>CM036563.1:66883167-69383167 GCA_020745775.1 Theristicus caerulescens
TCTCACCTACTTTGTGCTTTTCCTCATATAGTTAAGTATGTTGAAGTGCAATTAAAATGAACTGCCATCACAAAATCTGTCTACAGGGGGGTATAACCGAAATATTTGAATAACTACGATTTTGGAAATATTCATGACTTTTCAGCAAATTACGGTCATACCCATTTGCTGCAGACAGAATACTGCCATGAAATTTTTTTATAAATTAGTGCTTTTTGTGTAAGTACAAGTAGGAGTCACCATGTCAGCATAAGTTTTTATTTTTTCCTGGGTGTGCTGATACAGAATATTTATGGCCAAAAAATTGAAGTACAGTGGGGCAGTTACATGTTTTAAGTGTTACAGGGCTAAGTATGAGTCTTAACAATTAAAGAGTACAGATTGGGGTTTGTTTGGGTTTTTTTCAGTGTGTTTATTGTATTTGTAATTGTGTGGAATGGTGGCATTTACATCAAAAATTACTGGACAAGCTACTACAATATGACAATTTTGCAAGTTTTCTTAGATTAAGGTGAGCATCTTTTTTTTTTCCCTTTTTTTCTTTTTTTTTTTTTAGTACGAAAGCAAGTCTAATGAATCTATTCTCTTTCCCTCTAGGTTCTGTCAAAAAAAAAGTGATACTTCGTACTCTGTAGTCAATATTAATTTCCCAGTCTCTTTCTTTGTATACATTTTATACTCAATTTATTTGCTCTTATTCTCAGCTACAGTACTGGAATTAATGTAAACTTTTAGTTTTGCACCTAAAGGTGGCCTTGTGATGAAATCATGGATGCTCTCTGCTTATAGCATTGGAGATATTACGTACTTTGGTAGATGTAAATGTTTTGTAAAAAATAGACAATCCAGAGGCACTTGGATTTGCCACTTATTTTCTAATTGTCACTAAAGAACACAGCTATGTTGGAATACAAATTTTATGACATTAGAATCTGTCTAATTGGGGGTATTTTTATATCACAAAGGTATGTAATCTTTATAGTTGGTTGTTTTTTTGGAAATTATTACGAAGTTATATTCAAGCAAAACTAACTAGCTGAGTTCTTTCTTCTGTGGCCTGTTCATGTAGCTAGCAGACAGAAGCCATGCAGGAAAACACCTGTACAGTTGCAATGACAAGATATTTTCAGAGGCACGGAAGTATGTAGTGGTCCCTGAAAGTGAGAGGAGGGTTCCACCACCACTTTAATGCAAATGGGATCTAGCACAGAAAGAAGTGCTGGACCCAGTTTGTGGCTGCTTAGTCCTTTCCCCCCACCCAATACCATCAGCAGCATTTACCTTATAAGTCAAGTTAGGGAACTGCCTTGACACAAAACTACCTTTTCTTCCCTGGATTTTTACAAGGGTGATTCCCTGAGCCAACGACCTCTGGGGCCGTAGGAGCATTAGTGGCAGGAGAAACGAGGCAGTGGGACCATACAGTTTGGAGCAGGCCAGACCATCCTAGTGGCAGCCAGCTGCCACGGAGCCATAACCATAGACTGTGACCTCAGTCAAATGATAACAGGTGAATTAGGATTTTAATCGAGATCCTTCAAATGGGTTGGAAACCTATATGGGGTGTGTTGTGATAAGAATCATGGGAGTGGAAAGTTCAACCCTTTCAGACTTAAATCACTGTGTGATCAAGAATGCTGTCCTTTGGGGAGAAAGTGTCTGGTGTTAAAATAGTGTGAGGTTATACCAGTTAGTATTGTCAACTGCCACTGATTTCTACTGTTGTTTTAATGTAATATTTATGTGTTTTTTGTTAAAAATACACATACGTATTTCTTGTTCTGGGAATGTTCCTAATTACTCTTTTGTCAGTTTGACATCCTTTTATATATGTTGGATGCAACATCATTTACATTGTCTCTGGATTGCTTTTCAAGCACAGATCCCAAAGCCAAAGATTCCTACTCCAGAGAATGCAGTTTCATTGATATCTGAAGTTGTGTGTCTTTATGTAAAAGTCAGTTGTTTCTTCTAACTTTGTGCTGAAATTTTAAAGCTGCTCCATCCCACTTTCCTGGGCAACAGTTGTGACTTCTACCATTTTTCCCCCTCCTCATAGTGCTCATAGGATAGCAATCGGATATTACAGGTATGACACTTTCCCCTGGAGAAAGGAAAGTCATTAGTGTATAAATATTAAATTGTTGCTGGCTCTATGAAAACATCCAGAAATTTATTCTTGTAACCCTAGTGCAGGGTTATATGATCTGTATGGCTGCAGGTACACCAATGCTATTTAGAAACCACTTTTCATTATGGCTATTACATGTAAAAACTTTTCTGATATACCCATGTATCTCTTGCATTTAAACAACCCTGTGCAGAGGTGCTTTTACTTCCCTGCAGAGAGTTTTCTAGGCAGATAATACTTGGAAAGTAAGAGTTACGTTTTACTTTTTTTAATTATGGCTTTTTTTTACTTGACAGATTTTCATTTTTTATTATTTTCAGGTCTTATGTTCAAGTCTTCTGGACACTCCTTGGCCCTGCATTTTGAACCTAGACATAACTAGTTAGTACTGCTAGAAAATTCTTACAGGAGCCACGATTAAAGGATTTTAATAAAGTAGTTAGGATACTAGTTAGGTTCATTTCTTTCCTTGGCCTTTTGCATCTTAGCTTTATGGAGTCGGGAGATCAGCATAAGGGCATTGCCATTCATCTAAAAACCAGAATCGGATTTTTTTCTGTTTGCTGTTAAAGAGATTCCAGTGTTAATTTCCTGAACTGTTTGCAAAGCTGCAGAATATTTTGATTTATTTAGGTTTGTTTATTTTATATTTATTGCCAAATGGCATGTTCATAAAATGCAAAATCATACAGCGTAATGTCTCTGGAAATTCTCTTGGCATACTCAATCTAAATTAAACAACTCTATCTGATTGCCATTTTCGAAAAGAACTGAATAATTACTAAACTGAATTCCAACAATATACACAGGTTTGCTGGAAAGAAGAGTAGATAAAGCATATGTTTACATGACTTACACAATAAATGGTTTCCCTATGCAGTTTGCAAATAGTGATTATAATTTCATGTTAATAAGATGCAGGAAAATGTGCTGAAGGAGTAGTGCTTTGCTGCTTTTGTCACAGTTTCATCAAACTGATTTTGTCAGCACTGGAGCATAACCCTTGCCACATCAGTTTGAGTGCTCATTAGGCAGCCGATTTGTCTGAATCCTCATTAAATTGATTAACTCATTTACTTATGGATGATGACATGTTATGTGGTACAGGAATGGTGGTTAGAGACTAGAATCAAGACTCATGTTGACTTGCTTAGTATTCAGTTGTTCATTTATTTCTGCAATAAATTGCCGTATTCAAGTACTATAGCATCAGTGATTTACATTTTGCAAAACTTTGGCATCAGCTGAAGGGTTGAACTTAGATTGTGTAAACTTACACCTCTATTGGTAAACTACAGGCAGCAATTCAGAAGCTTCTTAGGTTTATAGCTTGCTCTAATTCCCTATTTATTTCACTTGGGTACTAGACTTTCTCATAAAGAACCTAAAAGGCTCTCTTGAACATCTGCTTTAATGTAAATTAAATAACGAAAGGGAAACAAGTAGAAAACCTCTTCAGTTACACAATCAGAAGAGGGAGACATTATTAAAAGAGGATACTTAAAGCAGTTTTCTGAAAGATGGCTTTCAGAAAAATGATCAAAATGAAAAAAAAATCAGTTGATTTAGATCAAATTCTATGTATGGACATAGTCTAGAAATCTGTCTTTGTAAGATCTGTTATGTTGATATGCTTCTAATATTTTAAGGTGCTACCTGGAAGTGCTGACGGTGTGCAAGTCATGCTGAAATTTGAGTTTTGGATGCCAACTACAATTTTGGTCTTCGTATGTGAAACTAGAAAAGAAAGTTTAGGCGTGCAGGTTTTAGCAAATAATATTTTTGGTCTAATTCAGTGACTCTGCAATGAGTGGATGGCAAGCATATTAACTCGTTCATGTATTTTTGAGTCAAGATTAAATGTAGCTTGAGATAGCTCAAAAAGTAGTTGAGTACTTCAAACTTTATGAAGATGAAGAAGCCTGAATTCTTGAGTGGTCAAATTATTTATTTCAGTAAGAATTGAATTTGCTTATTCCAGGGCTAAATGTGTCACAAACACAAAGTTACTTTCTATCTGAATCACATCCAACTCCAGCTTACTGCATGCCCTCAAACATCCTACAGTGAGAACAGAGGGTTTGGGGTAGCAGTAGAAAGGATGGATGAGATGACGTGCAACAGCTGGGTGCAGCCACCTGCAAAAGTGCTTGGGAAACTGCAGGTTGAATGGAAGATGATAGAGCAGGAGAGAGGAAATAGGGTTTGAATGGCTTGGGAAGTAAGACAAACTTTTAGTGGACAAGAGAGTTGGAAAAAAGGTAGACCATTGAGGGAAATGTAAAAGTGATTTTACATGTTTTTATAAGGTAATTAGAGCTGTGTGTTTGTGCTTTGCTTTGCTTTAATGTAAAAGATAGTTGTTACTTCATTTTTAAATCATTGGTGCATATATATATATACTGTAACACTAACTATTGCAAATTTTTATGGTAGTAAAAATTATTGTCTCCCTAATTCAGTCTTTTTTGAATAAAGGTAGAACTTCAATGTTCTCAGGCTTCTTAGAAGGTTAACACTACGTTTCCATACAAATGAGAGAAGACAAAGCATGGGAAAATACCTTTTTACTGTAATAGTTGCATGGTATTTGTGGTTATATTTCTTTATCCTGATATGCAATTTTATTGAGGAGCTAGTCAAACTAGTCTTGTTTCATTGAGATAATCACCGAAGTGCGAGTGAAAATTTTTCCAGGGGGATATGAAAGCAGCGGAGAATATCTTGCTCCCCTTCTGTAAAAGGGATTACTGTCACTGAATTAAATAGAGCTAGAATTTCACCCACCCTTTTATTTTTTGGAAGAAACAACTCCAAACATGTCTCATGTGGGAACATTTTTTTACTAGATTTTTTTTTTTTTTAAGAAATGTCATTTATTTTAGTTTACTAAGGTGTGTCTATTTGGAATGATGAGGAGAGTTCACAAAAATGAGTTCTGGGACTCTTATTTCAATTAGTGTTTCTGTAGAATCATTTTAGGATCATAGAGTGTTTGCAAAGTGGATGTGGAACACAGTTAATATTCAAACAGGAAATTGGTGATCAGAGTTAAATTACTGGGCTCTAAATTTTTCTACATCCACCTATTTTCCCTCTTCACTTGCTCTGACAGTTATAGACCTCTTCTCTAATGGGGCTTGCATTTGAAGATAAGCCTGCATGTAAACAAAATAACTTTTCTTAAATGGAGAGCCATTTCATCTGCAATAATGTACCAATTCATAAACTATCAGAAGCATATTTAAAAAAAAAAAAGATAAATGACCCATTGTATAACACTTACTATTAGGCAGACTAGATGTCCCTGTGTTCTGGGAGATAAGGCTCTTGTATTATTACACCCTAATAAAATGAGTTAATGTTTTAGTATCAGAGATAAAAGGACAGTTGGATATATTTAATAACCAAACTGAGAAACACTTAATTTTAGTTGTCTGTAGCAATATAACACAAATTCCCCTGTAAAACAAATTGCACTTTTGGAATATACTTTAATGTGCATTCGACAAAGGAGAAAATGAGGTGATTGAAGTTCAATTTGTAGCATGTTATTAACCATTTCCGCTTGACTAGATGCGTAAAAGGATAATGGATGAGGGTTTTATTATTGCCTTTCTGCTAAAATGAAGTGGTGTAAAAGATAAGGTGATGAGATTAATGAACATAAGGAAAAGGCGTAATCAATCAAACTCCAACAGGGAGATGAGATGACAGTACTTAAGATTTGCAAGGATACATGTTTTAAAAAGTGGATTTTATCAGCACCGACATTTTGTTTGGGTGGAATGCTGAGAAGCGGATACTCGGCAATTTCAGTTATTTTTTGGTAGGTTCTTTATGCTACTGTATATTTGAAGCTTCAACAATTAATATAACAAATTAAAGCTGATAAGTCTATTTTTTATTTAAAATCCACATTTAAAAAACCCTGTATAATTATTAAATGAAGACAAACAAATACAACTTTTGTCAAGCAGGAACAATGTTTTGTTGATCGGTTTATCTGTTCTTCACTGGTGGAACGCTCTTAGATGTGTCTGGATGAGTTACTTTTTGTGCTACTGCCTCAAGTTTTGCATCCTAGTAATTTGAGTAGCTAGTTTTCGTGTACTCAAGAAAAAGTAAGGAAAGCTTTTCTTGCCCTGTAATAAATGCTCAGCCATTAAACTCCACAAGGTTTCAACTTCCAACTCCTTGGGTAGAAAATTGATTATCTTATAGAGATAAATCTGCAAAAGTTTCTAGATGTGAATGTGTTCCTCCCTGTAGGGTGTGATATTTTACATGCAGTACTTCTTTCCTCTGACATGTATCTTAAAATTATTAACGTACTTGAATATCTATATTGCTAACATGTTATGGAAGGAAATGATTACAGGTATTTTTGATTTTCACTGATGCCAGGTCCCAAATTGTTAAAATTACTTGCAAGTACTCCAACTGCAGTTACTCATAGAGAAAACCTTCACTAACCTAAAGGTAGGTCTTCTATCTTAAACTACACCTTTTTTTTTTTTTACAAGAGAACATTGAGTTTCAAACTAGATCACTTAAGAACTGAAAATGCCTCTGCAAAATCAATTTTTCTTATACCTTCCATTTCCTGCTATTTTTAAAGAAACATATACCTTTTTCAAAATGGGGAGCTGACTGGGAAGGGAGCTGCTGCCCAGTTAGGGTTTTTTCCCACTTAAAAGATTTAAGAAGGGCTCCCACATCATTCCTTTAAATGCGGTTAATTTACTTGATAAGAGTTCCTTAGGAAAGTGCTGCCTTAAGTTAGTTTTGTAAATGAAATATGCACGAGCAGGATAAATTGTTGGATTTTCTCAAGAAAGTGTTAGTTCTTGGCAGCACTTCGGGCAAGATGGATAGGATATTGCTAGGAGGTTGGGTTTGTCTAAAAAAGCAGTTTAAAATGCTTTTTTCCCTTTTGACTTCAGCATTTATGGAACACTGTTACATATTGGCTGGAACCCGGTGCTTTGTAAATACTCCCACGTTAGACTTGACTTTTTCTGGCTCTTAGGAAAACTTCCAGTTGTGCAAAACAGCATCGTGGATTTGTAAGATAAATGCATAACACAGCCCAGATTACAGTTCTTCACAAGAGCTGATATTTTCACATAGACTTACTGCCCTCTCTCCTCCTGTCATCTGCAGAATTCTTTGGTAGGCTATTTTTTATTGAGCCCTCAGGAGCAGCAAGTTTTAGATTTAATACCCCAGGGGAATGGCAAGGCAAATCATGTTGTTGGATCAATTGTTCAGCTATCCCCAGACTGCTGTCTGTGTATCTGTTACACTTGAATCACATTTCCAAGCCTTTCTTATCAATCATTTGGACTAGAAATGCAGTTTAATTTTCTATTGCATTTTTAAACTGAAATTAGGGTTATGTTCTTGTTCTGTTACCCTAGAATCCTAGATGTGGTTGTAGACCTTACATTAGCTATGTCCATGGCTTGCTTAACCTTGGAAAAGGGTCTGTACTTGTAGGAATGCTTTAAAGCTGAATTTAAATTACTTTATTTTACCATCTACTAAGATGAAAACCAGCAGTTATTGTATAAAACCTCCTCTTCACATTGCTTTTTGTTCTTTACACACGTGATAAGTTTTAATTGGTAAATTATTTCTATGGGTGATCTTAAAAGAAGAGATTTTCCCTTGCAGTCACAGGCCATAGCAAAACCTTTGGCACTGACTGATTATAGTCAGTTCCTTTACTTGACAAATTAATCTACTTTTGCAGGGATATAAGATAAATCTAAGAATACAGATACAGAATATGAGGTATACTCATGTGGGTCTTGATGAAAAAAAGTGCATGTAGGGGACGTGTCCTTTGATAACTAAGAACAATTTCTGTACATTGTTGTCATACCTGTATTCTGCTTTGGTTTACAGTAAACGAACTAGCAGTGAGTGGAGAAGCTCTTGAGCAGTGGAGGGTTTATTAGCAGCACCGTGCTATCTTCTGTCCCAGCTTCTGAGAGCAGGAGGGAAAATTTCTATAGCATTAAGTACCATACAGTCCTGGGCCATGGGGCAGCCACCAGGCACCTCACGTAAGGCAAATGTGTGTCATTACACAGCAGCCCCTGCAGCTGCTTCAGTTTACTCCAAAGGGATTTGGTTCCTGCAGCAGCCTAGAGTCTGTGCAGCACAAAGGTGGCATTAAGCCATTTTTACATTCCCATCCCTTTGCAAGCTGCACCTTCTGTGCCATATCTCTCATAAAACATAGCACAGAATCTTTTAATGTAAACTGCTGGATTGGCAGCTCTGGAGTCTGACTTTTCTCTTTGCCTTCAAGAGGCACATCTGTTCTTCTGTGTATGGGCTGGGCTTGGTTCCCATTAATGAGCTGATCAGATGCAGTCTTTCATGATGACTGGTACTCTAGCTTCCTGCCAGATGTGTGGGGGTGGTTTTTGTTTTTGTTTGGTTACTGATGAAGGGATGTGAAGGTCAGCTTACAGGTCATCAATTAAAAAAAAAAAAAAAAATCCTTCTTTCTGGCATTGAGACTTATTTTTTCATTGCCCATTTGCTTTCTTTTCCTCACCCATCTTCTGCAAGATCAGATGAAAATGGCAGATGCTGGACAGCTGCCAGTATTGCAGGTGTATTAGTTCCCTTCTTTCTTGGTTGTAGTTGCTGCTTCCACTCGCATGTGTTCTGGCTGGATAGACCTTTGCTGGATGCACAGAGAAGCAGCCCGTGGGAGAAGTCACGTCCCGAAAGTGGTGAAATAGGCAGGTGCAGGGCACAGCAGTGGGAAATCTAACATGACTATTCTGATTTGCTGTTCAAAATAGGAATTTGAAGAGACAGTTACAGCAAACATGAACCTTATTTTTCTAAAAAAAACCTCAATGGCTAAATACCTTTAAGAGACAGCAAAACAAAGATAGCTTCTGCATTGATTTCTGTGCTCTGCTTTTGAGATACATGCTGCTGTATATTACCTTTCACCATATCTAGTTATACTGCAGTGGATATGAACTGCTGTGAGTCATTAGTCTGGCAATTGTCCTAGTTTTCAGACTCTGTACTTCTTAGAGATCAACCAATATAGTCTGATAAAGATTACCTCCACGGCTTTTCTGCACTGGGAATTTTATAAAAGAAGAGGGACCAACCACAACTTTAAACTTCAAAAAAGAAAAACAACCCACAACTTGGTAATACCTTCTTGTCATAAAAAACGAATCTCTGGTTGATTCCTTTTCTGACTTTCTCAGGTACTTCCATCTTTTAAACAAGAGAAAGTTTTTAGGGCTTGTTTTGAAATCACTTAAATAGTTTAGAGAGGTTTTTTATTGCAATAGTGTTACAACATCATGGCATAGATTTGAGCCACTAGTAGAAATAAGATGAGCAAAGCACAACAGCATATCTGTCCGAAATTGGAAAGGGACAAAGTCCTCTGCTAAGTGCTGTAATTTTAATTGTTACAAGTTTGTCAAATATTAGAAGATCCTTCTGATATGCAACCAATTTATGCAAAAATTTTTTTCTCAGAATTATGAAAAGAGGGGCCCATCCAACGAGACTCAGGTCTGATGGTGTAGGAGAGAATAAGACAGTAATTCCAACAAATCAGTTTTGATTGTCTGAAAAACAGACTGAAAACTCAAACTGATCTCAGCATGAGTGATTCATCATAGATGATGAGGCCGCACCCCTACCACTAGCTTTGTCTGATTTTGCTTCAGTTGTCTTATACAAGGAACAAAAAGAATTGGTACCCTTCATTGCGTAAACTCTTTCCAGGAAGAAACCTGATCTTGAGACCCTTCGAAGGTATCCTGTACTGGAGAGTTCAGACACAGAATGGTTAAAAACAGGCCTTGTTGGTATTCTCCCAGAGTATTTTTAACTCCGTTATTTCAGAGACACACACCTGGGCATCTGCCTCAGAAACTGCAGCCGAATGAGTCCCATGTTATCTTTCTTGTATTAGGAAGCTTTCTGTATGATTATGTTTTAAGTACATTGGCAAAATTTGGATCATGGTCATCCTTACCACCTCAAAAACAAACACCTGTTTTTTGCTTCATGGTAATACCCTGTGCTAGGGAGCATACTAAGTTAAGTTTTAAAAGAGTTTTTGTTTTATAACCTCATTTCCCATAATAAAACATTTCCATAAGGATCACTTTCAGATGATCACAATCTGAATTTGTATTTCGTTTTTTGTTAACTCACAAGGAGACAGGAAGACAAATTAAATGATCAGTTTTCACAAAGGCAAAATTTGGAACATCTAAAGGTTCCTGTTCTTTGTCTTTTAGTTTTCTGTGTTACTAAACTTGATAGTGAGCTAAGTAATGAGGTAGCAATATTTGTGCTGATACAAAGTTACACTGTCAGCGCCAAAATAAGAGACTTGTGAGGAATTTTTTGGAGAGGTCTAGACACCTGCTCCTCAGCTGCACAGGTAAAAGGATGGCAAATGGAGTTTCCCCACCTAATTTTCCGAAGTTCTGTCTCATGTAGGGTAGCTAGCATGGAATGCACCACTGCACCATTCATTACTACAGAGGCTTAATATTAATAATACTTCATTTCAGCATTTTTGATCCAAATTCCATGACTTATTGTGATCAGCTTTTTTGACAGCTTCTACACAGTGAGAAATTGTTTCATTGAATTTTGCTCAGTGACGCTTAAGCTCTCCTTGATTTTTTGCGGGTAATGTCATTTTTTCAATGTATACAAAATGAAATCAACAAAACTATCTTTTTTAGTATTTACACTGTGTATGTTTAACTGACGGAATTCATTGACACATGAAATCATGAAGTTGTATAATTTAATGCAGTTCACAAAGGGGTTAAGGAATCTGTCAATCTGTGTGGACATCAAGACTAGCCAGAATTGTACTTATTAATTAGAATGGATTAAAAGCACTCCCCAAATTTTAAAACTTAGGATCTAATAAAGGAAAAAAAGAGAAAATACTCTATTTACCCACTGTGCATAACTATATGTTATGCTTTTATGCAGTCTCTCACTCATATTTTAATATGTGCACATATATACACACGTTTGACTGTACATGTGTGTGTACCAATGCACTTTCATAGGAATATCTGCAATCTTAGATAATTTAAGCAAAGATTATAAGCAAATCTAGATCCATACAGACCTACACACGAGGCATAAACAAAACGTGATTCACACTTCAGCGTGAAAAGCACAATGCACATCTCAGAGGTTCCTTTATACAATTTATGCTTCTGACTATTCTGAGTTATTTCTGTACGATTAAAAGATATGTTAGTTATGATTTGTATCTTTTTGCTTACTATGTATATGAAGTCTGTGTAGGTATTAATATCAGTGCTATAGCTAATAGCATAAACAGGTAACCCTGACAGAGTAAAAATTGTTGCCATTCTCCTTCTTCATGTATATGGATTATAAACACTACCATAAATAAATAGAAGTTGGAGTAATGAACTTCCAGGTTAAGGCATGTACATTTTTCCTTATGATCTTCTTATGATCTAAAAGTGGTGGTGTGTGTCGTGGGTTTTTTGCAGCACTGTTTTTGCAAAATTGCATTGCAAGTGTATTATGAATAAAACAAAAATTACTGAGGCAAATGAAAAGAGGATGATAGGCTAGAGAGCTGCCTGTCTAAAATATCACATAAAGCCCCCCTCGTTATGATTTTCTGTTTTGTTATGTATCTCTTTGCTGCTTGCAGGTGTTGCACTGACATTGCTAGAGGCATGGTTTGTGGGCTGGGGTGGTAGCCACACTGCTTTTTCAGTGCATCTGAGATATGTTATGGGAGATTGAGTTAGAAAGGCAGCCCTTGGTAGTCTCGGTAATAAATTATTTCTAATTCTTACTTTGTAGCATTTTACATCTCAGGAATTGCTAATTATAATTTGCATGCATGTTTATTGGAAACACACTGAGACTATCAATTTGTTTCACACGTGTCAATGAACAACTCGTTGATCACTGTTTACCTGGCCTGTTCTCGAGTTAGGGATAGAACCTGAGGACGGACACAGAAGCTGAACTAACCACTGTTTCAGAAGGTGCGAGCTGAATCATTTGTAAATTGTTACAGTTAATTCCTGATGGTAAACTGTCCCAGATGATGTAAACAGCTGGATGAGCCTTTTGTATCTACCTCTTGATGAGCAGATCCTACGAACTCTTAAATCAGAACGTAACAGGCTCACTAAATCAAGACATCAGTCAACTCCTATGAGAATCTGTGAATTCCTGCAGTTCTGGCTCCTTTTTATCATAAATAAGCCTGCTGTCTTATTTTCCAAAGAAAGGCATAACTTTACATCCTTAACCTTGCAGGGCTTGGACAGCCACCCAAACCTATATTTATTTTCTTCTTTTTGAACTTCTGCTTTCTAGGCTGCATAATTTAACTTACATACCTATCTTTAGCAATCAGATCTTCTTGTTCCTTGGGTTGATTAAATGTTGTCTGCCAGTGGTAATGAACTCCTGCTCTCTAAGAGTCAGCAGGGTTAATCAAAAGGGAAAAAAAAAGTTTGTGAAATACTGGATGAAGTAGAAAAGAGTGAGATAGTTGGCACTAACTTTGCTAACATTGTTTGCAGATTTATTAGTCCATGTGAGGTGTTTAGAACCTCATCATCAAATCAGAAAAGTTCTGAATACAGGTTCCCCCGATAAATTTTTTTCCAAGTTAGATCTTGATAATCAGGGAGAAGGTTATCTGTAGTTAGTAGAAGACCACTTTCAGAAAATCTGCATTGCATGCTTTTTTCACTTGGAAATATAGCTTTAGTGTCAGGATAAAGAGAGAAAATATAGTTGTACATTCCTCTATTTTAATCATCTGGGAAGTATTTTTCATGTCATCACATGTGTACTGATCTCTGGTCTGTGACAGTTAGACTTTATTCATTTCCAAACAAATGGTGTTATTATTTGTATATCATGTACACAGAAATTTTTTCAAAACTGAATAGACCTAGAAACAAAACCGAGTCCAAACTAAAGATTAAACTATTTACAGGTCCAGGGGCCTTAAGGTATGTGAGGCTAGTATAAATAGTATACTGTGAAACAGGACTATCAGTTTGTGGTAAATCTGTCTGTCCCCAGCAGCTTCAGAGAAAATAATTTTATCCTTCTAGAGCACATCAATTTGCTAGTCGGTGGTTCATGTATCAAAGAGCATTCTGTGAAAATATCAATATCATTGGTTAATATAAATGAAATTAATTTTTAAAGCTGGGCTAAAGGTTGACATCTGAAAAATTGCATTACTTTGCAGAAGAGAAATTTCTGTCTTCCAGTGAAATTTCAGGTCATAAGGGCAAGTAATTTTCACAATCTTCAATGGGAACCAGTGAAATATGAACTTCATTGTCACCTAGCCCCAAAGCGATAAGATAAAATGAGCTGATACATCATTTGCTGTGGTTTTATCATCTCCTCCAGTAATTGGAAGAGAAAACATAAGAGTCCTTTACCACCCCCCTCCCCAATCCCTTCACCACCCACACCCAGGCATAAGCCATTTTGCTCTGATCGATACAAAGGTCACAGAGTATTTATTTATTTATTTAATTTTTTTATGCTGGGTAAAACTGTCTAGTGGAACATTAAAGTAATGAATATGTTTAATTGAGTTTGTCACCCATGAAAATGCTGAACAGGATTGTATAGCAGGCTGTGCGTGCTCACAGGAGGGACTCGATGGGAGACTACTACTGTTTGCCTCTGGATTTCAGTGGCTGATTGTATAAATATCTGAGATTTAAAATTAACATCGTATTCGTTGTTCTCTTGAGAAATTGAAAAGAAACTAATAAGCACTATGATCTATTTAAGAGCGTTTTGATATTTAAAATTATTAATAATCTGATCTAATTCCCTATTAATTTGGTTGTACTTGGACGTATTTAAACAAAGAGCAGAGTAAGACCCTTTCACTGTGAATCCTGCTGCCAGGAACTAAATAGTACCTGGATAATAGGTTTGAGGATCCTCAGTTGCAGGGCTGTGATTGTGGTGGGGATCCAGGTTCCTCATGAACGGAGAGTCAGGTTTTGTAACCTCTTAAGTGCTGTAATTTTGCCTTCCTGAACAAAAATGACCCCAAATGATAGAGAATGCTGCTAGAGGAATGTATTTATGGATTTTATCTCTCAACTGCCATCAAATTTAAATGCAAATTAAATGCCCTTTTTTTTATTTGGTGTTTTGGTTTTTTTTTTTTTTATCTGGCACATCATAACTTTTTTTCGGAAATACACAAATATGCATCAGCTCTTTAAATAAGCTATTCAGTTTTTATTTTACTTGTGGCAGTTAAATTGGCTGGCACATTAAAGTAATATAATTATTCAATTACTGTTTCAGTTCTATAACCAATTTACAGACTTAATTACTTCTAGCCTATTCGCATTTTCAAGATCAATAGTACTTTTCTCTAAAATGAAATAAAATATACGATAGCTGATTGGTTTGCTTAAAAGGTAAAGCAAAATGTTCGTTTAGTCTTCAGTAAAATATTACTTTTCTAATTCAGGAGGCAGCTGTAGTGATGGTATCTTTTAACTATTGCATGTGATCTTTTATGAGAGACATTGTTTATGATCAACATTCAGGGAGGGTTTTGAAGAAAAGCTGGGGTAGGGCGTTTGTTTTCAAAACTGTAAAACGACAGAATGACTTCTGAGTGAGTGTTTTAATGAGAGGACTTCTTTATGTATGATCTTAATTCCTGATCAGCGCTATGCTACCTGAGTTGTCATGCAACTCTGATTTCAGAATCTCCTCGAAGTGGAAGTTGAAGGTGGCGATTCTTTACTTACTAGTTTCTCGGGGAGTTTCTTCCAGCCATGCAGTGTCAGGGCCTGCAGCATGAGTATGAGGACTGATTACAGGTTTAGACCTTAATTAATTTCTATTACTTGAAGTAAAGAAGGAACTTCATGCAAAGGTGAAAGTAATTTTGTGGTTTTGGTAGTGTTGTCATGCTGTCTGTTCATCTGGTGTTGCCGAAGTCTAATCACAGAACGGTTTCTCTAATGAGATTTTTGGAACTGTAGAACTTTATAATTGGCTCATTTGTTTATTTTAAGTATTTTTAAATGAAATTGTAAACTGTATAAATTGTCTTTCCTCCTGTAAGGTGCAGTATCTTTTTAATAAATGAAATGTTCAGTAGATTAAACTTCAGTCTGATGTGTCGAATCAACTGAAATTCTATGAATACTTTTACATGTGGGGAAGGTGGTACTACTTGTGCAGATTAAATTAGATTGTACACCCTCATTACTCTTTGCTCCACAAGTTGTTCCAAAACTGGTGGTGACAAAAGACAGAAATAAATGAGTCATTTTTAAACTCAACGTATTGTACAATAGTATGAAGAAGATAGTTATTCTTAAATTCTTAAGTAGAATTCTGTGTTGTGTGGCTTATGGGTGAAAACAGGCAAAGGCAAAAATAGTTGAAAGTTGTAATTCTGATGATATCAGAAGTGGTAACACTGATTAAAAAAAAAATTAAAAAATCCCTTTGCCAGAATAAAAATGCTGAATTTAATTTGAAGTACAAGTCAGTTTCTGCAACTAGGAGGCTGTATTAATAAAACCACATATTTGACAGGGAATAAAAGGTTGAATTGGATTTTCATAAGGAATACTTGGTAATACACATGAAAGAAACGTGTTTGTCTTCTGGACCTTTCATCTACTATAGGTGGTGTGATGAGCGCTGAGCGGTGGTAATGATGCAGTTTCCATAGCAACTGGTTCATTGGCGGGCTAGACCTCTGTCTAGGGTGCTGTCAGTGTGCCTGGAGTTTCAGAGAACAGAGTGTCCCAAAGAAGGTCTGCTTCCACCTAATCCAGTTTTAATTGAACTCCAGAGACTTTGAAGTGAAGCTGCAGACCAGGCAGACACTATTCCAACTCGAAATGAAGGCCTTGCTCAGCTAGGCCTCAGCTGCTTCTCATCCTGATAACTTCTGTTAATGAGTGGTTTAAAGAATTGTTATAGTGGTGACTCGTAGTGTTTCTGCAGTGCAGTTCCACTTTCTGCTGTAAATCCTGTTATACTGAATTCAATAACTTTATCATGGCTGTACAAGATGCACAATGTAAACCACCTCTGCTATTTTCAAGCCGGTGCTTTCCTTTCCAGTTTTGAAGAAGTTGCATGCAGCAAGCTTTTGGCCACGTGCAGGGTTTCCACTGTCACAAAAAATGCTTGCTTCACAGGATAAAAGTAATAATTATTTAACTTGCTGATTTTACTCACAGTATTTATGTAATAAGTGTCTGAATTCGCAGTGCACAGACTGATAGTGACAAGCAGGCCGTTGTGTTTTAATTGTTACTACAAAAAAGCAGAAGTCATCACATTCCTGTCTGTCTCAAAAAATAATAATTGAAATTATAAGCTCCAATTTAAAGACTCTTAAGATGGATGAATACCAGCAAGAGTACTAAGAGATTTTTGTACACAAGCACTGCAACTCTGTCTCCTTTGTTACCTCTTTTGATGTTGTGCTCTTTAAAGGATATTTATATGCATGTGACAAAAGCCAACTGCGGTGATTCTGAATAGCACCATAGAATTATACAAATCTGCCAATTAGTGTGGATGGGTTATGGATGTGGTATGGAAAGTGTCAGCGTGGCCCAACTCTGTTAGTTCCCCAGTTCCAGAAATGATTAGCAACCATTGCCAATCTCTGGTCCTTTCATCTAGATTTTGTATGGGAATAATTATTCATTTTTTCCTTCTCTTTCTGTGTGTGTGGGGGTGTTGGGAGAGAAGTTGCCTGTGGCACTTGTATTGAGGGGAAGATGAGGGATTAAGTAAAAAGAAAGAAGGTGTGGGAGATGTTTTGCTTTGTACGTTCTGATCTTCTGTGCTATCTGCTGTTGGCTTGCCAGTCTTGTTTGCTTTTAATTCACAAAGGTGGTACAGTATTTTATACTGTATTGTGTAGTGCTTTTATAATGGTGTTTCTGCTCTCTGTGCTAAAAAAATGCAGGTTATTTGTGAATATATGCTACATGTGAGGCAAAGTCCTCCTTTGTTAAAAATCTGTAAACAAATGATTGGGTTCATTAACAGTCTTTGTTATGTTAAAGGCTTGGATTTCACTTTTTCTTTTTTATACACAATATATTGATCAAGTGAAATTGTAGTAAGAGTGATGTTAACTAGGATTATATCTGAATCTCCTTTTCTGTGATGGATTTCTGTTAAGTGCTTTTGTGTTTGCTAAAATTGACAAATCTGAGATTTTCCTTTGCTTATGATTTGTTAATCTGAGGCAGAGAAGTGTCCAATCTTGCTGTCCCTTAACGCTTACATAATTAAGCTTTGAAATGAAAAGGAAAGAGTGAAGCAACAAAGAAACAAAGTGGCTGAGGTCTGAAAATGGGATTAGTTTGAATTGTGAAGGCAGACTAAGCATCTGTGTCTGTCAGATGGGATGACAGGAATTGTAACAAGTTACTTTGACAACCGCTTACTCCATAGAGAGATTATGCTGAGTTCATTTGCAGGTTTGTGTTTAACCTTAGCTGACAAAATGATACTTAACCTCTTATACAGCCAACCTTTATAGTTCCAGAATTAATGAATGTTGCCTTAACGATAAATGTAAGGAACATTTTTTTCTTTAAAGACATTTTTTTTCTTGCTTATTCGTTACAGGCCTGTTATTACAACGCTAAAGTGAGTGCAGATACATCTAATGGCACTAGTAATACATTTCAGGATATGTTTTTATGCTTTGCTGAAGTGCCAAACATTTCATAGTGTTTCTGAACACCCTTGGTTACTGAAAATAGGCAGTTGTCTTTAAAGGAAAAAATACAAGCAAATTTTTAAAATCCTTGACATGAGTAGTTGAATTTAGGACTTAAAAAAATCTGTTATACCTTCATAGCATGATTTGAAGTTTGAGCCCATTTTAATTTTGCTGCAGGTTTTGCACGTAATTGCTAGAATCCATGTTTGTGGGTCAAATAGTTTCTGTTTTACAAGATATTACCTATACTGACAACGTATTTAAACATTCTATCTCTGTCTCTTTCTACTAGATTCTGGCATATACAGAAGGACTCCATGGAAAATGGCTCTTTTCAGAGATTCGATCTATCTTTTCTCGACGTTACCTTTTGCAAAATACAGCACTGGAGATATTCATGGCAAACAGAGGTACTGTGAGTTTAGAGGAATGGCAAGTGTTGATCTGGGGACATGTGCATTCTGTTTGGCTGTTTAGTCATGTCTTTTTTGGTATGGATTTGTGTAGATAGCAGAAGGGCTGGGATTAAGTGTCTCAGTATTTAAGTTAGTATGTTTTTGTAATTTAGTTTCTCCTTTTCATTCTTTTTTTCAATGAGGAATTATGATCAAACATGATAACTCGGAATTAGCAATGCCTCACTTTCATTTATATTCACGTGTTTAGTTGGCATTCTCTGGAAACTCTTGCTTAAGGCATACCTGCCTCTGATCTGTTATGCATGAAGGGGTTTTTTTGTCCCTTTGGAGGGTTAATAGTTAGTTATACACACCAAAACCAACATAATGAAAGAACTTCACTACTGGATTAGACCAGTGACTGGCATACCTTCATGCTTTATTTCCATTAGTAATTTCTTTCATTTAGACCCTAGTGCAACTCTAAGAAATAAATGTGGCCTTACCTTGTTTATGAACCTTTTTTTCACTCTCCTCTTTCTTCAGTTCCTTTTTCAGACACACATATGTACTGTGACAAGTCACTCAAAATACAGTGTGTTGAGACTCGGAGAACTTTCTTTTGCTATTTTCTCCCCCTAAATTTTATTTTAAACCAGGCTGTATGATGTCTTTGCAGTTTAAACTAAGATTCTTCAGGTACTTTTAGTGCTTTTATACTGATAATGAAATTTTGAAAAACAAATTTCAAAAACTGTATACAAAGACACCAAATAAAGTAGGTCGTAAGATGACATTTTTAAAATGTAAAACTTTTCTTTGGTAATGATATGAAACGTTGTTGTCCTGAAATCAGTAAATGTTTCATAGGATAACATGTTTTATGCAGTTAGTATGCTAGTCAAAAAGTTTTTGTCTGAACTTAAAATGGTCTCTAATCTTGAACGTGGCTGGTAAGTATTCAGACACATATCTCACAGAGCACTGTTGCGCGTATCTGAAGTGCATATTGTCCAACAGAATATTAATTGTGTGCATAAACAGTTTCCTATTTTGAAGCCCGTAGTTGTACTTGTGAAGACATAAATGTCCACTAGTGATACCATAATTAAATCGTTATTTAGATTTTTAGGTTGCTATTTCATAAGTGTCATTCAATGTTTCAAAGAAAATACGAAGACAATATTTTGAAGAATATATGTTGAAAATGCATAGAAAGTAAACTAGTAAATGTGTATTCCAATTAATATATAAACTTTTTTTTGTCAGTTCTAGACAGTCAATCTGTGCATACAGGTTTAACTTCTTTTCAGAAAGGAAAACGAATGTAGACCTTGTAAGATTTTTGACCAGCTTCTGTTGAAATTCCTGTTAGTGGTAAATAAAAGCAGTTCTGGAAATTATAAAAACATATATCTATATTAACCTGAAGGAAACTTGTCTAATCTTTTACCTGTTCAACACCTAAGCTTAGGGTTAAATTTTATTGGGCCAGAAAGCCTAAAATAAAAGGTGTAAAATCGTGCCATATTTCAACTCTTGTGTTCACAGTGGGTGTCATGTTCAACTTTCCTGACCAAGCAACAGTAAAGAAAGTGGTTAACTGTCTACCTCGGGTCGGCATTGGTACTATCTTTGGACTACCCCAGACCAGGTATTTTACAATTTGAATTAATTTATCTGTCAGTTCTAAGAGTTCTTTTTTCATCAAACCAGCCTACATTGTTTGAAGCATTTACACCTACTGGTTTACAAAACATGCACATCCTCAACCTGTCACTTCTGCATGCTATTTGCAATGTGTTTCTATAATAAATCCAAATTTTGGGTGTGAGATTTTTTGTGATTCCTGTCTGTTATAGGGAATATAGCTTCTTTTTGGCAGTGAGACTCAATCACTTACCCTACTTAAGGAAAATAGGTTTCTTTATGCTTGCCAACTCACTAAAATTTAAGACTGATTTAAGACTGGTTGTAGGACTGATTAGCTTTTATGGCAGTGTTCAATTATATTATCTTGACTGTAACATCCTTGAATCCTCTGTAGTATTTAAACGTAGATGAAAACGATCGTTCAGAATGTGTAGAACAATATAAGCTGAACAGCGTGTGAAGGATTGGTATTGTGTGCTTGTCTTTTAGCTCTGGAGGACATTGTTCAAATTTTACACAGCGAGAAATTAGTATTACAATGTCAGGCTGTGCGTTTGGATCCTAAAACTGAAGAATAGGATTCAGTTTGCTACATCTTTTTTAACAGAAGATGAGGGCTTGATAACCAGATATGCTCTGGATGAAACACAGCAGCACAATTTAACGTTCACTGAGGCTGATGGAAATAGAAGTTTTTGAGGTATACCCCATCTCTAGTTGGGTTGGTTACCTCTTGTATTTTAATGAATTATAAACTATTCTAAAGTAGATTAAATTCTAAATTTTTAGAAGAAACAGCAACCCTTAAGGAGTATCTTGATTGTTGTAACTTTAAATTTTTATTTTTTAAAGATTTCTGTGCACAGAAATGGCATTAAAATAGTTGGGAATGTTTTCTGTTGTGTTTTGTAGTTTACCTTTTTTTTAATCAAGTCCAGAAAAAATTCTCTTGAATTGCAATTATAGCCACTCTATAAGAACTAAGGATTTCTATTTACAGAAGCAAATTATGTGTGGAAATTTTTAAATATACATGAAAGTATAGACACATTTGTTCAAAGTTTCACATCCATTTATACTGATAGATTTGTTTACAATATAACGCAGTTTCTTAAAATAAAAAAAAATATTCAGTTACTGTAACCGTTTTGTTTACTTGTTTGCCAATACCTGTAAAGATTTGTTAACTAAAACTATATTTAGATTCCTGCCCCCCCCCCCCCCGCAAATGATGTGGTTCTGGTATTTACAGATGTTTTTATTATGAACAAAACAGTCTTGGGAATTTTACGATAAGCTCTTCTCTGCTTGATTTATCACTCCAAGGAATGACTCTATAGTCTTCTTTCACAAACATTAGGAAATCTGGCATCAAATTCTGAAAGTTTAATTGAGTTATTTATGACTAACTCCCCAACATTGCCCAGAATTTAAATCTCAAGAGGATGGACTTCATAATGAACTTCTATCATCTTATCATTGTTTTCCTTTGTTCTTGAGGGATTTAAAAACCTCTCCTAAAAGATGACTTTATTCTTATGTGAAATTCTAAAAGTCGAGTAATTTTCTTATTTAATGCTCTGCCATCTCTCTAAATCACTAGTAACATATTTCTGTAATACATCAAGCCTTCATGGAGCAGCTGAATTTGCACAGCTGTAAAGGTTTCTGTTTGAAACCTTTCAAATCTTGACATATCCAGCTGTCAGATGTTTTAAGTCTTTTGTTCTTATTAGATTATAAAACTTTAAAAATGAACTTCAAGTATTCAAAATAGCAATTTGATCTCCAGAGAAATCTAGCATAGAACTAATAAAAAGAATATGTACAACTGCCACTAAAATTCAGATAGGTAAAAAGGAAGATCCACCAGGTTTTCTCATTATTTTTTCTGATTTTTTTTTTTTCAGACGCATTTCTTTGGCTAGTCCACGACAGATTTTCAGAGCTTCCAATATGACCCAGCGATGGCAACACCGAGAAATTTCCAACTTTGAATACCTGATGTTTCTAAACACTATAGCAGGTAACACAAATTACTATAATGACTCAGAAAAGGAGCTAATGGTGGCACAGTCTCAACAGACATGGGACACTACTAGATTTTGCCCTTTTGATAAATAACTTTTTCTATGTGATGTGCAATTTTCTCCTGAAGAACAACTTCACAAAATCCTCCTAAATGTACTGTTTTTGTAATTATTTTTATGTTTATGTAAGAATAGAGAGGCATGCAATTCATAATGCTGTACTGAACTGCACTTAAAATATATCTCTAAAGTCAGAATATCTTGACTGTTGTGGGAGGACAGGATCTACAGAGACTGTGTACTATTTAGGAGAGTCTCAGAAACAGTAACTTCTTTATTCTTTAGTATTCTAAGTTTTAGTATTCATAAGTGTTATCCTCCCTAAATACTGCTGATGCAACAAGTTCTCTGTAGGGCTGGAATCATCTGGGAAGTCTCAGCGGGGGAGCAGGATATTGCTGGAGCCAATAAATACTACTGTTACAAGATGGTTGGTCTCAGAAAAGAGTGTAGTGCCTGGATCACCAGCGCTGCTGTGCCAGGACACCATTCATCCATTCCCAAATCCTAATTCATACCCCTGTATGGTTGTCCTAACCCCTCATTCTGTAAATGCTAAGCTATATTTCATTTAACCCATTTTACCCCATTAGCTTCTAAGCAACTTGACTTCAGTTTAGTAAATGGGGGCTAATTGTTAGGTCTCATGACCTCTCTTTTATTTTCAAACATATTTTGTTCTCAGAGCAACTTACAAAATTTCTCAATTTTCAGCTCTTTTCTTCGGTATTGAGAGTGTTGAAAGGTCAGTTAATTCCCTTTCAGACTTGGCTCTTGCTAACACAATTAAAATAACAAGTGCCTCTGCTTGCACTAATTACATTTTATACAAACGGTCAGTTTTGCTAGTTTCTGTAATCAGTCATTAAGTCAGAGATGCCAGGATGCTGGCAGATTTTATAAAAGTAGGGGTAGATCTGCTTGCTTCCTTACTGCCAAAGTGGATGAGGCAAGATCATGACACTGTTTTCTGTGGCTGCAGTGAATGATCCTTTTCAGCTTTAATATATTATTAAAATAATAAAGTGAATTCTTACCTACTTGGTGTTAGAGGTTAAAAGGAACAAAAAGATAACATTATGGAAAAAGGGAAAGTTTAATTGCCCATGATGGGAAGTTAAAAGATTGTCATGATGGCTATCAATTTGAAACAAATAAAGATAGACATCACAGTGTCACGTAAGTAGCCTTAATCCTGAATAAGCGATAATGTGCAACATAACCAACTGACTAGGGAAAGAAAGAATCTGACTGTACCATTTAAAAATTCTGCAAACCAGGATGGAAAAATAGTGAATGGTGTAAGAAAACTGGAAAAAGAAAAGCTTAGGTGGAGTTTTAGAAAATGTTTTCTAACAACCTGATGGATTGGGTAGTGAAATAATATTCCTGGGGAAGAAGTAAAAACCTGTCCTTTGAGACTTTTAAGACCAGGCTAGACAAAATCTGAGAACGTACTGATTGGAGGCAATGTGAATGAATGAGCTTCTGCAACAATATCATAAAAAACCATAGGATCTGTGTGAAAATGAGGCATTTTAAAATTATAAACCAGCGTATGTGGTATATGTGTATACGATTATTCTAATTGAATATTTTGTTTTTACTGGAAGAAGGGTATTATTTCCATCTTACAGATGCATGAAGGTACACGTGTGAACCTAAAACCAGAACAGATTTTCTGTTCTGGTAAATGTTGGCGTATCCATAGGTGGTCAGTGGTCAAGGAAGAATTCCCCTCAAAGTGAATTCTCTAGATGAAATGGTTATTACTTGCATAACTTCTCAATCTAAAATCCTGAGCTGCTTCATTCTGCTTTCACATATTGAATTTAATACAGTATGTAAAAATACTGCTTTAATTTTTAGTATCAACAAAAGTCATTGCCTCTCCATTTTTTGAAGTGTTTCACTTTAAAGAAACAGAAGACAAGGTGACATAAACAAGAAAAGGAGAAATGCATAGAAAATGAATAGATTTAACTGTCACTCTTACTGTATGCAAAAGAGTTTACAATTACAGTGAAATGGGCTGCAGTGTTTTAAATTAAATACTAGCAATTTGTGAACTTTTTCATTATCCTTTTCAATAAAGCAGTAAATATTGAAATGATAAAAGATCTGAAATAAATTACAGTTCTTTTGAAAAGCTCATAAAGTTATATTGTTGTGTCTTTAAAGGTTGGTATTTTAGTTAAATATAACTCTTTTAACTCATGGCGGTTTTTTTTCACTGTTGTTTGTCAGGTCGAACTTACAATGATTTAAATCAGTACCCTGTCTTCCCTTGGGTTATCACCAACTATGAATCAGAGGAGTTGGACCTTACCCTTCCTAGCAACTTCAGGGATTTGTCAAAGGTATTTGTCATCAGATAGACCTTTTTTTCTCTCTATTATTTATCACAGTAGCTTTCAGTCTTGTTAATGTTTTCTGCTGTGTTTGATACATTGATGTTAAATGCACAACCATTAACAGTGTTTCATTTCTATATGCGTATCCTGATAATAGGGATCAGATTCTGGAAAAATGAATTATTGATGCATTCTTATTGCTTCTGATTGTATCAGTTTAATAATTGTTAATGGAAGGTGCTCTTGGAGCATATGCGTTACATTTAATTTCAAATTTTAATGAAGCTAGGAATACTGAGGCTGCTAAAGATTAAAAATAAGCCAGATAATTTTCTGTTTTTCTGATGAGAATTGTGCTCTTTTTAGTAGCAAAGCCTGTGATGCCATTATATTTTAAGCACTTTTACATCATTGCCCTTATTCCCATAAGTACAAACTTTATTTTTTCACTTCCTCTGTGTATCCCCTTCAGGTATGCTCAAGTAATGCAGTTGTCCTTTGTCAGACAGACACTGCAGGTTTTTAACAACTTTTCCAAACAACTCCTTTCTCGCGGAGTAGCCTTGTTTTTCTAAGGTTCTTTCCCAAACAAACATATGCAGATGCAATATCATACAGCCTGTTTAAAGAATGTGATTATTCTCTTTCAGTCTTTTCCAAGAAAGGAATATTTCATTTTACAAAGTAGAAGCATCTCTCATTTTCTCTACAAAGACTAGGTGCACTGATCAGCAAACAGGATCTTTTTCTAAAAGCTAGCTATTATGGAAATGATTGGCACATGGAGCAATATAGTTAATTAGTGGAAAAGGTAAAGACATATTTTAATTATAGCTTATTTATTACAAAAGTCTTCCCTACAAATTGGTGATTTGATAGAAAAAAAAAATCCCCAAAGTAAAAGTTAAGTCTTTAAAAGTTCTTGCTTTCAGTTCGCAAACAATTAAGCTAAGCACAGGTCTGAAAATCTCTAGATAATTATTTTTTTTCCTACAGATTTAGTATTTTAACATTAAAAAAGGTACGGTATAGTCATCAAATATATATACATGTATATATGTGTGTGTATATATCCATATATGTGTATATATTTGAAGACTATACCGTACCTTTTGTGTGTGTATATGTATGTACAAATAAAGATAAAGGAATAATCTTTTTAAGTCCAAAGCAGAGATATATGCGGTGCTGTCATTGTAACATTTTCTAATAGTGTTATTTAATTTGAGTAAGTCATGAACTCTATGCTTTCTCAGACTGACGGACACAAATCCATATTCATGGGTAAACCTATACATATTTTATATTTTAACAAATCTTTCAAAGGTAGATAATATTTTAAAATAATTTCTTGTTGTGGAATTTAATAAATGCTTTCTTAATAATCCCCAGGCCAAAAAATATCTGAAGGTAGTTTACAACTAAAAATACCTATCACCAACCTAAACTACACTTGTGAATTACACTTAAGTGAAAACTGAAAACTTACAAGTAACATCAGTTCTGTGTAACTTGAACTAGTACATAAATTAAATGTATCAATCATTAATTACTTTCTTGATTATGACATGATTTTTGCAACCTCATTTTCCATTAACTTTTGTTAAATGACACTTCTGCATATATCATGTCATTGCTAAAATAATTCTAGACAAAAAAAGGATTCTCCAGCTGCTGTGCTTCAGAGGCATCTCCTTTTAATGGTATTTTAATTTGTAAACTAGTCAGTGCTATAGCCCTAGTCTTTCTTCCTCCACCCTGAAACAGAACTAAGTGTAGGGTAGAGCAATTTTTCCTCATTTTAGATTAGGTACCACTCTTGCCTCCATTAAGAAATTGGATAGCAAACCTGCTCTTTTTCTATCTGTTTTTTTATTAACAGTGACTGGTTATATGGATTTCTCTGTTCATGAAAGTAGTCTTTGAGGATTACTAAGTATACTTTAAGTTCTGAGGGAATCTTTCCATTGCTATTGCTGAGAGAGGGCATTACTTGGAGACATTGCCAAGTGGACATTACTTAGGTTGTATCTATACCTATACTTTACCTTCTCAATCATACGTTTGAAAACTATGAACTTAATACAGGAAATAATTGTTACAATATTAGATGTCAGTCATACTGTATTATGAGTAGAAGGCGTTTCATTAATATTATTTAAGCCTGTAACATGATATTCTTGGGAGCTTTTAATCTTTAACAGGTGATTGGCAGAGAATTGCCCCTATTGGTAGGGAATAGTGGATATTTATACATGTATGTATATGGAACATGCATTTTCCCTTATGTTCTGTTAAATGTTGTTGATCAGACAGTGCATCTTGATCTCTGAAAATGTAATTGCTGTTCTGGATGAATGCCAGTCCTTCCCGTACGCACAATGAATGTATGCCGTACCTGTCTCAGATACAGCAGCTCAAATTTTCGTTACTGTTTAGGCAGTATCAACTCTATGTAGTTTAAATGTTAAACTTGTGTCAGATGATGAAGTCATGGCAAATGTCTGAAAAACCTTGCTAATATTCAACTAGGAAAATGTTTGAACGTGATGTGTATTGTGATATGTTCATTGTAGTACTGTTATCTTGGGGGTGATGCTTCAAAATAAGTGCTAATTATGTATTGTAGCGTGTCTGCTACCTTTTGCACTGCTAAAGGTTTTAAAAATATTTCAAGATATTTCATTTAACTTTTTACATGGTTTTAACAGTCTTTTACTTTATTTCTTTTCCTTATCCATGTCCAGAAACACATTACAATTTCGTGCTCCCACTGAATAAAGAAAAAGAAAACTTAGATTTTGGTCTGGCAAAAAGGATGTCAGGTCAATATTTTTACTTTTTTTGGTACCCAAGAAAATTCAAAATGAAGAATTTGTTTCTTTTTTTTTTCTTTAGAAATTGCAAGTTAAGGTTAAGTATTAAGTGTCAAATATGAGTAACAGTTTTGTTAATATATTAGCTAGAAGTCCACAGTTAGTACAGATTTAAAGAACTGCAGTGTATAGGTTAAACCAACACTTTATTTAAGCAGCTTCTTATGGCACTGTTTTGAACATCAGTCACACAATGATAAACCAAAGCAACTGAAATGGTTTGTGGTTAATATTACTGTCAGCCTGACGAATGCTCCTGACAAATGCCAGGAATGCACTGCCAGTCTGTTACCCTGCTTTGACTTGAGTGTTTATTTCTTAAGAGGTGACTATGGTTCAGAATGAGTATTACATATTATATTTATAGCTGCATATATTTTATTTATACAACAGACACAGTTTCCCACCAGAACGTGTCCCATTTTCTGCGTTACTTATGTTATTCAAAAGCACGTTTTTTTCCTTTTCTTTACTCAGTGGAAGCAATAAATTGTGTTGTGTTTCTGGACTTGGGTAAGGGAAAAAAAATAGAAGTAAAAATACATAGAAAACACTGAGATATCAAAGCATGCTTTTATATTCTGAAAAGTTTGTTAGAAAATCTTGCTATATGCAAGTAGCTGTTGATATTTTTTCTTTTACAAGGCACAAAATTTCTGTAAGATCATAAACTGACACTACTAGAAGAAGAAAATGATGCCATTCTTAAATCTTCTTTTGTCTTCACTATAGCTACATGTGTACATAATAATATTTTTATTCTCATTTTTATCATTTTCATGCGATATTTGCTAAATCATCATCAATTTTATAGTGGCTGTTATGTATGTAATGACTTCTTTTCCAGTCAAGTGTACAGAAGCAACAAATAGCTCTCACCTTTAGTGAAGTGAGGTGTTAATCGGTATGTGGGAGCCACTGATATCAAATACACTTTGACAGAAGAGAAGTAATAGATTTTTTTACTATGACAAATTAGACTAGTTTTTTTTGTTCTAATGTAAACTTCACTATTGACTGTTCTTCAGTTCTGTTGCAGGGTGCCCATTTCAGGAACACAAATCCACGGCACATAGAACTTGTGCTGCATATTTTCCCCTGCGAGAAAACAGAGTGGGACGGGCATGAAATTTGCTTAGTTATCTCTTGTTACCCCTTGGCAAAGAGATAGAAAGTAACAAATGTTTTGATGTCCACCTGTTATGCTTTTGCAAATTTTTTAAAGAAATCTTTTTGTCTAGAGAGGCATTAAAACGTGTACAGGCATTCTGTGAACCAGTGCTTTTTGTGTAGGAAATGAAAATTATAGTTTGTTCAGCTCATGCTCCAACACAAAATCAATGCAGGTTACTACCACTTAAAACTGATAAACTAACCAGAAGGACTCAGTGTCCTTCTAAGCATAAAGCATGTTCCAAAACCGGACACTAAAAGAAGGTGAGAGGAACAGTGTGAGAACTAACAATAGTGGGTGCAGTAGTGATGACTTATTTTGATAGGCAATTACATCTGGAATTTAGGCACTGAAACCTATGCTGCTTGACACTGCTGGGCTCAGCATCTGCCCTGATTGCCTTGTCACTGGTATTTTAGGCAGGAAATTTGTCATCTGTACCTGTGACATAAGGTACCACTTAATTAAAAAGCATTCCAAAGCTAGACAGGATAAGCTTGGAAGGAAGGTACAAATATTTTTTTCTTTAAGGGCAGTTCATGTGAATCCTTGCTTAAAACAGGACAGTAGAGGAAATAAAATATTTTAAACTTTGTATCAGAATCCCTGGCAGTTAAGAAGAGGTCCAGTGTATTTTCTAGAATTTTGGATCACCTCAAGAAACCGTGGTAGAGATATCAAGACCAGCCCCCATCTACAGTCAGCCTGAAGGACTAGTTAGTCTATTATGGATTTTGCTATTTTTAGTATAAAGTATATTTATCAGATTCTCTTCATCATCAGATAACAAGTTATCATGCTTTCTTTGTGAAATGCAACTTCTTCAAGGATAGGGACACTCCAGCCTCTCTAAAATTGTATGCAGAATAGGGAACAGTTCAGAGAAATTATTACAGAAACTGGTTTATCACCTTGCTGTAGATGTACATTTGATCTCCATACCTGTTTGTGCAAAGGGGTTGACAGATCTAGACATTTGAAATGATCGTGTTAAAATAAACTTTTAGGGGAAGGGAAGCATTCAAACAGGAGGCAATACTCTGAGCAGTACCTTGATTTTTAGGGATGCATGTGTGTCGTGGTTTAACCCCAGCTGGCAACTAAGCACCACGCAGCCACTTGCTCACTCCCCCCTGGTGGGATGGGGGAGAGAATCGGAGAGGTAACAGTGAGAAAACTCGTGGGTTGAGATAAAGACAGTTTAATAGGGAAAGCAAAAGCCGCGCACACAAGCAAAGCAAAACAAGGAATTCATTCAGTACTTCCCATCAGCAGGCAGGTGTTCAGCCATCCCCAGGAAAGCAGGGCTTCATTACGTGTAACGGTTACTTGGGAAGACAAACCCCATCACTCCGAACATCCCTTCCCCCCCCTTCTTCTTGCCCCAGCTTTATATGCTGAGCCTGATGTCACATGGTATGGAATAGCCCTTTGGTCAGTTGTGGTCAGCTGTCCCAGCCATGTCCTCTCCTACCTTCTTGCGCACCCCCAGCCTGCTCACTGGTGAGGCAGGGTGAGAAGCAGAAAAGGCCTTGACTCTGTGTAAGCACTGCTCAGCAATAATGAAAACATCCCTGTATTATCAACACTGTTTTCAGCACAAATCCAAACCATAGCTCCATACTAGCTACTAGGAAGAAAATTAACTCTATCCCAGCCAAAACCAGCACACCCCTTATTCCATACCATTTACATCATGCTCAGGTCCCACACTATCCAGTACACCAATGTGTTGGTGCCATTTAGGAAACCATAAAAGAGCAAAATCTAGCTGAGAGAACAAAGACCCTTTCTTCCCGTTCTGTCCTCTTTGAATATAAAGAGAGAGAGCTAAAAAAAGGGAGGGAATTGTAATTGTGATTGGGGTCCTTGCTTGTGATATGAGAACTCAAAAGTCAAGTCCCTCTTTGAAGAAAGCTGTGCAAGAGTATGAAGTTCTCTTGTTCACATCCCAGGACAGTGCTATAATTTTAGGACTATTATGGGCTTTCTTTTTTGGACCAGAAAATCCATTGTGGAATTAGAAATCGTACCAACTAAAATGCTGAGTAGTCTGTTGTATTCTCATGAAAAGTTCTGGTCTAATAACATAAGTTTTTCCCATTTCTAAATGGGGAGAAAGTGATTTTGTGAGACTGTCAAATGCCGTAACCCTCAGACAGATTCTGTCGGGGACTTTTGTGAATGATAAAATCGGTGAATTATCCTTTCTGACAGCTAAGTCAATCTGATGTATCATTTCCTTTAACACATTTGCCAAAATTCGGAGACAAAGCTGCAAATGGTCCCATTCTGATCTACTACAGTCGTCTGTTTTCTAGGACCCAAGCTGCTTGTTGCAGCACCATGGTCAGGTACCCACCCGGAGCACGGCCCCGTGCCTGCCAGCCCAGGCTTGGGGGTTCAGCACCATGGACAAGGGCGTCCATGGCCACATTCAGGCACGTCTGTCGAAAAGCAGGAACATAGCCACAAGGAAGACTTGTTCATTTAAATGACGTAGTTATTGGATTGTCAAGCCCGACTTAGACATGATCAGAGACACTAAACTGTTTGCTGCGTCTGAAACAATTCTAGCTCTTTTGGATTTTGGTATCAATCTCTGCTTGATACCCACTTGTTTCACTTTCAAAGGCAGAGATTTTTGTGCTGATATGTTGGTTTGAGCTTCATGCAGCATCTATATCAGGACCTTTTTCAGAATTAACATGTGATTTCCGTGCATGTTTAGCTATCTGTTCCTCCACAACTCTTACAGAGACTTGCTGAGACTGAAACTTGACCCAAATACATCTCTGAGATGATTTATCAAAACATACTTTCTGAAATCCTACTCTTAGTCTAGATAGAATTCTTAAAATACTCTGGGAATTTCCATTTCTCTGTTACAGTGTCATAACCATCCTTGTATATCTTTGTCCTTTTTTCCTTGTCATTAGTTGGTTATTCTCTGTGTCAAACCACCTCCTCTAAAGAACATATAAGTGGATGACAGAGTGCATCTCTCTTCCATTCTTACTTTCTCTTCCCTGTTCTTTTCCCACCAGAGGCATATTTTTTGAAGTCACAAGAAGCATACTCTTTGCACTTCAGATGCATATAGCAATTTCTAGGATCACTTAATTCTTTTCAAGCAATCTTTTTTTATTATTATTTATTTAGGTATTAGAGCAAAAGCCAAGTTTACAGGATCAATAAGAATCATTTTGGTAATGAGCCTAATAATCTTCCCCTGCTTTAAGGAGGACTGTTGTTTGGAATGCAGAAATACTCAAAGACAGGAAAAACAATAACTCAGAATTAACAAAGAATGTTCAAAATGCTATTCTTAGTTTGTATCTGATGTTATTGTCCATCCTGCTCTTGTTTCAATTTTAGGTGCCCTGAACATATGTTGTGTTCTAATTGGAAATGAACTGAGGGAGGTTCATGACCTTTTAAATGATCACAAGAAACCATGGGGCACATGTCTGGTCATAAAATGTACTAGCAATCAAAATAAAGTAATTTCACACACATGTCTTGGGCCATAGACATTTTAAATGTGTGTTTTCTGTCTTCCTAATGTAAAGTGAATGTTATTCTCTTGATACAGTCTATCTTCCTTTTTATATTTATACATTTGAACTCCAGCAGATTATGAACTGCTACAGCACACATCTGTGTCATTCAGATTTCTGAACAAGCATGATGGTGGCTAAGTTGAAAATTGCACTTGTACTGGAAATGAGGATGGGATTTATCTCATCTAACAGGAGCTGTCTAAAACTGATCAAACTCCTAGGAGCAGGAAGCCTGTTGGGGTCAAAGGACAATCCAGGTACAAAAATAGTGCTCAGAGAAAATGAGAGCATGGTAAAATAATAATAATGATAATCTTTGTTTAAGGAGGAGTTTAAAGTGGTTCTCAGGCTGTGGACTGACTTTGATAGACACATCAGATGATCTGTCTCAAACTCAAATAGCAGATGAAAGTGTGGATCGAATGAAGGAAATCAATAGAAAAAGATCACTAGGAGAAGGTGGTATGATCCTAAAAGCTTGAATTGAATAGTCTTGTAAGATTAAGAAAAAACAGTTTACATATAATATCCAGCCAATCACTTGAAAATGCCTCAGTATCAGAAACACAAGGTTAGTTTCCAAAGTGGGGTGGTCACTGGCATTCCAAAGGTCTTTTCTGTACTTTATGCTGTTCAGCAGATATGGTAATCTGAAAAAGGAGATGAAAAGGGAGCTGATAAAACTTTCTGATGATACTAGTCTGTTGATGGTATTGAAGATGATGGCTGACTAATCAGGAGACTTTATGAAATAGGTAATAAAATGATGGATGAATTCAGCTTAAATAGGAGCAAAGCAATGCATGTGTGAAAAAATATGCATTGATGGGCTCTTAGCTGACTATTTACATTCAGGATCGATATAATATGATTGTAATAGTTCTATGAAACAGTACAGATTACAGTAAAAAACTCTTTATGCTTTCCCAAATACATCTTTCTAGCCTGCTGCTGCTCTTTTTGTAGGGCTTGGTGCTTACACATGAGACACAATAATGTATATTTTGTGTGCCCTGACAGTGTTCAATCTGCAGAAGATGCAAGTTTGTGTCAGCTTTTAGCTTGAGGTCCTGTGCTGTTAGTACAAGCCACAAGGATTATGGTTTTAGTTCTGATTGTCTTGTACGGATCTGGTGTTAGGTATAATGGCTGCTGTTTTCTGTGACAGTGGCTTGTATGATGTGTTGGCAGAGGAGCATGGCCTGTGAAGGGAAGGCAGAGAGAGAATGTTTTCATCTCCTGCTATGATTCAAGTGCATGTGGCTCATCGCTAAATCCCGTTTCTTGAAATTCATAAAAGGATTTTTTTTTAAAAAAATAAGTAAGTGATGATATAGGGATTTCTTTCACTTGACAGGTTATGTCATGGATAGTATATGCAAATGGTTGCTTTTGGCTGGCAGGGTTATTTTCTAAGTAAAGCAGCTACAATGCCATACACTCCTCACCACCTGCAAGCAGCTTGATTTCTCCTCATGATTCCCAGGGACATGCAACTTCCTTTCTCCCTGGCCTTTTGGAAGCGTACAACACATAACAGCTCTCTTCAGTTTGTCTTCCCGGTAGTATTAAGATGTAGTAATACCTCAGATACACAGTGTGTGACGCATTCAGTTGTGCCGAACAATTGATGAAACCTTATGTAATAGTGTATGTGTACTTAATTAGTTTGCGAGTTTGCAGTTCAGCAGTGCATTGTTTTGGAATCTGCTACAGATGGTTGCAATAGCATTTGATACTATTGTTAGTAATATGAAGGCATGGAGATTTTCCCTTTAAATTCAAATTCTTCCAAGATTTTAGGTGACCTGAGGTGTATCCTGTCACTAATATAATGCTAAAACAACACTAATATTGCTAGACATAGTTGTTCTTCATTTTTTTATGCTTAAGATTAGTTTATGATCCATTTTTGAACTGTGGACTTTGGGAATCTTTCATGTTTTGCACCATTAAATATTGTTTATATTGACATGTTCAGACATTCTAGTTATTAGACCACCTTTAGATCAGTTTTTCCTGACTGTTCTCGTTGTCTCAAAGGAATGTGTGAGCTCTTAAAAAATATTAATAATAAACCATATGTACAAATACTTTTAATTTAATTTGCATGCACACAACTATTGTCTGCTTTTATTCCAGCCCTTTATTGAATTCTCAGTTTCCCTAGAATAGAAAATTGAGCTTTTAAAAATTTTTTATAACATAATGTGATCTGGTAAACTTCATGATGTAATTTCTGGTAACTAGAGTGTTTTCAAAGAAAGCTTGTGAGGACTGACAACTATTTAAAAAAGCACGTTTACATAAAAAAGCTCAGTGGTTTTAGTATGTATAGATTATATTAAATTTATTTTAGAAAACACTGAGATAAGAGGATTATGGAATTTCATCCCATATGCAGTGCATCACGAAATGCCCAGGGATCCTACATTTGATAAAAACGCTGATCACAATCAGCTGGTTATACTTGTCACTTAGTTAAAGAAGCTGTCTGCACAGTAAGCTTGGCATGCAAGTATTAAAGGAGGTGGCTGGTAGCCATTTATCTGTGTTTCTTCACTAGTGTAAATAAAAAGATAAATCTAAGCAAAGAAATAATTTTCATGTAAAAGTAACTGCAAGTTTGTTGTACTGGAGTGCTCTTGACTGGCTTTTATTCTATCCTGTGCACCAGCCCGTATTTGTGGGAAGATGCTGAGTCATTTAATATGAAGTCGTAAGAGAGGAGCCAGTCCAGAAGCTCATCTAGCTCAATATCTTGCCTCTATGAACAGCCAGTAGCAGGAGCCTAGTGAAAAAAGAAAAGAAAGAGGGCATGTAAAGCATCATGCTTCCCTTCAGATAACCTCCCACCTTTGGCAACCAGAAGTTTAACTACTTGGTGAGCTGGAGAAATAATTTAGACAGTCATGCTTAGTGTCCACTGATGGACTGGTGGTCTAGTTGTCTTTTTTTTTTTAACCTTATTTATATTTGTTCTGCATTGCTCCCTGAAGCAATGAATCTAGCAACTTAATTATATGAGAAGGTATCATTTTCTTTGCTTTGTAACTAGGGTAATTATGGCAGTTTTTTGTTTCTTTGTTCTCTGTGGACCACATGAAGCCTTGCTTGCTTGCAACTCTTACCTATACTTGAAAATTATTTTAATTTTAGGTCGACATAAAAGGAACAGAAGGTATTCTTCAGAACTTGCCTTACATTATTGTCCCATTTGTTTCCCTTCTCCCTACAAATTTCCAACTATCATAATTATTTGAAATACCTATATTCAGAATAATGGATTAGAATTATGACTACGAGCATAACGACATTCCAATTCTAAAGGGGAAGAAGCTTAACTAGATGCAACATTAACAAATATCCAGACGATGTCTACTCAACAAATTCACCAGAGGTGTGTGTTGACTTTAGTGATTGGCAAAGAAGGAAGGCAGCACAGCTACATGAATTTTTCTGATTTCATATTTTGATGTCAGAATCGGTAGAGTACACTCACTAATATTCATAATTATTGCACAGTTTCAACATTGTGTATACAAAAAGTGTTTGATCATAGAATTCCTTATTTCACTAAGAAACCACATGGGAAACTCAAGTAGCTGCTTGTGCTGAAGTTCTCAAAAACTGTTATAAGTGACTAAAATATGATTTACAATTAATAGTAAAAAATAATACATCAGTTTAGAGTTGGAGCAGAAATTATTGTGTATCACTTAAATGCTCACTGGGGAAGATTACAAAAGTTCTGTCAAGTTCTGTCCCTTTGGCTTCAGCCAAATTTTGACATTGGAATTCATAGTTCCCCCCTCCTAGCGTAGTCTTTGTTGTAGGATTTGGGCATCTGCTGTCAAACCAGTGAATGAATGGCATGAATTGGTAAGGATTGTTTTTCTCCTTGGTAGATGGTTTCCATTTTTTAAATCTTTCCCAGAGCAGCTCAAGGACCAGTTTAGTTGATCAATGAGGGCAGTTCAAACAGTTCAGCAGATAATTGTGTCTGTTGTTTTCTTTGGGATACAGTTCTTCGATGAATTTGAGTTAGATATGGATTAAAGGTAAGATGCCCTCTAAAGAAGATGGGGGAGTTGCAGGACCTAATTTTTAAGAAAGCAGTACTCAGTTGTTTGAGAGGAAGAATGGTGAGTTCTAGCAGTGAGTGAGAATAGGTTCAAAGGGGGGTATGGCATTTTGTGGCTGTTCTCAAACACAAAAATGACAGATGAAAGAGTAGTGATCTACATTATATCAGTTTATTCCCAGATATTTCCCAGTTGACTTAAGTTAATAAAGTTTGGGTATAATTAAACCCTTGCATCTTGTCTTTGTATCTCTGTCTGGGAAAAAGAAGTTTTACTCAAATGATCAATAAGTCCCACTGACAATATTACAAGTATTGGCTAGTTCTGGGAGTTAATTATGTGTTGGTAATACATAAAGTAACTAAACAAGCAATCCTCTAAAAATGCAGTTGTGGTTAGATTGCAGCAGAGTATACAGCACTTGGCATATTTATGACAGTGAGAAGACTTAACACTGGAACGCTGAACACATTTCAGATATCTGTATATTAGAGTACTTTGATAAGTGCGCAGGCTGTGGAGAAATCTTAAGGCTGGAAGAAATGCCTTAAAATGGAAGACCTGAAGAGCTCAATTTCTTCTGTTTATTGAAAGGTCTAATTATAGTCTGTAGGTATCTTTACATACAGAAAATACCGGGTAAGTAGAGACTCTGTAATATGTCAGTGAGAAGCATAATAAGATTTCTTTGGTAACACACCAGTAAATTCATAGCTGAACTGAAGTATGTATTTTTTAGAATGAGGATCACAATTATCGGTAGAAAAAGCTTCCAAGAAAAATAGCAGATTGTCCATGTACTCAAGAGTCAGATGCCTTTCTGGAAAGCAGGTTGACCAAATGCAGCTCATGCTATAATCAAGTATAAACAGTTGGGCTCAAAGTCATGTAATGGAAAGGCATTTAATGGCTTGTCATACAAACACGAGGCTAGATGAGATGACCTAATGGTCCCCCTGGTCCTTTAAGCCCAATGAATGTATGAAAAATATCGGTAATGAAAACCAGATACTCATCTTGAAAATAAAACGTATGGAAAACAAACATCATACTTGGCAAGGATGCTACAAAACATAATTCAATGATACAGACAATTGTATTCACAGGAATCCAAATACCTGGTTGGATGTGGATAAGAAAACAGTGTAGGAAATCAAAAGGAAAAACATTTTTCTTTTTCCCCTCATTTTTTTCTTTATGTCTTTTTTCTTTTTTTTAAAATTTTCTTTCTTTCCCTTTTTTATTTTTTCATGGTGAAGAAGTTTTGTAGTACAAATTTCAAAGAATAATATTTTCATTAATTTTTAAATCTTTCTGTTTGCACTGGTCAGCATGGACTTTGTTTCTGGACCTGACTACTTTTCAGAACTCACAGGCACTTGCACAGATGTCCTAATTTCCAGTAGTAATTGTTAAGATTGCTGTCTTCACCAAAAGAGGTAACAGTTAACAGCGAAGACTAAACTATGGTATCTTGACTACTTATTGTTTGCAGTAATTAAATGCAATTTACTGCCATAGTACTCTAGTCTTTCATGGATTTTGAATATTAATGAGTTAAAAACTCTTCCCAGTATTACAATGGATAAGAGACAGTAAAAGTGGCAATGTTCTAATAACAGAAACCTGTGTAAAAGCCAGTAGCAAAAGGCAGCACGGGTAAGAACAGGGTATGTCTGTTTACTGGGAGTAAGACTATTTAAAAAATGAAACCACATTAGATAGGAATAAAAAGCACCTCTTTTTCTTCTTAAATGTGTAACTATAAATAAACATATAATTCTTTCTTTGTAAGACTTCAGTCTGCTTATGTTAGGTCAGTAGCAATTTTCCAAAATGTATGTATTCTTGAGCATGAGCTACAGAATCCAGGGGAGATTCTGCCCTATGTAGAGGAGCAGTCAGCGTTCTGCTTTCTTCTCTTGGGTGCAACAGGGCCTCTTCTGAAAATGAAGGCAAGATGGGCCACTGTTCCAATGTCTGGCACAGAGTAAGATTAAGAACCAACAAATATAACTGTACACCATAGCGTCTGGACATATTTAACAGCAGTAGATGGTAAGAGTCAGTGTGCTTTTTCAGTTATTTTTCAACAAACCATTTTTCTTTGTTGTGTCTCAAAGCAAGCAAGCTTGGTCCAAAGACTGAGATTTACTATATTCAGTTCTTGGTCAAAATGTGAGGTTTCATTTATTTTGAGGCATTCCTAGATTTGAGAGTACTTGAAAAATTAATATCAAATAAGTTTTGGGTTTTTTTTTTAAGAATAGCTTATAACTTTCATATTTTTAGTACATGTCATTATAACAGCCACTTCGGGTCAAAACCCAGGTGATCATGCCTTTGGAAAAGAGAAAACAAAACCTTCCTTACCCCAATTCTTCCTCCAGTTTGGACCCTTTGTTGAATGAGCTCTGACTTGAAAACCATATGCATTATTCATTTTTCAATACAATTTGAAAACTTAGCAGCCCTAAGTATTTTCTTTTTTCGTCTTGACTCCTGTAAGCTCATCCATTGTTTTTGCTTGTTGGAATTTTTCTATATCTACTTTTCTTCTTTCCCCCCTTCTAAATAAGTATTTTTAATTGTTGAACTAATATCTAATTTTCCTCTCTGAAAAGAGGTACTGCAAAGGAAATACATTCTGGAATTTCTGGATATGAAAGCTTTTCAGCTTCTTCTACCTTAGCGGTCTGTAGCCATAAGGAAACCATGTTGCGTAGTGTAAATTTGTGGTCTCACAGCTACATCTAGCATAGCTTAGTTTGGAGTTACTCTTTTTCCCTTGGCACTTACCCACGGGGGAGGGAATCCAGTATGTAATCATGATTCCCTGTTAATTTTGAAATATGAAATAATTACAGAATTTCAATTAATTTGTTTACTAAATTAAAAGTCAGAAGGTATTTGAATAGTCCTTGTATGTGCTTTATTCTGTAGCTCGAGCTTAGTTAACTGTTCACGGTGCAGTGTAACACACTAGAATCACCTCATCCTTAGAAGCAGTTGTCAGAAAAATATGGGCCTGCCTGGTAGAATGTATTAGCCCAATACATTGTCTCCATTTTATTATGAAGCTGCTGGGGAAGCTGTGATATACAGCACTGTCATTACAGATCTATTGTTAGAAGGGTTCTACAGTCTTCTGTGTGCTGCCATTAATTTATAGCAGTAAACAATATGTAGCCCTCCAACTGCAGCAAAGCAGAATCTTTTAATGAGGTGGATGTTATTACCACAATAAATCAGTGCATTCGTGTAATGTATAATTCAATGTGTGTATTCCCACTGTAACTTCTCTGAGTAAGCTGATAGTGTATCATTGTCAGTGCACAGCTCCACGGTTCTTTTTTTTTTTTCCCTAAGCTTTCTTTCATTTGGGGACTTTTTTATTTGCTTGCAAATAAATGTGACGTGTCTTGATAGTTGTCCTGTTGCAGGCTTCAGAAACCAACTGTAACAATAACAGCCAAAATCAATACTGTGGATTCTGGCTATATGGATCTCTGCATGATACCATTTTTTTTTTTGAGAGGAGAATGAAATCAATTCTAATTGGGTTTAGCTTTATATTCAAAGAATGTAATTCTATAACTATTGATTTGGGCTATACTCATTTGGAGAGTAATAAAAATAGGGGCAGATAAAGAGAATACATAAAATGTTACAGAACCATACAGCACAACACTGTTTCTATTTTTAATTCGTATAATTTGTCTACCAATGACCTTCTTTCTTCTTTTTTCCCTCAAGCATAGCTGAGTCTTTAGGGAAAATCAGTACAGATGGAGATTCCAAAATGGTTCTTGCAACAAAGAGACTTCTTGGAGTCAGTTTCATTCTTCCCTGGAATAAATTTGCTAAATCAGATAAAAATCCTTTTATACAGGAACCACTTCTTTTAAAGGGTTATATTTCGAATTAGTGAACTGCAAAAATAGTAATTAACCTAAGATGTTTTCGTTATAACACTGCAATGTAAAAGTCGCTCTAAGTAAAAAATGTAAGATTAGATCGTAGGTCATTCGTAGATCTAATCTATCCTAGATGAGAAAATACTTTGAAGCTTGTATGCCAAATTTCACGTGAGCTGCAAAGAAGCAGTTATTTGAATAATTATCTGAATAGCAGACATAGTTTTTCACTTGAACTGTGCTCGAATTAATGACTAGGTTACTGATACTGTTGTTCAAGGACTTTTCTTTTAAAGTTTTTCCTTGTAGTGTATTATTAAGTATATTTATTCTTGCAGAACAGAAAGAAGAAAATATTTTTGCATGTTTATTCTTCAGTTATACTTGAATGCATCCATTGTCTGTACAGATGGGCATCATTTACATTAATAACATACAAACTGTGCTCAATATGTATAAAAGATTGTATTGCATGTATGTTTTGCATGTATATACAAAGATATTTTAGACCTTTTACAGCATTTTACATGTGGAATGGCTAAATTCACTTCTGGGTTTCTCAGTGATTTATGTGACGTATACTCATTTTTCCAAATCCTTTATGTAAAAGTCTGCTGAAGAAATACACAGCTATAGATAGCAAAATATTATATTTATTACATTTAAATAAATTCTTGGGTGTTTTTGTCCTAGGTAAGCGCTGAACAAAGAATAACAATGTTGGTGAAAGTGTGATAGACTTTTTTAATCATACATACGTTATTTGTTTCTTTTATATCAATGTTTTTATATAGAAATTCTGCTATTTTATTTGGCTATTTCAAAGTTTCAAGTTTTATCCATTAAGTAGATCTTGTCTTGGGATGGTAAATAGAAAGCATAGAAACAAGAATAATAATATCAAAATTTCAAGTGCACTGTTAATATTCTTCCATCCTATCGGTCACTATTTTTCCCCCCAAAATATCCAAAGATGTTTCTCGTCGTTGCTTACCATTTGCTTAATAGTGTATTCAACATGCACACATATCCACAGGCACACAAGTTAACAACTCTTTGTCCAAGACATTCCACTGTGAAGTGTTTTTCAGTCGTTGACTTGAATCAGCAGTAAACAGAAATGAAGCCTATATGAACGCAGAAGAGACTTTTTTTCCAACCAGCCACGTGCGTGTGCATGGAACCCTGGTTTGAAATACACAGATCTGTTCAGGTGCTTACAGAATCCAACATCTGCTTTTGCAAAACAGCAAACCCAGTCTTCTCCATGCATGCCAATAATTCTGGTTACCAAAAAGAGCAAGGGGAGTATGATATGATAATAAGTCATGTTATCTTTATTTACTTAATGTATTTATTTTTACAAACCTTGTAGCCTATTGGAGCTTTGAACCCAAAGAGAGCAGCGTTCTTTGCTGAGAGATACGAATCATGGGAAGATGATCAGGTTCCAAAATTTCACTATGGCACACATTATTCAACTGCAAGTTTTGCACTCACGTGGTTATTAAGAATTGTAAGTATATCTTTTAAAAATGCTTTTCCTTTAAATGATAATAAAAGTAACAAATAGTTAGGAATGAATACACTAAAACTCGATGGCATAGGAGAGTACCGAAATTTACTAGTAATTGTAATCAGTCGTGTAGGATAAACGTATTCCAAAGTTTAAGCAGAAGGTTTTAATTTTTATGGTACAGCCTTTTCAAATCAGTAAAGCTTTTTCTCCTTTAAAATTGCTTTTTAGTGTACATTCTTATACTACTTGAACCATGGTTAACATTCCTTCCTTGCATATTTTCTAACTGGATCAGGTACTGAACATTTGTGGTTCTTACCGAACGTATTTAATTTTCACCTCTTAATGAGTGTAAATGACTTGGTTTCTGATGATCATGAAATTCAGTGATGTAAATAATTAATTTTTAAAAATCTGCAATTTATATGGAAGTAACTTCTGAGATGCTACATATTGATAATATATTGGTTAAACAATGCATTTTTCTGTAAAATTGAAAGGCGATTTATCTCCTAGAAAGTAATTTCTTTGGGAAAGCATTAGCAGCACATCATTAATTAAAGCTTGTTAGAATGTACAAGCATACATAAATCCTTGAAGTAATTTATAGCGCTTAGCTAATTTCAAGCAATTATCCACTAATATGTGCTTAAGTGTTCTTTAACTAAGAGGAGGCTTTTAAATCTTTCAAACATTTTTCTTTTCTAAATCATAAATTACATATTAAACAATAACAGTCATAAAGCTATGGGTATTGAATGCTACCCTTTATATTAACAGATTACCTTGAACAAAATAAAATGAATGTGTTAGTTTTGTTACATGCTAGTTTAAAAAATATCTAAGGTAAAAATATTGAGCTTTTTCATGTTTTCAGAGCAATTTGTGTCACAACTGACTGTAGCTTCTCCTCCAGCCTGTAAATATTTTCTTTTGTTTTTATTTGCTTTTCTTTATCCGAATATATATGCATGGAGTAGGAATAAAAAGCATTTATTGAACAAATAAGTATCAGTTTGTATTTCTGATTCTTGGATAATAGAATTAACCCTTTGCAATTGATCATGTGTCTGCCAGAAGAATAGCATCATTAATAACCAAACCCCAAAAGAATAAAAAAATCCCTTTTTATTCCCTGAAATCCCTAACGAAATACATTGCTGTTTTTAATAAATATTTTTTTATATATTTAGGAACCCTTTACAACATTTTTCCTGAATCTACAAGGTGGGAAGTTTGATCATGCAGATAGAACTTTTTCATCTATTTCAAGAGCGTGGCGAAATAGTCAGCGTGACACTTCTGATATCAAGGTAAAAACTTTCCTGAAAGGTGTTAATATATTTTATACTGCATCTGCCTTTATTGCAGCTGTGATCATAGGACCACAGGTTATGCAAAAGGGAAGGAAGAATATTGGGAGCTATCCTGCCATTTGGGAAAAGATGCAAGGGAGAAGACACATGGTTTTACTTCTGTTAGAATATTTCAGTGAATTCTTTTGTAAAACTTTAGCAAACATTTTTAGCCCTGAGATTGAAATAAGGCCAAATTGGCCTTTGTGCTACAGATATGTGTTTCACTGTCTTTTTGTTCCTCTGCAAAAGTTTAAGCCTTTGAAAAGTCAGTAGAAACTGGTATAGATTTTTAACCGCTAAGTTTCATAAATACTCTGTTCGTGCTCCTGCCCTGATCAGATAAGAATGTTGCAGTTAATATTCATATTACTTTATGTGATTTTGGCTCTAGGCGTCCAACCTAATTTTTGGGCAATTTCTGCAGTGGCCTATTTCCTTGTTCGACTCTGAGAAACAGGAGGAGGACGCTGTGCTAATTTAGGTGCAGAAGGGGCAAAAACTCGTCTTATGATGAGGAATAAGTAGATAGGGGATAAAGAGCTGAGAGGGAGATCTGGAAGCAGTCTCCAGAAAGACTGCATACTGGGTAGAGAAACAAAGGGCTACAGAAAGCCAGTGTCTGATGATACTAAGATGAAACATAGAACTTAGCATGATATTGAACCTATCCTAACAGGGGCACTGGGCCTGGGAACTGGCGAGTGAAGAAGAAGTAGGTGGGAATAGAAGGCAGAATCATAGAATCATTTAGGTTGGAAAAGGCCTTTAAGATCATCAGGTCCAACCGTTAACCTTGTGCGGCCAAGTCCACTACTAAACCTCAAGCACCACATCCACATGTCTTTTAAATACCTCCAGGGATGGGGACTCAACCACTTCCCTGGGCAGCCTGTTCCAGTGCCTGACCACCCTTTCGGTGAAGAAGTTTTTCCTAATATCCAACCTAAATCTCCCCTGGCACAACTTGAGGCCGTTTCCTCTCGTCCTATCACTTGTTACTTGGGAGAAGAGACCGACCCCCACCTTGCTACAACCTCCTTTCAGGTAGTTGTAGAGAGTGATAAGGTCTCCCCTGAGCCTCCTTTTCTCCAGACTAAATAACCCCAGCTCCCTCAGCCACTCCTCGTAAGACTTGTGCTCTAGACCCTTCACCAGCTTCGTTGCCCTTCTTTGGACACACTCCAGCACCTCAATGTCCTTCTTATAGTGAGGGGCCCAAAACTGAACACAGGATTCGAGGTGTGGCCTCACCAGTGCCAAGCTAAAATAAATTAATCTCATAATTAGTCGTTGTATAGAAAGAGACCTGGAATTAAGTGGGTCAAGAAGCTAAGGCAGGAGCACACAGAAATTCCAAGGGCAGAGCTTTAGGTAGGTAGCTATTGAAGAAAGGAATGAAGGAAACAAGTAGAGTCTGGGATCTGAGGAATATTTTGAACTGGGGAGGAGAACAAAAGAGACAAGGATGCTGGCAGTGGTGGGAAATCTTTGTTGACCTCAAATCCAAAAAGGAGGAGTAATACCAGAATTGGTTTTTTAATGGAAGGAAGGATGGAAAAGTATAATGTGAAGAAAATCAGAGGCTAACTCAAGAATTTTTTCACATTGACTGGTCATTATGAGCTTCATTCTCTTGTACCTACAAGACTGGCAGGCAAAATTTTAGAGTGCATATTTTTTTTTGAGAAATGGAGGAGGAGAAAGATAGCAGGGGTGAATGAAGTATTTAGTTTTTGAAAAGGAAAAAAAAGAGAGCCAAGAGATTATGAGGTGAGTTTAACTACAATTCACAGAAAAATACTTACGCAAATAACCAGACTATGTTTAAGTACCAGGAAGATAACAAGGAGACAAGCAAATGAAACACGTATTTATGAAGAAGAGATTATGTCAAAGCAATCACAGTTTCTGATGAGAAAAGGTAACAGACCTTATAAACAGAGAAGCACCAGATGATGATCTTATTTTTTGACGTTGTCTCATGAGTGAGCTGGGAAAACCTGGTCTAAAAGAATCCACTGTATTTGGAGAATAGTTACCAGTGGTTCAGTATTAAAATTGAAAGATGTATTGAGTGGAATTCTTCTTGATAATAACAGTTTAGGCCTCAATTTCCATTGATGTTAGATTGGAAGGTACTAGAAGTGTAGTGCGATTGGAAGCACTTCTTGCAGAAGGTAAAAATGATTTGAGAAAAATGTTCGATGAAGTTTATTAGGGAAAAGTAAGAATTGTAATTTTCATGCAGATTCTCATACATTAGGTAGAAATATAACACAGGGAACAATATGCTGTGCAAAAAAAAAGATGTAGGACTGTAGTACGTCACCAGTGCATGTAAATTAACAATATTGTGGTATAACAAAAGGTGAGTAATGTTTCGTAGAAGATACATCAACAGGACATAGTATAACTTTCAAAATAGAATCATAGAATCGTTTAGGTTGGAAAAGACCCTTAAGATCATCAAGTCCAACTGTTAACCTAGCACTCAAATGTATGAAATAAATCTTCAGCTTTACCCAGCTTTGATAAGGTCTTAGCTGAAGTATTACATCCGTAGCTGTGGCCTGGTTGGAGAGAATCCACACTGGAACAATGATAACAATACAAGGTCTTGAAAATAAAATGCAGTGAAAGATTGAGTAGCTATGCTTGTTTTTCTTCTAAAGAAGAGAAGATTGAGGAGGAACTTAAGAGTCTTCTATTACATAGGGACTGCTGCAAGACAGAAAGGAAAAATCTCTGCTGCCCGTGCTGGATAGAATGAGAATTAAAGGACTTAAATATCAGGGAGATTTCGATTAGATGTGAAAGTAACCTTTGTAACAGAACAAATAAAACAGATGAATGCTTCCCTAGCAATTAGTGTAGTGAGGGTTTTTCAGAAATGCTTACATCTCTTTTGGAAATGATGTATGTGCAGGCTGGTGCTGCCCTTAGAGGCATCCCTAGTGTTATGGATGGCCTCTTGAAGTTGCTTGCAGCTATCTGAGTCTCTGAATTGCCATGAATTACATTATACTGCTGTGAAGCATCTGAGTGAGCATGAAGATTGACTAGAGGAGTCTGTCTGTGAGACTGGATGAGCAAGCCAGGAAGGGGGATGAGATGGGATCTCCACAGGACGTGTTGAAATAATTAGGAAAGAAAAAGTTTGAAAATGCACAGAGCCATTTTTGTTGGAAATACCTGTATCCCCAATATTTCACTACAGCTGTGAAAACCAAGTTTCCTAATACTTGGTGTTCTGCTCTACCTTGCAAGTGTTTGTGAAATGCATGGCTAAAGTGTCCCATATGCCTATAGAAGTTTTCTACATGCAGAATTGCAACGTGTTAGCTTACTAGTGCTTGAATATGTTTAGTTGACACATGCATCAGAGTGCCTGAATAAAGTAGATTATTATGTGCACCTGTAGTTACTGGTAACATCATACTGTATACATGCTTGTAAATAGAATTTTTTACTAATTAAGAAAATGAAATTAGATGTTGCTGTCATGATGAAATTAGTGACAGAAGTCTTACTTAAATGGTATGTTTTATGTTGCTGTTTTCATATGTCAAGAATATGTGCAATTGAAGCAGTAACTTCCATGGGAGAGAATCCATGGCCAGCTGGAATGTTTTCTTTACCCATCTTGCACAATGGTATGTACATGTGCACATGCGTGTGTGTATTCAGGAAGGAAGGAGGAGGAAGACAGGGGAGGAGTTAAAGGAACACAGATCCCTCTGGTTTTGATCCCTGCCCGGGGAAATGAAGAGTTTCCAATGTTTATTGGAAGAGCTGGACGCGGTACTCCAGGTGGGGTCTCACAAGAGCAGAGTAGGGGCCAGAATCAGCTCCCTCGACCTGCTGGCCACGCTTCTTTTGACACAGCCCAGGATGCAATTGGCTTTTTGGGCTGCAAGCGCACATTGCCGGGTCATGTTGAGCTTCTCATCAACCAGCACCCCCAAGTCCTTCTCCTCAGGGCTGCTCTCCATTCTCCACCCAGCCTGTATTTGTGCTTGGGATAGCCTTATGTTCTTTCGCTTGTTTCCAGAACTTGCAAGATGCTGCTTACTGGCAAGAGCTAGTGTGATTTCCTTGAAGTTTGCAATTTGCAAACACTAATATACATTAATGATTATTCAAAGGTTATTCAAAAGCCTTTGACATCTTATTTATTAATTCTTTTCTAATATCAACATGTTTTTGGACTGTCTTAATTTGTCCAAAACAATATGCAATTCTCCTCTTAGCTCCGTGTGTGTAAGAATGTATTGTGTGAGCACAGCTCATACCTATTTGTGAAGACTATGCAGTTGCATGCAAAATTAAGATTTTATCGCATGCAATTTTTAAGAAAATTAGGCACTTGAGGAGGGCTTTATTTTTTTCATAAAATGTTCAATAAGAAATGTATTTTCTTGGATTCTTATTTACGAGACATTGTCATGTGTTACAATGTGGTTATTACATATTTTTAAACCTATATCTTCTGTATGCCTGTTATAATCCAGCGCTAACTGAATGCAACTGGCATATTGGAAAAGATGTTTTGAGAACAATTTTCATTGTTACATTTACATGGAAATTATGCGAACTGAGATGAAAAATAATAATATCAAGCAAATAATAAGAGTATTTAAGTAAAAAATGGCCTTCTAGAAAGTGTTCATACAGAGGTGTCTACATTATGTTCTAATCTTTCACCTCCACAGGAAACAGTTTTCTCTCTTTAAAAAAATTGAGAGATACATCCTGAATGTTGTATTTGCAGCAGGCCAGTCAGTTTGAGTGATGAAACATTTAAATGCATTAAAATAATTAGGAATTTCCCTTTTTTTATTTCATAGGTAGGCTGCATTTTACTGTTCCGTCTAGTATTTTTTAGTAAATTCCTTAACTAAATTCTTCAATCTTTCTGCTTCCCTTTCCAGTGTTTCAGGTGGGGTTGATATATTGCTTTTTGGGCTGAATATTAAATATTTTTAAAGTTGAAATGATCTACCTCTATTAAGGTATTATTATTTTCATTGTGATCTGTTTGAGGTTGAGCAATACATAATTAAGAAGGATGTCTTACTACTTTCATTATTAAACAATATATTTACAGATGTTGGTTGTTCTGCTGTGGATGAGTATTCTGACAAAAGTAATTGGCTAAGTTCAAACTTCAATTAAAATATGAATCCATTTTTTATTTCAGGTTTCAATTTTTCTTATGTATTCATTCTGAAGCAGCTGACTTCTTCAAAGACGAATGCAATTCTAGGTGTGATGGGGAGGCTGCCACTTACTCAAGTACAAAAAACCACTTGGGCCTTTTCAAGACAACATAGAGCTTGTTTGTGTTCAACAGTAGATTGACTCTGGGAGTAGCCTTATGAACACAAAAATTATTTTAGCTATAAAAGATGTCTTCATAAGTGAGATGTGGGGAACAAAAATGATTTCAGGGGAGTCACTAGTTAGTTAAGGACTTGAGATAGATTGAATGACTTGAGGGAGAAATCTCTTGAAAATGTAGGTATGGAAATTACTTTGCTGTAGTATCTGATTGTCCATACCATTCAATCCATGGCAAACAGGGTAAAAACCATTTATTTCTCAACAAGTGAAAGGGTTTTAAGCTTTACCTTGCATTTCTCGTGGGCTGAGAACAAACGTAGTCGGCTATTGTGGCTGATAATATTAGGGGGTTTTTGGCCATAAGCTCTCTGGATTCCTGTTGATACTTATACAACTGATGAAAACCTAGCAGTTTAATGCATCGATTTATAGAAATACAAAGGATTTGGGAAGCCAGTTTTACGACCTTGAAAGTGGCAGGCCAAAGTGAATGGTATTGTATCTTGATGCATGGGGAGTAGGGGGCACAAAGGGAAAAGAAGGGTTTATTCCTATTCCAGCTGAAAAAAATTGTGAATTTTTAGAACCATTGTGCTGATTACAGGAAATTATTTCTCCTTGCTTCTCGTGTGAAGAGAATGAATGTAGTTATTGATGCTTGCTGTCCTAAGATTATTGTTAATCTTAGTTGGAGACCGTATATTACAAGGAGGACTAACGTGAGCTAGCTTTGGAAGCAACTCCTGTTGGCTGGTATCACTTCAATAGAGAAAGCTAAAGCATATGTGTGGTCACTACCAATCTTTGTCAATATCCTGTGAAAGCCTTGGATCAATGATCAAAGCAGGAAACTAATGCTGCACTGTAGTATAACCTTTGGTTGAACTTTTCAAATTTTGATTTCAAGAGGTGATATGTTGCATAAAATTTAATTTCCTAGTTCTCCCCTATCCATTTATTTAAGCAATGCAAATTAAAAATCCTTTGGAAGTTTGCTAGTGTCTCACTACCACCCTGGCATTTTTATTTACTAATTAGCTCAGCACTGTTGCCTCTAAATGATTAACCATGTGTTTTTAAGTTAAATCTTCTGCACTGAGCAATATTAAATGTATTTCAAGTCTGTGAGAGTACCACTTAGTACCTTTAAAGCACTAGACAGGCGTGACCATTAACTCATTTAGTTACTTCTTACTTTACGTTATTAGTGCAAACAATCCTGGTTAGTTTTGTTAATACTGTATAAAAAGGAAACATGGATAGCCTGGCAGTGTTTAACAGAAAAATAGTTTAGTCTGGGGCTTGGACTAAGTTCTGGAATACAGAAGTTAAGTCTGTCTGTTCTTTTGTGTTGCTGTTTTTCTTTGATGATTGAGTAGGTTTGCACATAGTTGTTCAGAAGCAGTTGTTATTTCTGATTTGGTAGCTAACCTGTTCCAATGAATTTATTTATCATTATATTTACAACAGCATAATTGTTACCCATGTTGCTCTTTGCATGTATTTTCTCTTTTCCAAGTGTACTACTTTGCTGATTGTTTTTTGTTTTAATATGGTATGTACAGTTGTTCAAGATTGTTTGAAATTCTCCTGCTGTCCTCCAAACAGCTATGTTGCCTTCTCAGTGTCATCTGGAATTTTATTGCTGCACCTTCTATGCCAGGTCATTAGTGAGATTATTGACTGGTATTAGGAGCAGGGCAGACCCCATTACCATGTCCTCCCAGTTTGACAGTGAGCTATTGATAACTGCTCTTGGAATATGGATTTCCAGCTTGGGTACTCCCACATTATTGTAACCTAATCTCATCTCCATTTCTCTACTTTGCTTATAAGAACGTAATGGGAGGCTGAGACAGTCTCAGAGGTCTTTCTCAAAAGTGAAGTAACATTTTACCTCTTTTTCTTTCACCATCCACTATTGCATTTACTTTTTGAAAAGAAAATTAGATTGGCTTAATGTGATTGATTTTTTTACCATTTTTAATCAAGCTACAATCACTAGTGTAGAGTTATGTACTGTTCTTCATGCTTTTCCCTCTACTGCTTTGTGTGTGTTCCTTTTTCATGTGCTTATGGGTTGGGGTTTTTTTGGTGCATTTGATTAGTTTTGTTCAAAAGGAGATGCTAGAAGACCATAAACTTACAGAAAACATTAGCAAGCTCCAATTACACTGTTCCAGATTGTTCCACCATAAAATGGGTACTAATTTATGAAAGTCAGTCTTGTGATATGACACACATCAGTGACAGCTATTGTAAGGTTGGTGTGATGGTATTGAATATCTGAATTCATATCTCATACAGGTGTGTTTGGCAAGTTATGATCCTTTATCTTGTCTTAAGGTTCTCATAGTATAGAATAGCTTAATTTTTAGGTACAGAAATGCTGTTTTGGCAAGTTAACTATATTATAAAACTCATTAGCATCACATCATTTTGGACAATTTATCTTTAAATCAAGCTTCATGTTTTAAGTCTCTTTGAATTGTAACAGTATTAAACAATGTCTGCTATAATGTGTAGATTGTCTTGCGCTTCTAGGAGTGTACTGGTGTTATAAAGTGGGTATCTGGTGTATGTAAAACTAGTGAGATTGGGGGAGAATGGGTTTGGCCGAGATTCTTCAGGAGTGTCCTTGGAGGGGACAGCTTAGGAAGGAGGAGAATGCTAAAAAGACATCATGATTTCATTATGAATAGGGTACTGAGATTAAGAACTAAATTATAATTTAAGTGATAATCATGGGTCTAAAATGTCTCAAACCGTAGACTGTAATAAGCAAAGAGCTCTGAAAGTAGCCCCCTGTATTCTCAATTTTCATCCACTTTCTAATTCTTTGCCTCTAAGTCATCTCTATGCTAATGATTAAAGTTGATCCTGGACAAAAATGTTTTTGATACAATCAGCCTGTGGAAGGTGCCAGTGCCAACTTTGAACTAGAGTTAGCCTGCGCTAAACCAAGGATCCTGCTGGCCACAGGACATTCTCAAAATCTATTTGATGCTATCATACTGCTGTTATGTACTGTTCTTCAGGTTTTGTAAATTGTTCTTAAAAGGAGTAAAGAAAATATTGGCTACAAGTATGTAACATTTAACAAGATTTGTTGAGTTTTGGTGCCACGACTTCTTAATTAGACGGTGGCACTTAAGTGTAGCTAATGCATCTGATTAACTTTATTGAAATATTTAAAACTAAAGGAATAGTTGCAATAAAGTAAAAGCAAAATTAAATAATTTAATACATTGATCTCATCAGACAGATGCTCTGATAATTATATAATGTGCCCATGTACCTCAGTCTTTTACGATTTCTTAACTTTTCTTCCTTTCCAGTACATATTTTGACTGAAATAACAATTTTCAAAGCTTACACAATTAAATGCCATCCAGGCGAAAGTTTTCAGTTGTGAGTTCCTAAAGGTCTATGCAAAACATTTATTGAAAGAAAAAAAAATCCATTGACTTCTGATAAAGAAATGATACAGAAATCCAGTCATAATATGTCCTGTAATCGCATGTCTTTTTCACATACTTTTATGTGAAAGAAGCACATCCAGGGAAACTTTTGAGTATCCACAGGAATTACTTTATCTAGAGTGTTAAACCTGCTCCTGTCTGTGGGTCCTGATGTATTTTATCCAAACAAGCACAAACTCTGTGCAGAAAATCTTTGTTATGGTAAACAAGTTAGATCTGTTACCAAATATAAATAGAATATATCACAAAATTAAAATACTGGTAGTGTTACCTGTAGTCATAGGTATTGCTTCATTTCTGTGACTGTTGTGTGAATTACTAAGTCATTATTGGGTCACATGTATTCAATGTGGATTTTTGTATTCAATGTGGATTTTTTTCTTTCAAGCATGAAATTGTTCAAGTCTTGAAGAAGACTTGAGAATCTTGACTCCATCATTGAACTTTATGGGCAATAAACATGAAGGTGGGCATTGGGAAAATTGTGTTTACCTAGTAATACATCAGGTTTTGTATGTTTGGAAAAGGTTATTAATAGTTGTAACGTTCTATAAAGGAAAAAAAAAATCCTCCTCTGCAAGTATTAGAACAGATGATGCTTTGTCTCCTATGGATTTGCTTCTTGCAATTGATTGACTCGTTTGTCAAAAAAGCTGCAAGGCTCAAATTAAGAGTTTCTCAGTGATGGGACATTTGTTATGGTGCCCTCTCTGTGTAGCTTCTGCGGAGACTACTAAAATGGGAACTTGTGCTGCACTTACTGGGACCCTCAAGACACACACATATAATGGCTCTACTCGCCTGCTTATTGTTTTTTAAACTTGTAGGAACTTAGTTATCTTTATAACCTGCTGTAAAATTTGGCTAAAATTGACCAAGAAGCTTAAAATGTTTTGGGAGGAAATGGAGATTGCTGTAGATAGGCCAATGAGCGCACGCAAGCTGTAGGATTTAATACGACTGATTGAAAGGCAATATGTTTAAACCTTGGTACTAGAGGCAAGAAACTCTAGAGTTCCAGCTGCTGGAACATTCAGAAACTGGAGGATGACAAATTTCATGGCTTTCTTTAAAATATATATTAAAAAAAAAGTTGAAGCTCTGCAAAATGGCAACTCATGCTTATTGAAACAGGCTGCCTAACATAAGCATGCCTAAGACACCCTGTAACCTGATAAGCTTTTCTACATATGCTTTGCGTTGTTTTATACTTCTCCATCTAATAGACGGGAGTTTCAAAATTTACAAGGAATAAAGTTGCTGCTAAACTGGCAACATTACCTGTCTGTAGGAGAAATTTCATGTCATATTAGTACCAAGGTCAAAGATGTCCAAGAGCAATGACTAGCAAAATTCAGAAGCAGGTACACAGTAATTCAGATTTTTAACTATAATCTGTATGTCTGGTGTAGCAAAACTTTTAACATATTTAGGATGCAGATCTTTGGTTTTCATGAAAGATTTGTTTTTCTGTAAAATTGTGCCAAGATCCATAAGAGGAAAATACTTCTCTGAGTAAAAAAAAAATAAATTCTAAATTCAGTCAGATCTGTGTATGGTAATCTGTAGGAATTGCCGTAGTTAAAATTCCATAATTGTAGTGAAAATGAAACAAATACTTTTAATATCTGCTCCAAACTTCTTGTGTAGCTGTTGAAATAATAAACTTCAAGTAAGTTATGGACAAATCTGCTGAAGTCCAAAGGAGAATGACCAGAGGTCTAGAAAATGAGACCACTGATATAAAGTTGAAGGCCTTACGTTGTTTAATTTGGAGAAAAGAGGAACAAAGACAGAAATGTAAAGTGTTGTGGCAGTGGCAGTTGTAATGCTTTTACCCTGCTGGGGATTTTGGCTGGCAGGCACAGTGTACTTCATTTCATGCAATCATAGAACAGCCCAGGCTGAAGGGACCTTGAAAAGATCATCTGGGCCAACTTTTTGTAGGAAAGGGAGCCTAGATGAGATTATCTAGCACCTTGTCCAAGCCCATCTTGAAAACCTCAGTGATGGGGACTCTACCACATCCCTGGGGAGGTTCTTCCAGTGAACAATAATTCTCACTGTGAAGAATTTCTTTCTTATGTTGAGATGAATTCTGCTGTATGCTTCCTATTCCAGTGTGCCGCTGTGCCAGCCTTGGCGCTGGCGTGCGTGCTCTCCGTCCTTAGTGCAGGAGGGGAATAGCGGTCAGAAAGCGCTGGTGGGAATGGATCTTGCTGTCCCTGAGGTAAAAGCTGCTCCTACACATTGCTACGTGTAAAATGCGGTAACTGCTGCTCATATTCAGTCTGAATAGGACAAGAAGCTGGCTCCAGCTGCAGCAAAAGCAGACTAGATGTTAGGAAGACCTTCTAGTGTGTGAACAGATGAACACTAGAAATTCGTAGGATCCTCATCATTGAAAATTTTAAAAGAAGGCGGCAGAGAAACATCTTTCAAGAATACCTGATTATAATTGTCTGTGAATGGAAAGGTGGACAAGGTGACCTTTCAAGGTTTCATCTAGACCTTTTTATGATTCAATATAGTCCTTTTCACCCCCAGTTAATTTAAAAAAACGGAGGAAAGGAATGCAGTTATATATACAGCTTTTTTCCTCTTTCTCTGTCAAATTAACCTGAACTACATATTATATAGTGTATAAATATGGTCAATAAATACCATTGCATACTTTTACATATATCCTCAGTAAAAAGTAAAATAATTTTGTGTATATATAATCCATGTATTGACTAAAAGGATTTGAAGTGCCTTACAGATGCATTTTTTATGCAATAAAGTATCGACTTAATAAAATCTACTTATTGATCAATAATGAATTGACTACTAATTGTGATTATAATGTATTTCATTAATCTACTAAACAAACATCTGGATTTTTTATAATTTTCTTTGCTCAATTGTAAATTACTGAAGATTTTAATATTTTTCTTAAATAGGAAATATTTGAAATATAATCTCTTAGAACTTTAACAGGATGATTGGACATTGACAAAATTAATTTTTTCACTAATTCAATTTAGAATTTTAATGGAAACCTGCTGAAGTATTTTTCTTACAAGTTGGGAAAATTTCAGGCAATGTCTTGAGACAATTTCTTAGTTCTGCAAGAAATAACACACATACAGCAGATGGAGGGAAACTCATGGGTACTTAGAAATTATACTTTCCCACAGTCTGAAGTGTGATGAAAAAATGAAATTTGAATTAATTTGTTAGTATATATTTTTGAATGCCATTTAAGTCCCCTAACAGAGGAAATAAAGTGTGGCAATATGAATAAAACCCTAGACTTCTAATATGCATTTTTATTATTCTGTTTGACAGGTTATATATAGGCTTAATATTGCTTAATGTGATTGTCAAATAATTTAGTTTGAAAATCTGGCATCTTATAAATGTTTTAATATGTTTAGGGAATCTGTGTCACTGTTTCTAGACACCTTTGCAGATCATACAACTCTGCTTCAAAATGCATCTGTCTATTATTTTCTAAACAAAAGAAAAGAATAAAATAACATTTCATTACATTAAAGAAACAAAGTATCTTGTATAGACTTTTTATGCGTGGTGGCAAACATGAAAATAAATTACCAGTGATAAACTGACATTCTGTTGATATTACTTGAAGCTTCCTTAGGAATCATTGTTTCCATGTGGGCAATTTTTGTTAAAGAAAGATTGTATTTTAATTAGATGCAGAATTTTATAAGCAGTTTAATAAGAATCCTGATATGGCAAATTTTATCTTTAAATTTAAAAAAAATATATATACCACTATAAATACTGTGTGTTAGATTCATGTTGATCTTCACCCTGAGCTCCTTCATCAGTTGTAATGAAGTCAAAAACATGGCAGAAGGAGTGAAGTATTGCTTATCATAAGGATGTCTGTCTCTACCCTATAGAGCTGGTGAATTCCAACAGAGGAATTTCTGAAACTAATTTTCAACACAGTTGTGGTAAAGCAAGAGCTTCAACAAATCATACAGATGTTTTCGTTTTTCCGTGAAATCATATAAACAAAAGAAATGTGGGACAATTTCACCGTTTCTGTACATGTGCTGAGTGCGCAGAATTTCAGAAGGGATTCAGTAGAATTAGAAAAAGTATGAAGGCAACAAAACTGGTTAGTCGGAAGGGAGGACCTCCAGAGGGAACGAATCTAAATTGACTAGAATCTTTTAGCTTGCAAAAAGAGATCACTGAGGAAGAATGTGATGATAAAGGTCTACAGTATCCAGAAGGACATACAGAAGAGTAAATAAGGAATTAATATTTACTGTTTTTCACAACATGGGTACTAGAACCATCCACTGGAACTGTTAGGAAGCAGTTTTAGAATAGCCAAAGGAAAAACCTTTGTAGACGAAACTACAGTGTAGAACCCATGATTAATGATTTTAAAAATCAGAAGCACAGATTAGTTCAAAACCATTTAACTGTAGGAAGCTGACAGAGTATCTGTGGAAACACTGTATTTGCCTTGTGTTAGTCTTCCAGTCCTTGTCACTGTTCCAGGTGAGATACTAAGGGATCCTTCAGTCTGGCCCCTCGTGGCCGGTCCTCCATCTTTTTGTGGTATGTGTGTGAAACCACAAGTAACTCCTTTCTCCCCGCCTCAAAAACCAAGCAGAAAGTGCATTAATTAATCTTTGTAACATTCTCAGGTGTCCAAAAAGTTCCATTATTAATGGAGTTACACACATGAGTCAGCATCTGCTTAGTGTCAATCTATGCATGTGATGTGAATATTTTAAGAAAAAAGGAGACGACCCCACAAATAGAGTTGAGAAGGACTGTTAAGAACTGCAGTTACCAAATACATGAATAATATTCGTAAACTTGATAAAAATTAAATATTTTATTATCAGGTTTATTCGATGGATTTAGGAAAAACTGTTGGCCTTGAACTAATGTTGCCATTTTCACCTGTATAAAGCCATTGAAAACTGGCGCTAAATACTACTCAATTAGAATGGCCCAGCGTATCTGTTTGCACTCCCTTCTCCCATGTGTAAATGCTAGCACATGGTCAAGATAAGGGAATCAGATAAGAAAGAAGCTCCTTTTGTAAAAATGTATCGTTATGGTGACAGTGAAAAACTTTCTGAAAACTCATTTCTGGAGTAATGAAATAACATTTTATGAAAAAGCTTCTAATAGTCAAACTAACAGAAGTTACTGATAGTATTTAAGTTTCCAGGCAGCATATTGTTTCTGTGTAATCTAATGAAAACAATGTGTGTTCTAGAAAGCCAAATGTTTTCTGATCTTGAAAGAAACTTATGAATAGCTGTACAGATATATATATATATAAACATCAGTAACATATGTAATGAGCTTATGTTTTAAGTATTCAGATCATGGTGTGGTTTCATATTTGTGGTGCATGCTGCTATCGAATTAGTAGCCCAGTGTCTCTGCTTTTCCTTTGTTAGTTTCTGTCTGCGATGATAAAAACTACAGAAACTTCAGTGTTGGAGCACTTTCTTTTTTACAAACGTTTATCCTTGCTACATTCTTGTTCTTTTACTTATCCAATTAAATAGTTTCAAATCTCTTTTTATCAAGTACTTGTCAAGCATTTGGTACAGAAGCATGCTTTTACCCTGCCTAGTTAATTAAGGTGACTGTAAACAAAAAGATGTACAATTCAAAGCCAAGCAGTGTTTCACACAAGGATGGAGGTGATAATAGCTTAATTCCTGCTTGATCTTTCCTGTCTTTGCCCTGGCTACTTCGGATTGACCTTGTCCGCAATCTGATGACCTCCCTATTGCACTCAGCCATTTGGAAAGCTGCTCATGCCATAGCTGGCCCTGAGGGGCTATCTGGGAGACCACTGATCCATTGACCCATGTCAAGACTGGGTTTCAGATCTGATCTACTGAGCTTCTGACGTAGCTACATACTACACCCACTCTTGACAAAGCCAGTGGGGCAGTCTGGTTTTTTTTCTGCTTCTTAAGTGGCATGCAGTTTGCACTTGCTGTATGGAAGACCAATTTTACACCAGTCATTTGCTATGAAATACGCTTCCTGAAGCAATTACACGTATTGATCCTTTCTTTACAAAGGAAGTAAATTCTCTAATTTAGTGGCTCAATTTTTCTAAATCCATCAAATTGCCAGGTTTATTGGGTGTATTGAAGTCTCAACATCAAGTTCCACAAAAAAAAAAAAAAGCACCTTTAAAATATATTAAGGGCTGAAATATATATGTTATGTCTTAATAGGCTTTTTCTATTAAGTGTTATGCCAGGACTTTGCAAACATTTATAAAAGCGTGTAAATAAGGTTCTAATCACGTTATCTTAGATGTGTTTATGTATATCCTAGTGCATATTTTACAAAATAAATGACAACTTCTGAAGTTGCATGTCTGCTTGCAAAACAGGGAAACGCTCCACTTATCCAGGAGAAAATCCTTATGGTTTTGAGCTTCATTTTGCTTCCTAGCATGTTGTGTTCAATTCTGCACTAGAATGTACCATTTTCTGCTTAAAAAAAATTCTTTGTTTAGCCATTAGTATTACCTTGTTTTTCTCATAAGGCTTGGAAATGACACCTCCTTTGCTGTATGTGCTTGCATTTTTTCCTCAGCTGTGTTTAGCGTAGCAGGCTCTGCCTGCAGAAGTGCCAGGGCAGGCCAGCCATGGAGGTGTTAAATGCCGCGTTCCAGTCCTGTTCAGCACAGGGCTATAGAGCATACTTGCTTAAAGCGGTGGTGATCCTGACAAGGAATACGCAGACCTTGTAACTGTGAAATTCCTTCCTTTTTTTTCGTGTGTATGTGTGAAATTATGCACGATTCTTCCCTGTAATTATAGACTGGGCACATAAATGAGTTAATGACCTTTCCATGAAAGAAAAATATTGACTTGATTCAGCTTTGACTGTGTAGTTCTTTTCTGAACATGTGGTGTAACTCCAGGTATTTTAAAATTTACAAAAAAATTATGTCTGGGCATTGAATAATCTTAGATAACAGCCTAAGCATTAAGTTCTTAGACCCTTTATGTTAGAGAGAAAAAGAACATAACTGGGTTTTACAGCTTTGGAATTAATATATATGGCGCTGCTTTCACCCAAACTGCAGACTGCCATTTGTGCATTAGGACTTTAAAATGTGGATTGTATTAAGATGTGAAAGAAGCAGTTTTCCCCAACTTCTTAACATCCTTGGTTGGCTGTTGCTTTCCACTAAATATTATTTGTACCATGTGATGCTCATTACTTTAGTTTTGTAAGTTTCTCTGTGCATAATATGCCATCAAAACCAATGTTCTGACTTTTTTGTTTATAGCCTGTTGTGTCTTAGTTCTTTGTTGTGTTAAAAGCATGATAAGGATTTATCATACCTAAAGGTTTAAATTTTAGAAAGTAGGAAAGAGGGGATTTCCCCCTGCTAGGAGGGGAGAGGGATGTCTGTGGGAGGATTTTGTATATTCTCTTTGCCTAATGCCATTCTAGAGATTATTTTTTTAACATGACAAAGTGCATCCTCTGACAGAATTTATAACATGGCATTGTTTTTCATTTATCTACAGGAATTGATTCCTGAATTCTATTACCTCCCAGAGATATTTGTCAACAGCAACAATTACAATCTGGGAGTGATGGATGATGGAACAGTTGTGTCTGATGTTGAACTTCCACCATGGGCCAAAACCCCAGAAGAATTTGTTCGCATAAACAGACTGGTAAGATGGCTATCTTCTATTGTCTGTCAAGTAACATTTGTCTTGCAAGATTCTTCTGAAATAGTTTGGATCTTTGCTTGCAATATGTAGCTGTTTATAATTTACATAGGACTATGGCTGAAATAATCTGAAGAAATGTTAGATTTACAAGTTTAGGAAGAAAAAAGGCATATAGTATTGCTTATTCTTTAGAATTGCTCAGAAAAGTTTGTGTGTGGTCTAAATACGCAGGAGATGTTATCCCAATTGTATGTCAGATCTTGTGGTTCTAAAGAGCTAATAAAATAGTCTCTTTACAGGAGACTTGATAAAGCTTGTTTAATCATAGAAATATTTGTCACTTTTAATACTTAAATGTAATTTTAGTTTCTTTTAATTTTAGTATCCATTTAAGTCCAAAGGTCAGTGAATGCCTCGGTAAAGAAGGTTGCATTTGAAGTCTTCTGCCACCTCTTCCGTTTCTTCTGTTAAACTGATATTTTTCAGAGGAGTTTTTACAAGAAAATAACACTGAGTTTTCCTTTGCCTACTTCATTCCTCCAACCTGTATTACTCTTCCCTGTTTTGGGAAATCCTGTTGTTAGCACTGCCTGTCTTCACTGTGCCCTCCGGGCAGTGTAATGAATTACAGAATAGCTGTTACAGTATCATTGTTGGTGTTTCAGCACATTCTCAAAGCTCTTACATTAGGCTCTTCTCAAAAGGAAAGGATTCTGCATCAGTGGCACTCAAAAGTAAATAAGTTAGAGAAGCTTTTTTTAATGAATCTGAAAAAATGAGGCTGCAGTTTTCATGTGGTAGTCAGCTAACTGGGAAAAACTGAATTAAGGAATGGAAACTCTCAAAAACTTTTCAGGTACCAGGCTTCGACTTGATAACATCCTGATATTCCTAAGTTAGAAAATGGGACTTGAAAAAGTTCTGTTGTTGGCAGAACATCAGACCTCATATTCATAAAATTGCACAAGTCACATCAGAAGAAATCTGTGATTTATGAGTTATCAGAATGCTTTACACTGCACTTGTACTGGTGACATGATACCATGGTCTTCAGAAATGTTATTTGGCCTAGATTTCTGCAGGCAGTTGTAGAGTGCACCATAATAATCACAAATTATGTTAGGTGAATTTAGTGGTTTGCTTCATATAGAATTATGTGCCAATTTTATTTAAACGAGGTATGAGATATACTAACATTTAGCAGGACTACTTGGCAAACGATATTCGAATGCAACTTTTGATCTTACAGTTGTGCTGATAGGTAATAGGTTAGGGAGGTAGCCTGACACCTTTTTGAGCTTGGCGTGCGGTGGTGATTCAGGATAACCTGAGAAATGGAAAGCTGTGTTCTTAAGCAGACTTGTCAAAGGCAGCCTGCGGCCTTGGTCTCTCACAACTGTGGTATTTTAGCTTTTGCATAAAATATAGTTCTCATTCTATTAATTATGGATCTGGCTTTCCCCATGGTGAAGTTATTCTCCATCTCCTGCTTCCTCCTCTTCTAAGATTTTAGCTCTCAGTCTTCTTTTCCTCATTTTTAGCCTTGGTGCCAGGTTTTTCTCACCCTCACCTCTCTGTATGCTCTGACCTACCCTTCCCTCATCCTTCCATCATTTCCCAAAGCCTCTGCTACTAGTGTCTGCCTCTCTTGCAGCTCTCTCTGATATCTCTCACTTGTGCTATATTCTCAGGATGAAGTGCTTCATCAGCAGGAAGCAGCTGCTTTTTGATTATTACTGTTAAACTCTTGGGCACAAAATGTAAAATCCCTTTAAAGTCTTCTCTTAGAGAGTAATGATCTCAATCCATATTCCAAATGTATTTTTTTCTTTTTAGGTACAATCTACAATAAGCGCATCTTTATTTTGTTAAATCATGAAAAAAAACAGTTCAGAACATTTTAGAATGAGGGAAGTGCTTGTTACATATCCGAAACTTTCATTTCAAGAAAAAGTAATCTGAAAACAGCAGTATGTTAACTTTTGTATATTTGAATGATGAAGATTAAAATTACTTTGTCATTTCCTTAATTTCACTCAGCATTTCTTATGAAACTGAAATACCATATTTATTATCTAAATATAATTAATGTTTCCTTCTTATGTACTTTTTTCCCCAAGTAATTATTCATTAGTGATTGTGACTTTTGAAACTATTTTAATCAAAAAGACTTCGCTAGTAATCTGCTTGACATCATAACTACTGCTGTGAAAGTAGATGTTGCAGTACTACTTGTCAAATGGCGTATTGAAAGAATGTGCAAAAGTTGCCATAAATTAGAGTTTTTCAAAACAAAGAACTTTTACAGGACCATGCAATTTTCAAGTATCGCATAATTGGACAGAACAGAAATTTTTTTAAGGCTTAAGTTAATTACAAAAGTAAGAAATAATTTACCAAGTGAGGGTATATTAAAGTGTGTCAGACGTCATCCCTTTTGGTGACACTGTAGGTCCCTGATACTGTTGCTGTAATTCAGCTATCAAGTTTTGGTCAGTCTGGCATCATTAAATTTAAACCTCTGTGCCAAGGAATTGCGTTAACTGCTTCTGTGTGACATAGTTAACCTTATCGTGGTGGTGGTGGGCCTGTTAGTGCTGGTATGGATGATGCCCTCTGTAATCAGCTGGTTTTGCAGTGGAATAAAACTGAGAAAATTACATGCAACTATTAAATTGGTTTTTTTGTGTTAACACTTAGCGGACTGGATACCATCAGCATCAAATCACCATTGTTTTATTTTTAAGTAGAATAGGTGTGTTTAGGAAGAATGCTTAAAGCTCAGTTCCTCAGAAATACTATCAAAAAAAGCTTGCTACAGCGTGGCATGGGCTGATGCATTTAGTTAATATTTCCTTACAGCTTCCTGGTTCAGACAAAATAGTGATTATAGTATTTTAAGTGCTCATATTGTAAGCTATCACACTCAGATATTTTTTCCCTTTGCATTTCAGTTTACTTCTTTAAGTCCACAGATCTTATACAATGATTGGAGCTCATGAAATGCATACTACTTTGATCTGTGACCTTTTTGTGGTGCTAATCGGGTTCCTGATATCATTATACCTTGCTCATTAATCATATTTCCTGCAGCCCGTCAGCCAGCCAGACAGCCCAAGCCCCTGTTTGCAGCCTCGTGTTGGCAGGTTTCTGCTTTTCCAGATTATTACAGTGTGATACTTTGGCTTCTCATAACCAGACCCACATCAAGCTGTGTGCTACAATTAAAGTCAGATGGTCCTCAGGTTGAACAGGGATATACTGTTGCAGCTGTCTGTCTTTCTGGAACAGACCAGCACGGGGAACAGATGATATGTAGGACAGTGCATAATAACAGCTTGTACAGTACTGGGTCAATAGCAGGGGTTCAGAACATTAATTGACAGGCTGATAGCTGATTTAAAACTGATTCCCAGCCTATTTTTAATTCTATAAAGTATGTATTTTAATTGAAATAGATTGTTGTGTGTCTTCTGTGTTTGCTTTGAGAGAAAAAGCAGAATGGTGTATAATTAAAGTTGGGTTTTGATTGATGGAATGTCATGATGAGCTAAATGATAGCATCGGGATGTCATTCTAAGCAATACAAAGACGCATAAAAGGCATGTATTGCTTCTGCATATAGTTGGGACTTTGTATTAGTTTGTGAGAGCACAATATTTTATAATAGCACAAATCAATGTGGGAGGGAGGTAGGATATTTTTCTCTAAGAAAGTCTACAGTTTGATGGAAAAGTGACTGAGCTTTTACCATTCTGAAAACTTATTAGATACCTCTAAAGCTCTGTATTATATTTAGTGCCATAGAATAACTGCCAAGATATCTGAAAATATTTTTCAGTTTGCACAGATGCAGTTGACAGTAATTGTATTGTTGTATAATTCCATCGGTGTATATATATATATATATATATATGTATGTAGTAAGAATTATAGTATTAGCATAATAACAGTTAAAAAACCACAAACTTTTAAATGAGATAAAATTATAATTCCTCCCCTCAACAAAACAGAAAACTTCCGAATGCAACATACTATTGCATCCTTACTCTGTTATTTCAAAGTGAGTTCTGATATCTTGAGGGCATTAGTATGTGAGCAAAGGGGAGAATGCTGACTTGATCTGATACCTAATAACAAGAAAATACCTAACAATTTTTTGGTTCTCCCATGCTTCTGGGAGGCCTATAGGAAAAAGAAATGGGAAATAAACTGGGAAGGGAAGCATATAAAGAGATGGATGTTCAGATGTTGTTTGGATACAGAAATCTTAAACAAAAACTATAGCAGTAGTTGTTACATCATTTTTCACACACTGAAATAACATAACCTTTTAAACTTCGATTGTTCTGGTGTCTTTTGTTGGCTTCACAGTCTTAGTTATGTTAGCTGCCCTCCTTTAGAATAGTTTTCTGGTTTAGAAATTTAAATTCACTTGTTGGAGTTAGTGATAATTACCCCATTAAAGCTGATAGAAATTTTAAATGCCCTTCTTATTATGCACCACAAAGTAGACAGTCACAAAGACCAGGTGCAACCCAAGGAAAAGTCGCATACTTCCCATTGATAGTTAGGAATAGCTAAAAATCCTAATAAGGCAGCTCTGTTCTAAATTGTAAAGTAGTCTATTTTGTCCTGTCATTGAAGGTTGGATGTCTGAATAGGTAAGAATTAATTTAAAACTATTAATCAACTGATCATAACTAAATTTCACACAGCTTTGATGAGCCTCAGCTTTTTGAGAATTAGATTGCTTCAATGATAATAAAGTTGTTGAGGTCTGTCAAGACAGCTTTCCACAATATATCTCAATTTGAGTATTTTAGTGCTTTATTGCAGAGTTAGTCCTTTCATGATTAGTGGTTTATCCATTTGGTTCAGTGCTGGGAAAATGCAAGACAGATTAGAAAAGCGATGAGATTACTGTGCTGGATTGAAAGTTTTGAAATCCAATTTTCAAATAATTGAAAACGTAGTGATCGGAAGCTAGGACGCTTTCTGAAACAAATGAGATACTTAAATATGTAAAGGTACTATAAGCAAAATTTATCCTGGCATGATAAGTAAAACGGAGAGGAAGGGTAGACCAGCCATTCACCCTCATACAAATTTTAGTGGAGCAAAATGAATCGGTATGAAGAACCACCAGTTGGTAAGAAAGATCTACAGTGAGAATTAGAGGATCGTTATCAGCCAATATGGTGCATCACTTTTTAGCACAGGCTACTGCACCTTACACCAGAAAACACTGAAAAAGCAGCATGCCCTGCCAACTAACACACCAACAATACTTAGAACTGCAGTTTTTGTGAGTCTTCACTCTCTCCTATCCGTGGAAAGTGAACAGATGAAAAAAACAAAAGTGGGTTTCAAGAACATTATGCTACTTTCAATCTATTAAAACTATTGCTATTAGTCAAATAAAGATATCGAAGCAGCAGTTAAGGCAGTGCCTGTAACTCGGAATGTACTGGATTTTTTGTAGTATCTTGGAAAAATCTCTCCGTGGTATTTTTCCTGGTTTCACACCTGTGTATTTACAAAGGTGTTACAGCAAGTGCTGTAGAACGTCATGTGGATATGAACTGTATGAACTAAGGCTCACAAGTGCAGGTTACTACTAATAGATTGCTAGATTATTAATCATATATTGCTGGTAATAGCTTACTCGTTCAACATGTTAAAAGCATTAGAGAGCAGGAAAAAGGCTAAACTGAAACCCAGGTTAACTAGCAACATCAGAGTTGTTATCTGTGCAGCGCCTACTTTGAAATTCTAGTTTAAGCAGGATTGGATGTAGTCTTAAAAAGCTAGAATGCAGATTGGTCTGTGTACACTGCGTGATAAAGATGCTTCTGGCAATCCGAGCTGATCTGAAATGTTTACAGAATTTGAGTGTAGAATAGAGAAGGAAAATCATAGCTCTGTGAACTCTTCACTCAACTCGGGCTCTTCTAGGTGGCTCCGTTGGCATGTTAGATATCTTTTCATCTACAAGAGAGGTGAAAAAGGAGAAGAGTTTTGATACCAGTTCTTTCAAACTCTTTACTTCATGAAATATATATGCGATTGAAGTGTTAATTCCATTTATATTTCTGATGTTTGGTGATTTCTTGTGGCTTTTCCTTCGAAATTATAATCTATATACAATATAAGATTTATACAATATCCTCTGAAAGGAGGATATCTTTTAACTCTACAAGCATTTTAATTTTTAGAAAAAATCACTTTCATAGATTTATAACAGAAAAAGTAGGTTGGAAAGTAATCTGTAACTTTGCTTTTCCTGGCAAAACTTGTATTTCTATGCCGTGCGTGTGTGTCATGCATTTAAAACAGGTGTATGTTTAAACCTAACTATTGACAACACATCTTAAAACACTACACTGCATTCATTTTATGTTGCTTTCAGGCTGTGACTATGGAAAAAGGTTTGTGCAGGAGGTCAGGTTCCTTGTATCAGGCAAAATAAACATTTCCATTCATAGAAGTCTCAGAAACTTAACAGTCCAATCCAGAAAGTTGTCAGGAATATTATTCCCCAGCAAAGTTTGGTGTGAAGGGTGCAGCCTGCTAGCATATTGGCCTTCGTGTATTTAAAAGTTTGATACTGTTTAACACAATTTTTTTTTTCCTCATCTGTGAAAACAAGGGAGTCCTGGGAAGCACAGGGGCTGCACCATGTAGGTACTTAACAGGCAGAGGAGCACAGAAAGTCTCTTAAATGGTTGAAGAAATGTAGGATGGTGTGTAAATTTAAGCAGCAGAATTCCTCCTTTCCTCCAAAAGTGCTTCCATGACTGCAGTGTGCAGTTCTAGTGATTGTCGGGTTTTCCCTTTCAATTTGTCCATGTAGAGTACCAACACTGGCTTAAAACTGTTTGTTTTGCTCCTGAACTAAGTGGTGTGTTGGTATAATTGTGTTACTGTACCACTTACACTCATCTCCTACCAGCTCAGCCACATGGGTAACAATTTCATCATCTGTGTTTGTCACTGCAGGATTTTTTGCACAGCTAGAATTACTTCCTAAAAGTTAGAACCTGCGTTGTCTTTCACATAGAAATACTTGTGTGCAGGCTAGAATCAAGAAATACTGGATAATCGTAAGCAGTCTTTTGATTTAACTATATCATGTACAGATCTGATTATTAGTATAGAAAGGGAGGGGAATCAGACCTTCATCACATATTTTTAAGCACCTTATTCAGATCTCATATGAAGATAGGTCTAGAATAACATTAGTAATGCCAGCATAACTGCACTTAGGTGAAATCAGTGCAAGTGAAAACCTAATCTGTGGGTATTCTAGAGGGAAAATAAAACGATCATTCAATATAAGACGTTTTTGAAAAGTAGAGAAGAAATATTTCTAAAGGAATGTGATATATGGCCTATTCGAAAAGATTCTGAAAATCTGGGAATAAACAAAAGTAGACTAATTTTTCTGTGTGTACAATTGACTCTGTGTGTATAAGAATAACTTATTTTTATTGAAGTGCCGTCTAAGAAATACGGCCAGAAATTCAGGTTTATTTAAATCCAATTCTGTTGGAATATTGGTTTTACTAATTTTCAGGAAAGAATTTTTATTGATTTAATTTGTAAAGGAGACTACTATACAAAGAAAGTAAAATATATTCAAGAATATGAGGGAAGTAATGGAAAGTGAACTCGAGCCATGCTTTTGAATAGAACTTAAGAATGCTGAAAGCATTCAGTTTTGGTTTCATAACACATCAAAATACGCTAATATTGGAAGATGAGGTTTGGATAATACGTATGATGGAATACATTGGAGAGGTGCATCTGCAGGACAAAGTTAATATATAGTAAAAAGCAAAAATGTGATGATGTAAAGAAACTTTTTTTTGCCTTTTCAATGAGAACAGTAGCCTAGGTAGTGTTTCATCATTTGTTAGCCAGAAGCATTGATCTCATTTATATCCAATCCAGATATGTAAATAGGAAGGGAAAGCAGAGTTTGAAAAATCTATTCTTTCCATAATAATGCCTTCATTATGTCTTGTTTGCGATTCCTACCATCTCTTTAAACTCTGCATACAAGTTACTTTATTGAAATGACAACTAAACTCTGGACTTCAAGACTGTAAGCAGAGTAAAATAATAATAATAAAAAAAAGTCCACACATGCTTGCATTTAAATAATTTCTGAAAGTGTGATAGATGCCAGTCTTCCTGAGTAAAGAAAGCTTAATGGAATCATGGAACATGATTTCCTGGGCAGTCTGTCTGTCTTTGCTATGGTGGAAAAAAAAATGAAAGAAACTGGGATCAAAATTTGCCAATCTTCATAATTCAAAAAATTCAAGGTATTAAATAATTCTAGCATAGTTCTGTCATATTTAAAAAAAACCCAACCTATCACATTCTAAAAATAGTTTAAATTACTTGCTAATCATTATGACACTACACAGTTATCTGTAATGCCTCTATCTTCGTGAAGTCTGAGACTAAACAAGGTGAGCAAAACTACAAAGTAGAGCACAAATATTTTTAAAAAGAGCAAAATGAAACAAAAAAGAGGTTAAGTAGTAAAAAAAAAGCCAAAATGGATGTAGAAGAGTCAAAAGGAAACAAAGCCCAAACTAAAACTATGAACATTCAAGAGAGTGATGAGAGATGCAGATTTTCTAATAGGCTAAGAGAATTTATCATAGCCAAGATAAATAGTAAAACATGGAGGAGAATGATATGCAGCTGGGAAAGATTATAAAAAGCCAAATGATAACCCAGTTTGAGCATATACAGTTCAAAAAAAAATAAAGGAAAGCTAAGGTAGGTAAATTTGTTTTTATCCAAAAAAGTTGATTGGAAGCAATCTAGACAAATTTCCTTTCAGCTCTTTTATTGTTTGATGTTGTAGAACTGGTGTTTGAAAGTGAGTCCGTGGAGGACATTAAAGTTATTACTGTGTGAAATGAAGTGGGAAAGAATTGTGCTGGAGCCATTGCCCCATTTAACAGGTGTTCACTAAATCTGTCTGTCTTCTGCTCGTCTGTTCTCCGAATGCTGTGCCTGGGCACTCCCGTAAACGGCGTTCTGAGGGATACTGTTGAAAATGTATTAACAATTTTGTTTTAACATGGAAAAATTGCATCACAAGCTCGGTATAGGTAAGGGAGAAAAAAAGTTTGAAAGCGATGGCAGTTTCTTACTCGATTTACTAAGAGCTACAGTCTGTGATTGGAAGTTGCTTTGCCAAGAAATATTGCAACTTGTTCCTCCTGTAAGGTGAACTAATGACGGTCAGGACTTCCACACAACAGAATGTACTGGTGAGAGACCTGGTAGGATATGGTGGTGTTGGATTTGTTTCAGTGTTGTCTAAATTTATTTATAGATCATATGTGAAAATATGCTGCTAAATTTGAATTTGATGGGTAGTTTGTTCTAAATAAAGTATTTGTAATATAGTCAGAATGTAGAGAAGTTTCCGTCCTAAGTGTTGGAAAAGAAAGTGAGATTTTGATAACATTTGCATACGTGAAGCTGTGGAGAAATAAACTGAGAATTTGTGGTCTTCAGCTGAAGTAGGGGAGGGGCTGAGAAAACATGGCCATCTGTGCCCTACATGGGAGGATACAAAAAAAGTCAGCTGAGGCTTTGCTTTCAGTGCTTTTCCCTGGCAAGACTCCACTTTTTGAAAGCCTGGGATGAGGAACAGTAATGCTGCTAAAACCATCTGGGCTACAGAGAAAGCTTGTGACAATGATACGGAGGTGGGAAAGACTCTCGTATGAGGAAAGAGTTTCTTCTTCCTAGAAGAGAGGAAAATAAGAAAGAACATAAATAAAAGTGTACAATATAATGAATAGTACTGAGAAGATGCATCGGGAAATGACTTTCTCTATTTCATAACATAAGGATGTAAAGGTTGTTCATGAAATGAAAAATTAAAATTTGCTACAAGGTAATATTTTGTCAAAGAGTGTGTAATTAGACTCAGGAACATTAAGAGTAACAACAGGAACCAGAAAGGGACCGTGGACATTTATACAAATAAAAAGATATCTAGTTTGTTAGGCAGTACAAAGCGTTTAATATGAAATACAAGATCTTAAATTCAGTGGTTAAGACAAACTCTAGAGGAATATGTGAGAGTTTCTTGAGAGAAACAGTACCCCACCTCTTCTTGCTCTAATAAATAGAAGTCTCTTTTTCTTGACCATATCAAATTAATGATGCTTTAGTCCTGTACGACAGATTTTCTGGCTTTATAGAAAGGAAAATCTGAAGACACAGTTCCAAAACATAGGGGACTTGCAGGGATGTAGCTAAGGTAAGGCCCCATCTCTTTTTCCTATCCCTCACCACATTTCCTCATCTGTGTCTTTGTTCAGGAACAAACGTTTGTGAGGCTGTACTTTAAACTAGATCACTGAAATGGTATGAGAAAGCCTTGTTTCTAACCTAGGTTATTATTTTAGCGACCTGATTTACAATATTGCTCTACCGGTGATGGCATTGGCACAAATAATGGCAGAGTTAGCTGCAGTGCAGCGCAAGTACAAACATTTCGGAGCGGAAACTTCTTAAACTATTTTCTCTGTCAAAGTTGGTATCTCATTAAACCGCAGCCAGCAGCGTGGCCTTGTAGAGCTAGACAAGCTCTAGTTAGCTGTGTTGCTGATATTAGTTTAACTGTGGCAGCACAGGGCTCTGCAGGGAGTATCATACTGCTGCTTGAGGAAGTGTAGCGTCAGGCTCCTGATGATTATGCGCTTTTGCAAAAGCAGTGGGTGGAAACTGGTGGAAAAGGTTGCTGCACCCGAGCCCATCTGCTCAGCATCAACCTCCTGCTAGATGTTCCCTCACATCTGCCAGTTGTTACCCTTTAATTGGAAGTTCAGGTGTAGCCCTTTTGGTTTAAAGAGAGGCCAAACTATAGCCCATCAGTCAAGTAGGAGAATGTATTTAGCAAAATAAATGCAGGCTTTTGACAATCAAGGTCATGCTCACGTGAGTAATAAATGTACTGGGCACTCGGTTCCTTCGGTCAGATGGTTGGTCCACCCTTAAATAATCAAGGACACTGAATTCGTGTTCCAGTTCCTCTTTTTGAAGGAATTCAAGCAAACCCAAATCTCTTGGGTTGTAATTTTTACTCTCAATCTTTATTAGTTAAAAGGGTGCACATGCCAGCTGCAAGGTACCCCTTTAAGTACTTACTTGCTGATCTATTGAACTGCAGTAGTAAAATTTGTGAGGTATATAGTCAACTGCAGAACTAAATCCAATACAGGACCAGTTCTAATTTCCTTATTTCATTCTCTAATAGCTACAAATACCGTATACTCTGCAATTTAAACCAGTATAATTGTTCCGCTTTTGAGGCATGTAAGTTCCCTCTGAAGTAGAGGACCGTTCGTAAAAACATGAGAACTAGAATTTCTCATGCTTGTGCTCACCTGACTCTTTCCAGGTTAGTTTAACTAGTTAAAAAATGTTTTAGCTGTCTAGCTTGGTTCAGTTTGACTGAAATATGTTAGGGAGTCCTCATTTGCTAGCAGCTGTAGCAGATCTGAGGCATAGTAGCTTTTGGCAGGGGGGAGCTTTAATGAGCAACAGAGGGCAGGTATATTGTCCATTAATGTAGCTGCTTTGCAGGAGGATATTGGACGGTCTGTCTATAGAAAGATAAGGTTTAGGTAACTCAAAGAAGGCTCTAGAACCAAGGTAGCCTGGCTTATTTTTTGGAAGTAATTTTCTTTTCTCCATCTTAAATACTGAAGTTTCAAAATGAATCTCCACCATATTAATTATATGAAATCTATCTATCCCTCAGCATTTTTTTTTCTTTTCATTCTGAAGTTTTATTTCCTCTTTGGATTTTATTTAGGTAGACTAGTATTGTTAATAAAAAGCAATAGCTTGTAAAGCAAGATTAACGATATTAATAATAGCAAAAATATAATTGACATTCAAATAGGTCATAAGCAGACAAAATTCTGCATAGATAAAGTCAAATAATATATACTCTTGTGGGGTTCTTTATGTTTGCCCTTGTCCAAATGGGTAGGATTTCTCTAAGCCACAGTTTAAGGAGAAAGTTTGGATCTGGTCCAAGGTAGTTGTTAGTGAGAGTTGAACTGGGCTCATAAAAACATGAAAGGTTCAGCAGCATGCAAGTAGTTTAGAGGAAGTTGATTAAAAATATTAGGAAACTCAAGTGGTTTTAGTTTTGCAACGTGTAGAACGAAAGTAATGTTGGATGTTTCATTTATAATGGTTTTATTTTTAAGTAATAAAAGTACAACATTCTGCATTGCTTAAAGGGAAAAAAAAACATCAACAAAACAAAACTTATGTCATTGTTTTGGGGATGTTCCAAACAGTATACCTAGAATAAAATAGTGCGAAGTATCCGGTTTCTAAAAATCTCTGAAAAAAAAAATATTACAAGTGTATGCAGAAGAGTCTGTAAGGGCAGTGAAGCCTCCTAATTGTTCCTGACATTATCTCTTGCCATCTGCTTTCTGAGGCAGAATAAGAACTTTGTAATGAGGATTAGGGATGGAAGCTGGTGAGAGCGTGCTCCAAGAGTTGCTGGAGTGTTCTCTGCTTTCATGATAAATCAGAGAATAACTTTTTTCATAATAGGTTTTTAATATATTTTGCCTAAACTAATGGAACTAAACTAAGAATTAAATTTTGCTGCATATTCTGATAGGGCTATTTTATTTATAGTCAGTTAATTTATTAAACCTTTCTTTAAGATACTAAAAGCACATGAACTAGCCACACTGCAGTGGACTTGGATGTCTGCACTGTCAATATCTTCCCTTCAGACTGATGGAAGCACATCGTGCAGGCACACCCTTGGGCTGTGTATACACCAGAGTTAAGCAATGATTAAAAGCCATTCCAAAGCTGCATACAAACATAGCTCACATCCAGAGCTTTTTTAAGCCTAGTTTTACTGCTAGTGTGGACAGATCCGAGCCATTCTCAGATTTTTAGCAGATTGTGTTCCTCTCTGGCTTTACATGTGTCTATTGAACTCTGTCCCAGTTGCAGTTTGCCCTGTATGCATTAGTGGTTTAGACTAAGTTTAGAAGAGAGCAATATTCAGATTAATTCTTTCAGGTTTGGATGTTTCTCTCCCAAATACAGCGAGATGTTCCTGTTTTATTGTTGTAACCACGGGTGACCACTTAATGGAAAATTTTGCTTTGTGTTGAGATGCCTCCCATGGGACATGTCATCTAACCTGATTATGACCTATTTATAGGCCCTTGTACCCAAGGTGTAAGCAGTGTGCTTGACTTGTGTTGTTTTAGCTACCACTTTGATATTGTGGTTATGTAGAAGACTGCCGTGACTTGGGCTGTGCACTAGAAATGAGGAAATTCCATGTACCCAGGGGTCAATTTTATTTCTGGCTAGATCAACACAGTCATGTTAGCTCAATTTTATATTCGATACTACAAATCCTGCTGATTTTGATTTGATTTATATACCTTTCTGCTGCAGCATATATAAACATTATCCTCAGTTTGGTTGAGCTGGTGATGGGCAGGCATGCTGGCGGATCAGATAAAACCGCCTGGCAAGCTGGGTCTCGCCATGGTCTGCCAGATGGCCGTCTCTGTTATATGTCAGTTTTCTCACTTCCCTAACAAGAGTAAGTCCCAACGCAGGAGGAAGGTAAGGAATGTATTTCATTGGTATTCCCTGAAGTGAGCCATGAGGTTTCCTAGAGATGGATGCTTCTTTCTTCATCACACATCTTTGAGTGAAAGATTCCCCTTTTTCCTGCTCCTTTTATCATGAGGTTTAGGATGTTATGAGAAGCGAGAGAGTAAATAAGGAAGAAACCCAACTAAAGTAGTCTCCAAAATTTATGTTTGCCAGGGGCCAGTTACGAACTGCAATAAAATACAACATATTGGGGTTTTCAAGTCCAAAGATCACTTTCTGCAAAGAGGCTAGAGAAGGCGGTGGCACATGAATAGTGAAAGAGGAGCTTAGTGACAGAAAGCTGTGATACAGGCAGAGAAGCAGAGAATTTCACAAGAAACTAATGAGAAACTACACTGAGGAATCAATAGAGTGGCCAGATCTGTTCAGGTCTTCTGGGGCTTTTTGTGTTACTATAGGTAAATACAAAAATGACAGGGATGGCGGGGGGGATCGATGAATGAAGACAGCTTTAAAGTCTCCAGTGATTACATGGAGATCCTAATTCAGGAACCTAAAATGAAATCTATTTGATATCTTCCTGAAATCTTAGGTTCATACATTAGGTATGGAGTTTGTAGTGAGATCTCTTGTCAGCTAGAAAATTAACACAACTCCTTTGATCTCCACAAAGGACTCATTCCTGAAGTATCTTCTTTTAAAAAATGTCCAATTTTTGTAACAAATAAGTATGGGAAATGTAAATGCTGCTATTAATTTTAACAAGTAAATTTTGGACATAAAACATGTCATGATGGCATAAAAAGCTGGGATTTTATTCTCCGTAAAAACCTTTATGTAATCTTACCAACAGAATGACTGTTGCAGCCTCTTACATATTCTACATGATGTGAAAACACTAAAAGTGATAAATATATAGTCTTACATAGATAAAAAAGCAAAGCCACCCTGCCAAAATGTAGAACTTAATTTGTGGATCCCATGTAGTGTGATTATACTAGTAATACCTTCTGAATGCATTTACTACTAAGATGAATGTAGCCTCTTTTTTCATTGTCCTTTAAAATTCTGGTTTGGATTTGAAATGTTAGGATCTGTGAAATATTAGGATCTGTGAAAGATGGTTGTATTTCTGTAATGCTTTCATATAAAATCATAGTGGACTTCATTAACAGAAAAGGTGACTGAAAGACATGGCATTTTTAATATGGTGTTTGAGAACAGAACTGCCCCTTTCACTTATCTGATCACTTCATGCATGTTAGCTTTCTCTCTTTCAAGCACTGGGGTGTAAGCAAATTTCAGGAATTTTTAATGTTCTTGGAGTAGGCTGTACATTTGTGACCCAAGGATTAGTAGACAGAGGGTAATACCTCTTAATTTGGGGTCATGAATGCTTAGCGATCATGTGCTGACCTTACAGTCATTACATGTCTGAATTCACATCATTCAGTTGTTTGCTTTGGTAGCTGAAGGGCCTTTCCACAAAGCCAGCAATAGGAAAACATTAAGAAAGTGTATTTTGGTTGTGAATTCTTTCAGAATGATGATTCTACACCACCTACTGCTTTGTGTTTTTTAATGAGTCTAGGAATCAACTGCAGGTTGCATAGAGACATGTTCATACACTATGTTGTACAACTAAAGGGGTCCTTTTTTACTCTTCATAGGGTTTATGGAATAAATTCATGCACTTAAAGTACTTGAAAAACAAAAACGAAACTATACCTGTATCCCATGGATACATTTCCCTTTAGCTTATGCTTTGACACGTAGCCTCTAACTAAATGATCACATGCTGTTACTTTTCTGCTGGCTGTATTCTGTCTGGAAGATGAACAGGGCTCATGTAATAAGTTAGTGGGGTTTTTTTGTCTCCATACTGCTACATTTATATAGCTTCAAACCCTATTTATTGCACACTGTTTGAACCCTATTCTGAGAACAGCATCCTCCATGGCCTTTTCTTTAATATTGATTCTGTAGTATCTGAATCATCCACAAAACATTAATAAGTTTACCTTTGCATGACCTTCATGTGATGAGGAAATTGTATTATTTCTATTTTATAAATGCAGAGGAGGCTAAAGATGATGATCTATCATCCCTACTAATTATGGGCGTCTATTTTGGAAGTAGTAGGAGGTGGCATTTTTCAGAGTATTAAGCATTCTGTAAATTCTGAAAGAAAAGACAAAATCTTGTTTTTAATTTGGGTCGGTTCTCATTCGCTTTGCCATTCAGCCCAACAAATAGCTGTGTTTGTGTAACTGGGTATCAAGAATGAGTGGCTAGAAATAGCATGACAGGGCAGAAACCGCTTAAATCAGTATTGCAGTTGAAACCTCAACAAATCTTACCTTTACCATGAAATATGGTGAAAATAATCACGGAACTATCACAGTTTGAGAAACCTTTGTGTCAAAGTAGATATCCCCACAAATATAGATTGACTAATGAGTACTTGTAAAAAGGCTGGTATAGTTAACTTAGAATTAGATGGCAGTCCTATAGCAGGGATGAAATCCAGCTTTCCAGGAAATGTTGAGCTTAATGCAAAAGTCTTTCCTTTTTTAATTGTCTTCAAAAATAACGTAACCACTCTCTTTGTGGAAAAGGAGCCGTGAAACTCTTTTCTGTTGTTTTATGGGGTCCCAATGGGCAAAGGACTGAAGGGCTCTGGCATAGACCTTACCAGTCTTTCCATGACACAAATAAATGGACTCTGGATTTTCAATGTTATTTATGTTTTGCTTACATGAAGATACCGATTTGTTTATCTATGTCTAGTATGATTATTTGGCATTCCATGAAATGATAGGGAAAGGGAAGATTGCTCTGAAGGCCGATGTGCTAACAAAGTGCATTGCCAAAAAATTGACAAAGATGCTGTATTTCTGGGGATTTTAAAGTCCTATTTTCTCTTAGATACGACATTTCCTATGTCTCGCTCTTAAACTAAGGTGAAGTACTCAATATACTTACCCTTTTTCTGTAATGGGTTAGACATACAAGAAAACATATGTAAATATGGCTTGGTAGATTTATTTTTTTTCTTACAGAGTATGTGAGGTTGGTTTGCTTTGATGGAATAAGGTGGGAAAGAATTGGTTACATGTTCTCAGAAATTTCAAGAGAGACTACAAATTCCTTTTAGGTGAGAGTGGATGGTTGTTTTGTAGTAGTCTATGTAAAGGATTTTGATTTTTCCAAGAAAAATCTGGAATTTATCACTCAGCGTAAGTAATGTGCAACAGGGCAAAAGAGGGTACTCGGAGACTTATGCTGTCAGTTACCTGTTTTCTTGGATGAAATATATTTCATTGCGTAGAAGTATTCAGTAGGCTTCTATTAACAGCCACAAACACTGCCAGAACAGAGGAATTGAAAAATAATGAATCTGCCAGACCCAACCTACAAAGGTGAATGTTCCACCAGAAATCACGTTACCCTGGAATTCCTGATCGTTTCAGACTTTCAGTTTTGTTGGGAAAACTCTTCACCTGCAGCAGTTGAGAGGTCAAAACTATTGTAAAAATTCCAAGGTCTGTTTCTGCTGCATAAGAAAAGATCTATGGCAGTGACTTTCCGGCATTTTTTTCTGGGACCCCATAAAATTTTCCATTGAAGGTACATTTTCCTGTATAGCAAATTTAAGCTGACTGACAGTAAGCCAAGACTTTCCTTAATTACGCGTTGTGGTCTCTTAGAGAAGTAGTCCATAGACCAAAGGCATCTGCAAACCACAGGTTGAAAACCACTGATTTAAGGAAGTGGCAGTAGTTAATTGTTCATGTGTCACTGTTAAAATGAGCATCAATTCAGTCTTGTGATGAACTGTCTTTTTGCTGTGACTAGCGATTATGGTTTGTAGCGGTATAATTGCTAGTCTAATAGAGGTAGCTAAGGTTAACAACAGAGATAAGTAAATATCATAGAATTATTTCCTGCCTTTATCCTGGTGAGAGAGCAAATATATTAAGAAATCCCAACAAACCTCCACATTTATTATGCCCTGAAGGAGGGTGGTTGAGCTTTACTAATATGGGACAGATTGCATGCCAGTAAACATAACTTTCAGGTGACAGTTTGTTTTCATGGGATTATCCCATTAAAACTTGTGCAGTGTTTTGGACATGTAAAGAGCTGTAGGAGCTTTTATTAACCTTCATAATTCTAAAGATTTTACTTGTTGATACTGAATGTGGACCTGTATGACATAGTTGCTTTGGTTGGTTGAAAAATAGTGCTGATTGTAAATTGTGAATGAGTTTGTGGTCTGCAAAAAGAGCTATAATAAATTGTGAGGTATGTGTTGTGCATGTTCATTTTCCAAACAATTTTTGAGTTGTTTCAGCCCAGAAGTGAAGCCTTTTCTCTTACTGAATAAAAATTAGTTTATCAAATTGGAGAGGAGTATGTGGTTACATCTGCGTTTGATAGCTTTACTCCTTTAGCAAATGTTGAGATTGATTAAAAAGAAAAAAAAAAAGAAGAGCAGGTAGATATAAATGACTAGTAAGTACATCCTAACTTCAGGTTTCGTACTCACATATGTGACACGCCGGCAGTGCCTCCGGGCGCAGGCTAAACGCCGATTTGTTTAGGGCACGTAAACCTGGATCTTGCAAGCCACCAGAGTGGAAGAGCGTGTTGTGCCAGTCCCCCTGGTTAGGCAGTCACCGTCCCGGGCACTAAGCCACTAGACAGCTTCGTAAGAAGCAAACTCAGTCTGATGAGTACAGCACGAGAAATCAGTCATCTCACAGGTGAGTATTTACAGCACTTGTGTCGATGCTTGCTGTTACAGAGAGAATAAGTGGTTGTTACTTCTCTAGGAATGAGACTCAGGTCCTAGGAAAGCTGCCGAGCACCCAGCCCCTTGGCGGCAGGTATGGCCATTTTTAGTGCTCCTCCAGACATTGCGGAGGATAATCAAAACAGTGGTGGCATGTAATTTACTCAAAGGCATTTCATTATTTAGATGGCTGTGGAATGACCAAATCCAACTGGTATGCAGGTAGTGATCTGGTAGTTTTGAAGCAGATGCAGTTTTATAATGCAGGTTTCAGTTCATATACTGGAACGACTTAAAACAGCTATATTTTTTTTCCTAGCAAGCTATAAATGAGTCCTTGGTTTGCAGTTGTATTCAATTATTTTAAACCTATTTACAATGTATTCTATTGTAAAGCTCTGACCTTTGATCTCCCGAATGGGCGCATGTCTTTTGTGGGAAGCAGGAAGTCTTGGGGCAAGTGACACTTGCAGCGCAGTTTATTTTACTTAGACTTTGATTCCCCCCCCCCCCTTCCCCCCTGTTTCTAGAACTGAAGACAAATTTCTGTTTCTATTGGATTATAAACAGGTTCTGGATAGCTTCAGCTGCTGCATAGTGCAGTGATATTTTAATTTGCTGGGTAGACATGTTTACTGTGTACTGTGTAGTTTATGAGTGTTGCCATAAATGAGGTAATCTTGCATCTTGGTTTCCATGTGTGAAACATTACATGAGCTAACGCAGCTGCACCACTGCTTGCTGGATATTAGTAGACTTTATTTGGACATAAAGTTTATACTGAACTGCTTTAAATATTTGTGCTAAAACTGGTAGTGCTGCTTTTTTAATGTGTTTTATATGACACTGACGGATGCCAAATTTCACAAAACGATGTAAGAATGTATAGCGGATTTCTGCTTTGTACCCCATTGTTCTTAATAACAGAGATTCCAGAGTGAAATAAAATTAATGACAACATTTTTAATTTATGTTCAGTTAGCGTTTCAGGGACTGCTTCATATTAAGTATACATAGGAACAGTAGCTTCCTAGCGTACTGCAACAGTCCTAAAAACATGCACGTTCTCTCCGAAATCTGGATTTGGAGTTTGAAGCGACACATGTGGGTTGTGAGAATACGGAGAGAGAAAGTTGATTTCTACTCAGTGGTTGAAGGAACATATACAGATTTTTCAGTAGTTTAGTTTTACCTACCAAAATCCTTGAGTCATTGTGATTTTTAAGTCTTACGATTTTAGCATCTATGTCCATATTCTTTTTACTTAATTAAAAATATTGCACATTTTCAGCTTATGTAGCTAGTTAGGAAGGTGAAAGCTGTAATACACAGTAAGCTATAAAATATGTCGGTGTATTTTGCTAACTCAAGTATTAACACTTGCATGTGATTTCTTGGGTTGAACTTAATTTACGTTCCTTTTTATAAGTCAGAATAATGGACACCTGTATAAAGTACATTTAAAAAGACACTAAAAATTATTTTGTATGATTAACTACTTAAAAGTAAGTACTGAAAAAACAGGTATATATATATTTTTATAAGCAACTTTAAAAGGGCCTCCTCCTGCTGACTGTGTGTCCTGAAGATCTCCAATGTCAGCTCATACTTTTCTCAAAATACAATTGGAAATTATTGTTATAACTTCTTCTTTTTACAATAACATTTGTTTCATTATGGAAGTCCGTCTTTAAGCACCTACCTGGAAAAAGTAACCACTAGTTCATTGAGCAGTGGGATTGCTGAAACCTGGTTTCCTAGGTAGGTGCGTCCTCTGCTTCTTCCCCTTCATCCCTTAGCAGTAACTTCAGCTTCTCCCCAAAATTCCTTCTGACACTGCAGCTGGAGAAGCACCACTGCTTTTGGTGGCTGCCAACGACCTGGCCGGTGTGCGCGTGCGGCCTCACCAGATACAACCAAGTGGATATTAAGGATACGTACTGCCTGGCTTTCCCTTGGTGGGGTATCTGTTCACCCCTCTTGCCTGTGTCTGACCATGGATTTTCTGAAAAGCTGTACAAATGGAATTATCTTTGAGACTTTTACCCATCTTTCAAATCTGCTTGAAATAAGCCAGAGGTTTCCCTGTTACTAAGGGCGGAATGGACAAACAGATGAACTGACAAGGAACTGAGCCCCTAAGGCTTATTTCCTTAGGGAGCAGAGTTAAAAAACAAATCTGAATTCAGTATTTTAAGTCCTTATGGTTCCTACATAAGCTGAACTCGGCACACAAGCTTTAAACCAACACATCATTCTCAGGAGTTTTACAACTGGATTTGTACCGGTACTTGAATCTTCCTGTGTTGCGGGGTTTTTTTGTTTCTTTTTTTTTTTTTTTACTTGGATGATGGATATTATGGATATTTTTGTGTGTAAATTATACTTTCGTTTCTTACAGGAATGTTGCTCCTTATGTGTATTAGTCATTATGATGTATCTAATCAAAGGGATGTGGAGTTATTTTGTGCAGTTAGAAAAGAAAATGACTGTATGGCATGGTTTTGATTTTGTTTTGCCGAAGTCCAAACTCACGAATTTTCTAAAGGGGAAGTCTTTGGGATTTAGATATTAAAAAAGGAGAGGCTTGCTATACGTATGGAATCAATGAAGTCCTTATAAGAGAAACAAGTTTTTGAATTCTGACTGTTGGCAATATTTCCATTTAATACCCCTGTGTGTGCCGAGATTAACATAAGGCTTAATGTAAACTTAGTTGCTTGTTTTCATATTTTTATTAATTACGTGCTTTTTACTAGGTGTATTAAACAGTTTGTTTCCCTTGAGTGGTCCAGCAGCTGTAAGGCCTTTGAAAATGTTCGTTAGTACACATCTCACTCAATATAATGTGAACCCCCCGCTGTTTTATGTAGAAGGATCTTTGGGTTATATAGTGAAGCTAGTCTACAATCCCTTTTTACTTGTAGTTTCCAGTAAACCCTTTCTTTGAGGTTTTTCCATTTTTAATCTCCAGTAAACCAGGCATTCTCACTTCAAATTTTGCCATAGTTTGTATTTTTCCTTAAGCAGTTGCTCTTGAAATTGTTAGTTTGCAGGAGTCTAAGCTTTTATCGTTTATTCGTTTCTAAAGCAATTTTCTAATTCTGTGGATACGAGGTTGAAAATATGAACTCTGAAGCCTCAGATCTTCCTAGGCAAGTAACAATTACATTATATTTTGAGGTCCAAAATTTTTGATACTGATTTTCAACTCTTAACTCTCGCGTAACTGGAAAGAATGAATTGTGGCTTTTGAGCGCTGGCAGGGTAGCCCCTCTCCTTCCTCCTCCTGGTTTCCTTGTGCAAACTTACTGAAGGGATGAAGGTCTCGGTCTTCTCTTCCTCCCTCTTCCCCGCTCCCGAGATCGCGGTTACTGGTCAGACAGGATTTGTGCCTGCCAGAGGATACCGTGTTCTGCTGGATTTACATGGTTAGGCAGCCACCATCGCTTTCTGTTCCTGGTAATTCTGAAAGTTCCCAGCCTTTGGCCCATTTGAAGGCTTTGTGCTGTGTGCTTTCGTATTGCCCACACAAGTTTTGTGCAGAACTAAAGACTAAGCATTGCATTGTCATGTTATCATCTATGGCAATGAAACGACTGGCAAACAAACACTGAAACACAAGGCAGCTGCTGAAGTTTCTGTCCCTAACTAAGCCACAAGCTTTTAAGGAATCTCTTTTCTACAAACACCTTTATTTTTCCTTTTGTGCACAGAGCCTGCTACTGAATTTCTTACATATATCCTCTGCTCAGGACCAATAAGATAATTGCAATACTTAAAAAAAAAAAAATTAACACAAATTGATTTTAAAAACCTTTTACATTTTAGTATTTCTAGTCTTCCAGTGTCCAGGAAAATATTTTATCAATATCTTAACTTTCAATTTTGGGGCAGAAAGAGATACAGTTATGTCAAATATGAAGCCATACAATTTTAACTGTCATCATGTCTTGATAATCATGATTTTCCCCACGTTTACACTTTCATTTTTGCAGGTAAAAAGTTTTTATTATCTTCCTCTCTGTCTGTGTGTGTGTGTACACACCAAGCTGAACGTTTTCTTTGGAAGTTCTTAGTATTGCAAATAATCATCCACTAAAAATTTCATTTCAGCTCACAACAATAGGGCTTTTCATATGTAATTTGAAGGATAAATCAGTAATTATGCATTTAATTGGCTAATAAATCATAGCACATTTCCCTTATTTTCCCTAGTGCTATGCTAAATCTTTATAATGTGGCCTGGTGTATTTTTGTAAAAAAGAAAACTAAATGGCTTGTTTAGTGTATGTACAGTGCACGAGTGACATAAATATGTAAAGCCTTCTACGGTGTTTACTGTGTTATATGAGAAGTTCCTGTGATTACATGCCTAGGGATTTTATGAATGTACAGTTTAAAGGAAGTATTGAAGTTTTAGATTTTACACTGTATAATGTATGTATTTAGTATGTAAATAACAAGAGGGGAGCTTGCTCAAGCTAAAACGAATTTACAAAAAACCACGCAATAGAACTTTTTGAAATATATGCATTTGTGATTCTCATTGTTGTAGCATCAATTCTCAGATTTTTATGATTAATTCTGTTAATTTTCAAAGTGGCTATTTGGTTGTCATTTTTTTTTTTAATTGCTGAACACGGGATTTATGTAAATGCTTTAAAATTTGAGAAAGGTTTTAGGTAGCAGAATCTCTGCCTGTCGTTTCCATTAACACTGCAGGTTACGATGCTTCCATATTTCCAGTTTTCATTTCCTTATGAGTTAGGGCATGGGGTCATTTGATATGTTTGTTCTCATTCGGAGGTTGAAATTTTCCAAAAATATGTCATGAATAAAATAACATCAACATTGCCACAATTAAATGATGAATACAGACCACGTCAGCTACGAAAGAATGACATGCAGAAATAGACAAACCTTTTTCTAAGTCACTTCTTGCCCATGGAAAGGCACTGGTCATTTTATTGTTTGCCTGCATGTGAGGAAACTGGGGAGGGTGGTTGTTCCAATAAAAATTGGGATTACTGTAACTGATTTACAAGAATTTAAGGCATGAATTACATTAAATTATACACCTGGCAAATTCTGTCATCTCAGTGGCAAGGCCATTACATAAAGTCACTGCAAGTTTTCCTTGATTATGCTTTCAGGATCAGTTAAGCAGCGTTTCAAGAATGCTCCATGTATGTACATGTATGCAAACCAAATTTGACTGGATTTTTGGTTTTTGTAAGAAGAGGAATATTGAATCTAGCTTATGGTGATTCCAGTCCAGCATCCTGTATGCTTTCATTTGTAACGTCAAAACGGTTGTGGATAGCGCATGTTATTGTCTAGCTGATTGTATGCATTAGGACAAGTGGCGAATCCTGACTTTGGCTAAAAGATTTCTGAGTAAGATGGAATTTTGCTGTGTGTATATTTCCATGTCACCTGATACCTGGAATAGACTCTCAGTATTGCTATAATAGAAGTTTGTTTTGAGCGTGAAAGGAAAGGGGATTTTTATCTAAAACTTTACAATGAATTATTTTATAAAGCAGTTTACAACATTTTCTAGGTGGAGTGACAATAGCGAGATTTACATTAATACAGAAAAATGTTTCCAAACAGATTTTAGCGTGTGTGCGTGCATGCTAAGAGAAGTAGTAAAACACACTCTATTATTACATTTAATTTTAAAAAATCCAGCAGCATGGGGGCTGCATAAACGTCCATTACTTTGATGTTTTGTTTAGTATGTTCACTTGAATTTACTGACATTCTGGGGGATAAAAAGTATTTTGAGAATTGAGGGCACTGTAAGCTGAGTGATTAACAAATGGTTGCTAGCATTTCATTTATAAACAGTTGGAATATTCTGCATTAAGGCTGATGTACTCAACCAGCGCTACTTGTCCTCTGTGCCACTCTCTGGATTAAATACAGCAATAACGCAATAGGACCAGTTAGAGAAGTTCATTTTACTTTGGATCGTTTTGTAGTAAGCAAGCATACGCTGTCTAATCCCTGGGTGGCAAGAATCCTCTTGTCACATTTGTTTTTCAAATGTGACTCTTTATTTGCGGTCATCCCAGGTATTTCTTGTAATAATAATGAAGTAGAGAATAAGACTAAGGTAAAGTTCTTTCCAAGGCGCACTAGCTATTTTTGCATTGATTCTCACAGTTTTCTTAATCATTTGTTTCAAACCCCATGAAAATTGGAGGGCAGATGTGTAACTGAATCTGGAATTGAAACCCACATATTTGATTAAACAAAATGGTAACTTCCTGAATCTTCTTCAACGAAAGCGTAAGGAAAAACAATCTCCTCACATTCAGTTATCACATACATCATTATGGAAATGTGTGTAGCTTCAGTAATCTTTGAGTGTAGGGTAAAAAAAAGAGATTTCTATTCAGAAATACAGTCTACCACCGTCATAAGTAACCAAGTCGTATAATCCTCCTAATGAACAGTTTGATGAATAACTGTTTTCCATTTGTCCACTATACCAGTCCTGAAATTGTCCCATCACCGATTTATTTTCTATGGGCATAATATTATATTGTGTTGTATTTTGTTACAATATGATGGAAGAGAAGTGTGAAGAGAGTGGGAGTCAATCATTAAAATACACATTTTAAGCAAAGATCGGGTCTGTTCTTTGATTACCAAGACTGCAGTAACATTTATACATAGTATACTCTTACATTTTGATTGTATTTCTGGTTCCTTTTCTTCACTTGCGAGCTAGAAGTTCTTGGCACAGTTGAATATACAAAATAAATATAAACCACGCTGCAAGGATGGGTGTCTCAGAGAGAGAGAGAGAGAGAGAGAAGAAAATGATTTAATGCAATAATGATTTTGGCTATACACAGGCACCCTTTTTTTGTCTCGATTTGTTAAATTACCTGACGTCTGCATGTGTAATTTAAACAAAATTTTGTTCTCTAGTCTTTCTTCCTTTTGAGCTATCTTCTCAAGGAGAAGGATGATAGATGGAAACATAAACATAGCATGAGAATGTGAACTAGTTCCCAAACATTTCAGTGGTTTTTATAAACAACTGGTCATTGTTACCTTTTGCTGGATTACAGTTTCCTTTAGACCAACAGTGCTCTTCAGCTGCATTACAAAGTTGATTCTAAATGTTTTCGCATAGTTGCTTAAAGGCTTTAATGTTTAAATAATGGTTATATAATTATACATTGTTTAAACAATTAGCTTTTAAGTCTAGCAATAAGCTCACATTTTATACACATACTACCAAAAATGATAATGAAACTGCATTTTAAAGATACGAACTGACCTTAGAGTCAGCAACCATAGTTTAAGGACATTTGTTTCAATTTTAAAATTTCATTTTTAACATGCTCATTTTCATTTTGAACATGACTGTGATTCCCGCCGTTCTCCTTGGTCACCCTGTGAACACAGACATGGTCAGCAGCTAGTTTTTCTCCTTCTGAACCCCGTTTTCAGCATTCCGTGTGCTTTGTGTGCCCTCTTCTCTAGCATAGGAGAGTGCCAGCTTGCATCTCGCTGGCCCGCGCAGGCACAAAGGGTTGTCTGAGGCTTGAACTAGAGCGCCTTGGAGGGGCAGGATTAACATCATAGCATGTTAGTCGTCCCCATAGCCATTGTGGCAGCTGTTGATTTATATTTTGAAACAATCAAAATAACAACAATTGACACAATAAATTAAGATACTGCTTAGTATTTTAACTTGTAAAAAGTCTCCTGATATTTTAGGTCCACTGTTTTTGCTTAAGTCATGATTTGATTGCCTTTTAAAAATAACATAGAATTGCATTTTTAATCTTCTTGAACTGCATTTATATAGTGATTAAATTAGGAGTTTTTTAGATGTATAATAGTTTAATACAGTAGCAGAAAGCCTAAGGATAAAAAAATCACTCTTTAAAAGTTAAATACATTTTATCTATTTTATAGGAGCATTTCAGAAACTGTATTTTATACCCGTACTACATTTTAATTTTAGATACTGTACATCTTTAACGACTTTCTAATTTATACAATTTTTGTTTCATTGTCAAAACATTTAATTATATCCATGTCTTGAAGGTGTAAAGCTGTCAAATAAATCAGAGGCTCAGTATAAACATTTGGTGAATTGCTTTTGCTACCATACTGTAGTTGTTACTGGGCAGTTAGTGGAACTTTTTTAAAGCATTTACTCAGCAGGTACAGGACAACACTGGTACAATGAATTGCTGATTGCTTGTAAAACAGCAGGTAGTAATGCCCTCACTCTTTGTAATTCTGCTTTCTAAAATAAAGTGGCAAGGTAGCGTGGTGGAGGAAGCCAATGTGCAGCGAATATGTTTCCTGCCTAAGGGCTGCTGGGGATTGCCAGTTCTGTTTCCAAAAAAAATGTAAAATTGTTGCTGTTTTCCATAGCGCAAAAAATGAAGGTCCCACCGCTAGAGGGAACGAACCGCATTCATGCTCTGAAAAATTTGGCAACAAGGGCATGAAAAATAGCAAATGCAAAGACTGGATTTCTTTATGAAGGCCTTAGTAGTTGTATTTAAAAAAAACCCAAAAACAAACAAACAAAAAAAAAACCCAAACCCCAAAACAAACCAACAACTTGCAGGTGTCTTTAAAATGTTTAGACTTCATATGAAAAGCGAAAAGTCTTCTTTTTTTAAGCAATATTTTGTTCTGGTGTTAATACAAACTACAGGCTCCCCAAAGTGGGGTTTGGATGAAGTAAATTAGTTCTACTTTGAAGCTTTTCTTTTCTCCCCCTTTCAGACTGAATGGGGAGGCCCTTGAATGAAAGCTGCTTTTCATTAGTGCCACCACATACCTATTTGAAAGGAAGAGCTCCTTTAGCACATACAAACACTGGAGTAAAGGAAAGCTTCCTTTTTCTACCAGAAGACCATCGCCTAAACAGCTCCTAGCTTCTCTTTCCAGTCAGGTGGTTTCCAATCAGAGTTAATTACTCCAGTCATTTATTCTAATCACCCTCTTCGTATGGCCAGCAGTACTCCGTCACGGGGTGGCATCGTTTGAAGCCAGTTAGGTTTGAAAGCCACTGCAGGGTACTTGAGGCTCATTAGCGAGGCCTCTCCATGCCTGGCTCTGGATCTGCTCCCTGATTAACTCCCCGTGCCCCGCCGCCGCCCCCTCCCCTCCTCCGGCGCCCATTAACTCTTGCCTTGCTGCTTGCCTTTTGCTCGCGCGGGGAGGGAAGCGGCGACAGGCACCGGGCCGCCCGCACTGAGAACAGGGCCACCTCCTATGTGCAGACGCCTGTGAAATCGCGTCCTTTCCCCGCTCTGCAGAAATGGCGCCTTTTTCCTTGCAAGGACCGACTGGCGGCGGCCTCGATTTTCCGCAGCCCTCTGCCGGTGCCGGCCGGGGCCGGGGCTTCCCGCCGGCCGCTGAGGCGAGGGCTGGGCCTCGCCTGCGGCCTGCAGCGCGGGACCAGGCCGGCGGCGCGCCTGACGCGCCTTTTTGCCTTCTTTCCAAATACCACAAAAAGGTTTCCTTGCTATCACCTGGCATAAAAAAAAAAAAAAAAGCAGCAGCTTGTCCTCCACGCTAAAGAGTAGAACTGAAAATACAGACTTTTTAAAAAGACTCTTTGCTTCAGGCTTAGGTTACAGAGGTTGGACTAGGCTTCTAAACCACTGGCAGTAACTGCTCTGTCCTGTGGTCGTGATGGTGAGGAACCATGGGGACCTTCAGCTTTCCTGGGTGAGATCGGCCCGTTGCGGTTCCGAGCAACCCTGACGTTGAGGCGAGGACCTGATGGTATCCTCGGGCTTGTCTTACGCTGGGTAAGACAGCTTGCATGCCACAGGTATGGGATTTTATTTTAAAAATTCATCTACTGGTGTTACCCTCCATCCGACTACCTAGTTTTTTTAGAATGTTAGTTGATTAAAACCTTGTAATTTGGTTGTTGCTACTTAAAAACATTGTGTAACATTGTGGTGTTTTTTGGGTTTTGTATTTTTTTTTTAAACTTGTTCTTTTTCCATATTGGGAAGTGATGTCATAGGTAGTTGCTTGCTTGTTTGCCCTGTAAAGAGCAAGAGCTGTCTCTGGGAGTTCAGCCTCTGAATTAAATGGTTATTTGGAAGATGGGAGTTAAATACTGTTTTATTGCAATATATTTTCATTTTATTTCTAAACGGTGGGGTTTTCTAGGCCATCTTCTATGAAGAAAAAAAATTATATTGTTGATATGAGGGAAAATTCTAGGGTTTTCTAGCATCTTATTTAGCTTATAACAGGAAAAATTAAATTCATTAAAATGTTAATAACTGACCATATGCTTTTTCAGCATATAACCTCTGAATGTTAATAGTATTCATCTCCTATGCCCTTCCCATTAACACGGTTCATGGCATAGTAATATAAAGGTTATGAAAAGTTTGCTCTCAACTGGCTACAAAATGTCCGTTGCACTTGGAGGTGTTTACACCTTGATTTCCTGAGCATACTCAATATACTCAATACATCACTTGTCTTTCTGTGTACAGCTGTCATAGTGGAAATTCAAAGCAGTTTAGGTGAAAGAAGGGAATAAAATATAGAAGAAATTAAACTACCTACAAGAAAGCATTTTGAGCAAAACTAGTTGAAACTCAACATGCAATGCATGATAAATTAGAATAAAAAAGAGAGATTTCGCATTTTCTAAGGATGGGCATTTTAAGAAGTAATTTACAAATACAGTCCATTTTCAGTTTGATTTCTTTCAAGCATTGAACCTGACTCCTAAGAGCTTTTTGTTCTGTTACAAATTCCAGCATTAGCCAAACTACTGCCAGGGAGCGGGAGACAGCCCAGGGAATCCACTGGGACAGGGCATGACAAACAGTCAAGACTGGGGCAGCGTCCTCCTTAATCAGGAGGCTGTGGAAGTGCTTGTCTTGGGGTATTTGGTAGAAGGTGAGCCACGCTGAGCACCAGTTGGTCTGGATCCAGACTTGCTGGTAGCTTGCTTAGCAAATACGCCAGAACAAGATGTTAAACAGAACCTGCTGTGTTTGGGCAAGTTTGCAAAGAGCAAATAGTATCTTCTATCTTCCACAAATCTGATTTTTTTTTTTTTTTCCTTAAATGCTGAATGTAGAAGCTGATAATGTCCTTGATGCACAAATTCTCCCTTTCTCTGTCATTGTTAAAGTCAAATAATGATTCTCCTGTGTCATTCCAGTTAAATGCCAACTTTAAGGAGTCCGGTGTCCTTGCCAAACATACCTTGTATTGTGATCCTAAGCAACCACTCGGAGCTTCTTTATAAAAGATCAGGGCTTCACTGTTCATAATCGTTGCAAGGAAGCAAATCCCATGCTTATCTATGTGTGTTGGCCCCAGGGTGGGTTACACGTTTGTGCCATGTGATGATATGGTGCTGTTTCCTATTTTTGTAACTGTGTGATTTATTCAGATGTGGTACCCTAATTGCCTTTGTAAATCTTGTGTTCTGTTCTCCAAAAGCTCTCGAATGCTTCCTATTCTGTGAGTTAGCAGACAAGTCAAATGACAAGATTGAAACGGCTTGTCTGCTTGACTTGCATCTAAACTGTGTTTTAAATTTTAAATTCCTTGACCTTTTGTCATGCCATTTCCTAATCTTAAACAAATTTTTCTAGAACTTTTTTTTTTCCCAGAGCTGGCTTCAAAGACAAATTAGATTAGTCTCTACAGCTCTTCTAAGATGTTTGCTTGTGCTATTTGCAGTGATTTGAAGGCCATGTGTTTGCAACCATTTCTGTCTCCTCTTACATGCATACTAATACTTGTTGATCATCACAGTTCTTGTGAATTGCATATACAACTGACACATCAAAGCACAGTATAAATGCTGCAAGCTGTTGAAACACAGTGCAAAAATAAAGCAACAGTTGACTTTAAGGGCTTACAGAGTAAATCAGAAGGAAGAAGTGTACGAGCAGTTTAGATGTAAAATATGTTAAAAAAAGTCACCAGTTTCTCCCAGTTTGAAGTGTATTGTGCTGTCATTAACTGGACAGTATGTGTAGGCTTAAACTTTAATTTGAGGATTAAATAGGATGGAAGTACTGAGCCTAATACTGACCATGAAAGCTGTTTCAAGTGTAGTTTTGTCTGTGTTCACATAAACCTTTTTTGTGTTTTGGTCATGCAAGTTCAGTTCCTGTTTCAGATGTTTTCTAAAACTTCATGACCTTCACTGCATTCGCTAAGTTTCACCATATTTTACATCACAATTATGCTAGCTATGTATTCATTTAGCTTAATAAGTAAGCTAAAACCCCACCTCTGGGTAAGTGTACTCTAACACTTTCCTGAATTTCAGAGTTTGGCCTGTTTCTAGCTTCAGTGAAAAAGCTTGTTCAACCTCAAAAGCAAGCAAATTTTACATGGTTGAAAGTTTGTAGTGTGTATTTTGCACCTCTCTCTTAACGGAAAAGAATCTGTAACATTAAAAGGTGAGTCACTGTTTACCATGACAAATGCCCTTTCAGACCTGTGTAGTACTCTGACCTTTCAGTTTGTCTTTGGCTAATACTTGACATTCGGAAGCAACTGTGATCACGTTGACAAGGCTCAAGGAGATGCCAGGCAGAAGTCCCTCGGCTGGAAGTATGCAAGTTAGCTGAAGCGTTAGAAGCAGTATACCTGCATTAACCTTCTGAGAGGAAAGATATGTCAGCTTGGCAGCACGGGATGCTAACACGATTGCACAGCTTCGCTGCCAGCTCGGTCAGCTCAATCGGTACACAACACTGCATTGTGAAACACAGTCATATCTTGTGGGATTTTGGTGTTTAGGGTTTGTTTTTTTTTTTTAAAAAAAACCACAAAACTTCATTTAAACTAATTTGACTGAGCCAACTGTCAGCTGTGTGGTTAACAGCCTGTGCTTCCATGGGTAATAGGTTCCAGATCCAGGCTGTCAGTCTTCATGCAAACAAGTGCTGGAGGAACTGGGAGAGGAATTGCTGACTTTCGGGGAGGAGGGAGCTTCCTGCCTCCTTTTGGTGCTGTGTGTGAGGATTTTCAAAAGGGATTTTCATTCGCTGTCTTGGCCTCGGGATGTTGCTGACTCTTCTGGAAGAGAGAACCCTCTAACAACGTAGCAGACATTTTAAATGTGGACAAAAAATGTAGGGGAGGGGTGGGGGGAGGTAGAAATGGTGGAGAAATCAGCAACACCTCCTGGTGTTATAAATACTTGCTCTTAGCCATATTTGTAGTAATAAATGGTAATGGTCTAACCGGTCGTGGTTAGATTTTCCGTGTGTCTCTGGGGAAGGACAAATGCAAGCCACATACATCAGTATTATCACAGTTATGAATAATGACAGCCATTTGTGTGATTCCACCACTGTAATTAATTATGGCTTTTATGGATTATTTTTCATGTAGGGGAATTTAATAAAGACCTCCTGATCATTTTTTGTTCCTATCACAATTCTTCTGTATCTTTTCTGCCTCTGGCTGAGAAGAAATCAAACAATTAGGAAGGGGCCATTCTTGGTATGCCTTTTGAAAAGCGTCTTTTGGTTTATGGAAGCGGTTGGCTGAGACAGGTTTTGCCCACTATTTTTTTCAATGGGGAAGTTAGTATCGTCACAACCATGACTGGTGGAATATATGAACAAGTGAGGTAAGCTAACATGTGAATTTATAGTTCCTTAGCTGTTGAGTGCCAGCGTGCATGCCCAAGGAAAAGGATATACCAATTACATGCACCGTGGGCAAATCAGCCCTTATTCAGCATGTGACACTAACTACACTGCTTCGGGACCTGTGTTGGCTTTATTTGACCTGTTTTCAGTTTCTCTGCGCTATAGTGTCATCTTTGGAAGTTTGTGTTTTTAAGTCTAGCTCTCCAAATGTTCTAACATCCATATGTTTGTGTCTTCTGATGGGTAACTTTGGAGATCCTGCAAGCCAGGATGCTTTATTTCACCTTTCTAAGTTGTTCTACTATGAAGGCGGTGGAATTGCTTACAAGAGTAAAGAAAAACATCTGTGTAAATGTTTGCACCTGAGGTAGATGTCTAAACTTTGAAACTTAACAACAAAAATGCAACATTCGGTCTGTTTATCTGTATACTGTTCATGGAAAATTGTAGCAATTTTGCCTTAAAGTATTGCTCTCAAATTTGCAGATTATCATGGATATATTAAGAATTATTTTTTAAGGCTGATCGCTGCCCTTTATGGAAAGAGTAGCTAAGAACGCTCCAAGGCAAGTTTTCATATTCGCCTAAATCTTTTATTCCTGGCACCTCATGATAGACATTTCAGTTGAGATTAAAGCCAAATTTCAAAGGAAATGTAGCTTTCATTTCATGAAATACATAACAGCTGTCTGACTTGTCCATTTAAACTACCAAATAACAGTTGTAGACTGAATTTAGAAATCATCAAAAGATGCAAAAGTGCTCGAGATTTTTAGCTGAACATGCTACTAATTCACTCTTATTTTGGTAATAATTACATACATTCAGGTAGGAGTTTGAGTCATTAGATTGCAAAATATTTTTCTTTGTTTTCGTGCTGCTTATGCAGAATATACCTTGCCGCAAAATTCTGTTTCATTAAGTTACACTATTACAAAAATTTTCTCTTTTGTCATTACTTAGTACCTGATTGTTAAATACAGAGAAGTAGAAGGAGCAGAGGAAGGGAAGTTTATCTTCCAGAGATCTCCTGTGTCTGAGCTTCTTCTCAGATTGTTGATATCCTTTGTTCTATAAGATCAGTCGTCTTCAGTAAAGCTTCTGAATTAAATCTTTTTATTAAGATTATATTTTCCAGAGTTCTTTTTCTATTTTATCCTGGTATTGGTAACCAAGTAGAGAAATAAAGTAAAATGCTAACTTTGGTTATAGCAGTAATGAAGAATACATTGGCAGTGCACTTCTGGAACACAGGAAAAAAAAGGAAAAATGAGATAGTTCTTATAATGTAAGCTGTAAAGTAATTGCTCACTTTCTGAAGTATTTCATGTTTAAAACAAATTGCAAAATACAGTAAATAAAACTATATGCATTTGCTTGGAACAGTTACTTAGCGAGTTAGAAACCACCAATCCTGTAAACAGTTTTGATGCCCGTTTCATCCTTTTGAAATTTGTATTACCTCATGCAGAACTCGGAGTTTTCTCCTTAGTACGTCTGCTGTGCTCTTCCTCTTCCTCCTGGTACCTTCAAGGCAGGCTTGAGTTCGATATCTTTCTAATAGCTTTTTATACTTTTTTTTTCCTCAGATGTCTACCCATGTGATCAAATAGGGTTGCTGGTGAAAGTGTGTTTGGTAATTTACTTCTGAATGCTAGTGGTTACTGAGAAACCTCAAAAGATAAAGCCAGCACTTCAAGAGTTAATATGTTATTAGGAGGACAGGAAATCTGGCAACTATTGCAGAAACTAGACCTAATGGTGCACACAAACAATTTGTCAGTCTTGGTAAATGTGAATAGCTTTCCGCAAAGTGGCTGCTTTTGCTTTGTTTGAACAGCCTAAACTTTTCCTTTTTGGACTTTAAATCTTAGAAGTGAAATGTGATCCACATATTGAATCAAAATAATTTAATTCAAAACATATTTTGATTGGAACAAGGTTGACATGGAAAGAAACTCTAGAATAAAAAAAAAAAAGTTGAAAGGACTTTCTATCATATATTTAGCAGGAAAATTTGAAACAGTTCTAATTAGGCTGAAAAAACCAGCCTTCTTCATTGTAACTTACAAAGGTCATATATCAATGTTAAGGCAGCATTACCAACTTGTGTCTGAAAGCCTGCACATGCAAACATAATTCCAGTTGTTTGGTTTTGTTGGTTTGGTTTTTTTTTTTTTTTAAAATGTACGTGCACACACATGCTTCCAAGCCAGAATATGTACTTAGTTTAAAGTAGTTACCTGGTACTGCAGTTGTGTGGGTGCTTTGTCGTGTTCAAGAAGAGTATTTTTCACATCAAAATGATGTTTGTGCTAAAAATGTAATTCATGCTTTTCCGTTCATACATAAATATTTTTCAAATGGAACGTAAAAAAAAGAGACTTAATTATTTTAAGTGTTTCAAAGGAAATTCCTTACTTCAAAGAGGAATTAAAATATTTAGCCCATTAAAGGTAATAGGCAATTATTTGTACTTGAGATTTGTAATTGCTTACTTGCCGATGTAGTATATTCCTGGGTTTGTTTTGTTTTGTTTTTTTAATTGAGTGAATAGGAAAGATTATTCATGTATGAGAAGCAGTTTTGGTTTCTCATCAAGGTTTCTACTTTCATTTTAACCATATAAAGCACATTTTGTATAGGTTGGACTTCTTTTCTGTCTTTCAAATAAGAGTTACATGCATGCTTTATGCTGTGCTTCAAGATTACTTTGCTTTAATCAGCATAGGAATAAGGCAAGCAAGTCTGTGGTCTATTCCTGAATAGCTCAATTATGAATAAATATCTATGCTGGTGAAAAGAAATACAGTTAATCTTTTCATCTAATTTCAGCATTGGAACATCCCAATCTCAAGCATAGTATATATTCATTTTTAATAGACGTCATTTCATATGCTACATGTCATTACGTAATCTAAACCAGAGAGAAAAGTAGAGGGCAAAAGCCAGTAGTAGTCACTTTAAAGATACAAATCTTGATTCCAAGGGTATAATATTGTTTGGGAAAATGTATCATAATAAATGGTTAGAGTATTTATACTGGAAAAAGGAAGAATCTTTCCTAACCTGCTAGTTTTATGTTTTTGTCGTTCTGGCCATCTTTTACCAAATCATTTGTATCAGTATTAGACTGATATTAGTCTTTGGTTGCTAGCACAAAATTATTCTCCATTCATTCCTTTCAGAAAACAGGGCAGAAAAAGATGCACATAAAATAATGAATTTCAGAGTCGTTCATGAAGAAGTAGTTTTGATTGCACGTATTTAGTAACATCAGATTGTGCATTTGAAAAATATTTATGAATAAACTAAAATTTCCTTGTAAGATCAAAGCTTCAATTTGATGTGTCTGAAGCGTTTCTACCTTGGGAATGGAGAAATGAAAGTTACTAATAGGTGTTTGTGTTTGACATCTGTATACTGTACTTTTTAGCATATCTCAAGTGTTTTAGCCTCTGCCTAATAGATCTCATTAAAGAAACAGATATCAGCCCCAAGACAGTTTGTCAAAGTTAATATGAGTCCCTGTGGACAGAATTGACAATTTGTGTGTGGCTTCACGTGACGGTCTTTTCATGGTCTTGTTTGATCCTTTAACAATTGGGCATTAGTCACTGATTTATTTTACAATAACTCAATAGGATTGAATATTACTGTATTATGCTGGACGTTTTAGAGGATTTTCTTGTTTCGCACATTTTCCTCAGAGCACAGAGTAAATGATGTACTTGGTCTGCTGTGGGAGTGCTAACAATTGATTGGTTTGCTTTAAGAGCAGCATGGGAAGGATGTTAGTATCCCATCGCTGCATGCCGTATTTAACTTGAGCCTTAATGAGCACTGGCTGTCCTAGATGCTTAAGTAATCCTAAATGCTTAGCATTCTATACCCTTGGTTTAGTTGTGCAAGAGGTAAATGCTAGCAGTAACATTTTTTTAAAAAAAACCTCCCTTTTTAAAACTGGATAGTTATGCAAATTGGAACTTTTTCACTTCTCAGATTTTTTTTTTTTTTTTGAAGGAATAACAATACTTAAATAGTATATACCAGCGTGGCTATAAAGTGCTTCACACATACCGGTACACTGTGTTGTTTTCCTTGAAAGTCTACTTTATTTTTTAATCGTTATGCAGACTGTTAACTATTGTTCCTCCATCGATTGTGTCATAGCGTAAGCACTTCCCTCCAACCAAGAGCTTAACTGTGAACCTGAAAAGACAGGCAAGCTTATGTAGTCTTTGAATTTGTGTGCTGTGTTTGGTCTGTCCTTCAGGGTCCTCGGTGTTGATGCTGACTGTAGTAATTTTTCATTTAGCCATTTTATTTGTGATTTGGCAAATAAGAAAGAAGATTTAAAATGGCCTAATGTGGAAAAAAAAATACAAGATGATGATCCACTTTTGAATCTGTATAAATTACAAGTGTAAAATAATTTTGAACTTGAAAAAGAGAAGTAAATTCAGGATGGCTCCCAACCATTCCATGAAAAGGCAAAGAGTCTGTTTTAGTTTTGCTTTTTTAAGAAAAAGTCAAATCTAGCTTTTGAAGAAAAGGAAAATATGAACAACCTGCACATACTAAATATATATATATGAATCACAAGTTCTTAATACTATTTTTCCTGACATTAAATAGTTATAATGATAACAGTAAGTATCTTCTAGGGTTAAATTTTTTTTAGCAGGATAGCAAGAAAATGAATTCCTATCATTGTCATTTGCTGAGCCCTGTAGAATTTTATGGCTGCACATTGTAGTATTATGGACACTCATGAGACTCCTGACTGGTTTTATCTTATTAAACAATTTTGAAATCATTAATTTTTAATTGGCCTGCTTGTGGTTTTTTATAGTTTTAATTGTGTGTCTGTGTCTAAATGTTGGCAGTTTTTTAATTTAAAAAAAAAAAGAAAAAAGAAAGAAAGAAAAAATCCTGTCTAAGCATATATGTTGTAAGGTATTTCCATATGATCATCCAAAGAGATAGTATACTGTGTGGTAATTCATTTTAAAGAATGCTTTCAGCAATTCAGTAGCTGGGAATCCTAATAAAAATAATAAAAAAAAAAAGAATGATATGATGTCGAAGATATGTACAGGTCTTTTCTTGATTGAAAGTTCTAATTAAGTGAATCGAGGAAAATTAACTGAAATTAGCTGTCAGAAAGTCACATTTAAATGAGTGATGATCTGGTGTGGCAGTAAACATTTAAATGATATAAATTGCCATTTAAGTGTATGGTTTAATGTTTGTCATGCATTAATATGACATGAGACTGCAGTGACAATCAAGCAGCTTGCTCTAATTTGAACATATTTAGGGCTTTTGTGTGGAGTGCACCACACAAATTAAGACAATTGCTGTTTTATGTGTCAATTTAAATGTTGTTTTCAGGCATCGGTTAATGAAACAAACCCATCATTTTTGTGTGCAAATTGCAGAGTGATTTCCTTGGTTTTCAGATTAATTTTAACTTCCTCTGCTCAAAATTAGGAATTTCCTTTACAAGGAAAATGCCATTCGTTTTGTTAGGTGAAGAGAATATCAGAATTTGTTACGTTGTTTCATTTGCTCATTCAAATAAGAAATATATTGAATCCTCTGTATGAAATAAAGAAAGCAAATCCTGCTAGTGATTTAAACTATGTGAATTAACTCTTAAGATGACAATGATTTTTAAGTTATCTTTTAATATATTTGTGCTGTGTCTAATACCATTATGAGAGTTTCATTATTGTTTGGATGCTTTTGTCCTGGGGATTGGGTTGTAACTGGATAACATCTTCAGAAAAGTGGCTTAATCATTCAACATAGTACTGTTTCCCTATAGGTTTGTATAAGACATATATACAAGAAGTGCATAAAAGTAATAGCAAGTTGATATTCCAGCATGTTAAATAATTTGTACCCTAACATCCCTAGTTAGTTCAGTTTCCCCAGGTCTATCAATCTTTTCTCTGTCTGTCAGAATCAGATTATCGTGCTGTTGTTATTCACTGTGCAGATCACAAAGAAAAGCACAATTTCATCTTGAGCGTTCATAAAAACATAGCCCTGCTGTCCATAAATGCATAAATGCCTTCCACTTACTGCTTTTTTTCTTATTCCCACTATTATAGTTTAAAAAGCAAGGTCTTCTGGTCAGCGGGGCGTAAGGCATGAGACTCTGGCATCTATCACAGGGTCCACCTCTTTTTTGGATAGAATGTCTAAAATGCTGTTACCAATTCTGTATTTAGACTTGTTAAGATAATTTTGTATGCTATTAAAAAACATGCTTCTACTGCTACTAAATAATGACTGTCTGGCAAACTCAAGTTTATATATTTTGTGTGTGTTTTTTTCACAGGCATTAGAAAGTGAGTTTGTTTCCTGCCAGCTTCACCAGTGGATTGATCTGATTTTTGGCTATAAACAGCAAGGGCCAGAGGCTGTTAGGTCCCTGAATGTATTCTACTATTTGACTTATGAAGGAGCTGTTAACTTAAGTTCAATAACGGATTCCGTATTGAGAGAGGTAAGTTTGTAGTTTAAATATAGTAAAGGAAAATCTTTGGTAACCACTGCAGTGTTGAAACTGTAAAGACTCCACGTTGTTCAAGGCTACCGGCGAATGTTCAAATCTTTGCGTTCTCTTGTTGTTTGGCTACAGGCCAGTCAAATGCAAGGTGCCTCAACCAGTTGTCATAGCATGCAAAATTAAGAGAACAAGCATGCAAGTTGTTCTTAAACTTTGTGCACCTGGATTCAGCACAAACTGGATGCCAATATGAAAATAAACGTTCAAGGATTGCTTCAGCTGCTGAGGGAAGTAATTTTGTTCATGAATAGTGGATCTTAATGGCAGAAGACTGAGCAACCTTGATTTGGCTTGCACTTTTGAATTTACTTTTACAGTTTTTAACAATTCTCTTTTAATGCAATCCTGCATATGTAGTACACATCAAACACTATAGTTTTGTAGCTTCCATTATTTTTATTTGGCTTGCTATTAAATTAATAATAACTTGTCCTGTATTTTTCATATGCAAAAGTAAATATTTAAACATGGGAAAGATCAGTAGTCTCACTCAGACTCAGCACCATTCAGAAAAATCTATTTGCTGAGGTATCCCGTAGGATATTGTGGGCTTAAAGACTTCTCCCTCCTCCATCTAAACAGCTGTTTTAAAAAAAAAAGGGGGGGGACAGGGTGTTGGGGGGGTGATTAAAACAGATTTTTAATAGGTTTTATGTCCTCTGTTCAGTCAATACATTGGTATCAAGTATAGCTGCAAGTATATTGATTATAGAATAAATGTAACTGGTACTTTGTTATAAAATATTCTGAGTCCCTGAGAACAAGGTAATATGACTGCTATCAACAATTTTATTTAAAAGAGTGGCTAGATGTATACCAGCAGGCAAAATACGTGTGAACTGAATGAAAACAAGAATGAAGACATTTCTGCTTACAAATATTAGGTTTGAAGTTCACTGCAGAATTCTAGGCTAATCCTAATTGAAGTTTTTATTATTTATTGCTTATTGAAAGCAGGTCTGAGAAGTAAGCAATTATTATTTTTAATAATAACTATTTTCTCTGTACGTACTGGCCATCGGACTGTTTGGGGCACCTTGACAGCCTCTGTAGAGAAAGTCACATCATAGCAACGCTGTGGGTTGTAGCTGGCTTGTGGGTGCAATGGAAGGGTTTGGGAGGTATGCAGGGCATGTAGGGGTACACGAGGACTGGCTTAAGTACCAAAAGCGATGGCTGGATGTCATCATTATGTGGGTTACCATCAGTCTGCAGACTGCATCTTGGTCCACTTTGAGCTAAAATATAGATGTTGCATGTAAATACATTTAATTGAGCTGAGAAAAGAGATACTGGAACACTTGGCTTTTAAGAAAAAATGTCGTCATCTAGGTTTGAACCAGTTATTGACCCAAGGGTACTAAATGTTCACTCTGTCATGTTTTCATTTCATTGATAATGTTTGTCCACTGTATGCTGACAAGGAAATATTCTTACCTTGTAAGAGTATTTATTAGACTCTTGAAGTGCTAGGTTTAAGTGTGAGCTGAAAAATAGACTGGGCATTGTGTGTATTTTGTTCTCAATTTTGGTATTAAATGAACTATCATTGTACCATTGTTTAAGAAACTAATAATTGAAGTAATACTGATCAAAATAGCAGTCTGCCACACACAATTTTCATGTAGTTTTTAATTTTTCTAGAACAGTTCCATTATCAGTTTAACTATGATCTGTTGTACTTGTGTTGTAGCCTGAAAAAAAGTAATTTAAGACCAGGGAAGTAACAAATCTATCTGGAAGTGTGCATCATCTCAGTTAGACAGGCATTCACTTTGTACTTCTATAAATATATTAATGTATTTGGTTACCAAATCTTTGGAATTTGTCATGTTTTTATTGTACTTCACTAGAATGTTTCTTATTTTTGAGTTGTTCTATTCTGCCTGAACTGAGTGGCATATAAAAATGAAAACAGGAGAGGAAGAATAGTAGTGTTGTTGACTTCATAATAATGGAGTAGCTTAGCAGCAGCAGAATTTCGAAACGCTACTGATGGTGTCAAAAATACATGCTGATGAATGCAGGCAGCAGAATGAATGGTATCTTGTAGCACTTTCGTGCTGAGTTACTTGAAGATTGGTCCAATGGAATATTTTTATTTAGTATTTTTAAGCAGGTCAGTAAAACAGTAAAAAGATTCTTGTATCGTTAGATATCCCTTGCTATTTACATGTATTTTGTAAAGCATATTTTTTTATTATGTAAATGTGTCTATGTAATTTGAAATGGTACATATGATCAGCTCTGATATGATATTGACAGTGCAGAGATTGAATGACTATCATCACCAATGGTGAGTTATTCTGATTTTACTTACGAGTAGAGATGAAAGTAATAAAAAATCTGTTTGTGTGTATATCTATGTGCATAATCATTCTATATCTATGTGCTAAATGAATTTATCATGCACCTTTGACAGCCTCACCTTCTTCCTGCTTACTAATCCATCTCCCTGAGGACCTGCGCTAACGTTTTGTACTGCCGAGCAGCTTCAATCAGCATTTATTTTTCTCCTTCAGTCAGCTTGCCAGAAAATATTTCTTCTTTTCTGCACCAAATTCCTGGTTAGAGGCCAAATGAGTTTCTGATCTGGACAGTTAACAGTATTTTTAGGCAGGCATGACACCTCGGATTTAGTATCTGTTTATTAGGCAACTATTAAACCAGAAATTTTACTCTGGATTTCTTGGTTTCAAAAAGGATGCTTTTGGCTTTCTCCTCTCGATAGGGTTCAGGGTTTGGGTCTTTAAATCTTGACAGTTGTAGGAGAAAATACATTTTTATTTGCAAACCTAAAACAAGGAGAAGCTTCTATATACTCTGAGAGTTGCAAGTTACTGAGGCTTTTGGGTATCATATGGAAATAATAGCATGTGCTTAAACCATGGCGATTTCTCCACATAGATAGTCTATGCTAAGCCTGGACCACATCAGGAATGAGAAGCCTATGATGCATGTGTTTCTGAAGTATCTTCACAGATACACGTATGGATATCGGTGACCTAACTCATCAGGAGAGGCCACACACAGAATAATAGTGGAAGGAACCGAGGAGTGGAGGAGTTCAGGTTAATGCAGAATTTCCTTAGGTCTCCTAAATGGCTCCAACTGGCACCTTTATTTTTATAGGCAGTCAGGTTATATATATTACAAGAAGGAAGCACTCGTCTAGGAAGGAAAACTACTTGATTAAAACCATATTCCACCTTTCTTTTTTTTAAACTGAAAATGTAGAACTTTTACATCCTCTCATGCTGCTGTGAACAATTTTTTCCTGCCATTCTTTCTGCCTATGGGAATAAAGGAAGTAAAGTATTTTGAAAGGATCTGACTGCTATAATAGAAAATTTTAAACTAAAATGCAAACCATGGGCCACATGCTACCTTTTGGCAGATAAACCCTGGGGAGTGCAAAGCTTGCATAATTCAAAGGCAAATCTCAGGGGGAGGGGAGATCAAGAGAGAAGGGTTTGAGTCGCAGCCAGTGGGGGAAGGGAACTGCAACCAGGAGGAGCAAGGCAAGAGATCCAGTATATCTGCTGGCGTAGCTGTGCACTACTCGTCCCTGCAGAGACCATTCCTTCATCCTCTTCTTTTATCCTCGAGCCATTTTAGCAGCATTGTCATTGACTCTGACCCTTGTACTTGTGTATCTTGCTGAAGGAGGTTACAACTGCGGAGGGAAGTTGCTGTTCAGTTGACAAGCAGTAAATATCACATCTCTTTCCAGTGGAAAATATGGTGTTTGCCAGCAGAGGTATGCTATATGACTACCTTCTGTTGACTCATTCTTGAAGACCATGTTTTGATCTGCGGAACTCCCAATCACAAGATCTGCCATGGAAGGGCTTTTTTGTTGCCTGTATGGAAGCGGCAAGGAGTCACAGTAGCACAGATAGATGTCATCCAGCCGTTCTGGAGAGAATTCGCAGCACCTTCTTATCACAAATTCTGCTCTCTTTTTGCAATAGCTGTCCAAGAATGGGAAAAAAAAAAAGTAGAATTAGATCTAAGCCATTCAGACAAGCAACTGATTAAGAGGTGAAGCACAATCCATAGAAAATAATTTGTATCTTGGACTGATTTGTGGGTATTCCATTAGTGTCTTGGTCAGAAGAATAGAAATTCCTCTTGTCTCTGGCATAGTGTAGCAAAGGATGATCGTGAATCTGGGCTGCACTCAGAGTTCCTAATTAAAAGTCCATTTCTCCACTGATAGCCCTATGTAGCTAGCATAAACACTGGGTAAGTGTAAAGAAAAGAGATGAAGTTAGTAGTGGGAAGGCAAAATATTACTTGGAGAATACATCATTGATTTACTACAGGAACCCCTTAACCTCAGGAAGCATGCTAAATTTTTTACCATGCTTATCAAAAAGCACCTAACCATATTCTTTAAATAATTTTTAAAATATCATCTGATATGATCTTTGTAGGCAGCAATTAAGGAAGACTGATGCTTTTTAAATTAGCAGTAATAGTTCGAAAAAGATGAGAATAAGTCCTATCCAATTAATACCCCACATACTTTCATTAAGTGATTTGCTTTTAGCCTTAGATGATTCAGTTGTTTTATACTTCTTCCTTTGAAGAGAAGGTGCCTTTTTGTTACATGAAGGCCGTCTGTTTAACATTAGGAAGCACAGCTTTCTCCATTCTATCGGCACCTTTCTTTCTACTGTTGATATTTTATTTCCATATGAACTGAGGAGTTTCAGAAATTGTGAAGAATCAGCTTGGACGTAGCATTTGGTATGTTATTTGAATGTGCCACTTCTGATTATATAAAGACAGGAAATAATTCTTCCATTTTCAGTTTTAAGGCATATGAGATAAATTATTTTATGGACAATAGCTTTTAAATGTTGCCTGAGATTAATATCTTTGGGTAAGTTTTATGCATCTCAGACCTATTCCTTATAAGTCTAATTTTATTTTTAAATATTTACAGTTTGAGAGACTTCTGTGCTTTCCAAAAGAAGTTACAAGGATGTTTAGTTTACATGACCCCAGTTCCATGACAGCAGTAGCAGATCTGATATCTTATCCCAGAGAAAGCATTTTTGGCCTCTCTTTTAGCTGCGTTCATGGTGGGAGTTAATAGCATATTTCAGCTCTAACTCAGCTGGAGAACTCTGACAACAGTGAATCTTTCACAAAGTATAAACACGATTTGTATTTATAGCATAGTTAACATTTACTAAATAGTTGGGAAAACGATCAGTCTGTTTTTAGCAGGTTGGGCAACAGCCTTTGTTGTGGCTGTGATGAGTTTTAAAAAGTAGGATAAAGTGATTATAAAATACTGTCACAGAGCAGTAAATTTAGATGTGCTGAATTCAGTAAGTAACGAATTCATGCAGGCAAAATTCAAAGTACTGTAGAAACAATCTTTGAATCATCTCTGGCCAGAAGTGTGTTGCACAGATGGCATGCTTGACGTTGTACAGCACAGGAACAGTGTGAAAAGCCAAATAAACGTTAAGAATTGGTCTAGTTTTAATTGCAAATCTGTATTAAAATACCATTATATGGAATCAGAATTAAGAAGACTATATTTAAAAGAAGCGTACTGATTTCATGGCTCAGGAGAGGTGGGCTTGTCAACTGCAACCAAACCCCTGCCGTGGTCTTTTCCTGCGAAGGTTTGCAGAGCAGGATTGCGTAAGGAAGACAGGGCCGCCGATGCTGTTGTGGGTGGGCAGGTACCACTACCGCATGAAATCAGCTTGTCTGGGCATCGGGACTCTCCCACGAAAAGATGAAGTATTTTCTTCTGGTAAAAGGAGCATTAAAAGAACAGGAGCACCATTCCTGCCACCAGTTCGTATCATTTGCCTATTAATTCTCACAGCTCCCACTGTGAGCTATCTGTGGTGTTGGAGTAAACAGGAAAATGAGCATAAGCAAGTGTTTACTGTGATATCTGGAGGTGTGGCACTGCTTTGACTCCATTCAGCCCAGAGTTTGACATGACAAATGGGGGTTTATTGCCCTTTGTCTTAACTTATGTGTTTACTACAGCGCTTAGAAACAGACATAAAACTATTCAGCTAGGTTTCGATCCAGAAAAATATTTGACCTGGATGTTCTCTTTTGTCCTTCATTACAGAATAGATTCTAATTTTATCCGGTGCTTCTGCTTCTCTATCCAGCAGGAAAGAGAGCGATATTTTAGAATTAATTAAAATAGGACTGAGATGCCTGATGTATAAGGATTAAAAAAATAAAAATCAAACAACTGCTTTGGCTTGATGTAGTAAAGCTTTTTGGAAGGAGGTAACTCATGTAAATTAGTTCTTCAGCTCCAAGTGCTTTTTTTCTCAGCCCCTGATTGAAATTCAAAGGATAGAAATTTTCAGCGCAGTCAGTTCCCTCACCTCTTCTTGCTTGACCTGTCTTGTGGATCTATCAGAGCCAGAGAGGCCTTGAGACCCCCTGGGCTCTTTACATTTTCATTTGTGCCTGGCTGGTCAGTCTTAGGTAGCTGACATATTTGTTGGCCAGCATTAAATAAGAAAGAGTAATCAAAAGGTAAACAAGGGATGGAAAAAAAGTGACGTTCATAATCCTTCAAAAATAACTTTTTTGAATAGAAAGTATTTCCATTTTTAAACTTTTTTTTTTCTCTTCCATACGTGGAAAGGATGAGATATACTAGTGTGTAATAGCTACAGTTATCATACACTGAGTGATTTAGCCTTGAATCAAACATGGAAGTGAACAGGCTACAAAAATTCATTATTTTTTGTGTCATCAGCATGCTTCAATTATTTGCAGGCTCTTTATGCAATCCAAACAATATCTGTATTGACTCTCACAGTAATTGGGAAACTAAAAATTTTGGTTTGGACTGTTTTCATTGTATTTGCTCATTGCAGCCTAGGGCGTCTAGCTCATCCATGTTCCCACTGTGTCTGCACATGTGGTGTCGTGTTTACTTACCAAACTGTATTATATTAGTTATTAGTTGTGTTTGAACAATAGCTGCTTCTCGAGTGAGAAAGCTTGCGGTCATGCTGAAGGTGCTTTTCCTCAAGCAGTGTCCAAAAATCAAGTCTCAGTTAAACATTACATTTTATTAAATGGTAACAAAAAGTTCATTCTTAGCAGTGGAAGACTCTGAGATAATATTGTACCCATACTTTGAAAACAGCAAGTTTGATCTTGCAGGTAGTCGTTATGACTTAGTTTAAGTAAACGTATCTCTTAGCTTAGCAAAATGAGTTATTTCTTTCTTTTTCACAATTGTTACAGATTCTGAAAGGTGATCACACAAGACAGTTTAAAGACTGTTAAATGTTGGATTTTTACATCAGTGTATTAACCTCCTTCAGATTGAAATCTTTTATTTTAATGAAGCTTTTTTATTTAATAAATAGAGATGGCATCAAAGTTGAGGAAATTCTCTGGAATGCTATCAGGTTGGAACAGACTGCTTTTTTCCAGAAGAAAAAGTTTTATATCAGAAAATTTCGAGTCAGCTAAGTAGCAAGTAGACTGTGTGAGGGTAGCAAGTTTTAAAAATTATATTTAGCTATTTAGAGGAGTGAATGAATAATGCCAGAAACTGATGAAGTTTCAAGGTATCGTACATGGCAGTGCCACTACTTTCTATGTGATAATTATTGATTTTAAGTGAAAGCAATGAGGTGCGTTCTTGAAATCTTCAGCTGCCACGGAGAAGAGAGACAGGCAATTTTGGCTGTGGTGCTCAAATAAAATGGAGACTGTTATATTTTTAAAAACTAGCCCCAGAGCTGCTTAGGGTTTTGCTTGTACTGAATCCAGTTTTATTTGCAGGTCTTTAAATTCATCTTAACTTTCTTTTTAGACTCTTTTTCCCTTTTTATTTTGTCAGTCTCTTTGAAGTACTACCAGACCTGTTTTTGTAGTTCTAGTTTTTTTATCTGCTTCTTTCCAGTAGCCAAAGATTTAGGTGTTTTGAATGAGCACATCAGTGCTCCAGACAGAGATACTGTTTGAAATTATCCATGAACCCAGTGCCTCTGAACATTATTGAGTGACATTTGTTTCTGTTGGTTGTGTCTGCTCTGACTAACTGGTTTCTTTCAGATTGGCAGCCGGGATTACGCTGCAGTAGACGGACAGCTGCGTGAACTGGAGATTGCAGCCAGGCCGTGCGATGCCTCTGTTTAATATGCCTGGAATGTATATATTCAGATTGGAGCAACTTGCATGGCCCTGAGGGGGATCTGTTTGTATTCTCACAAACTGTGCTTACTTCCTGTTTTACTTTAATGACTGCATGTAATTGTCATACTGGTTTGTCTGGACAAAAAGACTTCATTTTTCTTTATTCTCACAGAAAATGTTGTAATGTAATTTAAGAGCTGGGTTAGTGGTTTTGTTTTTAAAGGTGTGGTGGAAGGTATCCTATGCTGTGCTCCCTTCTACACTTTTCTATGATGTGAACAAAAGAAAGTATTATTCATATATTGAATCACAAATAGCTTTGAGAAAAAAAAAATCCTCCATAGCGTAACCCCTCCCTTAGAATCATAGAATCATAGAATTGTTAAGGTTGGAAAAGACCCTTAAGATCATCGAGTCCAGCCATTACCTTCTCCAGATATCTATAGTAGTTTGGATTTAATAAATAACAAGTGGTTAGACTAGTAACCAACTTCCAGAGAGACAACTGTGGTATTTTGAGCAGACAGAAGGAACTGAAATTAGGGGGGGGGGAAAAGAAAAAAAGAAAAATATTGTACAACAGATGTGTTTCTTGCAAGGAAGCTACAAGGAAGGAAGAAAAAAAGCCCCTATGCTTCATTTATATTTGATGGCTTTCATTTCTACATTTTTATGTTGTTTTCCTGTGTAATGAGGCGTGCTCAGTTTTGTTACATATAGCCCTAATGCACCGCAGCAGGCAAAGGTTGTGCACTTTTTATTTCATACCAACTTGCTAGCGTACTCTAATAATGTCCCCCTCTGCAGGTTGTTGACAGTATTTCTGCCCACGCTTCAGCTCTGAAGCCATAAAGCTGTGTTACTTGAGTTGAAGTAGTAATTGCATTAGTGGGCTGCAACAGGCATCTTTTACAATCCGCTTGGTTAACAGAGGGTATCTCACAAACATTTTGCAGGCGTGTTTAATGATACCTAGAGAACAGTATGTAACTCTTGATCCTGTAGTGTCTGTTCTTTAGCCTTTCTTCTCTCCTTGCTTCCTTCCCTCCCCTGTTATTTGTTATATTTCAAAGCTAGTGTAGGCAATTTTCTTTAAACCAGTACGTTAAGTGCATAGTGCAATGATAAAAAATTGAAGTGATTCAATATAAAAGGATTGATTTGCGAAGTCGAAACAAGAGAAAGATTTTTCTGGTTTGCCATGAAGAAATTAGGCTGCTCATTTTATTTTTAAAAGAGCGGATGGGAGTGTGTGAATTTATGATACTAACATTTGAGCACTGTATTTTTCCCCTGGGTCAAGTGTAGTGCAATATCCCCAGGGCAGGTGTACAGTCAGCAAGCATATACATTGCCTGTGTCAGAAAAGCATTTTGCCCATTTTTCACAATCTTGATCTAACGGGGATTGTTATGAAACAAGGGGTGATGGTACTACAAAGGGCTTCTCTTCTATAATCTTTAGCCTGTTTTCAGCAATTTTATCTAATTGTTATGAATCGTGCTTGTTTTCCAGCTGGTGTTATCTGTGTCTCTGTAGTCTGTGAGGAATTTAACTAAGAATCTTACTGTAGGATTGTAAGTGACTATCTGGTCAGAAGAGGTTTTCTGATCACTTGTTATCGGAGCTTGATTTTAATCACCGTCCCATGGGGAAAGGAGCTAGTCAGTTGGCCGCTAAGCCATTCAGCTTCGCTGTCTGAGGGGAAACCTGTCAAATATTCTGTGTTCTCTCGTGCTGTAAAGCAACATCTGGGTGGAAGGAAAGGGAAAGCAAGTAATCATAATTGCATATTGCTCAAGCCAATAGAAATCACTGAGGAACATGTGTGTAAACCTTTTTGAATATTGAAAAGTGAGGTAGGAGCGGCAGAGAGCCAAAGTAATTATTTTTGCAAGGGCTGTTATTTTCTGGACATAAATACTAGGTAGAAAGACGGAGGATGAACCCAAAACAATTTCTGTCCCCAACACATATGCTGAAAGAATATGTATTACAATGCATGATGTTATTTCACCTGGGTTTTCAAGTGTTTGGCAATTAAATCATATAGATTTGAGAAGTAACTGGAAATCCTTCGGTGTAGATCTGTAAAGGCACATTGACTGAAAGTAGCCTCTTTGTAGCGAACGGTAGGGTTGTAGCTTGTCGTGCGTTCAGACCGAGGCGTGCATTTTAACATGGGTATGCTGTGCCGTTAGACTCTTCAGACAATTTGGTGTTTTGTGTCTGAGCAGGCATGATGAAAGCAACTCTGAGCTAGTCTCTTTAAGGGTCTTTAAATCTAGAGTTAAATGGTGTATGTCTTGCCTTTTAACTATATGGGCCTTCATTTTAGGATTTGAGTTCAAAACTGGAGACCGTTTCATTCTTTCTCTGTGACACTCACTGCAGTTCCCCCTCCACCCACCCTCCCTCATATTTAATTTTATAGTTCTTTCAGACATAAACATGAAAAAAAAGCAATTTTGACTTAGTTTCTGAGTGTTGCTGCAAAGAAAAGTAACAAACATCTGTTTTTACCTTAACTGCATCCATATGTTCAACCTCCCCATCACCCTCCTTCCCAAAAAATTTACAGCCGTATTCAGTGGGTACTGCATGCTGTTGAATTAACTTTCTTCACAGTTAGATTAGAGGGTAAGTTCAGAGACTGAAAATATCCGTACTAAGCAGTGGCCAAAAGCTACATTATAGCTAAGCCAAGTTTTCAAGTTTTTCACTCTTCCTCTTTTAATTTACTCCCCTATTCCCCTTCTCCCCCTCCAACCCCCCAAGAAAAGAGGAGATGATCCAGGAGACCTTTTTAGGAACAGGTTATTGTGGTAATTGGGTAAATGTTAACTTGTGAAATTTGCTTATGGCTTTCATACTTATAAATTAATTAACATTCGAACTACCATGTTTATCATAGAAGTATGTGGTTTGAGATGCATACTGTGTGGATTATTGTAAAGGGTTAGTTACCTTGTTTCATTTTACTACTTCTTGTTGTAGCATCTGGAACAATTCTGGCCTTACCAAAGTTTTGTTTTTGTCGAGGATTAACAGGAAGAAGGCTATTTTACTGAGATATTTGAGAAGCAGTGAAACGAAATGTTGAATGATATTATCTTTTACTTTGTGGTATGCAGCATGCTTTCAGAGATAAGAGTCTGTGGAACTGAAGATATCTTTCAAACCAAGGTTATTCCTTTCCAGTTATATAGTGCCTTTAATAGACGTGAAACTAGTTGTGCAAATTTCCCAAATAATTCTACCTACAATAATCTAAATGGTTGCATGCTCCAGAGGGATTCAGCAATGTGAGAACATGTGCCCTTCCTTTGCCACTAGAAGCAGCTGGCCGTAGTAATACTGACTAATGCTAGTAATACATTTTTCAAGAAAATTAAGTTAGAAGGTGGGCTATAATTTGTTAGAAAGTGAGTTGATGACTTTTTGACTGATGGTCATTTTACTGTATATTCTCAGGTAAGTGGTTGGTTGTTTTCTTCAAAGGAGATATTAATTATCTCTCTGAGGAAAAGATTCCCTGCTCCTAGCTGATTTTCTTTGACAGGTTGAACAAAAGTCTGAGTGACATCTGGTGGCTAAAATGCCCTGTATTTCTCTTTCTATTGTTATGTAAATTGAGAGAATGGGGATTGATTCTAGCTCCACCATCACATGTTTCTGCTGACAGAGGGAGGTCATCTTGCATCCTTCTGTATGTGATCCTTCTGACTGAGACATCATCAGAACATGGAGTTGACATCTGGCTTGACTTTGAATACAATCTGGGAAAGGGAAGGAATCATTTGGGGTTGCTCGTACACTCTCTTGGTCATAATTAAGAAATGTTGAAGCCAAATAATGAAATCTTTACTTTTTTTTTCTTGGTAATTAAAAGGAGTGCAAAAGGTGTTTATGCTGAAGTCCAGCCACTCTGTCTAGACATAACTGTCCAAGTGTTGTTGCCTTTACTCAACAGTTTTTCAAATTTCTTTTGGATCTCTGAAGACGTCAGTAAGGAGGACATACAGATACCAATGTCTGTACCTTTACTCTATGTACAGTTTTGATGTTTTATGAAACCTTGTTACCTGTGTTACATGATCTGAATGTAGATTTTTCCCAGTTCTGTTGGCTAAAAGGGAAAGATTGTGTCAGAGGGCTCTTGTAATCCTGGAAATGTAGGCTCTCATGTATTTTTGGAAGGACCAGATAGAACCTAATGAGTCTAAAAGACTTGTTTGTGCTGGAACTGTAAATCCCAAACTCAAGCTAGATCATAAACACGGATGTAGAAAATGTCTGTTAAAGACTGAAAATGGAGAATTTGTGGTCCTCTTAAGGCAGGCTTTGACAAAGTCATTGTCCCGTTGGTAGCATTTTCACCAGTTCTGACAGAACACTATGTGAAAGCAGGCAGTGACTATCTACTTGCAAGTTGAATAGAATATTTTATACTTGTTTTTAATATCCCAGAGGGATTGTCTTCTGCACTGAGGGTGAGGGGGAGACAAATAACTGTGCTGCTGCCGCTGCTGTTGTGTGGTCTAGGAGTGTGATAATGATGAGCATCATGTAGGTGAGTAAGCAGTGGAATCATAACTGTGTCTCTTCCAGTTTTTATGTTGCTTGAAGGTGGTGAGTGCCTCTGAGATCTGGACTGTGGAAAATAGCGTTCTGACTGCTGATCTTCTGTTGATTAAAGCACTTATAACATCTGATTTTTGTTCGACATCAGTTTGGGGTCTTGTTGTGATGAATGTATTTGAAGTATTTGAAACGCTCTGCATCAATCTGTGGTATCTTGTGTCTAATTTTCTTTCTTAGTACTGGTACTATGTAAGAGTATAGTTTGTAGAGTTAGTATCGGGAATTAAAGGACATACCAGATTTCATGGCTAAGACAGAATTCTGACTCCCATTAAATGCTGAATGTGGGCTATTTGGGAATGGAAGTTTCTCTGTTGATCAGAAGCCAATACATAAGGAAGTTAACGAATCTGAAGCTTATTATTGCCTCGTTTTATCTATTTTCAGCTCTAAAAGAAATGCATGGGAGTTGTGCTTCAATAATATTGTATTCATTTTGAATAATATATTGGATATATATTTTTATAAGAAATAAATAGTAGATCCTATAGACTGTAGATTTGCCCTAAAGATTTTAGCAAGCACAGAATAACTGACGTCCAGGACTGTCTGCATTCTGCTCCTCCTGTGTTCTTCTGGTTCTGCCCTCAATGCAATGTAGAATTCCCATTTGCTAGTAAACATATTCCACTCAATCTGCAAATAAATGTAGGTGAATCTTTTTAATCTGGATGTTTTGAAACTAACAGCTTTTTATGGAGAGGGTAGAGCTGCTGACCAGTGTGCTGTTGCTTTGTTAATGCCTCACGTCCTAAGGGACCTCAAATTCTATGCCCTTGTGATTCCCTTCATATCTCAAGTCACAAAACCCCAGATTTGAATTTTAATGTAGCGTGTCTCATCACTAGGAAGGGGACTCTGATGGTCTTACTGAGCTTTAGTGTTTCATGAATCTGATATTGCTGTTCCTCAAAAATACTCATTGAATCACAGTGTTTGTATGTCAGATTTCAGCCAGCTTTTTGATAAACTTACTTATTCACCAGTTCTTTGAAGATTAAGGTGCTTCCCAGGATGGGCAAGAGTGTTAGAATCTGTCCATAGAGTAATGGCAACTTCTGGTGAGTTCAGATGTTTAAAAAGCCCTGCCAAATTTAATAAGGTCAAGTGTTTTGGATGGCATGTTTCCTATCCAAGGATGATTATTTTTGATGATCTTAAGGCCTCAGGTGCATCCTACTTTGGTTTTGTTATTTCTGTAACAGGAGAACGTTGTGTGTCCTAGTAATAGTCTTTATTCTTATTATCTAAAAATAGTTGTTTGTAAGAATAAGATCAACATAAGTGTTATTCCATTGTCTCAAAAATTTTAATGGATGGCTGAAACAGAACAGGAATATAAGCGTAAGGAGCCTCAAGGTGTGTTGAACCATGAAAAAGAAGAATCTCTCAGAGAAAAACACGGTATTCTACTAGTTCAAAAGTGGCTAGTGGTTTTGTGTTTTAGCATTCAGGCATCCCATTTAAAACACTTTTTTGAAGGGCCTGATTTTCAGGACTTCTTTTGAAAGTAGGATTTGCTAACGCCTCATCTTTGGTACTCAGCGTCACTAGACACTTTTGAGAATGTAGGGCTCAATGCACCATGCAACAGAGAAACTGAAGTATCGGCCCATGTGCAATCTGTTAGCCCACAGCAAATGCAAGGTAATTTTACTTAGTTTAGCTCACAATGAAAAAGATTTAATCTAAGCTGAATGATTTAAGATTTTCTGTAGTATTAGCCTGTTTCTGTGAGTAGTGCAGGGGCCTGGCTGACAAGAAATAACTTGTTGAATTTTGGCTGCTTGATTTTATCTTTAAGCCAGTGGGCCAATAGGTGGCAACATGGAAAACTAGTTGGACATGCCTGGGCAAGAGGGTATAAGTTCACACATTTCAGAAAAATTATTTTTAACAAATCACTAAACATGAGATGGTATTTTCATGTATGCTCTATGAAGAAAGTGATAAAGCACATTGCTGAAGCTACAGAGAAACTTTTTAAAAAAAGTTGTTGCATTATATCTTCACATTCTCCTTTAGCTGCATTTAATATTAGTCTTGCTGTTGGTAGTTTAATGCATCCTAAAGTTGTTTGCTCTTTTTGAATAAAAATGAAAATAAGAAAAAAACTCGGTGTCACTTTCATGGTAGTTATTGCTGTGAAACTAAGCAATAGAGTTTAAATAGAAAGTAGAACGCTTAATACGTATAGAAACTTTTTAAAAATTAACTTTTGTTTCTGAGTTCTGATACAAACAGGATAAGCCAGTGTTAGAAAGAAAAAATGGAGCCAATAAAGAGAGTTTCTGATTATAATAGCTTGTTTCTGTTTAATATCATTGAGCAGGATGAGGTTTTGCAGAGTTTCTCATGGAAATAGCATCCACAGTACTAAAATGATTACCTCATTCTTAGTACCAGTGCCAAGCACTTAGCCCCACAGTGAACACACGGGGTTGATTTTCAACATGAAACAAGCCAGAAGTGTGGAATGACATTTTCAGGTGACAGTTATGGTTCTATTGCCTGTAATTAGCACCTCTTAACATGCAAACCTGCCTGTGCCTTTTCCAGGCTGTTGAAGCTCAAATACGAAGTTTTGGACAGACCCCTTCCCAACTGCTCATAGAACCACATCCTCCAAGAAGTTCTGCCATGCAGGTGGTAAGTACCATGTTAACTCTTTGTGACCTGGCATTTTCTTCACTTCCTTTGCTATCTTAAAGTTACAGAACCAGCAGCTTTGCTTTGCTTTTATGTGGTCGTGGAATTGTGTTATTAAAAACAGCAGATGAGTTACGATTCTGTAGGACTAGGAGTGTATGCAGTGCTTAACTATTATTTTATTTATTGCTGAAAGGATTGTATTGATTTCTAGTACAGACCCTTTTTGTCAGTGTAATCTAAGAACACTTCATCAGTTGATTTTGTTAATACCATACCTGTACAGGTGAGAGCCAGTCATCATGGAGACAATTTAGTTAATCTTTGGCAGATTCCCCAAGAAGCATGGATTTAGGAGGTGGAACTTCCTTGTCTTTTCCCCCGGGCATAGGGTTTTCCCCTAAAACCAGGATTACTAGGAATTCATGAGCTGAAACTTACATAGCAAAGAATGTGACTAAATGTGTTTTGCAGTAAAGCTAGGGTGATAAAATCCAGGCAGTGAGCATTAACATGCTTTCCCTTTTACCTCTACTTGTGTCTAATATAATTTTATTATACAAACTATTATTTTATTACTGATTACTTTCCATATCATGTTGTGTGCAGTACTTGGGTCTAAAATATCATTTGTGTTGTCATAGATCCAGAACTAAGTATGTTAAGTGATACTCTGACAAGTGGAGCAAATGGTCTGCTAATTCACAAGTGTTTCAAAAGGTTACATTCCCTTATTGTTAAGATGGACATTTTACACTGAAATACCAAAAAAGACATTTTCTTCTTGTATGTTCTGTAAGACCTGTGTCCTACTCAAGCAGACTAAAGTTATTAGACTAAAAACATATCTGAAGTGCAAAAGGTTTTAGAAAAATTAGACAAAAATCTGAAATGTTTCTGAAGTAGCTTACAAACCTTGTGATGTAGCAGTCTAAGAAAAGTAAACTTTGTTGTCAAATTGAGCTACTAGCCTTTCTCAAATAATGTCATGTGTTGTACACGAGACTTGCTCAGCTCACTCTCTCCCCATCCCCACCACCCTTTCTGCAGCCAGTACATACTACACTTTGACAGCTGTGCTGTAGGCATGCTCTTGCCCTGGGATCCCATGTACTGGATGGACAGAGCTGATTGTGCTGATTTGTGATCTGCTGGCCCATTGCACCTCCCACGTAGTGTCCCAGGGCTGCAGACCACTGCAGTGACTTGTGTGTGCAACCCACGGGGCTCCCACTTTCACAACAGCCCTGTTAACAGGGAAGCTGGGGAGCCCAAGTGCCCTCATCATACAGCTACGCGCCATATGTGTGTCTGTCTGTCATAGTGCCATGCACTAGGCACTTGCCCTAATTTAGAGGGATTTGTTTCAGGAAGAGGAGGAACCTGAGAAGTTGATTGTTGACGTGTTTGTCAGACCTATTGTCATATAAATAAATTGGATGCCAGGAAGCAGTTTGTGTAGTTTTATCATAATATTTTTCATGACGCTGAATTAGTAAAGATTTAGTATGTAATGGAAGAAGTTACATTCTATGAAGTTAACTGTTTCTAACTCCTGTGCTTTTTTTGGGCTGAGGTACACACAGAAAAAACCCCTTAGTTCTCCACTTGCTTTGACCAGTTTTGTGGTTATTAATACATGATTTTATAATAGCACTATATTGAGTGGTTTTAAAAGTAGTGTTCCTGGAGCTGAAATACAGTAAGGATGTTTTTCCTGTCACAATTTTGAATTATTTCTAGTCGTATTATTTACTGAATTTTCTGTTCTCGTGTGTGTGTGTGCATGTATGCATGAATACAGCCGAATTGAAAGCTACCACGTGCTGTGTTAAGTGCACAAGCCATAATATACACCAGGTGTAGTAATTAGCAGTCACACGAAGGCTGCCTATTTGTCTGGTTTTGCTGCTGTTGCTGTATCCCCTTGTGTTTTCAACCATCAGATAGCTGGATTTAATTGAGGCCACATCAGATGAGGCATTACTGACACCTTTAATTGAATGAGCATCCAGGGAGGATTAACTCATAATATTGATTGGCTTTTAGCCACTTGCTCAGAAGGGTGTCTGGGTAGCTTATTAGTTGCTTTTATTTACACCTTTATGCAAAGACTGTAAATAGGAATTCATAGAGCAATATGTTTTTCTAAGTACTCTTAATAACTTTTTAAAAAGGAGTGATAATAAAAATGCAAATGTATTTAATTTTTTTATTAGTTCTGTATAAATATACATTAAATGTATGCACTTACATACACATATATGTAATGAAATATTGCAAGTGGAAAATAGCCAAGAACACTTCATTAGTGTTCTAATTCAGTTATTAGAAAATTACAAATACTAGAGCAATGTTGCTACTGGTGACTAGGATGGTTGTATTTCTACATCTTAGTGGAGTTCTCCTTTTTTAGGTACACCACACAATCATAAACCCATTAAGTTTTGGTTTTCCTCCTTTTGTTTGATCCGGATCTAAGGTGCTCAATATTTTGTTTCAACATTTGCAGTATTGTTAGAGAGCTTACTTAAAAAGTTATTAAACTTTTCAACTTATTAAATTAAAAACCTAAAACCTAAAAATATAATGTTGAAAATGAGGGTCTGGATTCATTCCCTCCCTTCAGTATTTCTAGAAACAACACAGGATAGTGTCTGTAATCACGTCCACTTTATATTCTTTACAACTGCATTTAATTATGTTTGTCCTTTGAAACACATTTGCAGTGAAGTCTTCTACTTTGCATTCATAAATCTTATTTTTGTACACCAGAAATATATACAGAACATATATCTAGTGTATGTGTGTATCTGTTTATTTTAATGTGCTTTCATGTTCTCATCTGGCTTGTAAAGAATTGCAGTCTGCCAATTTAATGCAACTTGAGACAATCTCTGAGAGCAGGAATTTCTTTTGCTCACTTTTTTTTTTTTTGTTCCCTCCGAGTTTGGCATTGCTTTCCTTGACATACTATCTCTGCAGATAGGAAGGAGAATTCTTTTGGCAGAGATAGGTGATTGGAAACTTTTAGTTCAATCTGCTGTGATCTGTAGCAAAGGTTGTATATAGACGTCCTGTGTTCAACAAAGCCCTCAAATTAATAGTGTACATGAAGGTTTTTCTACCTAAAATGGTTGTTTCCACAAGCCTGTCCACTATTATTGCATTTGCTTTTAACTGCAGCTGCTATTGGATCTTATGTTTTAATCCAATCTTCCTTCTCTTGTCCTGTCTTCTTTTCTCCTCCTCATGTTTTCTTTCCCCGTGTATTTGGGTTCTTGTTGTGTGCACTCAACAGTATCTCCTCCTGCAGAGCCCGTTGATGTTCACAGACCAAGCTCAACAGGACGTTATCATGGTTCTAAAGTTCCCATCCAACTCCCCTGTCACTCATGTAGCAGCCAACACCCAGCCTGGTCTGGCCACTCCTGCTGTGATCACAGTTACTGCAAATAGGCTATTTGCTGTAAACAAGTGGCATAATCTTCCTGGTAAGTAAATTAAAGTAAGTAGCCTAAGAAACCGCTGCCACCAAGCAGTACTTCTGTTGTCTGTCTCAAAATTTGTGCAGACCTATTTTAAATTGAAAGTGTGAAGAGCAAGTCCAGTTCATTGACACAGCATGCTCTTCACATGTGGGCTTAGTTTCTCCTTAAAAGGGTAATCTGAACTATTGTGTACTAAGATGTGTAGCACACAAAAGGTTTGTAACAACAATATATTGCTTTCCAGGCCATCAGGCACTATGCAAGAAGACAAAAACAGTATATCGCTATTTGATCATGATAAAGTCACACTCTTCCTCTTGAATTTGTTTTTTAGTCAGATGGAAGCCTGAACCATATCGTGTCAAAGACAAGTTTTAAAGCATGTAGAACTTGCCTGAAATCTTTTCTGCTATCTTTTTCTAGTTGGTTATGAACACCATATTGTGATGTTGAAGCCACTCAATGAGTATTAGGAGGTAAAATATATGGGAAGTCCATATCTTCTGTAACTTAAACATCCCAAAGTTATTAGGTGCTTATGTATTTGTCAATATGAAAGGAAAACAACATATCTGTTTGCATAGCAACCAATCAAATTAGTTTTCCTTTAAAATGTGTTGGACTTGAGAATATAGTCATTCTGTTTTCAATTCTAATGTTCTCTAATCTTAAAGGCACTCATCTTCCTTTCCCTGACTATGACAGTCTCAGGCCCAAGCTGTGAAAGGCAGTTTATTTCAGTGCTGTGCAGTAAATCTGGTGAAAGGCTTTTCAAGAAAGGGAAAAAAGTGCTTCCACTCAAATAATTTAAATAGAAGATATTTGCACCAGAGTAATACTTACATCACTGAAATTCCTACTAAGAAATCTGGACCCATGGTCCTTGATTACATTTTGAAAAAAGCCAGATGACTCCCACACTTTTTCTTAATTCTTACAAATTACCTCTCAACATTGTCCAAATAGAAACATCGATGTATTATTTCACCCACCCAATAAATGCTTAAAAAGAAAGGTGGGAAGGAGGGGGGGAAGGGAGGCTTGTCTAGATAACAAGTTGTGAGCAAGAACTATTTACAGGGCTCTTGACATTTGTTTGAAAGGAAGATGGCAATATCCTTTCATACCTTGGATGTGTGACCTTGGGCATATAATATTCAAGGCTTTTAAAAAATAGCCTTTGTGGACATACAGCAGTCATGGGAAAAGAAGAGGTTCTAAAGTGGTAGGAGTTGATTTTGATTTCCTCTTAAGTCTCCTGGTTGATGATCTGTGAGCAAGCAACCAATTGTTGAGTGTAGTAATCAACTGTTTCAAGTTGAACAAAACCTTCAGATTTGGGTTTTTCCCTCACCTCTGAAAGGGACAACAGTAAGCTGTGATTTTGAGTGACTATTTTTTCGTTTAGAGGCATTTTACACTTGTCTTGCCTTTACAAAGAGCTCAAGAAAACCTACAGTTCAAGACAAAAGCCAACCAAACAAAAACAAAACCCAACAAAAAACAACCTCACCCCACCTCTTTGAGAGCACACTGATTAGCTGCAGGCTGTTAATGGAGTAGTATGCTTAAGATATTTAGGTATGGACTCCTGAGACTAGCCTTCACTATTGTTGCCTTCAAATTTTATACCAAAATGGGACCTACTAGGATTACAGGGCAGGTATCATTACTACTCCATATTTCTTGCTGTGGGCTTAGCATTGTCTTTACTAATGAGGCATCATGATAAAAAAGTTAAGTAGCCAAGTGACCAGTTGTCACTGATGTGTAATTAAAAATCTCATTCCTGCTTTTGTGTATGAGTTTGGTGGCTTTGCTGGCATATAATGGCACTGGTACCCCACAGGGTGCCTCCACTTTGTCACGTGGATTTCTATTGATACTAATTTTTATATTAAGCCACGGACGGTAGATAGAAAGACCATAGGTGTAAGTATTCAGCCATTATTTTTTGTTCTGCTTCCAAGAATGTCTTATGGGCTGTTTGTGGGGGCGGAGTTTGCTTGCTTGTTTGGTTTTAGTGAGGCTGTGGAGAAAAAAGGCTTTTTTTAACACTGAAGGAAAATTCAGGAGGTAAACATTTCACCGGTATGCCAGGTGCCCAGATGAAATGTAGGGCGGCAGAATTATATATTAACTTCTATGCAAACTTGCAAATAAATGGTTTTTGGTGATGGATGAATCCTTAAATACTGGGTGACTATGAGATTTCCCTGTCTGCATCATAAATTGACTTTTTAAAAAAATGTCCTTTGTGCTTCACTTGTTCAAAGCAGTGCTTTAAAAAGTAAAGAGGAAAATAGTATTTGCTACAGTCAGCAGATGGTTGTCACATTTTGTTTTCAGTGCTCTTTACCACTTAATTTTGTTTTGTTGCGACAGGAGAGGTTGCCAGTAAAGCATCTGCTAGAGCTTATGGCTCAGGACCGGAGCTGCTGCTGATGGCATACATTCAGAATAGCACTAATCTGAAATAAATGTTTAATAAGCAGCCCAGGAAAGCACCTGGATTTTTTTTTTTTTTTTAAATTCAATTGATGCAGAAGAATCTTGAATAGTTAAAAAAAAGATGTAGCTTTGATTTATAAAATGCATGTGGCTTCATGTATTAAAAAAATACAGAGTTTTAAAATCTTCTTTCCTGAATTCCAGCTCATCAAGGTGCTGTACAAGACCAGCCTTACCAGCTGCCAGTGGAAATCGATCCTCTCATAGGTCTGTCACTTCCTTCTCTCTTTGCGATTCATTAAGCTCTGTATGGTGGCCCTGAAGTGTAGATTACGGTTGTTTTTCACTTGCTGGTTGCTGGGAATGGAATTTTCCTGATAAACCATTTGCATGCAAATTGGAATGCAATGAGCTGTGGCTATGCTGGTATTTCATCAACTCCCCCTCGTTGGTTTGCCTAATTTGAACAGGCCTAGGACGCGTGTCAGTGAAAATTAATATGGATGCTGTAATAATGTGTGATTGAGAATGTGCATGAAGTACTGTCAGGATAATATTGGATCTTTTCATCACTCAGACTTGTTGATGAGCAGGAGCGAGGCACGTTATGATGAATTGGTGCACTGGTAATGTGATGGAGCTCCTTTGCTGAGGAAATTTTCATAATAACAGTGGGGTTCTTAACTGCACCGTGTTGTGAAAAATAAAACCATGGTGCCAGGGTTTCATCATTAAAGGAGATCAATCCTTTCTTCAGAGACCTGCTGTTCAGGCTGAGGGGATTAATGTGTAATTGCAAAGCGGTTTCAAAGTTGAAATATATTGCCCACTCCGTTTTAGTATTGAGATATTAGTATTCATTTTTCAAGGGTATTGCATCTTTTGATCAGCATCGCTAGTTAAATTTGTGTATGTTTTTCTTTTATTAAAAAGGAGTGGAGGAATGTCTCTCTTATTTAATGACTCAGTGTAATAGATTCAATTCATGACTTTTTATTATAGAGGTTTATTAGTTTATATAGAGCTGATTTTTCTGTTAGCATGGTTAGAGTTCGGTCAGTTCTTTCATTACAGACCCAACTTTGGGGAGTGCATGCTTGGACTATAATTCAGGAGCCTGTAGCATGGCAAATGGAACCTTAAACGTGATCAAAAAAACCCTCAAACAACCTAATCCCAAAATACAAACTAGTTGTAGGACAGTTCATAGGAGCAAAGAAGAGAGGATTCCCTGCCCCCCCCCTGCCATTTCTATTAGACTTCAGGCTTAGCTCTGTTTTTTAAACCGTCCAATTCAGGATGGTAGTTCAAGTGAAAAAGAAGTGAAGTGTCCAGTTATAGAAGCATGGAAAAATCAGAGCAAAAATGAACTTGCCTGGATAGGTTAGAATGACAGGTCTGTCGGCCAGTGTAATATGCATATCGCAGTAGGAACTGCATTGTATCATTGTATTGGTCTGTAGGTCCAGGCTGTTGCTGTGTAGCCATTTTGCTGGGTAAGCTCCATGATAATTAAATCAGGAACAGTGTGGGCATATTAAACCATTTTATAGAGCTGATTGATAAAATTAAAATAATTTTCCAAAGTTTTAAAAATCAATTCCCATCTGAATAATGCAATACTTATAATTTATAATGAGGAGGACATGTGCTGTAACTCTCCTTTCCTTCCTGAAATAGATTTTATCCAAAAAATGTTTGGAGCAGAAAATGTATATTCTGCTTTAAAGCCTGCTATCAGGTAGATCTTAAAAATATAAATAAACATGACAGCAAAAAAAACCAAAATCACATTGGGTCTGTTTGATGATTTTTCTGCATATTGTGAAGAACATTAGGAAGGATTTTTTTTTTTTTTTGCATTTTTCATAATTTTAAAATTATAATTCCATTCTCAGGCTTGCCTTTAATTTACAAAATACTTTGACTTTTGTTTGGTATAAACACCTGTAAAATTAATGTTCACGGTTCTGAAAAGTGGTTTAATAGTCTCTTCATACAATAGATCTCAAATCAGCCTTGTGATTACGTTGGACATAGTTTAAAAGGTTTAAGGCTTTCTTTGTCACTGTTAAGTAGCATCATTGGGTACAAGCAAGTAATTATGTAGATAATATTAAAGGTTTTTAATTGTGGCTAGACATATTTACCTAGAAATGGCACCTAAGAGGACCACAAAATTACACTTTTATGGTTATAGCAGGAATCTTGTTGCTGTCTTGGTCGTAAGGAGGGATTCCTGCTGTCCTCATTTTCCAGTTGCACAGGAAGATGTAATATGGCAATGTCTGATATGACATAGATCCTAGACCTTTTTGAGGGGAAGTTTTTTGAAGGTCTTATCCACACTGAATGTGTCGATCTGCATGGTTTTTGGGGGGTTTATTTGCCATTATTTTGTCATACAGAGTGCTTCACTGTGCATTTATAATGCGTTGTTACTCTTTAAGTGGTCCCAACAGCGGTCAAGGCCCTGTTATGTGTTACCTGCAGAGCAAGTGACAATACCTTGCTAAATTATTTTCTACCCATATGCACAAGACAGTGTCAACATTTTAAACATAGCAAAAGCAAAATTAAGGATTTGATATAAAGTAAACGGAATAAGCCTAAGGCTTAGGGGATAGCTAGCCCGTGAGAATGGGAAGAAGTTAAAGAACAAAGAGTAGAGAAGAGCGCAAGACCAGGACAGAGACAGGTCCGGGGGACCGCCTGGAGTGGAAGTAATGGTGCTCCAAGCAGTCGGCAGACAAACCCAGGGCCAGGGGAACTTACTTGCCTGGGATGGGAGTCAGATTCCCTCAGGAACAAAGCACATTAAAAGTTCTTCCTAAAGTGTAGGATTTTCATTATATATATCTATAGGGACCCATATATATATGCACACACAGCAATTAATAAGGACAAAATATAATATGAAAAATGTGTTCATTAATTGATTCCTGACCATTCTGTGGGTTCACAATGCAAGATTATCTGGGGAAATAAAACAGCAGGTGATCAAAATAGGGTAAATATTTTCTCTCAACCGTAAAGGAGATTGTGGAGATAAGCTGGTTAATTTTTGTGCAGTGCTCAAAAAAGTGTGAAATGGTAGTGATGTTTACTGCAGTTATTCTTTTTTTAAATTACAATGCTTGCAATGAAATACAACTTGTGTATGATTTTGAAATCATAATTCTGTTGTCTGCTGCATTTGAGCCACTATATAGCATATATGCATTGTAGTCTTATAATTACATTCCCTTCATTTGTTTCTTAATTTTTAATTCTATACTAGAAGAAAGGGGGAAGGAAGCTTATTACATTTTTATGTATCATTCCTTTTTGCAATCTTTCCTTTATATTTGTCAGCTGCATTTGACTTAAAGAAGGGATTTCTTCTATTTGAGAATATATACTACAAGGAATTAGCATTGTTCCCAGAAGTGTAATGAGTATTTTATAGTAAAAGTAGAAAGAAAATGTCCCTGCCACAAAAACCAAGTAACAGCAGTGAGGAATAGTGTTGGTATGAACGTAAGTTTCTAATATGTGCTTTTGTTCTGTGAATGTGGATGCTAAAATTTCTTGATTTGTGTGTCTTTCTGTTCAGCCAGCAATACAGGTATGCACAGAAGGCAAATCACTGACCTTTTAGACCAAAGCATTCAGGTACATTCCCAGTGTTTTGTCATCACCTCTGATAATCGTTACATCTTGGTCTGTGGCTTCTGGGACAAGAGTTTCCGAGTTTATTCTACCGACTCAGGTAATGTATCTTTAAAATACGGGAATAGCCTAAAAGATTGTTCTCTTCATCGTCAGCCTACTGTTTCAAATAAAGAAAGAATGGGGAGTGGGGGGAGAAAGTGGAGTATGTATTTATTCCCCTATTAATAATATTTGTCAAATCTTATGTACTGCTACTGTGTATTGTATGCCATCATTTTTGTGGAATGATGGCAAATGTAAGACAAGGAGCTCTTGTTTAGCCGTAGCATCACACTTCAAATCTATATGATAGGCATGCCTATTCTTACACTGTAGTGTCCACAAGTAAATGAGTTTTTGTGAAGCTTTGTGTACCAGGAGAATTAATTGTTCTTAGAGTGCTTACTTGAATTTAACTCTGGTTGGTTTTCAGCACCCGAGAATTTTTTTGAGGAAATACAGGCAAGTACCACAGAATAATAGAACAGAAGTGAAGTCTTGAAATCTGGTGAAAGAATACTTATGAAAGCCTCTGAAAGCTATGCTATAATAGAAAAATTGATTTGGAGCCACTGAATTCTTTCATATAACATAAACTGATCGATATAATGGGCAGCAGTTAAATTAGTCTGTCAGCTGGCATGTATCCAAACCATTGAAGTCATGCGTGTGTCATGCTAAATAGAAAAGAATCTTTCAGTGTAAGAGCTACAGGAATTTAAAAGCCATGGAGCCCCAGAAAAAAATAGGTATGATTTTTTTCCCTTTCATTATCTTATAATGGGAATAGCGACCTCACTGCAAGGTACTTCTTTGGGATTAATGACCCGGTGTGGTTAATGTGTGTGTGCCATCAAGCTTTCCAGTAAGTTATTAATCCCTAGGGAATATCCTACATGTTTGTCATCATTTCTTAAATATATTAGTTAATAGTGTTTTTCACACTTGGCAAACCAAAATGTTTAACAAAACAGGATGGTCTTTAATGAAAATCTGTTAAAACAAGATCTCATGGCATATTTTACCGTAGCTGTCATTTTTGCAATTTTAAAGCCTTAAGTATAAAGGAGAAGTTCCATTTACTTCATATTGACTGCCTACAATTCATTATACAGACATCTTGTTAGACCCTTCTTAGTTTAATTTTCTCATTGATGAAAATAAATTTACATAAAACTGTGAATTTAAAGGAGATCTTCAGAAAAGTTAGCTAGTAGTAATACATATTCAGTGTATATTCTTGATTTATATGAATAAAGAACTAATTCTTTTCTGTCGAAGGATATATTTTACTTTACACCTATGGAAGGGACTTGTATGATTTTGGTAGCTTTGTCCTGTATCAATCTGAACTACAAATACCTCATTAAGTTATGTCCTCTGTGTGTAAGTCAGATACAGCAGGCATCTCGTTACTGCCACAGCTAATTACGGTATAAACCAAAATACAGTTGTCAAAAAAGTTACAGAAGATTTGTGTCTTTTGTGTATCTCCTGTTTGTCAATATAGCAGCTCTAGCTTAAAGCAAGTGAATTCAGATGTAGTTTAATTTGGTTCGAATTCAAATGAGAACACAGTAGTGAAGTACTTACTCTGAAATCAGCAGAACAGCAAAGGAAAAGATGATGTGATAAGTAACGCATAATGGCGAGTGATCACAAATGTTGAATTCAATTATATTTTAGCATTTCCACAAAAAGGGAACCTTTTTCCTCTTAGATTTTGGGTTTGTTTGGGTTTTTTTAACAGGAAATACTTTTAACAGAAATCATGGGTTCTTAGCACAGCTAGTATAGCAGAAGCACAATAAAACCTTCCTCCAGCAGTGGGAATGATTTCTAGACGGCATTTTAGATTCAGTAGTGCAGAGACTTGAGTCTTATTTTTCTTTTAATTATTCGTAGCACAGCTGTCAAATAAAACATTAACTAGAGAATTTGTTCTGTCAAAAAGGGATATCTGAGTGCAGATGGTAAAGTTTGATATTACTGTATAGAGAGGACAACTCATATTAAGCGAAACAAAAAACTTGAGGAACTCTTACGAGATGAATGTTTTTTTTTTTTGCTAATATGAAAGAGCAAAAGCTTATTTCTTGTTTTGATGGAATTGATTGAACCTTAGCTGCACAGTAACAAAGTAAAACTAACAAGGCAGTGCAACTACATGAACAACTGTCAAACAAATAGCCTTGAAAAATGTTTGTTTTCTAGAAGAGAACCTATAAACATAGAATATAATTGAAAGAGAGATCTCTATAACTCAGGGATGTTTATAGCATAAACTTGTGTTCTAAAAGTATAAATCACCTCAGGTAGTTGAATACCTACAGCTGTATAACTGAAAAATATGTCACATAATTAAATTATTCTCAAATCTAAACCATGTAATTGACAATTTGAATTTTCAGGGAAAAACATACACTTGGTAAGATGTTTTTGTATATTGCCAAAACGAGGTTATGTAGTCTGTGAGTGCTTCACTGCTCCTAGCTGTGAAGTTCAGTAACTTTTTCTGACTAAATCTGTTGACTGGTCAGCATCTGAGACAGTTAGGTGACCTTGCGGCACAAATTAAAGCCCTGGTGTGCAGAGGTGATCACTATAGAATGCTATTACAGGCTCACAGAGATGAGTGAAAGACTTGATCCCGGAGTTACTCTCCTTTCCGATACAAAGTAGATCTGCACAGTAAGCGCACCTGCCAGGGTTTTGCCCCTTCCAGTCAGAAAAGGCTCTTGTGATAGTACTTCATTTCACATTTTCTCTTGGAGGATTATACTTGCCTAATACGTTTTGTCAGTGTTTTATTTTAAATCCGATGTACGGTTTCCTGTAAGTTGCATCATGTTATTCTATTTTTTCTTCATGTACTAAAGTAAGTAATTCCCCTTTTTTTGTAGATATTCATACCTTTCTCGTCTTTTTTTTCTGGTTTTCTCCACTTTAATGCAATTATCTTTTTGATCTTCTGTTAGAAATCAAGCTGTTATCATTATTTTTGTTCTTTCCTCAGAACCACTCCCTTAAGTCTTTTGTTACCGTTAGTGTTATTTAGTGGCTGGATATGAATACAATGCCTTTGTACTGCATGGAAAGAGGGCTATGAAATGTGTCCTACTAGCCATTGTATATGATTGACTAATCATTTTTAATTCATACATCAAAATATTTTATTAAGGTGTGCTCGAGTCCCAAAACTGATTAGTGTTACTACTTGTCATTTGTGTTACTACTAGTTATTATTTTTAAACACTTTTCAAAACATTTTATTTCAGGTACAGTAGTTTGCATTTCCTATTTCTTTTTTGGCCTGTTTTGTTAATCCTTCCAAAGCCATCACTCTTTCCCCCTTCTGTTCTTCCCCAATCTATATTCAGCCCAAAGCACAAATGGATGCACGGTCATTTGGGCTGAGGAATCTGAGATCACACATTAATGGCATCACACATCACACTTCCTTGTGTCATAGGATGGAGAATTTGGCCCGAATGGGCCAAAGTAGGCGCATAAGAAATGTGTATGTGTATCTTTTGTCCTGTCTCTACAAGATCTGCAGTTGCTAGGCTTCAGCAAATCCAGTGAGATGGATTTTAGTGCTTACATTCTCATTTCATAAGATCACGTATACTGCTGGCAGATCCAGAAACCGGCAGGATGCAACATGTTTGCTGTGTAGGAGCCAGCCTCTGGCAGGGTGGTCTGGCAGAGGTCTACTGTGGGTGACCTTACATGTGTTTCCTCTCCCACATGCAAATCCACTATGCATGAGAATCCAAATTTACATTTTTCTGAAAACATTGCCCTATTTAGTTAAGGTTAGAAGGTAATAGTCATATTCATGTTTATACAGACTCTTGGATGACACATTTTTAACTGCCTAGGCTTTCTTTTCTTTTTAACATTTGTGTCTCTTATCAGCGGTACAAGCGCTTGTCCTATATGCAGTAGGTAAGAGAGTTTTTTCCAGGTCTGTCTTCTGAGGTTTTTTGAACATTACAGAAATTCTTAAAAGGGAAGGATTCTGGTTGAAATAATTGGCAAGTGTTTAAATGGTGCTGGAAAAACCTGGATACAAGAGTAATTTTTCATCTAAATCTCCTTCTCTGTTTAAGGATATGCCCAAAAGCTGCATATGCTATATGCACATTTATGCTCTCACACTTCCAATTCCTTCTGGGCCCTAAATGTTCTGTAGCTTCTTCTGATTCGGTTTCCCACATCGTCAGCAGATTTGCATTTTTACTGTTACTTTGATCAGTAAACTTACCTTAAACTTGCCTTAGAAGAGAATCCCATCATGTTTTCTGTCTGTCAAGTGAATGTAAACAGAAAATGAAAAAAACCTTCTGGCGTGATTAGCCTTTGAATAAAGTATAATATTTATGGACTGTAAATATTTTTTGTATGGACTGTATGGACTATTGCACTTTTAAATAAGTTTCCACCAAATCAAGAAAAAAAAATAGTACTCTCCACTATAGTTCCTTTTGGAACCTTTTTTAGTAAAGAAAATATTTCTAAAATACTTTACAATGTATTTAATTTGCCTTAGAAAGAATAAAAGTGTAGTTTTAAAACAATCAATTTTATGTATTTCAGGTAAACTGATACAAGTAATATTTGGACACTGGGATGTTGTAACCTGTCTTGTTCGTTCTGAGTCCTATATTGGAGGAAATTGCTACATTCTCTCAGGATCGCGTGATGCAACATTGCTGCTCTGGTACTGGAATGGCAAAACCAATATCATTGGTGATAACCCAAGAGGTAAGCAAAACCAGAAAAACTTGTTTTATAGGGATGTTGTCTAAAAATGGCTCGAGTGAACGCTTTGCATGACAAAGTTTTGGGTAACATTAGTGTGAAAGTACAGTGTTTCTTTTTTTGTAGTTGTGATCAGTTCTAGTTTAAAGAATTGAGGGTAAACAGTGCTTCCTTTGCAGCACAAGTAGAATTAATTTTTAAAGTTATAGGATACTGAATATTACAAATACATTTTTTTTTCTTGCCACTCATTCAATTGGGAAGGAGTGGCTCCAGGAGTGAGAGAAGGGAACTCGTTTTTTGTCTTTCCCGTTCAATCTGAGTAAATCTTTTTCTCTCAACATGATGATTTCATTAAATACCTGCATTTGAGTTGTTTAAAACAAAAAAGACTGTACATCACTCTAGTGCAGGCTGTATTCTAGGCAACTGTAACCTCATGCATATAGGTTCTCACAGCGGTGCCTTAGCTATCAATAGTTACGCAGACAGTGAATTTTAACTTAGACTAAGGTCATTGTAATGAGATGTATAATGGCCTGAGCAGGACACTTAGGTGAAAAAAGGACGGACACGTGGGACGGATTAAAGAAGCAAGCTTAAAACCTTTTTCATTTAACACTTTGGTAGGGTGCTGTGCCTAATCCTTGCTCTCACATACTAGGCATTTTAATTGGTTCCAGTGCAAGCAACAGGGCTCACACCGTACAACCAAACTAATAAGTCAGAGTAACCCTGCTTCAGCCTAATTCAGTTTTAACCCCTCCCCACCCAAACTCACCTTGCAGTTCCCAAAGGATTTACTCTCTTCCATCTTGCACTGTTTCCCAGGAAATCCCAAATCTTTTTGCTCATGAAGATTCTCTCTTTTAACTCATAATGTCCTATAGAAAACAGTGAAATGCTATGACTGTTCAACCCTGCTGTGCCTGTATTATGTAATAGGAAAGGTAGAAAGTGATCTTGTTATTATGCCAGTTTCATTCCACACAAAAAATTAATTCCTGATCCCCAAAGCAAAGAAGGCTGCAGACATGCAGCTTGAGAAAAAGCCTGAGTCAGCCACTTCACAGGAGTAAGAGGCTTTCAAGACATCTCGTGAGAGCTTCCATACGTGAATAGAGGGGCGCATCATAGCCAAACAGAGGTCTTGTTCAGCCAAAAAGAAAATGCCCTGAAGAGAAGGGGTGTGAAGCAGTATATTCTGTCTGTCTTAAGAAGAACGTTTGTCAGGTTTTCTGCCATACACTTAAGGTCTTCTCTGACCCCGATTAAATACTAGTGAAAAAATACCTGCTGTCTGCAGAGGACAAAATGGACATCTGGAAAACAAGAAGTGTTGTTATATCTGGCGTATTATAACTGGCATACAATTTCATACAATCGAAACAATATCTGACATATTCCAAATTAATCAATTCGGTAAAGTTGTGTGTTCCATATTCAATCTGTTACTCAACTGGAGTTATTTGAATTTGAAAAAAAAAGGTGGTTTGACTGAAATTGCATCCTGTGAACTATTTTGAAGAAGCACAGCTAATTAATATCAGAATGAATATCAGAATTAAACTTGCAAATTATTTGATGTTGACTGTGAAAACTATTCAAAAATTGAACAAGATACAGGAGTTCAGTTCACACAGTTGCAGCATCTTCAGGCAGAGGATCTGAGCAAACTATCCCTGTTATCCTTCCAACAGCCCGATTCAAGAGATGAGAGCTTTCCTGGGATGTGGCTAGGAGAATTTTATGAGCATCTTTAAATAAATGTGGCTTTGGTTGAGGGACAAAATCTCTGTGAATACTTTATACATATTTTGCAATCTATCAATTTAAAGAAAATGCAAACTCTGCACTATTTTTGCAGAGCTTGTAAACTTGGAAAATCCAAAAAGTCTGTGAAAGGAACTTAAGAGCTTGACAGTCAAGCAACCTTGTAAATCCTAAAGAGCAAAACTGCCCTTTTGAGGAGAAAACCCTAAATATTTTACTGGTGTGAAGCAAGGAACATTTGTAGGTCTCTCCTTACAGTGTTTTCAAGGCCTGCAAGTGCAGTCCATCTTTGCAGATTCCTAGGCCTGTCCTGAGAAGTTGTTCTTGTTGAGTATTTGCTAGGCTTGCCTGCTTTGTGAACAAGACCTTGAAGCTGTAGGCTGCTTTACGACCTTAACGGATCACATGCTGAGATTTTGTACCTAGTATCTAACTAGAATAGGTAGATTTTGTTATAATCCGGTGACTGTCGTCTCTAATGCAAATTTCTAATGTATTAAAATTTTGCAGTTTTCAAAGTTAATGTTTTAACTACTGCTGTTTTAACTACTGTTTAAAATCACACAATAGCTACCTGATAAGTCTCTGTTTGCAGTCTTATTAAACTTGTACTTTTAGGGACATGCAATGGCTCCTGTGTTTACTAGTTGCCATTATGTAGCTTTTCTTTGTGATATAGCATGCCTGAAAGCCTTTGTTATGAATTGGAATCTCATGGCACTATACATAGTCCTAGACGTGTATAGTAAAAGACAGTTTCTGCTTCAAAGAGATGGTAATCGGGGGGGGGGGGGGTAATTTTTCCCAGAAATAGCTTTCTATAGGCATCTCTGTTCAGTCAAATTTTTTTTGAAAAGGCAAATAAAAAGAGCTGTTTCTGCTTAGTTCTGATTTTGTCAGAAATGGAAAGCACCAGCAGATTTTTTGGGTTTTGAGCCCTGTAACTGCAACTGTAACTTCCATCCATTTGTGGGATGCTAGATATTTAAATTGTCTGATGTCTTTTTGTGTTTGATATTTTTACCTCAAAATATAGTTTATTCATGCTTTCAATGAGCATTATTCATTGGAATTTTAGATACTTTCAAAGTTGATACTTCTTTCCTATTTTTTTCTCTGTTTAATTATCTTTAATTTCCATCTTAAAATGACTTCACAGCAACATGCATTCAATGGCACTGTACCAAATCATGATGCCAGAGAAGTTTGAACAAAAATAATCTAAAACAGGAGCATTTCTTTCCTCCTTTCATAGTACCTGTTGCCTCTGATATACATCAGTCAGCAGACCAGTATGATCAGACTACCCTAAATGCTATCCCATTGGGCACCCATTACTCCACCAGTTACATTTTATTTAGGTTCCTTTATCTGGTTTCGTTACCTTAGGAAGCACTGAGCTCTTGATTTCTGGCTGCATATATTCATGTTTTAGAATGGTACTTAACTCGAGCTGACAAACCAGGTGGGCTATGGCATACGTGATAAATAAGTGTTTTGTTTGATATTCTTTATCAAGGACAATTTTCTGGCCAACTGGACTGTATGGAAAAATGCTTTACATTTTTGGTTTAACAGAAGAAATATGTTACTGAAATATTCATTATTTACATTCTTTAATTTTTAACTTTTAAGTTGACTTCTTAAAGAAATTATACCTATGCAGTCTCACTGTCTGTTTACTTTCTCCCTAATAACTCTCAAATGTATCAATCAATTTAAACCAAATTTCATGAATTTAAATCTGAAAGATATGAAATTCCTACATGGGACACATCTGCTGGAAACTATTTTTATTCTTCACAAAACAGCTTGATTACATTTAGGTTAAGTTCTTTTTTCCTTCTCAAATTAAAACCTGAAATTCAAAAAATATTTCACCATGCTCTTTGATCAAATGTAGGGATTTTTTCTTTCTAAATTAATTGTTTTTGAAAATGTAGAAGCATGGCAGTACTTCACTTCGGTGCACAGGCCTTTTCTGATGCAGAAAAGTTTCCGTGGACAATTTCTGACCAAGCATAGAAATAATTCAGAACAGAGCAGAGGTCTGAAATAGTTGTATCCTTTAGAGTAGCCCTGAGCCATGTTGAGTTCCCATTAATTAGCATAATTTACTGTGGAGATGTAAAGTCACTTTGGATAGCGTAAGGGGCTTTTATTTTTCTCCCCTTGGCATGTGGCTTGCTTTGGGGAGGTAGGAGGGAAAGGATGTAACCCTCCCCTTGGTACCCCTTGAAGCTCATGTGTGATCTGTACCACAAGGTTGGCTTTTGCATATTTAGAGGCTCCGATCTAATAGCAAGGTTTTGCATTTGCCCAGCCTAATGCGATGGAGGTGGAGGAGAGGCGAGAAGTGGGGGGCGTGAGGGGAGGAACTACGTGTGATGGCTGGAGAAAAGAGAGGAGAGAATTCATTTGCATACAAATGATGTACATCACTTTCAGATCTCACTCTCGCTTTGAAGCTCAAGTGGCAACTTTTAGTGTTTGGACATTTCCTAAGTTGAGGGATTGCATTTTACTTTGTAATGACAGAAGCATAGGAAACAGGGCGGGCAGGAGCTTTCTTCACCTGATCTATTCTCTTTTCCCAAAAAAGGCTTAACTGCACCAAAACCATTCTCAACTGATGTTTGTCCAACCTTCTGTTATAAACTATGGCAAATATATTTTTGGGCCTTACAAGCCCTACCATTAGCATTCTTTTCCCAGTGTTCAGCCTAGTATCCAGTTCTTTTTTGCAGCAGTTGAATTCTGTCATCTCTTACATATTTATTCTTTGTGTAGAGAACAGATTATTTATTTCCTCCTTGCAACAACTCCAGTTACTTGGATTACCATGACGTGCAATTCTTTGCTTCCAGTTTTAATAACCCAGTTCTTTCTGTCTTTTGCCATAAGCCATGTTTTTCTAGACCTCTGATTTTTTTTATTGTTCCTCTCCTCTTCAATTGTCTGTCTTTGTCAAAGCAGACCCAGCAATGCAGTTGAAGCCCTTCCAGTAATAAGTAGAAAACAACCTGGCTTACAGACCAGTACTTCCCCCATCCCCATGGGATATGTTTGTTTCAAAACAACATGACAGTGTTAATTCTTTAGGTGTATGAGCCAATATAAATTTCAGTCTTTTCTGAAGAATGACTGTCTACTCAGTTGTTTCTCCTCCTCTGTGTAGTTGGACTGAGGAATCTTGTCTTTAAACTTCCTGAATTGTATTCTTTTTAGACTGTTTCTCCAATTTGTCAAGCCCATTTTGAATTCTCATTCTGTCGTCCAGCGGACTTGCAGCAACTCATGTCTGAAAATGTAATTTGCAGTCTTATTCTATCAAATTGGTCATTAAAGAAAATATTAGACAGTACACAGCCCAGGAATACCCATCAATACATTTACCATTTTGACAACGAATTCTGAATATAGCTTTCCAACTGGCTTTTAATCTGATGTATAGTAGCATGTTCTAAACATGTGCTTCCCTATTTTCCTTAAGAAATTGCCCGTGTGAAACAGTGCCAGAGTCCTTACTAAAGTCAAAATATATGACGTCTCCCTGAACACAAGACTTGTTACTCTGCCATTGCAAGAAAAAAACTGCTGTGACATAGTTTGTTCATAAAAATCCAAATCAGCTGTTGCTCATCTCCTTGTTTTCTTCTAGGAAATTATGTGTGTGTGTGTATATATATATCTATAAAAATAAATGTTCTGCCAGTGTTTTTTCTGTTTGTTGGGATTAAGCAGACTGCTCTCTAATTTCTGAGTTTTCCTGCTTCTTAAACAACACAAGACTTATTTTAGTCTTGCAGAACCTCACCCAATATCCATTAAACAACAGTTACAACTCTGAGATTATTTAGTTTCATTTTCACAGTATCCTCAAATCAGTATTATCAGGCCAATTGAGTTCCAAACATTTACCTCATTTAGATATTCTCTAATTGAGACAACAGTTCTCATTGCTGCTTTTACTTATGTTTGCCGCCTGACTGCAGTTGGCCTTTTTATTGAAGACTTCTACTGAAATACTTTCAAATGCATGGCATCATCTATTGATATTGCTTGCTCTTAATAACGGACCAGTTTCTCATGAAAATTTAACGTATTTCTGTGTTGATAGAATGACTGTTATTCTTGATGTCATTGTTAGTTGCATCTCATCTAAGCTCAGCTATCCTGGTTTTGTGCCTGCTTGGTAATACCTTGTTTCTTACACCGGTTCAGAAGAATCTCACTTAATTTGATCTTTCTGCCTGACTTTCCTGTGTTTACAGTCACTGGAGAACTTTCAGTTGTGCCAGATAGTATCTTCTTGTCTGTCTTATCCTCCTGCTGCATTGGAGTGGTTTTTGCTAGTGTCCTTCTTGCCTTTTCCTTTGTTTTTCTGTAGACTTAACTTCCCACGAGATCTTACAGAACAATATTCTGTATCTATTGAAACCTGTCTTCCCAAAATACTTCAAAAAATTATCTTGTTGTCCTTGTTCTTTCCCTTATAAAGCATATTGAACACTCTCATATCTTCACCACTTTCATGTAAGTTCCTTTTACCACCATGTTTTTGATCTTTTTTTGCTATATTGGCTGTAATCATATCTAGAAGGTTATCTCTAGCTGTTGCTTATGTATTAAAAATTGTCACCAAATTGCTTGGTACACACATGTATTCCTTTACCAACAGATGTCTCTGTAGTTGGAATATATAATTTTCTCTAATTCTCCTTCTTAATGATCCCTCACCTATACCTACCAGGTAGAGGCCAATCTGGTTAGTGAATGTCAATCTATGTCTTCGAAGTTGTTTTTTTTTTCACTGTAATTATTTTGTTTGGATGTACTTTCTTGGAGGGGAGCTTTACAGTGGTGAATTTAATTGTCTTAATATTGTTTATGCTTATAAAATGGTTTGTGCTTATAAAATGGTAGGCATTTCCATAGTCAAGGTGAAGATAAAGCACTTTTCTGCGATTCTTGCACTATATTCATAGAATATGAAGAGACTGTTTTGTTGCTTTCAAAATATCTACAGATTTGTTCATAATTATTTTTTAGTTTTAATATTTTGAAAAACAAAAAGATACCTAATTTAGAAATTTGATTTGCTTAATGAAATTAAGGCTTAACTGAGAAAAGTATCCAGTACTAACGACATGTAGAGTCTGTGTATAACTGTATTACTACTACTAATACTAATGTGATCTCTTCTGAGTTATTGCATTGATCTTCCACACATATGTGAATAAAACAAATTATATTACCTCTTTTATGTTAGCCCATAAAACTAGAAAATGTTACTCTCTGTATGTATCACATTTGCATCACAAGGATTATGGGGGTGCTTTCATTGCATAGTTTTATATTTTTTAGAGGGTACTATGTTCAGGTTTTCTGAAGTGTGTTAGAGAAATTAAATGCTTTTCGTGGTGTAGCTGTGTAGCAGGGCACGTGTGAATGTAAGCAAGTGATTTCGTACTTAAAAAAACAATTACTGGATTTAACTGAGATTTAATTGAGAGGATTCATTGAACACTTTTACGTGTAGAATATCTTCCTCAGATGCAAATTTTTAAAATACATAATCTTTTCAATTTATAAAATGTGAAATCTCCCAAAGGATTCAAAATTTAATCACCAGTTTCCTGTCTTGCTGAAGAACAGTCTAGCTACTGTCCAAGCTACTTCTAAAAGAAGCTGTATTTTGTTTGGGTTTTTTATAGCTACAATTCCTAAATAAGTATTTGAATACCTGAAAGACTTTTTATCAATTAACATTATTATTAAATTAAAACTATGGTCTTGAGACTAGAGAAATCATTAGTTTTAGTTGTATTAGTAATCATAGCAAAAAAATAAAACATCTGTATCTCATCAACTGCTACACATATTTTTCAGTTTGAAAATTTAAACTTTTTGTGAGTGCTTGATAATTAATTATTTAAGTGGATAATGCAGGTGATTTAAACTTTGAAAATATGACCTGATGAGCATCTTTGTGTTGGTTGATTAAAGAGTAAAATCATAGGTAATAATTTCTTTGTACTCAGACACACCAATCCTGTAAACCTGAATTCTGTGAAGATTTGCGTACATGCTTGCCTCTGTAGGCAGTGAATAGTCACACTGATTTCAAGCAGGTCATATGTCTGCTGTTAACTTAGTAGCAAAATACCCTCTTCGCCTTCTTCCCCTATCCTTATCCTTATCTTGAATTAACCTACGTCTTGCTTCCCAAGTTTCTGCATGATCTGGACTGTTTTTGCTTTCAAGACCAATGATAATAGAGAATATAAGGTTCCATGTTTCTGAAGAATGTTTATAGCATAAATATTTAGTTAGAATTTGAATTATTATTTCCTAAAAATAAATAAAGAAATAAATAAATTTGGAAGTGGTTTTGCCTTACAGCTTCTTTCTTAAAAAAATTAATTGGGAAGTAGTTGTAAAAATCTTACCTGTCAATGTTTCCTTTTGCATTTATCATGCTAGGTAGTAGCGGTATCAAAATGTCCATAAATCAGTAATCATGTTAGTTAGTAATGGAAATTCTGCCATTATTGTTAATTTCTGTCAATTGGTGGTCTAGCATAATAGCTAAACATTTGCAGAGCCTCCAAATACTAAAATATGTTTGGAATTGCTGCAGCTATTAAGTCTATAGATGCCGTTCACTGTAGTCAGTCTGTTAAAAAGAGTGTTGCTCTATCATAGTGCAGCACTGAGAGTTTAAAAACAGTCTGCATATGCTCCTTTTGGTGTTCAATAGCACATTTCTTTTTACCCTTACACACATTGTATTATTGTGTGAGTCCTTCTTCAAAAAAAGCCAGTAAATAATTCAATATTATTTTAACACTCTTAAAATGTAGACATAACAAATATTCTTTGTTTCTCAAAAATGGCTGGACAGAGTAGCACAATATTGTATATAAAGCAAGAATCCTTTAGCACCATCTGCTGGCATTGAGTTGAAAGCTGATCTTGGGACTGACTCTCCAAAGCACCGCCTACTAAAATATTTAAAACATATATATTTTGACATATTTGGTGCGAAATAAAATTATTTCATTTGTAGTATAATTTTTATCCTTTTTATTAAAATTATGATGAGAAAATACAATGTGAATTTAAGGTTAACGTATGAACTGAAATAGAAATAGGCCAGGAATGTTTTGTTAAGTGCGACTGTAAAAAGAAATGGAATACTTTTTTCTTTTTTTACTAGAGCTTTAGCAAGTGCAATATTAAATTCTTCTATTCCTGTTGTAAGTCAAATTCAGTAAAATTTATCTCATAGAGAAGAGCCACAAGGCTCAGGAAAGTATCCGTAACATGTTTTGAAAAGGGTAGCAACCACTAAACATTCTTCTACGTAACATTTATTGCATTTTTGATGTTAGTCTTGAAAGCCTCATGAAAGCTTAATGGGCAGAGGCCCTGATGCTGTAATTGGTTCTACAATTCCCCGTATCTTCACAGGACACTATTGTAGACAGGGCAGCAAGTACTGGGACTATCTGCATGAATCTAGAACAGAGCCTTAAATTACACAGCTACAAAAGGTCACTGTCGTTTCTTTTTTAAACTGTAACACATTGATACCTCAAAGAGGTTGAGGCCTCTTTCCTTCAAGTACTCTATAAATCACATATAAATGATGGTTCTAGCCTCCAAATATTTAAACTGAAAAAAGATGAGGTATAACAGGTGGATGAATTCTGGTATATCTGGAAATCTGCAATGATGCTGCATAAGCAATATAATTTTGTATTTCTATAATGCCGAGAAGGTCATGTCATAGATAGGTACAAGGACAAGGTCTTCATTGAAAAGAACTTGCAATAGCATTCACTGATGATTCAGAAAGCATTTAAATAGTCGTAGCGATTTGGTACTGATGAGCGTGTAAGTTTCTGTGCTATAAAAATTTGTTTTGGCTAAAAGTATGTCCTACAGTGTTAAGTGCAGCATCTGTATCATCCTTGTTTTCAACTGCCTAAGAGAGATTGTGTTTCAGAATTTGTCAATCAGAGTACGTAATTGCAAGTAACATTGTAGAGCAAGTTTTGAGGCACAATCCAGACGCAAGTGAAGGCAGTGTGCATTTTGAGACTGGAAACAGAGAAAGAGTTTGGATGCTGCTTTTTTGGCAGTATCCAGCTTCAGGTGTCACTAAAACTATATGCATGAAATTGTCCGGAAGGATAAGGATATTTAGTGCTTCATGATGTAATGCAGACCTTTAAGTTCCAGGAAAAACAATGCTATATTTACAACTTGTGACTAATAGTTGATGTGGTAAAAGGAATTATATTCATATGGTAAATGAATACAACCTTAATGTGCACCATATGCATAGTGGTGGGATGATGTACTAATATATCACATTTATTTACCTTGTTTGGTTGCTGGGAAAAATAACCATTCAGTTCAAAGTCTGTATCACGTCAGACAGAACAGAGTAATGCAGAAGATATAGTAATTTACAGTCTAGAATAAAATTACCAACTTAAATGTTGTAAAAAATATTTTTTGTAGAAAAAATAATGATTTATATATCACTTTTATTTTAAAATACAATAATTGTGACTCGGGCTGGAAATTATTTTGTGTTTCTGGATCTAAATTCTATTAACACTGGCATCACAGAGATAAGCATTACTCCAATGAGTGCAAGAATACTATATGTAATTATAATTGTGGCCTGCTTCATTGAAAAAGTATCTGGTTTAAAACAGTAACTTTTAAAAAGCTAATTTATGTGTGCTCTGAACTTGGTGTATGCCATCGGTATTCCCAGTTACATCGATATGTAAAGATGGTAAGCATCTATCTAGTGCAGTACACTGCTGGTGCATTGGCTTGAAATTAACTTTACAAAAGCAATCAAATAGCTAAAGCACAGACGTTTATACATGCTGTTATGGAACAGTATTATTCTGCAGTGATACCTTTTTCTTATTTTAAACAAAAATAAATTATTTTAATATTTTAATAGCAAAAAAAAAATCAAAAACTGCCGAATTGAGCTAATTCTCATGTGAAACCTCTCATCTCGGATTATTTTCTGCCCAAGGTATGAAATACTATGTAAGTTTCAACTAGTGGTCAGTTTCAGCACATTGTAAGATGTCTTTTGTCTTACAACAATTCCGCAGTAGGTGCTATTTCTGACTGAGATAATTGCTTGATGGGTTTTTTCCTTTTCTGTTGAGGTTTCTTGTTTTTTTTTCTTGGACTCCCTAGGTAATGGAATAGTTATAACTATAAACCACAGGAGAGAAATATGAAGAAAATAGATTATTTTTATAGCATAAACAAAAAAAGCCCCTTCAAAAAGCTGCTTTAGAACATTCTCAAACAAAAATGACAGTGTTTTAAAACTTCAAAGCTGATATTTAAGTATCAGTTTATGAAGTCGGGATGGTGCAAATATTAAAATATTAGTGTACTCTGACCCTGAATATTCACCTGCAGATACTTTCCAGGGGCTTCAAAAAGGTCTGTGTTCAGTGGGAGGGGTCCTGCTGAATGACTTCCAGGACTCCCAGCAGATGAATCCCCAATAAGGGCGAACTGGTTCCAGAAAGCTTCGCATTGCACATGGTGTAGGAATTAAGAGGCTGGGCGTTATTGACTTTTGAAATCTGAAGTGTAATATCCAATTCATGAAGGCCTGTTAAATCTTTTTCTTTACTGTGGTTATTTTGGAAACATAGTGAACCTGTTCTCTTGACACAATGTGTAGGAAAAATCTCATATTAGTACCGAGTAAATGTTAGTCACTTGTTACACAGTGTGACTGCGGGAAGGAGTACATTAAGCCTTTCCTGTGTTATATTTGCTGAAATGAACTCTACAAGATAAATCTAATATTTTTTTTTCCTTACTGAACAAATGTAACAGCACTATAGCATCTTCTGTGTTTTCTGTTTCTAGATTTTGCTTCAGGATAGAATGATATGTTGTTCAAAGATATTGTTCCTTTTTCAGAAAATGTATGGTTGAAGTGTTTTTTGCAAAAACAAAACCTGCATCTAGGCATAAGGTTGTACTTTTTGTTGTGAAAAAGTCTGAACAGATGGGAGGTGGTTTGAAGGAATTAGAGGAAATGCTGATGGAGTGTCATGTGAAGAACTGGACAACAATGAAGTTCCCATATAATATGAATATATTACATTTTTACATGAAAATGCATATTTACAGAGGAACGATTATTCAAACTGAAGTTTTAGGAATACTTCAGTAATATTGTGTGGTATTGCTTTAGTAAGATCTCACATCCATCAGAGGGGTAGCCTTTCTGTACCAGTGAAACGGGTTTTTAACCAGTTGGCTGCTATTTAAATGTTCACTGTGTGTGATCTATAAATAATGTTAATATACAGAGTTTATATAATAATTGGCAGTCATCGCTTTGATGTAATTGAACTCTGAAACTTGCTATCTGATCAACATAGAAGCCTAGCAGCAAATTAGTTTTCTTGATTTACTTACATTTTGCTGAAAGCACTTTTGTCGAAATGTCGTATATTCTGTAAGTACATTTGTACTTCTCAAATTGATTTCAAACCTTTTATTGTTTTCCTCAATTTTTATCATAGGAAGCAAATTCAAAATTGTGAAATTTGTAAAATGATTTTAGAAGACTTTTCTTACATATATAATTTGGTTTGGTTGATGCGTCCTTCTGAGAAAGTACTCAATCACTTATTTTCTCAAGAAGTAGGTAAAAGATAGTTAGATTAGCTGAGGCTTCATTTAATTCGGATTTTATATTGACATAAAATCACATAATTAATTTGCCATTTAAAAGTGCCCTACAGCCTCTGCAATCATAGAATAATAATTTAGAAATGACTGTTTGGCTGTCTGTGACTTATCATAATTAACTGTCTTCTCAGCATAAAACATAAAAAGGAGCATACTCAAATACTTTATATTTTAATGTGTTGCATAATATTATCTCACCCAGAAATAGTAGGAAGTGTATCTCATATTTCATTGTGAGGTAAGTTTTTAGTCCATCTCTAGTTTGATCTCTTTTTAGGGAGAAATTTTTCTTTAAATGAGTTCCTCTGTTTTGCTCAGCTCTTACAGCTTAGCGCTGAAAATATAGAAGGTGGTCTTTTTAGGAATTTACTGATGGATTTAAAATGTCATGATCCTGTTTTGTTTTGTAACATCACTGAAGCTGAAAAAATAGCGGAGAAAGACCCAGCAATACAAACCAATTTCTTGTTCTCCAGTAAGGCGTATCTTCTTCTGGATGTCATTAAACTACAAGAAAGTTTTGACTTTGCTATAATCCCGCTGTTCCTTTTTAAACGTAGTTTCCAAACGCCTAACATTTTTTCACTGAAATATTGCCATAAGCTGACGTGATATCATGTGCTCTTCTTTTATCTTCTGAAGCTTGAATTTTATGATTTAAAATGTACTTTAGTCACTTAAGGAAGAGTGATATTTTATGCTATTTTCTATGGGAAAACAGCTTTGCAGAAATTATTTATTGGAATGTAGGAGAGTTCTTTTGAAATAATTTGAATGGTTACTGTAAAGGTAAAGTATTCTGTCCATTACTGGAAAATAACTTTACGTATACCTCCTGTGACTTAAATAAATCATTGACGACATTTGTTGCAATGTGAATGTGGCATTAAGATTCCTACAGCATTCAACTTCAAGTAGCAATCCGGCAATGGTATAGACTAAGGATATTATTATATACTATGCTGAGAAAAGCACATCTGTAAAACTGTTGTGTCTTGGTTATTAGTGCTAGGATTTGGACTATCTTTAATCTCATTTGACTTGTTCATCTTCCTTAAGGATCTCCATAAAGATGCACTGAGTATTCTTTTCAGTCCTTAGTTAGGGTTTGCATCAGTGGTCGTAAACCTGCTTAGCAGACAAAGACTCTTTTCCCTTTGAAGTCACTTCCCCAGCTTTTCAAAAGGTCTGCAAGCTGGTTCCCCTAAAACAATTTAGAAAAGTTTGAAGTGGTGCCCCTTAAACCACCAACAAAATAAAATTTTCTCTTTGCATTATTGAAAACCATGACAATCTTCTGAAGCAATAACAATTTAAAAGCTTTTAAAGAAATCTGTTCTGCTCTACAACCAGCTTTTAAGTTGACCCCATTATTTGGAAAATCAGAGGCTTGGAAACCCCTAAATACTTGACATTCTTATCAAAGGAGTCAGCCTGACTTTTCACAGGACTCCTCTTTTACAGTATTTATTCAAGTCCTAATTTCTTTAAAGATACTAGTCAGATTTCTTCTGTTTTGCATTAAAGTGTTTCTTTAGAACAAATGTAATTTAGTAAACAGTTGCTATAATTTATGAAACACTGATCCTGCCACCTGTAGATTTATACCCTATTATGCTTGAAGTCATGTCCAAATTCTAAAGACTGCGAGCGTTACTTATGTAGTTTCACTTTTCTGCGGACTGTGATAAATACATATGTTCAGTTTCTACTTCTTGTTCTAAGAATCTTCTCTCCTACAATTTATGTATATAGTTACTGACAGCCTAATGTAGGTAAAGCCTACAGTAATGTAGTTGCTGTAAGCAATACGTGTACTATAAGGATTTTGTTTATCTGCACCTCCTAATAATTCATTCAGGCATTGCTTCTTATAAGTCCTTCTAACTCCAACATCTTATATTCATTACCTCCACTACAATGTCGTACATTTAAAACTTCTCTGATTTCAAAAGTTTCATTAACATGTGTAGTATACAATTAGATTAATTCCTTGCTGATCTATGCAAGTGTGCATGTGCTAAATGCAATTTCTAAAAGCAAAAGACAGCAAAATAAAGCAATAAAACCAGAATTCTAGAATTTTGCTAACGTTGCCAGCTCATTTAAAAGAAAACAAACTAACAAGAGCTTTAAATGCACAAAGCTGCCTCCTCTTTTATGGCTTGGGGACAAGAGGGAGAAAGAACTGGGTCAACGAAAGTAAATTGTTACTGGATAATAAGACTGTTACGGTTGATGTTACATTTTCCCCTAAAACTGCAAATGCGTGGCTTGTCTACACAATGTTCATTTATGAATCTTCTAAGGTGCCTGCCCCATGTTTAGGTGAGGAAAGTTCAACAGAGCAAACTTTCTCTAAGAGGTTTGTGAGGGTTGGTAGGATCAGCCACCTGAGAAGTACCTAGAGGTCATTAAGTCTACCCTTATGCTTCTAATTCAGTGGGAGTTTTTCCTTTGCTTCTGAACTGTCTGCCGTGCTTCCTGGGTTTGAGTGTGTTTTGCCAAACATTATACGAAACAAAAGCAATAGCTTTTAATGGTTATTTATTGAGAGTTAGGGACAATCTCTTTGGAGCAAGTTGCTCCAAAGCATTTGCACATTTAAAATGCTGATAACATACATGCATATGCATGTGTGTGTGTGTATATGCACACATATATATTTAGTGTATATGCATATATCTAAGAAGAAACAGATCTATTTACTTTTCAATATTTTGTATTGTGGAAATAAATTATAGTTTATAACAGTAACTGCAGAATAAATCCAATTTTGAAGGGTCAAAATCCTGGATTTGATACTTTGTCATAGATTATGACCTTTTCTTAAAAGCCCTTTGAATGTGGCAGCTACACGGACACTCTGGGAGGTGTCGCAAATGGTCTGAGTAAAAACAAAATACTGAGAGTAAGCTAAGCTTTTATTTATGCAAGCCCAGATCTACACTTCTTTTCCACAGAAGTCTCTCACTGTACACGTGCAGGGTGTGGGTAGCTACCTGTTTTAATATATTTCCATAATTTCTAAGAAGACCCAGTACCAGTATTGCTAGTACTGGTAAGGCTCATGGACAAACTAATGACATTATTCGGAAAGTTACAACCCCGAATATAATTTGAATGTTGCTACCTTAGTAACCAATGGAGTCAGTTGGCCCTATTATTACTCTGTCTCTGCAAAACCATCTCCTGTTTTTGAAGTAAAAAATGTTTGATTTTACCACTGCTTTACTGCCTTCTTGGTATCTCACATATCATCGTTTATTGTGAAGTGAAATTATTCCCTGCTGCTTAAAAACTCATCTAATCCTTTTTGAAACTACATGATAACATTGCCCAAGATACGTTCTTTATAGTTGAAATGCTTTGTAAAATGCTACGAACGAACTAATTGTATGGTAATACAAAAACAACATTGTGATTTCCTGTTACCAGATTAAAATAAAATCAGTCAATGAGTGTGTTACTTCATCTTTGAGCACTGCAGGTGTCTCCTCTCAGTACCTGTCATAGTGACACTTGTGTTCCTTATGCTGTTATAGGAAAAGATAGTAATTGACTACGGTCTCTTCCTCTACCAAAAAAAAAAATAGAGAGGGAGATGGAGGGAGGGGAAAATGCCAATCTGTGTGCTCCAACTTCTGTTTGTTTTTACTACACACTTGACTTTTATATTACTGTGCATTAGTAAATGTGCAGGCTGAATTCCTATAGTATGCTGCTGCTGTACTATGTAGATAGGAGTACCGAACAACCATATGCAAACAGTAGATAGAAGTGATTTGTAGGGAACATGAACTCAAAGAGCAAGGAAACGGAAGACGCTTCAGTGATTGAAAGCAGTGGTTTTGGAAATAGATTGTAACACAGGATTGCTTTTATTGTTTTTTCATTGAAGGTGATTTTGCAACTCCTCGAGCTATTTTGACAGGACATGACTACGAGATCACCTGTGCTACCATTTGTGCTGAACTTGGCCTGGTAATAAGTGGTTCAAAAGGTAAGGTAGCTGTTGTCATTTCTTTCTGTTCACGAAGCTATAATCCTAATGCAAAAAGGAATATCGACTCAGGTGGCAGAATTTATTAACTTTATGGTGGTTTTATTTCTAACCTTTTTTTTAGTTGCTATGGAATTTGAAACCTCTGTTTAAAACTGAGGATTATTCAGACGTTTACAAGAAGAGGCAACCACATCAGTTTCCCTGCTATAGCCTACTGATTACTGTTTCTTTTTGTTTGTTTATCCAGTGTAATTGCATATAGCTTACAGTCGGATACAGCTCTTGACTGCCAGGATGGTGAAGAATGTTTGTTATGGATAACTTCTCAGAAAGGGAAGCAAAAATTAGTTTCAGGAGAAAGAGAATGTGCTGTCTTGTTTGTTTGATGAAGGGTATATATAAGCTACCAACTAAAATTTGTAGTAATTCTGTTCAGGCTCTTTGAGCTTAGCTGCAAAGCCTGTAGTGTGTCCAATTTGTGTTCTCAAAGGCCTGCTTTTGGCAGGCAAATTGTAAAGAATGGTGTTGATTCCATGGATGTTGTTTATCATTTTCCTATTTGCTGGTCCACACTTACTTTTAAACTGGAAATGTCTTAGAATTGGGATCTTTCTGCTTTAGTGTTTCCAAAGTAAGAGACACTTTTTCAAAGTTGGGTGTGTTTGTTTTCTGCACGTGAACACTTGTGGCTTACATGCAAATCAGGTATTTGTCCAGATATGTTAGAAAGCAAATATTTAGTGGATCATGTATGGGTTAAAATCTTAATATGAGAATATCCACTTTTAGAGTACCTACATATGTAAATTCATTACACTTAACCTCTGTGTGTCTTCCTATTTTGAAAATCTCATTTTAGGATTCAGTATATTTATTTTTGTGCTCTCAAAATTAACTACTACCAGTTCTAAAAGAAACTCCACAAAAGAAAATCTGTTAGGTCTCTAACTAGTTTTGATAGGTGCTCTAAAATACCTTAATACAAAGCTTTTAAGGGATAAGCTGTTCATTTTACTCTCTGACACCCTTAAAGTCATAGACTATCCACTTAAACAAGGTAAAAATCATTATAATGTATTATAATAGTGATTACCTAAGGAGAAGTCATTACTTATTATTTGATGTATGATGTCTTTAAATGAGCATGTAAATCAATAACTAGAGATTTTATTCTGTCTCATTAGAAGGACCATGTCTCATACATTCTATGAATGGAGATCTACTGAGGACATTAGAAGGTCCTGAAAACTGCCTGAGACCAAAACTTATTCAAGCTTCAAGAGAAGGCCACTGTGTCATATATTATGAAAATGGCCTCTTCTGTGTATTCAGTGTGAATGGGAGACTTCAAGCCACTATGGAAACAGATGACAAGATAAAGGTGAGTGTACTCAATTGTGTGCTAGGGACTGTCAGTTCCAGTATCAGGAAAAGCTATCAATGTCAGAGTTGTGTGGAGACTCTTTCTATAGCCAGGCCATAGAAATATATGGTATGAGACCATAATAGCAGCATTCTGAAAAAACTGTAGTTAAGGGGACCATGTACTCCTAATAGTACTGGTTTTAATTTTAAAATAACGCTGTTCTATAGTAAGGAATATCCTGTAGGCATTTCCTTGAACTGAAGAATACAAATATTACTAATTGGGACCAGGAGAAGCCGGGCTACTTCATTACTTTTGACTCTGAAGGCAGGAGGTCATTGGACGTGCTGTTTTGGATGTTGGCTTCCCCTTTTTTGGCATCTCTGTCTACATTCCTTCATCTTAACTTAAGATAGCATGTGTTGTGCTGAGCTTCAGGAAGTTTATAGGCATATGTCTATATTTCAACTCTTTAGCCCTTTGGCATTTGCTGAGCAGGCAGCTACGTTCTACATCTTCAGCTGCAAGAGACATGGAGCAAGTCCAAAACTATGCAGGAGGCATTTTAAGCTTATGGGTTTATGGAAATTATTTGATAATACAAAATGCAGGTCTTTTGACAGTTCCTGTGAAATAGTACCTATGAAGCAGAGCAGAACCTGCCAGCTATACTGCAGTGAACCAGAAATGTCAAAAGAATACTTTCCTTGAATTAAAAATATTTCCACTTTTTCCTTGAATGAGAAAAAAAGGAAAGGGAAGGGAAAAAAATGAACAAGCATTACCAAGCCTAGTAGAAAGTTACAGAATGCAGCAGAGCCATGAAGCAAGATCACATTGATGGGTCAACATTCAGGCTACCTGAATTATCTGAAGTTATGGTCTCTGTGCCAGTAGTTGTGGTCTGAGAGGCACAGAATCAGAGAATGGTTGAGGTTGGAAGGGACCTCTGAAGATCATGTGGTCCAGCCACCCTGCTCAAGCAGAGCCATCTAGAGCCAGTTGCCCAGGACCATGTCTAGACTGCTTTTGAATATCTCCAAGGATGGAGATTGTACAGCTTCTCTGGACAACCTTTGCCAGCGCTCGGTCATCCTCACAGTAAAGAAGTGTTTCTTATATAAAACTATTTAACTATTTAACATCAGCAAGAGGAGACCTTTGTTGTTGTAAGCATATAGCAGTACTACACCTCCAAGCTGACTTTCATAATCCGATGGAAAAGCCCAGCTGCTGGGATTTCCAATGTCCTCTTGAGTTGAAAACTCAAAACTTTTTCCTTTATTTGGATTAAATGTTTCAGGAAGAAAACGCCTCTTCGCCCTCATGTTCATTTTACAGACTTATTGAAATTCTTTCAGATGTTGTGCAAAATTGTGAGCGTATTAAAAGTTGCACCTATTCTTCTCTTGACTCTATTCATATTAATTCTCAAGATGGAAGAAGGTGTCAATATATTTGAAAGCATTTTGATCTGTATCATTTCCATTTTATAACTTACATTGAACAGTGAATGCTCCGTTACCACCGAAGCGTCCAGTGTAGTTCAGTGTATTCCACTTAAAACCTTCTAAAACTCTGTTGCGTACTATACTCTGTTAATCCAACATGCCTATGTTTTCAAAATGTCAGATACGTTGATGGTGGAATATGCAGAAATGACTCTCTGTGTAGGTCTCTCTTCCATAGTGAGAGTGCTGTCTGTAGGGGTGAGAGGGCATTCGAACATTGGATGCTATGGCAGCCACAAGTGCGGATTTCAGGCTGGGGAAATGAAGTAGGAATGCGTCTATTTCTGTCCCAAGGCATTTTTCCAAATTAATGTAGATTCTTGCTTCAATTTTTAATCTTTCTTCAATTGTCTGAAATTGCACCTTTGGCTGTCCTTGTACAAATGCTTTTGAGATTTTCAGCCTACCTTCATTCCCGTTCTTTCCATAAAGCAAGTACGTATCACAGTTTTTTCTCTTTGTACAATAATAATGTTGATAATCTGTCACTTTCAGTTGTGATTATGTTGTCAGCTAGGCCAGCAAATCTGTAAAATATCTAGAAATCCCTTGCCGGCTAAAACAATTTCTGTAGTGTTTCAGTCAGTACCCACAGCTTGAGGAATGTTGCTGGAGGCAATAGAAGTTCCGCTCTCTATGGGCCAGAATTACATATGTACAGGGGTTTGGGTTTTATTTTGGTTTGTTTTGTTTTCTTTCTCTCCCAGTGGTCCCAGTTGGGCTTTACACTTAAACAATCTACAGCGTCTTTCCCAGGGCTTCTGCACTATATCATGTTAGTGGCAAGTGGCAACTGCATGATTAAAGTAGGGCATTTAAAATGAATAGTACCTACCTATGGGCTGTGCTGACAACCACTTTTCCTTGGTTTTTGCTCGAGGAGGATAGAAAAGGGAAGGAAAAGGTCGTAAGTGTTGAAGCTGTAATGTAAAATTCTAGTTTCTATTTTCCTGTGTCATTACGGACCTGTATTTCAGAATGTTATTGACAAAACTAGCAGTTTTCAATAGCGATGTTTGGAACAACATTCTGATCTTCTTTCTTGTTTTCTTGTGCTAGAAAACTGCTAGAAAATTTCAGACCCTCTGGGGAAATTCAATGTCTAATCAATGCCTTCCACCTGTTTTTGTTTTAAATACTGTATTGCTCAGTGGAGCTTAGGCATATTGCAGTACATCCACTGTGTAATGTTTAGATATCTTAATGAATAACTTAACTCTAAATAGTCTGCTTGTTCTGAGAAGTAAAGTTATTTTACCCTAAACAAAGACTGTATGCTGTTTCACCCAGAGGAACCAATTTATTTTCCTTTCCTGAGTCTGTTTTGAAATGTGGAAGTGCCCACAAGACTCCTGCTGCTGTAAGCCAGGGCTGTCACAGTGTCAGCTCTGCCTTTTACAAAGCACTGCCTTTCAAAAATCTGAGATGTTAAAAGGGATTTGTGCAAAGTTTTGAGACTTTCCAAGGAAATACAAGTCAGAAACGCAGCTTTTAGAACACAGATGAAATTGTGCGCTTTGGGGATTATTTGAGAGTCTGAAGCTCATGTTGTGAGAAAGATTAGTTGCAGAGTTGTTTCAGTTTCATACCTAGCAGAATCGTAGATAAACTACGCTGGGGAAAAGCAGAACAGTAAAATTGATTCATGTTGTCTTTTATACCAGTTGGAGTACTTGGGAGTAAAAGCATCCTTTCGTTTGTTAAATCTTGAAGGGCATGTCATGCAACTGAAATGTTGACAGGGTGACCTTTTCTTCCATTCATTCCTTCATTCGTATATATACATATATAGGCAAGTGGCTGAGAAATGTATTAATAAACAATAAAAATAAATAAATCAACATCTTGTCTTCATGACAAGCCAATGAGTTAGTAAAATCGCATAGGTATTAGTAAGGGTTCAAAGCCTACACTTTATTTAATCAAACGATCACAAAACCCTCTGCATTTTGCAGGTAGTGGAAGAGTTAAAGATTAATGGCTTTAATTTGCCTTTTAATATAGCATTTCTTCAGTAAAAGCCTCAAGTATAAAATTCAAGTGAACCATAACCATAAGGTTAATGGATTTTCATCAGCTGAATTTTATAAGTGTAGCAAATAATTATTTGTCACGGTCTTCATTGCAATTTGAAAATACCCTTAGGAGACTGCCATTGCTATAGAGAAGAAAACCACCCCATATTGATTTTTGCTTCTAATGAATAATCTTTTTAATAATTGTGTGTGGTATGTTAGATCTCATGATCATCTACTCCGTGCATGCAAGTTCCAGATAATTTTCACGGTCTTATCTCAGTTTGTTTTCGACCCCTTTCTACTGAGTTACTATACTCTCCTAAGAGGGTCTCTAAATGAGTTTTCAGCTCCTTGGGGCTGTGCTTTGGGAGGTGCTTAGCATATTTTTGTAGGCTGGCAGAAACAATCACAGAAGCAATTTATGGTTGGAACATTTGTTTTTTCGGGGGAGAAGCTTCAGCTCAGAATACTCAACTCTAACCTTGGTTAGTATTCATTTCCATACTTAGATACGGTTGGAAAAAACCTCCACATATTCTGCTTTATCGTGTCTAAATTTACATGTATGTGTTGTCATCGTAATTCAAAACACAGCTGGAATAGGTTTATCATCTGTTCTTTTTTCAGTGCTATAATATTTTGTTTACAGTATGTGTTTGTATTTCAATTACATTCATTTTAAAGTTATTGTGTGAAATAAAATTTTAGCAATGGGATTCATTCTGATTACTTAGGAGTTGTTGCAGTAAACACTCAAAATTCATAATATAGAAACTATCTTAATGTAAGTGTTGCACATCATATTCTTAAAGGATATATTTGGCATCATAGTAATACAGTACAAAAATACAAAAAATACAGATGTGCAATATGTCTGACTTCAATTATTGCTGTACACGAAGTAGTATCTTACGTACACTGTATATTTTGGTTTCTAGGCTTGTCAGAAGTCTGTATAAACACTTTAATGTTGCATGAACGTAACGTTTCTGTGTTTTAGTTTCTCTCATTTTTGTGGTGCGTATAAATTCTGTATATTAAAAAACCCAACAAATTCCTTTTCCTGAGGAATTTAAAATCACAGTATGTTACAAGTTTTGCATATTGAAAAACTGTAGAAGCAGAGATTGCAAGTGCCAAAATACTTGCAGACTTCAGTAGAGAGAGAGAGGTTTGCAAGATCCTGTCTTCAGTTCTTTCTACTGTTTCCTAAATTTAAATCTTTGAGCTGGAATTTTGCTTGTAGACTGTCATCTTGAGGCAATTTCCTTGCCTTCCAGTGACAATGTTTTAGTTAAAGTGGATCAGTCTATTTGTAGAACGTGCGTGTTAGGAATTTAAAAGCCATTGCTCTGAATATCCTCCATTCTTACATTGTTCTACTGAAAAGTTTTGTGGCTCCCTGCTGTGGGTCAGGAAGCTGAAATTTATCACGATTTAGTCCTGGTGTGAAGGACGTGTCTTTTGTTGAAAAGCTGCCCAAATTTAGCTGATTCACAAATCTCAGGTTAAATGCATTCAGTAGATAATGCTTTGCATCTACATTCTGTACTGAACATCTGTAGCCCAGGGATGCAGAGTTTTCCCCTGCAACCAATCATCCCCTACAGTGAGGTGCACAAAAATGCCATGGCAAGAAATGTGATGAGGTGATGCTGGATGAGGAAGGGGAAGGACTGATGGGGAAGCAGAGGAGAAAGAAGAGCAGAATCGAGGATAGAACCAAGGACAGAATGAGCGAGATGTTTGCAAGAGCGACAGGAACAGAGAAGTAGAGATGGGAATGTAGAAACTTGACAGAGACTGGGAATAAGAGGCAGAAAGGAGCGAAGGAAAAATAGGAATTGGAAGTAGGAGCAATGGAGTGAAGGATTAGGTAGGATCAGGAGTTTAATGCTAGATAATAGTGCTTCAGAGTAGCAAAGTTCCTTATTTTCCTTTTGATAACAGCAAATCATCCAGCACACAACCGGCAAAGTTGTTTCTCACCGTTCTGTGTGCTCAGATGAAGAGGATGATAGGCTGCTTCTGTGCCGAGTATTGCGTACAGAAGTAAAAGTAGAGAGCAGAGAAGGGAAAAAACAGAAGTCAAGCTGGGGAGCAAAAGTCAGAACAAGAACTGAGAAGAGGCATCTGGAAACAGGAGCAGAGAGTATAGAAAAAGGTTTGGGCTGACAGGAGTTGTTAATAATGGTCCAAACTGTAGTTTTAAGGGTCTTGATCTCACCGGTAGCTCATGCTGATATCATTCCACATGACAGAATTCATTCAACTTTTTGGTTTCGTTTTGGTTTTTGATGGTTTTTTTTGTTTGTTTGGTTTGTTTGTTTTTTAGAAAACCATACAAACCCTTCACTTTTCCCAGATAACTGGAGGATGAGGCTATAAAACCAGGGCCTGGTATCATCTACTGCTTAAGTTTCTTTTCTGCACAGCAGCAGGACCAGGTCTTCCTTTCAGAAGGGGTTTTGTACTCTTCAGGGTTACTGGAGTAGTAATTGCTAAGACCCATATTGAAAAGATGTGTAAGATCTTGGTATTGCTGTGAGAAAAGGCAGTAATGGGGTCTTCCGGGGACTGGTGTTGGGAACTAGTTTTATTCAATGTGTTCTGAGGTGGGGAATGCTGAAGGTCTACAGAGTGATGAAGGCAACGGATGAGGTGAATGCAGAACTGTTACTCAGGAAACCCCACAATATGAGACCTATGGGGTACTCATTGAAAGTAGTAGGGTCACTTCAAAACAGATGAAACTATTTTGCACTGTCATGAACTTCTGCCAGTTTTTTTATTCTTCCCTACAGAAGGCATCAGCAGGCTCAAAAAGAGATTAAAAAATTCATGGGCAGCACGTCCATAAATAGATACTAAAGGGAATGGACAGAGAGATTCTTTCTGGTATTCCTGATCCAGTGATGGTGGGTGCTGGGGAGCAAAGGGGAATGGCCAGCCTCACAGCGTCTCCTGCTGCCACTGTTGGTGATACAACACTACGCTAGATGGATCATGGTCTGTCTGACCCCATAGGGTATCACTTATTTTAATAAAATTTCAATTTCAGTTCTCTTAAACCACATTTTGCCTTATTTAAACTGGCAAAATCCCTCTTTAAGAAATATTTCTTATGCTTCCAGTCATCTTAATATCTGATAGTATCATCTAGTATAGTTATCAGGTAACTGAGGAAACAGTATGTATCATGATTTTTCCAACAGCACACAAAAAACCATCAAAATAGATTGAAGACTCCTGTTTCAATAAGTCTTCACTGTGAAAACCAATGATATCCAAACTTTCTCCATGATCCAGATCCCAAATAAAGATTTCAAATGTAGATTTGCTATCAGTCTCAGTGGTCCTTGCAAAATCAGGCTATAAGCCACTGAATTTGTCACAGGCAGTTTCACAATAGATGATGAAAGGAAGCACAGTCTCTATTAAGAGAGGTGGATCATTATCTTATTAATCCAGAGCAGGAATCCAAAACCACTGGTCTAAATTAATTCTAGTAATTTGTATAACATTTCAGTTCCCTCCATCATTCAGCCCTTTGCCAGAGAGAAAAGGAGGATAACTTCTGCTAGGCTAGTATGAAAGACCCTTGGGGGAATGTCAGGTAGACTATATTTTAATGCCAGTGCTGCTGGATCTTGTAAGTCTAGCTAATTAAAAGAGTAAATGTCTTTAGCTGACCTCATGTTAGGTCTTTGGAATATGGAGTAAATCACAGGTGAGGTAAAACTGAACTAGTGACATCTAATGTGTTAGAGAGACTTGTGGATAATAACATTAATTCTGTTGCTGGGTAGAATAACGTAACAACAATGTTGCTTCCCAAAAGCTTGTATTGATGTCAAGTCTCCCTGGACATTCAGCTGTCAGTATGAAACTTTTTATGAAAGTAAAAGGGGGGGGAATAAGAGCAACACATATTTATCTGACAAATATCTGTGTGATTTCCCCTTAGGCAATACAGCTGAGTCGAGATGGACAGTATCTGCTTACAGGTGGAGACAATGGAGTTGTCATGGTGTGGCAGATGTGGGACCTCAAGCAGCTTTTTGCTTACCCAGGGTGTGATGCTGGAATCCGATCTATGGCCCTGTCGTATGACCAAAGGTTAGAACAAAGTCTGGTCTTCACAAGAATTTCAGAGAATATATACTTACAATTAAATGGTATTTTTGTTTTTCTTCTGATTTTGATTTTCTGTGGATCACAGATCCTGGTGATTATCTTGAGAATTCTGTGCTTGCTTAAGTTTCTTTCTAACCTGTCATATTTAGGGCAGATAATCTTTTTCAGGATTTCAGCTCTTCGGGGAATGAAGAGCGATTCAAGTAATGTTACTTTGGCAGACTTTCAAGATAGGTTGAGTTATTGGCCTGTGCCAATGTACAGTGTGGGTCACGTGGAGGTGGAAGGTTACATATGTGCTTTTCATGTTTCTTCTTTCACTTACGACACAAATCACAGGAATTCCTAATTCCAGACCTTTTTGTTAAAAATAGAACAGTTAGAATAGTTGCAGAATAAGATTCCCTCCACACATTCATATTTTGCTACAGCAAATATTAATTTTCATTTCCAGAAAAGTTATTTTGTCCACATAAAGCATGACCTTCCTTGAAGATTCCTTCTACTGAAGGCAATCAGTTAATATTTTTACCGCATTTTTACATTGCACTTTCCAATGCAGCTGTACTTAAAAGTCCTTCTGTGTTGTTATCACAAAAATATTGTTTGTTTGTAAGATGGATGTTTACCATTTCATTTGTACACTTTTAGCTTGCAGGCTAGAATTTTGTTTGCTTTGGTGTATTTACCTAGTGGAGTTCCTGTGTACTTTTCAAGCAGATTTGGCTCCTAAATCCCTTAGGAGTGTCTACATTGTGCAGTAAAGCATATTGCTGAGACTCTTAACCTTCCACTTACTGAAGTCCATACTGAATGTTTTAACATTTTTACCTGGACTACATTTCTAAAACTTACATAAAATGAACTTAAAAAAATCCAAGCCAGCAAAATCTGTGGACTTCAGTCAAACATTCAACTTCTTGTTAAGCATAATTAGAGATTACAGGCATTTTGGAAGAAACAGTTTTCCATTAAAAAGCCCCTGCTGTTAAAAATGTTTCAAAAGGCGGAGTTACAGCTGGTGAATTTTAGACTTCTGAAATGTACAAAATTTTGCATTTAGACAATCTTTAAACTGTCATTAATGGCATGTCAATATAATCTTCGCATGTCAATAAACTGAAATTTAATATGGACGTCTATAAATTTATCCATGTGCTCAAGTTAGGAACCTATTCACTTTGGGTTTGAAGACACAGAAACTCAGGAGAGGTTTACTCAGAGTGTTTTACTGAGTAATTATTCAGTGATTACAGGTAATTACTCGGAGTAATTTATTTGGTATGTGTGAATGTGTGTCTTTGAGTGACAGTGTGTAAAAAGACATTTTAACCTAATACAAAAACAAGGAAAATGGTGCTCTTGAAATGAAATAGTGTGATACTATCAAAATGCAATGTTATGATGATCTCCTATGTAGTCTCTGTTTTGAAGGAAAAAATACATCTTTTTACTCTGAATATTTGTTTTTAATTCTGAGGCTTTTTTCCTAAAATGCCAGAATTTTAGACGTCTTCATACTTCTGATTTTCATAAAACTTTAATATGAGACAGTAGAAAAGACGATACAGAAACTCTTGTAATTGTGTGCTATGTCAGGGTCGTGGCTTTGCAAACAGATCTAAATGATCTCTAGTAGTAGGCCAAGGGTAAGGAATTTAGAAGGAAAGAGTGCCTCAGTGGGAAAGCGCAGTGATTGCTTTCAGGAACTTCCAAAACAATCAAAGCCTTCAGATTGCTTTCAAACCCAAACACTAACATTGCCAATTGAAGTCCTGTGCCCACATCCAATTCCTTCATGTAGATCATGTGCTTAAATGGGGGAGGCAAAACGGAGCTGAACACTTCTCCTAGCCTTCCTTCACTTTGCTGCTTCACCAGGGCTTCATCCCACTCCAATACCCACCCAAAAACCAACCAAGCAAGCCAAGAAGTAATCCCAGGAAATCCGAAGTGGGCTTGCAGGACAGTGATGCTGGTAAACAATTCTGTTGTCTAACTCTCAACTGTAGCTTCAGGCTGACCATACAAACTGTTGCATGGCATCTTGTATGTTTTCTGATTCATAAATCTGTCAGAGCTGGTGCAGATGGCAGTTTTATTCAAATCCAGCTTGCTGGAGCCCTTGGAAGCCCAAGATGGGAACCGCTAAAGCCTGACTTTTCTGGTATGTGGAGCACTTCCAGCTCCAGCTGTCTTCAGTGAAAGCTGGTCATTGCCTCGGGTTCTTGCGCCTATTTCGAGGTAACTCCTCGGTGTGTTGACTCATATATCTGAACGGGAGGTGGTTCACTAACGAATATGGTCTTGTGCTTTCCTTAGGTGTATAATGACTGGCATGGCATCTGGGAGCATAGTGGTTTTCTACAATGATTTCAATCGTTGGCACCACGAGTATCAAACCAGATACTGATCTTCACAGAGACCAAGATTAGCACTGATGCGGGCAGCTGCTGTCGGAAGGAAACTGAACACGGCACGGCTCCCTTGGTGTCTTGCCACCACATTGGTCCCTATAAATAGCTATATTACATCTGAATGTAACTTAAATTTGCTGGAAGAAGCAACCTATTTTTTAAAGTTAATTGCTATTTTTGTAGACCTTGCTTGACTTTTTTGGGGGAAGGGCAAAGAAGCAGAAAAATGGCTGCTGCATTCTGTAGTTAAAAATCTATATTTTTAGTCATAATGAGAAGTCTATTTTGATCCCTGTATGTAAAAGAAACCTAAAGTAAAGATGGTTAAAACTCACATTCTAGCTGTATTATGAAGAAATAGATTTTCCATCCGAAGCTTTATCTATAACCTTGAGGAATATATGATTTTAAGATAATGGAAATGAAATACGATGTTTGGGGAATTTTAATCTGTGCTATCTGTACCACACTTTGTCTCGTACTTTTCCAAACGATTGTACTACATCAGCACTGAAGTTTCTGGGAATCAGTAGTAATATTTAAATTATGGTTAATGTAATTTTAAACTTTGCAGATCGTTTCCATCAATGTTACTATTCAAGCATGTTTCTAGGCTTAGACAATTAGTTCTTTTTTAGTTGTATGTTTTGTGCAGTTGAGAGAGAGAAATTGGGAACGGAGCTTGTGTTACATCAAGCGTGAATCCTTCTAGTTTCTACCTGGCACCTCCTTCAAAGCACACCAAAATGTGGATTGTTCCTCAAAATCAGAAAGGCTATTTCGAAGACTTTAAACTCACATTAGAAACCCACAGAGGCAGGTATGTATTAATAGGTGCAAGTACCAAAGCACACTTCTGCTGGTTGACTGTGAAAGCACTAAAAAGGCGGGCGTTTGCGGGTGCACAGCCTCCATACAGCAGCAGAAGCACTAGACTTGCAGGCGACTTTCTTTTCTTTCCCACAACCAGCCCCTGCAATACTGTAGCACATGCCGTGTTCCTTTTCTGCCTATAGCAACTATATCTTTTACATTCTGCTATCACCAAATCCAGTCAGATCCTGCCCAATCATATTCAATTATCTCTTTCTTTTAGGAAATGGAAAATAATTTATACTAAGGAACAATAAGTTATTTTGGTGTTGCACAAATCTACTTTTCTACAAGATTGCTGTGCAGAACTCTGTGAAAATATTTGTGAAAAGAACTGTTATTGTTTTGTAAGTCTGTATTGCATAAAAATCTTCTTTGTATGTTGTGATCTATATGAGTTGAAATTTACATTCCATATCTGTATTGATACATGCATTTCTCTAGCTGCCTACTAGAGCAGTTCCTGTTTTTTCTAAGCATTTAACTACTATCTCTTTCAGTAAAGATTTGGAATGAGAAAATTCAGTTTGAGTGAAGAAATGAAATAAAATTACATTTGTAATTGAGAGTACTGGGTTCTTGTGCTTCAGTGTATATTCACAAGAGAGGAAATAGGTGCTGTGGCTAATGCATTTAAAGTACTCTTGGTGTTTATGCAACGGTGAGTAAGTTTTGTGTGCTTTCTACATTTTTATGCTGATATGGTTATGCTGGTATCAGTGGAGTTACATTTTTGTTTTGTGCAGCAGAAGGATGGTCTGATTAAGCGAAGGCTATGTCATGTCTGTGGTATATTGAGCAGTAACATTCGTTATGCAAAACTTGTACTTCACACTTCCTTAAGTTCAACAACATTCATAGCCTTATATCAGAAGATTTTGAGGAGAAATTGGTATGCTCTTGAAGTGCAATTTGCATTTTTCTCAAGCCAGGGGTGGGTTTCCTAGGCTAGATGGAGGGAAAAAAAAAACAACGAAACAAAGGTGTACTTTCACCAAATGGAAATCCTTAAAGTCTTCTCTTTGTGATCTGCTGACTTAGGAAACACTTTATTATTGACAGAAGTAATAGTTTCTGATCCTAGAGCCAAAATATTTCACGGGGAGTTGATTTGGTGGATTGCTTGTTTTAGAAAGGGCCCTATTGATCAGGAGATGTTTTCCCGAACTGAAAGCACGACTGTCTCTGTGCCTGCCATCCTGAGTTGCATCCAGCCGGTGCGTGCCGATGGGCAGCTGCGCGATGGTATCGAGTACTCCTCGGGGAAGCAGCAGCAGCGGTGCAGCGCGGTGTTTTGCACATTCCGAGTGCTGCAGCTCTTCTGTGGAAAAGGACATCTTCACCTTCTGCTCCGTGAGCAAGCCTGTGAAGACGTCCCCATTCTGGATTGCTTTGCTGGTGGCTTTGGTGAGTAGGACGTACACCTCCTTCAGTGGGTCAACAGCTGTACCTCGGGCACTGCCCTGGGGGGCCAGACGTGCACTTGGGATCTCAGCTTTGGCTGAGATGTCATGCTGTTTGTGATGAGGTGGCAAAAAAGGGTTAAATTTCCAACTAGTCAGGTAGTTGTTAGCCTATTCAGGGCAGCACCTGTGTCAAACCGCTTGCCTGAAACTTGTTTAATCCACAGGTGCCAGGCATTAACCTGCAGCTGGGCCTCAGCTAGCTGTTATTTGCAGAATATTCCTGAGAAGAGGGAGCCCAGTGCTCTGTTTCCTCAAAATTCAGAGGGAGCATTTATGAACAGCGTATTCTTACATGACGGTCCAGGCTTTCTTCTGTTCTGGTAAGTTCAAACGGGCATGGTGTTAGCTGTAGTTTATGGCAGGTGCTCTGGAAAGCAGCATTTGCTGCTGCTGAGAGCAAGGCTGGTCAGCAGCAGTGCTGCAAGTTTGGTTTGTGGGGAAATACTTAGTGCAAGTAGCTTGAAATTCATTCTGTTTTGTGAAAATTGCCGATATAAATGCTGTAGGATCTGGCAAGAGATGATGGTGTGATAAGAGCGGTGGTGTCTCTGAAGGAAGTTTGTGTTGTGGTGTTACTGCAAGCAAAGGTAAATGAATGCCATAATACTTTTGAGAATATTTCTTCAGTTCTTGGCTGTGTTGCGCTGTGTGTTATCAAAAAGTCTCTACCCCTGGAAAGTGTGCCTTCTGCAAAGTATATTGTGTTTATTACTGTTTCTGGTCCTGACCTACTCTTGGTAGTCCTCCACCTGTCTGCAGTACTTTGTTTCTGCTGAAGATTCCTGCTCTGCTGGTTTAGCACTTAGCAGAATAAATGTCCGAAAGAGCTAATCTGATACCAAGATAATACAGAGAGTTATCTGTGGATGTTCTGCTGATGGAGGTTGTTATTTACTAGGAAAGGGAGAGTTGAGAATCATGGAATCATTTAGGTTGGAAAAGAGCTTCAAGATCACCAAGTCCAACCGTTAACCTAGCACTGCCAAGTCCACTACTAAACCATGTCCCTAAGCGCCACATCTACACGGCTTTTAAATACCTCCAGGGATGGGGACTCAACCACTTCCCTGGGCAGCCTGGTCCAATGCTTGACAACCCTTTTGGTGAAGAAATTTTTCCTAACCTAAACCTGCCCTGGCGCAACTTGAGGCTGTTTCCTCTTGTCCTGTTGTTTGTTACTTGGGAGAAGATACCGACCCCCACCTCGCTGCCGCCTCCTTTCACGTAGCTGTAGAGAGCGATAAGGTCTCCCCTCAGCCTTCTTTTCTCCAGGCTAAACAACTGCAGCTCCCTCAGCCGCTCCTCATAAGACTTGTTCTCCAGACCCTTTCCCAGCTTTGTTGCCCTTCTTTGGACATGCTCCAGCACCTCAATGTAGGGAGGGGCCCAAAACTGAACACAGGATTCGAGGTGCGGCCTCACCAGTGCCGAGTACAGGGGCACTATCACCTCCCTGGTCCTGCTGGCCACACTGTTTCTGATACAAGCCAGGATGCCATTGGCCTTCTTGGCCACCTGGGCACACTGCTGGCTCATGTTCAGCCGGCTGTCGACCAACACCCCCAGGTCCTTTCTGCCAGGCAGCTCTCCAGCCACTCTTCCCCAAACCTGTAGCGTTGCCTGGGGTTGTTGTGACCCAAGTGCAGGGCCTGGCACTGAGCCTTGTTGAACCTCATACAGTTGGCCTCAGCCCACTGATCCAGCCTGTCCAGGTCCCTCTGCAGGGCCTTCCTACCCTCCAGCAGATCGACACTCTCACCCAACTTGGTGTCATCTGCAGACTTACTGAGGGTGCACTCAATCCCCTCATCCAGATCCTTGATAAAGAGATTAAACAGAACTGGCCCCAGTACTGAGCCCTGGGGAACACCACTTGTGACTGGCCACCAGCTGGATTTAACTTCATTCACCACAACTCTTTGGGCCCGGCCATCCAGCCAGGTTTTTACCCAGTGAAGAGTGCACTTGTCCAGGCCATGAGCAGCCAGTTTCTCCAGGAGAATGTTGTGGGAAACAGTATCAAAGGCCTTGCTAAAGTCCAGGTAGGCAACATGCACAGCCTTTCCCACACCCACTAAGCAGGTCACCTTGTCATAGGAGATCAGGTTGGTCAAGCAGGACCTGCCCTTCATGAACCCCTGCTGACTGGGCCTGATCCCCTGGTTGTCCCATATGTGCCGCATGATGGCACACGGGATGATCTGCTCCATGGCCTTCCCCGGCACCGAGGTCAGGCTGACAGGCCTGTAGTTCCTCAGATCCTCCTTCCAGCCCTTCTTGTAGATACTTGCAGATGCTAATGCTACTATGGTACAGTGGTAGCTGTTTTTTACAACTACTGTCAGAAGTTGGCATGATTTGGGGGTTCTCAGTGTGATTCTAAAAATAAGCCAATCAAATTTCTGTTAGGATACATTATGGATGACTGTTTTCTGTTGTGGTGCTTTTAGTGTGTGGGATCAGGGTGGGGATTTTTAAGGAACAGTGGAGTTTCTTCAGTTATTCCACATACCTGAACAGCAGCAACAAAAACCCGACCCATGTTTTTCATACAGAGCTGGTGTCCTGGAACAAAAAATTGCATTAATTTCTTTTAGTAGCAAAAGGAAATTCAAAACTGGGACTTCTGTGGGAAATGAATTTTATTGCAACTTTATTCAGGAGATAATTTCTGTTAGATATATTGAATAAGAGTGGCCTGGATATGGTGACTGTCTAGTTTGTAGCTTTTCCATTTTACGTACTAAGTTTCATATTCACAGAGATTTAAGTGTGCTTGTGTTATGGCATGTCTGTTTTGTTTTCTCTTTCTTTTATGCTTGGAAGTAATTCAAAGGGAATAAAAGATGACTATATTGTTCTTGAGAAACTGGCTGCATCCTAGTTGAATAAAACCAGAGACGGCCCATTCTGTGGGTGCTGCTCTAAACCAGGGAGACCTTTCCCATATAGGGTTAGGATATTTGTGTCACGCTCGAGATGAGTCACTCGCTTGCATTTCCCATGTGATACAACATTACATGAAATCCAAAATAGTTTACTTTTATGCAGAACCAACCTAAGATCTTCAGGAAACTAAATACAGTTAATGATGCACGTCCGTGCTTAAGCGTCATAATTTAAAGCTGCTCTTTAAGAGCTCTGGATCCAAAACTGTAGGAAATGGTTTCTGATTTTGTTTAGATTTGCTGAAAGTCAACTACATGTAACCTCAAGCCCTGCAATTCAAATACAGCCAGTCTCATGAGGAAAAAAAGGGATTAAAACATACGAAACAAAATTGGAAAGAATAAATTCTAACTTGTATCTGTAGATAGTTTATTTTTAGTTGAGACTTTTTATTATAAAGAAGCATATTATTATAAAGGCTATGTAAAATATTTCACAACTTCTTATAGATTATGGGAAATACAACTACTTTCTTGTAAATGAATTGAGATAACATCAGAAAGCATAGTCCTGAAACCAAAGAGATTTGTCTGTTTAGTAAGATCTGAAACTACATACAACTTCGTACTTGGAACTGCATCATATAGTCAACTATTAAATGCCTATAGATGTGTGCTTTGGAAATCATGCTGTATTGCATGGGAACAGACAAAAAGAGGTTTTCAAGATGTGGTACTTGCTATTTGCTAAACGGACAAAGTTTGAGATACGATCATTTACTGTTTTCTTCAAGTTCTTGTAATGTTTTGCTTGCCAGTGGTGCCTTGGTCACTGTGTATTGTGAGCGCTGAGCTGCAAAACGCTGTAGCACACCCGAGTCCAGGTGTGCGCTTAGAATTTGGTGTGTTCAGCAACAGATATATCCAGTAACAGACAGGTGACTTGGCAGATTGCTCTCGCGTTTTGCTTTTTGTCTTGTTTATCCTGTGCACGAGGGATCCTTTTTCAAGCAAGCCCCAGTAGCTGCCAAACCAAAATCTGACCATTATAAACAACAGAGCTAACGTCTTTTTAAGCAAGGTGTTTAAACTTGAAGCAGTCAGCGTTTAAACACTCTAAACTTCAGTATTTCATATTAATTGGCAAATATTATTTTGGGGAGAAGGGAATAGTTGCTGGTACTTCTCGGTGAAGCTGTGCTTCTCTGACACCTGCATCTTACATGATTCTCACGCTGGGCTTTCTCTTTCCAAATATGACAGAGGCACTTAAAATTCAAAAGCTGTTTGAAACAAAATCAAAAACAGAAGCAACAGCTGCGGAAAAACCTCTTGGTGGATGGTTGCATGGCAGCTTGCTTCTTCAGTCCCTGCCCTGTTTTGCTTGGCTTTTTTTTTTTTTTTTTTACAATGCTAATTTAGTTTAAAACCAAAACAAAAATCCCCCTAGAAAGGATTCCCCTGACAGAAAAGCTCAGCTAGATACCTATTTGTATGCATTAGACATTGAAACTGATTGCAGTAGGAGTGTGTGATTTGCTTGCCTTTTTTTTAAATCTTAAAAAGAAAAAAGGGTTTTACTTAACCAGCATTTTGGATAGGTTACTAGTTTTGTGCATTTCTGTTGCTTTCCGATTGCTGCTTGAATCTAGCTTGAATGAAATAATGAGTAAATGTGAAATACCATTTCCCATTTTAAAAGTGTTAAAACCAAAGATAATTGATAAACATGTATATTTATATAAAAGTGAACAAATACTTCTGTAAATTTACTCTATCTGTAATAATTAGACTGGGGGAAAGAAAGATACGAAAACTAGGCTTAAATGAGACTTTTAAAATAAAAATTTCCTGCTTGCTGCATAAATGTATTGGTTTAGCCCGAGATGATCAAAATAATTTCTGTGAATAGGAATTTGAACCCCTTTTTGGTGAGTGTACAGGCAGTGGTATAACAAGTTACTGCTTCCTAGCTAACATTTTTTTTACTTCAAGTAGATTAGGAAAATGAGTCTTCTCATAGAGGCCAAAGCTGTGATCCCTGTTGGAAATCATATGCAGGATCTTGGTTCTGATCTCCTCGATGTACGCCCGGGTGCTGGAGCGTCTCCTCCATCACCAGAGCCCTCCAAGAGGTAACACGAAGTGTCTGGCACCCGCTGAAGGATGCCCGATCACTTGTATCGTGTATTTTGGCAACCTCTTCATACGCCCTCGGTGTGGTCTCTAAGCATAGAACAAGAAAAATGGCATTGGATGTTACTTGCGGAAGTTACCGTTGCTGCTGGAGTCTTCTCACCGCACACCCAAATCGCAGAACCTCTGTTTTTGCAAGAGGTTAGTGAGGTCTTAGAAGACCCGCTTCCTTGAATGAAAAGACCAAACTTTCCCAGCAAAACCAAAAAGCTTCATGCTTTTTGTTCATAAGTCCAGTGCACTGGGTGCACTCTACTCTAGTAGAAAAGCCCGTGTTTTGGTTTGGTTTGTTTTCTTTTAAAAAAAAAAAAAATGCAGGAAGAAAGAAAGGGAAAATTCGGAGTAAGAATTCAGAGTAAGAAGTAGGTTAAAAATACTTTCTGGTATCTTACATATTGTCCTGGTTTCAGCTGGGATAGAGTTAATTTTCTTCTTAGTAGCTAGTAGAGTCCTGTGGTTTGGATTTAGGATGAGAATAATGTCGATAACACAGTGATGTTTTGGTTCTTGCTGAGTAGAGTTTACACTGGTCAAGGACTTCTCAGCTTCCCCTGCTCTGCCAGGTGCACAAGAAGCTGGGAGGGGGCACAGCCAGGGGGGCTGACCCAGCCTGGCCAAAGGGCTATTCCATACCGTATGACATCATGCTCAGTATATAAGCCGGGGGAAGAAGAAGGAAGGGGGGGGACATTCGGCATGATGGCGTTTGGCTTCCCAAGTAACCGTTACGCGTGATGGAGCCCTGCTTTCCTGGAGATGGCTGAATGCCTGCCTGCCGATGGGAAGTAGTGAATGAATTCCTTGCTTTGCTTTGCTTGTGCGCGCGGCTTTTGCTTTCCCTATTAAACTGTCTTTGTCTCAACCCATGAGTTTTCTCACTTTTACTCCTCCGATTCTCTTCCCCATCCCACCGTGGGGGGAGTGAGCGAGCGGCTGCGTGGTGCTTAGTTGCCGACTGGGGTTAAACCACGACACATATATAATTAATTTTTTTTTAATAATTACTTTTCTAATTTAGGAAAAATTATCGTGCAATCTGTTAGTTCTAGTCATTACTTCCTCCTAGCTTCTATTCCTCAAGTATTCAGTTTCGATGGGGAGGAACTACGTTTGCATCTAAAACCAAGAGATCTTTGCTTACTACAGATTTACTGACCTTCGTGAATATTCTTAATGCCTAGCTGTGAGCATGAGCCAATGCTCGATGAAAGTAACATCATCATAAAACGCCATCTACCTTAATGTATTTTGACAACTATTGTAATTAATTTTATAAGTTCAAGAATGGGGGTAATTGTCTGTGAGGGTAAATTTTGATGGGGATCTTGGTGAACTTAGTGTTACGCTGATTTACAGCAGGGGAAGATTCAGTTCTGGGATTTCAAACCTAGAACTGCAGGAATTGGCTCCACTGGGATATATGAACTCACGTTCAAAGGAGCTAAAAAGACGGGGGATTTTTAAAAAGACTTTTTAATAATTCATTTTTTAAAATGCAGGCATGGTAGCAGTTGTGCTGTCACTGTTGAGTGTTTGAAAAAACTGGCATTTAATCAATATCTATCAAAAGGGTACATGAATTTCAGCTACTTCTATGAAACAAAAAAAAGGTGACAGTCCTCTTTGACAAACATATAACTTGAGTTCATGGTTTCTATAGTTGTTTCTTTCCCTTTATAGCAGATAGCATAGTTCTGTTTTATAATGTCTTTTCTATTTTTGCCTTCTTCCAGCAACTGATGGTTCTACAAAGAGAGAAGGATTAAATGAAAGTGCAGTAGATAACAAACCAAACATAATACTTAGGAGCCTTCATTAAGTGTTTTAGTGTTAACCAACACATCTTTATTTTTATGTACGTTAAACCTGAGCAGCACAAACATACCACCTATGCACCCATAGATTTAACATCCGTGGAACTAAATTAAGGCATGAAGTAGTGACATAACTTCCCTAAGGTCATACACGGAGCTAAGAACTTGCCCAGCTATCCCATGTTTTTATCCACTTATGTTGGCGCCATGATCATCTTTTCCAGCTGTCGTCACTATTTTTAAATAGGTGTTTTGGCATAGTCTATCAACTGCCTCTGCTCTGTGAATCAAAATACTTGGCTAAGAACGTTTAGATGTTGATCAGGCATGAAGTCAGGGACAGGAATTCAGGGTATGCATGTCTTTACTCCCTTCTTCCACGAGACAAAGTAATAGTTTAGAACTGGCAGCTGTTGACCAGGCAAATTATCATCCTTTCTTTTCTATATGCGTGAGGTTTTGTGGAACACAACTTGTTAGATAGCTCTGCTAATCCATGACAGTTTTTTCTTCGTAAAATAAATACCTAGGCCTTGCAGAGCTGAGTATCCATCCTCTTAGAAAAAACAGAACTCAGCCCAGCGTTCATCACTTTGTTGCTGCTTCCTCTTTACTGATCTCCAATTCCGTAGTCTGGCACTGTCTTCCCTGTCGGGGGTTCCCTTTCCTTGCTGTAGGTGGCTGGTTAGCCCGCTCCATCTGAAATTACGCATCCTGTCTTTAGCTCACTCTGGGACTTGTTACAGAATTTACCAACTGCACACACATGGCTCGCTAATGGACTCTCACTAGTTTCTGTTCTGACTAAGGTTGGAGCGTTACTTTCATGTTTTTGCACTGTACCAAAACATCAATGTACAAACTCTTACACAAGGGCCATTCCCATACTCTCCAAATATCTTGAACTTACTCCAGTGAACTCGTAACAAAAATTCACAATGACTGGTTGTAGCCCAACCTTTTTATCATAGTTTAAGCCACGTAATATGTTTTCATGCCCTTACTACCCTTTTTTCGCCCAGAAGCTGTAGTTCTTTCAGCTGTACCATGACCTTAAGTTATCAATTGGTACTTTTTGATCTTTAATTGTCTCTTCAAAAGGTAAACCACTCATGTTCAGTCATGTATTACCTACGTCTTCCATAGCAGTCAATGAACTTTACAAGGTTATGGCAATCCCTCAGATTAATTATATGAAATCTTTTTGGTAGGTACCTAATGGTTCAATCTCTCCAGAGGGAATAAGACAACGTTTTCACTGACAAAATAACTGAGTTCTCAAAGAAATGAATGACTTTTTTTTTTTTTTTTTTTAATGAAGAAAGTTTATTGCAGGTCTTTCTTTTACAATTCTAGTAGAAAGTATAGCTAAGAAAGAAAATGAACTATGACCAATTCGGAAGAATGAGCAAAGGAAAAGAATAAGCTGAGTACATACTAGATTGAACTGAGCATTATGGTAAAGATAAAACCTCATCTATCTGTGACTGCAGATTAAGGACAGCGGCTCCCCAATCCTTGTTTCCAGTGCCTGCACCAGGTGAATAGGGGGATAGCACTGACAAACCTCTGACAGCTATTGATGGCAGCTATTTCTGTAGTAGCTCCTCAATCAGCTCACCCTAGAACTAGGAACTGCTCCATTCATCCTAGCTTAGATAACATGCAGCAGGCTTTCCGTTCACAGGTCCAAAGTCTTTTTATCTTATCTAATAGGTAGTCTGACCCTGGAGAAAGGTGTGGATGGGACACTTGTGGATAGGACAGAAAATGGCTAGAACAAAAAGGCTTCCTTGACTCCAGTCTTTGTTACAAATAAATGTCCAGTGCTCATGCTTACACCCCAAGTCACTTTATTTAAATTCATATTATCTAAACACTACCCTGCAGCCTGCAAGTCCGATAACAAACTTGATGCAAAAACACCCATCCTTCCCTCTATCTATCTCCAGTGTTTGTCTCATGATATTTTACAGTTAGTCCACTAAAAAATTTTTTGTGAAAATTTGCCTCTTCAAGTTTAGTAGAAACTTGGCTAAAAATAGAGGCATCGGAAAAGAAGGTGAATAGAAGTTTTCTTCCCTTGTCTTCCTCTCCCGCTTTTCTGAGAATCCTCATCAGAAGAACAGAACGGGGCCTGCTTGTAGAGGTGAGGCCAGGTAACTGTTCATCATCTCACTGCTCATATAAAAATATGGTTAGCTACACAGTAAGTTAGTCTATTTAGAGCCCAAGGCTTTGTTTTAATGAAACTAACACAGATGATAACTTAAAAATTATCTAACGTTGCCAGAATCTTTCCCCTGCTGCTGTTCTCAAGACAAGGGCAAAGAGCACTCAAAAAGCACATTCACCCACCCGCTACTGGAAGATCGGTCTCCCGTGACAGAGCCTGCCTTGGGCTCGCCACGAGAGGGTGCACGCAAACTGAAAACAAACAAACTGTCATGTGAAATGAAGAGAAATTGTGGTGAGAGTGCAGGGAGCTCCATTGGGATTTGGTTTCATCAGTCCTACGCACCAGGCTGATCCCCAGCAAACTCGGGAGATACGGAGGCAGGGAGCGTGGGGGATCTGAGTGGCTCACAAGCAGCAGGGAGGAGGGTCTTGGACCCAGCCACAAGAGGATCATCAGCTGCAGCAGTAATTGCAGAAGTTTTCTCCGTTCCAGCTCTACCAGAGTCCTGACAGCGCTTGCTGCAGAAAATCTGAGACTCTTTATCTAGAGCTGTGTTCTAAAAACAAGCAAAAAAACCCAAGGCAAAAGATGAAAGGAGCAGTTAAATCAAACCCCTGTCTTCACTTAAGGTTTAAAACAATCTACAAGACATTAAGTGCATGCATTAGAGCCAGGAAAAAAGGAGAAATAACATTAGACATCTTTATATAATTAATTGTAGCGTGTTGTGGTGCTGACTTTGGAAAACGTAAGGAAAACTTATCTTCCAGACATATGTTTGCCATGATGGTGCGAGTTTAAAATTTTGTCTTGCAAGTCTGGTGTGGAAAAAAAAATGACATGAGTGCTTATGATAGGCAGGAACTCTTCATACTAGCTGTTAGCAAAATGTATGTACCTGTGTTTTTGCAGACACAAGGAATCGCATTCTGTTCAGTGAAAACTTAATAATACTTTTTCTGTAACAAACCACATGGTACAGAAGTGTCTCTGTTTGTGAAGATGACAGGCGAAAACCTAATGATTTTTTCTATCTATCTTAAAGAAAAGGGTCTGCTTTTCTGCTTATTGGTGAGAGTAGGCAAATGACCTCTCATGAAGCTGACACAGTGGCAAAAAAATGCATCATTTCTGACTGCTATACTTAAAACGTAGTTTATTGGAGAAGAGAGTAGCAGGTTAGAATGAAAACTGAGAACTCTACAGTGCAGTAGGTGGATTGTCTGGAGCATGTGGTGTGTCTGCTGAAGCCGACAACTCTCATACCCTCTGAAGGATACTGCAAGTTATATTACACAACAGTGGAATGTTTAATTGCTATTGGAATGTCTGAAGTGACCGAGAGGGAAATAGTACTTCCTGTGTCAAAAATATACATCAAAATTGCTTTCTAAGATTTGGAGGGACAGCATAATTGGTCTTGTTTCACAGCTGAGACCAGTCATTACAAAGCCATATACTTCTTGGCTTAACTATTTACTTTGTGGAAGATCTTCAAGTACTAGTAGTAATACAGATTTAAGTTAATACAGATTAATTAAGTTCTTTGTAGTTTCTTGTTAGGTAGAATGGTGCAAGGTACACTTACTCTGGTTATGTACAGCTTGGGCTTTTTACGGTAATCCACAAATGTGGGACACTTGAGGAGCAGAGCACAAATACATGTTTCCCCTTTGTGGCACCCCCTGCACATGTATATGTTAGCGTTGTATGGGATGTGCTAATTGTAAAGCAAGGTCAGGTGCTCTGCCTTTTCTTTAGCAATTTCTTTTTTTGATTGATTGCTCAGGAGAACTTGCTTTCCTAATGTGAAAATTTCTGTGTATTCTTAGTGGAGTTTATCCAATACACTGTTCACTAAAATACGTAGTTTTAGATACTGAAATAATTTTCTGATACAAGTCAAATTTAGCGTGTGTTTTTTTTCAGATGTGGTTTATTGCATCAAAGTCATCAAGGACAGCAGAAATAAGGTACTTATCCTCTTTTTTCCAAGCTGATCATGTAGCTTGGTAGTGAACACTTATTTCATTATGGGGTGCCTAAATTCAAATTTCTCTTTCACCTGAGTTGGCAAAGAGAGCTGGACTAGTATCTCCGATTTCTCAAACAGAGGAGGACTTCTAGAATTTGCAGGTATACGGACGGCGGGTTGTTCTGGAACCGGTCTCACTCAGGCTCTTCTGCTGAAACTACTCTGTTTTGTGTAATGATGTGGCTGTGTGCTGGGGCAGAGGAGGTAGCAAGCAGCCTCGTGATACCCCTCCTCCCCCCAGGGCCTTCCTGTCAGGCTCTTTCAGACCTAAGTACTGCGTATAAAAGTTCCCAAAAGAAAAGATTAAGTGTTTTGAATTTAGGGAGTTTTGGTTTTGTTTTTTTTTGTTTCAGTTACAACATTAGTCTATGTGCATACAGGTACGAGGAGAAAATTCAATAGTATACAATCGGATTATCTGCTACTAACAATCGCCTTTGCAAATGGAGCATGCAAGGAAATGGCTGGTCGAACTGTATCTCGGCTTTTGAGATCAGCTATGATGTGCAGTAGTTTTAGCATTATCAAAGTAGCTGCTAGGCTGGCAGGATTGCATTTCTTCTTTTGCTTTCTGGAAGAAGAGTTGGGAAGAAACAGGTTTGTGCTATTTCAGTGGCAGGATAAGTTGCTGGAAATGCTTTCATTTCATCCTGACAGTGATTTTCTCCTGTGCTGTCCTCACAGCAGCCTCTGATAGGTGTCACACCTTGCACATAGCAATACATGCCTATGTAATGCAATTAGGATTTTCTTTTTTTTTTTTTTTTTAAGATCAAAGAGGAGGCTTAATTTTACTGTTGCGAAGTAAAATGGTTTTTTTATTAATTTAGGACTGGATTACCTTCTGCCTAGCTCTGTGATACCATAAAGGCTGAAGTGACAATTGAAATTTTTATTTTAAATGGAAACAATGCTTATTTCAGTGGTTTTGGTTTTTTGGTTCTGTCTTCATAGGTTTCCCATCTTTTTCTAATTGCTTCTGGATATTGTAAGATACGCACATGCACAAAATTACTCCCAGGAGAACAGAGCAAGATACGTCTGAGGAAGTAAAAAATAGCTAGCTATATCAGTGTTTGCTTAGAATATTTCAGATATGCGTCACTTTTAATACAGGAAACTCTTTTGTAAGTGTTTAAAAGATTTTCCTTTACTGTTTTTGTGTGGCTGTACAGCTCTTTCCACTTCAGACTGGCTGAGTTATTTCTCCTTTCTTCTTGTTACAAATGGAGAACATGTATTTTTTGTGCAGCAGAACAAAGCATTGCAGTTAGTACGTACCATTGCCTTGGACCTACTCAGAGGAAAGCAATGCAGGCATTGGGAAAGGAGGAAAAAGGAAGGAAGCAAGGGACAGAAACTAGACTTACTTTAAGCAGAACTAACACAATTGCAACAAATTTAAATTTACAGAACAATTTGAAATTTGACAAAAAAAAAATCAGTAATGAATTAACAGCAACATGCTTTTAGGGGCAGAAAGAGTCTCCTGTGCAAGAACACTGAAGTAGGTATGTGCAGTTTTACTTATCTGCCACATGATGGTATTATCTGCATTGGCCAGATGACAATATTTGAATGAAGTGATGCTAAAAGGGATTCCGTTAAATATGCAGGTATGCAGGTGGACTGATAGAGCAATGCACTGCAATACATGAGAATTACAACACTGTGCTTGTCCGAGTCGGAATGTTTTTAAGCAATGAGTGCTAGTACAAGTGAAGAACTTCTTAACGTGAAGACAACTAAATTGCAATGCTCTAGGTAAACCAGGGCAAGAATAACAGATCGGGGGCTTAATGCTCATTAGATTACAGTGTGTTGAACAAGAAGTTACTTTTCCCTTCAGCAATAACTGGAAGCTGCATTCAGAAATAAATAATTGTGCATTCACAGCCTTCCATACCTGTTAGAAGGAAATAAGGCAGGAAAAGGGAAAATGAAAAGTTTTAACGAGGGGTACTTTCCGGGCTGAAGGCATGTCAGTAGCTAACAGAATCAGAAAAACCCACACCAACAAGAAGCCAGAAGCTACGCTGTGTCAGAGATCTGAGACAGGCTTAAGTGGCATGCAAGTTGGAGAGGGGCTGAGAGTTAGAATTAAAATTGCTCTTATCACATATAGTGCATTTTATACCAGTTTTCAGCTTCAGGCTTATCCATAGTCTCAACAGTATAAAGAATGAAGCTCTGAAGTCCCTCTCAAACTGTCAAGTCAAACTGTCAAATGAAATGTAGACAACAGCATGAACCTGAAATCCATTTTCTGACTTCTCTCATTTTTATTTTTATGTTACCACTTTTCCTACATTTAAATCTTTGGCCTATTTAATTCACATACACGTATTTGCAAAAGCATATATGCATGCAGAAGCATTATTTAAATTTACCTACTTTCAGATGATGAAAACAATTCTTTGTTAACATAAGTTGGCTGGACTTTGAGAGTAATTAATACTAACGGGGAGGGGTGGGGGTGGAAATCACTGTTATGTTACTACCATAGGTGGTTTCATTTTTCTTTTAGTGACAGAAGATACTTTTTGTGCACAGTGTCCATCCTTGCATTGGGTAAGAATGGACCACAATAAGAACACAATGGCGGTTCAATTTCTATAGCAGCTGCATATTCTCTGCAAAAGGTCAATTACAAGTGCAGTTCTGAGTACTGATCACAGTAAACTCCATTTCTTCCACCATGATTCACACATCTGCCTTCTGGAATTACTGTTTATGTAAGTTCAACTGTAGGTCATCAAGGTTCCTTTGTATGCTTTGAAGAAAGTTCCCCATTAGGGAACAGAAAAAACATAGCAGGGGTTAGATTGGGACAAAATTAATGGGGTAAACATTCAACACTACGAAGAAAGTTTCTGAAATGGAGTCTGGTTTCCTGGCAAGCGTAGTGTTGAACAACAGTGTGCTCAAGATCAAGCAATACTTGACTGGGCAGAGGGGAAGAGCCTACGTAACTAACTAGGTAGTCAGTGTGATAAAAAATTACAGTTTTTATAATGAAAGAATTCAAATTGTTAATAAGCTTCATTTCAACATACAACTACTTAGTGTTTACATGTTTCTGTTTGAAAGCTCGTTTTTATAGCTTAGCTAGCACACTGCGATAGACTCGGTTGCTCTCAAGCGATGATGAGACAATCCACACTATACACAAATAAAGACTAGAATTAGAGACTATTCTAGCTTTGCTGTTGCTATTCTTGCACCACACATGCCCATAGAGCACTGTTAAGAAAATATGCAAAGTATAGTATCAATGTATAAAAATGTTCATTTCTCTTACCATGATGACAGAAACCCCAGCAGATGTGTTATTTTGCTTGGGTAGGGTGTTATTAAAGTGCTGCTTCAGTTTACCTGTTACTTCAGCTTGCATATTATTCTCCTGGGAAGCATCATCCTGCATAAGAATAAACACAATATTCAAGTTAGGGGGGAAAAAAAAAAGTATGTTTGAATGTAACGGAGTAAAAGAGAAGTTTTCTATTATCCTCAGGTACTTCCTGCTTTTTAATGCGAAGTAAGCGTTCAGACAGGCAGCCCAAAAGAGAATGCCCTCTGCTACATGATACACGGGTTTAGTCAAATTACAGAGGAAAGGAACGTAGCAACCACTGTTTTATGTATGAACTTCTATTTCTTAAAATGCCACGTGATGCTGTATAGTTTCAGTCCATTGATTTGTCCCACAATTATAAGCTGCAAGTTTGATTTAAACATTTTAAAAATAACATGCTTGAAATAACGTTAAAAATAAAAAGCATATTTGTCATTTGGCTTTCTTTAAATCAGCATCTTAAATGGTCCATCACATCCTAAGTGTGGAAACATTATACGGTACCATAAATACGTTTGAGAGGAGCTGTTATGCATAGACACACTCGTTATAGTTGTCTTCTCTTGTTTGAGGGAACTCCATAGATCTCCAGCCCCTCTTTTAAAATGTGTGTGGAAATAAACATTGACTATGTACCTGTAAACCTAGTATTTATTATTAATGAACTGATGTTAAATCAATGAGCAATGCACTTTGGTGTCGACCAAAAAGATGAAGGACCTGGCAGCCATCAGCTTAGTGCCTATGTTAAATTAGGTATTTTATTTGCTAATTTTCTTTTATGAAGCTTGAAGTGCTTCAAGAAACAGGAGACTGTACTTTAAGTAGCATTGCTGCAGGTAAGATGCCAACATGCACAACACTGCTTCCCCATACACATTTTTGAGATGCATTTTTCTAGGCTGAATGTGAAATAACAAAAAAGATGCCCACGTCACACATCTGCCTGTCGTGTTATGTTTAAGCAGGGTTATAGCAACCCCCAGCACCTTCTAATCGCAGTCAGCAAGCGATAGCTTTCACTCTGTTCTTTCAGAGCACAGAAGCTAACGGTGCTGTCGGAGCTGCAGCTAACTTCAGACTCTTGCTGTTCTCTTTTATCTGGAAATGGGACTAGGGGTTCAATGAACAGAAATGGGCAGAGTGGAAGTGTATTGCTGCTCTGAAAACTACACTTCAATGGTTAGATTTACAGAGTTCATATCAAATTGGAGACAAGTAAAATGTAATTTACTCACTGACACCCAGGGATGGCTTAGGATCTGTGCTGCTGTGTATCGGGCTTCAGCATTCACATGTAACATCAGGCTAATTAACTCCTTTAGTAAAAAAAAAAAAGAAAAAAAAAACGTTTGAGGAGAGTGGGGAAGGACATTACAAGGGAAAATATCGTGGCACCAACCTCTTCTCCGTGCAATTTTCTTGCTACCTGGGGGGAAAAAACCCAGCTTACACTGATAGCAGAACCAGCGATACCAGTGTGACTTCAGTGGAACAAAAAATTTGCCGTTTAGAGTATGCTGGACAGCATAGCTCATATCAACTTCCTTATTTTATTCATGGTTCACCGAGTCTTTTGAAACCAGATGAAGTGTTAAAAAAATCAGCTGTAATGTTCCAGTTTGTTCTCTATATATTCATGCAGGTGACCAGAATGAAAACAAACTTGGGACAGATGAGATCCTCTAGGGGCAGTGTACATGCACATAGTAACAGTACATAAAGTGAACAAATCAGAGGCAAGCAACTGCATCTGAAATTCAAGAAACTGCTGAAATTATTTGAAAACTGTGTTCTCTTCTGTCTTGCTCCAGAAGAATAAAAGACATTTAACTCATTTCATCAGCTAAGGATCACCTGGTATAGGAAAAAGCAGATAGATAGAAAGAGAAAAATGCTTAATTCTACTAATTATATGGGTAATTCCAAAAGATTTGGTATTGTGGCTTTCATCATATTTTAGAGGCACTAGAGCAGGTATCTTTAGCTTTATTAAATACTTCCGTGGGCCTTCTCTTAACGGTGCCTACAGAAATTATAAACCTTACGAGGTCATTGATACAAAGCAGTCAGTAAAATAAAATTAAAAAACCCAAACCAACTTTCTTCAATTGTTTATTCATTCAAGTTTCTCCTTATGCAACTAACAACTAGTTTAACTGCTGTAATTCCTGGTTCTACAAGCCTTTTAAGACAAACACGTCCCCCTCCCAAATGAACAACTTCATGTACTTGGAGCCAAATCCCCCCTTGAAAAACCTTTTAGAGCCTTCAAATTGTCAATCTTCATATTCTTATCGAGTATTTCAAGGAAATTGTTCACCACTTCAGTTTTGGGAAATGGCTTCTTCAAGCAGATAAGTGCCGCGTCTGGCACTTGGGTCACAACCCCATGGAACGCTACAGGCTTGGGGAGGAGTGGCTGGAGAGCTGCCTGGTGGAAAAGGACCTGGGGGTGTTGGTCGACAGCCGGCTGAACGTGAGCCAGCAGTGTGCCCAGGTGGCCAAGAAGGCCAATGGCATCCTGGCTTGTATCAGGAAGAGCATGGCCAGCAGGACCAGGGAGGTGCTCATCCCCCTGTACTCAGCACTGGTGAGGCTGCACCTCAAATACTGTGCTCAGTTTTGGGCCCCTCACTACAAGAAGGACGTTGAGGTGCTGGAGTGTGTCCAAAGAAGGGCAACGAAGCTGGGAAAGGGTCTGGAGAACAAGTCTTATAAAGAGCGGCTGAGGGAGCTGCAGTTGTTTAGCCTGGAGAAAAGAAGGCTGAGGGGAGACCTTATCGCTCTCTACAGCTACGTGAAAGGAGGTGGCAGCGAGGTGGGGGTTGGTCTCTTCTCCCAAGTAACAAACAATAGGACAAGAGGAAACAGCCTCAAGTTGCGCCAGGGCAGGTTTAGATTAGATATTAGGAAAAATTTCTTCACCGAAAGGGTTGTCAAGCATTGGACCAGGCTGCCCAGGGAAGGGGCTGAGTCCCCATCCCTGGAGGTATTTAAAAGCCGTGTAGATGTGGTGCTTAGGGACATGGTTTAGTGGTGGACTTGGCAGTGCTAGGTTAACGGTTGGACTCGATGATCTTGAGGCTCTTTTCCAACCTAAATGATTCTATGATTCTATTCTATAATAACATACCTAACTGAGAGGTTTCCCAAGCAGCCAAGTTATTTAGTCTGTGTAAGTCTGAAGTGAAAGGCCACCTTTAGTACCAAGACTGAGGGCCGCCTTTGTTCAGAATGCATGTCTGGAAGAGTGCGAGATGACTGGAGCTTGGGAAATGTTGGCAAATGGATAAACAGCCATTGGGAAATGCAGAAAAAAATGCAACTTCTCATTGGCTGGATAACAAATAATCTCCACTTACTAATTAGAGTCCTCAGATATCATTCAGAGCACATTACTTAATTAACTTGAGAAGTGGGGCTTAAAAGTTGGAACCCTTGTCCTACAGACACAATCATTTTCAAATGCCAATGATAACACAAGAACTATTAACAATGGCAAATCAAGCTGGCTGCACCTCTCGAAAAGTTCTAATAACGGGCTCAAGTAAAATAGGAACAAATTATGTCAATTGCATTCAGTCCACAGAGCAATAATTTTTCTTTTTTAAAAGAGTGATGGGAGGGAAAAATTCAGAGAGACACTTATTTTATAGCTGAAGCACTGAACCTGCTATAATAGTTTATCAGTAAGTAAACTGAATAGCATGTGATGTTCACTGAATGCAACTGGCATTCTGCTACACTTACTCACTCAGACAATAACATGACAGCCTGCAAAAAAACCCTGAGCTTTCATCAAGGACTGTTAAGCTAACAAACTAAAAAGGCACAGCAGCTGGAAGAGTGCGTAAGAGTCTGTTCTGAATCTTCTATTCTACCTTTCCGACATAGCACAGTCTTTTCAGTGGCTTGTCAGAAACACTATTTCAGGTTGGAAAACATTATCAGTACCTTTGCTGAATCAGTGATGTTATCCCAGTAGGGAGAAGGAAATTCCAGCTTCCCAACAAGTATCTGATCAAAGAGGTCTTCCTGAAGGTTGTTTTCACTGTAGAACAGCATAATGAAAAAGATCATGAGAAAGAAGACAATTTGTCATGCGAATTTTTAACTTGATTTGGGGATGGAACTGAAATGATGTTGTATCAACTACTATAATAAATGCATAATTTGCAAGCTTATATAGTGGCAGCACTTCTGAGGTGTTTGCCATCGTTACGCTGTCAGGAGTGATGAGAATAGAAAAACTAATATATTGAGGTGAAAGGACTTCCACTGGAATAGAGAGTCCATAGCTGACACACAGGAACAGGAAAGGGGATTAAAAAAGAAGTCAGTCACTTGCCAGCCTAGTTCTAAGGGACCTGCTATAGAAAGCATATGATAGGGGGAAGAAGTGTGGTGAAATGAGCCTCTTCTGTTAAACTGTCACAACAGGAAAATTTTCAAAATCCAAAAGGAGATATGGAAAACACGATACATTTAGTTTACTGAGTATTGGCAGGCTACTGATATTGAAAGGATAAGTAATTTTGTATCAAAAACACGGTATCGTGAATATTCAGGGATCAATGGCAGTAGGTTTTTTGGTTTTTTTAACCTCTGTTGGCCCTAGCCACTGCAAACATCCACCCAACCTCTTTCTGTAATGAACAATTTACCTCTTGGGTTGGTTTTGCAATAAATATTTATTAACCTTGGTTAAGACCTGATTCTAATAGCACAGTATGGACATTCTCCATGGCCAACCCCCAAACTCTATTCAAAGCAATTGCCATTTGTTTGTACAATTTATCTTTCAAAACATGTTTTCAGTTTTAAACATGAACTAACCACACACAAAAAATGAATACCCTAAACTAAATGATAATTTTTCCATTGACAATTGTTTATATTGTATTCTTCGCAAAATATTCTTATTCAGTCTGGTGATTTTTAGTTAAAAACTAAGTATTTTGCTGTAAAAATGGAGAAACAGACTGTGCACAAGTAACTTATAAGTTAAGAGGAGAATTCCTATTAAAATGTGCTAATTCTTTCTCATTCCCTGGCAAAAAAAATTGCTGAGGCACAAATCATATCCATTTGGTTTTTAGTAGCACTCATACATACTGTGACACGGAGTAGCAAGAATCATGTTTGCAAACTCCATCACTCATATGACGCTTACCAAAAGATTAACAAGGTTAAAAATGCAACATAAGCAAATTCTTCCCCTCACCTCAGTTTACCATTGACCTTCACCCTCAAGACTACAAACCAGTGAGCTGCTGTGTCCAAACAGGAACACGAGAGGGCGAAGTATACACGTTCATGGAACTGGAATACGCATCGCAGACAAAAGGAAAAGAAACTATGCCCTCACACCACCATATCCCTGCATACAGCAGTAAACCAGTTGCTCCCTTAGAAAAATAAGTAAGTAAATCAAATTGATCCCAAAAGCTGGTAAGAGGACAAGTGAAAACAGTTCAAAAAGAGAACAAAAAGGTAAAGAAAATGTGTCAGTCTAATCCATTGAAGGATGCCTTCTTCAGTGAGATAGGCAAGGCTTCCTCAGGGAGAACTTGGTTCTTTGCTATTTTTTTCCTTTGATGTACAGGGACACTCACCTGCGAAAAGGTGGAAATCCACATAACAGTATGTATGTGATCACCCCTGCAGCCCAAATATCCACCTTTAAGCCATATCTGAGAAAACAAGACGGTGTTACTTGTGCTGGATTAAAAAAAATAAAAAGTCATTCCAATCAAAAAATTGATTACATTTACATGAATATATATTGCGAATCTCTTCTAAAAGTTACTTGCTGATGAAGTGGAAATGTATTTTGTACCTAAGCATCATTTTACTTAGCAGCCTTCACAGTCTTTAGGAAACCACACTAACATCATTTTTCATTGATTTTTCCCCCCCCCCCCCATAAGCCTCAAGGCTCTCCAGGGTCTTCTGAATATACTCAGATTCGATTCAGTACCAAGGTTTCCCAATCCAGAATCACTAATGATAAAAGACAAGGATGTGCTTTCTCAGTCCCCATATTGGAATAACTATCTCTAAGGTTATCAAGTGTTGCTAAGCAACAAGAAAGACACCAATTCTCCAGTCTCTTGAGTGAGTAACACAGGGAAAAAGAACTGCACTTTTCTTTTAAAGCACAGAAATTAAATCACTAGAGGTCAGAAAGAGGTCTTTTCTATCCAGGAGATTCAGTTTGTCAAAAATCTAAAACATGCAGATGAAGTGCCATTTGGTGTTTGAGCTGACTGCAGCTGTGAAGTATTTCTCGACATGACAAATGCACTGAACAATGCTCGAAACAATACAACAAACCTCCCTCCATTAGGAAGACCAAATTCAGAATGGTCACAGCTATGGCAAAAGTCAGCTAGGATGGAATGGAGGTCTAATAGGTCTAAAAAGGAAAGACGACTTGTAAAATTCTACCATTTTACAAAATTATTTTGTATTTATGCAACCATCAGAAAAATGAAGTTGTTAAACCAACAGTTACCAAATAGCATGCGTGACCCAAACAAGGTCGCTTGAATCAACATGATCTAATCAGACCTGCTCTGAGAACAGGTTTAGACTAGGTGACCTCTGGAGTCTCTTCCAATATAAATTATTCTGTTTCTAACATGAATACTGCGTTTTGCTTGTCCGTTTTTCCCCAAGCAGCTGCCATGGCTGGTACAACGGGCTCTGAACGGTGAGGTGAGGCAGGGAACACAAATCAATAAACTCCACTGCACCAGCGCTGGTCCTTGGGAGGTGACAAGGAGGCAAATGTGAATTCTGGGAGCAGGGTGAGTGAGGAAACTGGCCTCTTCAAGGAACTGAATGATGCCTGTTTTCTTGTAGGTGGTTTGGTTACAAAAAGATGCGATACAAATAGGATGGATCCTATTACAGCATTCTAGTTCTTCAACCAGTTAGGAGCTACCTGCCAAAAATAACTGGTTACCAGACCTATGCCTTTGTCAGTCATTCCTCACCCTGTCTCTGCAATGATTTCTGGAGCCACGTATGTGGGTGTACCACAGACGGTATATAAAGGTCCTTCAACCACAGTTGCCAGCCCAAAGTCTCCTAGCTTCAAAGACTTGGTTCCATCTGGATATTCACATACCTAGAATCAGCAAAATATAAACAGAATGAGGAGGAGAACATCTGCATTTTTTTAAATCCTTTAATTTGTTTGGAAAATAATAATCATCATCACACCGAGAATATAGGAAAAAGAGGTAACTTCCGCAGTCCTGTAGGGAAAGAACAGGAAAATCGTATGGCCACAGTGCAGCTGGAGCTAGTGTTCAATGGAGCTGTCTGCCAGCTATGTAGGTCAGACCATGATACAGCCTCAAGCAACTACAGGGGGGGGGAAGAAAACCCAATCCTAGAATGCTGAGAAGTTTTATATATATTAAGAAAAATATAATACTATACTTCCATTTGATTGGGACCTAGAGTTTAAAATGGGATTGGCAGCTACAATCAGATTTGTTTAATATCTCTCACTAACTTAGCATCAATCTAGTCAGTTAGCGTATTGGATATTTCATAGGCCAATGTCTTCCGTAAGCTTAGTCTAGGCAAGTTCAGTACAGGAGTGAGAAAGCTGACTGAGAAGCGTTTAGGTGTCTGTGCAGACCCAGTGCATCCTACCAAAAGCCACATAAAGAATCTAGCACATTTTGTTCTGAGTCATTTTGTTGATGAAAGAAGCTACATTTTAATAGAAAGAAAAGTGTTATACGACAGTGATACCAAGAGTAAATCAAACCAGACCAATAGCAAAGGAAACATCTCTAATAAATTAATCTTGGTTTTGTTCTTAAAGTAAAATGTTTATTTTAACGTGACTTCAATGGAATCTAGTTTCTAGAATGCAGGACACCAGAATCTCCAGAATGGCTGAATTTATTTGGTTTCCTCAAACAACTGAATACTGCTAAGGCAGCAATACCTTCCTTCGTTCCCCTGTGTAATTCATATCATTAATGGAAACACTCGTTCTCCTTGATATAATACCTTCATATCTGCTATTGCTCTTAGAAGTTGTATTTTTAAATGCATGACTAGTATAGAAAATGCAATTCAGACTGGATGACCCTGTGCAAAAGACCTAACTGCTTGCAATTATAGGTAGCAATTGATGGGAATTATTTGCATTTACATTCAATACCAGTATGTTATCTTAACATTCTGTCACTGTCAATCACAGTGAATAAGATTTGCATCGGTTGAGTAATCTCTTCAGGCTTTCTAGGCAGAAGGGACGTTTGTACCTATTTATAACTGATTCGATCACTAATGAGAGCTTAAAATTTCTTTGGACTGGCTGTGTTTGAAGATGTACTGATAATAAGTGAGACTTCCACCTTCATTTTCTTCGAAGTGCCATGTTGCTGTGACTACCTTTTCCAGGAGTAGGCCCCCCCCCTTCCTTTTGCTAAACAATCTAATTTATCTGAGGGCTTATTTAAATTACTGAACATTGTCAGTGGAATTAGTTGGGAAAGAACAGACTATTAATTGGAAGATATTTTCAGCTTGTAGCCCTATCCTTGTAATAGTTCAAAATCCAGTCTGGGATAAGCCATGACTCCTACTCTAGATGCAACCTCATTAAACAGTATTGACCAACAGCACAGAAGGCTTTAAGAAATGCCTACCAAGTGTTGATGAAAGCTACGAGCATTCCCGATGACAGTGGCTCAGGCAGGGGAGATTATGGCCCTGTTTGTTCAGTGCACAACGTGTGGTATCTAATATGCAATATGTAATATGTAAGTATAACCTCTGTGTACAAGCAAGACAGCACGCTGTTTCCATTCTATGAATTGTAGTCTAAGCAGTTCCCAAAGCAGACTTCATGGTAATTCTTGTCAACACAGTTATTTTATGTCTCTGCTGAAAACAAAAGTAGTCAGTCCCCTAGGACAAAATAAACGTATGTACAGAGTTAATTCATGGCTAGAATACTGGTAAATGATCAGAAAGATGTTCCTACTATGACAGTGAAGGAAAAAGAAAAAAGAAATTGCTTGAGATAACCATACGATCGCTCAAAGAAGTGGCACTCAGCCCACCTTTTCTCGCACTTGCAAACTATAATAAATAATTCATCAACAGAGCTTTAAAATTCACTGTTTTGTGAGACAATGCTCCTGCTTATCCAAATGGCAGCCAATCAAAATGTAAATAAAGATAGGTCTAAGGACAGGTTTGAGCACAGCTCACTTGGGTTACAGTGATTGCTATCTCATGGCAGATTTATTTCATACATACTTATTCTAAATTAATATTCCTGCTGTTCTCTGCTCAGCTACTTGACATTTATGTACAAGCATTTGCATTAATGAGAACAAAGTAAGAAAAAATATTAGAAAATAAATGGGACATACCAGGAGATTTTCTGGCTTGATGTCTCTGTGCACAATGTTGAGACCGTGAAGGTACTTGAGTGCACTGGCTAGATTGTAGACCATTGCACTCCCATCTCGCTCTGTATATTTTGTAGAAGAAGTGATAGCATCGAATAGATCTCCTCCCTAAAGTAATGGAAAGATAATAGATCACTAAATGAAAAATAATTAAGATGATGATATTTCATAAAAAAGCTGCATAAAATCTTCCTTTACAAAAGGCACGCTCAAGTGCCTCTTAAAGAGTAAAAAAAATTATTTTGCGGAAAGATTATCTTGTCACCAAGATACTAGACTGGGACATGACATTAAATGCTCAACTATACTCCAGGCTTCTTGTGTCTGAGTTTGGGCAAATCACAGCTCTTCTTTGTCTTGATTTCATTCTATTGATCTTCCTACCTTTGATCAGTCATTTATATTACCTACAGGTACAGGCATACAGTTTCCCTTTTCTTCATCTTATCAATATAATACCTTTACATAGCAAAAAACAGCCTTCATTTTCAGTAAAGACTAAAGTAATATAAATCAGCCCAATAATAAAAAGCCTAAAGTAATAAATATTCAGCAATTGTGCTGAACTGCAAATTGAAATTTCTGTAGATACTGCAGAAATATCAAATAAATACAGCTGAAGAGTACAAACAACGTAAGCATGATCTTTTCCAACCTATGATTCTACGATACACCAAAGCGTAGAACCTACAGGTGATTTCTGAATGTGCCAGTTGTGCAGTCTCTGATTACAGATGCCCTGTTTCTCTTGGAATACATAACAACATGTAAGCAAGCTACTGATGCAGCATTTCCAGTCATTGCAACAAATTTTACGTGGGTGTCTCTGTGATGGTTACCCTGGATACATCTGTAGGAGGGATCTATCTGAGCTGTGGATGGCATTCCAAGCATTTCAATACACGTGAAAGAGAAGCAGCAATTCAGAAAACACAGGCCAAGATGGTGGTGTATTAAAATATCAAAAAATACTGTCTTAAAACCAAAAAAGCCTCTACTATATAAAAATAACTTCTAGAAAGGAAGAGAAATGGGTAGGCTACAGAAATTATGAATTCAACACCTACAGACTTTCTTTAGAGGTTTCCCAGGCTGGCAGCCATTCTAGAGGGGAGTCTTGAATCTAACGAAGTTTCAGACACAAATAAAAAGTGACAATATACATTAGTTGTATCTGACATGCCGATCAAGCTGATGTGCAGTGTTGCTGTGTACGTACAGAACACAGACAAGAGAGCGCATGACTAAAACTTGATGCAACTTGTGTATTTGGTTCACAAGGTGATAGCAAAATGCTGTTTGTTTTCTCTGTACATGTATGAAAGCAGCATCTATTTTCTGGTGAATAGGAAATAAGGTGAGTAAATGTTTGATACAAGCAAAACAGGTGACATTTTTTGAGTTTTAATTTTGCTGGACCATAATCACTTGAGTTTAAACTATTCATTATATCTATTATCTACTACGATAAATTCATTAAAGAGAGTTTGTTTCTTTAAAGCAAATTATTAAGGATATTAGCAGAAAAAATCCAGGTGTTCTGTCAGTAAATGCATATCACTATTACTCCCACATATTGTAAATGTGATATAAAAAACACTGCCCACTTCTCTCTAGACTGCACATACTTTGCAAAATTACCTCAAATCTGTGTAAAAAGTCTACTTACAACTGAATAGACATAAATTCCAGTAATACAACTGAGTGACAAGAGTATTTGCATGATTAAAAATGCAGGTTGCCACTGAGATCTTATCTGATTATGTCTGCCAAGATCTTAATGTTCCCAGATACTTCTCAGATTTCTCACCAATGCAGAGAATTAAAAAAAAAAAAAAAAAAGTCTCCTTAGTCTTGCCTTGACCAGCTCCATCACCAGATAGAGTTCTGCTGGGGTGTCCATTTCCTCTATAAGCATAATGATATTTGGATGCTTCACTCGACGCAGAATAGACACTTCATTTTCAATCAGGTGTTCCTGGTCAGAAAAGAGGACAGAATTTTATCTGAATAGATATGAAATCGCCAATACGCTTTTCCTTTGATCAGCTGACCACTGATCACTTGATCAGTGAGCACCCTTTTTGCTGTTTAATTTATATAGTAGAGTGTTATTATCAGATGCTGGATTTCACCATTGACTAAATTTAATTTAAAATACCATATTTCACACACATAACTAATGGGATATCTCTGAAAAAAGACCCCAGAACATGACAGCAATTCTGGAAGTGCAGATTATATTCTTATGTGAGTATTATGAGGTGAAATTAAGTTCAGACCTCCCTGCCCCCAAGCTGGATCGTTGTAACCTGCCACCCCTCATCAATAGTTAACATGTTCTTGATCCTCTCCAGCCTTCACCTCTCACTTACTGTAGGTTACTCAAGGACAGATTACCTAGGATTTATTTTTAAGGACTGTATTTTTTTAAAAAGTTATGGATTAAATACAGGAAAAACATTATAACTGATTTGGTTACGGATTTCAGTTCATTGTATATGTATGTTCAGATTTACAATCTGCAAAATATGTAATAGCTCAGTTGAGTCATCGTGGCTCCAACAGCTTGACAGCACAGAGATTTGAGTTTAATTTCCCCTTCCCTATGCTTCTGAGGAAGCAATGGCTTTCAAGAACAAATTAGTTTCAGAATGTTTTGTTTTCTAGAACACCTTAGCACTTGCTTAACACTGGAGAGCGAAGAAAATTACATGCCCCTTTCATGTGAAGAATGATTTGCGTTTTCCTTTATAAATATTGGAATACAGATATTGTTTAGGTTCACTGCAAAATAAGTAATAATGCCTGCATAAAACACTAGTTTCCTTACACTTTGGCAGATAACAAATCATCTTGCTGGACTTGGAACTTACTCATGTTTAATGCACTGATTAGTAGCATGCACTTCATGCATTTGTGAGCAGAGCACTAGAAGATGTGATCCACTGTGCACAGGCAATGATTGAAGACCTTATGCTACTTCACCTTCTATTTCCAGGGTTATTTATGGATGCACTGTGTTTTTGCCAAAGCTTTATGTGGCTATGTAACTCAGAAACCCCGTGCCATGTGTGCATCTCATTTCGTGAGAGTACGGTGCGGCATATATGGGTTAAACAGTCACACCTTTGAAATTCAGTTTGAAAGAGCATCAATTGTCATTCTGAACAAACATATGTCTGCTCCAAGCAAAGTGCTCTGGAGAAAAAAAAACAAACAAACACGAAGCAATTTTGTTAAACACAATGCTGAATCTCATCAACAGACAAAAGTGAACAGCCACAGCATACTAAGCCTTACGGATGGAAGCCTGTAAATTCAAGACGGGCATTAAAAGTCCCAAGCAAAAACTAGATTCTTATTACAGCTTTTTCTACCTAAAGAACAGATAACATATTAAATTTATTACATCCATTAATTATGACTAAGGCACAATAGCTTTACCTGTGCTTTCTTTGTCTCGGTTGACTAAATTGTTTATTGCTTTAAATAAAGCTCAGGCATAAGTAATGTTTATTTGAAATAAAAAATAATAATTTTTTAAAAGGGCTCCAAAATGTTGTTGAGCTACTGTTTTAATACCTGTCCTCAAAATGCTGACTAGTACATAGTTAGTTATTTTCAACCACCTCACTGGTTTTGCTATGTTTTGTCATGTAATAAAATAATAATTCTCAAATTTGTTATAACGTTCTCCTGGAGAGTGCAATATACATTTCAGTCTACATTAATATGACTTATTTACAGAGAAATTATTGTATAATTAACATTTAAGCCGCTTGTAGAAAATACCTTAGTCGACTGGATTCAAGTTTTAGGACATCCAAGATAAACTGCTAGAGAGCAGTGAGTAACATACAAGTCATGCATATTTGGGCCAGATGGGTGTTTTGAAGGCAGGGCTTATGCTGGCCTGTGAAACGGAGTGAGGGAGGACTAAGCTGTAGCAAAATTTAATTATTTTCTTTGTTGAAATTCTTCCTGGACAGTTCTGCCACTGTATAAACATCTTCCTAACAACAGTCCTCTGCTTGTACATACACATAGATCTGTATGTAGCTATACAGACGCAGAGACAAGTATGCATCCATGGGGTTGATTTTTTTTTTTTATTTGTTTGTTTTAAAGCAGTGAGAATGATAAATAGAAAATATGTCTAAACTCTGCTATATAAAATGGATTGTCTATCTCTGGACCATTCCAATTTACGATACCTAAGAAGCTGACTCAGACAAGTAATAAAAAACATCTAAAGTTGCAAGCTGTACACATCACCCAAAAGTTTTCTTTTGCAGTGAAACACACTGGGTCACCCTTCCCACAGCCAAAGAAATGGCACCATTTTAATCCCAAAAAGGCAATTCCAGCACTTTTTCTTCTGGTTATACATTTTGAAGATTCCTTTCTAAATTTTCCCTTAAATAAACCTAGAGAATATTAGATAAAGTGATGGGGAGGCAGGAAGACTCGTCTCCTAGCACCTAATACACAACTTAAAATCTGCATAGATAAAACATTTCTGTTTGAGGACCTCTACTTAAAGCAAGTCATCACAATAGGTAATGCATTAGTGTACAGTAATATACAGCTCGTTACCATACAAAGAATGTCATACGGACTTGCTACGTCTTCCTACAAGGTCACATGCAGTATTTGGAGCTCTGAATTACACTTCAGAGCAGTTACTCTATGTAATTGACAAAAAGGCTAGGCTACCTTTGAATTAAAACCCTGACTTGTTTGCAAAGTTACCTCCAGAATCATTTCAGTGCGATCATTTACATAAAAAAATAAGGTGTTTGCATCAAAAAAGCCCATCTCTTCAGTCACCCTTGAGAGAATGGCATATTTCCTACTCTCAAAGAGACTTTAATCCAGAATTTAATTGCTAATTAATACTGTGTCCTCAGTGTTCTTTTAGCTAAAGCTAAACTATGATACATTTGATTCCTAAGTTCCTCAAGAGCACTTTGTTTTTAAGGTATTGCAAAGCAGTGAAAATAGCAGTATTTTATTTATTGTTATCTATTCCAACACTTAGTATACATTCTTGGCTGTAGGTTGGGGTTTTTTTCTCTCTACTTTGGAGGAAGGTGAAGAGAGGTCTGTGACACTCTGAGATATTTGCTTCGATTATGCAACATGCTGTTCTGCTGTAGAGACAATTATGGACTTTTTTTATTGAGCTTGAATTAAAAAGAAAGTTTAAGGAACTCTTTTGTTGAGAGATCTTTGTTATACAGGATGGTGAAACTATAGAAACAGAAAGAAATGGGTGCAAAAATTTCTTTCCAAATCCATGTTCTACATATAAAAGGAGCATGTACAAGGCAGAGAGGGATGGGAGTTACATAAACACATATATAGCTGCAAATTTCCTCTCGTATTTTACAGGTCAAAATCTTTCTATTATATTTTGGCCATTTCTCTTCTGATTTAATTTTGGACACATATTAGCATTTTCTTTGTTAGTCCAATAAAACAGATGACAATTTGTTTGTTTTTTACTCTATTATCTAGTAGACTAACACTCACTACTTTTATTATTTGCTTCGTGGATACATTATCATCCGGTTAAACAGACATTCTGAAAATAGTCAGAAAACCCAAACACGCCCACCATTTATGACTAATGAGCAGCTGCTAGTGCTGTTTCTGCTGGTTTTCTTATACATGCAAATTGTTGTACGCTACCTTTCCACAGCATTTAGCCTTGTCTATGATCTTCAGTGCAAACTCCTTTCCTGTGGATCTAGCAAGAAAAAAATATGAGAACCATTAATTAGAAACTAGTCAACAAATCGCGGCATTATCTGTAAGAATATACATCATCCTAACAGAATGCCTTGACCCATGGAGGTTGCTGACAGAAAATTCACAGAACGGACTCGATTTTGGGTTTTGTTTTCTCAGCAGCATTTGCGCCTGCTGTTTCCCTGACTACCACAACCTAGCTCACTTTCTGTATTAATCCCAGGCTCCAGCTGCAATTCATTCTTCTGTGACCTGGCACAACTCGCTGTCACCTCTTTAATGCAACATGCAAAATTTGTCTTCAGACTTCCACTTAGCTTTGTTCAACTAGTAGGCTTTAAAGATAAAATCATACGCATTTATGTGTAAGTAAGCAGAAGAAAAACTGATACCCCAGTAGGAAAATTCAGTAGGATTCAGCAGAGCTAAAGCCCCATAGTTCATTACAGATGAGTCTAAAGTTGCGCAGAATTTATTAGGCACTAATTTTCACCTTTTGTGTTTCATTCTTTCTTTATTTTTAAGTATTCTGTGGAATTCTATAGCAGTCATCTAAAGCCCTACGACATTTAAGAGGGTGGTTATATACAAAGTAAAAGGATTACTGTTTTCAGTAAATACTCTCACAGAAAGGAGCTCTTGTTTGCCTTTCATCCCTTTAAGCAATAAAAAATCTCCGTTTCTCCAGAAGGAGAGAAAATGAGAGAAAAAAGCAACACAAATGAATTATCTTTTTTTTTTTTTAAACAAAGAAGACATTACTACTTAAATTAATGATGAATTAAAAATCACAGGAAAATACCATAAGACCCTGTTGCTACTATTTTGTGTTATGTCAGTACCTACAGACTCCAGCGTGCATCAGACCACCACTAGCATGTATGATAAAATACACTGGAGGCAGTTACAAAAGCAAAAGTCAGGCATGTTTTTAAACTTCCAGGTTAATTTTCACTTTACTTTTGGCATTAGATACAACTAGTCAAAATTAGTACCTTACAAAAAAAAAGAACTGCATTAATAGCTCACATTCAATTTATCCATTATTGAAAAAATGCAGTAGAGAATCTCTGCTCGGAAAGTGCAGCTGTATCTGTGAGGTTGTCATAGTTACAACCTGATCTGGTCTTTAGGTAGAAGCGTTATCTAAATGGTATCTGTGAAATGCTATCCTCTCATATTATAGACCTGATGTAAAATCTACTATGAATACAGTGTGTAATTCAGAATGACAATTTATGCATTATACTAAATTAAGTCATGATTTATACATTATACTGAATTAAGTGCATTATCTGAAAGCATGCAAACAACTGATCAGCAAAACCCACTTAGTAAACCTTCCGCACTTATCCTGTGTGGAAAGAGGAGTTAACATTCGCAAAGCCAATTCATCAACCACCTTCAAAGCCCTCTTGCAAATGTCCTTTACTACAGCACCTAAGAAAAATCCCTGGATATCATCCACATAATTTGTGTGCTAATACCACTGCCTATCATACACCAGAATTGTCTGACAAGTTTTGGGTATTCTTCTGTCTAGCTGTCAGTGTCCATCTGTTGACTCATGTCTTTATATACAGACATATAGGCACCCTTTACAAAAGAAACCGTCTTACGCTTTTTGTAGAATAGCTGATATAAAAGGATCCGGGCTCCACAACTAATGCTTCTAAGCACAACGCTACTAGAAATGAAGTATAATAATTAATAGGAATTAAAAGACAAGCATTTATAGTTGGCATTTCCTCTCTCATTGTTATTATTAGCAACTATTGTTGTATATTTATTTTATATAAAATTCATTTAATAATGCTTCACTAAATATAAAGATTGGATCACATACAAAACTACATTTTTAAGTTTAATTTTGCCTTTTCTTTTTTTTTTAAATAATTGGAAGGTTGTTTTTCTAGTCCATACCCCTCATTTCAAAAAGCACAGATGAAGTTTTGAAACCCAAGTGACTTAGCAGCCCTTGTCCCATTTTCAGTGGAACTTAAGTGAGTTCCAAAATGCAGTCGATATTCCTGAAAATCATAAATTATGTTACCTTATGCTTTTAACCTGTTATCTTTCATGAATGTTGTTCACTCTATAGATAACAAAGGATGTGTGGCTAGTTTCAGGGGGCATGGGAAAACGTTGTGAAGCATCATTCATTTGGTACCTGTGCCAAAACTGTGGGTTTTTAAACCATGAAAGAGAGACTAGGTGTGCTAGGGCCAGACAGGATCCACCTGTCCCGAGGGGGAAGACACATCTTTGGGCTTAAGCTGGCGGGGCTGACAGAGAGCTTTAAACTAGAATCGATGGGGGAAGGGGATACCAACAGGATCACAAGTAGGTAAGCCAGGGGTTGGCATGGCATCGCCTGAGGGTGGCAACACTAGTGGGAACATTTGCACTGCTCCTGGGAGCATGGAGGGCTCAGGAGCATATCTGAAATGCTTGTACACCAACACACAGAGTATGAGAAACAAATAGGACAAACTGGAAGCACTGGTCAGCTCTCAGAGCTACGATATCATTGGTACTAGTGAGACTTGGTGGAATGAGTCCCGTGACTGGAGTGCTGGGATGGAGGGCTACGGGCTGTTCAGGAGGGATAGGCAGGGCAGGCAAGGTAGAGGTGTCACACTATGTGTAAGGGAGAGGTTTGATTGTACAGCCCTTACAGTTAGGGATGATGTGGTTGAGAGCCTCTGGGTGAGGATTAGGGGGATGGAAAACAAAGGAGATGTTGCAGTGGGTGTCTACTACTGATCACCCAGCCAGGATGTAAGCACTGATGAGTTATTCTATAGGCAGTTAGGAGAAATTTCGGGATCAGTAGCCCTTGTCCTTGTGAGAGATTTCAAATTCCCAGACATCAAGCGGGAATATCATACTGCTGCAACGAGCAGGTCTTGGAAATTGTTGAAGTTTGTAGGAGATAACTTCTTGTCACAGGTACTCAGTGAGCCAATTAGGAAAGATGTCCTCCTAGACGTGCTATTTGTGAACAGAGAAGGACTTGTAGAGGATGTGATGGCAGGTGTCTGTCTTGGCTACAGTGATCATGAAATGGTTGACTTTTTAAAATTTTTGGCGTAATAAGAAAAAAGGACAGCAGAGTTGTTATGCTGGATTTCAAGAAAGCAAACTTGAAGCTATTCAGGGAGCTATTTAGCAGAGTACCCTGGGAATCTGCTTTGGAGGGCTTAGGAGTCCACGATTGCTGGTCAGTCTTTAAGAACCACCTTTTAGAAGTACAAGAGCAGGCAATCCCACTGTGTCATAAGTCAAGCAAGCGGGCCAGAAGACCAGCTTGGCTGAACAGGGAACTACTTGTGGAGCTCAAGAGGAAAAAGAAATTGTATGATCTCTGGAAGCGAGGTCAGGCTTCGCAGGAAGATTGCAGAGCCGGGGTTCATATATGCAGGGAGAAGCCAAAGCTCAGAGTTGAAACTGGCCAGTGTTGTTTCAGATAACAAGAAGGGATTTAAGTGTGTTAATAGCAAGAAGACGTCTAAAGAAAACATTGGACCAACACTTGTTGAAGATGGTCATCTGACTAATAGGGATGAAGAAAAAGCAGAGGCATTCAATGTGGTTTTTGCCTCAGTCTTTAATAATACTGATAGACCTTGGGCTACCCGGGTCCCTGAGTCGCAGGACTACGAGTGTGGGAACACTGACTTTCCATTTGTGGACACTGAAATTGTAAGGGACCAGCTGTATCAGCTGAATGTTTACAAGTCCATGGGGCCTGATGAGATTCACCCCAGAGTACTGAAGGAGCTAGTAGATGTTATGGTAGGACCCCTTTCGATCACCTACCAAAGGTCTTGAGAGTCTGGGGAGGTCCCTGCTGACTGGAAACTAGTCAATGTCATTCCAGTTTACAAAAAGGGTGTGAGGGAAGACCCAGGGAACTACAGACCTGTTAGTCTAACCTCAGTTCCTGGAAAAATTATGGAGAAGATTATACTGAGTACTACTGAAAGGCATTTAAAGAATAATGCAATCATCAAGCACAGTTAACATGGGTTCACAAAGGGAAAGTCCTGTTTAACTGATTTGATATCCTTCTATGATAAGGTCACCCACCTAGTGGATGAAGGGAAGGCAGTGGACATAGTTTTTCTGGATTTTAGTAAGGCTTTTGATACTGTCCCTCACAGCATCCTTCTGGACAAGTTGTCCAGCTGTGGGATGAGCAGGGTCATGGTGCACTGGGTTTAGAACTGGCTGAAGGGCAGAGCTCAAAGGGTTGTAGTGAATGGGGCTACATCTGGCCGGTGACTGGCCACCAGTGGTGTTCCTCAGGGTTCAATTCTAGGGCCTATCAACAATAAGGATGCAGGAGTTGAATGCACCATTAGCAAGTTTGCTGATGATACCAAACTGGGAGGTGCTGTTGACTCTCTTGAGGGACAAGAGGCCTTGCAGAGGGATCTAGAGAGATTGGAGCATTGGGCTATGATTAATGGGATGAAATTTAACAAGTCAAAATGCCAGATGCTGCACCTAGGATGGAGTCATGCCGGGCACAAATATAAATTGGGCACAAGTGGCTGGAGAGCAGCCCTGCAGAAAGGGAGCTGGGGGTGCTGGTGCACAGCAGGCTCAGTGTGAGTCAGCAGGGTGCCCTGGCAGCCAAGAGGGCAACCCGCATCCTGGCGTGCACCAAACACAGCATAACCAGCCGGTCAGATGAGGTGATTATCCTGCTGTATTCAGTGTTGGTGCGGCCTCACCTTGAGTATTGTGTGCAGTTCTGGGCCCCACAATTTAAGAAAGGTGTGCAGGTCCTTGAATGTGTCCAGAGGAGGGTAACAAAGGCGGTGAAAGGGCTTGTACTAGTACTTGGCTAGTATCTCTAGGAGCTGCCACCTCTGTCTTTATTCCTTACTCTATAAACCTTGCATGCTTGTACATCACTTGTACATCACTTTCTCAAAAAAGTATTTAAAAATAACAATTGTCATTTGCTGCTATAAACAAGAAGGGTGTACTAGACATGTTACATACCACCTGTCAGTGTTATTCTCAGTAATGGAGAGAAATAATCCAGATAAAGTATGAAAAAACAATTCTCTTGAGAAAAAGCAGTAACGGCTGCAGAAAGTCATGGACTGTAAGACCCATTCACCTATGTTTCAGTAGAGGAGGCCCTAGGTGCAGCCTCAGTATCCAACCCTTTTGGGCCATTTGGATGACTCAGCAAAAGTATCTATCTATGCATCTATGATCTGCTAAGACTGGAATGAGATGTTTCCCTTCATAATTATCTTTCTTTTCATTTAAATAAAGCCAGCAGATGAGGATCAAATAATAGAAACTGTTTCTGTAACTTTTATGGGTTTTACAGACATTTGCTGAATTTGCCCAGTATTTGCGTTCAAGTTGGAGATTCCTCATAATATTTAAGAAGCTGACATAACTCTCAGATTGGTGAAGACAGCAGAAGGTGGTTCTAAAAAATACACTGAGAAAGTGACAGTCAAATCATCTGTTATGTTTGCACTAACAGCAAAGTGTGACACAAAGCTTGCAGAGGAAGAGCAGTAACACAGCACAGGTCTGTAAAGGTATCCTGTCTACCCCATGGGAAATCAGACACAAGAATATTTCGGAGTCTGGAATATTGAAAGGTTGATTTGAAGAGTCTCTGGCTACTCACCGCACTACCTCACAGAAGAAGCAAGCATGAGGGAGTCAGTAGCACAGGCTAATAGCCACCAACTGCATGCCTTTATCAGTATACTGACACACAGCCCACAGTATACTTAAAGCTGTGAAAAATCATTTAAGCAGCAGGCAGTAGGGATACTACAGCAGCAGAATTGCTGAGGCAGAAGGGGGGGTCTCCCAAAGACTGTTTAGATGCCACATACAATTTCCTGCCATCCACAACAGTCTGTTGTGTGCGGGGATTTCCTGAAGATCTGTGGGGTTTCCTTAAAAGCCTCCATTAGAAGGTGATACCTCCTTTAGTTTTTGGGATAAAAAGCCACGTTCCTCTGCTGCTCTCATATCTCTTTGCTGGAATAATATATAGAAAGCTCTGTGTTTTGCTATGCCTAGATCTCCTGAAGCGTAGGCATATCTTTACAACTGCTCTTTGCCTTCATCTCATCACATCTTCTATGAAATTATGCTAATGCACAGGGCTTTATCAAGGAAAATAAACAGCAGTACTGAACAGTTTCCTTGCTCACCGTTCTACGCACTCCTTACAACAGCAAAATTGCCATCACCGATCACCTTCCCCACTTTATACTTCTCAAGAATGGTAGGTGACCCTGAGCACTTGTTTCCATTCACACCTGCAAAAAAGCAAGGTCAATAATGCAAGCTGAAGAGAAGTGTCAGCAGGATGTAATATATCCCCAATGGGTTCCACAGATACAGAACAGTCACAAATGCAAAACAAAACTTAAAAGTAAGCTGTTTTCTTCACAGCTTATTTCCTTGTTTTTATCTCAAACGTAAGAAAGAACAAGATAAGACTAATCAGAGCTGTTTAACCTTTTAACACACAAATCAAATATTACTATGTTTTTGTGTGGACATATTCTAAAAGCAATGAATGCAGTTAGAAGTCCTTAGACTAAGTATTTTCTGAACTCAAAATACTTTTTTTGAAGTATCTTTTTGCATGCTCAAAGCAAAAATGCAAATAAGATTCATCTACAATGCATGTAAAAGAACCGAAAGTTTTATCTGCTGAATTCCTTCAACTTCCCTTACCTGCTGCTGAACAGCCAAAATGCAAATAAGTTTGATAGCTGCTTGTTTCAGTATTTTTAAATTTAAAAATTGACTCTAAAATGAAATTTTAAAAAATTTTTAAAATAACATTGCTTTAAAGAGATAAGGAATGAAAGGTTAAGTTTAGCTAAGGTCAATTGACAGGCTAGTGGTTCTACCTGAAACACAATGTGCTGTTTTGAGGAGGGCTTCACTTTAAAACCATCCACAAATGCATTTCTCGTGATACTCTGCAGGTCATGTTCAAAATCACTCAAATTCCTAATAGTGACTACTGAAGAGCAGGGTCCACTAATATACTGCCACTTGACAAAAAAAGAACAAAATTTATTTCCTAGCTTTACTGCCTTGATGCAGAAAATATGATGTTGGCAAGGTATCAAACATCTCAGAACACAAAATGATTTGGAGTCATCAGAAACCATCTAAAAGTGCTAAACCAACTGTCACCTACAACAAAATTTTTGCAAGGACTGTTAACAATTATTGGTGTCCTACCTTCGGGACTCTGGCAACGGAGTGATTCAGGTACACCATTCACATTAGAAGAAGATCCACCATGTGGAGGGATCTATGGAAGCACAAAAGAACTTATTATTTCTGATGGTAAAATAATCACGACAAGAAGCTAGACAAAAGAACAGCAAAGTTAAAAAAAAAAACACCCACCCTAAAAAACCCACCTATACAGAGTCAGTTGACTTTTCTACTCCCATCTTATTTTTATTCTTGCTTTCTCACAGTTCATCATCATTATAATACATCATTGTCACTTGCACCGATTTAAGATTCAGCCCTGATATTCCCATTTAGATAAATAGTTGAACAGATTTCAGTAAACAGCACAGAAAATTCCCTCCAGCTGCACCAAGTTCTATCTAAACACCATAGAGTCAGTGCGTGTGGAGGCAACGTTCTCTCCTCATTCTACACAAGAAGATCATTACAAGACACTCTGCACACATTTTCATGTAAGCCAGAGACAGCCATCTCCAGACAACTCTTCAGTGGCCAGCGCAGCAAGCATGTGCTATCATGCTGTAGTCTAACACATCTCTTCATAGCTGGCACTGTCTGAGGTTTCCCTAACTGAACTCTGTCAATATATGCTCTCTTTAGATTAGCACTGAAGCATGCTAGGAAGGTAATGTAGAAATGCTTGCATGGCCCTACTAGTTTTCATTTAAAGAAGAGAATTTTGGCATAGGTGGCGCGGTAGTCAGTCAGATTTGCTTGGTAACCTAGCGGTCTATATTTTAGGTTCTTATGGATGTGAAGATTTATGACATCTACAACCATTTCAAGTTAGATGTCTGATATACATCCAGACATAGGTCCAGTTTTAGTAACTGTGACGCTGTGTAAAAAACAAATATCTAAATGATTTTGAAGAATGAAGGCTGAGGAAAATTACTTTTGCTGCACTAACAACTTAATTGGTACTCGATCTGGATCTTCACAATTCTACTGAAAGTCATCCTGTAATACTGCCCAGGGACATACACAACAATAGATTTTTATTTTTAAAAAGGGTGGAGGCATAGGAATGAATGCCATAAATAGTAAAACGTACTGGATGTGTTCTATGCACCACTGTGTTATAAGCTCTCCCATTACAGTTAAGTATAGGGATGCTCTATGAAATTAAAATGCATCTTAGATCATTCCCCCTCCTCTACATAACATTTCTTGCTGTTCTGTGAAGTTCCATATCTTGTTTTCTTCATGGGCTATTATAGCAGTTCTCACCACTCACCACATAACGGATTAAAATGCTTCTCTGCCTTAAGCTCAGTGTCTGTTGAAATGGCTTTGCATGACACCAGGAATGCAAATGCAGCATTTTCCGTTTTAGCTGACATTGTCTGGTTACACTGCTGAATATTTTAAATCATTAACACTATTGTCAATGAAAGAACTGAACTGACAGATAGGGATATTGTCTAAAGGCTCATGAAATGCTAATGAATGCTTAAGTTTCTAGTGGCAGCTGAGCTGCCAAATCAGCTAAAGGTACAGTAACTAGAAGCTGTACAACTTGATTTTGCAGAGCCTCTAAAACGATGATGTTTACTAGCATTTGGCATAGAAGTAGTGTCAAACAGCAACCAGTCAGTTACTACTCTGCTCCTTGCTAATAACTTAAAACCATGTTATGTTAATGCTGCTGCCTTTCTGAGTTGTCTAGTTATTTAACAAGGATCAGGAACAAGGACATTTGGGTTAAATGACATTTGTTCAAAATCATGAGTCAGTCTCTTAACCAGTCAGTCACATTTTCTTCAAGCATGAAGAGGAGATAACAGAACAGATCACTGAAAAGTATTAGTCATCAGCCAAAAAGATTACTAATCTATTTTAAGTTTTCAGTGAGTGACAATACATAGGAATATCTAGCCCACATTTCCAATTCCTTCATCCTTGTAATCAGGTCAGAGCATGACTGGGCACATTCCTTCTTACCACAATATTTACAAGAAGGAAGCAAACAGCAACAGAAAAAAAAGCTAAAAAGAATACAAAAAGGAAAAAAAAAATCTAATGCTGGTGGTGTGGCTGAGATGCTAGATCAGAATCTGAAACAGCAGGTTTAACCTTAGCTCAGCCACTAATTTGCCTCATGGCTCTAGACATGAGGCTGAACTCACTCCACCAGAGCAACTGCCTGTAATTTGGGTGCTGTAGGTCTATGTCTCAGTTCCTCAGCAGCAAAATCAGCCTAGTCTTTCCCTACTGTGTCAGAGCACAGTAGAAATAAACTCTTAAGATGCCTGCGAGGTGCTTGACTAGCCAGAAAAGGTGGGGAGGAGGTAGGAATTGACAATAAGTGACATAAATTTATTTTTATTATTAAAGTAATTTTCTAATCATTTCACTACCCAGTGACATGTAATATTTAGAATATCTTTTACTGTTGGTATCCCAACAGCTGCAGGTATTTTGAAGGTGAAGTAAAGATTTTGGATGTGCAAGTAGACTCGACTGGTTCACTAGCCAGTCCTGAAGTAGCCAGAAGAGAAAAGGATGGATGTTGCTTTGATACTACGCTAGTGAATATGGATGGCATCTACAATCACACCACAGATTAGGTTTTGCACCAATTCCTCCTTCTGTTTTCTAGTCCACACAGCACTACTGCTCTCTTCCAGTACTGTTCCCCTTACAGATGACAAATTCAGAGTGCACAGGCCTTAAATCCACCCTCTCTCACATACACGTGCAAGTCCTAGAAAACTCAGACCTAAGGCGGAATTTGATTCTTTGTTTTTAAAAGCTCACAGAGTAATTTAGTGCAGCAATGGCTATCCAGCCCTTCGAATAAAACGATTGCCTCAGAATGTGGATGCTATTGGCCAAGAACATCTTACACCGACAGTCATTCCTGTGGCATTTGAACATTATGCAATACAGAATACAACAATTATTGCTTTTACTTCCCTCAAGTTGTCTCCCCGCAGTTAATTTGTGTTTCAACAGCACATTCAGAGTTAAATGCACAACACAACATAGTTGTTAGAGATACTGAGAATATCTTGGTGAGCACACAGTTCACAAAACTAGTTGCATATCATTTTACAGATTAATTAAAGATGCTGTAAAAAGTTGCAAAAGGTACTGAGCTGAAAAAAACCTGCCCAACTGTTTTGTTTTCTTCACATGCTGAACTATTTTCTGCGGAATAACCATTTCTCCAGGTTAACAAAAATATCTAAACACGTTTCTCTATATTTATATTATTTTATATAGACTGACTGTGACTTAAGTCACCAGGTTTATCAACATGACATGTGGTTTTGTGAGAGACACTCACATTAGATCTGTCATATCCATAGACTTAACACACCTACTTTAGTACTGAACGTGCTTATTACTAAGGACAACATAACAACTAAGGAACAGGTATTTAGCATTCTTCCTTTCACCCCTACCAATATTCAACCCATTAAAAACTCTATTTTATACTTTGTACTGTAGGATTTTTTTTTTTACTATTATTATCTGAAGTATCCAATGTATAATGTGCCAGACAGCTGCATCCTGCCAGATACTGTGTGTATCAGGTTTTCGACTTTTAAGTTAATGATAAGAAATTGAAAGAAAAAAAACAACAACAAAAAAAACCCCCAAACCATAAAAGCCTTTAAACCATCACAGAGTCCAAGAGTATGAACTGAAATGGGTATGCAAATATAAGGTATATAAGTAGCAGGGAGGGACTGGCCCAAGATTCCCTTAAAATCTGGATCAGAGCATAAGTCAGTGATTTGGGTATGAAAAAGCAGCAGCTTGACAGTCATTTTAATCAAGCTACATCTACTAGTCCGGTAGCAAAGATTTTTAATAAATCTTTTGAGTTAAAATGCTACCATATACTGAAAAAATGTAAACATAGTGCTTGTATATAAAATAGAAATGTGCAGGGACATAAGAAAGCAATCCCAGATAACTACACGTCTGGTGGGATTTTATTTTTTGTCTCATGAGAGTGTGAGGAAGGATCCACAGATATAAATCCATATTTTCTCTTGAAGTGGAATGGAACATCAGCTGACAAACCTTGGCACTCAGGATTAGATTAATTGCCCATTACACGAATGTTTGTGGAAGCACTTGGGGCTTTTATTCATATTGAAGGAAATACCTAACTTCTTGGGAGCTACATGGGATGCTGCCTTCTAGAGCATCCATCTAAAGGTTTCCTGTGTCTGTCCTTCTTGCCTGTCTGGGTAGAAATGAAGGGCTTTTGCCACCAGGTTGCTAGGCATACAAAGGCCCTGTGTGCATTTTCCTGTACACGTATGTGCAAGTGCTTCTTTGACTTCAGCCAGACCTCCTATCGTTGCGCAACATCTTCAGAGTATATCTAAGATGCACCAAATGTGCTGCGCTTGTTCTCCAGCACATCCATAATGCGCTGAAGAGACTCTGAACTGTATGGTACACATGTACAATTATGTACGCACACCCACACCCTTTTGGCTGGAAAATGCCAGAGAGAAATATGGGACCCTTACACAAACATTATTATTATTTTGATCCTGTAATACCCTCAAAGTGCATCTAGCCAAACTTAGAAAAAGTATGTCTAATATTGTTAACTTTTCCTTGAGTTCTGATCTGGCATTGCTGTGGTAATGTTTCATCTGAAGACTAAGAAGAGAATGAACTCTCATGCCTTCAGAAAAACTCCTTGATACTCTCAAAGCTTTCTCTGTCTTTATGAAAACATTCAAATTGGTGATGAATCTAACTGTAGACTATGAATATTTTAGTGAAGTTGTGAATTAACTGTTTGCAGAAGTATTCTCTGGAATCTGGGGACACTTTTATAGTGTCACTGTAATTCATCCTGGAAGGCCGCAGTAAGAAAGGGCTAAAAGATATTCCAAACATAAACGAGAAGTTATTTATATAACCAGTATTCCAGTGAGATGTTGTTAGTATTTATTATTATAATGCTTAATAGTAACATAATCTGTAAGACAGTAACTTACAGTTTTTAAGCGATACTTAAACACTGCTAGTAAACCAAATATACTGAGAAGCTACTTGTAACAATACAATAGCCAATTAGAGCATAGTGATTTTGCTACTATTAATTTGAGCATACATGGTATAGCACATATATAATGTCATGCATTTTGTTGCACTGCTCTGGAAACACTGAAGAACCACATAAAAATTTACCCTTTTTCTAAAGAGATTTTGAGTTGCATCACATTATGTAAAGCATTTAGCAAACTGATGTCAACGTTGGATGGACTTGACACTAAGTGCAATACCAGCACAAATTAGCCAACTCTTTTTATCCACTGTATGAGCAAGAAAGATGCTGAATTGTAAATTCAACAAAGGCAGCAGTTAAAGAATTCCTCCAAGAACTGCTATCGCACCTGTGTCACTAGGTTGGATAATTGCATGGTAATATTCTTAACATGTAACTGCTAACAGAAGCACATGTGTACAAAACTGAAGGGATTAAAACCTTGATGAAGATAGACACTAGTCCTTCAAATCACTTAAGCACATGTTTAACTTTAAGTACATTAACATCCTCGTTGAAGTAAAAGGGACTACTCAATAGCTTAAAGTTAAGCAAGTACTTAAGTTAATTGTTGGATCAGGTTTTAATGCCCTTTCACTTTGGTCATTTGGTCAATCAATCGAAAAAGTAATACTGGGACAAATTCAAACACAATGCTATTTAGCATAATTGGGATTCTAAGAAAGGCCTCAACTGTAAAGCTTCTTGATTTGTACAATTTTATCTTCTTTTTAAAAAGATGACAGGACTTTGTGGTACTTAATTTCAAGAGGGGACAATAAAACACATCCAAGTAAGCATAAGGAAGTTACAACACCACTTCCCCAAAATCTCATATTTAATCTAGTTTCTGGATGATTTTTATGGTATGAAGTGTGCATAGTAACAGATGTACTAGAAGAGCTAAGAGTCAAAGTACCCCTAGCAGCATTGCATGTCTGGGTATCTATAAATGCACACTTAGAAGCAAAGAAAAAGGTTAAACCTTTCAATTGTTACCTGCCACAGAACAGCAGAAGGACTCCTCTCAGTTGTCCTGTGCCACCTAATGCACTATTACCATTATTTCTTAATCCATGAACTAGTTTTAATCCCTATGGAAACGTTAATAGAAAAATAAACTCAGCACACTTGCTCAAAAAGAATGTCGTACAGGTAGTCATTTACTTCATGCCCATACTTGCTAACTTTCATATCTAAATCTTTACCTTGAAACAAACCCTCTGTGAAGTGCTTAGTTACAGGCTAAAACTGTGATGTTAAAAATAAACAACTTCAATAAGAATACACAGTAGCATGCAATTGGGTGCATGGTATCCATATTTGTCACTTACTGGAATAAAGGCATTTATTTGGGGTTGTGGGAAAATTCTGTAGTGTTTACTATTCTTAAGCCATAGCATAAATTCCTTACTTCAATATAATCTTAGACTCCAGTACAATTTTTTTAAAACACTTCTGCAAGATTAGGATGTTGGACAGCAAACTGGCTGACTGTATGTACTGAACAATTAATAGCACAAGGGCACGCTGGTTGGAAGATCTAAATAGAAGGAAAGCCCTTCTCTTTAAAGATAAAGCTGTTCACAAGGAGTGTTTCCTGCAAGGAGTTTTCTGTGCCTGAGCGTACCACTTCTGCTTATAAGGTGTTATGATGCAGAAGGAATCCTTGGCGACTGAAGAGACTTCACTTTAAAGGAAAAGTGGCATTTGGAGAATATGATGTAAGACTCAATGTCTGAGGCTGAGAAAAAAATGCTGCTGCAATCAGTATCTTTTGCAAGTTTACTGCCTTGATGACTAGCATTATCACTTCAGCTCTACATTTATCGTCAAACTTCAAAAGGCTTAGCCAGGTTCTAATCTATAGTAAAATATTTTATTTTGAACTGGCTTTCCAAACAACACAGTTTTTAAAGTACAGTTCATGTGCAGCTGCTCCAATGGTCTGCTCTTTACAGGAAATAGAAACATCAACCCTGATTTGTTCCCTTTTCCTGCTGCCCCAAGCTCATATAAAACCATTATTAAGTGTTGCTGTTTCACGCTCTACAAAAATAAACAAATATGATTTCTACACAACAAATCAGCCAAAATATTGCATTTCCAAAGCCAGAAATATACTTTATTCTTTCACTGTCTGCCATGGTATTTATATCTACACTTTCATTCAGCTGTAGTCATGGCACCTTCTTTATGCAAGTGCAGGAAGCCAGACTACTTGTCTGCGTAGCGATGCAGTCTTAGCAACAAGGAATTATTTAACAATAGGGAAAAGCAATAATCTCAAAATGATAAAATTGGTCCCTGCTTTCCCTCTGTTTTCCTCATCAGACTGGCCAAGATCAATCCTACAAAAATAACAATGGGTTTCTTAAAAGAATCTGGTTTTGCATAAAACCATGCCTCCCTGTTACTGGTTTTTGTTGATACTTCACCAAAACAGCCATTACTACTACAACATAATCAAGAAACAAGGGTCACTCCACAGTGCACTTGATACTTGATCCTTTTGGAATTTATCCTGAGATTCACCAGATAACTTTCCCTATCTTTAGTCTGAGGAGCACAGCTGGGATCCTCCTACTGAACAGATGCATCCTAATGGGATAAAACAAGAGGTACTCACTACTTCAGTAACATGTCAGGTCTGAGATGATTCATTTGGTTTTGTTGTTTTCTTTGGTCATATAGGGATGAATTATTTGACACAAAAAAACATTAGTATCCAGCATCAATTAAATTCCAAAATGAAAAAGTACAACAGCCTACTTCAGTGAAATTGACAGTGAAAGGGAAAGAGGACATGTCCACTTTACTGAAAATTGCTTGTTACTATCAGAATTATCTCTATCTTAATGGAGCTTTAATCAGCTAAAAGCAGACAGGATAACATGGGAAAAAAACCAAACCAAATTATCTAGTTTCTAAACTTGTAATTTCATTAAAGAAAGACAAAAGAGCATTTGTTAAATATAGTGCAGAGCAGCTGAGAGCCTCAAGTCCAATGATTTTGGTGTCCTCCACTGTAAGTTCTATAGCAGAGCTGTCCAGTCAAATTTTAAGACACACAGTTCTAATTTTCAATGTCAGAACTATTACTGCTCTTGAAAATGTTTTATAGAGGGAAGGCCAATCTATGTTGCTTTGGACAAAGAGGAGCTATGGGATGGTACAGCTCAATGACATAAAGGCAGAGATCAACACTAAATTGCCTCGGTGAACCAAACAAATAAAAATATATTAGAATTAAACAAATAAATCAAAATCTTTTCTCAGAATTATCACAGAAGCCTCACAGAAACCAGTGCCACACTCCTTGCAAAACAGACAAAGACTTGGTAACAATTAGCATGTCAAAACCCAAATCTAAATACTATTCAAATCACGTCCTTTGGCCAGTCTCATAATTGAGAAAACAGTTTTTCACAGAATTATGCAGCCTCTTCACAACTGTTGTGTTCACCAATGGGAGCTATTACTTGATCAGAATAATCAGTGCGAACCATCCAGTGTGCTTCCAGAAAGGCCGCAATTGATGATTTCATAAGAAAATTCTCCTTGAAAGGACAGCTGCATAAATGCAGCAGTAAGATGCTCAACTGTGCTCCAGACTGTTCCTTTTATTTTACTGAGCAAAAGGCACAGAGCAGCCTCTAAGAACTGTAAATGCTACCAATTTTTAAGTGGGAGAGGAAGAGAATTCTCTTGGTGCAACACAAAGAAAAAGCTGCCAGACACCAGGCTGCTCCCAAAGGAACCCCTCACACACTTTCAGGCAGCAGACTGCATTAAGGGGTGAAATTGTGTGCCATGGTTAAAGAAGAGTGCTTCAGATGAAATTCTGGGCAATGCTACAATACTTATAAGGTATCCAAAAGAAGATACTACATTTATATGGGCTGATGGAATATAAATTACTTGGGGGGGGGTTTCTGCAGTCCACAAAACAATGGAAAATTTGGAGGGCAAATTGGCGTATTCAAGCCACCATCACCCTCTGTGTTTCCTAAGCTGAGAGTTCCATCCTGCCAACCAAAGACAAAATACAAAAATCTTACTTCAGATCTCTTCTCCACTTCAACTCAAAAAATCATACTAGCAAGGCGACTCTATAGAATTATAACTTTTTTCTTTTTTTTTTTCTTTCTTCAGCATTGCTCTAATACATCATTCAATAAATAATGGAATTTAGGGGTTTTGATGGTTATTGCACTTACCTTGAGTCCACGAAAGCTGCCTGGACTTGTTGGCGAAGAACTGGACGACTTCGTAGATTTTGGGGTGGATAATTGACTACTTGGCGTTCCATTAACTGGCCAAAGCAATAAAAGCAAACAAATGAAAGAAAAGATGAATAAAAGTCAAAAACTCTAAGTTCCTTTTAAACATCACATACCTCTCTGACAAGTTATCACTCAAGTCTGCATACAAAGACCAAAACAGGCTCCTCAGCATTTAGTAATAAATTATACATTTGCATGCTGCACAACTGCACCCCCAAAGCTCATGTAGCTGGGTATAGGATCAAGAAGACACACAAAATATTGCATTGCCATTCTAGAGATTAAAAAGGGCCTATTCTGTCCTTTACCAGTGCAAGAGCTATGGGCAAAAAATAGCCACAGCCTTTTAAAATTATATCATTTATTGTGATATTGGACAATAAAATATGAAGAGAGAAAGTGTTCATAAAGATATTTGACCCTCCATCTCCTTTTTGGATCAACGGCTTACTTTCTAGGTAGAATGTTTCACAGAACACAAGTTGTTTTTGTTTGTTTTTTTCCAAGAAAAACAAACAAAGAAACAAGAAGTATGAGCTGTTTGGATGATAAAGAACTTAAGCAGTAGGTCAGAAAATATTGATTCAGGGGGAAAAAAAAATCAACGAGGTAAAAGCTAGTAGCTTATTTCTGAACTTCCAAGAAGTTTAAGTGTCTGTGAAAACATACAATATCCTCCCTCTTGACTTCAAGAGTTCATTCAGTTTAAGTCCAGTTTTCCAGAGGCCTGATCTGTTTTTATCTCTGGTGACTTGAATATAACTTAGGTCTGTCCTTGTATTTTTTCTGAAAAATACAAACTGATGAATTTCATTATGCAGACAGAATAGCACACTGTTCATCCTTTACAAATATGATGCAACATTATATGACGTGACATTATTTCCTCTCTATCTGAACCTCATTTTTCCTGGGAGAGGAAAATACTAGGCAGAAATTTAAGAGCTAAAAAGGTTTCATAACTGATTCATGGTGAAGAATTATTTTTTCAGACAGAAAAAAACAACCCTGGCAAATAGAAACTGAGCTTCAAAGTAAATAACAGTTACACCTGCACATATCCTTTACACACTCAGAGGTCTGTCATGGGTTATGCATCACTTCTTAACCAGCACTACTGGATTTATCTTACAAGTGTCTATTAAGCTAGTACCCTAACATTCTCTGAGTGCTGAAGATGCCTTCCAAGTACTATTTTTACAACCTGGGCAGTCTATCTGCCAGTAGGCCAGGCTGACTGCACTGCACCTTCCACAAATCTGTTTTTCACAAAAATCTCTTTCTCTGATGTGTGCTGTTAAGATATAACTAATTAGCATTTAGCTACAGAATAAGTCTATGTTGAAGTCTGATAAATTGGATTTATGTTCCCAGATCTGTTACAGGACTAAGAGCTTAGTCTTTTCTACTAAAAGTATTCAGTATGTTTAAGATATTATTGTCTTGACTTTAACAAGAGCTGCCTGTAAGAACAACAGGCAAATTATTTCAGTGTTTTTTAAAGAAGCTAAAAGTATTTAGGAGTATATGTCTCTCCCGCAGAATTCTTTTCTTCGTTTTAGATAACCTTCTTGAAACTTGGTGCGCCAGGTTTCAATGCCTCCTTGTTTTATTAAGAATTTGCAAGTATGACAATGAAAAGGGCTAGTGAATGCTATCTTACTGTTTTCCTGCTTCTCTCGTACACAATTTGCTCTAGCCATTAGAAAAAATACTGAGGTGTAAAGTTCATGACTAAAAATGAGAGACTTCAGTAGAAGAATTTGCTTCCAAACGACCAACTATTACTACAGGAGGAAAAAAAAATTATTTATTCACAAAATTCTTTTATACGACTCACAGAAAGGTCACTATTTCCTGAACATGACCATTGAGGCCTACACTGTAAGACATCCTTATCTGTCTCTAAGTCACTACCATCCTTTTAAGCATTGACAGAACCACTAAACTCTACGTGTGAAATTGGCTGGTTAACATAATCTTCTTCCCTCTCACAACTGTTTAAGGAAAAACATCCCAGCCTACACTGACAGCACTCTAGCTCTGCTAATATCTTAAGATACGCTTGGTGGACAAGTGTGGTGTTCTGAGCCAGAGGTGTGACTAGATGATGTCCAGCTGTAGATACAGCTTTGCCAGCGTCTTCCGAGATCCACTGCATGTGAGCTGGTACTCAACTGCAACAACAGTAAAAGCTGGAATTGGCCCTGTGTAGGTGTAAAAATTTTGCATCTATAGGGAGTCAGCCAAGCACCAGCTTGTGCTGGTTTTGGCTGGGGTAGAGTTAATTTTCTTCATAGTAGCTAGTATGGGGCTATGTTCTGGATTTGTGCTGAAAACAGTGTTGATAATACAGGGATGTTTTAATTATTGCTGAGCAGTGCTTACATAGAGTCAAGGCCTTTTCTGCTCCTCACACCGTCTCGCCAGCGAGCAGGCTGGGGTGCACAAGAAGCTGGGAGGGGACACAGCTGGGGCAGCTGACCCCAACTGACCAAAGGGCTATTCCACACCATATGACATCATGCTCAGCAATAAAACTAGGGGAAAGGTTGGCAGGGGGGACCACTGCTTGGGGACTGGCTGGCCATCGGTCGGTTGGTGGTGAGCAGTTGTTTTCATTCACATCACTTGCCCTTCTTGGGTTTTCTTTCTCTCTCTCTGTCGCCTCCTTTTTCATTACATTTTTTATTATTATTATTATTATATTTCAATTATTAAACTGTTCTTTTCTCAACCCACGAGTTTTCTCACTTTTACCCTTACAATTCTCTTCCCCCATCCTGCTGGGGGAGGGAGTGAGCGAGCGGCTGTGTGGTGCTTAGTTGCCAGCTGGGGTTAAACTACAACGCTGCTATTGACTTGCTGATTATTTCATGTATGTGCAAAACTTACCTTTCTTATCTATTTTCTAAGTTGTTTTGAGGTTTCTTTTGACACGTACACCAGCCTGAACATACAGAAAAAAAATTCTTCTCTGTTGTTCTTTGAGTAGTACATATTACGCTACAATTCTTCAGCATATTGGAATGTTGAAAACTGAAAACCCTATGAATACCTTTTAAATTGTTAACTTCTAGTATGGTCCAAAGTCTCAACTTATCTGCTAATCAAAACGCATGTTACTTGTTTTAGAGATACTTTCACTTTGAACTGAAGGTTCAAAGAGGTTTCTCGGTGTTTTAGAACTTAGGCTGAAATAACACAAGAAAACAAAGGAAGGTAAGAAACTGCAAATAAAATAAAAAACTACGGCATGTGTTTTTGCACTGCTTTTTTCAGCAACTCTTACCCCTCTCTCTTTGCATTGGCTGAAATTTTCTGTTATAATACGCTTTAGAATACACATACAAATGTATTGCTTCTCAGAATGCTCCTCTACTTGTAGTCAAATTATACCTTTACAAATTTAACTTTGATACTATTAGCAGACATCCAACAACTATAAAGCATCATTTATATTATTTCACTCAAACAATCTACTTCAATAAAAAACCTACACCCATTACGTCTCTGGTTCACTGAATGCAAAGATGTGTGTTTCAAGCTTGAAAATAGTCACAAATACAGCAAAAAGCATACAGGTAAATGGAGAGGGAGGAGACACACTAGTGATATACAGCCATAATAGCAATGGCTCACCTGGGGATTTTGCTGAAGAATAAGCACTGGAGTAGTGGCCACCCCTCTTTACTGTACTCATATATTTGACACAAAGGAAAAAGACATTAAGGAAAGAAGTTATTAAACAGCTCTGAACATGCATGAAAGGAAGAAGGTAAGTAAAGACTACATGAGAGAAAATGGCAAGTAAATAGAAGGATAAATACCAGACAGTTTGGATAAATTTTTCAAATTAACCTATCCAAAGGGGTGTCCAAGTAGAAGTAAGTAAGGAACTGACAGCATTGATTTCTAAATACTTTGCATAAAATTCAGTGATGATAGATATCCCATGCGATCTCATTGGAGTTAACAGGATTGCATGAAACGTAGATCAGTTGTGAAACTTGCCCTTCATGCTACCCTTTGTTGTTACTGCGATCCTTCTTTGAAGCTTTTCAGTTCAATATTCAACCTTTATAAACAGATGATAAATATTCCACTTTGAAAGAACCCAAAACCATAAAATTACTTTAACTAGCATCAACTAAGCAAAACAAATATTGATATGAAAATAAGAATATGGAACATGTTGCAGTTTTGAATACACACACAGGAGCTTACATGTATAGTTACATTCAAAACAGAGCATCATATATTTACATATTCAATGGTTTGATTTCAGGGCTACTTCTCCAGGTCTGAGGGAAAAAAAATAATTAAGTTTTATCATATTCAGAAATCAAATGCAGAGGTAAAAAAAGGAAAAAAACAAGTTTCTCCCTCCTATTTATTTGCATAAAAGACTCAATGGAAATATATGGTGTTCAGCCAAACTGCTGGCAAAAACACAATGTGAACCTTTCTTTGAAATTACAGGAAGCACAAGAAGAAGAAAAAATTTTCTCTGTTAATGGGCAATAACATTCCAGAACACCTCCTAAAATTACTTGAAACAGCAAAATCCAGTATTTCCAACAATATTAGGCTTATACAGGAGAAACCTTTCAAATTCAAAACACTTAAGGGTATACTCTAGTTCAATGAACATGAATTTAACCACATAACCGTCCTGTAGTTAAGTCTTCAAGAAAATCAAGTGCCATGCTGAAAACATATCCCAAGTGTACAATTAGCACAAATTATTCCAATGTTCATAAACTGAAACTTTTTGTGCCTGTTAATTAAAAAATAGAAACCACATTTCTTCTCAGGATTCAAAAATAAATGCAAATTTTATTATAAATTAGTATTAAATCTATGAGACAAACTGAAAAAACATTTTTTCCCTCAGGAAACAAAGCATGGCACTTGTATTTCAGAGCCAACAGTTTTTTCACCTCATTAAACAAATTGTAACTTTCATGTATTTTACGTGTTTAGCTCTTCCCTAGAAGTAGTACCTGAGGCAGGTGATTTGCTTCGACGTGAAGGTCCTGGACTTTTGGACCCAGTATGCCTCATGCCAGATGATCGTGAATAAGAGGACTTCATAACACGGCATTCTACAAAGCAAGCAGGTAGAGTTTTGACAACAGTTCAATGTACAGGCTTCTGCCAAACACTGCTGTTGGTGTTTATTATCCAGAAAATGAATATCAGTATTTTCTAAACATGCTTGCCCCACTGAATGAAACAAATTTACAAGAGCATCTCAGAGCTTTAACCTACATACCATACAAACATATTTGAGCTACTCAAACGCTGTATGTAATATTCTGCATGTAATATTTCTTCATGTCTTGAGGCTGGATTATAACTATAATTCAAGTTTGTACCTACGCACAGCTGAAAGAGTAAAGTCGTCAGCTGATGCCAAGGTTCTTCCAATAATTCAGTAAATCCCGCGCACTGTAATGGCAGCTTCATATAGGGCAACTGCACAGCAAGCCCCATTTACCTTCTTTTGCAAGAAACTGATGTTGTGACCAATTTTTAAAGGGGTGAAAAATGTCTATTGTTTCCAAAAGGCTGAGTCAATAGATTACTGCCATTTACCATCAGCTATATATCATTAAATAAAGGACAACCTAAATGGGAAAGGAATCAATAGACATACATGCATTGACATTTTGGAAACATTTTAATTCCTACAGTTAGCATCCACTGCAAATCACTCCCAATGGAATCATATAAATTTCCCTCCTAATGTCCCTGTTATTCATCACTATGGTGCCAATGCCATCATTACGATGCCACATCACCATCAATAAATAGTAAGTAGAGCTGCATGCCCTGCCAGTCAAGTCATGTTCCACTCTGTACCTAACCTGCTTTTCTCCATTAAGATCTCCAGAGTTATTAGAGGAAGCAGGGACCACCAAAGCTGAAGAGACAAAAGGGAGAAAAAGCCCTTCCATCACTGGGTTCTCAGAAAGGAAATGAGCCCATTAGTCTGTGCGTGGTGTAATGGGAAAAGCAAACTTACAGCCTTAAAATCTGGAAGGGAAATTATGATTTTGCCCAGAATGGGATTTGCAGTGTGAGTTAATACAACCATGCTCTTCCATTCCATTCCATTCCATACGAATAAAATCGTATCTTAGCTAGTCTAAAACTATGTTAAAAAAAATACCCTTCTTGTCACCTCCACAGTAGCTGAATCAACATAATCAGGCTGTTCTGGAAAAGTAGCATGCTGGCAATAACAATAGAATGGGAGCCAGCTGAATCCTCCATCCATCCAAATGTATGGAACAGTGGTTAGATATATACCTATACTTCTTGATGTAACTGAAGATTTTGTAATGAAATTAATGGCGTTTGTAAAAATTAGAAAAACAGCAGGTGCTTTTGCTTTCAGTTATCTGAGAGCAAGGCATAAACCCCCCCTCTTATTCACAACCTGAAGCTCTCCTCAAATAATCTGATGATTCTTGCCAGGGCAAGTTTTCTTTACCACAGATTAATTTTTTCATAAAAGAAATTCAGGCTGATTCTACAGATGAACCAATATAGACAGAAAAAACATGTCTCGTAGGGCTTGTAGTGATAGGACAAGGGGTAATGGTTTTAAACTAAAAAAGGGTGGATTCAGACTAGATATAAGGAAGAAATTTTTTATGATGAGGGTGGTAAAACACTGGAACAGGTTGCCCAGAGAGGCTGTAGATGCCCCATCCCAGAAAACATTCAAGGTCAGGTTGGACAGGGCTCTGAGCAACCTGATCTAGTTGAAGATATCTCTGCTCATTGCAGGGGGTTTGCACTAGATGACCTTTAATGGTCCCTTCCAACCCAAACCATTCTATGATTCTACGAACATGGAGAAAAAAAAACCCCATATATATATGATTTGATATTCCAAGCCAATTCTAAAACTCCCTGGTAGAGGACAGAGCTTTTTCCTTGAACTTACATTATAAATTTTCTCTTTACAGAAAAACAACTTTTGTAAACAAGTTAAATTCATGAGTAGTCCAATGGGAGACAGCATGGGCACAAAGTCCCAGCTTGTCTCACTTTCTTCCCCACCCAACACCCCCTATAACCTCACAATATAAACAGGCTCAACACTTCATCTATAGCAGAAAAGACTAGAATGTGTGAATTGTTTAACAGGACAATTCAAGATCTGAAATGAGCATCGTTACGTACGTGATTTTTCAAAAACCTCATGAAAACAGCAATATGGAAATCATCTTATAGTCACAGACGTCAAAAGTGAACATTTTTAAGAGATTTTAGATACATTAGATCCACAACTGAACCTTTTAAAACTCAGTGCTGTTTTCCATGTAACTTTAGGGACAGGGTCTGTTTTCCAGGAACATAGATAGATCAGGTTTGTTAGTGCATCTTAACACTTACAGAATCCAGATGATGGTTTGGAAAAACTTTTTTATCCATAGGAAAATATATTCCCATGTATATTTTCCTAAATCACACACCTCTTGAGGATTGAATGGCGGGGGGGGGGGGCAGGGCGGGGAAGGGAAGAGTTCTCAATGAAGTTGGCTATGTCAGTGGGTTTAGGATGTACAGTCTTACCGCTGTGATCCAACACGAAGTCATCCTGAGCATACCGGTACTTCTCAGGCCCACATGCAATGAAGACATCATCATCTCCAAAGAAGTCCTGCAAGCATGTCACCTTGACAGCAAAATATACAAAGCAAAATAAACAAATGCAGTACTTTCAAATACTAAATCTTCAGTTAGTCAGCAACAATTAATAAGTTTGTGTTTTTCTTTTCACAGTGATACCATAATGTTCTTTTATAATGACAGACACACTCCAGTTCTCATGTACTTCAGCTCTCCCAGTAGTGCAGGAAACTTCAGGGTCAAGAATGTAAAATATTACTGCCCCTCACCTCCAAAAACACCTTCTCTTACATTTAACACCTGTATTTTTGCCTATAACTACACATGCACGCTGATGCTTTGACAAGACCAGCTATAAACGATACTCAAATATCAAAGCTTCTTATATTCCTACATTAATTGTGTATGGGAACATCTGTTGAGTTAAAATGATTGCATCTACACATTTATTTTTTTATGCTCTGAGGCATTTAATTTCCATGTCTTAATGTCTTATTTAAAAAAGTTAATTCCCCCTTTTATTAAAAGGTATTCCATATTCAAGAAAAAAAGAAATATAGAGTCCCTTCAATGTCCTTTGCAGCTCTGTCTGTTCTTAACTGTCCCAGTAATGATGTTACAATGTACTTCAAGAAGGATGGGGATATCAGAAAGAAAAATGTTTTAGACATTCTTTAGAAACACAAACCCAAAGACCCTGGAAAAAACCTCACTCCCCAAAAGTCAATAAAAGTCAGCTTGTGAAGGAGCAAACATCTGCTTTAGAAACAATTAAAACCAAAAATTGCCACAACAAGCAATCCCACCAAACTCATTCTAACTCCCTTGTAAGAAAAAAAGTGTTTGCAGGTAGCGAGCCATTTTTTAAGTGTAAACAGATTAAAATTTTACGGTATAATTGTTTCACTCTTCTTTTTAATGTTGCACACCCAAATGAGATCTAGGAATAAAAGCTATGTAGAAGCTAAGAAAGTTAGAACAATTTGGCAAAACCACGTAATTAAAGAGGTAAAACAGAAAACTGCTTTTAGGGAAACTAGCTTTTTTCCTTCCCAGATACCTGTCAACACCATTTGCATATTTTACCCGCTGTGATAAGAGTAAACACTGGCAGAACTAGAGGAAGGGGTCTCTGCTGCCTGCAGTATTCTGAGAAACACTCGGAATATCAATGACCCGCAGCTCTCTGCAAGAGCACCCACACAGGGCATTCACCAGCAGCGCAGTTGTCGTGGCAGCTAACCCAGGAGTAACAGCCCGTGCCCTTACATGCAGTTTCCAGCATTTGTGTCACTGTGTTATGCAGCCAAAGGACTCCTAGCCATCACCAAAATCCTTTTATTGTTATCTTACCATTGCAGTGACAACCTACTCTCATCGATGAGAGACATTTTCAGCTGTACTTGAAACCGCTGCTTCTAGTTAACCAAAGAGGCAGTAATAACCGGATTCAAAAGGCTGCACAAATTTAAGAGAAGTTTTGCCAACATGGGATTTATTCCTCTCTACTTAACAACTCTCCTAATATGAGGACTCATTATCATTTCCACAGATTTGAGGAATCCAGAAACCAACCCAAACCCACGACTGCAGGAAAAGCTGTGAGAAAGCTTTCAGCACACTTATCCCAGTAGCGCCGAGATGTTCTGTGAGGCACAAGTTCACACTCAAAGCCCCCAAAATCAGGTGCCATTTCCACAAAGCTCGCCTACCCATTGCTGCTCTACTCATGCCCCCAAAGCCCTTGCAGTGCTGTTTCGAGCAGGTTAGAGTTAAGTGCTGTGGTTTAGCAGAGCCTAAAATTAAACTTTCTGTTCTGATTCAAAGCCTCCCCCCTCACTCCTTAACCCATCCAGTCTAACATCTGAGCTGAGAGTGAGAGGAGAGAATGACGGGTCTTATGTCAGACTCTGGGAAATACATAGGGATATAACTGCATGCAGCACCATCCTTTTGTTGTCTGCAGACCAATTCTACAAAGGAAGGGCCAGATCTGTGCACATCAGATGGCAGGAGTACCCTTAGAAATGTACCTTAAAATCTTTGGTAAATGGCTATTGGGGAGGGGAATAAAGAACTTTAAGAAAGGTATTAATCTCCATAGGTGCTTTCCCACATGTTCACGTATATACAGTTTCCCCAGGCAAGAAGAGACAGGAGAAATCATGAGTACCAGTGATCAGATAAACTGCTGGAGGTGGAGCAACGGCACCTCCATCTTGGAGCTCAGGCTAATGCCAGCCTCTCAGTCTGCTTGCATGCTGGGCACCAGACCTGTGTGACCTCCACCTGTCAGTCACAGACCAAGACAGACTTTAGCTCACTGTAAAAGATACTAAACTACACTTATAACTGGAAGCCACATAAATGCAAGTAGAGACGCTTGCTATATTCCAGCAGTGAATATTGGAAGTCCTCCTTCTCCCTACAAATAGTCCAGACTGGCTACACAAAAAATATACAACAAGAAAAAAAAAATATTGAAAAAGTGTATTCAACAAGGAATCTCCTAGAACTTACCAATCCCAAATAACCACACGTTATGAGGTGAGGGAAGTATTTTTAAAACCAAGTTCATGGAAATCTGTTTTTCTAAAAGTACAACCTAATTGTTATTTTTCTAGGCCTTTATCGTAATAAAGTCAAAGGAGCAGCTCCTAAGATGCAAACAGATGCTAAAATAAACAGTCTTCATTTCCTACAGAAATAAAATTAATGTATATGCTGCAATTAATGATAACAGGTTTTTGCTCACTTAGTGTGCAAAAAGCTATTAAGGGAAAGCTGAAATGAATATATCGTTTGCATTGGATTTTGAATGCTGCAGGTCCACTGTGGTCTAACTTGCAAATCACACCATTCCCCTCCAAAGAATATTTATACTTAGATCATATAGCAATTTTTTATAGCTTTGAGCAGGATTCAATCAGTTTAGAAATTTAGAAACAAAAAAATTTTGAACACTTTTTTTTTTTTTAGAGTTGCATTAGCATTAGAACTTACGCATATGAATAGTATGTGAGTCATTCCAGTAACTTAGGGATCAAAATTTGGTTTGTCAAACTAGTGTATGACAAATGCTGCTTCTCCTTCCACTAAGTGTCTATACTCTCTTACCCATTCTTTGTTTTGCTGCACTGGGTATTAAAAAAACTGTTCAGTCCTTCAAAATATTGCCTAAAATGCCTTTCAAAGGAAGATGGTATTAGCAAAGCTGCATATAAGTGTACCATAGCAAAAATAGTCAAATATGTAGTCATTCATTCAAGTAACAACCCTCTTGCTAGTCCTGATGCTGTGAGCTTCTATGCATGAAACTGAAAATGTGAAAAGCTTTAGACACTTTGAAGAGGTTAAGCACCAAAATGAGATCTGATTTTCAATAGTGTTGAGAGCTTTTTTAAAATTACGGTCATTAGATAATTTTTGAGATTCAGATCTGGCCACTTTCTAGTTTACATCCTCAAAAGCTCTATACAAGTACTTAGAACGCACGCTTTCCATCAGTGGTCTTGCAGTAAAGCTCAATCAGAATGCCTCTCTCCTGTCTGTGGCTTTAATTACCACAGATAACACTCTTTTAAAAGAAAAAGATGAACATGATTTCTTTGTTCACAGGGGGGGAAAAAAAAAAAATCTATTTTAAATCTGATTTTTTTTTATGGAAGGCATATACAGAGCTGCATAAGGAAGTTTTTTAGGGTTTATCATTATAGCCAACACTGCAAAGGCTTACACCAAAAGAATTTCACACTTCCTTGAATCTCCCCCCCCCCCCCCCCCCCCCCCCCCCCCCCCCCCCCCCCCATAGAAAAGTGAAATATATTTTGAAAAACTGCTTTAGGAACACTTTACAAAAATGTTATCTTGCTAAGTCTAGAGTTTCAATTAACATGTTTAAAATGTGTTAAACCTTATTTATTTCTAAATACAACACCCTTTCCTAGCCAAACATTGCCTATGTTCTGCTAGTAATTCCACTGCCTTCCCTGTATTTAGAACAAAAAGTGACTTATTGGTGCTCCTCTGACAACTCAGACTGCTATCAGGTTGTCTTGTTGCACTGCTTTTGTTCAAAATATGTCACTATACACAGCAGAGTAATGTATATTTGGATAGGACTGGATTGGACTTGTACTCAGTCCTTTAAAAATATTTCTAATGGCTTAGAATTACAAGCAGGAACACAAGGGAATAGGGAAAGGCAAAAGTGTTGTGTGAGAAGTCTCAGAATAAATATAACTGGAAGTCAACATTACAGTTTCTTTTTTAGTAGGGTCACCCACAGCATTATTGTGTGTCCATTTCAAGAGAATCCGTTCACTTGCATTCTTACCATAGCTTTCTGAGACAATGTGGAAATGACTCTGAGCATCACTGCTTCCTGATGGGCTCAAAAAGGCTGTGCTCACCATTAGACTAAAGACCAGACGACAACATAATTCAAGTGGCAGGAGAATTAAACTGTAATTGGCTCCAATTGCAAGAAACCCAAAGAAGTATGCAAGAGGCTCAATGATCCAATGATTCAAAACTTGAATTGCTTGTTACAAAAAGCAGTCTTTTCTCATCGAACTCCCCCCTCCCGCCCCCAACTGAGGAAATCTTGGGACACTGAATGGATGAAGTTTTTTGAAAAACACAAAGACCTTTCTAACAGACATACATCTTACTAAATATACATTACGTTACAGAAGTGCCATGACTAACAGTAGTTTGCAAGACCATTAATGGTAAAAGCACTTCAAAATCACACAGCTGAAAGCACAAAAATGTGGTTTACAAGCAGAAAAAAAAATGAAGAACAAACTCACAGGAATAAGCAAAAATGTTAAGTTGAAATGTGAAAACGGGGTGTTGAAAGGGGAAAGAAACCCATCTATTTGAAAAATCAGTTTCCTGATCCCCTGCTGTCTACTAGTGCAGTGTTTTAGTGTCACAAACACCCATCATATTTACCTTTTAAAACAGGTTTATATTTCCGACGAGTATTTATAACCAAAGAAGTTTGCTCTTTCCAAAGAAATACCTTCTTCAGTCAGATCAAGCTACTGGACTAGAATATACAAATTGTGATCCATACAGAAATCCCTTTCCCACGACCATCACACAGGCCTAGAAGTGTAATTTACACCAACCCCTGCTCCCACCTCTGAATCTAACAAGCAGAAGATACATTCCTACCAGAAGAAACATGAATAATGATCGATCTTTTACAGACAGAATTCAACAGGTACTTAATAATTGTCCTTTATGACGAAGTTACAGTTAAAAAAATTGAATGATATACATGAACCTTTATCCACAAGATGTTTGTCCTCCAGCCTCCAGAGGACAAAAAAAATACTGAAAAAATAATATGAGGGACTGACACCATGGAGGTTTTATAAACACCTGAAAAATTACTAAAGAATTCAATTCCTCTCAGATCTTTGCACTAAAGAGAGTTCTGTAACCACATATCAACACCCTCCAGCCAGGAGCTCACTGCATAAATTGTATTTATTCCAACTCTACAAATATGCTTCATTCTACATGTAGAAGGAAGAGCTGTAAAGACAAATAGTTTGGCTCAATTTAGTATGGCTGATTCAATTTAAGTAAGCAGCAACAGGACTGTACAGTTTAAGCCTGGAGAGCCACACCCTGTGTCTGGGGAAAGCTTCTCTGAACGGCAAATTCTCTACATCAGCTGCAAATGGAACTAAAACATCAAAACTGGAAAAGATATGCAAGATTATTTGTATTTGTTTTAACAATGGAAGAAATATTTATATCTACTGATTTCAAGAAAACAGGATGCGGCATAAATATTTAAAAAAGGAAGCACATAACATACCAGGTAAAAGGAAAACTAGGAAAACTGGCATGCACAGTTAACAGCTGGATTTGTGTATGTGTTTTCAGCTCAGCAGTAGTGACAGGCATTTGAGGCTGAAATTCTTAAAGAAATGCAATGGCTTTTTTTCCATGAACTGCTGAAAAAAATGTGAATAATTTGTTAAATGTCAGCATGACGAATCTAGACACAACCTCCTTGCTACTGCCTTCAGTGTGAGGGACTGCCACATTTCTGCTGGGAAATGCTACTCCTCTTTGACTGGGACAGATTACAGCTCTGCCATCCTGATGGTTTTGCTCTTTGCCCCTTGCATCAACCTTTATTTCTGAGTAAGCAGAAGTCAAATTTTTGTCTATTTTGCCAGTCAGGTCATATTTGTAATCATCAATTTTCAAATAAAGTTAGCGCTGCCACTTCTCTTCACTGCCATACAAACAGTCTCATTAAAATTCTTGCAGTGTTTTTGAAGCTGTCAGGCTTACAGTTCAAGGGTTTATGCATGTCCTAAAGTGTAAAACACAAGGAAAGTACTCCTGCAGAAACAGGTCAGTTGTCTGGTTTCTATTTCAGTTCCATCACCAACAGGGGCAGACTTAACTTTCAAAAGGAAGAGCTTCCTCTGGGCAACCTCAGGAACTCAAAAAGGAAGGTGAAAAGGGCATTCCCACCCTTTCCTACTGAGTACTGTAATTTTAACACAGATTTTCGTACCTTGGAACTTCCCCTTGGTCTCTGCACTTTCACAGAAAAACCTGACCAAGGGAAAGGGAGTGTATGTGTTTAACCGATATTCTTAACTACTTACTAAGCCACCAATATCCTTCATGACTGAAACGAAGACCGGCACTAAAGAGGTTCAGTACTACCTTAAGGCAGCGATTTGCCTGGTTATACTGAGTCACATTTCCTGACGTGTCTTCAGTAAGCAGCGAGAGAGTAGCCAGATGGGTAGCTAGAATATACCCAGGAAGCAGAAATACAGAGAAAAGTCAAACCAAGGAACCCCTGACAAGCCCTTTAAAAAAAAAAATACTGTAATTGCTAGTATTCTTTTTTTAATTAACAACCTATTCATTTGGTAGAAATGACAAAGTGTCGAAGGCAACTACGCTAAATAATGTGGAAGCAGGCAAAAAAGAAATTGTTCAAGAGCCAGGCAAGTATGGTAAGCCCATGTTGTACACAAGAACAGCAACAAAAAACACTGCTCTATCAGGTACATAGTAAACCTGGAAGATCAGGTCAAGATAAGATTCCTGCTGGCATAGAGAAGAAGCACTTGACACTTGCGAAAACTTCTGTTCCTCACCAGCTTATGTTCTCTGTGACAGCTCTACTACAGAATCTCCTTGGGAATTCCCATATTAAATGAAATTACGCAACACCAAAAGAAAGGTAAACAAGCTACTAACCTCTGGTGCAATGTTTGAAAGAGCTGAAATGCTACTAAGACTGGGCACATCTGCCCAAAACAGCTATAGGGTAGGCTGGGGAGTCCTAAAGCTTGAGGACATATATATATAACCTTGAGCTTGATAGACTCTAGACACCTTTCCTACTGGCTGTAGCTACTAGGACTATGCAATGCATCATAGTAACTTCCCCAACAGCCAACTTCCATAGGGTTATTAGCAGACCAGGACAAAAAAAAAAAATCTCATTTGTTCTCTAAAAATAATTCGAATTAGGTCAATACCTCATAATTTCTGATGCTCAAATGCACAAATATTTTGTCTGCAACTGAAACATGAAATACAGTAACAGAGATCAGATCATATAGAAAGAATGCAAAAGTATCGACTGTGATACAAAATTTAAAAAATCATTACCTGATTTTCTGTTATATGACTGTGCACCTTGACCAGCAAATTTATTTCAGATTTTAATATAAAGGAAAATCACAGTCTTTAATCTCCTATATTTCTGGACAAGATAAAGAAACTTTTTAAAAGTGTTTGTTTGTTTGCAATTTACTCAGAGGCTCTAAGACCCTTCTAACTCAGCCTCAGTTAATCTGTTTGTGAAAACATGTTCATGGTCCTTTTTCTCTATAGCTAATTCAAATAGTTCACCTGTTTTTTGGCCTTGCTCTGCAAAGTCCCTTTTTAGCCCATGCAGTTCGTTAGCTTTAGGCTCGAGAGCAGTTCCACTGCAGTCAATGGAATTATTCACATCCATGAAGCTATGTACAACCACAGCTTGTGAAAGGTCTGAGGGCCTCTCCAGCTCTGCTGGACACTGCAATAAAACTATATAATAAATCTGATTTCTAGGTCAGAAATTCCACAAGACATTGTCTGATTTACCATTTGCGGTTTGGCATCTGACACCCTTTTGTCTTTTCCTTCAAGTTTATTAAATTTGGTAAACAGTGAAAGAAAAACTAAATTTCCTGTTTTAAAAAAATGGTAAATGTTGAATTTGCCTGCCCTGGATAAAGGCAGCTCATTAACCTATTTAGGAAAAAGAAAAAAAAAAAAGAATATTGAAACAAAGACCATAATGAGAATAATTCTTCTAGGCCAGCTTCCTAAATGACTATTTAATCAATTGCTGTGTCACATTATTACAGTCATCATTAGAAAATGAACCTCCTTTCACTGCTACTCCATGATGAGGAACAGCAGTGAAAAAGGAGGAGACAAACCCTTCTGTCCCACCGGGAATCTAAAGAGTAAGAAAGAAAACAGAAATGTTAAATCTTTGCCTGTTGCCTTGTAAACAGAGAAAGTCTGGCAGGAAACGCCTAATACAGTATGACAATGCAGAAAGACTGCATAAACAGAATGGTCACGTCACCACAACTCATACGGCCGTACAGCTATTGGGAACAGATGACAGAATAGAGCACATATCATGTTAGTTTTATCTCAATTTTAAACAGATTTTTGCATATATTTTTTAACATCTTGAAGTTTAATTCAGAAAATGAACACACATGGAAATGGAAGATCGCATTTGGGTGCGATTCAAATACATCATCCTCACTGCAATGGAAATTACAGTAAGAAAAATAGGCTGTAGAAATATGCACAAGTTAAAGTGAGTTCCTACAAGTATCTATTTCTTAAAGCCTTCCAGTACTGTACGACTTTCTGGCAAGTTCATTCACCAGTTTTTCCAAAGGGCAAAATGGATCTCTTTCTGCAAAATCATATTTCAAGTATTGCACTGATTATGTGCAGCTGTTTACATATCAGATAATTACAGTTAAAAAGGACTAAAATTCTGGAAATTTTGAATCATTTTGAATCATGCTGTACAACTCATCTGTCTATCTCTGTAACACAAAAGACCCCAGAACAACCCTTCCCGCAGTATTATCCACTACTTTAACAAGAGTCAATCATTTCAGTATATTCAATGGTGAAATTTATGTCATGCTTCTCAATTTCAAGCGTTACACAAAGGAACAACAGCCTTACTAAACATGGAATAAGTGGAAATTGGAAACAGATAATTAACAAATGCAGCTCATGATATGACCATAATCCAGTCTGAAGAGAAAAAAAAGCCAACAGTATTTTCAGTTACAAGACAAGGATTATATCTTGGTGCATAGGTGCATTAATCACAGCAGCTCAAAAGTCAGCGTAACAGATTCTTTCCTTAAGCGGCATAACTGGGAAGCCTAATACAGAACCAAAAATAGCACCTGACTTCACACAGCTAACCTTCCATCTTACCACTGAGTGGCTAGTCTAAAAATAAAAGCTACTTGTATTAGGAAGGAAGATTAAAAGAAAAAGTGTGCATATAAGGACAGATAGCTGGCTCATCCAATTCAGTAAAATCTTATGGATTTAATGACACCCTGTTCCACAACGCAAATGCAGTTAAAATGTGTTATACATTTTTTTTTTACCATAAAATTACCCCTTTTGCACTATCGTAGAAACCAGTGCCCTTAGCTAATCACCCTACTTGAAAAACATGGCATTCACATACTATGAAGAACTTAAAAAAAGGAAATCATACGGACAAATATTCACTGTACTTTCATTTCTCTGATTCCTTAGATCAGAAGAGTTGCTGTGGCATGCAGCGATAATCTACTGCAATCCAAGGTTTCCACTGTTCATGGGCAGACACTATTTCCTGGAGGCGTTACAGAAGCAGCAGTTCTTTAAATGAGAACTATTTTTCCAGACACAAATAAGATTCAAACTCAGTGTTTGTGGCTAGTGCAGAAAGAATAAAAGAAGAGGCAGAAATCTGGAAAGGTCCTCTGATGAAGGGTACAAATAAATTTTAATGGATCTTTAAGGTTTAAATGGAAGTTTTAAGTTTTACACTGGCACAGGTTGCCCAGAGAGGTGGTAGATGCCCCATGCCTGGAAACAATTCAAGGTCAGGCTGGACGGGGCTCTGAGCAACCTGATCTAGTTGAAGATGTCCTTGCTCATTGCAGGGGGGTTGGACTAGGTGACCTTTAAAGGTCCCTTCCAACCCAAACCATTCTATGATTCTATGGTTTTCCTATGGCTTGAATTGTTCACATAGTAGCTGCTAAAGTCAGGTTTCTGTTCAAATTCTATTAAAAAAATCAAATTAAGTAACTCTAAGATTCAAAATATTAGTTGAAATGCATGACTCACTGCATTTTAATGTTGTTATGTAGAGATAAAAATCTATTGTTTTCTGAGTTCCTGTGCCAGGGTTTCAATCTTGTATTCATTCAAAGCTGTTTCTCACAGCACTGCAATAAGAGGGGAAACAGTTTAGGTACCCTATAAATTCAGGTCTCTCTCTCAGTTCTGTCCCCTTCATATATATCACTTTGCATAACAAGAAGTCTTGCTAAAATCCACTGAGCTCCTTACAGACTAGAAGGATGCTTTTCACATGTATTTTAAGTTTTGGTCATTTAACATTTTTAACCCTTTAAGTTACTTCTTTTAATGAGCATTCTATTTGTTTCAGCACAACAACTGCACTTCCAACTAACCTTGCAGTTCTATTTTTATAATATTGGCTTATAGGTTTTGCAATGCTAATTGCTTGCCATACATTCAAACAGCATGCAGACCTTTCAAAGGCATTTGATTCTTGAAGTATCCTCCTCACTTAATTGCAAACTGGAAATACTGAAACAAAATTAAGCTTATGGATGCTCTCTATTCACCATTTCAAACAATGACATTTCACAGATGAAATAACAGAAATTCAGTGTAAAAATACTACTGTATATACTGTGAAGGTGTTTGGGGCTCAGCAAATTAGCTTCCATGCTTACTCTGCTTTGCCTGTCATGAACTTCTATGTAACATCTGGAACAGTTATGCTGAGCTAGGGACATCAAGTAAAAACAAAGAGGATATAACTGATTAATTGAAAGATTAGATGGTCAGAAATGCAAGAAAAATTACAGTAATGCAGGAAACAGAAACTGTACTTTGTAACTAGCTTTCAGAGATCCAGTTACATTCCATTAGCTCCCAACTTCCACCAACATTATTTCTAAGCCTGTTGCTTCTGCTTTTGAATTGCTTTACTAAGCAGATAAACAGATGTAGAACACATTTGAAGATGTAGAAACATCATGTTCAGACAACAAATGGATTGGGAAGACAGTGGAAAAGTAACATTTTTAGGCACTGACAAAAGACCAGATGTATCAATACTGTTATACCAGAACTCCTGCCAGGAAAAAAGGTGTCTCCATCAGTTTCTCCTTTAAAACAAAACCCAACAAAATCTCACACGTTTCTTTCTTCATGTCTGAAAATGTCAGTTCTTCCTTCAAACAAATGTCCACAAGTTTCAGAAAAAAAGCAAAATGGACACCCCCCCCAGAAGCACAGAACAAAACCAGCCCTGCTCCCCAAAACTCTCCAGACCACATAACAGTACAGAAAATTAAGTGCTAAGCCCCATTTCTCAGTCACTTGACTTTTGTGGCATCTGCTGTAAGGCTTGGGTGAAGCATTTTAGATACCCTATTTCAAAAATCACACTGTATTACATTTTTATTGCTATGCTGCTATTAGCATATTGGAATTTGACTTTGGTGAGTTAGGCAGAGGATTTAGGTGACTCAGTACTTTTTTTAATTAAAGGCTGACTCAGTCTGTTGGGTTTTTTTTTTAGATAAAGCATAAGGAAATTGGAAGGTGAAAAAGATGCATATAAGGTCGTAATTCAGCAATAAACTACTAAATATTAAAAAACCCTAAAGTGGTCTGGGTGACTGTTTCTGCTGAACCAGAGCATCAGAGACGGTGCTGAACATTGGAAGCAGCTGGTAACACTATCTTGTTTTGTGGACCTCTGTATCAATTACATGATAGGTGCTTTTGAAATGCATGAGAAAGACCATCTTGTTTTGAATTAATTAGTCCAGAATTCATTACTTGTATCTGGAAATAAATTTTCGGAGAGCAGGAACATCATAGATTGTTACTGAAGAACCATTTCCAAACCACCAAATTGTTTTCTTTTGAAGAAACTTTAAAAATACATTCCAGGCCTCATTCTATAAGATACTGAACTATGAAGTGTAAAGTGGAGAAAACGCAATCTTCCAATCATAACATCAACCACAGTGAAACTCAACACTGAAGGCCAGTCACTGAAGGCTCTGCTACCCTCAGAAAACAATGTTGGCACTTAAAAAGAATTTTTCCACTTTCTTCCACTTATATTTGGCAATACTTGAATCAGTACTTTCTTCCAAACTCCTACCACTCATTGAAGAGCAAATAAAAACCGTATTTATTCCTGCAGTACAAACCTCTTCTGACTTTAGAATTACATAAATGTGACTTGAGAATCACATAAACCTAATTTACATAATGGAAGGCCCAATGCAAAATTTAGATTTGTATAATCTTGAGATTTTGGCTGACCAAATCTTTTCAGTGGTTTGGCTTAGTCTGTTTTTCCAAAATTTTACTCAGGATAACTGCTGCTAAACTGACAGTCTCCCAAGTTTGTGTTTTTCCCATAATGAAGTCAGAGTTCACTGAATACATTATTTTATCCAATGGCTGTTTTTTTCAAATAACCCTTTTTCCACTAGATAAAAACTACTTAGAAGCATTAATACATTACTGAAAGCCATTTAAATACAATGAGAAATGTGAATTGAAATCTGTTAATTTCAAGTTGCTAGTATTTTGGGGTTTTTTTGGTTGTTTTTTTTTTTTTTTTTTTTTAAATTACCAGTTCATCAAGCATTTCATCCTACTTTGTCTTCACGATGCTTAAGACCTCGTGTATCAGACCTCATTATTTTCACCGCATCGATCACATTTTTTTCACATACAGAAAAGCAGTAAATGCAGTAGTAGAATCCCTTCACATTCCTAGTCATATTGTGTACAAAGCTAGCCAGTGTGTAAATCACTAATCACCTATTTCTGGTTAAATAAAAAAACCACACAAACAACAAGCAAAACCCAGTCTGCTTCAAGCTAAAACTAAGACCAGGCTATGGAACTGGAAGCAAGAGTAATATACGGAGTTATCATCATTTTTTTCTCATTAATCGCATATCTGCAAGAGCAGTTATGAGATAGTTTTGTGCCTGCTAATGTCACTGTGTAATATAAATAATACTGCTTCACCATTTTGGGGGGGGGGATGTGTTCCATTTAATTAGTTTTCTTCAGCATTTGTATGTATCTGTCACATCTATTTTCAACTTTAATGAAAGAGGATTTTTTAAAAACATTACTTAAACTGCAAATATAGAGAAAAATGTAAACTATGTTACAGTTTACAGCTAAACTGGGAACAGATGAGGATTCCCAGGTGTAATACATACACTGCTAGTGACATGGAGATCACCTCCAACAAGACAGAGGATGCTGCCTGTGTTCCTGATCCTAAGCTAGTCTGGGGCAGCTAAGAATGGCAAATGCAGCCCCAACAGGTGAATTGCCACGTTATTCCGCACAGAACTGGAAGCTACTGTAGCTGCAACACCTCTCTGGCATCTCTTATGATATTCCCATCACAGCTCCCAGAAAATGGAATTAATCAAGGTCCAGCTCAGTCTGGCTTAATTTAAGCTGCAGCACTGATGCCTTTGCTCTATGCTCCATATTGCAGTTTAAAGACAATGATATCAAGATGTTCAGTCTGGCTCAAAATGTACCTAGTAGTGCAGCTGATGGAAATACCTATGCAGATAATTTGGGAATCCTTGGATTACAGGGTTTTTTTCATTACCATTATCAGGATTAATTTGAGAAACAGAAAAAACTTCCAAATTCCCTCCTCTTCCTTTTCCTAAAAAACAAAGCAATGTCCTCACCAAGACTAAGCAGACATAAAACATGGCATAAAGAGCTGAAAAGTGTATTGACAATAGGTTTTGAATTTATTCTCTAATAAGATAAAAATAATATTGAGGTTGGAGATGATAGCATCTGCATACAAGTTCTACACTTGACTCCACTAATATGGACTCCATCTCATGCAAACAAATCCAGGGTAGCTTTAATCTAGCCATATTCAATACTAACAGTAGCAATGAGCCAGCATAAAACACTGCAAAAGGCAGTCTGGTGTCCTGTGTACCAATACCAGCAGCTGAGGCCTGGGCTGCTGCCAGTTCACTGCTGTTTGTATCAGAGCCAACTTAAAGCCATGCTGCAATTGCACCTATTCACTGTCAAGTGATCCTTCTGGAACTGAAATGTATTATAAACTCACCCCTGCTCCGTGCAGAAGGGAGGTTTGCAGTACAGACAGCTCCACAGCCTGCACCTGGGTACGCAACTGCACAGAAATGCACATTGTATGCTACAGTCTGCTTGCAATACAATAGAATAAAAGGAGTATGGGCAGTCTCTTAATATCACAAACAGACCTTACAACTAGCAGCAGCAGCACCAAGGAGTGCTATTTAGTAGCACATCAGGAGCAGATACTGGATCTGCTCAGAATTACATAGGCTTTGAAGCAAAGGCTGCAGCAGGTTGTCATTGTCACACACTTCTGATTACACATACAACAACCCCATTCCTCCAGTTTTCTGCAGCCAGGTCAAGATTTTATTTGTTCCATCTCCAAAAAGTATATGATGTCTGGAGAAGCATCCTAATTTAAGAAGCACATAGTGTGATTCATCTTTTTCCTTCCTGCTAACTTCCATTACATGTATGGCTTAATACACAGTTAGTTGTCTGATCCTGAACAAGCAGATTAAAAAACAAAATATATTTCTCATTTGACTAATATTTTGTATGTATCTTGTGTCAGAAACAAACATCTGAATTTTGTCATTCTCTTCCTCCTTAGACCACAAGAATCTTATACTCTCCAAGAGGAAAAAATGCTTCATCAGGCATGATTTCTGACATTCCCTTCAAATGCTGAAATATCACCGCAGTCTTGAGATACTATAGACCATAAAAGGGTGAAGCAGCCACTTAAACAAAAATGTGTCAGGATATCATCATTGAATCTCACATATGAGTTATACTAACAAGATTCACTTTACACCTCCTGCTTTTGCAATTCCTCCCATTGAGAGAATTTCTCTCCATACTGGAGTCCTGGTTAGAATTTCAACCACTCCTACATTTGTTTACAGCAGCATTAGCCTTAATCCATTTAGTCACCATTGCTAAAGCAGGAGTATAGTTCTGGCGACTACTCCTTCATTATAAGGTTATTGGTGTCCTTATTTCTACTCTCAAGGTCTAATGCTTTTGCAGATATTCCCCAGTGCTTAAAGAGCTTCCTAAGCAGCTTCTGGGAACATATGTTGTTTTTACTAGCTCTGGGTAGAGTTTCACTATGTGTGCCAAGCAGACCTCTGTGGGGCCCTGTCAGTGAGCAACCGATTTAGTGTTCAAAATTAGAACCCAAGCCCAGCTACTTTTGGCAGATTCACTGCAAGAGTCTTAATTCTTATCTGCATTCAGCACATCCAATCATAGTTACTTGATTTTGCTTCACCTGACATTTTCTCTACTGGTACATTAAAATGGACTGGCAGTACAGTGCACTCTGCACAGTGCATTAAAATGGGCTGGCAGATACCTGTCTGACTTGCAAAGCCTTCCCCAAACAAGAAGCTCTCTTAGAAGCTGCCTTAAAGAATATGCCTAGAGATACGAATTGTATTGATACAAACCGTCTATTCGACATTAACAATAGTCTTTTTTAATTCAGTTGCAAGTGGAAAGTCTGGGGGATAACAGGCAACATGGCTCATTTATTCCCCAAATAAAGGCATAATGCTACAAGGTTTTCTAGAAAGTATATACTGGATCAGTGGAATTTTTTTTTTTTCCTTTTTCTGAGCCTCCCCACGAAATATTTCTAGTGGAGATGCAGATCTCCGAGAAGTGAATTTAAAATTATCAGCTATTACTTTACTATTCCTAATTAGCTTTTAGAAACCATCTGTTTTCTATGAACACCATGTTGAAACTGCTGCTAGAATACCGTATGGAAAAGTTAACTGCATCTCCAGGAATCCACGGTTCACGCTGCATCTGCTAAGTATTCCATAGATGTTTCCCTGACAGGCTTTTCTTTTGTGGAAAGGGGACTGTAGCAATATTTTTTGTTATAAAACTCTTTGCTTACTAGTCTAAAAAAAAATTCTTTGAAGTTGTTATACAAATATTTACATTCAATACATGGCAGTTACATAATGGTGCCTTTAAAGGAGTGAGAACTATTAATAAACGCAGACGAACTCAATCATCCTGAAGTTTGTTTACATGCAAGGACTGAACGCAGCTTTCTGCAGAGCTGTATTAAAGTCTAAAACTGATTTTTATGATTCCTTTATTGCATTTAAGAGCCAGATCAAACAAAACATGACAGCTCAAAGCCTGCAAGTGAGCAATGGTCAGATTCTCTGGACTTGTGCTGATTTTTCTCAACTCAGCATCTATCAGTATGAATATTCTTGAAAGTCTACCTGGAGAATGCTCTAAAAGATACAGTATGAAGTGCCTGCAGTACAAAAACCAAGTTCAGTGAAAGTTCTTAGTCCTCCTGGGAGGATTCTTTTCTCCGATTTGGTTGATTTATTTGTAATACTTAGGATAACTCTCAAAACAGTAGGCTTAAAAAAAAACACTTAAAAATTTCACAGTAGAAGTGCAATCTCTCCCTACACACAGTTTCTCTTAATATGCTTCATGTTTAATTAAGCACTGTCAACCCAAATTTAAGTTTACACACACAGACCCCAGAAATGTTCAAGTATTGCCCCGTGCATTAGCAAGTTACTACTGTAAGAAGTATATGCAGGGAAGTAAAAAGCAATGAGACTCAGCAAGAATAGAAAAGCAGCAAAATTTAAGAATAAAACAGTTATGAAAATAACACTATCTAAAAAAACACGTACATGTTTCATCTCCCTCCAAGCTTATATTAGAGATGGGAATAGCAAAAGTTTAAAACATTTTTGTAAAGAGATGAGGTATTTTATGGCTTTTTAGCAAGTATAGAAATTAGAAAAGTAAATGATACTAATTTTAATGCCTCACAGGCTATATGCAAATGTATCTACCCTGAGTCTCTAACTGTGCCACCCTCTTGGCCATGCACTTTAGAAGTTATTCCAGTCATTTGCCAACATTTCACAGTAAATATTGACTCTTTCTGTCAAAATTTGAAAATTTCACAGACATTTTTGCTTTTAAAATAAAGGCTTTTATTTCAGTCTACTTCAGTCAAGTAGACTGCAGTAAAAGCCATGCTTATTGTGTGTCATTGTAAACTCCTTATATCCAAGGCAAATGAATGCAGAAATCCCTCTACGTGGATTTATTGTCTGCCAATATGAAGTGGCAGATGTTGCATCAGCTTTTTCTAAAACTGTCAGGTGACATTTTTTTAAAGAAACGCCACAAAAGTACATTTAATTTACTTCATGATGGCCCCTACAATCTCCACTTCACAATTCCTGGGAAATACAACTACTCATTCTTTACTAACATTAAGCTTGTGACAAATTCAGCCAAAGGAAAGTAAAACTTTAACCCATTGAATTGAGTTCATTTAAAAAAAAAAAAAGTCTTTATTTGATAGAATTACTAAAAAAATAGCCTTCATTTGACAGAATTCCTTTCCTGCATAGTGAGATTATATTTATTTAATTTCAGTCTTTTGGAGCTCCAGTATTTCATCAGTTAAAAACCAAAAAATATTTTTCATCAGGTTGCAAGATTACTTATTCTTTCAGTACAGTGTTTTAAATAACTTATTACATCCACAGCCAAAAATTCATAGTGGTTTTACAACAGCAACAAAACAAAAAACCTATTGATATCACTAAGTTACAATGTCCATTTTTTACTAAAAACCATTCCGCACTGGAGGAAAGATTGCAAGAGAGGGAGGAAAGGTCATGATGCTCTATGATAATATGGTGAGTCAGCATTTATGGTTACATTGATGCAGTTTTAGAATTACTGAAATGTTACACCTGTCCTTCAGTAGAAACTGTATATTATCACCAGGAACCAAAGAAAGAACATTCCTTAAGTAAAGCATTTACACCAAATATGCAAAAAAAATATTGACAGCTGTAGACATTCTCAATCCTTTTAAGTTAGAAAGATGGCAAAGACGGAGAGCGTGTAAGCAGGTAAGTTTATCCCTCAACTTGTATGTTCAGCTTTGTACAACTAACACCTTGCCCAAAGATGCCTTCATTTACATACCTTCCCTAGCACATGCTAACATTACTGATGGTAGGAGAAAAAAAAAAAAAAGGCAAAAAAAGCATGTCATACTTAGACTGAAATCACTTGAGGGATTTCCAAGGCTATCTTAATACAGAACAATAGTAGAAGCAAAACAAACGTAAATCAAATCCCATCAGAGAGGTGATGGAGAAAGGTCACAGTGAATTAGAGGAAGGCAGACATGAAGTTTCTGCTAAAGTAGTGATGCAGAACAAGTAATTTGCAACCAGCAATTTTATAATCACAGTTTTACAAATGAATAGCTTGTCAAGTGCTACATGCTTCAAGCATATATATGCACTAGTGAAAACATGCAGGTATTTTGGAAAATTAATTTCTCAGAACTCAGATTTTTGCCCTGAGAATTTAATTTTTAAAACAGTTGGAAATGTGTTCGTGAGTTTGCAGATTTTAACTATAGCCTAATGTATCAAATTCTAAGTCTGTCAGCTGTATTTAAGCATCAAAAAAACTAATCTAGCAGAATATTAAAAGTGAAAAATCTGTTTAAACTATACTTTCTATTAAAAAAATAGCCCTATTCTCACAGTTTTTCCATTGTCTAGAAAATATACGTCAATGTGTATTGAGCATTTTTGTCCAAACACTTGAGAACAGCCAGAGCAGGTATGCATCTCATTTTCCTTAGCTTACCAGTTGACATTTTTTTATTATCATTTATCTTTTGTAACTAGAAGAGTAAGCAGCAAATGGTTTGTACATGACAGCAACATTCTCCATAGGATAGTACCGATAGCACCATCAACTATCCCACCTCTTCTCTTAAGGGAGACTTTCGATAAACAAACAATACCCTCCACTCCCAACCATCAAGTGAAGATCCTGGTGACAGGGCTAACACAATGAAAGCTGCTTTTATTACTTATTTAAGAATCTTTATTTAAGCAAGATGGATAAACTGAAGTTCTCCATTTCAGATAAGCATTTAGGTACTACCAGGCTTGCATCTACCTCCCAACAGATGAAGAAAGAAGGTCTAGGATGTGACACAAGGAACTTCCTCACTGTGTGGGCATGAAGGAGAAATCTTGGAGGTCTGGCTATTAATAGGTTTGGAGTCCCTCTTCATTCTGGAAACCTGCTGGGTTCTGAGCTGATAAAAATCCTGCAGAGTTTTTTGCCACTAATATGCAAGCAGTGGAGTAGTTTTGCATACCTTGATTTAGCAATACATATACAAGGAATGCATTAGACTAAGGAGGATTAAGGAGAACGAGAGCAAACAAAGTAGCGTAGCTGGACGACACTGTGCTCTGGCTGTTCTCTCTCCAATCAGAGGTAGCTCAGTAAAAGTCCAAATAGCTGTGAGGCTATCCTTTATTTCTGTAATGAGTATAGGAGTGAAGAATGAAAAACTCCTCACTGTAACAGTTCACGTGTCCAACACAATTTCAAAACGTGTTTTTCCGCTCACAAAGAGATACAACTGAACATTGAGTTTATAAAGTATATCACTGTTCTACTTGTTCTCACTAGAAAACTACATTCATTAAATCAGGTCATCAGAGACTGAAGGTTTAAAGTGTTGTGATCTGGCCTTATAGACTCTATTTGGCTAATCGTATTTTAATTTTCTTAAACAGCAATCAGGCTGAATTTTCAGACAGACCCTCCCCCCAGACTTGATAGCTTATACTAGTGTTTCCCTCCAAAAACTCCATATAAATCTTATTTCTTACTAAGGACTGGGACAGAGACTTCTTGAAAGCCTCAGATAAGGCTAAGAAAGGTGCTAGACTCCTAATCGTTTTTAGAGGTACATAATGTCTCAGTGCTTCTGATAATTTTCTGTTCATGTCTTTTCATTTGTATTGGCACAAACAAAATGGTATTTGTTAAGTCTTTTTTCTTTCCGTTAATATATGTGTAGTGTCAATCATACTTTGTTACATAGCTCTTCAATGAAGATGAAAAACTTCCTTTAAAAAAAAAAGAAAAAATGTTCATCCATCTAATCTGCACTTCTCTACATGCAGTTTTTGGCAAGAAAATTGTTACATAATATAATGACCAGTGAACACTCCCAATATTAGCATTTATTTTATATCTCCCATATATTAAGATACTTATATATCAAAGATGGAGTTACTGTGACATTAAGTAAAGTTCCAAAATAGAAGTTCAAGGAATAGAAACTTTCACCTCACACTGATTATTGCCAAAATATGTGAGTAAGCCTTGACAGTTACTTTGGAAATTCCAGCCAAGTGTCTTCAATTCATAAGTAGTAGTATCAAACGCCTTCATTCACCCACTTATTATAATACCGTTCTAAAATTTTGTGTATTTAATGACATATATATGGGAGGAAAAAGAAGTTATTTAAATATAAGTATCATAAATACATTTTTTTAAAGTAAAATATTTGAGAAGTAGAAGATAGGAAAAAATTATGTGCAAAAGAGGAAGTGCACTGAAAGAAATCAAAACGTATTCATGTGTCAAAACCAAGTAAATCTATATAATAATTACTAGCTCAAAGAGTATTTGAAGCCCTCTCAGATCCTAAAAACTTCTCAAACACCTTTACATCTTGGACTGCACCTTCTCTCATGGGCTTCTCGATAATGTGTGACAGAAGACAATGATGAGGTTCTCACATATCCAATTAGGTACATCAGTCCAAAAGCAAGAACAAATCCCTTTCAGTAAAGGAGGATTAGCGCCTGAACTAGAAGTGTGTTCTTAAGCAGGCATCAGACTTCAAGGGCTGCAGGTAATAACAAGTCCATTGTGTATACCAACAGCCACTCTGATACTAAAACTGCAGGAAATTTTATTGTTTATGTATGAAAACAAAGGACAAATACAGAGCTTTGTGAATCAGATTTCATCATTTGTTCATCTTCTTCCTCTTAGACTTCACAAGCTTATAATACTGATTTTACTGTATTTATGCTTTAAGTAAAAATATATTAAAAATGTATTATGAAATTTAGAAGTATATATTAACATAAATATTACAAATATGCTCTAATAGTTTTTACACACTCATCTTCTGTATCGGAGCTTGCACAGGTACCTACAGAAGACAGATTTTCCTGCTTAACCCCTCAGCTCCAGGGAAATGGAGAGAATATTCTTCCCTTTGAGGCAAAAAAATCAGCCACAATGAGAACTGGCCAGAATACTTAATTCTACCAGTAACCTTCACTGCGCCATGTTTCCTCTTATGCTCATATAAAGCCAGCTGTGGTATCTGGATTTTGTTTGCAGAGATGGTTTTCCGAGTCAGATGTCAGGTACACCAGTGTGTTCTCTTTGCTCAGAAAGCCAGAACACATCCAATTTCTAGAATTATTTTGGAATAGCCCATGAAAATTACTTGGCAGTGTAGGGCCTGAGGATATAAAGAACATTTTTCATCTCTCCCACTCTTTCTCTGTAATACACAAACATCGAAGTCCCAAAGTTTGACAGATTAGCAATCTTCAGTTTGTTACAGGTCCTGGGGATGGATTTGTGACTAGCAGTGTACAGAAGAAGGACACAGTGGACATTCTTGTGAGCTATTCTGTACATAAAGCGTACAAGATTGCTGATGCCAATATAGGCAATTGGATATTCTCAGCCATGCTGTCCCTTCCAATCCTATATCTCAACAGGCTGTTTACTTCTGCTATTCCTAAAGTGATCATACGAAGGATTCTCGTTAATAGTTACCTTTAAATGTACCGTGGCTGGATTACTATTCCCAGCTGGTAACATGATTGCAGGAAAGAATTTGGGTCTAAATGCATCTGAAAACTGCCCCAGGTTCTAGGAAAACCTAGTAACTAAATGTTCAGAATACTTTTGTTTATAGCACAGTATATGCTAGAAACATAATATATAGACTAGAAATATATTAGTAGAGCTAATCCAGAAAAGTCATACAGCCACGATGTCTCAGTGTCAATATGAGTAGTACCCCAACTGCTCAATCAAATGCCCTTCATAAAAGTCACTCTTCATTTCTGCAGGAAAAGGAGAAACAAAAATCTGAAGCTTGGTAATAAAGGAAATATGTCAGAGGGAAAAATACTAATTTTACAAGCTTTTTCTTACTGTCTGACACATGGGAAGGAGGGCCTATAAGAAGAGAAAGAATGGGAAAATCAATTGCCTCTCTACTACTCCCACAGAAGTCTGGTAAGAAAACTATCACCAAGTGCACACATTATATTCTGATTCTCTTCACAGTAAAAGCACTACTTCCTACCTCAAAAAGCATTATATACTTGACTGGGTAAGAATACATCTATCCACATGATAGCAACTAGATACAATGTCAATCAGTCTGCAGTCTGATCAGAAAGACCACCTCCAGGCCCACAGGTTATACTGACCAAAGCTAGCTGGTGTCAGACGTCTGCCTGTACAACCATGTAGGCAAATTCTAAGCATCTGTATTATCAGGTCCCTTGCAAAATACAGGGAGAATAAGGCAAAGACTCTTTAAGTAGGGTCCAACTTCACATTAATCTATGCTTGAATCTCTCTTGTTCAATTTTATTTAGATGAACCAGAACCTTGATTTCTTCAAAAGAGAAACTGCAAGTTTTCCACATGCAAGAAAATGGCACCTTCAGAAAGCACTTAAAGAGGATTCTGGCTGTCTGGTACTCAACTATCTTTATTTTTCTTAACTAACTGGCATATTTTCCAATAATTTTATCCAGACTGGAACTCCCTAACTAAATACTAGTTTAGTTGGAGGTTAGAGATAAGAAGGGCAAAGCCAAGAAATGCCAAACATACTAGCCCAAAATTCTAACTTGCCATTTAGTTTACAAGTTATGTTCCATTCTTTTTGCTTTCTTCTGAAATATTTTAGTTTCTTCAAAAGCCTTCCACGATTGCAGAGATACCCTGTGCCATATATCAATAAATAAAACACCAAATAAATATGAACAAAATAAATATTTAAGAACATGGCATAGATTGCATATTTGCACAACAGAAGAAAATGATTGTTGACTTTGTAAACAAGAAAAGTGCTACCAGAACACTGAATTTCACTGCCTATAGTGAAAACACCAGTATCACTCCTTCCCATGCAAAGCTGACTAACTTCAAGCCACAAACAGGGTCATTGTTCCATTTAAGTGCTGGGAAGCTCTTTGCTTTTAAAAGTTGGCTTGTGTTGCTATTACTTCAACATTACTTTCCCTTCAGAGTCTTCAGACTACTGTGTTTAAAGGTTCATTGCAAATTAATCAGTCAGCAATATTTTAAACGTTAAAGATGAATATTCCTCTCTCTGACAAACTGTTTTATGTTTCCTGCCATTACTTTATTATGGAAGAGAATGACATTTTTCTTAATAACTGATACAAATCTAGCATAAAAGTTCATACTGTAAGATTTCGGTATTTTCATTTCAATAGACGTAAGAGACACTGACAATCTGATTACATCCAACCAAGAAGCAACTACTATAACAGACCCATCAACCTGACAACCTGAAAGACAAATCTTAAAACTGGAAAGTCTGTTTATAGACTGTGTTATGAACAGGAACGGATAAAATTCAACCTTGAAACCCTTTCATATGTGGTTGGTAAATATCTTGACACTGTAAGGTGTAACAGGCTTCTTAAAGAAAAGTTTCCATGTTTAAATGTAATAATGCAAGAACTGTTTACTGAAATAACATAGGGTAATTTAATTACAAGAAAAAAAATACCAAGATCGCAAAGTAATGAGGAACCTGTGACACAAATCCTAATCTGGCATATGACAGCTGCAGAATGAATTCAAAAGATTTTAACCAGACTAATTATCTGTTAATGGCCAGGCTCAGCGGGACACAACAAATTCCCAAGGTTTAGTTTCCAAGTCATGTGATTCGATCTTTAGCATGGCAGATGGCAGACAATGACTGCATACCACTCTTTTATTCCAAGAGCTACACACACCATTTCTGTAACCCAGCACTAAAATTATTGTAATCATACATCAACAACAATCAAAGATACAACGTTACCACTGGTGACACCACTATTTTTGCAGTGATTGTTTCCCACACTGTGCAGCATGTCATTTTTATTAAGTGCTGTCAGATCTTGGTGTGCACAGACAAAAACTGAAAACCCAGTAGGATTTATCCTCTCTATAGATCCACAAAGACTCCAGTAAGTTGGATGTCACTTTTAACAGGACACACATGCTTGCTTTTAGCTAAAATATCAGCAATTTTTTTCAGTTGCCATGCTCTAATTTAAAAGTGCCGACTTCAATCAGGGTCTGATTTTGCATTCATTTTGATAAATACTCTATTATTTTAACAGTCCACTTCACCAACCTGTTAGTTTGATGGCAGTGGGTATTACTACCTACATATCTAAACCTTACCTCACTAAAAGACTAAATTCACATTCAATAGACCCCAGCCATTACATTCTCAGTAACGTTACACCACATCCCCAAAGCTAGAACTATGCATCCTTGTTGGGAGGAATGAGATGTACGTTCTCTATTTTAGCTGTACTGTATTTTGGGTTATTGATCTCCAGAAAGAAAGAATAATATACAGGGGGTCCTCTGTCTCCCCCCCCCGCCCCAGCCCAATAAATTCTAAAGACCTTTGTTCCAGAGAGCCAAGTTTCCCAGTGCTAGACTGCGGCCATTTCACATGGCATGACCTTCATTTTTTGGATATGCAACAAAGCTAAAGAACTTCCTTCCACTGCCAGTTTAAGACACTCTTCTGAGATGACTCACTAGATGTTCAAGGTTCTGTTTCTTTTTTAATACTTTTTCTGTAGCACCTTAAGCATCATAATTTTGTTACTTTTAAAGAAAATCCTTACCATTTTGCATTTTCTTTTTTCCTCAAAATGGTAATTGGACTGGTAATATAATCCCCGACAACCGTGATAAAATTTGTAAATACTTTCTAGGATAAATCCTAAATCACACATTATCTGCCTGTGGCCTTTGTACCACTGCATGTAATGAAAATGCTTTAGAAAGTGTTCCATGACAAGATTTGTAGCTGGAAAAAAGATCTCTGTATTTTCATATTTGAGGTATTTTTCAGATCCCTGCATCTATGACAGGGCACAGTTAATTTCAGGTTAGTTTCAGATAACACATCCTTCCATAAATACTACAGATGGGAATATTTCTATGTCCATAGACAGAGGCCAAAATTATCTCCTCTGCTTGAGCACACTATTTCCTCCTTTCTTCTAGCAATAAATAACCACGGCTTCCAGTTCTGAGAATACCAATTGAAAGTCTGAACAGAAATATCACATAGCAGTGCCCAGGGATGAATTCATTTCCTGTCATACAGACTTCCTCGAGATTAGGGCCACTTTAATTCTTTTGTTTTCCTTAGACTTGCAAGATTTGTATCCCACACTGACTAGATAGACATCTCTCTACAGTTGTTCTCTGAAACAATTCTAGCCTCTAGTACAAGCCCAGCTTCCCCTAAATCATGTTTCATATCAAATAGTAGAAGAGGTTTGCTAGCATTGGGATAAAACTTACTCTGACTGTAAACCCTGCTGTATGAATTCTCTGTGAGACGCAGGTGTATATACATGCACATTTTAATGTTAACTGGCATTCAAGATTTTTTTTTATTTTATCTCTAGCTCAACAGCTCTTCCAAAGTTCTAGATAGCCTTTAGTTATGGAAAACACTCAAAAACAAACAAGCAAAATGTTCAGAAACCTGAGACTGTTAGACCCCTTTTATCTGCTCCAACAAAAAAATCACCTATTCATTAATCTTAATTTTACAGTGACTGTTTACCACTGAGTTCTGCTTAACCACTGGATCTGATTAACTTTAAGCCTATTATTTCTTTTCCTATACACAGGGAAGACACAGAAGTCATTTCCTTTTTCTTTGCTGATAGTTTTTTTTTTTTTTGTTCATCCCCCTGAAAACTTGTTGATGATCTTTCTCTAGTCTAAGCAATCCCATTTCCTTCAGTCTTTCTTCATAGAATGTGTTTTCTTATTTCTTTTTACTCTTCTCTGGATTTTCCATAATAAAGCTGTCTCTTGCTGCTATCATTGCACTGAGTGAGACAGAGCAGAATGGCCACCTGACACGTACATCAGAAACAAGATGGTTGACCATACCTTCTGCGTGGATGTTGGCTTTCCTCTCCTATGCACAACCATCGACACCATTAATTCATCTTCAGCTATGACCCTTTACCACTTCAACCAGAACTACTTGCCATTTCCTATCTGCATGGTTAATAACCAGTGAGTCTAAGATTACTCAACCTGCCTTATCCTAAGCTATTTCTGCAGTTTGTCAAGATTATTCTAATTTTCTGTTGTCCAGGTTTCCTGTAGCTCATCTGTTTGGTGTGTTCTTTGTATTTATTAAGCATATCCTCCATTCCATCTTCCAGGTCATTTACAGTGACTAGTATAGACACACATTCATTGACCCCTACTCAATATAAAATTCCAGTTTGGCAGTGAATCATCAATAATCATTCAGAACAACAGTATTCCAACTGTGCATCCAGTAAGTAATGCATTTTTTCTAGACCATGCTTCCCTAGCTGACTGATGTGAAAAGACAGTATCAAAAAGCTTACTTCAGATACAAGGAAGGAGCCACTATTCTTTTATTCTCCTTGTCTCCCTCCCCAGTCAAGTCGTTGTTTCGTAACTCTTAAAAGAACACCAGCAACAAAAAAACCGAACCCCACCACCACCAAAACCCCACATCATACACTCTATTGAAGCATTTTGTGTCCTGAGCTCAACCCAAAATAGCAGGCTCCCTGAAAAGACAGGTGCTATGTCAGAGCCTTTCTAGCCTAATAACACACATAAAGCTGACTGTACCAGATAATGTGGAATTTTTCAACTTCCAGGTAATAGAGGTGTTCAACTGCTATATAGTTACTCTTAAAAGGGGAAAAGGATCCAGCCAACCATCAGCAAGTGATTCACAGTATTGCTTGCTCATTTTTTTTTCCCCATAAGTCTCAGAGTGAAGTTTGTTTAGCTCAACCTTTGGGACACTCGTCTCATCCAGTAAGCACCAGCTGTAGGACAATTAGACTCTTCCAGAACTCCTCTACACTCTTTTTTTCAAGGTTTCCCTATGCCTCAGAAAGTAATCTTTAGCTCTTCCACATTGGTTTTGTCTCATGTCCATCCAGTGAATGAGAAACATTGCTCTTGACAACATCTAGTATGAGCTTCTCTTTTCCTCCTCTGTAATGCAAGTGTGTATCTTTTCTGATTTAATTTCCCAGGCCGCTTAGTTCCTATCCTCTTGGAAGGTCTCTCTCTCAGAAGTTCTATTCTCTCTCTTTCAAAGACAATCTAAATACTACTTCTGGTTGCATCTCCATCAATATGTTTTATTACTTCTCACACAATATTAGTTTGTGGACTCACGTCGGCTAAAAAAAACCAAACAAAACCAAAGAAAAAAACAAAACCAACAATATATACGCCTCTTTCAAGTTGATACTCGACTCTTACGTTGCAGTGCTGTCCGCTGCTGCATCAAGAAGTCTCAGAGGTAATGGTCCTGTTCCCATTCTCTGATACGATGTTGCACACACTCTGCTGATATTTAAGTGTTATAAACCAATATAAAGATTGCAGTGATTTTTTTTTCCTCCCACAGAGCAGATGTAACTATCATTTGTGTAATTTGCCACACAATAAGCAGATTAACGTGCTCTTTCTTGTGGACATCAACCATGAATTCTGAAAAGCCTTTCTATCCAACATATCTACTCTTTTAGTAGTTATATTGTCAATCATATCCATAGTGTCAAATCACCAAGTGGTCTGCTGCAGTTTGTTTGGCAAATTTTAAATTGCTTTCCAAAAGTTGACTCTACCTCTTCTGACCCTCAGCCTTTAAGATGAATGCAGGGACTATCATTACTGTTCAAAGTCTTGAAGCTAGGCGAGGAAAGACTCCTTGCCCACAAATGCCAAACTTCTGTGGGATCTGCAATGCAGAGAATCACTTCCTTTGCAGCTGCCACTGACATTCCTCTATAACAATATATAAGCCTTTTTAAGAGTTGTGAGAAATTCAAGGGCTTAAGAGTTTTTTCCCCTCATACTTGCAGGTTAATGCAACATTTCAGCTTGAAGTGTTGTTTTAATTTTCAGCTGAAATAGAACTGCACAAAAGTTGGAGCTTTCTATGTTCTATAAAAATTGCCTGTAGCAGAAATTCATATCTGTGCTATTTCCAATACATTTGTGAATTATTGTGCCTATACTAAGTTAGAGCCTGAGATCTAAGACAAAGACTTCTTTTGGTTTCAGTAGCTTTCAACTATACATAATGTCTGCTAACATGGAAGCAAGTTTCTATTACAGTTGTTTCTCAGCCTACAATGAGATATCAGACAGTGATATAACAATACAATTACATGACACTTAAAAAAAAAAGTACACTTAAAATAAAAAAAGTACACCTAACTCCTCGTGCCTGGTTCCTTGGGAAAAAAAAAAAAAGTGTACTGCTGATGAGTAAGATACAGTTGAAAACCAGGTAGTCTTTCCACTGTCATTAGGTAGGATAGAATTGAACTAAAGGTAAATATTTGCTAAAACTACTTAGTTAACTGCAATAAAATTATTTAAAAAATTTCATCCAAGTATGACTTCGCATACAAAACCAGAAAACTGAGAAAACCAAAATTCATATGTTCCAAAACTTGTCTCAGTACTAAATAGTCAGCACTCACTGAGATTAAGATTCTGGTAAAAACACTATATTAATGGAGATTTTCAGATCTGAATGACAGAAGCCTATGTGCCAAAAGAACTAAAACAAGAATATGGGGAATATCAGTTGTACTAATAAATGAGATCTCTCCTGCTCAACCCTTGTTTTGGTTTCTGCCCTCTATCATGGGTATGCTGATAGCTCCAGTTGGTCTCCTTAGTATTTCCACTACAAAGCAAATACAAAATTCAGTTTACAGAAGCTATCATTTCTACTAAGAACTTTCAAATCTTTCACTGGAAAATAAAAAATTAGTGAGAGGAGAGCATGATGAGTCTGATGAATACTTCCAAATGTAATACCTGTTTTCTTCAGGTACCCATTTACTTTTAACGAGCACCTTATGAAAAACTTCATTACCAGAAAATTAGGGAGCTTTTGGTTCCAGAGATAGCCACCAACATACCCATGGCCCATCAAAAAAGACCTTTAAAGCAAGGCTTATCTGTGGTATGTTCTCACTATTTTAGGAATGGAGTATAGAAAAGGTGGCTCATCCACCTTTTCAATCCTGTTACGGATATTAATCCATGAAGTTGCAACACAATGCAAGCTTAAAAAGTTACTATCTTCCTGGAATGAAGACTTAATTTTCTTTTGTGTGTCAAATAATACATGCTTAAGAGTTTTGTCCGTCTTTTTCTGAGTTTCTCACAGGCAATTCCCCACCACACCACCCCATACATTATATTCTTTTAAACAATTAGTGCAGGTAATGTACCATTAAGTTGCTACCCTACACTTCGCAATGACTGAAGCTTGAAGCTTGTTTAGCAAGATAGAAACCCTCCATTCTCTTCCAAGATAACGAAGGGTTAACTTCCCAACTGGAGAAGTTTGAGTCTGACTGTCCTTGCTTCACAGTAGGATAGTGACAGATTCCAGCAAAGAATAGAAAGGAAAAATGCAGCCAAGTAAGGAAAATACTTTGGTCAAGCAAATATATTAGGCAAACCTCAATGCCAGAAGCACAAAGACTGGAATAGCAGAAGCCTGCACTGCAGAGTTAAAGCCTAGTTACTTTTGTAGGAATATTTTTCCTCACATAGAAACCATCACAAAAGTCTTGGGAGGTAAAAAAAGATGGTTGCTCACAGCTGAAAAGTGAAAAGTCAGCCTTGTATCAATGTAGTTAAAAAAAAAAAAATAAAAATCTGTACTTGAGGCTACAAAGCACTAATATTCTAAGTTACAGCATCCATATTGAAACTGAAGATAAAAGGAAACCTTGTAAATGTTATAAAAGCTTACAATTAAAACCTAGATAAATGTCTATCTTCATACACAATAATCAAGGAAAATATCCGACATGGATGTTATTCTCTGTGTTACTATTATCATCAAGATGTTGCTACAGTCAAGATTAATGAAGTCATTAGAGTAAATAAAAACTATTTTGAGGACATCCTTTCTGTTGTACTGCTCGAAATGAAAAAGATTTCTTCACAGATCACTGCTTTCATGATCATTTCTTACTACACATGTTAAATAGTTCTATTTGAAAACAAAATCGCCCCCTAAGTTAACAGAACAACACATTCCTTAATAAAAGGATACAAATATTATACATGCATGTTTTAAACCCCCAAATTTCAGCATCAATTCCATATTAAACAGAAAATACAATCTAAACCTCTTCACTCATAAAAACCGCAAAAATATTTATTTCCTCAGAGATAAAAATATGAAGGAGCAGGGAAAAGAAAAAAACAAAACCCTGAGAAACACAAGAGCTACATTTATAGGAACATAGCCATTTACAAAATGCCTCTTTTTTTCATTTAATGGTTGCCTTTCAAGCTGTGCCAACACTACAACGAACATAAAAGATCTGCCTCCCTAGCAGATTTAGAAGAATAAGCAATTACTACATTAGAGAAAATAGGCTCAGAAATTTCCACCAATTGGTAATTGGCAGCAAAGCAACTCTTTATTTGCCAAACCCCACAAAGCCCTTGGGCACCAACCTCTACATATACCAGCAATGAACAAACAAAGAAAAAAATAATCCCTATTGCCTAAAACTGGGGTCAGCCCTTCACTTTGGAGAAAAAGAAACAAACAAAAAAACCCAGAAGTCTCTATCCCCCTAGATAAGCAAAAGGAGGCTTTTATTATCAGGGTGTTTAAAGCCATAGGTCTTCTATCTAGGGCACTATATCCCATGATCACTCAAATCACAATTACACTATGGCTGTGCAGGCAAAGGCTCTTTCCCAAAGTCTATGGAAAAGCAAAAGGCCTTTCTTCCAAATGGAAGGGAGGTCTCCACGTTTATGCGCTACTACTGCTGCAACAGTTTACACAGAGAGGCAGTTGTAAGAAGCAGCTATTTGCAGGCTGTCAGCAGTGAGAACTAGGGATTTCCCAATCCTGCTCGAGAACATCTACATCTGCAGTCCAAGTCAGATTATTGCCTTTACCACAGAAGGGCAGGAGGAGGTACTGCAGCAATTAGAAATCTTATACTTATTTTGGAGCATTACCAATGCTTGGTCATCCTCACTGTGGACTGAAGACAGCTATCATCTACCATGGGCGACAGTAATGTACAAGCAACATATGTGAGATTTAATGTTAATTAATTTTATTGATCCCTGATGCACTACTGCATCTTCCACATCAGTGCAGACCACTGAATTTCTACTATATTAACAAAGCAATAGAAGAGGTGAATCTGAACTGACAATCCTAGTTTTTGCAGTTTCCTTTCCTGACTCTATCTACTTGCTTGAGAAGATTAAAATTGTCTTATCTGAGACAGCAACAGAATGGGCAGAAGAGACTAATTAATAAAATATATTATTATAATAAATATCCTCAAAGCTATTTTATTATGAATTAAATTAAATGTGACTAAATCACATTTCGGATGTTCCTAGAAAGGATTCTCTCTTAACAATTCTCGTTAACAAATCTCATTAAAAATCAAACCCATTAGAAGAACTAAAGAGCACATTATATAGTGCCACCAAATACTGAAAATCCAGACTATCAGTGATGCATTTGCCTTGCTACATTTAATACCAAAGAACAGAAGTTCTTTTCAAGTACTTAATTATAAAAAGTGTATCCACAGCACACAGAACATAACCAGACACAGACCTCATATTGAGACAATCTGAGTAAGCGCACTTGTTCTGCAATACATTTGCTAGCGACTTTCAACACAAAAAGGTGCTTTTTAAGTAGTCTATAGGATTACAACCATTACAAAAAGCTTGACAATGAAAATTCCCACATCTGTTTGAACACAACTGAAACTTTTACAAGTAGTTCATGCAAATATATAGGTATGCAAAAATACCTGTTGAATGAGCAAGGATCCTAACATTTAGTCAACAATACAATAGTCCAGGTACTCGATACTGAATGTGATCTACTTCTCAGCCTGGGTTGCTCTGTATTACTAAAGTCACAATGCTGTCAAAGTTCCACATCAGTGTCAAATAAAAGTATCAAGTGTCCAAGTCCTGTTCTGTGAAGGGTTGAGTCATTAACCTGACTGATCAGCAGCAAAAGTATTCCTGACACTTTTACCTGGTGCAGCAGAACATTCTGTGGGCCACTCCTTTGTATTTCTGAGTGAGAATAAAAATCTACCACATCATTAATCCTGGCAGTATGTTTTTTCAGTGGTAAAACTAAAAGCAAAAGCAAGTTGCAAAGATGTGACCACCCCCCCAGAAATATTCATTTCAGATGAAATTCTTGACCTTAGATCATGTCAGTTACTACCTCCAGAAAGACATTTCAGTCCTTTTGCTACTTAAATAGCAATCTGTGGAAGTGGAATGAAAGGAGGCAGCAATATTTTTCTTATACCACTCAGCACTATGTAGTAGTCTGACAACATGACTCTGCTTCTGAAAACACATATGTATTTCAACAAGTTTGCTTTCAAATGTTTCAAATAAACTGTATTACTTAATCAACAGACACTTTTTTAGCAATGCAACAGAGTTAGTATACGAAAGAGGTAGGGTTTTTTAATTTTTTTTTTTTTTTTACTTAGAATGTAAAGTGGTCAACCTGTTTTGCATTATATACAATTTTTTTTTGGTAGACATTAATATTTTAATACAAATTTTAAAAGTTGCTGTTAATTAGACTGTCCTTATTCAGAAGCAGGTTAAAGCATATACAGTAACAAGAATTCAATACGAATACAAAGAAGCTTAGATTAACTCATAATTATTAGATGGTCACAGCAATTTATTCTCCTACCTGCTTTCCATCCAGTGTACAAAGCCTCTTCACTACACCCGAATCTAACTTAATGGCTTCTGTGATGTCAGTCAAGACCTGTTCAAAGGAGTGAGCAGTCTTCTTATTCAGCAGAATTCTCACAGCTTTCCGTGGTTTTACTCCACTCCTAATAACAGTCACTAATTTAGGTTTAATGAAATCTTTACTCTCCTTCACTTCACTCTTTGTGGATGTCAAAGATGTCAAGGTTCGAGTCAACCCAGTCCTTATGTTCACACACCAGTTTGGATTGACATTCTTGGTGTAATCAACTTTGCGATACGGTTCATTGGATGCACATACATAACTTTCACCTGAAAAGAAGATGACATTTTCATAATTTAAGGAGTTTTGCAGCTTTTTTTTGTTAATTTAAAAAAAAAAATGACAAATTTTTCAGGAGGAGTGATTTTCCTGCATTTCAACTGCAGGCCATTTTAAATGGAGGACTGCAAATTATCAGAGCTTTCCACCCAAACAATACTCTCACAGAGTGGTTTCAACAGGTTTCAAAAGACCTCTGGTTAAGAAATTAAAAAAAAAAAACAACCAGTAAAGGGTAATGAGTGGGTTGAAGATATTTCCTATTTCTTTTGGATCATAAGTTCTGACTGCAGAGTCATTTTGCAAGTGCTTAAATTACTTGAGTTCACAATACGTGACATTAAGAGCATTCTCCTACAGCAAATATCCAGGTTCTTCCCTATATATTCCTCAAGTATATACTTCAAGATGTGTACACACATACTTATGTTTAATAAAGAATTATTTTAAAAGGAGCAAGTTTTAACAGAATAAAATTCAAGCATCTCAAGGTCCTTACCCTGAAGTACACATTAATTTACCAGGAGTTATTGCCTTTCTACCAAGGATACACTGTTGAAATGTATTCACTTCAACATTTTTTAGACCAACAAAACACCTGCCAAGGCCACAAATGAGACTTTTAGACTGCAGGAATCTGAAAGCACATCTACACTTCCCCATTTTAATTTCTTTCCTAATTCAAAGCCTGCACTGCTGGTATCTCCTGAAGTCATGAAAGGGAGGTCAGAGGACAAAAGATGTTATCACAGGCTAGTCATACACACTTTTACATCAAATTATTTAAACTGGCACTGGTCATGATGCAGACCTAAGGAATTAGTTACTTTTCTCCATTCCTTGACATAACGCAAGGCTGGAGACTAACTGGCTTTTTTTTTTTTTTTTTTTTTTTAAAAGGACAACAGTTTTTTCTTCAAACTGCTCTTTGTTGTTTACCACAACTCTTTTAATGTCTGACAGCAATATTCAAGATGCAGACCATGACAAAAGACATCTTTAACTCTGGGTTATTTCTGCAACCCGCATCCTTGGGGTGTCACAAAATGACATCCAAAGACTTTCTCAAAGAGGCAGAGTATTGCCAGAAGGATGAAATGGAAGCATTCCGAACTGATGGAACACACCATTCCTCCAGGCAGAAGAGCTACCTATGTCTTAAAAAGCTTAGTCTATTCTAAGATTAAGTCTACACGCTCAAGGTCACTGGTGGAACAAACCAAACTCACCTCCGACATACACAGCAAGAGGAGTAAAGACTACACATACATCTATTGGACAGTATTGTAAAAGTTACAAACTGTATATGTATGTTTAGATACACACTAGAAAACTTTTAAACAATACTTTTACTTTCTGAAATCTAGTTTGGAGAGCTGATTTAGCTTAGAAGTTGTATAGCTTATTCTAAAAGCAAGATAGTAAACTACTTCCAAACCCCTGAAAAATTACTGTGATCTGAAAGACTACTTCTGTGTTTCTTTTCCCATACCAATTACACTGCTAATTTATCTTGTATTTAGACCTTCTTGAAAGTTTACTTGCCACATTTAAAAGAAAACAGATTATAATTAAGTCAAGTTAACACTGATTTTGTTTGGGAAAGTCTGGCAGCCAGTTCTGCCTCCACAAACATCACTGGGACTGCGCTCCACTGAGGTACAAAAAGACAATTTGGTGTGAGGTTTTATGGATGCCACTGCCTTGCCTGTATTCTTCCTCTTCACTCACCCCCATCATTCCTCCTCATATTCATAGACCAAGTGGCGCACAAAACAGAAACCAATACAGACAAAACCAGACTCCTCTTTCCCCGAAAAATGAGCAAAGAAAAATGAACTGTTTTCAGCCCGTGAACTCCTTGAATGGGATTTCCACACAGCTGTATGCACACTAGCACTAATCTACAGGTAGGGGGAAAAAAAAAACCACACAGCTTAGGAAGAACTGTGGTGGCCTCGAAGCTTATGCTGCCCCAGAACTACACACTAAGTTGCAACAAGTCTCCAAGCAATCTGATTTAAGCAGACCTGCTTCGAGCAAGACACTGGATGAGATGACCTCAGAAGGCCCCTTCCAAACTAAATTATCTGACAATTCTAAATGGATGGACAGTTCTCTTTCAACAGCTATTTTCAGAGACCTTTCACTCATCTATCCTGTTATTGTGAAACAGCATGAGATATTCACATTTTCTTACAGTAGCTCAGCTGCAACAGAAAGCAAAGGCTTCCCCTCTACATCCTCTAATACTAGATGCAAAGGACTACGCTTATTTTCTGAACAATTTCTAATAAGCCATGAAGCTGTCTATCTCTAAACACAGTGCTGCCAAATAAGAAGCATCTCAAAGAAGCTGGTAGTTCTAGTTCATACCAATTGACTTACATTATAACTGCTGGTCATTTTGTTATTCTCCCCTCTACAACTAGTTTACTGTGTCACGTAGAACACTGGCGTGGTTTAACCCCAGCCAGCAACTAAGCCCCACACAGCGCTTGCTCACTGTCCCCCCGGTGGGATGGGGAAGAGAATCAGAAGGGTAAAAGCAAGAAAACTCGTGCGTTGAGATAAAGACAGTTTAATAGGTAAAGCAAAAGCCACACACACAAGCAAAGCAAAACAAGGAATTCATTCACTATTTCCCATCGGCAGGCAGGTGTTCAGCCATCTCCAGGAAAGCAGGGCTCCATCACACATAACGGTTACTTGGGAAGACAAACGCCATCACTCTGAATGTGTCCCCCCCTTTCCTTCTTCTTCCCCCAGATTTATATGCTGAGCCTGATGTCATATGGCATGGAATAGCCCTTGGGTCAGTTGGGGTCAGCTGCCCCAGCTGTGTCCCCTCCCAGCTTCTTGTGCACCCCCAGCCTGCTCGCTGGTGGGGTGGGGTGAGAGGCAGAAAAGGCCTTGACTCTGTGTAAGCACTGCTCAGCAGTAACGAAAACATCCCTGTATTATCAACACTGTTTTCAGCACAAATCCAGAACATAGCCCCATACTAGCTATGAAGAAAATTAACTCTATCCCAGCCAAAACCAGCACAAACCCTTAGGACAATTTTTTCCATGATTACATGCTAAATTTTTTGTGGATGCACCTAGCAAGTGACTTTGGTTTTTGCATGTGCATGTTGCTTAAGAACACTGGTTATTACTTCCTCCTACCAAAAATAAACGGAAGGTAATTTAGTCATTATTCTGGGTCCATAATATTAGGCCTTCAACTTTGGAAAGTCCCTGACCACTTGCTCTGAAGTTTATTGATCTGCATAAGACTTTGGTAATATTTAATCATGCTCTGATAATAATTTATATATAAATAAACTTGACATCATCCTATGCATAAGAATACCTTTCTAAACACACTCAGTGCTCAAAGATTTTTACATAAGCTTCAGTACATGAAGTCACTTATCACTTCAGAGTAACCTCTTCAGTACAGCCTGTCCAGCTGCGTGCAAGAGTTAAATAAATTCTAGCAATCAGCACTACAAGGTACCTCAAAACTGACCATCATTGAGCATGTTCAGAATTATCCTTTCAAACTCAAAAAGAATGCACTTCCTAGACCATTAAAAACAACAACAACAACAAACATACAACAAATGCACACAAGACAATTCAAAGTTAAACCTCAGGGCTGAAGTTTAAATTAACAAAGTTAAAAAAACCCAAAACAACAAAACACAAAAACCCCTCAAAATGAAGGCTATTCAGAAACAGGCTCTCCAACTTGAAATAAATTAATTGCTTTACATAAAGAAGTACAGGTAGAGAACAAAAGGCTCCTTTGCTAGACGATTTACCATAGAAGAGTCTCAATATGGTATGCTAGCTTGGTCTTTTACGGACACGTATCATAACAGAGTATCTTTAAGCTATCATGGAATGTGATCTACTGTCTGTCAGAGCTGTACTACAACACCCTTTAGGACAGCAGAAATTGTCCCATTATAAAATTTTCAGTCACTATTAATCCCAAAGTATCTTTATTTCTTTAAAATAGCAGTGTAAAACTCTTTGCCTTCTACTAGTTCCCTTGCTTGATGCATGAATAAAATAATTTCCTGCTTATCTGAATAGGTTGTAATGCCCATTTACTACAGCTTGCTTCTTATTATTTCTTTTCCTTTAAGCAGAGGCCTCAGTTTTCTTTTTCTGATAAAAAAATAGGAAGTGCTTTCAACTTAAAACAACATAATACCTTAAAAGAACAAATTTCAAATAACTTGTTTCAACTGCATTTAGCCAAGCCTTAAGTTGAAGCACAAACTATTTTAGCTTTTTTTTTAAAAAAAAAAAAAAAAAGTATCTGGCAAAAGTGATTGCAAAATTTCCTAAAATTGGCAGATACAGGATGCCTAATTACTTGAGAACTGTAATATATTACAGGTTGTTTAGTAAGTGTTTTAAATTCCATGCCTGCTTTCTTATACCAGTCATATAAACTAAACTTAGTAACACAGGTTTTACATGGAAAACAGATTTTACTGCTACACCTGCAAGGCAGGCACATATGGCAGGATTAGGGCAAGGACTGTGAAAAAACACATGCACTGAGTGACTTGCTTGGTTCATGACTTAAAAGATAAAGGATGAAGTTTTTACTCTATTGAAATTACTCACCACAGCCAGGACTTCACCCACAGTTTCTAAGTTCTATTGAAAACCTTGCAAAATACCAAAACAACTCTAGAAATAGAATATAATTACGAAACCAATTGCTGCTTTCTGCATAAAGAATGATTTTCTAGGAATGAGTTAAACATTGATTTGTTTGGTTCAACAGAAGAAAATATTTAAGGAAAAAAAATGGCAGGGGTAAGTTAAATCACACCTATAAAGTTCACTACAGGAAACTTTCCTACAGAATGGCATATTCAAAAAGCATGCCTAAGAAAACACCACCCCTTGATGAGCAGGCATTAATTTTTGAACACTGTGCTATTGTTTAAATTGTTATTTTAGCCATCCTCTGAAGTAGAAAATGCATTTTTTTATATGTCTGTTTGGAAGAAACATCAAGTCATTTGTAAGGGTATTCTCTCTCTTTTACATTGTATTTTGTAGGTAAAAACCTGAAAGTGTAACGTTATATATAATATTTGCTCACAGCTTTAACATATGACCTGGTTTTAAAGCTGCTTGGGATTAATTCATGTACAAATACACACAGTTCTGATAATCTCCATACTCTCCCAGAAAACCAATATTTATAAAATGTAACATACAGCACTTCATTTTTGGGGAGGTTAAAACCAGTCAAATTGATTTCAAACACTGTTAACAAAGTAACAGATAACTTTACAGTTAAAATCACATACATAAATAAGTTTGTCTGTTTCACTAACTGCCTTGAATAAGATTTTTCATGTGTCTAACCTAAACACATATAATCTCAGTTACCAAGAAAATCTTTTCTGAGACTTCAGTGGCATTTTGATTAGGCTGTAGCTTTTTTTTTATCATTTGTACATCCACCAGCCCTAGAAAGTTGACACAACTCCACAAATAGGCATAAATAATGCTTCAAATATTTACATTGCTGACTTCAATATGGACAATTTTATGGTTTGAAGGCCCACTCTCCATTTATAGCCTTGAAAGATTTTAAAGCTAATGCATACTAGCCTTAACTGGCACATAGTCACAGCAGTTACATTACTGGAAATAAATACCATGTCTTTAGCTTACAACATTAGCATTAACATGAATCACTTCGCTAGTTTTTAGACCAGATTGTGAAGTTAGTCACTAATATTACATTGAGATTTGCAGGTAAAGAAGTAAACTATAGACTGATGAAGCAGAAAGATCTATTAAGCAATACTTTCTTCTTTTTTTTTAATGCATAAAAAAATGCAAGAATTACAGACGTAGGTTACAGCTGGGACTCTGAACCCAGCCAAACTCTTCTACAGCAGAAAGCTTAACCAGGCTGCAGAGCAGTTTTGGCAGAAGTATGAAACCTCCTCATAAATTGGCATTATAATTTCAACAGAGCATATGTGCCATCCATCCGATGCTTCATGACAGTACTCAGAGCAAGCTAAAAGTGTCAATTTTTCCACAAAGAAATCTTGCTACCACCAAAAATTCCTCAAATGAGGCATGTGCTCACTTAAAAGGAGTAACATCTGCTGATATTTTGGGTCACAACATAACCAACAAATGGAGCAAGTTTACTTCTGATTCTCTTATTAACATTAGAAAAACAACTAGAAGACATGAAACATTGCCTATTAACAAGGAAACATTACCTGCTTCTAAATAATTTACCTGTACTGCATTAATAACCAGATGCACTATCCATGAAGCAAGACCTGTGTGTGTACAGCGTGTACACAGTTTAAACACACTGTAGAAGAATTCCAGTTTCAGAGAGCTAACAGTCTAAACATAATACTCACCATTCCCTCACAACAGTAAAATACAGATGATGAACACAGAGAATGGTTAAAAGAGAAAACAAGATTACACTGGTCAATCTGACAAATAGCCATAGACCATCAGTTGCCTAAATACTGTTTTGCTTACTTAAAAACTCATCCACAAAGGTTTTCTTTTGCCATCTGTTTCTTCAACGCTGTTATTCACAGGAAATGTGCCTAGCTCACCTTTCAAGATATAAATGCAGGAATAAAGAGAGTAGGGTGTACGTGAACTCTCCAAAATTCAGCCATGCAATTTTAGGTGATGATAGGAAAAGAAGGATGTATCTTGTCCTTTTGTATCACAAGTGTATGTCACTTGCAACTATGTGCAGTTTTGAGGAAACACAGCTGCCTGACAACCTGGGGTTCTTCAGAGCACAAGTTTTGTGAGCTGAAGCCCACTGCCAGGCATTTAACGAATAGCCTCGAAACATTCAGACTTTTTGTCCTTAAAAACAGAGACTACTAAAGAAAGACTTGTAGATATTTCATTTTCCTTAGCATTAGGTTAAAAAACAAACTGTGGATATGCCACGTAGTGGGTAATGTAAGGAAGAAATTAAGTGTACAACACTCAAAAATCCTGAGTCAGGATATTTGAAACAAATGTCTCTGAACAGGGTTTTCTGGCTTGCTTTTTGCAAGGTGTTAACAGGCACTATCTCCTGAGAGTCACATAAAGCATCATGTTTTTAAATGACACACTGCATAACAGAGAATGATATAGCTGGCACAGGTAAAAACATCCCTACAGAAAGAAAACCATTACTCTCCGGATTTTTTTAAATATGTGTTCCCCTGTGAAGCGCGTAGGACAAGGCAGGTTTCTAGGTATATTTCATCTATCCATCTCACATTCCTCAGCTTCTTTTGGTGGAACTCATTAGTTTCAAGGGTGCCAAAAGCTGCTTGTTCAGTATAGCGCAGTAGTTATTAGTGCTACTAACCTTCTAACTTTAGGAATCACAGGAGAGTACCTTTTTTGCGTTCTGTAACACAAAGCCAAGCAAATTTCCAGAACAGTATATTTATGGCATGTATAAAAGGACCAATCTAAAAATAAAACAACCCCTTTTATGAAGGATTAGGTTATTTAGAACTCTCCTTCCTTCCTTTCTTTCACAGAACTTCCTTCCTCACCAGATTCTTACGATTCCTTCACTTTCACGTCCCCTCCAATAACCCTGTGTAAGTCACGATCTTTCCTCATCTACAGTTCCCCATGCACTTTTAAAAACCTGGGATCACAACCAGGATGGTTGTTAGATAGGAGCAGATGACTAATTACTCCTAGTTCTCTTTTGACTTTATTTAGTCAGGAGGTTCAGATGACAGCTTCCTACAAGGTTTCACAGAATCACAGAACAGCTGAGGTTGGAAAGGACCTCTGGAGGTCATCTGGTCCAACCCCCTGCTCAGGCAGGGTAAAAGCTTTCAGAAGACAGTTAAGGCCACCTGGTATCAAACCCGCCTAATACCACGTGCCTCCTCCACAGTAAGTAAATAACTCTTTCCAGGTAAATTACATTTCTCCCATCCCTGAAACTAGCAGATGCACGGCGGTAAAACTATTTTATTTTGCTTGGATGGGAAGTTAGCTAACAATTACATCTGTATTTCACATCCACACCCCATTGCTCCAGGACTGTGTAACTACAGTGATTTGAATGTATATTTGGAAGCATATGCTTTTAATGTTTTTTAATCCATTTTTTACCCTTCCTTTTACCCTTCTTTGTTAAGCCTGCTACATTTACCTCTTTTTAAAGCATTACAGCTCCTGGCTTTAGCACAGGAAGATAATCCTTTGTATTTTTGCTTCTTCCAAAAGCAAACTGCCTACTTGGTGTTACCATCTGCTTGCCCTGACAAGAGAAAAGATATTCATGACCTAACATAACAGTGTACATCAACTAGAATCACAGGTACTTTAGCAGGATTAAAATGTAATATGCAGTTACAATAAGAATGATCTAAGGCAGAAAATACTTGGAATGTTCAATACATCGTTTCAAAAACATTCTTTTACTCTGCATTAGTGTGGCAGAGCCCATTTCTTCAAAACAGATATTGTCCTGTGCTACATGTCCTAGCCATGCATAAGGACTGCCCTGCTCAAAACCTTCCCACCTCCTGCCCAAAGACTTCCGTACAGCTGCCTGTTGATGGTCTGCACAGTTGTGCAGACAAAACTACTGACATTTTATAAAGGACTGTATTAATTAAGTATTGTAATTGAAAGAACAAAGACTCTTAGCAATGCTTCCTACCTAGGGAACTAGAAAAATTCCCTATCACATGCCAAATCAACATAACTTTTCTTGCCAGGAATAGAGTCTACACTTGGTTTCCTCTCCCAAAATCCAGTGTCTCCCAACTTTGCAGCAGACCTTAACAATCAGTTTTCTCCATGTCTACCAAGACAATGAAAGCAGAGGATAGCGAGACAAGAGCATGACTGACATTAATGTAAAACACAAACCTCAGCACTAAAGAACTGCACAGTTCTTAGTATTACCATTGTGTCATGCTTTAGGAAGCTTACATTTTTAAAGAAAACTGAAGGATTTAGACAAACAATTAGTTAACTTTGGTAGAGAATAAACATGAAACTATTATTGTGATTGAAGGGCAAATATAAAATTATACATGAAATCTGCTATTCAAAAGTAAAAAGTAAAGTCTGATAGCAAAATTGAAAGAAAGAAAACTGTAAGAAAGTCATAATATTCTCAACCACTATCCCCTCTCTGGATCTGTCTGCTCAAACAAGATCAGGAGCACACAATGAAACTCTTCACTCCTCCCATTCTAAGAAAGCAATGAAAACCATCAAACTCATGAGCCATAACGTTCTCTAATCTACAGGGGCTGGGAATATAAATGATATTTGCCTAAGGCTGGTCCAGCAGAGCATGTTTTTTTGACTGTCATATCCAGTTAAGAAAAGCAATATGCTTAAAATGAAGCTTGTAAATTTTTGACTAATAAACCCGATCTGGTCAAATTTTTAGCTGACTCAACCTGCAACAGTAATATTTGAAATCTACAGTACATCTGTGCATTAGCTATTTTCCTCTTAAAATGATGAACAGTAAACCAGATTGCCAAATACAGCCAAACACCAAAAAGCATTCATCAGTGATTCGATTCAGCTAGTTTGGACTATTATGATACAGAATTTGATACTGCCAGCTCTTATACCCCAGACAGATATTAACCTGATAAATGGCAAATAGGCCTTAAGGAGCTTGCCTGCACTGGGGCACATCAGCATCCAAGAGCTACACGCACAAGCTCGAGCTGAGGGAGGTTTAATGCAGACCTTGCTGGCTTCGCAAGGGTGGCTGAGCATTCACCTTCTGCTCACTTCATAGAGCTGCCAGTACTGAACCTGAACTGCTGCGATTCCATGTACCAGTTCAACAACACTGATGATGTGCAAACAGACTAGTCAATCAGGCACTGCATCAAGTAGTCATGTTTGGTCTGGTGTTCAGCCTGTAGCTGGCATGTGCAACAGCACTTTAATTTTATTTTCCTTTCTGAAAATTAAAAAGCAATACAACAATACACCATTCAAAACTACTTCTGGTGCTACTGCAGTTCAAGCTTTAGGATATCACCAATGTTCAAGTATTTATTCTAGAGCAGAAATTCAAGCTTGCTGTGCTGGAACTATAAGAAATTAAGAAAATAAAAACAAACGAGATCCTCTTCCAGCATCTCAAAGAACAAAACAGCTGGCAAAGAGCTCAGATAATTTCAAGGAATGATGGATTCACTACTTGTTTGCTTTCTTCCTGCCCCTGTACATGCTTTCCTTTCTCTGCATGGTGATTAGACTTACACTAGTAAAGTTTTTGGCATGCTAATTGGAGAACATACTAATCCAATTATGATGCTACAGGATTTTCTTAAGATTCCTGAGAGTTGTATTGGTCATGGATAGATGACTAAGTAATTGGGGCTCTTTTTTTCCCCATTTTACTGAGAAAGCATGGAAGTGGCATTTCAGTTGTGACATTTGTTTTGCTTTATTCTTCCAGTGAAGAGCAATGACAAAGGTCACTCGCTCAATGAGTATTTGAAGAGACAGGAAGTAAGTTTTTGCTTTCTGTTATTAACTTAAATTGAGTTGTGAGAGCATACACTGCATTTATACTGTTGTCCAGCAAGCCATTTTGTCCTTGTTTTAAGACATAAAAGCTTAAGATCGTTCCTTCTGCAACATTTCAAAAGTCACCCCGAGTTATCATTAGTTTATCCAATTTTTGCTTCATTTCCTTTCCCTACCATCCCCACTCCAGCATCTTTTTTTTTTTTTTAGCTATATGTAACTTAATCACTGAATCATGGAAAAGGTTTTGGTTGATTTCACATTTATTTTATTAACACAGAGTCAGCATTTCACTCTGCAATCGCTTCACATTTCCTCTGTTTTGACTGTGGAACAGCCTTATGGTAGATCACATGATGGGGAAAGTCCTCAGGCACTATGTTACTATTATAAAGAGCACTTTCATGCATATCTTTTTTGAGCAAGACCCCCTTGATAAAGCAAATGCTGCATCATCCCTTCCTCTTGCATGTTCTGGAATGGCTGGTCCCCAACTCCCAGTGCCTTTACTGCTGGATTATATCAAGGTGTTCAGGTTCCCTTTCTCATCAAATTCTCCAGATGTGATTCATCATTGCTTTGAAAGGGAAGTTTCCAAATCAAAGCCTAAAGGACACACAGCTGAAAGCCTAAAAAGGAGTCATTAGAAGACCTACAAATGCACTTCTTCATTAATGCATATCAGCTACACCTGGCATATAGAGTCACTGGGTGGAAGACAGCAGTGGTTGATGTATTAGATACCTGAGGACAAGCATCAAGTGCAAATTGATTATGAACAGTACAGTGTGCACAACATAACCAATACATTTGAAAGCCTGATTCATGTAATGCTGAGTTTAAACTGTATTTTAAGACATCATGAGAGAACATAGGGGAAGTCTGCTACTTGTTCTGGTAATTATCATTCCCTCCAAACAGGAGGCATATGCTTCATTTAGAAAAAAGTACTTCTGGCCCCATTTTGGGTAGTCAAGTGCTGCTCTGCTCAGATTTGCAAGGTCTACATAACCTTAGCTGCTGAGTCCCATTATCAAAAGCTACTTAGGGACAATTCTGAAAAACATTTGATTCTATAAAATGCTTTTGGAAGTCAGTCAAGGTAGATAATTCCCTCTATGAATATGGACTCTGATCACATTTGAAAATGGGACTTTACACCCGTTTGTTTTACTAAGTGGTAGGGTATAAATATCCCTTTTCACAGCCCAGGGTCTTCCTCTCAGAAAGCTTAAGCCACTGTGAGGTATCAATGACAGTGTAATAACTGTTAGAGAACTAAATTACAGCATTTCCCTCTCTTACAATGGTGATGACTGAAAGGTAGCCAAGAACTTCACTATGGTTCTTGTAGATGAAAAGAGTACCTGCTGCTTAACTACCCTTAGAGTCAACCCCCACACATGGAGACAGCACTGGTCTGGGTGGTGAGAGTAATGGATGGTCCACGCTGGGAAAATGAGGCCTATCGCACCTCACAGCAGCAAGCAACCCTGGCCCACTTGCCCTCAGGGGCTCCATGGCTGCCTGTTTTCCAGCAAGGCGACCTCTCTCAGCTTTGATCAGGGTAGCGAGAGGAAAGCCCACCCGGGGAGAGCCTGCAGCCCACCACCAGGCCCCATGCCACCTCTCACCAGACCTCGGCACGCCAAGGGGAGAACCGCCCACGGCCTGCGCCCTGCTTGCCCCTAGCCCGCTGCAGCCCCCTCACCTTCCACCAGCTCGTCCAGGCTGGTGAGCTTCTTGCTGCCATCGATGGTGTAGATGGTGCGGACGCCCTGAGGCAGGTTCACGTTGTCCGACAAGGAGCGGGTGAGCTCGACGAGGAGGGCGTCGAAGGAGCGGAAGCGGTCGGTGGAGATGGCGTACACCAAGCCCTTGAAGTACCTGTCCCCGTTGCGGTAGAAGCGGGCTTTCCGGGCTTTCTTCTCCGAGCTGAGCGCCTGCAGGGTCCGCGTCCGGTAGAGGCTGCAGTGGGCGCTGTGCGCCGGGCTGGGGATCAGCCCGTTGCCCCGCGGCCCCGCGCCCGCACCGCCGGAGCCGCTGCCGCCGCGGCGCGGCCCGGCGCGCTGCTGCCTCTTGTCCCGCTCCTCGAAGTGCTCCAGCTCGATGCTCCGGTTGCTCGCCATGGGGAGCTGCCTTCCCGCCCTCCCAGCTCCGCTAGGACCCAGGCCGGCTACGGACCGCTAAGCCTGCCCCCGCGCTCCCGAGGGCTCCGGTCGTCTAATTCAGCATCGCGCCCGGCCTCCCTGGCCGGGAGGGCTGCGGGGGACCGCGGCGCCCGCCCTGCTCCACAACCGCAGCCCCGGCTGCCGCTAGCTCCGCCGTTACCCGCTGCTCCGCCCGCCGCCGCGCACAAAAGCATCCCTCATGCCTTAACTCGGCGGCTACAGGCAACGCCGGGGAGGGAGCGAGCGGGCGGGGGGCGGGCGGCTCGGGGGAGCCCCACGGCCGCGCCCCCGCGCCGTGCCCATGCAGGCTCGCACAATGCGGAGGACGCCGTGCGCGCAGGTCCCCTCCTCAGCCTCTTCTCTGCTGGCTCCGCCGGAGAGACGGGGTGGGGACGGAGAGGCTATTCCGCCGGCTCCCGGCCGGCTCCGGCTCTGCTCCCGGCGCGGGGGCACCGGGACCCCTGTGGCGCCAACGGCCCCCAGTCAGCGTGGGGAGCGGCGGAACCTCCCGCGTCCTCGGCGGGCAAGGGCGCTGCTAGCGCCGGCCTCCGAAGGGAAACAACCGCAGCGGATCCGGCGGGAGGAGCGAGCCGCGGCCCGGCCGCCCGCGGTGCCGGCGGTGAAGCGGGCGGCGGGCGGGGCTGCTGCCGGGCCCTAGAGCCGGGCGGGCGGCGCGGCCGCTGTGAGGGCGGGCGCGAAGAGGGGCGGGGGCGGCGCCATCTCGGCTTGAGGCGGGCGCGGTGGCGCCGCTCTCCCCAGCGGCGGCGGGCGTTGAGCGGGAGCAGAGCTGCGTTGGTGAGGCGGCCGGCTCCTCGGCGGGGCTCAGGTGACGAAGCGAGAAGGGAAAAGGGGTTCTTCTGGGAAAGGAGAACGATTCCGGGGAAGCAGCTTTCCCGCAGGAGCAGCTCTGTCCCTCCCGCGGCGGCTCTGACAGGACCTGTCCGTCGAACCACCGCCCCCTCAGGCGTAGCAGTGGAGCTGCCTGCTAGCCCTCTCCTGGCCTTAGTTTGACTCGGTTACTGGGTTAAAACGCTAAAAATGTCTCTAGGGCTCATTTCTATATGGCCTTCTCCCTAAAATACATCCCCTAGGACAGAAAACTATGCACCTCTGTCGTTTCCCTTTTTGATTTGTGAATGCCGCCGCCACTGAGCTTCCCACCCTCTCTGAGGAACCAAATAGGCCCAACTCCTGTTCCCGCAGTCTTAACCTTCTAAATGTGCTTTTTTGCCCATGGTTCGCAGCTTCCCCAGGTGGCTTCTCAGTGCTCCCTAGGTTGCTCAAGTCAAATTCATTTTTGGTAGAAATGGCTGACATGCATTAAAATGGATGCAGTTTCAACTTTTTTCCAACTTATTTTCAACTGCTACAGAATATAATTTATTTTCTTGACATAACGAGTACATAAAAAAATGTAAAAGGCATTTACAGCTAGGTACAGGGTTTCACTTTTTTCAGGTCTCTTGAGAGATTCCAGTTCTGTTAACATCATTACGGCTGGTCACAGTTTCTGCTCTTTTGTCCTGGGCCCGTAAGAACCTTTGCCCATCCTTCTCCACACTGCTTACTCAATTGCTGTCAGGAGGTGGCACTCAGGTTAATCCTCTCTATTGCAAGTGTAACTGCTGCCGGTGGAGCTTCTCTATATGACAATTAAATTAGTAACTGAAGGACCCATCTAGGAGAGGGTAGATTTATGAAAGTCCTTTTCATGAGAGAACTCAGTTCAGTAAAGACATTCTACAAAGACAGAAGATAGATTTTCTGTCTGTTTGTACATACTGGGAAAGGGAAGAGATTTGGCTAAGAAGATTTATCTATGTTTGGTTTTGTGTTTCAGCAGTTTTTGAAAATAGTTTGCCACACTTTCTATAGATTTATTATTTTTTACTTTTTATATTTTGAAATACCAATAAAGTTAAGCACTATCTTATTATTATTGCTGGGTTTATTACAAAGTAGATTAAACATCTAGGTACAATATTCCTAAAGATAATACATGGAAAACATCAGCGAATTTCACTCTTTCTTGAAGTGCCAGCTTCTGTGATGCCTGGAAACCTCCATAAGCAAAAGGAAGTGATAAACCATGGAGCTGGTTTATGTCCTCTGGTGGTAAAATCAACAAAAAGAACTGAATGGGGCAGGAGTTTTGTTACAGTTGGGGCATGAATACACCTACTAAGATCAGACATGGAGGTCTTGCCTAGGAGCCAGGACCTAGAAGCCACAAAACAGTAGGGAACAACTTTCTAGACTGGTTTTGATAGTAGTTTCTAGTCCTGTTTACAGGCAGTTACACAAGTGAACTTCAAACTCACCTGAGTAACTTTGCTCCAAAGTGGGTTAGTCTCAGCTGTGAGACTGTATTTTTTCCAAATGGTACCACATTGCATGGGCATGTCTAGTCTTTGCAGAACAAGTCAAATTACTTAGTTTAAACCTCAGCTGAAGGTTATTTGGACTAACCTTTTTCACTTTTCTCAGAAGCAGACCACAAAAGCTCAGGGAAGTTTAATCTCCCCCTCGTACGCACCTTCTGTGTCCTCCCAGCTGCTAACTATTGCCTACTATCTGCAGCACAGTGCTCAGCACAGTGTAGAGGACTCATGCAGATTAGCATGTAAAATATATATATGAATTTAATATATTAACTGTCTCTATGACTGAATTTAGGTTGGAGAATTCAGTGTCAGGGTAGACATTTTATTGGTTTCAAGTTGTTTTGCTGGGTGGTAGGATATGCCATGCGCAGGACTTGCTCTGACTTCTGAACTCTCTAGAGATGGGATGGGGGAAAAGGAATTTTATACAGTCCCCACAGTAAAGTAAAACTAAAAAGGGAGTTCTCACTCCTTTGACCAGGAAAATTCTCTCTCCTCCTCAAAGGGAATCTCCACTACAGAGAGTTTTTGAAGTCTGTACAGCCAGTGTTTTATAGAGCATATACACATGAAATTGAATTCTGGCCTGTAAAACTAAACTACTTCTGTATTAAGAGGCTATTTACAGAGAGATTGAGATTAGACCTGCATGTGTAACTGCCAAGGAAATCCCTTATGATACCTCAAACATGTTCCTACAACTTGTGCTCTTCCTTTTTGGTTCTTTTCAGATGTTTCTATTTTTAGTAAGCTCTGTAAGCCCCCATCGGGAATGGTTCACAGTGCTTGTATTTGTGTGTATGCTTTGCCTTTTTCTTGCCACCTCATTTCCCCTAGAGATTTATCTGTAGTCAAACAGAGATGTTTCAAAAGACTTTCAAAGATGAGGAATAGAACCCCAAAACAACCCCATATGCAGCTGAACTACATTTGCTGTTCCACATGAGAAAATTTGTGTACTTAATATGCAGTTCTGTATGGAACCGAGCTATGCAATCCCATTATCTTCTTCCCTCTTTATCTTTACAAATAGGGTTGATAAATTAGCAGTTCACTTAACAGCAAGCAATGTTACATGTATAAATGATACTTTGCTTATTAATCTAAATATCCTGACACCATAAAAATGTGATTATCATTCATACTTGGGATATTCTTATTCTATAAATATACATTTCCTATTTGAAAAGAAGAGAGCTTCCAGTTTTCATGTCCATCTAATTAATCAGTTCTCCCTCCTGTCTTTGCTTTATTTTTTTCTTCTGGTTCATTGTGGTAGGCATAACGAATTCTTGGTTTAAAACTCTTCCTGAATCTAGAAGACCTCCTATGTCATTTGTTTTTTGGTTTTGTTTTGGTACATTGGTTTGGTGGGTTTTTTTGTAAGAAGCAATCCCTCTCTAAGAAAATTCTAAAAGGAAACCAAGAAAACTTTACCATCTGACACAACGTCTCTTCTTCTTCTGTTACCTGAACTCCTTACCTTCCTGATTGGAATCAGTGGAATTCAAGTTATTTAGCACATTTAATGGGTTGTTAGGCAAAATTCAGTTCAGGATCAGAGTTTACAGTGGATAGTCTTAGAATATTTATGTATCTGACCTTTGCATTTAGCTCATTGATTTCACCTTGAAAATGATAATATGTAATGTTGCTAAAGAAGAAAACCCACCATAAACTTGGGGTCTGCTGGTTCAAGATTTATTATGTGAAAAACATTCTTGGAATAATTCAATAACAAAATGTTTACTTGTAGCACCAAAGATATCAAATTTGAGTATTTAAACAATGAAATGGTCATTTGTAATTATTTGTTTTCAACCAAGAATGTTAAAATGCTTTTAAAATATTCATACAATAAAACCTCTCAGCATCCCTACTTCATAGATACATAAAATGGGAAACCAAAAGTTGAAGCAACTTGCCCAAGTAGCAGAGAAGTCAGACTGGAACCAATAACCTTCTCTTCAACTGTATTCAGACAAAATATATAATATATATTATAATATTAGAATATTATATATAATTCAGAATATAGACAACTATACAGAAACAAAACATGCAAAGAAATACATCAGCATAGGTGGCATAAGAAAGATGCATCAGTCCTCAGTCAGGCATAATCTGCTTATGCTGCGTGTTCTTGTCACATTAACACTTGTTGATTAGTGGGAATGTGAGTCTGAGGCTCATTGAATATTGAATTAGTGCATCTTAATGTATCATAGTTAGAGAAATGTCTGAATCCAGTATCTCTGATAAACCATTGTAAATGTGTATTCAAAAGACCTCAGAATTACTCACCTGTTTCAATAGACTAGATGAAAATGCCATACTTCAGTTACTTGTTAAATGACTTTGTACACTTCCCAAAGGATTCCTTTGTCCTTAAATTTATCTTTAAGAGTATTATTTCTGAACATCCATTTAAGAGTTCTGAAAGTAGTAAAAAACATATGAACAAAAGCCTTGTAAAACCAATGTTGAACCTGAAACACAAAAATGTAGAGATGGAAAGATCCTCACAGTATCTTCTATTTCAATTTGCTGTATCAAGAAAGACTCAAATATACCAAAACCATTCTCAGTAAGGTCCTGGTTTTAAAGCCTCCTCATGGGAGAGATTTCATATCAGCCAGTAGTTTGCTCAAAGGAATGTTTTTCTTAATATCCAGATATTTTTTCTTCCAGATTAGCATCTCCTGCAGAACTTCTCTAGCACTTCACTGTTATTCCACAGAATGACTTTTGTCCTATTTTGCTGTCCCTGGTGTGGGAATAGATGAGAGGAGTGGGATGCTACCTCCATCCAGAGCAGCATGAATGAAGTTGTAAAGTATTCTCAAAAGTAAATACTTCACATAAACCAAAAAAAAAAAAAGATAATTTGAAGGGGAAAAAGACATGATTTACAGACAAAGAAATTCCTCTTTTACTCATCTTTTTTTCCTAGCCCATTTAGAAAGAAGCCATTGGGGCTTTTAAAACATATCTATTACCTTTTTGCTGTTAACCCTATCATCATTTTTGTATAATCATTAATAATTTTAATTCCATCTGTTGCTGTTTCAATACAAGACATCAAAATTCTGTATTTTTAATGGAAATGGCAGTCTGGAAAGTTGTTTTAAGTCTGGTTGAACAATCCATGATCCAGGATTAAATGGATCATTTCATCTGTTGTCTTACTTTAAAGTATGATTAGTCACACAGTCTTAAAAATAGGAAAAATGTAGGATCTTAAAAAAAACCCTGAAGAATTATGTTATTTCAGAGGTTAAAAAATTAATAAGGAGAAGATTCAAATAAGTCTTTCAGAGATCACTGCCAACAGTTATTTGTTATAGTGAATTACCAATATACTTAAAAATGAAAAATTAATTGTGCTTTCTGAGACAGCTACTTCAGCAAAGTGGTCTATAGTTCACTGATGACCCATACCTGATGAAATATGGAAACTAGAGATGAAAACAACAATGAAATAATATGTATTTTGAAACAAATGAACTCCTCAAGAAGTATTTCAAAAAGTAATTTTATAAAATGGTGGTTACTGAAACACAGCCAACCACATAGAATTGTCTCATCTACACTCTTGTTCCTAGATGTTATTTCCCACCCAGCTGGGGTCGTTGCCCTTGTTTCTGCTGGTACAAATATCTGTGCAAATATGATCTGGGGAACGATCTTGGTTAAATATTAACTCTCACTTCCAAAAATGGGATAGTGCGGGAAGGTAGGATAGCTAGCTTTGAGAACAATATGATATAATATAATTTGTGCTAATATATGTTTTGTGCACATCGCTGGAGGCCGATTTCAGCTTAGAGCTCTAGTAACTTTTGTTAGAGAATTCTTGCATCTAAAGATAAGTGTTGTTTTGGAGCTGAGAGACCAAACCCAATCTTGGCCTTCTGGGTTTGTGTGACTGCTCTAGTAATTATGGTGTGAAAATTCTTGTGTGTGTTGTCAGATTTACTGGAGAATTCCTAATTACAAGCAAAGGTTGTAGTTAACTTTAGCAAAATTATTTTGTCTGTTCATAGGCACAATACGAAATGAAGTTCAGTCAATAGGGTCAGCTCCTGTACAGAAACGAGAAAGCAGTCATTTCGCTTTCATTTGATAAGAATCTTGCTTTAATTTTTAGAAGGAAATCAGAAACAGTTTTGTGAAATGTTCCTTTAATCTTCCTGTGCTCTTTCTGTATCAGTCATACTTTAGCTTGCGTGTTTTGGTACTCTTTGTATCTTTGACAAGAAATCTATATATTTGACTGCTTGCTGCCAGCAAAACCATTTACAGTAGCAGCAGAATGATGTCTCTCAACTACTACAGCCAGCATGGTCGAAGCTTGTGCTGGAACTTTGCCAAACTGAGCTTTTGGCCTTAATAAAATACTAAAGTGCTGCTTTGGGTCTTAATTATTGGCAATAATGTTGTGAATATCACATTTCTCCTCTACACATGACTTAGATTGAGACTACTGTTACCTCATGACTTCTTATTTTACTGTTTTCTTTAGGATCACTCATCCTGACAGGTCTGGGAGGAGGAAAAGAATCTGATTTATCGATAAATAAAGAAATCATGAGAGGTAAGTGGAGGAAATCTGGTGAGTTTCGCCAGATCCTGGTAGTGTGTATGGGCTAGAAAGTGAACAATTTGCTGCAAAACCAGTCGTGTTTCTTCCAGAAGGGGTAGTGGTCTGTGCTGCTTTGCAAAGAGCTGGAAATAGTATAGAATTCAAGTATTTGCATAGAGATCATCAGGTGCAGTCAACTATTATTCTCGAGAAGGCAAAACCTTAAGCTAAATAATTTCAAGGTCAGTTGTGAATCAATTAGGAATAACTCTCAGTCATACTTCTAGCTGAAGGGCACAGGAGGTCATGAGAAGCTAGCTGCTGACAAAAGAACAAGTATGGCTATAGGCACAAAGTAACCTTGGGCTGTTCTAGAGTTTTCATTGTATTTGCTGAGGTCTGAGTTTGGAAAAGAAGTAATAATTCTGATTGGTTTTTTTTCTTGTAGAAAAGTCATGCTAGGGGTGAATTCTAAATCAAGCCGCCTCAGAGAACTCAAGGAGTCTGAATCCTATTTTCATGATGAACTTCCTAAAATCTTAGAGATGGGAGATTTCAAATGCAATATAACCCTTTGGTTCTGTAGAAGTAAGGAGAAGGAAACTGTGCCTGAAGTATTTAGTTTTATCCCTCCTTTATTTGTTCTTTCCATAATGACAGTGGGCTAAGTGCCACATGTGTACTGAAAGGACTTAGTCCTAAAGTCATAGAGGTTACAGTCCAAAGTTCGTATCTTGAAAGGGTATGCATGCAAATGGTAATTCATTGACTTCAAAAACTGTCCCATGTGTTTGCAGAACATGAAGCAAAATACAACTGACAAACGTGAGTTGCAATAAAGTGTCCTGGAGAGGGTTTTCTCCTTACCATTAGATATTTGATTTTTTTCCAAAACTGGAGAGTTCTTTAATCACTGCCATGTTCCTCTCCTGCCATATACAGAAAATATCAAATGACTTGAGTACAGGGAAAACAAAAAACATTCACTGCTACTCAATTTCTGTTGCATACACACAGGTGTTCTATGTCTCTCTTTACCTCAGTGGTCTAAAAGTCACATGTCTAGGCTATTTTGTACAAATTACTGGTGAATTATAAAGGCGAGCAAAATCTATGGGAAAAAACCTTTCTAGGAACTTCTGCTCTCTTCTGGTAGAGAGCTCTTAGGAAATATGATAGCTTACAGGTTTTTATAAAAAACCAAAAGTGTTTTTATATATATATATATATACACACTTAGTTTCAGTATGTATACTACTTTATGGAACAGAAAACTGTAACACCTGGAAACTAGTAGTTAGCCAGAGCAGATAACAGGGAATTAGGCTATTAATCTGCTTAACAAGGACATATGCCAAAGTAGTTTAAATTGTGCTAGTTTGTAATTCTATTCTTATATAAGAGGAATTCAAATTTAGCAAGACATGCAGGTGTGAAAAAGAGTATAAGCATACTTGTTCATTCAAAGTCCAAATCCAAGTGCACCAACTGTCCTATTTCAGTGTTTCAGCCATTAATATACAGGCTTATGGTCCAATGCGAGCTCGGTTTACACCAGCTGGGATGATACATACTTGATTGGTGTGCAAACCTACATATTTCAACAGTTATTCCATCTGGTTTTCTGTTCTGTTGTCTGATCCTTTACTGGCAAATTAGTCATGAGAGTCTGCTGTTATCATACTATGAAAATACTTCTAGTGTGAATTTTTTTTTTTTTTTAAATTGGACACTTGTGTTGCCCACTGACATTTTTATTTTGTTTTGAATAGCAGGAAAACAGCTGTCCTGTGGACATGCTAGAATTTTTGCCACTCTGCTGCTCATTTACTGTAGAGCCGGAAATTCTCAAAGACTTAGCGACCTCTAAAATTGTAGGTCAATATTGTTTGGCCTTGGAACATCTATTGCAAGAATATCCTGTGGATTAACTGGGGGATTAATATTTAGTCTGTAAAGTATTTCTTATGTGAAAAATTTTGCAGATAAAAGGTCATAATCTTGTTCTTTCTTGACTGATACTTGATTTTTTTTCCTCTGAGGGAAGATTTTTAAATTGGGGAAACAAATGATAGCCCCAACTTTGCATTAGACGGAAGGTACATAGATAGGTAATGAAAAAGCAGAAGAGTGGTGATAGTTTCACAATAGCAGAAATATTCTCCATGTTTTGTTCCTTTGTCTAAAACAATGATGTTTCCTTGCTTTTCAGATAAAACGTGATTTAATCTGGACAGTGAAAATCTGTGCAGCTAAATGAAAATATGACTGTAGACCATGAGGGTGTTCTGTATAAGTTTAATGTTGTTAGCATGAGCAAGGTGAATGAAAATTAAGGGTGCGTGAGGAGTTTACACTGACTGGCTGTCAGTTGTTAGCCTGTAAAATTCATTACTACAGCATGTTAAATACTGCTCAGCCAGTTGCTGAATGGTGAGGGTTTTGTCTGGATATGAGTAAAATACCATCTTCTGTCATCTGTATGTGTAGTCAGGGAAAGAGAGGTTGTACTGATAATCGGTTTGGTCAGATTATTCTGTATGATGGAAGCACTGCCATCTTGTGGATAATTCGAAGATGTGAAGAATTTTTGCTTATTTATTTTAGAAATAGGAGTTTTATATTTGTGTAGGTTAGTATTTGCAGGAAGAAAATTTTGGTATTGTCATAAGCAAGGAACAAATGTGAAAAGAACATAATTTCCCAATTCATGTTAGTTGTTTAGCTAACCATATGTTTGTATCTTATTACACAGCTTAGTTGTTTCTTCCTTTTTCATTGCTTTTCTTAAGTTAAGGAACGTATTTGCTACCTATGGCATTTAACAGTAACAAAAAGGGAAACTTAAATCTCATTTTCTGGAGTACAATTCTTTGTCTATCAGAAAAAAAAAATCCAAACAAAACCCCCAGAAAAACAGAACAAACAAACAAAAACCCCCTATTGTTTTAAAGATTCCTTTTAGAACAGATTGCTTGACTGTTGTATCTTTGTATCTCTATCACTGAGGAGTACTGTGTGGCGTATTGCTGTCATGCTCATCTTCAGTCCTGTTGTGGATTAGGCTGGTTCACAACAAATTATTGGACATTTCTTAACTGAGAGATAGGAAGGGCTGTGAGAAGAGATTATGCACAACTGTAGAAATCTCTAGCTCACCAATTGGATCTAGGTAGCCTTATCTCAGGCTGTGTGCTGTTATGTACTGAAAATAAATAGGTGGTTTGTGTTGTGTATGTCTCTCTCCCCTTTCATCTTCACAGTTCTACATATTGTGAACTGTCTATAATGGCAGCAGACCAACGGGAAAATAAAACAAGTGAGTTGGTCCTTATTTAGAAATCGTATCACATACAGCAAGTTAAGTGAACAACTGAACAGAAATAGTACTTAAGCATTGCTAGGAACCAAAGAAGTTAGTGATTTGGACCACCGAGGAGAGGGCTATGTGTCAAGATGAAGCTCTCCATGAGAGGACTGAAAGGTGGTATGAAGTCATTACAGGACAGCTATTTTATGGGTTGAAGCTGAAGAATGTGATGTTTTCATGGTATTTTGTGAATACTGCATGCCCAAATATAACAACAACAAATATTTTTAGAGTGGGTGGTACAATGTGAAGAATGGGGACAATAAACTTTGTATGTCTAAAGTACTAATACTTTACTGTGGGTGCCAAGTACCTCAGGGTGCTTCTGTTGAACATATCAGAATGCTTAGTTGGAACCCAGACAGGAAAACAGAACAAAATGCTTGGGGTGAACTAAAGGATAGTCCTGAATAGAATAAGGTAGAAATGGGGGCAGAGTACATCCTAGCCCCCAGAATTTGAAATACCTGAAAGGAAATAAGGCTGTAAGTAAAAAACAGGAGCATAAATCTTTCATTCAATTGAAAACAGTTTTGCCTTGGTTATGATGTGTTCCTGCTGTTTCTAATTAAATGTGACTTTCTTTAAAAAAAACCAAAAACAACAAAAAACACCCCGACACCCCCCAAAACATCCACCCTAGCATGAATCACTGGATTCAATTTTGGTCACAGTTCTTGAAACGAGAACTTGCAGCCCAGCCCAATCCAGTCACTGAAGTCAGCCCAGTACTGAACGACTGCAGTAAATGTTGTGGGTATGTCCTATGTCCAGTCCCTCTGTCCAGTCTTCACAGAGCAGCTAGTTCAGGGAAAGGTGCCCTCATTTGGCTATGAGTATCCACAGAAATTTCATAGCTACTACAGACAACTTGTTTCCACAATACTTTTTTCCTGTTAATTTACCCATGTGGATGAACTCTAGGAATAAAAGAATTGAAAGCTATTCTTTGGAAGGGTAAAAAAGCAGATCTGAAGTCCAGTTAAAAGAAAAAAAGCCCAAACATTTCTCTGACAGCTGAAGCTAGCAAACATGCAGACTCACCCTTGCAGGCTATTGCTCCTTGGTCTGCTTTTTCTCTGATGGAAAGCAGAGGGCAAATAAGTATTTAAAAAAAAAAAAAAATGCACGAAGGATGTTAATAGTTTCTCTTGAATGAGACCCTAGAGGCAATGGCACAAGGTAGCTGCTTCTGCGAAGGAGCCAGAGGTATGTTGCTGGAGAAAACATCTCTGTGTGCCTTGTTGCTCTTCTCAAAGGAAACAGAGCTTGTGTGTGTTTTTTAAAAACATACGAAGGCTCTGACAGACAGGTTCTGTTAGTTTTACCTCTGGAGCTTTAAGCTGCTCCTTCCCCATCTGTCTTTGTCTCTGAAGAAGGCTACTTTTCCGGTCAGCTCTTCAGCTCCCTCTGTTCCCTACCTAAGGTACTAGCTGTGGTATTGTGTTTGCTGGTGAATTAATCAACTACACCAGACTCTGAACTATGACATTTGAGTAGTTTTACAGATTTGCTTTTCTTGATTGTTACGGGGGAATAACTTTTTATAGAAGGGAAGACTGTAGGTGATGGTAACTGTTTAATCAAGTGCACCCAAGTTCAAAAGATCATACGTTAAAAGACCTGTAATAGATTTTTAGCTGTAAATGGGGAAGTACTCCACAGATCCCAAACTTCTTTTTCATCTCATCAAAAGTGGGTTTTGTGGTTTAGTTTTGTGGTTAAATAGTTGAACCTCTAAGAGAAAATAAATCTGGAAGAAACAAGCAGTACTGAAAAAACAGGTTAAAAAAAGCAAAGAACTAAAAGAATTTAAGAAATGACTGTCTGGTTCTTAGGTAATGGTACTGTAGTTAGCATACAAAAATGACAATTTACATTAACTTTTCTCAAAATGCATTTGGAAGCAGGTTAAGATTAAAATAGTTAAAATAACTTTAAAATGTTGTAGTTGCAAGGATTTAAGAATCTCTTGCAAATGTTGCAGAGAAAGCAGCAACAAAACAAGAATGTTGATGCTAGAGCATGGTCAGCAAAACCTGTGGCATTAGAAAAATCAGATGATGTGTTGTCCTTGCTAAAAGGCAAATGAGCTAATTATGAAAACACAGCTACATCAACAAAAATCAGAAGATTTGCAATGTAACTGGTCAGAGTTGGTTTTAAAAAAAAGTCATAATTTTACAGAGCTGGAGTAAAAACCACTTACTCAGAGCAATGTGATATCAAAAAGGCACTGGTATCAGCCACCCTATATACTGATTTCCAAAGTATTAGCTGAAATAAAAGTAATTTTATTTTTGAATTTTTATAATGCTGCTCCTTGCCTAACAAGGTATTCAGCTCTTTTTTCAGCTCTGTCAGTCAAGCTACCTACTACAAGGTCATCTGCCTCTTTGCTTTAAAATACATGCATTCTGTCCTGCTTCTCAACTAATGTTTTCTATGCTTTCAAGTTTTTTTCCTAGAGGAGAGAAAACAAACCAGTTTATGACAGAATGCTGATCCAAACAAAACTGCAGCACAGGAGAGATCTCCCCCTTTCAGTAATAGTGGAGAAATTTAGAATTCTTTTATGAAATTGATATTTTAAAACTAAGTTTGTGATCTTTATTGCTGAACATACTTTGTTCTCTAGAAATAAGATACCCTTATTTACATTTAGTGAAGTCAAGGGGTGCTTTCTTCTAATTGAGAACAGCTGGTTGTTCTGTGCTGTGGAGGACAATGATGTGCTATGTGCTAGCACTTATTTTAAAACTTGTAATGATATTCAGTTGTCATTCCAGAGATACTATGATGCTCAAATGCTCAGGACCATATTTTGTTATTTAAAATTCTATGTCCTATTAGGTTCCTGATTAAGCACTGACTTTGCGCAGAGCCTAGCTATATCTTGTATCTCGGGTTTGAAGTCTGCATAGTGATTTGTATGTTCTGGCTGGAAAGCTGAAAGATACAAAACAAATTAGAATTGTAGACTACTAGTGGATTGGAAGAGATGTCTGGAGGTCGTTTTGTCCAGCCTCCCATTGAAAGCAGGACCAGCTTCAAAGTTAGATCCAACTTTGTCAAGATCATGCAGCAGAGAATTACACAGCCAGAATTAGAGTTCTGACATTCCTTTGATGTAAAGCTGCTAAACAAGTCACCAGAATCTGTTTCACATACTCCATCTGTGAAGCAGAGATAATTCTTGCATAAATACCTGTAAAGTATTTTGATCTCTCTGGGTAGAATAAAAGCTCTAGACAGGAGTGGTTCACTTCAGTACAGGGGTAAAATGGGTTTTTTTTCTCCTGTTCTTGAAGATGTGGAGGAAGTAAAAAAGATATCTTACATTTCCTGTCAGTATCAATGAGGATTACAAGTACTGCTAATATCCTTTTGATAGAGTAAACAGGTCAGATTTGCCTTTTCTAGCATTCTTACTATTCAGAGGTTGAATTGCCCTTTTTGCTGTTTAGTCACTTAGGGGACATGCTGTGTTTGTGACTGCTAAAGTTCTGAAAGCTTCTATTTCTGTTCAGTTCATGACACTATTCACATCAGGGACAGTAGAAATATGATCTCATGACATTATTTATATGAACTGAAACAAAAAGGTCATATTCTAACTGTGCTGATTTTAGTCTTCTCCCTGAACACTGATGAATAAATAAGGAGACTTGAATAGCGCATGTTAGTGACAATGGTTGAACAGGCAGCTAAATCCAAACAAGAATCCCCACGCTGAAAGCAGAGTTGCATGTACTGACTGGGCAAAAGGTTACAGTTCTTTGGGTTTCTGTAGTACTGCTAACACAAGCTTTAAGTCTTCTACATGTAGCAATTCATTCTCAAAACACTATCTGAAAGCCCTTCTTGTTTTACGAGCCCTCAGTCTTGTTGCAAAGGTGAGGAAATCCACAGAATGTAAGTTGACCAAGATCACAATGCCAGTCAATGACAAGAATAGAGAAATATTGTTATACCCCCTGCCTTGTTCTAACTTGCATTTCACCCTTCTAGAGCAGATTGGCAGAGCAAGGCTAGGGCAGGCATATCAACTGCCACAGAATATGGGGGGTAGGTATGAAATACAGGGATTGTGGCAGATGTGAGGGATTTTGAATAGCAGAACCAGGGCCAAAGGATGCCAGAAGGATTGACAAGGGAACACCTTTAATATCTGCTTCTCACCTTTTTAATTTTCTCAGCAACAATTTTGTCATGATTTGGCCATGACAAATCAGAGTTCTGAAAGATAGTTTAACTTTCCTTTCAGGATTTTTCAGTTTCTTCCTCCTGCCCCTGAGCTATTTGTCTTCTGCCTTGCTATTTTGTTCTTTCTGGTATTTGCAATATTTCCTAATTTATTTTTTTCTGGTAATTTTAGTTGTTAAGCTGTTTTACTTCCCTGCCAACTCATTAATGGCAAGACATGTAGAATACATCACGTTTGTCAGGAATAAGTCAGGTTTATGCTTCCTATAATTAAGCAAATATTTAAGTGTAGATATAATGCTTGCATTTTCTGATATACCTCCTCAGCTCAATAAACAGAAGTTTTATCAATATTCTTTATTTGCTTTCCATTGATTGACTTTCAAAAGGTGAAACAGTTCAGGCAAATCCCTAATGAATGTGGCCATTAGTCTTTTTCTTTTCCTCATCTGGATTTTTGTTTTCTGGTGACTTAATACAATACTATCATGCACATGTGAATTGAAACCCCAAAAGATTCTATCAAACAATTTTAAAAAATTCTATTTCCTATTGCCTCTTTTTTTTTTTTTTAAGATATTTTTAAAATGATGGTTGGGTACAATTTATAACCTATGATGTTCCTAGATCACAGCTTACTTCCCTCCTGCACAGGAAATGGTTTAGTTCCATTATTTGGCCACTAACTGGAGCTGAATTTACTGAAAATAATCACAAGAATTTTTTTGCATTTGCTAAAATGGTACCATATTTGCCTTTCTTTTCTCCTATAGCTTGGTACCTCTCAAGGCATGCATGTCTTGAAAAAGAAATAGCTCTCCTGAGTTCAGAAGTTCTTGGGTACATATGGTCATGTTTAAAAGTCCTCTCTTACCTACAGTCAATACAATGCATTACATATCTCTACCACTTGATGACTTGCCAGTTCTGTTCTCAACTTGCAACAGAAGACACGTTTTTATAAAGCAGTGCAATATCTCAACCATTTGATGTGCCTCATTAATTTCAGCAGCCTCCTCATTTATTAAGAGTCCTTCATTGTCTCCGGTTTTATTCTTTTCATGATTTGTTATAACCCATCCAATTTTCTCTTAACTGATTTGACTGCACTAATTCATTCTGCATTTTGGCTGCCCTTCTCTTTGCCACAGTTACACGCTCTGTATATTTGTATTCTGTTGCTTCCATTACTCAGTTTTCTTTTAGTCTTAGATTCATGATTAGTCCCTGATTGTTTCCTATTCCTTTTATTCTTTTCCAGAATTTTTTCTATACAGCTGATAATATCCCTGCTTGCAAAGGAGCGTTCACAAAACCTTCCATTTCATTTTTGTCAAACTTAAATGAAAAATTACAGAAATGACAATTTTTTTTGCAAGTCAATGGGAGTTAATAATTCCAAATGACTAGCACTCTGAGTAGAGGTTACTCTAATCAGTCTGAATGGAGGTTACTAATGTCACTGTTTTGTGTTTAAAACTCAAATGAAATAGAAGGATACTAGTAATTGACTGTCTAGTTGCGGCATGGCTAGTCTATTAATCATGGGTCTGTATTGTTTTTTCCTTGAAATGTATTCCAATGTATTTTCCATTTGTAATAATAGGTTGCTGCTTTTTGTACCAGGTGTTAAATTAGGTGAGCTTTACACTGCCTGATACCAAATAGCTTTAATATTGTATGCTACTGAAACATAGAGGGTGTTAACAGGGCAGATGGACAGCTACTCTACTGCAAGTGCTCACCTCAGGGGAGGATAAAAGGTCAAGAATCTACTGCAATCCTTTCATCCGTTTTATAATTTAGAAGAGCTGTTTAGACTCCACCTGGGGTTTAATAGGAGCTCTTCAGACCGAGACTCCGTGCCCATGGGGAGAATTAGTTTTTCCTTTGGATGAACTGTCTGTGCTGTGCTAACTATTGGAGCTGGGAACAACTTGTCCCCAGCTGATCCTAAGACCTTGCAGGAGTTGTGGGTTGACTTCTACTGAATTAACAGAGCAACTGTTTATCATCAGACACCTATTGCCAAGCCTCTATCAACTGAACCCTGTTGAATCTGCCTCTGGTATTCTATATTTGATTTCTTCCATATTTTCCTTTCTCTCCTTCATCTCCTTCTCCTTCATTTTTCTTATGTGTTTCCTACAGGTAGTACGGTCAGGCAAGCAGGGATTATAAATTTCTTTAGCCACAGGAAAAGTGTAGTGGCTGGCTGGAGGATCTCAGTTTGCTCATGCTGTTCAAGTTAGTTTTCAAAGTGAGCAGATCAGACATTAGCATTGTATCAGCCAGTGCTAAGGTAAGACAAGTCAGGACTGTGCGATGATAGGAGAGGTGTGATCATTGTTACATATTACAATTTTAAATTTGTCATATCAGTGCTATGGACAGGGTTATGTAAAACTTGGTGGGGAGGGACTAAGCCATTGCAAAACTTTAGGGTGAGGGACTATCCCAAGGACATGAGTGGACAACTCAGGAAAGCCTCTCTTAGAAAGCTAGTATGCTTGGGGGAGTGGATTACAGAATGAGAACCATTACTAGAGCAGTTTGTTGCAATACACAGAACAGCAAGATCCTAATGAAGATCTTCTACATAGAATTGATGTTTGCCCTGGTTAGGCACTTGGATTACATTGTGAACCACTCTGCTAGATTTGTTTTGACACCTGTCTGCCTTTTTGCTTTCCGAGAGGATTGTGCTCAATGGAAGAGGTCTTGGATTTAAAGTTTAGGAAACTCTGTGATGACAAATAGCAACTTGAAAGGGCTGATACATTTTTTTTCATTTTATTTTATTTTTTCCCAAAATAATTAATTGTTTGCATGTTTAAGGAGTGAAATAAATTCTATACAAATTAGCAGAATAGATGAAAAATGAGTCTCTTTAGATTCTAGCCAAGTAAACATGTTTAAGCCTAAGCTTCCTTCTAACATTTCACAAAACTTCCAATGAAATAGGACACTGTCAGCACCAATTTACTCTTTTAAAGGAATGTGGTTTAGCATCTCTGCCCTGTAAACAGTCAGTTTACTTTTTCTTCATTGTGTCTGGAAATTTGCAGGCAAAAGGAGATAGTTAATTGTAAGTAAATATGCCAGGAAAGGGGATTTGGCTGCATGTTACCTGCTGGACATTCACAAGTCTGCTCTGCATCTTTCAGCTGTTATCAGAGGATAAAGGAATGTGAGAGATGGGACTATGAGAGACTTTACCTTAGGGAGTCCTTTCTAAACAGGTTCAATTTATGTTCCTAGCATTTTTACAGAAAAGGGCACAATACCTCAATAATGACTTAATTCTGATAAGGCTTGTATCGCTGTCTTCTTACAGTGTTACTTCTTCTCTGTTGATGAGTGGGAGGCTGGGAAGAGGTGGCTGGAGTATAGAGCAGATGAGGCTCATTTAACTGTGGGCATTCAATTTAGGGAGATACCCACTACCTGGGTTAGTTACATAAGGGGGTAAAACATGCATAAGAATTCAATGAGCTACATGGATATCACCTTCATTTATTTATAACAAATGCCAAACTTACCACTTCACTAGGATACACAGCAGCTTATATCTCTAATTTTTTTTAAGCTGCTATGTTGTCTTTAAGAACACATAAGTACAGTTTACTTCTGGCACATTTCCATTATGCTGAGTCCTAGGTCTGCCATAACAGAATGTCAACAGTGGAACTTCAATGGGAAGCACCTCTTGTACTGATTTTCTCATTGTACTGATTTTATTTTATTTCAGTAATGAAGATTACTGAAAGGGGATGGGGTTTCAAGTGCACAAAATAGAGCATGCGATGCCTAAACATCACTAAAAGTTATACCACTGAAAATTTTCTTTTCTCCTCCCTTAGATTTTCTTAACAAAACCTAAATAAGAGTTAAAATCAGAAGAGACCTGCACTTTACAGCTGATCAGACCTGTAGTTCCTAATAGTTATGTTTTTATCATTGCTGAGTTATTTGCATGCAAATTCCCCTGCAGATGGATATTGATCACTGTTTATGTGATGTTTATCACTGCAAATGCTGTTGTTTGGTGTTCAGCACCATCCTTTAGTTGAGGTCAAGATTTGAATGAACGTCGAAAAGGTTGATGTTTCTGTTTGTAATGCACCTGCTGTGTACAGGATAGAAACTTTGGTCAGCTGGCCCTCTTCATATAGGAGGCGGCCTTCTTCATGTAAGAATTAAACAAAAAAAATTAAAAGTTTTTAATAAGAAATTGTTGCTAATGTAGATTCTAGCCGTGCCTTAGAGGATGGAAAGCAAAGGTTATGGTGACATTCTGAAAAAGGTGATGTAAGTGTGAAATACAGATGAAAGTGAGTGAATAGTTGGAGGTTGTAATTTAGGTAGTGCTGAACCATTACTTGTGTTATATAAACTATCACTTAGAAATGCCTCTGTACCAGAGAAGGTGGCAAATGCGTTTCCAGTTTTTAAAAGGACTTTGGACAAGATGTGAAAAATTCCTGACTTGTGAATCTGATATCTGTACAGGGCAGTGAAGCCGTAGATAAATATAATGTATTCAGGAAGAACTAGTGTAGCTTCTGCAGGGGACAGTCATGTCTCACAACTCTGCTGTAGTTCTGTGAAGGAATCACTGTTGTGTGCTTGACAAAGGTGATCTAAGCGATGTTGACTTTAGAAGGCCTTCAGAAATCCCCCCAAAATACGTAAAGAAACCAAACTGCTGTAGGAAAGGAAAGGTCTTCACATAGATTAGTAACAGTTGAAAAGACAGGAAACAGAAGGTAGAAACAAATGTTCGGTTTTCTCAGCGTAGGATTTTCAGCGGGCAAATTTGACTGAGATCTGCGTTAAGGCCCATGCTATTCAATGTAAACAATCTAGGAAAAAGAGTAAAGAGGGAGGTGACAACATTTGCTGATAGCATTAAGCTGTGCAGAGCAGTAAAAAAGAAAACTTACTGCGAAGAAGAAAGGTCTCGTGACATTGAGTGATAAAATGGCAGATTAAATTCACTGTAGAGAAAAGTAAAGCAACACAGATGAAGAAAATTATTCTTAACTTTATATACGTGATGAAGACTTCTGAATTAGCTGTTACCAGTCAGGAAAGAGATACTGTAGTTATGAGTATTTTTATGAAAATGTAAGCACAGTGCTTTGTGGTCGTTACAAAAAAGCAGATAGGTGTTAAGAATAATAAAGATGGAATAGAGAACAAAACAAATACCATAACTTCCCTGATCTCAGAAGTCGATAGCAGAAAGAGAAACAAGGAAAATTGAAGTTACAGAATGACTTCCAAATGAGAAATGACTACAGACCTAATGACTCTACAGTCTGTGAAAGTCTGCTGATGGGGAATATAATAGGATCTATAAAATGATGAGTGACATTGAGAGAACAGATAGGGTCCAAGTGATCATTGTCTTTTCTGGTCTGTGAAAGAAGGGCCTCAAAAGGAACTATCAGGAGGTTCAAAACAAACAAACGAACAAAATGTGTTCACATAGTGTGCATCTGAACTGTGGAGTTTGCTACTGAAGGATGTCGTGCATGCCAAAAGGTTTGTGCAGGTTCAAAGTCATGAAAGAAAATCCATCTAAGTTTATTAAACACAATGATAAGACTTCTAGCTGATTAAGTTAATTCCCCAAGTCACAGACCACTGGAGGCTGGAAGAGTACTGGGGTACATCACTGCATGTTTGCTCTGTTCTTATGCACTCTTCCCTAAGCATCTACTATTATACCAGTACTGGAGAGACTAAACGGGCTATTTTTATGTTCTCAGATATTGAAGATCACAGAGTAATTTTTGTAAGCTGCTAATTTGTGTTTGTACAGTATACAACTAGCTAGAACCTAAGCAAGCCCTTCTGTGTAAACTAGCATTTGGTGACATTAAGATAGAAAAACACACAGATGCTATATTGTGGGACATGGACAAACAGGAACACGACACAGTAAGATACAGAAGACATGTCAGAATGGTGAGGCTGTGACTTAAGATGGAATTCTGCAGTGTTCTCTGAGGTTTTATTCTCAGTTAAAGTATCTTACTTATATCATCAGGGAATTGCTTGAGCTAAACTTAAGTTCAGAGGTGTTAGTGCAAGAGAGAAAGGGAGATTTTTGTCTCCTACCCTCTGGTAAACCTATGTAATTCTTTTGCCAGTACAGTTTTCTATTTCAGGTGACAGCATTACAGTTGCTGAATGGGACAAACGTGGGGATCTGCTGGTAATCAGAGCTGGGGAGCAGAAAATTCACAAGAAGCATGCTCCTGAGGAAGTGTAGGCCATAGAACATCAGAAGAGAAAATATACCTGTTCCCTGATAGCACCTAGATTGTCTAGAAGATGTGCAGGCTTTGTTGTTTCTGTGCGATATGAAGCTACAAACATGTTCTTCCAGAGGGGGAAAATAATTTCTTGTACAGAGAGGATGAATCTGTTTGACCTTTTTGGAGGAGATTGTTTTGCTGTGGAATTGATGTGGTATCAATAATAATACTGACATTATTACATTACTTTTAATGTTCTGGACATGGAAGTTTTCTTGGATAGCAGGGTTTTTTTAAACTACACATAGGACAAAGGTGGATGAAGTTGCTCTAGGTGATAATAGAAGCAGCTGCTTTGACCTTTTGGATGACTAGAGGCCTTTCTAATGACTGAAGGTTTTTTTCTGCCAGTTTTCCTATTCTGGGCAGGTAGTGTGATAGACAACTTGCCCTTTTAAAACTGTTTTTTCCTGGGAATCATAAAGGTAATTTTGAGAGGACTTGGATAGCTATTTTTTCTTCTGTTGCATGAATGTTTGTTTCTCTTGGGAAATGTTCACTCCTTCCCTTAGATGTCACTATTTATCGCTGCTAGACTTCCACAGGCTCCATATTTGGCTGAATGGCACAGTTTTGCTCTATACTTCAGGCGTCTTGGCAAGTGTAGTGTGTATAGCCTGCTCTGCCAGTCTGTGCTGCCTCACATCCTTGTCTCCCTCCTACATCAGAGAATAGCAGTGACAGCCTGTGTAAGGCTGTTACCAGAGATCTATATTAGTGCAATGTTATAAAAGATACCTTGCCAGAAATTATCTCAGTGTGGGTTATGTTTTAAATGGGGTTAATAGTTGTATATACTTATTTTCTTAAAAAAGAGTGCTATTGCTAGTAAGCATGAAATTTCTCAGAAAGCTAATTTGTGTGCCCTTTAATTTTTTTTTTTTTCTTTCTTTAGTTTTACTTCAGAAAGATTTAGGTTCTGATGAATTTTTCCCTTTCTAGGTCAACTTTTGTTTCCTATCATTATTTTTATTAAACAAAAAGGTTTATGTGTATTAATGATGGAAAAAATATTGCTGTGAGCACTTACCATTTACCTAAGAATTAATTCTTATCTCAAACCATCTATCTGATGGCTTGGGTCTTAATACTGACTTCTATGCAAGCCTGTTAATTTCTTCCTGCTTCATGCGACTACTGTATACTCTGGCATACAACTTCAAAACCTGAAAAATTGCCAAAGAGAGATTTATTTTACCTGCCATCATCCATCTATTCCTACAATGAATATCTAACACTGTCACACCAGGAACATTTGGTTATTTACAGTTATGTTCACTAGATCTCACTCATTACGATAGAAGTTGGACTCCTTTGCAAAATCCTCGCTCTGTGCTCAACAAAGGCAGCAAGCTGTGTCTATCACCACGTCCTCAGGAGCTTGCTTATTTTGGTAGACAGGAGTTGTTAAACAATTCTTAGGGCCTTGCTGGGAGATGTGGCTCCTGTGAGGTGCTGAATCCTTACCTGGGTTGGTATGGCCCAGCCTCTCTGACAACCAGCATTACCCATTCCCGTGGGTGGTGCTGGCTCTCTACAGTTCACAAAGTGATGGGGAGGTTTCCTCTAGTTCCTTGCAGTTTCTGTAGCAGACATCTTGCTACTAAGTTTATGCTTGCAGAAACCTTAATTATTTGCACAAGAAGCACAAAAATCTCATAGTTGCAAAAGTTCAACTACCATACATAAGAAGTTTACAATATTGAATATTTACAACATTATATAAAAATATAACTGGAAAAAAGCTAACGAAAGAAAAAAATAAATGAGTTGAAAAGGGCTAGGTGATTGGTTTGGATTTTTGTTTATTTGTTTTATGATGTGAAGGTACTAAAGATAATTTCAGTAAGGGTGGAGGCCTTTGTTTTTAATCCAAGAATGACCTAGAGTTGCGGGGGGAAAAAGTAGACCAGACTGGCTAGCGGATTACCCAGGGAAAACTGTGGTATTTTTAACCATGCAAATAGCTAGTCATCTGTTTTGAAATAAAGAGGATTACTTTTGCTTGATAGCTCTGTGTTGTGTTTTTACTGTGCCCGGAGTATGAACCCTGCAGTTTCCAAATAAGGGAAAAATGGCCGTAGATCACATCATAGCTTTAGCTGCAGTAAGGAAATGCTGTGGTCATTTACAATGTTTAATCTAGGTTTTGACAATTGTGTGCACGCTTGGTCATTGATGACTATATAAGCAAGAAATGTAGCATGGATTTCTACATTTCTTGTATAGGAGCTTTTATCTCCAGTAAATGGAAAATACAGAACAAACCCCACTTTTCTGTCCACAGGCAGAATTTCTTTTTATTTCACCAATAACTAAATAAAAGAGCCATCTGCATCTCCTGTGGGGTTCAACTCTCTCAGCTAGTTTCTCCGTGAGCTGGCAAGAATATGCATATACAAGAAAAAGTACAGAAGCAGAATGGCTACCACCATTTCTTTTAAATTACAAAAGGAATTTTTTCCCTTGTTGCTAAGCTATGTTTCTTGTTTTAACTCCCCTAACAATGCTGTTTTAGAAGACCTGTTGATTTGGCAAATTAATAATTCTAACAGTTACATATGGCAAAGAGCAAATTTTGCCCCTGCTTGAACAATCTGAAAGGCCCACAAATATAAATGGAAAACTATCTGCAAAGAGGTTGTCCTGCATTTGCACAGTACTGGCCAACCTGCTCTTAGTATCAATAAAATGTTATTGATGTTTCAATGTTATTTTATGAGGAGCTGGCTTAGTGGGGATAGCAGGAAGAATTTTTTGTTACTTCTGCTTCAACTGAAAGGAAGACAAAGCTCTATGTCACTTCCAGTATGCGTATCTGAAAGTTCAGGAACACCAGAGTAGTGTCAGACTGAATTTAGGTTTTTGTGTCATACTTAAACTCTATCTGATACGTTTCAAGAGGGGTCCTAATAATATAGTCTTGTTTTTGCAGAGCAGAGGACACTGGATAAAACCTTTCTAATTGCAAATGGCAGTCAGGTCTATTAAAAGCAGAACAAGTCATCTGCATGGAATGTGAGTGATTGGGGTTTTTTTGGGGTTTTGGTTTTTTTTTAATACACAGTCTCTGGCCACAGATTCTTTCACAACTTTTTCTCCTTTTCCTATGTTAGTGATTAATTTTACTTGACATCTGAATACACATGACTTCGTATCTTTAATCTTGTGCATGTCTTTGGTATTCCACTGAAAGTACGTATTTTTCCAAGTACATATTACCAAGATACATAGGTAGAAAGTGCATTTTGAAACTGTTTCTAACTGTTTTGTTAGTTGAGTGTACTTAATTAGAAAAGATGTCTGGCCAATTTTTCTCTTCTGTGTTGTTTGGCTCCTGTTGAATCTTGAATTTTAAGGTGTTCTGAGAAAAGCATGGAACAGTGTATTGGCTTTGGAAGTACAGTGCTGTAAAGAAGCAGTCTGAAGATAGCTGATGTCTCTTCTAAACATCTCCAGGACTTAACTAATTATAGATAGTATCATCTGCCACTAATTGTAAAGTATGCTTAGAGAAATGTTTCTTAAGAGAACTTGGAACAAAGCACTGTAAAAGGTGAATAACAAGAAACAACTCCCTGCCCTGTACACTCCCTGCCTACTTATGCAGTGTGGTGTTTGGGGTTTTTTTAGTTCTTTTTCAGTGAAGTAATTTTTATTACTTTAGAGAGTCCTGGTTTATGATTATTTTTGACAGCTTGAGTTTGACATTACTGCAAGGACAGGAAGGGGAGGAATCATGGTGTGTGGGAGTGGAACAGCAGTTATGCCCTCACCCTTCCTTACCTATTTGGAAATTTCTGTTTCAATGAATCTGACAAAACCTTGAACATTTGTGTGACAGAAGCATTAAAAGCAGACTGGTCAGCATGAGAGTGACTATTTTCTGGTCTCAGATATGCATAGCAAACCAGAGTCTAGCCTTATGATAATGAGCTTGTTGACTTGACCCAAGGATCTGCTTTTAATATCTTAAGAAACCATTTTCTTTCAACAGCGAAGTCTGTGTCTTCCTACTCAGGATAATCCAATGAGACATCTTTCACACAAGCACATTTTTCTCTTGTCTGTAAGTTCAATTACAACTAGTTTTGTATCAGTATCTGTAGACTGATATGTGGGTTTTTTTCCTGTCATGAATTTAGTTGTTCACAATTACTTGCCTGCTTTAATTAATTAAGATTGCAAGCTGTCTGCCTCAGTGATCTCTTTACCAAAAAGTATTCTCCAGAGGTAGAATTCTTCAGGGATTCAATGTTGTTTTCTTTAAATATCCTTTGTTCTTGACCCAGGGCCTGTTCAGTCTCAAGTGGCACTATACCCTGCTCCTTGGATCCAACTATTTTTTGTTTCCACGAGGCTGTTATTGTTGCAGCTATAGGCTGTTTCTGTTGGCTGTCTAGACAGTCTGGTGAGAGAGGAAGGAGAAGGAGTACTGCTGCGTTGGCAGAAGTGGAGAACTTTGCTTAGGAGTCACATCACTTTGAAGATAGACTCTGGGCTTCTGTTACTACTGGTTCTACTGCACTACATGCTCAGCAAAGGAGAGTTATACCCCAGTATGGTGTGGCTGCTGGTCAGGAAAAGTTGGAGTAACTTGAGAGAAACCAAGAGGAGCAATTCTCTTTGGGGGCTAGACTTTGAATGGCTCATTGAGTGGCAGATCGGCAGATCTCCAAATAAGGCTGTCCTTCACTGTACTTGACTAAATAGGATAGATAAGAGCCGGCTGTCGGTTCAGCTTTTGACAGTTGTCATTTTGGAATACCTACTGAACAGGGTGAGGTGAATCTAGTTGCCCAGGTATGTTTGAACTCTTGCACAACAAAATGAGAATTCCTTTCTAAAAGGCTTCTAATGCACCTAATGAGAACCATGACTGGTATGAAAGCAAGGAGTTTAGAAAATGCTAGGTACAATCCTAAAGAATTCTCAGCAAGACTAGGATCTCTGCATTACACTAACTTTTGTCAATTCCTATTACTTGTTCTCTCAACTTTTAGATCTTAGGATAAGGTTTGAATTTCCTGAATTCCTGCTCACAATCTGTCTGTAGAGAAAAAAAGGCCCAGGAAAATTATCCTTATTTCAGGTCTCTCAAGCCCTGTGTAGTGTGTGTTTTTGTTTGTACAGACAGAAAGGTCAGATGAAGCAGACTTCCATTTGCTATGTTCGGCAGCTGGTTTGATAATATTGTTCATTCTCTTTTGATTCCTTAGAGTGTATCTCCTTCCAAACCAGATCTTCTCCTTGAGGTAATGCCATAATCTATCAACACTTTAAGAACTTTAATATTCTCTCTGTGTCTCTCCTAACAGTTTTCAAGGAAAAGGTCATTTATTCAGTGATCCTACTGCCTTTGCTTGTCTCAGAAGAGTGTTTGAAGAGAATTTGCGGTCTTTTACTGTCTTATGTAGCAAGGCAATTCCTTCTCTTCTGTCTCTTCTTGTAGTGTCTCAGAAAGAAAGCTCCAATCTCTTTCTTCGTTCTTCACTGCCAAAGAACAATAGAGGAATACAACAGTCTTGCTGCCCACAAATCATAGCAGGAAGTTAAAAGCTCTAGCAGTGGTGTAGTTTTTAGAAACCTCTTTGAATGGTAATGGAGAAATAGAAAGGCAAGGAAAAAAAGAAGAACCGGAAAGTGGTTCAACAGTTCCACAAGCAATGGGCAATTATGATACACTTTATTCCTTCTCCTTCAACACCTTGTGTAAAATGTCATTTATCATCTAAAAATTATAAGCTTTATTGTTGATTCAATTTTACTTTACAAGTCCCTTCAGAGCTAGGACCATGGCTAAGCAAGCTGTTTCTTGCAGTAGCTTTAGCCCTTGCAAGCTGCCCCACCAGATAACTGTTGCAACACCTTCACGTTAAGTCCCATAATCCTTTTCCTTTCATCTCACCCACATACATCTGGAAATTAGAATGTAATTCCATCGTGGCTAACGTAGAAATTAGCAATGCGGAATAAATTCTGCAACACTGGGGGAAGCCCTAGTGACATTAATTAGTCTGCCTGTGATCCATCTTTCAAAGATTCTGTTATTACAGATCTTCCAGGATGATATTCCAATGACTTGGGTCTGTCCCTCATAAAAGGAAGGAACTGGGCTCTGATCACTTCCAACACCTTCTCATTTTATGTGAGGGAAAGTGACTGTACTGCTCTAAACGCTGAATGAATAATGACTATGGCTAAACACTGGCATACACCCAGAGACCTGATCACATGATTTTCCTACTTGAAGACTTGGCCACAGCATCCTACAACCCTCTTTCACCCTTCATGTCTGTTTTTCTTCCCATGGGAAGCAAGGTGTGGGGAAGAGTGTGGAGGGAGCCAGAAAGTTTGTGAACACCTGTCTTGACATGGGGTCAGGATGCAGCCAGAGACTGCAGCCAGGCCAAATGGCTGGGAGGGGCTCCCAGATTCCGCAGTTCAGATATAGGAAACAATGAATATAAGAGATGTTAAATAAGTTGCTGCTAGAAGCATGTACAAGGAATGTGACAGTCTGGAGTCCTTTTTAACAGATGCAAAAACTTAGGGAATTTCAGCAGAAATAGTAGCTGTCACTGTTTTAGGTTGTCCATGACTTACCATTTAAAATTATCTCAGTAATTTGAGGTTGTTTATGGGGTACCTTCCTCAGATCCTCTCACTTAGTGCAGGGATTTAATAATGGATCCCTTATGGAAATCAGGATTTGACAGAAAATGAGAGAGTGATTTAACAAGAGAAGGTCTAATGATGAGAAGTAGCAGTGCAAAGCTCAGAAGTAGCTAGTGAAAAGCAGCAAAGCTATTAAAAAAAAAAGTTTTCTTTGTAATAAAAGAAATAATAGCATAAGCTGGACAAATTTCCAAGCCACTCCATGACACAACTTCCCTATATTCTTTGGGATGTTAAATAATTCATTTTAGTAAATACCTGCTTTTCCCAAATCTAGGTCATATCAAACACGGAGCAGCATGAGATTCTTTGTTAATCATCACCTGTATCCTGTTTCATCCTCTGTTCCACTACACTAGCAATTAAGAGAGAGCCTTTAGCCACAGATCTGCTTTTCCTGTTAGATACATTAAACATTTCTGTGGTAACCAGGTGCAGAATTCAGAGGCAAAGCTACTGTGATTTCAGAGCTTTACTTCCAAAATCTGTCTAGCACTAAATTCTGTCCCAGCATGCAAGAAGAATAACCAGACATTTCAAAATAAATTACAACACTTGGAAGCTATAAAGAATCACTTCTGCCCTTCTGCCTCATTTCTCCCTCCTTTGTTTCATGCTGTTCTTCTCCCTGATGCCTGACCAGAGTGAATTCCTGAGCATCTCATGTTTATTCACCAGGCAGCTACTGATAATTGCAATGAAATCTCAGTAGCTTTCAGCTAGGGCAAGTGTTATTTTTTTAGAAGGCATTTCTATTCCAAGTTATTGCATGTGATATCTTAGGTCTTAATCTCATGAACATCATAATTGATGCCAGGAGTAGTCAGGCTGGTAAAGTCAAGCACATACATAAATGTTGGCAGGATTTGTTTTTTCCTAAGTGTAACAATGTATTAATTTAACAAAGTGTGTCATACATGTAAGGAGTATTTATCAGGCCTACACAGAACAGCTGTTAGTAGTTTAGAACTGTAATCCATGAAATGTGTCCATGTCAATAGATGTCTTCAAGTGTGGACATATACCGCAGGTGAAGGTTTTTGGAAACACCCATCATGTGTTGTATTGTAAAATTAGCTAGAATATGCTGCTTGTGTGTTTGGGTGTGGTTCAAGTTTGGGGATTTTAGGACTGCATCTTGGCACAGTTACAGAAATAAAAATTCTTCCAGGTTCATTATAGTAAAAAAGAGCTCCTGCCTGCCACCTGGTGTAACAATGCCTAAAATACAGAATTCGGTATTTAGAGGAAAACCAGTAGCAGTGGCTGTCAGATTTTAGAAATAAGTGCCGTACCTTAATATCATTGAGGTATGGATTCCCTTGGAAAAATACCCAACAGAGTGCTAGAAAACTTACGGAGAGAAGGATCTGCACACACATTGTGAATCCATAATGACTAGGAAAACCAGGCTAAAATATTTCTATGCAGTGAAACAGTAAATGAAATACAGGTACCTATAGTGCTAACAGATCACAGTCCTGATCTTAAATGAGGGGAACTAGAAAACTGCCATTGCCTCCAAAAGGGATAAGAATATCCTATCCCTTTTCTCTAAATTAATTGGTAACCTTAGTTTATTATTTTCATATTGGTGTGAATATACTGCTCTCTGGGCTATTTCTCTTAAGCCTGCGGTGAATAAGAGTTAAGTAATGTTTTGCCTGTCAGAAATGCTCCTTATTTTTGCCTGTGTAGCATTGGCTTTAATTTGTAATTTCTAAGTCCACAGTGCCACAGTGAGCTTCTGCTGATCTGTTCTTTGTATCTTGTCTCCAAAGTGCTCTAGATGATATCAGCTGAGATCTGTTTTCTTGCCCCAAGATACATTTCCTGCTTCCACTGTTGTAGTCCAAATGGACTCTGCACATCTTTACTTAGGTGTGTTCCCAACTGTTAGTCCTTAGAGCTACTGCCAGCTTTTAATGGAGTTCATATCAAGGCAGAGAAGTGTGAGATGCTGAGCAACCTTGGCTCATGCTGAAATCAGTAAGAGAAGAGCAGGCTCAGCACAATGAGGCCACCGAAGCCCAGGTGCATGAAGGTATTTAATTGTCCAGATTGAAACCTCTGATTCCTCACAGATTTCAGTGATGAGTTAGCCATCTAATTAAGAGTCATGGCAAACAACTTCTGCTCATTTTACTTGCATAAGTAACCTAGCAAAGGCAGTGGCACTGCTTGACTAAATGAGGTGAAGTGTTTGTAGACTAAGAACATATAATTAAACAAACAAACAGGTTACTTAAATTACCTAGCTAAACTACCTTTATTCAGTATCTAAACCCCTTACCAATACTTAAAAATGCAATTAAACGAATGTGAAATCAAAAACAAGATATACAAATCTAAAATTAGAAAACTAATTAGTTCTGTATTTCCTGGTTCTAAGGGGGAAAAATTTGCCACCAGATTGAGAAACTATGGAAACTTTCTCATTCAATTAATAAATTATTCAAAGATAATCTTGAAAATTAATGTACTTAGAGTTGATCTTCAAAGACTTGATTCTTTATGATGGTGATATGAAAGTGCATTGGCATGTCTTATGTAATGTTATACAGATATTTGTACATATATGCAGTGGTATGTACAAGGAAATTTCTAGGGTGGACTTTGTGCCACACTCCAACTTTAAAAGTTTAACTCTCAAGTTAGACATTTACTCACACCTGCTAATCTAGATTGCCTCATTAGTCAATGGACAGAAATAAGGAACTCTAAAATGTGTTCTTGCCATCTTATGAAAGATGGGATGAACCACAATTTGAAAGTTCTCCTCTTTCTACTGTTAGTGGAAGGGAGTTTGGTCAGCTTGCCTGCTACCTTTCATGTTTAACTTTTCAGCAGCTGATGTTTGAAGAGAGAAAGATCACCATTTTCTATAACATTACATCACTATTTTTACCAAAGAATTCATACCATTGGATTGAAAGAATAAGTTATTAAAACTCTAGGAAATCCCTACCATCACTTCAACACGAGCCTTTGGGAAGTTCCATGGGACACTTAAATTGGCATGGGAGTAGGGTGGTTTTTTGGTGTGGATTGTGGTTTTTGGTTTTATTGGAGTTGTTTTTTTTTTTTAATCAAAAACTGGAAGCTGTGTCTGTCAGTTTGTTCATCCTCTGACTGTAGGAGCTAGAATTCCTGCTTGGATACAGAATCCTTACTGTGACTTCTGAGGAATGCTGGAAGATGGGAAAGTGGGGAAGAACACTTCATTTGTTCAAAAATGTTTGTGTGGCTACAAGATGAACAGCACCTTGCACAATCAGTCCCCATAACACCAACCAACTTAATGAGCATTATCCCTGAACCAATCTCTTCGTTACTGCTGATCAAAATCTTGTGCTTGCTGTATGTATACTGCCAGACATTCTACTCCCCCAGAGTCGCCCCGTGCTATCATCCTACACTGAAAGTTTACACTTCCTCGGTCTGCTCTAGTTTATATCAAATGGAGATTATTAAGTTATACACAGGGGAACAGGTGGGTGGAGCAGCTGGCATGAGAAGTGAGCAGCCTGACAACAGAAAAAAATCAGGGTAGATTGCAGCACAAAAATTTTCCTAGGAAATTGCAAATTTCACAATCTGTTCATGAGAGCTGATGGTATAGCTCGTGTGCCAGGTAACAAGTCTGGGAGACTCTAGACTTCACTGGAAGCAGACTATTCAAGACCTTCAAAGATCTTGTTAGTTTTGGCTTCAGTCTATTACACTATATCATGCGATCCTACTCATTCTGGAAAGCAATTCTTTATGAATTTCCTAAGTAGATTGAAAAGGTCACAGTGGTTTTTCAGTCTTAATTAACTGACTGATTTACTGTATTTCTCATTGCAGATGAAGCTTTAAAGATAGCTCTGTGAACTCTTAAAGTCATGCAGGAATTGAGGAGTTTATCTTTGGTTCATTCAGTGACATGAAAAAATCATCAGTTTGAACTGGTTCTGACAAATATCAGTTAAAGCTAACCAACTAAATAAGCTCTCCTTAATTTGGGTGCAGTGTGGAGGGTGACCTGGTGGAATGAAATGTTACAGATTCAGAAGTACTCACAATTTAGATTATAATGAACTGGCATAGCCAAGGAGAATGCAGTAACAGTCAGGACAACCTGATAAGGCCAAAGTGGCAAAGTTTCTACAATAACTAAATGCGTAGATGGCTATGGAGGAAGTAGGTGACAAGATCAGATATGGAAGGAAAGATAAGACAACAGTTAGTGTCCAATACCATGGCAGTTTATCCTGTGCCATTTACTAGGGAACCCCGACCCAAAGAGTCTCTTGGTTAGGCCACTGCCTCAGGACACAGCAGAACCACGTCTTACCTCTGTGAGCTGAGTGATGTCATGGTTTATCTCCAGTTATTGCCTGTTTTGACTTGAGAAGCTTTTCTCATTAAAGTTTCATTAAAACACAGACATTTCTGCAAAGAGTTGCACTTTTGACAAATCAGCATTTTTCAAATGAAAAGTGTTTAATCAAGAAGTTTCCAGCCAAGTGTAATTATAGCATCCTCTTTAAATGTTTCAGGGTTTCAGACAGCACTTCAGAATGAAACACAATGAAACATCCATCATTACTGAAGTCTTTCATATTACTCAAATTACAAGAAACAATTAAATATATCATAAATGATATCTTGATAAACATTTGACATGCCACTAAATAGCATTTGGTGGCTAGAGTTTCTAATTTCTCTCCTTTAAATTCAAACTTCCTTCTAGTTCTTATCTGAATTACTGTTGAACACAAGCGAAAGTTCACTCGGACTTCCTTTCTACACAAATTCAATTAAGAAATGTAAACATTTGGAGTTTCTCTTGGGGAGAAAGGGGCAGGGGCAGAGGGGAAAAAAAAGACTTGTCAGTGGGAAAGATGCATGTAGGCCAAAAGGAGAAAAGAATCAGTAGTAGCTTTTGACATGGGCAAAGTAGTCTGTTACTAGAGGCAGCAGGTTTCTTGCTTATGACGGAAGACAGTCAGCCAGCTGTGCATGAGAGAAAGGTAACTCATGTTTGTACAATCACAGGGAATAGCATGCTGTTAATGGCAGGAGAACGTGCTTAGCTTTTGGAAATATTTTGGCTGTTGTGGAACATGCAGTGAGCATTGGTTTGAAACCAGAATGTTTCGTTGTTGACATGCTGCTTCTCATAGGCTTTTGTTGAACAACTTGCAAACTCCTGGTATAATCTAAAAGACCATGGTAAATTATACAAGAGCAAAGGTAAAGAGAGAAATATGATGATAATACTAGAAGAGAGAATATAGGGGGAAAGGCTCAGTAGAAAGTATGGAAGCTCATCTGTGCATTATTTTAAGGCACACTTAATCTGGTAGCTTGGAAATTGTCAATGCAGGTTTGAGACCACTACACTGGCAAAAGCTGGATAATACATGCAAAGGCCAACACATTTCTGACTCATTGTCTAGAGTCTGGTAAAGCAAGTGACAGCTGTTCTTAATATCAGCAACAGATCCAAGGAAACCAGCTGAAGCATGTAGCTGAGAAAATTCATTACCCATTTAAAAAGTTCAAAGGGTATGTGAGGAAAGTTAGAAAAAGACTTTGGCTTTTGAACACTCAGCTCTCTCACAGGAGCTTCAGGAGTTATATAAATTTGTGTAAGAATGCATGCTGAGAATATTTCAGCTAAATGACTTAAAAGCTTGGCTTACACAAGGTATGAATTCCAAGCGAAACCATGAACAAAAAACACCCCCAAAACTCCAGTACCAGTAGGTGCTTGAAATATATATTTGCTTTTTTTGTATTGTTTAAACATGTTGATTGAAAAGCATTTTGAAAAGTTTCTGCAGCACCCAGTCAGAGATAAGCATTTAAACCATGGGATCCCAACATCCTGGTTAGGGATAGACATTGATCTGGGGTATACCATGGCAAAACAAATCTGCACTGCAGACCTTTTCCGATGACACTTGAAAGAGGAGGCTTATTCCATCAATGCCTAGGAAATGACACCCCCCCCCCCCTTTTTTTTTCTTTAAATTATGTTGTTAGTGTTGCTCACGAGTAGACAGGGTCTAGAAAGGATCACCTGGGGGCTCTGAGAAATCTGTCCATTCTTGGGTACCTTCTTCTTGTCTTGTTCTTGGATCAAGAAGCAAAATGGCTTCTGACTGCTATACTGCTGCTCTTCCATGTACTCTTTTAGTACATCATCCTAGGCTTTCATACTTTTTTGCATGTGGATATCAATTATTGCTGAGGCAGACTTCATGAGGATTTGAACCTCTTAGGGACTTTGTTTTGGGACTATGTGAAGAGCAGGCACTTTTCAGAAAACCAGGATGATCTTTACAAACAAGGCAGCTTTTGTTTGTTTACTGGAACATGGCATTTCAAGGTGCTTAAATCAGAAGGAAAAGCAAAGCTTATATGCACATCCATACTGGCAGCATAATAATTCCATGCCATTACCAGCTCTTGATGGCTCTTTCACACCACTTCATATTTATTTTCTACGTGTTCCCTAGCAAGCTCCCTATTTCAGTACTAATTAAATCCTTCAGCGTCACCCTTCAGTGAAATTAGTCTTACCTTCTTTCACGGTGTAAACAGGACTTCATTTTCAAGAGTCTGTTCTTTAGTAGAAACATTTGCATGAACTGAGCTTAAGCACGTGCTGCTGATCTGTTTCCCTGGTAGTCGATTTCCATGCAGCATAAATATGAATCTTTTCCTGAATCATGGCCTTTCCTGTTGTTGGCGAGCATAATAGTTCAATTATTTTAGTGTCTTTTTTGTCTTGTGCTTCCTTTGATCATCTGCTCTATTTTCCAGAAGAGGGTCTTCATTTATTGCAAATTGACCAAACATTATCAAAGCATAGTTATATTCTCTACACTTCACATGTGAGAAACTGAAACTTCGACAGAAGAAATCTTGTCTGTGGTGACAAAAAAAAGGTTTTGGTCAACTACAAAAATAGAAATCAGTCTTACATCTAGCCTGACATTATTATGTGCTAAAAGGAAATGAGTTTTGTATGTTCTGTGTCCCTAGAAAAGGCAGGAATCCTCTTGCTCTTTAACAACTCTATTTTCAGAGTATGCAACTGTCCTCGATGATTAAAGCCCACAGGTGCAGATTAATGTAGTCTTTGGTCTTTTTTTGGCCATGATATTGTGGCTGAATTTACTATCCTGTGCATCTTTTAGATATATATTTTGCTTTTTTAGGTTTTCAGTGTTGGAAACAGACATAATATGGATGAAAATTGGCACAAAAATGTGAAAAGCTTCAGGATTTTGAGTCAGGTGGCAGAACATTCGGGAAGCTTCTGGCACACCACAGATGGTCGGTATAAACTGTTGTGGCAGAGCAGCTCTGCCAGGAACCCCGTAGAGTTTATTTCTAAAGTAAACTTTTAAAAATACACAGAATATTAAATCAGGAAAAAATAATACAATTTGAAAGCACTGTAAATATGTTAGTGTGTTGTTATGCAGTTCCATATAGCCCCATCCTTTTTTTTTTTTCCTAGTTATTTAAGATTAGTATCCTGATTTTCCTAATTCTGCCTTCTCTGATCTTTGTACTCTTTCAAACAAATCATGTAGCTGGTCTGGGGGACACAGCATACCATGGAGCCAAGAGCTGAACTGAACAGCAGAGTTACAGATACTTTTATATTTACAAAAGAACCATGAATAGGATTAAGGAGCAAAAGCATAGTTTTACATAGTATATATTATAGGCTTATTAATGAAACCAGAACATTTAATAAATATTAAACAATATTTATATTATTTATGTAGAGAAAATATTTTGTTATTTATGTGTAAAATTATATTTATATAAGAATACATTTATTATATATACATATGTTTATATATAAGAATAAGAATATTATATATTAGGTAAGATAACACAAGTTTTATTATATTAAATAATATTCTTACTTGAATTGTGCTATAAAGTGTGAAAATTTTGGCAGAGGATTGGTAATAGGAATGGATGAGAAGACCCATTTCTCTAATACCAACACTCAAAAAGGGATTTCCCCCCCCCCTTGTTGTTTTTTTTTAGGTTTGGCTTTTTTTTTTAACAAAGGAGAAAATGTTCTTAAAAGAAGAATAATTTTCAGCTGAAAAAATCCCAGGCACACAGAACAAATTGGATTAACACAAAGTTTGGGATTTTGATTAAGTTTTTTCAAGAATATTGTCCATATTTCAGAATTTCTTGGAATTGTGATCCATGCTGCTTGGCAAATCTTAGCTAACAATTGATATTTCAAGAAGAAACCTGTATCCATAAAGTTAGTGTTAGATTCTTAATCACTTCTTTTACTTCCCTTATTAGCTAGAGAAGTCAGCATTTAGAAATGTCAGTCAAAATGTATATTTTTAAAGTGATAAAGGGATTCCAAGCTGTGACTCATCTCTTAATAATGATTCCATTGTACACTACTGCAGAAATGTAAATACTGTTTCAGCCAGTTAGATACCAGCTAAAACTTTCTATCCCCGAACAGGTCTTAATATCAAGTTCAAAATAAATTAGTTGTCAAAATAATAAGAGATTCACCTTTTGTACTAGTAAGATATATCCTCTAAGATAACACCATACCTCTCCCCCTTAGAGTCCCAAATTGAGTACATCTGTATTTTTTCTGCAACATTTTGATGTGAAGTTTTACTCAAGATTTCATTAAACTAGGTCATAAAGGAGGGCAAACTGAGGTTATCTGGGCTAATTTGATTGTCTCTAAAAGCGATGCATCTGTTGAATTTTCAATGAGTTTTTTTGCCCTCTGCACCTCAGCCTTTCGATCTGCTGAAAGAACTTATTATTTCTTTCAGGTGAAATCCCCGTGAAGTTAGTAGCAAAATTCCATGGGCTGGAGGCTAGACTTTTTGGGTCAGTGTGTATGGATCCGTACTGGGAATTGAATTATAGGCTGAATGGAATAGTTTGAGATTGTACTATGCCCAATGGATTTACTTCCTATTTTGTAAAATTTTTTTCTCCCCCTCGTGTTTGAAGGGAAGCGAGTAAAACCCTTTCTAGGCTAAGTCAGAGAGCATAACCTGTAATTGCTGTAAGAATGGACACAAAGAAGCCATGTATAAAGCTTGGAAGGTGTCGAAGATGCATTACCGAGATAATACGAGGAGTTAAGTTTGAGGAAAAACTTGACTGGTTACTAATGACATACATTTAGCAGTAGCCTGATGTCTTTTACATGGGATATGAATGCTATGTCATGCATACCTTACCATTGCTGTCTTGGAGAATGGAACCGAGTCAGGAAAAAACACAAACACAGTTGTATAGCTACAGTAACCTATTCTCATTATATAATTAGGTGTAATCATCCTATGATTTACTGTAATGCGCTGTTTTTGGTGAATCTGTATGTGAAGCCATATTTTTATGTTTCAGCGTCAGGACTGTTAGACTTGTATGTTATTTTGCTGTTGTACCTTTCCACTTCCATAGCAACAATTTAGCTATTCTCAGCTCATAGTAATTGTGAGAAAATCAAATTCCATCTGTTTTTGCCAAATGAAGTCTGAATAAACCTTCACTTGTTAAACATCACTTATTTCCACTCCTAGGCTGGTTAAGCAAAGTAGTGTCTGTTGGTGTTGCACAAAGTAAACAAAGTGCCCTGCTAGTGAGAAATGTATGTGGTCACTCAGTGCCGCAGCTAATACTGCAAAACTGGGGTCAATGTAAGCATTGGAATGAGAGTTCTGAAAGCGCAGTTGAGGCCAGTGCCACAGAATCAGGTTCTAACCCTTATGCTACACAGTAATAGTGCTGATCAGGAAAGCTAGTTAACTCTCAATTTGAATAATGTTTTAGGAATACATCACAGTAAGAGTTTCGTTGTTACGAAAACTGGTGAAATGTAGTGCCAGCATCTTTCCCTATACTCTTCCGCATCTTCTCTCTGCTTGTTTATCTATGGCATGTTGTTATCAAATGCTTTTAGTTCCCACTGCTCAAACTTGAGGGAAGATCTCAGGCCTTTCCTTTTGCTGTGAATTATTCAATCAAGATGACGTGTTCTAAATCCTCGTGGGCTGGAGTAATGGCTTAGGCTGTTCTGTAATATAACTTTTTCTTCAGAAACTCTCCAGGACACCTGATGCTGTGAGCATTTCTTTGCTTCTTCAAGAACAGTTTCTTCAGTGACTTCTCAGTGCCTTATTGCCTTGGTACTGTTATGAGATGCTCTTAGTCTTTTCACCAGCCTTTCCACTACTTGCAGCATGAGGAAGCAAAACTATAAATTCTCTTCCTCTCACATCTTTAGAAGTCTACCAGAGAATTCAGTGAGAGCTCTGAAAACAGTGTCCATCTCCAAGACCTTGACAAAGCAAGGATTTCAGATGTGACCTGCAGGGAGGTCTCGAGGTTCCTTGTTTCACAGGAAACTGAAAATTAGGGTGATTCTGCTCATCTGTATTTTGTTGACTATATCTCTTCTCTCTGCCAATGGCAAGAATGGAAAATCAAGACTTAACAACCACTTACTCCATGGCCATTTCAGCAGGCCCATCAGAATTTCTGCAGCTACTCTCCGCTCAGGGCTTATCAAACACCTCTCCCTTCACAGTTTCTCAAACGCCTCCACCTCAGCATTTCAAGTAACTCAAGCTGCTTCCTTTCTTGCTTGCTCTCCTGCTTGCCTGCCAAAACCAGAAAGCCTTTATTAAGGGCTTCCCCTTCAATCATCCTGAAGTCCTCTTTGGAGGTCTGATTAGTATTTGCAGCCTATGTTCAGGAACAGGCTGAATCTATCTGGTGCAATTTATACAAAGGGGTATGAAGGAAGGGAATGATTTAACTAAAGGGTGAAGTCTTGTTTCTGTACTGCAATATATATTATCATCTCTGTGAGCAGTGAGATATTTTCAGATTGTAAAGAGTTTTGCATATAGGAATTTAAGACATGCAATGTCATTTGAGATTGTTAGGGCTTGCCTTTACTGCAGTGCCTGAGAAACTGGGTAAATTGGCCTGTGCTGGAGCTTGAGAATGCTGTGCTGAAACTGCTACTATGGTGTTGGTAGTTTACAGGGGGCTTAGGCATATCTACAGCCTGTACAGTCATATATATCAGTACAGACATTCCCTTCATCTTGCTAAGCCCATACAGACTGGATAAAGCATTTTAGAGGAAGGTAAAAGTTTTCTGTGACTGGTGCTCTGGATCCCGTGTCTTATGATTTCACAAAAGTATTAAACATTGAATTCTGTTCACCCAGAAGAATGGACAATGGGCTGAATTTCACTTTCACAGGCAGTGCTGAAGGCTTGAGAAGTTCTGGGGCTAGACTGGCTGTGCACAAGGCATGGGGAGAGCCACCATGAACTCCCCATCTGGGTAGACTGCAGCCTGTCCAGCCTTATCTGCTAGGCTCCATTGAACAAGCAGTGAATAAGGCACCTGGCTTTTTTTTTTTTTTTTTAAAAAAAAAAGTGAAAAAGGCACCTGGCTTAAAAAAAAAAAAAGCAACAAATGATTTATTTGTGGTGCCCAAAGCAATCAGCTTGCGTGCTGAAGGATGAGATTTTATTTAGATATACTACTTTACTCATGCAATCCTGGTTAATCTAATAACCTTACTAAAACTACACTTTACTTGAGTGCTTTTTCTGGCCTGTTGCTGCTGTAAATTTTGCTTAGAAATCAGGCTGCAGAAAGGTGATATTACCTGATTTAATTATAAAACAGCTATCAGAGCAAAGTACAGAGACTAACTGCTGCCTGCCAGCTTCAGGTGCTGTTGAGTGAACTCCACAGAGCCAGAGTAGCAGTGGCAGCAGGACTGCACCTCGTCACAACCACGCGTAGCAGAAACTGGCTGTTGCCTGGTAACGGGGACTGTTGCTTTTCTTTTTCCAGAGGTTTAGCAAAGAGCTGAAACAACCAATTTGGGGAGCAGTGTAAGGTTTGAAATGAACAAATAGTTGTTGAGGAAAAAATAGTCCAAGAGTGAGATCAGAGATTGTTACTTGGATACAGCAAAAGCCGACACAACAGAAGGGTTGGGAAGAGAGGCAAAGGCGACATAACAGTAGACTTTTTTAAGGGCTGGAAGGATTTTTTTTTTTTTTAAGTGCTTGTACATCTAGTGGCAATGTAGTTCTTCTACACTTGCTGATCCAGAAGCATTTTCAGAAAATTCCTTGTACAAATCTTCTCTTCCTCACCTTCCAGTCACTTCCTGATGCTCAGATTTTCATGTTTATCTTCCACTGTATTTTCTGCTCTCTATTTGCCCTTTAGAAGGAGTTTCTTCTGTTAAACTTTGTACGAAGTGAGGGCAGTCAGTTTCAATGAATGGCAATTCCATTGAGACAACAGGGGCATTTGGTACATCTGGGTTACTACTGCTGATTCTGTGTGCCTGGTGCCTTGCTACCTGCAGTTTCAGGTAGAAGACATTACATCTTCTGTGCATCTGGAAGATTTTTCTTCATAATCACAAAGGTTACAGAAATAGACTGAAAGGTTCCCTCGTGTGAGCATAAGGAAGTCTTCACAGGTCCATTCTTGATCAGAGAACACAGAAATGAGGGTAATATTTTGCAGGCTGCTTCCTGTAGAAGTGCGGATTTGAGTTCTGTTTTACAGGTGAGGGAGATGCAGTTGGACTGCTCAGCTCAGTTTTTCCCTGTGGTTCCTTTACATCCACATGGCAAATGTACATTGCTAAATTATTCTAGTAGACCAGGTCACAGAAACAAATAATCGTGTGAATTAATGTAAAGCAGGCAGGCTTATTTGTGATTGCTTTACCATGGATAGTTCAGGTAAATACACAAGTTCACAGATATGACTTATCCTAGAGAAGATAGCCTGGCTCTTGGTGTGCGCTCTGGTTGCTAGTGGTAGCTATATTATATAGATTAGAATTACCTCAAATATTTTTACCTTTGTTGTATTTACATTTTCAGTTACATGTGCAGACTTATCTTACAACTCAGCAACAGGTTATGCAACTTCCTCTTTGGTTCCATACAGCATTTCTAATGGAGATCTCCCAAAATATATTGCTGGAAGGGAAATGGATCACAAGGAGCTCGGTACGAATACGTTTCCTAGTACAGCAGGCTTTTCAGGGTAACTTCTTTTTAGTGCTGCCTTGTTATCGCCTTGCAGCGATGAGCAGTTATTCACACAGATACTCTGGTGGGTTCCTTTCTGTGAGATACTACTGACCAGCATGAGGGAGAGCTCATAATCCACACTCAAGACTTGATATCACCATTGCACTGATACAATATGGATTTTCACTCCTTGCCATCTCTGTTTATGTTAGTGTCCTCCTCCTTCAGTTTTCTGAATTGCACACCATTTTTTTCCACATATAAAATCTCATTTCTGCACAATCCTTTTTTTCTCTACATATGATTAGGTAGGAAAAGATAAATCAAATGTGTAAGGCTTGGAAAACCCTAGCCCCTTTTCTAAAGCAACAATATTTAGGTTCACTGCCTAGCTGTCAGATTTATTCATCCCTCTCCTAAAGCTATTTCAGTCAACTATAATTCTTATAAAGATCTTTTGGAAATTACTATCTTTTACTTGAAGCAAAAGAAATGTGAAGAAATGTGTCCTCCAAAAAATTTTAGAGGACACGAAATAATAATTGTATATTTTAAATACCATTAAAGAAGTAAATACATGTATTTTCCAATGGGTTTGTGTAACCTCATATAGTATTACAGCTCACTATTTTACTGCATTACTGTACACTTCAATGATACGTATTATATTTTACAATTAAAAGCATATACCTTCAAAGAATAATGCAAGTGAAAGTGTCAAAAATACTGACATAACATTAAAAATCTTTTGTTAAGGATATTCAAGGACATTGTTCTCAAGAATGAGAGTTGCAGCTTTTGTCTTTCCTTCACTTGACATATCTTAGACCTAATTCAGTAGTAATTGACATCTGTGGATGAGGCTTTTTTTAATATGCCATGGCATTCAATGAACATGCTGTACATGCCTCTCTTTTTTTAACACACTACTGACCCGATAAGATGATATTTTTGCTTTTCTTCTTCCTTTGGGTCTGGAACTATTCTGTTCTATTCTGTAACTATTATTCAAGTTACAGAATACCTTTATTTGGGAGCATTCAAGCTTATTTTTCTGAACGTGTTTAAAGGGAAAGGCTTTACTCAAGAGTGGAATCTGCCCTTCGAAAATAACTTTAAAATGAGTGGAATAAAGAATTTAGGCAGTAATTTAAGTCGCCAGAGTTAAATTATGCTATTGGCTGTTATGCAGACAGTTCGAAAAGCTTCTGTGGGAACTTCTCTTTAAAAACAGTATTACTGCTAATTTCTAAAAGGAATATTAGTAATCTTCAAAGTTTATTACAGTATAAACATTTCTAGCAGCTGACTCTGCACCTGCATTCTCTATCAGAGAAGTTCTGGTTATGCAGCAAACACAGGTTTGCACTCAGACTGTGTCTTAAAATGACCTAAAAATCTATAGATGTTTTATTTTTCATTTCTCAATATGATGAGCCAGCTGGCACGACTGATAGGCCGTTCATGTGGAGTTGTGGCTCTTCCAGAAGATTTCCTATAAAAATAATCAGTGAGTATTGAGATGTACTCAACTAAGATGTTTTCTGTGTCAGAAACCACTTTCAGTATATGGTATTAAACGCTTATCTGGTATTTTCAACTTGCTTAACTTTGAGATTTTTTTTAATGACACACAACCTAGCGTTTTTGGCTCTGATGAATAATCAGCTGTGAGAGTAACCTCTTTTCCTAGAGATTTTGTAAAGCACTTAAATGCCAACGGAGTGCACTCTTCTATTGGGTTGTTAAAATAATTCATCAGTGTAGCAGATGCTCAACAAGTTACAGGCTATCATATTATTGTGCATTATAGTTGCATATGCAAGCCTAAAGACATGTGGACCATATTATACTGCTGAGCTCTTTGTGAACATATTCTCAACAATAAAATGAAGCAAGATTGAAAGAACTAAACTAAAAGGAATTCCTTTCAGCAGTCCTTCCTTTCGTGCAGTGCCATCGGGAAGAGCTATGCTGCTTCTGGATCTGCAAATGGCATGTAAAAGCCCTTTCTATATGGCACTGTCACATGTTATGGACATGCTAGTTTTGCTACTGTTAAGTTGGGCACCTTAGTCCAAAATCTAGGTACAAGAATGAACTGGCTAATCCCAGGACTGCCTAGATTTCTGTCAATAAAGTCCCCGTGTCGTGTATATTTTTACTACTGGCTATGCCTAGAAATGTCAAATTCTGACAAGACTGGGCATTTTGTTACTTGAATCTTGCCACCATTCATAAAGTGAGAGTTCCTCTGCCTTTTTCACTGGGAGGCCAACACTCATTGATGCCTACCCTCAACACAGGGAGGCACATGGGCACCCTGTTTACCAATGGTTTAGTGATCAGGTTACTTGCCTGGGGTGTGAGAGACTGGAGTTTAAAATATCTATCTGCTCTGGAGTCAGATCAGAGCAGTTCCACTTTGCATTAAATATTCATTAGGCCCCTGAGTGAAAAAGAGAGAGAGAATGACTGATTCTATTTCAGGAGACAAGAGGCTGGGGCATTTAACTGTGATATAAGAAAGTTACGTATAGGTTCTTATTCCAGTGGAAGAATTTAGGATAAGATAATCTTAGAATTTCTATGATTTCTTTGTCTGTGCTCCCTCTCTGCTAAGCTTGAAATTTGTGCTTGTTTTACATATACATGGCCTGTTCTTGCACTTGGTTGTGGGTGCCTGCATCAGATGCTGTGACAGACCATTGGCTATGAAGTTTGTTTTCATGCTTTGTATGTAGACATGTCTTTTAACACCTATAAAAAAAATCTAGAATTTTTTTTCTTTATTTTTTACCAAATACTGCTATTCTATTTACCATCCAAACATTGTACTTGTTTATGTTCAGCAGGACAAAAGCTCCATGAAAATGGATTTCTGCAGTTCTATTAAATTGTGAGCCACCCTTTTTTTTAATTTTTATTTTTCCCCCAAGCTGATGTCAATGCCTGTGAATTTATTAAATGAAGTGAGTTCCGCTGAAAATCTTTAAGGATATGAGAGCGTATTAAACTGGCAGCTTTCCTAGTGAGAAGAGTTCAGTTCAAGGTTGTATGTCAGTGTTTAATATCCTTCAAGGGAATAATTCCATCTGTATGAACCATTGCCTTTCCCTGTGTAGCCTTGACCTTGACAGATAGAACAGGTAAACAGTTGACTAAACTGAAAAGCTGCAACAATACCATAGACAGACCTGGGAACTTAGACTAGGAAACTGTGTTATGGCACAGAAACTGTAAAAAGGGGCTAAAACTCACAAAACCAAGGGCTTTCCATGGTAAGTGTTTCAGGAGAGAGGGCAAAAAGACAGAAAGCATAGTTTCCAGCAACTTCTAAAAGTTCTCAGCATCTTCAGTGACGTGGAAGTGCGGGCAGTTTAGAACCAGGCTGATAAACAAATGTAAACTCCGGCATCTTTCAGGTTTGGTCTCGTAAATATTTGCTGTTTTACAAATTTGCAAAATCCTCTTTTCTGTCCATATGTAAAAATCTGACTGAAATAGATGGGACTGGGGAGGGGAGAGAGGGTTCCTGAGTCTGAAGGCTGCAAAGACTGCAATTATGAAGTTGCCCACAGTGCTGTAACCTAAACACTGGACTTGAGACACTTCGTGAAACTTCTGACTATCAGAAGATGGCAGCATTGACGAAGAAAACAAGTAGAAAAGATGAATTAAAGTAAATATTGATATACATTCTGGCTTTTTACTTTGAATAAAGTAGTATTGTAGCAAGGTAATGCCAATACAATAATTAAGTGCAAAAGAAACCTTAACATGTCTGTCTTGATGAGCAAATCACCGATCTTAACAGTGTATTATTGTTAAGTGAGGCAGGATTTTCTGAGGTGACCATCTAACCACCACGGGCATGTAGCATTCGCACCAAGTTCAAAGTTTATTCCTGGTGAATACAGTTATTAAGGACACGTCTGTGGTAAACAGACTTTTTGCCTTTTTTTTTTTCTTTTTTTTTGATTAAAGTTATCATCTCCCAAACGTAGGCTATGTTTAGACCTACTAGTCCAACAGGAGGCTTAATTAGATGTGATTTTGTTCAAATCATTGGCTCTTAGATTCACTGTAGGCAGGAAGCCCTGTGTTTGACGTTACTGACACTGGCCTGGATTGTGATATGTTCGCCTTACTGATGCTTGACTTGTCAATACTAAATGTGTGCTGAGACTAGGGAAGGGTCCCCTTGCAGATTTGCTCTGTGGTTCAGCCTAAACCTGCTCAACATAGATTTGTATGTGAACAACATGCGAGTAAACAGAGCTTACGCTCTTCTTCTGGGGGTGTGGTATTTATGTAATTCTTACTGCAGCATCTTGAAACAACAAAGCCTTGACATTTATGACTGAGGTAGATGGTTGGTGAGTGTGGGCTTAAGGGCACATGTATGTAGAGCATAACTTTTCTCTTAAAGAAACAAACTGATTTAACTTTTGTTGTTCTAAAAGAGACTTCCTAATTGGGAGCCAGCTGTAACAGGCAATACATTCAATTCCAAAATTTGCAGGTAACTCCGACACTTTACTGTTGCGTTGCTCTTTTCAAGCTCCTCACTTAGTGACATGAAAATATGTGGGTTCAAAAGACTGCTTGCTTGGGTCAATGGAATCAAGCATGTGGCGGCTTCATTAAAAAAATTTCAGTATCCATACATTTATAGCAATTTACAAGAAATACATATAAAAACCAAGCAGCACAATCATGATGTCTTCCCCAGTTTGCAGAGCCGTATACATTCAAGTTTACGGGTGTAGCATACTCCCTCTGTCTGCAAAGCTACAAAATAACTGGCTGTTCTGATGAGCTGACCTAGTGGTGTCTGTCCTGTGCTCTTCTTGCTGCTTTTTTTTTAATGCCAGCTACCTTGGGAAAAGAAATACTTTTTTACCTACGAGCCATGGCTCTTCATCCTTATGTACAAGAGATACAGTATGGAAAGAGTTCCTTACTTTCTCATTGCATCACCACTCTATTTTCCTGTTTTCAAGGTTCAGGCAATGCATTTTGTGATGTGACTTTTTACAAAGATTCAATGAAGGAAGGATAAGAATGAAAAATTCTCTGCAAAAGTTCACCTGAAAACTCACTTTTTTGAGGACTTCTAGGGTTTGTCACTTGGAAAAGAGAAACTGAAGAGTTTAAGTTCAAGAAATTACAAAATGAATGCATACAGCTTTTTAATACTTTCATTAATATTTTTGATCTGCCTGCTTTATTTGCTGTCCTTGGGTGGTACAGAAATATATGCTACTGTCTTCTCTTCCCTTTCTCCGGATTGTGATTTCTTCAGTAAAATGGCTTTAACACCTGAGGTGAACAGTGTCATCTTTTCTGTTATTCACGGTATCTCTTGGAGAAAAGGATTTTTCCATCCTTTTTTCTTTTCTTTATTTTTTTCCATTTTGCTTTCCTTCTTCCTGTCAAAAGAAAAATAAGCAGAGTTCCTCTTTTCTTTTCACCTTTGTCCTGCTTTCCTTTCTCTCTCTGCAGAGTTTCAGTCTTGGGTATCACAGGCTACAGGATACATTCTTCACCAGTTTCATTCTTGCAACATCACAGGTTCACAATAGTGTAATTAGAAGGAGAATTAGACTTCATGTCTGTGTGACAGCTAGTTCTTCAGCTTCTTACCTACTTTCTGATAGCTCTGATGGCTTTATTTTGACTCTTCATATTGCTTGAGTAATATACCCAAATTTCCTATCACTAGGATCTCATTAAAATACCTTAATTATATTTTACGTATACAATTGTGTGATAATAAGTGATAATAGGGTGATAGGCAAGAGGAACAGAGAACATAATATGACAGAGGGACTCCAATGTTTTAAATAAAGCCTAACTGTTTGGTAAAAAAAAATATTCTTCATTCTTTTTCTGCAAATCTTCAGAGTACTGCGACAGGCATGCAGTCAGATTTTGTTCGCACTTCTAGCATGTTCATTGCTTGTTCCTGTCTTGGTTATTCCTGTTTTTAATAGTCTTCCTAAAAAATTGTTCTTAAAATTTAAGAATACCATGGCAAGATTTTGCACATATAATCTGTCAATTTCACTGAATCTTTTTCCCTGTTTGAAACCTCTTTCAGCACTACAACTCTGAGTTATCAGTCTTTGCAGAGAACTTAACTTCACCTTTTCTCTTGCTGTTTCCATTTTCTGCTCAAATTTTGGCATCCTCTCTTGAGACTTCCCTGTCTTCACATTTTTTTCATCATCAGGATATATATAAATGTATATATCCTGGTTTTATATATATAAATATGTATATAGAGAGATATATCTCAGAGGTCTTGATGTTTACCATAGAGAACAAAGAATTGGAATTCTTCCAGTTGTGTCCTGTTGAGATTTTAGCGCTCAGTCATCTTGTCAATGAAAATCTTGTCACTAGCTTTAATAGATTTGACTCCATAGCATTTGAGTTTAAAAACTTAACAAACCTGCCTCTTGGCAAGATGAGTATTTGTTTTCTTTCGTATGTGCTATCCTCCTCTTTGTTGCTGATGGGAAGGGGGAAGAGTATCCAAATAAATTTTTCATATCATCCCTATACTACCCTAGGTTACAATGTTGTTCTCTTTCTCCAGTTTACTCCTGTAGCAGCTGAACAAATGAAGACATATAGGGATGGTCTGCCTGCTTAAAAGTTAATTTAATGATCTGTGTTCTGCATTACTTTTAGCTTGTCATCCAGACACTGTACCATTACTCATGTGAGGTCCTGGTCGTGATAGAGAAGTGAAACTCCTGTATCATGTTACTGGCAGTTAGAAAAACTTATGCGTCAGGTCCTTCATATTAATATGGGTCCAAGTAGGTGATTGTGGCAATCTGGATAGAGCACTTGAGTTTTGTGGTTATGGCACCATGAGTGATGAGTTCATTCTGTTATTCCTTTCTGCAGTTCAGATCATGCACTGCTTTCTGTACTTCCCTGTTCCCAGCTTTTCAAAGGTGGTAGTTGAAAAGCCTCTTGCAGACTGACTTATAGCAGTTCATTACAGGTAACTTCCAATCACTAAGCCCTTGAACATCTGATTTCCCTATTTATACTAACCTGAGCTGGGTTAGTATTAAACATCTGTATCAAATTAAAAGCAATACTAAAAGCCTACTGGCCTTGGAGCTCTATTCTAATCAGCATGTAGTAGTAAAATTTTAAAATTAAATTCCTGTAGGAATTAAGTCCACCAGTAGTGTTATATGTTTAAAATTAATTATAGTTTCAAACCTTCAGTCCAAATGCCTCAGCTAGCTTTTCATGCTGTAACTTTTGTGTGCATAATTAGATTTTTATGGATTTTCTTCTGATATTGTGTTTATAATCTTATCAGAGCAATATATTGTGTCGTTGTAAGTACTTATGTACTATAAGCCATGAACAACGCCTCTTTGTAATAGGCTACTTGTCTGATAGTCAATGTGTATTGAATTGTATGCTGTACACGGCAAAAGGATTCAGTTTTTAGGTTATAAAATTAGCATTTTTAAAAGATGGATTGTAGAATATGAAGAACTTTTTGAAGATTCCTGGAACATCAAATTAGTTTTGAATGAACATTTTGTCATAGATTGATCACAATGCATGTCATTTTGAAAACATGACTATGGTAGGCAAATAGGAATGGGCATTTCATAGTGAGAGTCTTGCAGTTTTCAGATTATCAGTATATGTTCACCAGTGAAAGCTAAAGGTACAAGACTCTGCTGTTAGGAGAGTCAATTGTCATGGTGCTAAATATGCCCGTCTCCAGATAGTGCCAGCAGTACAATACATGCTGCAATAGTGTCAGAGCAACAGTGATAATATCTCTTTATAAAGCAGGGGTTGTAGCTGCTCAAGCATAATAAATAACCTTGGTTGTACCATGGTATAGAAATAAGGCGGGTTTTATATGGTACAACCTGGGTATTTTTCTTCTGTAGAACTGGCATGTGATCATGAAAATTATTTTTGGGAATAGTTTGATGGCTTACAGTTCAGTATTAACTCTGAGCTGCTTTGTGATTTCCGTTCTGTTTCTGAGTTAAAGGGTGAAGAAGAAGGTATGCTTGTGGCTTTTCTGGTCAAGTAAGTCACAGGTACAATACTTAGTTTTTAAATCATGGCATTCTTATCTCTTACCACATGTTTTTACTTTGGAGCAGTGAATCATAGCTCTCTTCATGTTGGTTTAACAGCAACTCTTCTATTTTCTTTGTTCAATTCAACATGATATGTGAAATTCTTGTTTTCTTGTGAATTTTTTTTATCCCACTGGTGCATGTTAGCTGTCCCCTTTAAAGAGGGATGGGTCCATTTTCCCTGGCAGTTGCCTCCCATATGATGCTGTGGAGCTAGGAATCAAATCGGTCTGTAGAGTGCTAGGTTCTCAGTCTAGAAATGGTTTACGTCTTGTAATACTCAAGGAATTGATCAGCCTCTTGTAGAGGCGTAAAAGCTGTTATAAGGGAGTATGTTTTTAAGTGTGTGTCATTGTTTCCATGCGTTGACTTACAAGCATTCTTGTATTCATGTACTCCATTTCCACCTGCCAGGTTGACAGGCTCTCTCTCTGTGTTTCTCTTTTCCAGATGTTGATTGGGCTTCTGTTTCTGTAGTGTTGCCTCTCAACTTCTCCTTCACTTCAACTAATATTATTTCTTTTCTTTCTTTTCTGGATGATTAGTCTACCAGGATGGCATCATATTAAACTGTTGGGAGAATGGCTAATGAAGAAATTGTCAACAGATGCCATCACCCAGTTCATGGCTGAATAGCTTGACTATACACCTGCTTGGTGATGATGGCTCTGCTATCCAGGTGTCTGATTCTGCGTATCTCCCATTTTCCTATTCCGTTTTTCTGGGTTTTTTTGTTTGGTTGGTTGGGGTTTTTTTCCAAAATCAGTAGGGTTCTGTCAAGTAAAATTTTGGGTTTGAATGGATGGAATGTTTGGGTAACAGTACAACAAGCAAACAAACAGTCTTATGCCACTCAAATGAGTATAGTGACTCATTTTGCTGAGCTGTTTATGACGATTGTGGGTCAGAGGCTCAGTGGTAGCAAGCTTGTCCAATTAAGGCAGCTCTGATTGGAAGTAAAGTACCTCTAAGTGCACTTGCATCTTGACCCATGTGAGTTCTGATCTTAGGGCCAGCTGGAGCAAAAAGGATGCTAAGCAATTTAAAATAGTCACCAACCTTTTCTACAGCTTGATGTCAGAAGCAGCAATAGCTGTTATGTTACCAGGAGTTGAATGGTGAGCTTTTCCTAACAGTGGTCCTCAATACTGGGGATCTGAGTAGCATTCAGTTAATATCCTGGACTTCTAGGTCTCCCAGAGTTATTATATAGTTATTCTGTCAGACTTTGCCAGATCCAGATGTAAATGTTATTAGGAACAAATATTGGGGTTATGGTTTTTTTCTGGTTTGTTTTGGGGCTTTTGTAGCTTTTTATTTCCTTTCTTGCATTTCTCCCTTTGTCCCGCACTGGCCATTTTAGCTGTTCCCTACTGCTAGCTGCCAGCTGCTTTTGTTTTACTAACACTTCACTCTCTCACAGAGAAGTGGGAGGGATGCAATGCCCAGACTGCTGCATTTCTCTTTTAGAATGGGTGCTGCCTGAAGTTGAACAGGTTAGCATAATAGCCAGATCTTGACATTTTATAAGCCTTTAGATGTTTTGGGCTTTTATTAAAGCAAAGCGACTAAATTCAAGACTTATGTTTGTATTTTCTTTATTTATTTACCGAAAGCTATGTTTCAAGCTTTTCGGGTTTTGCAGAGAAAAGCCTGAAAATACTACTTAAGTCTCGAAGACCGGAAGGCAAATAAGAGGATCCCTCAGATTGTTCTCTAAAGCGCAGGACATTGGACTGTGACTCATGATTCTGAGTACTTGAGATAGACAAACTCAATACTGTCAGCCTTGCTTCTCTCAGCTGTTAGCTGCTTTGCACTAGGTAGGACAAACTAGAGAGCTCAATAGCATGAATCACTAAGCTTTTCCTGGTAGAGGAAGGTCTGCAGACAGTGAACAGCAAACCTGAAAAGAGTTGAGGGACACTAATTGGCACAGTCAGGTTTTGAAGGGGAATTCATGACATACTGATACCTTGCCAAACTGTATCGCTGTGACCATAAATTGCAGTGACTTGTGGTAAATGCACTTCATTTTTGCCTGTGATTTCCCCCTTTTTGCCTTCAAATTCTATTCAGAAATTACTTTGTTTTTTCTTAGGACACTTAGCAGTAGTAAACCAAGAGCACAATCTGTAATTCCCCTTTTGCTTAAATAAAATAAAGCTTTTATTTGGCATAGAAATGGCAAATAAATGAAAATAAAACTGTATCATAAAGCTTCTCATTGAATTTCATTCTACAAGATTGTCTGCAAAGGCTTCTTTTTGAACATAACATTCAAGGGAAAAACTATACTGATTTCAGCCATCTAGTTTGTGGGCACCGTTGTTGTGGGTTCACATCATGCTAGTAGAAAGGGTCTCATGTTATTCAAAGTCTCAGCATTCAAACCAAAGCAAAATAGTGGAATTATATGCAAAACTGGAAACACAGGCCTAAATATTCAAACCTGCCTGCTAAAAACTAGTGTATGAATTCTTGGTTAGGCCTGTAACTGTGAAGTCTAATATCGTGCTGCACAAAGCTGATTAATTCTAGCCAAATTTGTCTAAAAGTTCTTGTTAGCAGTTCTAACTCCTACCAAGGCAGGCACTTGGCAAGGATACTCCAAGTTTACTCAACCTTATTATATATATCTATAAAGGCAAAAACTTATATTTATGTAACTGCACACCTGAATTTGAGAACTGCTAACAATTGCTCTGGAGAGCAATAATTGAGGTTGCTTGTGGATGTATGTTTTTATTACCACTAAGCAAATTATTTTGGAAGGGGAAGTGAAAAGAAGTTTACTGAAAACTGGGAATTTCCATACTTTGCTCTTCCCTGACTTTGCTTTATTCACGTCAATTAATGAGTATCTTATTGACAAAATAGTTCAACTTTATTCATATCAAATAATTAAAAACACCTTTAAAATTGCTGCAGTTCAGTTTTCATCATTTTAGCTGAATGGGTGAGACAACACCCCATATTTTATCATATCCCTTCAATAATACTGTTATTGTAGTGATAGGTGGCAACTTGTTAACAGCACAACTCAATTTCTGGGATGTAGCTCCTTGAAGATACAGTATATTTTGTCTTATGAAGAGGGATGCAGCCTTCCTTAGTAACTTATTTCATACAGGTGGTCTATACATGCCTTTCAGAGTACATTGGGACCATTATATTCTTTAGTATTTACTATGTATTACCATTATTATGCATTAGTATTATTTACTATGTATTACTCAGTATTCAGTATTTATGTATTTATTAATCTACTTTTGCTTACACTTTCTGTTTCATACCAATGACATATAGAGATGGGATTATTTCCATGGAACTAGTTAGAGGATGAAGAAGAAGGGGGGGGGGGCGTGGGGGGAAGCTTGTGTACTTTTTTTACTCTGGTGTATTTAATAGACTGTATGAAAGACTTTCATACACAGACTGTAAAAAAGGTCATCTATAATCTTATCAGAGGCATAAAACCAATGCCTTGGAGACTGTATAGAATCTACTCACTGTTCATTTTTTGGCCATAAGCATTACCAGATATCACAATTAAGGACAAATTTAACAGCTATCATGTCTTCCCTCTCTTCCCCCCCATTATCTCTTTGAGAAAGCTACAAAGAAGTTACTTGATACTGCTGTTCATGTCAGGCCTCCACATAGGTTCCTGCCAAGAATACTTTATGAGAAAAATGGTTTTGTAAAATACTTTAAATTTGCCTTGGCTATATATCACTTCTTTTGACCAGGGAGTACCTCCTGTACAAAGCTGTACCTTTCTTATTGCAGAGGTAAAAGAAATCCTTGCTCTCCTTTTGGTGATTTGTTACTTCCCAGAGCTTTTACCAAGCATCCCTGTCATTCTGTCTTGTGCATCCCCCTCTGCAGCAAGGAGTTGAATTAAGGCTCAATTTCTCTGTTTTTGCCTTAAAAAGTTCAAAACTGCCTGCTATATCTTATTGGTAGTAAATGCTTCATGAACAGCTGGATGCAGAACTGAGTCTGGAAAGATGGAAAAAATGAAAAGCATTAAAGTCTGATAAGAAGGTTAGAGAAAAGATAGATTAGCCTCAGTCTTTAAAAAAAAAAGGAAAGACACTGAGACTCAGGGAAGAGCCTGTGAAAACAGGGGGAGATGAGGAAATGTTTGAAGAATAACAAATATCAAGAAGAACTTCTTACAGATGACTGAAGATATTAAAAGCAATATTGACTTACAGATATATAGAAAAGGAATGAGAACTGAAGAGACAAGAGCAAGGACAGGAGATATGTAAATTTGGATATCTAAAATAATTTCTGTGGTTAAATGATTTTTAAAATTTGGAAAATATGAAAATGTTATTCACACACTGAAAAAAACCCTTGGATTCCCCAGTTTGAACTCTTCCGTTTACTGTGCCTCACAGATTAGTGGATGGATAACTAAAATGCATGTGACAAAAGCTCAGAGAGTCTAATAAAAACCTTCCAGGAGAACTCGATGAGATTGATAAGTCAGTAGAAGAATTACTTGGTCATTCTGTTTCATGAAGACCTTTGCTAAAAACCTTTCCAGTAGCCAGCTTATTCCTTCCTCATGCCAGTAAAGCCTTAGTTTTCATGCTTCATTGTCCTAAAAATAGAACCCTCATTAATTTTTTGAGATGTATTGAGCTAGAATGCAGTCTTGTGCCCACAGCTAGGAAGACTCCCTCTAGCATCTTGAGAACCAAGAGAGAAATATCAACTTAGAGTGATACACTGGTAAGTTATTGAAATGTCTTTGTATTTTGTATTTGTCATTTATGTCTCTGTCCCTGTCATGGAAGCTGCTGTTGAAATCTTTCAACATCAACACTCTGCCATTTAAAACTTACCCTGCCAGCATGCCATCTGTTTTGATCAGGGAACCACTTTCTACGTGAGCTGACTCCTACACACATTGCACTTTGCAAGAGAAAAATGTATTTGCTGAAAAGTAAAAAATCTAAACGTCCCTTGAAAAGCAATGCTCCTTGACTCAGTTTAAAAAAAAAAAACCCTTAAAATTAGATAAGTACACTTTCTTTCCACTCTCCTATTGTTTTAGATTTCTAGACGATGGAAAAAAATCATAGTAAAGTGAGTCAAGCCTGCTTTGTAATCGTATTCTGTACCTCCAAAGCTGTTTGAACATGTTGATATATTTCCAGTCAGGGCAGAGATACTGGTCTTTGAGTTTATTTCTATAGAAAGTTAACTTTGTAAGTTTAAAAAAAAAAAAAAAAGATATTTTTTCTATGCATGGCTTCCTCAAAGAGTAATGGAAATACATTTCTCAACATTTTTCTAGCTTTGTGAAAGCAATTGTAATCAATATCATTTATTAATGGTTATACGTTATATTTAATAACAGATACCATTAGAGTAGGTACATCTGGATGAGATACTGGTCTTGATATTTAACCCCATCGTCCCTTGATAGGCTTTTTTGTTAACAGTGTATCAGTGTCTTTCACAGTCTTAACAGCGCTCAGTGCTTTGTGGGTGGAGGGAGACAAGAGAGGGAGATGAGATGTATATCCACACTCTACACTGAGGAAACGTGTTAGCAATCCCATAGCTGGCTCTCAGCATCTTGCTCTATATCCGCAATTCCAAAGCCTGAACCTTTGGCTCTAGTCCCTAAAGTGATGTCGTGGGTCATATTGACTACTTGATGGGGTTTTTTTGGGGGTTATTTTGTGGTGCTGAATGCAGATTCTGGGAACAGTTCTGTGACAGGGTTCCTGACTACAAATATCTCTTCACAACACAGGATCATGGGAAGACAATTAAGGACAGAGCAAATGGTGGTGACAGTGATAGTTGCTACTTTGTGTTGTGGAAAGCCTGGCTGCTACCCTCTGTGCATGTTTCAAACTGACTTACCAAAAAGGAGAACAATCATCAGGGGATAAAATACTTATATTAGTAAAGACAAAGGAGTCCTTATTTAACCCTAATAGGCTGTAAAGAGCGTGCAAAGGAACTGCATTATTCCCTTATCCCCTCTTTGAAACTCACATTAGAAACAACTTGAGGACCTCCAGATTCAGTTTCTTGCCTCTTCTGGAACTGCATCATGTCATCCTTTCCATGAAGTTATCGAATTCCACCTTCTAACTGCTTAGGTTCCTTGTCAAGACCTATACTCTTCTGTTTCTAGTTTTGAGACTTAGTTTTTTTCATGACCAGTTTATAACCATCTGTTCTCTTGCTGACACCATCCTCTAGCTTAAACAGTTCTTCTTCCTGTCTGTAATTTACCCTATAAAGTAATAATAAAGGGCATATCCCATCATTTCACCAATCAAAAATAAAACACATTCTTTTGGTCTCTCCTCATTGAAGTCACTGTTCTTCCAAATTAGTCCCAGTAAGATTTACTAAGGGTCCAATACTGGCAAGGTGCTTCTTCCTTGCAAGCTCAGCAGCAATCCCACTCATTACCTGTTTTAGAGAGTAACAAATCAGGAAATCCAGCTTTGGTTGTTTTAGAGCCATGTGAAATGCTGTGAAGGGTATCAGATCAGTCCTCCAAAAGAAAAAGAAAAAAGAACCAAACACAACAAAACCCCCTAGTGTTCCTCTGACCCCTATCCTGCAAATTCCCCCGGGGAGTTTCATAGAATATTATCCTGAAATTTATTATTTTCTATAATTTATCTTAATACTGCACTTCCCTAACAGAGTAGTGATGACACAGATGAAACTCTCCATCCACAGAAATATAAACACTTTTTAGATAGCCTGTGAAGAGTGGCTCAATGTTAGGAAAATTGTGAGGCAAGCTGTTAGTGAATTATTGTCAAGGTCAGAGAATGCACATTTATTTTTCTGTTAGTTGTATCATTATCAGGCTCTTATGATATATCCACTTGTACTGAAAATGTAGCTAACTTACCTTGCTGAATTTGATTTATTAGCATTGCAACTGACAAGGTTGCCCGTTTGTTAGTGCTTATTTTATATTTGAATAGCTTTCAGCACATAAATTTAAGGAACTGCTTGAATACTTCAGCTGCTCCATATTTCATGGAGAAAGCTAGACCAGAAGAGTGCTGCTGTTGATGTTTCTATTTTGATACAGTCCACTTTTTTTATAAATTAAAATGATGCCTGCATTTGTACTTCGGTGTGCCTTGTGAGCAGAATTTATTGCAAACAGTAAAACTTAAATGTGAAAACTCATTAGCTTTATCCTGAATAAACTGTGACATAACCTTGCAATACAGATTACTTTACATTCAGAGCATATCATAAATGTGTTTTAAAAGATAAAAAAAACAACCAAAAGAAAGACATGGAATTCAAAAGAAATTAACTAATTACATGAGTTCCTCAGATTAATCTTAAGTTAAAGAACGGGTGGAGAAGGAATGTATGAGTAAGTATGTGGTGCAGGATGGAAGAAGCAGCTCTCAAATGGGTCCAGAAATGAAGCCTTTAAGTTTCTTATTGACATCAGTGGTGTTACATCAGGCAGAGGAGCACAGCTTCATTACAGCCAATATTAGCTCATCCTCTTCCCAGACGGATGCACTTTTAAGTAAACACAATTGTATAAAGAGCCAAATAAAGAAAAAGCGAAACTAATTACTTGCCCCTAACATCTTGTAAAGTTTCTTTAACACGACTGTATCCTTTCAGGTCTCCTTCTTTGCTGTGAGGAAGAAATGCTTCAACTCACTTTATTCCCCTGTATCACTGTGGGCCATCACCTACGTACCTCCAGTTCTATAGATCTCAGCTTGTCCTGATTTTCTAGGAATCAAGAGGGAAACCAGTCAGAAGCACAACTTACATAAACTCACAGTGTAATGGGAAGAAGGGCTAGATTTCTTTAGCGCCCCGTGTCATCATGTTGACAATCAGGACTGCTCAACTTCTAGACTGTCTTCTCAACTGTTTCTTCTCCCACAGTGACTGCATGTTTAATAATAGTGGGGAAGGAGGACAGGAGGACTCATCTTCTGTCCTCCACTTTAATGGATGTATCTCTCCTACACAGGTGAAGGTACTAGTTTAATGTCAACAACAACAGTGAGACTGATAGTCACAACTCTTAAGAATGATTGTCCAGCCATGCAATGGGTTGGCTGTGATCAGGGTGAGGAGCCTATGGTTGAAACTACTCATGGAAACTCTGAGTTGATGTTGTTTGGTTATTCCAAGAAATTGCCAGTTTATAACATCATTTACTGCTGAAGTCATTTTCAGATTATTAACACCACCATTGATATCTGGACTCCTCATTCCTTCCAGCCACTCAATACTAATAATCGGAAAAATGCCTTTTTGCAGGGGGGAGGAACCAGAAATCTTCATTTATTGGATTTTAGTAGTATGATCCAAGCAGATGTTACCTACAGGCTTTATTATGAACATCCATGTAGAAATCTGTACTGTAGAAATCAAATGATACATGTGTACAATGCTAAACTGAGTTGAGCATGAAAGCTCAGTGCTTTTTCTCAACAATGAAGTCCACCAAGAATATTTCATCTCATTGCTCTTTTCTCTTAATCCACTGGGTCAAATTCAGGTGCTGGTTTTCATACTTTCAGGCCTCTGCCATATTAATTTACATTAACCAAAAAGCTGCCTTTCTGCGTAGCTTTCACCTCCTTTAAGAGCTATATTCCAGTGGGACAACAGAATAGCCAACATCAGTAGAGAAGCTTATGTGTGTAGGAAGTAACCCCAAAAAGGTCAGAAAGCAAAGCAGAGATTCCCAAGTGAAATGCTGGGCATCACACACACAGGGTTGCCTCAATATTTCTTCCTGGGAAAAGAACATGAAAAAATATTCTGGTTTTGAACCCATTAGTAGTGCTATGATTGGTGGTTGTTGAATTGGTCTATGTACAGAACTTTATGAAAATTAGAACTAAGCTATTTTAATTACAAAATATCCACTGTATAATTAGCACTCCTTAATACAAAATGTGTTCAATATATTTTATATGTAATTGAAATTCTGTAAAATTGAACTGTAATAATATAAATAATTTTTCAGGATGAAAAGTAGGTTAAGATAAGCAAATTTCATGCTTTAAACATTGAGATAAATATTCCCTAGTGTATTAAAATATTGTGTTTTAGACTGTTAATCTTTTCATTGAATAATAAATATGAGCTTCCCTTTTATGTAATTAATGCAACCCATATTTTTCAGTAGAGAAATGAAATGTTGAAGCATACATAAAAAGTAGCTATGAGTATTTCATTACCAAACTTAATTCAGTCATTTGCACAGACTTATGGAAAATGTTATTCACCTCTTGGGGAAAACTTTTGGCAGTGAAATGTAGTTTTGCTTGGCATATATTCTGAATTGCTTGAATCTCTGGTTAGTCCCTTCTGGGGGGGCTATTATACACAGACTGGTTCAGAACAATAGTTAGCTCTTAGCAGTATTTTATATCTTCAAAGCCTTATTACTAACATTAAGTAAGGCATCCTTAATCACCATTTCTGAAAGGAAATCAAGAGGTTAACCTATATTTTCCAATATTTTAGTTTCACTTGGTTATAAAACCTACAGTCTAATGTTGTTGTGTGAAATCTGTATGCAAGAATGACAATTTCCAAAGCATTTCAGGGGACCGTGAATTTTATTTCTCAGGTTGTTACTAGATCTTCATGCAGCCACTTCTGTGGTGTAAAATAAGGACATCATTTGAAGTATGATTATGCTCTGAATGCCCAGTGAAGCTTTTAAAATGATACCTGACATCCAGTTGCATAGCTATAGATAGACATTGATTTTTTTTATTCACTTTTTACAAAGAAAGTCTGTTAGAATCCGAGAGAAATGGAGGAAAACAAACATTACTTCCCTGTCTTAACATTCACTGTAGCTAAGAAAAGCTGTTACCAATGATAATTCAGTTATACTTCCCCAGTTCTGATTTGGCTTTTGTAAGTAAAGCCCTAAGGAGTAGTTGGACATAGTTCTTTTTATTAAAATACTTTTGTTTATTAATACTATGGGAACTGATATCTGGCATCCTTAGGCAGTCTGGAAAACTAGAGGCTTAGAATTATTGCTCTAGTGTATACTCATCAGAGTAGTATAGAGCTACACTGCAGTTTTAAATGGTCTAGGCTGGCTTCTGCTAGCAGAGTAGCTACAGCAACAGAATGCAGTGTGGACTACAAAAAATGTGCTCAAGGAGACCTGTAAATATTTAAAATGGTAGCCTTTTCTGAGCTTTGCTCTGTTACTGCTACCCAGTACTCAAGCTAGTTTGTGTAAAGCTAGTTCAGATACATCAGTGCTAGCAACGGCTGTGCCGAGTGTACAAGTATTCCAAGGGAATCTGATGTGTATGTTCTCCAGAGAGAAGACGTTACAAGATCAGGCCCTAATTATTTTATAATTGTGCAAGGCTTTAATTATAGGACCTTAATGACTGCCTTCAGTTAAAACACTTTAGGGACGTTGATTTAAATAAAACGCTGTTGTTGAATTATTTTTTCCCAACAGTCTGAGCACTTTCTATCTCTCTCTCTCAGGAATCTGCTGTGCCTAACAAACAGAGGAATGATCCATGTAATTAAGAGATTCTGGGTGCAGGTTCCCTGATTATCCTTACAACAGCTCAACTAGTAGGCACCAGGCACCCAATTTTCAAGGCATGGACAATATGTTCCGCTTTTCACCCTAACAGAGATCAAATATTCCATGTTCTTTGCTGATACTTAAATACAGCAAAAAGAGTTGAAATGGCCTTTGCAATCAGTTGCTTCCAAACTAGGGAGAGAGACAAGAGGGCATACTAGTGAAATTTTGGTCAAGGTCACCAGTCAAAGATTATTGGTATCAGATCTCAATAAATCTGCATGCAAAGCACAGAGAATCTTCTTTTGTACAGATGTCATCAGAAATAAAAGATCTTTATGTTGCCTTTTTTTCCTAAATCTGTCCTATACTTGGGTAAGCATTGCCTCTTCATATCTGAAGTGTGCCCTGAGACTACTGGACCTGAAATGAAAACAATGTGAATGAAATGTCCTAAACCACTGCAAAACATTAGCAATGTTGGTTAGGGATAGCTTATGAGCCATTGTAGATACTTTGCTTGGCCCTTACTGTTTTGAAGTTAAATTCCAACTTAAAATGCAAAACAGCTTGAAAAATCTGCTTTGAGGAAAAACCTGATCTTGATAAACTGAGATCTTTGTCAGTGTGCAAGTTGAGATGATGAAAAGTATTAAAGGTATTAATATAGTTCCTAGTACTTCCGTCCTGGAGTCTCTAAAGATATGTAGTTGTGATGGTAACATTTAATTGTAGGAAAAAATATTTAGCTATTTTTAAGCTGGTCAAACCTCAGAATTTCTGTCCATTCATCCTGAATCAAAATAAAAAGTTGAAAGGCTTAATAAAAAGATTCCTGAAACTTTCATTCAGGGGATACTGAAAAGATTTTCTGGAAACATTTTATTTCAGTAAGACTGAAACCAGTTGAAACATATTTATGTACATTTCAATAAAATATTTTGCATTCACGTAGTAATCATGCTCCATAGAGTAACCGGGGGGGGGGGGGGGTGCGGAAAAAGCAATCTGAAAAAAGGAGAATAGTGTGGTTTTTAGTTGGGCAGGTTGTAAAATACTATGCTTGTAAAGAGTATATATCTTTGGGAAAAAGACAAATGATAACTGCTTCTCCAGGTGGAAACCTTCCTTTGGGCACTTGGAGTCTTAATGCTTGTCAGTTTAAGTATCTAAGCTAGCTGTGGGCTGTTCGTCCTCCTGCTTTTCTGCTGTTCCATGTAAATAATACTTGAGATACAAGTGGCAAATAGAGGATTTAGGTAAAATTTTGGGTTGTCTAATAGAGAATCACATATTTTTATGAAAAAAAAAGGAGACTTAGAATCCATTGTTGTAAATGTGCTTAAGTTCATTAAAATTATATCAATATAATTAAATTTTAGGGTAATGACTACTGTTATTGAGTACTATGAACACACTCAAGAAAACATATTTCAAGAACTACTGTTCTTTATGTTGTGCTAACATAAAGAATAAAGCAAAGCAATTATCAAATCAAATAGCAAATCGGATTCAATATTGAATAGAAATGGAACAATCAGTCATCACAATAATACCTAAAATTCCAACACCATTTGGTTATGCATCCCAGACTTCTAGTCATTGCTATGAATGTTTATATAGCTGTGTAGACAGAAAGTAGATTTTTAATTTGTATCTGAAATGCTGTCTTTCTTCTTAGGTCTTGTTCCTGTTTCAAGTCCAACCCTTTCTTTCTGCCAAAAGGGAGTTTTATAATGCTGATCTTAACAGAACACCCTTTACAAGTGAAAGTTTGATAACTCTTGTGTATTAGGAGTTATCAAATGTACTAAAAGCAAGGAAAAAAGTCTTTCATATCCCCAGAAACCATCTTCATCTCAGTCCTTAGAGCAGCATATCTGTTTTCAAGCACTGAGAATTGCACAGCTTCTGAATCCAGGCCTGAAAATTTTTGTTTTATATGTGATATAAGAATTTACCAGCTTGGACATCTTTGTATATTTTCCATGTATGGTACAGAACGCCCTTTGGATACCTTTCAGCTATGTTTTCCTTACATATTCGCTAAGCCATCCTTGGAAGTTAGCAGCTTTGCAAATAAGATGGGAATGATTCACTTAAGTTTGTACGATGCTGAAAATGTAAGTCACCTTGTTGCAGGGCTTACTGAAATTAGTATAGATCGCAGGATCAGCTTTTCATCTGTGCTCCAGATAGAGAGAGATTAGTGGGACAAGATCATCTTTTGTTTTTGTGGGAACATAGAAAGGAAATCGGACAGACTTTACTGCATTACGTTCAATGCATTTCGTTCTCAGGCTGTTAGAGCACAACTGTTATCATACTGTTCTCTCTTACAAAAAACAGTGTAGAAACGGTTTTTAGATAGGATCCGGAACATCATGTCTCTTGGAGATGAGGTCTTCTGCCACAGGTAAGAAGAAAAATCTCTTGTGTGTACTCCTGGCATAGTTGCAGTCAGTCTCCATGTGCTCAGTCAGACCTCTAGACTGTGTAGGCTTACTGTAGGCTTTCCTCTACAATGAGCTGATTCTCTTCTTTCACTTTCTATCTCTTTGTGCTCCATATTCCTGTGTGATATGTTTTTTCTGAAGTGGGCTCCTTATGGCTTTGGGGATATATATCCTGGGTTTATAATTTTTATAAAATTGCAAATTTGAAGTGTGCAGGAAACCATTAGACCAACCTCTTACAGAACATCAAGGCATGGAACTTTCTCCACTTATTTTTGTAAGTTATTTGGTTGAAGCAGGTCCTTCTATTCAGCTGTGAGCCTTTTAAACAATTAGAAATTGTTTATTTCTAATGTTATGGTTTGGGGGTTTTTTGATTGCTTTTCCCTTTCCTGTTATGGGGAGAAACCGGTGGTATTAAGCAGTATTTCTTAGATGCCACTTCGCCTGTTTACTGAAGATGTAACAAACTGTTTCCTCAAGCACAACAGGAATGAAAGAGATGGCTGTTTATTTTCTGTGTTTCATTCTGATTTCCAAATAGCACAGCCTATCTGATAGTCAGATGGTAAGTATTTCTCTTACTGTTCCCCTGGCTTTTCTGGCTGCCTCTTTTCACACATCTGTAGATCTTCATCAAATAATAGTCAGGTCGTGATCTTCAATCCACAGTAAAAGTCTCCTCACACATATAGTCTTACTACTGGGTAGATTTGTGTGAGTGCTGTGTTTTAGGGGGAAAGTCTTACAGCTTTAGTTATTATTAAGCTTTGAAAAAGAGCTTAACTGCATTTTAAAAGTACTCCAGAAAAAGGATATTTTTGTGCTACATAGTTTCAGTGAAGCTTCACCCAACCCCCTTTTTAGCAATTGCTTCTAAAAAGGCATCTTTTCTTTATTTGAGAGATAAAATGAGGGGGAATCCTCATTTTCTTTATCAGTAAAATAATGATTAATGATTAACCCAATAAGTGATTGAGTAATTAATGATTAGAGTAATCTAATGGCAAAGATTTATCATACTATTATAAAATATTTCTTACTTTTTCTTCTGTATCTGTATTGGGTTTGCGTGGCAAGGTTTTTGTAGGGGGGGGGCTCCAGGGGTGGCTGCTGTGAGAAGCTGCTAGAAGCTTCCCCCATGTCCGATAGAGCCAATGCCAGCCAGCTCCAAGACGGACCCACTGCTGGCCAAGGCCGAGCCCATCAGTGATGGTGGTAGCACCTCTGGGGTAACATAATTAAGAAGCGGGAAAAAAAAACCCTGTGCAATTGCAGCCAGAGAGAGGAGTGAGAATATGTGAGAGGAACAGCTCTGCAGACACCAAGGTCAGTGAAGAAGGAGGGGGAGGACCTGCTCCAGGCGCTGGAGCAGAGATTCCCCTGCAGCCTGTGGTGAAGACCATGGTGAGGCAGGCTGTCCTACTGCAGCCCATGGAGGTTAACGGTGGAGCAGAGATCCACCTGCAGCCCATGGAGGACGCCACGCCAGAGCAGGTGGATGCCTGAAGGAGGCTGTGACCCTGTGGGAAGACCATGCTGGAGCAGGCTCCTGGCAGGGCCTGTGGACCCATGGAGAGAGGAGCCCATGATGGGGCTCGTTTGCTGGCAGGGCTTGTGACCCCATGGGGGACCCAGGCTGGAGCAGTCTGTTCCTGAAGGACTGCACCCCGTGGAAGGGACCCACGGCCAGAGCGGTTCATGAAGAACTGTAGCCTGTGGGAAGGACCCATGTTGGAGAAGTTCATGGAGGACTGTCTCCCATGGGAGGAACCCCATGCTGGAGCAGGGGAAGAGTGTAAGGAGTCCTCCCCCTGAGGAGGAAGGAGCAGCAGAGACAACGTGTGATGAACTGACCACAACCCCCATTCCCCAGCGCCCTGTGCTGCTGGGGGAGAGGAGGTAGAGAAATCAGGAGTAAAGCTGAGCTCGGGAATGGGGGGGGAGGGGAGGTGTTTTAAGATTTCGTTTTTATTTTCTCATTACCTTACTCTGATTTGATTGGTAATAAATTAAACTAATTTCCCCAAGTTGAGTCTGTTTTGCCGGTAATTGGTGAATGATCTCTCCCTGTCCTTATGTCAACCCACGAGCCTTTCATTATATTTTCTCTCCCCTGTGCAGCTGAGGAGGGGAGTGATAGAGCAGCTTTGGTGGGCACCTGGAATCCAGCCAGGGTCAACCCACCACCGTATCTCATGTAAAAAAGCCCATAAAGTGATCTGTGATGCAAAGTCTGTGCTTTTGCCAACATCAGTCTCTTATCAGGAGACTCATCTCTTTAGAAGAGGAATTGATTCTTGTTCCTGGCATCAACACATGACAGAAAAACCTATGTAAACTGGATTTCTGTTAGAGCCAAATCATTTCTTTTCTGTGAGATCAAAACCTGGGGCATGAGAGTATGGAAGGAAGATTCCAGATAGGAAATGCTGAGGTTTGCGTAAATGTTTACTTTAGAGTAAGTAAACTTGGGATTTAAGGAGCCAGTAAGATGAAGTGGCCACTGTATTTAAAAATCTCTGTTTGCAGTTTAATTCTGGTCTCTTAGCAAATTATCTTTTGAATTCTAGTTTCTCATGTTTTGGCTTAGTTTAGAGACAGATCTCTCTGTGTATGTGTCTGTGTGGGGGTGTATGTATATGTATATGTACGTGTCTGTATGTGTATATTTAAGACTTGAAAAATGCTAAGCCTGAATCCAAAAACCATTCATGTTAATATCTTTTGGCTTTATATCCATCATTATTTGGAATGTGATTACATCTCATTTACTTCACTGGGCCCAAAGCGTGCGTTTAAAGTTAAGCATGTTCTTACGTGCTTTCCTGAGTAAGGTTGCTTTCCTGAATGAGAATTTAAAGTGATGCACTCCATGTGAACAGTAAACATCTTATTCCATGTAATTGTTCAGTGCCATACCAAAGTCTGAGCTTCTGTTAATCTATTGTTCTTTCTAGTTAATGTAGAAAGAAATATTGGATCACATGGATTGAATTCATTTTTCTAACTGCATATTTTTTCTGTAGTTATAGCATTTTATGTAACTGTTAGAGCAAACCTCTAATTCAGGTCTGGAAAGGAATAGAGAAATATTCTTTAAAATGGACTAGCATCTCATCATTGGCCTATAAATTTATTAACTTACATGAATATTAGAGATTTGGTTCAGGGTGCTTGTTGTCTATCTTTGGTTATTTTCTGGAGAAGCCTCTTTCATTTGTCACCTGTACAGTCATTTATAAAACATTGAACCTAATCTATAGCAAAGTCAGTGAAGGAGTGTTGGTTTTGATTTTTTTTTTTTAAAAAAAATGTGTTCTTTAAAGGTAGTATATTTGTACCTTATCACTACTTAGATAAATGGCTGTTTAGGATTAACTTGTTGTTTGTCTGCAATAGCAATGGCTGTCATTTTTTAAAAATTAAGGCCAATATTTGTAGCATGAAAAATGCAATATTTTCAGCTGAAGCCCAGCAGCCAGTTTTAACTTGCTAATATTTTTGTTGTTGTGATGTAAAAAAATTGGCAATATGTTGACTCCCTGTTACGGTAATGCAATTTGAGATGTTAAAAAATCTAACATCAGTTATCAAAATTTAGAAGGTATTTAAGAATATACATTGTTTCTAGGAACCTCTCTGTAATAATTTTTTTTTAAATTGTATGTAATTTTTTATTGTGAACACTTATTTTCCAGAAAAGGCATTTGAGATTGTAAATTACTTGCACCAGTAGAATATTTTCCCTCTTTTTTTTTTTTTTTAAAAGTCTGTGAGTCTGCATTGTATTTCCTAGTGTTTCCTTTACAAAATTCAGGTATCTTAAAATCTACAATTAAATTCTGATATTGTACTTTTGAAAACTGTTGAAAAGCACACTAATTGGAGCCATTCTCTGCAAAAATAGTAGTCCAGTGAATCTCAGTCTGTTTTTGTATAAGGAATTCTAGTTTGTACCTCATTTAGAAAAGAAACAAAGAAAACGATTGAGAAGTGATTGTATTTTAGATCTATACATTAGATTGAGGTTTAGGATTTCAAGTTCTCTTGAATTTGTCTTATTTTTATTTCAGATTTTGTCTTGTTAGTTTTCAGCATGATTACTTACTAATTCATTCCCCCACAGTCATTTTCTGGAATGATGATGGAGTATTTCATGATACGCAGCAATCTTAGTTACCTTGGAGGTACCAGGTTCCCAGTGCAGCAGAATGGTAGGATATTCTGAAGAGTGCAAGTTGCCTTTCAGGAGTTAAAAAATGATGATGCTCCTTTTAAGAGCATCCATATGCTTTCAAATCGGGTTCAAAAGCCTATTATAAATTTTGAACACAATGAATAAGAACTGCCGCAATGCTTTCATTTTTACATTTTTCTTTTAGGTTTGGCATTTCCCCAGTTTGCCTGATAGCTGGCATCCTGACATATATGTGTGTTCAAGTGCTTTCAAATCCAATTAATGCACAGAGTGCAAAATGTAACTCCTGTACCTTTCAGCAATTGCGGTAGTTACTTATGGCATCAGATGAACAGAAAAAGAAGACAAGTTTAAGGAGGTACTGTGGGGTTTTTTGATGTCTTTATAGAGCATCCACCATAATTCTCTCTGTAACAGATGTAGTAAAAATAGATACAATGAAAAATAATATTTTTGGTAATGTAAAAGGATTTAATTTAAATCTTAAGAACCTTAAAATAGACCACTCTGCTGATTATGTTGTTTAGTGGCCCACCAAACTAACCGAGTAGCTCTGTCAGTATCTTGGCAAAAGTTAGAGGTTGTTACATAAACATAGATGTTAACTATTTACTCAGCTAGAAGAACTGAGTTTTGTGTAACTGCTTTTGCAAATAATAGGCTTTTACCCCATGGCAGCTAATCTTCTCGGGCTTTCTTTACAGTGGGTGGAGTAGATGGGCTCCTTGAGAAGGAAACTGGAAGAGCCTGCTCTTAATCTGCCTCTGGAGGAGCCTACATCTCTTTACTAGAGAGGAAACCTAGGAGATTTGCCTCCTTAGGTGAACCTTAGCCCTTTGGAACTCCTTGCAAGAATGACAAACAGCTGCATGATAGATTGCATTTTTGCCATGACGTGCAAGGCTTTGGCAGCCATTAATTCCATTACTGCTGATTATTTTCCACTGCAATTGCTTGTTGCTGTTTTCTATTTATATTCTGCTCATTTCACTGGAGTGCAAGGTTATACCCAGAACATTCAGCATCTCTCAAAGTCTATTCTTTGTGGAGATACTAGGGACAGCATTTGATGTTAATCAGAAATGTGCAGATAGGGCTCGTTCTGGAGTCTACTGAGTCAGGATAAAGATTTCAGTGCAGTTCTATGTATTTTGGATCAGGCTAATGGTTCTGAAATTTCACCCTGAAAAATACTGTTCGTATATTTCATTGTCTGTGAACATCAAAATTTAAGGTAATTAAGAGTTTTAAAAATAGGACATAGTGTTACAATATATATGAAATATATTAACTCTAATTTTTCATAGTTGTTTGCTATTATATGAATGTAATTTATTGTGCCTGCAGCAACCTGAGGACATGCTGGAAAATTAGATGATTCATTTCAAGTGTTTTATCCTAGTGAGCAAAATTTTAATCAGTCAGTTTTCTAATCCCAGCTCTGTTATTGGCACACTCTGTAAACTTGGCAAGGTCACAGAAGGACTCCATTGTAGACACAGTGTTGCATCTCAGCTAAATCATTACTGCATATGTTTTAATTTTTCTGCGTTATAGAATGTTTAAAGAAATAGAACTGTAGAAAGGTGCTCCTCTGATAAGCTATGCTAAAGGTAATCTAATAACATAAATTATGATGAATATAAGATTTATCTTGAGCTGTGGTTGCTATTTCCTATGCAAATTTTTTACAACTTCATCTTAAAAAATCCCCCCTCTAACCTAGTATAAAAGAAAGTAAAAAATCTCATAACACACGGACTACTGTCTTGTCACTCTTACAAGTTTATCACTACAGTTTTCATCGAGCCTTGTGAATTGTACCATGCAGTGAACAGGAACTGTATTATCAGTTTGCTGCACCTCAAAGCTTGTTGTTAGCTTTTATCAAGAAGAGGCTACTTTATATTTCTGAATTAACATCCACATCATCAAAAGTCCAGTATCCAGAAATTAGTTGAGCTTGTCAAATGTATGCTAATGATAGTGTAGAAGATATTGTAATTGCCTTAATTATCAGGCAGTAAATATAACAAGAATGGTCACATTGGAGTAAAATTTTCAAAAGTATCCCATGTCCTAATTTTAAAGGAAATAAAGAAGCCTGACATCCATTGAAAGCAAATAGAATTAGGCTCCAAAACTCATACCTGACTTCTGAAAATGTGACATAGACTCCTAAGGAATGCTAAAAAGTTTCACCCACAGATGACCGTGAAAAACACAAGCTCTTCAGAATGATAGACTGACATCCCAATATTATATTGAGAGTGGGGTCATGAAACATGTTATATGCTGCATTTTTTGAAGTAGGGGTTCAATTTCTTTACAAGGCAAATAAGATTTTTTCCTCGGCTATCAGAAAGCAGAATGCATTTCAGATTAACTGCCACATAAAAAAAACCAAAACAAAACCAAAAAACCAAACAAAACAACCCAAACCAGTGGATATTATTAGCAAATTACAGAAGAAGAGAGTAGGAGCCATAAAACAAAAGAGGTATGAAAGGAATGTCATTTTACAAAGACTCAGACATGTTTAGTAGGGCATTAAATTAGGTAACTGTGTAAGCATGTTTTTGCATAATTTGCATGAGAAAGGCACAAGTAAATTAATTCTAAGCAGGGAGGGAGATAAGGATTACATATATTGTAATACATATATGTATTTCATATATATGTATATATGAATGTATGGATATATGTATTATAACAAAAAAAAAATCAAACTAGAGTTAGAAAAATTACTTAAGTCATGCATCCTGCAGGTCTTTCCAAATAGCAGTTTGTATTGAAGCAATTGAATTGATTGGTAAGTTGAAATATCTTCATCTTTTAGTATTATGTCATGATATTTGCTTTTCTATTTTCTAATTTTCAAAAGTTTTAAACAATATTGCTCTCAAGCCCCCCTTTTGCTTTTGTACTGCATCACATATACTGCCATTGCAGTCCGTGGTGTTCAGTTTATCAACCTCTGTTTAAAACAAGGCAAACTCTGACTGTTGGCTGTCCCATGCCCGCATTACCACTTCACTCCTGTAGAAATGATGAAACCTGACAAATAGGCAAGAGCCATTAAGAGAGCTGTGGAATGTATCACAATTAAGATGCCAGCAATACTGACCCCTTATCATGCGAGTATTTATTCAAGCAGTAATTTTTGAAGGACAGATACTGATGACTAACTATAATTATGCTGGCCTGAGTGTTCCCATTTTCTCATTTTGCTGTTGCGGTACACACCCGTTTAGAGATTATCGTCTTGATATTATTTTGTGAGATAGTTTAAACAATGAATTTGTGGGGAAAGGTATAAACTACAGTGAGAGTAATTTCAAAATAACTACCTTCTATGATACATACTAGCTTCTTAAATCCTGTGCTGGACTTCAAGAGCTGCAAAACAAAACAAAAATCTCTTAGGGCATCTGAACCACAAAAAATACTCAGAGATCGGGAAGACTAATGAGAATCCAGCAGCATGAGAATGAATGTTTTCTAATAGAAATGGCTTCATTCTAAGAGATAACACAGAAATTGTGAAAAATGAGGAAGATAAATTAAAAAATGTATGGAAGCCACAAATTCATACAGCATATTGACAGTTGGGTGGAATAACTGGCTCTATCTCTTATCTTTCAGTGTTCTTTCACAGTATTCTTGGTGCTTTAGTTTAGAGAAAATTAAATACCAGATTTTGGAGATGTTGAAACCATTCAGCTAGTTCTTGTTCTGCCTTATCACCTATTTATAATGCTATAATCTGTAGGAGAGTCTGTTTACAAATTTTAGTAGCAGAAATCTTTGTACAGACATATATGAGAATGCAGAATGGAAGATTAAGTTTAGTGTAGCAAGGCTCTCTAGCATATCCCAATAGGTAAGCATATGAATATTCCCTTTGGCTTTCCATACAGACAATATGCAAAGTTAATTAGCATAAATATACTAGCCATTAATTTCCAATTTGGGTGCCTAAAGACATACTCTGATGTGCCCTGATGGGTTGGTTGAAAACCAGCCATTGTGATTTTTTTGAGCATAAAATGACCTTGATGCAAACAAATACACTTTTATACAACTGACCTGTTAGTTTTCCGCCTTCACTTACATCTGGCAACATCACAGTGACTAGGTTTTTACTGTCTTTGTTAGCAGCACTGGAGTGAATACACAGGTTCCCACCCTGAGCATGGGCAGGGCCTTGGTGTTAGCTCTGGTGACCTATTTTGAGTGGTGGCATGCGAATATGCTTTCTTTATAGCAGCTCCAGAACCATCTGGCCTTACCTGCCTGGGCTTTCTGCAGCCTAAGAGGTTTGCTCTGTCCCATGCTGAGCAAAAAACTCATCCATCCACTGCAGCACCTTCACAGCTTGCACCTTTACCAAGCGTGCTGGGGCTTTGCTGATGTTAGTCTCATGCTTGCCAAAGTCACCTGCTGTACCAGGCCATGCATATCTCCTTGGCAGTCTATTTACTCCTGTTCCCAAGTGCCCAAGTGGGTTTGGTTTTTTTTTTATTTGGTTGGTTGGGGTTTTTTAAACTATTTCTTCTTTCCTACTAACATGAGCATTCATCCCAGCAGCCCTGGGGGACAGCCCTTGCTGGTCATGGCTGCTGGTGGGCTGGGCTTGGCCATGGGACAGGGCTGGGCAGCTCCCCACTGCGCTGGTGCTCTTCCAGGGAGTCTATTGCCTCAGTGAGTTATAACATTTCCTGCAGGCATGTGAAGCCTCATGGGACAATGTTGGAGGATTCAGGGGGTCAAGGCAGCCAGACCTGATATGGTCTAATCCCTTTTGCAAGTAAGGATGAAATCAGATGGGTATTGTACTCAATTTCCTCTGATACGTGAGGCTGGTTGCAGCAATACATCAGCTGAGTGGAAGATGGGCAAACAAAGAAGTGACTGCAAAGTTAGAAATACTGCAACATGACAGTAAAGGTACACTATGCTATTTTGTATAAGGGAAGCTTTGTGTAGAGAGAACATATATGTACCGATTCTTCCATTTTTAAATACTTCTTGTTAGGGTTGTGAAAACCCTCAGTAAAATTAATTATGCCTAATTATTTACAGGATACTGGAAATGTAAGAGGTTACAAAAGAGAGAAAAAGGGGCAGGCCTTTTTAGGGACCCCAGACTTCTGTTATGGTTGGCTAAGATATGACTACCAAGTGGAATTACTCTGAGAAAGTGTTCAGCAGAGCCAGTAAGGATCCGTTGTGCAGTACAGGAGGGCTAATTGGCCTACTTCAATTTATAGCTGCACACTTATATTATGTCCTTTTTTGATCCAGCCAGACTGGGCAAAATTGTTTCTGCTTCTTGTACTTGCAGATTTAAGTTGGGAGATACCTAGGCTAAAAAGGACATCTTCAGATCTTCAGGCACTTATTTTTCACTTAAGGGCGAGAGCAGAAAAGACTAGCTCCCAGGCTTGTCTCTAATGCACTTGATGCACCAGCCCTGCCTCAGCCTGTATTTAGAGACATAATCTGGCCTCCAAATACAAAATAGTGTTAGGGGTATTATCCATATAAATATTTTTGAATGCTTTCTTTTAAATGGCTACTGTCAGAAATCTAATGCCTGGCAGTATTTTACTGGGTTTTATCATGTTGTTGTCTTTCATTTCAACCATAAACATCTATTTGCCTGCCCTCTTAATTAAAAAGGTAAAAAATATAGCAGGTATGTAAACTGGAATGAATTCGTGGAGCATTTTTTTTACTTTATTTTTACCTGTGTCTTTTGCCTTTCTACAGAATCTCTGCAATTTTAAAGAATTCTTCAAAAGTTGATATATTAAGTTCTGGGAACTGAAACGAATCACTGGTCCATTTTAATAAATACTGTATTTTCATGCATTTGCTATCTAACTTATCCAGTGATTCATCGGTTTAGCTTTCAATATACATAATACTAACAAGATTTAGTAGATCATATATTTGATTTGAAAGATGTATTAGATTTGGTAGGTCCTGACTTCAGTTCAACATAAGATGACTTTATCTGTCTTGTGAGGATATATGTGATTTCCAAAAGCAATGTATCTGTTTTTGAAAAATCCTCCACTGAAAAGGGAAAAAAATAATTTATTGCAAGTAATGAAACATTCATTTTAGGAATCTGAATATAGAAATTACCACATTTATATTAGAGTTTCATAGCAAAGCAATATACTGTGCATGTCTTCACATTTCATATACTGAAAGTAATATTTTGACCGCGGTAACTTCACTGCATGTATTGCTGAGTTCTGAATTGAAAAGCACTTTGCTCTGTAGAATAGAAAAATCAATTTAGCATAAGGTGATCTCATTAAACTCTATTTATCCAAGATTACAACAATTTAGAAGAAGATTGAGAGTGAAAGTAATTGTTCTTTTATTAATCCAAGTAGCTTTTAAAAAGAAATCTACTGATTAAGAAGCTCTGCTTGACTTCTAACTTGAATCTTCCAGGACTTATTCCAGGAGGTTCTGATTTCAGTCGTGCGTTCTGATGATATCATAAGCAACTATGGCCATACCTTGCTGAAGTCACAGAAACAAGGTGGAGTAACAGGTTGACATGATCTATTAGTATATTTCAGTATTAATTTGCCATAGAAATCTTAATATTTTTAAGCATTCTGTCTATATATGCTCTCTCGCCAACTGGTGATTTAAAAGCTGGAGCTTTAGGCAGCCCTTTCACTTTTTAGGGATGTAGGTTTTTCATTTTAGTTTGAAAAATTAGTACAGTGCTTTGAAGATACAGTGCAATCCTCGTGATGTTATAAAAGCTATTTTGGAAGCAAGGTCTGTGTGACAAGGTTCCATTGCTGACCCATATGGATGCTAAGTCCCTGCTTCCTATTCTTTTGCATGTAAGGGTGTAATGTTTCCTGCCAAATGCAAGAAGAAAAGAGAGAAAGGACACCTACTGCCAGGAGGTCCAGGCTTTCACATTACACCTCCAACATCAATGTCCCTGAAAATGTCTTTGGATTTGAATCAGAGTTTTCTCCCCCCCTTATTTTTTTCTTTTTCTCCCCCCCCAAGATTTCAAATCTATGATTTTGGTTTGAATCTTTTCTTTAGTTACTATATTGGTAAGAGTGACAGGTTACAATATACTGGACACCTAACAATTAAAATGTTCATAAAATTCAGCTGAAGAAGTGATGATTATGTTTTCAACTTGCAACTACAAACTGTGTCCATAAACATTCAGTTGCATCTGACAATTTTTGTCTCAACTCCAGTGAATCAAATAATATAGCTGCTGAAGCAGGCTCATGCAGACTCTATAGGCTTTTAATCATTAAACTTTTTTCTCTGATAAAAACCCCTCAAAATTCCTTGTAGACTCTCACGCAAAATTCAGCCATTTGAGTGAAGAATGTCAAAGGTGGCAGAAGTCCTTATGCAGTAATTAAACTAAACATTTCCTCACATTGTGAGGAAGAATGGTGGACAGAGGGTCCAAGAATATCAGGAAGCTGCTGGTTTATGGGTGTAAGCCAAAAATATGCAAGGATCTCTGTAACTGAGCAAGCCCATGGTTTCTGTGTCCCAGATCCCACTCCACCTTGGATTGTGACCTGTCCTGGCACTCCGCCTCTTTGCAGGCCCAGCTCTGTTCAGCTGTATCCCAGTCGGGAGGTACACAACCTTTTGGGAAGAAGATCCTGTATATTTAGTGAAGTAGGTTCTCTAGTTACTTTGATCTTTCTCATGCATTTTGCTTTTGAAGTTGACAGAGAAAATTTATGACAAACTAAGTTCTTGTATTACACCATCGGAGTAGCCACCTAGTTGGTGCTTTAATAAGCGAGATGTAGAATAAATGGAGAGAAGACTTAAAAGGACTGGTAAAATGGAGTATTAGTTTAGAGGTATATTTCTGTTTATTTGGAGATCTCAGACTGAAAAATGTGCTGCTGCCTTGCAAATAGATGTATAATTTTTTACATAAGACGCCAATGCTAGAAAAGTTCCTTTTTGGTGTATAAGGCCATGACACTGTTTTATAAGGCTGTACAGAAGATCAGTGACTATGACTAATATAGCTATTGTGCTTTTTAATGTTTTTGCTGCCAAAGTAGTACTTTAGTGATATTTTAGATCAAGGATGAAATTCCAATGGTGATAGTCAATTGGACCGTAGATCCAGTCCTCGGGTATAGCATAGAACCTGCAAAGAGGCTCTGAGGAAAGAAATCTTGTTATGTTTTAATTCAATTTTAGTTTTTCAAATTTTAATGACACTTGGCTTTGAGAGATTCAATCGAAAGATCTTCATAAGTAAAATTGTTTCTGAATAATTCTGAAAAAGTTCTGAAAAGAACTGAAAAGTTCGCAATGGTTAAAAATGGAACAAATGAGCAGGAAAAGAAATATTTTTAATCCTTTCTCTCTCTCCTTTCCAGAACTAGACGGAGGTCTTTGTGCTGCTTCAGTATTCCACTTTCACAGAAATGATCTCAAAAGAGGTAACCATTCTGATGTCTTAATCATCTTTTGTTGCAGTTACTGTTTTTATTTTTAATATTTTTTTGATACAAGGTGTAGAGAAAAACAAAGAGTTGAGCTAAATTTGCAGAAGAGAGAAGTTTATGGTCTTTACTTAATTTGGTACTTGAGAGTACGTCTCAGAATAATGATGTCTTTAAATGGTATTGGGCTAGAGGAAGAGCTGAGCAAACAATGCAGGTTGCTTCAGAATGAGTCAAGAGCTATTGTGACTTCATAGATTTCCAGAGAATTGATAAGAAAAGAAAATGTGATGTTCCATGTTGTGTGGTAGGACAGATTCTGCAGCGTGTGGTATAATATTAACTGAGGGCAGCTGGGTGACCAAAAAGAGCTAGACTGGCAGAGTATCCTTTACACACTGTTCGACAATTAGATTTTAAGATACCTACGTGTCCCTGGCTGTACTAAACAAACTGTTTATAGTTAACAATTTCTACTTCCTTTAACAAAATGCTTAGTAAGTCTCCTGCTTGGAGATTTAAAGTAGCTAGATGACTGTCATTGTGGGGGATTTCTCTGTTAATAAGGTATGCTATCCTAACTTCTGATACTGTTCACAGAGTAGTGAATGTAATATTACTTTAAATATTTGTTGAACTGATCTATAAATCTCAAGTTCACGCTTCTTAAAACTTTAATTTGTTAGAGTATGTAGATAAACAGAGGCATTGAATTAAAAAAATGGAGTAAAACTGCAGTATCTCAATATTGGTGTTCTGAAAGAAAGCTTATTCTGCACCTCTGAATATTGAAAGTCCAAGTGTCATACGGTTCCCAGTGTGCATGTTGTTTCTTGAAGAACTTAAATTTAGGTCTTTTATATTACATCTTGAACTTGGTGTTTCTTTTTGAAGGACTACTCTGCATATCCTTATGGCATAGATATAAACCATCTATACACTGTCAAATGGAAACAACTGTACATGTTTGCGAATAGTGATGATTGTCATAGTCTCAAAGCACCCTTAGGAAAGCTTCAGAAGTTCTGTTTTGCAAAGTTAAACTACAGGTGCTCAGAGCTGCTACTAAAATCTCTCATGGCTTTGTTTTTGCTTCAGAGTACCTTTACTTTGCCTTTTCATCCCTTTGTCAGCCATATCTGTTATATTTGATATTGTATTTCTCCCATGCTGGACTTTTCCTAGTTGTATGTCTTGTTGCTAACACTATTCTATCCCAGTTGTATCTGTGTTGTGGTACCTATTCTGTTGTAATGTTTTCCTGAAGTACTGTTTGTTATCTTATATTTTCTTTTTCATAGATACATGTAACTTTAGACTGACAAAAAACCCCTCAAAATATGATGTTTACAGCCTAGTACTTGTTTTGAACAGTTGTGTATGCTAGGGACAGTTGGGGACCAATGACTGTAGATAACTGTGCCTCAGCACTTGGAAGATAAACAGAAAATTAAAGTAGATCCATTCCACTGTTGAGATAACAATGGGGACACAGAGATTCCTAAATCCCCCTATATAGCCAAAGAAAAAGTGACATAGGATTTTGAAGGCCTAGAGCTCCCCTAAACATAAATCATCAGAGAGCAGAAAAAGGATAGCATCCTATGGCAGGTTCCTTCAACTGACAATTCAGTGCTCAAATCTGTGTTACTACCTATGTTATCAATGCTGTACACAGAAGGACAGAGTTTCAGTTATTCCTTTGTAAGTTATAGCTCTTTCCAGACGTAAATGTATTTCTTCACTTATTGCTAGTCATATCCCATAAATGCAGAAAGGCAGACAGGTTTTTGGCAATGAAAGAGAAACTTCTCTTACCTGTTAATTTTTCTTTTTGGAAAGGAGCCACTTGATCCAGCTGACCTGTGCAGTATTTAATATTCACCAGCAATTTTATTTTGACATGCAGTATTTTCATGCTGCTTTTCTTTCTCCAGCAGATTCAAATATTTGCAGCTGACCCTATAGTTTCCTCTTTTTTCTTAGCCCTTAACATTTGCAGTTATGAGTCAACCTGATACTTTTATTTCCCAAGTGACTGCTAGAGCTAATACCATTTTGGGATTGATCTGCAACTTTGCAGAAGGTAGCATTCCCGTGATGTCATTGTTGTATTTTACTGCAATGGCCACAGAGTATTCTTGTCTCTACTCCCCCATTAAAACAAACAAACAAACAAAAAACCAAACCAACCAACCAAAAAACCCAAACAAACCAAAAAGCTGAGCACAGGTCTCTTGGAAGAACAACTAAGATAAACTTCTTTATTAAAAATATTAGTTGTTTAAATATACCAGATTAGCAAAGCCTTTCGTAAATCGTAATAAGTTGATCTTATAGATATTAGGAAAAGCATGAAAAAGCCAGTGCAGACCCAAGAGAAGTCAGGACGGCTGTGGGTGATGCTCAGGACTATTGTTAACATTATAACAGCTACAGAATGCTTTGCAACAGCTCCAGGGGTTGTGGTGGTGTCCATAGCACCGTTCTATAGATGATGAAAACAAGATAGAGTACTTTAGTCACAAAGCTTAAGTATCGAGCTTGTCTGCCCTATGAATAGTCAGGGACCCCCCCAGCCCTGATTCTCTTTTCAGGGGGTTGGCCAAATTCCAGGCCCTTTGCCATTGAGCTCCACCTAAGCCAATCACCCAAGGAATTTCAAAGGAAGAAGGGTTCAATTTGCAAGTTGCTCAGCCCGCCTACTACCACTGAGTCATGCTGGTCTTCTTACAGGAGCTGCTTTTGTCCTATTAGTGCCTTTCATCTTTGACTTGTGAGAGAAACACCTGTCACATTTGGGTGTACTTCTTTGCCTCTCTGACTGTTTCTGTACTACTAAATAAAATGAAGACCAGGATCTGTTCTCTGGTCCTTGAGGTCAAATGGAACAGACTGGCCACATCCACATTCCTGGGCACTTGACTGTCATCTCCCCTGAGGCTGTGTTAATCCATACTGTCAAATAAAAGAACAACACTGCAGTTCAAATACTGGACTCCTGACTGTGGTTTGTACTACTCCAGACAGCATTCTCTAAGAGAAATTGGCATCCCTTGGCCTCAAAGTTGGTCTTGGTCTTGGACCACCATTTACTTATTTTTATGTATACATAGAGGCTTTTATAGACATTCTCCTGGCTTCAAAGTCAGTGTTGAGGACCCATCTGAAAGAAGTGCCAGAGCTGGGACAGGAACTCCAGAAAGGCTACCTAGTAGTCCTGTGTTAAGACAGATCTTTTCTGTCTCATACCATTTATCTGTGACACTAATCTTAACAGGGAGTGTTAAAGGCAAGTGAAGTTTTGCCTGCCAAGAGTTTCAGGTCATATGGTTTCCAAGCAGTCTTTTTAAAAATTATTTTGTTTAATTTTAATTTTAAATAAAGCCATAGAAAAATACAGCTGCAAAGACCCTCAGGAGGACTTTTGGTGCAGTATTATTCAACCTCCGAGCAGCTGATCTGTGGTAGTTCATAAAACTTCTTAAAGTGATCTACAAAATGATTCCCCAAGCTGAAAACCCTGCACATAAACTCACGAGCTGCTGAAATGCATGCTAAAGAATTATCATTAAAAAAGATCAGAATGTTCATTTAAACAACATTTTACAAAGCAGTTAGTTTATTTACCTAAAAGCTAAATCCTTTGTTTTTTTAATAATTTTTCTGGAATGTGCCAGGTAAATCAGATACAACACGACCCCCTTTTTCTCAAGTCCATCATCCACTCATTAATGACAAAGATCATTATGTGTATCTAAGTGTCCACCCAAGAGCAGGATCGGCTGTAGCTATACCATCCTGTATATGCTTGCCAAACCTCTAACAATGGTGCTCAGCAGATTCCCATAAAAATCCCTTCCAGTGTTTCCTATCTATTATATTGGTTTTCCACATAATTAACCTATATCTACCCTTCTGCAAATTCAGTGGTTTATTTCTTGTCTTGTCAGTTGTGGATAGAGTATACTCTTTACAGATAACTATGTACAAAAGCTCTTTGTTTTTCCCATTCCATCGTTTTATTAATTGTCCTTGTGAAGTTAAGGCATCTTTGCATGTGTGTAAGTGTATGAATAAAAGCGATTTTCTGTGAACAGGAATGGAGGGAGAAAGGGAAATTAAATGAGTCTCCCCAAAAGTCTGCTTTTGTTTTCATCCTACATGTTGTGTACCTTCCCACTAGCTGACTAGTGAGCATATTGTGAGAAGCAGTATCTTTAATGACGGCAGTCCAAGGTTATTCCTTGCTATTTAATAACTGGTAGGAATGCAGTAGGAAGCACAGTTAGAATGAGTCTAATCTGGGTTAAAATAATAGTTTGGAGGTAAAAACAGTGTGGTGAATTTATAAAGAATTGCAGATTCATTTCTCAGAGACATCCCAGAAAAATAAGGCCCTGCTTACTGCATCTGCTCATAGTAAAATCCTCCTTGGACTAAACACTGGTACTTCAACATTGTCATTTTCAAGGATCAGATCAGGAACTCCAGGGTCATTTTGATGAAGGAGAAGTCTTTTCAATGATTAGAATTAAGAGGTTTCTCACAGAGTCTCCTGCTGCTCGACTAGTCATTGTTTCAATAACAAGAAGTTACCCTGCAGTGATGGTATCAAACTTTTCTGCTTCCTATGGTGCATTCAGAGGTCAGCTGCAATGAGAATACAGAAGTCTGTTTGACAGAATAAAAGGAAAACTGCAACCTTATAAATCATCATGAAAGAGGTAAAAATTGATGTCTTAAGAAAATAGGATTACTTTTTTGTTCAGATAGGAGGATAAGGGAACAGGTTATATCTCTGGACATCTTTGGGAAAAGAGAGAAGTAGAGGCTCTGCAGAATTTACAGTCACATAAAGTAGTGCTGGTTTTGGCTGGAATTGCCACAATGTGAAGGTTGAAGGTGAACTTTCTTTCTGCGTTCTCCTTCACATTTTGAAAAAAATATTTTCACCTGGTCTGTAATTCTAAGATGATTTTTGAGAAAAATAACCCACGAAGCTTTAAATTCAGGGACAGGGATGTTGATAAAAGCCTTATTTGCAAATATGGTAGTCCATATTTGGGAAGAAAATGGTTGGGTCATACACCTAAATAACTTTATAATTTTTCTCTTGGCTCCTTTGCTTCCCTCCAATTTACCTCCTAGTGGCTATTTATCGTGGGACCTGCTGTCATGAAAATATTACATTTTATTTTTTACATAATTATAGATTTCTTCTCTGTATATTTTTTCTTTCCTTGCAGAAATTATCTACATTGTTATTATTATTTATTGCAATAAACAATAACATGTATTTGACAAAATAAAATCATCGTAATCTCAAATACATTACTGCATCTTAATATTTCACACTGTTCCCTCTACCAGAGAATCTTTTAAAGATACAAAAAAATTTATTTGGAAACATCACACAGAATACTTCAGGCTTATATTAAACAATATTTAAACCTTTAAAAATGAAGCTGATGCTGAAAGCCTAAGAAATTAAAAGTATTTCTAGGTCATTAGTCAATGTGTGTACAGTACTTTGAAAATGAAATGCGATATCCTTGCTTAATTATGAGTGTCCTTGGAATTACTAGATGCAGTCTGAAGAAATATGAAAACATATGGATGTTCATTTTAATTTCTGATGCCCCTCTTACCCTTTTGAGTCTTCCTTTCCCCTGTTCCTCTTATAAAATATATTTTCAAGAAGCCAGAAAATGATGGGTCACCTACCCCTCTCCAGCAGATGAGGATTCATTTAGCATACAGTCTGTCTGTATACGCTGCCATTTCTCCTGGTGCAATTTATCTTTTCTGTTGCAGTGGGATTTAGGAATCCCTCTATTCTTCATAGTTTCGATGAATTCAAAGCTGAAAAAACAATCTAGACTGGCTTCCTGCACAACACTGCTGAGGAATTCTTGCATGATGCCATAACTTTTGAAATATATCTCTTAGATTAACATCCAATCTTGACTTAAAGATTTCAGATTACGGAAAATCTAACACCTCTTGGTGAGTTTTATCTTGCAACAGGTACCTTCAGCGTAAGCAAGTGCGTTTCATTTTAATTCTACATGTTGGGTTTTGCTACACCTCTCTGTGTCTGATTAAAAAGCCAGTTGATATTTGAAATCTTTCCATGTAGGCACATAGAGACTGTGATTTGTTGCACAAACCTTCTTCTGTTATTTCAGCAGATTTTTTCCTTCACTGTAAATAGGGAAATGAGAAGTTTATAGTTGACACACAAGGTTTAGTGAATCTTGGTTTGTTGGGAGTAACACAGTAAGTGTTCTTGGTTTGCAAGCAAGCAAGCAATTCAATTTGTATTGATTTCTTTAGAGATATTGTCTGTATTCGGTGAGGTGGTTCTAAAGGAATCGTCCTTTCAATTTTCTCTGGATTTTTGTTTATTTCCAATGCTGTGGTTGTTAAAAACAAAAAAAACAAACCCACAACCCCAAAACAGACACCCCCAACCTCTGAACGCCATTTAATATCTCCATATAATTTTTCATCCTCTTTTCAGATCTGAATTTATCTTAATCCTTCTTTGACTGGCTAATCCTTTGTCCCTTCTTTTTGAAGGAGTGGTGAAAGAAAATACATTCCTCATAGTGTTTTCAGCTGGTGACTATGCTTGTTTCTTTTCTGCCTGGTCTGAATATGAGTGGTGATAAAGCAACATCTCTTCCTTAACTCTGGTATTGTCTGTTTTCCTGATTTCTTGGAAATTAACACTGCCAATCTCTCATTTTGAGAGCAACGATTCCCTTTGTATTAAGCAATATTAACAGAAAGCAAGAGAAAACACCTTCTGCAGGTACATAACTAAAAGCTGTTAAACAGTTTCATTGCCATCTATCTGTATGAATTAGGTATAAATAACATATACCTGTTCCTCTAAACAGCTGAGACTTTAAGCTTATTGCCTTCCACACTTTCTGCTGGTTTACTCTAGCTTCTCTCAACATGGGCAAATAATTTTCTTGCATTCTCTTGATTAAACTAAGTATATTGACTTTCTCTGGCCTTAAGGCAGATTTTTCAGGTGTCAAAATATGCTTTAATTGACTTCTGAATATTTTCCATTTTTTAATATGTTTTTAAAAATGCAAATGCCAGACTGAACATAGTGTTCCAGCATTGGTGACATCAGTTTTTGAGTATGGAAATAATGAAAAGCATCTACTTCTTTTCAATATTCCTTTACTTTTCCAAGGATCAAATTAGTTCATTTAGCAACAGTTTTGCACTGGGACTTCACAGACAGTTTCTTACCCACCTACAGTTTCAGAATCACTTTTTTCAGTGTCCCATCCTATAAATATGACCTGCATTCCCTGTGCCTAGATCTATGACTTTGCATTTGTCCTTATTAAAATTTATCTTGTTCAAATGAAGCCACCTAACCAATCGAGACAGATCATTGTATAGAACATTTGCCTTATTACTTGCCACTCCACCAATTTTTGCATGCTCTTCAAGTTTTGCCAGCAATCGCTTTGTATTTTCTTCCAGATCATTGAAAATGATACTTAGGACTTCAGGCTTAGATACTGGCTAGCCCATATGAGAAATACAGTGATTAGACAGGCATTCCTCCTTTATAGCTGAAGAGGAATGTAGAATATATTTATAGCAGCTATAGCTAATAACTAATTAATAATTTTAAAAATAAACTTTAATCATTTAAATACCATTTAAGTTATTGTATTTAATACTGTCCACCCCTCACTCCAAGAAATCAGCAAGAATGTGGTAGCTCAGAATGTGGAAATAAGCCAAATGCTTTACAGTCATGTAAGTACAGTATATTAACCAATTTTCTTCTCTCAAGAAAAACTCTAAAGCTTGCAGCCAGAGTGCTCGAGGTACAATCCTCCATTTCCATAAAATCAATTAAACTTTTAGGGAAGATAAGAAAGCCACATTTCACAATCCTTTTTTTTTCTAATAGTAGGATATAAGCTCCAAAATGTTATTTAAATTTTAAACCAGCAGTTCATTCTAAGCTTGCAGAAGATTACTGCATTATGATGTCCCTGCTGGACCATGAAGAATGAAATCCGAAGCTAGCAAATGGTGTCAGGTGTTTTGGTTATGGGGATGGTGGCACCTCTGTCTCCTTTTTGGTCTGTTCCTATTAAAGGAGCTCCAAAACAGAGTAAGCTGATCCAAGTCAGAGCTGCTGTCGTCCTTTTTCCCTCCCACTGCACAGAGCTGCATGTTTTGTATCAATACCACTGTTCATCTGGATCTGTGGTAAGCAGGCTTGGGGAGTTAAACCACCTCAAAACTATGAGGATGGTGATGATGATGATGATGCAGGAACCTGGCCAGCTCAGCTGTGTAGTAGGAGTGTGAGAACATGGTCTGAGCTGAGGAAGGTCAGCATCAGTGTAAATTGGATTTACCAGCCTGTGCAAATTTGTTTAAGTCTGTTGTGCCTCTCCATTTTGTGAACTGGAGTCACATGATTTTCCAATTCTTAGACTGGCAGGACCTTAAAAAAATATTTGGGTTTGTCTAGCTCTGTTTTCTGCTGGAGGCAGTGGGACTTACCCTCCTGCTAATGATGGACTGGGAGAGGAAGGAGTTATTTACTCAACTGCAACATTTCCTTATGGAGATAGTGCTCACAAAATAGTTCAAATGTATAAGCAGCTGTAAGGAGAATAGATAAATCATTCTTTATCATACTGCACATTAATTTTTGTCATGCAGGCACCATCTTGGTGATAATTAATTTTTTATTTGTAATGAACAAAACTATGCTACGTGAGTAAACGTAGAAATTACACAGAGAAGTGTGATGTAGTGGGCATTTACAAGGTGAAGTGACGTGCATTCACAGATAATTTTTTTTCTACAAGTAAATGATTTGAAATTAAATATGTGATGTTGTTTTCCATAGAAACATATACTATAAGAAATACTATAAGAAGAGTGGTTCAATCGGATTAAACAGTTTATAGATGCTGTGGGCAACATACTTATCTGTCTATAGACAATACCTCAAGCTGTAACATGCAGGCAAGTCTCCCTTCAGTAATTTCCACTGCTCCATCTCTTTAGAAATCTAAATTCAGTGGCTCTGCAAACAGAAGTGTTTACTTCATTTCTGTAACTACACCTTGAGTCACTTCTAGTCAGCTTTCTGTCTCAACACTTTCCCGAAACTCCTCTCAGCTAACCAAATCTTGGAATTGCTTGGAATGTCTTCCACTCTTTTATCTCCTTTATTTTCTTTATGCCACTGACACTTTCAATTCAATCTTTCCTTTGAAAATAGTATCTTTTGCAGGATTTGGTAAAACATTCTTCTAATTTTCTGCCCACCTCTCTGCTTAATTCTACAGCATCTCTTTCAGTTTGTTGTTTTTTCACACTGCGAGAATGCCAAGGGCTTTCCCTCTGCACTGCATCCACTACCGTTTTTATATTGGTGATTTATGTCTGACCCATCTCCTGCAACTACTGATCTTGGTTCTCATCACCCATTTTGGTAGTCCTCCTGTCTCCAGCTTTACTATCCCCAGACTGTGTATCTCTCCAGATCATCTATATTGCCTGTCATACCCTTTCAATCCTTTACTGTCTCTTTCCTTCCTGCTAAGTTACATTGTTTCTATTCATTATCTTTGATTTTTTTCCACAGCTTTACTTTTGCCCTATGTACTTTTACTTCTACTACATCATCAGTACTCTCTCTAAGCCTCCCTAATAAAAACAAATTCGTTGAGTGCTATATTTGTGCCTCTCCTGTGCCTGACAAGATCATATACTTCTTGAGATAAGCTATGTAGGAAACTGCTCCCTTTTGCACATCCCTTCTAAAGCTGGTGTCAAATTAAATGTCTCATGAAAATAATTAATTCATAATGTTCAGGGAAAAGGCAGTTGAGGATAGCTGCATTTTCTTCCTTTTCCCTCTCACTTAATGTTGCTTGTCTTTGATTGTAAGCACTTTGAATTTGGGATTGCATCTGCACACAAGTTTGGAAAATGACTAGCCCAGGATGCACATAGTAACTTTTAGAACAGATTCTCTTGATTTATGAAGAACAAAACCCATCAGCATCGTTAAATATTTAAAATATTACTACTTGCTGTGTTTAGCACACACAGCCAAATAACTGTTAGTTGCCTTCTCCAAACAGTGCATTGTTCTGGTGATTTTTATTAAAATACTTGAAAACTCACATGATCCTCCCGATTGAGAATCCAAATAGGCATCATTAAGCCAACAAGCTCTTAAAGTGTAAATATCACCCAGCACCTCTAAGTTAGCAAGTAGAAGACAACATTGTTTCTGACCATTGAAAATTTTTTCATCTGGGCACCGAAGAAGGGATAAAGGAAGGAACGTGGAGAATAAAAAGTCTCTCTTATCACATCTTGAACAGAGGGTTGGTGGGGGAGGAAGTCAGAAGCTTCAAGGAGCCTACAACAAATTCAGATTAAGGATAAACCTCTTGAGGAAGGTCTCAGATGATAGAAATTGTCATAGAACTGGTTAAAAGTTACCTCCCTTGCTTACTTTACCTTCTGTCACCTATGACTATTAAATAACTATTAACATATATTCCTATGGAGAGAGGCAGTCCAGGCGTAGCTTGACATTAGCCTACTGTATTTGTGCCATGGAAAGATGTGGTCAACTTGCTTGTAGCAGCTTGGAGAAGCATGTGCCACCATACAGAGAAGCACAAACGTGGCTTTTGTTAGGGTGCAGTGCAGGCCAGCAGCTCCCAATAGAAGAGGAGCCAGGAGCTTGCCGTGGGACCACCAGCAGCTCCCATCCCTCCACCCCAGTGAGGGGAGTGGGGCAGCCTAGGGCTGCCATCACCAGACAGGGACACAGGGATGGGTTACACGAGGCTTGGCCAGGAAGCCATGCTGCAGGAGTGTCCTTCCACAGGATTGCGCTTGGGGTACTCATTTGTGAGGTGTTGTGGCCATGGCAGGGCCAGGAAGTCACTGCAGGGCTATCTCAGAATGTACAGTGGGGAGAATTTAAGATGGATGGGTGTGATGTTGGGCACATTTTATCAAGGACACTTTATTTTCAGGGGAGTGAGAGAAAAGGGAGAATTTTGGTGTCATTTGACACCAAAGTGGGAGCTTGTTTGTGTCCTTAACTGAAGTTAGAAATTTTGGGACACTGAATGCATTGATACACATGACCCATTTCTTTTTGAATCTGCCTTACATAACCTCTCTCCCTTTGGTTTTTTTCTGCTCAGCTACTACCTTTTCCAAGTCTGGTCTGTGCTGTCTGTTCCAGCACAGAGACTGGTTCTACAACCCCTTCCTACTGGTTCCAATAGGTACTTAGTTATAAAAGACCTTTAGGATATTTTCACCTACCGATAAGAGTAGTTGAGGCCTTGTGAATCCTTGTGAATGTGCCTGTCTCTTGTGGTATTGCAGCCTGTGGCAAAACCAGGCTCAGAATTTAGATGGAAGAAGGACTCTTTCAAATACTGTGTAATTACGACAGTAATTCACCTCTGATGATGAACCGCTGATCTATAGATATCTGTGTAAAATGATTGTCAATTAAACTTCTCTTCATTAAAGCTCTGGTAATTTTACCTACATGAGCATAGCAAAATGCACCAATATAGTGATCCTTGTTAGAACAGGGACCTAGACATGTCTAGTGTTCTCTAGATAAGGCAGGGATCTCTGTACTTCATATCTGTGAGCTACCAACCATGCTGTGGGTGTGATAGAATACTAAATAGCAGTACCACATTTAAAATATAATTACAAGTATTTGACTACATTCATCCATGGCATAATGGGGCAGCTGTATTATTAGGTTGTCCTTAGGAAATTGAATTACTCTAATAAATGGAAATGACTGTTATTTAAATGGAAGACTATTTGCATAAAATAGGCCAATGCTAAGTGACCAGCTGTTAAATAGGTGTAAAATCTAATCTCAAAGTTCTGGGTCAAGGATGGATGGGTTCTTGCCAAAGATTTTCATATTTGGGCACTTAACCTATATATAAAAATTTTGCAGTCAGAAGAAGCTTCAAGATATGAAAGCTGCAACTCAATTTATTCATTTTCCTTTTTCATATTTTTTATTTAAGAACAAGCTAGTGATTTTCATTCAACAAAATCAACAATTTCTCTTAAATGGAAATAAAGAATAAAAAGTCAGATGATGCAGCTTCATTTCATAAGGGAAATGAAGGGAAATGCCACTGTTGGACTTGTGGCATTTCTGAGGTAACTAAGTGTTTATTTCACTGTTATCTTATTTGATATCAGGGGCTTGGAGATAATTCAGTGCAAAAGAAATAATTAAAAACTATCATCATCTTAATAACATATATTCACTTTATCAACAAAAATGCAATGGGTCCGTATCTTCCCAGGAACTTTCTGTACCTTATTGCAGCTGGGGCTCAGCTCGGACTCCTATGAGTGCTCCTTCTGTTTTGGAAAATCATAGAATCATAGAATGCTTTGGGATGGAAGGGACCTTTAAAGGTCATCTAGTCCATCCCCCCTGCAATGGGCAGGGACATCTTCAACTAGATCAGGTTGCTCAGAGCCCCATCCAGCCTGGCCTTGGATGTTTCCAAGGATGGGGCATCTACCACCTCTCTGGGCAACCCCATAATGGCAACTCTTACCACACCAAAGCTTTTGCAAAGGCAAGCTGGAAAACAATTTTTCAGCAAGATTCTCGGTTAGAAAGAAGGTTGTACAAGTTACCTGAAAGACCAGTTTCTGTAACATTCAGCCTTATATTCCCTGAGAAGGCTGTCAAAAGTTATAAGGCTAACATCTACCTATCTCTACAGTACACTATGGAGCAAGAAGGTGAGAAGTTTTTCCTTTTACATGTAATTTTTTAAGCAGGAGGAAATTCGGCACTTTATTGTTTCCCCACTGCTGCCTTTTTTTGTCATGAGGCCACGTTCTCATGTGACTTGACATTGGTACTTATCTATGGCCATTAATAGATTTATGCAGCTGATGAGCTACATTATAATCTTCTTGGTCTGCAAGCATAGTGTAGCTTGGTTTACGAATAACAAACGCTAGGAAAACTACACAGTGAAAAAAAAAACTTGAACAGAGCACAATCTTGGAAAGGTGGGGGTTTTTTTGTTTTCTGTTTGTCACAAGTAACTTTTTCTGCTGAAAGCAAATAATTTGGATATAAAATATTAATTTGCTAAAAGCTCCAGTTTCCATCAAAATGGTATCTTTTCAGCCAACAGTTTTTTATATTGAATATGACCCTTATTCATTTTCTCACAATGACTCTGAGTCACTCTGATGTGGAAGAAAATGAAGCAAGATGTCATGTGAATCATGTGACTGTTCTGTGGCATTCATGTGATGTCACGTGCCCCTGGTTTGGCCTCAATTTATTTATTCCATGATGTGGAAGGGAACTTCACTTTTTGTGAAGTTAAAGAATTTTTTTCACTGAAGACCCTGAACTCTGTATGTCAGAAGGGGACATATTCTCCACACATCTCTGTGTTGATTTTGCTTTGAAGACTGGAATTTAATACCCTTTTAAACATGAATGTCCTGGCTTCGTGTGTTCCCCTGCCATCTGCTAAAAAAGAAAACTACTGTAATAATAGACATCATAGAAATGTTTCCAGCATTTTCAGACCTAGCCAGCTGATAAGTTTAACAACTTTCACTAGTTCTACTTGAGGTAAAACAAAACTCATATAGAGTTATAAAGGGCTGCTGCATGCATATCTCTGAAGGAAAATATCTGTAAGTCTGATTTTTCCTTTTCTGTAGAGCAAATGTTCAAGCCATTTAACATTGAGAAAACTGTTTGCACTTTGGGGAAAATGCCTTCAAGCTTTACTCCTTTGGACTTGTCAAGTATTTATTTAGAGATAAAAGGAATGAAGCCACTAAATACTGCAAGACATAAACCAAATCCAGCTTCCTGTCATCTTTAGCCTATAGATTTTCATCTGTATTCTGTACAGGTGGCCCAAGTCCCACAGTACTATGAAATTTGCCATGTTCTAAGAGAAAAAAGAAAGATCTTTGCAATTTAATAAGAATGTTGAGAAAGTCTACCTGGCAGTTCTGAAGCCCCAAAGATCCACTTTTACATTTAGATTTGTTATTTACTTTTTTTTTCCATCAAGAAAGAGTGTGCTTACCTTTGGTGGATTGCACCTCATTTCAAATACTCTGAATCAAACCAGCTTCTCCATAAGTATCCACCTATATATTTAGATAGACAATTAAAACTAAATTTATTTATCTAAATTTAGATGTCTAAATACCCAGAGTCAAACCACAGCAAACTGGAATAGGTAGAGGAGACTGATACTGTGATATACAGGTGAATATCTAAGTGACCACTTCGTAAAAGGTGACATGGAGCTTGCACTGGTTCTTTTCATTAGCTAAGTTTGGGCCCAGCAAGGAGATGTTGACTGATACCTGCTATCTTATTGAAGTATGTGTGGTTAAATAGTTCTCTCTAGGCATATGAGAAAATGAGAGCATTTCTGGAGAGAAAGCATCTAGAGCAAAGTTTTTTCTACAAAGAGAATCCCTAAACAACAGAGAAAAGTGAAGCAAATCTCTGAACAACAATAAATAGGGGGAAAAAATCTGAAATTTCTGTTTTCATGAATTCATACTTTCTTCCAGTTTTGGTACCCTATTCCTTGAGTTAGTAATGCAGTGATAGTGTAAATTATCTCTTTTTCTGTGTGTCTTTATTTTTGTACTGGTGAAAGTGCAAAATGGACAATATTAACTCTTCTCAGCCTCAGTTAAAATTCCAGTTCTCTAGTAGGTAATGGGCCGAGACAGCTCTCAGAGATTTTACTTTCTCCCTTAAAGAAAGCTTTCTGAAACCTTGAATTGTACTTGCCAAAATGAACAGAGTTATTGGCTTGCATCTCTTTTAATATTTTCTTAATTCGGGAGCTCTTTCTTCTGGAATACAAAGATAAGATACCTACAGAAAGGATAGCATGAGCATAACTATATTAGCACACTGTGGTAGATTTTCATGCTCAGCATGAAATCCCTGTTTCTGCATGTTGGAGTAGGCTTGAGCTGCTACTAAAGTGAACTCAGAAAGGGTTCAGGGACTTCTGAAAAAATAAGACCTCCTGAATGTGTTTGCTCACCTAATTGAGTATTTCGGTAGACTCAATACAGTTATTAATCAGAGCAGGACTGGCACAGAATGTGTGAGTAGTCCCCACTACACAGTTCTCTGCTATGTTTATAAAACTGCCCAAATTCCATTAAATAAACTTTTCCCTAAAACAATCAGTTTCATAACTTCCTGTAACCTTCAGCGCTAACCTTTTCTAGATGCTTGTGAAATTCGATCTCCTGAACCTTTTCATGATATGTGTAGAAATGTGTAATACATTAGCATTGTATTTGATTAACCACATAAATACAGTCAAGCAGATTTATTCATTTTAGCCCTTGGTAACGGCAGTCTTTCAGAGTGTTCTTCTCCCCATTAAGTTTTTCTAAAGACACTGTAGGTTTTTTTCTAAATGTAAGTGGCAGAGAGAAGTGTCCCAGGCATGTAATTTTAGTAGTATCTTCTTCCCTTATGACTCATTACTGCTGAAATCAACACAACTTGGGATGTGCTCAGGAACTTCAGTACCTCTTTAATGTTTTCAAATAGTAACATCTGTGCATGTTTATGACTTCATGCTTTGCCTTAGCGTTAGTCTTGGCCAATGTTTCTGGCTGTTAAATGGTTGTACTTTTAGAAAGTAAGGTCCCTGCACATTGCAAGAAGCAAGAGAATTACCATTATTGAATATTTCATTGAGCAGAACAGCAGCAATGCTTCAGAAACAGACCTGCTTTTATCAGAACCGTACAGGTTTGTTTAGAACTTGCACCGTATATTCAAAGGTAACTGATAGGCATTTCCCCCCTCCCCCCTCCCAAGTCATGACCAAACCTTTTCTTTCACTTTCTACCTTCATTTAGAGACAATAATGCTTCTGGATTTGAACACCTCTGATCTTCTTGCAGACCCACTTATTTCAGTTTGCCATCTACCATGATGGCTGGCTGAGGGGAGAAGAGATACCAGAGGGGGAGAAGCGACAGAGGTGAAGAAAAGACTGGCTTGAAAATAGATAGTGTGAAAAGGAGAGAGCAGATCTCAGGGAACAGTAGTGACCTAAAACACCCCTCCTTTAGGAGATGGCTGAAAAGGAATCTAGCAGTGGAAGCTTGCAATCATTCTTGCTTGTACTTACACAAATGTGTATTTGTATAGAGGCTATATAAGAGAAATACCTTAAAGAAGAATTACACCTAGTCTTGATGGAACTTTTGTCATCCCCTGACACTATATCTTGTGTATTAATATCAGAATGGCTGATCTTTGAACAAACAATACAATGTGCAAATTGTCAGACATGAGTCTGCAGGCTGGCAGGACTGCTGGTTTTGCTACTCCAGACAAAGGGCAATTATAGTAGATCGATTTCTGGAATGCTTTCAGGATAATTATCTGTATCTGACTGTACTCCATCACTATCTTGTTCTACATCTTTATATACTGTATTCAAAGTTTTGTGGCATCTAGATATAGCAAATAAATGAGCTATCTTTCAAAGCTCAAAGTGCTAATAAAACTGTGAAGTATGAAATGAAAGTGCCAAAATGTGAGAGAGATGTTGCAAACTTGCATGCAAAGAGGAAAGACAGTATCAGCTGGAAAAGCCATGGGATTAATGCTAATATTAAGTCTTCTCATAAAAAATGTGTACCTAGCATTCGGAACAGTAGTGTACTGCATGCTGGGGAAGTTACAGATGTCCTGTAAAGCCTTTCCATGTACTTGATGATACATAAAGCAATCTTGAAAGTTTTATGCCAAAGAGAGAATTTTTCTGATTGGTTTCTACATTTGAAATTCGTATTCTCCAAGGAAAATTCTCTGTTGATTGAGAAGCTAATGACATGTTAATAATCACAGGAATAAAGAGACTGAAGGTTGTACAACTCAGAGGAGAATGGGTTTAGGGTCATTCTGTTTCAAACAGAGTTTGCAAAAATGCATAAATGTATTGAACACAAAACTGAGGAAATATCCAAAATAAGAGCAGACCAAAAATATGCAGCCTGCCTAACTCCCCCTCTGGAATATGTGAATTTACTTATGGCACTGAAACGGAAAAAACTTTTACCTGTGTTAAATCAACATGTACACATTTTAAATGCAAAAAAAGGAATGATCTTTGATTTCAAAGTGCTGTATTATAAACTACAATATACATCAGGAGGAACTTTATATTCCTAAGCAGGTACAAATCAAGACATCAGCACTGCTACTCTGGGTTTGGCACTCCATCTACTAGAGATACATGCTCTGGTAGTATTTTTTCCTGTCTGATGCTTGAGTGTGATGAGACACTACGGGCGTATTGCCAGGCTAATGGGACTGAGCTGTTACTGGGTGAAAGTTGCATGCACTGCATTGCATCAACTGCAGCGAGGTGAGAGGAGTTCACAGGATGAGTTGGAATCGACTGATTTCTGAATCCCCCTATATTCTTTACTTTCAAATTACAGTTCACACTTGTATTCCACTTTATTTTACTGAAATTAAGGGACTTCATTTGTTTTCTTCCCAGTGTTTTCATAGAATCATAGAATCATTAAGGTTGGAAAAGATTTCTGAGATCATCAAGTCCAACCATGAACCTAACTGCCAGGTCTACCTCTAAACCATGTCCCTAAGCACCACATCCACATGTTTTTTGAACACTTCCAGGGACTGTGATTGCACCACTTCCCTGGGCAGTCTGTTCCAATGCCTAACCACTCTCTCCATGAAGAAATTTTTCCTAATATCTAATCTAAATCTCCCCTGGCACAACTTGAGGCCATTTCCTCTCGTCCTATCCCTTGTTACTTGGGAGAAGAGACCAACCCCCACCTCGCTACAGCCTCCTTTCAGGTAGTTGTAGAGAGGGATAAGGTCTCCCCTCAGCCTCCTCTTCTCCAAACTAAACAACCCCAGCTCCCTCAGCCGCTCCTCACAGGACTTGTGCTCTAAACCCTTCACCAGCTTCATTGCCCTTCTTTGGACACACTCCAGCACCTCAATGTCCTTCTTGTAGGGAGGAGCCCAAAACTGAACACAGGATTCAAGGTGTGGCCTAACCAGTGCCGAGTACAGGGGCACTATCACCTCCCTGGTCCTGCTGGCCACATTGTTTCTGATACAAGCCAGGATGCCATTGGCCTTGGCCACCTGGGCACACTGCTGGCTCATGTTCAGTCAGCTGTCAACCAGCACCCCCAGGTCCTTTTCCACCAGGCAGCTCTCCAGCCACTCTTCCCCAAGCCCCAAGTTTTGTTACTCTCTGAAAAGTTTGAGTGTTTGCAAGAGAGAGACTTAAATAATGATCTGTTTACCAGTGTGCTGAACTGGCATGGTGGGGCTTGGAGGAATGAGCATTTTCAGTTCTACCTCACCCATAGTGTACTGTTGTATGATTACGTGGGTACTAGAAGAAAGCTTCCAAATTCATCTGTCTCTGTGTGTGAACACAGTACAAAATGTAAAACATTTTTTAAAATTAGAATACATTAATTTGGAAAAGTAAATGGGAAGTAAATACAAAGGGAATATTTTTATTGTGTAAGGAAAGCTTCTGAAGGGAGCAAGGGGAAAGAAACAGTACTTATAGTGTATGTATTTGAAGGCCATTGAATGTTTTTGCTATCTTTGGTACTTCTAAAACAATTGCTGTATGTGTGCATTCCTAATAAGATCTTTTCTAAAACAATTTTTATGCTTAAAAGTGGTTTAGTTTTCTCCGTGCTTGTGAATATAAAACAGCTATGAGGAGTGTGTGGTCCACTTGCATAATGGTTTGGAGTCCAAAATTAAATGCAGAGTGACATTGGAGAAGATGTCTGTTTGCAGTATGTGCATATGTTTGTAGTTTTCCTGAGAAGTTTCTCATACTCTTGCAGAAAAACATGATGACTTGGTGCCTCTCTTGAGCTGGCTGTGCTTATATGTGTAGAAATAAATGTATTTTAAATCTTTGTTATATCACTTGCCTTTTTCACAGAGAGAATAAGTATAACTGAATTGTTGTCCGGGATTGACTTTGTGAGTAGAGCTTTGGAGAACGAGAAAAAGGAAAACTTCTTATCTCTCAGGTAAACTATTAATGGTTTTTCCTCTCAAAGCCAAATAAGAAGTTGACTCTGCCTTTATACAGGTTATATGTTGTATTTACTGTAAATTTCTTACTGTAAATTCTTTGAGAAATTATAAAGTTCTACAAAATCTAGGAATAAAAGTTCTGTTTGATTGCTTGTTTACATTTATTTTTATGGAGTTCACTATTGCCTCTTCAAGATACAGATTATTCCCAAGATCTCACTGAAAAATGCAGGATGAGCTATCTTTCCAATGTTATACTTTAAAGACTTTAGTTTTTATAGTAAGAAGAACTGAACCTTCCTTTTCATATGTATAAACTTACTAGTTTAAACTCCTGGTTTTTTTTCCCATTGATTTTAGTGGTCAAACTCATATTTATATCCTGTGATCTCTGGTCAGGCCCTATACCTAAACTAAAACACTAATGAAATGTAGTAAAACACTACTGAAATGTAAATTAAAAAAAAAATGAACTTATATAATTTTTAGAGTACCTACTTTGCCTTTTTAAAATATCAATTATGCAACAACCTACCATATCTAAAAAAAGAACAAGATCTTTGGTTGCCTTGACCTAAACAAGGTGGTGGTCATTTACAGCAGCTGAAGATCTGACCCAGTTCTGCTCCCAAAAATCAGCTTTTCCCTTTGTTCTGTTCTGATCAGCAAGGCATAATCATTCTGTGGCACATTTCTCCCTTGTGGTAGCACCACCTCTTGTGAATCTGCAAAGACCTGGGCTGCACGGCTCTTACTGGTTTTGGTAAGTATTTACTCATGGCTGCAACCCGTGTGCTCTGATGAGCCTCTGTGTATGAACACATGCCCACCCACCCACATGAGTAGTGGAGCACACTCTAACCCATTATGGATAGTTATTTGCAATCTTGGCTGATACTTTGTGAGCTGAATCTTCCCAAAAGTAGCTTTATGCTTTTGATAATTTTAAAGATTTCTCAAACATCCTTATTACCATTTCAAACACCATTCTAATAATGCCTCAAAACTGTTGACAATAACTTCCTTTTATCATCTGAATTCTAGCACTTTAAGGAACATTCTTAGTGGAACATTTTCAGTTTCAACTTGAGATTAAAATATTGGTAGGAGAATATAGAGATCTAAGTGTATAGTTTTAGAGATTTACCATTTTATCTGTTTAGCAGGGTAATTCTATTTGCCTTGCATAAGCACAGTGAAATGGCTGCTCACAGAAAACCGTTCAGCTGTATCAGTGAGCTTTGGCTGCTTCTTTCCACATATCCTCAAAGGAAGACAAAATTATAGCTTGTGAAAGACCTTTCATTTGCTTCTGCTTCCATCCAAAAGAACAAACCTTCATATATATACTAAAATGTTTATATGATGATTTTGAAGGGTTTCCACTGTTTAGTATCTCCTCTCCATCTCCCAGTTCTTGTGTGCACCTAGATAGAAAAGAGAAGTGGAATCATAATGAGGAGAGGAAGTAGGGAGTAACAAACAAAGAATACCACTATAAAGCAGAAAAACTAGGGGGGAAGGATGGCTACGTGCAAATGGATTTTGCATTGAGGTCTACAATCCTGATTTTTTGTGCTTCTTTTTTGATTACTTTGAGTTTTCCTGCACCTTTGTGACAACATTTTGCAGACACAAACCTGTTTACTGGAAATCTTCGTGTGTGCCTATTGCAATCACCCACACTTGTAGTTCCATTTGCACCTTCTTATTTGTTTTCTAACTGAAGATAGTAACATGAACACATTGCCGAGCTACTTTAAGGGCACACGCACATCCACTGCAATTGTATGTATCTGTTGAAGTGCAGAGACCTGGCTGAAAAAAAAATTGATAGTGGCCCACCATCATCAGTAGTACATGAATATGAACCCTAAACTCAAAATCAATGGAAAATCCTATTCAGAATTTCTCTTTTGCCTTCTCTTACATCAGGCTCTTACAATTCTTCAAGAATTCCAGGAAAGCTCATTTAGTCTCCCCAAATCCTTGTGAATTTATGTAAAGTTCCAGTGGTGACACTGCCAAGGAAAAATAAAATATAGCTGTACGTGTGATTTCATCTCGTGTTGCTTTCAGTGTAACCTCTTTTCATCCTGAGTGTCTCATGTAACGTTTCCTTCACGCTTGGAATTCACAAGCAACTTAAGATCAGCCTCCTGATCACTCCTGGAGTACATTATAAAAGAACATGAGAGATTAAAAACTAAGGTATATAATCTGGATTTTATTTTTGGAAAGTGTAACATATCTCAGTAATAAAGCAGAATTGGGCACTATGCTTCTGGATGATAACTGTTCTTGGTGAGTGTCACAAGGTATTAGGGTAAGCAAAAGGTTAAATACCTTTAACACTGATGAAATCCCATAAGCCTCTAGTAACTTTCTATACATATTGTATCCTAGATCTTCATGAACATGAATTTGGCTATTAAATAAAATAGGAAAAAAACCCTGCATTCTTTACAAGATGGCATACTTAAATACCAAACTCAATTACATACATGAGTTGTGATAGTGATTTCCTTTCCATGAATTTCCTGTTGATCTTTTGATAATATCTGGATCCTTGTGACCATGGTTGCACAGCAGGTGTGGAAAAAAGTGCTCAAGTTTTAAAAGTGCTTTGTGTTACTGCTGACTATGGCAATTCTTGATAGCCTTATTTCCAAGCCAGAGCTGAAGCTGAGCCGTGCATATCCTATGGAGGCTCCTGTGCCTCTTAGTTACTTCACAACAGTTCTAGAAACTGGCCATGGGAACAAACTTGTTCCCTGGGATGAGCACGTATTATGCGTCCAACGTTATGCAAAATTAACCATAGTTAAGCAGCTAGGTTAAAACACATTAGATAAACTTATTTATGTTAATATAATGTATTTATATATTTAATAGAGCCCAAAAGCACAATCTCCACTACTGAATTAAAATTCAGCAAATATGTGACTGGTACTCATGAACAGTGAGTAGTTTTCAGTAACTGATTTTTCAAATAGAATATACTTTTTTATTTCTGAAAATTACCCACCATGACAGTTACACACCGCATTGTTTTAATGGTAAAATAAATGAAACATCTGGAACTGACAGAATTACTCCACAGAGCAGCCCGTGAACAGATGAGCAGACAGATTGGCATGACTATGAATAAGCAAAAGCCAGACCAGCCTGCTCCCACCCATTCAAAAGAGAATGAAGCTTCACAGAAGTCATTCTCCTTGCCTCACTGACACCTATTATTCACATAACAGCTACAGCATATCTGTAGGCAATGCCACTTGCCCAGTCGTCTTTACCAATATGAACAAATTCATGTTTTGCACTGCTACCATAGAAAATACTTGTTTACTTTCATTCTTTGACTTCCATACCCACAATACCAACACGAGTGGCAGCTAATTACAGTCACAGTGACAGAAGTCATTCTGTGAAGAATTAGAATGAAGCCATCAATTTATTTCCTATTATCACAAAGCAATTTTTAGACTGTAATGACTTTAAGCACATCTAATAAGAACAGCTAATTTAGAAATTAAAGACTCTGGCATTAAAAAGTCCCCAACCCAAAAGCTAGTGTTTATTCAAATGGTTAATTTTGACTTTTAAGTGTTTAAAAACGTATTTTGAAGTGGTATTCTACACAGTATGAGACCTTAGCTTGTAGAGAGAGAGAAAAGATAAAATTTTGCTTTGTTTTTATTTTTTTTAAAGCACATCCTTGGATTTACCCTGTGCTTCTCCTAGACCATATGGTATTCCAGGGTTTCCGATCACACACAAAGGTAAAGAGGAGTAAATTCTGTTCTGGTACAGAGAGTAGATTTAATCTGATTAACCTATACTGAGTATTAGAAAAGAAAAGTTGTCTTGAGTTTTTGGAGAGAGAGGTATTTTTTAAAAATTCCTCATGTTGAGTGTATTCTTTCTAATATTCTGCAAAACTTCAAAAGGTTTACATCGATGCTAGACAAATTTAGATTTTTTTTTTTTTTAATTTCAGACTTTTTTGTAAATCCATGTATCTCAGGGACAACACTCCATATTTATCTCCTAATCCTCTCCTACTGAATAGGCTTTGCTAGCTTACTTGAAACCTTTATGCTCTGCCCTTCAAACCCAAAGTGAAAGGTGTCTGTTTTCCTGTGAGCTGTTAGACGTATTTCTTTGTACACATGAGCATATACCAAGAACTTGGCTGACTGACAGTGCTATTGTCAAGTCCCGTTGTGCCCCCTCCTGTCTTGCGCAATTCTAGCATGCATCAAACCCCTTCCAAACTTTACCTGGATACTTGGGCACCTAATCTCTGTCAATCCAAACAACAGTCAAATGGCCCGGCCACAGTCTGTGCCCCAGGGATTTAGATACTAGCTTGAAAACTTGGCTGATGGTTTTCCCATCAGTCAGGTTTCACCGTCAGGCACTTGGGTGTAGCTCTGGGCTGTGATCCTGAGACCTAACACCTGTTTCTATCTGCTCCAGCCTTGGTTCTTGATCCTGACTCTTGGATATCTGTCCTTCTGGCCTGCCTCCTGTCACAGCTTGTTCCTGCTGCCAAACAGCCACCCTAATTCTGCTCCAGCCTTCTTTGTTTGACACCTCCATCTTGCATGAGGGATCTCGTAACCCTCAGCTGAGTCTTCCCTTTGCCAGCATTGACTGCTTGAATCCTGACTTTAGCTTGTACTAGCTTTTCACTGGCCAAAGCTGCTGTAGTCTAAGGGCCAGCTGAGAGCCTGAACTATTCCTCCGTGGAAACTCACTAAAAATAATGTGACTGAAAAGAGATCTGCAGTAAAAGCTCCTGATACAAAATTGAAGACAATGCTTTTGAGACCTAAGGAACTTACTCAGTTCCATCTCTTTCAGTCAAAGGGCACTGAGAAATAGATGAAAAGACCTGACTCTTGTGAAAATAAGACATCTGACCCAAGTTGTCCTTGATAAACAGAAACAATAACAAAAATGTGTTTGCCATAAATGCTTCTTAGGGCTTTCTCAGACTTAACTGGGCTCTGAATCATGATAATCACTAAACATTTTCTTAATCTACTGCACTTAAATGTCCCCAGGTAGGCTGTTGCTAGCAGCAAGATGATCTGTCTGCTCTGATCTTCCCTTTTTCTCTGCACTTTGTAGTCCTGGTATAAGGAAATGTAAGACTATGAAAAGCCAATGGATTCTGAAACAATCAGGTATTGAGAATGAGTTAACATCCATTCTGTGTTCAATGCCTTCTGTTTAGGTCTTTTACACATTTCAAAATCTAAATTTTCATGCAAGCAGACAAAAAAGAACTGATTTAAGCTACTATCAATAGGATACTGCTGTCTCAATGAACGGGAATGTTTAGACTATATCCACAATGTGTTTTTGCAAATATTGTTTAAAAAGGCAAAGAAAGGCTCTGAAAGCCTTTATTTGATTGTTCTTTAGGATTAAATTGCAGCATGACAACTTGCCTTAAACTGACTCAGCGGCAGCCTATAGTTGTCCACCCCCAGATCAGATCAGGCAGGGAGCTAGCTCTCAATTACAGTTTGTGCTTTGGTCCTCCATTCATTGCAAGGAGGAAGCAATCTGTTCCAGTCTATTCAGCACAGGATTACTTTTCCTTCCTAGCTGGTCCAGATCTGCTGGCCAACAAGGCTGGATATCCTGCTCCCACCATTCATGCTGTGCACATCACTGTATGCGATGAAGGGTAGAAACCTCTGTGGAGTAACTGAGAAAGCTGTGATGCTGTTCAGTGGAACAGAAAAATGTGGGGCAATCTTGCAAAAACTTGTAACTGTTCTTTCTAAAGGACACAGTTGTTTTTACTTTGTGATAGTCTCCTATTTGGGTCTATTAGTCAGAAACATATACTCTGGTTCTTTGAGCTGATATATGTGAGCAAGCCCTAGATGTGCGCAAATTTCCCTATGTGAATGCTGGCAGATTAGATTGCAGTGCTGGGGTCATGAATGAAAAGAGAGAGGAACATAATTCGACGGCATATTTTAAAACAAAATAACTGATTATTTTATTGGTACTACCTGTACATTTGTACTATAGGTAGAGAAAGTTGAAGCTGAGCATGAGCTCAGCTGAGATGATGTTTGTTGCATATCTTTATAAAAAAGCCTCATAATTATACCTTCGCAATATCTGCAAAAATGTTGATTTTAAAGAAAAAGTTTTAAAAAATCTGCTATTTAATGCTTTTAAAGCTTTTAAGTCCATGCATTTGTAAAAATAGTATTTTAAAAAAATATATACTAAAAGAACACAAACTGCAGGTTATCCCTCTTTTTGAGGAAAAAGTGATTCTTTCCTTGGTTTAGTGGATTTTATCATTAAGAACTAGGAACTGATAAATAGTGGTGAAAATAGCTAGGAATATGCAAGAAAAATATGTTTTCTAATAATTTATTCAGTGATTAGTGCCAATATTCCTCAAACCATATTCAAGCAACTGTCAAACTAGCTGAATACCTAAGTCTTCAGTAAAAAACAGTAAATTATTTGATTAAAAATGTCAGGATTAATTCTAAAATGTTTTTAGCAAATGACATTAATCCAGCTGTCTTGTAAAGTAAGAGGACCAGAGCTTTTTCCGTATCTCCTGGGAACAAAAACTGACTAATTCTGTAAATGTTTGTAGAGATTTGGTTGTATTCCTTTGAGTCTAAATTGCATATTAAATTATGAATATTGTCATTCCTCTTGTAAGAGAGGCTTGATACACTGTTAAAAAAGCTAAATAATTCATTCAATTAAAAATATGAGGCAAGAGCTTAAGGCTGTAGGCAAACATCAATTCTTGTACGTTGACATCAGTATTTGTGTGTATATCACTAGGCATACATAAAAATATATATGTACTCCTAAGATCTACTGATCTACTTTGCTTACAGTTACAGCAAAGTGGATACAGATACTTTGTTGATAGTACAGAATTTATTTGTTAATGGTAAATAATTAGCAAGCTGCCATTTTTGAAACATTAATATCAAGAAGAATAACTCTCACTAATGTTCTGTGAGCTTATCAACATAGCTCCTTACATTATTTCCATGATCCTCTTAAGATTCGTCCTACCGTCCTGCATGGTGGAGAGGCAACAAATATTTTTGTCAGTGTTTCTTGCTGGCAGTCTTCCTCCAGGACCCTGGAGTGACATTGCACAAGAGCAGAAGTGTGCAAGTGAGGAGAGACTGAGGGAGGAGGAGTAGAAGTGCTCCTTTTGCTGTCTTCTACCCACCTTTGTTGAATAATGTTCACATGAGTAACAGGATACAGAGGAACTAGATGGGTTTTAGGTAGTGTAAACTGTGGAGTAGCGCTGATTCTTTTCTTCTAGTAGTCCACTGTGGCCTGCAAGAGCCTAAGGGGCTTGCAGGTTGACCTGGAGCCTGTTTTTCATTCCTCCTCCTCTCAGCAAAAATGTGAAATCTTTTGAACAGAACTTTGAGGCTTTTTTTCCCTCTTTCTTTGCTGCTATAAGTTATTCCTCATATAAAGGCAATAGAATGCAGAATATTTCTCTTTCAATAAGCTAGATAGCTAAAGATGTGAGTTAAATCAAGGGTCTAGCTTATCTCTATCAGCCAAAAACAATCCAAGCCAAAGGAGCTGATGACAAATATGTGAGAAATCAAACATATTTGATGATAAGGAAATAATGCCAGAAACCTTGCATTGACTTGGTTCATCCTTATTCATGAACAGAGATGAGTCACAATCAGGCACTGGCTTGAACTTAGTTCAGCTTTTTCATTCTGTTGCCCACCTCTATTTCTGTCATATGGAATAATGATTTTCTAGCAGAATACAAGGAGGCAAGTTGGAATTCAGTTTTTGCCTAGTAGGATGTTTTGGGGTTTTGGGGTGGTTTTTTTGTTTGCCTGTTTGTTTTTGTTTTTTTGTTTAAAGATGCATATGCTCAGCAAAGAAAACTTCAGCTTCAATAGCTGAAGTTCCTGTAAGGAGCTGAAAATAGAGCATTGTAATGGAAAAGCTTTGACCAATTTTGATGGGAAGGGCTGGTAACAGCGCTCATGTTGCCCATTCATGCAAAAGCATGGTTGAAGAAAGACTCACTGAACATGTTAGCAGCACTCTCAATGTTGAGTGAGGTGCTTCAAATAAGCTATCTGATTTATACTTTGAAAAAATAATGCTATGATTGAAACACTTGCAAGACCATCCATCTTTTATGGTTGGACTTAATAAGATAATACTGCTCTCTCCAGAATGTGTCATCCTGGCCAACAAAGCCTGATTCAGATTCTTCACCTTTCTTTTAATGAGCTGAAATAGTGTGCTTTTTCCAAGTCACTGTTAGTATATATATTTTCATAGTTCGGCTATGACAGATCTCATACTGGAAAGAAAATAGAATCCCAGAAGCCATATATCTATAAATATTTGCCAAACCTATATTTTCTACAGATGGGTCCTATATGAAAAAATACATTAATATTAGCACTTCTGAATGCCCTGATGAAAATTAACTTTTACAATGAAAGTTAATTTTCCTCCCCTGGCTTAACAGATGATGCTAATAAGAAATCTGTTTTCTGAATGAAAGACTTGGTGCAATAGAGGCCAGAAACTGAAAGGCCAAGTGTTGGATGGTACTGCTTTATCTATGACAGCTGAACAGTTTTGAAAATCTGATCTTCAGAGCTGAAGGACTGCCAAAACCTGGAGGCCTTAGTATGTTGATCGGGCTCACTACTAAATAGGGGTTGCAGGATCACACTCTCTCTTGAGTTCACTCAATGTGAAAACATCTGCACCCCCTTCTTCCTCTATAAAGGGACATTGTCTAGTTGCTGAGATTCAGCAGAAGCATAAGTCTAGCTCTAATTCCCTTTTGTGTCACCATTTTAGGTGATCTGTAGTCAGTCACACCTGGGTAGAATGGAAAAAATCAAGGCTGGGATTCAATTTGAGTCCTCAATATAAATGGGTTTTTAAGAAACAATCAAATTACTCCTGTCTGCTTCAGGCACATTTACCTAATTTTTTCTTATTGTGTAAGAGAAATGGCCAATTTTTCTGTCAAAAAGAAAAAAATAGTGTCAGATGAAGAGATGTTATCCTTTTTAGATTCCAGCGTAACTGGTTTTCAATTGTGTGCTCCTAAAATGGTGGGGCTATTGGTAATTAACATTATTACAAGTATAATTTCAAAATATCTAGCACAATTTGAGGGGGGTTACATTTTATGATAGCTCACTTCCATCTTACAACAGGAAACTCTGGAACCGATTATTTTTCTTGCTTGATTCATCACAGTTCATTGTCATACATCTATCAGAAAAAAACATACTTGTTTAATAACATGAAGATACAGAACTGAAGGGGGTTTTCATGGGAAAGCATGTAAAACGTTTCATTTCATAAAGGACAGTGTTAGCTGGAAATAAGGTTTGCAGGACGGAAAGGAGAAGAAAGCTATAGCACTGCAAATAAACAGTGCATTTTCAAATACAGCTTGAATCATAAAATAAAAAAGGTGAGGAGATTTCACTTTCTAAGACAGGAAAACAATTTGACCTTTACAAAAGATATTCACACTACATATTGCTCAGGCCCTTTGATGCTTTGTTGATAAAATCAAAAGCTGTTTAGAGCAAATTAGAGTTAGCTTGATTTTGAAGCAATTGAAAAAATGAGAACAGTTTGCAGCAGTGATAAAACAGACTTTTGCCCTCCCAACCAAGGCCATAGTTGTTTGAACTACAGTCTTTATTCCTTCCTCTGTTTCTTCTGACCCAGTATTATTTCTTCTTCATCTTGTATTTTTGCGTTACAGTTTAACAGAAAAGCTTCCTTGAATGGAACAGGGTTTGTTTGGGACTACAGCTTTGTATGTATTTCTAAAGGGATTTGTAGGCAATCTTTATGAGTGCTGCTGTATTTTTAGTAGTCCTCTCACTTGCCTATTAAATACAGGGCTGAACAATAGTAATTACTGCACAAATACCAAGGTCCCAAAGTAGTACCATTCACTTCAATGAAGAGCTGCTGTGAAAGCACATTTGAAAAATAACCCATGGTGACAAGAGATGGGGAAGAAGGGAAAGAAACTGCAGTTCAAAGGGCTTTTTCTGAGGGAGCATAATTCATTCATGTGTATACAAGATTCTTTTCCCTGTTGTTTGCATTTTCACTATAATAAAATAGGCCCATGGAAGTGCCTAGTGGGCAGAAAGTGAGTTCTTTAATGGAAAGGTTTATAGGACTGAAGTAAAGAAAGGCCGTGAAATAGGGTATCACTGGGAGGGTGGAAATGAGCTGGATCAGCTAGGAGGGGATCAGCTATACAAGGGGTTGAAGGGAGAAGATTAACTGTGGGATCAGACTTAGAGAGTAGCAGGGGGGCAACAAAAAACCTGCAAGGTATAGCAGGAGAGATGTCAAGGAGTGTCAGTGAAGACAGTATCTTTTCTGAACTGGAAATTTTAGGGCCATCTTCCATCAATGTCCCTGTGCCAGTGCAGTGCCAGTGAGGGACCCCCAAGGTATTCAGGTGCGTGCTGGTTTAACTTCTATTTTGTTTGTAAATCCAATATTGCTTTGGTGAAGGTGAGCCGTTGTAGCAGCATAATATTTTCATTATTTGCAAGCATTAGTTGTATACTACAATGGAAAACTATATTCATTTATTTTTTCAGGTTATGTTTCTGCTCTTTCAAGCCTGCTGCAAACTAAGAACTGTTGATTTTATTAAGTTTTCCCTTTTTTGGAAATGAAAGTTTTCTTGAGAATGTATCACTCTCTTAAGGATTTATTTTGTTCTTACCAAAAAATATATTTTTCCTATCCCCTATGTTTATGCAGCTCACAATCTTTTTCTTTTAGATTATAAAAGGAATTAGTGAAGGAAGTAAGGAAAGAGAAAAAGGCATATGTTTCTTTTTGTCCCCAAATCTTAAGAATATAGAAGATAGAACATTTGTTTTCACTCATAGGACAATTGTTTTCACTCATTCTAGCATTTCACATTTTGTCTTTCTTTCATACATTATGTACTCCAGATCTCAAACAAACTTTTGTGTACATGCTAATACATGCTGATACTGTCTCGAGACAAGTCCACTGCTTGGTTCAGTAGACCACGTCATCATTGAACTCTGGCATTAGGGAAAAAAAAAAAGGTCAGCGGCTTTGCTCACATTTCCTTTTAAACAGGTTAGCTTTGTAGATCTGCCTCACCCCATGTTTAACCAGTGAAGTAAAATTCATCTTATGCTGTCTGCAAATGCTGTATGGGAACCCTATTTATAACTAAATTTCTGCCATTTGGGTCGAAGACTCTATTCTCTTCCCTGGTGAGGTGTGGGTGTGCTAACCAAGCAGCTGAACTGGGTGAATGATACTCTGATATTACAGGCACTTGGAAGGGATTTCAAGATTTCTAATGCACAAAAATAAAGCTGATGAGACCGTCATGACATAAACACTTAATATTCTTCTTAACACAAGCAGGAAATGAGACCAAATTTCAGATGTATTTCTTGAATTACTGTGGTTTTCTAAGTGCCCTTGAAATGTGTTGCATGTAAACAAACCTATCCTCTGGGTTGGATAACCTAACAAACACATGCATTCTTGATTCTTCAAAGCGATTGCTTTACTTGCCAATATCAAATTCAATTCTAAAGCCTAGGAAAAGTTTAAGGACATATAATTTCAACATATCTTCTGCTTTTTTTTGACCAAAAAGTAAAATGCAGTCTGAATTGTTTATGATTTGAAACATGCTTAGAAAAAACACACGACTTTAATTGAGGGTAAATTTATCGTAACCCTAGTATAGGCCCATTCAGTTGCAGTATATACCAGCTTTACCACAGGACATTTTGTCAGAGTTTGTGCTAAGCAAAGAGCACCATAACAGAAAGGTCCGTTTACAGAGAGCAGGTTTATTTCAAGTATTTCATGCATGTAGAAGTTTTCAACATGAGCTGGCAAAAACACTTTACATAAAATGTGCAACAATGCAACTACCTTTTCTAAACAAAACAAGGTTGTTCTGTTTGCCTGTTAAGTCAGCTTTAGCAGTTCTTAGAAATGTCATTTATTAAATGTCAAGCTAATTACTTGTAATATCAACCCTGAAAAGCAAACCTTTGTGGGTGCGCTTTCAGAAGCCTTATTCTTCTCTATTCACAGTCTGTCTGGTACATTTCTGGTAAACAAATTGATGTTTTTCCAAAGAGGCTAAACTATTTGCTAAATATGTATCATTGTTTAGAATATAGAAGGATGTTTCATAATACTTTAATGAAAGGAAATGCAGAATCTATTTTTATTTTAAATAACCAGGTTTTTAAAATGTGGCTGTGATACACAACAAATGAATTCTAGCAAATATCCCATGTCTGGCAGGGACCACTTCCACTTCTGTGGGTTAGCAGGGATTGGTTTTGTTCTTGCTGCTGAACCTGACACCAAAAGTACAATTAGTGCCGATTCAATAGCTATTTCTATACCATGAATCATTACACCTTACATTGGCTGCTTGGCACTAGAAGTGTGCTACCAGCAGTAACTGCACTATTAGGAAGAGTAACAGACCTCCTTTTGTTGAGAAAAAGAGGTTAGTAGAAAGGAAGCAAATTTCAGTGTTACAAATGCTTTGTATACAACAACATGTAAATCAGTAAAAATGAAATGAAAGTTGTGAATCAGTAGAAATAAATGGACTGCGAATTTCTATATGGTTTAGGCTACAAAAACAGAATTCTTGCATTTGAAAACTCTTAACAGCTCTGAAGTAGCCTAAGTATATATCTGCAAGGGAAAATTAAGATGAGCACTGTCATGGTGTGTTAATTAAATCTAGTTTACATAGGTAACCATAAAGTAAAATTGCAGCAGTCCAAAGGAGCTAGCATAGGGTGGAAGTTGAGAGAAGTGACAAAGGTTGAGAGATGAAAGAGCTTGGGAACAGAAGCAGTAATTTTTGCATTGGTAGCTGCTGTACCTACACATGGGCACAGGTAGTTTCTGTCGTGGAAAGTTTGCATTCTGCCTATCAAAAAAAACAAGTAAAATTAATGCACTCACAAAATAGGCCAAAACTGAGGCTAAAAAGTCAGACTTCAGTAATGATTTGGTGTATCAAAATGTAGTCTGTGCACTGGATATTTTAGGAAAACCCATCAGGTTTTAATTGTTCTATTGATCCATATGGGAGTTAAGGTCTTAGATTGCTCAAAATTCCATTAGACAGATAGCTAAGTTTTTGTATGCTTTTAAAGTTTGCCCCAAACAAATCATATGTCAAGGAAAAAAGTTGATCAACAAATATTTTCAGATGAAGTTTTGAAAACAAAAATAGTTCGTAACAAAGAATTTATTAGCATGGTGTTATATCTTTAAATGTTACGAGTTTCTAATGAGATCTTGAATGCTCTTGTATCTTATATTACCTGAGAATTGCAAAGACATTGTAACACTATGTTAATTATGGAATATTTAAATACTTTCTTGCTGCACTGAAGTTGTACTTTTAATTCATATATATGTATATAATCTCTTACTATACATACACAAATATACATAAAACATTTACATGAATTTATATAAAGTTGCATAAAAATATCCTAATTCTATTATAGCCTCAACCACTGGAGACATACAGAAAATACTTATTTCTTTTTAGGCAACTTTATTTAAAATAAATGTAATGGAAGTTGCAATGTAGACAGGGAGTGCAATCTCCTGTTTTGGTGCTCTGATGAGCCACAATCTTACTTATGCTACCCTGGCAATGTAAAAGACATCAAAGTGGACACAAACTTCAACCTCATATGTTCTATGACTGCTTTATATTTCTAGATCCTGGCCACTATTTTTCCTGTTCACTGTTTCAAAGCACTCGTAGACCGACTTTATAGATAAAATTGAAATGCTTTGAATTAGTTCTCTAACATGAAGTTATTGGAACTAGCCCCCCACTTTAAATTATACGTATAAACTATGAACTGCTAATTCTATATTCTAGCTAATAATTTCTTGCAAGTAGTATAGATTAAAAATGAGCGTCCTATTTAAAAAGGCATTAGCCAGTGGTGAATTTTCATCAACTTCCTTCTCTTCCCTCCATGTACGCGTTTTTGGAGTGAAATGGTAACTGCAAAAAAGAGTGCTTTTGTGAGAAGCTTGGTTTAAACTCTGGCTTTTTTCACCTATTTATTGGATCACATAGATGTATCTCTCACGGGATTCCTGCAAAAATCTTTGACTTTAAAAAGGGTCCATGAAGGTTAAAAGCATTCCTGGCTGACCTTATGGAAATGTTCTTTATGGGAAAGGGCTAGATAAAAATTCCTGACATCAAAATGGAGCACAATGGGAATTCAGAAGAGAAGTTAATTTGGGACCTGATAAAGTTTAATAAGTGTCAGAGAACTTGGGAAGGTATAAAGAATATTAATTTGTTTATTCCTTTTTTAAACTGAATTTTGACTCACTGGTCCCTGGAATTGCAAAGGGATGTGAACTCATTGTTTTTTCCTCACCAATCTTTTTTGATATTAGTGATATTTATTAAATTCTCAGGCTCCAGGGTAAATGGTGTTGTGCATAACGGAAAAGCATATTGCCAAACTATGGGAATAAACAGTCGAAGCAGAGCCCCCGAATGTGTTGTGATCTCTGAATGTCTCTGCATTAAAGTATTTGCCTGTGTTCATTAGATGACTCCTTTATCTTTCATATCTAGGTGTCTCAGACATTTTTCAAATATAATTTCTCATCATAGAGGAGGGATTAGTGCAAATACAGACAATAGACAACATTCTGCAGTATTTCCGAAACGATCGAGGTTTTTAGAAGTGACTCAAATAACTGAATTTTGCAGTAGGTTCTGTTATAGGCATTCACAGAGTTAGAAGTTGTAAAATCCATCCCACTAAACAGAAACGTGCTTAACCACATAAATAAAAGGTGCAAAAGAAAGAGATGTATGTTTAAATCCTGTTCTTTCTCACATGTAGAGGCTTAGCTCAATATCATTTAGCTGCATGTTTCCTAATGGTATGCTGTGCCTGCTCTATCAAGTACAGAGCAGAATTTGCTGTGTTTTTTTAAAATATAACCTAGGATGTCATTCAGTCCTAAGTAACTTAGTAGTTAGGAAACTCATCTCTCCTGGTAGCAGCCATGAGACTACCACCAGTTCCCTGCAGGAATTAAAATTATGTTACATTAAAGAGAATGCTGGCTCTAGCTAGCAGCGATGGCAACTCCTAGGCTGCCAGAGGTTACAGAAGGCATCTGACAGAATAGGAAAACAGATGAGCATGGCCTGAGTCTTAAGCATTGTATCACAGCATTCTTTACATCGTCATCTTTCCCTAGTATTTTTCATCTTTTATCATTGTTGAATCCTTGACAGAATTTTTGTTGGTTTTGGGTAGAAAGCTAAGCTCTCATGTGCTATTAAATGTAAGTATTGTGACCAGTAGATTAAAAGAAAGCATATTATGTTATTAAGGGTTAATATGGCAAATGCAGAAATAATAAAGTTTCTTTATAAATTACCAATGCAACTTCATCTGAAATACAGTGTGCAGTCCTGGTCACAACATTCCAAAAAGTACATGGCAGAAGCAGGATAGCCCTTTTATAGTCCAAGGCCTTGACAAAATTTACCTGCAAAAAGCTTCAGAAAAGAGGACTATACTACAAAAAAGGGACATTTAAACAGGTACATATGTCTCAGGCATGCTGAGTAGTAAAGAAAAGATGGATCAGGAAATTCCATCTTCATGTCTTCTTTGTTCCTAATGGAAAAGCAAAAGAGATTTTTAAAAGAGAAAATAAACCCCCATACTTTTCACAGAACCGCAATTACTTTTTGACGTCATTTTTAAATGAAATTATTGCTACCAAAATGTCAAAATATCAAGAATAGCTAGAATCATTATTAATTATAGCACTAAAATGTGCTAGTGACATTAAACTATATGACTGCAGACCAACCTGTCTAGAGAGGAGAAGGAGCTCTGTTGATTTGAAATTTCTCTATACAGTTTGCAATTAAAATTTTCTCAGAAGTGTTTAGTGTGTGCTATTTTTGGAGAATGAGTCCTGGACAAGAAGGACTGTTGACCTCTTTCAGTAAGGCAGCTTCTGTTATGTCTGTAATGGGCAAAACTGGCACGATTAAGATTTTCATTTCATTAGCCAAATTTGATTCTGTTTTTCTGAAATGGTCACATCTACTGCAAGAGGTATCAAGCTCCTTTGATCTCCCTGGTGTTGCAGTACACTCACTGAAGTCAAGGTTGTATTTTCTTTACAAAATCTAGAGCAGAAAATTCTTTCTCCCATCAGTATCAAAACTATTACGATATGGGTTAAGCGTGTTACCATTTCAAATTTGTGTTATTATATACAGAACATAGCAATTACTACCATCTGATGGAATGACTGCTTAAAGCCATTCATTTGTACAAAAACAGTAGATGATCTAATTGTTTTTGAGAACTTTATAGTTAAGTACATTATCTTACAATGTAAGCTGGCAATTCATTATTTTAAGTAATGTGAGCATTTTCATTAAATAAGGTTGTATAGGAACCAGGAATTCAATGCAGTTGAAACTGACAGGGGAGGTTTTTCTTAGAAAATAATGTAGTGTATGTGTATTTTACCATTCAGAATATTTTGAAGATAGAGTATATTATCAGATTAGAGCAAGAACTACGTTGTGACTTGGCACAAGTTATTATACTGACTGTAATGGAGTTGTAGTTTGATAAGAAATCAGACTGGCACTTTAAAATACCTTCAAAAGCAGCCCTGTTCCTGGTTTCAGTGCTGATCTGAAAAGAGGTGTACTAGTTAGGTAATTTTCAGGAGATGAAAGAATAATAAGTCTTGCAGCCAACATGCTTGAGGAGGAGAACAGGAAACTATGCTAATTCTCTCTGTGGTAAGGTGGATGGAAGAATGCAGAGCTGCTTGTATGCCTTTCTATGCAAGATATCTGGATAAAAATTAGTCTTTTTATTTTTCCTTTGAAAATACTTGTGGAACTGCATTAAAAGCTATGCAATGAGATGCAGACTTTGAGATTTTACTCATTTTGTTGTCATTCATCTAGACAACAAGCTTGAGAATATTTGAAGTGATTTATGGAAACTGCTGACTGACCCACTAGGAAGCAGATGTCAACTCCTCTTCTGGGAGCTGAAACTACAAATTCAATAGCTTGAGTACAAATAAATAACATGAAATGATTTGGATAAATGACATATTTTTCAAAAACACACCGATTTTCCCAATAGGCAAAGTATACCAGAACTGGAGAGGCATGATTGCACCAAATCATGTGAAGGAGTGCAGCCAGGCGAGGCAAAAAAGCATGAAGGGCAAGGAGGTATGTAAAATGACCAGGTAGTGGTCAGGAAGAATCAGCTCTGTGTACATTAGAAATTTTTGCATTTTAGTAATGAACTTTGCTTTCTACATCAGGGATCTCTAATATAAACAATGTTATTATCAGAACAGGGGAACAAAGTTTATAGTTGGAGCAGTAGCCAAGATTTTGGGTCCAGAAAATTCTGAGCTTACCAGATATCTTTATGTTATTATGAGTACCATGCTTTACACATTACTATGGACAAAGCAGTGCTTCAATACTGGTGCACTACCATGAGTAGAACTTCCATGAATGTAAGTCTATTGCACTATGTACGTGCATATGACATATTACATATAGACCACCACATAAATAGTAAATCCCTGTTTTAAACTAAACCAAATAATACATCCAGATTTCTGGAGTACACAGACTTTTAAATGCTGATAGTCACGACGTGTTAGATAACACAGGTGAATGTCAAAATTGAAATAACTTTATCGAGATATACCCTTTCTTTAAGAAGAGGCACTGGTAGACTGATATTGGATTTCCAGTATTTGCATCTTCATGGCATGGCTATCTCATTGTTTCACCAACTTGATTTTTACAACATGCTATCCAGAAATGTACGCTTTTTTTCCCAGTGGGCTAATAAACCTGAAATTATTTGACCTAGCCTCATGTAATGTAAGGCAGAAACTGGATAATTTAAATTACCATACCTTTATGGCAATTTTAACAAATATTTTATGAAAAATACTGAACACTGCAAAGATTACAGATTCTCAAATTCATATGGTTAAAATGAGGTAAAGCTCAGAAAGCAATAGAAACATTTAACAAAAGTTTACACATTCTATACACAAGATCTAGAAACTATATGGTTTTGAGGTACAAAGATTAAATATTAAGAGTAATTTAAGGTAGCAAGCAGCTGTTGGAGGTAACTTCCCTACTTGAAGTTTTCTGTTTGACCTTAGAAGTGAATAGATCCTACTGTTTAATAAAATAGTTTAAAACACGTTTTAGCCTGTCAAAAACACTTGTGAAGACTGAAAGGCTTGCAAGAAACAGAAGTAGAAGGTTTTTTTTTCTTTAAATATTTCTTTTCTTCTTAAAAAGGAGCCTCTATCTGTGAATAAAGCAGAATATAAAAGAAGAGAGAAGATTTCATAGATTAAATTGAGTTGGACAGGATTCTGGATAGTGGCAGTTGAAACTCTAGCACCTCTTCAATTGAGAGGTGTTATCCCTAAAAGCATCTTACAATGATAGTTACTTTTAAATGAGTCATCCTCAGACAGATACAGTCAGATAATTGTTCTCTGTATTCTTTGGAAAACACTATGAACCTAGCCTTTGTATAAACAAGAACTTTTCTTTCTGTACTGTAATTCAGTTCTCTTTGTAAATTTTCCTAACAGTCAGTTAATTCACAAAGTGAGTGACTTTGGACTGATAAGGGTATTTTCACCTAATGAACCCAGGACCTTGGAGCAGGGGATTGTGCCATTTAGATATTTATTAAGCACTAGTTTTCACCTAGTTAAATGTTTGGGTTTTTTCTCCCACTACTTCTATGGAAAAACAGCTCTTTTCTCCTTTGATGGTCAGAAACCTTCAGTTTTTGTCCTAAATTTAGGCAAGGCCAGTTTGTACTTTTTATTTTGTCAACATTGCCATTTGGTTTTATAGCTCTTCTCCGTCCTTGACTTTTTACACCCACTCCTGCCTGAATCAATTGTGTCCACTGTCAGCCTTTGCCTCTCTGGCCTGTAAAAGGTGAAACTACTTTTTTCCTCTCGTATGAGACACTCTTCATTGCCCTAATTGTCATAACAGCCATTTCTCTGCCCTTTAACTAGTCAGAATTCACCTTGCTGGAATGCTGAGTGACCACAGTGCTACGGAATGTAACAATTCACAGACTAGCATTAAGCTTTCCCTTGTCTGATATTTCTAGGATCAAATTTACTTCTACTCAGCTATGGCTTATTGTCATGCTGGAAATTGCTGAGACATCCAGGTCTTCCTCCTCCACCATTATCTCTACCTAAAAATTTTGTATAGAATTGCTTCTCATTAATCAATTTATAAACTTGCACTTTCACCGTCACTCTGTTTCTATAACTCCAATCTTCAATATCCAGTTCTTCTTTTCCTATATGACGCTTTGATCTTCCAGGTTTATTGGTGCTGTACTCCAACTATGTGTCACTTCACTGTTACACTCTTATTCTATGCTGAATACTAATAGAAGTATTATTATGTTCACTAGTGACACAGATTTTGGAGGAAATCCTCCTGCTAGGCCATAGCTTCTTGTTTAGATCAATGCACTTGTAGCTCTCCTTTACTCAGCTCGTTATCCACCTTACAAATAATGAGAAACCGCAGCTAGGAACTAAATTGGAGTTAGAATTGGTTTAAAGTGCAAAATTGTACAGCTAAGAAATTAATTTTTTATTGTATTTGAAAAAAATAGGCTTGAAAGGGTAAATAACTGCACCTGTGCATACTAAACCACTCATGGTTGTATTTTGAGATTTACTTGTTCTCCATCTTAAACTTTGTATTTTACAAGTAGCCTCTCAGAAATTATCTGCAAATTGGTGACTCATATTATTGTTTCTGGTTTGAAAACAGTACTAGAAAGTGTAATTGTCTAAAGATCTTTTGGGTGACATTCATCAGTAAAGACACTGAGTCTAAAATTTAGTTTACAGTATGGAATAGATTTATTGAAGATAAGATTGTTTTGGTAATATTTCATTAAATGTTTTGTTAAACAGCACTGATCAGTCAAAATGATTCAGGATTACAGGGATAGGGACAGTGGCAGCACGTCTCTAGAGACAGGTCAGTGACACTATTGTATTCCTAAGTCTGTTGTCAATACTAGTGGCATGCCCAAAGATGTCATATTTAGTCTCTGCCACAAGCTTAGACTGACGGTGACTAAAAGCAAAGCGTAACATTCAGCCTTAAGAGTATTCTAACAATTGGAATGTCTTAGTAATTTATGTTAAGATCAGTTAAGCTGCAATAAAGGTGTTAACTGAAGAATCCTGTAGATGTACGAAATGACAGAGTGAAGTAACCCTTGCTAGCTGCTGATGTGCAAACCTTTCTGAGGAAGCCTCCCTGAGGAATAGTGAAAAGTCCACAGAATATACCCACATTTAAAAAACAGTATGGAAAAAAAATAGAAGAAAAAGAAATCTAAATCAGATGGGATGGGATGGGATGGGATGGGATGGAATTAGTGTCCTTGTCCAGATTTAGATGAAGAAAAATGTTCAGAAGTATTGCTGAATGCACTAAATTTTCAGCTTTGACAGCATGGAGGAGTCTTGGGGAGTCTAAATAAAACAGGTTACCTCTTGCCTAGAGAGGCACCTGATTGTTAAGTCTAAATTAAAATTGCATTTTATATTTATTTGTAGTGTGTTGTTTCTAATCTTGCATCAAAATGCCTGACCTTATTTTTCATTAAAGAGATTCTTGATTTTTAAATTTGCTTGGTGTTAAAGATGAGATAAGCATGGAATGCTACTTCCATGGAAGGAGCGAAAAGAAGGACTAAGTGTCATGAGCAGACATTGCTGAGAAACTGTGTCCCAGGGTGAGTTTATGGAATTTAGGGAGTCAGAGTATCTCCTGCTACTCTGCAAACACTTTTTAGGAACAGGAGCTGACTTTACTGTGTAGCGCTTATTGAAAAGTGTTTTTCTCAGCAAGGATAAGCCAGCATTTGCTCTACAAGGAGCAAATGACTGAGGAATATACCTTGACTTTAGGCAAATCCTGAAGCTCTACAGCTGAAATGTTCCCCCCCCCCCGGAATGAGTTTCAACGGCATTTTTGTCAAGAAGAATTTCTCAGGCCTAGAATATCTGCTGTGGGGAGGAAAGGAGAAAACCAGAAATTCTAACCCTCTCATGAAACGAAGCATGCGGGGGGGGACTGGGGGTGTTGGGTAGGCTGTGAAAAAGTGAAGTTGAAATCTCTTTGCTGATTCATTCAGGGATTTTATTCAATATGATTATTCGGCATCACAAGTGAATGCCTTAGCCACTGTGTAGAATCTCTTCATTTTGCTCTGCAACAAAACAAAACTGAACTTCAAAATCTTGAAATGTCATGTGAAGTTATGAGTGAGCTTGTAATGAACACATTATCCAAAGACAGGACAGTACTCTTTATTTGTATAGATAAACATAGCTAAACTACCTTCTCGAAAGAGGCTTTGATGATAGGTCTGTATCACCAATGCAGCTACATTGTTTTCACAACTGAATCTTTTCAACATAATTTTCAGCATCAATTCAGCTTTCTATTTGCAATACCCATGTTCCTGGTAGGTAAGTTACCATGTAAACTTATGTGCTTGCTTCATGGCATTTTTATTTGATTAAAGCTGGCTACAATATCTAATCTACCAAGAAGAAAAGCTAACCTGAATTAAAATGCAGACAAGAGGTGGGGAAGAAGTAGAAAGCATGTCATGCACAAAACCATCCTTGTTACTGAACATTTCATGTAAAAGAAAATCACCTTGCCGAGTATTTCCACGTCTGATGGCATTTTCTTTAATGAGAAAAGGCAACAGAGATCACTGTAGCTTATGAATCTGGATAAAAGAGTGAGTGTGCTCAGAGAGTGCCTGTAGCTTTGCTTACATCTACACACAAGGGGTATTGTTGTTTCAGAATGGCTTTCATGTATTCTCTGAAAAATTAACAGAAACAAAAAAGTGAGAGTGGTCCATTAAAATTTAAAATATGCTTAATAAAATCTTTCCCCAAAAGACAGATGAGGAAGAATGGGTTATAGAAAAGGTGTTACGTTACCAGAATGCCATTATTTTGAATTATTGATTTATTTTCTTTGGGAGGAGATAGAATATAGCTGTAGTGTTTTGAGAGTTGAGATAGCTCGGTTTGCTTGCAATTTGCACTTTAGTAGGGTTTTGCACTTGACCTAAAATAGGAGACAGTTATTTAAATCGAAAGCTTTTTCAAAGCTAGCTGTGAATTACCCATTTCTGCACTACGATTCAAGGCTGATAAAGAGTTCTACTCTTTATCATGCAGAGTGGTTCCATGGTTCAAATTCACCAGTTTAGACAGAATACCATAATAATCTGAATTGAACAAAATATGAAACATCCTTTTCCACTCTATCATCTCTGATTCACAATAGAATGATCAGCATCTATTCTTCCCATTGATGAATGATGCCAGTTTCAATGTTCCAGCATGCAACTGTAGGTGTTTTTCCTGTGCTACCTTGTAGGCTTGGCAGAAAACTCTTTGTAGATGTCCAAAACAACCTCTTTAATGCACTTTACATTCATTCTTAAGATTAACCTTTACCACACGGTCTGTTCTAAAGTAACAACCATTAAGCTCCTGATGTACTGTGACAACTCTGTATCATGCCAGTCAAAGTCACTTCATTGTTTCCTTGTGTTACTTCATCTGTCTGTATTCCTCTGTTGTTTCTTGATTTTTTACTGCAATGGTGAATTATCTGAGACAGTAATTATTCTATACTTAGTGTATTTAAGCAGTGTCCAGCATTATGGGGCACTGGAACCAAGACTGAGGTCTTGAGTTCCTGTGGCATGGTACCACTAACTACAACAGATGAGCTGAGTTTTTTCTCTGGTTGCAACCTAGTCACCTCTTCCAGTCTTCATATGGCACTCTTAGTCCAATTTCTTCTGGGCTGCAGTGATCTGTGGTCTTATTGCAAAAGGTTTGGTTTTTGTTTGTTTGTTTTGTAACTTTGGGACAGAAGTCTTAACAGTCTTTTGAGTCATCAGAGTCCTGCATTTCAGCTTCTCCCCAGTTTCAGAAATGCTGGAAATGTTACTTGCAGAAATTGCTGGAAATTTTTAAATTATATTTTGAGTAATTATTATATCTATATATATCCTGTCCTAGTAAGAAAATTTAAGGTACTCACAGGTAGATCTTGGGCCATGTACAAAAGAGGAAGCAGACTAGCAGAGCTAGAATGGAATTAATTAGTTTGCTACCTCTAATTCTGGAGTAGCTTTCCATGCAGACATTATTCTTAAATAAAAGTTACTTTTATTCCAGAATAATTATTCTGCTCACAAAGCAGCACCAGCTCTGAGACAAAGCTGAGACTTCTAACACTTTGTAAGTTTATCTCTGAATTCCTGCTGTGCAGATGGCACAGTGGGCTGGGGAGCAGCAGGACTGGGAAGCAATAGAGGAGTTGGCAGGTTGGTGAAGAAGATAACAGGTGGCTTGTGAAGTGGAAGCAAGGTCTTTATTGCAGGCCACCCTTGTCTCAGGCAGAATAAAACTTTGAATTCAAAGGGAGGAGGTAGCCTCACATGAAAGCATATGCAACCTACTGGATCACATACTGGAGACCTGAAAAGTAGTTTGGGAAGTAAAGGAAAAGAATTGTGAACTTTTGGATGGCCCTAGGTAAAAATTGGAAATCTAGAGGAAGGAATGGCTTTTTCAATGGCTTTTCATCTACATGCTGAGATGGTGGATCAGCACAAATAGAGGGCTGTGGAAGAAAAATACTATATGAGGTCTTCAGGTGAGATAGTTTGTTTTGTTTTGTTTTGTTTTTTCTCTCAGCAACCTTATCAGAGTACAGATTGCTGTAACAGCCAATTAAATTCCTTTTGCAAGTGGGAGGCAGGAGACTGAACTCAATTGGCAAGTGGCTCATCATAGTGTGAAGTGGGAACAGCTCATTCCGAGTCAAACACATGCTTCACTGCACTGTTCTACATAGAAGATTCTGAGAAGATAAAGCCATTTGACTCCTTTGTTATAGCAGTGTATCAAATAGCCTGGCGAGTGCAAATTGTAAAGAACCTTTGTGTGCATTTCTCACCTCCCACTTTTCAGGGGTTGATGATATGATCTTCCTTATTGTTAAAAGGGAACATACTTCAAGCTGTGTGGTCAACTTACTTTAAGAAAGTAAGGTAAAATATACCTTACTTAAAAAATAATACTTAAGAAAGTAAGGTGAAAAATAGTTTTCACTCAGCTGTATTAAACCTTATGGGGAGCAGTCTGCTGATCAAAGGTTTATCTTCTCAAAACGTTCATTTTTGAAATGAACAATACTTGTAAGTGTTTGAAGCTTGATTTATGAATATCAGAGATATTCAGAGATCTGGTCCTGGCACATACTGATCACCTGCATAGTAGGATTATAGTTTCTATTGTCAGCTCATAATCAGGATCACATACTGATAAGCACAGCTGGAGGATCTAAGAGTCCCTTGGGCAATGTCTTGATAGCATTTGGGAGATCTTGTGTGAATTGCTAAGATATATTTGAACTAACTTAGAAAGTTATCAAGTATCTATCTTGCTCTGCATTCATACATTTATACCCAGACATGTGCAAAGTCCCTTACTGTAGTGTTGGATCTTTGCCCAGAAATTCATTTTTGGAGAATGACTCTTGAGGTCTTACGCAGATAGTATGCTTATTGCACCTCTATGTCCACTCTTTTCTCATGTTTTCTCTCAGACAGCTGGTGTTAACATCCAGACTGCATTAAAATAACTAGTCACATCGCAATTGCACAAGAAGTGTAATTTCATCTTCATATTAAATCATAGATGGTGACTTTATTAGACATTGGCTTGGCTTTAGACCACGTGAACTAAAATGTAGATTGCCTTTCAGCATATGCCTTACATGCCTGACAGGGTTTCCAAATGGATGAATGGGGTTGATAAAATGATGGCATTAGCCCCTCTGGTTCTGGGAGGAGCAACTTCAGGACTCAAATCCCTAGGTCAAAACCAGAAGTGAAGACCAAAATATAGCAAGCTAGTATAAAGCCAACCAAACTGGACAAGACTACTCAGTGGTGACACAGAACTTAATAAATAAATTACCAAAGAACTATACACCTATAAAATGAGGTACTAAATAAGACTATTCCTGAGCATGTGCATGCATTTTAGCTCTCCCACCAGATAACAGTTAATTGCACTGGTGGCCGATGATCCTAAAACATACAAGGGTGTGCAAAGCCAGGTCTTCTATTTGCAATAGCAATTGCTTGAAGCGCAGTAGCAGCCTCCTAAGAAGAATGTTTTTCTTTGAGAGTTGGGTAACTCATACCTCGCTGCTTGAAATCTGCAATACAAGTGAGCACACTGACTTGCAGCCTTTAAAACCTGCATTCTTTGATTAAAAAATGATAATCAGTGACTAGCATTCAGGCTCTGTGGGTACACCTGCTAAATAGAATGCTTGAAAGAGTGGTTTAGTTGTACTTAATGCATTGCTGACATTAATCTAGCATGTACCACATCTGATTTGTCAAACAAAATCATGTTTTGCTATTTGTTCATCAAAACATTCTGGTAATTGAAAAAGTAATTAAAATGTTTGGTGGAGGGAATCACTCTATACATGTACACCTGAATGAGCTCTGAATTTGGCTTTTTCACACAGGCAGGAACCTGGAATCGTTGTGGTTAGTTTTCTGAAATCGCTAACCAAAGGGAGTACAAAACACAGTAGGAGGTTGGGTGTTGAAAGGAAAAGAACTTAGGGCTGAACAGAAAACATCATGTTTGTGTACCTCGAGGCAGGTAGCAGCATGGAGAGAGGCTACAGTCAGGAGTTACTGTCAGAAGCCAAGCACATCAGGTCAGAAGAAGAATCAGTAGAAGTGTTGGGAGAATAGCATGGCTGGGAGCTGGGCCGAAATATCAGGAACTCCACAGAGCACAGTAGGGTCGAAGGTGGTAGATAATAGGCAAGGCTAGTGTACAGTTGAATATGAGACTCTGGTTTGAGTAAATGAGACTAGGGAGCGGGATCTGAAGCATGAGGTAGCCAAAAATATGTGGAAACATGCAACCAATGCAACATGCAACCTCACTTTTTCATGAGGTGGATAGGAGCAAGTCACCTGTCAGGCATGCCGTCTTTCCTTCAGCTGATTGAATGCATCAGGTCCTTAACTGATAGGAAGACTCCTGAGACGAGCTGTAGCACTGATAATTTAATTGGAATTTACTAACAATTTCAAAGTATCTGTGTAGCTGGCTGCTGAGCGAGATAGAGTTCTTACTACACCCATAGTATACCCATGTCTTAAACACCACATGCCAGTCATACTGTTCTAAAAAGAAAAGGAATCTAGAAGGTAGTGTATGGGATTGCCAGAGGTGTGGAATAGTTTCTGTCGTAAAACAGACTAAATAAGCTGGGAATCGTCAGGTGGGAAAATGTTTCATGCTGTATTTACTGATAATGGATATCATATACCATTTTACCATCCATTGATTATGTATCATAAAATCCAGGTGACAGAGGTAACAGATTAGGAATAAAAATCTTGAAAGTAGGGGAAAGGCTAATAAAAAATAATATATATTGTTTTTCTAGCTCAAGAACTAGAGGGGCCTGATGAAATCATCAGGTAGCGAATTTAGAAAAAAAATAAAAATCTTTTTCATATAATGCATAATTGAACTGTGGATCTGGCAGCCACAGGCCTTGCAAAGTCTGAAAATAGAAAAGGAATCAGAAAGGTATTAGACAATTTGCCCCTGTATTCAGCACTGGTTAGGCCGCACCTCGAGTACTGTGTTCAGCTTTGGGCCCTCACTACAAGAAGGCATTGAGGTGCTGGAGCGTGTCCAAAGAAGGGCAACGAAGTTGGTGAAGGGTCTAGAGAACAAGTCTTAGGAGGAGCGGCTGAGGGAGCTGGGGTTGTTTAGTTTGGAGAAGAGGAGGCTGAGGGGAGACTTTATCGCTCTCTACAACTACCTGAAAGGAGGTTGTAGCGAGGTGGGGGTCAGTCTCTTCTCCCAAGTAACAAGGGATAGGATGAGAGGAAACAGCTTCAAGTTGCACCAGGGCAAGTTTAGGTTGGATATTAGGAAAAACCTCTTTACTGAAAGAGTAGTCAGGCACTGGCACAGGCTGCCCAGGGAAGTGGTTGAGTCTCCATCCCTGGAGGTATTTAAAAGACGGGTAGATACGGTGCTTGAGGACATGGTTTAGGGGTGGACTTGGCAGTGATAGGTTAATACTTGGACTCGATGATCTTAAGGGTCTTTTCCAACCTTAACAATTCTGTGATTCTATGATTCTATGAATTTGATGTCTGACTGGTTATTCAGTGGCTGTTAAACATAAGGGTATAGATCCTGCCTCTAGCATAGTCACTAAACCACTCATAATCAGAAGTCTATAATGGAGATAAATCACCCTTGAAAGTATCATGTTTCTTATGCCTCCCTATACTCCTTTGTTGGCCATTGTTAGGAAGAGCATATTGGGATTGGTGGTATTTTGGTGTGATGTCAGATACCCGTTCTTTAACATGCTTTGTTTATCACTGTGTTTCAGGAATACAGGAATTAAAATGGCAAGGACATCTGAAGGGGTTATAATTACATGCTTCAGTTACATACTGGGTTGGTGGTTTTTTTTTTTCTTTTCTCTGAGTCTTTTATAGATGATGGTATCCTTTCCAAGAGGCAGCCAGATCAGAAATGCAAAACAAAAGCCAGACAACCTGATCTATCCAAGTGATAGCAAATGTTTGTGGGTTTTGTGTTTTCATAATTCATTAAATGAAAACACTGTTAGAATTATAAGGTATCAGGACAGGGAGTAGTTGTTGTGGAGATGGAAAGAAGAAAGTAGTATTTACCCTTTTTGGACCTGTACATCTGAATTTAAAGCAAAGTATTTCTAGGTTCATGTCTAACATTTGCTGTTACTGATTAGGTTGGGTTTATTTCCTTGAACTTTTTAGTTTTGCTCAGTTATGCAGTAAGTCTTATCTAAATTTAAAACCTTTTAAAGTATATGTACAGTTCTTGAAATATATGGCAGTTATAAGCTGTCATAGATTTTACCTAATTGACTAGGTCTTTCTTCTGTCTTTCCAGATTATGGTAGACTTCCAAGCCAACAAAAAGAAGAGCGCTGCATCAAGTGCTAAGTCAGAAAGGAGGAAGAATATGAGGTGCTTTTTTCCTATTAATCTTTTGTAAAAGTGACAGCAGATGAAACTGCTTTACTTATTTTCAAACTTATTTTTCAACATTTTTCTTTTGGAAATTAATATTGAAAACTGATAAAGGCATTAGAAAGCATGAATGGGTCTCAGTCATACATTTACACTATTTCCAAGTAGAATCCATAGATTCTCAATGTCATGAAGCTGCAAAACCTCAGAATGGTGATTCTGGGTTCTTCTGTGTGATGAACGAGATCTGTTTGTTTGATCTCCTGTTAACATCATTGCAGCCTCAGGAAACTATGCAAATTTTAGTATCAGGCCCTGAGACCAACTAAACTAGGCCCACTGAAGTTGAACACTGTGTCTTCAACTGAAAGCTGTTGTTGTGCCTTTCCTTATGGCTTGCCTTTATTCCTCCACGTTGTTTCACTGTCATATTTTGTCTTCTGTGTACATCCTGAGTGAATAATTTGGGATGTACCTTTGAATTTAAGCAGTGTTTCATCATCTTCTTAATTTATGTCTGCATGAATTGTGATTAGCTGGTCATCAAAATTCTACTCAGCCATACATTGATTATGTATATGCATATCTTCAGATTCTATTTGTAAAGTGATAATTTCTGGATTGAGAACATACTGACACTTATGAGTAATCACTGGGCTCCAGTTCAGCACTCCATCTGTATTCAGCAAAACACTTAAGCATGTGCTTAATTTTAACTTTAGCTCAGGTAAGCATGCAATTGCCTCCATCCAAATTCAGCATAGCATTTTAAGTATATGCCTAACTTTAAGCATATCCTTAAATCCTACTAAAACTAAAATCAAACACATCCTTAAGTGTCTTCATGAATAGGGATAACTACTGAATGAGGTTTGATGAAATGAACTCTGTCGGCCACTAAATAACAAAAAATGCCTGGCCATGATTTCATTAATGTCCTACAGGCAGGGAAAATATAACAGAGAAATAAAACAATCTATTTGTTTCTTGAAATTGTAAAAGCTAAACTGTGCACTGTTGAAGATAAAGTATTTTATAAACTGTGAGGGGGTCTTTCTATCCCTTAAAGAAGACTGTATCAGTAGGAAATCAAGACTTCATTATGAGTGTTTCATTAAGTTCAGAATGTTCAATAAAATTCTGTTTCATTCTTTAAACGAGACATTTCAGGTAATGTATCTAAATCTGTTTAAAATTACAAATGATAATGAGAGCGCACCTGATCACAGAAACTTACAAAGAAAATGAGCAAACTGTATACAGGTGGTAAGGATGTTACAGCTTATAGCACGTTTTCTATGATTTTGTTTTATTTTCAGTGCTGAAGTGTTTGATTCACATCACCATTCTTTGTTTCAGTCCATTTTCGCTTGTGCTGCATCAATCTCTACAATCTTTCTGCACTATTTATGTGAAAAGCTCTTTGCATTTTTTATTTCAGATCCTCTCCTATTGCAGTTCATGAAGTCTTTCAACAGTAGGCTGTTAATCCTTTGCAGATTAATATGATTTCAGTGATAATCCTTTCATTTGTTGAATTTTTAAGACATATAATCATTAAAGAAAGTGCTTGACAGATTTTCCATTAAAGTAGTACAAAGCAGGTGATGTGTCTTTAATGTATGTTGGTAGCACTTTATGTTGCTCATTTATAAAATTAAATTTGCAGATGAAGCAAATAAGCCTGGGGTTAGTTATTGCTCTTTTCCCTTTGGTATTACAGTTCAAATACAGTCAAGGAAAAAAAAAATTCAGGGGTTTGCAGGCAAACCAGGGTTAGAATATCTGTTTGAATAGTGTTTTCACAATCCCATTGCTACTTTTCATCTGCAGTAAGGGTCAGCTTGGGTTCTCTCCTGATACTGTAAAGCATCAAGTTAAGTATATGGAGAAAAAGCAGGGTACAATTTAATATGTGAGATTTGCCTTCAGGTAGGCCATAGGATGTAAATGGTATACAGGAGTTATTCCAGCTCTCTGTACAAGGCCAATTCTTGTTTTCATTTAACTTAAACATATGACTGAAATACTCTTCCCCAGATGGAACTGAAGTCTGTAATTATCTTGCAATAATGGCACACATAAATCTCTTGCCATTAGGGTTTTTGGTTTGCTGTTGATTCCCAGCTCGCTGTCCATGACTGTCCTTTTCATTCAAATTCTTTACCCTTTTTTTATCTTCTTTTTTCTCTGGTATTTCTCATATTGACTTATTTATCCTTTTCCTGTTCTTTTGTGCACGCTGATGAAAAAATAGACAGAAAGAGAAGGCACAGGTATTAAAATACAGTGATACTGAGTACTCTTGTAAGCCACATTTTAGTTAAGATCTCAGAAGCAATGCTTCAAAGTTAATATACAAACAGCAGAAATGCTTTTTAGCTAGAGATCTGAAAAACATTCAAAGTTTATTAAAACCTCTGTTTAAACAAATAGATAGTAGGTGTAGCCGATCATAGTAGGCTGAATTTTTGCTTTTATATACTGAAAACTCATACATACTTTAGGCAGGAGGGAAAGGAAGCAGACACCACAACTCCTTAGGAAAATCAGGTCCTGAACTTGGCAAACCTTTAGCTGATTTTGTCACATATTTGCAGCTTTAAAATGATTTGGCCTTTGCAACAGCCAAAATAAATGTCCTTTAATCACTTCCAACCTATTAACAGATGGGCAAACAGCTTTTATAAATGGGGCATACAAAATACTCCAATATCAGCCAAAACTAATTAGTAGCATTATCTGAACTAAAATTTGTAAGTGATGGAATATATATTAATGCAGATAAACTGTTGGTTTGATAGAAATTCCTTTTCAAACATCATACTTAGTATTTGTTCTGCTCTAGTATGTACTAAACACTTATTAAACAAAACCCACTTTTTTGTTCTGTTTAGCTATTTTCTTCTATTAAAACAACAATTTTTCCCGTAAAAGTTATCATTAGAGATAGTGTAACTGAGAGAAGTCACATTAAGCAGGAGGTAGTTCAGTATGCATTTTTTGTGGCACATAAGAGAAAGAACAGTGTAACTTGAACACAACCTTAAAATAAGTTAATCTTTAAGAACAGCACAAAATACTGATATAAGACATTATTTATACAGCAGTGCCAGAGCATATTAAATATATCTTTACACAGCACTATTAATCAGAATATATAAACTGCATGAAATTAACTTGTGAGATTATAAAAAAAATGCCACATGTATAATTCAGTAGGAAGAGCCATTCAATGCATTGCCATCAGATCTGCAGCATGAATTTGATTTTACAAAGGCATCTGTAGTGCAGACAGCTGCTGTACCTAAGTGAGGATTTGATTGTACACTTGATCTTTCAAACAGCCACTTGTCCATATCTTTCATATCATTTTTATTATCGTGGATCTAAAAAAGAATATGATGGTTACAAAATCAGAATTGTTCTGAAATAATTTTCATTAAAAACAAAAGAAAATTTGTTGATCTTAGGAGGACTTTCTCTCCTTCCATCTGAGTGCCCTGCCTTCCCCAAATAACCTACCTCTACCTCAACTTACATAGTGATTTAAGGATCTTGCTTGAAAAGTCGAACTATATCTAGAATCTGAAATAAATCTGAAAACAATGTTAAGAAAACATTTGAAATTTTTCTTCCTGTAAGACAGCACAATGGGACCTGCCCTCCCAACATAGATAATTGCCTCTGGTAAACTTTTTCTCAAAATTTTGAAAGAAAAAAAATCTACAGAAATACTGTGTATATTCTATATACCCATGTATCTAGTAAGTCAGTTCCCTTCCCGTCCATCTGACATAACGCTGTTCCTTGGTCTTCAAAGACAGTGGATTTGATCAGTCCAGAGATGTAGCCCTTGGATATCCTCATGCTTGGCACATTCTCATGTCTCAGAGTAGATAGGCATCACCTGCAAACTGGCTAGACCTGTCTAGAAACAGTTGTGGTGATGAGTCCCCTCATTCCCTGTGCAACCTATGAAACTGCAATTTCTTTGAAACCTCTCCTGGTTTCAGCTGGGATAGAGTTAATTTTCTTCTTGGTAGCCGGCATGGGGCTGTGTTTTGGGTTTAGGATGAGAACAATGTCGATAACACACTGATGTTTTGGTTCTTGCTAAGTAGTGCTAAGTTGTTGCTAAATAGTTGCTAAGCAGTGCTTACACTGATCAAGGACTTTTCAGCTTCCCCTGCTCTGCCAGGTGCACAAGAAGCTGGGAGGGGGCACAGCCAGGGGGGCTGACCCAGACTGGCCAAAGGGCTATTTCGTACCGTATGGCGTCATGCTCAGTATATCAGCTGGGGGAAGAAGAAGGATGGGGGGAGACATTCGGTGTGATGGCGTTTGTCTTCCCAAGTAACCGCTACACGTGATGGAGCCCTGCTTTCCTGGGGATGGCCGAACACCTGCCTGCCCATGGGAAGTAGCGAATTAATTCCTTGTTTTGCTTTGTTTGCATGCGCAGCTTTTGCTTTACCTATTTAACTGTTCTATTTTATTTTACTTCAATAATTAAACTGTTCTTATCTCAACCCACGAGTTTTCTCCCTTTTACTCTTCCGATTCTCTCCCCCATCCCACCAAGGGGGGAGTGAGCGAGGGGCTGCGTGGTGCTTAGTTGCTAGCTGGGGTTAAACCACGACAAAACCCTACAAGCAAATGAAAATGCTGCTGTTCTCTGATAGAATCACTGCAGAAAATAATAAATACACAGCCTCTGCTGGTATGGAGCTGAATTAAGCTGGTAGAGGGTTCAATTCTTTATTTAGTGGAACATGTTAGAGGGTATAAGTGAGTGGTAAAATTGTGGTCCCATACTGTGAGGTTATATGAAATACCTGGAAGATTTTTTAGCCAGTAGAGAGATCAAGATTAATGGAACAGATTTGTCTTTGTGGCATAGAGTGGAATGATGAATAAGTGCAAATGATATTTTTTAATTATAAGAAGATGGTCTAACGAGAAATCCTGCAGGCTCTTGACTAGAGGAAGAAAGTGCTACAGAATACCAGAAAATAACCAGTTTGAAATTCATCATCTAAGTTATTTTGTTTAAAAAAAACCCAAAAATGTATTAGAACCTCAAAAACAAAAACAAACAAACAAAAAAAACCAGCAAAAAATAAGATTTTGAGAAATACTCAGATCTCAATTTCTCAAGCATTTTATCTGACTAGCGCCTTGCTTAGTTAAGACCAGGCATCACAAAACATTTTCCTCTCAATTGAATGATATTTCAAGCAGATTGGTTTAGTCTTGGCAGAATCTGGATGTGGTAAGTAAAATTACAACTGACTTTACAGCACATGGCTACTTATGACCTTAACTATAAAATGGCTATTTCTATTCACAATTGTACCTTCAGAAAAAAAGAAAGCTCTAAATGTGATCGATGAAAAATCCTCAGCTACATTTTGGTTTACATTTCTGCCAGTTTCACTGCTTGAAATGCAAAATCTATCATTTTGATTATTCATCATATATATTTTGATCATTTCCTCAGTTGGGACATAGTCAAGGAATCACACAGGAGGACTGTCGAGATGAAACTTTGGAGAGTTCCTTTCTACTTATTCTGTATCAAGACAAAGTTGAGAGCTTTCAGGGTTTTAAAATTTCTTCTAGTAATTTTACTGTAGCAAATACATGTACAATTCAGGCTATTGAGTATCTTGGCTTTGCTGGTGTTTCTGCTATCTTGTTTTGACAGGAAAATCTCCAATACAGCCTTTCCTGGTGTATTCTTATGAAAAGGATTGGTTTAAATACTTTTCTATGCTCTTGTAAAATAATTCTTTGGGGGGGGAAATTTCCTGGCAACTTTAATGAATACACATTAATAAAATCCATGGAAGTTAGCATTCAGATTGAAGAGACACTTGAAGGTTTCAATGTGTCTATCTGCTATAGTTCATATTATCAGTTCAATTGTAAGAGCTGGTAGGTAAGTTATTTTTTTAGTCTTACTCAAATTAATTTTTTTGAAATAATGTATTTTCACTCAAAATATGACTTCTTGTGTTCTCCATTTTGTAAAAAACTGTACAGTTGAATAGGAATTCAAAATGTTAACAATGTTTAAAATAATAACTTAATCCTTATAGTTTACAAAGCCATGGGCATTGTGCAGATCTACACAGCTGCAGCAGAACAGTTGGCAAGCAGATTTGGATGCTAATTCTGTAATTGTAGATGGTAAATGACCAACAGTTCCTTTTCAATCTTTTCAAGTTATTCATGTAAATAAAAGGATTCTACGTGATTCTGTAATTATTTTAGGTGCACATTACAATTTGTCTTCTAGAATTTTGATTCATAGTTCAAGCATTTGTCCACCAAACTGAAAAACAAACCTTCTGTACTTTAATTTCTAGTGAAAAACGCCTTGACCTTCAAAGTCAGAAGAAGGTGAAGGAAAATGTAACTCACCTGGAAGTCTTTGAAGCTTCTTGTGATAGTAGAAAGCATCCTAGCAGTAGAGAAGAACTTAAAGCAGTCATTTGCATTCAAAGATATATAAGAGGGTGGCTTGAACACAGGGCATTCAAGAGAGTAAAGATTAAGGTGATGTCTTGATTGTTTAATCCATGTACCACTTATATTCTAGTAGTGTAAGAATTCTTGATTATTACTATTTTGCTATGAAAAAAAAAACATGCTCAGCTAGTCTGTCTGTCATGGCTGTTCCACACCTTCAGGGTTAGGGAGGATTCAGTGGTAGTGAGTGGTCTGCTGGGACCCATTTCCATCACTTGATCTCAAGAACGCTTTCTATTAGTTTTTAGAAGAGAATGGCCTGTGTGACATTTGATCCCTCTGTCTTCAGAGAGTCTTGGTATACATGCATATTGTACTGTCAGTTCTGGGGCTTGCAGTTTTTCAGGTAGAGAAACAGGCTGTGACTAAGAGACTTTGTTGCACTCTTCTCTCACTCTGTTTTAAGCTTCAATTACTGAAAAAAAAAATCATGGACTCTACAGTATAATTACTGTTTTTCATGTTTGTCATCTAGTATTGCTAAATGAAATGCCAGTTCCTGAGAAATGGCATGCTAGAATGCCATAATATGCACTTTTGCCTTTCACCTCAGAGTTTATACCAAGTTAAAAGAGTTCATGCACATTGCAGGTTGAGTGCTAATGGTGGCTGCATAACTTCAATTAAGATACCATTTTTCTGGTGATGTCTAAGCCTCCTGTCTAAGAAGTATACCATAAGAAAATTTGTACCTAATTCAAATCAGTGGATCAAGTAGGAACTAAGCCATCCATTAAACAATCTATTTTATTAGTTTTCCAGAATCCTAAAACAGGGTAATTAAAATCAGGTCATATTATTTGGTAATCATCAACCTTTAAAAATATTCCTTCACTTTATATACCGGAGGAGAGGGAGGTTTTGCTGCTGATATAATTAATGACAAGGTGAGACAGCATTTCTTGTTATCTACTCCTGGGCTGTAGAAAACAAATATGTATTTTTACTCCCACGACATACTTTTAATCAAAAAAACGAATGATGAACACAGTTTCTCACCTTGCCCAGTTTCAATGTTCCACTTTTCCTCTGCTGAGATGCAGAACCTTGTCTTTCCCCCAAGACTCTGATTACATGCAGATAGTATTTCATATAGTTCCTCATCTACTTCTGTAATTTGGGATAAAATGTGTTTATTCCAAAATAGTTTTATCCGATAGTTTTATCCAGTCACCTTGGAAAGGACCATCCCTTATCAGCGCTATGGAGTAATTGTTTTTACATATCTGTCCATATGAGTTTACAGGAATGGAATTTGTTCTTGCTTTCGTTTAAGATTTTTTTTTTTAAACACTGCACACCTCTTAGTTCTACCTCATCATCTGTTTCTTTAGTCGCCCTTCAATTATTTCTTACAGTAGTGAAAGCGAAGCATATCTGTAATTACAGTCTACAAGTCATGGACCATCCCTACCAGCAGTTTTAAGGTACTACCATAAAATGATAGCCCGCATTAAATGTCAAGCTGGTGTTTTGGATCTCTCTACACCACTTCGGTATTTTGAATTAGAGGAGTGGATGGACAAGAAAAAATGTAAGTCATCCCATTTTTTAATAGTATTTTCTTTTATTTTCATTTTAGTGGTCTGTCTGTTCTTCAGTAATATTCCACGTCTGCAACACAGTTATTTTAAAGTGATTTTTGGTGCAAGGAAGATTTCATGTCTCCATATGCACAGCTGCATTTCTAAGATGTCATTCTGGCACTACGGAACTGTAGGGTTTAGCTTGAATAAAGAGATTCTCCTGGTCACTTGATGAGGAGATTAATTATTAACTATTATCATTATTTTCTCACTTGCACGCTGCACATTGTGATTGTGTCATTGTGTTGCCATTCTTCAACTGTAACTGAGTTAACTGTTAAATGATGGGCAGAGTCACAAACTGTCAGGAAGGAGGATTTGTAATGAGATAGTAGGTGAGAAAGTGCAAAACTGAGTATCATCACAATTTTTTTAACAATTTATCCTTTTCATTCATTCTTGCCAAGTTTTTTTTTTTTCCTAGTATTATTGCCCTATTGTATTTTTGAGGGATTGTGTGGAAAATGAATAGCACTTAAACATCTCCCATAATGAAATAACTAACTTGTATGTTTAGAGAGCCTCTCTAAAGAAGATCTCTGCAGATTTTTTTGAGCAATCCATGTATTGTATATTTTATTCACGGATCTAGTTTTTATAGCTGCTTTTGTTTCTGCTGTTTCCTCACCAGTTTGATGGCTCACTGTACAGTCAAGCAGGTGTGATAGAGAAGATAGATGTTGTTGTTCAGCTGTATTGTAGAAAATTCATGGACACACACACCAGAATAAAAAGCAGTGGTCAGGAGAAGCATAAATGACAATAGCTTGAAGGCATAATCAAGAAGCCACAGACACAAGGGCTGCTTCTCCTGATACATAAGCAGAGAAGTGTTGAAAGAAGAGGAAATAGTTGACTAATACCAAAACTGCCTGTTCCTTAGCTCCAGTTGCTCTGCTCACTGCCTTCTGCATTCTTCTGAATGTTTCTATTTGTGTAGTCCTTATCACCCAAAGGATTATAGGAAGATAATAAGGAAAATAAAAAGCAGTTTAGACTACAAAATTTAATCTAAACTTCCTTTTTGTCTGATCCATTGCCCTTCAAATTCCTCTTCCAGAGTAAGAGGTGGCCATCTCATCACAGAGGATATTTAAGACTAGATGAGCACGTACACTAGAAAATAGCTTTCCTGATGGGGAAAAAAATGAGAAAAAGAGAATTAGTATGAGTTTTCAACCATGCATCAAAACGCAATACTGCAAGTTGGACTTAGGTGACCGTTTTCATACCTAAGGATTAGAAATGTACTGCCTTTTTTTTCTTCTTCTCCTTTAAATAGGCATTAGCATTCCAGAGAAATACAAATGTACCACCCATGAAATACTGGAGTTAGGTTGTAATTGATTCTTATGCCTTTTGAGCTTGATATATATTAATTGTTTATATCTTGATTCCCATTTCTATTCAGTCCTTTAATTCTGCATTCATAAAGCTTTATACTTCAGTGTAAAGTAGGAGGATTGTAATACTTAATTTGAACATATTCAGTGGGTAGGCTTTGAGTTCCCTCTAAATGCCTTACTGATGCAAATCATGTAATCTGAAGATTCACGGCATAGTTTCAGTTTTGCCTTCTAAATTCCATAATCAGGTCTTATATTCCTAACATCACATAGGAAAAAATATATATAATTTGATTTTCCCCATATGTTAGAAAAAATATCAATAAAACTAATTAATTCTGAAAACATAAACATAACCCATATCCTCATAAAAAGGTGTATTCTTGTCCTAAGCTGCATAACTCATAACATACTGTCTAATCCTGGCTGACTGAAAAGTTTGTACTACTCTTCATATTGTAATGAAATGCTGGTTGATGGTTGAGTCACTGATGCTTTAATAGGAAGTCTTAAATTTATACCTTGAAAGCTTCTTTGTTTGTAGATGTGGTAAGATGTTGCAGCCCAATGTATTGTCGTTTTTTGTTGTTTTGTCTTTATGGTCTTAAAGATTAGAGTGCAAACTCTGCCTTAAAAGGCAGATGCTGTCTTTCTGAAATATTAAATTAACATTAATTTGCTCTGCTTTGATGAAGACGGAGAGATGTTATAGATGCTCATGCATAACATAGAGTGTAATATGATCTATTGCTGTTAACTCTTACAGGAAAACTGGTGGTTTTATTAATTAGTAGTAAATCAGCTAGGCTAGTATCATCTGTCTCTCAGGGAGGAAGATTTGCAGAATTTCACCAATTCTGTAAAAATCTGTGAGCTAGGCAGATCAGCTGAAATGTTCCGTGGACATGAAAGTATAGGAGACTGTGAAGCTTTTTATTTTTAATCTGTACTTTTCCTTCCCTGAGCAGTACAAAATAAATCACAAAACACCTCTTTCTGACTTAGTCTCTTTGACTGAAGCTATATTATTTAATATATTAAATTTATCAAGAAAATAATTGACTGTTAGCTTACTGATATAAATCCTTCTTGGTTTTTTTTTTTAAGTAGCTGCGGCAAGGCATCTATGGGCATTTCCAGTAGGATAATAATGGGGACAATGTCTTACACTGTGAGTTTTACCCTAGGGGGAGCAGTTTAATGTACAGCTTTAGGTAAGTTGAGCATATCTGCCAAGGAAAAAAGAGTATTAACCACTATAATTATCTACTTACCTTGACCTTTTTCTACCAGGCTAGTTCTGCAGAGTCCATCACTTTTCCATATTGAGAAATTCTAATACGGGCAAGAGATGGTTTTCAGCCTAACTGTTCCCCTTTGCATTTGATAAGGATGATATGTGAGTTTCTTTACTCTTTAGCGCAAGAGTAAGTCAGCAGTAAACTACCCCATCATATGACCTCTGCATCGGCCCAAGTTTATCAAGCATATTAATTTGATTCTAAAGAAAATATTTCTAAAAAAGAATAAAAGATTCTGAAGAGAATATTTCTAAAAAATACCAGTGCCTAGTAACTTATTGTAAATATGTATCTGATGGAAGCTTCTCTTCTTCAATTTATGAAACAATGTTTTCCAAGAGAGAGTTTGACAAAAAGATGGACAGAAGTGATCTGCCTGAATTTTTGAGAGACTGTGGATATTCAATACCTGCTAGTGGAACACAGCATGTCTTCCAGCTGTTCTGCCTGCGTAAGTGGTTTCTTAAAAATGCTCTACAATGGTACAAAATTTCAACTGCAGATGCTGCAGACTTTGGGGGGTTGGTTTGTTTTTTTCCTTACATGGGTAAAGAAGCTACTATTCTTAAAAGCATAGTCAAGACAAACCCTACCTGATGTTGATGATCTTTTTCAAAAGGGAGCATTTTATCATTATACTTGAAATAAAGTAAATTTTCTAGAATTCCACTGTGCCTAACAATGCTGGAATATAATCCCATACTATCTTGGAATATACTTAAGAGGGTGTAGAGCAATTTTGTGGCAAGTTTACACTTGCAGATGTCTCCAGGCAAAACATTTACCTCCTCTGTAAAGTCAGTGGTGCTTGCCTTCCAAAATACTTAAACAACTCAGCCCAACGAACTAGGTGAGACTTATGGAGGCAGCCTCTTTGGGCACCTCAGAAGTTGAGGTGGGAGATGTCACTTGCAATTTCTCCTCTAGCACACTTTTGTAGCACACTTGTGGTTTGTACTGACATATGTAGGTGCTGTGAACAAAAGCCAGTCTAAACATGAATTTATATTACCTCTGAGTCTTCCTAAGTTTATGGTCATCACAACTGGGAGATTCTTGCGGACAGTGATCTTCATTGGAGGTTACAGTTAATTTTATGTATCAGCAATTCCAAAGAATGCTTTTAAAGTACAACTTTATTTAGTGAGAGAAATCCATGTTTAATTGATGCTTTTGATTTTTAATGACCTATATGTGGTTTCTTTTTATCATAATTTTTTGTATGCTTTCTTCTAGCCAGCTCTCTGTTCAAGCTGCATCTTTGAGAAGGTGGTCTCTTTGAGTGTCTGACCACACATCATACTTGCATATTATCTGCTTCTCAGTGTTGGCTCCTAGTAAATGCAATTAATTTCTCGTGGAAAATCATGTATTACATGTCATTTAGGTCACATTCCTAAGACAGTGTGAATAAGACCAGGTATTTTTAGTCGTTTGCTCAGTCCCCATCACTATGGTAACAGGAGATTTTGTGACTGTGAGACAGATTTCTGTCTTATATCCTAGATTTGGGAGACTATTGCTACTTTTCACTGTGCTCACAGACAGACTAGGAAAGGTTCATGCTTCCCTACTCATTATTTAATTTATTTAGAATCTCCTAGGTATGAAGTGTTATCAAGGCTTGTTCGGCCATTTGAGGCAGTGTGTAGGCTTCTTATTCATTTTGAGTTGAAAACTCTCTCGAATTATGAAAGTGTAAATGATGAATAATTGCTGAAACATGGAGATGTGCCTGTGTCTAAAGGGCACCCATAAAATGATTTCTAACATAGAAGCATTTTGAATAATTGGCACTTATCTGTAAAGTGCCCTCTCTTTCTCAATTTTATAATACAAATGTCATTATTTCTGAAGATAAGTTATTAACAGAGTATAACCTTGCTAAATTTCCTGGGAGAGACACTGCAACTGGTTGAATGTTTTGAATTGCTGAATACTGATTTGATGCAACTGTCTTCTGTGCCAGCACAGAGCATCCCATACCATCAGACTGCTAATCCAGGAATGGAAAGATAAGGGGGAGGAGGGGTATATGTGTCTGGGCAGAATGGTGGAGACATCTACTGATAATTACTATACTGAGCTTTTTTGGGTGAACATTGCATCCTGTACGGCCATGTGACCGATCCATGGAAGGTTAAAACAAGAAAAGGGACCCTGGCCTTGTGGCTGTTAAGTCTGAGCACAGGGGAAAAAAAAAGATTCAGATTTTCTCTTGAAAAATTTCCCATCTCATTTTACTCTTACTGTTGTCTTTTTTTTTTTTAATGAATCTAAACATTGCTGAAAAATCAGGGCCTGTGAAAATAAGCGCCCAGATGTTAAATGTCCTGTCACTTTTCCATTTCCAGTAATGAAATGATGAGCACTGTCTTTGGCTAACAATAATTTAGGCAGGAAAAGTTTGAAGACTTTTTATTTTACATGTTCTCTTGAGAGTTTTAATTATATCCGTCATACATAACTACAAATCTGATTTGTATGGGATCTGCTTATTTGATGTAAAGGATAGACACTGAAGATAAGATAGTAAAATTATCAGAATAAAACAAGAATATTTGTAGCAAAATGCTAATATTCATCATTATATAACAAAGAGCTTGCTGTCAAAATAGGAAAGAAGACTATCTGTTATAAAATACCTGCAAAAAGTGAATTAGAAATATTAGGTGGAATAGAAAAAATATGGAATATATGGAAGACTACTAGACATACTGGTTTGAGTCTCTGTGTTTATACAAGCAAAGCCAATACAATAATCTGACGAAACAAGACTATAGAAATTACACTGTTGCGAACTAAAGAAGACATTGGTACCTGGAGTGGACTTATGGATGCTGAATGGAGACTTAACAGAAAAACATGTTTGTGATTTCCTTTTGAAATCTGCTTTTTAACTTCTGGAGAACAAAGTGAGCTTCCTTTAGGTCAAATGAATTTAACTGCGGATGATTCTCTAGATGTATCTATACAAATCTTGTTCCTCACAGTGTGAGGAAAAATAAGTGACTGCATTACTAGCTAACACATTGCTCACTGAGGAGTTAGGAACTGACTAGAAATAATTGAATCGTTTTCTATCAGTGATGAGGTTTAGCTGCTGGTTTCAAGAAAAAGCCAATTAAAATTAAGGTCATAGGACAGTGATTTTTAGATTTCATACACAAGTAATGATGCTATTTCATCATATTTCAAACCAATTTGTGCTGCTACTTCATTCTGCTATTGAAAAGCAGAATGCCATGCACTATGCAGTCAGGAGAAAACCTCAGTGCAACGCTGCTGTACTTTGTTTGAATAAAATGGAAAAATAGAGGTAATGAACCAATCAGTTTTGGCCATATGCTTTGAAATGCCCATTGAAATTATACCTAATTGTGATGAGAAATATGTCCTTAAATATTTTTCAGAAAGCAGTATTGTAGCCTATGTTTAAATATACTTTTTTTCTCTGATTGATTCATAGTGCTGCATATTCTATTCATGTAAATATTTACATGGAGTTCAGAGGAACTATGCATGCATGTAGGTTAGATATTGGGACTGCTAGTTATTTTGCTTCTAGATTTGCTGAAGAGTCCAGCAGTAATATCTTGTTATTTAATGTATTCTGCAGTCACTGAAATTACTACTGTTAATGCTGGTTGAGACTGGGTTAGGTAAATAGTTATGAGCTGATACTGGTATCTGTTGTTAAGGCAAACTCTTCACAGTTGCAGCATCCTGATAATTGGAGTATTTTCAAGTAAAATGTAAACACAGTAAGGATTTTCTGTGCAATTGGCCCTTCTGAGCTGCCTCTACTAAAAACCAGATTTTGCCACCTTCATATTTGTGATCTTAATAACTAGTCTTGTATTTATACAAAATATCCAGTGTTTAGGCTAAGGATATGAAATATCACATATTCTACTTGAATTTGAATCATTGCCTATAACCAATCTCAATTTATATCAGCTTTATCTCATTGCTGATTGTTCTGCATTTGCAGGGAGGTAGTAAACCATCTCTTCAGTTAAGTACAGAAGTGTCCAGAATTTTCATGTATTTAAATTTTCATATATTAGTGGAAGGTAAAGATTTTTAAAGGAGCTTTTAGGTTGCGGATTGGTCTGGCTTTGATTTGAAACAACAAATGGTAGGGCAAAACAATGGACTCTAACAGACATGTCGAAGCAATATGTCTTCATTACAGTCAATGCCAATTCCCTTTCAAGCTGCAGACAGGGAGGGGAGATGCAGGAGGTCCCCGGGGAATGCTTCCTTGCATGAAGCTAATAGAGGGTAGTAGAGCAGTCCCACATTGCCCTTGTCACAGCCTGTGGTTCAGAGCTTGACTCATGCTGAACCTTCATCATTTTTCAGTCTCTGGACTGTTCCATGATAACTGATGCCTGTTACTGGGGGTCTTGGAAAGCCCTCATGTTTTTGGAGGTTCACCTCAGAAATGGCACCATCTGACTGAAGCTTTCCCCAGTGCACCCTGTAGTTATTTTCTCTCTCTATTCTTCCTTACTGTGGTTCATATTTGTGACATCTTATGCATAAATTGTTAAATATAAACAACATCTAATAGCAATTTCTGCTGCAGTCATGCCAGAAAAACCTTATTTATAGAGCAGGACCCTTCTGTGTTGAGTACCGTGCACATTCTGAAGAAAAATATGCTTCCTGCATCACTGATGGGAAATTGCCTCCTAAAACTGTTTATTTTTCCTTAAACAAAATCTTACAGGACAAGCAACAGGAAACTGTGAATACTGTAATAGGAACAAAGGTGTAATAGCTCTCATGCATCTGGCAGAACACAATACTCAGGAGTTTCTTTCATTGTACCGTTGTTTAATAACGTTCTCCACACCTATGTGTAGTGAGCCCTGAGGCAGACGCAGGCTATCATTATGAACATTTAAGCCAAATATAACATCAAAAATTTGAATTCCACCATGGAAGAACTCTACAAGTGAGTTAGTGATAATGAATAGATGCATTAATAAAATGTCTTAATAGAACTATTGCAAAGCTTTGCATTTCCTACGTAATGGTTGCTGGATCAAGGCTAAATGCAAATCTGATCTAATGTTCCCTTCAGGTCATTCACTATCAACTGCAGCAAAAGGAAATAAAATATGTGTATAGTATACCCCTCTCCTTGACTGCTGATTCTCGTCCGAAAGAATTACAGATTAATATGAGTTTAAAAGGTTGAAGAACTCCCACAACATCTGGAATGTTTGTCAACAAGCATGCAAGGATCCCTGCTGGATCCAAATGCTATCTAATCAATGTTTGTCCACAAGCGTCCTTTCTAACCTACCACATATATACAAACATAAGCCTGTATTTCTCTCTTCGTTTTTTTTTTTTTTTCCTTTTAAAAGAGGGTAAATTTCATGCTTAAGAACTTGATTTGCTTGAGCGTTTTGCTGTTGTCATATCATCAGTATGCTCCTCCTGGGGCTGACAAATCGGAACAGGAAATTCAATTTGGGTTACCCACACAACCCAGAGTACCCTAGGCCAGCCACCAACCTTGTTTTAATATGATTAAAATGTTATTTCTTTTTGACAGTAATAATAGTCCAAAACATCATTATGGATTTATTAAGATATTTTGATAAAAAAGTTGAGACCTAAACAAAACAAGTGATCTGCTTAGTTGATGAAGAGAGTTTTTGCAAGTCTGTTCACATTTTTCATCCTATTTAGAATTATTCTAAAAACCTACTTTGGAACAACAATACAACTATCTGAGAAGTAAATTTTCTCCTTAAAATTCTCCTTTGCTACAATGTCTACAGAACAGTTGACAACCGTTGAACTAGTAGTATGCTGACACTGCTGCCTGTCATCCAGACTGATGCTGTCTTATTTATATTCTCCTGTCTTGTCTCTTCCTCTTATACCTAAGCTATAAAATCTTGGACTGGCTTTTTGTTCCATCTGTGTTAGAATCTGGCACTAAGGGTCTTGTTCTGTGCCTAGGGCTCCTGAGCACTATCCTAATACTAATAGATTGTACAAATAATGATGCATTGTCAAATCTGCTTTAAAGAAAGTTGGGGAATTTTTAAATTTAAATGATGGAACTTCTCTACACTGATATAGGCAGAGTATAAGTCCTTACATTTGACTAGTTTTCTATGCCAGCTGTGTCTCTCTACCCCCAAATATAGGAAGGATGTTACCTATCACAGTGAATCCAGTGGCAAGCATGACAGGATTGCAGTACTTATCCCTCAGTGTACAGCCAGTGGTGGAACACAGAGCAGTGTCTATGCTGGTCTGACTGCTTCTGGGGCCAGTGGTGGAACACAGCAATGCCTATGCTGGTCTGACTGCTTTTGGCACCATCTGGCTGAAGATTAGGGAGAAAAGACCTTCCCTGGGCCAGCATTTTTCATTGCAAGTGCTTATCACAAATTTGTGGCGTGTTACCTCTTGACTGAAGCTTAGGATGTTTTTTTCCCTGCTCTCTCTAATGACACCATTTAGGATCACTGCAATAGAGTGGCTTGATCAAGTTGCTCGTCTTCTCTCTTAGCACTTTGGCCTGTCTCAGGCCCAGAAGGACAATGTCATAAGACCACAACCCTTTCCACGCATCAGTTTGTGTTTTCATTAGTGTCACTACAGGGAATTCATATTTTTATATAAATATTAATGGCTCGGTTTGCTAATATATTTCATGCAATAATATCAAGTGCAATTCATTCCCTTGATGCAATAACACACACATTTTAAAATCTTTTTGAATGTGTAAGTAAATTATCATGTGTGCCACACTGAAAGGGTTAACAAATAATCATAATGCTGCTTTGTCTATTTTACATTTGCAGACTCTCTATCTAGGAGATTTTCCAAATCACCAACTGGTGCATGTAGGCAGTCCCCGTTTCATTATTACAGACAAACATGGAAGTACTGCAGCAGTGTGCACCCACTGGTTTGTCTGCAGCTCATCCTCATCTGTCTCTGGCCTCAAATTTTCTCTTGGCTGTGACTAGATCCTATTCACCTGTTGACATCTCCGACTGTTGCTGTGTTAGTATCCACATGAAGTAAAAAAGGAAGTGCCTTCCGTTAAGAGAACTCATCAAGTTCACTTGTGTCTTAATGGCATTACCAAACTTTTTTTCGTGTAGAATTTGACTTTAGTTCCGTAATTGAATGAACAGCTCTTGAAGGCCCACCAATACTCCTGGAGCAGGTTCATTGCCTCTTATGCCTGAATGGCAGCATATCTGCTAAAACATCTCAGGATGATGTTTGCTCTTTTTGCAATTGTGTTGTTAACTGCTGTTCTGCTTGTTGTCCTCTATAGCACAAGTCTTTACTGCTGCCTAGACAGTTTCCCCATTTTTGAGCATTTGATTATTTCTTTCCAAGTTTACTACTTTGCACTTGTCTTTATTGAATTTTATCGTATTGACTTTGGGCCATTTCTCGAATTCATCAAGATAATTTTGAGTTTGCTCTCCTGTAAAGTGCTTGTAACTGCTTCCAGCATGGTGTCACCTACAAGCTTTATTAACGTCTTCTCTATTCCATTATCTCAGTAGTCATTAATGAAAATATTGAAGAGAACCGGACTCAGGACAGACCTCTCTGAGACCTCACATTATACTTCATCTCAGTTTTGACAGAAAAGTATTTATCCACCCTTTGAGTAGGATATTTTGATCCCTAATAAGAAAAAATGAGTCAGTGGAAAATATGAGCTTAAAGATGAGGTAGCTATTAAGAGATTCACAAATTCTAGCATAGAATAGCAGTATGTGGGAGAGAAATTAAATGTTCACCATTTATTGCTACAAATATGTCTTTTACATGATTTGAGAAGGTTTATTCTCCAATAATACATGAAAAGATTTATTATTGCAGTATTCTTGGTCAGAAAGATATATATTAGGTTTTAAAAGTTCAAAGAACTTCTTGCTGTCTATGGGGAGATGGACCGTATAAATTGACTTAACTACCACCCCTATTAAAATATAATATTGATAATATATTTCAGTATATGCACAGTACAATACATCTAAATAGATATGTGGATATGTATGTATAGTACATATAGAATATATAAAAATAAAGTTGAAGACTTGCATAATATATCTTTAAATAAAAAAAAATCTGTATCCAGTTAAGAGAAATCACTTGTTAAACAGGAGGAAATGTGAATAATCGCTGCTGCCATGCTCCAAGACCTCTTGACAGGGCGATGAATGTAAAAAGTTTGAACATCTTATTTGATAACTATGAAGGCAGAATCATTCTAATATCCAGTTTATGTATTAGTTTACATATTATGTTAGAGTTTCATCTTTTTTTTTTAATTTTTATCCATACTTTAAAAGCACAATAATCTTTCCAATACTGCTGTATTGTAGATAAGTATATATTATTCCCATTTCTTAGATGGAGAAATAAAGAAAAGAGTTTAAATTATTTATCTCTGATTGTATACTGAATTAGTGTTAGAAATTTGGCCTGAATTGTTTAAAATTGGCTTAGAACAGGTTCTTATGCCCATGGTCATCAAATAGGTGATTTCTAAGGAGCAGCTTCTTTTTTGTGTGTGTCTTTCATATTGTGTATGCACATACACACTCATACTTAGTCCTCTCCCCCAGGCACGTACTTAACACACGTGTACCGAACTTCAGCAATTCTTGTTGCCTGTTGAGACAGGTACTACTCATGAAAAAATGGTCCTTGCATTCTTTCTGCCAGTAGTGAATGTGTGCAGGAGTAGGATACAAAGGCTTTTAAATAAAAATCAGACTTGCTTTTTCTGATGAAAAATAGTTGTCAAAGCAGAGAAACTGCCCAACTTGTTTAATAGAACCCTGAAATCTTAACTTTGCTTTGTTTTTTTTTTTTCCTGTTAGGTTTTGATAACTTGGTGCTCTTTAGGCAAATTCCAATCTATCAGTAATAACAACATTCAGCTTTTTGTCATGATTACAAAAGTAGGAGCATAGGGGCTTTGCCCCATTAAAATTGCTTTGCTGATTAACTCTGTTATTAAACAACATCCTTTTCTAGTTGAAAGCAGTGGCAAAATACCTTGTAAAATGGAACAAATAAGTTCTACAGCAAAATGGCTTAAACTGTAAAATTGGTCTATACAACTTTATATTAAAAATAACAGGATCGTTCTATGCTGTCATCTGCTTGACACTTTATTTGCAATATTTTCTTAAATTTTTCCTTACTTCAGCAAAGTTAGTCTTTGCTTTCTGCTGCTATGTAAATTATTTGAGTAACAACATTTTGTTATTTAAAATGTCCTGTCACATGTTCCTGTAATCTATCTTTGCATTTAAAGATCTCTCAGGTTAGATGGCATAAACATAATCATTTGATTGACATAGATATGCTTCCTTTTCTGAAGAATAACCCCCTATAAAACAACTCATCCACCATTCAAACCTAAAGCAAAAAAGAATTCTATAGCAAAATTATATTGTGCAATATCATCACATCAACCATTTGTGATATCAACAATTGATGTTGATATAAACCATTTCTGTTAAGTTCGTGTCCAGACAAATATCTTGAGCTTATAGGTTAAGATTCTGCCCCTTTCACACCTGGTTTAAAAATGACACAGACACAAAAAATGTAATTAAAGAGCTCTATAGTTGTGAATTCTATCATTTAGACATTCTGTGTATGAAGACTTATCAAGACCTTTGTTTCCTTTTGGATTATGATCTTTTTGCATTTTGTTGTTGTAGTAACTCTATATGAAGTAGTATTTCTCAATCTAGTGAGTAATTACTTTTTTTCCCTCTAAATTATCTTTTGCCTTCTATTCAGTAGAAGGATTAAATACTTGTCTGGCTATCAACTGTTATATCTGCTTAATCAAACGCAACACAAAACATCCTCTTTAATCGTATAATGCTCCTAGAGAATTACCAGTCCTTCTACCAGCATGTGATTTGGCTATCAATGTTTGTGTTTCTCCTAAAGAAAACAGACTTGTTTGTCAGTTTTGATGATGAGTAACTTTTTGGTTTTCTGTTATTTGGCTTGCTGGAATTACATTGGTCTCAGTTCTGCTATTCTATCTGAAATTGAGTTTTAGTGTAGTGTCGCTAATATTGTCTGTCACCCAGCAAGAGGCTATGTTTCTGCACTAGGGACATCTATCACTGTGACCATCATTGTTGGAGTTTTCTCCTCGGGTTCATGAATTACTATTTTAATTTCTTTAAGTTGTGCTGAAAGCTGTATACCTGGGGTAATTTCTTTTGAATCCATTGTTTGAAACTGCACCCCTTGCGTTGGATGCGTTTTATATAATGTTGTGATAACCATCCAACTTCTTGACACAAAGTCTCTAGAACATATGTAGAGGATAAGATCCAAGATGTCTTTCTGCTGTAGTTCAAGACAACATCTAATAAATCTCTGTAGTAGATGACTGAATAACCATCAACAGGCTGCATTTTCTTAAAGAAAGTCATCCACACTGTCAGCTAAATACTGCACTTACTTAATATTTTTTTGCCAGTTTGAAAACTATAAAACCCAATGGTTTTCTGCATTTCTATATTAATAAATGTTTTCTTTTAAATGGAAAATAAAAATAAATTAATAAACTAATAATACCTATATCGAGACTTCCTAGTTTCTTATCCAAGAACATGCATTCATGGTATGTATAGTTTAATACAATGATAGATAAAATATCTGTAACTCTTTTGTTAGAAAATATTCCAGATTAAATGATTAAGTCTCAAATAGATATTTCAAAGTGTATTGTCTTCTAAATATACAGACAGGCCCTCACTTGTAGGATTTAATCTAGAGGCCAATGACATCAATAGAAAAACTGATTCAAATTAAGCTCATCATTCCAAATAATTGGTCTTGGCCATAGGTTCAAAGACACATGGGAAGCTCTCATTTAAGTATCGATATAATACTGTCACACTGAGTTAAATATTTGTGTGAAAGTAATTAAATAATGACTTAAGTCACTTACATCCCTTTTTTAAAACAGTTCACGAGATCAGATTAAATCTCTGTAAAACTTAAGTTGAAAGTTTATGTTAGTATAATGAATACAGTTACTAAAGCTGCTTTTGCTATTTTGTTTTTCCAGTACTGAAAGACTATTTGAATGTAAGAGCAAGGGTCGAGGTAAAAACCTAAGAATTAAAAATTAATATTTTTATTAATGTCTTTATCCTGGGAAAAAAAAAAAGGAGCACATGTGTTACACAGCTTGAATTATGGTCCATTCCATTAAATTCTGTAGAAACAATTCAGCAAAGTCCCTGGAAAATGCTGAGATTTTACAAAGATTTATCAATTTCATCAATATCTCTAGGTCAAGGAGAAAATTGGTGATCTATCACAAGAAAGTATTTTGACAATATTCTATTTTATTGATGGCTTCAGGACTGCTTTTTGCCAGAACTTTCTTCCACTGAGGAGTCAGAAAAGAATCTCACTGTAGAGGAATTAGTGGGAACCACTCTGTTTTGGTTGCATGGATTTGGCAAGGTTAATGGTATGTTTTGTGTTAAAGGCACATGTAAACATTTGAAATTGCATGATCCAGAATAGAAATTGCATTTTTATTAATTTTACTGTCTGTCATGGCATAAAGTCTTTGCCTTTTTAAAATAAAAATGCACCTGAGTAACAATTAAAAGTTATTTAGACTTTCACAGCTTGATCCTATGCTTCCTGCAGTTGAAAACAAATCTTCTACTGACAGTAATGATACAGGAAAAGAAAGTTTTTACTTTCAGAAATGACCAGGAAGCCATTGCTATGTGTAAACTTGTATTTCTTAAATATAAGCCACTGCTTTTATATTGCCAATTTCATATGGAACATTGGTACATGGAAGAAGTGGGATTTTGAAAAGCTCATAGAGCTATGTTTAGACTGTGTGACAGATTATGGTTTGGTACACTTCAAAACTGTGGACCCTTGATCAGCCAGGGCAGAATTAGGCCTTTTGACAAAGCACTAGGAAAAAAAGTGCTAATTACACTGGTTCTTCCTTTCCCTTGACTATGGAGTAGTTCAAGCAATACCTCATGCAGAGGAAATCTGCATGTACATTTTCTGTTATTAAATACATTGTCAGTGATACCTTAACATAATAGCTCATGAAATGTACTGGCCACAGATATAATTATAGAAATTACAGGGAAAGGGAAGAATGTAGAAAATGGAGATTAACTACCCCAAATGTTCTGAATATGAATCCTAATAGGTAAATCCATTTTTTGGTACAAAAGGTACAAAAGTTCAATTTGGAACAATATGGAATTCTTTTATTCTTCTGAGTTCAGCTCATACATAATTAAAATTTCACAAGAACTATCACCTGCATGAAATTTCATCCAACTAGTGAAAAATTTGGCATAGTAGCTTATCTTCTGCCACCTTTAAAGGCAGAAATTTCATTAAGTTTTAGAGGATCACTGTTTATAACCTTGGCTCTGTCAAATGCAAACATGTTCCTAATTCATCTTTAGACTTCATCCATAGGCTAAACAAATTTCAAGGCATATAGTTATCTCTTCACCTCAAGACTACTGATAGTGTTTGTTTGTATACCCCAATTAGGAGGTAGTAAAGCACACAGAATTTTTATACTTTTTTTCTAGGTGGTGTAACTCCTCCATCCCTTTAAATGAACATAAAATGGAGGTAGACCTTTCTTAAATGTTCACAAAAAGTAACGGGCCATGGTGCTTTGTGGAAAACCTGAGATGGAATAACACCTGTAATAGCTGTTTCCCTGACAGAGCCTTTGTCTGTTGCCTTAGGAGATGTAGCTCATCTATGTTTTCCATTTACGCCTTCTCTAAAGCATGATATCTCCTAGAAAGAGTACATTTCAGCTTGCACAGTTTTCAAAGTACTATATACTGTGTGAAATACAAATATGTAGAACGGGCTTAATTATGGAAAGCTGTTTAACCTTTCAGGCTATCAAAATGCCCTTTGTAGAATACAGTGAGCTTTGAATGCTTTTAACAGAACCTTAAATACAAAATCATATTTTAAGATATAAGCCAGGGCCAGCATTAGGACTTGCTCTCTTGAAAAGCAGTGGCAAAGTTCTCACTACTTGTAATGGTGAATGATTAGGGGATAACATAGGAGACTCAGAGTTAACTCCTGTATGCCATCCACATGTTCCCCACCACCCTGCTGTCCTCAGTTAATTTTTATCAACATGGGAGATGAGGTTAATTTATATGAAGTAACAGCTGAAACTTTGAAATTCTGGTGTCTTTTGTTGGTTCATGTCACAACCTGAGTGTTATTTAAACATCTATTTTTTTCATATTTAATACTGGATATACTCTAGAGGCCTCTTTAAAACAGCTAATGTTCCCTTTGGCACTGAAATCCACTTACCTTAACTGACTTCTGTTATACTTCAACCTGATTCTCAGAGTCACAATGGTAATATTCATTTTAATGTCCCAATAGGCTCTTAGTATTCATCAAATATTTGATTTACATTTCTAATAAGGCTTACGGAATGCAGAAACATGAAACCCATACTCTGCCATGATTCTAACTACTGTCTCTTTCATTAACACTGTGAATTATTTCTCCAAAATAATTAAAATCTGTAATTGAATATACTAGAATAATTTTGGAAAATTAGTTTAATTATTCCTGTGCTTCTATTTGGAAAGATCACATAATTTATAATAACAGAATAGGCAAATATGATTTTACTCTCCCAGACTTCTTTTGTTTATAGTTACCTTTTAAGAAAACATATATACTTGAAATTCATATGCTTGTTAAGCAACACAGTTACAATGTAGATATTTTGTACTCCAGAATTCTACTGGAAAAAAAAATCTCAGAAGTATTTCAACAATTAATAGGTGTGTTCTTCCCTTTAGGAATTTGTTTTTTCTATATGCATACTGTAACACAGAAAGTATTCTTCACCTGAGCTAACTGTTGTATATTTAGCCACAGTAAAACTGAATATGCACGTGAAGCATGTATACTAGATGAAGAATTACTTATGCACCAGAAATCACCACACTATGTATACAAAACCAAAAGCGCAACTGAAATAACTAGGATATGAATTGAAAGGGTTAAAAATTCCTGGCATAGCCGCACTTTTGGAAGTATACTGCTGCTGTGTAGGCAACTGCAAAGTCTTGTTAGGGTTCATCAGTGTCTTCCTGTGCAAGAAACTAAAGGAGATTTGTGATTCATCAGAGGCATGACCAGAAGGTCTGAAAACTGGCCATAAACCTCTGAACAGCATTTTGCAGCTGCTACTGCAACATATCGAGTTGTGGGACTGAATGGCATTTTGACCATTATAAACGTAGGCGGGAAGTATATTGAAGAGACCAGAAAAACTAGGCTAAGAGAAAACCTGAACTGGAAAATTTTTAGCAAAGAGAACTGGAGTGAAGAAATAGGATGAGAGATCAGTACGATAATAAAAAGACAGATATCTTAGTAACTTGAAAAAAAATTTTAAAAAATCTTCAAATTGTGGGGCTCCAACTGCCCCAGGGATCCCAGTCAGTTCTTTGGCATGATGGTATCTGCTAGGGACCTGCTCCCAGCAATGGTTATCTCTAAATTCTCTGAGTTATTGGACTGATGTGGTGTGGGTAAGCATAGGGCGTGCACAGCTATACCAATGCCTTGCTCACATATATAATTCTAGTTATACAGAGGGCTTGCAGGTGAATGGCTTCCAAGCTGGCAATACTGCCGTGCCTACAAACAAATGCCTCGTAAGCTACTGATTGGGGAAACTGGGATTGCTTAGCCTGTAGAAGAGGAGGCTGAGGAGAGACCTTATTGCTCTGTACAACTACCTGAAAGGAGGCTGCAGTAAGGCGGGGGTTGGTCTCTTTTCCCATGGAACAAGTGACAGGACAAGACAAAATGGCCTCAAGTTGCACCAGGGGAGGTTTAGATTGGATATTAGGAAAAATTTCTTCGCCGAAAGGATTGTCAAGCATTGGACCAGGCTGCCCAGGGAAGTGGTTGAGTCCCCATCCCTGGAGGTATTTAAAAGACAGGTAGATGTGGTGCTTAGGGACATGGTTTAGTGGTGGACTTGGCAGTGCTAGGTTACTGGTTGGACTTGGTGATCTTAAAGGTCTTTTCCAACCTAAACGATTTTATGATCCTATGATTCCTGCTGTGGTAATCCTTGTACAGCACATTTGTCGTGTGACGCACCCAGCACCTCTCATTCACAACCTGCACTGATTCCTGTTTTTTTTTTTTAGTATGGTTTGTAGTGTTAATTTGAACTTGCAAAATTTTAAATGTCGTGTGTGTGTGTGTTACTTCAGGGGTTGCTTTTGCTGCATGATGGAGTATAGTTTATAGCACTGCAGGACTAGCTCTTGAACCAGGACAATACCAACATGCCAGCACATGTGTGGAACCTGGACTAATTAGCCTTGCTAAGAGATGTGGCTAATTAGTCCAGACTTAACACAAATGCTTCTGGGAGCTGAGCTGGTATTGCTGCATGGTAATATGTCAGCCTGCTAATTCATTCAGAGCTCTCTGCAGGATCTCTGAGTGGACTGGGTCATCAGCTACGCCTTCCGATGGCTCCCGTTTTGCGAGACCTTATGGCACGGAAGCTTTTAGGCTCTCACCAGCGTTAACCGCAAGGAACAGACAAAGGCGTCCAAGATGGCTTCTTTATTCTAAATTTTGTTTCCATACTCAGTCTGACAACATTTTCTGTTCTTCAGTCGTGTCAGAGGCTTGTTGAGCTTTCCATTCTTCTCTGTCTCGCTGGCTCCAGCAGGTGGATCTTCAGTGGCAGAGTCCCCTTTCCAGTCCTGACAAGGCCACAGGCTCTGTGCAGGGTGCAGGGGACACTATTGATCAGTGCTCCAAGCTTTCATGTTTTGGCTTAGTCATTGTGAAGCAGCTGAGTGAGGAGACAGTGAGCAACGCAGAGAGTCAACTGCTGGATCAGGCACCCACCGCAGGTGTCCTTTACAATACCTTCCCAAACCCAATATCAGGAAAAGTGGGATCAGATTTTTTTTATCTAAAGACAATTATTTTCTGTAGTAGTGATATGAGAGGAAAGGGATGGAATCTTTGATTCTACCTCATTTCAGTCTGTTTCAAATCACTAGCTGGTATTTTGTCACCTAACTTTGCTCAGTTTTGTATTTAGCTCCTGCAAACTCTATGAAAATGTTGCAGACTGCAGGACAAATAAAAGGACAAATAAAAGCCATGTGAGGGGAAGATGGGGTGCATAGCAGGAGAGGAATAGTAGGCTATTTCCCTGTGTTCTTCCCTCCAGGCAAACAATGTTAAGTGGTTGAATTGCTTAGTGAATATTACTCTTTTCATCTGGTCTTATTCCATATATTTTACCAAACTGAATAGTGATTATTAATAATAAGTGAGATTTTAATAGGTCTTATAAAAATACTGTTCCATGTAAAGATTGCTGATTTAGCCCCAAAAGAGCTATTACAACAGCTGTGTATAATCACTTTTTTTCTGAAAGAAATACTAGAGTTCGGACAGCTGGGGCTGCGTGTGTGATGGGGGCAGAAAATAGCTTTTATTGTTGTCCTATTATTTCAAGAAAGGAGATTATTGAGTAACCTAAGAATTCTTGGAGCTGTTTAGCACTTTCCCTGTTCATGCCAGCGAGAATCACACATTTACTGCTAATGAGCAGAATGCAGCTTTATGACTTTGTCTGAATATTTTGCCTGAGATGACTTCCTTTCCTACTAAAATCATTGGCAGAACCCCTCCTGTTGGTTTTAATGAGGAAGGATTGGACCTTTAATAAGCATCACAGTCACGTAAGCTTGGGGTTTGTTTTTTTAGCATCGTGCTTTTTAAGTGTTTTTAGTTACTGCCTGCAGTGTATACAGCTGTGAACTTGGATAATAAATAAGGATTATTTCTATGAAGAAACCTTTGGCAGCAATTTTTGCTTTGCTGAGGTAAGCTGTTAGTCATCTGCCACCAAAGGGTAATCAGCTAGATTTTAAATATTGCTGTGTCTTTCTACTTTTACTGTATTTTTGATTAGTCAATAAATACATGTTCAGTCTATTTCCAAAGCCCAGCAATCAGTATAGATGCAAGATACATTGCTGAAAAGAAACAAACCGACAACAGCTAATTGTAAAGCTTTTGGTTGTTCTAAGAAAAGGTTGGGCTCACTTGGAAATTAGTGGAAGGTGGTAAAGCTTCATTATAAAAACATCACAACCAAAAAATTGTGTTGACAGGTGGTAAAGTACATTCTCAAGACTGAATAAACTTATTCACTGATACTAAAAGTGAAGCCAGAGAAACTGCACTCCCTGATGCTAAGGGTGAATTTGAGCTTGGGTACCCTGCAGGCAAACACAATTCAGATTCGAAAGCTTAAGTTTAGACTTCTAAATCCATATTTGGGAACCTGCCTGATTTTCAGGAGTGCTTAGTACTGAGTCAAGGAGAGTGTCTTGTGTAATAAAATAAATATAGAGGTAAGAGAGGAATCATAGTTTTCTATTCTTGCTTGTAACGAAATACTTCAGAGCCAAAAATCCTTACCATCCTAACTGTCCCTCCTGAATCCCCAAACAAAAAGTGCTGAAAAAGTCTAAGAAAAAGTCATAACAAAATGTATTGTGTAAATGGACTTGTTTGGCATATTGAGTAAATAAAAATGGCAATGGCCTGACATGGTTAAAAACCAATAGATATATCTTGACTTACAGGTAGCGAGTTAGGAAATGAGCTGTTGGGGTTCTTACTTACCCAGCCGAAAAGAGAGTTATTAGTTGCATTACAGGCAAACTGGGCATGTGCTATATTCAGTCATTGGATGTACTGCAACAATACACCAAATAAAAAGTAATCGTTTAGCCAGATCTAAAAAAACTCTTCTGATAAATAAGGAACATGGCATATCATCAAGTATTTTTCTGCACCTCTGCTATTGTTTGTCTGGGATATGGAGGCAGAGAAGGACATGTGCACTATGCAGATGACTTTAGGTTCAAATCTGGTTTGAATAAACCTCTACTTGGTATTTTAACTTGTAAAGCCTTTAGCTGATAGCAAAAGATTAGGATGCATAATATTGCTTCACTTAATATTACTTGCTTAAAAGGACTTCATTCCTTGGAATAATCAAGATCGTATCTGTTATCATGTAGAAAAGTCTTTCTCTTTTCCACCCAGATCAGTAAGAGGAATTTTCATTAAAAAAACCCGTAAATAGATAAAAATAAAAATTGCCATGACACAAAATAGTCAGATTTGATTATACAGTTATAACAGATATGAATCTGGGAGCATTTTAAGGCCCATGGATAAAACTGTCAAGAGAGACTTCTTAAATATTCCACTTCCAAGATGTCAGTCAAGTTTGTAATGTAGGTATGGATGCTTGCAGATGTTCAGCTATTAATTTTCCACCGCTGTATCTTCAACAGTGCATCAGCATGTATGTCATATGACATACCAAAGGACAGAATTTAAGGTTTCAGTTGGATAACTTTTACTTTATGCCACTTTTTTTCAGACTATGCCAGTTTTTAGGAGAAAGCTGTCCTTCAGCTCTTTGGGCTATATTCAGTCATTGGCTCTATTTCAACAATACATCAAATGAATTGTGCAATCGGAGCATAGAAGATGAATTTATTAAAAACGTGTGCACCACATTGTTAATTTTGCATATCCCCATTTGTTCTTAATCTTTGGAATGTAGTAGTGCCTTAGAGGACATCAGCAGATAATGGTAGGCCAACATATGAATTTGAGAACTTACAGTATTGCAAAAAAAGAAAGTAAAAGAACCATCCTAAAATTAAGAAGCAGTGTAGAGAATCCAGTAACATAAGTAATTCTAACACACAGTAATAGTCTGAGGAAAAGTGAAGCACCTACAAAGCTGGAAAATGTATTGCAGCCAGCCAGTGCTTAGCTGCCATGGATGGCAGAAGAACATACAAAAGGACTAGTTTACAGTCAGGTCTGGGAAGCAGGGCACAAAAACAGAACTACAGAGGCTTGGGAATTATGCCCAGTTCTGCTACAGTCTTACTAAGCAACCTGAATAGTTGTTTCATTTTTTTGTTTCTCCCCAACAGAGTTTTGACTATTCCTGACCTGGTGTTACAACATGGATGTTGATGGGAAATCAAGGTTTGGACTGTAAATTCCTCTGGGCAGAGCACCATCCTGTGTGCTTGTACAGTGCCTGGCACAATAGGGCTGGTATCTCTGTAGGGGACTGAAGGCATTACTGTAATATAAGTATCAATATTTTAATCATCTGCCTTATTTCATCTGTTATCTCACAATTGTTTAGAGTAATTTGTACATTTGTTTCCTTTGCACATTTAAAATGGTCCCAGGGAGACTTCAGTGGATTGAGGTTCATGGATTATGTGCACCTGATTATTCAAATTCCCTGCACCTGCGGGGGTTTCTTTTGATATTGCATGTTTCAAACTGAATGTTCGCTAAATACAATGAATTTAAAATATGGAAAAAATGAATTAAATGAAAACATTAGAACTGCATCTAAGTTTATAATCAGCATGATGTGGGGGATGGAAATGAATGTGGAACCCAGCTGAACAGTGTGTTGGCATAAGAACTCTTGACTTACAGCTGTTCCTTTGTTCTTTTTTGTTAGTTTTACAGCATTTTTTTTCTAGAAAACCTTACTTTGCATGAAAGACAAATTCATACTAGAAGATTGTTTAGCTTTGTACATCATAATTTAAACAGTGTGAATTGAAATCTGTTAAAGTTGCACAGCATTCTGATGGAGTGGGCAGTTTAGCCTAATAGGTCACTTCTGTACAAAATTAAAAACTAGTCTTTTCTGAAATGTAAAAATCAACCTAGACAGAAATATTCTTACTGTCTAGTAAGGCTAACACGTCTTTAATACCAGAATTACTGAGATAAAAGAAGAAAATAAAAATCCATTACAAGAACTATACGTGGAAATTGCCTGTAAATAGCTTTTGTAGACATTGTGAAAGAATGAGAGAGATGGGTAAGAGTGGAGGACTCTGGTAAGCTTTCCTAGCCTACTGCAGGTAGTTCTGAGGTCCTCCGAAGGCATGGTTTCAACTGTTGCTTTTTCCACAGCGTAACTGGTGAGGAAGGCCACCACACATTTTTCCTGTGAGAGCACAGATTAATTCAGGTTGGAAGGAACCCAGGAGGTCTGGTTCCACCTCCTGCTGAAAGAAGGCTTAAGTATGAGGTCACACCAGGTTGCTCAGCATTTAATCCAGTATGATCTTGAAAACCTGCAGGAATGGAAACTCCACAGCCTTCCTGGGCAGGCTATTCCCCTCCTTGACTGCCCTCATGGTCAATATGTTTTTCCTTTTATCTAGTCAATATACTTTGGTTTTCTGCCTGGGACATGGTATTTCAAGTTCCAATGCTTTACCTAACCTGAAAAGATACAAATCTGTGTTTCCAGCCTCTCGGATTAATCTCATAATCGTTGTGATATAGGCTGGTTGGGTGGGTTGGACTGTATTACCTGTTGAAATTGTTCTGCTGCGCAGAAAAGACTCCATGAATCGCTAGACTAGAGAAACAGATCTAGGGGCAGCAGGAGTCTCGTCTTGCGGCTAGGGGAGAAAGGGACTAGGAAGAAGAGGCATTTGGTTTCTGGTCCATCATGTAATAATTGTTGTTAGGCATTTCATGTTAAATAGTCACCAGTTAAAGTACATGACCAGAAACATAACTCAGGTTTCTTGCTACCCATAGGAGTATCCTGTTTACTGCATTAAAAAGTCATGTCATGGTTCTGGGATTTTGTTTCTTCCACAGTTTCACCTAATGAAGCTTGAATACTTTTTGCCCAGCTTAAACAGGAAAGGTATCATATCCTGTATAGCCAGGTGGTAAGAGATCTGTTCAAACAGATGGACTTTGAGCCTCCTCCCCCTAAGGCGGTTTGGCCAATCAATGCTTTAGCATCAGTGCTTTGATTGCTTGCCTGTTACAGAACAGAAAGCACTTTCACTAACCCCTCTCCTGGACACCTTAGTGAAAGTGCTATATTTGCCACTCAGTGCTTAGATCCTTTCTGCGGCTACGTGTCAACCCATTGCTCACAGAACAGCCACTGACTGGCTCCGTCATGAGGCAGGTTTATTCCCTGCCAGGATGTGAATTTGGTTCAGGTTTAGGTATTTAAGTCAGTCTTCATTAGCTTTAATGGCAACGGTGTTAGATGAACAGCAGAAGTGTCTTTCCCACCAGTGTCTGCCCTCAGGTTCTTCTATTTGCAAGGAAATTAGAACACACAATAACAAAAATATCTCTAATTTCTCAGGTTATTATTATTTTTCTTTCTTCCTTCCCACCCTTTTTTGAATACCTGTTCATTTGTTGCAGAAATTGTAGTGTGCAAAGTGCAGAGCTGTTAGGGTGGAAGGGTTAGTCTCATGGTTCAGGTGACTGAGTGCTACTGCAAGGGACTGGGTTTCTCTCCTATCTTCACCACCATATTCTAATGGGATCAGCAGCAGCTTTCTTCAATCAGAGTTTTCACAGATTTTTTTTACAGATATTTTCTGTTTATGGACATGCTAAAAGCTCATGTGTAAAGTACAAGTTAATAGGAGCTGTATTTTAAACGTGTGCACTGCTACATAAATTACAACTTCTTCTCCCCCTGGAATACTTAGTTGTATCAAAGAAGGCACCCAAATTAGTGAATATTTAGCAAAGTGGCCTTCATCTCTCTGTGCTTCAATTATATGATTTCTTAGAGGTGTTGGGAGGATAGATTAATTATAGTGAGAGCTGAGAGCACCACAAAAAAGCTGAGAAAACCACAAAAAAGCCTATGAAGAAATTGGTAATTTTGTATTCAGTGCAGAGTTTTGATGATGTGTGCTAAATAAGGTCTGGAATCAAACATAGAAGGATGAAGATAAAAAGAAAAACTGAATAGCTCCCCATTCAGTTAGTGTCCATTTTATACACTGAATAAGTAAGTCCTGTAAGGGGGAAAAATGCAACATTAGTTCTCATATTTTATAACTCTCGAGTTCTTGAATCTGTAAATTTAATATTTGTGTAGCATGAGATTAGAGAAAATGCACAGCGGGAATGGCACAAAAGAGTGTTCTTCCATGAGGACATCTCACAGATTTCATTTAAGCAAGATATAAGAGGTTGTGCAAATTTTTATGTACAAAGAGCTTTTGTTATTGTTGTTGTTAGTGCCGGAAATGAAGCTGCTTGTTATCAGTAAACTTCTCAGCAGCTGCCTAGCCAACAGGCTGCCACGTTTCCTTGTCCAGCTACGCGGTGCTGTGTACAGCAAGTACCTCTGGGGGTAGTAAATAAACTTGGAAGGGATCTAATATTCCTGAGCTAACATGATGGGCCTGCCTTTTTGTGAAAAGGAATTGAAGTGTGGGATTCAGATACATGGGAGCTTAATTTTTAAGCTTTATGATGAGAGGTACAGTCTTTACTGCCCTCACCTGTACTCTACCTGTTTAAGTCTCCTGTGTGAATTGCAGTCCTCTCTGGAATCAAAAGGCAAAGGAAGCCTCAGTTTTTAATTTCTGCCTGTCAGTCACTCGAGCAGAATTGATGACCCATTCACAGGGATTACTAAAGCTACACAGGCAGGAACCCATTTGACAGGTAAAGGAAAACTCCCTTTTTGTTTGGTACCTTCATGGTTGTAATTAGCATTTCTGTTTTGTTCTAATTATAGTTTTTGTATCTTAGCCATTATGCTAATGGTGTTGTTCAGTAGTATGTGAGATTGCATTCATTATCACTGGTGAATTAAACCTTTATTAAAGAAAAATTCCCCCAGGCCTCATTCTGAAGTTAAGTAATTATTCATTTGGTTTTATCCTGGCAATTAGCTTATATACTGTAGCACTCATGATTGAGTTTCTATACCTCCCCAGATGAGATTAACCCACCATGGTAAATAAATGCCTAATAGCTCCCAACATGTTGTTTTAAGCGCATTATTATATAGAAGAAAAAAAAAAGACTCATCATTCAGTAAACCAGCTTTCGCGTTCCCAGCAGACAATACAGTCAGAAGGAGATTGTGCTGGACATTTGGGGCTTTGTGGAGCAACAGTAATAACAAACGAGTTTATGAAGCCCTCCAACAGAGCAGTTAATTCTTCCTTCAAGTGCAATGACTTCCTTGGTCAATATGCTTCATAACTGAGATATACACTATACTCAGCCGCACTCACATTGGAAATCAAGCCTTCTGAGAGCTTCCAGACATAAATAAATTTCCTGGATGATATAGCCTAGCTCTCAGTCATGAGAGGGGAAAAAAATGTCAAGGAAAATCTTATTAGCCCACCCCTGCATATTAACAGTTTGTGAAAGCCTCACAAGCACTATTGAATTCAACAATACTTCCCTGAAGAAAGATGAGGTTTTATGCCTCTTTTACCACCAGAACATGGAGGCATGGAGAAATTAGGGATTTACCAACAGCCACACAAGAAATCATCAATAGAAATAGATTCTGACTGTGGCTCCCCTGTGGCCTAATCAGATGTTTTACTTGTGTTAACAGTTTTTTCTCTCATGTCTCTTTTTAGCACACATTCAGTTTAGAAATCTCTTACAAAATGTGAGTCAAATGCATTAGAAGTCTTTTTTAACTGATCCACTTCATCTTATGCTGTTCTATGGGGAGAGGCAATCATTGTCCTGCCTTTAATTACAGCTACAGTTTTTAGAAGTACTTTTAAATGGAAACACCTTAACAGCATTAAATGAATCAATCAAGCATCCTTGATTCCATACAAGACTTCAGTGATGGCTCATATATAATCACTGCATAAGGTGAAACATAATGTGCTACCACAGCCACAACATTAATAAACTACCTGAGAGTTTTGCCTCAAGAAGTAATTTAGGATTTGACCTTGAATTTGGGTAGCTAGTATATATGAAATGCAGGCATTACCTCTACTGTGTTGTGAACTCAGCAAATTTGCACAGATAGATAGGAAAAATTAGTATACATTGATTTTTGATAAGCATCATTTAATCTCTTGTATATTCTGGCAATATCTACCACATACCCACAGGATCTAGGAACCACCTTAAACATCTCTGCTTTCAATTCCAAATGCAAGCTGCATGTCATTAACCTTGCCTCAATATCAAACATGTGAAGCACAGCAGACATAAAATAAATAAATGAAAAATAATTTTGAAAACTGCCACATAATTTTCCCATTGGGAAAAAAACAGAGCAAAAGAAAAAGGGAAACACAATGCTGTTCCTCTCCTTTAATGCATGTCATGAAAGTATTTCACTTCATATTCTCAAAGTTTTCTGCCTCACCTGCACTAGTATCAATAGAAGTTGTATGTGTAAATATATTTGAGTTTCCGGGCCTCAGCTCCATGCAGCTCAAGGTAGGATGAAAATCTGAATAGAATTCAAGGTCATTAGTAAATCATATTAAATTATGTATTATATGTGGAGTTATCGATCGCATAACACAATGCAATATTGCTTACAGCAGGTGTTATCGCACCTCTTGGGATACTAAAGAAGTTGCTTGTTTAATATTTATAAGGTGTTTTAAAATAATAAAGTGATATGTTATTGTACTGTACTATATCTCATTACTCTAGTCGGTTTGAATTGTGTACTGTAACACTTCCACATAGAAATCATTCTCTTCCAAATGTGCTTTACAGACCACTGCATCCATTGAAGGCTCAGTGGCAGTATGGTGCAATGATCAGGGAGGTTCTACTTCCAGGCTTTGCTCGTAACCACTTTGTGGAGTAGCAATTACATCACTATGGAAAGAAAGCTCTCATCAACAAAAACAAAATTGCAGATACGACCTGTTGATCAGTCCAAAATGAGTGCTAACTGCTATTCAGGAGGAAAGGGAGGAGTAAACTTGGATTTCAGCTGAAAAATCATCCTGTCAGATTGCATTAAGAAGGCTTCCATTTTTAATTATGTGTCAGTTATTTCGCAGCAAACTTTTTCTGCTTATCAGTAAATCTGTTTTTGATTTCCACAACAGCAAAGGAAATCAGGCTGGGTTTTTATTCCTCCTGCATTATTAGAAATCATGCTTTCATGATAATGAAAATCCTGAAGACCAAATTCTTTCTTCACTGATATCTACTGAAGTGAAAAGCTGCCTGAGACCTGACCATCCAGTGTTGGGATGCCAGTACATAATGCCATGCCCCAGGGCATCCGTTGCAGTTGTGCAAAAAGAAAGTAGGTTTCCTCCATGTATAAATTATCCACAATATGGTAGTTTTTTAATCATGGCCCCTCAAAGTTCTCCAAAACAAAAAGTGGAAAAGAAAAGACAGGAAGAAAACTAGAAGTCCGGAATTTTCCACTGCTGAAATTGTCTTCTGTTGACTCTTACCGTGGATTTTTGTCCCTGCAAGAATGGGAGACCTAAACCTGCATTCTTAATTGAAGAGAGACATTTTTAAAAAAAATGTTGATGACACAAGTGATATTCAACTATCCTTTGATGATGGGACATCAGACCAGCTGAGGTAGGCAGTGAGCTGTTAGGCAGAGCCTGTCAACGCATTGATTCTGTTTCCAGACACTTTTGCCTCTACCAAGAAGTGCATTAGCTGCTGTGCATGCTTCTACTATAGCAGATTAAGTTTTACAAGCTTGTTTAGTTAGCAAGACTGATTATTTTTCTCTTTTGTGTAGGGAAAAAAGCACTCCTGTTTATTCTTTTGAAAATTACTTTCTTATTGAAATGCTGAATTTCCGTTAATTTTGTCATAACTGTACTCAGTGTAAACAGGAAACATTTGCAGTTTGAATCAGGCCATCATATAAAAGTAGAAGATATTTCAGTGGGAGAATTTTGGAGATATCTGTTTGAATGCTCTGCTGTTTTATGATGGTATTACAGAGAGGACACTAGGAGGTTGTGAGAGGAGTGAAGAGGGTTTGGTTTGAGCAGTTTATTGCCTCTGGTAGGCACTCCAACAGTGAAACTTGTGCAAAGTATTTGAAATTGTTATTATCATTGCAGAACGGTAAAAACCATATCCAGTTGGAGAGAAAAGGACATTAAAGGTGTTCAAAGCTAGCTGATTTAATTGGTTGCTGAGCAGCATATTTCTCTCAAAAGGCCTTGAATGTTAAAGTATTCAAATATATCAGCCTTACATTAGAGCAGTGTCTATGGAAGTTGGAAAACAGTGCAACTCTAGCTTGCTTGTTGCTTTGCATCACTGGCTTCAGTGGTGGTCATAAGAACATATACCAATCATAGCAACAGTTTTTAATTTTAAATTAGTAGAAAAAAAATCTGGCTGAAAGGAGATATTGTTGATTTTCTATTAGGGTCCGAGTCCTTGAAGTGGCAAACTGTGAAATGATGACTATAGAGGCTGATTAGGAAAACAGGCCTTGCTTTGTAGGGAGAGGTCCCCAGTGCTGTTGCGTTAATGAAATCTGATCATCTTGAGGAAACCTTCCAGATATTCCAGTGAAAAGGTGCTAAAAATATATTTATTAATGGTCTTTAGAAAAATGTTAGCTTCATATTTTATATGCCATGGCCTCATTCACATCTGAATCACACTGATTCTCTGAAATGTTCAGGAAATAAATGTTAGTCCATTAATTATTTTCACATATGAGATATATATATATATATATTTACTAGATATGGGATTCCTAAAATTTTCAGCTGTAAGAATCAGCTGTAATATACAGCACTTTTTAAAAGATAAATTAGAAAAACTACCCATTTCAAAAGAGTATTCCAGAATATATATACAACAAGGAAGTTCAGGACTCTAATTTCTTTTTATTTTTAGAATCCTTGTAGGAAGGTGGTCCTTAACCATGGTAATCTTGAAAATATTGGTGGCCACTTGAAGTCAGGGATCTTAATTCTGTAGGATACCAAACCTGCTATCTACAGTTAGGGTATAGATGATATTAGTCAAATTTGCCCCTGAAATTTCCTTTGTAAATAGAGTGAAAGTTGGGATATACTCAGATTCTGCTGTGGTAAGTCTTGACAGATGTTGGCTTGAGTAGTCACCATTATAATATGCTTTTGAAAACCTGCAAGTTTGTTTCACCTCCATTTGGCTCTGTCTTTTAAGTTTCTAGGTATACATCTATGCATTTACTCCCACTGCAAATGTGAAGAGAGTATGAGGAAAGTTTTAGTAAATTATCAACACCACTTTTTATAAAATTTGAAAGGTGCTTCAGATTTCTGCTGACATATGATAAGAGCTAATCTGCAAGTAAAGAGATCACAACATGCTGTGCATATGAGCAGAAGGGTAAGTTTTTTATTCCTGTCTGATACCTGTTCTTTTCCAGATTCCCTTAAAAGGAGCTGGGCAGGAAGATACCATTCTTGAGTCTTACTGAAGCACATTTGAGTTCCATTGTCATAATGACCAAATTAAGCTTCTCTATATTGAGGCTGGGAATGGATTTCCTGAAGAAACAGAGATAAAAATAGTTTCAAATCAGGACAAGTTTTTGCTTACTCTTTCCATAATCAGGTGAAATAAGACCTTAGAAGGTTCAGAACGAGCAAATGGAAAACTTGCAAATGACTTTGCCATGGGCAAATGTTTAGTAATGTTAAAATATTTTTTAAAAATTTTGTTATATTATTTTAGGAGGTTGCAGGGTCAAAAATAGAATTTTCAGCAGGTCGAAATATCAAAGCATATTTTTTAAATCACTTTGACATGTTAGTGTTTTTATTGCACATAGCACGGTAATGGCTTGCTGCCAGTCAGACGCATTCTGCTTGCTTTATTTACACATTGAGGTCAATGAGATTCCAAAGCAGGATTACTCATTTGTCCCTAACAAATTTAGATTTGCCAGTGAAATGACCTATGTTGTCAGCAGGATTGTCTTAAACCAAAGATCCTGAGTCCATGCTACATGAGTTAAAGGGGTTACTAGTATAATGGTGATAATAACATCTTTGGTAGACCTACACTCTTCAGTTTGTTTAAAGAGTACCAGTTATTATGACAATATGATATTATAACAGTAATATTGCTAACAGCATGTAATGTTGTTGTTGGCATTTTAATGACCTTCCTTCCATTTCTGGAACCCTGACTCATGGCTATGAATGGTCAAGCATCTTGGATTGCCTGACTGTTGCGCCAAGCTGTCAGCTTGGAGTGACTTTGGATCCTTTGGGATTCTTGTTTGTTTGCCTTTTCTACATGGGTGACCTTTTTTCCAAGATTAGTCAACACACAATAGGAAATACAAATTTTAGATCACTTTTGTAATTCCCAATCCTGGGTTAGGTGTTAGGACCACAAGAACTTGCATTTATGCAGTTTCTGTCTGCATACCATAACTGTTATGTTTTTAAATGTTTTCTTTTCACTATTTACCCACAGAAGGTATATTTCTTCCCTCTCAGTGCTGGGTTAACATAAAATGTATATTAGCCTGAAAGAAATAAATTACTTAATGTAATTTTGTAGCTACAGTCTTTGTCATACTCAGAGGCTTGTTATTTACCCATCCAATTGTATAACCAACTGTTCCCATAATCCTCAGCATTTAAGAATAAGGTTTCCATGGTAATCTTAGATTTTGTAAATGCTTATCATTTCTCTAAATGGATAGCTTAAATAAATAAGTGATCAGCTATCTTGTAGCCAGAACATAATTTATTGGTATAAAAAGCAGAAATATACCTCTGTTATAAAAATAGACTAGTTTGTTCAGCCATAATAAGTTCACAATCTGCAGAATCATGACCCTACTGATAGTGTTAACAAAAGCTTGCTCCTTAATTATCTGCATTGCATTCAGCTGCTGTTTCCCTCCTAAACTCAATTATAATTCTAATAGCAGCTGTGCTGCCATTGTTTGTTGCAATTCATTTTAAAGAAGTTTGATTGGATGTCATTGGTCTTTTTGACTAAATGTGCAAGGTTCAAAGTATCCACTGCCACTAATAGCCCTCATCTCATCTCAAGATTATACTAATTATTTACATAATTATATATTATACATTATAGAGCAATTATGTATTATTTCTAAATGATAGTTCTCCATCAAAGATGTTGAACAAAAGAATATATATAGTTGTATTGTCCTTACACATATTTCAGTGTTGGTGAAGATATGCTTATGATTACTCTCTGTTTCTGTGTTAGCCAACAATTGAAGTATCCTTCCAGTACACTGGAAATTTATTAGAGCATTCAGGAGTCTCTATTGCTTTCAATTATGACTCTTCATTTATTCTTTCTTCTGTACATCTATGTTTGCAATGGATGTGATAAGCAAATACTTTTACAGGAGCAAAAATGTCCTCTGATGTCTTTCAAGTTTTGTTGTCCTATTATATGACAGATCTTATTTGATGATTTAATGTAATAATTACAACAGCTAGTAGAAATACATTTCATGATTACCACTTATATAATTGTAAAAAGCCAGGTCATCTCTAGTGTAATATAAGAATTTATATGATGGAATATTTCAGGTAATTTATACAAGAGTAGACAAAAATAAATTAAGAAATTGCCGCAGGTCTTGGATTTTGGATTGGGTTCCATGTGTGGAGCTAGTTCTATTGACTTTATATTACTACTACAAATTTAACTTTGTTTCAGGATAACTCATATATGTCAAAGAAAATAAAGCAGTAAACCCAAAATAAAAATCTTTTATTATCTTAAGAAAAGACTAGCTGTTTAGATACAGAACTGGATTTCTTTGATGTTTATAGGTGAAATGAAGTGACTTGAAGTGGCAGTTTTATTCAAAGGACTGTGGAAGCCCAAAGTTTGGTTTGGGCACATCTAACACAAAAGCAAGGTCATGAATTCTGCCTTCTTATAATGGAAATGATGATAATGGTCACCTGCATGTATGTGGGGCATCAAAAGGCTTGGTGCCTGTTGAAAACTCTGGAGTGCCAGTGCGTTATCATGAGGGCAGTCTTGTACTTTTTTTCTGTTTGTTCTTTCTAATATCTTAAATGTTACAAAAAAAAACCCACCCCGTAACAGCTCCACAGAGCATTAAAAGAACCCTGTTGGAGTTGCAAAGTCAAGTGATCTATAGTTTGCACATCAGCTGCACTGCATATGCAAATTGGCCTCTATGTATATACATAGTGTAATGGTCTTCAGTTGCACAATCATGTACATATTTGTGAGAAATTGCTGCCCCATTCAGTACAAGAGATTCAGAGTTTATGGCAAAAGAGATTGCAGTCAAGACTCCTCAATTTTTTTGCAGAAGCTAGAAGGTACATAGCAAATGATGATGAGAATTGCAGGGAGAGAATGGTTACATAGTTAGAGTATTTGAAAATTGCCCACAGCATATCCACAGAGTTTCTTTTTGCTGATAGTTCATTTATGTAAAAGTGTTTGCAGAGGTGTTCAGTATTTTTGGATGCCTGACTTGGGATCTTGATGACTGATATGCAGAAATGCTGAGGATTCAGAGCTACAACTGATGTTTAGATTGCTGCTGCAGCTTGAAGCTTGTGTTTAAAGCATATAAAATGCTAGTAGAATGCCAAACACTCTGAAGATGAGATCCAAGATGTCTGAGAGTGGTAACCCAGAATTCATGGATACCCTTATCCTTAATCTGTTTTGGTCAGATTTTAAAATGTATTTGCATGGCTAGTGATGGGCATGGTCTCATAGGAGAAATTTCAAAAGCACCTGTGTGCTGGAAATGAAGTGTTTTAGCACTTTTGGGAAAAATATTAGGCTCCTTCATGCATTTTTGGGTACCTATTTAACTGTGAAAAATCTGATGTTATGTGCCTTAGCTCCTAAGCAGTAAAACGGCCATAATAAAACCCATTGCTCCCTTAGGTTGTTGCAAAGGTAGGTTTGTTAACGTCTCTGAACATCTGATACTCTCATGATGAGTCCCATGAAGAAGCTCATGAGGAAATTACTAATTCCATCTTCAGCTCAGAGCATGAGTACTGTATGGTAATCAAGTCCTGGGACAACACACTGAAAAAGGAGAGAACAAAGTATCAAATAGCTGCTCCTAAGGTGTACACCGTCTGCTTGGTGCAGTGAAGGAGACAGGGCTCACGTGCATTATGAAATTAAGGACCTTATCATAATGCACATGCAAAAGGGATTCCTAATGCTTCAGTAGTACTTGACTTCACAACCTTACTAATGATATCAGAACACAGTTCTTTTATATGTAATATTCTATAAAGTTTTGGTTGACAGTCGTTTGGGAAAATACATATATCTAACTTATAGCTCTGCCACCTGTTATTAATAGAGTCTTCCTAAACCAGAGGCAATACAAGCTTTATTGCACCTCAGGCTGTCATATATCTATATTAGGGGAGTGATGAATGCACTTTTTCTTTTTTCAGAGTTGGCTACCAAATACTTACAATTGAAATCCTCTGGAAAACAAATAGGAATCTGGATAATGAGACAAGTCTGCCATGTTGATGAAAATAAATGTAAAGTTTATTCTAACAGAGCTTCAGAAGCATAATCCATTTAGAGGAGTATTGTATATCTGTTCCAACTATCTCATTGTATGGAATATGAAAATGTGTTTTAGAGTTATGCATGGCATTTCACATTGAATCCAAACTTTAATCATGGTTTAAGATTTAAAGGATAATTTCATAAGAAAAAAAAAATCCACACTTTTAGTATGAAATCTACACACTCCCCCTTTCTTTTTTTACTGTGTTCTTGGTATCTCTGCATATCTGGAGCTCTGATCTGGACTTGGCAAATTCTGTGGATTTTCTTAGATTTCTGTTCCAATACTGTCAGGTAATTATTTTTGGGGGTCCTTCATCCTGTGAATGTATTTCTAAATACTTACAGAAGGCAACCAATAGGTGGGATTCATGGTCATTTTAGCGTTATTTCTACTGCTTCTTTTTTGCCCAGTGGACGAGGAAGAGCTAGCAGTTGTACCATGCTACTCCACTTTGAAGCAAAAGCTTTTAAAGCTCTTATTTTTGTCGCATAGATGAACATTTTAAAATAATTTAAAATTAACTGAGGATTCTGTTTGGTTCCACAGATTGTTTACATTTCGACTTGAAAAACTGAAGGAAAAGAAGCGGAGGGGAGCAAAATAAAATCCCAGGGTACGCCATTAAGAAATTGCACTTTTGAGATTCCAGCCTAACCTGCATCTGTTTTTCTTGCATGTTACTCTAATTAGTTTGGATCTCTCTTACATTCCTGTTTACATTTCTTTTTAGTAGATCTTTCTGATTCCACATTTTTTTTCTTCTGTTTACAAATTAAATGCAAAGTGGTGTGTCGTATGAGGGACCAGATGTGGATTGCTTTCTTACCTCTGAAGCAAATAACACATAGAATTACTACAAGTATTAGGGAAAAATGGCAATACCTTGTATTTGACTGGAACCATAGTTCAGAAAATACAGATGAATATTCAGAAGTAAACCTGTGTTTTCTAATAGCAAAGGCATAATATTTTAAGAAAAATTAAAATCTAGGATGAGAATAATTATAAAAGTAAAAAAAGCAAGCAACGATGGACACATTTTTACAAATACATCACTGTATAGTTTTTGAAAGAGATGCAGCACTAATACTAAGCAAACCAAGCATGCATTCTTATGTTTATTGTATTATTGGTCATTCTAATCAGCTCTAACCATTCTAGCCTATTATATTCTCTTACATTAAAAAAAAATTATTATTATTTTGCATTAAAATAAGTGATAAGCATACATATCTCTGCACTTTTTAGATATTCTTATTGAATACAGGATAGCTAACAGAAGTGAAGTCTTCAAAATGAATTATAACAACTAGAAAATTTCTGAATGGCAGTAAGAAATAATGTAAGTAAAACATGCTGCTGTGACTTTTATAGTCAGGTGATACAGACCTGATTCCAGTAGTAGAAAGCATTTCTATTTTATAGAATTACAGAGCAAATGCTCTAGTCCTTGCAAGAAGAACACTCACTGCTCATGGAATGGGGCAAAAGATGTTAAGTTAGCAGCAGCATAAGTCTGTCTAGTTGAATTTGCACTTCTTAATAGCTTAGTAAGGTATCTGTGTTCCTTCTGTCTGTGACCTTGCTTATGCCTGGGATTATCTGCCTTACTTGCTTTTAAGAAGCACAAGAATTCTTTTTTGCCTCTGTCAGCTTGCAAAAGGTACTCCCTATATGCTTTATTCCACAGCACAGCACAGCAAGACTTAGGATATGAGTCCCTAGTCCAGACTGAGTGCCTACATATAGAATTTACTTGTGGCATATACAGGAAGCTATGACATGCCAGAAAACAGGCTATCAGTAATGAAGAAGCAAAAGTAAAATGGTTTGTCTCATTGTTCATAAAATGGCATGTCGGTTCATGTAGAGAAGGAGCTTTAAAAATGAAGACAGTTCAACTGTTGGGTTTTTTGAAAGATATATATATATATTTGTTAAAATGGAGAAAATTATTTATTTTCTGGAACTTTGTGATGTATTCTGGAAAAGATGAACTCATTATTTATCCAAGTACTTTAGGGCTAAATTAAACAGCGAATCAATTTTTTTTGTGTTTCCTGATAAACCTGGCTGTTCTAAGTGTTTCTGTGTTTGATGATTTCTAGTTCCCATGTCCTGCGGGAACAAAGAGTAATCTATTTTTATTGTTTGATTTTCAACACGAGAAGCTTCTTGTAACTGGCAGGGAAATGACCTTCCTAAAACACTGCAAATAAAAACCTGGCAATTGGTTCTTAAACTGTTTTTGTAACTGATGAGATTGTAGACCTAATCTCTATGTAAGAATATTCCAATACAAGTGTGCTAGATCTATGTTCCATCTTCTGTTACATGTTGTAAGTCTTCTTAGTGTACTCAGCATGCAATTTAAAGCCTAGTATTTGACAAACGCAAGGCGGTCTAATGTTGTAAAATGTTTGAATGGTATAAAGGGACATTACCAAAATAAAGTTTTTCTGCCCAGGTGCTAGGAAGCAGTGAGGAATTAGGCCAGTAGATTGTTCCTCCTGAAGTCTGATAAAAGGTGACTATTGTACTTGCTGGCACATGCGAAAGTGTCTTAAGGCAGCAGGATTGTACTAAGGGGTTGAGTGGTAGCAACAGCACTGAGCAGGAGGCCCATGTTCAATCATATTTATATCATAGACATGCTTTGTCTTTGCCAATTCCTATTTCTATGGTTTATCACCCACCTTTCAGCATGCCTTTGTAGCAGGTTGCAAACCGACTGCTTTCCTAGCTGACTTGGCAGTTCGAATTTGAATTCTCTGTTCTGTAGTTCCTCTGGTAGGTTGGCGTTTTTTTTTTTCTCTCTTCAAAATAGGTAATACGGTTTGTCATTTCCCAGCTCTGGGACCTTGGCTGTGCTCCATTAGTTCTGAAGAATAATAGCCAGTGGCTCCAATGCTATTTCTGCAAGTTCCATTAGCTTGCTGGGATGAATTCTGTCTGATTTCTATGAATTTTCTTTTGTTGCAATAAACATATTGTATATTAAAAGGTCAGTTATTGCATTACTTAAGAAGGCCTGGGCAAATCTATTCTACCAGATTTTTTAGAAAGAAGGCTAGGAATGTGTGTATTAGTGTCTGGGTGGCAAGTGAGAGCTGGATTTACAAAGGACAACTGAACTGCTGTGGCGATTCTAGGGGACAGAAATGTAAAATATCACAATAGCAGCAGGTGAACTGGCCAACGGTACATTTGGGGATGTTACACACAAATGAATTGTCTTTATAAGTAATAACTATTAACCATTACTCTTATTTAAAATTGGAGCAGTGACAAAAAAAATCTATTTTTAAAATTCTATGTATTAAAATGAAAGTGCTTCTTGTTTATAAACCTGACCCTTCCCTAGTACATCTCCTTGATTAGTCCTGCATCTTAGGTTCCAAGTCAAGTTTTAATGAACTTTGTTGTCCTTTCTCCTTGTCATGTGTTGTGTACATTTAATTATGATGTCGGAGATCAATGATTCTTATATTTATTTTCCTAGACTGTATCACTCAATGACATGATTCTGAAATGCTTTTTTAGCAGTTTTGCCCTTCAGCTGTAAATTGTGATTCTGTACTTCTTCATTAATGATCTTGGAGGGCTTACATAACTACTTAAGAGAAAATATTAAATGTAAGATGGTTCCATTAATTTAAGAGCAGGGACATTCTATTTAGACTCCCCTTTCCTTGCTCAAGGAGTACAGCATTTTTCATTTTGATAAATGATTTGCCTTGTTATAAATTTTTTAACTAATGGGTATAGAAAAAAACCTGTTAAATAAAAATGGTATGACAAAAAAGTGTGACATTCACTTTATTTTATACAGAAACAAATGAATGTAACACAAAGTGATTTTATTGAACTGTAACAAGAAAACATTGGAAGTTCAGTGCTGAATTGGCCTTGAAATTTATTCCTTGTGTAATATAGATCCCTTCACCTCCAGATGTAGGTTCAGATATAGCCCTGTGCTGGTTTTGGCTGGGATAGAGTTAATTTTCTTCCTAGTAGCTAGTATGGGGCTATGTTCTGGATTTGTGCTGAAAATAGTGTCGATAACACAGGGATGTTTTCATTACTGCTGAGCAGCGCTTACATAGAGTCAAGGCCTTTTCTGCCTCTCACCCCACCCCACCAGCGAGCAGGCTGGGGGTGCACAAGAAGCTGGGAGGGGACACAGCTGGGACAGCTGACCCCAACTGACCAAAGGGATATCCCATACCATATGGTGTCATGCTCAGCATATAAAGCCAGGGAAGAAGAAGGAAGGGGAGGACATTTGGGGTGATGGCGTTTTGTCTTCCCAAGTAACCGTTATGTGTGATGGAGCCCTGCTTTCCTGGAGATGGCTGAATGCCTGCCTGCCAATGGGAAGTAGTGAATGAATTCCTTGCTTTGCTTGCATGCACAGCTTTTGCTTTACCTATTAAACTGTCTTTATCTCAACACACAAGTTTTCTCACTTTTACCCTTCTGATTCTCTCCCCCATCCCACAGGGCAGAGAGTGACCAAGCGGCTGTGTGGGGCTTAGTTGCCAGCTGGGGTTAAATCACAACAAGCCCAAACAGTTAAAGACCAAGACTGCTAGCAGTGCAATGCTATGAGTCATTTGGCTCATTTCCCTTTTCTAAAGGATGCAACAGGTATTCTTACCTTGAGCGTCAGCATCAGCATTCTGGACATGGGTTGCATTTGGATGTTAATCAGAAGGGAAAAGTGACCCCCCTCCCACCCCTGACATGCTTCTAGAGAGGTAATTCTAATTGTTGCTACTGAAAGATCATATCCAGAAATTTACATTGCTTTAACTGTTCCTGCGGTCAGGAACAAAGCTATAGCTTCCAAGGAACTGAGCCCTCCATATCTGAGTGCCGAAGCTCCTTGGTCTCATGAGGACTCTGCTTCCTGAGTGCAGTAGAAGAACACACGTGAGGTACACTTACAGGATCAGACTCCTTTATGGACTCCTTTTTCATGTTGGAGTTGTTCCATTTTAAAAAATAAGTTATGATCAGCTGCTGTTGAAGATCAGTGTATAAAGTGTGGTCAGAATAGTTTCTTACTTGAAATTTTAGCTCTTTCTGGGTTTTTTTGGTAGGGCACTGTTAACAAATATTTCATTTAACCATGTAATTGAATGGTCTAACTTCAGGTCTGCTACAGTTTGTGATCGATAAACAGTAAGTATCAAGCTTGAGAATTTCAAGAGGCTGAAGAATAATTACACATTCATCTTCCGTTAAGTTTTGCATGTTTTTGAAAATTTTAGTCATGCTTATCACTGGACTCTACTCAGAAAAGATTGAACTGTATTATTTAGTGAGTGTCATTACAGAACACATCTGCATATTGAACTAGCTGAAGTATTAGAACAGTAATCAATTAAATCTTTCCAGACTGGACACCTTTGTCCTGTTTTTTAATCACATCCAGCAGCTCCACATCTGATAAGCCTAGATACATCTCAACCTTTTAACTTGCAGAAGTTCACAGTTCCATCCTAATGTGTTTCAGTTAAGTAACAAACGGAAATCTATCTGTACAGGTTATTACTGTGACTGTCAGTCCCTCTTTCAGAGGAAAGATGTTGGTCATTATACATTTTTCTTTCTTTTCTTCAGCTTCCACTGCTGCTGTAAGAAGCATCAAAAAGCATCAAGCAATTCAAATGGCTTTCACATTATTTCCTCCTCTTGGTGCAAAAGTGAAGAACCTAATTACAGTGCCACTACCATGAGTGCACCCTCTCATGGATGGAAAAGATGGATCCAAGAAATCAGGTAAAAATTTCACCCCCTCAGAAGGATATGAATGTAATGAAGGGCATGAAGGTGTTGCACCTTCCACGTCGTCTATTAGAACTTGTATATGTGGTATATACATCTCCACAAACAAATTTACCACCACCACCCCCGCTGCTGAATAACTGATGTGTACTTTCCAAAAATTGAGTTAGTTTACCTATTGGCTTTCCATAGCATGAGATAAAATCCTTAGTTTTCAGGAGTTTCCAACTCACTCAGCAACTGAGCCTCACAATTAACCTGTAATGGTTTTTCTATGTGTGTTAATATTAAGAAGGGCATGTTCAACTGTCATCTCTTTGAAGGTTCAAATTCAGGGGCAGAGCTGTTTTTCTGCCACTTCTGCCTCAGAATCGTAGGCAGAGGAACTCCACATTTACATGCAAATGAATCTGGATGTGCAGAAAGGATGCACAGTGTGTGTGCTGAAGAGAGGAGGTAAAAAGGATAGAGGAGAGAAGGATGCCTCTCTGGGTTGTGCTAGCATTGAGGGTACAGTGCTACGGCAAAGTCTAAGTTGATACACATAGCGTGTCTCAGGGCAGGATTCCACTGAGAAAGGGACGATAACTGCAGTCAGGGATTATGTGAGCAGGAGAGAGGTGAAAATAAAAGGAAAAAAAATCAATTAAAAACCTCCACAAAACTGTGACGTGTGTAGCAGGCTGGGTGTTTGGTTCCTTAATGTCCAAATAGAGAGTTTTCCTTGTAAAAAGCTTGGAGTCAGAGAAAACATCAGGCTAAAGCCTGTATGGGAAATGGTCCATGATTTGCACTTCATATACCCTTTCCCCTTACTTTGCCAGGTAATAGCAGCCAAGCTGTATGTTAAAAACTCAAGGCCAAAATCTTGTCAGTTACTCCCACACCTTCATGGGAATTTCCTGCAGTTCATTTGGGCTCTAAACCTATTTCTAGGATGTTGGCCCAAAGACAGCACTCTGTAGGTTGCACAAGAACGTGGAATTTAAGGACACTGAAAGACAAACATCCATCTCTGCAAGCATAGATTATTTTTCAAATGTGTATATAAATCAGAAGATTGGTGGAAAGAAGGAATAAGTGGCAGAGGAGAGTGGGAGCCATCCCTTGTCCAGACAACGTTCAATGTTCTTGTGCTGCATTCTGATGAAAAGAACACTGGATTGAAATTAAGACAGTTGTGCTCATCCTTGATGCGTTAACAAGATAGTGTCCTTCTCCCATCTCTTTTCACAAGTGTCTTCATGACAGCTGCTGTGCTGAAGAAATTATTATTAAAAACATAACTTTCTATCTCACTTGAACTTTAAGTTGCAGGATCTGTTTTTAAACTAATTTTTCATTACTATATTTTCCTAAGTGATAATTCATTACTCTAACAGCTGTAAGCCTCTGATTGAAAATGAAATGTAAAAGGATTTTTTTTTTATCCGCAGGCATAAAAGGTACTTTTAAGGCAAACGTACAAAAACTTTTCCCTGTTTTTGATGTACCATTAGCACTGTCTTTAACTGTGCTTGAACTGTTACTGTGCTGAATTATACCTTCTTTGGGCCAGATCCCTGTCTGCTGGAAATAGTCATAAATTCATTGATTTTAATGCAGCAAGGCTGGTATACAACACCTGTAGACAGGTGCCATTTTTGTGAGATTATTGAAGTCTGCCAAGACCCGAAGTATTTAAGTGCACTCCTCATGCTAGTCAATATTCTAGATAATGACTTTTCATTTAAAATGCTTATTCAGATCTTTGATAGCATATTGGTCTGTCAGATTTTGATTATAATATAGACAAGAATAGTGGAGGAGACAAAAATAGATCTTCAAATGAGATTATGATGTATATGGTAAGATCTACCTCTGGAGGGCTTTTGAGCTTTTTTGCTCAGTGACCAGAGTATTGCATCTTCTTGAGTTACAGCAGTTATTAAACTGGTTGACAAGAGAGATGCAGTAGTTGCCTTGAAAAGAGATTAATCTATTGAAGGAGGACTTTCTGTAGCTCAGACTCCTCTTCCAATAAGCATTTTAGCTCTGGATAGCCCTGGAAATTTATTGTGTGTTCCACCATTAATACTCATAAACACTACAAGATTCATGCAGCCCTTTTTAGCTTATTGTGTCTGTTTCTGTGGCTTCTGAGATACATTGAGCTTTCAGCGGGTAACTGTGAAGCAGTGAACACCCACTTACCAACTCGTCTGTAGGCAGGGCTTTTACTATTTGGTAAAGATGTAAGCCAAGATAAATAATCTTTCAACTGTGAATGTATTTAACTCAAAAGTGGAAGTTCCCATAGGCATACATTTACACCATATATGTAAATTACGGATTCTGGTGCAGTGTACTGCTAATTTCTAATCTAAGTATAAAAATTCTACAGGTGCTTAAATAAGCAGAAATTAAGCTTTTAAACTTTTTTGAAATACAATGCTTTTTTTCGTATCACTGATATACAAGGCATGTTTTCATAACACTTCTGCACTTATGTCAACTATTATTGCTCCTACATTACCAGTAAATAGTGTGCTAACATCTCTTTTAAGAATGAGTAATCTTCACTGTATTTTTTAACTAGAAAATGGAAGATAATATTCATTTCCCCTTGGAAACATGACTATATGAAAATGCATCTTCCTACTCGATTTATTTGCCAGCTCTTGCATTCAGATTGCTTTACTGATTGTCCTGAAGAGTGAGGACATCAAGGTTTAATTCACATTGAATTTTGTCACTATGGTAAGTTTTGCAAGCATTTCAACTTCCCATATATCCCAGTTTTGATATTTGAAAATGGGACAGTATTTCAAATTCACTTTTCTGAAGTGCTTTTAGGGGAAAGAAGGCATGGTTTCCTTATTTAAATAACGGCATGGGTGATTGATCAATTTTTTTATTTTGCTGTGTGAGCAATTTGAAATAAATACTAAGCTGTATAACACTATCAACGATGACATAGAGTCAGCTTTTCTCTATTGGGCTTGTGGTACAATATTTTCTTTTGATAGTTAAAGGAAGGACACAATTTTTTACTTTATCTGTTACAAAAGTCTTGTTCCTTTATGGAACCAGGACGACTTTTTTTTTTTTTCTTTTCCATAAAATAAGACTTCTTCCAGTGTTGTACTGCAACAAAGAAGCAATACCACAAAAATTTAATCTTATTGTGCTTGCTGGGAATATATATATTCCTTGAAATTAGCAATATTGATAGTACAGCAATGGACTTAGTGTGGTTAATTCAAATGGAGAAGTAAGGTTGCAAAAGGTTTTTGAAGGGAAGCCTTTCCTTGAGAAACTAATTTAGAAATCCACTGTTTACTACCAGAGCCTCTAGAAGTCAATAGAAATGTTCAGTGGTGATGTAGATCAGTCCCTTATGACATGCTGGTTTATGCCCACAGCAGTCTGTTCACTCATCGCTAGCTATCTCACGGGTGTAAAGAATCTCTGCCAGGGATGGTTTCCTGGGATATTCAGAACAGACACAATTCCATCCACCTTTCCTTTCGCTGGTAGACTAAACTGTGATAAGAAGGCCCTGAAAGTACGGTGTCCTACCAATTAGGAGAATTGTATTATTGTTTGGTCTTATCGTGTACATGAGAAGAAGCTTTGTAAACATGGACTCAGCAATTCCATGAGGAAAGGAAGAAGCAGAGAGGAAGCAAGGTAAAACGGAAGGCTGAAGCACGCATACTTCAAGGGCTAGAGTGATTATTCTACTACCTGAGCAAGAGAGGCTATGGCAGGTGTTTAAACGTCTATATGTAGTGCATATTAGTTTTTACTTTTAGCTTTGATGTGACTTTCCTAGTTTAATTTACATGATATAACTTTGAAAATAAAAAGAGAAGATATTGAAGAGCTATCGTGGCAAGCTTTTCATATGGTGTCAGTTTGGGATAAAGGAATAAAAAGTTCTAATAATATCTTTCAAGCATTAATCTCTGCAAGATGTCGTGAAGTCCAGAATTAGAGCAATATGTGGTCTTTGCCATCTTTGACTGTTGTGACTCAAAGACACTTTTGATCACTTAAAAAGAAAATTCAACACTTAAAAAGCACACAAACCAGTAGAATTTCCACAACAATCCAATTCCCCATTTACATCCCAACAGGGTCAATTTTCAATGCATTTCACATAAGAAAAAATATACTGTTCTCACGATTGTTTGTGTGTGTAGTTCTCCACACCCCATGCTGTAAATATACCCCACAGTGTCAGATCCATGCTGTGACCAACAATATATGCCCAGTGGGCTAGGCTAGCAATATCTACCGTATGTTTATATTTTTTCCTTTGCATTTTTGCAAAGCTGCTTCTTCCTCTGTCTTCATCTGGCAGTATGGCTTGCTATAGTTTGGGGGACTGTAAAGCTGTCTCTAAAAAGCATATTGGAACGCAGCATTTGGACTCACAAATGAAAGCTCAAGCTCTCTACTGCAAGGCCTTTATTTTCTAAAGGTTTGCAAGGTATGCAGCAGGACAGAAAAGCTGCACATCAACATGAGTGTTTGCAGAAGTTGTAGATAATGCAGTGGCATCTTAGTGCCTCACTTAAGGTGAGAATTGTGGCTCTTTTACTATGTGGCATTTCACATTAGAGCACACCTTAGCTTCCTGAGCTGTGTTGGATATCAAAGGAATCTGAAGTAAAATTCAGCCTAAAAGTCCTTTTAAAATATTGGAAATGACAGCTTGACTGCTCAGAAAGGAAGAATTTTATTTCACAAAAAGTGAAAAATAGTGTTTGAATTTTCTTTAGAAGGCGGCAAAAGGGAGATGTCACATCCCTTCTAGTCCCATTTTCATGTGATTCTGTGAATGTGGCACTTGGGTTGGTAATAATTTAGCATGAAATATATCCAATAATTTGAGAAAAGTCCACACTTGTCTAATTTTGTGTTTAAGAGGTTCTTGGAGTGGCTGCAGTTTTCTAAAATTTCATCCATCACGTTGCAAAGTCAGAGTTTGAAAACTGACCTGCATGCATGTTTGTGACTAGTCAATTAAATCTCACAGTTCTATTTCTGTTTCCTGATTTGATTAACTGAGCCCACTGAAACACAAGTAACGGAGCATGAAGACTTCATATTGACTTTCAAATAGGCTTTGCATTACTCAAGCCCGTTCATCTGAATGTTTGCTCAAAAGATGCAGAGACATGCCCAAGGTAGAATTATGGAAAAACGCCACTAAGTGCTAAAATTATTCTGGGTGTGTATTCAGAGCCTAAATGGTTTTGAAGTATTGCAGGATTATCTAGAATCCTAGAAATGCAGATTTAGGATAATTTCTAGACTGTTGTACATCTACTAGACTAAACTGGTATTTCTTAAATGTAAAGCATAATTCATTGCAACTTGTGAGGACTGCTATTAGTGTAGCATTTCTTTTTCAGTTTTTGAAAACAAACACAATGTAATGCATCTGCTAAGAACAAACTTTCGAAAATACTTTAATAATGAGAAATAGAGAATTGCATATGTATGTACATACATACATGCATTTATGTATAAATATATAATATATAAACATTATACATATATAATTATTATTTATTTTATCACATCAAATTGTTTAAGAAAAGTGCAGCTACTGGTTTTTATAAATATTTTTATTTTTGACTGAAGTAGTTGGCATCCTTTTTTCTGCATCCTCTAAGTGAAAGATGTCAGTATTCTTCAGTGATACTTTTTTGTTTAAAAATCTCCTTCAATAAATTTGAAATACAAATTCCAAACCTTTCAACATAAAAGAGAAAATTTTTAATCAAGCTGTCACTTTTTTAAAGTTCTACTTAACTGTAGTATCATTATTTCATTGTGAACCAAGACAAATTTTAAAAATATCAAAGATAACAGCCAAAAATATTTGTATGTTCTTTTCTTAACTGCTGTTTGTTACTGGATTGTCATTTGCTGCTTATCATGAAGCAAGATATAATCCTTTCTAAGGAATGATAATCAAATAGTATCATAAAGAGATTTTTTTTTATTTGCAATTACATGATTGAATGGAGTCATTTATCAACCTAGTGGGCCAAAACCATGAATCCTAATTGAAATCCAGAGTCAAGTTAGCCTTTGTTAGAGAGTTCATAAAATCAAGATAACTTAAAGGTTTGTAAGGATCTTACGAAGAGATCTCAAAGGATTCCAGTATGAATCTAGCTGGAATTCTGCACTTGAATTAGGGATTTAGAGTTCTGAGAAACATTGTTGATGAATTCATGGCAGAACAAAAAATACTTGTCCTACTCTGCATATACTCTGGAGGTAATTTGTGTCCCAACAGTTATATGCAGAAATCTGTGCGATAATAAAAAGGAGTGAAAATCATTTTTGCTTGCAAATTAACCAGAACGCTGGAAAGTTAGTTGAATCTAAAAAATTCTGCTTTTAGCTACAAGAATATAGAACTAAATTCATCTCCTGAGCAGGAAAGATAATGAAATTGTCCCATTTATTAACTACACTACTAGTCCGTTCATTAGAAATACTAGCAAAATATGTCAGTTTTGTTATAGTTCCGTTTGAGAGTTCCCTTGAATAAGGATTTCATAATTCATATAAAATAGTAAAATACAGGCAGTTCTTTATGAAGAACTAGTAGAATAGGAACACCGTGTTATCTTTTAGTTCCTATATAAAACATTACATACAAAAGGAAAATTTAAGTTTCATGTTTTGTGGATACTGGCACATATATGCAATCAATAAATCAACTGATTTGCTAACATTTTTCTCAGTTCAGGGTAGATAGCAGAAAAAAATTCTGAGCAAATTCTAAAAGGCGTTCAGGTTTGACTCTAGCCATTGCAACAAAGCCTTGACTTCAGAGGACCATAATTACCTCAAACAAATTACTGCACTGTTTTGTATCTATAGTAAATATACAAAGACATACAATTTTAATAACTTAAAAGCTTTGGAATTCCACAGCAAGAAGAGCTGTATTTCAAAATTCTGTTGGGAATGATGCAAGTGTAACCCTGAAATCACATCCATTAGAAACCAAAATTGCTATATTACAGTTCAAGAACATGATACTCGGAATGATGAAGCTGTAAGCAAGACAGGGTTTCAAAATAACATTTATTTTTTAACATCACAATTACCACTTACATTCCCAGATAGATATCTGGAGATAGCTTAGTATCTTCCTGATAATTTTAAGAAATGCAAGGCTAGTGTGAAGGGGGGGGGGGGGGGTTAGAGAGAAAGGTAATTGTACTAGAGAGGCTTTTCGTTTTAAAAAACACTTTTTCAATTAGCCAAACACAAATATAGCTTCATGTGTACAGTCAAGAAATCTGGTACTGTCAGATCTGTGATTCATGCTTGCAGTCCTTAGAATATGAAATCCATTGGCAAGATTGATTTCTAAAACCCTAGAAATGAATTATATTTTATGAAACTAGAAATTCTTTAAATCCTACTTTCTCAGCTCTTGAAACATATTTACTGTTTATTACCATACCGTAAGAATTTATATTCTTTTTGCCTGATCTAACTAGTTAGTGTGCTAGTTTTCACAAATATGTTTATGTTGTCTTCCTATAATGTTTAAAAATCATATTGTTTAAAAATATACAAAATATTTAGTGAATGAATTGTCTGTCTTTGAAACTAATGTAAACTACATGCATTGTAATCCTGCTGAAATGCCTGCTTGCATTTGCTTTGGGTACTATAGGCGAGACATTGCTTACATCTATTTCACTTGATGCCAATGCTAATTTTTAATATAACAAGAATCAGATTTCTGAATATCTTCTGTGGCCCAGGCATTCCACTTTCTAGTATTTATAACTGCTCTCAGGGTTTCAATCACAAGAAGAAATGCTGAAGCTGTTGCTTAGCAAACTCCTTCCTTTATCAGCAGGAAATACATTTCAGAAGATATAATTCAAATTAAGAAATTTGAACCAATGATTTTAGTGATCTGATTGTTTGAGTTCCTCATCCCATGTCGATACTGGCTGGTGAGTATGACAAATTATCCACACAGACATAAGAAGCTGCGTACCTGCAGTTATTTTCATTGCTACATCACATAAAACCAGGCTCTGGGATTAATAGACTCATAGATCAATAAAACATTGGCCATGTTATAAGAAAGTGATAAGCATCAATGAGAAGACAGTTTCTAGTCAAAGTACTAGGAAAATAGGAATCCATTTATTTCAGGGCATTTTTTTCCCCCCAGAGTCATTGTTACTGGCCTTATTCCTGTATCTGATTTGTTCTCTTGAACAGTCTCCAGCAGGTGCCATATTTAATACAAATGCTTCCAGTCCTGAGTAACGTACTGGAGTTAAGAATGTAATGGCAAAGTTTTAGTATTTGCTAATCTGTTTTCAGTTGGTTATCCTGAAAATAATGTCTGCTCGCCCTATTGGCAGCTCCAAAGACTATAGTGAACAGGTGGGGTGTTTTCTTTCCAGGAAATGTCAGTTTGATGCCTGGAAGCAGATGTAGTTTTCCCCGACTCAGTGTGGGTCTATCTTCTAGCTTAATAGGAGCTCTAAATAGCTGACAGGTGATAATACATCTAGTCAGCTCAAAGCATATTCTGACTATACTGCCAGCTAGTAAATGGGAAACTTCCACTTCTGCAATGGTGATCTTAAAGTGATCACCTTTTAGAGCAAGAAATCATGTTTAAAAAACTTTCTGATTAGAAAATCAAGTCGGCAACCTTCATAGATATACGTAATTGATACAGCTATGTGTATAGAAACATTATTTTGTAAAACAGCTGATATATTGGTTATCTGATATTAAAAACAATTTTCAGGGAAGAAAAGATTATTTAAATCTCCATTGTAGGCACCTCTTAAATGAAGGAGGATACAGAAGTCTATGTCTAATCTGACCTCTGATGTCAGCTCCAGAGCAAAAATCTAAGCCTAAACCGGTAAGTAATTCTTTTCTTCCAGAAACCCATTTTCACTTACTGAGCATTTTGGATGGATCAAGCATGGCTCTGTGAGTGCAGTTCTCATGGGCTGAAAGCTTTTTCTCCAGGCTCTGGTACTCTTTGGTGACTTCTGCAGTCATACTGGTTATTCCAAACGTGCAGCATTTAGTTCTTCCGAGAGAAGAGGGGGAGGAGAGTAAGACGAGGGAAGGGGAGTTCAGATATTAGGTTTTTTCACTTTTTTCAATCCTACTGTCTCCCTTCAGTCTTTCCTGGTCTAAGAGAGAACCATCTGTTCCTCTCACCTTCCAATTTTTCCCAGCAGTTGGTCCAGCATTTCGAAAGCAATATTTTCTTCTAGATATAATATTTTCTTCTCTGAGAGCTGCACTGCTGAGGATGCTCAGCTAATACCCAACTTTCATTCCTGCTCCAGCTAGTTCTTGGTGTATGTTATTGCAAACTGTGTACCCTAAAGTGAATATTTGATATCACACTGAGATGGCATCTAACTCCAGGTTACGGTCAATTCCTCGTTTGGATCACAGCCCACTTAGAAAGCAGAAAATCCATTTTAAGGTTACCAATACAACACATGGAAGCAAAGGAGAATTAAATGTGAGGCAGCTGTTCTAGCACCATTAATATGTTGGAGCAACAGTGTAATGGTCAGATTTATGAAACAGAAAAGTTCTTTGCATTCCAACTGCATGCAAGGCAGATGGGCTGTTTGGGTTAGCTAAAGAAAATCCTGTGGGAACGTAGGATGTAGAAGGTGTGAGAGCTGAGCTCTATTGTAGATGTGCTGACATTCTTCAAGGATGGTAATCAGGCATCCACAATCACAGAAGATCCCCTGTCTCTGAGGCCAAAGCAGTTCTAACATAAAAAGAGGAAGATGCAATATTTATGTCTATGGAGATGGTGCACAGATCCTGGGGCTGCCTGCAAGACCATTCTCAAAAGGAATCGAGTAATGGCCGAGATGATCTATGAGAAATGATACTCGCACAGTTCAGGGATCCGCAGATCCTACATTTCCTCCTGAAATGCAATGGCTTTAACTCTTTTTTTTCACTTAGCAAAGAAGATGGGACCTGCATTCCCTTTGCCTTCCTTGATGTAACCTGGCAATCTGAATTATGAGGATTTGTCCCTTTGTACATTTGCAGTTGTACAAAATATAAACTTGATTTTCATGAACTTGCTCTGGTATGTAATAATCTCCAATACAGAATATGCTCTTGAATGTGGTAAAATTGCTTAATATATTATAAGATATTAACTCAAAAGAAAAAATGTCCGCTCAGTTTGTGATGCCTTGTTATATACCCATTCTGGGCAAGAAAGATCTTGGAGATTTAGTACATGCAAAGAACCACAAGCCATAAGAAGCAAATATTTAAACCTCAGTCCTGCAAATATTCAATTAGATTCTTTTTGTCATCAGGAAATCCAAATTAATTTGACTGTATGGTGGGTAAATAATTTGCGAAACCCCACTTTTTAGAACAACAGTGATTTTGAGCTGTATAAAGTGATGTTCTGAATAACTCACCAAACGGATGATTCTGTCAGTCAGCATTGTGTACTGCAGGAATGTAGATTATGTGTGTAGATAATAGACAGACAGACAGACTGACTGACCAACCGGCTGACCAACTTTATTTGCTAAGCCTGAGATTCAAGGAAGAAAAATTACTGGCAAGTTAAAAACTCCTGAAAAACAAGATTTAAAATAGAAAGGATGACACAACTCTAACAATAGCATTGTGAATGGCGACATTGTCATTCTGAATGGAGATCTGCTTGAGTCAAATTGAATAACAATACTCTTTTTCTTCATTAAGGCCATTAAAATCTGTAAGGCTATGGGACCTGGATAGACATAAAGGTTTTAAAAAGCAATGAGGAGAGACTAATGCTCGTTGCTGCATAGTTACTTGAAGAGGCCAATTAAGTAAAATTTTGTGCTAATTTGTGCTCTCTGAAAAATCTAAGTGGAAAAGCCTCATTTTTGCTATTGCATTGGTTCAGAAAAAAACCCTACAATTTTTTCTCAGTATCACCATATAAATATTACGAACTCTTTTTGGAGTGCAAAATGATTTTTACTATTGTAACTGGAGATAAATGTTATTTGTGCGTAACATCAAAATATAAGAATTCACCAAGATTCTTTCTCTGTGCCTCACTATGCTGTTTCAATGGAGTGTCTCTGGGAATATTGCAATTTTCTATTGTTTTTTGGAAGTGCTAATATTAGCATGAAATGTGATAAGAATTGTTTAAGAGCCTAATTGCATGCTTTCTATTTGGCATTTGAATTTTGCATCTTTGGAATTCGTCTTTTCAGAGTGCTTTATTTAGTTTCTATTAATACCCTGTAATTTAATAATTGTAGTGGGAGGCTAAGGAGAATATGAAACAAGGAAAGATTTGCATATTTCTTTGATACAGTAGTTTGTGATAGGCTCTGACCTTCTTTTTTAGACTGATCTTAAAAAGCAGTTTTGCTAAGGCTGGTGTGATCACCACAGAGCATGGAGAGACCAGATAGGGAGACTATTCATCCTTTATTCCATTCATTTGTCATATGACTAAGGGAGGGCTGAATCAATCAATCAGAGCTCTGCAAAGCAGTATTAAGCAATGTAATTCTTGATTAAATCTTGCTTTCAATGTAGATAGCCTGAAGAAAATATCTTTTAAACTAAATCTTACCATGAAAGCAGGAAAAAAAAAATTGCTTTTTCTGTTGCCCTAAGACTATGCTGAAAAGCACATCTGAAAAAAATTGTGGCTGTGACTTCATGTTTGAGTTTTTGCCTGTTAAAACATATTACTACAGGCCTCTGTTTTTTGCACTTGTAACCCGAGTAAGAAAATGGCATGCAAGAAAGAAATCTTCTGGAAAGATTGGCTAATGGCTATGTAAACAGCAAATGCTTGCCACATATGGGCATTAGGAGTTTTTATTGCAAAGACTCAGTGACTACTGTGAACAGGGTAGAGCTCTGAAATGTGGTAGCAAGGCAGATCTTTCAGGTGAGGCTTGGAAGTAGTTTGGCAATGTCCTTACCAGAGGCTTTGGGACTTTTTACTCAGGGCCTATGTAAGAAAAGGAGTACTGTATACTGTGCTGCTCGGGTCTTCTGCAAGGGCCTGGAGTGACGTGAATGAAGGGAAAACATAATCAACAAAACAGAGCTTAAGCAGAGTCATCTCAAGCATTTGCATGTAAGCAAGGAAGTGCCTGCAAGGCACAATTTTGGGGAACCCCCTCCCTGACCCTTTCTGGGAATCCACATGCCGGGGTGAAGTGCCTGTACACTAACACATGCAGTATGGGGAATGAGCATGATGAATTAGAGATCTGTATGCAGGTGCGGGGCTGTGATCTTGTTGGGATGATGGAGGCATGGTGGGATGACTCGCATGGCTGAAGTGCTGCAATGGAGCGATACAGGCTCTTTAGGAAGGACAGGCTGGGAAGATGAGAGGGCAGAGTTGGTCTTTATGTGAGAAAGTAGGTGGAATGCATGGAGCTCTGCCTGGGGATGGGTGATGAGCCAGCTGAGAGCTTATGGGGATGGGAGACATTGTAGTGGGTGTCCGCTATAGGCTGCCTCATCAGGAAGAACAGGTAGATGAGGCCTTCTAAAGAAAGCTAGAAGTAGCCTTGCATTCAAAGACCCTGGTCCTCATGGGGGATTTCAACCACTCCAATGCCTGCCGGAGGGACAACAAAGCAGGGCAAAAGGAGATTCTAGGAGACCATTGATGACAACTTCTTGACAAAAGTGATAGAAGAACCAATGAGGGGAGGTGGTCTGCTGGACCTCATACTTACCAACAAGGAAGGGCTTGCGGGGGATGCGAAGGTCAAAGGCAGCCTCAGCTGCAGTGACTAAGAAACGGTGGAGTTCAGGAACCGGAGAAGAGAGAGCAGGGCAAAAAAAACAAGATCTCAACTCTGGACTTCAGAAGAGCAGATTTAACCCTTTCAGGGAATTGTTTGAAAGAGTCCTATGGGATATGTCACTAGAGGAAAGAGGAGTCCAAGAAAGCTGGTTGATATTCAAGAATCACCTGCACCAACCTCAAGAGCAGTCCATCCCAAAGAGCAGAAAGTCAAGGAAAAATGCCAGGAGGCCTGCATGAATGAGCAAGGAGCTCCTGGCCAACCTCAAATACAAAAAGGAAGTATAGAGAAGGTGGAAGCAGGGACAGGCAACCTGGGGGGAATATAGAGACACTGTCCAAGTATGCAGGGTAGGAAGGTCAAAGGCCACCTGGAGCTGTATCTCATGAGGGATGTCAAAGGCAACATGAAGGGCTTCTACAACTATGTAAGTAGCAAAAGGAAGACTAGGGAAAACATGGGTCCACTGCTGAATGGGGCAGACCTGGTGACACAGGACATGGAAAAGGCTGAGGTGCTGAATGCGTTCTTTGCCTTTGTCTTTATTAGCAAGAACGGCCTTCACACATGCAAGGCCCTGGTGATCAGGGGGAAAGTCTGGAGCAAGGAAGACGTACCCTTGATGGAAGAGGATCAGGTATGGGAATTCTTAAGCAACCTGGGCATACGCCAGTCTATGGGTCCTGATGGGATGCACCCACAAGTGCTGACGGAGTGTCTGATGTCATTGCAAGACCGCTCCATTATCTTTGAACGATCATGGCAATTGGAAGAAGTTCCTGAGGGCTGGAGGAAAGCAAATGTCACTCTTGTTTTCAAAAAGGGCAAGAAGGAGGACCCAGGGACTACAGGCTGGCCAGCCTTACCTTGATTCCTGGGAAGGTACTAGAGTAAGAGGCAATGGGCACAAACAGAAACACAGCAGGTTCTTTCTGAACATCCGGAAACACTTCTTTACTGTGAGGGTGACTGAGCACTGGCACAGGCTTCCCTGAGAGGTTGTGGAGTCTGTGTCCTTGGAGATACTCAAAAGTCATCTGGATGTGATCCTGGGCAACCTGCTGTAGGTGGCCCTGCTTGAGCAGCAGGGCTGGACAAGATGACCTGCAGAGGTCCTTTCCAACCTCAACTGTTCTATGATTCTGTGAGCTGCCAAGAAAATTGAAAAAGAAATGCTTCAAGATATTGTGATGGTTCTGAAAGAAGTGGGCTCTCTGCTGCGCCTTTGGCAAGGATGAAGTAAAGGTTTCAGGAGGCTTCCTCAATAACGATGAAGTAAAGGTTTCAGGAGGCTGCCTCAATCTACTTTTTGAGGGTTGCAGAACGTGCCCAGGATACAGTAAATACTGGGGCATGACAGAGGGAAAAAACACACTCGCTCATGGAAGTGAGCATCTGAGTAACTGTCTGATTTGCATTTCCAGTGGCTGTTCCATTTCCTCAAATAACATTACCTTCTGTTTTTCCTGTTAATAGGGAAGGATCCTAAATTTCTCTACAGATTTTGTATAGAAATTATTTTAACTACCCTATTTATAGGGCTAAATACAGACCATAAATGGAACAGTATTTGAGGTCAGCTCAAATAAACAGAGCGCATCAAGAGGAGAGAGTTACTGTGATTTAACAAGGAAACCCAGTCTAATATATTTTTAGTTGGTTGCATTGCATCCATGCATGGCTTATAACCATCACAGTAATTCTGAAGACAACTTTCCATCAACTAGTAATAACAGCCCTAAAGAAAAAAGGAGGCTTTGTACTGTTCTGCCATTTCTTCGCTTGCTCTGGAAAGATCGGGAAAGATAGAAGTAATTGCCACAAATCTCTGCAGTTTGCACAGAAGTTTCCCAGACAGTGGATGTCTGATGTCATGAATGTACAGATCACAGTGTTTAATTTTCGTAGCTTCTCAGAGCAGAATTATTCTAGATAAATTTTTATATCTATGAGAGCTGAAAATACAGACAACAATAAAATTTAGAAGCCCCAAAAGCATAAAATATTTTTATTTATAGTTATTCATATAGGTCAGTTAATTCTGACAGAAGACTTAACTGTTGTTTTCCCAAGATAAAATAGTAAATTCTTATAGGACAAAAGATGTGTTTGTTGCTAACTATGTATGGGCTTTCAACTGATGAGGAGATTTTTGCTCCCAGATATAAAAACTATTGAAAAATACGTCTTGGCAAAATGGAAAAAAAGTGCAAAGGGATTTAATTGAGTAGTATGCATTATCTCTTAAATTCTTGATTTAGCATTTTTATTTCAGCATTTCTATTTCATCACCTGACTCCCTGGCCACTTTCTCTGAAAGAAAATGTTGACTTTTCAGGAAATTATGAGCTTTATTGAATGGGTAGAATTTGACTAAAGGCTGAGTAAGGATTACTGGCATGAGAGAGATTTTATAGCAACAGCTTCCCAGATGTGTGTGTATGTTTGCATGTTTCAGGAGCGTGGTATAAGGACGTGATCTAATATTCTGTTGTGAAATCCTAATTTTCTCAGTTTCTCAGAGTTCAATGAATTCTTGCTTCAAATGCAGCAGTAGAAATATTGTTCTTTAGCAAACAGTCTTGGACAGATTGCAGAAATCTGTTAAATATTAATTCCATTAAGGCTGCATATTCAACTAAAATTAATTGGAATGCTATGTAAAAATAATTTAATGAATTTATTTTAAAAGGGATGCAATGAAATGTATAGAATCTTGTAAGCAGTATTTAAAATAATACAGTGAAGCTTATAATAATTTAATTGTATATTTGAGGGTAATATAGGTACAAACTTAAGAAAAGATCATATATATATACACTTATATATATGTGTAGATGTGTGGATGTTACACACACACACACATATATATAAACATGACTGATGAACCAGGCCATAAAGCAGAAAATAAACTGGTCTTGAACAGCCAGCTGACAGATGTGCTATCTGTGCTTGTCCAGATTATCGGTCTTCTGAATTCCTGCATCCATGTGCACAAACCTGTTTGCACCTCCATTTCCTGGTATGTGGGTTTTAGCAGCATGGAATTATGGCTGGATATGTGTTGATCCAGACTGATGCCTGATCTGGACATTTGGGAAAGCTGTTTACTGGAGCATGGTGTAGCATGATAAATTAGCAAGGAAGTACAGATGCAGTGGCTGTGTCCTCACTGAATATGATTCGAGATGGTAAAGAATTTAGAATATTAGGAAAGAATTATGGTGCCTGGTCTCCATTTGCTGCACAGTTTTTTAAGGGAAATAAACCTTTTCAATTTTTCTTTTCCTTGCTCAATATTTCTCTCTATTCTTTCTCATGTGGCCCATCAGCCATGTGGATATTTTGCAGGAAGAATAAAGACAGATATATGAGTAGGAAGGGAGAGAGAACTCAGTATAACTACTTTTTCCTTTCATATATGTCTTGTCTTGTGGTATATTTCCCCTCAAGAACATTCACAGGGTGAAAACACCATAAGGGCTACTGAAAATACGTAGCAATGTACTGCGTGCTTCTTATCCTCATTAATTCAAGACAGATAGCATTTGAATGTAAAATATCCCTCAATATCACTACAAAAAATGGAAATACAAGTTAAGCAATGCAGTATTTGTTGCAATGATCTTAGTGTGAAGTTCAGTGCACTGCAAGGGACTATGGCATAAATGTTCAGAGGTATTCAGTTTTCTCACCCTGCATGTTAGAGGGTTAAAGAGAAAGCTCTGTGGGATGGCTAAACTGCTTTGCTGAACCAGATAGGTGTGTAGACACTATTTCTAACCCCTGGTTGGAGAGTGCAGCCACTGTGGGGAACTACTTGCTGTTCATATCCAACGTGGGACTAGGTATTAAACTTAGTATTAAAGGAGTTTGGTGGGATCCTGAATGCTCGTCTGCAAGAGCAGCAAGTGAATGGAGACCTGACCCACAACACGGGGCACTTGGCCTGCCCATGCAATCTAGGCCATCAACAAGTGTGTATATGCTCTGATAGAAGCTGGCATGTTCTGCATTAGCAGCCAGTACTGAAACTGGTAGTGGGTTCATGCCTAGTCCTGCCTCTTTGTTGCAGTCCGTAGCTAGCGCGTTTGTGCTGAAAGGCTCCAAGACCCCACTGGTCTGACAGGCTGCTGCTTACAGATACGAGCCTTGATCCTATGGTTTTGGATGTCAGGGAAAGGTGCCATTAAGTTTCGTGGGCTTATGAAAAAAAATCTTCTATTTCATGCTGATTGAGTGGTTTTTCAAATGAAGTTTTGGTACCTGACTGTCCAGTCTTAGACATTTTATTAAACGATTGGCTCAGGACTTTCTTCCTGTGCTTCCTGTTCTTTTTTTGTAGGAAGACCAGTTGCTATGACCGAAATCAATCACCATTTCGTTTCCTGGCACACATATGTAAAGACGAATCACTTTCTGTCATGCTTCTATTATTGCAATTATGTGATGAAAAGGAGAACGCAATCCAAAATACAGAAGCTCCAAATCTTCAAATGCAAATGCCCTTGCAAATGAACCCTCTACCCACATGGAGAGAAAAGATCCAGGCTTAGATTCACAGTATGTAGCCTGGCTCTGATTCTGTGTATGAGAAAGCTTACTGTAAGACCAAAATCAAATTATCTCTGTGTTCAGAAGATAGTTACCATTAAATTCATCTCTGCACCGTCTAATTTCATTTTCAGATTTTTGCATAGTTTATCTTAGCTAATGAAGAATGTTGACACAGCAGATCATGTTGCACAGAGAGGAACTCTACTGGCTTTAAAATGGTTGTCTTCAAAACACTTCTGGGCAGAATGACATGAATGGAATAACAAGCCAGACTTCTAGCTGCAAACCCGTATTAGAAAGCTTTATGTTAGTGTTAGGGTATCAAGGTTGCATTGTTAAAGAAGGGCAAAAATGCTAAGAGCATGAGAAAGGCTTGCTTTTGTGAATATTTAATTCCTAACGAAAGAAAAGTAGAAAAGAGAAAAGAAGTGATTCTTTTTCATAATTTCAGACTGAATGTTAATGTCAGTATATCCAAGTGCATTTACAATGTGATTTATTCTAAAAGTACCAATTTATTTGTACTACAGCATTATTTCAGTAGTTTTGTTTCAGGCTTCTATTTTTATGTCAGGGAATCCAAATTAGGAACCCTGTGAACTCTGAGATGTTTCTAGTAATTTACACAAGATTTTCTTTTTCTAATTCCTTCATGATTGTTCCAAGGGTTTTTATTTGATTTTATTCTGCAGAAGATTAGACCTCAATATTACAAATATTTTCATTGGCACTGGTATATAAGGCTGCTAGGGCAAGATACCACCTGGGTAACATTGCTTGCTTTGAGTGAAATGTACTCCTAGGACAAAGTGCCAGGACAAATAATTCAACCTTTCTATCACATGAGTACCCAAAATGTGTCTGACGTGCCACTTTGAAACCCATGAAACCACTTCAGAGACAACTTCTTAACTGTGGCCATTCTCAGAAGAGTTAACTGCTTGTTACAGCTCCTGTGTGTCATCCCACAAAGCTTGAAAGCCCAGGGAGTCCTACAGTTGTACCTGCAGGAGCCAAAATGCTCTCCAGCTTCTGCTGTCGCTCTTGCAGCAGGGTCTGCTCCAAATGCCATTCCTCCCTGGCACAGGTGAGGCATCAAGCCCCAGGGTCCCTATGTTTTTCTCTGCAGCCCTCACTCTGATGTACCCACCATTAAGTGGTCCCCTTTGAACAAAAGTCAGGACCTCCTGTTCTCTCCCATTGAAATCTCAGCTCTTCAGCAGTCTCACATTTTGGTACTTTGCATCCAAGAAATTTCTTCTTGGAAAACTGAATTCAGGATCACATACTCAGAGCTTACTCAGCCTTTCTAAATGAAGTCAGTCATCTCCCCTGTGTTAACTAGATGATTTAGAGGCTAGTCCACAATTAATTTTACCCTGGAAACAATAGAGATGAGTATCCTCTTGAGAAAAATCTGAGGAGTTTTACTTTAGTTTGGTTGTGAGGAATGGCTGGTACAGGGAGAATGTGAATTTGTATTCATTGTATTACATGTATATTATATTACAGGGAATGTATTCCAACAGCAGTGTTAGTGTACAGCATTATACAGTAGAAAATGTGAGCAATTGCACTTTCAGGACCCATAAGAAAACTGAAGATAATGCCTTCCCATCCTTCTACCAATGTTTATTAGTCCCACACCAGTAAGACCACCCTTTATTGGCAAATGCAGTTATCTCACTCGGCATCTGAGAAGCTTGAATACTAACCAGTCTGTGGCTTTTTCTTCTCTCCTTAATACACAGAGGATTACCCTTGTGAAGGACTACATAAATAGAAAATGTGATGGCTTTGCTTTAACTACACTAAGCCTGTCTTTTTTTCCTGGCAGCAGTTTTAAGCATCAGTGTTGCATCCATATTAAGTGTGAATCCCCTCGTGTAAATCCCATTAAGGTTAATGGAATTTTAGTTTTACTGCTTAATAAATTTCAAAGTGGATTAACTTTTGAGAAATATATAACCAGCCATAACGCACAGAACACAATCCCATATCAGCATAGATATACTGTAGCTAAGATATGGGAAGTGCTAATGGAGACATGATGAAGCAGCTTCATATTATATGTAAGGAAAATAGTATAGAATGTTTTCAAGATTCTAACTTAGCTAATATTTCAGTATTGTTTGTCTTTTATTGTTTGTTGATTTCTTTTGTCACTTCTCCTCATTTCGAAATTGCATTCTTCTAGCTTTTGGGCTTCTGGATTTAAAATAATAATGAATGATTTGAGACACCAGCTTTTCCAAGCTGTTAGATCATAATGCAATCTTATCTACATAAGTAATCACTGGACCCATTGGGGGACCTGGACAGAGAGAGAGCTGGTACTCCACTGCATGTATTTTAAGAGGATCCTGGAATCATAAAATCATATTTTAAGAGGATCCCATGACTTTATGTCACATACATAATACTGTACCTACTGACACTTTGTGAATTTGAAATTGGTTTATAGTATTAAGTATAAGCTGCCTCTAAAATTACCATATTTGTCTCTCGGGAGCTTTCAGAGACTTAGGTCACTCCAGTTGCCTTTCTCCAAGTGCTGTTACATTGGATTTGCCAACTTTAAAAGACATGCTTAAGGTAGAGGAACCTTTTTTCGTTGGAGGCAGGCAACACTCCTGAACTTTTGGTCATTGGTGCTGCTCTGAAGTCAAGGTGAGGCTGTGTCTCCATGGACTGGCAGACTTTCCCCTGACCCCCTGTGGGACAATGCCATTCCTCACGGGTGAGGGCCAGCCTTCTCTTCTCAACCCCAAATTTAGCTCACAAAAGTAGAAAAAAGGTCTAAACTTTCTAATACTCACCCATCTCTGCATTTCTGATAGGATTATTTGCTTTTTCCCATTGTTCACATCCCTCTGTACATCTCACTTTGTGTTGTCGGTGTGGTGAGTTGGGAAATTTGCCTATGTATAACTGTAAATTGCCGCCAGGTTGTGAAACAGCAGACTATCTCATTATTAGTTATATTCAGGAGACTGACCGAAAATGTCATTACAGGTTTCTGTATTTATTATCTCAGAGAATTCCATATCTAATAAGATTATGATTTTTTTTCTTTACATGCCAGCCCTGTAATTCTGCCTGTGATCTGAAAGTCAAGCTGTCATCTTTGCTTTTAATGGATTTTTTTCAACAGAAACTTAGTTACAATATTGCTGCTAACTTGAGCCAGCATAGGACTGAGGCTGTTTTTATAGCTCCATTGCTTCTGCAAAGAGCTGAAGTGAAAAAGGAAAGAAGTAAAAAAGAAAAAAAACCAAGAAATTATTTTTGTTATAAAAATAAATAGTTATAAAAATAAATAGTTATGATCCTAAGTAGTTACAGGAACACCAGTGGTTCAAAAATAAAATGGCATGTCTTCATAGTCCTTTTTAATGACTATAACTATACTTTTAATGTCTAATGCAGTAAACAGATGCAATAGCATCCATCTAAACAGGCAAGGTGACTTATGCTTCTCTAACGCACATAATGTCTTAAAATTGAAAGCAACTTAAACATGATTCATTCATGCTAACAAGAATTAGCTAGGAAGCTCAAAAAAAGGTATCACTCAAGATTTCAGCCTATAGCTTCCTTCTCGTGGAAGGTTCCAAACTGACCCTGTTTGCTTTACCTTCCAGTGTTCCATGCTTGATTCCATCTTCAATTTCAGCAGTTTTCAGTGGCCAGCTATGCAAAACCTGTATTTGTGATACTACCTAAAAATGCTTTCCCTTAAGAATCATTTGTAGTTCTTAAGCTTTCCTCTGTGACTAGAACTTGCAGTTAGATTTGCAGCTCATGATGTGACAAAGTCATACAATTCTGCCTTTATTCAGTTTGGGCTAACTTTGTCCAGGGTCAGTTAGGCTGCTGTACCTCTGATACTGATCAATGTAACGTGTATTTGCTGCTGTACTTTTAAGACCAAGTAATATATAATTTTTCTATAGCTTTAAAAAAATAGTAGATAATTAAGGGTTGCAAAGGGATTCAGTATTATCCTAATTTTCAAGATGAGGAAACTGAGGCAGATGACTGAGGCAATCTGTTACAGTGAACTACCACAGTCACAAAGTGTGTTCAAGGCATTTATCAAAAGCAATGAACAGTTGCAGGAATGGACACTTCGAAACCAATTCACTTAATTGATCTGTTTTAGACTTTCCTAATTTTTTTTCCCACAGGAAAAATATTCAGTATCAGTATTTCATCACAATGTGTCAGTAAGAAGTTGTAAAGTGGCTGCCTCCACTGTGCAGTCTACTTGTACAGCTTCATGTGTGAACACAATTTAATTTTTAGATAGCATGAATTTATCTTGGAGAGCTGGTTTACAGCAGCTTTTTGTTTTTCTGCTCTATGCATATCTTGAGGAGTAATTATGAAGGATACTTTGTGTGGTCAGTTTTTTGTTGGTTTAACAACATGCTGGTTCTTGGGGTTTTTTGTAATGAAGTATTTCTGGTGTTGTTTCCTGTACTTCCCACTACCCAGTCCCACTTCTGACACATCTCCGTGCTGATGAGACTTTGAGAAGCCACAAGTACTCTATCCAACAAGGAAAGTTTTGGTGAGACGGTGTCCATGTGCAAAACCTGAAGAGACCACATGCACCATGCAGAGGAAGAAATCAAATTCACTTGACCCTTCTTATTTAGACTGTTCTCTAAACTATCAAAGGCCCATTTTTTTTCTTTACTTGAGCAGAATAGGTAATAGCAAAGTTTAAATATATGTATTATTTAAATCTTTATTTGGTAATGGATTTTTTCATACAGTTCAGCTCTAAGGATATGGGTCTATTTTCCACAGATCCTGCCAAGAGAGTTTCCATTCTGGGGCTTCCTGCTTATTTCTTCCAGCTGCTTCTCTTTCTTATCCCTTCTGTTGTTATTCTCCTCCTGTCTCCTTGTTTTCACTACTGATGGAGGAGAAGCTTGGTTAGACTTTGAAATCATAATATAAATGTTCTTGGCAATTGTTTCTTTCTATACTCTTCATAATTATTCTCCAGTGATTCCAGTTGTATTTTCCAGTTGGAGACCATCACTGAGGACTGCATTGCTCAGTCAGAATGTTAAAGGTGAAAATAATCTTTTAAGAGGATTCAAAAGGAACATGTTTGACATCGAGACGCAGCAGGAGTAACACAGTGGCCAAAATGGTGTTGGCTGTGTTGCCCAGAGTGATGCAGGAAGGAAAACTCTTTAAACAGGGCTTCATTTCCTGCCTAGTCCCTAACCTACCCCACAAAGTCCATCTGCAACACAAAGCCTCCTGCTGATCTCACTTTGCAAGTTCACCATCAGCAGTAATGGGATTTGTGGGACTTGTTGACACAACCTTCTCTAATGGTATGGTACTGGTTAAATGCACGAGATGGGGGTGTTTGTGCCTGTGTCTGTGTGCATCGTTTGAATCCCCCGTTGTATTAATGACAGATAGTTCTAAAAGAAAAAGAAAAAGTTGTTTTACATCTGTGGAAGTCATTTGACTACCTGTTGCTCTGATGGCATTAATCTTAGTCTTGTCAGAAGTGAATCGGTCCTCCTTCCTGCAAAAATAACAACTGGCGTGGAGGCAGTGAAGTGCTGTTTTCTCACATGTGAAAGTATTTGCGGAACTAAGTCCTTTGTTTGTTTGTTTGTTTGTCTCTGTGTGTGTGTGTTTGTTTTCTCTACTTTTGGAACATATTAGAAAGCATCCTGCTCTTGTTATTTCTTTTGAATAGTCTATTTTCTGTAGAAAGTAATATCCACATGGTAAACTCCTAGTCATCAAAACTGTGCCAAATATGTGCCATTTTAAAGCTAAATATATGTTATTTTATTTTACTTTAAAGCAAGCCAAAATACGTACCAAGAACATAGCTCTGGATGGTGTTGGTCCTATTTTCAAATGAGTATTTACTGAGGCACTTCTGTGCAACAAGCTGAGTTGGTAAGGGGCTGCTTTATGAATGCAGTACAGAAAGCAGTATTTCTTCCTCCTCCTACTGGGAACTTACCTTTTGATTGTAAAAATACATATTTTTCTGTTCTTGGCGAAGCATGCGAAGCATGACCTTGTGTGCCTGATGCAGTCATACCTGGCTCCCTAGCACTCCCATTTCACTTGCATTTTAGGAGTGTTTCTCCAGGGGACATAAAGATTATGAAAAAGTGTTTGGTTTGGGGAAAGTAAAGTGTTAGTACTTAGGAGATTCTCTGTCAACTTTTATAACCTTCTGTAGGTATGACTGGCTGATGTATAGGAGTGTATTTTTGGTCCTATTTTTCTTCCCTCTTGATGGGTGCTAATAAGTCTTTCCTCTTGTCATGTGCCGGTGATATTTTTCTTCCTTGGCTTGGTCAGGATCAGAAAAATTCGTTAAACAAGCTCTCCCATTCCTCTGCTACACACCAAAACAAGGCCCCACTTCAGGCCAGAATAAATAAAATAGGGAGATTCCTGGAGTTACAGGACCACATGGTAAATATCTTCCTTTTCCATTATTTTGCTTTATAAAATGTTAAAAATGGCTATTTTTCTTTTTGTAAGGATTGCATTTTACATATCTGGCTCAACTTCTCCCTTTCTAAAAAATAAAAAATGTTACTGAGCAACCGTGTTAGCAAATGCTGAAACTAAAAAACTGTATGTTATAGCATGGCCAAATTAAGGATGTGTTATGAGGTTTATAAATTAAAAAAGAAAAGCTTTATCAAGAATTGAGAGTAATCCAAAACAGCGGTAATTTCTCTTTGATCACATGGAAAACAGTTCTACATGACCTGCAAACTTGCTGACTTAGGGGAATCCAGTAACTGAAATTAGGAATAACTTAGGAATTTCACATCTTACTGGGACACTTGAATTGAGCTTTGCTTGCAAATACAACATGGTTCTGTAAACAGTCAGGTCAAGTCACTCTGGCTAATAATTTGTTTATTTAGACTATGAGCTTGATCTCCGTGAAACAGTCTGGAAATTCATCCTAGGTTTTCTGAATAATCTCAGCTGGGAAAAGACATTTATCGGTCTTCTCCCATGAATGTAGAATTTGAGGTTTTTAGTGTTGAAATGTTATTGGTCTTTGTTGTCAAACTTCTAATTATTAAATTTATGATATAATCTTCATTAATAAATGTTTACTTTTTATTGCAACATTTTCCCATTGAAAGTCAAAGAAAGCTGATTTTCAAGTGTCAGCTGCATTAGCAACTTCTTCAATGAGCGAGTGGAAAAGAAAATCACCTCTCTGATCAGGATTTCTGGTACCACTGCATGAAAAGTAGCTGGTGACGACTTTAGAAATCAAGTTCCAGTGTAGAGACACTCTTTTGTAGGGAAAGAATATTACATCTGAGAGTAAGCAGGACATAAGACTCCTTCATATTGAAGACCTCCTTAATGAGGACATAAAAATAGATGTGAAAATCCAGCAAGTTACGTAATTTTAGACCATTTTTTAAAACATATGTATCAGTTTGCATATGATAGGGTGAATCAGTGTGCCATGTACATAATGGATTCAAAGATCAAAACACTATGACATAGTCAATTGATAAGAAAAATGTAAAATTGTACCAACCAGTAACCTTCCTAGGGCAACATATAAGCTGTGGGTTTCTTTTTTTAGGTCTTTTTTCTTGTCTAAGGGACAAATCTTTATTCTGACAGTCTTCCTGTAAATGGAGAGGCAACGTCCTTCAAAAAAAATTCAGTAAATATTTCAGAATTTGGGGCCTAAAAGAGTAAATGGCACCTCTAATTTTTCTCAGTGGGTGCAGTGGTACCTCCGTCCCTGAAACTGGCATAAATCGATTGTGCAACATGGAGGCAAGTCTTGAGGACTGCAGGCAGGGCCTGTTTCTTTTGTCCTCTAAGCACAGCTGACAACTGATGCAAGAAAATCGTTAAGGGATATTATTTTTGCAGTTTTCTTCCCCATTGCTGCACAGGCACACCAGCAGCTGGTTCAGCATCCAGCCCACCTGGAGGTGAGAGGCAATGGGGACCCTCTAAAATAAATGTGCTGCTTAGGGAGAAGTGTCTATCCACTGCCAGCTGATGTCCTTTAGGAGTTTCCAACTGTCCATCCCCAGCTGTTCATGCCCCTTCTGCCAAAACAAGATGCTTAAGCATCTGGCAGAAGGAAGTCAATCGATTATAATTTCTGAGATTAAAAATGACCTATCAGGTTATCAGTTAACCACCCTCCTGCTGATTAGTTTGAAGGCATAAGCATCTTACAGATGAGCAACTGATGCTGCAGCTTTGAGAGTAACCTGGGTGCATAGGAAAATTTGGAGAAGAGTTGAAGCATTTGCTGCTGCTGCTGCTGCTGCATGGATTCTGCCTGCTTTCTCTTAGTGGAAACAGTAGGGTACTCAAAAGGCTTCTTCTCTCTTTTCCTTCATCCTTTTTAACACAAATGTAAAAAATAATCTGAATAGATGCTGCTGCAGGACATGTACCCTGGCTCCATCCAGCTGCTAGAAGGAGGGTACATGTGTTGCCCTTTGCCTGTTTCAGTATTTTCCAATATTTTAATTATTATTATTTTCTATTATTTCTTTTTTCCTGTTATTTTTTATTATTAACTACAATTTTCTATTATTATATTTCTATTGTTTTCTAAAAATGCCGTGCTCCTGACCTTGTAAATAATGCTTTCCAATAATGAACACACTAAGCAAAGTTACAAACATTAACCTTAGTGGTTTACACTCCCTCATCCTCTCCAGACAGCAAGTGCACATCCGTCATCTGTTATCACTGCCAGAACTTTGGGTACAGTTCACCACCGGTTCCTCCGCTCCTCTACTTGCCGTAGCGCCCAAGTGCAAAACCGTATCAAGGCCAGAACCCTCTTTGGTGTTTGCCCAAGCCAGCTGCAGCCCACAGCAGGTCAGTCACCTCCCTCTGCCTCGTGAAGCTGTATTTGTTCCAGCTGTGAGTCCGTTAGCATCCACTATTAGGAGTGGCATCCAGGTTACCCTCAGCAGGCGGCTGCCCTCTCTCCCCAGTCCTTCCAGCCCCGGGGGAGAGTGTGGCTGTGCTCGAGGGAGCAGCAGCCCCCACACCTCCACGTTGCCTGGCCCAGGTGCTGTGGCGCTGCGGGGGTCAGCCCTCCACCCCCCATTCCAGACCTTGGTGGCTGCTTTACAGTAAATGCAGTGACTTGCACTACCAATGAGTGTGGCCAGGGCATTTTTCTATGAAACTTACAGTTGTTTTGGTGTTTCTTGATACCAACTTGCTCTATGTGCCTCTTTGGAGGAACGAACTTGCGTTTAGTGGAATGACAATATGTCACTCCAGATCTGCAAAAGTCAGTGTAAGGTCAGTGAAGAGAAGCCTTCACTTTCCAATAGTCGGTTTCTATGTATAAATTGGCACTTGATGCTCATCAAAGAACAAGAAATATTGGATATGCTCTAAATGTCCGTTGTATTTTTGAGCCAACTACCTGATGGAAGTCATCACTTATATGTAAATGAACTGTCAATGGCTTGCCTCTGTTGGCAGTCACTGGACTGTGAAGGGTATGTCTTAATAAGAACCAAAGCTCTTCACAGACTTTGATTTACTGGAAATAAAATAGAAAAGTCCTCTGAGACTACGAAGGACACTTGTTTCAGATAAAATGTCTAGACAGTAGCAATATATTTGGGGCTTTTATTATAGCAAAACTGCAAATTAGAATAGAGTGCTGAGAAAGTTCCTATGACCCAGCTAAGTTCAAAAACACTGTTTCAGACTGATCCTTGAAACACTCAAATTAAGTTCATGAGCATTCAAAAAGGGAAAGAAAACATGTGCAAGGTCAATGTTCAGGTTTACTAGAACTCTAGAGCTGCCCAGATTTTACATTCTCTCTGACAAACAGGGATTTGCAATTCAGCTGTGGTTTAAATCAGTTAAAGAAAACACAAATCACACATTGTGTTTCACTGCATTTGATAACAGTCTGCTTTACAGTCCATTGCTGTATGATGGCTTTTTTCTTTGATTATTGAAAATAAAAGACAAAAGAGAGATTAATTCTGTTAAAAGTTACATTTCAAAATGAAACCAAAGCATGCTTTGGCTAAGATATATCTGACTTGTTTTAAGGAAGGCAAATCATACAGCATTTCTGGTAAAGATGTGGAAATGTCAGAACATCCAGTTTACCTGAAAACTATTATTGTTACTAAAACTGTGGTTTTATTATTATCATCATTGGCAGTTTTTTACCATCCAGAATTTTTGAAGCTTTACTGAATAAAAAAAAAAAAAGGGGTGAACCTATGCCTTTTATCACAGTCTATGTAAGCTGGGCTCAGTATTTTTGCCCAAGAGAATTTGCATGCCAAATATAAATAAATACAGTATGTGAGAGCTTGGGTACTTAAATTAGAACCTTGGTTGCCTGTATGGCTAATGGAGAATCCAGAAGGCAATGCAGTGAAGCATCAATTTCCAGCAGCAGAATGCTTTAAATCATCTTCTGTGTGATTTATCCCAGCTTTCCAGGAATCATCCTGCACTCCTTGTGATCACCTTTTCCATCTGTACAGAGATGGAATGGAGACACATGGTGGTGCACCCTACCAGCATTTCTTCCTAGTTGCCACCTTTGGTATTGGAAACTCTGGCTTTGTAAGAAACACATCAGTCACTAATTTTCAGAGAATTAATGCATTCATAGTCGTGATTCCACATACCTGAAACAACAGATCTAAGAGGTGTGAACTGCCTGGGAATCTATGTAACACATTGCATCAGATAATTAAAAAAAATCAATTTTGTTAAATATCAGGTTTTTTACAGTGCAAGTTTATGATGTTTGAGGGAGTGTAACTCATCTGTGATGTGGGTCTCAGAGCAGAGACTTGTATGGTGCTGTCAGTCTTTGAGTGCTAGTTTTGAAGTGGAAGGTCAAGGTAGGATTCAGACAGAAGGCTGAATAATTTTTGCTGACCTGAATGAGATAATCCATTTGCCATTGCCGCCCAAATATAAAACCAGAAATAGTTTAAAAGAGGATCAGGCTGAGTTTGCAAGCAATCTGAAATCTTATCTCTGAGAGGTACGAAAGGCCCCTTCCAATTCAATAGGCTACTAACCCTGAAAGCTGAACAGTAGCAATTTGGTGTCCTTTTGAGTGCATAAAAATCTAGATTCCGCTCAATGCTTGTGTACCTAGGTAGTCTATTAAATGATCGTGGCCTATGGTTTTAGTTCCACTGTAAAATTAATATAAGCCCTAAGGTTAAATGGTACACATTGTCAGCATGATGACTGCATTAGCTGTAGCTGTTCCAAAAATAAAATTTATTTGATAGTAACTGAATTTCTACATAGTCCAACAGATGAGTCATCAGATAATGTCCACAGAGATCAATTTTATTTATACTTTCAGAAGATTAATATTCACTGTTTTCTAAATCTAAGGGTATGCATAACAACAGACTGAATTAAATCTAAGAAATGTAAATGGATAATTAGAATGTCTTTTGGGGCTTCCTACTGTTTCAGTATTTGATACTCTGATCATAGCCGCAGTGTACCATGTTATCTTTTATCCTGTCATACGGCTGGTAAATACCATTACAAATACAAAATTAATGGGCTCAATCCTATACAAGTATAATTTGATGCAAATCATCGTAGATATTGTTTACAGACTCCTCAAGAAGGCTTTGTACCCCATCTATCCTGGCATGCAGTCCTTCAAATATTTGAAGAGTCACTGTTGTCAGAGAGTACAAAACATGAAAAAAACCCACATGCAATATTAGAAAATCGAGGCTAAAAAGCACAAAGCAATCAGATTTAGGACATTATTTTTAAATGAGCAAAGGGCAATATTCCTACCTAGGTCTTCCTTGTTTTGAAGTATGTGATTCAAACGTTACCTGTCATCACAGAAATCATGAAAAGGGCTGTTTTCCCCGATTCCCTGACATTATACCTATGAGCAGTACAGTGTTGTAGTAGTTTCACTGTCTGAAGTATTATCTGGAACATCTATTTTGCGTTCAAGTGCTATATTTAGAACCTATTTTTATTCTGCCTGAAGTAGACAGTACACTAGACCTTAATGTACCCTCTAACATGGGCACAGAAGAAGTAGGCTAAAAATAGTTATTACTCTAGAAACAATAATTTGTTTGAAAGCCATCACCTGAATTCCCAAGCAGTAGTGAATGATTAGGACTCGCTTGTCTTCTCTGCTGGAGAGAAACCTCCTCAGCAGATCCTCTTTTGCAGTTGGCAAATTTGAAATTTGTACAAAAATAGTAGCAGAAAAAGTTAGAAAAATTTCAGCATGCCATTAACTCCTACAGGAGGACGAAGTACTATTTGTAAATTCCTCTCAGCAATAGCTACTTCTCAGTGCTTTATTTTCTCCATTGGGAATAAGGTAATTATCAGTAGGAGTAGCAGTGAGGAAGAAAAATAAAATTGTTTATTATTGGACCAATCGAGCCCAGCGAGATGAAGGCCAAATTGTTTTTTGCTTGTCTGAGTTTGATTTTTAGTCAGTCTGGATGTGTTTTTTGTTTAGCAGAGAACTTCAGTGAGGAGTATGTTATTTTATGACTGAGGCCAATAGAAAGTCATTGGCATAATAAAACTGCAGATTTTACAATTTCAACGCAGCTGCTCCGTGACTTTTAAGCAACTGTGAAATCACATTGTTTAAACTGTGTTTATAAGGACTGATGCCTGGATCCATCTTTTTTCTTCCTTTTTTCTGGAGAAGTCAACAGCAATCCCTCAGATCAACAACTGGTATTACAGCCTAACTATTTTAGTGAGTGTCCGCAAACCTCCATTTAGAAATAACCACCTGGTCACCCTGTGTTACACTCATGTATGAAAATGAACATGATGTTATCAATGAATTTGCTAATTCACCAGTGAAAATCCGTTCGTTTAATGACAAGCACACTTGTTTGGGTGACACACCGATTACGTGCAATGCCCTGAGCAAACTGGCATTTCAATTGTTTTTACAACTCTTTTATGACTTCTTAAACTGCAGCAGTTGGTAGTATTTGGACGTATTGTTATACTGCATTATCAAGAGTATATACACCCCATCTATAAGAATTATCGCATGCTCCTCATGAACCAAATCCTTTGCAGTGAGAGGTGAATTCTGGACCTCAGCTGCAGTTGGGACCTGTGCCTTCCTGCCCTGAGCCTGTGATCCCATAAACATCCACAGATGTATTTATGCAAGTGATATCTAAGTGTCTTTTTTCTGAAATCCCAACACTTAAGTAAACATACTTGTTTAGCAGATTAGGACTTAAAGCTAGATTTTAGGTCTACAACCCGAAACATATGCCAAAGTCGAATCCCTCCTTATTGACAAGAGAGTATCCATGTCTGGCAGCTTTCAATGAATTAAGTGAGCCCTGAGGGTTCAGCCTGCCGCCTTGCGTCTGCATATGTGTCAGGCCCCACTCCTACAGCTATGGATGCAGCTGGGGAAAGATGGGTGTTTGCGATAAAAAGGGGCTAGTGATGTGGGGAGGAGAGATGTGAAGCCAGCAGGTTTTGTGTGCTTGCCAGAAGAATGGTGACAAGGAATAGCTTGTCTACAGTAAGGGTCACTATTAAGTTACAGAGTAGGAGCTAATTCTTGTGGTGATTGACCCTTAAGATTGAGAAGACCAATAGGTCAAGAGTCCTGTAGAAAAATGGAAATCTAGTTCAGAGGTTTCTGTGTATTTTATTTGGCTTTTGAGCTTTGCCGAGAACCTCAAAGAAGGAGCCCAGCAGCTGCTGCCCTGAAAGAAAAATGAGATGTAGAGGAGGCTCTGAAGAGACAGGAAAAATGTGACAGAGCATTTGAATTGGAGACAGCAAGTTTGTGATATATTTGAAAAAGGGCATAGACTTCAGAGGAACCTAGAAAAAAAGACCACATACACCTTTATTAGTATTTTCTGGGATAGAAATATTGAGGATATCATCAGGATGGTGTATGTAAATCATATGACGAACACAATGGGTGAAACGGGAAACTCCAAGAGCTCAAATGAAAGGGATTGTATGGCAACTTTTGGACTATTTCTTATGACTTAAAAATTAGCACCAAGAAATATCCTTATCCTTTTATCTTCAGTAGATTATCTCAGTTTATTGTATCTGATTCCAAGGGTCAAATCTTTTTACTTGCCCAAGTTTTACTCAAGGGTGGTTTGTAGGTGTCAGTGGAGTTATTCTAACTCTTACAGATGTAGAGAAAAATGAAAGTTTATCACCAACAGGATTTTTGGGTTTTTATGTTACAGCCCATGTGGGGCATGAGAAAAAAGTACAGTCCCATGTTCTTAGGCAGGTAAGTAGCCACACTAAAATAACTGTGCATCACAGGACCAGCTCTCAAGATTACACCCATCCTAAAGTTACCACAGCCAAAAGGTTTTTACACACTCATCAGCCTCACATGTAGGGGTCACACATGGTAGCCTAATGCCTTGGTAGACAGAAAGGATGTGTACTCCCAAGGCGTTATTCCTTTGCAATACAGGGTATTTCCAGAGTGTGCATGGGGAAATCGATAAAGTAAGGCACATTTTAGATTTAAGTCATGTATGCACAGACATTCCTCTGGATGTAGGAAAGCTTTCAGAGCCGTAGAGCCATCCTTGGCTTTTATTAATAATACAATCTCTCTCTGGCATTAATATCGTCATCAGTAGTGGTTAGTTATTCCTATCCTTGGATTTGAGTGATGCCTCCTGCACACTGAGGAGGGAAGAGGGAAATTGTTACCGTTTCCCCTGCATACAGTGTTCCTGCACAACTGAAGGGAGACATCATTTAGCCTGCAGTGCATAAAAGGAGTGGATAAATGCATGAAATGTACCGGTTAGATAAAACCTTGACTCAAGTCTGATATCTTTTTTAATATGCATACAAACATAATAACTCAGGGATTCAGTTTCTGTTTTGTTTTTCACAGCACAAAGAAAACAAAAGTACATCTGTTGCTAGTCTTTCTCACTCATTTCTTTGCCATCTCAAATTAAGATGAATTGCTTATTCTTGTCCCTTGAACAATAACACTGCTCAAATACATAAACTGGGATCTCCTTCTGACAAGTTTTAATTGTGGAATGAGTCAAGCTGGCATTTACCTAGAAAGTTCACACATGCAAAGACTCTAGTGTCAGACTCTGTCTATGCTGTGTTATAAAAACAGGAGGCTGAATTTCACAAATGTAGTGAAGAAAAGGTACAGCATTTGCAGTGAGCCTGGAAATTCAAGCACCATTAAAAAACTTCCCAGCAAAGCATGTAATGAGCATAATGGTAGGAGAGGAGAGAGGAGGTGGATGGGAATGAAGAACCCAGTAAATTCACAAACTGGAAAGAGCAGAGGGCCCTGCTGCTTCCTGAAAAGCGAGGCTGTTTGAAATGGATGTTTTCCCACAGGTTTCTGCAGAATTTGGGAACCAGATTATATATGTATGGTTCTAAAATCAGGAGCATGGCTAATGTTTAGCATGTTTTTAACATGTGGGAGTGTATTCTTTAGCAGCCATAGAACAAAGGAATGAATGAATGTGGGACTGAATGTCTACTCCTGAGGACAGAATTAATCTCTGTTTGTTAATACATACTTATGCATGGTACAAAAATATGAAAACAAAATTATTCAAGAAATCCTGTATCTTTCGAGGCTGCCACCTTGCCACAATGTAGACATCAAACAGCAAAACATCTGGGCAGCCTCAGATCTGGGGTCAAGAGAAAAGTACAGAAGGGGATACCTGAAACCTGAGAAGAGGGGGCAGAGTAGCATGTTGGCTTTCTGGTCTTAATAGAAGACCTATGTCTCTCTGACCTTCCTGCAGTCTCAAATGTCTTGTATGCACAATGTGATGCTTGATCTGTTAATTATTTGTAAGCCTAAAAGCTTTGATATAGTGGCAAAAATAACTGTATTGGCAGAGAGAGTTCCTCCAAAATTGTAGGAGCAATGTAGAATTCACCCACTTACTGCTGACCTGGGATACAAGCCAATGAGTTTATACCTTCTGCTCGCATCTAACCTACTGGCTGCAAATGTAGCCCAAATTAAACACATTTAAATTGTACTGAGTTCTTGCAAAGGTAGCAAAATTTATTCTGGACTTGACTCAATGCCATGAAATATAACAGATTTTTATACTACCTTGATATTAGATAGCTGACACACAGTACAGCAGACACAAAAAAGCAAATATCGAGTTCACTGTGCTCTACAAAATGGCATTCGAGAGACCCAGGGAGACATCAGCATGGTGGGTTAGGATGGGGCTGCACAGCAGGGACTTATTTCTGGGTGGGTAAGGAGCACCTTTAAACCTACCCACTAAAATGAGAATGCATTCGTATTTCTTTCCTTCCTATTCAGCAGAAACAGAAAGGAATCGGTAAGTAGGAAGTTCTGAGACTGCAAGGTTATAAAAAGCAAGAGCCTTAACTTTCTAGTAGAAGTGAGGATCTGGCAACATTTATATACTTTGCTTTGAGTTTGCAGAACATGACATGCATGTTGCTTTCCACAAAACAAAGAGAAGGTGGTGCTTTATTAATGAGAACTGGGCTGCTTTTGTTTCTTCCTGGCTTCTCCGTTTGCTTTATTCTTTTTCAAAAACTTGGTACAAGAATTGAGAGAGCAGAACAGCACTGATGTAATCATAAAATATACATTTCAGAAAACAATAAAAGCAAATATATTTTAAAAAGCAGGGGAATACTTGATAGCCTACATATTTATAATTGAAAGCTGTTCAGAAAGGAATTACTTTTTTGTTCACTCTAAATTGTTCTAATCCCAAGACAAAAATCTTCCTGGATTCCAGGAACTAATAAATCCATCAATCAGCAACCAAGGGATAAACCTACCTGAAATTGCCAATAGGAAATAAAAGATAATAACAAGAACCCTCTGTTGAAAAGAAATGCTTGTCAAAAGTTGAAAGGTAAAATTGGTATTACAGAAAGCAGAGTCCAAAATATCTCTATTTTTTTCTGTTTTTTTTTTTAACTAAAGCAGGTCACAGTATCCTCTTTAACCATGGATTTCTGAGCTCTGACTGTTTTGTGTAATGTCTTAACAATCCTTTAATGAAGTTTTGATAGGCCCATTTAAGAAAAATTATCCCCACAGTTTGGCTGAATTTTAATCCATGAACTAAAACCAATCTGATTTTGCAGCAAAAGTATCTGAAAGTGGATACAGTGCAGTTCTTTCATTGATATCACATTAGCTTTTGGAGCTAATCCAGACTCACTGGAGGTTTACATGCAAACCTGACTCACTATGGGTCTTCCATTCATATCTGATCTGCTTCCAGATCTGATGTCAATGGAAGCACTGTATACTCCATGCTGCCGCTATCCAGCTTGGCCTCCCTCCAGAACCTTAATGTTTTTCTTCAGTTGCATCAGTGCCTCTGAGCAAAAACGAGAATGACATCCGTATGTTTTAAGATTAAAGACGAGTCAACATTTCAAGTGAAAAAATGTATGCGTTTGTAGACCTACAGTAATATGGTGAAAGGGTAAAGTTCTTGAAATAACAGTTTTGGTCTCAAAGCTGCTGAGGCCATTGCATATGTTACATTTTCTTGAGAGAGATCTGCAGAAAGATGCATGTAGATTGCCATAGTTTTCTTTTGGCAGCTAAATTTTGAACCATATAATTTACTGTATTTTTTTAAATCAAAGAAGAGAATTTGGCAATAAATATGTTGATAAACTCCCATTTAAAGCAAGCGAAAGAGCAGTTAACTCAGAAAGCTGATGAAGAGGCTTAGGAGTCTATTGCTGCATGTGAACAGGGCTCAAAGGTGTTTTCTGAGGAGAAATTTGTATTATTGCAGTTGCATAATACGACAAATGCAAATAGATCCCAAACAATACGAGTCACTTGCACGCACAGTGAGACCAGACTGGAATTTTGAAGTCATTTATTGAAGAATTCTTCAGACTCTTCCACAAACTTTAGCATTAAACATACCAGTCCGAGGGGCTTTATTTCACCTAAGTGTGCCCCTGCAAGGCAGTGCTGCACTGGTTGTGCCTGGATACCTCTGCCACAGGGCATCATATAAGCTGATGTGCCTTCCAGCATGCAGAGACTGTGCTAGGGAGCCAGTGCTCCCCCTCCATTGTGTAAAAAGATCACAGACAGAGAGAAAGTAGTTATAAGTGCATTGTGGAGAGGGTAATATAACTTGTAACCTGGCAGGACCACATACTCATACCTTACTCCAGGCTAAGCAGGACCTTACTGGAGACACAGTGATGGTAAGATCATCTCATATGCATACAAAACAACTTTAGGAATCAACACTTGGTTCATTTTGTCTTAATTCTCTTATATACTAGCATTATTCTTCCAAAAGCATGGTGCCCTCAAAATATATTTTGTATAATTAATTGTGAAGGAGCTGAAAAGCTAAAAAGGACTGTGTAGGGTCATTCCAAGATGTTCGGTTTTTTGGGTTTTTTTTTAAATCCTCCCTGTTTCAATGAGAGTGCTTGGTCCTTACCGGATTTCTTTATTTGTTAAAAACAATTTCTGAAACTGTTTCCATATATTAGCAGGTAAAGTGAGCTAAATTCTTGGATCTCTACGAGATCAGGATGACTTAAGCTCCTGTTTGCTATGGAAACTTAACAGACAGGTCTAAGCACCACCTGGTCAGATAAACATGACCCTGCTTTTAGCTCATCTGTGTCACTTGACCAAAAATCTGATTACAGTTGTTTGAACTGTTTATTAGTTTCCCTGAGTCTTTATTCATTAAATCACCACCATATCCAGACTGTCTGTAATATACCAAAATGCTTTGTCATGTGTAATATGGAGTAAAACATGCGACGTTCTGCAAGGGTGATCACTTTGGAAATAGCTGAAGCAGTTCAGGATAGGTGCCTATATGCTTCTTCACCCCAATGCCTGGTGAAAAGGTTGAGGCATTGAGGCAAATGCAGTGTGCCGGCATTTGCCTCTTCTTCTCCATGGTGGGAAGGGGCAGAGCCGTGGCGTGCTGAGCTGGGAAAACACAGGAAAATGGCAGCTGCCACCACTGCTACAATGCGCCTCCGCCTTCTGGTCTGTCTGCAGGCATGTTCAAGCGCACTTCACAGATATTTTTCATAGCTTTCTAGAGCATTTTCTTACACTACTCTGTAGAAAAGCCACACGAGAGAGCTTTTTTTTTTATTAAATCTAAACATAAAAAGAAAATTTCACAAATCTGTTGGTCTGGCTGTTTCCCAGTCATATGTCATCTGAATTACATTACCACAATATTCCAGACGTTAAATTAAAGACAGTAGGAACAAGTATAGTTGACATCTGTGCAAAATTTAAAACTAAGGAACTTCCAGTGGTTTCTTTAATCCCAGCCAAATTATGGCTTTTACCACACTCTTCCTTCTATAATGCCAATTTTTTTTCGTGTCTCTCTCTCAAATACATTCACAATATCACAACCGTGCAGCTGCAAGGCGTCCTGTGCTGTTCCTGTGTGGGCTGGCCATGCCAGCAGTTGCACCGGGGAGAGGGTGCTGGCTCATCTCTGAGGGGTCGCTGCCCTGGCTTCCTCGCTTTTTGGTATTGCCAGGAACGTGCAGTGCCTGGAAGAGGTAATCTCTAGTGTGCCAGGCATAGCTTTCATACCTTTTTTTTTTCCCAGCATAGGGAAGAAATCAGTAAGTGTTAAATTTCCTTGCTAGGAGTGCGCAGCACTGGAACATGGTATCCAGGGAGACTGTGAAACCTCCATCCTTGGGGGCTTTCAAGACTTGCCTTAACACAGCCATGGCTGACCTGAGCTAGTGCTACAGGCAGCAGCTTAGAGTAGATCACCTCCAAGGTCCCCCTCCATAAAACATTTTTAATAGTCACTGCTCTGTCACAGGGAAAATGGGCAATGGCCATTGCTAGTGGCAGAGCAATACTTGCTTAATCCTAACTATGACTTGTGATGATCTATCCACAGTGAGGTGGAAGAGTTTTGCTTTTTCTCCTCTTATTAGGCTGAAAGATGTTAGTGACTTCTAGTAAACATGTCTACCGAACAGTCAAAGATGTGGTTAAAGTGAATGAGCACCCTTTCGTTCAGGGCAACTAAATGCCCTGGTGAGCAGTGGCAGTGAAGAAAGCCACAGCTCAAGGCAAAGCCTGCTGTGGTCAGACCAATTAGAAACTAAATCACATGCACACACTTATATGGGGGAGAGAGAGAGAAACAACACAGCTACTTGGCTGATGCTGGCACGCTCCTGCCTTAAATCAGTGGGGTGGGCAGAGGCTGCCCACACTGGTGCTGAAGGTTCCCCCCAACTCTTGCCTTTCAGTGCCCACCACCATCCCCAGGGCTCCTCTCCGCAGTGTGCCCATGGCATGGGCTGGCCTACACGGGAGCAAATCAGGATGCCTTGTGATTCCCTGCGTCCCCTTGTTTTCCTCTGTGTTTGTTCAGCTGTGAGTATATTTGGAAACGCATTGGTGGTGGATGGGTTGCTTTGGCATTGCAGAAGGAAGAGTGTGGTAAAGGCACTGTGTTTTCCACATTATCTGATTGATACCATTCTTCTTTCCTCTTAACAGAAAAAATCCACTATGGCTTTGAGATTGGCTTAACCACATAGGCCAGAAAAAAAAAATGGGAAAATGTTCCATTTTGGCTTGGTATATCTACACATAAATAGTATTTTCTGTGGAGCTGACCTGGCAAAGGTAAATACAATGTTGTGTGTTGCCTCAGAAGAAACATCATCCCTCTACCTTTAATATTTCCATCAAGAACTATTTTGGTGTGGAAAAGCTGGGATTTTGCATGCTCTTTTCCCAAGGGGAAGAGGAGTAACATAACTTGAGAAAACATTGATGCTTTCTACCACAATGAAATGAATACTTTGCATAGAAAAATATCTGAATGCTAGTAGAAATGAACTTTTCATTTTCCACTCTAAATATCAGTTCAATATACTTCACTTTTTTCTTATATTTGGAGACTCTGAGGTACAGAAATAAAAGCTGGATGTATACTTTCCTGTTTTTAAAAAGTGAAGCCATGTTCTGCTGTGTGTGCTTAGAAGAGATGGCTTACAAAAACTGCGTATTGCAATGAGAGCAAGGGGATCGTGTCTTAATCTTATTTTTACAGAGCACCAGTGGCCCTTTGATGTGTCCCTCTGTGTTGACCCTCTGAGTTCAATGATGTTAAAGTTGTACAATAATGGATAATTGTGGGGGAAAGTAGGATCTTCTCATGCTTCTGGGCAGGGTTCTGTCTGCTATGGGTTTGTTACCCCTCAGGCGTGAAAACTGGATTGAGAACTCTCCTTTTCAGGTTGCAAGGTAGGGTGGTTGGGTATGGTCCCTGGGATAGGGAGGCAACAGCCACTCATGGAGGCCAAGCAGACTGTGAGGAGGACCCTGGCACATGGTGGCTGAAGTACCAGCCTCAATTCTTCCCCACCTACCCAGCCCACACATTTGTAAGTGAAACCAGGATGAGATACTGGTGCTCTGGCAACTACCACATTGACAGAGCAGCGTAAATTGCACCTTGATTGTCAGGCAGAATGTACCCATTGATCCTCTTGCTCTTAGCTTGGGAAGGAAGGCATGAGAGGCTTGACGTCCCTCTCCTGGACGTCAAGCAAAAAGTGGAAGTTAAAGCGTGTATAAGCCTCCACCATGTCTATTATTTGTTTGTCAGGTGCTGGCAACCTGCTTATGGCACTGCAAGGCAGAAATGTGAATTATGACCATCCCCTGTAACATCTTCACTTTATGGTCCAGACCGCAACCTGAGTATCTGCACAGGCCAAGCCAGTTTTAATGAAGTGTGTGGGGAATCTCCGGTGAGTAAGTCTGTGCATATTGTTCTCTCTGAGGGATCAGAGAGGAGGGAATATGTGATGTTTTATTTCTATTTCCTTGTTCTTTTTCATTTACTTGCTGTTCAATTATGATTTTTAAATGGCTACAAGCAATGAGATTCAAATACAAAGTCCAACTGTTTTTAACATCGGCCAGATATCTGATATCTTCTTGGCAATCTGCGATCCAGAAATCAATGAATAAATTGCCATCATCCAGTGAATAAAATAGTCATCTGAGTAAGTACAGCACAGATGTGCCCTTTCACTTCAGTAACATGTACTGTATGCAGAATACCTTAAACATGATGCAATTTCATGTTTCATAATACATGCTTTTTTGTGAAACAACATATGTCTTCAGTTGTGATTGTTTGAAGGTACTGCTATAAACTTGATGGCTATTATTATCTGTTGCAGTTGGCTAGTCATTCTAGAAACCATTTTTCCCTGCTAGTAGAAGAGATCACTTTAATATAAATTAGCTTAATAAAAATATTTATTAAAACAACAGTCAACAATCTGCTCCTCCTAGCAAGCATCTTGTACGGTATTAGAGTGAAAGCACATATTATCATGTTACTAAAAAGGAAACTACTGAAATAAAGAGATTTATAAAAGAATAACAGTAAACAATCTGCTCAATCAGGCATCCTAACTACTTAGGTGTGTAATTATAGAAATGACACAATGTTTATGCAAGTGTCTTAAGAATAACAATAAAGTGCAATGTGTATTCTACCAAGGAAGATTTACTTAAATGAATATGCTATAAGCCCAGCAGGGCCACTCACATGACAACAGAGGAGTAAACAGGGAGAGGCATTCCCTAATGCACAGTCAAAAGGGCATAAAGGCAAGGCTGTGGAGTATGAGGTTTCATCGGCGTCTGAAAGGTTAGTGCTCGGTCTCATTTTTCTTTTGCTGCGTTTCAAGTATTTGTGCAGAAGGGGTGGGGCAGCATAAACAGAGCTTAAAGCTGTGATGCTCAAGGCTCTCCACTGTACCAGGTGAATAAGAAGTTGAAAAGCTGGGAGGAAGCCTGTTTGCATTTAGTGCTCGTGTGTCTCACTTTGTCACTGTCTCTGTTCCACTTTTTATATCCCATTTGCTCCTGGACCAAGAAGGTTATCTAACCTCCATGCCTTACTTCTAGATATCTCTCCTAATCACTCAACTTATAGAGCAAATTCATCCTCTTTCCATCAAAATCTTACTCCTTATAGCCCTCTTTCATCTCTAATCTTCCCACTGTGACAGGAAAATGTGCCCTGCAGCAGTGCCTTATGATGTCAGAATGAGAGGCTTCTGGCTGGATGAGCAAAAGAGTGTTTAAAAGGCAATGTTAAATGCACAAGTTCTGACCGCATAGTCATCACCGGCCTCAAAAAAGAAGGGAAAGGCCTCTCTGTAGCTTGACCTGCAGTTTCCCTTCTGCAGCCTCTAAAATAATACAGAGTGGAAAATCCTGCTGATTTGAGGGGTGGCCTTCTGCACCTGTTCTGTGCAAGAGTTCATGATGGCAGAGCGTCAGTCCCTGGAGTGTCGGGTCCTCACCATTTGTGACCAGCCTGTTTTCTGCGGCATTTCAGCAGATCTGAAACTGGCCAACTGCTTTAACATAATAGTCAAAATAATTTGTCATGGTATTTGGGTCACATTAGCAGCTTGCTCCCAGTTCAGTTACTTCCTTGCAGTACTATGGCCTGTTTAACCCTCCTGTCTCAAATGCTGTCTGTGGTGTTTTCACAGCTGAAAACCCACTCTCTTGAGATGCTGGTCAGCAGGATGCAGGAGAAACAGCACATCCCTCCAACACTTTGGCTGCATCCCACTCATAATGGACTCTACTCACTGGTAGATATTACATCACACCCTTATCCTGGGGTGGCCCGAGGTGACCTCCTAGCACTGCTAGTAAAACTGAACTGGGTTGCCTCAAGGGCGCACAAAGATTTTGGCCACTTTTTCTATAGGTAGAAGTGGAAGATGGGATCTAGGGTCAGTAATCTGGGGTAAAAGCTCTGAAGACTTGGGTTCAATGCATCTTCTACAATGTCATGATCAGACAAGTGGGCAGCAGCAATTGTTGCTGTGGGGAACAGTGTTTCTCTTCTTATGTAGCCAGTTAGCCCCTTCCAGGTACTTCTCAAGCCTGACCCATAGTGTTCTACAGATCACACCTGTTTTTTCAGACAGGATTTTGTTTTCCTTTTTCAATACATTATGTGTATTATGTTATGGTAGCAGATATGTAGGAATATTTATGGCTCTGGCTTGAAGAATTTCCTGGCTGAGGTAGAGCCTCTAACCCCTAAGGAGCCTGGATAGTAACTCTGGTTCAAAGGAAGAGGATGGGAAGCTTGGTGTTGTTATAACACTGATTTTGAAAACTAAGGTTATTGTCATTTTTACCTGGGATAGTTACCCTTAAATCGTTGCCTTTTCTCCTTAAATAGACCTGATTTACTCACATTTTTTGTAGCATTCCTCATGTTTCCCTAAAGTTTCCAAAGGGGATCCTGGAAACATCAGCATAGTGTTTGCTTTAAGTTATACAAGGAATTTAACACACTTAGAAGTAATCCAGAGTTGAACACAGGTGCCAAGAATGACTAGAAATATTTTTAAGTCCATGTGGATCGGGGTCACTAGGGCCCTTGGTGTCAACAACCAAACGCTCTGCGCCCTCTGCTCTCTGAGCTCAGGAGGGAAAGAGGACTACTTTGGTCAACAGCTATTGACCAAAAAAGAGCTAAAAAGCAGCACTTGTAAGTGCAAATCCATGTTGTGAAGAACAAGCTCAGCAGCTAAGGGTGGGCACTGTTTCAATAACTAGTAATGAATCAAGGCATTCCTGTGCAGGGACAGGGCTGGGTGTGCATCAAAAATTAACAAGATGCAGCAAATCAGCTGCTGGTTTGACATTCAGAGACACTCCCCGTATCAGCAAAGGTATCCCAAAAAACCACAGAATATGTATCACACTTCTAGATCCTTGGTTTCAGGGTGGTGCATGTCACATCTTGATTCTACTGTTGCACCCCTCCTGTTGCTGGACACGTGCTGTGGGGCTGCGATTTCCTCCAAAGCAGGCTTGACACGGGGTGCTGATCCCCAGGTTTTGACCAGGGCAGAAAGGCTTTCAAAGCCAACTATGTTTGCATTTAGGAGCTGGAGATAAGCAGTACAGAGGTCTGCATGAATGTGCTAATCACGCTGGGGTGCTCAGTGAGCCTTGCGGTGGTGTGGACCTGCAGTGTTGGTACAGCCAGCCAGTGCCAGCTTACCCAGTGCTGTGGTGGTCCGGGAGCCCCTGGGTCCTCAACCTGCATCAGGCCAAGCTGTGAGTCTTCCCAAGTGAACAATGGGAAAGTTAAATGACTTTTGGGGCACTTAAGGAGACTGTGGAAAAATGTTGGAGGGCTGTCAGCACTTGCATGATTTAGCCTAAATCTTCTCAGCAGAGCGAATGTTCACAGTCTGAGGGGAAATCTTGCCTGTAGCTGTGTGCAAGCCAACTAACTTAGTCTGAAAAGACCAAATTAACCTTGGATAAGAGGTTTTTGTGCATGGATGGTTAGTGGATTAAAGGAGATGTCTAAGTGAAAGCCCAAGCTAAGCGAGGGGAAGGAGCAGCCCAGCCGTGCACCCACTCAGCGTGGCCCCGCTTCCCTCCTGCCCTGCACTGCTGGCCTCAGGGCTGCAGGGCTGCAGGAGGCCTCAGGGTCACCCAGCCTCCCCTTCTCGCACACCTTCCAGGGCTGCTGGCAAAGCTCAACATGAAACTTGGGCCCGTGGTTTAAAATTTATTTACTGAGAGCCAGTAACTGCTTTTTTTTTTTTTTTTTTTTAACCCACCCACACTCACTCAACAGGCAAATAAGGGACCTCCTGTGACTCTCCGGCATGTGGCCGCCTTGGCTGCACCCAGCTAGCTGCCCGCTGCAGGCACAAAAGCCACCTGCGTTTGGAGAGCAGAGATCAAGTTGAGGAAAAAGGGTGGCACTGCATCCAGGGCCCACATTTGGTATGAAAAGTGGATCTTGCGTACAATCACCCTATCATGCCTCATTTTAAGCATCATTGTACATTGGAAAGCAAATACTGCATGTTACTTTTGGTAGGGAGAAGAAATACATCTTTAACTTGATCTTTTTTTAATGGGTTCAGTCACTTATCCCTTATGTGGGAACTGGCTGTCCATTTGACATCAGAAAGTTGTGCATCATCAAGCTGAGTACAAGTGATTACTTCATCTTTTTCAGAGTGAAAAACCTGCGTCCATCAGGCCCCAACTCAGTAGGGATGGCAGCACTGGGAGTTCATGAGTGCAGTAACCCTTTTTGGACATCATCTGCTTTCAGTGAGCAGCAGCACTAGTGTGGGACCCACGTTGCCGTCTATGGCCTGGGTGATATGTTCCAGCTATACCACACTCACTGCAGGGAGAATAAAGATGGCTGATGGCAGCTGGTGGCATTTGCAGAACATACAACGTCTGCTGCGTATTGGCTCCATGCTGATACAAGGTCAGCGACTGCCTGACAGATTGAGATAAGACCATTCCTTGTCAAGATGATTCCAGGCTACTGAGAATGTAAAATCAAAGGTTGTCTAGAAATACTGCTCAGCGCTGTTAGTGTCTTGGAAAATGCCACGCGCAGAAAAAGGACAACAGCCAGCATGCGTATTCAGTACAGGAATTACAGGCAGGACAACTAAATCAGTAGGTCTTTAAGACTCGAAATAACCTTGAAGCTGCCTTAAACCATTTCTTTCAGGGTTCCTTTTGTGTACCTGTGGAAAAGAGGGAGTAGCTGACTTGCTGTTGTACTGAGTGCTCTCCTGCAGCGCCAGAACAGTCTTCTTGCAGTCAAAGTCATACAGTAACAGTCTCGGATGCCTTTTAAGTTGAAATTTGGGTCCAGCCTGCTGTGTAATGAGCAAAGATCAGGGAATCACAAAGATGCTTATGACCATTTTTTGATTCTCTGAATTTGACTGGAGACTAAATGGATTAGACCAGGATCTCCAGTCTGCCCTCATTATTACACTAAAAATATTTTACTGTAACTTTGCAGACGGCAAGCTTGACATAATATCCACCCCATTATATTTAAGTTTTAAGTTATCCTTACAAGCAAACCTGTTATTTGCCATCATATAGAACTAAAGCAATGCAAAGACATTTACAGCAATTACATTGATCTTCTATATCAAGCAGCAACATAAAATGAATATATAAATATACATATATTTATGCTGTTTAACCAGCAGCTGGAGTTAATAATTCAAGTTTGGAGTTAATTACAACTGAAACTTGGGCTAGTCATTTTTATGTTTAGGACAAACCCCCTGAGGTTTCTGTGACCAGGATTTTATAGCCAGAGACAAGAAATTTCACCGCCACTGGAAACATACATATTGCTCTCAAGTCAGTTAGAGAAGGAAAACAATCATCTTGCAGGAACATGCCCAGATAAACCCAAAAGGTAGGATTAGGTTTGTCATGGAAGATCTTCTCTCTCCTAACTCCTATATATTGCAGATAGTGGGAATCACTGAGAAGACTTTAAATATTCAGAGGGAGAGAGGAAATACAAAATAAATGGTTACAATGCCTTCCTTTTTTAACACCTGTCTAGAGTTACAACTAGCATCAAGCAGGTCCAGCAAACACATGAACTAATTCCTGAGAGTTGGAATTTCACTAGCCTGGGTTTGAGCTGGCTCGGAAACAGTTTTCCCATCCTGCAGAATTTAAGATTTGTCTTCTCCTTCCCACTCCTTTTACCAGAATGGAATCCAAAATTTACAAAGACTTTTTGTGAAGCGTGAAGGTCATTCCTGGCAGATGGGTCCATGGAGGATCTTCCCAGTCTTTAGGGAGCCTGGGTTGGAGTGGCTGTGCTGTCATTTTCTGCTTCTCAGGTGGGAGAGGCTTCTGTAGTCAGACTCTTCCGCTCTCCCTTTGGTAAAAATTCCACACTGGACAAGAGAGATTATACAAGTTAAAGTTCAGTGGAAAATACTCTTGTGAAGCAGTTTGATGAAAAAGCATTTTCTTTTCCTTCTTAAAAGGAAAACACGTCCCCCACCCTGTAATAGCTCTATTTTGCATGCAAGCAAACACAATTCCCCCCCGACAACAGCTCTATTTCGCATGCAAGCGTACACACATTTCCCTTTGTTATTGTTTGTAGAGTACTTTGAATAGGAAATCGTATTGTATTTGGTGCTAAGCATTAGTGCAGCTTGGTGGCAGCTTGTTTGCCTGGGAGCCTATGTGCCCCACCGGGACCTGAGACGCTGTGCTGCTATGAAGCAGCATTTCTCTTTGTTTTCTCCATGCCTTGTAGTTTCTTGGTGTCTGCAATAATGACGGTACACTATGTTTTAATTTGCATTTTTAAGCAGACATGGTCTCAGCCATCCTATGTGACAAGAACGATTAGTCTGACCTGTTACATGAATCTGTCCCTGCCTCTTCAGCTGCCACCCTTTCGGCATTTTGTGTCTTAGATAGAGGAAGGACAAAAGCCAAGCATTGAAACTCAAATCATTATATTAATATGTGCGAACAAATGACATGAATATACTTCTGAAGCCCAGATGCTCTGTTTTTTTCATTATTTCCACTGTCAGAAAGAGATCTCTCACAAATGTTTGTCACTTGAAAGAGTGCACAGGAGGAAGGGACGTAGGTAGGTAGGTAGGTAGGTAGGTAGACAGCTACCTAAAGGAAAGGACAGAAGAGGCAAACGTGGAAAGATTTTGTTCAAACTGCACTGAACATTATTTCCTAGAGACTTTCACAATGGAGTCAAAAGACCTTGTGTCTAGCAGGTAATTGTAGTCTGCCAAGGTTTGATGATGGAGAAGCAAACAAAAGCATCATTCATAAAACATGCCCACGGTACATGCACTACAACCAACTGGGTCAGCTGGCGGTGTAGGAAGAGCCAGCTGACAAGACCTGGGAAGTCAGAGCAGCTGTGCTCTAACCCTGATTACTATTTATTATTTATTCACTTTGCTCTGCTTAAGCTGGGACATGCAGACCAACACAAATTTGCTTTACCTCTTAGAGTATGTTTGAACAGACAAAATGGGTGTCTGTCAGTGGGTTTACCTCATGTGAGGGCACTTACCATAATTAACAAGGCGGGGGGGGTGTGTCAGGGCAGGACTTGCAGCATTTGCTAAATTCAGAGCTGTCTAAAGCATGGGCCCACATGAAAGGGCATGTAGCCCAGGGTCCTACAAAGCATGAGGCCTATTGCAACTGTGTTGATCTTGCTTGCCTTCAGCCGTCCCTGAGGGTAAGTCCCCTGAAGCCAGCCTTGCTAACTGTGATGCTGCCAGGAGGCAAGCTTAAACACCCAACAGAATAACCTACATCAGCAATAGGGCTTTCTTTGCCTATCGATTGCTGTAGTAAGATTTCTTACTGCATAAAGACAGATTTCTTTTCATACTGCCAGCCAACACTGTTTTTTTGCAGGGAATAATGATTTTTTTTTTTCTGTCTGTCCTGCAAGTGGCATGATGTGAGCCATCTCTGAAGAAGAAAGCACATAGCTGCAGTTAGCTTAGGAATAAATATGCTGTGGAGTACAAAAGCATGGGCTCTGCACTAACCACAGCAACATGGCTTCTGTTTCGGAGCTGTCTCACGTCTGTCCGAAGAGAAGCACAGGCACCTGGAGTTCACATCTGCCTGGAAAATAGCATGTAGACGTACCCATATGTATGCTGGTGAATCTTTTAAGTATAGACAAAGCCTATGAGAAATCAAAGGGAACACATCTCATGTTAACTTCAGCTAGATAAGTTTGATGTTGATCTTTACCTAAGAAGGATGAAGCTAAGGATGTAGGTCTGTCATCTTGCTCAGGAATGGGAGTTTGATGCTGAAAGATAGATGTAAATGGTGCATTCAGAGTAGATTTTTTTTTAATGTTTGTTAAACTGTGTGTTTAAAGGAGGGAACAAATGCTGTTTCCCTGAATTGGGCATCATTGTGCATGGCTATTTCTCAAGATAAGACAGGCTTGAGTTGGATTCCCAGGCCTTGGATAGAATAACTTTTAATTTATTCAGCACTTTTTCCTGAATCTGTTTACTTAAATGTCAGTGCCAGCCTAGCAGCTGTATGGTAGAGGGAGAGCTGACCCAAGGAGTCTGAGAAACCTTCCTGAAGGTTTGTATCTTAACCAGCCATGCAAGTTATGTCTTCACAACTGCAATTTGCAGCAAAACCCAACACAGCTGAGGATCAACGACATAGTGACAGTTTCTCTACAGGCTGAGTGGCCCAGTAGTCTGGCCTCAGCATCAGTCAGGAAAAATTTCCTTCACGTTTCTTGCCTGAACTTCAGTTTCTTCTCTTTGTGCTTAAGTTTCCATGTCTCTGTTTTAGTAAGTGAGCTGTGAAGTAGAAGCCATAGTCTGTGAAGGAGATCCTGCAAGTATTTCAGCCATGAGTTACTGCCATTTTATTGCTGGGCTTCATTTTTTGTGCAGCTTCAACTCTGTGTTGTTGTCCCTGATGAAGTAAATGATGATACTGAGCAATGTCTTTTCAATTTTTTCTGCTTCTAAATGAATTCTAGTTTTATTTCTCAGCATAATGCAGGCCCTACATCTAGTTTACTTATGATTTATATTCTGTTCAAAGATATGAGCCTTCATGAAGCCTACTGGCTAATAATTAATTAAGCTCATTTTAAGTCATTAATCTATTGTTCTGCATGATCTTTCCAGAACACATTTAAGATGTCTGATGCAATGTTTATTCTCAGCCCTTTTAATGCGAATCTTCTCTATAACTGTCTGCCTTTATTTTCCATTTGCATCACCTGCAAATGATTGTCTATACAAGCCTAATGGTTTACAGTAACCCTTTAAAAATTAGATACTTGAGGTGAACCCAAGCACCATAGCATACCTTCTGAACAGAAAGCCAAGTGCACTAAATGTATCAGCATTATGATAGCCCAAACCCATTTGCTGTGGTATTGAGGACTGACACGCAAATGACCCTGGGTCTCAGTACATGGAAATTACTTGTAATTATTCTATATTTTCCAAACCTCAACCTGTTCATCTCATAACTCTTTGGTAGAGACTCCTTTGAGCTGGCTCTAGCATTATCAGGGGAAATTCTGAGATCTCTGTTGGAGCTCTCCAATTTGCAGCTGAGTAGCTGACCCATTTTTGTTTAGGGCAATGTGTCTTTGGTTATAAAATCATCATTCTTTATAAGCCTCTTGCAGGGGGACAAATGGATGTATTTTTTACTCTATGTGACATTTTTAAACTGATAGACAGACACTATTTGCCCAGCGTTTTTTAATCTCCGTTTCATGAAAAATGAAGGTCTTTGGCCTAGAATTTCAATTTGATTTATATTCACAATTTCTCTCAACATGTTTCAGCATAGCTGATATCAAAACATGAACATTAGCTTTAATCATTACCAAAGGTTTTCATGTGATTTAATAGTGAGAAAGGATGTTGGTTTTCCTCATCATTTTTTAATTTCTCATAAACTGCATATCAAATTCACTAACTTTCATCCAAAATCAATTACTTTGAAAACCTGTAGGAAAGGAGACCTTGAAAGAATATCCTACCATAATTTCTGTCACTCTGTCCAATCTTGGTGCTGTCTCTTGTTAGTTGGAATCATTACTATACCTTAAAGGTAGCAACTTTGTGCAGTAAAATGGCACTGTACTGCTCAATCTGTCTGCTAGGTAGGAGTCCTCCGAATTTTTGCTGCATATTCTACTGAAGTTTTTTAGTGGTCATTAACACTAGTGAGTCAGTAGAGCTGTGAAAGTATGAATATTTCTCTATTCCAAGTCATCAGAAAATAATGCTTTCTCTCTTCTGAGGCCAGGATCTTTAAGAGTGGACAGAATGTAAATTAGAAGTGAAAAGGATTTGATTCCTACTTGCCAAGGGGAGGTTCCCATCTGTTCTCACTGAAGTGTATGGGGATTTTTGCTATTGACTCTCTTGAGAAAAGGGTCAGACCTTAATTCGAGGGAGGAGAGAGCATTTAGCTGTTTTGTATTGTTATCTAAAATAAAAATGTTTCAGCTAAATAGGCTTGTGACCATCTGAAGAAACTGCTTAGTAAGAAACAGTCTCAGTTTTGCAAAGGTATAAACCCCTAGAAATTAGGTGGTCTTGCCCACCACAGCAGCAAATCTACGTAGGTTAAGGAGGTACTTCAATACTTTTTATACCCCATGGAAGTGAAATCTAATTCATCAAGGCCTTTTCCATTGAATATACGTCTTGCTAAGAAAAGAATATTCAAAAATTTTACAGGTCATCAAGGTTGTGTCTGTTCCTACCATCAGCCTGAGGAATCTCCTGGCAAAGAGCCAACCAAACATAACCCCACCTTCATCTTTTACCACCAATCTATGTGAACAATGTGCTCTTGATGCAGAGACTACGTTCTGATCTGACCACTTGGACAATATTTTTTCCAGTAGTTTCCCTAGTTCAATCAGTCTGAATGGTCACATGTTTATGCTGAAGTGTTTCTTTTGTTACCTTCAGGACAGAACTGGGGACTCTAATTCCAGCTCAGGGTGGGGTGGGCTACATGATAGACCAATTTTCCAGATTTTTACAGCTGTTGAATACAAAATTGATACCAGTTGCCCTCCAGCTTGTTCCCAGAGCAAGGTAATTGCAATATTTATTTTCAACGTGCAGTTTGTTACTTTCCCTTTCAAGTCAGTCTAGTCCCTCTTATTCCCTTTTCTTTTTGCCGTTGCAGTGGGTAACATATGTAATGTGAAGGCTATGTTTAACACCAGACCTTTGCTGTTCAGGGAAATAAGCATTGGGCTCAATGTATAAAACAAAACCATAAGCTAGCCCTAATAAATTAGTTTATGAACAATGGAAATTAAGAAATATTGCAAGAGGAGATTAAAAAAAAAAAGAAACCCTTTAAAGCAATTATGAAGCATAGACTATATTAATACGATCCAACTCAGTCTAAGATAAGAGCTCATAAAGGAACTTGTCTAGTTGGTAGATAAATGTGCATGCACAGGTTCCCTATTTTGCCTAGTCCCAGCAAACCTTCTCAGGACTATCTGTAGCTGTCTTATCCAAGTTAAGAGTCCTGTCTAGGAGTATGCTGGTGTGGGAAATCATCAGCTGGTGTTAGAGCAGCCATGGTCTTCACTGACTAACCAGACCTCCAGAGGATACGTCTTGTGATTCTCATACATATCTTTGGTTTCAGAGCCTCTGCTGGTCAGGACGCACTGAAATGTTCACTTGTATACAAGTATAACACACATGTACATTTATATCAGCCAGCCTTTTTTAAAAGACTGTGTCCAATCAAATTGCTCAGCATTTTGTAAGAACTTGAGGTTCTAGTTCTCAATAAACACGTCAGGTGGGTCATGCAATGTAACTTGTAGCTCAGCTGCTGGCAGGGGGTGTAAAGCTGCATGAAATCTATCTTTATCACTATAGGAAGATTGTGGAGACACTGCTTTCACGTCGTGCTACTTACTGCCTGGACTTTTTAAAGAGCAGGTATTTTTCTCTTGCTTTGGTCACTACTTTCTGAGATAAACTATTGAAATTCAATGGAGTTGTGCCAGTTGAACCAGCTAAGGATGCCTCCTTCTATTTGCTCTTACAGCTCCTGAAGGATGTGTGATTCAATTTCCATTGGGATTGCTCTTTTATCTTTGCAGTCAAAAATGCCCCTATTTCTTCTGCTGCTTTTCCCAGAGCAACAGAAGAGCTGTGTGCTAGTGTGTGCTGCAAAAATGTGTTTCAAAAAAGTAGATTGTAACTATCCATTTGAATAACTGTGATTTATTTCAGCTACAGTTCCAACATCTTTAATTGTATTTTCTAGTAATGTTCATAGGAGCTTGTTTGCAAAGAAGTAAGCTGGTATTGCAAACTGTCTTGTAAAACCTGAAGTTTCTTGCATATTCTTACAAAAATAACCCAAAGAGCTAACAAGTTTTAAAGCAATAGCTATGGGGCAAAAGCTATAGTATGTTAAATCACACAGCAAGAACACCGAATTGTCACAGTGAATAGTCCCACACATACACAGCCTGTAGATTGCTCAGAAAAAGCTATTCATCAGAAAAAGAACATATCTACACAAATATAGTTTGTAATCAGTTAAAGATGTGAGGAGTTATATCTGTAAAGGACTCATTTGCTGTAATACAGAGGCAGCTGGAGCAGAGACACTGAATGGAATAGATCTGTGTTAAACACCTTGTCTCCAAGTGGTTACTGAGCACCACATGGTACCAAGAATAAAAATAGCCTAAGTAGAGAACTTCAAATCTCTATCAGAGCCAAAACTCTCCGGAAATGTGGAAGACAACTGAAGGAAATTCAGTAGGCACTTTGCTCTGTGTTTGTAAGCAAGCAGTGCCAGTAGAAATGAAGCCATTCAGAAGGTAGCCTTGTTTTTGACAGCGGCTGGTTCTGAAAAGCTTGTTGCAGTTAATAATTTTCTGTTAAGTAGAGCAGAGGCTGACTGTGAAGTGGTAGTACAGAAATGTGAGGAACCCTGAATTCCACGTAAAAATGAAACATATGTGGGAGATTGGCTCAGAGTAAGCAGAGTCTTGCAATTTTGAGGGCTAACTAAGAGGAGACTGGGTCCTAATGGGAGCTGGGAAGAAATTCAGAGAAACTACTGGAAAATCCAGAGTGAAGCTGAACAAAGCTCTTGTAAGGTGCTGGTTAATGCGTGTTAGTGAGGAAGGAACTCACTTGGCATAGTCTACAGAGTGAAATCCACAGTTCTTTGACACTGCAACCTGACTTGCTATGCAAAAATGTCACCAAAACCCCAACTCCTTAAGGTAAAAAAGGATGCAGAGCTCTGTCTTGGATCAAAACAAGAACAACGCAGCAGCTTGCGTATATTGGACAACCACCACTTAAAAGGGTAGTGTCCAGAAAAAGAAATATATATCAAAAAAGGCAATGGGTTGCACCATGGTTTTAATTGATTGCAGACATTCCCAGAGTGTGGCCAGCATGGGCAAAGGATGACAAGTATGCCTCTAGCTCAGATGAACTCCACATAGCAGCAACAAATAATGCTCTGCCAAAATATGAAGACTGTCAACCTGAAAGTAAATATGACAGCTATTATTTCAAAGCTGCACGCTGACACATAAACCACTGTTCCCAGAAACTCTATTAAAAGAGCTTAAAGAAAAGCCTCAAAAATAGAAGATAAACTGATGAAGAGTGTTATTTACACATCAGCTAAAGAAATATTTGAGATAGAGCCACAGTTAAACAGTAACAAGGGTATGAATGCTACTTCTTGAGTTAGAAGGATGCCAGTTCTTTTATCTTACCCAGGGGTATGATCTTGAAGTGACAGAAGCCAAAATAAATAAGGATATCTTTAGAACATCTCAGAGGGGGGGTGCTTTTGCTCCTGCCGGACTACTACAGAGCTGACAGTGCCCTCTCACTCCTATAGTAGTGCTGCGTGCATTATCCTGCTGCACTTTGTCACACCAGAAGGATGCATGTGGTATGATATGGCACTATCAAAACAAATGACTTGCTCCTTCTTGATGTTAGTATTCATGTATCAGAGGAGACATAGAAGTTCAGGTGTCAGTAACATCATGGACTAACTGGACATTGTTAAGGTAGGCTAGCAGACAGGCTGGAAGTTCCTGGGATCCCGTGTTACGTGAACACTGCTCACTTGTCATTCACAGGCTGCCCTGGGGAATAGCTACGTGGCATCTGGGCTGTTCAGAGACGTGTGCTCGGCACTGCCTGGGCAGTACCTAGTGCGCAGGGGAAACAGGGAACAAAACAGTCATTGCCAAAGTCCTTGCTGCAGAGTGGTGACTGAACAGCGTAGGGAGATTGGACTCATACAATTAACTGTTTCTATTCTTCCACAATGCCCCCAGTCAGTATTTTCCTGTAGTCAGAGTTGGGATTTTAGAAACCAGATCTCTTATGCAATAAAGCAGAGCAGTGACTAAAGTTCCTCTGCCTGACTTGGACAGTAAAGCTAACTGGAAAACATCCACCTTTTTCTTTTTGTCTCCAGTATGAAATACTTCAGTGAAATACATTGGAAATGTTGTGTCTTCATCAACAACTGGAAAGTAGAAAGCCAATTTTCTTTTTTCAGTTATAAGTTTTGGTTTTCCACTCTTGAAAAAGACAGTTCTTTTTGGCTACAAAAGAAATTGCAAGACAAATCATTAGCAGAGTTTTCCACCTAGCTCAAATGTCATTCTTCAAGCAACTCTACCCTTTTCAGCTTTCTTCTGATGGTGGTGTTTGTTAGACTAGGCAATTTTTAAAATTTGGTAGCTGTTACGGTTTGTGATAGGAATTGCCCTGAGACAACGTATTTGTCCAGCGAATCCATTTCCTCTTTTAATTAGGATTGAGGTACAAGTTGCATCCTGGTGTTGAATCAGTCTCCAGCCGGCTCTGAACTTTCTGCAGGTGGTTACAATGATTGCAATTCTTTGGCTGGTTCCTCCAGTGTAACTTCCCTGCTTTAAATAGAATGGCAGTGGTTGGTTCGAACAGAGCAGACAGCTGAGTGGATGTTTAGTAAAAATGACGTCTAATGTAACAGAACTGATCAAAGTCATTTTCCTTTTAAAGAAATATTCTCTGGAAGGTGTTGTTCAGCAGAGCACAGCTGATATAACGCTCTGGATGGCATAAAGGACTTTAAGAAATGGCTGGAAAGAGCATGCACGTCCATGGGGTAACTTTCAATTACATCCAAGCACAGCCTCTCTATTCATAGCCACAAAAATAAAAAAGCCACAAATAACTTCCAGGGCTTCATTTCACATCACTACCAAATGTGCAGGATAGGACATGTTGAGCTTGTTGGGCTATATGTTACCTGGGAGCTCACCGAACCTGTATTCTGTCAGCCTCTCTGGCTGCTGCTTGGTTTCCAGATCAACGTGAAGATGTTTTGATGAGTAAAAGGCAAATGACCTGTGATGTACCTGTCTGAGAAAGCCTCTGTCAGTTAACAATAAACTGATTGCAACTGCACCGTGAAGGAGCTAAAGTCCCATCATTATAAGAGGGAAGAGTTAGCTGTCAGGTTGCTCACACTCGGGACCCCAAATTTTTTTTAAGTCTTTTTTTCCCTAGATGGGTAATAGCCTCACATCTTTAGCTTTCCCTATGAAGTCCCACCTAATTTTGCTACTGAGAGGAGAAAGGTGTGGGATGGTGTATGTTGGCACAGAGGAAGGTGAGGAGAGTGACTAGCACCAAATAAAGTGGCCACTGTGCCCAGATATTGATTTTACCTTCAGAAGAAGTGTGAATCAAAACAATTATTGTATATTGCTAGCAATTTTTCCTGCATAAAACAGAGGTCATATGTGACTCTCAAAGGCAAAGATTTGGGCATAATAATTTAGTAACATGACTGAATGTTAGGATCAGGTATTTAATCACATAGGAATAGCTGCATACCTCATTGACTATGAAAATGCTCCCTCTGTACTTTTTGGAGTTTGCCACATACTGCAAAGCATATATTATCCTGTAAATATTAATGGTAAGAAATTTAAGATCAGTAGTTGCCTTCTTTTCAGAACAACTCAGACGTGATGGTTACATTTCTGCCTTATTGGACTTGCTCTTGTGGGGCCATTTAGTCAATCCTGGCTTGCTAGATTAGGAACCTCTTGAATAAATATAGTTCACTTTGTTCATTTTGATTTACCCTCATAGAAGCCATTAATTGCCCAATGAGCCCAATGGACAATTAATGGTTTCTGTGGATAATACGTCAAACCAGTTATATATGAAACTTCTAAGAGGAGCATAGTATAAAGTTTAAAGGATACATACAGGAGTCGGGTGTTCTGATTTCTACATCCAGCTTTTCCAATGACTTAAAGTAACTGTAAGAGTTATGACCCTGGAACCCAGGCCTAGCAGAGGGCTGCAGAGCGTGGCCTGCCAGCATGGACAATCCGAGGAGCTGTCTACAGCATGCTAATAAGATGGATAGAAGAGTGAAATACCAACAGTTTGGGGCATATAAGTGGTTTATTTTGTACTTTATGGGGGTTTCTTATATCCCTTGGATTCAAGAAGTCAGACAACTACAGCCTTGTACTCAAAGAGCTAAAGGAGAGCTCTTTTGGTTACATGAGGTTAGGAGGTAGTATAAGAGCTGAGAGACAGCATCTCTTCATGCGTAATGGCCCTACGGTCCAGGATTTATGCTGACAGTGGAAGAGCCAGCGGCCAGCAATGCTTCCCCAGGAGCATGCCCAGACCACTGTTTTGGGTGCTGTAGGCCATGCATGAGCACTTCATGGAGTGGGACTAGAAAGGGGGATGCCTCGGCTATGAGCTCACTGCCTGAAGCGGGGCACTACCAAGCTGTGCTCCTCCCCTTCTTCCTTTTCAATCCCATGAATCTTAAGATATTCAGCACAGACCATCCCAGCTTTGGTAAGAGGGCAGTGTTCCTACCCAAATGAATTCGTAGGGTGGTCTCACAGGAAGACAATGCTGGGGCTTTGGCTTTCTCAGGCCAAGGACTGAGCTGCATCCAGAGCTCCCCCTCCTCCCTGAACTTTCCAAACATCAGCAGTCAGTGTGTTGGAGACAGGCAGAGGAGCCATGCCATTTTGACTATTTTGCTGCTAGGACCACCCTGGGAACACATTCCCACCATAATAAATTTGTCAGGGATGTAGAGGAGCGAAAGTGTAACCTTGAGTCTCTGCTGGGGCTTGGACCAGAGGGAGGTACTGTGGCAAGAGTAGCATTCTCAGAGGGGCTGCTTGAGGTGCCTTGAGCACATTTAAGCAAAAAATACAGTTTGGGGATTCACAGCATTAGATAGCAGCTGAGCAAGAGTGTTTAGGACCCTGCTTTTCAGTCACTCTTGCAATACTTAAGTCCCTTCCTGGATTCAGATCTTAACCTTGGTTACTCAGTTTTGCCATATGTTGGAGTGGAATAATAATTCATTTATATATAGGCTTTATATGAAGAGATCTATGGAGTTTAATTTATAATCTTTCAAGTTGGTTTAATTAATTCAGAAGGAATGATATACACGGAATATATGTTATTTCTGATGTAAAATTAACAGTGGATGTTTCATTACAAACAAAGTAGTTACAAATATGTTACCCTTCTTTTTATCAGCCAATATTTCAACTAACATTTGTCTAATTCTTCTTTCTACTTATTTTCTACTTTTATCAACAGCTACTTGGTGGTCACAAACAAAAGGTCTGATTTTTTTTTTCCTCCATCAGGTTCCACTGAACATATACTGCTATGCTTCCACCAAAATATGTAGATGTAAGTCATGCTAAGACCAGAGAACACAGTGAAGACTAAAGAACAATATATATATAAAAAAATCCATTCATTCAGAGATGAATAAGTAATTTATTGCTTTCAAGTACTGAATGTCACAAAATTCTGGAATCGTAGAACATCTCCATTGTTTATGGTTGAGTAACTTTTTTTTTTAGATTTTAAACTGGAATAGCGTAGACTGATTCTACAGAAATTTACATGTGGAAATAACTTTACACACAAGTATTCTTGTTTAGTTCAAACAGAACTAGTGAATTCATAATGTTACCCTAGTGCATACTTAGAAGGAGTATGTTTTTACCTGTATATGGAACATGTGTTGTCCTTTGTTAAAAGAAGAAAATACATGCACGTGCATATATGAAAAGAGATAAGGAAAGGAAAAATATGCAAGCTGAAAGCAAAATCCCTGCTTGCCCTTCAGTTTACTAAAATAATGTTTGTTTAACACTTGTTAAAAAAAAAAGCCAAACCATGTTATCTTACAGTTGGCTGTTTTCCTAATGAGACTCAGTTTGTCCTCCTCTGCTTTTAATTCTGAGTTTGACAACCTGAAAAACATATCTTCAAAATCAGAATACCTTCTCTATGAGACAAATATTGTCTTTGTGTATTAAAGGATAAATGTGCCTCCAATACAGAAGGTGTGATAACTAGGACTACTGCTAACTTCTTTTCTTGGCTGCCGTCCCACCAAATGAGTCACATATAGTCAAGATTTTGCCCTTATTACATGCCTGGGGTCAGTATCCTGGAGATTCAGTGGTTACTAATGGTTACTCAGCCAGAGAAATGAAGGAAGAGGTAAGGCAGAAGAAAAGCGTACACATAAGGTGTATTTTTCTAAGTCCTGCTGTGAGAATGAAAGCTGAAGACACTTCCCCCCCTCCCCCCCCCCAAATATCTGTCTTTTGGAGGCTGCCAGGTGCACTTTTTTATGGTCTCAAAAAAGGAGAGTGATAGTAACCCCCTTTTTGAGTAGTCTTAAAAAAACCTGTGACAGCAATGCAGGAAAAAAGCAAAGATCTTATTTAGATCCAGCATCTGTGAAATAACAGGTTGGGGACAATATACCATAGGTGCTCCCCACCTCAGTCCCCTAACCCAGCTGTATAACCCATGCTGTAAACAAGAGCATTAAAGGATGTAGCCAATATAAAGATAGATTCTAGATATGGCTAAATTCGACAATTAGCCTAATCATATAAGATTAATTTTTCTGTAGTTCATGTAATTGTCTCTTTTCCAAAAGTCTGCTCATGCATCTGTCTGGAATTCAGATCATATTGTCATTTCATGTCACTCTCGTTTGATCTAATACCTGAAAGTTTTATTCATGGTTAAAGGCCTAAGTGAAATGGCCACTTAACCAAATGCCTGCATTTCAGCAGCTTCACCAAATGACCAGTTTGACAGAATGACTGTGATAGGGAGCTGCACTAGCTCTAATTCCTTATTAATCATTGCTCATTGACCTTTAACAGCAGCCAAATTGTATCTGAGTGTAGTTAAGGTGGCCAGGGGGTTTGCGTGTCACAGGAGGAGGTGATGAGTGGAGAGCAAGGAGGCAGGAGAGAAGGTTATTTTTTTTGAGGGGGGGGACATATTGTCCCCATTGAAATCAATCACAAAAATACCGTGACGCCAAAGGTGTGTGGACCAGATCACTGAATACTGAATGTTGCTGTGCAGTTAAGTGCTGGGTCTTGCTGTTTGAAAAGAATACATATTTCTCTATCTAGGGCACTGAAATGAATAATCCCTGTTACTGAAAGAAAGTTATGTGGGAGTAAAATAGTCCTTGGGACTGGAATTCAGTTGCCAGCTTAGCTCTTTGCCGCACAGTTTTGCGGCTAATCAGGGCACACAGAAAGGGTTTCCAGCTGCTCTCCGCTTTCCCTGGGGAGGGATTTTATTGAGTGCTTGTGTGGATATGTGCGGCAGCACCTCTTTCAAGCAATGTATGCAATGGCCAGGGAGGCTTATTGGTGGGTCTGGTTTGTTGATGGGTTTTTGTTTGGTTTATTTGAGGTTTTTGTTTGTGTATTTGGTTTTTTTTCTCTTTATCCCAGAGGAAACAGCTGGGGAAAAGATTTTGGACCAGGCCTGCAGGCCTCTTATGCCAGTTTATTTGAGCTGTTTGTTATGTTTGAGTTAATTTGTCCCATGTTTAAAAAATGTGGACTCCTAAAGAATGTAGATGTGCATGAGAAACATTAAAAATAAACAAATATTCCAATAATACCACCCAAATTGTCCTAATGTTGTGGGATAAAATAAATCAATGTGGGTATTTTCAGCGTGATGAACCAACACTTGGGAACATATTCCTAAAAGGAGCTCATTCAGCATTGGCTACGACTGACTTTGTTACTTGAAGTCAACGAAAATACATTTGCAAGTTAGGATTACTCGTACACGATTGGTCTTCAGTGCTGGAACTTGTACCAGCAGCCCACAGAATGAGACAAGAGCTCTGCATAGTTGTGTTAAAGGTTGGGTTTTATTTGCTAGGGGAAAGATGGAAACTTATTTATGTCTAACGATGTTAACCTAAAGATGCACTTTTTTAATAAGGAAAAGTTCTTTAAAGCAATTGTGTAAAATCTCTATCTTTAATACAGTTTTCGCTTGTTAAATAGCTTCTTCCCCCATTGCTATGTGAGTTCAGGGCTGCAAAATTTTGCAAGAAGCACTCATTTTTCACATGATTAACAGACAAAAGGAGCAGACAGGCAAAATGACATCCTCTGTTCCTTTAGTATTTTAAAATAATTAGTCCATTTGATTTTAATGCAAAATAGATTTTCTCAATTTTGTTGTAAGAACATGATATATTTATGAATAAAACCTAAGTACAGTTTTTCTCAAGATCAAACCACCTATTTCTTGGGATTTTTGCTCTTGCTTATTAGAGTTTTTCTTTACCCTGTACCAATGAACAAGAATTAATCACCTTTTTTAATGCCAAAAGCTACATTTCACTATATTAACCCTTTGTTTTCCATGACTTTCAGGGACAGGTCTTCAGCTGGTGTGAGATGATCTCCAGTGAGGTTAGTAAGCTTGTCTCTAAGTAGAGTGCTGAAGATCCAGTCCTGCTTTTTCAAGGCCATATAACTGAAGTTTTTTTATGATATAAATATAATTCACAGATTGTCTTTCAATTTGTTGATAATTCTGCCACTGTGACTGTTGCTGTCTTAGTTACTCCCTCATATACTCCCGATTTTCTAAATTGCTGTTTTACCTTTTTTCTGTCTTTTTTTTTTCCCCCTGGGTTGATCTCACTTCTTATTATATGCCAAAGGCTGGCTTTAGATAGTCATGGACACACTTTGATACTTGCTTCTCAAATAGTTCCTGTAAATCTTGTGGCCAAAAATCCATATATCTTAGCAGCAGAGGCTTTGCTTCATTTCCATATAGAGTTTTTTGCACATAGATTGGGTCATTTGCAAACATCGGTATCATATAACTAAAGACGTTCCTAAGAGACCAAAGCTGATTTTTTTAGTAAGTCGTTATCATGATTTCACTTACAGGGAGGAGTAGGATTCCATCACCCCAAATCCAGTGTCACTGTAAAATCAATGCATACAGTATCAGTGAGGAGCCAGAAATATGCTGCATGCGCTGATTCTGCTTATGTGTTTATATTAAGCATAACTGTGATTTTTCCATGTTGATATGAGATACAGCGTTCAGTCTGTGGAAGAGACTGGGAGACCAAGACAGGAACCCAAAATACAAGCCAGCACATGGTGCCAAGAGAGAATGCACTCTGAGGCTGTAGTGCAAGATGTAGCTATGCACGAGGATGTATTTCCTTACCAAATGAGTTAGGTAAACATCTGTAGCCTGTCAGCTGGATACAGAGGAGCAAAGAACAATCTTTTAAATTTATCCTTAGTGCAAATAGATTAAATGCAGCTTGCTTTTATTTCCGTCATCTACATCTGTGTAATCCCTGTCTTTGCAGTTGGTTATCTTTTTTGGATTTTGTAAGTGTAAGTAATCTATTTTAACTTTCACCTAACGTCAGTGAAGAATTATTTCAAGGTCACTAGCTAGCACCAAAATGTTCTGTGGCTGTGGCTGTCCTTACAGCCAGAGGTCTGAACCACCCCTACAAGTGCCTAGCAGTTGCCTACTTTTTTCCGTCATATTCAAAGGCAAGAGTATATATGCCCATGTAAGATGCAATAGTCTGCATTGAGAGTTAATAATGCAGTGATCTAAGGAGAAAAAAAAGTCTTTCTGTGACCAGAAAAACTCTGGCATGTGACAATTAATGGAGAGCATGCCTGAACCTGCAGAATCCCAGCAGAGTCGGTAACCATCACTCAGGGCGCATCAATAATACATCAATACTTAACATTGATCAGGGAGCAAATCACCAGCTGAAGAAGGGAAGTCTGCATACCTGCTATTATCCGCTCAGACTGGAAATAAGTAAATGTGGAGAAACCCTAAAATTATTTTTCCTTATCTTGGTTACATTTTATAAATATAAGCCTTAGAAACAAAGCCAGCCTGTAAAATCCTTTGTTGTTATTTCCTTCCCACTTCCCCTCCAGCCCAGCTAGTGCATTTGCAGGCAGGTGAGCTCTTCAAAATGATCCTCCCACGTAAGAAACTATGGGAGCTATGAAATATTACTGCAGTCCAGTTATCTCTGAAATGCTGATCTGCCTGGCTAACATGGAGCTGAAGTGCAGTTATTCCCTTTGACATGAAGTCAGTTGTGAATTTACCAGATGAACTTCCTTGACAAACGGCTACCACCCACTCAATCCATCACTTCAGGGAAGCTGGGCTGCCTCATGCTTTTTCTTTCCTCTGCTTTTATCTTTTGTTCTGCCTCTCAAAAAGATCAAGGGGTAAACTCCAACCCAATATTCAAAAGTATGTGATTTAGAGCACCAAACAAGCAACAAAGAGATCTTTTAAAATTGCATATTATACAGTAATCACGTACTTCAGAATTTCCTCCTTTCTAATATAGAAAAATCAGCTAGAATTCTTCATTAATATTTTAATTGGCATAAGTGTTGAGTTCCCAACTATCCACATGGTAATTTACACTTATACTGTAGCTGGTGGGAGTTGGTTTCTTTTCCTTTGTGCTAATCCAAGGATCTCACTTCCTGTGACAGGAAAGCTGCAGACAGTTGCACTGCATGGGTGAAAGGCACAAAAGGAAAGGTAAAATATATATGGAATAATTTTCCTAAAATCTAGAAGGAAAAAATATATGAATCTATTATCTATTATATCAGGTAGATTAAAGTAGCTAATAAGCATTTTGTGTTGATGAACAACCCTCAGCCTTGTCTTATCTAAGGAGCCAATGGTGGAAAGGTGCATTTTTAAAGAATTAATATGTAAAAAGCAATTTTTCTGTTCAGAACCTAGTCTGAGAAGAGGGAGGGGATGCTCAGCAGATATCCATCATCTTGGAAAATTGGGTGGCAAAGCAACCTATAGATTTCCTAACCTATGCATGTGCTACTTTCACATAAGCTCTGGGGATATCCACGAGAGCCACCATCCCAGTGTCTTCTCCTGCGGAGCACTAGCACAGCACAGAGCTGTGGGCAAAGCAGGGCTGGAAAGGGGCTGCTGAGGGAAAACCTGGTGTCCTGGTTTCAGCTGGGATAGTTAATTTTCTTCCTAGGAGCTGGTACAGTGCTGTGTTTTGGATTTAGGATGAGAATGAAGTTGATAACACACTGACGTTTCAGTTGTGGCTAAGCAGTGCTTACACCAGTCAAGGACTTTTCGACTTCCCCTGCTCTGCCAGGTGCACAAGAAGCTGGGAGGAGGCACAGCCAGGACAGCTGACCCAGGCTGGCCAAAGGGCTATTCCATGCCATATGATGTCATACACACTATATAAACTGGGGGAGTTGGCCGAGGGGGCAGCGATCGCTGCTCGGCGCATTGGTCAGTGGGTGGTGAGCAATTGTATAGTGTATCACTTGCTTTTTATATTATTACTATTGTTTATTATTATTATTATTATTATTATTATTATTATTATTATTACTACTACTACTACTACTACTACTATTACAACTATTCTATTTTATTTTACTTAAATTATTAAACTGTTCTTATCTCAACCCACGAGTTTTCTCACTTTTACCCTTCCAGTTCTCTCCCCCATCCCACCAGGTTGGGGGGGAGCGAGTGGCTGTGTGGTGCTCAGTTGCTGGCTGGAAGTAAACCCCAACACCTGGTCCGGCAGAAGACTTCTCCCTGCGGGCCTTGGCACATGGGGAGAGCGTGGTGCCCTCGGTAAGGCTCAGTGGGTGGTGGGGCCAGGGCTTGGAGACAGAGAAGGCCCAGACCTACAGCTTGTGTGAGCCTGGAAAGGGGCTGCTAGAGGAGAGGGCAGGCTGCCAGAATTGCTCTGCTTGTCTGAAGCCAGGCGTTGTCCGAAGCCCAGGGCTGACAGTTCACATGGCTCTGCTCTCATGCGTCCCCCTCCCCTGCGCTCCTGGACCGAGTGCCCTGGTACCTTGTGCCTGGGGTTTCAGTGCCAGCAGTTCCTGCCGATGGGACAGGGAGGAGGCACTGCCCCTCATGTATCTTCCTCACTGTTTCCTCAAGAATCATGGGGTTTGCTTTAGAAAGCGTGTGATCTTTGTCACTGCATGGTTCTGCTGTTGTTAGAGGCATTATTGTTGTTTTTTAATTTGATTCTTAAGGGAATAAGGCTTATAGGAGCGTGGGGTTTGCCTGGATGTCTGTCTCTCTCTCTTTTTTTTTTTTTTTTTTTCCTTCTCTGAGCCCAGTGGCAGATTTCAGCCAAATGTGGCAGAGGGCTAAAGCTCTCCCAGATAATTAAGTAACAAATGTCATGAAAATAGACAAATGGGTAGAGGAGACAGATGCTGTAAATGCCCTTACTGTGGGAAAAGCTGCAGAGTGGTATCTCACATCATTAGGCACCAGAACAGCCACATGGGAAAAGGGCCCCTGTAAATGCCCCAAACACAGTTAGCTTCAGCTGGGTTTGCGTTTCATGCATGCCAGAGCTGACCACTTATAAGACAAAGCTCCACAGAAAGCAGGATTAATTCTTTCTGTGCCCAAATAGCTATTGGTTTTCTGACTGGAGCCCCCTCAAAATGTTCTTGGATTCAACTATTTATATTTTTAAGAAAGATATTATCTACCTGTAAACAGGTACACTGAGGTACATATGATTTAAACAGAAAAAATGTCAGTTCCCTTATTCTCCTCACAACCACTTTACCTGAGGGAAGATCTGCACTTCAAAGACTTAGAAAAATAGACACAGCTAAGACACATTGTGTTGTACCACCAAAGCTGTACCTGTCAGGAGAATTGAATCGACAGTGTGGGCAGGGCTGCATATGTTTGCAGCGTGCAGGATTCAAGAACAGACAGTAGAGCTCAGCTGAGAAATTAGGAGAATCAGCTCATACCATGGTATAGCGATGCCCTAGCCATAATGGAGATGCAACAGTTCCCCCAGCCAAAAGCTAGCAAGATCAAGAGTTCCATACATTTCAAGTTAACCATGTTGTTAAATATTCAACTGTTGTGGCATCCAGGAATAACACTGAATGAGAGATACATGGGGACAAACAAGGCAGGCAAGTCTTACTGTGGCCAAATGTTCCAGCGGTGCGTGGCCGCATCCGGGGCACAGCTGGGGACCAGTGCCACATGGTCCTGGTCAGTTTTAGGAATACAGTAAATTCCAGCTTTGGACAAATTACCTGAAAATTTAGAAGATGCCAGGAAGGTCATTTGCAAACCATTCCTGGGGTTCTGAAGCTGATCACCCTTGCTCCTAGCTTTCCGCTATGCTGAAAACTCATGATGGGTTTTGTGGGACTTTAGCCACAGTCCAGAAGAGTGGAGGTTAGAAAATAGACACCTCTTGGCTTTGTAGCCCATAATTTGGGGAGTGGTTTAGATCTGTGGCTCAGCCCAAAGTTCAAGGGAGGGAGTAGAGTGAAGCTTCCTTCTGTAGTCCAGCTCTATTTAAAGATACATTTTAAAATAAAAGCCTTTTCTGGATAGCCTGTGCAGAATTTATTACTAATAGATGCTCAGTTTTCTTTATAGTATCAACCACTTCTTTAATATTCTGTGCTATTTCCAATATTTCTGCTACCATCAAAAGAGAAAGAAAGAGAAGTCTTCTTTAAGACTCTATTTTAACTCAGCACTGGTTGTGCACTCCTCTGGGTGATTTCAGGTTACCTGCCATCTGTGGCATGACATGGAGACTGACTATGGGTAAAGCACCATAGTATTTTAGCACATGTTCAGTACCAACAAGCCAGCATAAGCGAGTGGAGAAAACAGAAGCCTAATCATTACTCCATGTTCCTGGTGCATAAAGAGAGATACTGTCCACCCACACAGTCTGTGATCGATGCCAAGTCTTTTGCAAACTTAGGGCTTTAGTTCAGCTTCTGTGATTTACTCTTGTGCATTCTGCCTGGCTCCCACCTTTTTGGGGATGTAATGAACTGATTGACCAGAAGCTACTCTGCCACAGTGCACAAAAAAGGGATGCTGGGGATGTGAAGCTGAGTTATGATTGCTGAGGAAGGTCCTCTCATTCAGTGAGGCTAAGAATAAAGCCTCTTCGTACCTTTGCAGGCTTCATGAGATAACACAGTGGCTTAGGCTTGATAGGATTTCACCAAACTGTATACAGTCACACAGAGCTGCCCACCTAGGACCTCTTTACCCCTGTTCCCCTGACTTGCCCACTGTTGCCAATATTTTAAGAGCTGCTGCATTTCTTTCCTCTCTATGTGGGTGCTCTGTAATCTCCTGAGCAGGGAATGGGTCTCTTTTGAATGAGCTCTGAAATACAGCTATAGTGACATCATTTCATTAAAGAGGTGCCAATATGAGATGCTCAGGAAATTCAAGAACATTTATCTACTATCCTTGTTAAAAATAGATCACTTAAAATATCGTGTTGGGTTGTAATCGAGAGTAGACACGTTTCAGTCATGGGCAGATAGTGGCGAAGTTTCTGAGGAAGGTAATTCAGCCACTACAGACACATTGATTAAGAAAATGTTTTTCACTTTCCAAAAAAAAAAAAAGAAGAAACACAAAACGCTGAAGGGTGGACATCTTAACATGAAAATCATGAATCTTAGGTCAAAATTGCCTAATGACATACGGTATGGGTAGGATCTATTCATTTCAAGGGTCAAATCACCTAGTAATATGAATAAAGGAATATTGTAGAGGAAGTCTGTGTAAAACAGTGGGTATGGGTTAATGCATCTAAAATTGTCAGAATGCTGTGCCTGCTCTCCTCTTTGGCAATTCTTTTTGTTCTGGTTACATCATATATTACAGCATCATCGATTCCCTCAAAATGACTAGGATTTGTGTTTCAATGAGAGCTTGCTACAGGAGACATAGACTCTCTAATTCAAACTCATCTTTTGGTGTAACAACCATAGAATCTGTACTGTTTAAACAAAGGTAGATAGTCTTTAAAAGAACCAGTTATTAGTAAGACTTTGCCTGTTTGTCCCATTTTGTATATGGAAAAAAGTGAAGATAGGCTTTTTACACTGGAAGTCATAATCAGGAAAGAAAATGATGAATTAAAACAGCCTTACTGAAGGTTAACGTCTGGTGTGTTAGAGGACTAAAGAACCTAATCTACTTGCTTATGAATATACAACGGCAATAAACATTATCAGCAAGGGCAAAGGGGAGGGATTTTTAATCTGAAATAGCTATTATTTTCAGCTCAGCTGCCTTCTGTGGGGTTGTGTGTGCGTGCAGATGTGTATATGTTTGCTTAAATTTGGAAATCTCGCTGAGGTTTTATATGTGAGAGTAACGTAGTTTCCTAGTGAGTAAACGGGGTTCACTGCCATGCAGGATTTTTTTTTTTTTTTTTCCTACTTTCTCCCGTCCTAGTTTCCTATAGGGGAGAATATTTTTGTTCCTCTGTGGCTCCTACTAATTAGGGTCATGTTTCTCCTTACACATTATGGGCCCTTATTGATACCAGGGTAAATTTTGCCACTGATGTCACTGAAGATGGAATTAGGCCTTTATATATATTAGTAATCTAGAAAGATAAAACAAGGAAAATAACATAAGAACTCACAATACTCATATCCTTTTATATATAGTTATGGTAATAATAAATATAGTTATTTTGAAAAAAATCCTAAATTGAGAAAAAAGTCTCCTAAATCACTGGATAAGCAATATGCATCATTACTTCACACATGCTAACAGAGAGAGATTAGGAGGTCACATACAAATTAGGAGGCTTTGAGGTTACAAGGTTGGGCTGATGATAAAGCAATGATCCATTTTACTATTAATTGGGTTTAGCGAGTACTCAGAGAGTCTGCTCTACTGTAGGGCCTGATCTTCCTATGCACTGCAACATACGGAGTCTTTTGTATGCAAACTAAGTAGGTGTACATTGTGACAGAAGCAGAAAAATTATAACTCTACTTAGTGCTTAGCATCCTAGCAAAGAAGACACTAATGATTGTATCTTGCACAAGATTGTAAAGACTTGTTTTGATGAAGTATTAAAATTTAAATTTCTTGTAAATATTGTCAAAAGCATCCTTTTAAAATTGTTTGCATTGTTATATTCAATTAACTCCAGTTTACAAGATTCTTGACACAGATTTTCTTTAGTATATATTAATATTATGAATTTTGCCTTTTCAGATCTATTATGAATAGAGTACTTTTGACTATTATGAGTGCATTAGCATGATGCAATTTGTATTAAGAGTGTACAAATTATCTCTGGCCTCAGCAGAGCTGAATGAAAACAGCACCACATAGCTCTCAAGGCGATGCTGGAGAGCAATATTTTTCTGTAACTAAGATTCATAATCAAGTAGGAGACAGGGCTCCTCTCCACAAGGAGCTATATATGAAGAAGAGTAATTGTCTAGTCATATTTCCTTTCTCAGGATGTTGTGTTTCTTGGCATTAAAAGTTAAACCCAAACCTAACCTGGGGTCCAATCCGTGGACGCTCATTGCCGCAGGGCTGTCTCCAGGTGTGGAGAAAACGTGCTGGAGAAAGTGGTGTGGAGAGAGATGCTGAATTTGAAATGAATAGTGAATATAAAGGTGCAATTTACAAACCATTGCTTTCTGTAATTAATACTACCTGGAAACTCATTGTACTCTGTACTGAAGGGGTGTTTCCCCAAAAATCCTAACGACACCCAGGTACCCTGTGCTTCACTTTGGGATCTCTCTGTGCTGCTGGGACACTGCAAGGATGAGTGGACGTTGAGGGCAGCCAGGAGTCTCCTCAGCCTGAGGAAATGCCACCAGAGGGTGGTGTGAAGCCAGGCTAGCTCACGCTGCATGCCCTGTCCTTGCCCCTGCCCTGAGGGGTACCTGGAGGGGACCCCAAGGGCCCCGAGGCCGGTGCCTGGGGTGCAGGTGGCTGGTAGTGCTGAGCGGGGCCCTGGCAGCCCCTTGGCTCCCCCACCAGCTAGCTACACAAGTCACATCGTTGAGTATTTTAAGACAACCCTAAACTATGCCAGAGCCTGTTCTGGCCTGTGGCCAGGCAAGAGCTGGAGTAATCAGAGTAGGAAAATGCCTCACAGTGACATTTCCCTCAGCTGCCCTCAGCTGCACCGGGCGAGACCATGGTGCAGATGCAGAGACAGGGCTGGGAAGGTGGTGACCACTGCAAAAAAGATGCTGGGCTGCTCTGGGACTGTGGCTTTAGGATAAAAAAAAAGGAGTAGCAAATATTTCACTCAGGGCTGTTCAGCCAGGATTTAGCACGAAGGTTTAGTTGTCTGTCTCACCCACCAGGTTACTTCCGTGAGTGGAAAATTGTTTTTAACCTTGTGTGTTGTTTTTGTGCTGATGATTGGGTGTGAAACATGAGCACTTCTGTAAGCCTGATCTGAGAGGGCTTTGTGCCAGCTGTGCTCAGGGCAGGTGGCCCCACGGGGAGCAAGAAAGAAGAAAATCGAGCCCCTGATGGCTCTCTTTTTTTAAAATGAAAACTCAACAGACTCTCTAAATTGAGCAGTGCCCCAATCAGGGGAAGTGCTCTTTCCTGACAGCAGAAGTCAACAGGGCAATCAAAAGGTTATTTAGATTCTGCCTTCTGGACCCTGAGATGGAATTGCTTTATGTTAGCATTCATAACTAGAAAAACTGTTCGTTACCGTAACGTCAGTTCATCCTAATGGGGCTTGGGTGGTTTGGGTTTTTTTTGCTTAAAGGAAAAATTGATAATGTTGGGGCAGGACAATTGGGTACCTCATATAGTGTATAGCGTCAGTGGTCATGCTAGTTAGGATAGACTTTGAGATCAGAAATGGGCCAAGTTTGGCCCCATTATGTAATATAAATAGAGGAGCTACTAAGGAAAGTTTAGCTTGCACTGCCCGGGCTAGTACACCTCATTTTTTAAAAAGCAAGTGATCTGCAGGGATGACTTAGAAGCACTAGAGAAAACAGTATCCTTCAGCATTACTACCTCCTTCACTTTTCACTGTCTGTGAAGACGCCCATCAATGCTCAGTAAGACATATTATAAATGGGGAGAGGGAACACAGGGAAATACTCAAAACAGACGAGGAACAGAAAGAGGAAGAAAGTATTATTAAGGTAACATTTACTCTGGCTTTCCTGCATCAAGGAAGGGGATCTAACAGAGAGTGCAAATGTGTGCTGCAGTCTGAACCCAAGCAATCGTTATGGTCTGATACATGAAATGGCTGCTCATGGAAGATGAACTTGCTAAGTATCCAACATGCTCCCAGAAACAGACTCTGTGAAATATAGCTTTTGCTGATTTTTCTTCCCAGCTTGAAAGGACAGAGCAGACTTAAATGTAAAAGACTAGTTAATAACATATACTTTTTACCAGAGGAGTGAAATGAAACAGGAGGATCTTGGGCTGAACTCTTTATCTTCTGGAGTATAAGAAATAAGTTTATTCATTATGATGATTGGCTTCTCTTCCTCCTCCAAGAAGCATGAGTCCAGACTGTTCTCTCTTGTTCTTAGTATTGTTCTTTTACCAGCATGAAGCCAGTGGTAAATTTATGCCAATCTTTAAGTACCATTAAGGTGAAGGTTTCAAGATCACAGAATAAGTCTAAGCCATATTTAAGAGCGGAGAGGTCAGTTCAGAGCCTACTTAAACCTCTAACTCGTGTGACCAAGGAACCAATGAAACAGCTGTGGGTGACAGGCCTGCCAAGTGAGACTTCTGGAAAGGAAGGCAGGCAAAGAGGACACTGATCTTCTCACCCAAAGAGTTGCTGCGAAAAGTGTTGAGTGGATGTGAAAGATGAAAGCCCTAGCAGGAGACATGCCTTTTGTGCTTTTTTGGCTAAGCTTCTAACAGTGAGCCATGAAGTTGTCTTTCAGCCCTTGTCAGCTGTAATATGTAAGCCACATGCAAGGCAGATACATACAGCTGAAAGGAGTGCTGCTAGATAGCAGAGTCAGATTTGTAGCCTGCCATCAGGACAGCCAGACATGCATTGCTGAGGTGTGAATTATGAAAGTTAGTTTCCAAATGGCCAAGGGGCAATAAACATTAATATAAACTAGACATGGGCCCACGCCAAATAACCCCAACTCTCAGGGTGTTTGGATTGCAAACATTTGATCGGGATCCAAGCTTTGCAGCTGGCCTTATCTCTGCAGTGGCCAAGCCAAAACCCCAGGGTTTGTGGCCACCTGGCACATTCTGTGATCCAAGGATGCAGTGTCTGATTACCTGCTCCTTTGCCACCTCCAGCTAACAGTCCTTTTTATCAACCATCCCTTGTGCTTCCTCTCTTGCTCTGGTATTCTTTCTCTGGCTTCATGTTTTTTTCTCTCTCTCTTACTCATACTGGAAGTTCTCCGAATAAGGAACATGGTTTAAATCTGTTGTGAGCAACTCTGGGTAGAATCATGCAATATTGTGGAAAATCATCAGTGGAAAGCATAGAGTCTGAGCATGAACACTGTACCTTCCATGCAAGGCTGACAAGGGGCACTAGGCTGCTGTGCTTGTGAAAGAGAGGTGGGCATTTAATAAACATGCCCAATTCATCTCGGAAGACCTTCTGATGTTTTAAAAGACATAGTGGCGCTGGTTAGCAGTAGGTGCCTGCAGAATCCGAGCCAGAAATCTCCAACCGTTCCTGGGGTCAAAGACTGGACTCTGTAACTGTCTGTGTTTATTCTTTCCACCTCAGATCCCACTGACTAAGTTTCAGATGGAGATTGGCAGTCTTATTGCGTGTGTTTTTATTCGCCTGGATGTGATGCACAGAGAATCACTTGGACTTGCCAAAATACACACTTGATCCCCTTGTTTCACCTCCAGCAGCAATAGCCACGAAAGCAGTTGTGCGATCACCCTGCTGTCAGTGGACTGTCCTTTTCTCTCTGACCTTGGTAAGGGGCAGAAAGAAAACACTGTGCCTTGCCCTAAACCTTAAAGCCAGACCAGCATGGTGATACTATAATTTCTGGGTTTTTTTCTGTCTTCTGTAAAATAAATAGTCAGACATGATGTAAATATCAAAGAATGCTGACTTTCACTGAATTCTAAGAGGTTAATTGGCATATTAATTATCGGTAATTAATATATGCATATACAGACAGGAGAAGCAGAGATTTTATTGGTATGAAATTTGTCCATTAGCTACACTTCACACTCATCAAATCCAATGTTTCTGAAGCAGTAAGACTATTGATCTATATTATGGATTCTGCTTGGGTAATTGTGATGTGTATTTAATACCCTCATCTTAAAACAGAACAAGGGGATGCTGAGCTTGCATCTGGAGTTGTCTCGATTTCCTCTTCTTACTTAGTGGCTGAAAAACACATGAAATTTTATGATCATTTCATCCCTGGTTATAACTGTCTCCGTTTTTAGCTGAACAGGTTTCCTGAGTCTACATTTCTGGCTATAGAATTATATTGTTGACTCATGGTCGTGCGAGGAAAAACTTTGTAGATTCCACACTGATAAAATATCTCCAGGGATCTTATCTGAACTTCTAGAAAATCAAAGGTTAATAATATTGTCTGAGACAGTCAAGTAAAATCTTCAATTTCCAACTTTTTGGGAAATAGCTCTGTTCACTGGTATTTAAACCTAGTGCTTTGGCAAGTCTTCATGGATTTATATCTGATCAGTGTATATACTTTCCCTCTGTTTTTCACTGTTCTCATTGATACGGGAAAATGCTCGACCAAGTTTTCTATACAGACCTTTCTATACAGACCGCCTGGATCAGAAGTATGCCTTTCTTTAGAATTTAAAATTTTTTGAAACAGTCTGGATTTAGGACATACCTGGATGTCTAGACCCCTAGGGACAGTCTTGAAAGTAGACCCAGCTCTGCTCTGTCCAAGCCCTACAAGCATCAAGGGCCTGCCAACATCATCAAAACACAGTTGCTTAAAGTGTGGGTGTAGGTATGAAAATTACTCCATTAATAACACCCAGCTTTATGTCTCCACTCACGTGGGAGTGCAGAATATGTCTGACAATGTCTTCAGCTGTTCAGGGATGAGCACTAACGCACTTGTGTTTTCTGCTTGGTTATGAGGTTGGAGTGGGTGTGAAGGGTTCTGCTTCTTTTTCAGCTCACATCTAACAAATTTGCCAATATGTTGTCATCGTCTTCTCCACCCAGACTGCTGCAGGAACCCCAGTTTCATTGCCTGTTCTCATTGCCGACTGTTTGGTTTTTTTTTTAAATTAATTAATTTTTGCTGGAGCGAGATTCAGAGGTGATGGGCTTCACAAGGGCTGTCCTGGCACACATGATCCTTGACGGTCTCACTGAGACTATGGGGCAACCCATCATTTGCATGGGGGATAGCAAGTAGGCAAATTGCAGTGCAAATCTACTGTAATGCAGCTTCAGCCAGAAACAGACAGCTCCAGGTTTTGCAGTATCACCTACTGAGACCCCAGGAAAGGTTGGAAGGTCAAACTGTGAGCTGTTTCCCTTTCATCTATTTGTGAAGGCCATGAAATTCTTTGTAGACATTTTAACAAATAATGCTTCAGAAATATATTTTTCTCTAACATCCTGCTCCTTTTTACTTCCCAAGTATAAAAGCTGACAACAACTCAGCACGCATGTTTTAAGTTGAATAAAAGGAGCTGGTAAGAATGCATGTTTCACCCTTCCAGAGGGGTCATTATAAAAGAAGTGAGGTTAAAAATAATGTTAACGTGATCTGCAAAAAACTGAACTCTTCATTTTTCTGCATCTTTTAAGACATTCTGAAATGTCTCTGCGTGAGCCCTTGTCTCATCCTACTTTTTTTCCCTTTTGCCCCACACCCAGCCTCTCCATCTCAGAAAAGGAAAGGTTTTGGTACCTCTGGCTATAACTGAAGAGGGGACCCTCAATGCTCTACCAGTTCTATCTTAGGTTGAAGTCAAGATGCATATTTTCCTTCCTCACTTTTCCCTTTTGCGTCTGGCACTATGTCACCATGGGAAGAAAATCCAGTGCCCAATGGTAATGGTTGCAGGGATGTTGCAGGGTGCACGTCTCTGCTGGTCTAGTCTCCATTAACCCATATTAATGCAGATCCTCAGTGAATCCCAGAAAATTTGCAGGAAATTTGAAATTACATTACTGGTGCTCTATCCTTAAAAAGCAAATGTTACTGAGTATTTAAAGACATCCTTTTTTTTTTTACCAAACTGTTAACAGTTTCAAGACTATCTTTGTAAAAAATGCAGGAGAACGCATCCTGAAATACTTGTAAATGTGTCCATCACAACCTGCTATTCTTGGTGTCCTCCACGGACTGTGGAGTTCATGATATGCTGCTGCGACAGGTAGCTGCCTGCTGAACAGCCTTCTTTTAGGAGGATACTCAGCATCACCTTAGAAATAAGTTCTCTTCAGATACCTCAGATAGACAGCAAGAACTACAATTCTGCCCATTTAGGCACTTCTATAAGCATTTTGCAAGCCTAAAGGTCTTTCAGCAATTTATTTTTAAATGCTGGATCCTAAATACCTGGAGAACTTGAAGAATTCCCCACCCTGAAATTTCAACGTGTGGTAGAAATCAGTTTAGCAGCAGTTGTATTTCCTGGATTCACCACACAGACTTATTCTCGGTAATGAACTGGTACTTGCTGGCCCTGAAGGCAAGCACAGACACACCAGTGGTTGAACAGTGATCTCCTGGACAGTAAAGGAATGTCAGAGCTCAGGATGCTAGAGCATCTGTATTATTAATGGACTTATTAGCGTAGTTATTAGCACTATGTCAATAATAATCTCACCATCAAAATGATTATGATAATTATTATTAATATAGTAATGAGCATAATTAACAATGATAATTCTTAACATTAACACAGTTATGAGCTCTTTGTATATTCTGTGAGGAGGTGTGCTCTGGTATATGTAGTATCTTCTTATTTTGTCCTCCCAGATTTTCTCAATCCTCTTCTGCTTTTCCCCCCTTGTATTTCCCTCCTCATGTTTAATCCTTCCTCTCTGTTGTCCCAAACATCACTCTTGTCCCTGACTCCTCCCACTGAAGGGAATCATCAGTCTCCAGTTCCACAGGATTTGTTCCCAGTGTGTCACAAATGTTCGAGTTGTGTAACCAGGACTGGATTCACAGCACACGTGGGACACTCAACTTCACCCCTGGAACCAGGGTAGGAAGCCCTAGTTTGTGGTGACATAGATTCATGTTCACTCTTGATCTCTTTCTCTAGAAGTCTTGTGTGCAGAATAAGATAAAATAGAACAAAGCAGAATAGTACTATTGAACATAATTAAAAGATGAATATAAGAAACATAACCTTATAACAATTAAGAAAATAATTCTTCTTATGAAATCTAGGCATCTTCCTGAAGTGAAAAGTCAAGTTCAATGTGGTTACTGCCTTGGCTACTTAATTTTTGGCTATGCTGTACTGTGCGCTAGCTGGACTTTGAAACTACTTACTAATGGGATTTGCATTGGCTTCAAAGTATATTACAGCAGCTCATAAAGCTCCATGTGAGAGGGACAAGGTTCCTGCTGTTTTAGCATTTACTGTTTCTGTTCTGGGATGGACTGCATATAAAATGTGGAAGAGGGGTGTGGCATCTTCAGACTGAGGCCCATCCCTTCTTTTTTAACCCCCAAAACTCAGTAGTAAGAAGTCTGTACCTGCAGAAGGACCAGCTATTGAGCCTGGAGCTTCTGAGATGGAGGCAAGGGAAGATTGACCCCTTTTCCCATTTGTTCAAATGCAGCTCAGAAATTACAAGCACAAATTGCATTTGCAAAACAAAAGAAACTATCCCTTGAAAATTTGACCCCATGCTTTCCAAGGGTCACACTACTACCTGGGGCTATTTCAGTTTATGACCACTTCCCCATCACTTTCAGGCCCAGACCTAACAGAGAAGCAAAGGCTGGCATGGGCTTCTCTATCACTATTAGCACCACATGGTATCACATGTGCAGTCTCAGTAATGCAATTGCAGATGGAAGCTGATGGCTCACATGCACACACGCATACATACACATCCAAATAACGAAAGTTATTGGTCCCAAAGTAAAAGGTCCCAAAGTTACCCAAGTGCTGTCTCACCAATAGATGTTCCAACAGACAAGGTGTATGAGGCAAGGACTGCTTTTTTAAGGTGTATGTATATATAATATATAAATATTATATATTTAAGTACACAAACATCACCTAATAAATTATGACCCTGATGGTGCCACTATGTGTTGGCAATTATGAAACTAGCTAAAGATAATATCAATAATGTATAAACATTCCTTTTTTCCAAGTACAGTTGGTTGTTCTTATGCATGGTCAGAAGAAAAAAAGAATAATGAATTCTAAAACTGATTTATAACAGTGCCATCAGCAACATCTTTGCATTTCCTAGGTGTTCAGAGATCAGGGACCCTGTCAAGCCTGACTGTTGGGTGGATAATCCCAAAAGAGGAAGGCGCAAAACTCCACCTTTCCCAGTGGAAATTTTGCAGAGGATCCTGCCACAACCGTGACTGAGTCCTACCATCGTTGAAAAGGACAGGGAGGAAATGAGATGTGTAACAGCAGTGCCTGGCTTCAACAACTGTGAAAACTTGCCATGTATTCTGTGCATCGTTTTTATAGCCCTGATCATGACATATGATAGACGCCAGAAAATAGTCTCTTATCATCATTCCGCAGACAGTCTCTTTTAGTATGTGCCCTGGGCATGATCCTGCCGGTTTCACTGGCACAGATATGGAAGAAAGTATTTGCTCTTCTCTGTAACCTATTTACAGGGATTTCTTCTGAACTCCCAGAATTTCCCCTGGAGTAGGACAACCCCATGCTGTTCTCAGTTAGTGTTATGAATAATATTTTCCAGCAAAAACCACTGCTGTGTTCAGCCTGAAAGATTTCTGTCACAAAATATTTGCCAAATGTATCCCAGGATTTAATTTGAAATTTTGACTTTTGGGGCAGCCTGCTCCTAAGCTGGGGACCTTGGGAGTCCAAGGTCATCAGCTCAGCATGAGCTAGCTCTTCCCTGCTTGGCATGGGGAGCAGAAAAGCCCAGAAAGCCTTGGCCATAATGTAGGCCACAAACCTTGGAGTTTCAGGCAGCTGTTCAGCAGAACCAACTTTCCTTGCATCAATGAAAATGAGGAAAATGGCAATTCTATTGAGCAGATGTAGGGTCTGGGGAAAATGTTTAATCTGGGAAGTATTGTAAGTCTTAGGTTTGGAAAAAAGAGTTCTCAGAATTTCTGGTTCATAGGAAATTGTGAAACCTTTTAGGTTTCAGTTCAATTTTAATTAAAGTGAAATTTCAAAAAGATTGTTTTTCACACACAAAAAAAGCTACTTTACCACCAGTTCTCCTTCTGCTGCAAACTAGGGCTAATTAGGCAAAGGTGGCCAAATAAAACGAATAGCTGTGCTACTAATCTCTCTCACATCAGTGAAACCTGAGGAAAGTTCACAGCATCATTGATGTTATTGTAACTAGAATTTGAAAGCAGGATAGGAAATAAATGTCATTGCCTTGTCAAAGAGATGTAAGACACATACTAGCTGTATATTTGCCCTCTGGACAGTAGGAAAGCAGTGGAAAGAAGGATGGAAAAAATGGAAGCACTTGAAAAATATAATGGAAAAGTAAGGCAAATAACCAAAACTGTTTTGTAGTCATAACTAAGAATTTAAATTTCCATTTACCCTACCCAGTCTTGAAATACCAGGGTAAACTTTACAGGAGTGTTTAGGAAGACATCACAGGAACCTCACTCTCTCTCATCTCCATAGCTCTCGGAGAAAGGGAATGACACAGTGTCATGCAATGTCCTTTTCATGCTACAAATGCACTTCAGGACCACGAGTGGGCAGAAGCCACCAGCAAGGCTGACCCTAACATGGGAGGTACAGAATACAATGCTGCCACCTGAGATGCTTGGATTTTGCTGCTGAAGAGCAGGAGCTGAAGGGTTTCTGAGCATTAGAAAGCTATAGCACCTGGTCCAGGGCTTCCTCTCTGTGCAGTTATAGATAACCAGAATCTCTATCTTCTTCCTGTACGAGGAAAACAGGCTTACCTAGCCATGGAAAAGGACAGGTTACCCACCTGCAGACAGGCGGACTCTAACTACACATACCCTTGTGCACTCACAGCAGTTAGGTGCAATCCATTTGGCTCCACAAAGTGCTCAATAATGCCATTGCAAGCCAAATGAAAACAAAGAGTTTGTCTTGAGTGAAGTTTTTTGTTCTAAAAAAAATGAACCTGATCAGCAGGTGCTTTTAAAGAAGTTCCTTGTATTTGGAAATGGAACCCAAGGGGGGGACGGAGACACAATACTTTATGCAAAGGGAATTAAAAAGAGAGATGGTTTATATGGGAATATGGGACCTCATGTCTTCCTTTGCATACTGTATTTTAATGAAATGGCGGTTTTCTTTTTTCACTTTGTGGAATGTGGACCAGCAGGTCAGTTGCACAAGATGTCTGCTGCTCCCATTTTTCCATTGCTCATACCTTTGGCTTGGATAAATTCCTCTGAAAACCAGCTTTGCAGAGCACAGAGTCGGGCGAGCTTGCCAGAGGCACTGTGTAGCCCGGCTAGTCAACAGGCTGCAGCAGTTGGCCCATGGTGGTAAACCACCTCCCCTTAAAACTGGTGTCTCGAATTACTAAATAAATTCATCAGTTTCTAAAGATAGATGTGACAGAGCGACAGCTCTCACGCTGGGCAGGCCATTTACTCTGTTATATAAGAAACTCGGCCTTCTGGGCAATGTCAAAATTTGCCTGCAAAATGTTTGGCCAAAGATCAACAGTAAACTGGAACTGTGATCGCTTCACTTTGTCTGACCTCCCCATGGTTTTCTCTACTATGTGGCAGTCTAATCTAGTTGAGAGCTACATTTTACCTGCATTTTAGATTTTATCATCATTTTACATTTTACTTTTAGTGTCCCTGTGAGAAGAGGGCTGAGATAGTTTTAAAAAGAGGACTGAGCAAAGAGGAAATAGAAAGGTACCAAAACCTGTAGCCTGAAATGATTGTTTTAAACAGCAATCCTTTCACATTTCGTCCCAGGATCATGAAAATGATCTTCCATTATGCTCTTAATAATGAATAGATCAACACATTTACCTTCAAACTGCAACATGTAACTATGGAGAAATCCAAAGGCCTCAAGCGTAGAAAGCGCAAAGCTCTTCAAAATCATAAAGCAAAATCTATCTTCAAACAAAATCACAGCGCAATGACCTTGGTCTGACTCCAGCTTCCATTCTGTATATATTGGGAACCAAATCCTGGGCTAACAAAGAATGAACTTGTTACCTTGCAAATGGTCAGCAGAAGGCCTTTTCCTCACTTCTGTCTTACTGAAACCTTCTGGCACGTAAGCAGGACAGCCTTTGTGAATCAGCCCTATGTCTGACTTATGCACAGAGGTGAATGCTATCCTGAAAGAGGGAAGAAAAAAAGAGGTGATTCAGGCTGAGCCTTGCTAGACTTAAATAGCAGTTTTAAATTTTCAGAAGTGAGAGTGCAACTGATTAAATCTGCAGCTGTCTAGGTGAAAGCAAGTGATTGGTGGATCTCAGAAAATTTGGGACCAGATTCACCCATATGGTTTGAGTCATTCTGACAATAGAAAACAGCTGTAAAACTGTTTCCCTGGCCAGAAAAGGTTGGGTTTATCGTTGCTTTGCGTCTCCAAGCATCTGATGAATACAGTCCTTTGTCTCAAGCAGCATCTGAAAACCCAGATGCTTATCTGCATTTCTCAGCTAAATAAATTGTGATAGTAATTTTGTGGTGATAGCCCTTCGTGAGCTTTTTCAGTCATTTTTGGTATTGAGTAATTGGTAAGAGAATGTTTGAATACAAATTCTCCCTGTGCCAAGAGGAGGTTATATCTTTCATGGACTCTTTTTATTAAAAGGAAGACCCTACTCTGGGAAACTCACAGTCTAGGTATAAAATTGCAGAAGGACAATTAATAATCAGTCTAGATAGAACAAGACAAACAGTGTGGGAAGAAAGTTTAAAAAGGAAGAGTGACTGAGCACTTGCACTCTGCTCATTTTCATGTCTTCGTAGGTCTGCAGGGGGTTGTTTGTTTTTTATCTCTGTTTCTTTGATGGACTCAATGGGAGGACTGGGGCTTAGAGGTTTTATGAGACGAGTATTTTGAGACGAGACTTTAAAGAATAAGGGGTGGAGACATAGTGGATTGGGTCAGGAAGGAAATTTCAGGCAGGGGGGCTCTATTGAAGAAGGCACCAGAGAAAGAGCTGGCGAAGCAGATGTGGGTAACTGGAGCCAAGTAAATGAGGCAAGGGTGAAAGGATGAAAGCAGAGCTCTTCCAGCAGACTTTCCATACTTCTACTCCCACTCTCACTTCAAGCCTGAAATGCATGGAAATAGAAGTGGGGAGGCGCTGATGGAGAAAGGATTGCAGTGGCAAAAGCTAACTGAACATCCTCAACTTTCAAAAAAGACATTTACTGTTCTGAATTGAGAGTTTAGATTAGAAATTTTGTCTGTTTCCACTTCCTTGCACTGACAGGTAACAGCATTTTCTAATTCTTTTTATAGATTCATTTGCAAGAAGTCTGCTGTGTTTTCATGTTTGCTTGAGACCACTTGCACACTTGTATTCTCCGAATGCAGAGACTCTGGAGACTGAGACTGAAAGAGGTGCTTTATTGTTTGCTCTCTTGCTCAGTCTCTTTCTTCCCCTCACACACATATTCTTTTCCCTCTCTCCCCTCTCTCTGAAGGAAATATTTCCAAATGTGCACTTTCTCAGTCTTGTCTGAATGCTCTTTAGATTAAAGGTCAAAAATACAATTCTTGTCATTGTGTAGATACCAAAGAGAATGGTAAAAATGGAACAGTATCCGTTCTGTGGACTACATTAAAAATAACCAAAAGTAACAGCTTTAGGACTGATTTTAAAAGTCACGCAAATGTGTAAAATCTAGCAGCCTTAGGACACAGTTTAACACTTTGAGACATATTGCATACTTTTATAAAGATCCTTTAAAAGTTGGCAGGAGATAAATCACCTTTTCCGATTATTTTGAAATTATGCAAGCTAGGCATACTACAACTTTTGATCACAAGTACTTACTGAATTGCATATTCTCCAAGTACCCCTTTTCAAGGTCACACTCAGATCTAGAGCATAATGGCTTTCAGTCCACTGATGGTCTGAGGGCTCCCTGCCCTTCCACTGGCAGCAGTGGGAGTTAGACAAGTACAACAAGATAGGAAACTTTGGTTGCTTTGGGGCTAGTAAGACTTTGCACCCATTTTAAGTAACTTTGCATCAGTGAAATGGCAATGCAATGACAAAAAAGGCAAGATCAGTGTTTGAAGGGTTTTGAATTCAGGTATGCCTATTTCTCTATTCCTTATGACCATAGGATCATTATAAAATTTCATCAAGTTAACTAAAGCACTAGCTTTTAAATGAAATGCAAAAGGTAAAAAAAAAAATAGTCACATGATCACAAGAAAAGCCCGTGTGATAAATACCAATGGCAGGATATTCTTCAGATGTTCCTATTGACACTATAAGCAGTGTTATGCTCTTTGCAAGTATGGGATACATATCTATTGGCTGTGGGAGAAAAAAAAAATCAGTCATTTAGTTTAAGTAATTCAATAGACAATGACATGCTAGCAGTAAAGGGAAAAACTTTTGTGTCCTTTTAGAAATAAGCATTGCATATACCTACATAGAGAGTAATGCATTCTCCTGCTGCTGAGAGTTAGTGCAAAATCAACATTGTCTGACTGATAGGGATACTTCTGAAAGGGTTATTCAGTACTTAAGGGAGTACTTGTCACTTGCATAATTTTAATAGAATTAGCAGACAGTTTGATGGGATTACTTCTTCTCATGATAATCCATCTCTGTAATACTGGGAATTTTTGGTGACAAATGTGGCAAATGGCTTAAACAGATTTTTTTTAAACCTCATTTTTAAAAGTCATTGTGTCATTGAGAATTGTCATTATTAAATATGGACAGTTGCCAAAACCAGAGGTGTGCAGTCCCAAATTGTGAGAAATTTGGGACAGCACAGCTTTCCATTTTGAAGCTACCTCTCATTAATTATAATTAATGATTATTATTTATTTTTAATGTTAAATGTGGATTCAAGAAAGAAGTATAGAGAACAAAAGTGCCCTGAAATGTTTATAACATAGCGATGACATTGGAAGTACAGATTAAAGGATGGGCAAGGAGAAAGCAGGTTAACTTCACACTAAAGAAAAGCTAGGATCATAGCATAGAGGATATTGGGAACAACTTTTACCTGGCAGTGCAGTAAAATGTTTGACCAAGCTCAGTAGCCTGGAAGACTCCTGTCTTCCCAGGAGTCTTATAAGTCTTAAGAAGGCAGTTAGTAGAGCCAGCCTAAATAGTCTTCTAGGATCTGTCTGAGGCTTAATTTCTAAGACTCTACATAACCAGATGGTGGGGAAATGCCTTCTTTGCTAACTATGGAAAAAGACCACCATGGTACAAAATTAGAACCAGTGCAATTTCTCCTACAACATATCTTCTGCTACTGATTTAGAGTCTGTATCTGAAGTAGAAAGTGGAAGGCAAGGACCTGTCTCTGCCTACCTTCTTTCCATCTGCTATTTTGGCTCATAGGAGTTTTTGTGAGCCGGAGTAGAGTAGCCTCCAGTGTTACTTGATGCACAGCTGAGCCAGGACGGGGAAGGACAAAAGTGACCCTCACACTGTGCAGTCATGACTGAGACTCTGACAAATCATTTGGAGGGATGGAGTGTAACAATTTGTGCAGAAGAAGGAGTCTTAGAGGACCATGAAGACATAAGATAAGGGGTGAAATGGACCCCAGTGGTATGAACAAGGAGATAACAGAGCTTTCTGGTACCCAGAAGTAATGTTTCCATGGCTACCTCCATATGGGAATATGGCATAGGTCTAATACCACTGCCAAGCTGGAGGGTATAAAGTAGTAAAGTTCCTTTTGAGGACTTCCCCATTGCTAGCTTATTTGGCAGTCCTCATCTGCATGTCCTTTGAGGTTTAGATACAATCTTCCCTCCCAACTCAGATCATTAAGACCTTTCAGGGACCTCATTTAATTTGGAATAAAAAAATGAATATCAACCTGGGGTCTCAGAGCTAATCTGAGGCAGAGGCAGTACCTACCACCAAAGAAAGAGATCATTTTAAACCATCTCAACATATGAACATATGAATCTTTCTGAAGTATCTTCTCTCATTTACTGAAATAGTTTCAATCAGACACCTGAAATTTCAGATGTAAAAACTCTGGCATTGGTGAAAATCATATTTATTATGGAAAGTTACATTAATTTGTAACTGATTTCTACATAAGCTTGTATGTGTACACACAGAAATGAGATTGTTCCTAGACCTGGCTGTAATACATGTAGTCTAAGAAAGAGTAAGTAAGAAATGTGGTGTGAAAATATATAAGTAGTATAGTACCCCCAGGGAGTAGAAACAATCTCAATTTTTGCAGTGCTATTCTTGAAAGGTGTAGCCATGAGAAAGTACAAAAATGTCCCTCATCATAGAGACAGAATATGTCTTACATTTATTAGGTATTCCTTAGTATGATCTCCTTTTCTGTGGAGACAGTCAAAACATGCAAAGAGAAAAGAAGTATAAACTGGATGCTGAAGACTGTGACAGGTGAGATTCTGTTGAAAGTGTAGGTAAAAATGAAGAGAGCAAGGACACTGAAGGATTCCAGTTTTTATTATCTCGCTTGGACTAATGCACATTTCAGTTGTATGTGGTGCATAGCATATAAATGAGATGTATTTGCAACACAGAGCGAAATGTAAGAAAAGCAAGAAGGCTCTTCTAACAGAGGAAATGTGGGTCAGGCTTATCTGTACAGCATCCTCACTGCAGTCTTTCTAAAGGAAGGAATCTCTACAATTAGAAATCAACTTTGGTGAACCGAAACACAAATTCCCCAGGAGACCTGCTGGAAATCTGGACAGTTTTAAGGTCTATATAGCACTTGGGCATTTTTATACAGGGCTTTCCTCTGGATGCTCTGGAGTGTAACACCCTGGATCGCTAGGAGAAACCATGCTGGCAGGCCCAAGGGGCTAAAGCAGACTCAGCAGAGAGCGCATTCCTGGTGCCGTCAAAATCAGAGAAAGCTCCCTTCGGTCCTTCTCTTGATGCGGCTCTACTCACAAGCCTCTGGACAAGGTGCTGTGAGGCTCTGGGCATAGCAGTAGGAAAAATTTTGAAACTGACCAAAACAGGAATGAAAAAAGAAAAAAGGAGCAATAAACTGGTGAGTGATCCCATGTAAGCATAATGCAGTACAGAGTAGGAGCAAATGATTCAGTGAATGGGAATGGGACACGGCTGGTTTGGCGAGTTCATGCAAATATCACAGAATATACAAACAATGCTCATGGTTCATGTCTCTTTGTAGCTTTCATTGTTTCTGAATGTGTACAGACCTCCAGTAGGCAATTTTATGGATTATGCATAGGGAAAAGGCAGCCTGCAATGAGAGTTAAGCAGCTGCAGAAATTCATGCCAACACTCTTCCTAAGAGCATCAGCTGTTTGGCATCATGACCCTCTAGACAGGAGGAGACCTTCTGAGTGACATATCTGCAAGATGAAGGGCACTTGTTTCTGAAAAGTTGGTGTTTCAAATTGGAAGAAGTTACATCATTCAAATGCAATAACTTTGATTTTCTGTTTATCCGTATGTGTCTGAGTCAAAGAAGGGGCCTGTGGATGAGGGTCAACATGTTCTCCCCTCTGCTTACCAGTTAAGAGAATTTCATTTATTTGCAACCCTGTTTTCAATTAATTTGGGAAAGAATGCCAACCATATGTGGTTTTAGTAGGTTTGAGTTCTTGATGAGTTTGGTTCACAACATAGTATTTGTGTTACCTTGTTGGAGCACAACCTTCTCCAGGCCTTGACTCTTCTTTCTGTAGCCCATGGTGTGAAAGAAGAGTCTGCAAGGTTAACTCACAGATTCTAAGATAGTCTATTTTTTGCCTTCAGCTATTTTTGAAACTTCATTTTACATCTGAATGGCTTAGTTTTTAAATGTATTCTCTCACCAATAGTTGTGTGTCATTGTAAATGTAACAACAAACATCAGTGAACACCATAGGTCTCCTTCAACAGGTGATTAAGTCTTTGAAGCAAGCCATTGCTGTTTATCTTTGTTCCTATAACTTCTACAATTCTATCTTATTTGAATTTGCATTTGTTTGAACTTAATTTGATATTAAAAAGATCCAGATATTTAACTATAATTAAATGTTTATTCAAGATGTCTAGCTGTTGCTTATTTTACTAGCTATTAGGTTGTAGATAACTGCAGCTGAACATTTCTAGTTTACAATATTTAGTGCATGAGTAATTATTCCAACATACATGCAGAAGAGAGTAAATGAATATAGGAACAATCTTTCCTGTGGCTAAATTTTTGTGTGGTAAATATATCCTCATGTTAAAGACTTGATAGAATACATAAGGCACAGAACATGGTATGTATTACTTGCTCTTGGGTGGTCTAGTAGATCATTTCTACAGCTCAAAGCCCCTTGCCATTTAGTGAAGATACAATATAGTATTCTTCCATGACTATTTACATTCCCTTTTTTGCAGCAACTTCAAATGCATACATTAGACATTTCTTCCCTCTTGTCTTTTTTGATGTCCTTGAAGACAAATTTTACTATGGTGTCAAAATATAATACAGTCCACTCATTCATTAGACACAGATCTTATTTACAGAAGTCTTATTTATTGTAGTGAGAAAGAAAGCATATTCCTGAAGAATGGTCATGGAAGAAAAAGAAAAAACCATGAATAGCAAGCTTTAAAAAAATAAATCATTGGCTCTTTTATCTCACCAACGCCTTTGTACAGCTGGGGAAATGATTAAGAAGATACTGTAGAAGAGAAAATCTGAGAAGTCCTGTAAAATTCAATGTTATTATTTTAGGGCTTTCTGAGCAGGCAAGTTTTGCAGTCCTTTTGAAGCTCAACTATAATTCAGCAGGAAGAGGCAAAGGAGAAATGTTTTAAATCCTCATTGGAAATGGCACTTACAGAGGGACTGGATGTAGAGTGAAGATAATGAGACCTTTTTGTCACTGCTCTAGCCAGGGAAGATGCTGCATACAATTCTTAAATGAGTACTCAGTTCAACCATATTTTAGATAAGGTCCTCCCCAATTTCTCATTTGTAAAACCAGTCTGGATTTTCATGGGGGAAAAAACCCTGTTGTTCAAACCCAAATTAAAATAACCCAATAAACTGTAGCGCTCTTTGCAGTGGTGTTTATATGCTTCCACTTATAAAGAGACTTTCCTTTGAGGATCTCAGAGCACTGTAGCCATGAAACAAACTTCACAATGACTATGCAAAATGCTTTAGATTATTTCTAGAGCAATCAGAATGATTTGGAGTCAGAAAATGCTGATTTGCCAAAATGAGAATGGGCTTTGTAAAGATTTGTCTTGATAAGGTTGAGTCTGTTGGGTTGCTAAGGTTGAAGTGCATGTTTTGACTTTTGCAGCTGTCAGATCATATTATATGCCCATATAGGAATGATGGAAGTCCAACTGAGGGTCATACAATTGTTTTGACCCTAATGAAAGCAGACACTCCATTTTTTAAAAGTTTATTTTGAGGTTTTGATAATGAAAATCCTCAGAAATTTAGTTTTGCAGGAATTTAGAGCTATTGACCTTTCATTACATTTCAAGATGAAAAAGAAGTGCAATTTTTTTTAACTTTCAGGTACTGGAAGATTTGAGATTTTAGCAAAGGTAATTATGGTATCAGGTTTTCAGAACTTCGACCCTGGTTCTGTAAATGCTATCACATACGTTAAAATTTAAATACGTAAGTACCCAATGTGCAGTGGACAAACTTGTTATCTTAATTATATATTTTTTCCAGAACTAGGGTTTTATAGACATTTAAAACCGCTGTCCATCTGAAACAAAATCAGTATTTTCTGGCATGATTTTGCAATTGTATATAAACCATACGTCCACCACGTCAACCATTACCCACAAGCTTAGACACACAGAAACCTGAACACACAGATGCTGTGGATAAAGCAGATAAAGCAGATATACATACACTGTTCCTCTCTGAAACTAGCTATTCTAGATATGTTGAACAGCTTTAAAATATTCAGGGAGATATTTAATATGTAACTACTGAAAATTGGCCAGTATGGATAATAGTGTACTTAATACCAACCAGTGCTGGACTGTAAAATGTCATATTTAAAAATCACATTCAAAATGAAACCAAGTGAAAATATTTGTAAACAGTATATACATTTTACAAACTATCCTGGGAATTAGCAATACTAGCAATATACTTTTTTGTATACATATCTACAAGCAATAAGGTATGGTCTTTTACTTCAACGAGAGCACCTGCATATCTAACATTAAGCACAAGTTTGTTTTGTAACTGGGTCAAGGCTTAGGGACAGAGTGGGGAGTAACTAAAGGGCACTCGTAATAGTGAAGATGGTTCCATATAAAGCAGGAAACAACTCTGATCAGACATTTGAGAATGTATTAAAAAGGGATGTTAGTGGAGCAGGTAAGGATAAGGGTGGAGGAAAAGGCAGGTAAAATCCAAAAAGAGAGAGGAAGCCATCGTCACAATTTACGTGGACTTTAAGGCAGCTTGATAGACAATACAAAGTGGAAAAAATGCTAATCTACAAGGTCAGCAAGTATGGGGAAAAGGGTAAGGTATTTGCACAGATACAAAATAGGCTTAAACATCAAAGACAGAGGGTAATTTTGAACTTCAGAAAGAGGAATGCAACTAATGGACCTCTACAAGGGTAATCATTAGGGATGAGTCTGTTCAGTTTTTATATCGGTGACCTAGAGGAGGTAATGCAACTCGCTGACAGAGTAGGAGCTAGAGGGAAAGACCAGTTATCAAGTGAAAATTGACTAGAAACTATGTAGTTTAGAGCAGAGCTGAGACTATTAGTGACAGAAATGAAATACACGCATCAAGCAGATGTGCAATAGAAAACACTAATAAAGAGAAGGATTCCCAGTGAAGTAATCTAGAATAGAAATTTTGTTTATTAGATTCTCAAGTTAAATAACTGAGAAAATTACCATAAATATAAGTTAGAATAATATTTGCCAGAAGACAAATATTACTGAATATTCAAACAAATCTTTGAATGTGTGTTACAAATATATTTATGTAAATATATACACACTAGGCAAGCACTCCAGCTGTAAAGGTAACTATCAGCCAGCTCAAAACTTAAAGGAGAGTTAAGCTGCTTTCATTGCCTTGTCAATAGGATAGAGATTGGATGTGGTATTGTGTACATTCAAGGACCCAAAAAAAGGAAATAGCAGAATCTTTACTTGTACAAATGCATTGGGTTATCATTATAATACGTGAACTAGTCAACCAGATGTTGGGGGTTTTTGCTATTCCTCATCAACATTTTTTTGTTCTACATTTTATGAAAGTTATAAATGCATTTTTTTAACAAATTTTCAAAAATTGAAGGTGAAATTATAATATCCATGCTTTTACCTTTTAGATAATTTGTGAAAACAGCATATTTTGATGCTGATAATAAAACATCTCAAACAAGTAATACAGTCTCTTATTAATCTGAATTTATATACACAAATGTAACATATATAATTCACATTATATAATTACTGCATAAGATAAATTTTCTTATCCTGGAAGCTTCTGAATCATTATAAAATTTTCTGTACTGCAAACTGCTCTTGGCTAAAATCTTTTCAAATACATAAGCTGAAAATTGTTTCACTCTTTGACCTGTGAGCCAAGTTCCCCAAAGCCTGATGCAAATTAAAATGGCTGAGTTATAAATATCTCTGAAACTAGGTTTATAATGGAAACACAACCAGATCCTTCACTACAGCAGTACTCATGGGGGCTGTTAGGGCAGTTTATAGAGCTATCAGCACCAAACTATAAGTTAATGAGGAGGAGCAATTGACTGTAATAAAGCACCCCTAAACAAGAAGAGAGCATTAAAAAATGCAGGAGCTGAAAATTCCTATTGGGCTTTCCATTAGCTATGTCCCTGTATACAGCTTCTTTGTTCCTCATTCTGCTTCAGGAAAACATTGCCTTCGCTTCTTATATTTTCATGTGCTGAATTCACTAAGTACACTTTCGTAGGGCTGAGGAAGGGATGTGTGTGAAACCTAAAGTTAGAAGCCAGTTGTCAAAAAACAATTTACTATTCTCATCTAATCTCAGCCTTCCCTCTGTTCTCCTTATTATTACATGACTGGAAATGCACCATAGGATGACAGCAAGATAAAATTAGAAATGGCTCCATTTGACTTCTGTGCCTTTTCACATCAATCTACTCCTGTAAGTTTTATTGTTAACATTTGAACATGCCACAGAGTACAGGTGTCTATGGCAGACAATCAGTGCTTGAGAAAAGGGTGCATAAAGACATGGCTTAGTTAATGTTAGGGTATAGAGGCAATATGGACAAGGGAGACAATTGCCATTATTCCAGTCATACAAATGTATTGCTAAGTAAATTTAATGCATGCTATGACTGTCGTTATAAAGCCAGCATTGACTGTGGAAGAGAGAACAGAAATATTCTTCTCGATTGAGAGACAACTGGTGACAGCTCAGAGTAATCAGGTTTTTCTTTTCCAGCCAGAAGTATTACACTCTGTCTTGGAAAAAGATATTTAAAAGATTGAGATTGAGTGAAACTCATTGGTAAATAATGGTGCTGAAGGTAGATGTGTGCACCTTTGAACTCACCTTGATTATTTTACACTGGGACATAGGTGCTGCAGGAAATGTTAAATACATCCTATGTCTTGGCTTGAGACAGATGCATCAAGAACAAAGCAAATTACAAAGTAACCCCCCCAATAATTTTTTTTCCCTTCTTGTTGGCTGTGTGCATTCTCTTTTCTGAACTGCATACATATACTTCTTAGCGAGAGTAATAAAGAGATAATTTGGACAAGATGCATGCTTCATAAAAAGATGCATATAGTTTTCATGTATCTGGCTTAAATTAGTGTGTAGTTTAAGAATGTGAAATAATTCATTGTGCATGACTTCAACCCCTCCCAAATACTATTATCTGAAATGTAGTAGCATAATGAACCCTTTTAAAATCAGACCTCCTTTTGGGATCCCCTAAGCCTGTGCTTTCTACCTGTCACCTTCGCTTGCAGGATAGCTGCCACCTTGGTTTTCTATCTCCGCTTAGCCCTCTGTGACAGTGATCTGTGATAGGCGATGGGTAAAGCTAGTATGAGGATGACTATGCTGTTTCACAGTTTTGCTCTAGACTGCAACAAAATCACAAGCCTTCAGAGTGTGGGAACTGAAATCCCCTTTGACAAAACAGGGTTGTGCTGAAATCTGTTTTCTCCAGTCTAGGCCAAGACACGGTTTGTTACAGCCTCCTTTCCTGTGCACAGGGAATGAAAAGTGAAAATACAGAAATTAAGCAATCTACATTTCTTAGGTTTTTTTAGTCAGATCCCACTCTGATCCTCAGCTAAGAATGTGACAAGAGTTTTCAACCATAAAATTGTGGACAACAGGTTAGCTTCAGTGATGCTGCCAAGTTAGGTACCTGCTATATGCCTGCACAGGAGAGTGTTTATGGGAAACCCACTAAACTGGTCTTTCATCAGTGTGCCTACTCCCATTATACATTACGCTGGAGGACTTAGTGATGCAGACAGAGATTGCTCTGCACCCATGATTGCAAACACGGACCTTTGCCTTCTCCAAGAATAGGCACCCCGCACTGACGTTGCCTGCCAGGGGACATGACCAAGGTCCACCTTCTTCAGCTTCTTATGCCCCTTTGAGGTGAACAGCCACAATCTGCTGAGGGATTAAAGCACCAGTCTGGAGGAGTGTGAAGGGCTGGAGGGAAGGGACGGGACATGCCTGCTGCCCTCAGAGAAAGGGGGACTCTCCCGGTGTGCTTTCTGTCTCGCCACTCCTGTTAACAAGGATGCTCATACAGCAGGAGACAGGATACCTTGCGCTCCTGCTGCGAGCTTGGAGCTGTGCACATTATGGCTCCAGTGGCAGAAATGGTTATATGCTACTGATACATAAAGTGCTGTATTGGATACAGCATGCAGAACTCCTTAAGATAAGGAATCTGACTTAATTCAAGCACAGTTTTTATCCTGCTGTGTCTACAGGCGGTCTAAAAGACCAAGACGCAAGACCCGTAGATGTTATTACAGATTCTTTTGATTTTTAATCCTACAATTATCTGTATAATGGTGAGGAGAGAGAAAAATAATCCTTCAGCATGTCTGCTGGGCTCTTCAGACACAGCGTGTTCATAGACTTACTATATATACTTCATATGCTGCATAATTGCAGTGGAAAAAAAAGAGAAAATTGCACATTTAAACTAAATTAAATTCAGAACCTCTAATATGTCAGGTCACAGAAGGCATGTACACATTTAAATAGGACTGCTGCTTTGGAAACCAAGTAGCTCTGAAGTACATCTACATGTTGGCTCTCTACTCCATGCAGCTCCATTAGGTAATACTTTAAATATAAAGCCACTTAATGATGAATGTTCGTAAATGAAAAATGCGCATTCCCCATAAAACACTTGTGAAACAGCGGTGCCCACCTATTTTTAGCATACCAAAAAAAAAAAAATTACAGTAATCCATATTGTTGTGAAACTCCTGATCTGCCCTTGAGAGTCCTTTCTAGGATTTTAAATAATTGGTCTTATAAGGCAGCCTTCTTATTTCATAAGTAAGTTCCTAATTTTTTAATAGGTAGCTAACAAAGTAGAGGAGCAACAAATGCAGAATGGCTTAGGTTTGAGGTGCTTTAATACCAGCATAAAATTTCTTCACCTGGAGCTGTATAACTAACTGTTAAGAGTTCTTAATTCCCTGAAGGAAATTTAAGTGTTGAATTGACAAAGATATGCTGACTACGGAGCCAAAATTTCTACAGTGACAGACCAGGCAGAAGGTATTCTCGGTAAGGGACCACTGTTATTAAATACACTGTCATAGAAAATTAGGCCAAAAGCAGATCACACTTAAAGAGACCGCACAGCAAGACACACCCTTTTAAATTAGACTGTCCTCCTGCACTCCACAGAGTTTGTTCTGTGCTGGAGTTTAATTTAATTCAACGCAACTCTTGCTGTAGTCAACCTTTTGGCTTCCACCATCTTTTCTCCCATGTTTTGCATCTTATGGAGACTATTTTTAAAGTTAATTAGCTTATCCAAAATAAAGCAGAGAAAGATGTAAATCCCAAACTAACATTTAAAAGTACTATCATATGAAATAAACTATACAGTGGTAGCTGTTAATTTTCTTCTATAGTAACTGCTTTTCAAAGAAAAAGAAAAAGATTCACAAGGAAATGATTCTGAAGTCTTTATTTACATAAGTCCTTTAAAATTATTTTTTTCCCCTCTTAAAATGAAGTAGTAAATTTGGAAATGAAACATTAGATGATGGGAAAGGAGGCAAATAAAGGGTAGTGGAAACATGAGTGCTAAGTGGAATGATTTCACAAAGACCAAATCTTGACCAACAAATGAGTATCTGCTGTCAGGATTTCACTTGCCCCAATCCTGTAAGCTGCCTGCTCCACAGGAGCAACCTTTGTGCTCATTAAATATAAAGGAAATCTTCTGGACAAGAAGATCTGATTACCTAAGAAATATCTTAAGAAAAACTAAGGATACCATGATACACAATCTGCTTAATAGGACCTGGCAAAACATTAGGAAGTATACAGTATGCTTGGTTATTATCAATCCATCATTTGAGTAGTACTTACATACCTTAGCCAGCACTGGTGACCTCTGTGCTAGACACTGCACAACTGTTCCGAAACAGATGGTTCTTGTCCCCAGAGATTTATAATCCCAACTAACAAAATAGGGCTAGACCAGGAGAAAAAAATGTAGACGACCTAACTAACTGCGGCTCAAAAGGAAAATGACGCATCCCAAACCTCTGCAAAGGGCCGATTTGTTGGCTACACCCTCTTGGGAATTCTGTTTTTACGTACCTACCTTTCCTATGGATATAATGCAAACAAACCCTTGCCAAAATGCAGGCTTCCTGCCATTTACATTCAAAACATGAAAGCAGTAGAGTTAGGGCAGGCATCCTGTATGTAAGCAGAAGTGAAATCTGCTAGGAGAATCTGCAGGGTCAAGAGGAACCATACAGAAAATGGTTCCAGAATACTATATTTTCAATTTCAGAATCTCTGCCCCATCAGGTTGCCTCCTGTAGCCAATGTAACTTGCCTGTGAATAGGAAAACATTTGACAACATCCTTAAGAAAGCTGGAAATGAATGGTCTAGTTGAAACCACTGTGAAATGAAAGCAACAACTTGAAAACTTTAGTCAACAAGAAGTTGTCCATGGCTTGTCATGAAACATGTATTGTCAGGCTCTATGTAGATCTGTCCTGCATCTGATACTGAAGAATGTTTTCATTTACTGCTCGTATAACAAAATACATTATTAAACTTTCAGACAACACAAAAGGGAGTAAAAACTTCAGGGTATAGGATTAGGAATCAGAGTTGTCATCAAATTATGTAAATGGTCTGAAATACAATAAGAAACATTTCAGTAGAGATGAGTGATAAGTATTCCACTTAAATAGGCATAATCAACTGCACACAATTACAGGCGGAGTACTGATATGGTAGGCAGTAACTCTACAATAAAGAACCTGATGGATTGCAAACTCAACATGAGTAAAATAACCAATAGTTACAGTTGGAATAAAACAAGTTTCGTGCTGAAGCGCATAAATAGGAGTGCCATATATACAAAATATGAAGTAATCCTTCCACTTTACTCCTCACTGATTAAATCTATGCCCAGTTTGAGATATTGCTTCCTAGGAAAAATATGAAACCAACACAGGGAGCAAGGAAGAAATCATCAGGGATCTAGAAAAATGGTCTATATGAAAATATGGACGTGGCTTTTCTTAGAGAGGACTGAGAGACACCTGATGGCTGTCTTCAAGTACACATAAGGCATGTAGAAAATAATCTGTTTTTCGCATCCTTGGTCAGCAGAACAAAAAATAGCAAGCTTAAACTGGGTAATGGAACGTGTGGTTAGACATCAGGAAAAAGCTTTCGTACTCTAGAGACTGCACCATTTATTTTACAATCAAATAGATGTTACAGGCCTGAATCTAGGGCTTGCTCTAGGCTGTTTGGGTGCAGGGAAGACGCTGATCCTTTGCAGTACAGATTGCTTCTGCTGCCAAGGGACATGTCCCCAGGGCCGGCCTTGAACCCGCCACCTGCCTGCCAGCCAGCCCAGCTCCTGCACGCCCAGCCTGGGAAGAGGTAAAGCAAAAAATGATGCTGCACGTAGGCAGGGAAGTGCCTTGAAAGCCTCCATCTCCTGCAAGGTTGGGTAAAATTATCCTCCATTTCATCTGTGACCTTAGTAACTGTAGATGATGTTCTTTATTGCTCCTTAATGTGGAACGGTTTTATCTTTCATGTCACTGAACAGGCTTTGCATCGGCTTTTGAGAGTCAGACTGGGCAAAATCCCATCAATTGCATCACTCCACTCTGTGCAACTTCTGTGCCTGAGACTTGCCGTACTGCAATTTTTCTGCACATTTGAATATGCTGGATACTGCTGGGCTGCTTTATATCAACATTTTTTTAACTTTAGACTATTTTTGGAAGGCTGAAAAATGTCCAGGGAATACGGTTCACTTGCATTCACAGGCAGGCTGTGTATGTTTATTAATCATTTTAAAAAACACAAAAGCAACAACAAAACACTTCTGTATCTTGTCAACTTCACCTGGCATTTACAGAGAAAAGCCCAGATGTGCTAGGAAATATCTGGCCAAGTGGCAAGCTTGTACGGCTTATTAAGCAGCAAATATACAAGTTTCTTCAAAAGCTTAAGATTTTCCATTGATTTTCTGGCAAATATCTGTACTACTCTTGTTTCAAAACACCAAATGGCTCACACCAGGAAAAGTATAGATTAGCTAAAAATGTTTTCAATTTTTGGAAAATATACCCTTTTAGATCAACAATTTGATTAGAAAAGAAACAAAATATGAAAATACGACCTCTTTTGTGCTTTCTGTAAATCAAAACCAAGGAAAATAATTTAAAGCTTGTTCTTTTTTTTTAAACAGAAAATGAAGAACACTTTTGCAGTCAGCAATTGACTTTGGGACACCAAGGACCTGACTTCTAAAAAGATTTTTTAATATTTTTTTTTCATATTCATATAATCTAGAAGAGTAATTAACATCTGGCCTATATTTGGAGAAAAGAAACAGGCATTCCAGAAAAAGAAAGTGGATTTGTGATCTTAAGTCACACAAATCCAAATTCAACATAGCACAACTGGAATAGTTGCTCTGTATACAATAAAGGTATGATTCAGCTCCCTTAAATTTGTACTTTTGCAAGCTTGATGTCTGTGTCTAAGGTGAGCTCTTTCTAGTCTCCTTCTAATCAGTGGAAGGAATAGACACATCTGGAGAGAAATTCATCTGTCCTATGTTAGTCACCTACCTTCAAAATGAATACTTTTTTTTTCATTATGTTTGCTAGCTGTGGGAACGATTAGTGACTCTTTCTTCCATTGGGTATAAAAGGAGTCTAGACAATCACATGGGTCTTGATGTCTACACTGCAGAAATCTGAGGTGTTGAAGACGAAACCCATCCAGGACAATACAAGCACTCAAACCCATAGGTTTGCTGATGTGCACTAGATCAGAGCCTTATTATTCTCCAGGTAGACAACCTGACAAATTATACATTCCTCCCCACCAGCTTAGTTAGTTATGCAATTAAATGACGGTGACTGCATCCAAATGATGTGAGCTGAATTTTATTTGCACCCACAGTTGTGCAATGTTAAAGTATCCCACTGGAAAAGAAACTGAGCACTGGACTCTGAGCTGCAAGCTGTGAAATGAACACTTAGCATTAGATAGCACTCAATGAGCCCCCTGTGCAGGGCAAAGCAACAGAGGCCACTCAGGACAAGCAGTTTCAGAACTTTAAAGCCCACCAGGTAAATATTCCGCTTATTCAGTGTCTGCTAACACAGGGATAATTGCCAGTAACTGCAATGAGTTGAGGAGTTACAGTAGATAATTCAATGTGCTATACAAATATATGTGTTCTTCTATTATTCATACCATGACATTTGTTGGTTGTCTCAGGAGTAACAAGTGAGGCTCCTATGGTTCATGAATTGCTTGAATTATGCATGGTTATGGGTAGGCATTCACCATGTACAAACTGGTTTTGAATCATGCATTTCCTGGGGGCAATATTTCTCATGGTAACTAGCAAACTTTTTAGGTCTTTCAGAGCCTGCTGTGTATTAGTAATTACTACTATGGCAGTGATCCTAGCATGCGTGCTTTCTGGTAAACGTGGGAGATAATGAATGTATACATGTTGATAGATGGGAATCAGCATTTGTATTTATTCACATTCAAAAAGCTATCTACCTCACTTGGAATATAAATTATGACATCAAACTGCTAAACAGCTATCCGCCATCCAATTGTCACTATAAATAGCAGTCCACAAGAGGGAGGTGGCAGTAGATCATATTTTTTACGTTTGGAACTGTGCAATCGTTTCCTAGCTAACAATCCTGCTTTGGGAAGATAACCTATATTCTCAGCTTTAGGCTTTTGTTTCTAGGTACCTCTTTAGTATGTTTTTAGTTGTTCATTTTTATGAACAATACTGCCCATCTATCAGGGAAATGTATATGAAGACCCATTAATACACCATTTGCTGCATAAATACAGCACAATGGCTTTACCAAAGGACAAGCCTTTTCTAAAATGCTGATAAAGACTTTTTTTTCCTTATTAAAAACCCCATTCTTTTCCCAGAATCCATTTTTACAGAAGTAAAAGCTGAAAGGAAACTCAAATGTTGCACAGTCTGTTGTTCGGCATAGAACATGTCACATCACTGAGCTATCTAATTTCAAGTTTTCTTTAATGTTTTTAATAAAAGCGTTCGTAAAATCCTGACACAGACAGACTGTTCAAGCCTTAGTGCAGTAAATGGAGATCCTGCTTCTCCCTGGCTTGGGCAGTGGAATAGCCACAACCAGGAGCCTCAACAAGTCTGAGCATGGAGCAGGCTGGTCCTGGGCTGCCCCGCTGCCACCAGGCATTGCCTGAGAGAGCCAGCCCACTGGCAGGGACCACCCAGGGCCTCTCTGTTGAGGCTTTGTAACCCCTATATTAAGACTAAATATTCATGTTTGGTAGAAAAGAATAGGGCCAGCAAACTTCATTGCCCTGGCGAAGCGTACGTCTGTATAAAATGTTTGCTCTGCTGGACAGGAAAAATTCTCTGTTTTTTCTGTGCTGGATAATGCAAGTACTGTGAACTAACTAACCACTCAGGTCTGCAATGTCCAGAAGCTTCATCTAAAGCTTGCTGAATTGAAGAAATTCCATGAACTAAGTAAATGGCATTCTCTGCCCCCCCCCCCATCTTACTGCAAGTAAACATGTTATCGGACAAGCTAAGGATCGGTAAAATGCATTAGATCTGTCTCCTTTTCTCCCTGCGAAGACAGAGTTGCTTATTACATCATATTTTCTAGTGTGTTGTCCAAATGCAGCCTAAAATTTTGAAACACTTCTGCCTTCTGCTTTGGAAAATGCGCTGAACAAACCTTGTAGTCAGGGTATGTCTCCTGAAGTTCAGCTTTAATTTATCCTGTTTTCGGTTTCACTACTTATTACCACACAAAATAATATCTAGTGCATTCATGAGCTAATTTAGCCTTTGCTTACCCAACTCACAATGGATGCCGTGAGATGATAGGAGTCCTGTTAGGAAGAAGGCGCTGTAAGGATTTTTTATCACATTGATTCTTAAGACACAGAACAGCTTTAAAAATCCATTGTTAATTTTTCTCTGGGAAGATATTTAAAGCACATAATGATAAAGAAACATAGCACTACTTGTTGGCAACAGATACGGAAACTTGCTTTATTTGATAGTCATTGTGGTAAAATTAATATCTGTTGTAAGACATTACTCTGTGTAAAGGCAAATAACTATTGAGGCCACCTCATTAAAAAAAGTCATAGAAACTCAACTTGTAGACTTTCTGCATGTTTCACTTCATAGAAGCATAGAATCATTTAGGTTGGAAGAGACCAAGTCCAATCGTTAACCTAGCACTGCCAAGTCCACTGCTAAACCATGTCCCTAAGCACCACATCTACATGGCTTTTAAATACCTCCAGGGATGGGAACTCAACCACTTCCCTGGGCAGCCTGTGCCAGTGCCTGACTACCCTTTCAGTGAAGAAATTTTTCCTAACATCCAAACTAAACCTGCCCCAGTGCAACTTGAGGCCATTTTGTCTTGTCCTGTCACTTGTTACATGGGAAAAGAGACCAACACCCACCTCGCAACAACCTCCTTTCAGGTAGTTGTAGAGAGCGATAAGGTCTCCCCTCAGCCTTCTTTTCTTCAAACTAAACAACCCCAGTTCCCTCAGCCACTCCTCGTAAGACTTGTTCTCTAGACCCTTCACCAGCTTCGTTGCCCTTCTTTGGACACGCTCCAGCACCTCCATGTCCTTCTTGTAGGGAGGGGCCCAAAACTGAACACAGGATTTGAGGTGTGGCCTCACTAGTGCCGAGTACAGGGGGACGATCACTTCCCTGGTCCTGCTGGCCACACTTTTTCTGATACAAGCCAGGATGCTATTGGCCTTCTTGGCCACCTGGGCAAATGGCCGGCTCATATTCAGCCGGCTGTCAACCAACACCCCCAGGCCCTTTTCCACTGGGCAGCTCTCCACCCACTCCTCCCCAAGCCTGTAGCGTTGCATGGGGTTGTTGTGACCCAGGTGCAGGACCCGGCACTTGGCCTTGTTGAACCTCATACAATTGGCCTTGGCCCATCGATCCAGCCTGTCCAGATCCCTCTGTAGAGCCTTGCTTCATACAGCCTACATCTCGCATTGGATGCTGTTTTGAAAGTACAGGTGTACATGACTGACACATGCCTAAGTAGTCAACATGGTCTTCGTCAGTAGTGAATACATTTGTAGTGAGCAAGTTACACTTATAAACCCTGTAGTTAGTGGTATTCCTATCAAATTCACCAATGAATGGCAGTTATCCCTGAAGAAAGGCAGCAGCCACTAATCGTAAGTAGGTGGAGGTTAGTGAGATTAAGCACAGTCAATAATATTCCCAAGATCACCATTTTAGGATGTTTTAAATCTGTATTTATGTCATTTATAAATGACAGGAGTAGCTGCTCCCTCTGCTGTGGTTGTGATAGGTGTTACTGAAGCTCCAGACTGCACAAACACCAACTCATTCACCTTTCAGAAGCAAAACACCCTGGAGAAATGAGTTAGTAGTATTCTGCAAAATTTTAATGTAGTAAAATAAAAAAATGAGAAAACAGGAACTTGTAACATCTTCTACAATCTTCACTTCACCCCTTGCACTTTTTTCATTGTTTATGTGTATCTGGAAGGAAGACCAAGTCTCTCAGAGCCAATATCTTTGTACACTGAAGCTGTGTTTCCTTATTTTCTTTAAATTCTTAAAATTTTGCTAGTTTGGTGACATATTAAGAGAAGCTGTTAGTCCATTAAAAGGTATTTTAAGCAGCAAATTTATTTAAAATTTCTTTTCATTTGTATTCCTTTCTCCTAAATTTTTATGGGGCTCATCTACTTAGTTTGCAAAGGTATCTCTGTAAGTGGGTGTTACCCAGTTGAACTGAGCTCTGTAGATACCACCGGAACAGAAATGTTCAGCAATAAATAATACAAGTAATTGTGTATTTTACTGGGATATGCTTCTGCTAGTTGGTTACTAGGAATTTTTTTAATGGTTATTTGTTATTTATGACTTCAGGATTGTATCTCATTTTAATTTTTTTTTAGTTTTTGTAACTTTTTAATAACAGGGAAGAAGTCATTATCACTACTTGCAAGTGTATTGGAGAAGCTTTTTTCAAATTCACTATAAGCAAATGCAAACTTAATTGTAAAATGTATTTCAAATTCCAGAAAAAAAAATGTAGATGTAAGACATGCATGTATTCACAGCAGGGCTTTCAAAAAAGCAAGGCCTAATAACGAGTGAAAATCCAACAGCTCTACTCCTGAAAGGCCTTACTCAGCTGACTATCACTTCCACACTTTCTACCTGCAAGTTGGAAAGACTTTGTATAGGAAAATAAGGAAGATGTCTTCCAACAGTAAAATTTAAATGCTTCTCTGTTATAGTTAGCAGCAAATCACATTAATTCCTCTACTATTCATTGTGATAATGATATTAATCAAGCTGCTCCCTGGATACTCGTGTAGATGTAATATGTAATTCTATGGAAGCTCCATTGTAATTTAGCATGAATTAATGTTCACTTACTGCAAAGTGTTACAGGAAAAATGTATTTGTGGACTTCACGTAGGACCATATTCTTATACTGTGAAAGAGGCTGAGCAGATAAAGCACACGCCGGAATAGAATTCAGGTGTAATGAGTAAATGCAGTTGTATGTAGAGTGCACTTAACAATCTCATAGTGTAAAAATGCAAGGCACTCAGAGCTGTTATATTTTCAATGGCTTAATCAAGAAAATGTTGAGAGACACTGGTATTGCGGTTAGGATTAATGGAATCTCTCAATGTCCTCATTAAATTTAATAAACCTGTGTAACAGAAATAATAATAACACTTCACATGTGTTTTGCATTGCTCCTTGTATCAAGGATCTCCAAGCCCGTTGTGAGCATTCATGAATGGAGCATCACTGTCCATCTCTGTGGAGTGACTCTCCTCTTCCTGCTGCAGATGTTATCTTCTCCTGGGAGACCCTTGGGAGAGGCTCATGCAGGAGCACCCCGGACTCAAGGCCGATGCCTGTGTGTCCCTGCTGCCTGCAGCTGTACTGGCAGCATGGTGGGCTTTACTTTTTTGTTTGGATTCCTTGAGACATTTTATTCAGTAATTTCCTAAGGTCCTAGTGCTATGGATTAGGCCTCTTTTTTCCATTCCATTTTTATGTTTAAAAATTAATGACACAGTATTTGTCTACAGCTTGTAAGTTTGCACTCTTCTAGGTTTTCAGCAGTACCTTTATCCTGATATTTATTCTATATTTTTAAGTGTATTACAGACAGATTTATGCTGCTCAATCTCTGCTTTGCTTCACTGGGACAGTTTGCTGAAGAAGCCATGCAGCCTATGGTGCTGGAACGCTCATTTTAGAAAAAGGCTACTGTCCTTATTTTTTCTGGATTTTCAGTGACACAAAGACCTCACTGACCTGTGGCCTGTCTCATCAGATCAGCCAATTAGCGACTGCTCAGAGTTTTTGACAGTTTCTTCAGCTGTTCTGCAGCAATAGCAATTGCTACTCCTGCATAAAACCTAAATCATCCACAGCTCTAGGATTTTACTTTATCTGGTGAAAACTGACCACTTATTTTTCAAATGTTTCTCAACTACTATTTGCTACTTCTAAATTCCCTCCTCATTTATTAAGACTCCAGCTCACTTCTGCTTTATTCATTTTTGCCTAAAATGTGGAAGGTGTTAAGTTGTTCCCTTTTCCGCTTGCTCAGGCTAGGAGAATGACTGGGCACTTCTTTTCAACTTTGGCTTTGCATGGCCAGGGAACTGCAGATCTGCTGGGAGCTAATTAATCTATCGTTTTTCTCTCTGCTCACCTTGTATGGTCCTTTGCTTGTTGCTGAAAAAGTTATAGAAAATGAACAGTAGGGAGAGGACTTAAGGATTTTCCTCTTTCTCCCTGAAGCTGTAGATTTTTGCTTTGCATTGGCTGATGAGGACTAGTTAGAGTTATGTCCAAACCCTTATTTAGAAGGAAGAAAGACCAACCATGTTTACTATTAAAGTAGATACGACTCCCTCTGAGCTGCTGTGGACAAAGAATATTACAAAACCCACCTTGATGTGCAACACTCTTCCCAGCATTCTTTCAAGGCTGCCACATTTCCCCTTAGTTCCTTCACCAATATTAACTCATTCTTGCCTCTAGCTTTCTTTTTGTGCTTACCTGATTCTTTATTCTTGCTTGACACCTTCTGTCTTTCAGACTACCACTGAAATGCACATACTCCTGCCCTTTTTACCTCACGCAAACCAGTTTTTACTATTAATTAGCTTTGCCTCCAACCTCTACTATTCACAACCCAGTAAACAGAGATGCATTTACCAAAGAAGATAGGAAAGGGTGGGAAGCTGGAAAGTCCATCTCCAAGATTTGCTCCCAGGTCAAATATCTTTCCTTACTTAATTATGCTCTGTAAAGTTCTTTGAAATCATTGGATTAAAGGAGCTGTGCAAGTATATGGTGCACTTAATTATATTGCATTTATAATCAGGCCATAAAAGAGAAACCCTTGAACCACAGCTATATTGTTCCAGGCACTGCAGTCTGTGGATGTCTTCCTTTGAATTTTGTTCCATGCCAACCACCCGTAATAGGTTCTCACTGTATCCAAAACTCCTGCAGTCTTTTTCAGCCTGCCCTGGCCAGCAGCCCATCAACCATTCCACAAACAAACATATATTTGTCTCTGTATTTATTTCTTCCTTCTTTTTCATCACACTGTGCAAGCAATTAGCTATTGAATCCTTAATAAGCCAATCTAGTCCAGCCCACATGACTATTTTGCTCCTAATCAATTTATTCAGCACACATAGAGGGATTTATCATATTTACAATATCACAGCTATTTGTGTAGGAGTTATAAAAGGTAAGGAGTAATTTTAGGGAATGAAAATCCAGTTGTAGGTTTTTACTGGTTTTGTTGAGCTTCAGTATGTGGGGGTTCATTTCACCATTTGGGAGGGGAAATTTTGGATTTCAGTCAGCAGAATTCAGATCCACCAAGGGAGGAACAGAAATGCATAATTAAACAAGCAGCAAATCATTCGGAAAAATGTAATCAGACTCTTGCAAACTGTCTTTTTCCAGAAGCATTTTCTTCTGTTTTACCACTTTTTGCTAAGCCTTGGAGATGGACTTCACCCTGCACTGTTATCACTTTAAAGTTAATTTATTATCACAAGGGAAAAAACCACAAAAGATTCAGTGACTCAGGTCAGAGAGGTGCCTGTGCAGCCTGGATATTTGTGCAAGGTGACTTTTAAACACCTCTGCTGCTATAGCCTGAAGTCCCCACAGGGTGTGCACACAGTTGGGTCTCCACATTTCCTGGGCCCCATGTCCCTTGCTGCATGTGCCTGACGATTACTTTTGGATCCAGGCAACCATCCAGCTCTACTCGAGATTTGACTGCAAATCAAACTAATAACTTCCTCGGCCTGCAGTGAAAAAGGATAATAACACTTTCCCAACTGGTTCGTTTTTGCTATTATTAGGATTTATTGACATAACAGTAGTATTAAGAGGCCCAGCTAAGGCTCCTGGATTGCATCTCTCCCCCAATTCCCCCAAAGTCCCATCTTTGTCCCTGATATTTCTGCTTCATAAATTACATGACTCAGAGTTGAGCACATTGTACATGGTGTTATCCCAATACATGACTGCCATATTCTCATCCTGCCATAAAAATCAGGTCTGTACACAGGCTATGCAGAAACAACACAGGCGTCGTGGAAGCAAATAATGCATATAAGACAATTCAAACTGTCTTTTGTTTATGAATTGCAGGGTATGAAAGGGTTAGTTTGAGATTGGCTCATAAGAAAGGTATGAGGTCCTAAGACTTGTACATTAAGGAGCTTGATTTCTGCCATAGCTGCCACGTATGACCTGCAACACATGCTTGCTTTCATTTCTGAGGGAAAAATTCTCCACTTAGAGATTCAGGAGCAAAATGCTCTCCTCACAGGCACTTTCCTTCTAACTCACACCTTCTTTCTGCAGAGATATACACATATTTCAAATCTCTAGAAAGACTATCTGCACTAATGCCCCTGTCAATGCACACACACCTGGAAGTTTTTAGTTCTTTTACGGATTTCAGTATTTTTTATTCTTCATCTAACTCTTGGGTTCTCCAGAAGGGTAGAATGGGTCAGTTTCAGTAAACAGCACAGATGAAAGCTGTTATCCAGTATTTGCAAGGGTTGAAATCAAATAGAGTCATTATAGAGTAAATCCAATCTTGCAAATGCAAACATGACCAAATTTGCATCTTTCAGGGTCAACACTGTAAAACTCCATGGCCTGTCATTACAAAGTTCTTCATTGTAACATTATGTATTTATCCCACAGTAGTTGCACTAGACAATGCTTATTGCTAGTTCCCCTTTTAGGAATGAAGCTCATTCAATCCAGTTTAGTGCCTTTCTTCTGGTACTGAGAATGAAATCCTATCGGCATAGCTGTACCTGATCATGCCTTTTCATATGGGGATGCTGATCAATGCTGCAGTGCCCAGATTGAGCTTCTGAGTAGCAGCCAGACTCCTCCTGGAGTGGACGTTGCTCTTGCTCTTTTGGGGGACATGGGCATAAGTTCCAGAAGAGTGGCCATCCACCTCCTTTTGCATTTTATCAGCTATTTGAGTCTGCAATAACATAGCTTGTCAATGCTGTCGCTCATAAGACATGTTCTTCTGTAATTGAGTACTGTACCATCTCAGCAGGGTTCTGAGCTCTGTTTTTGATGAAGTCAGGTTCAAAGGGAGATCTAAGCTGCGTGAAGAGAGAGATGCCCATAAATGGCATCTATTTCTCTGTGACTGTATAGACCTTCCTGTAACGATTTAGAAAAAATCTCCTATATGATGAAGTTTTCTTCCAACTTTTTTCCACACTCTTCCTCATACAGCTTAAGGCCACACCTTTATTTAATACAGAGAGCTTCAGAAATACAGATAAATATCCAAGAATAAAAGAGGGGAAGCATGAAACTAAGGAAGAGAGTCTTGCGAACTGCTGGAAACAAAGAAAACAGTCAGAAGAGAGAGAGAAGCAAGCTCTCAGTAGAGCTAAAGTGAGGGAGAAAGAAAGGCGGTTTGGGGAGGACACCAATTTTGATAAGCCAAATTTTCTTGGCTGAGAAGGTGCCATTCTTCACCTTAAACTAAGCTCAGCTTGTATTTAACGATGTAATTATTCTTGCTTAACAGTTACAGTACTCTAGCCCAGCCCTGAGCCTCGTATTGACTGCAGTTTGCTGCTCACTCTCCAGGTCCATTTGCTACAGCCCCAGGCTTTACATTTTGTTGATATGCCGATGATCCCTTTGACCTTCCTGGCCTCATCACAGCTGCTCAGACAACGGCTGTTCTGTGCAAAAGAGAGCTGAGAGATGTAGGGAGCTGAGAGGTATACGTGCTGGGGACTCTCCGTAAAGCTCTTGGAAAATACAGCCCTGCAGGGTGCAGGTACTTACCACAGTGAGGCTGAGTCACCAATAGAGGCTTCTGAAATCCATAGTTTTAACCTGAACAGCGGAGTATATAGAAAAGAAATTATAAGTCTTAATGAATGGCTGCTTTGAGTATGGATTATACATTGCTAGCAATATGCCACTGTTTATAGCACATCATTAGCCTGTGAGAGCTGTAGCAATTGAACTTTTGTGTTTGTTTCAGAAGTACCACAATACAACATTTTAGTCTTTCTGCTGCAGTAACCACTGGTTGTTACAAATCCCTTCATGAATGCATTATGGAAAACTGGGGCAGAGTTCTTCACTAGCTAGCCAAGTGCATGCCTGCTGGGGCTTTGTACTAGGAAACAGTGAATAATGTTTTTAAAGCCAAAGTACAGTAGAAACCCATTTTACACACATAAGCATGTTGCACAAGACTAATATTCATTGAAGTTCCCTGCTGGTATGTGAAATTTATATCAGTTTGCAACACAGAATTTATTTTTCAGGTGTTTCTTTAAGTGGGTTCATTCTTGTATCATTTCACCTGTTAGTGTCCTCAAAATAACTTACCTCAGTAAGTCTATTATTTTATTGAGTATTCATGTAAAAAGGTCTTATTGTACTTCCCTCTATGGTCTGGTGCACAGAAAATGTATTCTCTAAGGAGAGACAGCACATATTTAATTCTGCTCTGCTTTACTCAATGGTATTATTGCAGGCAGAAAATCATCCTGTTTGACACCCTACGACACCCTATGACACCCTACATGGCTACTGGATGCACCGTCTTTCACAACATACCCCTGACATTGTGACCTCTCTAAAGGGATTAGGATCTATGCATTTTTAGCAAAGCAAAAATAGTGAGACCTGATGGGTTTGAGGGGGCATTCCTGGAGGTGGGACCCAATCCATCTGCCAAGTCCAGACACTTCTACAGACACACAATGGATAAGCTTGTGCCTCTACCTTTTGCTTCATTAAGGAGACAGGAGGTATTAATGACAGCAATTATGTATTCTCAGTTAATTTAATGTATGACAATATAAGAGACCATAAGTAATTATATTATCAGAGAAGTTTGTTAATTTTATTCAGCACTTATGAATGTAAGGTACAGTTTAGAAAACTGAGCATACGATAAGCAGTGAAATGCTCTATTGTTAAATAGTAGCTCAATGAAAACCCTTGGTAAATGAGTTGACATAGTTATTTGTTTGGGAATTTAAGAACAAGGAGAAAACAGCAATATTTTAACACTATTGCCAATAAAACATGTAGGCAGCTGAATGATAGAAAAAGCAAGGAACTTGGTGCTTTGTCGTTCCTTTACATTCTTTGGCCAGTCTAAAATTGAGTTGACTGAGGATTCCTCACTAGCAACTTTCACAGAGGATGTTGTTCCTCTTCCTTTTCACTGCTCTATGTGCTTTTACTCCTGCTGTCCAGCTAAAAAGAGAAAGAAAATGGCAATTTTTTTTTTTTTTAAAAAGAGAAAGGAACAAATAAATAAAAGCTAAGGCATTGTTTTGCAGAAAAGTAAAGGCAGCAAATCAAAAGGAATGGAAAAGTACAAGAAAGAAAGAAGAGTAAGGAAAAATGATTCATATTTAACAAAGAAAAGTGGAGCAAAACCAAGAAGTCCGAAAACAAGTAACCCCATAACAGCCTAGCTATTAATATTTAAATAACTAACCTAATTATTTTATCATCTCAGTGTGTGAATCTTACAAATAGTTACCCATTTACATTACACATACCTGTCCTCTTCTTTTTATAGGAAACAATGAATGAAAACCCTGATGACTGGTGCAAGTTTCATATTTTAAGCCTATGTTCTTGGCCACTAAATAAACAAATTAAATGATTAAGAGGATGAATACAGAGAAGCAACTACAGTTGGGGCTACAGGCAAGGGAGGAGCTAAGCATCACTTCTTTATCTGTTAAATCATAACACAGAACGTAGCTTTTCCGTCTTTTTTTTTTTTTTTTATAAACCATTCCTCTGTACCCACAGTGATAAGCAAAATGAATAACAAGAAGCTTAAACAGAAAACTGTGCTGCCCACCTAGGATGGACAGTTAGGATGAGTAATGTATAGTAGAAATTATTTTCTGGGTAAGTGTGTGAGTTGGTGAAACACTGTTTAAGGCAAAGGACCCCAAAAGAAATACAGTCTAAAAAACAGCATAAGTTTTCCAACCACTGGAGCAGCATTCCTGTGTCAGGTTCCAGAGAATCATCCCGTTAGCTGCAGATAGGGCAAGAAGCTGTTCCAGCTTTGAGATGGAGCTAGTATTTTAGAGACCATGGGTGCCCAAGACAGTAGGCTGGACTTGCTGATCCAGGAGATCCCTCTGAGCCCTAATCCATTTGGGTATCTTAAACATTTATCTGTATTCTGAATCAAGCTGAAACCATTTCACTGTGCACCTATCTGAGATCACCATGATATTAATTACAGTACAGCAAAGAACTCTATGCTTTATTTATTTAGAGAAAAGCAACTGGTTACAAAAAGTTGTACTGCCATCAGTAATTAGGTCTGGAGCTGCAAACTGCATTTCAACAAGAACAACAAAAATATATACCAAGTCAGTGAATAATAACCAGTAAGCAATTTAGCATAATCAAACTTCCTGACATACCACCACCACATCTTCCCAAGAAGCATGTGGAAAATCGTCATCTACCGTCTAGACAACACCTTGCTTACTTTGAATTTTCTATTTCAGCTGCTGACGCTGAGGTTGCTCCTGGGGTCTGTATCAAGTAGATCCCCTATAGGTGCCTGAGTCTGCTCTCTTTACCTTGGCTCTATGGAGGAGAGAGGGAGGACAGGGGAGTACAAGGGGCTCAAAATCAAGAGTAGCACATTGTAAGGCTCTCAGCAAGGGGCTTCCTGTACTGTGCCCCAGTATATTGCAAACACATAACAGAAATGGACCATTTTGGAAACACAAGTTTGGCAGTACTTTCACTGGAAGGCTTGATGGCAGCCGGAGGTGAAGCACAGAGGATTAACATATAAGTTTCCAGCATGAGTGGATTTGAGGGTATTTTAAAGATTCATCTTTGCTATCAGTGAAGGCAAAATGTTGGTCAAGACAAAGAAATAGGGCTAGATGACATCATCAGATTGGAAAGATGCTGTTTATGACCCTAAGCCCCCATGCACGTGCAGCCTGGGTGGTGTCTCTCTCCTGCTGTCTGGTGCTATTCCTTGCAGTCCTCCTGGCCATGCAAACATGGGAAGCATCAGACTCAACCTGGAAGGCAGGATTGCAGAGGAAACTAGTTGCTGATTAACCCATTTGACCTGTCACCTAAGACACTTGTGATATAAAATATTACTTGAGCTTTTTAACAAAATAACTGTAATTTCCATTTAATTGATTTTTGACCTCACACTGCAATTATTCAATGTTAATTTATCTCAGGATAGAAGAACAGCAACTGCATATAAACTGTTTAAGAAAGATGCTGTAAAAAGATACACGCACAGGAGAAAGACTGCATTTATTATGTTAGCTTGCATTTGCACAGTAGCCAGATGAATACTGTTTCCTTTTCCTGCAATGTAACTTCAAAAGCAACTAAATTCACAAGGAATACTTTGAGAAACACGTGGAAGTTGGTGCTATGCAAAGCATAAAAATCCTTGCTTGAAAGCAGTTCTATTGCTCTGGTTTTAGGACTGGTTTTTATTATTTATTACAAGACCCAGGAGCGTACTTGGGATTTTTCAGAGCAAAGAGGAATACCAGGTCCCTGCCCTGAGCAGCATACATCCCAAGACAATGAAGAAAACAATGCACAGGAGGCCAAATTTTGTTCTTTGCCCAAAACAACAACAGTTTAAGAATGAGGTAGTTCAAATTCTGTCCTGAATATTCAATCCATGATTTTGGAGTTGAGAAAAACTTCCTGTTAACCATTCATCATCATCAAGGTTGTCTTACTGTTCTGAATATGTCTCTATTATGTTGATTATAAGGTATATTGATCACAACTACTATCACTATTATTGCTATCCAGAGGATAACAATCTATATTGCAGTGTTGCATAGGGGCTCACATAGGAGAGATTTTTTTTTACCATTGTACCCAATCTATTGTAAAACGTAGAGAACTACCATTTTCTTAATTAGGGTATAGAGGGGGTTTGGCTTCTGCAGAATAAACAGGAGAAGAAAGAAGAGAAGCTGGGCAGTGACAGTCTTGAGTTTCTGCTCCTCCAAGTGCAGAAAAGTAGTCAGTGCTACTTAAGAAAAACATTATTTACCTATTGGATAAATTGTAAATCACGCCTCCAGAGTTTGAGCCGTTTTGACTTTATTCCTACATGTTAGGGCACCCTTCAGGAATACCCTTCTTTTGAATTTTTCTTCAATGGATGAACTTGAAAAACAAATAGGAAGCTTCATTGCAAAAGGGTGAAAAACTCCTAAATTCAGCTACATAAATGATGGCCCTGACTTGAACGAAATCTTGTAAATTAACTGATAAAGGATTTGGTGATACCCTTGAAATCAACTGCTGTCACAAGCCCATAATAACAAGTGGAATAGAATTTGGAGAATGGGAATTACAGGAGTAGTTGAGAATTGACATTGATGCTCAGGCACTGCCAATATCCCATTTTTAGATTTACTACCATGATGACAACTATCATAGTGTGTGTACTGCTGAGGAGAAGGGCTGTATGCAAAGTCCTTCATTCAGCCTTCCCCTTTCAGCTCCTCTCAGGAGATTAGCTGCACAAAAGGTGCCCACATATTTTATTGCCACTGCAAGTGGTGGCAGAATATAGCAAGAGTCCTTGCAATTTCCAACCTATATTTAATGAGGAGGCCAGGGTCAGTTTTACCCGCACTGGCCAATAATATACTATTTAACTGCAGCTTCTCTGCCTGTATACTGGATGCAGTTCCCTGACTTTGTGTTCATAACATTCACATTTGACGTATCTTGGTTTGAGGTTAGAAAGTTCCTGGCACCATATCAAGCATGAATTGTCCCAGTAATGACAGCAAAGGAAGCCAGGAACATTCAAGCTAGTGTAAGTAGAAACGTGAGCTTGTGAGAAATATTAATGCCACCTGCATTGGTTACAGCCTGCCTGAAAGAAGCTTCCATAAGCATGACAGTGGTCGAGCACTTGACATTTACAGCTCCCACTATGTTTATATCCAAGGAGATAATGATGGGAAGTTTGTGTTTGTGGTAAGGGAACTATTGCAAGGAAATTAAAGTCTGAGCATGAAGCAAATGCGGAGAACATAGATACACCTCATCAGAAACGCTGGTTTCTGTAGAATGAGAAACTCCAGCAAAATCGGGGATAAATATAATACAGGTGTTCAGAGCACAGCTCCTGAGAGAAGGGGGTTCAGAGAACAAAGCTAGGTTGTAGTGTCTCATAAATGTTGTAACTTTCTGAAGAATCAGCTCATCAGGCATTTAAAAAATGCATTCTGCTAACAATGATGTATAGAGCAGAAATAAAAGGTCTCTACAGAATGTTTTTTTTTAGCACAGAGAAATATATAAGGTGTTAAATATTTCAGGGCAAGTCAGGAAGATCAATGAATGGGTTTATAACAAACATCCATCTAGGAAACTATTCATCAGTGATACATGGAGATGTAATTGCAACTAAGTAGGACAGCTAGCGCAAAAACAGGACATGCAATGGACAAAATTAAGTCACAGAATACCAGTCGTGGATGTAGAAGAGAAATGAAGGTTGCCAAGAGATGGCAAATGGATGTGATCACAGCATTTACCCAGACAAGATAGATGAGCAAAGTACAAAGCAGAGAAAAATGGCAGTAGCTCTCTTACTCCATCAGTTGCCTTGTATCAGCAGCTGCTACTACTAAGATGATGCTATCTATGTTATCCATAATCAAAGTTTTATATTTTCAGTTGATATGCAGTATCAGATAGAGCTCCTGTGTAAAAGGGAAATGTGCACTCATTAGCACTGCTGAGAATACATTGTGGCAGAGCTTTGCAAAGAGAATTGCTGCTGGGCTTCTAGTGTAGCTGCTACTGCTGGAGCAGAGCAGTGAACTAATGAATTAATTCTTGTTTTGAAATATTCTCCATGGGATCACTCATAAAACACAGACCTTGTTTGCACAAGGAACAGAAATAGGTAACAGTCGTCTGCCCTGAATCTCTACATACTTCACAAAACTACACGTACACTGTTCTCTCTGTGCTGTTGTTCACTAGATGAATAACCATATTTTGCTGGTATAAGCCCATGTGTGGTTACTGAGAAATTTACAGAGAAAAGCACAGGAAGAAGTGGCAACTTGAGGGAATGTCAAATGGGCTTCAGTGGCTCAGAAAGAGACAGGTTTTTTCCAACTCTATCAGCTGATCAAATCAGGTGTATTATCTCCCTGGACAAAGCTTGGCTGTCTTGTCTACCTATGAGGAATAAAGGAAAAGAACAAGAGTTCTTATTTGGACACTATTAATCATGCACATGTACATATGCATATGCATATATATTATATCCCATCCTCAGACTTGCAATCAGTCTGGTCCCAGTCATGCTGGCTAGGAAGCTAATGCAGATCTAGATATAGCCACTAAAAGACAAATCCTGTGGTCTCATTAACATGCTCAAGCCACGAGCACAGGAGGCATCCACAAAACACAATCCCTTTGTTTCCTTCAAAGAGATAAAAGTAAAGCAACCTGTAGTTAATGAATGCCTGAGAAATATACCTGCAAAAGAGAGTTTGGTGAAGTAATTCTATGAATCGAAGTTCTCTTGAGCTAATGCTGCTGCTTAGGGGTTAGAGGTAATGAATGAGTGCAAGTGAACAGGTCAGGAAATATGACTGGGAGAAAGTCTGGAAGTAAATATGCCTGGCTGCCCAGCTGAACGTGATGTGAGCTGACTGAGTGACTGATTCAATATGGCTGAGCATGAGTAAAAGAGCATACTGATTCAATATGACTGCAAGGATAAAAGATCATGTGTGTAAATGATTATCTCACTGGCTGTACAAGTAGAAGATGAGATGAAACGACAGGAGTAAATGAAGGAAAACGGGAACATCTGAAATGCAGAAAACACAGTGACAAAGAATAGTCCCAGATGGTCCATTTCTGATAATCAATGGAAAATCCATATTAACAATTGGCTTACATGTAGGATGGAAGCGCACACTGAGTGCATGAATTTACCAACCACTGCACCTGACATCCCCAAGATCCAACAAGTTAATTTGTGACATGAAGAGTAATTGCAAAGAGTCCTTACTATTAACTTATTTTTGAGAGGACTTTCTTAAACGGAGAGTCTCCTGACTTCTCTAAAGTGACTTTATAAACAAGTGATGCACAATTCAATAGCTCACCACCCGCTGACCGATGCTCAGCCAGTTCCCGAGTAGCAGATCCTCAGCCAGCTTTTCCCCTAGTTTATACGCTGAGCATGGCGTCATATGGTATGGGATATCCCTTTGGTCAGTTGGGGTCAGCTGTCCCAGCTGTGTCCCCTCCCAGCTTCTTGTGCACCCCCAGCCTGCTCGCTGGTGGGGTGGGGTGAGAAGCAGAAAAGGCCTTGACTCTGTGTAAGCACTGCTTAGCAGTAACTGAAACATCAATATGTTATCAACATTATTCTCATCTTAAACCCAAAACACAGCACTATACTAGCTACTAGAAAGAAAATTAACTCCGTACCAGCCAAAACCAGGACACAAGTTCGTTGATTCATTAATATATATTCTGTTTCAAATTATCTAGCTAATGTAAGTGACCTTATTCTTTTTTGCTCTTTCCTGAACAGCCTCCTGTGCATTTGGGTGGAGGACATTAAATATGCTTATAAAACACCACTTCATTCATTTTCATCAACCATTTTGTGCTCTGTTGTCATGAGGAGAATTACAACACAAGGCATAGCAGTGGCAAATAAAATCCTCCAACACAGCTGTCTACCTGAGGAAAGTGCAAAGTGTGGTTTACAAGATGACTTGTCTACCCAACAGATTTAACAAGACCAGAATAGCTGAAGTACCACAACTGTCAGCATGCAGTTACTCCAAATAAAAGTAGACTCATGCTCCATATGTGAATGTAATGGCATAATTACCTTCAGATTGATCTACCCTCCCTCCATAGGTTTTACAACACTACAACTACAATAAAATAAATGCACAAAGCGGGGTGTGTGTGTGTGTGTGTGTGTGTCTGTCCATCTTTCCACCTCGATATAAAAACAGAGTCAGTAAGAAAATAACTGAGATATTCCTGCTCTTTGCATTTTGTAACACTCTTAAAGAGACTTTATCCTGTGCAATTTCTTTAACCTGCAAGTTGATGTGAATTAGATACTTTTCTTCCAAATTTTAAACTGGTTTATATTTATTTTAATCTAGTTTTGTCTGGCAGCAGCAACTTTCAATATTTTGTAAAATATTAACTGTTTCAGGGTATTAAAATATGTGATACTCTTATCTCAGGTCTGAAAGACTAAAAATAAACTTTTCTTACGTGATGTAGATGCCATAAAGATGTTCAGAAGTTACAGAAATACAGAGATTCATATGTATTTGGGAACCATCTACTTCTCTTCCATTGCCAACTGAAAGGGTGGATGGAGTAGGCTACATACATAATTTGCTTGGTACTTCAGATGGTTGCTTTGCTGAGGAGCTGAACTGAAAGAAGAAAATCCTGCCTGACACAAGGCAACGGCATGCTCTCAAAATGAAAAATAGCAAGAGCAGTGGAAGTTACATACAAGAAACCTTCTGTTACTGTCACAAATTGACAATCATGTCATTTGGGGTGGGAACATTATCCTTATCTCTGGGGTATAAACAGTGTGTTTTTACTGATGATGTGATTATGAAATTTGAAAAGATAAGCAATCATAAATCTAAAATTATAATACTGTTTGTGATATTAGACAAGAGGCAGCTACTCTCTGAGTAGCTTTGCAGACCTGCTACAAATGTTAGAAATAGCAACAATAACAATGACCCAGGAATAAATTTTAAAATCACTTTATATCACTTTTTTCCCTTGGACTAACTTTCACACAACATACCAGCATAAAATAATAATACAAAAAGACCTAATTCGCTCGCCTTGAGACTGTAGGAAAAATGGAACTGTGTATTTCCAGTATTTTTGCAACATCATCTCTGGAGGGAGACATTCTGGTGTGGCTCCTTCCTTCTTCTTCTTCAGAGGAGGCATCCCATAGGAAGGGACGCCTTGCCTCCTTACCAGGGCAAGGACTGAAATCCATGCACTTTGTTACAGGCCCATATGCAGTGCAAGCTGCAGATGGTCTTCACAAAACAGCAGTCAGGTTGCATGAGAGTTTCCCTTGTATTAGGGTCTGCAAAAAGTTCTAGCTTTTGATGGTCATATGGCAGCATAATATGTACATGTTTCTCTGTCCTTCTTCCTTTTCAAGTCAAGAACATTTTAGTGTATCGTAAAAATTGCAGCACGAGAGTTTTCTCCCCTCCATGACAGGCGGGGGGGGGGGGTGTTCACGCCTTTCTGAGGGAAGCGTATGGTGGTATGTTTGTTACTGACCAAGCCTCTGAGAAACTTTGGGCATAGTCCTGGACTGCTGCATAATGAAATCCATGAGAAGAAGCAGTTTGAAAGCAGTTAGGCTGCAAGGCTCCAAGTTAAACTTTCACCATTTCCATCCCAAAGGCTCAGGTTCCGTAGCCGGAAGCACCAGCTGCAACTTAGGCAACCCACGCGGAGAGCCCTCTCTGGCCTCTGCAAGCAAAGTTGCCTGGTCTCAGTGAGGACCATGAAGTTGCCATGCTTCATACTGCCTATGAGTCCAGGGGGAGCAACCTTTCACAACCCCACCAGCCTCTGGAGATATTTATCTGAGTGTCCTCAGCCTGACCTTGTTGCATCCTGGACTACGGTTGTCACCTTTTCCTGAGCCCAGACACTAAGGGTCAGTCTCCAAAGGTTGCTTTCTAAAGCTTTATAAAGCTTTGTGTTTGTTCCACAGTGACTCCTCTCCCTTCTGAGAGACCTGTCTCCACTCTGTTGCAACCCAAAAAATTAAGTCAATAGGCAGCTAAACATCGTCTGCTTAAAAAAAGTCTGCAGATGTCCCTAAGAGCTACTCATAAAAAGACATTAGGAAGCCATTTAGACAAAGTAAAACATATCAGTTGACTTATCTCTGTCACTAATACTAGAAGTCCCTTACTAATTTATTCTGCAGTAGGGTGTAGGTGGAGGTATTCCTCCTCCTGTCTGTTACTACTTCCATCCCTTCCGTGACCACTTTGCATTTGCAGCAATTGCAGACTAATCTGGTGCTGGCGGGGTTATACCTCTGTCAGAGAGCACAGGAATGCCACAGAGATAGATTGGGGTGGGGGCAGGAGGATGAAGACTAAAAATGTTATAATTCATAATTGTGTTGTCGAGCCCAGTTTGAAAATTACATCAACGCCATTAATGAGGACTGCTTTAGGAACAGAAATTATTCTGTTGTCACATTTGTGGATCAGTGAAGGAGACAGAAATACAGGCTCAATAAAATGTAAGCACTCTTATGATTTCATGATTAGGTTTTATATTATGATTGTGGTAAGTTGCTGTTTAATGGCCAGGTTTTCCTTCCACTTAAGTCAATGGATCTTTTCTGCTGATTTCAGTGTTATAGATTCTCAACTTGCTCTTCACTTATTTGATGATTTTAGGCTTTTTAGAATGTCTATCAATTGGTGTTTCAGCAAGTTCTTGGTGATCCATCAAAAAGGCCAATAGGATTTCACAATCTTGTCAGCTACTTTATTAGCTTCCTTTATTTTAGAATACTGAAATTCACGAATAATAATTTTTCCTCTCCCTTTGTTGACAGTGTGGCCTCTTATAACAAATTTTAAAAAATACCTGTGACTGTGCAGCTCTATTAAAGCTCAGCCTGCAGAGAAAGCAATTATGTCACCTTATCTGTGACTTTTCCCTCTGTCTCTTGCTCTCCTTGATGATCTTACAGGGAAAATAATTTATGAGGCATTAAGAGTCAAAACAAGCCCTCAGAGATGCAAAGGAGGACTGGGATTAGCAATTAGACACTACATTATGTGAGTGTAACTAATCACAGAGGTAGCTTTCCTTCACCAGCAGCAAGACATGACCAGAATTGTTGAGGCTCTTGGTCCATCATCTTAAATCCTGACAAGATCAGTTCTGATTAACAGTACTAGCTTTATGGATAGTCGGTGGCCTGTCTGGTAGTTGTTCATTTAAGAGAAAGTAGACCTTTATCCCACCACTACAGTGCACGATGCCTCCTCTTTGCATGTTAGCAGCATCTGCAAAGAGGCCGTGAAATCAGCTTTCGGACATCCTTGTATATGAGGACAGCAAGAGAAAATTCAGAAAACATTCCAACATTTCAGGTTAAGTTTTGTAAAAGTAGCTCACTGCAAATGATGTTGAAATACTATTCAGTTTCCTCTCTGCTGTGACAACATGGCTTTGTCGAAAATGAGACTTTTTGAAGGCTTCTTATTATTTGTGAAAGTCCTGCAACAGAGATGACATTTAGTGGTGTTTTTCTGAAAAAGCCTACTGAGGGCTAATGCTCCGCTTGTTTGTTAATAGCTATTTCTGGACTGTGAAGTTAGAAGGAGACACAGAGTGAGGACCATGTTCAGGCTGAAATCCACCTAAGTCTAGTGATGAGGAGGCTTAGAAGAAGAAGCGCAGAGCTGGAGAACTCAGTCTGATGTATTTTTCCACTATTTTAATGAATGCTGTCAAATAACTCAATGAAACTCTTTGTTCTTTTCCGTACTAGGGTGAGAAGACAAGTTTTAAATTGGGCTAGTTAACGTATATGAATAATGCAGTATAAAAAAAACCCCACTTTATCTATAGCCAATGCTTAAGCAAAACATAGTAGAGGTTGCAGGATTAGTGCATATGAATTCGCACACTAGGCAGACTAGACTTCCAGCTGAGAGAAGCTGCTGCAAAGGAGTATGCAGCCCCAGTGACCACAGACCTTCTGGGGGCTTTACTGGAAGCTGCTGTGGGACAGACCCTTCACAGACTCCCCCAGGTTAAACCAGTCTGGTTTACTCTGCCTCTTTCCACTCTTTATAAAACAGTGGGAGTCACATCTAGGAGGCCTGGCATGTAGGTGAGTGAGGGGTTTATCAAATTCTTTGAAGCTTAAAGGCATAATTTGAGCTGAAACATGTAATTTGAGTATTAAAAAAAAATACTTTTTAGTGACATTTTTGAAGTAGGTTACTGAAACTTTTCTCCAAGCCTTCTGGGTCTTGTAGAGTAGTCACTTAGAAACAGAGAAGAGAGATGGTACCTGTAGCTGTACTTCACTGGGGGAATAATTAGCAACATTCAGCTTCAAAAAACTGAACTCGCCACTTCTACCCCTGCCAAGAGCCAGGGGCTAGACAGGGAGTCTGGAGAAATTGCCTCCAGGGAAAATACTGCTCGTGAGCAGGAAAATTCATCAAAGGGAAAGATCTCTCTCGAGAACGTCTGCGTCCTGCAGCTCTCTGGGTTTCTCAGGGTGACCTTCAACAATTTGTGTGATGTGGGGAAATCCCATAGGTGATCAAAGATTTATTCAGTAATTTTTCCACCTGCTACAAGTGGCTTTCTCAGCGAAGAGGGAGAGCACTGTGCCTGCTTCCCTCCCACTCCTGTAATACCCGTTTTCTGGTTTGAATGTACAGCTGCAGCACGACCTTCCCTGACAATGCAGCCCGAGGGAGGTGTGGGTGCCATGCTGCCCAGGTGCCGGCAGCTGCCTGGCTGCACTGCTGGCCTCAGTGTCACCTGGCTGGGACCTGTCGCTCTCCACCAGGAAAAATCCCAAACTGCTTGGGAGGGTAGACAGCGCCTTACATAACAGGCACTGCGGGGACGCGCGAGGTGACTCCCTCTGCGCTGTGTTATCGCTGTGATAAAGCCTAATGCCAGCTGACACTGTTCTGCCAAGGTTAAAGCGATTTGTGTGTCTCCGTTAGGATGCCGCTCAAATGTCTTTCCAATCTGCAACTTTAAAAAAAAAAAAAAACCAAAACAAACCACTTAACATTTAATCTACTTCCAATGTATAGTGTTTCATATCATAGGTACCTTACTGGGTACATAAATGTATCCTCTATGTGCTTATCTCAACCATAATATTTTACCTTAAATAGGAAAGTCATAAAAATTATTACTAAACATAGCAACACTCTGAAACTGGGATACATTTTGGGAAAGAGACACTCTATTTATCTCAGGTCTATGAAATGTATAGGATAGTGTGTAGTCAGAGGCAGTGATGAGCCACCCCAGGATGGGATCCTGCTCTGATGCTGCTCTGCTCCGGTCAGTGGCATTTCCCGCTGTTCTGCAGCTCTGAGGCTGGAAGCAGCTTCCCAATCTATGTTGAGCAAATCTAAATGTGAAACTAGAAGTAAATCATACGTAGCATCTCTCCCTAGGGATGTGTGCTACATACACATAACAATACTTCCAGCTGAGAAAGCCATTCCCAGTGTGCCTCTTTAATGGGAGGAAACTAGCGCTTAATACAAATACTTCAGTAGCGTACACTCCCATTCTGCTTAATCTTAGCAAAGCTTCTTTTTCCTGTTTTAAATTCAGAGCTTCAGTTCCCTTCATCCAAGAGGTTAAATGCTTCAAATCACATCAGTGCCCTAAGATTGTGAAGGGCCAGCTCAATGATGATGACTGCAAGTCGAAACATTAAGAGTGCAAATTATCAGCCAAGTGACAACTGTTAAGTTGTATTAAAAAGTATGTTGCTTGTGCTTAGCAGACACACAGATAGAAATGATGCTACTGTGAAATTGGGGGGGGGGGGCGGGTAACAGAGTTCAAAGTACAGGGAAAGCATTTGTTCTCTTGTCTGTTCACTTGCTGTTTTGAAAACAAGCAACAGTATCACCTCAAGAAATCTGCAGCTGAGATCTGTCACCAGGCAATGTCCTTACTAATAAATACAGGATGTTGACGAATAAAGAAAAATATTAAAAGAACCTTTTGTATAATACCAAATTCACCTCATTAGACCAGTTTAATACTTTCTGTGAGTCATAGGTGGCATAAAATAGCATTTAAAGGCAAAAGCCTCTGGCTGCTGACTACTTGCTAATGTCATATAAATTCCAAAAGCTGATAGAGTTTGTCCAAATAGTTCTGTATATCACACTGATTTAATCTTTTCCTTCCATCAGGATACATTCCTAAACTGTATAGAAATTTGTTTGCTTTAAATGTGCAAAAAAGGTTTCTTTACAAAGTCAACAGCCAGCGTGCAAAGAACAGTACTTCGCACATGTCCCTTTAGTTGTTTTTAAATGGATGCACGTTCTGCTTTTAAGCCTTCTGCCACAAATATGGAAATCTGACAGTGCCCTCAAATCAAAACGTACCGACCAAAATATGTCCACTTCCTCCTCCTGCCTCTGCAATTTATGGCTGCTGGAGGTCAGAGAGTTAAACACTATCTCTAGATTTTTTAAAAAAATAGCTGGATGGTTTTATGACACTGCTCAGATCCCACTCTGGCATTGCACAGTTCGCAGGGTGAATTACAATTTAGCTGTCACATGGCATTTCACCTTTGACTCCAATAAAAGCAGGATCAAACCTCATCTTCTTCTAAATAATGAGGGTAATATTATGTCTCCCCCAGAGTGTCCATCCTGCACTTGATGCATCACTGAGCCAATCTGCTATGGTAAATCCCACATTCCTACTGCATCGATATGTTTTTTGTAACAGTGCAAAAGCTGATGAAGGCATTAGTGCCAGCTGGTAAGACTGCATCATCTTACTGAAACCAGTAATGTTACTCACATCATATAATTTCTGACAGTTTTGTGGCCTGTATCTTATTTACTGATGAATATCGTAACTGTAGGCAGCCTGCAAACAGAAACCCAACCAATGTAAGTATAGTAACAGTAGTTGAGTTTATAGAAAAATTGTTTTGAAATGCACAGATCTAAGTACCCACCTTGCAGCCAGGAAATGAGACACAGCACTGCTGAGCCAATCAGAAAGGATTTGTTAATGCCCAGGGCTTTTAAATTATTGTTTCCGAACATCATGAGAGAATACTTTGCACTTTGGTATGGAAATTAGTCTTACACAACTACTGTTTGTATTGCAATACTATATATATGGTAACTTACATTCATTCTTGGTGTAAAATCCGCATTCCTAATAGGATGATTCTTTGGTGAATTATTTTCTAACGCACAAACCAGCTTTTGACGTTTGAACGTTTTTTCTCTGGCTACCATCACTGCTGCTTATGACTGGTCTTCCAGACAAAAATGGCTCAGAGGTCTGGTGCAGTCCATTACTTTTTGAGACACTTCCTTTGGAATCGGTCGATATAGACTGCCACTATCCAACAAGTATCTTTACTTGCTTGGCCTTTAGTGCTTGGAAGATATTTTTTCCTTGGCATTTTGAACACCAGGTTCTGTGAGATAAAGCACAATGTAGCTCTTTTGGAGAAGCATCTGGAATTCATCTGTGTAAAGAGTGAGTATAGACTTATAGAAGATAGTGTTTGTAAAATGATTACCTGCCTTCTTGATTTAATAAAGTTTTATAGAACTCCAGATTCAAGTTAATGCAGCTCTGAAACAACCAGTTGTATTTATAACATAAAGTAACAACTAATCACAATCTCTTTTATTTGCTGCTTTTCATTTGCTGCACCTCAAGGTACTTTACAAAGGAGGTAAATATCATTACCCCTTATTTATGAATGGCAGAACTGGCAGACAGAGAAGTAAGACCAACCACCTCCCAAGTTTTTCATGACACTTTTATAGACTTTCCAAAACAGAGATCACAAATACCAGCTAAGTAACCGACATCAAACACAGCTTATGAAAGGATGATGGATAACTATAATATGCAACCATCTCAAATTTGTAAAGTGGTTAATAAGGTACCATATATGACATGGGTTTGCTGTACTGCATTACCCACAGGGGAAGTCACCAGAAAGAGATCTCTGCTATTATTAAAAAATGTTTCCCCATTGTTGTCCAGAGCAGGACGCTGAGGCGGGCAAGCTATCCTGCTGTGAAAAATACAACAGAAGCCAACTACACCTTCTGAATGCTGTAAGAGTGCAGAACAGCTCTCACCTAAAGAGGCTGAAGTGACCCTTTTGGAACTGTAAATAGCTTGTTCAGGCAATAACTAACGTATAATTGGAAGTTACTCTAAGGAGCAATCATCTTGCTTCTTTGTGAACTAAAGCTCTACCCAACAGCTCAAGTGTTTATAGGAATGCATTGTTACGCAATTCCTGACATTCAGGTAATGTGACTTTGACTGTATTGAACGTAGCCATAATTTGGAGGAAGTCCGATAGGATTAAGGAAATGTCTTTGCTATCCCTAGCCCATGACTTAGCACAAAAACAATGTGACAACTGTATTTCCTGAAACAAAATAATAGATATTGGAATGATATCACCACTGTTTCCTACTGCAAAAACATTATGATGAGCTTGTCTTACATTTGTTGTACAGAAATCCTAATGTTAAATATTGCTCTTAAATTTCAGTTGGTTAATACAGAAGTCTTTAACATTGCTATGTAACAATTTCAATTTATGAGCACGAACAACTATTTTTATCACATCCTCCAGGTATACAGTGTGTGACAAGCTGTTTAAACTGCCCAAAACAGCTTTGCAAATGCACCTTCACCCTGATTGGGAATTTCCTTATTATTCCAGTCTTAGGCTTTTCTTGATGAGAAACAACAAGTTGTGCCAAATTTGCATTGCGGTCTCTGCATCAGTAAGGGCACCATAAGAATTAATGCTCTGTCATTTTCCAGTTGCAACAAATACTGTAATTTCCAAAAAAATCAAGGCTGGGTTTCATTCCCAGAATAGGTTTCAGCATGGTCACAACACAGCACCACTGTCTGGTGCAAGAAAGCCGCCAGGTTCAGTCGACGTTTGAACCTAAATTTCTTCAAAGCAGTTATGAATAGAAGTGGAGCCCTAGACTGGAAAAGAAGGCCCTGAAAAACACACATATGAAAGAGTAATTGTTGCTTTTGCTGTGAAGAACATAGGCTTGGAAAAGGCATCCTGCGTCATTGTGTCCAGTCCCCTGCTGTCTTAGGCAACCACAACTTATAATCCTTTTCATAAATTTATCAAGTTCCATCTTAAACCCAGTTAGGTTTCTTGCCCCCAATGGGAAGGCTGTTCCCAAGCCTCACTGTGCTGAGGGTTAGAAATATTCTTCTGATTTTCAGCTTACAGTTATTCATGGCCAATTCAGGCCCATTTGTTCTTGTGCCAACATTGTTCTGTAGCTTAAATAGCTTCTCTCCCTCTCTTGTGTTTACCACCCCCAACGAACTTATAGAGAGCAGGCTGTCCTTTTGGCCTCTCACTGTCATGCCATCCTGTTTGTACATGAGCTGCAATCCCCCCAAACAACAGATGGGCTATTGTTTTAGGAAGGTTAGCTGCAAATAAAAGCAGCACTCTGCCTTGCTCTCTGGGATGGGCAAAATCCATCACTGGGTGTCAGGCAATCAGCGGAGCCCTCTGGAGCTCAAACTCACAGCTAAGAGCATCCCAGGGAAAACAGAAGCGTAAAGTCATAAGAGACCAGTCATAATAGACTCAACATAATAGGGCCAGTTTAACACATTTCCCCAATTATCCCTTACTAATTCTGTGTCTGAAAGAGCAACAACTGTTAATTACGAAACAGACCTACTGGTCCACAGTGGCTAGGCAGGGAAAAATTATCATTAGCAATGGGGCTAAACAAATATTTTCAGCAACGTCAGTGGGCCTGTGGGAGGAGGAAAATGCATCCATGCTTTTAGGCATAATGGGAGTGACTGGCCTGAGAGCTTGTGGTGCATCCAAGCCAAACATTTCTCTTACGAAGGCTCTTCTATGCATGCTTAACTTAGCTCAGTTAACTTCCAGGAGGCAGGTTCTGAGATTTTTTTGACAGCCCCCCAATTTCAATATTGAAAGGCTAACTGTATTCCTTAACGTATGCCAGAGCAATTTAAAAAGTTTCTGCTCCCCTTGTGTTTCTAGTTTGTGCATTTATTTCTGTGTTTCCATGACTAGGGTAGGAAATCTCAGACTATCGTAACGTAAATGGCATTTTCTCAATGGGAAAGATTCAAATGGTGGTGTGCCTTATAAAGGATGCAGTTTTATCCAAATTCCTCTCTCCATATGTTTTTATGTATATATACCATACCATACCATACCATACCATACCATACCATACCATACCATACCATTTCTATTCTATTCTATTCTATTCTATTCTATTCTATTCTATTCTATTCTATTCTATTCTATTCTATTCTATTCTATTCTATAGTGGTTTTTGGTAAGAGAGTTAGGAATGGTAGAATATTCTGGGAGGACCTCATAGCTTGAGGACTGATGACCTTATAATTTAATTCTTGCTAGTATGACTACAGTTGCTGTTATATTCATAAGTGTCTAGCTCTCTTTCAGCTTCACTAAAATATCAGTCTTTTAGTCAAATCAAATTGTTCAGAAGACTTTCTGCTTTCCAATATACTCATAAAGGTCAGAAAATTCATCCAGATTTTATTTTCAAAATTATCCTTCAGCTAGACACAGATTCTTACATGCTGCTCAGGAAAATTAAAAAAAAAAAAAAAAAGAAAAAAGAAAAGCCTTAGACTCGCAAAATTTCTAAAGATGCAGAGCAAAAGCCAAGAAAAAAAGATAGGGTCAAACACAGTCTCACAAAAAAGTGGCATGAATTTATCAAAATGAAGTGAGTTACAGCTGTAGGGCAGTTCCTACTCTAGCACTTAAAAAAAGCATTTTGTCCTGTTACAAAAAGCTTGTTCTTGGTTTCATATGCAAAGATGAAGGGCTTCTAGCATGTAATTTCCTGGAAATCCCTAGTTTACAAATCACATGCAATGATGCTAAGGCCAAAATGGAGAAGAGAACTCCTTGGGATAACATCTATCCGTAACGTTGTCTTTCTGTGTGTAACACTGCCACACACATTTGAAGAGCCAATGGGGCGCACTGTTCTGCAGCACCGATTTCAGCAATGTGATGGAGAGCCTCCTCCCACAGCAGACACCCTCACCCATTTCCAGGGCATCCAGCACCAGCCCAGCCCCTGCAGACGGAGCTGGAAGAACAGAGGTAATGTTTTCTCAAGTTGTAGCCATCACCTGCTCACGTTTTGGAGGCAAATTAGTTTGTACGGCTCCTCTTTCCCAAGATAACTTTTGGCATTGGCATCATGCCTGCCACAGAGGCCAACACCGAAACGAAGGGACCTGCTCTTGGCATTAGTGCATCAGGAGGGGGAAGATGGACCTAACTCTGCTCCCAGCCAACTCCTGATATTTCACGGTTTCAGTTGAAACAGATTTGCTATTGTCCTTGACACATGATCAGACTCAACTTCAGCTCATGTATATCTCAGCAAGACAAATTTGGCAGTGGGAGCTGGTGTTGGGCTTTTCAATAAAATTAAGCAGTCTAGGTGCAATGGATGAGACTATTCCCTTGAATCATCTCACTGTGATTCTGACTTCTTTTCGTAGTGGGTTGGAGGGAGGCCAGTGGTTTGTCAGGGTGCCTTGGGCCAGGAAGAACATTAGGAGAGATAGTGGGGATTTATCCACTCTGTTGGAAATTAGTTCCTCAGTGATCAATGCTGATTTGCTTCTTCTCTGGACAGTCTTCCCTAGCTTCATGGATTAGATGCTGGTAGTGTGGGGAATAACAATAAAACCATTCGCTAGCTGCATCTGGTGCAGGGAAAGCTTTCCAGAGATTATTAGTTTAAGCATCCTAGAGAGACTTAATAAAAGGGGAATCATTATTACAGTGCGTGTGTTTTAGGGGATCCATTACTGCAGTGTCTTGGCATTATTGCATAATTTAAAATAATAAAAACAATTATACTTCAGAATAAAGGAGACTTTGAAGATGCTGAGTTATATGTCACTGCCTATGTATTTGTTAGGCCAGAAGCACCCTGGCTTGGCCATTAGAAGCTGAGTAAAATGCAAGCTCCAGAGGTAAATCTTGGGCAGCAATAAGAAAGCTGTAAGAGTTGGGTTCAACATTATCTACAGCAGAAGTGTTTTCCACATCTCAGAGCTCGCCACCAGTGTCACCATGCTGCTACATAGCTCAGACTGAGCCTGTTCTTCCTCAGCTTTGCATTTCTCTGTAGTGCAGGGAAGTACCGAAGAGCAGGGGTGGGTTTTGTCCACAACAGATGTTATTTTCCTTCATAGCCATCCCATCAAGGCTGTATCTGCAGATGCATTGGGACACAAAGTTCAAATGGAGATTCCCAAAGTTGTTACTACATCCCAAAATCTCAAGCTGGAAAATTTCTTCCACAAACTACTTGAATGCTTTAGCACTCGATGCTTGTGACCCTTGTAGTAGGTCTGAGATGGCAGCAGTGAAGTCTGAAAGGAAACCAGTGGGATTTGTGAGGTGTCCTGCTCTTGAGTTATAGTTACTGTGGCTCATGGTAATTGCTTGATGGATATGCGAGTGACTTGGATCTGAGCATGAGTGCTTTTTGCCTCACACCTTTTCCTTCTGTATGACTTGCATAATACTGTAGGTATTAGAAACTGCAGGGACTCAGAATTTTTGAATATGGGAATGCTCTTTCTGAGCCTTCAGTACAGATTTAGTTGTCTAACTTCAACCCTCCAACTTTGTAAATGCCAGCTTTCACTTACTTGTCTCAAAAAAGACTTGGGAAACCCAGTCAATTCAAATCAGTAATATGCCTACCAGACACTGCATAAAATGTGCTACTTAGATGCAAATTATTAGTGATTATGTATTATTTTGTCTATATTAAAATATATCAACATTGAACATATTGTCATAGCTACTGGAGGACATAAGAGGGCTACACAGGCAAGTCGTCTTTATAAAATACCATGTGTTTGGCATAAAAGTTAACTGAGGCAAACGTTCTGTTTCAGTAGATGTCATACAACTACCAGTGTGTGGAGATGACCCTCTCCCACACTAACACAGCCTTGAAGGACTGGCATTATGGAAAGCATCCCAGTTTCAAAATGCTGGACCATTTTCATCTCCCTTGCACACTGCAAACTCCTCTTGAAGTCAGTGGGTGGCTGGTCCTAAAAGAAATGCTGCAGAGAGCTGTGTTTTTCTTAGATAAAAGTTACATAGAGAACTTGCCCTCTCTGTCCCTTCCTCTGCTTTCCCCAAGTATCAACACCAACAACTGTTTGTATTGGCCACACCATTATTTTAAACAGAAGGGGCTGACTTGCAAGCTGCCCACACACAATCAAAATCACCACGTAGCATAAAGCTGATGTCATCTCTTGCTGCTACTCATATAATGGATTTTGTTCTCAGTCTGTGGACCAGTACAAATTTTGCTAGGCAAAATCATTCCAAAGGAAAGAAATTACTGAATCAAAACAGTCTGAAGGATTACCAAAATTCAAAATGAAATGAAAAATACAAAGATGTCACATGAATGTTATTCTTAAAAATCTCTATCAGCTTGATTTTCATGATCCATTTTTCTTTTCAACCTGTGGAATATCCTCCTCCAAGAGTTAAATGTTCACAAATTCCAGGCTTCTTTTCTTTTTCCCAAAAACAATCACTTTGTCACCAAGACACATATGAGAAATTTATGCCTGTCTCTGCTTGGCATCACTGCCACCTCATGGATTAATGAATTCTGTGTCCTCTAATTCCCCCACATTATGCACCTCTGTTTTGTATGAGTAGCCAAATGTATCAAGATTCATTTTAATGAATGTGAGTCATTCCCCTTATTCAGAAGGCAGGGCTGTTATGTTGTAAGTAAGCACACCATTAGCTGTGCTAAAAATAAACAGGCATTACCTGCAGGAAAACCTATATAGTAAAAGTGCACACTGCTAAGTACAAAAAAAAAAAAAAAGAAAAAAAAAGAAAAAAACAGAAAATACATTGCCTGGAATGGTGTTCATGCCGTAGGCAAAGGAAGCAGGATGGATTGCACAGAGTATCTACTGTATATTTCCTCCAACGTGTCTGAAAGCAGACTAGGACCTGAAGATTACTTTACCATGAATTTTAAATTCAAAACATTCAATGCCAGCATACATTTTGTCAATGCTGTACTATGTTTAAGTTAATTTAATTGTTAGTGTTGAAAGAAAAATAAATGGATGGTTCTTTTTAACACCGGTTTTCTTCAATGTCTTGGTTGGTGTAGAGCAACTATTTCCTGTGTGGTTTGCTGGAGATTTCAAGGTTTGGAGATTTGAATATTTCAAGGTCAGCGTGACATTGCTTAAACAGAAAGCATGCATGGCTTAGCCATGTGGTATTTCTGTTCCATTATTTTCATGACTCTTAGTGTGGTGCAATGGGAAAGGCTCTGGTTGAGTCTCAGAAACCAAGCTCATAAATCAGTAAGTCAATCAACAAGTCTGGGGAACAATATGTTCTTCTATTTTAATTTCTTTGTGGGAAATGTGTAAATAGACACTGGCAATGAAGCTGGAATATAATGGGTACTTATAAATTAAGGCATCCAATGATTTATCTTCTCTACGTGCGATGTAAAAAGAGGTTATGCTTTCTGATCCGTTAAAAGACTATTTTTAAAACAATAAAGCATCTTTAGTTTTCAAGGATGAGAATTACTGTCTTCTGACCAGTTTCCAAAAATGTGGGAAGTTAACACATTGAGAAGAAAATTTAAAGACTCTCAGCAGAACATTTCTACATGACTGTATGTTATCAGAGACCTACCGGCAGCATGTCATGCACCACACAACAGCACGGCAGCCTGACCTGGGCAGGTACACCACTAGTTACCACAGGCTCAACCTGTCCCTGCAGTTCCCTCAGTGTAGGAGCTCTGTGTGTTTTTGTCCAGGTGTTTCCCACTGTAAAACTGGATGACGAACACCAGGCTTACCGGTTTCTCAGCAGTCTCCTGAGACTAATTAGTTAATGTTTGTACAGAACTGATAAAGGTAGTCATAAACCATGAAATCTAAAACATTTAGCAAAAGAAAGGAAAAAGGTTTAAAATCCCTTTGTCCCTATCCCTTTGCTAATGACTTTTTACTAGTATTTGAACAACTGTATGTACAACTGATCCCAAACAGCTAATTTAAGCCCCACTTACTGAAGTCCTTTCAAACAGAACAAACAAAACGTATTATATGTTGAAAATTCATTATGGAAAGAAACAGAAGTCATTTATAAAGTTACATCATCCATTCCAGGAAAATAAAGCAGAACTTCTGATTTAGGAAGCCAAACACCAACCCTACATCAAAGAGTCAACTAACTATTTACTACAAACAGCTGACAAATGGCAATTCATAACTCAAAAATGTCCACAAAACTGCTCGCCAGCCTACTTTAAATAATTTTATTACTCTTTTGCTGTTGTTAAAAAGGGCCATATTTCTGGATAACTTAAAAATGGGAGGAAAAATTTAGCATTTGAGAAACCAATTGTTTGCAAACAGTAGTCTGTCCTGCCCTAAGGACGTCACTTTTAAGGTGTATTTAGGCAGGCAGACCGTAAGTGGATTTTTCAAAAGCTTCTAAATATCTAAATGAGGCACCTATGAATTTTTAAAATCTCATTTCTGCCTGTCCAAATCTTGGCATGCTTAAATGCCTTTAAAAGCTGACCCCGTGTTTTTGCAACGTGAAAGGCATTATCTGAAGGCTCATCTCCACCGCAAGAGGCAGCTACTATTACTCTACCACAGTCATGTTCCTCAGATGAGGCCAATGAGAGTAAGCCAGCCAACACGACAAAGCAGTGCAGCAACACACAGTGAGTTGTGCTATTTCAGGCTGCCCATACCTTTATCACCAGAAGACCATTAGCTTGAGCGTAACCTCCCATCTTCAACCCGTTCTCTCAAACTGCAAGCTAGCTTAAGCTTAAACATGGCCTAAATTGCACAAGAACAAGGATCTGGAGAGGGATGACAAGGTAGTATCTCAGACCGGAGTGAGGAAGCTTCAAGTGACAAGTATTAATCAGATACATCTTCAGGCATGATTTAGTACTTGGGTTTCAATCTAAAACATGGAGTCCATCCTTCTACTTCCATAAAGATATATGGTGTTTCTAAAAATATAATTCCTGATGAAGCTAACTGAAGAGTATGCCCTGCGTTCAGTCACAGATGTAAAGACTTAATATTGGATTTTTGAACTGTAGAGCTGCCTTTTCCTTTTCAAAAATATGAAAGCCAGATGTGTCAATGGTCGCTTGAAACGTAGTTATAGAAGTGCATAATTCAATCCTACTTTAAACTGCAGCATGTAAATTTTTACCTGAAAACAAAGTTACAAAACAACAACTATACCAGCAGTTTAGAAGCTGCCCACTTGCACCTGCAAAAGTAATTTGGAGTGGGATCTAAGAACTAGGCTGGGAACATTGGTGAAAGAGATGTTCCCTAGAAAACAAAATGGTTCTCAGCTTCCCTTGGGAATGCAGTGACTAATTGAAACTCAAAAGGAAAGGACATGAAGAAAAAAATCCAACAAAATATAAACAAAAAACCCCCGATAAACATCACATTGCAGAAGAATCTGGTTGGCTTTCAGCCCTGCTGATGATAATACAGAAAATGAAACCATTAATTTAAAACAAGCTTCTCTCATGAGTTTCTCTATTTTTCTTAATTTGTGCGTTTTACAGGTATTTTTCTTGAATATACCTACTATATAAAATGCTATTAGGTTTGGAATAAACTTTACATACAAATATATATATTTGCATCTGAAGAGCTATATATATATAAGATTTATAAAAATACAGAGCATCCACCACATTGTGGATGTTAATATCATCCAAATAGGTGGTTTTCCTGGCCAAAATAGTCCATTCTCTGTCTTTATTGCAACGACTTAAAAACTTAGAACTAAAATCCCAGCAAAAATTAGTGCACCTGAATTTAAAGAAGAACTTTCCACCTATATTTTCAGTACTCTGGCAAACACTCCTTCCACTGAATTAATTTGCTGGGAGTCAGATGCAAATCCAGATGATGTAGATTATGCTAAAAACATAGCTGAATTATTAGCATCACAGCACTTGGTCAGCTACTCCATCACGTTTTTCAGAGCAACAAAGGCTGCCCTTAGAACTGCAAAAACAGGCAGCTGCACAAGGTGTCTCCGTGCACTGAGATTACTTTCTGGCTGCTTTGTCAACAAAGTGGCTCCCCCTAGGCAAGTCTTGCTTGCCCTTGAAAGAGTTGCAAGACTCGTTCTGCACCATAAATATTATCAATGGATACTGGGACAGATTTAGTTTCTCAATCCTATTCTAATCTCTTCCCACAATATCATCAATACCCTCTGTTGCAAAAATTTCCTAGCACAACAGCGTGGGGCTGGAAATGCTTGCCTTTGCTCTCCAGCAACTGAGGGGATGGCTCCTTGGTATCCTCGAGGAGGTAAACTGGGGAACATGTACAGCAGGTGTGAGTGGCATGGGGGTCTCCACACGAGCTAATCAGGAAGGATGCCCTGAGCATCCCCAGCTGCCACCATGACTTTGTCAAGGCCTTCAGACAATACAGCGACATTGTAGACATCTCAGCTTTCTGAGGGGGAGAACTATACAGGGTACAAACCAGTCATGCAATTGTGTGCCACCAGTGCAGGACTTGGAAGGTAGAAAAAAATCACAGAATTTTGATTGCCGTTCTTTGTCCTGTGCTTCCTGGATTAACTTAGCTACTGTCGCTTCCTGCTCTAAAACTCCTCTTTGCCAGTGGGCTCCTCGCTTCTCATTTGCAGTAGGAGCTGTTGTGCTGTCTGGAATCAATTAGCATAAAAGTGTGATTTTTATTAATGTAGTTTCCTTGTTGCAGTTTCTGCTGTGATTGAAGGCTTTCAAAGGTCAACCTGGGTGTATCAACAGGAGGGTGTATTAGGTGCTGCAGGAATGCCCTGAGAAGCCCTTTAACTGCTTTTTAGGCTGGGCAGACAGTGAAAGAAATCCAATATGAAACAGCTTGGAACAGAATATGAGCAAGATGCTGAAGTCCGAATTATCCAACACAACTCCAACTGCCTAAAGAGAAATCAAACCTCAAAGTTTTCCACATCATGAATGACATTTGAAGCCATCATAATGGATTAAATTGCAAACTTTTACAGATTAACCCTTTTCTACTTTTATTTCTTTAATTTATTGGACTATGCCAGAGGGTCTTTAGATTCTAAATGAAACAAATTTAAATGGCTACTTATTAACAAAACCAAACAAGATTTGGTGGCATTTTTCATAGATTTGTTTCCTCATATCCACCTACCCATCTTCCTTCTGCAGATGTTCCCTGCTGAGGAGGACAGCTGACCAGCTGGTCAGAAATCAGATCATGACCTCTGATGCTGAAAGACATCCCTTTTGGATATTCTCTGTGATGTATGCTCTAAAGCAAACTAAACAATGTCCAAAAGTTTGTGTTAAGTGCTTCTTAATATAAGAAGTCTTTCTATGTCTGTTATGTGTAGTATAAGAAGTCCATCCTAATGTCTGTACTGAAGTCAGACAGGAGTCCTTAAAAGAAAACAAAGAAAGAAAAAAGGTTGACATCTTTTCTGAACACAGGTCATGAAATAATTATAGACTTAAAATGAAACTATTCATCTTTCAGCAGTAAATCAAAACAGATAGGTAGATATTTTGCTAGACAAATGTACAAGAAGACTAATGAAGTCTGGCAGGATGAGTGGTAACCATAGCTCTGTGTTTGGCAGCCCTGTGTTTGAGTTACCAGGTCAGTAGCTGAGACAGGAGCAGTTCTGAAAAGGGACAGCCAGAAACACAGACATGTAAAACCTTGACAGACCTAAGCTAATAAACTAAAATGGAAGCCTGAGAAATCATAAACCTTCCTTCAACAGGCTATGTCATATCTATCCTGAAGTAAAGTGCAGTGTAAATTTGCTTCTTTTTTTATCTTATGTATGTATATAATGCCATTTACTCTATAGGCTAATTCTAATAGATTAATAATACGTGGAAAAAAATCTTCCAGAAGAAACTTTGAAGGCCAATCTTTAGCTGTCAGCTGCTGTGCCTGTTTTTCAATGCTTAGACCTTGTTGGGAGTGAAGCCTCTTTAACCTATTTCAGACTATGTCCCCAAAACAATAATTACATCTCAGAAAGTGCCAGGCTCCTGATTGGTGACCTTATACTGTTTTCTCGCCAAGTACCAGTCTGACTTTGACTGATACACATGTAGGAAAAACAGAATAACTGGGTTTAGTTCAGTAAGGAAGCACAAGTTTTCCCATATGTTCGGGTTTATTTTGTATAAATTTGTGTATGTATTTAACCATCACTTTAGGATGTTAGCTCTGAACCCCAATTTTTGGTATTACTAGCAATGAATTGACGGACTTGATGATAAACTATTTCCTCAATACATCATATGTCTTAGTAGCAGTAATAATAATGATAAAAATCATAGTAACACAACTGTCAGATAAATGTTTAATTTGTGAATTAAGCTCTTGGTAAACCTTGCTCTTCTGATTGTCCCTTAGTTGACAACTAAGGGCCTTGAAGTTATATCTGTACATTTGTTCTTAATTATTAACATCTGATCTCACTGATCATAATGATTTTATTGACAATATCTGAATCACAGAATCAATTTGCTTCTCTTAGGTAAGAATTCATTTAATTAAAGTCAGCATTTAATAAGGGGGAAACATTAACACATTATGTAGCAGCTATCTGTTTCATAATTACATTAAACAGCATGCCTTCACCTGTACACTTCCCTGCGGTTAAAAAAAAAAAAGCAGCATTGCATTAAAAGGATTATATTTGTGATTGCTTCACTTCATCATTTGAATAGTTGTATATATTAACAGAAAATAGCATTAGCATGAAGAACAAGCATAGATATAAATCATCAAGAGAAGGCATCTCTGCGAATATAACAGAGCGATGAGGGCCCGGCAAATCATGGTTGTCTAATTACTTCATTTACATAGACATCGATGTTCACAACAAAACATCAATTGTTGTACTGGAAATGTCTCTGTGAGTACAGTTGGAGTGAGATGAAAGTGGGCTAAAGTATGTTCTGGAAGCAGTTATCAAATGAAAATGTGCCAAGAAGTTGTTCTTAAATTGACTCAAGGACCTAGAAGAAAGAGTAGCCCAGACAAACTAAGGAAAAGAGAGGACAGAGCCTGAATGAACCACACTCCGCAAGACTCTCATTAAAAACAGAACACCACTGAAGATTATTGAAACTAGGTTCGATAAAAGAGCAGTTGCAGTTCCTTATAAAGCAGCCAGCAATGCCCAAGTCTGGGATCAGCCTCTGGTTTCCCACCTCATTACAGAAGATTTCCCCTTGTAGTGCTCCCTAGGCACGCTGTGCTCCCTGCCTGCCATCTCACCAGCCTCTCACCCCAAAAGTAATTTCATCTGAAGCCTGGCTTGTCATGAAGGTGACTACTGGAAGGAAGGAACTAATTATCCCTCTGTGAAAAACCCATATGGACAAAAGAAGATGATTTACATTCATATTTTTTGCTCTCAAAGCAAAAAGTAGAATCTGGTTAATAACAAAACTTGTCTGACTCATATCTGACACTTATCTTTAAATCAATTGCAACGGCATGGCAATTCCATTGGCATCTACAAAATTTGGTAATCACCAGAGATTTCAGTATAAGAAAGTGGTATTTCAGAACATACAATGCATTTCCAATTGGGATCTAGATACCATGGCCAATATCCCTGATAAGTGATGAGAAATGTGACTAGAGAAATGATAGACAGCCTAGAAATCTGAGCTCCTGTAATATCATTGACTAGACCATCCTGGACTGCTCATGGTTGTGCACCAGAGAGCACTGCCTAAATTTGTTCTGGGTCTGGCTGGTTTCCTATGGATCTATTTGTGGACCCTTTTGTTCAGCCTCAGGTGGAAGGTACAGATGCCACCATGCCTTAAAGTCCTCAGCCTTCAAAACAGAAAGTCTGTTCCTGCCTTCAGATGTGCAAGTACAGCTTCATTCCTGCAAATGCAGCTCATGGGGGTTTTCAGCTGTCAGGCTGTACTCTTGCTCTCTCATTTTAATAAAGTTGCAAGTGTTAAATACACAATGGGCAAAAGGCTGTACCAGATCCAACACCCATCTCCACTCCTCGGCTTTGTCATATCCATCTTTGCCTCCAGTTGCTGAAGCAAGCCCTATCAGCAGCAAGCCTCACAAACCTCCTTCTCAGGGGCTGCTTGTGCTTACCCTCCAGGTTTCCGGGCCAGGGTGGTGGTCTGTGTGCAAGTGCCCTCTCCAGGCACTGCAAGTTCAGCAGCCATAGCCTGGGGTCTGTGGGCAGTGCTGCCAAGTACCCTGTGCCTGCCTCTGTGGGGAAAAAGAAATCCCAGAGGTAGTGCAGGTGACATAAGGACATGCAGGCACTGAATATGGCTACATTATTTTCATACCTCTTGTGATCTTGTGATCCTAAGCGAGACCCCTGGACTTCCTTATCTGCTGGTAGACCAGACTGTAGCATGAGAGCAAAATCAAACTCTGTTAAGCATGTGATGTTTTTAAATGCTGATTTTCCAGTTCTAGGAATACCCATCAGGAAGAAAACAGTACTAAGTAAATAAAGAAAGCACGAGGCAAAGGATTAGTATATGAACATACAAGTAATACAGAGGTAAATACTGCATAATGATAGAATAAGTTTACATAGTGGCTACCTTTGAGTAAGAACAATACAGGTATATATAAGAAATACCTTTTTCCATCAGGAATTCTGGCAGTATAGTTTGTTACTTGCATGTTCTGCCATGAATAGAATACACTCATAATTATTTTTAGTAGCACTTGGCTTAATAATAGTGGTACACAGAGATTTGGTGCACAACGTTTTACGATAAGATGACATATAATTTAAAAGTAATGTGATGCCTTCTGCTTCTTGTGCAATGAGCCTGGCTTTGAGAACAGTTTGGAAAATAGTTTCAGCACACAATATTTTACTATATGTCTCCTACAGCTTATGAAGTCAACATGCAGTTTTGCATGCAACATCATCTTATTTGCAGGACTAACCATAATAATAGGTACCTTATTTAAGTGATAATCTTTTATGCACCCCAGGCCTCAGTGGACAACAACAACAGAGCCTTTGTAGAGAGCTTTAGGCACTGGCCCCAGAACTCCAATTAACTCAGAAAGACCGCAAAGAAAGGGAGGAAGATGAAGGCATGCCAAGGAAATAAGATGTGGATTTTGAATCCTACAACTAAATGGCAAAGTGGGTCTAGATTCCATCATGTCACGACAAGAGTCTATCTATCTTGAGCATTTTTGTTCCCACTGAAATCTTCTGTGAGATTCCCTCTAAATATTATATGATCCTTGCCAGCTGAGAACAATTGCACACAGTTCCCTCCAACTACAATTATCTCGCATGCAAGTGATTAAGGGAGACATAAGGTACTTTATTGCCTCAAAGGCTAGGACAGTTCTATTTAAAGTAAATAGAAAGGCTCCCAGTGCCTTTGGTCACATCCAGTTTGATCTCAGGGGAGCTCCCTCCTGCTGCTGCTGCTTCTAGTGACTCTTGCTTGTTACTGCTACTATGCCTCAAATAGTGGACATTAAGTGAGCATTTCCACTCCTTTGTCAGTCACAAAATGGAAAGCAACAGCAGAACCTGTGAAATACACTCTCAGGAGAATATAAGGAAAACGTGACCATTTAAATTGTATTTATTGTCTTGTGTGACATAATGTCACATATGTGCACTACAAGCAGCAAAGGAAGGGATGCCTAAATGGTTTAGTGAAGAAATCTCCCCACAACTCACTGTCAGCAAAATAGGAGGCAGTAGGAATTCAGCCCCTGTTATTTGAACTTAACACTGTAAGATCGGTAAGTAAAAAGCAAAAGTTGACCTGCTGCACCGAGACGTGCTAAACTCCTTAAATACCATTTGCCGCATAGCATATGTCTAAACTGTTTGATATGTGCACCAGCCCAAATTGCCTAGATCCCAGTCCTTCCCTAGCCAAACTGTCATGACTTCTTCCTACTTCATGTGGCTGGTTTTCCTCCCCCAATAAAAAAGGAACTGAGGAAGGGAGAACTGAAGAAGGAGAAGAAGGGGGTCCAAATCTGACCCCCCAAAACAAGGGTGGCATCGGGATACACAACTTGATCTGTGATCTCGGAAGTACTTCCAGGTGCTGCATACTAAACATACCCAAAGAGTGCTCTGGCAGAAAGCCTAGATCTCGTGGTATGGAAAAACTGTAATAAGCTGTTGACGATGCATATATGGAGATTGCATATACAAAATTTTCTAAAACTTCTTTAACTCAGCTTCTTCCAGAGCATTGGACACCCCATATGTTTTTTCTTAATTGTTCCCTCAAAACAAATCATTGTCAAATCCATACATATTTTGCATTAATCCTCATAGGGGAGGGGTAGAACAAGCCCATACACAGCATTTTCAGGTTGAAAGCATCTAACAAGCATCAACTAATTATGCTATTTAGAATAAAAAGAAGAGGGACTCATCTGCATAGCTATAGACAAACTAGTTACCCTTGTCTCCCTTTCAGTCAAATGGCATCTAGGCAATATAGACAAGAAAGTCTAGGGCACTATTCATCTCATCCTAAAGCAGCCACCTAAAGTAGATCAGATGTGTGTAAGCTAAAACACCTTTTTCTCTCTACTGACTGTAAGGTGAGTCTACTCTGGCTGCCTTAACCCTAGCACAATTTAGATATCCAAACCTGACTGGGAATAACTTCGTGTACTATGCCAGTTATATTCAGCTGAACTATATCCAGCTAAGAAAGCAATGGTTTCAAGAATGTAAATTGCCTGAAGAAGGAATAAGAAATTTCATGTGTACAATAGAATATAGCCCAATAAGTATTCGTGAGCAATATGCTTCTCCTGTTAAATTCAGCAAATGAATTGAATATTTATTGTTCTTACTGTTATTAATTTCTAAAAGACCTGTTTGCTCAACTCCGCAGGGATTTTTGTCATGTTATAAATGATAACCCTAGTCTCTTCAGACCAAGATACTGATAACATTAGCTATTTCAGCTGTCCATGAAAGGTGATCTGTTTGACAGCAATCTGGTGGTCAAAACTGATTATCCCTATATACTTTCAAATTATATCATCATCGTTATTGTATTTTGTGCCATTCAAATATCCTGCATATCTGCTTCTTCTACAAGAAATGTGTTCATTTGTTCGGAAAAAAAATCCCACTTACACAGAGGAGTCATGAAGAAGCAGCTGACATGTAAGTTAGTCATACTTCCTTGTGGCTTGTCTCCCAAAGACATACATGGCCAATATGCACATAAAATCCACAGGTGCGCTGGTAATTGTGAGAGACACAAAGCCTACAGTTGTTAAACTTTTGGGCCAATATTCTCAAAGTTTCCAGGTAACAGATACAATAGACTAAATATTAATGGTTCCACAACAAAGAAGAAGAAACAACCAAGAAGAGAAAGCCAGTGTCACATAACAATTTGGTAGCAGATGAGTCAATGAAACCTGTTTGAGCTAAGGCTGTAGCCAATGCCACAACAAGCAGCAATATTAGCCATATGGGAGTCTGAGATTTGGAAGGATGGTTGCAAGTACAAACCCACCCCCTCATCTCCTGGCTTCTGAGGGAAAAGGGCAGCAAAGCATCTCAATTTCAAATCTCACTGAGTTTTAAAGAATATATAATTTTTTTCAGTCTTTGTGTATGAGAGTACAGCATTCACACAGTGAGCCCTCTACTCCCCAGGAGCATGGAAGAAAGAATGACTCACAACTCAGGATGATAATGCTGCCTTGGCAATGGTAGAGGCTCCCACAGCAAAGCTCAGAGGTGCTCCATGGCCCTTTAATACAATTTAGGGCAACCACCAGATGTCTTAAATTACACAAAGAAGGAGACATATGAAGTAGTAATGAGCTACTTCATTGAGCAAGAGCAATGAACTCTCTATACTGAAAGTATGGAGAGTAGTAAGTCTTCCAGTTCTAGGCTATCATGAAATCCCTCCACAAGGAGACAATTAGCTGGGCTTAGCTCACTGTTTTGTTATTGTTTACGTACAGACATAGATAGACAGAGAGATAAACAGTGTAGCAAACATTTTCTATCACACAATATATTTGTCCTTACATGACAGTTTACTTCCATGCCTTTTTCTAATAAGATTACAAACGAGAAAAAAAGTGTGATCTTGAAGGAGAAACAAGTTTGGCAGCAAGAAAAAAAAGGAGATGAGTAATACTTCTGTTTCTGCTTTTCAGAAGGTTTTATTTGAAAGCTCTGTTGTGCCCAAAGTGTTGACTCACCCACGACACTTTTCAGCATCTACATTTACCCTGAAGCACAGCAAATTTCTATATGGGAAAGTAAAAAAGCGTTGCATTGGCAGGGAGTTCATATAGTTTGTATATAGGAGTATAGTTTGAGGAGCTTCATAGCAAATCTGCTCATTTTACAAGAAAAAAAAAAAGAGACGAGAGAACGAATTTGCTTTCAATTCTCAGCCTGGCAAACTCAAGTTCAAATACAAAAGTCGAACTGTGTTTATTCCTTCCTGCACATTGTTGGTGGTACCAAGGAGCCTGAGAGAGAGATTGTTTTCTCAGTTGTCCTTGAGCAGCCCTACTGTCTTCAGAGTACACCTTCAGTGACCTCTGAGCACCCCGATTGCCATCTGTGGGTATGCACAGGTGTGACCAGCTGTAGTTTAGAGTGACGTACAGGGAGTTACCCTACTGATAGTGAACTGGGAGGAATGGGATGTGGCTCAGCCTCTTGGTCTGTATTGCTCATCAGGGCTAGTAAGTTTAAAGATCAGTAAAACTATTTTTGTCACTAAGGTCAGCAGATGTAACTCTGAATGTACACAGGCAGCAAAACTGGGGAAGAACTTGTCATTTTACATAGTCACTTTTCAAAGCAGAGCTACACCTTTCGAAGTTGCTTGTTTCTTATGCACATGAATAGGTTTCTGCCTTCTCCCGCTCCTGTTCTGCATAATAAATCTGGATCTTTTCTGTGGACTGTAAGTAAAATGGCAGCTTCCACTGGGAAAAAGTGATTAGAAGAGTTCAGAAAACAGACAGCTATTTCTAGGAACTGTTCTGAAACTTTACTTTCAATAATTTTAGTATACTATGTATCATTTTTCTCTCACTCTTATTTGTGCTTACTAATACTTTGTTGTTTGCTGCAATTAATATTGTTTGCATTTAATTCACTGAAGTGAGTTAAATGTTGAGATGCCTTCAAGTGTTTCAAGTAAAATAGAAATTAATAACCCTGTGATTGGAAGTCATTCTCAACAAGACAAATTCAGAGGCCAATCTTGTGGCTGCAAGAGCATGTGAGCAATTCAACAGAATATTTAGAAATACTTTGAAAGATCTGAATATTTTGGAAAAAAATGAAGTTTTATTGAACATAAAATACAACACTGTAAATGTATATAAATAATGTAAAGATCAGACGTGATTACTTATGTATCTGTTTTACTTGTCTTATCAAGATTAAAGAACCATATGACTTCAGTGATCATTCACACACAGCACAAATAATGAATAATCAGAACAACCATATTATGACTAGCAAGTACTCACTGACTACTCAGTAAAAAATTACCGTATCTGCAGAAAAAAACCCAACTCTGATAACAATTTGCCAACCAAAAAAGGAACCGAAATTTCAAACTGTGAGATGAGAAATGAGTACCTATAGGAGATCAAATGTCAAGACAGCATATATGAGAAAGAAAGAATGGGAGAACAAGAGACCCAGATTCAGGCTTCCAGGATCATGTATGTAGTAGCTACAACTATATCATGTCAGCTGGATCAGACAACAGTTCAAATGATCTAGGCTGAGTTAATAATCACAAACATGAATTTGTTATCCATATCTGAAAGAGAATATCTAACCTCCTAGGCAGCAACATAACCACATTTTATCATTCATTCTGACAGCAGAATTATAATTTATTCACAAAATGCAGATTTAAAGGTGGTGAAATACATATATAGAGAGATCTATAGATATATGAAAGGCACTCAAAAAAGAAAATATATTCATGCAGTACAACTAACTACTAGCAATAAAAGTCTCCCAGGAGCTGTGTGTAAATCTCCTCCTTACTGGAAATCTAAAATAAGAGGAGAGAGAGGGGGAGTGAGTTACCTCTTTTTTCACGTCCTTTCCCAGAACGCCTGGCAATGCCCGTAGGAGCTCAGAGATGAGGAGGTATCTGCGCCAGAAGGTGAGACATCCACACAAGGTTCAGTCTCAACTCTGAATGGCATCGCACGGCACTGTGCAAAATACCTGCTCCGAATCCTGGGATAGCAGTGCATAGGAAAGTCCTTAGCACCAAAGTTATTCAAGTTATTTCTAGGGAAGTGACCAACTGCCTGGGGAGTTGATTCTTGCGTGTATATCTACACTATAGATCATAATGTCTCTGAACCCACACAGTACAGCATTGCTAATTTGCATGAGATCGTGTGCTTTTGGGGAGTAGCTTCCACTGTACTGCAAGCTGGTTTGTATTTAGAGATTAAACTAGTGTTAGGGAAAATACATGTTTTCTTCCAGTTTCATTTTCCATGACTACATTGGTCCTCCAATGAAGATGTTTGTTCAATAGCATGCAGGCATTGCCCTGTTCTAGTAGACTGATACCCAGGCAAGTGAGTCTAGCCAGACAGTTGAAGACAGACTTAATAATAAAATTATTTCTATTTACATCAGTCTCTCCCCCCAAAAATTAGATGACAAGCCTCAATTTTGACAGGAAGAATGAATGTCACTCATGCACAAGAAATAATACTGTGTATTACAGTACCCTCTAGTGACTCCTGCCATAGCTGGATTTCAGCTGGCGTTCAGCACATCTCAGGATAGATCCCACCATGGCAAAAGCACAACCCCCAGAGTTCTCCAGGGTCACCCCTGAACGCAGGGAAATCAGTCTCCAGCTTGCTTTCTTAGGTAGAGTAGCACTGAGTGTTGAGCATTCATTCATTTCTTGTTTGCTCCAGGGTTTGACTTTCTTAATTCCAAATACCCAGCTTTTAAAATCTGTATGAGCTAGCAGCTAGACACTCACTATTCTTTGATCTCATGGTATGAGCTTCCTACACAGCAGGAAGCTGATATTTTTTCATGTCAAAATCCAGTCATATCTCGTAAGGAAACAAAAATAAGCTTTTTCTTCTCTGCCCCAGTTTTCATCACAAAACCTTTGGCCCCTGTTGCTTTCATAAGATCTTTCCTTTCTGTCTGACACATGAACTGTAGGAAATCTTTCCCAAGTGCGATTAAGCCCTTCCCATCAACCCATTCCAAAAGCTGCTTTGGATTCAGTGTCCCTCAATTCAAACACTGCCTTCCCCTCCCGTGGGGTTTAACTCAGGAGCTGGCAAGAAATATTAATATCACCTGAATGGCCTGGCCTTGAGAGGTCATCTTCAAAGGTATTGTAACTCCCTTCTTGACCAATGTTCTACACAGCAGACTGGAAAAAAAAAAGGAAACTTCAGCTAGCTTTTTACCTGATTTCCTTACTTTTAACCACATTTCTTTGTTGTTCCAGTTTCTTGAAAATAGTCAAAGAAATTTTCTGACTTAGATCACAGGTAACACAAAGAGATTGGTATTAGCAAAGTGAAAGGGTATAATATCTGTAGGGTTCCATATGTGCTATATATTTTCAATAGTCGCAAACTCTACCTGTAACAAGATCTAACTGCTTTGCTCTTCAAAGTTACAGACCTAATGCTTTGAAACATTTACCTTTTAGCTAATGGACCATAAAGCCAGTTATGGTTTAGGCAAGGATGTTTTGAGGCGCGAGGGTGAAGAGAAGCTTTTGGGAGAGAGTTTCAGGCTTCCTTCAGAAACTTTACAGCACATGGCTGAACAGTTGTTTGTGCAGGCGTAGCTGGAAAAATGTGCCGAGCAGGCTGTAGGAGAAGCATAAATGCTTCTCGAATGGATTTATGGATGGATACCTGAGGGGTCAGCACTACAGGATGTGGTATTGAGCTATTTTAATCCTTTAGTCTGTCCATTTATGCCTTTGGTCCCATTCCCAGAATGGCTGAGTCACCTTTATGAACTTATGACAGAGAAAGACAGCAACTGGGAAGGGAGCAGGACACCGATGAACCCTGAGCTAGGTCTGCTGATGCTATGTCCCCACCATACTGGAACTAGTGGGGAAAACTGTGTCTGGTCTGTTTTATTTAACACTGCAAGCTGCCCCAAAAACATGTCCACACCCCATCCTCCAGAGCACGAATCCAGCATCTCCAAATTCTCCAAGGCCCCAAATATCAGCTGCAGAAGCTGTTCTGAATTTGGGCTTAGGGATGAGCAAACAGCAGCATGACAGGCAGCTATCATGACTCAACCTTGATACTAGGCAAATTGAGTAGTCAAATAATTCACTGTAATTCAGCCTAGCAATTCAAAATACCGCACACTCCTGATTCTCTGGCAAGCTACTTCATGTAGGGTACAATATATTTTTTCAGCATTTTCAAACTGCCAAAAATGTGGTATTATTTCTCAAACAGGAAACAAATTAATGAAGGATATGAGAGGTAAATGAAAACATGTCACAGAATGAAAACATAGTTCAAAAGCTCTTAATAAATTAAAAGTTACAAAAAGCAATTTACAGAGTGTTTTATGTATGTCACTACGATGAGGTTTTATTGGTGTGATATCATAATTTGGCTGTCTCTGATCCCTTTCTCTTGGCAGCTCTAGCTCCAAAGACATTATGTGCTGATCATGCCAGCTCAGAAAGCTGAATGCCAGAGGTCTGCTTTATTTGGGCAGTAATCAACGGGACTTGTAAGTTTACCTAAGAACTTCCACATCAATTCTCCAAGCACCACATCTTGGGGTCTTTCTTGTTTGACTTTAGTAATTGATTTTGTGCAGAGAAACTGAGTAAAGTCATCAAGATTTGCCACCCAACTTGCATGGGTTTTAGTTGTTTTCCAAATTTCCCATGGAGTTAACTGTGTTTACAAATGTATCCAGATTTTACTTTGAACTTTCTCCCCTCCTCCTGCCCTTAAAGATAAATGAATTCCTAAACATGTTTGTACTTGAAAATTCATAGATTTATACACTTCATGCCACTTTAATCCCTATTAAACTAATCTGAAGTCATGTCAGGCCAACTATCCACAGTAAAATGGATTAGACAAGCCAGCTGATCAGATATAGAAATGACTCTGGGCGCTTTTTCTGTCTAGCCTCCATGCATTTAGAGTACTATTTGCATACAAATAATTTTGTTCTCTTTAATTCCTTTGTGATTAAGCTAATTCACAAATAACATTGGTTCTTAGAGAATCATTAGTGTAAAGCAGAGCAGACAATGCTTTTAATTAGGGCTTTTCATACCTCCTCTATCCATTTGGTAATAAAATTACTTCTGTATTAATTGATTAGTTATTTTAATTTACACAGCAGTAAGTGCTGATATACAGTGGCCATAAAACATCTTTGTTAAATAGTTTTTAAAGTACAACAGATATTTATTTCCTGGAGAAGTGGGAGATGTTTTGTTTAAAAGCTTTGTGATGTATGTGCTGTAGCTCCTGACAATCCTTCTCACCAGAAAATAATAGACCTCCAAGTGAATTTTAAGGAAACTAACATGTATTTCAACTTTATTTTTATTTCTACTACAGACTTTTGTATTGCTAAAGGAATACATAGGTTCTTTGGATGTCTGAAAATTATGTGTAAGACCTTGTTGTACAAAGAGAATCTCAGGTTGCAAAAGAATGCTTGTCTACTGAAAACTAAAAGTTCTGTGTTCTCAATTTTATTTACACTTCTGTTAGTTTTTGATGCAAAGAAACAAATTAAAATACTTCAGCTTACTAAAGTGAATAATCATTTAAAATGGTTGTTGGGAAACCAGTTTCTCATGCATTTTCTAAACAGAACAAATCCACATTTGGAATAATGGATTAACACTATTAGATCATACACAAAATCTCTGTTCAGGTGGCTATGTCAACATGAATATATGATTAAAATATTTCTAAAATCTTGCTTTTCACATTTCATTTTGAGAACAATGGCCTGACTTCTCAGCTACGCTAAGTCCTTCATATTGAAGGATAGAAATGGAAAGGGAGTTCAGATTGATTCATTATAAATTACCTCATTCAAATGGCCCCCTGTACTGCTTGGTGGACATAACGCAGTGTTGGTGCAAATATTAATTAGGATCTGCTTCCTTTGCCTTCCCTCCGGAGAAGGAAAGCTGCTAGCCACATTGCCACATTCACATCCTTTTGCAGCAAGGCAGCTAACTGATCCAGTGCCCTCCATGCCCACCCCAAACCACTTACCCCTGTCCCTGGGGCTGCCTGCTCCCTCCAGCACGAACGGGGTTTTCACACTCACCTCACTCCCACCGTAATGTCATGCCATGGTTGGAAAATCAGCGGACGATACTCTGTCATTCTCCTTGCCAGCTGAAAGGTTTGTCACATGGTACTGGCGTGCATAAAATTATCTGATCCTCTCTTACATTTTTGAGTAAGGGTGGAAAATGAAAGAATTCAGGAGTTTCTTCTCAAATTGCTGGTATGCCCTTCATTGCCATGCCTTCAGGCCATGCTCTGGACCAAGAAGAGAAGAGCTGAGTGAAAGTGAAACCAAAAATGAAATCTCCCAACAGAAGTTTAGAGCAAAGTGTCTGATACTCCAAAAAGACCAATTTTGAGCTTAGACTTGCAGCCTGTGTCAAGCAAGTTTACTACACTTGATCATACTTGTTTATATTAGCAGTCTTTTCTGAATGCTTCTCCAGCAACACACAAGCACAAGTAACTAAGAAAAAACAAGGATTAGTGAAATGATCTCCAATGGTATCTCCCATCCCATGGTAAAGCATAGGGAAAGGGCAGAGTGGTTAACATTTGCAGGGGAAGAACGACACTTACTACTGTACAATTACATTTCCTCTTCCTTATCAATTGATGAAGCTCAATCATTTAGAAATTTCTGAAGCCAGATATATGTTTCCAGTCAAATTTATTTAGTTTATTTGTTTCTCAAAAAGAGGCCAGAAGACTAAAAAACCGCACAATTTTTCCCCAACTAAAAACAACCTCCTTGAGGCATTTATTTTTACAAGTTACAGCACTTTGACACAGAAAAATCATTAAGTGAATGTCATCCATTCTGCTCATTGAATGAGGCCAACATCCTCTGGGAAGAAACGGGGAAAATAACACACAGTCATGTGGTCACAGGCTGCATATTTAGGGAATTTTGCAGCTCTGGAATATTTGATTTTTGAAGACTTACCAATCCCTTAAGATAGTTTTTGCATGGCATGTTTGTAACTCTGCTTTGTCCATCTTCTTCCTTTCCCACACCTTTTGCCTCTCTTAGCTGTTACTTTACATCTGCCGCACAACTGAAATTTTTAGGGCAGGGAATGTATCTGTCTGAAAGTCTGGATGGCAATCAGCATATAAACAGTATCACAACAGGTAAAATAATGACAACCTGAGTTACCATTTTAAGCCATAAAAGGGCATCATCTTAGGAAAGAGGAGGCATAGGAAGGTACACTTAAGGAAATTGTTATTATGGTGTTCAAAGTCTTAGCATTCATGAAAAAGAAAAACATTTTCGAAAAGCTGATCTTATGGCTGAGTACTTGCTAGCAATTTTACAGATTTTCTGTATTTGGCAAGCGAAAATTAACAACATAATTCCTTCCATTCCACTTGATATTGCTGGTGTAACTAGTTCTAAAGAAGTCAGCAAGGTGATGGAAACAAATTCTCAAAAATAAGGAAGCGTCAGATTGAACTTTTGTGGAGTATGTAAGCAGCAATACTACCCAGCATCTCGAATCCGTTGCATTTGGGAAGACTATATTAGGCATATACCAAGTATAGAATATGCTGCAAATATGTCTAGTTACTGTCAAGGTGAGCTTTGTGCTGTGCCTTCATGAAAGTTTTAACCCAAACAATGATAATCAACAGAGATAGTGACAAATGGAAAGGAAGTGGGGAAGAATAGTGACATTTGGTGCTGAACCATATGTGCGTGGTTTGAAAGACATGACTGAATTGTTTTTGGTGCTCTATTATTCTGACATTTAGAATGAGGCAAGTTTCCATTTCCATTAATGTACTGCCAACTCAAAGGGGAACTGTCGCAAATTTGAGACTAAAGAAAGCTGTTCCTCAAACTTATCTTGAGCATAATCAATGTCCTCGCTAAGCAACAGAGTAGTGTCACAATGTAGACTCTAAATGATTATTATGCTTTCTGCTTGTTGAATACAGGAACGTGTGTTATACCTTATGATGATATGGCATAAGCTGCTTTGACAAAAGACCATGAATTTATATATGAATGGAGAGCAACCAATGCAAAGGAACTCTGTTGATCAAGATTTTCTGATTGCTAACCTGGCAAACATAACCACCAAGAAAGTGATCCAGCCTTACGTGCAGGATGTTCAGGTGAAAGAACCTGAAAGCCTGAAATTTTTTCAAATTGTAGGTAAAACCAAAAACTGTTTGGAGAAAAAGTACAATGATCATCAGTTTCCTTTATTGCTTTTTTAAGTCACTGCCTATCTTTACCAAAAGATTGAAAATAAAGAGGGAGAGGGAGAACAGAGAGAGAGGGGAGAGGCTGAAGGTAGCACAAGATGACTCAGGATCTGGCAAGGAGGCTCTGGACTCACGGATTTGTCCCTCTTCAAAACAGCTCCTGGATGCTGAAATTTCCAGCTGGAAGCAGCTGTTTAGCTGCTTTACAAACAACTTGAATTCTAAGGACTCTCCTGACCTTGTGCAATCACAGATGAGCACAATGCTAGCAGCATCACTCAGAGATCAAAACTGAAGGGATGAGTTTTCTCAAAATCATCCATGTGAGTTTTCTTTACTAATGAATGTTTCCCCCTTGTGACTACTTGATCTCTGAAGCTTTGGTGGTAGTGGCTCAATTTCATTCTCTCTAGGAGGCAGTGACTGTTCTTCAGTAATGGAAAAAATCAGGCCATATATCAGCTCATTGCCGTACTGATTGCATGTAAAGTTATTCTTATTTGTTTGGTTGGGGTTTGGGTTTTTTTGTTTAATCTGGCAGCAGTTTAAGAAAGTCTCCAGGTGATGAACCCCAGTTTTCACATATCAGACATGGAGCTCAGTGTTTGCCATTTCACCTAGGAATAGGAGAAGAGCAAATGCATCAAGCTCTGTGCCCTGTTATCCCACTGAAGAGTGCTGAATCACAACCCTGGGCTGATCCCACTTCCCAGCTCCTCTTGCCACTCCTTCCTGGAACTCTCCCCAGACCCCTCAGAAATTAATTTCCTTGCATGATTCACAAATTCCCTTATGACCATACAGAGACTTGGTGCCACTATGTGCATTTTTTCTTTTTAGTTTGGACCAACTTCCTCATTTTTTATCAACTTGAATTTTTCAGCCCTTGTTGTGGTATTTTTCCATTCTGCTAGCATAAAAAAAGATAAGGAAATATCTAAGAGTGAACACATTATATATATCCCTTGACTTTATATGCATCTGAACCCCTTCATTCACCCACAGAGCAAGCGATATAAAGATTAAATGCTCTGTAATAATGAAGTGCAAGCTTCCTCTAAACACCTCTCCATTTGGTCTTCACCTTTGGTGAAGAAACAGATCATACCATGAATAAGAGCGAAGAATAACCAGTAGAAATGCCAAGGGAGAGAGGCACAGTTTGAGTACAAATCACAGCATTTACCTTACAAAGAACACAAGCACAATCCCTAGAAGCGCTGGAGATTTGTGAACTGAACATTGAGTTAATCTCTCTTTAAACATTGAGTAAAATACAAACAATGACTAAAACAATCTCACGTGAGATGGGAAAAAAAAAGAAACCTAGAAAGCAGGGAAAAAAATGAACAAAAAAGACAATCTACTGGTCTGTCTGCAATGATTGCTGACAAAAATACTACCTCAGGTAATGATGCCTTCGGGAAATTGGCCGAAACTCCCATGCCATTTGACATAAGAAGTCGAGAAACTATCCCCTGGAGCAGTTTCTCACAGTTACCATTCTGCTCTGCGTTTCATTTGCTGCCATTTGGTCCACAGAAACCACCCACTGAACATTTGCCTTTGGAGTGCACCACCTTCTCCTATGTAGCATGAGTGACTTCTTGGGTCTCTCTCAATTTGCCACAATTTCTGAAATCTCCAAGTTGTGAGTTACTACTTTTGTTTTTTGTAGAATTGCTGCAACTTCTTATGTTCAAATCAGCAACCTTGGAGGGAAAGGACTGCTGGCTTGGGTTACCCAAACGAGACCAGACCAAGAGTGAATACAACGGTGATGGACAAATGCTTAGAGTATGGCTAACCTTCATTCAATCCATTTCACACTCAGATGAGATACTTTGTACACTGCAGGCACTTGCTACCCCAGATTTTCTTTAGGTATGGGTTTTTTTTTTCATATATTTGATTCACAATGTACAAAACACTGGAGAATTATGCAGGATTACAGTTTATTGCAGCTTACAATCTTTGACTCTCTGGAAAGTTTTCTCAGTCACCTAAGACCAGTCATTGCTTTGTATGAAGGTCACTGTATTTTATATTCAGTGTTTCTATTATTAGTCTCCCAGTCAAACAGTTATCTTGCATCTGGCTGGCAGTTATCATTAGATTTCTTGATAAATCACTCATAAATCCTTTGCATTACATTTGTGGTCCCTTTCTAGCAAGTAAATATTTGTTGCTGAATTCAGAGCTATAAAGATCAGAAGTTTCACAAGAAAAAAATTACATGCATGTATTACTGCCATTCTTAGGGACATAGCTGCTAAATATTTCTTTACTGGATTCTAGTTGAAGTTGGTTTTTATTTTTTAAAAGAAAGTCCTTTCCGCCCATGCCTACTGTCTGGGTTATCATTTTAAATAGCTTGCGGACCATGCTAACTTCAACATAGTTTGGATGAATTCACGGCACTGAATATTCATACGGCGTATGATACAGACACTGAACCCAATTTAGTAAATGAATACTTGTAATTTCACCAAAGTCCCTCTGAGAGATTATTATGCAGATTTATGAAGGAATATTGCTGAAGCAATTCTTGGCTGTGTTTTCAGTCACTGAGGACTTAAAGTATGTAAACCTAAAATAATTTCAGACTTATTTACTGTTGGTGCTTTCATCTTCTGAACTTTTCTGACATTATTTCTCTCACTGGTTTGTATCCAGCATCCCCTCCCCTGTCCTTGCCCTTGAGCAAAGACCCAGCGTCACAACACCTACAAGTGTTGCCAAGTTACTCCCAACAATATCCTTGCTGCCATAATGCCAGCAATCTGTTCTAATCCTGCTGCTGCAAAATTGCATTACAAGCAGAGGGATGTATGGACATGGGCATGTGGGTAGTATCACTCACCTGGAAATACAGAGACCTACACACAACCACATTGTGAGCAGATTCTCACATCTCTTCTGTATGATGAAGATTACCTCACTATTTTGGGACCATTGACCTCATAAAAGAAGGAATAATCAGGCTGAGGAACAATGGACATACTTGACCCAATACTATATTACAGTCCTTTAAAATTCAGAAAGTGTGCTGTAAGTTGTTCTCTGCGTTACTGATTTTACAGGCAGTATCTTTTTTAAAGTTTCACAGACCCACATATTTTTGCAGCAGCCTCCCAAACCCCCTGTATCACCTTCAACTTCATCCCTCCATGTGTCAGAAAGAAAACTCATTGCTACTTGCTAAATGTCTCTTAAAATAACGTTCTATTCTCTGACATTGCTACCAAAAATAATAATTAAAAAAATAGATCAGTATCCTTCTCTCTAGTCAATGTTACCTCTCCTGCCCCCCTCATTAAGGGAATTAGTCACTACTGGACTATCTCAGTTTGCTAATGGGCATGAAGCCAGATCCTGAATCCTTATTCATATTGCATCATTCATTCCTCAGCGATAGGAATCCTACCTCACACAAGATGAAATGAAACATGGGTAAAGTCTTTGGGATGTGGCCCACAGGCCTCAGAAGGCTTCAGCAATAGTTAAATTTTAGCATACTGTAAATACCACAGTTCTTCTCAGTTACATTTCTTGGTATACAATATAGTAACATATGCTACATGGAAGTGAATCGTAAAGGCCAACTTCTGCTCTTGGATTCAGATCTCCCTGACTTCAGAGAGACTGCAGAGCAAGGGAGCCTGGTGACACCTGCAAGCAGCGAGTAACCATGGCAAAGTCTCCATGGGGGAGCTGAGGGAAAGATCAGCAGACAATTCCTGAAGGTTTCTTGTGCTTCATGTAAATTATCACACTGTGGCTCATTTTAGCCATGTTTTGTGTGGTGAACATGCACATGTACATCTTGAACTCCTTTTACAAATTATGATGCATTAGAATAAGGCAAGTGAAGCCAATGGACCAAAAAGCTAGAAAATCTGCATGTCAGAGAGACATAGCAATAAAAAAGCTGGAGATAGACGATGATGGGAAAGAGCAAGAGACCTGGTGCAAAGCACCTATTTTTCTTTTTTTTTTGGTAAACAATAGTTTATGAATTTCTTTCAACAGGTTTTCCTGTTTCATCCTTCTCCATTTGTTCTTTGCTTTTCTTATTTTTTCCTGGATTCCTTTTCTGTCTTCATTCCCTGATCCTCTGTCTTTTTCTCCTCGTTACTCTGTGCTTGATTGACTGTCAAGTTAGATATGGGAAGAGGGAACTATCTTTGAAAATGTCAAAGAGTAACTGCGAAAAGACACATATTTGCACACTTTACAGGAAACATGTTCAACTCTACACATATAGAATCCAAGATACTGAGGTACAGAAAAGAAATTAAAGAAATCCTCCTCCTTTCTACTCTGCAGTCACTAAACTACTCAGTAGCACAAGTAAAGCATGAGATGATTGAAACTTAAGGATGGGCCCAACCACTCAGCACTGTGTGAGTGAAAATAATGAAAGCCAAGTCGCAATTTTTGGAGAGTGAGTCATAATTGTAATTGACTTGACTAGACCAATAAATTGCACATGGCTTAAGGAAGATTTTCTCATTGTCAGGTAATTCCCCTTCACTTGCTGCACCTCTTCAATAGGACCAATAAGCATCACAAGTGTTGGAAGGTTTGAGAGGAGCTTTCCTCAGGTGCTGCGGGGCATTTATCATCTTTTAAACAGAATCAGTCAAAACCCCATGAACTGCAAATAAGCGGCACTATGTTTAACATCTCAGTGCCAGGAAGTGATGACATTGTTCCACAAAACATCCCCCCGATCTTCTCTCAGGAGCCCTCTCCAACACCCATCTCAGATAAAAACACAAGGCTTGCAACATCTGAAGGTAGAACTGACTGTGCCTGACTCACAATGAGCTTGGCTTGAGGATCATTATTTATGGGTGCTAATGAGAAGGAGTTTGAGGTGGTTCTCTCAGCTAGCCCACTGCCAGGACTCCATCTGCCAGCTGCAGGAGCCAGACACCATTTTGCAGCATTTGGAAAGCTGGGAATGGTGGGCAGAGATTGGGAAGGCAGAGGTTATTCAAAAGCATGTAAAGAATTTCTGTAGAGCTCCAATATATTTTCCCTACCTTTATAATGCAATACTTTCATAAAGGATGATGAAACTTTTTAAATATAGTAGTCCCAAGTAGCAATGACAAGGTTGTATTTATCCTTTTATTTACAGTAAAGCTCATACTTTAGGGGTGCCAACCTTCTAACTCCCAGTACAATCTGCTTTCCTGCTGCTCTTCCAACGGACCATGGATGTTTTTGTCAATTTCTTCTCCTCCTCTAGAAATGTACAGAAGAAAGTATTAAGCTTATACACTGGCTGAAATTTTAGGGAGATATTAATTCTTACAGGACATTATTCTTGGCTCACATCACCAAGTTATGTTGGAGTTGGGACAGTCCACACAGTTGTAAGCCAGTGCTCTGTTCCGTCCATCATCTTTTAGCAAGTCAAATGGCTTCACTGTATGTGGTTTCTGACCTGGGCCAGCACTGAACTAGATGAGAGGCCTAACGGCTGCTGTATATAGCCAGCAGACTACACCAGCCATACTTCCCAGCTAACCTGCTCAGAATACAAGGCATAGTCAAAGTTTTACTGACTCCTAGGAAGACTGGTATACTCCAGCTCTGGAGCCGCTTCTCGCTTCAGCAAAGAATAAAGGAAAATTGTTGGTAATGTTCTGAGAGTGAAAGCTACATTTTTGCTTGAATATGTACACAATAGGAGGCAGCAAAGGAGGAAATTCCAGATACAGTACATTTACAGTAAGTACAAAGTACTTACCAGAGAATGCCCTCAGTAATTCATCCAGCCCAATATAGTAAACCCCTTCAAGCTGTCACACACAGGAAGCATAGAAATTAGAGAAAAAGAAAACACGAGAGCATCCAAAGTCTACTTTCCTCCAACATTCATTTCTATACAGTGATCATGTTATGATCTCCTTAATTTCAGAGTTCATTTATCCACCAAAGCAGAACAAATCTCTTGCTCTTCAGTCGAGGCCAACCTTTTTACTTTGTACATAAAGCTCTACTGTATTGTCTGACATTAAGCTTTTCACTAGATAGTGTATACCCAAAGCATGTATTATTTCAGGTAGTTGTAGTAATGACAAACCATAGAACATCAGCGTACTTTTAATTTGAAGAGGGTGCTTCTGTAATGAAGACAGGAGCTTGAATATAACAGAGCAGTTTTGTGTCTAACAAGTAGCTTCTTTAAAAAAAAAAATTCTTTGAGATTTAAAAACCAAGTCTGAGGCATCATACATAAGCAAAATCTGTTACTATGGATTTCTTGGCAGTGTTTGTAATATAAATGTAGTTTTCCTTTTGTCCAAATGACCAAGAAAAATTGTATGCAAGTACACTTCTAGATGCAAAAGGTGCAGTCAGAGTCTCATCTGGGTTGTATGATACCCACTGAGATCTGCTTTAAGTTCTAACTGAGGTTTTTAGAAGTGTTTTCCTTCTGTTTGTACAAATTGTTTCTCACACAAATAGCATGCTTTCTAGTGGAAACTCACAAGGCTCTAGAGCATGCAAGCCTAATGCTTGCTCTTCTCCATGAAAACTTTAGAGTGTACCAAAAAATCAGTTACTCAAGAATTTATGAAAAGTGGAAAAAGTGATGTGAGTACAGCTGCAGGAAATTCATTTTATGATCTGAATAGCTGCTCAAGATTTTTTAATAATAACCACCTAGTTTTAATGAGGACATTTTCATATTGCTTATTCTATATTCCTGAATAACCACCTGATACTTTGTTTATTAGAAGTACTTGCAATATCATTTAAATGAAGCAAAACCGTTCATTTTCCTTCTTTTCCACCTCAATAAGATTTGCCTTTTTTTGGCTCTGAAAAGCCCATACACTTCTGCTAGTCAATCCTCTCAAAACACTGTGTGAAGATGTTCAGTAAATCCCAAATACACCTTACTACCCCACTAATGCCATCCATCATCGTTTGCTCTCCAATATCAATCTTCTCCTGTCTGTGTTTGCACTTGGTACCAGAAGGAGCTTGAGAAGGTGACCCACATGACTCCTATCTTAAGTTATCTGCTGTGGTCCCAGAAGTGATTAATGATCATATCAAATCTATCTCCCTGGTGCTGTTTTGTCCTTAAGGCTTCGGCAATTGCAGAGACTGACTAGAGATTCCAATCAACCATCTGGTGTCTGCCAACTGTAGTGTCTAGTCAGGTTACACTGAATGCAAAGAGAAATGTGTGTTGTATTTGGATCCTTAATACGCTCATCTCTTCCCATGGGCCAAGCAGAATATTAAGCGGTTGCAACTCTACAAGGCTGGGATGGCAGTGGAAGAAAACCTTAGATTTAAAAAGATTATTTCAAGACAGCTTTAAAGCTTGACTGAATGGAAGAGCTAGTATAACATAAGCAGCAGCTCTGTACTGGCAAAGGATGGATTTAATAAGTGACAGGACTTTTTCCATCAGGTCTTCGTACAATTTTATTTTTTAATTGTAATTTACCTATTTATATGTGATTAGAAAGTTGTTAGGGAGCTCATTTTTTTGCTTTGAACTCTGCTTGTCCTCTAAATAACAAAAAGGAAATACTAGAAGTCTGAAAAAGTCATTATATGCCTTTTGCCAAAATATTTTTCAGAGCAGGCTGCATCAATCTATGCCTTGCATAGACTGTTTTACTCCACGTATTTTGAGATGAGCCTTCCCCCCTGGATCTCTCCCTTTTCCTTTCTCCCCTCCCAAGGATACCACACAGCTGGAAATACAAATTCTTTCACCAGATCCAGTCTTACCACATTACTGCCACGTGAAAAGTACTATTAGTTATAAGCCCTTAATAAGTTTCTTAGTCAGCTGGTTTCCTTCTACCATGACAAATTTTATCAGGGACTTGCACAATCATAGCAGCCAAGTGCCTGAAGTGGCCATTTGGGGAATTATTTTTCAAAGGTGGCAACACTATCTGCCTTGGTACTAATGTGCTTCTAAGCAGAGGGCACTAAGGGTATGTCCTCCTTGGCATTTTGGAACCTCAGTGTCCCATCCTTGAACACCAGAAGCAGTCATTGCGTCCTTGAACCGCAATTTTCATAATACCACTCGCTCCTGAGTTATGTGCATCAGCTGTTCACAGGCTGATTTGATGGGTAATATCGCCCATGGGCTTGAAACTGGCCAGGAAAGTGCTGTGGGATTTTCATCATTTTCACTGATTGTGATATGAACCGTAAACTGGCATTATATTCACTATTTTGTTTCTACAGACTAAAAGAGCGGACATGGGGCAGCTGCCCTGCAGGAGACAGCAAGTTATCATGGACACATTTGATTTAAGCCAGAGGGAAAGCCAGGCTGGCCACAGCAGTGCTGGTCAGCCTGTGCGGGATGATGACGGCGTCTGCGGGCGTGCATCTTCACCTGTGCCCCCAGCCATCCCCTTCCCCTGGGGACAACAGAGTGGCAGAGGAGCTGCTGGCTCTGGAGGGATTTCGCTACATGCCCACCTACTTTCCAGCCTCCCAGGGCTGGGGCCGGGTCCCATCCTTCAACCCAGCCTGACCTTGAGGAGCAGAATTCGGCCATTAAGGCAGCATGATCTGATAAGGAGCCAAGGTTTGAATACCTGCTCAAACTGGTACAGAGGAAGGCTTTGAGCCTGCAGCTCCCAAGCCCCGCGGGAGCACCTCATTTACTTGCCTGCTCTCCATTCTGCCTCCCTCTCTGCCCCCGACTGAGATCTGAAATTTCATCCAACACCTGAGAAGTGTCTGGCCTGAGATTTGGTCTGAAAAATGTGCTTTCCTGCAGAAGCTGGATTTTTATACAATTACCTGCCCAGTCCTCCTCAGGTTTAAGACCACAATTAAAGCTCAGATTCCTGCTTATATCTGTTCTTCAAAATTTATTAATCAGTTTTGCCTTTTACATCAGGGTAAATAAGGAATATCTCTGCCTGTCAGAGGAAACGCAGTCCAGTGGACACACAAATGGAATAAGGATAAACAATTTCTCATCAAAATACAGAGGGAAAACACAGAGACATTTGCTGTTCCATTTGATACCATATAAATTCTCCTTTAGGACATACAGATGTGGACAGAGGCTGAAGTTCTGGATTGATTCTTATTTTGCTTACTCAGTTTGCCTGTCTCTTTTAATGAAAAATGCCTGCAGTGAAGTCTAGCTAGGAAAAAAAAAGTGAACTGATTTTTAACCGAGCACAGAAAATCATAAGAAATCAAGCTCTTAACTTCTGAGAGCAAGCTCCTCAACACCAGCATGTTGAGATCAGCTTATCAGACCTCTTCATTTGCTAGATTTTAACCAGAGCTGTCCATGTGTCGCACACTTCCAAAGCACAGCTTTGTCCAAAAGTAAAGCCCCAAAACAACTACAACGGCAACAATAATAAATCCTAGGGAGGCAGTTCAGACTATATTTACTATATACCATCTGCACCAAGCCCTGAGAGACATTATGTTCCACATTCCCTGTCTGTACTACGGAGAGCTTTTCTGATGTGTAAACCATCATTTATCTTGTCTTTGATTCCCTTCATGTGACCTTTTTCAGAGTATGGCAGTATAACATCCTCGCTATGGCAGGCTCTGAGACCATTTGAGGACAGGCCTCATAAAGTCTGCCTTTAACATTAATCGATCACTTTATTATGGAAGTAAATCAAAGCAGTTAAACTCAGGTCTTCTGGGAGTTGAAGGTCAAACAGGGAAAAACAAACTTTATTCTGGGAAGAACATAGAAAAATTCTTTCAGCCCCATCCCTTTGTTCTTTGCCTTAGAGGCATGACAAAAGCACGTACCAGACACACCATTTAGGGAAGCAGGAAAGCAAATATACGTTAATATACACATAGCATTTGTCTGCGTCTCATCACCTCTTCATCTCTTTATTCCAAGCAGTTTTGTAAAGCCTTTCTTTCGTGCCCTGGAAAGCAGAGGCTGGAGAGAGGGGGTGATCAAGGAGAGAATACAGACCCACTCGCCTTCCCAGCAGCTTGGCTGGAAAGGCAGAGGAAAGGAGGAGCAAGTGGTGCAGAGGAAGGCTCTAGCAGATCTGGTCTTTATTCACCATTGCCCCACACTGTACTTTCACTGATATATTTTGAGAAGTGCAGAAGGACCTCCACACCTGTGTGCAGAGTCCGCAGGAGCACGGGTACAGCAGTAGGTGCAAATGAATACACAAATATTTTCAGAGAGGAAATTCAGCTTAAAGAAGTTTTATAAATAACAAAATCTGCAACTTCAATCTTCCTTCACTCTGCAGGGCTGGATAAACAGACAGCCAACATTGCTTCTTCCCATCTTCTAGCTAGCCCGGAGAGATATCCCTCTCTGCTACAGCCAAGCTTCTCTGTGGTGCCTTAGACATGAGTGGCCTCAGCACTTCATTACTCTAACACTGTGTATCTTGAACTAAAACCATAAGATTTGAAAAAGTGCCACAAGACTGAGTGATAGGGCTGGGTGAGAAGGAGAGCCCAGAAGCTGCTGCTTCTCTGCGTGCCCAGCTCGAGGTGATGCTGATGCACAGGACTTGCTCCTTCCCCACCAGCTGCAGTGCCTGAGGGGCTGCCCACATCCCCCCAGCCCGCAGGAAACACCACCTCTGCTTGGCAAGCACATGTGAAAATTTGAAAAGCTGTCCCTTCCCACGTTGGCAATGGGACAAAGAGCAGTTGCACAGGCGAGGATGCCCCCCGAGCATGACAGCGAGCTGTCTGCCAGCCAAAGGCACACCAGCAGAGACTTTAACATCACCTTGGACCAGTCTCTAATTTCTGTGCCTCAGTTTTCCCTTGCTGAAATGAGGAATACCAAATATTTTTTTTCCTGTTTTTCCTGTTTCATTTGTATTGTCTGTTTTAAAGAAAAAAGTCCTCAGCTCTGACTTTGCTTTTAGCCTTGCATTCTTCAAGCCCTGTGATCTGAGGTTGAAGTGTTTCCTTGAACTGTTTTGCTTTTTGACTTACCTTGGATTTTTCAGGGCTTTACAAACACACAGGCACACCCAAATGACACAGGAGGGTGTTGGCCAGTAATGAGCTTTCTACTCAGGGGAACCTGCAGGTTTAATTTGTTTCTTTGTAAGACACAGCCAGTTTTTAAACACAGAGATTTGCTGTCATAGTAAGTAATATGAGTGCAAGCACTGATCAACTATTACTTATTGTATTTAGCGTGCTGAAAAGTGTGCCAGTCACTTTAAAGAACACATGTGCAGATGTTGCTCCTGTCCTGAAGTGTCCAAAATTTAAATATAGACACGTGATGACACAGGAGGGTAAAGCATGGCTAGGAGCAGGCAGGGTTAGGAGAGGCAAAGGTTACAAAATAAGATGATGCCACTGATCAGTTATGGAATGTTCTTATCTTGGCATCTCCATTAGAAACGTAATAAATAATAAGCTTATTTTAATGGGATTAGAGCAACGATTGACTCACAGACAAGGTAACCACTCAGGAAAAACGTGCATGTGAAGGAAGTGATTCCCAGTCCCAGGAAGCAAGACACAAGTGTTCATGGGCGAAATGACAAATAGACTATTGTAAGGAAAGCTGTGAATGGAGAGGGAAACATGGGTAAATTTATGATAGATCACAGAGACAGAAAAGCAGGCAAAGAAGAGTTATATAGAATATATGTATCTATTGTATCTATTAACAGAAGGCCGAGGAAGGAAAAAGAGCACTGTCAGCTTGAAATATAATACATTTCATGGAGTTATGTTTTCCTATTTTTAAGTGATTTAGTCTCTTTTTCTTTTATGCAGTGAATCATCTGAAAAGAACAGGGAAAGCTGACTGCACTATTAATTAGAAGGAAATTGAAATATAAAGTGCTATCACGCACACAGCACTAAAAACCTAGACTAAGTATACATATTTCCACATCTCTGTCAATTACAGTAGTATTAAAAGTATTACCAGTAGATAAGAAAAATCAGAAAAAATGTTTTCAGTATCACAGTGACCCTTTTAGGCCTGAAGTGCTGGGAAAGGGAGTTGACTCAAAGATGGCATGATGCTGCCAGTCAGTGCGAGAAAGGTAATTTTTCTGAAGAACTCTCTGAAATTCAGCCAGGTTGATTGAACAGCGCAGTGCGGGTCACCAGGTTCAAGAACAAGACTACGTGAGCGGTCACAGAGTGGTAACCATTACTCTAACCACAGACACAAAGGAAAACTGAGGCTGCCCTAAAAATTATGAGTTCTTAGTTATGGTTGTTTCTGATGGGAGGCATCCATAGCATCAGAGATGGGCTCCTGTCCTAAGCTGAGCATGGGAAATGCAATGTCCATTTGAAATAAAGCAAGGGTCCAGCTCCAAACATTACAGCTGACCCCTCTTTTGAGACAAGCGCAATAGGACACTTTGGCTCCAAATCCCCCCTCGCTTCCAGCAGGAACATCAATCTGAATCTGAATGCTGTGGCTGGGGCCCATATCTCTTAAAAGGAATTCTGGTTTGGACAGGCATTCAAATCCCAAACGATCTGAACCTCTGGGATACGCCCAATTGAGTTGGAAATATTTATAGAAGGATTTCCTGAAAAATCTTGGTGCCTTCTAATTCTTAGTAGGTCAAGGAAACAGAGGACTGAATATTCTAATATTCCCATCCCACTGACAACCGCGAATTCAAGGGTCCAAGTAAAAGACAAAAAATATGGAAGATTTTGTCTGAACTGTCTCAAACCTCAGCAAAAGGTTCTGCTGGGTTTTACTTTGTGTATTTGAGTGAAAACTTGACTTATTATTTCATCCCAACGGACTCATACACTATGTTAACAGTCAGTCAGTGTTGGAGTGCTTCCCTCTGTATTCACATGTGCATGTAAATAATTCCAATAATTTCCCCAGATGCAAATTCCACCTAATGGTTTGTTTCTAACTATAATGTTTGTCTCTGTGCACACTCCCTCCCCAACATGCCATTTCAGCGATATGATTTTTTTTTTTAATCTTCTTGCAAACTGACAATGAAGATACATTCCCAGGTTAAAAAAGAAAATGACCGAGTTTTTCCATTAGGATTCCCATCTGAAACAGTCCTCTCTACCTGAAAGGTATAAATATGCATCTATCTGGCTGAGCTAAAACCTACTCAGCATTCAGTATGTGGCTGTTTCACAAAGAAAGACACAGTGTTATTTTGTCTAACCACTCACAGTCCTGACTCCTCAGATTTCAGTGTCCCCCACACTGCTAGAGGCCAAATCCTGAACTTACCGGTAAATCTTTTAAAAGATGATTTCCGCTGTATTTGCATTTAGGTGTTCAACTGGACTGGTGGCCACTACTCTTAAGAGTATTTACAATCTTTATATAGCTGATGTGTGACAAAACATGCTCTTTGTCTGCTGCTCTTTTACATTTGCTAAAATGCTTCTGATTTGCTGGATGAAGCTTAATGAGCAGAATTCATTGACTTTAGGGCATAACTTCTTATAAAAGCAGACAGATTTATTAAAATGCTAGCACTCTAGATAGGAAAACTAAGCTTAAACGGTGGCTTTGAGGTTGGCAGTCCGAAATGACAACACTTGCAAATGGACCCACTTATACACCTATGTGCTGTAGCTCCACTGGAATAAAATATGGCCAGGAGGGCTATTTTCATGATATACTGCATTCATAATCAATTTTTCTATAATCTGTTCCTCTACTTAAAAAATAGAACCTTTCAGAAAATGTAAAACACCATTGTTTAATGAAAAATATATAATAACTAGCTTGGCAAATGTTGTATGTGAAATTTCAACAGAAACCATAAATTATATTAAATGCCCAATAAAAATGTTCAATCAAAAGCTCATTTTAAGATACATTGTTAATGAACTGTATGAAATGATGCTTAATCAAAACCCGACACCTTGCAGGGGAGAGAGATTCCACAGGACCTCAAGAGCACTATTGTTCTGAACAAAAGATAACAATAGAACGGGGTAATTAATAGTCTGCACCTCCATGGCATTCTCCAGGGAATTCCAATTTCTAAATGAGCTCCATTGTTTTTCAAGAAAGCAGAAATTATGCTGCATGATACCGTTAATGCCTTGAACTTGATCAAACATTAAGACATCATTTGTCAGGCAGGTTTTGTTTGCTCTGGAGTTTTGATCATTCCCCCGTTAAAGTTATTGTGTGAAAAAGAGAAGAAACTTTTCCTGTAAAAGCTTATTTTGCAAAAGCAGTGCAGTGTCCTTATCTTGTCTGCCTGTAATTTTGTAATGCTCAAATTACATCAAACAAGTTAAAGAAAACATCTAGGAAGAGTTCTTTACCGTAGCAGTATTAGTAAGAGGTTCAGTGTGGGTAAATCGATATGCACAACAGATTTTCTTATTTGGTTCCCTTTCAATTGGCACCCTGTAATGAGCATGTCATATTCATCATATATAAATTTCTAAATTTTCCTAGCCAAAGATAGAAAATGTTACTCTTTCTAGCAGAGCAGAAGAGGGGGGGTAAAGTACTACAAGGACAGCGTACTGAAATACTCAAGTCATCCTAATTACCGTCAGTATTTACAGTTGTAAATAGTTTCAAATTCAGTTCTGTGTATATTTTTTCCCCTCTTAAATCTTCCTTCCTTGGAGCAACTTGGAAACATTCATTTTCTAGCAATGCAATTTTTCAAAACAGTCATAAGCTGCTATTATTATTAATCACGATATTCATGTTAGTACAAAGATGGATTTACTGAAGAGCAGAGGAAGATGTAGCCCCCTTCCCTTCTCTTCATTGCCGCCTCCCACTCTGAGCCATGTTCCTGCTCACTCAGCCTGCAATGCTTAGGACTAGAAAAAAACACAGACATACCATCACCAACAATGCCTGAGAAAGTACTAATGCCTTGAAAGTTATGTTTCCTAACAGGAAAGTCAAGTTTTTACACGGGACTCGTGCTCCCCTGAGACCACCGGCAGCTGACCAGGTTCCACAGAGAAGCTGGGGTGCAAATTTGTAGCATGCCAGCGGTGCTGTGGGTGCTCCTCACACGTGTGCTCGCACCCAGCGGGTGTCTTTCCCTTTCCCTTGGGGTCCCCACACATCCCCAGTCACTAACAAGAGACTGACTGACACGCCACAAATTCACGCTCCTGCTTCTTTATCCCTGGCAATGTGTCTACATCCTTAAGCACTTTTGAGAAACTGTCCCACTGTCACGTAAGTGGAGCAACTCCATTTGATGGGGTGGGAAGTGAGAAAGCCCCTGTGGAACATACCTTCTTCTGGGGACTTCCAAGTTGCCCGTGTTATGAAAACGCATGCGAAAAAAATGATTTATATTAGAGACAGTTAGATGTGAAATGTTCCTACTATGAAAAGCCCCTTTTAATGCATTTTCTGCTGAACTGGAGACAGCTGTACCGAAATGAGCAAAACAGGCGGAGCAAGGAGGCTGTGAAGGGTATTGTATGGCTACATAGGACAGCTTTCTGCATGTCTCGGTGCAGAGAAATAGTTCAGATCATCGGGATGTAGATTCTGCTGACAGAGGCATTACTATGTCAATGCTACATAACATGTAACATGTAAGTAGTAGTGGTCTTATTTTTGTTGTTTCCAGCAATGGGAACGGGACTTTGGGCCCCCTTTCTGAAGACCCCAGCATTGGGCTGACACATACAGAGGAGCTGCTTCTTCCATCGGCTGCAGATGCAGCCTGGGTCCGGGCCCGAAACTCAGTCCCTGCAGGGAAAGGGGCTGGCTGGCTCCTCAGCTGCTGTAACGTGCACGTCAGCAGCTCTGCGTTGCCAGAAGGGCTGTTCCTACCAGTGTTCGGGGCCTTTATTCCACAGTCAAGTGCAGGCAAATGAAGTAAAACTATGTGGAAATTCAGGAAATACAGATTAAGCCAAGGAATCACTGCATTCATCAATCTTTGTGTGTTTTCTGAAAAAAATTACTTTTTTTCTTTGCTTTTGCTCCATATAAATGAATGTATGTACACAGAGTACTGTGAAGAGCTTAGATATGCAGCCAACATAAGATGCAAAAAAACCCCCTGATGTGGCAAGGGAGAACACCAGATCTCTCATATCTCAAAGCTGTCCTTTAACCACAAGACCACCTTTCTGTTCTATCCAGTTATCAGTTCCAGCTCTTTCCCTGAAATTTCTACACAGTAAATGTGGTCCCATTGCTATCTTTATTCCTTAAATATCTACTATAATTGCTCTTTATATTTTCTAGGCAATGTTCTTCCCAACTAATCATTTAAACAGATTTTCAAATTATTTTTCTTTCCGGTAATGAACGCCACTATACTTTGTCTTATTTTTAATTTCAGATATGATGTACTTTCCTCTTCCATTTTTTAACCTTTACTTATGATTTCTTTTTCATACCTTGCAGCATCTTATAAAATATAAAATAAAAGAATGTAATGAAACATTCAGAGGTTTCTTCTCCTTGTGGGTTTTAGGAGATGCAACATTGCGCTGAAGTTCCAGCCAACCTGCATTTTATTACTTCCAAGAAAGTGCAAAGAATAACAATAAACACCTGCCTGCACTTGTAAGCTGACAAATAGAACGTGCTCAAAGTTCCTCTCACCTCAATTTTGAGTCACAACGGGATGCCTCCAAGGCAGGGATGTGGACATTATGATATGTTGTCATTCTTCTTTGCATATGGAAGTTCCCCAATCATTAATTTAAATATACAGTGCTCATACAATCTTGACTGATTACTGAAGTGGACCAAAAGCTCTTGCATTCTTACCAGAACGATTTGCTGCTGCCACCAGAGCCCCAACTAGCCATGCTCACTTTTGTTTTTTTTTTTTAAGGAAACACATACTGTGGTTTAGTGTCTGTGGTTGTCTGGGCCTCTGCGGTGATTTCACAGCACACTTTCCCACCTGTCTTGTTCCACTCCCTTTTTTCTGCCCATCAAGATCTTCATTACAGCATTCTTTCTCTTAGTCATATGCATTTCTTCTAGGTTACATGAGCTACTTACGCCAACCAGGAAACTAAATGAGATGCCATCAGAAAACTCTGGTTCTAAGCAGTTCTCTCCCTCTTCCTCAATTGCTTAGGATGGCTGCTTAGGATGAGCTGCTGCTTACAAGTATACCTGTGCAGACAAAGCAAAACGTGACAGTAAGCACCACTGTACATGATGCTGGGAAGTACCACCAGGGCACCACTCTCCACAGAAAAGATGGGTCTGCAAATGAAGGACTCTGGGAATTAGTTCTGGGAACACAGCGCTTCCCTGGGAAAAGGAGAGTTTCTGGATGTTTGAAGAGTGATACTCTGAGAGTCTCCTGGAATCAAAAGTGAAAAGGGGAAATGGTACTGGCTAGTCTCTTTTTCTGAAGTACAGAAAGATATTTAGATGTGTATATTAGCTGAAGAGAAAAAACAGCTGGTGACATACTATTAGTAGGCTTTTTAGTGATGGTGTGCTATTAATCGGCCTAATGTAGACCATGGCAGGGGGGTTGGAATGAGATGATCTTTAAGGTCCCTTCCAACCCAAACCATTCTATGGATCTATGATTGTATATTCTTGTCATCCTAAAGGTAATCCTAATGTTCAAAAGAGTCTGTAAGAGTGTAAGATTTGAATGAACCTACAAAATACTTCAGAAGAGAATTAATGTTCCTAGGTAAAATTTGTGCTTTTACTGATATATATGAAATGTTGGTCACAGGGGACAAGTCCCTTGAAAGTTCATGAGTCAGTCATGAGCTACATTCCGTTTGAAATAAATCAAGGTTCAAATGCAATGGATTTAAATATGCCACTGTTAAAACACGTAGAATGGAACACAATTCCACTGAAAATGCAAGTCTAAACAGAAGACAACACTTCACTGAGTGTTTATGCAGATTTAAAAAAAAAATCTATGCCAAAAGCTAGCAGACAATGAAGCTGTAAACAAAGAGAAGAAGCAGTGGGAAGCATGTGAAACCACAAAACACAGATGAATGTCTAAAAAAAGACTGGCAAATTGGAAAAGTACAGATCTCAGAGAGTCAATACAGTGGACTCAGGGTCACAGTACAGAAGGAATGATGCAGTGGCCACACAGTGCTGCATGAATAGAAATAATAGAAGGTTCAGCTATAATAGCACAGCGTATTCACAAAGGTTACCAGCACGGAGAAATGACACCAGAATAAACATTAGTTGATATTTAGCGCACACATTATTTTAATATCCATAAAGATATTTGAACAGGTAAAACTATCCAAGCTTACCACAGTCATTGTCTAAAAACTGGCCTCATTTTGCAGATTAGTCACGAATGTGCAAGATGTGTGTATGCATTAAAGCAGATAAAATATTTACAATTCTAAATTGCAGATACAATGTCCCACTACTGCTTGCTTTCAAACCATGCCTGAATCTTAAATTGATCATGTAGATATTAAAACTGGGAACCATCTGACTTCCAGCGCTACCAGCATTAAGCCAGAAGATGTAATGGAAGGATACAGAGATTCATTGCATAAAGCCCAGCAGTTTCCTGGGGAATACAAGATTAAAGTGAATCCTCCACTATGAGCACCATGAAATATCCCTCTTGCACTGAGACAGATTGGCTAGCAAGATTCTTTGAGACTAAAAAACATACAAAAGCTCCATGCCAAAAATAGGAAAAGGCATGCATGAGAGAGCTGTAACTGCATCTAAGTCCATGATCGAGAACATGACTAAATGACTGTATCTGATTGTATATACATTTATATATGCAGTTTAGGCTATACTAAATATTTCAGATGAAGGATGTAAATACAGCTCTAGTTTATTGTTCTGGGTATTACACATTCTTAAATCTTATTGCTTGTCTGCATTGAGTCTATAAATTTCCTTTGACTGCAGTGCACTTTCCAGAGGACACCACGTTTCAGAGACATACAGTTGTGGCAAAACCACCCCTTTTTTTCCACTCCCATGCAATGACTCTTGGTAGCACACCTTCTGTCATCAGACGAAAGCACCCTCAGCACCCTCATTTTTCCCCAGGAGCATACATATATGCAGTTATCATTTTCCTTTATGATAATTTAACTAGGCTGAGCTCTTTAAATTTCTTGTATTATTTACAAGGACAAGCTGAGCCATACCATATAGCACTTGTCGCCATCATAAATGAAACTCCTGCAGCAGGATCCTACCCTTATGTAAGTGAAACCAGAAACCACAAACACAAGCTCATTCCATGATAAAAGCAAGGATAAATAGCAAACTCATTTACATAAGGGCTTGGGACTAAATGGGTCCAAGAGGGCAGTCAGTAATTGATATAAACAAACCTCCAATTCTCAGGAAAACATGCGGTGCAACAAAGAGGTATGCCCAGGACATTTCAGCTGTTCTTCCATCAGCAAAGTTATGCCTGAGTTTTGACTAAAACCTCATTAAATTTGGCAAGGCAATGTCCAGTCTCCAGAGAATAATATTATGACTATGGAAATACAGCAATGGAGATACAGGAATGGAGAGAAACTCAGATTCAGAGACGGATACGCCAGCTGCTGGCACCTGAAACAGACTGTGGCAGAGCATAATAACACAGACAAGTCACTTGAGGCAGGTGACGAATGCAATATAACTAAGGGTTTCATCTAAGCCAGATCATCAGTTATGTCTGTTTCTAGATATTTTCTTTGGGCATTAAGCAAAATAAATTCTGTGAACATTGTATTGCCAAACAGGAATGCTTCCTCAAATCTGTGCTAGTTCCAAACATAACAGTGATGGATAACAAATTGATCTATATACATGAAAGACTGGTTAGTCCATGATCACTGAAAGATCATGTAATCATTCATATTGTACGCAAAATACAAGGGTAGTCCCAAAATGTACTCTTCTTACTTGTATACAAATGCATGAATAGCTTTGCCAGTCTGTATATATTAACTGAAAATACCAACACTAAACTGCCTACTGAGAATTTGCTTGGGGCTGGGAATAGAAGAATACTTTACGAGCTTAAATTACAAGCTTATATTAATCCATGTACTTCAGATTACCTTTCATGAATCTTTATCTTCAGATTAGATAAGTTTTGTCTCACTCTGAATTTTTCTGCTTCAGTCCATAAAGAAATGAAAAGATACAGGAAATCTCTGTTACCATTTTGTGTTGCTTGTACTCTGAAACCACCTAAAGGCTTGAATATATGAATATTTGCTCTGAAGCTGACATTAAATGTTCCTGTTGAAAGGTAAAATGTAGTGCACTGAAATATTAGCAGAGCACTGTCTAAAACCCACCTTAATTGTAAATTCAAGGGGTTTGCTCTCTGAAGCAGGCCCTGAGCTCCTGAAGCAATGATAATTTGGACCAACGATGGAAGTGGGGAGAACAGAGGTTGTGAGTAGGTAGGGGGTGCAGTATTTTGGGGGATCACTAGATGGTGTTATGGCTGACACAAATATACCACTGTCAGTTCTGCTTAACCAAATGCAGGGTGAAAATCTTCATTCCCTGCTGTGGGACCTCTCCTTTTAGAAGCAGTGTATATTATTAGTAAAACCTTCCTATCACAGCTTTTTTGACTAGAAATGATTTCTTAGCTATAGTTATTACCCCCAGCTAGATCTACATTTTAAAATCTAAGTCTAGACTCGTAGACCTTTCTTCTGGAGTGCCAGCAGATGGGGACGTGCCGCCTGCTCCCCTTCCAGGCTTCACATCCTCGGAGATACCAAGTTCCCCTGAGACTTTAATCCGAAAGGTGTCCTCATTCCCAACCATTTGTGAGTCCAGACAGATGTGGCTCCAGAAAACGGCAGTGGACATAAATGGTGTTACAACACACAGGCCCGTCCTCCACTGCTCATCGCCAGCCCCTGGCAAAGGTGCTGTGCATGTGGGAGCTGCATGGTCTCCTCCAGACGAGACAACACGGGTTATCAGCGGCTGGCAGTTTAAACATGCGGCAATGACAGAGGAGGAGGTGATAGCTTTGGTCAGGGAGGTGATGGGGAGCTGCAGCAATGGGAAACTCCAGAAGAAGCTCTGGAGATGGCATCTGGCTGCTGCCCCAACAGCACAGGGGCCTGAGCAGCTCCTCGCTGGGGCTCCTGCATGGCCATGAAGCCAGGGCTATGGTGCACATCCCTTGACTTACATGAGTTTCACCTTATGCACAGTTCCAGCTACTGCAACAATATATTACAGATGTCCGCCCGTGCCCTGGACTTTGCTGCAGGGATTCATTCTTTAGTTGTTCAACTGCACCAAAGACTTTTTTGTTCGAAGTTTGTTGTGTCTTTGTTGTTTCTGCTGGTCAGGACTGTCCTTCTGGACTGGTACAGAGAATGAAAAGAGAGGAATGCAATGTATTGATTTTTTAAAACATATTTATGATGTCTTTCAATATACTTTAATAAAAGATACTACATCAGAAGATCAGGGTTTGCTTTTCATTCCTTTCACAAGACTGAGAACTTGCCACACTCTTTACAATAAGGGCAGTGATCAGTCTTCCTGCTTCTGCTGCAACAGTTCCAAAATAATTGGTTGGTTTTATTACTTGATCAACAGGCAGGGTATGAAATATGCTATGAGGAAACAAAGTTTCTGGCAATATATTTATAAATGTTTTAAATACATCTTTAGAATGTTTTTTTTTTCCAGTTCTTTAGCATTGTTCCAAAATGTTTCTCCTTCATTGTTACCACAGAAATGCACGTGCTTACCTTGAATATCTCATTATGATCTTTCGTACAAAGACCTTCAGGAGTTTAAAAGGAAAAAAACTCTCTTATTCAAAATAATCTCATCTCAGTAGACCATTTTCCTGTAGCCAGTCTGGGTGCAATGCGAGTGTTTTGCAGGTGCATTCTTGCTGACCTTGGATATAGCAAATAGGTGTAAATGACATTCAGGCCCCTCTGCTGCTGTCATTATGGGTTCTTTGTTATACTGCAGGAGTCACATTAGCATTACACTGAGAGTACAGTATTGCAGGTGAAAGAGAAAACTGAACCTCATGGATATTACAGTATAACAGCTTTGGCTCAGACTCCTGAGGCATTGAGCCAAGCGATAACAAAATGTATGTTAAATTAAATACAAAAAACCTCCTACATTAGCATTAAGGATTTGACTTACACTCCTAAGAAAAAAATGTTCTAAGTTAAGCCTGCTTCTGTCTGAGTTTGGAATTAAAGCAATATAGGCAATTTAAACTTTCAAAAAATGGACAATTGTTTTGCTTGGTTTTGTGCTGTGGGTTTTTTTTAAAAATTCTGCTTTGGATAGTTTGTAAGCAACATATACTAGATTTTGCTTTTAAGCCTTTATTTGTTTGATCATAATAATTTTTTCAGACAGGAAAATTAAGAGTCCAACCTATAATTGTTGTAAGCAAAATCAGTGGACTTTGAAGCAGACCCTGACAATCCGGGAATATAAGTGAAACAAAATTTTGCCAAATGCGTGAAAAGAGGACATGCTGGAAGATGGTTTCCAAAAAAACCTTTTCACAAACTTGTTCAAGTTGCACTAATTTCCAGCATTGCATGCAGCCATTGTAGCCTCACATTTTTTACAGTAAGACATACAATTTTCCAATTGATAGATTCTTGCTTAACCATATAATTAATTAGTAAACTTTAAAAAATGAGCTTATGTATTAAAAGCCAGGGAAATTATTAAGCATATACAAGTTCCCCTGAGAAGAATGGAAGGACTTACGTGAGCAAACCACACAGTATCTACGCTTGTTGCAAAACTGAACTGTTTATTTGACCTGCCATTTGTTTTTAACCATAGTCACATGCATATAGCACGAGTAATCCAGATAGCAAGGTTTGACTTGGAATATAAAAAAGGGGCTGCTAAGAAGTCCCTCCTCTCCTTCAAAAGATAGAATGAAGAAAATACCAAAAGCTACGTAGTAATCTGTTCTCCTGGTGGCAGGGAAGGAGCAGGACTTTAAGTCATTCTTCAACCACAGGAACGGAAAAAACAAAACAGGATGTGATCAAATTATAATTCTAAACCTGATTTTTTAAAAATATTCTTAGCTTCTTTTTTATTAATTACCAGATCTTGTGAACCGTTACATATGTCACAGAAACGAGTCAGACAAGATGTTTGCTTATAATTAAACTGGTAAAGAAACATTGAAATAATGTCGCAGTTCAATAAAAATTAATAAAAATGAAAATAGAATACATGTATTGACAACAAATAATGTGAACATGCTTGAAAAATATAAGGCAGGAGTCAAAAAGGCCACTGAAAAACCTGCAGCTTACTGATAGCCTGAACAGTCCTGCATGTAGTGAAATGCTTACCTATAACCTCTCTTATGGAAATTTATGTTTCTGAAACTTATGGAAAATGATCTTAGCTTAAATTGAAATTGTTACATCCACCAGGAGACAAAAGAGCTCATGGGGCTTCCTTTGTTTATTTCTTATTAACTGAATTCTAAGTAGAAATGAAAAAGGCTGACATTTATTAAAAAAAAAAAATCAGATAGGAATTAACAGGAAGACAGATGAGTTTCAAAACAAAATCAATTTCTTATTGATATTGATTAACATAATTCATCACAACATTGTATACATCTTCAAATTAGTGAAATATGAAAAGGAAGACTTCTCTCTCAATATTTTTGCTCTTTAATTTGCTTTTGCTGAGTGTCACAAACTCTCAAAGGTGAGAGAAAAAAATAATTCTTCCTAACCAACAGTCTGTTTCTCCAATTGATCTTTGCTCTCTTTTTTTTTTAATTGGGACCAACCAGCAGACAATAAAATGAAAGTCAATAAACAGGTCAGCTCCTATCCATCCCTGTGGACATTCCTGGTTTTGTCTAAAAAACCCAAACCTCCAGTCATACAGCAAATGTTCTGTCAAAAAAATAATGATCACAAGTTATGAAAAAAGATTGAAGAAGCGGTAAGAGACTCCGAAAAACACTGTTTCTCCTTGCAACAGAAAATTTCAGATTGGTCATTGTGAAATGAAAAGGCAGCAGGTCTTTTTCATGTACTATGCACAATGAGAGGCAGAACCAAGCACCTGAGCTTGAAGCTGTCCTGGTGGTACCTTGGGCTCATTGTCCATGGTTACATTCTCATGCAGGGGAGAGGCCATGGGCAATCCATGGGGTTTTGTCTGTTTTTATAAATGCCAGCCTTTTAACCTCCAAGTGGTTACCACCCTGGTATAAGCACCTCAACAGCATGTGGTCCAAATACACATTGAAGGTAAATTTGCATTGACATTTCATAATAATCAACAAAAGCTTCTAGCTCCAGGGAAGTGATGGCGTGCTTAGGTGAGCTCATGTTCCTAGAGCAGCCTGGTTCAAGGTCCTCTGACATGTCCTAGGGCATGTTTTAGATGCTCTTCTGCATTTACTGTCCTTGTGCCACAGCAGCTACTGTCCTTGTTCGTGCTGATTAGTGTGTGGGACAAGTCCATCCGCTGTGCGCTGAGTCAGTCACTGCATTAATCAGAGGTTTTCTGCCTCTTGGCTCCTCCCGGCAAGGAGGCTGGAAACACACTTGGTATCCTTGAAACTGTGATCCAAGATGTGAACAGGATGTCATGCTACTCATGCTCTTAATACACCGATGCATGAGTCTCTTCATAGCATCTGCCGCATATGAAGATCCCTTTTCACCCACGTGCTTACACTGAGACAGCACTGATGTCTCACTGATGCAATTTCTCTAGAACCAGATGAAATGCACTGTTTGGCTGAAGGAAGCATCTTGGTTGCCAGCTGATTGACAAGTAGCACTGACCTACAAAGTCGCAAATAGGCCTTTCTTGTGCTCACGTCCTTTTCCCTCCATCTATGAGTCCAAGGTGATGAAATAGTTTAGGCAGACAGTTAAGGAAAGCTTCTGGTCTTGAGCAGATTTTTTTCTAGGTTTCCAGAGTTCTTTTCTACAGTGATTGTTTAATCATTTATCCAAAATAAGGAAGGGACAGACATTTCCAAAACTGAACGAAAGGCATCATTGAATTTAGAGTACAGCATACACAGACTCTTGTTCTGAACAGGTAGAGTAGGATGCGAGCTCACTCCAAAAAGTGCAGGTTTTGGGTAGGTGCAGCCCCCGGGGAGCTGCTGGGTGGTTGAGTTTGAGGTCCCTCTCAGCCATTGTATGTGAGCTGTAGTGGGGAGCTTGGGGTAGAAATATGTGTCTTTGCGCAGGCAGAGCGACATCAGTGTGAAGTCTCTCATTCCTCCTCTAGCCTTCTCAGGTTCTTCCCCAACCAATATGTCCTTAATTAAAGGAGAGGCTTTGAGTAGCTTCAACTACAAGCTTTAGACTGGCCCAGGAGGCTGTTCAGCTGAGTCACATCTCTAGGCTTTCTCACCATGCTCAGCAGTCGCTCTTGCAGGGTATAACATGCCAAGCACAATCAGTTAAACTAGCCACAAGGTCTTATGAGCGATGATCAGGCTCTTTCCACGTTTTCTTTCAGCAGTAACAGCAGTGTGAACAATCTTGCCAAGAGGAGGTGGATGAGCTGCACAACTTTAAATTGCTGCTGATTAATTATTAATTCTCCAAGAGGCTTCTGGGAGTTGAAAGTTGGAGAGGAGATGTAACCTCCAAACATCTAGGGATCATTGAAGAAAGACTCGTTCCTGATAGGGACAGTGGGAGAGACAAGATTAGGAGAAAAGTGCTGACCTGGGGGCAAGTTGAGCACATCTTGCTTTCCTGGAAGACTCTGAATTTGCCCGAGTTGTATGCAACCGTATAAAAAAATGAGCCTTACAGACGTTGGCCAGGAATGATGCTAAACAAATCCTAACATAATTCTCTTAAAAGACTACTGTGTAATTGCCTGTTTCCTCCTTAACAGTTGCCCAGTAGTCCCCCAGGTGAACACAGTCAGAAGCCCGCTTCTGTGAAAGCTGTCCATCAAGGCAGGCTGGCCCTACTGGCTCAGATTCAACAGCCTTGAGTTCTGCATTCATTTGCAACAGGAGAGAATAAGGTTTAGCCAAACAAGGCTGACTGCAGCAGCTCCGGTAATCCTGCCCTAACCGATGCTAAAATAATGGCCTGCATGAAAATGCCAGCCCTTGCAGGCACAGGCCAGAGTATTAAGACTTAATGCTTGGTGAGCACTAGGCTGAAGGAATTCGAATTAAAAAGGGCTGGAAACTCTCCATTATCATCATAACTGAGTGTGTGTGTGGGTGGGGGGGTCCTAACTGATCTGATCACTTCCTACCTCAGCACCCCCAGGCTCAACTTGTCTGAAGCCCTCATTAAGACAATGGGTCTGATGAACTGCATGATGAATTAGAGAATTAGTATCTTCCAATGAAGATTTCAGGGCAACTAGGTACATTAGCAAATTAATTTGGTACATTATTTGTGCCAGATCCTGTATATTTCCATCAGCGCATCAGAAATTCTGTTCAAGCCCTGCTGAAGGTAGGGCTTTCTAATACATGGTAGGTTACTTTCATATGGTGATGCATCATTTAAAGTTGATGCAGAAGTTACCTGTGCAGCATGGAGAGAGACAATGGAGTTAATGCAGAAAATCCAGATTTGCCACTAATGTGGCATAACTTCACTGTGTTCACTGTGTGATCATAACTTCACTGGAGCCCTCTAAAACAAAGGCAGCTTTAAAAATCCAGATCACAAAGCCACACCCAGCACTAGCTTTCATCCTCTACACAATGAGCCACTGTCATCCTCTCATCATACCCAAAGAAGAAGAGAGGAAAGGGGAGCTCTGGTTGCAGAACAACACTTGCATTTGCTTAGATATCCCCAATCTGGGGAGAGATGGTAGGTTTCTATACATCAGCACATTCATTTCTTTACCTTTCCAGAGACCCTGAAAATAGAAATGTCTGTGTACTGGTTTGTACAGGCACTGTCTCAACCCTAGCATCAAGATTTCAGGGTTGGCTAAACAGTAAGTATAAGGCTTTGTGAATTTAAGCTAGAGGATATAGCTACTAAAGGAAATGTTCAAAATGCATTCGAAGAGGTGGTACAAACTAGTTGTACAGGCTAAGACCAGTAAAGAATAAATAGCATTTCTCTTAGAGTATTCATGGCTAATAGCTGAATCAATATTCCAGTCATAACAATTAATTTGACCAGGCCAAGTCAAGTGGTACATCTGACCTGTGGCTCGAGAATTGCGCAGCAATAAAACTAAGAGCAGCGGCTACTGGGTGAGGGAATTCATGGTCCTGGTCTGTTCTGTCACTCACCCTGCGTAATGGGAATCACTCCTATGTAGAGGGTCTTTCCTGCCTATCAGGATGAATTTAAGATCCTGCACATCTGCAGAGCAACTGAAGGCTCGTTTACAGCAGAGGTAAGCAAAAGACAGAATAACAGATCTTCACTGCAGCCTCAGATAGCTATCATGGGCTGCCAGTGAGCTGCCACACCCCAGTTCAATCTCTTCTGCCATACCCATGCCTGGTTGTCAGCCATGTTTGATAAAGCATGCCAGAGCATGCAGGCATATCCCTCCTTCAGTTGTGCCCTTACAGCTTGGTGTGCAGCTACTTCCCTTTACATGGCCAGCAAAACGTTGCAGGTTGTAAATCAGCAGCTTTTTTTATATACCTGTTGGCTGTGCGCAACTTCTCTGAGCCTCCCAGCCACATGTGGTGGGACCAGTCAGCTGGGGAGCTCCCCCAGCCGCACCATGTAGTGCCCAGCAGAGTTGGAGAAATGTCAACTCTGCAGAATGATCTGATAGGACAAAATGACTCACTTTTGGCACAGGTGGAGTTTGGGGTGAAGGCCTGAGTGATTTGCTTTGCACAAACCCAAACAGAGTCTAATGTCTTTATAAATCCCCTACGTGTTTTTAGATCTGATGAAAGTTAAACTGGCAATTCAGCAAAGGTAAAATTCATCCATGTGCAGGGGAATTGTATGAGGCCGTGTGCCTTACATGCCAGAACATGGCTTCAGTGAGACTCAGAGGTACGCTGGCCTTTTCTAAGCACTCTGCCCAGGGAGGAATTCCTCCCTAAATGAACAACAGCTCTCCAGTAAGTAAAACCTTCCAGAAATAGCTTGCATGACTGATGTATCACATGGTACATCATGTACTATATTTCCCCCCCAGGTAACCTGCCTGAACAAAGACTCACTTTTGTCCTCAAGTTCTTTTGCCTCCTTCTGTGACTTGTATCGCTCATTCTTCAGCAATGCCCTCCATGCTGGAGAGACGCCATGAAACCTTGCTAAATTGTGCAACGTTGTCAAAGAAATTTATGGTACAATATTTCGTTTTCAGAAGGCTGCTCCTCCCATTTCTGCTTTAGCAAAGAATTTACTCTGGCCAAGGTCATGTGAATTTCAGCAGTGGGGATACCTGACTGACAGTCTACCTCAGCATGCTCCAGAGATGTATTGCCTTTCAAAATACATGACAACAATGTATTAAACCCATATTCAGCCTCCAGCTTATTAATTCCAGGTTTGACTAGGTTTGCACGCTATACAGAAAAAACTTTGGTAGTTGCTCCAGAAAAAAAAAACATTGATAATTCAGAATAGAAGCATGAATCCATATCAATCACTCACATAGGTTTATACACAGATAGGTGTGTGGGAAAACTGGAAGAACTCAATCAAAACTGATGTGGAGAAGAAATGACTGGCTATATTGACAATGAGGGATAATCGCTATAGAGATACATGCCAGGAAGACTTACAAAAGGGAACCTCAGAACTAGTGACATAATTTGAATGAGAAATGTCTCAGGAAAGCTTAAATGTCATTGCTGCTCAGGTTGTCAACAGTAGTTCTGTCATTTAGGTAAATGCTCCATTACTTTATTACAAGACATTAATTACTGTTCTTGTATTCTAAATACGGTTTGCTCTTTGAAGCTCAACAACCAAGTGACCCATTGTTTATGAAAGGTACAATGGCAGCATAATAGCACACTAGCCAAAAAAAAGTCTTACTATTGAGATGCATTCATGGAACTAATACTGGACAGCCATGCATGGTACTTCATTAATATGTCAGGTCCGTTGTTTTCCATCTTCAAACAAGTATGAAGATCAGCCTTACTCCATACATCAAGGGCATAACTGCATTTCTAAAGATTATGGAAAACTGACTAAAAAACAATGAGCATTTGTTCCAGTAATCTGCCAGGAGGGATGCATTATAGGGCTCCTAGCCCTCCAGAAGAGGGATTTTATGGAGGAATTGCAATCAATATGCTTTTCAAAAGTAGGCTTCGTACCTTGACAAGTACACCTTAAAAGAGAGATCACATCAGGTAGCTGTCCAACCCAGGCTTCCTTAAGGACATTAATTCACAAACCTATTTTATAACTGACAGCTGAACCGTGAACTTTGGGTTTTTTGCACAGTATGTGAGATTGTTCTCCCAAACCCCCAGACGATGCAGTGGAAAAAAACTGGAAAATGCAGTTATACTTCAGTCCCATCACATGACTTGTTTGTTCTTGACCCCAAGTTCACATTCAGCTTAACTAAGAAAATGAAACAGATATATAACAAGGGAAATGGGACTGGGGGCGGGGAGTAATATGGCCACATGCTGCAATACAAAGAAGAACTGGAGCAAAGTATTAACACATGAAAATCACAATTCAAGGGAGGAATAAATCAAATGGGCTGCAAAGACTTCAGTGTATCCAAGGTACTTTCTGTGAACTAGAGAAAAAGAGGCCATCCAGGGATTTGCAGAAGGGACAGGTGTCAGCCCTTAAAAAAAGTTCCTATTGAACAAGTAGCAAATATCACCCTCTGATCTAATTTTCTTACTTTGCAGTTTTTTCTTGACCTGCTATAATTTTGCAATGTGCTCTACAACTTTGTGGCTGGTCTGTTGCTTGAAACAAACTGACTCATCAAATGATGCACCTTTACTGCTCTGTACACTACTGTAACAGCCTTATTTACAGTACAATAGTTCACTGCAATACCTGAATATATAAACAACAACAGGCAAAGCTACCAAAGACAGAAGCATATTCTCATCTTAGGGGTCTGTAACAGAATTTGCATAGTGCACTAAGTCCTTAATAGACTTGATGTGCATTTTCCACCCAAAATACTAAGTATTCAATCCTTGTTGGATTTACATATATGCAAGATTGCATGCAAGACTGCTCCTGGTTTCAAGAAGCCTCAGTGTGAAACACAGGATTCAGACTCAAAAGAGGAAGGATGTCAGGGAGAAAAGAACCTGAATTTGATCATAAAACTACATTTGCATATACCATACACAGAGGAAGTATAGAAAGTATAGAAAGAGTTGACACGAGCTGATTTAAAGAACATACTTAAGCCCCTCCAAAATTTGATCCCCACCCCTTAACTTGCCTTTTTCCTTCACCTTCAACAGCATTCTTGATCCTTCATAAATGCTTAAAACCTCTTTTAACTTGATGCTTTAAAAAGCAAGAAGTTAACACCACCCTCAGGAGCCAAGAAGTAGTTGTGGGTAGGTCTTTGCAAGCTTTAAATACACAGCTTTCCTACAGCACCTCTGCCTTACCTATAATACCCTTCCTGCTAAGTTTATGGGGTTGAAACTGTAGAGTCAAGTAGAAGGAAGTTAAAGCACAAGATGCTTTTGTGATGGAAGGAAACATTCCTTGGAGACTGTATTTCAGTGACAACCCAAATGCTATGTAAGACTATCTAAGCATAATTCCTGAGTGCAGCTCTGTCCTATGTATCTAAGGCTGGTTTTGTTCAGTGCTCAGTGCCAGGCAGCCATTTCAAATGTGCATGAGCAGGAATAGGAACAGAATTAAGTAGTTAATGGGAAGCATTTGTTATTGCCTAATTATATCAAATATATCAGTATTTAAGAAAGCAAATTATAAATATAACTGACAGTCATGGAATTGTTCAAGGTTGAACACAGTCCTGGAGTCAAAGATTAAACAGCCTTTGCCTGCCATGATTCATCATCATGAACCTGCGGGTATAATGGCAGCCAAGGAGTTTTTGGCCAAGGAGAGAATTCATAACATACGACAACTCAGTGGATTTCCAGTTATTTTAAATGTCTTTTATCTTTAAATATAGACCATCTATATGTGTATCTACTCATTGTTCCATAAGGGTCAATTATGAGCCTTTTGCAATTATTCTTCCAGCCTCTGGGGCTCAATGATGCCTTTTTTCTTCCACATTTTGAGCACAGTTCTCCAGTGTTCAAGTACAGAGAAATCCTCTGTAGTGAAAAACTGCACGACTTTTAATTTTGCATCCAGAGCTGACATAGCTGCATGAAGGAAGCAGGCTAACAAATGCAGGTTTTGCACATAATGATAATAATGGCCCACATAAATGGGACACAGTATTACTTGTAATTTGACTGGTAGGGTTTTTTACAGAAAATCAAAATCTCTATTGATATAAACAATAGACTTGAATCTATTTGTTCTTGAGAGAAATAAGTGACTCCTAAGGTCACCAGCTCCTGAAAGCAACAGTACCATTGCTTGCTTGAAAAACTGTTGCTCCCTGAAATGTAGCTGTCCTCCATGCTACACTACTTGCTCATTTGCATGAAGGACTTGTCTTAAAATGGCAAGATACATAAAGAAGAGTAACAAAAATTACACTGGAGATGAAAAAGAAATGAGATTTAAACTTAATCTAAAATAGGTCAAAGATAAAACTCAGCAGAGGTCACACAAATGATATAATAAGTTCCAGAGTAGTAAGTCATTTTTGTTAACACAAATGAAACCAAACCTTGCGCTCTTGGGTTGACATCATTAAAAAACAGTAAAGAAGGCGTACACACAAGGTATACTGGAAGAAGATGTATTAGGACAAGAATTAAAAGGCCAAAACAGTTCTGAAGTATGAAAATATTACTCAAGTCTTTAGTCTAAGCTCACTACTGTGTAGTTTAACATTATTGGTTGTTAAATCATTATGTGTCACTTTCATAAAAAAGGATCATAAAATAAGACCAAACTGTCAAGCCTACAGGGTTACCGATATGGCTGCTGTGGAAGGAATTTCTAGTAGTCCCTTAGAACTGTGATTAGGGCACCCAAATTTAACATGACCACCACAAACAGCAGAATGCAGCTGAGGCCTGTTTCCGTCTCCCTCTACAAGCTGAAGAGTTGATGAGCCATGTGTGTTTTAAATGCCACTAAGGCTATCAGATCATACTCTTGGGGGAAAAAAAGTCAGAGCAAAGATGAATCTAAGTCACGGGCAAAAAATGATGCAGGAAAGGAGGGAGGGAAATGAGCTGGTGACATTTGCCTTGCAGTTCTCTGTCACCATCTACCACAAGCTCAGCTTTCACAAACTCTTCATGGGCATGAACATCTTCTCAGATGTTCATGCTGACTTTTGGAGGGGCTGTTTCCCCCCTCCCTCTCCCATGGCAGCCTGAAAATATTGGTCTATATAGAACAAATAGGCCATTATATTGTGTATTAAACAAATCCAGTACTGTTCTGGTAGACTTGATCATTGCATACTTCTGTGTCGTTTGGAGGAGTTATGCCATAAGTTCTCATTTTCCTGGCACCCCAGGCAGTGTCTCCTCCATTTATGCATTGAGTCACTTCAAAGAAAACTACTGTGTAAAAGCCTAACGAAAGCAGTAAAACTCATTTTGATACTCTCTTGATGTGCAGTGGGCTCTGACATAAGTTCTCACAATCATTCCAGCATAAAGAAAAAAGCAGTCCCATGTCTGCTTTTTTATTACATATTAAACCTCAACAACCAAAACCATAATCAGAAATAGAAGCAATGATCAATTCTGCTATGTGTCTCTGACATTAATGGAAAAACAGAGGCCACAGATAGATTCATTTGGAAAGAAGAAAAAAATACAGAAATGTTCTTCTCAGTCAGTCAGGCAAAATCACCTTCTGCAGTATTCTAAAAAAACTGATATTTAGATGCCATTGCACAGACCAGAAAAATATTCACTGGGTGCTCACAGTGAAATCCATGCTGACATCACTGTTTAATTACTTACAGTGAATTAAAGGATCAAAGTCTTGAGGAAGTGAAAATAAGTTCTATTGCACTTTAAAATTACAGATTTTACTAAACCATGCTGAAATATTCAACTTCAATCCCTTTGCAAGTCAACAAACAAGACAGGGCAAAAGCTCCCTCTCACAGACATTTGTTCTCTAATATGAAATTAGTTTTCATTTACCTTAATTTGTTCTGTTTGCTAAGAATTACTGGAGCTATTAAAGCTCAGACTTGAATTTTAAGATCAAATTACTTTCTCATGAATTTATCAGTATATTAATCTCACACACCAGTGGCATCTTCCTTTACCAGCATCTCCATATCTCCTGTTCATCTCTGGAGTGGCAAACTGCATATATTTTCTGTAAATATACACATTTCTCAGTAGTCCGGAGAGTTCATATAACCTTCCTGGTGGCTGGGCCACCCCAAGCCTTGCTCTCAACTTTCAAGCTAAGAAAGTAAATGGCGAAGTAAATTATTTCTATGTATTTTTGTATTCAAACAGTCAAGAGGAAGTTTCTTTATACCTTTGGACTCCTTGGCAGTGACAGACCTTGGGAGAGCAGTTTTTAGTGTCCCCTGTCACTATGAGGCTGATCGCTCCCATCTCCCTCAGAAAAGCTTTGCCCAGCATTTTCCTCCTCACCCTCCAATTCATTAGCACTTCGTCAGTTACATGCATATGAATAAACAAATGGGCGCACCACATACAGTCCTGAATTGCTGAGGAATAGCTACCAAAAATAACTGAGCAATTATAGACATGGCGCAGGTCATATTTCTCAATTCATTGACGCCCCAATGCAAAACATAACATCTCACAAAGACCCGGAAGAGAAGAAAAGAAAAAGAAGTCCTAAGGAAACATAAAAAGTTGTAGGATTCTTTTCTTTAATGTAATTCATTTATATAAAATCTGCCTCCCAGATTTATTAATGATAAACAATATTAGAAACATTTTTCAAAAGCGATAGAATGCAAGACATAGTATTCTCCTGAAACAGAAATTTTAGACACCCTGAAGTGAGGGGCATTGAAAGTTACATTAACAAAGAGTGGCTTCTAATGACCTTAGCTATTTTGTTTGCCCTAAATCATTTGGGATAAACCTTTTACTGTCACAAACAAGACATTCCCTGCTTGCTCGAGAAGTTGACAGAGCTGGTCAAGGACTCCTTATGAATTGAGAAAGCTCACTTCTGACATCAGAGCAGGACATGGGAGCTGGTGATGGGTTCCCACTTCAGCACAAGATGAGCAGGGAAGCTCTAGACAGGTTTTGATTGCAAGAGACAAACTATCAGATAATAACTGGGACGAAAGCCCCACAAAGACACTCAGCCAATTAATTCATAGGATCTTTAAACAGTATGATCTAAAACAAGTGCTGTTACCATGTATGCATCAACATCAAACCACTCTCACACAGGGAGATGACAGAAATGTGAAGTTAAACTCCTGAATTCCCAGGAAAAAAAAGCTAGAGCATGATAAAAACATTACAGAAAAGAAAGCACAAATCTGATCTCAAAATGAACATGAACAAAACCAGCATCACAAACAACTAGTATGTCAAATCAAAAGATTTTATTATTGTACTATGCCACTGGAGAAAACAGATGACTTTGCAGTACCTATGGGAACAGATAAGCATTAATGACAACATGGGAAAGATGAAAGAGATTAACTAGCTATTCTGGCAATGTGTCCTTCCTGCCTTGACCTACAGTGCAATGCAATACAACTTATTTTTTACATAAAATACTTAACATGTCTCATAAAATGTTTTATAGGGAGAGTCAGCCAAGGTAGAGGAAGACTACAGAGAAATGTAATCCCAAGAGAAAGTCATAAGTAATTGTGATAAAAGTCTGCACAATTTCCTGGTTCTCCCTTCTCTGTCCACACCTCTTGTAAAATCTGCAGATTTTTCTTCATGTTTTCTATGCTTCTGTGCCTGCTTTCGTACTTTAACATCACAAGCCAATGTGAGATGCTATGTATTGATTACTGTAATTATTTATTCCACAGAACTTATTCTGATTGCTGCATAGTTGAGTTTACAGAAGAAAGAAAATCACACCCCCTGCACCTGGCAACCTCCCAATTTTTCTGTGATGACCTTGATAAATTCAATGTTTAAAGATTCTTAAAATAAAGGGAGATTTATCCCCTATTCTGCAAGCAGAAGTCTTACAACCAATTTTCCTTGGTATCTCTTCTCAAATCAAGACACAGCAAATAGACATACCTGGTTACTCCTGAGATGTGTTACCTAGGCATTTCCTCTAAACCACCCAGCACTGAAAGGCTTGAATAAGTCTACATTTCAAATGCATAAAGTGGCAGCCAGTGTCTGAAAACTTTATTCCTTCTAGGTGACGGCAGCAATTCCTTGTGGTATTTTGTTTCATTTTTCTTGTGAATTCAAAATGAATAGAAAATCATATTGGGCATCTTTTCAGTTAGAACACTTTACTTTTACCGGAGACTGTAATATGTTATGTAAAAAACCAAACCAAACCAAACCCCCAAAAAACAAACACCACAAGCCTCAGGAATACCTAGGATTTCTACTTCTGCTGATTCCTAAGACTGGGGGGAGAAGAGGAGAAATTGGTGGGGAGAGTGGGAGCAAGAAGTGTTCAGAGTCCAATTTCCTGAGGGGGTGCAGATAAACAACACACAGGTCAAACTGCCTCACCTTCCCAAGTCCCTGTAGTGAGACTGTGGAGGATGGGACCCAAAGGAGGCAGATACCACCACGAGGAGCAGAAATCTGTAGCTAGCCTGGCAGTGGAGCCATGTGGAACAAACTACAGGAAGTTTTCACTTTTATAAGAACTAAGCACAATTTTACAGTTGGGCTTAGAGGCAGCATTTGTGTGTGAAACTAAGAAAGGAGATAACAAAGTCACTGGTTTGCATTGAGACATGCAGTGCATCCATAGTGCCAAGTCCATCCTGTTATGAGTGGCCCTGGCTCTGATTTCAGTTGTGCTTGCAGATGCCAAGACAGAGTTAGGCCCACTTACACTTATCGAACATGCTAAGCTACATCAGGTAAAATGGAAAAATAAGGAGGAAGCAATGACAGGAATTGCAATGAGCTACCATAAAATAAATAGCTGAGCAAGGAGCAAAAGCCACAAATCAAGCAGTGCATTGAAATGAATAAGAGGGTAATGGGCCAGGGCAGGGTACACATCTTTTCTTTTCTCATGGCCGCTGGACCAGTTGATTGACCACACATATATTTTTAAAGAAAAAAGTATTAGGATGCCTAAGATAGAACTCCTGGCTATTTTTTTACAAAAGAGATTTGGATACATTATGCCTACAGGTAATCGAAATAATGATATCTCAAAATACAGCATAAAAATTGGTGATAGTTATTGGCAATTGCTTTGTGTGGATGTTGACGGAAGCAGGAGCTATGGAAATTCTGTGCCATTGCACACATACTTTCTATGGACGATGTCTGGCAGCATTTGAAAAATCAAACATGGAGAGCAGAAGTTGCCACAATTTGAAGTTTCTGCTCATATAATAACATATACTGTCCTTTGGTTTGCCACAGAAGAAGCTCATACTGCTTGACTTATGGAGGAGTTGGAAATGTTGTTCATGCCTACCTCTGAAGTTAGGACATACTGGCACTGGGGGATGCTTTGTCTCTTGATACAGATTAGATCACTGGTAATGAATGATATCCCCTGTAGCTCATCCCTAGCACTGCTCCCAGGAACTCTGAAATTAAAAAGCAGGGTTTGCAACTACCCCAACTGAATGCTTGAACTAAACCTCTAAATTTCTGCCCATGAGATCCCAAAGAAGGCCAGGCTGGCTGTTATTCAACACTAGCAATTTTGTGCTTGTAGAGTGAATCTTGCCTGTGGAGGCTGTCAGCAGGCAGCCTAGTCCTGGCTTTCCCTATCTACGAGCTTTCACCAGTTCATTGCCCCATAAACACTCATCTGGGGAGCTTTTCCCCCTACTGACTGCTTCCTTCAGCAGATAGGCAAGCTTCAAGCAGATGGTGGGATGTCCACAGAAAGGGTGCTGGAAGAGACTCCTGTAATATGTTTATGTCCATGTTGATTAGGACTTAAACAAGTCTTGATACTATGTTAAACCACAGAACTGTGCCATACCAAGTACACCAAAATAAGACAATCTCTCATTCTGTGTTTAGTTCTACATTACTCTGAGATAGTCCATGAACTTATTTTTGTGATTCTACCATCTTGTCAAGCATTTCTTGGTGCAAACTTGCCTATTGCTAAGCAAAGTTTTTGATCCACTGTAACAAGGAGTTTGATTCTGCTTACAAATGAAGGGAGATCCATTTATTTTGGCACAAATTCTGCTTGTGTACGATTAATTCCTTATTTTTCATTTAAGGCTCAGCATATCATCTAAGACAATAGAAGTAACCTTTAATATCTACCCTTTCAAAGCTGTCACCATGGTTCTAGACTAAGTGAATTTCATGCATTGCAGAAATTCTTATGAAAAATACTTATTATAATCACATGAATGCCAGTGTGGTTAATAATGATTAAATTTTTGCAGTGAAGAATAAGAGCTATTTATGATTTACCATTAAGGATGGAATGCTGTCATCTGGAGCTGACATAAATATGACTAGAAGAGAGAAAGAGAAGAATCATCATGTGTAGTTGACATTAGGAGCTGTGATAAGTACATGAGGAAGTTGTTACATCATTAGAAATTAAATCATTGCTCTTTTCTCAATTTTCTTGTATTATGTTTTACACACTTTGTCACATTATTTCGACAAGGAAATTTAAAAAAAAAAATTAAAATACAGTAAAATGCTCGTATCTGCTTGTTCGTAATTTACTTCTATGCTACTCTTGGGTTTGGTTTTTTTTGTTTGTTTGTTTGTTTTTTCCAGGGGAGCATCATCCAGTTGTTTGTGTTGATAGCAAAGAAACTCAGAACAGAGCATGAGCAGAAAATCATTTCCCTATCCCATATTAGGTATATCAGATGGATTCCTAGCTCATACATGTTAAATCTGAATGCAGCTAGGAGCTTGTTTCCCATAATTTGAAAAGGTTTCCTCTTCCACTTTAAGATGATGGGAAGCCCATTTCATAAGGTGTTCCCACCACTTCACCAGTTAGCTCTAGAGCCTTATTTCATGGAACAGACATGCCTTAAGAAGTCCTACCTATGCTTTCTAATCCAGGTAATAATCTTTTGTGACCATTTTTTGAAACTTAAAAAAAATCAGTATTTCTAATAATATGTCCTCTGAAAACTGGGCTCTTACATGATGTGCCTAAGTGGGGACACAAAATCTGAGATACCTAAAATAAAAAATTAGGCTTAAAAATCTTCATTACAGTATTTTAAGGTTTTAAACTTTTGTGTTTCAGAGTTATGGTGGCACTTTAAACAGATTTATGTTTCATTGTATTTGTGTAATTTGCAAATATAAATACTTACGGAAGGACATAGCATTCTGAATAGCTTGGGTATGTAACTCATTACCCTGCAAGGGGAAACTTTGCAATAGCTACGGAAGGAAAAGGCAGAAACCTTATAAATTTAGTGAGGACAGGTCAGAATAAATCCCTAAAGAATCTAAATTGGTTTAATTTCAGCTTTTTTCTTCCTCTCAGGATGTAAATTATACTTTCTTGCTGTTCATCTGGGAGTCGGCTCATCATATCTGTTTGAAGCAGAGCAAGAACAAGCCTTCAATAAAAAAATAATTTACTTTTTTGAGCCATACTGGCAAGAAGGGATGTGTTAATTTTCATAGCACCTCCTGGTCCATCTCCTAGGAGAGAAGCTGTGCAGAAGAGCAAAAAGAGAAATGTTTGTGGCACACCGCCCCTCTGACATCTCTTATGAGGTGCCCGGCATGGGTCAGGGAGAAGTGGCTGGGATGGCAGAGAAACGCTTTACACATTTGCAATGTGCTTGATCGCAATAACATGCTTCAGTGGTAGGAAGTCTTCCCCTGCAAAGAGAAGGGCCTTTTGCACCTGAAGTAGTTTAGCTTGGATGCAGCATCCCTGGGACCAGATCACTCTCCAAGTAGCTGCAGATGCCAGGCTTTGCAAAAACAGGGATGCTCAGCCTACACATGGTTCTCCAGCTCCCTCCCTTCATGCGTCACAGCCCTGCCCAGCTCTCGTGTGGTTGCCCAGCCCTGACATACTCAGTAAGGCTCTCAAGGATCACGTGCTTGTCTTCAACCTGCTAACAGACTTCTAAGTTTTCACATTAGATTGGAAATGCACTTTTTGGTAGGAACAGCTGAAACCTCCCATGGTGAAGGGGAGCTGTTCCAGTTCTGTGGATACTTCCCACTACTGAATGGTTCATCACCACCATGATGGACAGACAGGGCCATGTAGTTACACCTGGCAGCCTTACACCTACAGTGCCTCCAGAAGTCTGGAGAAACACATACATGTACACGAGTGTCAAATTCCTCATCTGTGGCAGCAAAGGAAGCTCACCATAAGTCGATAAACTGATAAATTTCTCTTTAGCTCTTATTTGTGGGGCAAATGAGGTGCCGTGACATGCACATCTCTTGAACTAGTTTGGGTTAGAATTTCTAGAAATTGAGTTTCATTAGAAAAGGAATCAGAACAGCCCACAGCATGAGCAGGGATCAAACTAAAGACAGCATGCTCCTCGTGCAGCAGCTGTCTAACCAGCAATGAGAGGCATTTGCCTGAAATGGCAACCCTGGATGTACATACACACTGGGGAACAAGAGGCTGGAGAGCAACCCTGAAGAGAGGGATCTAGGGGTTCTGGTCTACAGCAAGCTGAACATGAGCCAACAGTGTGCCAAGAGGACCAACTGTGTCCGGGGGTGCCTCAAGCACTGTATTGGTAGCCAGTCAAGGGAGGTGATTGTCCCGCTCTACTCTGCACTGGTGCGGCCTCATCTTGAGTACTGTGTGCAGTTTTGGGTGCCACAGTATAAAAAGGATATGAAGCTACTAAAGTGTCCAGAGGAGAGCCACAAAGATGGTGAAGGGTTTAGAGAGGAAGCCGTATGAGGAGCGGCTGAAGTCACTTTGTCTGTTCAGCCTGGAGAAGAGGAGAACGAGGGGAGACCTCATCACAGTCTACAGCTTCCTCACAAGGGGAAGAGGAGGGGCAGGCGTTGATCTCTTCTCCCTGGTGACCAATGATAGAACCCAAGGGAATGGCAGGAAGATATGCTAGGGGAGGTTTAGGTTGGATATTAGGAAAAGGTTCTTCACCCAGAGGGTGTTGGAGCACTGGAACAGGCTCCCCAGGGAGGCAGTCATGGCACCAAGCCTACCAATATTCAAGAAGCATTTGGACAACACCCTCAGACATATGGTGTGAATTTTGGGGTTGTCCTGTGCAGGGACATGAGTTGGACGCGATAATCCTTGTGGGTCCCTTCCAACTCAGGATATTCTATGATTCTATGAAATCCCAGCCTTGCCAGGTACCAGCCAGGTACATCCCTCTGGAACAAGATCTCTCCACCTGATAGTCATCCTTTTGGGATGTAGGTGGCCTGCAATCCACAGCAGTGAGCTCTTCTAAAATAGGATGGCAGCCTCTTGTTAAATAAGCCCCCGTGGCTGGAGGTAGAGGGAGGGAAAAGATTTTCACCTTTGCCCTCTCTCCACATTAACAGGACTTTGCAGTAAAACAAATGCAGAAGCCCGACCAGGAACCAAAGACCCCTCCTTTACTTCAGTGCTGCATATTTTGCTAATCCTATGTTCTTACCTTCCTTGTATTGAGTGGGGCAGAATAGCCTTCTGGGTGGGACAGGATGTGTCCAAGAATTATAAACTTCGGCTAGTTGTTTAATTAGTCAGGTCATCAGTCACCTAACAGCATTGATTGGGGGAACTGAGTCACAGCTGAATTTCCACACCAAGTTGCAGAGCACTGATTATTATCCTGCAAACAAGAACTGAGCACCACGTGTGTGATGAATACCAGAGTATTAAATGCATTCCTCCACTTATGGCTCAGAGTTCTTTCAAGGATTGTTTTTTGAAAAAAAACAAACAAACAAACAAAAAACCCAACTTTGCAATGTCTACCAGAGATAAGAACACTGCATATTTTTGAGATTTCATGACTTCTGAGTTGTTTTATTGGAAAATAAAACCTTCCTTCAGCCACTAATGAGAATGAAGTATTTATATTTAATAGAGTTTAAGTGATAGTGGAGAAAAACTGTGTCTTAAATTGAGACTTCAGCTCCTAATTGGCCTTCTCAAACTGTATGAGACCATTTATATGCTGAAGAAAGTCACTGCAGTACCTAGCCATCTGTACAACCCTCCATCTCTGTTTTGTTTGTGTGAATTATAATGGAGATTTACAGGAATCTGTGGTCTGCAGAATACCTTTGTTTAAAATATAATTGCCGTGTATCAGCAGGAGTTCTCCTCTGAAGAGGCCTGAACAGCTGGTACAGATAAATATTCTGGATGGCACTTTCTTTTCCACCTGACAAATTATTGTCCTGCTTGGGTGCGTGAAACAGGACAGAGCAAGGCAGACCAGGAGGTCTTTTGTGAGGCAGCAGAAATTAGCTAGCCAATTTAGTTCTCTATGATATAGCTATTTTAAAACACAAGTGTTAAACCTTTTATGACTTATCTTTTTGGTGATGAGATGTATGAAAAACAAGTTTTATACTGACAATGGTACAATGTTTTATAAGACTGCTGGGAAAAGAAACAGAAAGGAAAGATGGAAAAAAAGGAGGTTTGATACAGGTGACTTACTACAGCAGTCACTTTTATTTCTCACTTCATGTAGCCTCTGAGGATTTGTTTAATCAAGAACAGTATCCCATTTGATCACTGTATTCCACCCTTTTTAACATGGGAATAATAGATAGCTCCCCAAAAGGTGTCTGAAAATGAAGGAGTTTGTTGAGCAAGTCAGCCTTAAGTTCTGCTGCACTTTCTGAATATAGGTCTCCTTCTATAATTGCTTCTCAAATGGTAGTCATCTGATAAGGAGGTATATGTGCTGCATACCCGACTGCAAGAAACAAATATGTTCTTATATGGCATGTCTATTTGTCTGTGTATGTCTATGTATGTCTATGTAGTAAAATAAAATGATTTCTCCTTTACCTCCTGAATTCTGATATATTAATTTTTGTGGTGGGCTCTATGGAAGCAAACGGTTCTAGTGCAGAGCTTTGGATAACCTTGTTTTTAACAAGCTTTCTTGTTTTCACAGAGGTCTGTTTGAAGTATCTCATTTTACTAAGAAATTGCTTCAGGGATGGAAAGTCACATTGTTTTTCTTTCCTACTTGCTAGTCACATGCTACTTTACTGTAGTAACAAGGTTAAGGCACTGGAATCAAATATAAGAGTAGAATGTTCTCTATTTTAGGAAAAATGAAGATTCTTTCAGATTTGCTATACTGACTGTCAGAGCTTGCACACCAACATTTTTTGCCATGACATCTGATCCTAGAGTATAAATTCATGCATTTGTCAGTGCTGCTCTGCAAAACACATATTCAGCTTGAAGAGTAGATTGATTTAGGGTCCCACGACAGCCTTCATAGGATGCATAACTCCTACAAACCAAGAAGGTTGTAGGTCTTTTAAGTCCATACTAAATCACATAAAAATACAAGATGATGAATACACTAAGGAGGTTAGATCTTCACTTTTTAGATACCCTTGAGCACACGATAGCAAAGTGTTTCACTACTCTAAGAAAAAAATGGTGGTCAAGCTGTGATTTACAAAGGGAGCACCTTAAAATTCTCACTCACTGATCTGGAATAAAAAATGATGAATTTGTGCCCAGAGAAGAGTTCAGGCATATTTAAACAAATTTACCAGAAAATTATACTTATTTTTGCCTTGGTTTTGTGACTATCTTTATAACTTTGCCAGGGGTTGCTAATATTTTGTGATGCTAATGATTAAGAATGCTAAATATTTCCTCCAATTGAACATTATCTCTATTACAAAAATGTCCTTAGAGAGCTAAAACACAGATCTGGGGTGGAATGCAAATGCCTAAGCACATCTGTTTAATGCTATTTTAAATGCCCAGCAAGATGCTTTATTGAATGGGTCACCTATAGGCCTTTTGTCACATCTGCCAGCTCTACATAGACACTTCAGACACAGAGGGTGTAGAAAACTACAATAGGTCACTATGTTAGGCTCCTGAATAATCCTCTGGGTCACCTGAAAGTTCTTTTCTAGAACCACAACTTTCTTTTTTGTTAAAACACCTATGCACATATTTCCCAGAAAGAAATGTGGCAGAAGTAATGAACAGACTAACACTAAAAACAAATTGCAAGGTTTTGGCACTCAAAAATTTAGTGCATGACAAGCTTGCCCCATGCCAGTCCCACCCTTCTAACGCAGAAGATATGATGATGATGTAATTTGGATGAAAATCACCACACCTTTTAATTTCAGATAAATTCTTAAATAGAATAGTGTTGTGGAAGCAAGAATCTGGCTAAACAAAGTGCTTGGGTACATAAGTAATCCCACTACAGAGAAATAGGACTGCTTGTGTGCTCCAAGATAAGCTTATTCTTAAAAGCCACATTAAGCTGAAGCCAAAGAAAATAGATATAGAACAGAGACAAGAAAGACATGTTAGTGGAAATGTAGAGTAAGAAGGAAAACCAATGCAAGAAGGTGACAGCAAGAAATGTTGATCAATCAACAGGGGTAAAGGTAGGGGAAAGAACCTGAAACTGTTTTCTGGGAAAGAAAAATTGAGGTCTTTTTAGTTAATTCTCAGTGTTAACTGTTGTGGGTGAAGGTTCAGATGGAGAAAGTTTTAAGCAAACAGAAGGTAGCATTTGCTAAAGATGAATTTTGCACTAAGCATTATCAGGTTTTCTTTGAGGTATTTCATCATATGGGTTACATGCACCCCATCAATGACCTGCAATACCATGGGATCTGTGGAGTCCAAATAAAACAAGATATCTCAAATCAACTGAGAACCTGAGATGCCCTGCCAGGAAAAAAAAAAAAAAGACAAAGCATAAGTAATGAGGCAAATTATAAATTTTATAGTAAATACACTTGTGAATTGCAAGCTGTTATGTTCACTTCATGAAAAGAAAATGGTATGGTTTTGTCAAGTAACATTTCGCAGCAAACACTTCCTTCAGCTTACAGTTACTAATGGTAACGTAGTTTGTAGTTTACTAATGTAGTTTGTTCTGGGTATTACAGCAGAACCTGCGTGCTCCTCTGAGCCTGACACAAAGGTAAACCCCACTGTCTTAGTCCTTGTTTTTACAATCAGGGAGCTGAATCATGCAAAGGTGGGGTGTACTCACATGTTCTTTGGTGGTAAAGCTGTGTTCAGAAATTCCTGCCTCCTTTTCCAGCAGACTTCCCCTCCACCCCTGCTGTTACCCACCTATCAATTTTTCATTACAAGGAAACTCCTTGTAAGGCTGTTTTCTAAACCAGATATAGTAAATGATGCCTTTAGCATTCATAAGCCAGCTAGAGGACAGGTAGCAAAGCGAGAGATGGAATACTGTATGAAGAAAATTCAGATTAAAATGCACCATATAGTCATGGTATATCATTCAACCAGCTGGGCTAAATGTCAAAGTGACTGACACTTAACTCATGCAAAACTCCCACAGATTGGAATAAGAGCGATGCATAAATAGTGACTTCAGGATCAAGTCTGTTCCCAGGAGCTACCGAACACTCTTCACTTCTACCGCAGTCCTGGAATAAACTCATCAGCATCCAAGAACCTGCCCCAAATCCTAGCTGTGTTCTGCACAGCACCAAAGACTGTAAAACTCATATTTTATCCTATTACTGATTAAAATCTTTGGTTTGTTTTTCTGTTAAACATATATATGTTTTTAAAGGTTTTAAGGATAATTTAATCAATAGAGAGCAACAAATACAAATCCCTTGTGGTTTTCTGCAATGCAGAAAGAAAATATGCCAACGATATGGTGACCAAGAGGCTGAAATACTGTTGGCCAGAGATTGATTGCACTGCCTGTAGCCACCTAATGTCCCTAAATCTGCTTCTCTTCTGACTAACAAATGGGGTAAATAACAGAAGTCTATCAGTCTCTCCCTGACTACTCTCATCACAATTCATTCAGAATCAGTGTCTTCTGGACTGACAAAAAGCCTCTGTCATTAAAGTAAATTAACTTTAATAATTAAACACATTAAACATATTAAAGATGATTAAATATTTGGGTACTACAGCTATGCAGTCCACATGAAGGCCATACATAGTTGTTTGTCTCAAGTAATTCTCCTTAACCTAATGCAACTCAAGAATTTGAAACCTTTCCATGCTGTTTCTAGGAGGACCATCATGTAATGTTCTTCATTTCTGCAGAAGTAGAACAGACTTCACATTTTTTGACATTGCCAGAGTTGCTTTTCTAATTTTTAGAAACAGAAACATCAATAAAACTAATAAACATTATTATTCTATTTAAAGCCAAAGCAGCTTCTTGTATTTCAGGGATAGACACCAACAGATTTCATCTCTTTCTGAAGTTGATTCCATTGCCTGCAATATTAATCATTGTATTGTGCCATGGAAAGTGATGAAATATGAAGAAGGGAAACTTCTGCTTTCCACCATTATCCCTGCTCAATGTGACATGTACCTCTGCCACTTTATTTAGATGGGGCCTGTATCTACCCCGGAATAAACTGAACTACTACATACAATTTAGAACAGAAGGCAATAGTTTTAGTAAAACCCTTTCTCCTTAGCTTCTGTGAGTGATGGAGAGAGGCAAGTTTCTCTTGTAAACTGAAGAGTTACACAGTTTTAGTATCCTGCCAGTGTGACAGCATATTCGTCACTGCTGGCTTCAGTGGAGCACATAGCTTCACTGGAGCAAAGCGTGGGGCTGTGTTTAACAGGTAGCTATAATTCTCTGGTCCGTTGGTTCAACAAATGAAGGCATGTTCATTGGTAGAAAAATAATCTAGTTTTGTCAGAAATATCTACAGTCTGCCTTCTGCAAAACCTGCACCATTATCACATAACCCAGAGCTTCTCTCTTCTAATTGATTCATCTTTTTCTGTAACTTTTTTGGATAACACTTCTCTGCATATGTAGTGTCAGCCAACTGTACATTTGTTTTAGAATCTCAAAGTATAAGCAAATGCTTCAGTTTTCATAAGAACCTGGGTTCTTACTTTCTTCATAAGGGGTGCAGCCTACAAAGGATTTTCTGCTGTTTTTCATAATTAGTCCTTATCATAGGTGCTCTTTGTAAACACTTTGACAGCAGCTCTCACTTCACACCTGGACCTTTCAGGAGCAGCAACCTGCCAGATCTCTCTGTCTTCAACAGAATAAAAATTTATAGTCAGTTTTCATGACCTCGCACAGAATTTCACGCACAACTGCCCAAAAGGAATTCATCAGGTTTTGGGTTTCACCCCAACTTACACTGCTTCAAAGTAATTTCACCTCTGATGTCCCTTGCAGGTTGCAGCCATATTCACAAACTCCAATTTGCCCCAGTCTTGGTCTACAGGACAGCAGCCAGTGAGTGCTGATGGTGCCTCAAATCCTTCACCTTTCTCATCTCTTGCATCTGCCACCTTTTCGCTAAAATTTTCAAGACTTACTAGCATGCCATTACTGTCAGCAGACATCTTGTGTGCTTCAAGGTTTTTGTCTCTTGTTGCTGTTTCTCAGTGTGCCCATCCTTCTTCTGCTAACTTTGGGGTATTGTGAGGTTTTTTGCCTCTGTGTTGCCCTTTTCGACATGACAGGCATGATTTCTAGAGAAGGCTGTGGACACTAAAAGTTTGGCGGGCTGTGCTGTCTGCCTGTCGGTCAAGCAGTTTCGGGAAGGACCACAGCTGGCTGTGCATCTGCTCCCTGCAGCAGAGCCAGCCCTAGGCACAGGCTCTGCTATGGCTGTGGCACCCTGCTATATAGGAACCTTTGTTTCTTGTGAGGACATTTTCTAACTCGACTAACTCGAAATCAAAGAGACTGTAAATTAACATTTTAAAACGTATACTGAACCCAAGAAAAAAATATTTCTTTCTGTATTAGCATCTGTTTGCTTCAAAAATGAAGAAATGGAACTTCATGTAAAGAAGAAAATATTTTGTTGTAATTTGAATAAACATTTTAAGTATCTTTCTTTAAGAAAATAATCATGGTTGTAATCAACATATGCAGCCATCAACTCAGTTTTCAGAGATTTGTTGAACATTTATGGAGAAACATTTGATCTCCGGTCCGCAACAGAGCAGCTGTTTAGCATAGTGCAACACTTTCTCTGCTAGCCCCTATAGCAGTGACATTATTCGTTACGTTAATTATGCGGAAGAAAGAAATGGTCTTGTGGTCGAGATACAGAAGCTGAGAACCTCAGTCCTATTCTTGGCCCCACCGCAGATTTCCTGCACAGTCTGGGGCGACTGACATAACCTCTCTGTGCCTCCATTTCATCCTCTCTAAAGCCTGTCTAGGTTTCTATAGACACCTTTACCACTGCAGTTGGGGAGGACCTGCTCAGGGCAAGGCAAACAAATGCTCAGCTGCCTCAAGTTTGAATTCCCCCTTTTACTTCGGCAGAGACGTTTGGAGGCATAGCGCAAACTGTTCTGCAAACCTCCCAGCAAGTGGAAGCTGAAGGCTTGATCAGCAGCCCGGCTTCTGCAGGGGATACGCACTTCCACCCAGCTGATGACAGAAACCGTGGCGTCAGGAAGATAAGGACAGTCAATATTTCACAACTGATTCTTCTCTCAACTAGAGATGAAAAGGTAGAGCCTTGAAATGGTCACTGAGGCACAAATCTGACCAATTTAATCAATTTATAGGTTACTATTAAAATATTTTATATATTTAAAATGTATTATTTTTAAGTGGGAAAAAAAATCCTCAGTACATTCTTGAACAGCCTGAAAACTGAGAATATGGTATATGCAGAAGTACAGGGCAATCAGGGTCTGAAATTTTAACTCATATATCGCAAGTTACCAGCAGTCTAGAAATTTCCCTCTCCCCTTTCCTATCCTTCTGAATTTAAATAAAAGAACACATATAGAAGAAAACAAACTAATATATTGAAGTAAAACCTTCCTTTCAGAAATAAACCTCATTAGAAATAAGTGTGAAATACGGAAAATCATCAGAGTAGCCTGTTCTAATCTTTTCTGTTGTTATCAGGCTGATTTTCAAATTGAAGGGATTCTGATATTGCACATAATGATTAAGTAAATATCCAGAGTTTTGGATGCTATAGCTGAATTAAATTCTGAGTGTTGTTTGGTGATGGGTATCATTACTTCCCGGATACTCAGTTATCCTGAAATGACCTGGAAAAGCAGCATCACAAAAATATATTGTAGATTTTATGAGGTCAGTTTCAATTATATCCAGTCCGTTACTTCTAACACACTTTCCTCTGAGCACTATATCTATTATTTGAAAATGTTACTTTATGTTGGCTGTGATATTCTCCAGATTTTTAATAAAATTCCTTTGAAAATGCCTATTTATCAATAGCAGGCGTAAGCCTGACTTTTGCCTTGGGAAACAGTGATCTTCCCGGAAGAATTACTTTAGGTTGCTAGAAAGATTAAAAACATAATTTAGTCTTACACAAACATGAAGTATGACATTAAAAAACTGCCCTTCTAGATATATGGTTTGTTCTTTGGTCAAAATTAAAACAAAGAATGAAAATACTTAGCTAAAAGGTGTACTTTTCATCTTCTACTTGCTCTTTATAGCAAAAATCCACTTATCTTGGCTTTCTATATAAGGTATTTTACATCATCTAGAATTATGGCCGGGTGTGTATAAAGGTTGTGTCAGCATTTCCATTATAAAACCATATTTTAGGGGGTTTATAACTCAGCCATAAAAACTCACTCCACACTGAAACTTGGCATAGGAAATCCCAACCTGGAACACTTTTTTATCGCAACCGTTTTATAAAAAAAACACACGTTTGGCTGGTTTTCAGTTTTCTGAATGACACATAAAACGAGAAGGATTTTGGGTGGGGATGAGGGGCAGTGGATGCCTGGTGAAGATGCTGCTCGTTGGTGCTGAAGGCATAGGGAATGGCACAACCTCAGCCCAAGCCACACTGCCTTGTCACTGATGAATGCTCACTTCAGGCAGGGGTCAGCCCTGCGTGCACAGGAGGTACAAACTACCCCCGTGCCAGGCTGGCAAGGCTCCCCAAACAACACAAGCAGTGAGGTGACCACTGCTTCCCAGACCCAAAGCTGCACACAGGAGTAGGAAGGTCAGGAGAAGCCACCTTCAGAGATGCCACTCTGTCCAGCAGGAGGGCCAGTCATCCGGAATAGCAGCCAAATCATGGGCACTGTTTTGCACAGAAGAGAATGAAGGCAGATATCCAGATATCTGTGTCCTGTGTTGCTGATTTTTGGAGATACTTGTGAGATATCTCACAACAGGAGCAGCCTTTCCTAATTTATGCCTCAAGTAGTGCACAAGATCATGTTGAAGGTGTGACCACCGACAAGCTACACTCCAGTATATGTAATAATGACCACACTGTATTCAAATTCAGCATTGTCATGGAAGGTGAGAAACAACCCCAAATCCCATATTTGGACATTACATAAAATGAGAGAGGTAGATAAAAGGTCAGTGAAAGACGGGGGGGGGGGGGGGGGAGGGGGAGTAAAACGCTTGCAATCAGGAGACGTGTTTAACAACACCAGCCAAGACACTCAGAAGTTATACCTGCTGTCAAAGTCTACCACTAGCAAGAAGGCTCAGAAGACAGCTCAGGAATCAGAGGAAAGGTGGCTACAGGTAAAAAGATACCCTTCAGAAATGACAAATCACGTCCAAAAAAGGAGAAGCACATAAATCCTGACAAGTTAAATGTTAAACCTCGGGAAGGCATGCCAATTTATTGAGGAGCAACTTATTAAAGGAACTCATTAAAGGAATAAAAGTTAATAATAAAACCTTTTTCAAATGTTTCAGGAGCAGGAAGTCTGTCAGAAAGTCAGTGGGGTGAATTCCAGATCTGAGAGAAGAGAAGTTCTTGGTGACAATAAAACTCTCAGAAATGTTACATGAATTATTTGCCACTTGTCTCTGCAGTGGCAGTCACGCAGGCTCCCAAACCAAAGCTGAACTCTGGGAGAAATGAATTGAAGGCCCTATCTCAAACCGGGTCTGTAGAGGGTTTTTGAAAAATCTTGAAAAAACTGAAGAGTGCTCTATTAAGGAAAATGGTACCTATCCAAAAAAGCTGAAGGGACCAGTTCAACCAAATTGCAAACCATAGTGTGGAAATTATCACTTAAACCAGCCTCTGTGTGCACCAGCATCCCTACAAGATTGGGGGTTAGACTGACCTTTGCTTTGAGCCAGTATGGAGGATTTCATGGTTCACATACTTATAAAGTATTTTTTTTCTTAAAATTATATACTTATATCTAATGCCGTGTTCCTTTTATGGAAGCTCAGCTTCTGGTGACCTAGATACTCCAGCTACACAAGATTAGAGATACTAATATGAAAGATTTTTCTTCCTTAAGTGTCCTTGCTAGAGTTTCCACCTAGTATCTACTGGAGTGATCGTTTTCATCAGGAAGTGGCAGAAGAAGCTATTTGTTCGGGCCAGTATCCAGGAGATCAGTCTTACAGATTCCTGCTCCCTTTGCACCACTGAGCCCTCTGGCCCAGACAGCGCAGCCACCATACTGAGAGTCGTCTTGCTGGGAGGAGAAAGTTTATGAACGTTACATCAAAAATCCACCACTGAGCAAAGAGACCACTTTCACAATGACCTTTCTGGCTCAGAGGAGTCTGGATCCAAGATTGTCCATGTTAAAATGAATAATTCCATTAATTAACTTCCTTAATCCTTTTGAAACAAATTCACCACTGAAGCTGACTGGGAATGTACACCCCCTCAAGAGTGGGTTGTACACCAAGATCACCCAGGGCTGCAGAGCTGTCTCAACCACCGCAGATGCTTTTGAAGAGGACGCCCCTAGTAGCAGGGAGAAGTGCTACACCACCACCTCCCCCAGCGACTGGGCTGCAGGCAGCACCATTAACTTCCTGGGCCACTCCACCAGCCCTCAGTCCCGGCAGCAAGGAGCTCTCCTGCCCTGCTACCACATCTTTCTCCTAACAGATTTTCACCTTGGGAAGGCCGTTAGTCGCAAAAGCAAACAGTTCAAAGTCCTGATGCTAGGTGACTAGTTATAAAAACTTATTTTTCTTTAAAAAAAAAAAAAACAAGATAGTGATCTTTGATCTTGTCATTGAGCTTTCTTCAGTGTTAGACAATTAACTTCCATTCCTATAAGCAACTGTTTGAAAGGCGGGAGCATCCTCCTCTACAGCATTACAGCACAGCGTCACCTACACAGACAGTGTCCTGCACAGTAATTACAGTTATTGTCACTTAATAGGAATACTGGGAGATCAGCTCTGCCATTTCTGCCACATCCTGCAGAGGAGAGCACACCTTGCCTGTTTTCTAATAGGTCCCAGATTACTTGTGTTTCAAAGCAATTTATTATGAGATTTGGTATTACTTTTGAATGTTGTGGTTTCTTAGTTACGCATCTACTAAAGCTTACTTGTATAGAGGGAACACAAGGAGATCTCATGTATGGAGGCTGCATCCCAGTGCAAGGCTGGGCCTCACACCACTAATGCTTCAGGTTAGGAACATTTACTTTTTTCCCCCCTCTTCCCTTTCCCTCTTTTTACTTTGTGAAACATCTCATATAACTCAGTGATACTGAAAACAATCCATATGACTTCTTCATGAAAAAAAAAATTGTTTTTTTTCTTCCCTACATCAAAACTGTGGACAGTGTGCAAGACAACGTGATGATAGGCTTTCCTTCCCACATGGTCTTGGTCGTGGCCATAAAGAGAGTGCGCTGACAATCCTTTGAATATGATGCACCCACAATTCCTTCCTGTGGGGATGGGGACAGAAGCGGGGGTCACCAGCTCTTAGATCCATATAAGCAAGTCCTGTCAGGGATATTCATTGGTAGTAATCCCTGTTCCTTTTCCAGCACCTCCTGAGAGACAGTACACTTTTTAATTAAGGTTTTGCCTCTTCCGGTAAAAACGTTTTTGACATTTATGATGCAGCGTTCTTCCACAGAATGACTTTCCCAGAGCTGTCCGATTGTTATCCCAAGTTTTCATGGCAATATCTGTTGTGCATTTAGGCATGATAAAAATTATATTCCACTCTGGTAGTGAGCAGAGAAACTGTTAATTTCTCTACTACTATCAATTCAGCTCTGAGACAGAGTGCATCACTTCTTTCCAGCCTTCAGGTCAGATCAATAAGATTCAAGTGCAAAACATGCGTGTGTGAGGGAAAACATGGAGTTAGAGAAGTCTGAAATGCTGGAAACCTCTGAAAGCTTTAGTGATACATTTGATGTTCTCTCTTATAATACTGCATATCGTACTGCTAGTTTAGTGCTAGCTGTGTCTTCTCTCACCCTTCACAAGTATGTTATGAGGACAGCGTGAGACAGCGTTTTATCACATACTGACACTGCACAGGTATCACTGGGGTCATCTCTAACCTGTGCTTATCCCATTGCTAATGCTGCTTTCTTAGTGACAAAAGTATACACGGTGAATTGGTGTTCAGGTGTATTGAGAGACTCCTCTCTTATGCAGGCAAGATAGGATTGCCTTGCCTGTAAGAGGGTACTGCCCTAAGAAAACTGTATGCCTCCTTTCCCCTGTACTCCCAGAGTACTCAGCGATGGCTAACAGCACTGGGTTGGGTTTTGGGGTTTTTTAGGTGTTCCTCACACACACAAAATCACTCCTGTCCATAGCTGTGCAGAGATCCTGTTACCATTACTGCTCAGCTGGTAGTCATTAAAGCCTGAAAGCACTTTGTGTAGTTGTGCTATGGCGTCTGGGCTTCCTCTTAAACTCAGCCTAAGCTGCATGATCTCATGGCTGTCGTAGCACTCAAGCTTCTCACAGGTTTTGAGGAAAGCTCCCTACCTCTTTCCCTACAGCCTGTTGGAGGTACATGGCAACATTTTCACAGGCAGCATGGGGGACTTACTAGACTCAAGTCCTTCCCTGAACTGATCCTGGAAGCAGTGTGTACCTAGATGATGAATCTTAAGGAATGACAGAGGAATTTGTGGTTGCCCTGGAAACTGAGACCAGAGTCCACACTGTGTGTTAGAGATGGGGCTGGACTAGACTAGAGAGTTGTCACGAGCCAGGCGTTATCTGTGGGTGACCTGCAGCAGATAAAACAAGAGATGTATGGATGGCAAATAATGATAATACTAATAGGTCACCATAGTTGCTTAATGCAGCCTGTGAAGCTTTTCACCTGACCATTAAAAAGGTGAGGAGAGGATGATTGCACTCAAAAAGCAGTCAAGGACAGCCAGTAAGCAGATGGGAGAAAGTTTCCTGCTTTCAAGCAGTGCAGAGCCCAGGGGTCCTGGCCTACAGCAAGAGCTCCTGGGCACCATGATCCTGCACCTGAGAAGGCAAATCTCTTCAAAGGGTCATATATTTAGGAAATATATTACAGATAGTCTCTATTCAAGTGAATTTCTCTTGGTTTATACTACTTGAATTGTAGTCCTCATTGTAGCACAGGGAATGAAAACATTCCATTTTCTCATGACATTCAATACTGAAATGTATAAAGGGAGTCCCTTTTGGTTTGAAGAAGGAAAGAATTAACCAATATTGTAAATTCTGTTGATTTCTGCTGATACTGGATTTGTTTTCATGGACAGAACCCTATAATACAGTACCATTTTGAGCATAACACCAGAAGAAAGTCAGTCTGCATTTGCTTTTTTCCCCCCAGTTTGTTGCTTTCTGTATTTTGGCAGGGAATGATCTGCACAGCTTCCAGATCATAAAGCAGAAGTAGCACCTCAACAAAAGAAAAAAAGTTGGACTGCTCATAGTGTTAAGTAGTTTTAAGTCATAGATTATATTTGGAGAAAAATATGAAATGAGGATTACTTTGAATAGCTATTCACTATTTTTTTTTCCACTGTGTCACAAAAACTACTTTTTAACTTCTAATCTGCTTTCTACATTTCCTTAAAGCCAGGACTGGAATAGGAGAATTTAGGTTCATATTACTGTATGATACAAGGTGGACGCTGCTTGTATTAGTAAAACTAATCTTTGCAGGAACAGTTTCTTACTACCCACCCTGAACAATATAATTGCTAGCAGTTGAAGAGCAGCTGCTCTATAACAAATCCAGTAGTGGTAGGGCTTTTGTAGACACAGGCACATCAGTCAGCCCCTCCTGGCATAGGCTGTTACAGAAAATATCTGGCTGTGCCAGAAAATATCAGTACTGTAGACCTGGTTATTGTGTTATTTGTCAGTAATTTCTTTCCTATCCGTCACAACAGTGTTAAGCAGGAAAGCCTTACAAAACTGAGTGAAAAACAGCCCAAAAAAGCTTCATTTTAATTATAGAAAGGAAGGAAGAGTTTTAATCCTGCCCTAATATGTCATAGAAATACAGCGAATTAAAGGCCAAAAGCAAGAACGTTGATGTGCTTGTTAAATCACAACTCCCAATGTGTGTGAAAAGAGGATTTCCACAGGAAGAGAGCAGTCCCCCAGGTACTGTCAATCTTAGTTATTCTAGGGTACTCAGCTATGGAAGTCAGATAGGGATATCCATGTCAGATAGGAACATGGACAGCAAGTAATTGATTAATCTGTATCACAGCTTCCACTGTATAGCAAATAATTAAACAGATTGATCTGTACATTGAAGGAACAGCCAGTCTTCTGTTTCCTTGTGATAAACGCTTTCTCCATTGTGCTATCCAAGACATTTCCCTGCATATACCCTTCATGCTAGAAAATCAAGAAAGTTACTTTAATTATTACTTTTGCTATCTGGAGAGTATTAGCAATGTCATTAATGATCAGAACAAGAGATGTAAAAGTCACACTGATTTGAGTGGAAGCATAACTATGAGCTTTGAGGTACTGGAAATAAGGGAGCTGGCAGCAGCCAGAGAAAACATAGAAAGCAGGTTCTTCCTCCATCTCCAAGATGGAGATGTCCCAACAGTGGAAATCCCCACTGGCTGCAAGGAAGAATTGAGGTTTTATTAAGAGGGACATAGGTTGCCTTGGTTTTAACTTTCTAATTTGCCTTTCAGTAAGCAAATTTCTTTGTTCTCAAGGAAGGTCTTCCTTTACCCTTTACCCTAATGTGATACTCCATTTGACCTGTGATGTTTCCTCTATTGAGAAACCAGGGTTGGCAAGCTCCTGGAGCTGTGGGACTTTGGAGTTCAGATCAGAAATAGGTGTAGGGGGCCAGGCCTCTTGTCTGGTGCCCTTAGGATGGACGAAAGAATTTAAAACTCTTATTCATGACAGATAAGCTGGAAAGAGTCCTAGGACTTTCACTAAATAACTAACATACTACTTATGCATTAATTTATAGTGCATATTAAAGTATCTGCACCTGTTGCACGCTTAATAGGAACATATACCAGTTTTCTCTTATTGGGCCTTACATCAGCCTACCAAATGCAAATTATTAGAGTAATTATTTAAGATGCAGTCTTCCAGGTCAGCATTTCTATGTAACTATATCAAATAATAGGCATATTTCACAAGGATATGGTCTACATTTTAAGACCTTGGTACATTGTGTGCAGTCCTCACGGGGAGTTTCTGAGAAGGTGCCACTTCTGATCCTGCCCCAGGACCAAGTTCACAAGCTGGCTCTGCAGCCAAGGGTGGTGCAGAAGTGTGCACATGCCAGGTTTTAACCAAGTCCAGCCAACATCAACATATACTACAGAGGATAATTGCCTTTAACACCATTACACTGGAAACTAAAACCTCATCACTATTAGATATGGAAACAAGGCACTTAGTGTTTCTAACTCCCATGCAATGTTCATCACTCACACAACTGTTACTGCCCGTCTAACTTTAACTTAGTCCCATCAAATTTGCAGAAGTACATGTAAAGGTCAAAATAAACATCCAGGAGATAAAAAAAATCCCATTTCCTTTTCAGTTGAACTATCTCCAAAGTACTAAAACATGAACATATGCTACGGTATTACTCACTACATAAAAATACATATGTTAGTAGATATACAGTATAGTTAAAACACAAAATTATACAATCTACATATACTTATATAAACCTGCAACAACATCATCTATCAACACACCCAGTCAATCAAATCCTATATATAAAATATTTTCTTATTCTCTCCCAGACACCAGACAAAAAGTTACAGAACTTTCAAATGTAGGCATTCCTCTTGAAAATTTCATTACATTCATAAATGACAGGATTTTTTTAAATCAAAGTATACAGTGTTGCCACTTCCCATGATTTCAATGAATTCTCATTATTTGACAGTTTCTAAAGTCTCAGCTCCTGAAACTCCAACTTCAGCTTTTTAAAAACAGGGGGTTTGTCTTCATATTAGGGAGCAACAGTTGATGTCAGTTTTAATATCCAAAAATTCAATTACCAGAAACAAATAAAAAGAACTCAACTCAGTATTTTGAAAATATTGCTCCTTACTCTAACAGGAAAGGCTATCCTTAATCCACCCAAATCTGCTGATTCTTTTTTCAGACACATTTCCTTCCAAATTACCGTGGTTTAAAATAAAATCTAAAAAACATCAGGCTATTTGGGATTCTTTTTTTTAATTATTTATTAGAAAGGAAAGTCAGATTTCTAATCCTACCTTTTTGTAGCTGAATGTTCCTTTAATTTTGAAAAAGCAGAGGAGACTTGAAGGCTCAAGATTGGTAGACCTTATTGATTTTTAACCCTGAAAATAGAAAAAAAACATTTTGTCATTGCCTCAGCAACAGGTAAAATGTTTTCTTTGTATCTACAAGTCTTGAAACTTCCTCACTGATGGCTGAGGTCAGAGCTCTCGGTGCAAGCAAAGCACTTGCAGAAGACCACCACCTTTTATGCATTGCTATAAGAAGATATAACAATTAACAATGACAGAGGTTTATGGCTTACAAATCTCATAGCAGTCTGCAGCCTAAAAAATGGCTCCTTGAGAGCTCTCTAATATGCCTTATGCCTTAACTAGCTGTTGATTCTACTTAATTATGCAGGACACAGCAACTGAATACCATGGATTCCTACAATCAAAGTGTTTCACCTGGCAAACCCTTGGCCCTGGCAAGGCAGTAGATTGCTTCGAGAACTGTGGTGTTTAGTCAAAGTATTTTCCTCCATTTCACCAGCTAGAACCTTTCCATTACTTCATCTCTTCAATGAAACATCTCCTGGGATGAAGCCCAAAAGCACCACCTGTGTATAAAAATCAGGTCTTAAGCTCCCTACAAAAATGGTAGATACTGATTTTTTAAATTTGCTGTTAGGCAGTGGAGCAAAACTGATATTCAGTTCACGGTTTTGAGCTGGTTCTACACAGAGCAATGAATTTCAGCCAAAGTTACATGAATATTTTTTGGCCACTGATTGCATGGCAGCCCTGACACTGACCCCCAAGACCCAGAAATTGTTTTAAAAATTTAGAAATTATGGCATGCAGAAGTTCTTTTGTATTACTGGTGATCTACCCGAGGTTTTCTTAGACTGGTTGACTTACCAGTACCTAAGAGTAGCAGTAATTATAATTCCTGAAAAAAGATGGTATAATCAGCAGGGATGTGCAATCAGTAGGGGAAGCTTTAGGGAAGCCTCAAACTTTCAAACAGATACAGGAATCTGAACAATTTTTAATTCTCCAGATTAAATTTACACTTAATATAAGCATCTAGAAAAATGCCTGCTTTCTAACAGTATTTAGCTAAATAATGTTATAATAAAAAAACCCCAAGTCTGTGTGTCTAATGTTAAAGCCCTGCATTCATGGTCAACAGGTAGTAGTCTGAGCACTCGTAAATCTTGTTTTCACTATACTGAGGGATGTTTGACACTTCTCTGAAATAAGATGCTTATATTTTTGTTACTCGGTTTCTATTACTGCAGAAACCTAAGAGAGGCAGTTAGTTTGTAAATGCTGCCATTTTCTCTCTTTCAGGCTCCTCATTCATTTATTATTTGGTTACCATTGACTTTCTTGGGCAATTTTTAGACACTTGACAGATTTTAAGAAGACTTCAAAAAGAAATTTCAGAAATATTCTATAATTCTGTTCCTAGGTGTTTTTAAATAATATGTTAATAAAATAAATAAGCAAAAAAAAAAGAAGACGGAGAGGGGAATATATGCAAAGCCTTTTTCCTGCGGAGAAGTGTTCCAATAGCCATAGTGATTTTTTTTTTTTAAACTAGCTTAGGGAAGATTATTCCTTAGTTAATACTTGATTACTTTTTTTACACTGGAACATGATTTAATAAGTCAACACTCGCCTTTTTCTGACCCTCTAAAGCCTACAGTTTACTATTCATAATGATGAGAAATAGCTTGGGTATTTGTTGCTGCACAGATCTGTATCTTTTTGGACAACACAAACAATGTAAATCTTTTCCATTTATATGCCTGATCATTTTTCCAATACACTGAAGTGTTTGAATTTCCAAGGTCAGAAAATGATTAATCTTATTAAATGTTTGACACAATGAACTAAGCAAAACATCTTTTGATATTATAAAGAGAAGATAAAAGAATGAATTCTTATCTTTGTAATGCTTTAGCTGCATGACTTCTGGGTTCTTAGGCTATCATAATATAATGTTTATTAGAAGCCAAAACAAAGATTTCTCTCTTAAAGAAATATCAGAATGTAACACAGAAGGCAATCTGATAGATATATCCTATTCAAAAAGAAAGTACTGTGTTTCCAAAATGCTAGGAATATTAATTAAAAAAAAATGTTTAAAAACAGTCAGATGAGAAACTCCTTTCTGGGCAGGACACTCATGGTGTCTAACACGCTAACAATAAAGATTTTCAGTGGAATGTATAACAAATCTGGGGGACTTTTATTGAAAAATGGCCATGGGCAGCCATATTTTGGTTTTGGCTAAGCCTCAGTCATCATGTTTTGATTTAGAAGGAGAAAACCCAAACCACCTGTGGTTTTCATTTTTAATTCATGGCCCATAGGAATACAGACTTTACACTTTCCAATTTTTCCTACCCCTGTGCAGCCTGTTAATCAGAAAAATAATATTTTAAAGCTATTCCTATCCATGTGTAGAATTTTAAAGAGACTAAAGTGAAAATATACAGAAGCCATCATCATTATTGCCCACGAGCACACAGGAGGGATCTTGCAAAATCCAAACCTCCAACCTGGGCATCACAGGTTGCCCTTTCTAGATAGAGCACATCTGCTGCAGTGCCAGCACTCTCCAACTTAAGGTTATCTGTTATTTTCTTTTCTTAATGAATAATAATGGAGATAAGTGAAGTAACAGCAGATCTAATGTGACCAGGAGACAGACTTCTCCTGGGTAATGCTCATTTTCTACAAGCACATCGAGTGGTTTTGAGGAGACTATGGACAACAAGCCTCCTTACTCAGTGAGCACGCTGCAGGAAATGGGACAGTACCCTGGAAAAGTAAAGAGAGAGCACAAAAAAGAAAAGTATGCACACAGTCTCCAGAGGTGGCAGGGGTGAGATTTCAAGCGAAATGAGACCACAAACAGTCTACAACCTGGTAGCTCAGGGACACTCACTTCACAGTTGTGCCTTATGTGGTTATGCCTACAAAGATGCACCAAAACAGAAATATCAGTCAAGTGCTCCCCCTATTTTATTTTGAAGCAAAAAGTGCGTTTTATGTGCTAATCTACCACAGCAGACTTTCAAAGCCTCCATCCTTTGTCATGCAATGAAATGCTGATATGCATTTCTTTTGTCTTAACCCACATCTAACTGGATCTCCAGCTGGCAGATGTTACTGGCAGCTCTCTTTGAGAAAATACACCGGGTGAAATCCAGAACCCTTTGAAGACAGTGGGAACTTTGCCATGGACTTCAGTAGGGCCATATTTCACACACTTCCATTTGATAAGGGTAGCAAACTAATAGAAATAATTTGTTTTTAAAATCTGTCAAAATACAGGTACTTCCTTTCTTAGCTAAACTAGGCTTCACTTTCTTTGCTATAGTGCTCCCATTGCAAGCAATTGGGTTTATATATTTAAATGTATGTTTAGATGCACACACACATATGAATATAAAATATGCATAAATACAGTTTCTATTAAACATTTTTCAAATACTAAATACATTTAATAGAAATCCAGTTATGTAGACTGTTACTTTTCCTTTTACAGCTAAACTATTTCTATAAGAAATGGTCATTTTTCCCACAGAAATTAAGAATATGATAGTTAAAAAGATAGTATGTAAATGTATACATAACCATTACAGACACATAAGTGAAAACCCCTGAATCTTTTACTCGCTCTCATATACATATCAACATATACATACCAACATATACATACAAGAGTAAAATACCAAAAAAGCCCTAAATAAGGCAACTTCTCTGGAAAAGTTTTAATGAAGCAGAGAGAGACCACAATGGCAATCAATGGTTTTATGAAAAATTCTGTGGTCAGAGGCTTGATCATACAAACTAGTCATGACAAACTTATGACTTAAGGCTCTGGTAAAAGCACCATAAATTCCAGAGAGACTCATCACATTGCTAAAATGACTAATAATCATGTTTGTAGGTGCAGATCCTATGTTACAATGAATTACAACAGCCTTCTGTAAAGTCTCTGTGATCTGCCTCTCAATGGCATTTTTCTAAAATGCTCCCAGCAGCAAATGAGAGAACCAAACCCATACTTAATATTTAGACATTTTGCTACTCTCCCTGGATTACTTCTTCAGTCTTCAAGCAGACGTATATCCATCTGATTTTTATAGTGATTTTGCTCTAAATTATGCAGCAGGATGGAGTTCCTTGCATGCACTTACATTTTTTCATTTTTTCAATTGTCTTACTGATTTGTCAGCTTCAAAATAGTGAATAACGTGATCCACTGACATAGCAATATAACAACTCTTTCTCCAAAAGTGCCTGAGAAATAAGAGATGACTGAGCCCAGCAGTTTTGAAAGATGGATAAATATTATCCAAGTCTTGTAAATGAGGAAGTCGAAGCACAAAATGCTTGACAAGTGAAGTACTCGTCAAGAATACCAGGCAATGCCATGACAGAACTGAAACTAGGTCCAAGATCCCCATTTTTCAGGGAGGAAATGGCTTGGCATAAAAGTTAGTCTCAGGTTTTACCGAACCTGAAGCATCGTGGATATCCCACTAGGTCCTCACAGACACCATTCAGCTGCTGATCCAGTTCACATTAAAGCAGAAGTTCTGGTTAAAGAGAATGTGTTTAAATGCCATGGAGGATTGCCTTCCATAGTAAACCAGGTCTACCAAAAGCTGAGTTTCAATCACCTGTATACCTTCCATTTCTTATTTGCATCTGGACAAAAGAAAATACAGAAGAAGTAAAAGTCAAACCCATTTTTGGCTAATGAATAGCCCGGCTCCTACATTTCACGTGCCTTCCTAGACGGATGCTGCCAAAAAAGCCTGGGGAGTGGGGAGGGAAAATAAACAGTGCAGGTTGTCAGGGGAGAAGAGCTTTGAAGCTGGTTTGATCCAATGCAAGAAAATAATATTTAAAAGTTATTTGTATAGACAAGAAGAAAGTAACACATATATAGAGATAAATTTATAAAACTGAAAGAATTTTACAAGCATGCCTATAAAGTATAACTGAAATTCTCCATCATTTTTATCATGCTGACTTGCTTACATTCATGTGGTTTTAGTCTCACAGATGTTCTGGAGGATAGGACATGTAATATGGCTCCATAGTTTTCTAACCACAGAATATCCAAAATATATAACCAGGAAATCACTTGCAGTCTGTGTGGGGTTTGGCAGATGGTATTTCTAAAAATGCAAATATCCAATATGGAGGTAGTGGAGAAGACGGATTTCACAAGGGAACAGTGTAACTCTTTATATGGAGTGTAAACTTTACACAGTATTCCAATATAGAACTGGTGAGTACTGTTAAAAAAGTTTCCAATGAATATTCATTTCAGTTTATAAACATATTCTCTTCAACTGTTTCAATGCCCTCTTTGTGTTTGCTTACTGTGCATGTTCTAGCTATTGCATTTACTGGCAAGAACGTTTGTAGAAACAGCAAATTTTAAGCAAGTATTAGAGAATATATATGGGAAATGAATTTTTAATTTGGAAATATAGGTCTCGGCACCAGAAATTTATTCCAAACAGGTATCCTCATCCATTCAAGAGAGAAATGTATGTGATCTGCAAGATCAAAACTAGCTTAAATTGAATTTAGGTTGTTGGATGCTTGCAACCACATACACTAGCAGTGCACGATTTTAAATTTTGGTCAGATGAGACAAAATCGGAAAGTAGTGCATTCTCTTGCTAAGGAGCTTGCGTGTAATGGAGGGAAATCAGGAAGCAGGATAGTGTGAGATACTGGCTGAGCTCTATTCTGATTTCTGCTTAGATACCAGTCAGCTTGATACAGTTATGAAAGGGGTAGAGAGAAGAAGGGATGTCTCGGCCGAGGGGCAGCCTCCCAGCCAGCCTGCTTAGGCTATGACCAAGGTTTTTCAGCTACGAGAGCTGCACTGAGCATCCCTCTCTTCTCTCTGGAGCAGAATTTCAGGGTAGAGCAGGAAGAAAGCCCCTTTCCGACTGCTGAGGCAACATGTTGTGCCCCTGAGAGAGCAAAAGCCACCACCTGGCAGGCAAGATGGGGCACGCTATCCACCATTAGCGGCACAAAGGATCTGCCTCTAGTTTTTTGTGGTTGGTTGGAAAAATCCCGAGACGAACAGAGTGACTCTCTCAGTTCCTTACAGCTGAAGGAATCTCTGCCACTGATTTTCCTCATCTGACAAGCCATGTAGCTTCTAGTTCTGAGGGCTTTCAAAGATAAATGGTAAATATGAAATATGAATACATGAGATATATAAAATATAAAAATGATTTGAGCCAAGATTTGCTCGCATGGGACCTGAATGACGTTAAATCCTTGGTAATGATGGTTTAGGTTTAGATAACAGTAAGCACAGAAAAGACCAGGAAGATTTCCTGTGATGGAAGATTTCATTTTAAGTTGCACAGCTGCAGTCACTATCTTAATATACCATAAAATATATAAATCCAAGTTCTTAACTGATGCAAGCAATTACTGCTCCATCAAGCCAATTTACAGTGGAAGTGAAACATATCATTCGTCTGGCAATTCTACCATAAACGGACTGGATTCTTTGTTAGTATAGACTAGTAGTTTTATGACCCATAAATATATTTACTAGAAAAAATTAGAACACAGAGCAGAAAGAAATGCATGTCCTTGCAGAAAATTCTTGTAAAGTTTAACTGAAATAGAAATTTTTCTATAAGCTTTTTTTACACACATGCCATGGCTTAACTTTATGTACATGTATACACATCTCAAGCACATTACTCTCTAAAATGTTGTAATCACCTGATAGTGATAATGTCAAACTTGGTTAAGTTCTGCAGCATTTTAAGATTGGGGACTAAGTTTAACATCTAGTTTTTCTTTTTCTTTTTAGCTCTAACTTTGGTATGGCTTTTCAATTCATATTTTGTCGAAGAAAAATCATAGAACAGAGAAAAAAGTTATCTATGTCTGAATTGTTGACTTTACTAAAGGGTCAGTTTCTTTCCAAGCTGTATCAAGCTCAGACAGCTTTCTGGCAATTTGAGTTCAGCTGCGAAAAGCCAAGATCATGTGAGATGATCCAAAAGATTCCTAAAATATTAGATATGCCTGTATATATATTTCAGACTGAGTATTTTCATGAATGTAATCACATGAAAGAAAAAAATCCCTAACACATATGAAGCCCCAACTTTATGTACTTTAGACTCTACTTATGAACCAATATGCTATATAAATTGGATTGTCTCTTTCTTAAGGGCTTACACGGGCTTTCTCCACAAAAGTAAGTTCCAGCTGCAGTGAGGTGACATCCCACATTGCATCAGTAATGTTTCACCACTTTGAAAGGACCACACAGTCTGTTATAGTGAGAATCCATTTTCTCTGTAAGAGGGCCTGATCCACGGCCACTTAGGTTTCTTAAGTTGAGGTTATTATGCTAATTCCTTTGTAGTGGTTAATTGTCAGCTTGTACAGAAGTTGTTGATTCTTCAGAAAGTAAAACAAACTATCAATACAAATTTCTCTGTCTCTGTAATTAACCATTTCCTTTCTAAAATCTTCTCACCAAAGGTTGTTTGAATTTTTTCTTCATTTGGTATTCTAATAATTAGTATGTGATTGAACAAAAGACCTAGCCTGTATTTGTGTATATTAGTAGCACAATTTTGGTGCAAAACATCATATTTAATCTTCATTCACTTCATTCATTGTCATAAATCAGTGGATATTTTCATTTACACAAAGAAAATAATTAATTCTTGAACCCATGAGTCCAAGTTACTGTATTTCCAAGTGTTAATTTCCAGAGATGTGCTATTCAATTTTGCAACAGCTACACCTGAAGAAATTTCTAGCTGAATGTACCCCGTGGCCCAGGTTCCTGGATTTCACACTTACACCCTATTTCTGGCCCCAGTTAAGTCAGCAAGACTTGTGTGCTTTCATGGCAAGGGACCGCTGCTGCAACTGTGTAACAACTCCTAAGCACTCTTTCTCCTCTACAGCAGTCAGACTATAGGCTACTTGTCTGAGACATGAAGCCGTAATACCAAATCACAGACCTGAAACACACTCAGATAATGTAGGAGTACTATTATTCTTGTTTTTGAAATGCATTATCTAAAGGAAGACCAGGTACAAAACCAAAATAATTTGGGGTCATATTCTTCTTCTCTGTGAAACAGAATAAATTATCATTAGCTTTTCAGTCAGAGATATGAATATCTGTGACACGGAGCACAGTTTAACGTTTTCAGCCATGCCTCACATCACAGTATTGGAACTGGAACTAAGCTTTTAGTATTTTTCTCCAAGAAATTTTAAAGGAAGAAGGGCTGATCAATGTGAGAAGTTGAATAATCAGTACAGGTCTGACTCATGTGTTGCTAATGCAGTAAACAAGGGTAGTAAACAGTTACTTATACTCCATCAAACTTGATTCTCATATGACTTACTACAATCTTACTCCAAAATAACACAGCTGGACTTCTGTGAAGTCTCTCTTTTTATACTGCAGCTGATAGTGTAATCCAAATATGGATTTAAATGCTTTTTCTCTGGATTCACACAATTACAATAGAAATCAATACCTTACACTAGGAGTTTTCAGTGTCTTAAAGGCAGAATATGTTTTCTTCCATAATTTTGAAAAGAAGTGATTATGTTTTCCCATTCACAAAGTGCAAAAAGTCACAGTGGCTTTCATTTTAAAATTGATGAAGATAAGCCAAACACGAAACAGCACTGAAGTCCTGTTCCTCCTGCCGTCAACGGCAAAGCACCTTGTAGGAGCATGATCATACTCCAGAAAAATACATCTCTCATGTTTTTCCCCAAAAGCCATCAGCAGAGATGTGGGTACAAGTGACTGTGAAATGGCAGAAATATGTGAAGTGCTTAAAAATGTAAGCACTACTTAGAACCAGAATACATCACTTTTCATAGATATAAGAAGATACCACATTCTTATTTTCTTCCTGTGGGAGGTCAGTGTTTATACTGTGGATGTGCCTGCCAGGAAGAACATTTTTGTGCTTGCTCTTCTTCCAGTTGCTAATCTGCACGTTCATTTGCCTCTGCTTGAAGAATGGTTTGTCTGAGCTTTTCCAGCATTACTGGCATTAGACCTAAACATTTTCACAGATTCATACCATTTCGCCGTCACCCCTCTGGAGCAGGCACAGGATGGAAATTTTATCTTCTCCCCTATTTGCCTTTCCTGCGGTACCAAGATGTGACTGCCTTCAGTCCCGCCCCAACCGCTGGACTGGCTTTTGGAAGCAGGGTCTGAAGTTACAGAAACCTTGACAGTGGAGGTGTGCCCTGCTCTGTCCAGGAGGCTGAGAGCCAGCTTTCCTGAATGCCTCCTTGGTCCTCGCTTCTGGTAAAGTCCTTGGGCCCCTCGTGATCCCCAGTTTGGCTGCATGGGCACCAAATAAGATTGCCCTCCTGCAGCATCGTGCTGGTGTGTCTAAAAATGCTCATAAAGCCCTTAGCTAGCCCTGGCAATAAGCTGGAGAAGAAACATAGCACGCAGTGCCTCATCATTTTATTTTCTGGTTGTTAAGCTCACCACAGTCTTGTCTTTGCCTTGTGTCAGGAAAATAGCAACAAGGTAAGTAAACTGCAGGGTTCCCTTTCAGGGATATTTCCAGGCTACCTCCTAGTGGTATTCAATATACATTATTCCATGTGGTGCATTTTGCCCCAGCTTTAACCAGGCTGCAGGCAGAAAGGAAAGATCAAGATGGTTTCCCCTACAAATTTACATGAGCTTGAAGCAGGGACAAAAAGAGCAAGACCTTGGTGTGGGACTTTTCCCCCCAGATGCCCTCAGGTTTTAGTTTGTTTTAGTGGAGCAAACTAGTGTTGGATGCAAAACTGTCCCCAACCAGCCTGTTCAGGTCTTTTCCCTTTGTGCCTTCCCCATTAAAAAAAAAAAAAAGAAAGAAATGCATTAACTTCTCGGCCTGGCTGTGCCCTGGTTTCTGAGCAGCTCTCTGCGGCCAGTTTATCACAAGTAGCAACTGCTGCTGACTCCCTGGCCATGCTGGAGACAGCAAGCTGCCTCTCCTGGTCTCCAGCTGCACAGCCAGGAGCTTGATGGCAGACACAGGCTTTTCCAAAGGATCCGGCAGCCGATAAGCTACTCTCAGAACATCTAAGACTGAAACACATGGCTTTTACACATACCCGGAGAAAGCCAAGGCCATGAGTGAAAATGAAAACCTGAGCTGTGCGGTGCCTCGCTGCCACTCTCCCTAACCCTGCGGTTTGCAGGGAGGTCTTAACTGAGTGTTTCCTGGTTTTCTAATGTTTGTTTGGGGTTTTATTCTCCCACATGCCAGGAGGTACGAGTTGAAGGAGGTATTGTGAGAGACTGCAGCCAAAACTCCATCTTGATAACGTTTTTATGGGGGTGAAACTACAAAGAGCAACTCAACAACTGCCAGCAGGGCTGTGTTAGCATGAAAGAATCACCAGAAGCAGGCGAGTAACATTCATGCTGAAAATATGATTGATCACTTCTTTTTTTTCCTGCAAATCTGCCCTGGTCCAAATCCAGGCTCGGTGAGAAGTGACTATAACTGGGGCTGAGTTCAGTCTTCAGAGGAAGTTGTGCTTATTTCCACTAAATCACTAGTTCACATACCAATCCCAGGGCAAAGCTGGAGCCTTGTGGATGGCATGGTGCCCCAGTCTTTGGTTTGCATAAAAATGACAGAAGCGGACATTGGTCATTATTGAATTCCATCCAAAACTCAAGTCAATTCATTTATACGTGTGCCAAAAAGCTGAGGTAGTTAACTGATCACTTTGTGCTTAGAAAATGCAGCATGTTTCTAATAAAGGTCACTTTACCTTTGTTTCAAGAGGAGCTGAGGGATTTTCCAGGCAGGTAAAGGGCTAAATCACTGTTCACCTTCAAATATACCAGCACGCTTTACATGCCTTTCTGAATAACATTTACACTAACAGAAAGCAGGATTAGCACCACTAAAGTTAAGGACACTAAAATGATGTACAACCACGTATGCCCTTCAGTTGACATGATTTGTCCTGATCGCAGGTACCGTATATAACTTGCGTAAGAGTACATTTACGTAATTTACTTAATTTAACATCTGATTTGCATATTCAAATATCTACCAAAGAATTTGCCTCTGAGTAGGGTTTTTAGAAAAAAAAATTAGTATAGAATCTGGAAAATATATTAAGACCTTTTTCTTAATTCTTTAAGTTCCCTGCTGCTTACAGGAATTAAGTATGGAAACAACATCTGTGTAATATTGTGAAGGATTTCAAAAGGGCTCCTCAAAAAGGGCTGACACAATCTTACTCCTTTTAGAAGAGGATATGAAATGAACTGCTTACTTTGGCTATTACATGCACTCCCTTCCCCCCAGCAGCAGAGCCAAGAACTAGTGGCACGTCTGAGAAATTTTTTTATGGGGAGTCCTTCAAATATTTTTGACTGTTTGCAATAAGACCTAAGAGAGGTCCCCTCCCATAAACATAACAAAGGAAATCACTACGCTAAAGCCCCACTTAAGTGAATGAATAATAGATTAATAGAATCTTACGATTAATTATTTACCTCATGTCTTCGCATATGACCCTGACAGTTGAAAAGGATAAATGAGTAAAATACCTATAAGAACTTTTAAAAAATCATAGACACTTGTTAAACCTTAATTAATTATTCAAAAATGATATTACTATCCAATCTAGTAGGTATTAGACATAAACTGGTAATTATCAGCAAGTCTAAAGAAATGTCATTTGACAGTAGGCAACACCTCTATCGATGAAAATATAAATGGATGCTGCCTTCTCCCCCTTCCTCTGTAGACAGTGAAGAGTTATTAGCCAGAACCGATCATCTGCCCAGAGTCTTGTAACACCACCCTTGCATAGGTAGACACCCCCACTTTGGCATATGAAAACAGGTATGTTTCCAAAGTCATTAATTAAAGTCTTAATTTCAGTATGGAGCTTGATTTGAGTTTAGCTCGGCTTTAAAGATCACCTTAATGGTACTTTCAGAACTTGACTGGGCCTAATTACATTTATTTTGTATTGACTCTGAGGTTACTCATGTGTGAACACACAAAAATAGCATCTTTCTTCTACTTTCCAGAAATATTCCAACTGATTTTAAGTGAGGAGTTTGCCTAAAAGAAGGTTTTTTTTCAATTGAAAGACCACAGACCAATTTGGGATGAAGCTACATGTTACATAAAGCCTCTTCCTTCTTAGGGAAGCTAACCATGAAGTTCCCATTGACTTGTAATTAGAATAACAGAACAAAGTTCTCTCTTTTAAGAAAAGGCAGTTGCAAATGCTATATATCTGAGGTAGGATCACTAAACAAGATCACATAATGTATGTCTCTCTTCTTCCCCACTTCAGGAATGCCCATCTACATGACCTGCTACTCTCACAGCTCCTTTGTATCACAAGTGAGCCTTGCTGCACCAATGCCTTACTGAACTGCCATCTCCTAGCAAGAGTAAATACAGATATTTTAGGACAGAGAGTCTCGCAAAGGGGACACCAGCATCCTATGGACACGTATTCTACTTATCAGAAAATTGCCGTGATGGCAACTCCACCTGGACACTGTTGCATTTAGAGTTGGAGCAAATTGTCCAATGTAGTTCTTTAAATAAAAATCTGTTTTTCTACAAATGGGGAAAAATAACCAGAGTTGTGTTGTAAAAATGCAGATTCCAAATTTTTAGGCATTTTGACCAGATGTACTTGAAATACTATAAATGTGAAACATGTTGCAAAAGCAAATAAAATGCAGACTTATATCCCAGCTGAGGGCAGCTCTAGTCTCCACTCTGCAGAGACTTTTTTGTCCTCCCTGAAGACAGGGGAGGGAAGACCTGGAGCAGGATAAAGAAAGGCATCTTTTCCAGGAGCTTGCCATCAGCTACTACCTAACACCAGGCACTGTTTGACTCAGTCTGGAAGAGCCATGGTGGTGAAGCTCCCCATGCCTGGTGAGACAAGGTTGCTATACCCTGATTCTCCATGCATCTTCTTGGGTACCAGGTGCTGGAGTCTGGCTCACCCTTAACTTGCCAGTTTGGCAGGGACAGTGGAGTTCACTGAAAAGATTATTTGTAGCAAGAGTATTTCCATGCATCAAGCCAGAATTCAACAATGCTCTTTCAAAATAATGGTGTCTAGTAAAATCAACCAGCTGAAAGGCATTTTGCACAGTATCAAAAATGTAAATAGAATGTACAGTTGGCCAGTTACTATGCATTCAGATGAATATGTAGTCAAATAGTCAAAACTGGGCAAATCCAAAACACACATGTAGTTTAGAAAATAAAACAGATGCATGTAAAAATGCATTGCGTTAAAATAATTGTTCTGTACAAGTACAGTGCTATTGTTTTACTGTGTAACAGGAACTGATCAGGAAAGAGAAGGTGCCTGTATTCTCATAATGGTGTTTTAAAACGCTGTGCTTACCCTCATGCATTTCTTATTCATAGAAAGAGTCCCCACTGAAGCTAGCAAGACTAAGTCCTCCAGGATCAAGCCCTTAATTTGTGCATTAACAGAGTACTTTAGCCTCCAGTATATTTAATCTTCCATATCTAAAAATTTCCCAATAGTATCACAAATACTTTATGAAAAATAAATATTTAGACAAGATAATGTATATTAATGTAGAACCTATTTAACATTGATTCTTTCTTTCCATTACAACTCATCTAATGCCATGGGCTGATTAGATCAGCCTGCATACACGATAACAAGGCTTGCAATCATCTAATTTATCCTCAGGGTACTAACTTCTAAAATTGTAACATTTGGGAATTATTAAATTTAAATAAAATGCTTTCGATTTTCCATTCAACATTCAACCCTTCATTTCAAAAGATAAAAGTAGTCTGAATCCTAAAAAAAAATCAGAAAAGCGCCAGCAGTATGATCAGAAGACTTTTTCTTCACTTGCACCAAGGACTTCAGAAGCAGCAGCCAAATCAGGCTGGAAAGCAGGGAAGGATGGTGGCTGTGCCTTTTATCCACGGAGCCTTTTAAGAGGCTCGTGGTACACTGCTGTAAGCTGCATCTGTAGTGTGGATGCATGCCCAGACACATGATTGCAATCAGGTAGTTGGAATAACTTTTCTATACCAGCAGCATGTGAAAGATTGGCCAAAGCAATGTTTAGGCCCTGAATTGCTGCGAGAATTTGATCTGCTTTGCAACGCCCTCCTTGTGAGAGAGCAGACCTGTGCCCAGCAGGTCAAGAGGACCACCATGCACCAGCCGAGCTTCAGCGGCGACAGCTGCCACGTCATTTGAGAGATGCTCAACGCCTCGCTGGGAGACTGTGGTGCCTCTCTGACTTGCAGCTGCTGGCAGCTTCTGCAAATGGTCAGTCCTGGGAATGGCTGCAGATTGGAGGTGGCTGACGCACACGCTCTCTTTGCTGCAGCTTGTGCTGGGTTGGACAAGGCCGTAAACTGGCATCACTCCCCTGAAATGGCGATGCCTTTAGTTGCAAAGAAGAGGAAGTGAAGGGTCGTGTAATGTGCAAAACCCACAGCCAGGGCCCTGAGGCGAAACGTCTTGGAGTCAGAAGCCCGGACAAAAAAGCCAAAGACGCCTTTGAGCCCAGAAAAGGATTAAATGGATTTTCTGGGTCCAGATAAAAGCCAAGCAGAAACAAGGAAAGAAATACACTGTCTTGGTGTCTTGGTATCTTCAGCTCACTGCTATTCAAGAGAGAAGAAATACGAGTTACAATGAACTGGGAAAGGATTTTTCTGAGTGTGTGAAAGGAAAAAAAATATATTATTTGTGCTTATTTTATGTTGTCCAATAAACCAGTCTGGGAAAGGGATAGCCATATAGATTTCTATATATTCACAAGGAGCTGAAAAAGGGAAACTGGGGCAGTGGGCACACTGTTTCAGCCACCCATTGCAGGCTGGTGCTGGAGAAATAGTTCTTTCAGATTACTTTGTCAGTGGCCATTTTCTGACATGCAGCATTTGGGTAAAGGCTGTCTGTACCGTGGTCATGTTATTCAGGAACCATAGAACTGCCCAAATCCCGATTATGGCTCTGTGCTAAAGGATGCAATATGAATAGCTTTTCTGTTTCTCTTATAATCTCTGTGTTTCTTGAGTATCAATAAAATGCCCATGATCCACACTTCTTAAAAGATTCACCTTTTAAATGAATGCTTGTATGCAGGCATCCTCTTTATTTATATTTGTATTTAACTTCCACTTTTTTAATACTCTAAGTCTGCTTATCTGTAGGAGACACTTTAATCATCTAATGTGAATAATATTGATATCTAAGGATGAATGGAAATTCATGATGCCTATTCTGTTATTCAAAAGTAGGTGCCGAGACTGTGCATTTCTGCTAGTATAAACATTTATTTGTTAGAAGGACAGTATAATACAGGCCTCCATTTCTGTTTAAATATCAGGTGAAGATAGGAAAAGATTAATAAAGACAGAGTTGCCACTAATTTATCAGAAAGTTCCATAAACAGAGCTTTGAAAAATAGCAGAAGTTGCTCTGTGGCTCTCAGTACCAGATCTCCCAGTAAAATTTCCATTTGCTCCTCTGGAGTCTTTTCTTTGTTTGGCTTTTCCCTGCAGAATATACATGGTCTCAGCATTTATGCTGTGCTTCTACATCAGCCTAAGCATTTTACTGGTGTAAAAAGCTGTTTGTGTGTCTTTGGATATTTTTTTGTTGCCCTTTTTGGGCTGTTCCTCTTTTAAAGCATGGGCAGAGACCTGTTTTGGAAGAAATGCACGTCCACACATCTTTGTATATTCAAGGCCACATTTGTTTGCAGCAATTTGCTGACATGCTGCATGGTCACATGCTTATTTCTTAATTTTCAACTTTATTTAATGCATTTCTATAAGAATGAATATCTGGACCATGAACTCTCCTTTATCAAACTATGTATTTGTAGGCTGTGATATCTCTGAGTACACAGATACCTGATTAGGTAACGTGTTTGCATTCGGGCTATTTGTGTAGCTGTTGAACAGCAAGAGTCACTGAAGCACTATAACAGAGTGCCAAATTTGTGAAGTCTGAGAACCATTTATGGCTTCAGATAGCAATGCTTTGCTTCCCGCTGGTGTGCAGAGCAGATAAATAAGTTATTGTAGTGTTCTCCATCACCAGTCAAACAGAAATTATTTTGCTGTTGCATGGCTTTAGCAATAGGATATATGCATCAAGACTGGCTTACTAACCTAAATGAGAACAATGAATGTGAGTAACTCTTGAGTCTGATTCTCCTCTGCTTTTCCTCTAGTCTGTGTACTTAGACCTATGAAAAATGGATACAAAATGGTTCACACCCACTCTGCACATAATATATAACATCACATGTACGTAGCAGGGGAAATGTGTAACTCTGGAAGCGTGTCTGTCTTCACCTGTGTGATTGACACACAACAAATGCTGTCATTGAAGAGCTTCAATAGGGTTTGGTTTGGGTTTTTTTTGCTTAAAAACTTTCCTTAAATCCTAAAACAGCTTAAAATTTCAAAATAGTTTTTGCTTTCTTCACTGGTGAAAATATTTTCCTTAAACAACTTTTTTTTTTTTTGACCAGGGGGAATCAACAATGTAGGAAAAAGATTTCAGCAAAGGTATTTTCTCTCATGCCACGCTCCTCATGGACTTTCCCCATTCCTACTCACTCCACCTCAAAGGAATAATTAGTTGCTAAAAATGTGTTTTGTTTTGGCTGGGAGAAGACAGAGCATGTTTTTAATTAAGGAAGTGTTATTAAAATAAACTTTTCCAGGAAAATGCGCACAGAGTAATATATAACATAATTAGAAAAATACAGGGGTTTTTTTTTTTCAAAAATGGTTGACTGAGAAGTTGTCAGTCAACTCCAATATCAGCTCTATCTTCCCTTGCAAGTGGTCTTTTTCTGTTCTCATTCTCATCTTGGGTATACTCACTTCTTTCGCTCTTTCTTTTCCTCAAAAAGTAGTTTCTTAGTTTTTGCTACTTCACCTTCTATCTTAATTGTCTCTAAATTTGCATCCAGAAAAAGTATGGATATTTTTCTTTTGATCAATACGTGTCTGCCAGCATGGAGTCTTATCTCTAACACTTTGCTGGTCACATCATTTTTATGCCTCATCCTTCTCTCTCTACGCTGTGATTTTAATGCATCTGTTACCGCTGTATCCACATGTACTGAAATTTCAAGGTTTTAGTGAAATGTGAGTCCTGCCTCATGTGTTTACCCCCACCAGGTCTTCAGTCCAAAATCTCTATGCTAATCTGCACTACTTTAAAATTGGTGCCATGCTGATGGCTTTCTTAATGGCTTCCTTAATGGCTTCAGCTTCATGTTGATTTATTTTCTGAAGTCTGAACTCCTCATCAATAACTAGAGGTTGAAGTTTATAGAAATGTTATAATTTGTGCAAATCTTGTATTAGCAGGGCCCTGGGGAACCTTCAAACCACCCAGCAAACTGTGTGTTTCCTCCTGTAAAATGCAATTGAACTGTAACTCTTTTCTCTTGTGCTGTCTCATTAACTTCAAAATATTGCTTCAGCCTCTGTATCTGTGTTGGCCAGGTCCCTCTATAAAATGCTATCAAAAGGCATCAGTTTTTCCAATATTTTCTGACATACTGTCAGCATAACTGAGCAAGTTACATTATTCAAACCACATGGTAAATGCTGCTCAGGTGGAAACAGCAGGCAAAGCGGCAGGTTGTGTCACACCAAAACAAAATGTGAAAGGTAGGGCTCCCTCCCTCAAAGGAAAAATGGCACGAGTCCTTATTATTGCAGGCAGTATACCTGGCAGACTTTTGTTTCTAAAGTAGCCATACACTGATCCTGTGGCTAATATCAGGGTTGGTTTGTTTGCTAATAATAGCCATCATTGAGTAGTAACACCACTTCAGAGAAAGCAGTACAAATCCAAATATTAGCTTTAAGCTATTTGGACCTGTGATAACTTGAAATTAATGAGCTGCTCGCTATTAATACATTTTGAAGACTGTCTATAAATGCCTTTTGCTTTTTTACTCCCTATACAGAGCTGTGTTTCAATTATCGTTTTCCATTGTCTTCTGTTGTACTATACAAGTATACCATTATTTTTATCTTTTTTTTTCAATTGAAAGCTGAATAAGCACACTGATAAACCTGTTTATAGCACATTCTAGCACATTGACAAGTCAGTTTTAAATATGCTGTGGTGCACAGGAGTAAACAAAGGTTTCAGGCTAAAGTTACAGAGGAGATTTGGTGCTCTAAAGCAATGCTGATGTTAGATCCCTTGACATCTATCACAATCCCAAACGCCTAAGTAAGGCACCAAAGCTGTTGTGTCTACAAATGTGATTTACAGAAACCAGATCAGGATGGGTGTCGTTGCTCTTTTAGCCACCAGGAAATGCTGAAGAGACAGGTCATATTTAAATACCCCTGCTCTCTTGGGGTATTCTTCAGAGTACTTCTGCAGGCAGGGGCTAAGCTCTGGGCAAGTGGGAGTAAGGCAATGCTGCAGTAGAAGTTGCAGCGAGTGCTTGAAGCCAGCACTGCGCCGGAGTCAAGGGATGCACCACGCTGTGGTGGATGCGGGCTGCAGCCCTGCACCTCACCAGGGTGGTTACGCAGCTGCTGACCAGAGAAAGCAGATGTTTTCTGGGAACACAGGATTGAGGAGGGCTCGCTGCTCGGGAGGCACCCATGGTGAAGACTTCATCTAAACCAAGGAAACCGAAGCTGGAGCAAGGGCTGGTGCCATGGCTAGGTCACAGCAACAGCAGACAACAGCGGGACTGACAATAAGAGATGCCACCTCTCACATATGCTCTGCCCCTTAACCTGGAGACGCATGTGCACAAGGAGATGTTGATGTCTCAGCACAGCACACCACTGGAGGCAATGGGGCTTTGCACGAGTGCTAAGATGGAGATTTGTGCACCTGATCGGCAGGTCAGGGTCAAATGCTGGTAAATGTATGTGAACACATGAGACAAAGTAACGGTTATGTGAATGTTGGTGTTGTTTTGAACATAAACTGTGAAAGAAGCCATAAAATAAATGAAATGGCATGCTTAAAGAAGTGTTAATACACCAACTAAGTAAGGTAATAGGAAGCTTATAGAATTGGCATACGTTCACATTTTGTTTTTATTTTATAGCTAAGCAGAAGCAAGATGTATTATTTCCTCTAAAGTGTGGTTAAAAGTGACTGTAAAAATGGCATTAGACTGCCTAATGTTTATATTTCATTTACTTCCAGGTATAATATTCTTTTCAGTTTATTAATAAAAAGACTCTCTTTCTGAACTGTCAGCTCAGCAAGCACAAGCTGGCCTCTGAGAACTGGACATCCCCATGTCTGATCTGGCCAGTAATGAAAGTTATGTTGTATATCCCTAACCCCTGCTGTGCTACAATTTGCATGCCAGTTTTGGATAAAGGTGTGCATTTAATGAAATGAATATACGGATTTTCTTTTGTGCAAACAAAGGAGAGCATCAGCTATACAAATAAACACGTGTATGCAAATCCTCCTCGTGCAGCAAAATGCCTTTGGAGTTGTCAACAGTTTGCAGAATATAACAAAAAAGACAATCCTGCCTGTTGTTTGCAGCAAACATCTCAGGAAGGCAATGTGAGGACTTCCCTCATTTATTACCAGCGCAAGGCTCAGCCTGCCCCTAGTATATAAGGCCCCAATCCAGAGAAAATGTACAGGGAGGAGTTTCCAGGAACTACTTTATTCTCTTTGTTGCCTGATATTCTGCCAGATGACACACATGGGGAGGGGAGGGATTCATGAAAACCTGATGAGTAAGTGAGGCTAATCTCCCCCACTCCCTCCACAGTCTCTCAAGAGGTAGATAGCCTCCTCCCTGTCCCAAGCAGGTGTCAGCATCTTCCCACGAGGGAGCCTGGAGAAACCAGGGATAGCCCCTGGGGGCTCTGGCAGCAACCCTGCCCCTGGTCCCCATGGGGCAGGCAAGTTGGTTGGCTGGGAGCCTGGGAGCCCAGGGGTTTCCCTGCGGGGCACAGCCAGAGACATCCCTCGTGGCTCCCTCCTGCTTCCATGATCCCCATCCACAAACAAAGAGGGGGCCCCAGGTAGCAGCACCTGGGCAGTTTGCAGTGGTCTATGGACAGATGGAGGCTTTAACATTTGAGCTGGGTTTGCTTTTGAAAACGTATCCATCGCACTTGAAGGAAATACGTTCTCGAAGTTGCTTGAAAGAGTCAAGAGTCATTAAAATATGTAAATGGTAAAATTGTACGTGGATAATAGTCTGATTACCATTTCAGCGACAGATGTTCTAACACAGAACCAGATTTTCAAAGGAGATCCGGGTTAAATTTTCAAGTATTCAGCCCCACATCTGGAGTTGAATTTTCAGATGAGCTCACCTCTCACTGAGGCACTAAGTGGGCAATTCTCTGTAAAGCCCTTGACATGTAGTTCCCATTGTGGTTTTAGTCAGATCCTTTTTTTGGGGGGGTTGCAAAAGAAAAGTTGCAAGCAGCTGAACTTGTTTGAAAATCTGGCCCTGGCTGTCAGTGCTAAACACTTGTGGAAATCCAACTTCTCACATGTACCAGAGCCCCCCAGGCACAGGATGCCCCATGCATCTTCTCCCAAGGGGTTTACCAGTGACCTTGGTACAGCAGAGTGGATTCCCTTGCCCTACTAAGGGCATTCAGCAATGGCCTGCTATACCCCATGCTATGCATCAGTCTCTCTAGGATACCAGGGAAAGCCAAAAAAATGAGTAAAATGGTAAAAGCCATACTGAAACCAAAGGCAAGCTTCCAAACTTTGGTGCAATGCACATTAGGTGCCAGGATCTGATCTTGGTCGCAGCAGTTCAGTACTGGAACTACTATCAAAGTCATGGGAAACTAAGTGTGACTGGGAACTGGCTTTCTATATGCATGTACATATTGTCCAAAATGTGACAGAACCTCCCAGGCAACCTCCATCTGTCTCCTTACAAAGTTTCAAGTCAAAAAAGGAGCTTGTAATGACAGCTTACTTCAGGAAGAGCATCGCCATTTGACTTGCGCACCATGCAGCATTTGCACTTCAGGCACTTTCATTCTGCTGAAGTTACTACAGAGGGAAAATGGCATTACTTTGCTGAGCTACTGTTGAGCACCTTTGCAAAGAGGACTGTATCGCTAAATCGCACAGCGTGAAGCTACGACAGCTTAAACACATCTAAGAATAAACATCGTCATGGTGCTGCTGCATCGGAGAGGTGCTGCGAGGAAGGGCACGGAGAAGTGAAGGCGAAGCTTCCGGCAGCCACAGCCCCCTCGGAGGGCCTGGCACAGCCACCTGCACCATCAGCTCACACGGTGGAATTGCCACCTATAGGAAAAAGAATTTATATGCATTTTTGCTATTAAAAATAGGCATCTTTTATCAATGTATGTAAATTGCTTTAAGAGGGGGAAACATGTTCAAGTATGATGACTCATTTTCACATTCATATATAAGAGTATACGACTAATAACGAAAGTACAGGAGCCGTTCTTGCACATTTGGTTTATTATGTGTTCAGATTCTAGAGTGTACGAAACACTTTCATAATCACTTACTGTCTGATTTGGGCCTCCTTATTACTGGGAGGCAAAACTTGCCTGCTCTACTCGCTCAGTGCCTTTCTTGCACCGGTGACCTTCACAGCTCACTCATAATAATGCTAAATTGGTATTCTGGGGGCAGGCAATTACCCCACCCTTCAGCTGCTGAGGCTTTTTTTTCTTTTTCATTGTAATTTAAGCATCTCCCGGCAACTCATTTCCACGAACCTGTGACTTCTTTTTAACTAACATTTATTTCAAAGTGATACATCAATGGGAAAAAAATGTATTTGGCAGGCACCCCCCCAAAGCTCTCTGTATTTTGTCACCACCAGTCACTATTGGCTGCTTCATTTTAAAAGTGAGGCATGTGTGTTTTCTACAAGAAAATCAACAAGCTTTATTACTGCAGGATTATGACCGTCCTTGCTCACCATTTGTGGAAGGTTTGTTAATCTCAAATTTCATTAATTTTTAGCACCCAGGATTGTCTATCAAGAAGTTTCATGTTGGAAGGATTTCATTTTGAAAGCCTGCACTCATAATCCTTTATTATGCTGTACTAGGAGAAGAAAATGTATTTTATAAATGTTGCCTAGAACTAGTGGCAAGACACTTGGCAGTGTGGAGAGATGGCTAGTACCTGATGGCTAACATCTGCATAATGTTGATAGATAGAGTAAAATGTGACATTATTACAGGTCTTTATGACAAGCTGCTGGAAAAAGCAGTCTGAAATTTGGCTATCCTAGCCTAAGTTGATTCTTGCAGTTGGAGTCAATGACAAGGAAGCAGGAGCTAATTAAGATGTGGGATGGGGGAGAGACTAGAAAATTATTCCAAAATCTTATACAGGTAGGTAATTAGTGACACAGTGTCTAATTGCCAGAATTAGATACAAATATCAATGAGAATCTTTTCCTCTCTTCCTAACTAAACACAAACATTTCTTGTTTTGGTAGTAATTACTAGCTGTCTTTTGTCACTCTTATTTTTGCATGTGAACAACTATTTCTATTAAAAGCTAAATCAAAGCAAGAAGATGTATTTATCAGTTCTAAGTATGGTGAGGTTAATAATCACTGTTACCTGCTGTAAGGCGTGTTTCACACTCTGCATCTAGCTACTGAGAAAGGTCCGCCCCTGGCATTTACAGACCTCCTATTTTGGTTGAAAGCTTTGCTATGTTAGTGCATTTCCCAGTGCTGTGAAACGGAAGCAGGTAAATAAAAACTAAATATTTCAAGTAGCTAGAGACACTCCTAAAAGAGACTGTGTATTGATTTCAGATTTTAGCCTTACTAATTATCAATGTCTTGAGGACCATGGACTGATTTTTTATCTTAACTAGCAGCGCTTTTTTCCTATAGTCTTTCCTATCCAGACTCACAGAATTTATTCAACTTTATTTAGCCATCCATTAGGAAGCCCAGACAAATGTTGCTGTTACATTTTATAATTGTTTCTGAAGATTAAACATGCAAAGTATCTATAATACATGTTGTTTCTTAAGTAGAAATCTCCATACCTCAGCTAAAACGACTCTGCTGGGAGCCTGACAAGCATCGGTCACTTGTGAATCTACTCAGCAAAGACCCAGCATGGTTAACAAGTCCCTGTAAAATGTGCTGTTTGTCGCTGAGGCTGCTGTCAAATTGCATGATGCTTTTCCACTTTGTCCAAGGAGTTTGAGAAAAATTTGATCGTTCTGCGTCAGGCTCATTCAGAGAAAACTCATTCGGATTGACAGTAATCTGAGGAGGCACTGTTTGATCAGAAAGATACTTTCTTCAAAATACACGTTTAGGTGGAGAGAGTTTACCCAGATGTCACAGTGTAATCAATTGCTTCCCATTGAGGTGGCACGCAAGACAACCAGCGGCTCTGGCAGAGTGCAGATGACGGCTGTGCTTCTGCAGCTGGGCCATCTCCGTCTGGAATCGCTCAGCACTGATGTGCAGGAGGTGATCCCATAGGAAATCCTGTCTTTTCCTACCTGTGAGAAGACCACAAAGTCACCACATGTACAATCCTCAGTTATCGGCATCTGCTTGCATTTTCCTCAGATGCTGATATTATACTTCACAGAGCTCTGGAAATGAGATTAATCTACTGGGAATGTCAGAACAAGAGAAAAACCTGGGGTCCCACTGCAACATGTTTCAGTCAGCTTTTGCAACATCAGAATTGTGAATTTCCACACGTGCCACCATCAGGACACAGGGGTACCGCCATATTAGAAACAAGCCCCAGGACGAAGGCGGTGTCCTTGGTTCAGAGAGGAGGGAAGACAGCCTGGCACCCATGCCGGGCGTCATGCCAAAAGGTCTCCAACACTGTCAGTGCCATTTTTATCTTATTTCTTTCATCTGAGGCCTGCTACCAAGAGGCAAATAGCAGAGGGCAGTCCTGTGCTGGCAGAGTGGTCCTGAGATGGCAATCACCGAGGTGGGTGGGACGGGAGACCTCCTCTTTCCTGGTCCTGGCTCTGCCCCTGAGGTGTTGGCACTGCGCGTCTCTCTTCCTCTCCTGCTTATGTTCACCAGCCATAAAATACGGATAGGGCCTATTTAGCTCTTAGTCATGTTGGGAGCATTATTTTATGAGTGTGTTACAGTGCTTTGAAAACTAAAGTATTCTCTGAATTACTGTTTTAATGCTGTGCTATAGATCAATGACACTGATAAACTGGGTTGCCTTGTCATTAAGTCATACATTTGACCAGCACGCCACTCGGCACACAACTTGAAGAGCTGTGAGCTGTCCTCTCGTTCATGCCATCACCAGAGCAAGAGGCTTACCCATATTTGCTGAATCATCTGCTGGAGCTGCATAATCAATGTATTTGCTCTAGATACTATTTCCAGTGAAAATAACTGCTCACGAGGCCACACCTCACACTTCTAGTGAGATAAGTGGTTAACCATTGTCTTTAATTAAAGATTGACATGAAGCTGATAAAGCCACTAAGCTAACTGAGCAGTAACTTCATTAACTCCCTACATGCCAATCAACTGGGCAGTTTTACAAGCTGACCAGAAGCTAAGGCCACCTGAAATGCAGTGCAGGCCTGTTCCTGAGTGTTAACTGAGTAAATCTCCCACTGTTAGTGTGCACACTGTGCCAGCTTTAAAGCCTTACACACGCTTGTTTCAACTAGCTTTGCAAGCTTCTGCAACCAAACCTTCTCCATGACTGTATGTATCCCTTCAGGCTCCCCAGACACCCGGCCTTCAGAAAAAGCCTCGTCCTCTGGTCCATGTAAATGCACTTTCTTATCTCGCTTCTTGTCTCCCCTTTTCTCCTTTACAGCAAGAGAAACACTGATCAATCACAACATGGATGGAGTGCCATGGCAGACAAGACACAGTTATCTCTACCCAGCGGAGTTGTGAAAGTCCTCGAGGTTTCTCTTGCTGTGCCCAAAATGCAAACATGGCACTTTTGCTTTTTCTCCCCTCCAGGTACTCCACCCAGCAGCCTGCTTGCTGTAACACTGGTGGGATGGAGACACCGCTGCCTAAAGAGCCTGCAAGAGCCTTGTCAAAACTCATTCGCTTTCAAGACCCAAATCCAGCTCTGCTTCTGCATATCCCACAGTTGTCTGTCAGCCTACCTCCAGTGTCCGCTTTCCCTCAGCAGAGGTGGTTTTGTTACCAGAACCTCGCGGTGGCAGGCTGCCCCGGGGTGGCCCTCCCACTGCCCACACTGCCCTGCCCTGCCCACGCATCGCTGGGTGCCCATGCACCAGCTCCCCTGCCCTGCCCTTCCCTGCCCTGCCAGCCCACCCACGCCCCTCCTCACCCGCCACCTCGCCAGCTGCCCAACAGCAGTTCAGCTAAACCTTTGGGACTGGGTGGTTTGCGGTCTTAGAGCTGACCCAGACATAATTGTCAGGCTTGTTTGCTGTCTTCTCGGAAAACCAAGGGCTGAGTGGACTTAACAGCTTCTCTGCCACAAGAGTTGTCTTTTCAGGTCAGGACTGGGGCACGTTGCCAGGATAAGATAAAAAAAAAGATGTGCTACAGGGGAAAGCTTTGAAAGTCCTGTTGAATCCCAAGATTCAAGTCTCCCTCCTGCAAAACCTTCAGTCTTTGCTGGGTAATCTGCTGAAGTTTGGAGGATGATGAATAGCAAGTTTCAGTTTCTCAGACTGGTCGTCCAGAGTTCCACACAGGGCCCCAAACCTACAATGTACAATGTCTGCTGTTTAAAATATGGCAATTTTTTTTCCCCGCAGACTTAAGAGTCTGAGAAACCACCTTGCATATATTATAACAGTCTTGGATCTGTAGTAAGTCATCAATTGCAAAGAGAAAATATTTGATAGCTCCATCCTGTTGAGTAATCAACATCTTGCCCTTAGACTACATCATAACATTTGCAGCGTGCCTCTGCAAAGCATACTCTGCAAAGGGATCCCTGACTCCTTGTACTTGCTATCCGTATATTGCTTTTATCTTTCCTGCAGATGAAATCTGACTGAATCTTTCACACCCCAGGAGACAGGGCAGGACTTTTTTGAAGCAAATTGCAAAGTAAGGAGTTCCTTACCAGAGCAATTATGGTTTATTGTTTCAGTCAGTAAATGTTTAAAAAAGCAGCTGTCTTTTAAGAACATACCATAAAATGTGACGTGCACACAAACTGTAAATAAATAGAAATAATTGCTTGTACTAGAAGATCCAGTCCGGGGTTGGTTTCAGTTCCTGGTATAGTTGCAAACTTTCTGTTCACCTATGAGCGAACCAATTAATCTTCCCTGTATCTCATTTCCCTTGCAGTGCAATGAGCAGAATACTTCCCCAGTTCAGAGGATGAGTTCTGTAGCTCAACAGAGCCACAGCATTCTTACCCCCTGCCCCGAGGAGGAATTTAGTGGGACCAAAGTAAATAGCTTGCAGTGATTTCACATATTCCCAGCCCCATGGGCTTAATGTAGTTTTTAAAAAGAGAAAGTATTTCCAGCCAACCTGTGGTTTGACTGTTACCCATTTACACCAAAGAGCCCAGAAAGGGCTTAAGTTAAAGTGTGACTTGGTTAGCAGCATTTCTTTTCACAGTCAGGTACCTCACTGTCTTTTAACACCATCACTGTCCAGAGGAGCAAAGGAGAACCTCAAAAGCCAGGATTTACATGAGGGCCACAGACCACAGCTGCTCCCATAGCTCTTGAAACAAGAGCAATCAGATTCGTGCTTCGGTGATTTTTTATTCTTGCTCTATCAGTTAATACTGGTAATCATGCAGCACTGACAGTTAGAAGCGCTTGTTTCCCACCCATTGTTATTACATCTAACTATCCTCCCATAATTAAAGTGCAGGGGCTCCTTCCCTCATTTCCCACCCACTTCTAGGAAGCATCTGAAAATTTTTGTGTCTCTACAGGGAGACACAATAAAGCCTCGTGCTTGTGTTTTTCTGCAGATTTTTTCCTGCTGAGCTGGTGATCTTGTCATCGGTATAGAAAAAAAGACTCATTTTCAAGGAGAATGAAAAATGGATCTCTGCAATTATGAGGGACTCACCTCTCCGTGTTTCACTGGTACCTTCACTATCATGACAGTGGCTACCTAGCAACCATGCCTTTCGACTCAAGTCAGCTTTATTTATATATATTTGTATTTCTACTGACGTGGGGGAAAGGTAGCCATAAAAATATTCATTTACTTGGACACGGTAAGCTAAAGCATCTTCTTTCAGCGAATTTAAAACAATATTTCAGCAGCAGCTTGAAGAAACACCAGTGTCTTGTTTGTTGGCATGGCAGGTGTACCTGTTCAAGCTCACTATTTAGACATGCTTCTTCCCAGGTTAGTGTGCAAAAAGTAGTTACTGTAAAAAGTAAAACAAAAACAAAACAAAAAAAAAGCAAAAAAAAAGAAAAAAACACCCCCAAACCCCTGAAAAGCAAGACCTTATGGTTTTAGAGGAGGAAGTCCTCTTCCTGATAATGCACAGTAGCAATTAGCCCCCACCAGTGGATGGTTTCTGGGCTTACCTTAACGTAAGAATTACTTAAACTTTAAATTTATGTACTTAATGCCAGTTACTTTTTGCCCAGAAGACAGGGTGGAGTTAAGTGTGCTTGAGATTTGTAGACAGAGGCAATCTAAGGCAATAAATAAGTTCTTTTGCCTCCCTCCTGTCTGAAGGCAGAACTAGGTTAACCTTATAAAGCTATGTAATTGTTCTTGTTGTTTGTATTTTAGATCACTGCCCTCCCTTTCAGCCCTCCCCTCTCCCTCCCCATCACCTACGAAAAACAAAATTAAGTAGAAGCTGTAAATCACTGTATGGAGCTTACCTACCTCATCCCTTTTGCAGCTGACAAGAAGCAACACCTAGTAAATATAGTTCCTGCCCATTTTCACATGGCAACACTTTTGTCAATTCATGGGACAAGATATCCTTCCAAAAATGTTTAAATACGGCTCTGTGTTCCTCCCTATCACCCCTCTGCACCGAGCTGCAGCCTTGTCACAGTGCTCCTCTCCCTGGATTTGTTCCAGACTTTAGACTTGGTGTATTAGGTTTTATCCATTTCAGTGTTTCTTATTTAGTATTATCTCATTAACTTTGAGGTTTTCGGAATATTTATTGATTAACCTTCACAAAACTTCTGTGAAGTAGGAAACTGCTCCTAGTCCAATTTAACATGCAAGGAACAAGGCACTGTATTTAGTGTTATGGAGTATTGGGTAAATTTCCTGGTTCTGCTGGAATTGCGTACTGAATAAAAGGACTTTGTACAAGCAGACAGTATTTGGCCAACCGTTAGAAAGATTGAAACAGAAACAGCCAGTAGGCAAATCAAAGGAAGGAGGGGAAAATTGTTTCCGTAAAAGTAGACATGGTAATAAATAGACATACAAATGAACCAGAGCAATTATATAGAGTATTGCAGAGTAAAATGAACAGCCAGTATTTCTGAATATCAGGCTACTCATCCTGGATGTTAGAGGTGTGAGTTCAACTTCAGGCTCCCACAGGAGCCTAAAGGTCCTGTAACAGGTTCACAGTTAACAAATAAATACATAAAGAAGGGACTAAGTGAAATGTAGCCCCACGTTAAGTGCTTGGGCCACTGAGATGCCCCAAGTAGGATCCAAAACAGGTGTCACTTTGGGCAGTGACAGAAAAGAAACTGAGATGTGAGAGGAGGGCCACTCTTTCCCAAGGTCTCAGTCATTTCAGGTGAGGCTTTAAGGAGTCACTTCTTTTCACCTGAAATCCACAGACCAGTGGACATGTGGACTCTGGTACCTACGGGTAACTTTTTTCTACATTTCACATTTTTTGAAGGACTATCTACCATTTAAAAATCATGGATTAGATCTCAGGTCTTCACCACTAATGCCTTAGTCATGTAGTATTGATTCCTGTCTGCCTTTGTGCTATCCAGCTGGATTACAGTGGGAATCATTGTTTTACAAGAGGGGATGTGCCACTGAGTCACGCAAAATCTCCTGTGGTCCTGCTTGCTTAAGACAGAGTGAAGTATGGACTTCTGCTGAAAGGAGCTGAACCCACAGATCTCACTAGCTGGGTGACTGTTTAAAGGGGATAGAGAGAGCACCAGCAGCAATTTAAAACACAGCAGCTACAGCCGGTTTCTTTCTGAGGCGTGCATCCCTTCAGCATTTGAGACACTCCTTGAGAAAGTGGTAAATTCCAGGTGAACATTGAAAAAAAGATTTTTTTTGGACAGAAGGATTCACAATCCACTTAAATCCTGCTGTAGGCACCAAGCTCTTGGTCAAGACATGTCTCTGACAACTGATCTTATTGAGCCAGACGAGTCACTGCTTCAAGCCTGCAAAAGCCCATGAAGTGGCATCACGAACTACGGCTCCATTTCTTTAACAGGTTCTGCAAAGGAGAGCAATGCCTTGCCTTTGCCACCCTTACTGCTTTCATTAGATCTCATATTAAACATGTTGGATGGAAAAAGCCAAAGAGCCTCTGAGGCAAAGAGCAGGTTCAATTTTAATGTGGGTTATATTCAAGGTCTGTAAAATGGCGATAATACCACTTGTCTAACTCACAGGAGAGGTAAAGTTTGCAAAGCATTCTGCAGATGTCAGAAGAATTATAATGATCATTAATTAGAAAATGATCATTCAACTTAGTCTTTGATTCTAGGCAGATTTCATTCTCTACCCTTTCCATTACAACTGTTGAATTGCAATTTCATTTATCTTCATTGTCTGCAGTTTTCAAGTAATGGGAAAAGTTCACAGTGAAGGCTTTGAGGTGTCTTCATGTTATCAAGGGTTCCTATTAAATACATTAAATTGATTTAAGCCTATTAGTTTATCAAAAGAGCATAATCCTATTCTTTATCTTTCAAGGGAAAGCAGCAACTATCTCAGTTAATTACTGTTTCCTTGCTGGTACCCCAGAGCAAGCAAATGTTCCACGGTCCAAAGTAATTGGTAATGACTGGGAACAAACATGCACTTATTGGTCCTACTAATTAATAAGGTTAATTGGAAAAAACAGAAAAAGTGTGGACTGTGAAATAATTGGGTTTTCTTCACAAAAGAACATGAATCTTCCAGCTTACAGAAAACATATACATGTTTTACTTGGTGCTTATATAAAAAACAGGTTATGAAAGATCCCTAAATGACATAGACAAGTAACTTATGAGTCACCAGACAAATGCATCAAATGCAGACAAACCCAGTTTTGACAAGATGTCAGCCATTTTCAGTATACAAGTGTAATGCAAAGTGTATGAGCACCCCAGGCAGGGACCGAAGAGGTTCAGCCCACAGATCCCGCTTGCCCTCATCATAGGCAGCTTTACGGCCCTTCTTCTGACAATCTTCTGTGTCATTTCATGGACAGGTCACCTGTGTCCCACCAGCCACATGATGCTATTGCAAGGTGACAGTAAGTGTACAGTGGGAGTGGAGATGGTGAGTTTGTCCTGGCCATGGTGCCCCAGAGCAGCTATGGGAGAGAAAGGAGCTGGTGTTTCCTCCCTGATGTGCGGGGCCCTGATACACCTCACCCCAGGTGGATGGAGGAAATGCATCCCAGGGTGGGAAAGATGAACAGGACCAAAGGGACGGGAGGACAAAGCAAGCTCGGTGCAGGGAGAGGATGGTGGCATAAGGGGGAATGATGCATTTTGCCTCACACAGGTTTGAATCCAAGCTGGAGAGCACGATGAAGCAGAAAGCTTTTTGAAGTATATTTCAATAAATTTGCCCAGATTCTTAAGAGATTTCTAATAAAATAGTCCTGTCAACTTCAGTGAATCTTTGATTTATACTGACTGGGGATTTATCCTTCTGCTGAGGTATTTCTAAAGTACCTATAATTTTGTTATACTAGCGAGTCAGAGTTATTCTGATATATGTATTATTGGTTATTATGGACTGTCATCAACCCTTCAGTCAGCTGGCCATGATTCATGAAAGAAAATCACTCCTAATTAAACATTCATCTAATTATTCTTGCCAGAAACAAATGAAATATGCAACCAATATGTTCCATAACAGCTTCAGAAGAGTACCACTAGGATTTGTGAAGCCAGATGATTGAACGCACAGAGAAGCTTTTCAGCACGTTACATGAGAAAAGGATCCATCCCTACCTTTTAACTGTCTTCTGAACATTTCAAGCAGTATTTAATGTCAGACTAGATTTTGGAGCAAGGCACATTAATGACTACAGTAATTGCTCTTTGGGAGAACGGATTTGAGTGACAACACTTTCTCTAACCTCCAGGGTCTTACTTTCCTATGAACAGCTTAACATTTAAACAAACTGATTTCTCAATATTTTACAAAAAAAAAAAAATCCCTGCAGAGGCTCACGTAACTATTTTTCTCTATGTAATTAAAAAGAAAATATCCAGCATAACATTTTTCTTTGGTGTGTCACTGTATTGCTAGTCTGTTTCATGTATGCATACGCATCTAAGTAGTAAGATGTTGACCCCTACAGAATGACTTCAAAATGCCTAGAGCTTATCGTTCCCCCTGTGTCTAAGAGTATAAATCTAATTACCGAGTGCCTGGAATAGTTTTGTGATTCCTGCAAATTTCTTTCTTGCCCTAACTTATCTCGGCTTACAAAGTCTTGAATATGCAGTAGCTGAAGATTTTCTTCCCAATGCATGGACATACGTGATGCAAATTGCTTATATACGTTTGATTGAAATCAGTTGAACTTCACTAGTATTAAAAACTAGTCTAGCTGAAGGGAGAAACAGCAATGAGGTTTAGCAATATTTGCCTCATCAAAAGGGAAAATGTATAAAGTGAGTGCACGCTTCCCCTTCAAATTCACCCCAAAAGTCTGGCCTTTGGGGTTTTTACTGCATAATCCAATAACAATTAATAGATGGGTTGCCAAAAGATATGTGGTGCCTTCATAAAAACTACAGTATGCCATGAAATTCTCAATACTTGTTCACAATTGTAATAAAATAATTTCTGTTAAGAAACCTTCTCCTCAATCTGAGAAAAATATAACCTGAATTATAGGAAAATAAGTAGCAATTTGTGGGGTTTATGCTGTTTGAATATGTGGCAAAAGCCTGGAGATTCAGCAGGTTGCTTCTGATACCATCACATCTGCAGGTTATCGGGTTCTGGCATGGTACTTCTCTGTAATTCTTCATTAAAAGACCTAAAATAAATGTTTCAAAAGGATTTTGCAGAGCAGTTGGAGTTTGGGTTTGTTTCTCAGTCCTGCCAGCTTTTACGTGCAGGAATTTTAAAACCACACTGGCTGAAGCAGGTAGGTGCTGATCTCCCTTTGAAATCAAGACTTACAGATGTTTCTTATTAAATCGGTGGGAAATAGACATCTAAGAAACTTCAAAAATCTAGCCTCTATGCTCTCTAGAATAACCTCCAATTGGAAGTAAGCAGTGCAAGGCCTGATACAGTTTGGGAGTTCAACATAAATTTATTATATCTTGGAGATTTCTTGAGACTAGCTTGGCTTTTCACAGATATCTTAGTGTTCCAAAGACTTCTTTCAGTAACCATAAAATATTCCAGTTTTTCACTGAAAGAGTTATATTTTGAACTCAGAACTGACTGTTTAATCACATTTTGATTCCAGCCACAATTTGATCCATATTTGCCAGAAGCAGGTAATTCAGCAAGACAAGTGATCATTGTTGAGAACAATTATTAGAGTCAAGATGTTGAATAGGTATGGTGCTGCTGTTGTTTTATACATGGTAAATATCTGTTGTCTGGGGTTCATGACAATTGTGTTAAGATCAGGGCTCAAACCCTCCCCTCTCCAAGAGCCACATGTGCATCACCTGAAGCTGGCAGCCACAGTACAGCCAGCACATTATTAATGTACTTTTATGCTATAGGAATATTTTGTGACTCTTGAATACCACCATCAAAGTTTCCTCTTTCTCGTTCTGAAAATAGTCAATTCAGCTTTACTTTTCAGTTATCATAACCAGAGATTACCACTGATCTTAATCCACAATTCATGTCTGCCTTACCACATTGACCAGATTAGTCATCAAATAGTCAGATCCATAGTCATCTTTCTTTCTTGGTTTCCTTATTATCATTTTATTAGGTGCAAGTTCCTGCAAAACCACACATACTTCCTTTCCAAATCTGACTACCACTGCTCCCAGAAGATGGAGGAATATTTTAGCAAGCTGTGACCACAGGAGAAGGGCAATTAAGAAATTGCCACTACGGCTGCGTCCTTCTGTGATTGCCAGCAGGCACCAGCGAAGCGCTACGGCATCTCACACAGCACCCAAAAGTGTGAAAAGCAGAGGAAGCATCAAGGCAGTAAACCAGCAGCAGACCAATGTACCGGGAGGTCGGAAGTGCAGGGTCCCTGGGAAGGCTCCCCTGCACAATTGCTCGTGCAGCCAAAGCACCTGATTTGCTTCTCCTGCTGCCTCCTGCAGCTACCAGCAGCACAGAGCGCATTTTCCCCTGAGAGATTTCTGCTTTCAATTGTGCTGCAACACGTTAGCATTGAACTTGTGACTCACTCCTCACGCAGCAAGCGCAGCGCACTCTCCTCCCGTTGCACTGCTGGCAGCAATGCTTGCCATCCGCATTAGCACTCCTCTCACCACCCTCTAGCTCAGCAATGGGACCAGCCCTGGCTTCAGACCCTGGGGGAACACGACTACCTCCATGGGTGCTGAGTCTCGTGAGATGGACAAATTTAAAGCCATGCTTAGTGTTTCCAACTAGCTAGCTCTGGACAGGTCTTAGCTTAGCTGTGAGGGGTTTTTTAACAAGCCCTTTCGACATGCCTGTGTGCCGTTCGAAGGGCCCAAGCACTTAACTTTAAATTTTTGCTTCTATTCTGAGGACCAGTTGGCTAAATATTCACTTTGCAGCATCTAAACATATGGGCATCTACATTCTTTATCACACGTAGCTGAGAGTCCACTGAGCAATAAGGAGACTTATTTGTGCTAACTGTTCATTTTACATTGTTTTTAATACTGCAAAATAAGGATTTAAATTTGTTTGCATACAGAAAGCAAATTATTTTTATGTTGTGTTGCCAGAGTAAAATTTTGCTGCATGCAGATTTCCTCTTCTTTTCTAAGAAGCTATCTAAAAATAAACGCTGTACACCTGCCTTGTCTCCGTATACCATCCAGTAACTCCAAAACTAAACATGTATGTAGCACTCTGCTAAAAGCCTCAGTGAAGCCTAGAGAGCGAACTTCACATGCACTGCCTTTACCAACAGTCTTATTTGCCTCCCACATCAGAGAGTTTAGACTGTCCCAGCCCAAGCTTCCCCAAAAAACCACCTTTGATATAACATGCTTTAACTTTTGGTAAGCCCTGAAATGGTCAGGCAGTTGGACTAGATGATCATTGTAGGTCCCTTCCAACAGAAATATTCTATTCTATTCTATTCTATTCTATTCTATTCTATTCTATTCTATTCTATTCTATTCTGTTCTGTTCTGTTCTATTCTATAAGAAACCAAAAATCCATTTTCTTGCTCTTTCCTTTATGGAGGTTTGCCCAATTTTTCCGTTCCGTTTACTTCAGCCTGCTTTCCCGCAGCCACACACCGGCAGATGTATCAGCGCAAGGTCAATCACAACAGGAACCAAGGCCAGAAGCACGTTCCAACACTGGGAGGGTCCTGCACCTCACATCACAGCTCCCACTGGCAACATGGACTCACAAGCCAAAACACTGCTGGCACGCCGGCTCGTACAACAGACTCATTCTCCAAGAGCATATGAATTGGCAAATTGCGGTTTCTGATTCAGATTGGGCCCCAACAAGTCTTGCACTGTTGAATACACCTCAATTTCAGGGATTTACATCATCCGGATTTCTGTTTCACACTAGCTATTTCTGTCTTCTGAAAGAAATGCTCTTGTTTTCATATTCTGGAAAACACTGTGAATGTTGTTATGCTGCTACAGGAATACACCATTGGCTAATAGCTGTTTTGGAAATTCATGTCAGGTCTGTTCAACCATTTTTATTCTTCTCTTCTCCATTAAATCAGACTGGCGTCCTCGGCCACAGTCGCTCTCCAATTGATTTCTGGCCTGTGCTAGTTAATGCAATGCCCCCAAACTTTCATGGTAAGCTCATCTTCTCCAAAGTTATATAGATGATCCGTTCACAAATCAAGCACATATAACTGGCTACAATGACATCTGCAAATCTAACAAAAATTAAATGTATCTGGGACCTATAGCCAAGATCAATGAAGATCAATGAATCTTGCACTCTTTGCCATCACTGAAGGATTTCAAGAAATAATGGGGAGAGAGCCGTACCTCTTGACTTGAAGTTGCTTATTGCTTACTGCTTGGGGTACTCTGTTTAGAGATGGGAGGTACATGTTTGAATGCCTGGGGATGGAGAATGGATTAAACTGTGGTTTTCCATTTGCTGGCCCTGAGCAGAGGACCATATGAATATTATAAGTAAGTTGTAAGGTGGTCTTTTCCTCCTCCTTACAAGCAAGGAGCAGCTCCTGTTGCATTTCACAGGGATGGATTCTCATGGCATGCATACCCAGCCTCTGGGCTTCTGCAGATGGGAGACCATCTCTAAAGCACGATCCAAGGAGTACTGAGGTCAGCTGGCCAAATCAGAGCCTAAACTAAACTGAGGACCAACTAGTCTGATCTGACTCAGCTGTGTCCTACTGCTTTTGAAAATGTAGAGATTAAAAGGCAAAAAAATGTAAATCTGAGAAAGGTTTTCCTACTGCATTGGATAACCAAACAAAGCACACTACTGACATAAAAAGCATTTTCAGGGAAAAGTTGCACTGTGGTGTGAATTAAAAGGTTTTTTTCACTTATACCTGTTACATTGAAATGACAACTGTCAATCCCTGCACTTTAGGGCATAAAATAAGGTCAGAAAAATATTCCCTGAGGATGAAAGGTTTGCAAAGTTGTATCAAAAAAGGCACTGTAGAGTAATTTTACCTTCTGCTGGAATATCTATGAATATCAGTGAAGACAAGTGATTGGACTAGTCACTGGTGTGTGGCATTAAGATTCCTACAGAAATAATCACTGTAAAATTACTGAGAGACATGATAGGTGCACAGTCTTCACCTATGAAAATAAAAACACTGTGGGTAGGCTATAGTATAAAACACGTAATTGCTATCAAATGAGCACAAAAGGGTTTATTTGATGATTATTACCATTTTTAGATGACATGTTTGGGGGCAAGGAAATTCTTTTTGTTGTTAATTGTTTGCTGTTTTGGCTCCTGGGTCAAGAGCTCTGCAGGCACCAATAATATACAAACTAAGGACTTCCTTCTTTGTCCCAAAATGTGCCAGCCAAACAATTTTAGGAGAACCCACCAACCTGAATGGCTGCAATAATTTGTCAAAAATAAGAATGGATGAGATAGATCCTGACGTGCAGTACATCACCAGAGCAGTGGGGAAGAATATAGCAGAATGCCCCATAAGCAATATAGATACGGTCACCAGTCACTCTGTGCAACTGTGAGCTTCCAAAGCAGTTAGAGAGTTGTGCCCACAAGAAAAATAAATCAGTACTGTAGTAAATATTTCAGAATGGTTTTGGACTGGAGTCTATAGTATGTCAACATGCACCAATTTAATTAGCCTTCATTCTGCACCAAATACCTCAGAGCCCTATCCTGTAGTTGGGCAAAATGCCCATGAAAGCCAAGAGGAAAGTGTAGAGCCCTTTAGTGCAAGGAGGGAAATACAGCTTGTTTTTTTAATAAATCTACAAATATCTCAGCCAAGCTCAGAATAATGCAGGGAAGTGTTTTTCCTTCTTCCTACAAGTTTGTTTTTCAGTGGAATCACACTCTTCCTAATTGGAAATGCCCACTTCTAATGGAAATATGGGGTTACATCTGAGTGGCAACCTTTTGATTTTGGAATTAAAGAAGCAGAGGAAGTCTGCTTCGGAGCAGATGCAGCAACTTTAAATTCCTTCCTCTCTTCCTTCAGTATGTCTTATGCTGTTGTATAAAGAAGGTGTTATTAAGCTTTTTCAAAGTACCATCACAGATGTATCAACGTAGTGCCAGCGGCTTTGAAAACAGTGTAAGTTTATAGCAGGTGAGGATGCAGCCTGCAGTTTGTGCTTGTGTGTAGGCATGTGTGTGTGCTGAGGAGAAAAACGCATGTGCAAGCACAGATTTCTAGTTTTCTCCATTTGTTTATTTTTAGCAATTTCTCGGTTCAGCTCACTGTTTAAAGTGTAAGCTCTTTCAAAGCTCTCTTTAAAAGTCCTACCCTTTTTGAGAGACATTTGAGAATTTTGAAAACAACCTTTAAAATGTCCATGTCCCATAAAAGAGATTTGACCACTTCTCAGTTAACATACAGTCAATCATCTAATAAGATTTAATCCAACTAGGAGACCAACTAAGAAATTGTTCTGGGGGCAGCTCTTATAAATCAAGAACATAGATGAGGAGTAGTAGTGATGGTTTAGTAGTAGTAGTGAATGGTTGTTGACCCATTTCCAATTTATGCCTTTCTCAACTCAATGTAAATCCCACTCTTAGAGTTAAAAAATGAATTAGAAAATAAAATCTAACCTAACATCTTTTTGATGACATAGGAAATGAGAAACGGTATTTCATCTTCTATTGTTCAACACTTAAAGGTACTATTAGTTTGAAAAATGGAGAAAAAAATCTGTAGGACAGAGTAACTCCTATATTTAAGATGAAAGAATAACTGTAGATTTCTTGAACTGATTAATCTCCCTTCCTCTCTCATGAAAAAGACTTCCATATGAAAACAAAATTGCATATTTCTTACAGCATGAATTGTCTTTACCTAACTAAATAGAAGACTCTTCCAAGAGTGTTATGGAAAATATATTTATCCTCAGGCAGAACATAAGTACACATGGTTATGAAGGTCAGCCTGGTTTCTAATCTGAGTGAAATATATGTACCATATTTAGCAGATGCATGTACAAGTATACCCATACAAGAAGAGAGAGTAAGAAAAGCAATTATAATTGAATCACGAATTCTCAGACTTTCATATTATGCTTTTACATTCCAAGAACAAACCTTCACAGGTCTTAGTGGCAGGGGTGAAAGATAAGAGAAGTTTCAGCTTCTGGCAGGACTTTTTGCTTGGTTAAATGTTAAAAAAAAATTAAAACATCTTTAGTGAACTGCAATCCTTTTGTGATCATTCAAAACATTATATTAATCCAAAAAGCAAATTTTATTCCAGGCAAAGTTGGATGGCAAAATTCTGCTCTCAGTGCAACACTTTAGATGCCCACGAATTGTGTGAATCTGTCACTGGAAGTTGAATTTGATGCCAAATATCTGTATTTTCAGCATCTATTGACAGGCCTACAAATAACGCATCTAACTAGTCTGCTACAGAGAGAATAGTCTGATCTTTGTACCTTAGGGAGCTTTTGTATTTAAACAGCATTAAGGAAGACAACTTGGCATAAGGCTATTACAGTGTTTTATACATACATAGAAAGGAAACACCATTGATTTCCTCTTTGGTCACTATTCAAATGAAATCAAAGCAAATCCACAGTCCTCAGATTTTTTTAGGCTTAATACCTATTTTATAGACAAGCTAGGTCCTTTACCATCATTATGGCAATGTACATGGCATATGCCTTCCTTGCTTCTTTTGCTTTCTGCTCTTAGGACATACGATAAACACAATTAGAAAAATAATTGCTATTCATTGGAATTGATCCCCTTTTTTACACAAATAGACTTTTACACATCTTGAAAGGGTGAAAAAGTTAAGAAATTTTATGCAGGTACTGGCATGGCACAGCTGTCAAATCCGATCTCTCTTCCCTTTTTTAATTATATTGTAGCACAGGAAGAGTACAAAAATTCAATAGAAAAGAATTAAAGTAAAATCATTACATTTCTTATAGCAAATCATGACCAATTGTGTGGCGTCACAGAAGAGCATGAAGTGCAGTAAAGTCTAAAAGCTGTAAGTGCCCCATTATTCATTTTTACTGAAAATCTAAGAGAGCTTCTTGTTAACTCAAAATTTGTCATATGGCCCTTAAAGTAGGCCTTTCAAGATTTCAAGCAGTTGCTTCACTACTGACCTTCAGAACCATGAGTTATTTCCGTGTTTATGGGGGTCACAGCATTTATAGATGCCTAAAGTGCTGTGTTAAGAAGCAAAAATACAAAGTGAAAACTGGATCCTTTGGCTACCAACATAAAACAAAACCCAAAATATAAACATATGAAGACTGAGAAAAGAATTGCTTTCCCTCTTCCATTTAAAGCGCTTCGGTGATTTTGTATCTTCACTTCTAGCCTTTGCAAGGATTATACTTTTAAACCAAAAACCTTCAATTTAATAACTGAAAGGAATTTCTTCAAAATCTGGGATGTCCACAATACCTTGCAGTTTATTGTTCTCTGAAGTGAAAGATGCAAACGAAAAATAAAACAGTTACCAAAGTGGACTTCATAGTTACTGAATGCTAATTGCTTGGGAAGACATTGACCTGCATTAACACTTCCCATATTCCTCAATAGACCAATTGGTCTACTTTGAATTTTAAATTTGCTCACACAAAAAGAAATATTGCACAGGTGGAGAGATCAGTACAACTGTTCCTGTTCCAGATCCAGTTTATGGGGTAGGTAACATCTCTGAACGGCTTCTCAACACCTGATAGTTTTCCTTACTTTACTCCTTCTTCAAATGCATCTGTATGCATCATTTCAATAATTTTTCAGGATCTTTTTGTAATTCTTTAATCTTGTATAACCATCTACCACTTCATCCCACTTCAACTTAGCACTTAGGATATTCAGATCAAATCTGTCTCAAGACCTCTGTTTCATAATAGAAAACATCACTGACAGAAACTCCTATGCTCTCATGCCAGACGCGTGCCTCCATACCAGGGAGACCATTTCTTTCTCATCACAAGGCATGCCTTTGTGGTTACGGTACCTGCCGTAGCCAGCGGCTGCTTGACACGTGCCACTAGCTGCCAGCACCCAGCCAGGCATTACGCTACACCCCGGCACAAGTTTAGCTTCTGACTACAGTCAGACAAAGCCATCTGGCTTGGTTCCTTATTGCTCGTAATGATGATGATGGACCTCAAGCATTAGCTTCTGGCTATGCCAAACTCCAACTTTTTTTTTTTTTTTCCCTCTCCATTCTGTAATAGGTAATTAAGAGCTGAAATTGCACCAAGTACATGACAAAATGCCTACAGAGAACTATGCTTCTTAGGAAGGAAACTTACAGCCTCAGTACCAAGCAGCAGCAGCAGCCTGAGCCCATCCTGTATTCCACAATCTGTAATTTCAGCTACATATCTATTTATTCCAATGCTGCAGTATTCCATTTCTGAATGAGTTCCCACATCATGGTGACACATGCCTAGCATTATTGCATTTTAGACAGCCATCTGTACTGATATATTCAGCCAATAATTTGCCACCAGGAAATTGGTTCCTGGGAATATATTTTTTATACAGAGGGCATGCATGCCTGTCTCTAATTTCTAAAATCCATATATCCTTGACATATCTTGTAGGAAGCGGAAATCCTCTTTCATTCTGAACTGGCCATAAAATATAATGCTTGGTATTAATTAACAGGCAAGAAAATTTATGCCATAGTTCATCAGCAACTAGCTGATCAGTTACTAGCGTAACAATCCCTGAAAGAATAAGTAGTAGCATGGAGATGCCAGTTATCTAAATATGGCAAATGGTAGGGAAGAATGAAATAGGTCTGAAGGGACACAGATCCTCTAACTGATGAAAGATACGGGCTAAAAATATACTTCAGTGCAGATAAATATAGAATAATGATTGTAAGAAAAATAATCCAAACGTGGGTTGTAGCATTTAGTGGAACGATCTTACAATACCCTGAAAAAGAAAAGAGCCAGGTAGTTATTAACGAATAATCCTTTAGTATATTATCAGACCGGCTTGTAATACCCGTATGTAGTGAGAAATGGCTACCTAACTTCAGATCATTAAGTCCATTTCCTGTGACACTAGAACATAGTCCACCAGATGGGAGACACATGAAATATTAAAAAGATACTAAACATGTACTTCGGGCAGAAAGCCAAGGGTAGTAGAAGCATGTGCAGGCAGCTCACAAGGGGGGCTGAGGAGGTAAGAGTTCCTCAGCTGAAAAGCGTGGTTCAAATTATATGCAATACAATTTTTATGTCTGCTAAAGTAGGCTTTTTTTTCCTTTCCTCCTTTTTTTTTTTTTTTTTTTTTGTCTAGGGAGGGGTGGAAGAGGGAGAGAGAATTAAACAGGGAAAGCCTTAAAGGATAGTTCATCATGCTGAAAGAGAAATTCTATTACTTTAAGCTAAGAGAGACAGACTTATGGAAATAATTTTTTTTTTTTTAATTATCAGAGATTTTCCTGTCCTTGCACAGACACCAGGCTGCTAATCAGGGGCTTTCACAGCAGTTAATTCCACTTTGAGTAGGATTAGCTTTAATATTTAAATAAATAATCTCCATGGCTTTGCAGTTTTTGGGTGACAGGAGTCTGGGGAGGAGAAAACTGGTAATAATGGGAAAAAATGAAGCCCCTGTCCTCCACCAGATCTGGAAGCTAAGCAGCAAAACTGGGAGAATATCTCGAAGGTCTTCCACAGCCCTGGAGGAGATTTCAGAGGAACCGGTCAGCCATTTGCAATAAATGTAAGTTCAGTTTGTTCTTGGAGGAAAGAAGACATTCATAAGTATCTCTAGTCTACTAAGTCTTTCCAGAGAGAATACTTGTTCATAGTGCAAAAGCAGTCTTCAAAGTGTTTATGAAACCATACATGAATATTGTTTTGACTTACACAAAATCGCCTTTGGTGTGGACCGATTTTCTTGTTTTTTGGCAAATTTACACAATACTACAAAAATGCTACACTTTGTAATAGATGTCAGCCAGTTTTTGTATTTCAACAAATTATATACTGTCAATTTAAATATTTTTATGAAAAATTCACCTAAAGATCATTTGGGGTTTGTTTCCTTCCTGTATAGAATAACTTTTCACTTCTGTATGTTTTGAACTTCTACTGACCATCATAACAATGTTATCAGTACATCATGCTCAGAAGTAGAAGTATTGCTGCACTGTTGCCTTTTATAGTATACCAATATTTTATGTAATATCCGTTATCAAACTCATGAGAAAGATTTTTAAACCAATTTGGAATTAGAAAGGATAACCCATTTCCTTGATTAATGGCAGCTTACATATAACAACAGGCTTTGAGAAGGAAATAACTTACAGTAGCAATTTAAAGGGATGGCAAGATTTTGCAACAGGAATCACATCTTAGAGATTTTTTTTAGAACAACCCTGTTAAATTAAAATAAAACATAAGCTATTGCAAGAAGGGAACAAAAAAAGTTAGGTCAAGAGAAGTGACCAAGGCATATACTTACTCAGGGGTCATCCATCATTAACTGTAAGATCATGGTTTTGTGAACACCTTAAGCTGGCACCAGTGCAAGCACTGGTGCAGCCTTGCACTGCCCCCAGGGCAGGAGTCATTGCAGATTAACCCCCCCAAACCCACTCCTCGCTGCACGGCCCCACACATCAGTGGGCACAGGGGACAGGTACTTGCAGTACGGGGTACGGCTGAGGGCAAAGGCAGTCCTGCTTCTTCCACCAGCTTCGCCAGACTTTGTCTGGTTTGCAGGGCTGCGACCTAATATGCGTTCTTAGGACAAAGGGTAAGATTTTCAATTTTTGGCTGTCAGCTTCAAACAAAACTGAGCAAATACAGAGTGCTCCAAGCTTCTTAGCTCTCCAGGGCTGCCGATACTGGAAGAATCATCCTAGAGGGAAAAATTCTCATTTTCACTGAAGTCCGCCTTGCAAGTACTCTGGGTAAGGAACCACAGAGCTGATGTCAGCTACATTTAGATTGGCTCTAAGGCCTTTTGGCATTACTAGAATGAGGAAAAAAGAAAGGAAAAAAAACCCACAGATGCCCACGAGCTGACTTCTAGGTTGAAATTTGTTGCATATGTTCAAAAAAGACAAGCGACATTTGCTCCCATGTATTGCAGGCAGCAGTAGCAGAAATTTGACATGTCAAATAGAGTACATGCCACTTAATCTATCCAGCTTGAGATCTGGAACACAGTGTGTTACAAAGACCTGGGAAAAAAAAAGAAACATTAAATATATGTGAAATGCTATGGAAAAAAAGTGTAAATTCTGTTTTTCAGCCCCCAGCTTCACGATTCCTCCTTTCTGATGTAAATAGCTTCCAACAGAAAGATTTGGGAGTGCAAATTTGTATGAAATGTTGGCAATTCAAAAAATAAAATGTTGAGAGGAATGACATAGTTTGTTTCCTTCAAAATTTCTAAAGTTCTTATTTTTTTATGAAGCATCAGGAGAGATTTTGTAACAGGTCAGAGTTAAACCTTCTTGAAATGTTATATATTAGCTCTTCAGTACTGCAACAGGACAATGTGTGGTAAAAGTCTAAAAAACCCTCTGTATTAAAAAAAAAAAAACATTTGAAACAGTAATTCAAAGAGCTAACAACCACTGCAAATACATTTACTACACTTCATTATAAAGTTAAAGTAAATGGAGAATTTAAAAAGAAATAACAGATGCCATCATCCTGGATGGATAATTAACAGCAGACTCTTTAACACTTATATTTAAATGGGACAGAAACATTTCAAAAAGATTTTTTTTTCTGTTGTAAAACATTCAGATGTAAAAAAAAGACCATTCTCCTCCAACAACCTCCTTAGGGAAATGAACTTTTGAACAAAACTGAGAGAACACTTCAGCAGTCCAGGTTTCCACATTCCTTGAGAGGAGTGTGGGCAGTGTGTTGAGTTCCTGGATGTAGAAAAACAGTGAAGGTGATACCTAGCCCACTACCATTCCTCTTGGGCAAAGAGTTTACCCTCCTCAGCCTTGCAAACCCCTTGAGCTCAGCTTCCCCACCTCTGGTGGGCTTTCCAAGGCAGGTCTGGCTTGCCTGCACCAAAACGGGTGCTGATACAGAGCCAAGAATGCGCTGTCCTCTTCTGCACCGTCAGCTCAGGTATAACTGTATGGGGGCACCATCCTTTAGCAGGTGCTTGATAATAAAAATAGTAATACTTTTTTCCATCTGTTTTTTTCTTCCACCTTCACTTGAGCAACTCTGCTTTTTTCCCACCTCCCTGATTTTGTGGAGATGCACAAAGCCAAGGTTTGCTCAAACCTATTCATCACAAAACTACACCTAGTTTGCTGTCACTTGGTGCCTTTTTTGGCTGCAACAGTAGAAAAACTGGCTCATGCTGACAGAGAGGTTGGAACCCTCCTCTGTTTTCTAGAGGTGATCTCTCAAGGTAAGGATTAACACATTGTTCAGACAGTCTGCAGGAACAAAGCTGCTTTTGCCATTCTCTGTGCCATTTCAAGGCATTGGATAACACCTTTCGCTTTAATTTTAAGGAATACAAAAGCCTTTGAAAAGACGGTGAAACCATTGGCTGCCAGGTTGTAAAACTCGCTCCAAGTTACCTGCTCTGAATGTCGAGGTCCGTGTGTAATGCATGGCTGTCCAGAGGCTGGGTCTATACCTGCTAAGGGTGGATGGTCATCCAGGCAAGACATTCTACTTTCATCCTGGGCCCCTTCAGCACATGGCACAGTTCAACCATCAGCTGCCCCAATATATCGTTTCAGGCTCTGAGTGTACATTGCTTATAAAACACAGCCTTTCAGATAAACACAGGTTTCTCACTTTCCTTTTCTGTTTACCAGGCTGTATGTGTACAGATTATCTTCTGAATTGAGACACACAGATGCTCTCCTTATTAATGTGAGAAAATAATAGTGCCAGGGGGCATTATAGATCTGTTCATTCAGTAGGGGAAAAAAAAATTGCGCAATATGACAAAGTCAGACAAATACCAGGAAATTAAGGACAAACACCCCCCCAACTATTTACTTGTCAAACTGATTTTAAGTTTGAATATGCGGTCTGCATATGTAGTCTCCATATTAGCAGGTGCAAATTAATAATTGAGCCTTTTGACAATCCTAGCAGTAGAAACGTAACATGCAGCAACAGCAAAGCGTGTAGTGTGTTCCTAGCTTGCTAAAAAAACAGAGACTCCAAACAATAGAACAAAACGGGCTCTATCTGATAATCAGGAACAACTGCGTTTGCCTGTGCCTACATAGAAAGCAAACCTCCAGCTCGAAGCATGCAGAGGGTAACTGATGAATATGAACATCCAAGAACGATTATGACAGGAAGTTTACATAATGGTAACAGTATCTGTCATACTTTGCGATTCTCCCACATGTGATATCTGATGTCTGACAGTGACTCATGGGCCACGGCTCTCATGTGGCTGCTCAGTTAGGTATGACTAAAAGACAAACCCAGATTCATGTAAATGGCATGCACGTGTGCCCCGATGCCGACAGATAAGTGGGTGTTTATTGGTGCTGGTGTCAGACACCTGTATGCATCATCAATATTTAGAGGAAGGCACATGGGCACTAAATTGTATCTTTTATATAACCGTGATTTTGAGATGTCTGGGAAGAGAAGTGATACTCAGAGTCACAGTCCCCCCCCCTCATGATAAGTCGATAAGTTAGCATTTCTGTCTCATTTTAATTTTCCCAAACTTCTACGTGTATGAAATTGCTATAGGCAACTGCCCAATGCCTTTGCATCTGCTAGAGCTGTTAAGTAGCTGATGAGGTCTTTTTCACAAGATCTGGCTTTTATTTAATTAATTATTTAGATTTTTTTTTTTAACAATTTCTGAAGATATAGAATCTGTTCCAGCAATATGGCGAGTGCAAATGCTCCAATTGGAGACTTGCTGATATCCAAGAAGATGCCTTAGTCCTGCTCATAAAATTATCTTTTGAGCATAAAGGTGTAAATAAGTATGTATATATGAATGTGTAGAGAAGGGATATTAAGATACATAAATTTCTAGTATCTGGGATTTGTCTATGGCTCCCATGAGAGACATTTATTTTAATGGAAATTGCTAAAGGACAGTCAAGCTCTTCATGATATTAATATTGAATATAAATATCGTCAATGATACACAGAGAAGGTAATGGGCTATATTCACTCCTTAGTGCATGGTAAAACTACCACTGAAATTGGAAACAGTTGACTACATACAATTATGATTATATGCTTCAGTCAACTTGAAAAAACAGGTAAAAACCCCATTTTTTTCTTTAGTTAGTTGGATTGTTTTAATACTATTCACAGCACTTTCATGACTGAATGGCTTCCCAGGAATCCTGCAAATTGTTAGTTTATAGATAATGTTTCATACATATTTTCTTCCACAGGTTTAAATTCCCTGAAAGGCAGCCTGATTTCACAGGTTCCTTCCTTGTAAACTTATTTGTGAAGGGAGGATCTCCAAAGCTCAACAGCTGTCTGCTGCAGATGGAAGTGAGGCAAAGGACTGTAAAACAAATAAAAAAGGGAGGGGTAAGATCAAAGTACCTCATTAAGAGCAGTACGTTACAGCCTTGTCCAACCTCTGACTGCAGAGATTGTATAAAAGTCTGTCCCCAATTAGCTGATACCCTGTTTCTGTGGTGCCAGGGAGGGGAGAGGAGGAGAGGGTGGGGTCAGGAATGACACAGGTGCTAAAATTACCTGTGCTTCCCAATGTGAGCTGTATCCTGAGCCATCCGCACAGCAGTTCGATAAAGGGGGGCAGCACCCTCACTTGGTTTTTGAGCAAGTTGTGAGGCTGTTTGCAATGTTCTCTAGCAGCCGAGTTGCATTTCCACCTGAGAGTTCCTGGAAACATACAGCCAATATTTAATATTTATCTTAACAGAGGCTCCTAATTGTATTTGGCTGTGTAGGCATACGTGATTACACCTCTTCTGACAACTGCATGTCAAGGAAAAGACCTTGGAGGAGAGACTCCTCTATCTACATCATTTCCCACCCGAGTCTGTGACTGAGCAAGGGCGACTGTGCTCTGCCCTTGCCCTCACACTTTGGCTATCTCTTGCTAATGCCAGCCTGTTCCCCAGCAGAGATGCTAGCGCCATCGCGAACTTTCCATGACGATGGCGTCCTCACCTCGGTATGAGGACATGGCCTGCCTTTCCTTCTTTGCGTTGCCAGAGCCAGGAGGACTTTGGACCCATCCTTCCCACCTGACAACTGTTTCTCAGCTCTGAACAGGAGCCAGAAACTCTTCTGAGCTGACAACTCCTCCGGGGCCAGTTTCACACCCACTCCTTGTGAGTGCTCCTCCAGGCTGGTAGAGGCTCCTCCAGGCTGTCACGTGCCTGGTGGAGCCCTTAGGAAGGAGGACGCATCCCTAGGATTTGAACCAGCTTTCCGGCAGCGTGGCAAGACTGGTCTAAGGAGTTCTGGGTGGCAGAGGCAAGTTGGGATTTGCTCCTCTGTTGAAAAGAAGTAATCAAGAGCAAAAGCAATTGGTTTTCCATTTTGCTGTGTGAGCTAGTTTCTGTCCTGCCTCCTACCAGGACACCTTGGCTGCTCTGCTGCCTGTTGAAATTATCAGGCATTGCTACAAGGTATGTGATTTGGTTAAGATTAAAAGAAAGTTCAGCGGTAAGTAACCCTTGCCTTGACCTGCTCTCAGCGAGCACTGTGTGGCAGCATCAGCAGTGGCTCTGAAGTACCTCAGGACACTTTGGCTACTGCTTTGGGTGATACAGTACTGCCTGAGCAGGAGTACTTGCAGCTTGAAAAGTGTTTTCAAAGCCAAATAACCCTGTTGCACAGCTTACATGCGTCATTTTTGGTGCAAAAAGTAGTGGTCTTGCTGCCCTGTGCTGGCCTGACCAGGTGCAGCACCTCCCGTGCTGCAGGTAGACACATGCATACCTCAAATCCTCCCTGAAATACAAAATTCACGTGGTCTTGCCAAGAAGAAAAGGAACATCAATTTTACAGCCACCACCACCACAGCTACTCACTGCCACATCCCAGAGGGACACCCCAGAGCTCCATCCCAGAGACACCCAGCTGGGCTCACCCCAGACCTAACATGTATAGGTACGAGTGGATTGCAAACAAGGAATTTAGAGGCCTAGAAACAGGAGGTGGATTGCCTTAGGACCTGGCTGCTGATTAGGTGATTAAGCAGCCTTGGCTGTTTGACACACATGTAAGAGAGGCTTCTCTGTATGTTTGAATATTGGGGTGCTGCTCTCCTGCAGATGTAAGCTCGACATATATTTAGACATCTAGCCTAGGGCCTGTGGTGACTATGGAAGCGAGAGAAACCATGAAGATAAATTCCTGCCAAACACATGGATGACTAAGCAGCCTTAGATGCCTAAATTGATAAGATTAATCCTATCCTTGATGCTTCCTAGACGTGTTGGTTGCACCTGCCCATGGCTCCTCATCAGAGGCGCAGCAGGTATGCCCTTCAGAGATGTAGGCACGGACTGTCTTTTCATTTTACACGCTACCTAAAACATTGGTAACCAAATCACTCGTGGTGCCTTACAGACTATATTGTTGTATAAATAACTACTAATAACAATAGTTCAAATATTTATCAAGCTATAAAACTGCCCTCGCCACACCCATGAGAGCATGATCTGATTCCACGGGAGTGAAATCTCACTTCTTAGCAATCACACCCTTGGCAGGTTTGCTCTGCCACAGCAGCTGTTCACCTGACCTGCCGGCCCAATGAAGACCACTATCTCTGCAGCATGAACTCAAGGAAGTTCATGGTTGATCCTCTTTTTTTTTTATTACTTACTAATTACCTACTAATAGCCTTACAAAAAGCTCCATTGGTTCTTCTCCAGCTGGACAGGTCAGTTTGTAATGCAACTTACGAGAATTAGGTCTTCCATCAAAAATGGGAAAAACAGAAAGCAGCTCAGTCATGGTCTCGGCAACAGAGAATTTACAAAGAGGTTCAACTCCTCTTTTAGGGAACAGGTCTATATTGAAGATGTTTGTGAATGCACTCTCTCTCCCTCATTCTTTTTTTCCTTGCCTGTCCCCTGTCAATCCGACTCCTCCTAGGAGGCAGGGACCGCTTTGGGGGCATCTTCTCATCCTTGCAGAGGCTGTAGCGCAAGGTGGCACTGGAGTTTTTTTACACCTTTTAGGTGACTGCTGGTTTCCTTCCTATTAAACTAGGATTTTTCCCATAGGGAATACAAACAAATTAGTGTACCATATAAATAATTACCTTTATGTAAATGCATGTGATAAGATAAATGGAATCTGAAATGATTAACTAACCTTCCATTTAACAACATTTCTGACATTTGATTCAAGGAATGAAGCCCAACCAGCTTTCCCATGCCTTTTACTGTGGAATAGCAAGGATGTGTAGTGGTCATTAAAGCGACTCAGCCATGCTTTGATCTTCTTCCCCACATAGGCTGAAAATATTAAAAATGAGGGGAAAAAATTAAGGAAGCAAACCAGTCAGCCAATTTTTGACATCCAACCAGAGTGAGCTACCAATAGGGGAGGAGCACCTTCTTCTCCATGGCTTGTCTTCATCAATTTCGTTTGATCTGTGCTTCAAGTTAGACTCAGGCTGACTTGAAGCCTTGAGTCCCAGCATCACCCAACCAGTGCAGCATCGCATGGCGGCCAGCTGGGAAGCTGGTGATCCAGCAGCATTTTCCCAGGGTTGGTACTGAGCTTATTGAAGCTGCCTGTCAGTAGCTCCATGCAAACGTGGCTGTTCTGGTTCAAGGTCTGGAGCTAGCTCGTTCAGTGTTCGTCTGGGGATTTCTGCACCACACCTTCCTGCCCAGTGTAGACATGTCCCAGGTCTATCATCATTTTCATCTGCCAAGCATTCAGACAAAATAATTAACTTAGCTTTGCTGGCACACATTCTTTACTCTAAATTATTTGTTTCAACAAAATCTTTATATTTAAATCATGAAAAATAAACATGAGAAGACTCAACAGTAACAACACTGATTAAAAATGTAGAAAAACTTGACTGTGTTTTCTGGCACAGACAGATAATTAAGAGGATTTGTAAGGGTTTTCTCTGTAACAGGTAGAGATTTAGTGGTATTTTGTGTTAATCACCTCTAGGCTGCAGAGGCAGTACCACTGCATAGTGCAAAATAAATGACCAGAAGGCTTAATGTTTTTTGTGTTTTTATTTAAAGTTATTTCATATTACAAGCTCATGCCAAAAGGTTCATTTGTTTCTGAGTTTCTGGCTCTGAGGACTGTTATCCATGCTGTGAATGTACGACTGTTTGTCCACACAGTTACTGGAGTGCCTATGAATAGTTTGCAGGTGCCATTCAAGCTTCTCTCTTTTTTGGTCCCCAAAAATACTTTTGACAGCTACTGATCAGTCCATTTTAACTGCCTACAATGCTGTATCTGCTGTGATTATTACGGTGATTCATGAAAAAAACGTCTCTTATCAGGCTAGGAATATCTTTTGCATAAGAGCATACCTGCTGCAGGAGTGTTATACAACACCTCTTGCGATCCGTGGAGGAGTCTTACCAGTCACTTCCCTACACTGTGAATGAAGTCCTAAATTGTTCATGTAAGCTCTTTTATATCCTAGGCTTTTTTGAAGGAATCATTCTTGTTACGTTACCCAGCTTTTTTTTATCCAGCCAGAGTTTCAGCCACTTTTTTACTTCTGGACATTATGTTCCCATGCCAAGACTTGCCTTGATGCCTTTTGCCACATGCCTCTTCTGTTGCAAAGTTCCCAAAGGGCAGCCTGAGACACCTTTGGGTAAGACTCACAAGGTGACATTAGCTGCAGCCATCCTCAGTGAATTCAGGTGTTGTTTGAGGCTGTTGCAGCTGCAAAGTCTCCTCTACAGATGCAAAGTGTTTGCCGAGTGTTTGGGGACCCCAAGAGTCCGGATAGCTGGATGCGTCACACCCTAACTGCACCACTCAGTAGCCTCCTTTTCTCTGAAAGGCAGCAAGAAACTGTGGCTCATCCTTCTGCTTTCAAGAGTAGTAAGAAAGGGGACACCAAAAGTTTTGGGGAGCTGAGAAGGGAGTGGGCCTGTGAATTACAGGTTAATTGTTTCGGGTCCTGCTACTTGATGCCCTGCTTGTTGTGCCAGCTTTCCATAAACAAACTTTGGGAATCCTTGTTCTAATAGTATCTTTCCATCTTCTTAATGGTTATGTTTTTTCACTCCATATGGCCACTTCATCTGCATTAAGCCTCCTCACTTATAACAAAAAATCCTTCTGTCGTTTCTGTGTTTAGCCAGGTCTGTTGCTCAGATGGTGCAACCACTGAATGGTTAAGCTGAGTCTGTGTAAAATGTTGTTTCTCTAGCTATAGGCAAGGGCAGAAATAAATATCTTTGGTACCATATCTATTTAACTGAAAATCTAACTAGACCTCCAAATCTGTGCGCTTTGTTGCATATGTTAGAAACAGATCCTCTACGAATTGATTTGTAATAACCATTCCTACCACCACCTCCTCCTCCCCAGAAGCCTGACTGCTCTTGATTATATCCCGATTGTGTCCAAGGAAAATTGTCTGGATTGAGTGAGGCTGAGAGAAATTGAATGTTGTTTTAACACCATAACACTTTGGCTGTGCTGGACCAAAGGTCCTGTGTTTCCAATACTAGCTGACGAGGAACGTAAGGAAAACAGATAAGAGCAGAGGAGCAGAGTGAACCTATGATGGTACTTTCCCATGCAATCTCCTCTGCTCCAGGTATCTCTGCCCATTCTAAGCCACATATAATGTTCTTGCACATGGTAGGTCTTTTCTTCCATGAATTTGTCAAATCACTTCTTGAGCACATTGAAACCTTTAGCATCAGCAGCATCCTATGACAAGCATATTTCAGCTGTATTTTGCATGACAAAATACTGTCTCTCGTGTCTTTTGAACTTGCTGGATGACAATCTTATCTGACCTACCCTAATTCTCATCATATGCAGAATAATGACCAATTGTTCCTGATTCACTTTCTCCATTGCCACTATTAATTTCACAGATCTCTACGGGATTTTTCTTTAGGTCTTACTCTACTGAGTTATTTCTTACAGGACCTATCCCATGCTTTCTTTTGATCACTGTTGTTCTAGGTTTCTCTTCTAGTTCTGCTTTATCTTTTTTTGAGAGAAGGATCTGAACTGCATATGGTAGCAAGATCATGAATTTAGACAGTGGCAGAAAGACATTTTTTCTCTTCTCTTCTCTTCTCTTCTCTTCTCTTCTCTTCTCTTCTCTTCTCTTCTCTTCTCTTCTCTTCTCTTCTCTTCTCTTCTCTTCTCTTCTCTCTCTTCTCTTCTCTCTCTTCTCTTCTCTTCTCTTCTCTTCTCTTCTCTTCTCTTCTCTTCTCTTCTCTTCTCTTCTCTTCTCTTCTCTTCTCTTCTCTTCTCTCTCTCTCCTCTCCTCTCCTCTCCTCTCCTCTCCTCTCCTCTCCTCTCCTCTCCTCTCCTCTCCTCCCCTCCCCTCCCCTCTCCTCCCCTCCCCTCCCCACTTCACTTCACTTCACTTCACTTCACTTCACTTCACTTCACTTCACTTCACTTCACTTCACTTCACTTCACTTCACTTCACTTCATTCTCTGTTCCTTTCCTGTTAATGCTAAGGTAACTGTGCTCATTAAAGACCTTATCCAAATCACTTTCTGCTCAAGAAAAAGATTCCCATTAACTTTGAAATGAATCAGGTGTTGGCTTTCCTACTGCCTGAAGATGGAACAACAGGAGTGCCAAAACACATTCTTGCGGCGATACAGTTGATCACATGTAGTATCACGCTCACTCTGTTCTGTGTAAAGCTCATTATTAACACCCGATAAAGCCTAATCCATAAATCTAACAAACACCCAAACCTGGTGTTAACAAGAACCATGCCATTAATTCCAGTATGGACGGGCTCTCTCTCCAGGTCTTTATTTCTCTCTAACAGCCAGGAGAGTCATCCAGTGCTGCAAAAGCACAATGCTGTACCAAAGACAGCACCCTGGTTTCCTCAGTCCCCAGGTGACTGGACATGTTCTTCATCCCTGTAAGGAAAAACAGAATATTTTAAATTCACTGACAGATTATCTGTGACCAGACCGGGCATTTTGTTGTGACACTCTAAGACTTTTGCTAGGTAGGACAAGAGGATTTTTTTCTTTGAAGTGTTCATGAACATTGTCTCTACTTTATAATCTTCCTCTTGGTCTTTTAAAATATTGTCTTACATCTTTGTTCCATCCAGCCTTCTTTTGCCTAAAGTCATGCTTACTCTAGACACTTATGTCTAGAGTGACCTATGGGACCTTCATTAGAAAAAGAAGCTGATTTAATTGGGGACTGGGAAGCTGTGGCAGTAGCTCAGCTGCTTCATGCTCAGAATTCTTCTTTCAGTTTCTGGTGATGCAGTATTTCTGAATTTCTGCTTGTACGCTTTCTCTTAACAACTCCATTTCCAACATTAACTCACACATTTATTACCTCAGAGCTGTAAATATGTCTCCAGCAGCCCCCGTGGCAAGGTGCTGCTGTAAGGCACGATGCCTTTTTCACTTTTTCACTAGGTGCGTCTTCAAAGTTTGCCTCTCCTTTCTACCCTTGCCTCCCCTCTTGTCAGGAAACCAGATTTTTCAATCAGAGTGTCTGGGCAGCCGGTTCAAAGGCAGGCTAATTCTTCAGTAACACTATAAATAAGCCTGTCTCTCTCTGCTCCTCCAGTTCAGCAGCTCAGGCCTCCTGGTACCATAAAAGTCTCTGTCATTGGAACCTTTGCTCTGTGACTGCACATTTTTGGGCAATAGGGCATGTAACACACTTTTGAGTCTTCATATGCCAAGATGCAGAAAATCAATTTTAATGTCCCTACTAAAAAGAACTAGTGAAGCGAAAGGCTATCAATATTGCCAGACACTCTCCTGCACTGGAGGTATGAAGAGAAACGCTATGAAAATAAAAAGAGGTTCAGTGCTTTTTTCAGCCAGTTGCTGCTGTGACAGTAATTAGCTGTATAACACAGTGCAAGGGAATGGAAATGGAAAAGTGAGTGTCTTCTTCATAATTTTCTTAAGAAATGTTTGTTTCAATAAAACAACAAATTGAAAGATCATGCTTTCTTTGCCTGCCTATTAGTAGATCTTACTCTGTTCGTGTCAGCACTGGATCAGAGATCAAATGAGAAAATTGAAAAGCAGCATCTAGAAATCTATGATACCTGAAGAGAAAGTGTTGACAAAAATTTCCCAAAACAGAAGTAATTAAATAGTAAAGTAATAGTACTACAAAGATCTCGTAGTTTTAATGAAAAACCTTAGTTTGTGTCACTCAGTAATAATTGGCTTTATCATATCTTGCTGCATCCGAGGCACAAAACCACCCATATCTTGATCTTTTAAGCCCTCATACTAGCTTCAAAATTTATAATGGTTGAAATCCACAGATGAGAAAATAGAAAGTGAAAAGAGGAGAGAGAACAAATCAAAACAACCAATTCAAACCAAACTGTTTTTTAAAAGCTGAACATTAAATGTCTTCAGAACATTTCATTTCAGGGTTTTGACAGAGGCAAATTCTAAAATCTTGGAATACATGGTAGAAAAGAAGTCAACAGCTTTTGTCAGCAAGTAACACATCAATGGGAATTATTTCAATCATATGAGAATCTTAACCTTTGCAACTGTGCCTTTCTAGGGATATTTCGAGTTGTGCAGGAACTGACACTCTTCTGTATGCTCATACAAGGCATGTTCTTGTTCTTCCAGTTTTCTTCGCCGTGTCTGCTGCCACTAACCTCTTCCTTTCCGGCTGCATCCTGAAACAACTTCTCAGCGCACTCTGAGCGTTGCACATGGCTATCTATTGGTTTTATTTAGCAATAGGGAAGAGTCGTGTTGTGCAAGACTTCTCTATTAATGTACAAATACTGATACACACAAAATATCAGCACAGCATTTGGCACAGTGAAAGTCTTTTCAGGATGGCTATATATATAAAAAATAGATGGATGTTCAACAGGTGGATTTAGCTGGTGTTTTATTTTCCTCCAAATATCCTCTTAATAACAGCATCATTTAAGCAACTTCAGAAAGAAATAATGCTGGGTGCAAAGAGCCAAATATAATAAACCTGTGAGAAAAATGTTCGTACAGTGCATTTAAATGTGTACTGGATTACAAATTAGGTGATTCCCTAGAAAGACCTAAAATAAAAAAGTTTGGTGTGAATAGCTCTTTCTATTATGAACCAGCTGTTTGCAGAATTATGCAGGTGTCACTGTGCAACCCATTTAAAAAAACAATAACATAGCTTGAGAAAGATTACAAAAGAACAGGTTTGAGGCATTATATCATAAAAAAAATACTGAAGCAGAAAAAATTATTGTAAGTACACCAGACAGAGACCTACAGGCACTTAAAGCACAGTATCCTATAGGATAACAAACATACAGACATGGTATCAGAAAAAGAAGTTAGGCATTTTGAGTGCTGCGTATGGTCAAAATATATAAAGTTGAAAATAGATATTCAATATACAATGCAAGGAGATTTCTGAATTATTAAATCCATGCTGTTTTTCTCTGAGCAGTGCTTGCTCATAACAGCTACTTCAATGAAGCTTTCTAAAACCACTGAAATAGTCACAGCTTTTACTACATTATTTTATGCTGAAAGAATCACAGCTTAGTGTGTTGCTGTGGCATGTGAAATAATTTTAATATTTGTACCACTGAAAGACATGGTCAGTGTTTTGCTACTACAAATGGTTATATTTTGTTAGAAATTCACTGGTGATAGGATGATTGGTGGGCTGTGAGTGCATGTGTAAATAGCAAACTCAGAGTGCACAGAGCTGTCAATTTCTGGAAATAAATAAATCACATTCTGAGTTATTTTACTAAATGAAACTGTGTACATCGCTTCTATATATAAAGTAATATTATATTTCTACCTGAGACAGAGAAGATTTTCACAATAATGATTTTTTTTAATATTGTAACATATACGTATAGCCGTGAAACACATGGAATACACACTCTGAGAAATTTGGGGTAGTTTGGCCCAAAAGTAGGAAAAATACATATTCTGAAGATGGTGTTTTTAAAAATAAAATCGGGGGGGGGGGATTATTCTGGAAAAATCAGATAGTTTTGGAAATGAGATGGAGTAGCCATCAACTCTGCCTCCAGAGCGAGAAACATGCAGAGCCTCACTGGTGGCCAGGCGTGGCACCAGTGCCTGGGGGTGGTGCTTCTGGACAGGCATCAGGGGTGTGCCAGGACCCCCAGACCTGTGGGAGGACAGGGATGCCCAGGGGATCCCCAGCATCTGCCATCAGCAGCACAGCCATCTCTTGGTGGGACCCAGGGCTGTGGTGCCATCACAGCGTGCATCCATCTGCTGGAGCTCAGCCTAGGGTCCAGCAAGAGTTTAACCTCTCTGCTTCCCAGAACAACTCCGTTTTGACAAACACACATTATTTCCAGTGGAAAGCTATTTTCTTGTAAAATTCCCATCCGTCTACAATCAGGAATTACAGCTATTTCTTTCCAGAGGTTGTTTTCTATAACAAAGCAATACAGGTTGCAAGGCTCATGACAAATGTGCCTTTAACGTCGATGGCATGCCAGGCAACCGCTTTTTACCCATGCATGCCAAGCTGTGCAGGATCAGGTGTTCGTTCTTCTTCTGCCACGTTCTAAAAACAAGTGTGAGCTATTGCTGCAAAACACACCTCTGTCACAAAATAATATAGTAACAATAAAAAAGTGTCACTGCCTTTCACACGGTATACTCTATCATTATTAGGTTTTGCTCATTGATGGAGCCAAACTAGTTTCTGATATAATTCCACAGACTTCCATGTTTTGGGTTTTTTTTTTTTCACATTAGGAAACAATTCATTTCATGATGTTTATGAACTGTTAAAAATAACTATACCTATTTTTCTCTTTTCTACAGTCTCAATTTTCTACAGAGGATACCACATGAAAATACAGTGATATAAATCTAGATGAACCTGCAGACACATTTATTCATGATGCATTTTAAGAGCTTAAAGCACAAATGCAATGCAGCTCACTAGCTTTCTTTCCAATGGTCCTGAGGCATATAGCAACAGCTTATTATACTAATGTACAATACAGTTTGCTTTTTGCCAGTTCTCAAAAATTAAGACAACCTATATAACCAAAATGTAAATGATAACTTTTTGGTTCACTTCTCTTTATCTTTCTACTTGCAACATGTATGTACTACAACATACTTGGTATTTATCATCATTGTGAAGAGTTCTTACCCAATTTGTGTATTAGAGTGACTGTACCTAGCATGTTTTCTCAGGTGTTCAGTTCAGTAAGTTAGAAATTCATCCTGTAGAAATGCCTACTGGCACTAATCTCTCAGGGCATGTATGTACGACTCTGGGTGTAGGTAGGATTAAGGTTAACTATTTTTTGACTCAGTGGCATCTGGCAGAGCATTTCTTGCAATTCCAAATACACCTGCAAGACTAGTTAACATGTTACAAGAAATGGTATAACTAGCTAGCCTCTAGCTTAGCATCAATTAGATGTTTCCAGAAGCCTAACCAAAGTCGGAGCAAGCTGACTACTTGCATTTAACAAAAACAAAAAAAAAAAAAAAAGTGCTGTGTCCTTTCTTTTCTGTTTTCTCCTCTCTGGTAGATCAAATATTATAATACACCATCAGTAAGAAATAGTGCCCATAATGTTGGCTTAAAGGAGCAAGGGAAGGATTGGAAGAAGAACGAAGGAAGAAATTTAGAGTGCAGAAGACACCCGAGTGCAGCCTCTGCAGGTGTGTGAGGAAGGGAATGGATGGAAAATGGTTTCAGTCCCAGCTCCCTTTCCTCCCCACTGGCTTTCTTTTCAGTTTAAGAATCAAGAAAGAGATCATGGTGCTCAAAGTTCTTCAAGTCATCGACCGGCTGTTTATCCATCAGGAGCCTCAATGCTCTGACAGAGGAGATCAGTGATAACAGCCACCACCTTCCTATTGCCTTCACAACCTGCATTTGAGAGCGTTCATGATCAGAGGGGAAAAAACCTTTTCTAAGTATTTGGAGTCACAAACCTCCATTCAAACAGCTCCCTTCAAAGGTGTAGCATCTTTTTATACAGCCAGAGACTATTTTCATTTGGAAGAAACTACTTCAGCTCCAGAACACAGTACCAAATACTCATCCCATGTTGCTTCCTGAGCGGGAGCGTTTCAGCCCCACAGCCACCACTGAGCCTACAGGACCTGGGGTGCTGCGGGACATCTGCATAAGGACAGTAAACATCAGTCCAGTGCAGGATAATTACAGCACCCCTCCCTCCCATCCAGCATGGATACCTGTGCATCCTGTCCTGTGGCTTATAATATTAGAAAAATAAAAAATCACTCTAGATAAGCTGTTATTTAGAGAGAGCCTCCCTCCCTGGGTCTCTCTCCAGCTCGCTGCCTCATCCCCTTTCCAGCCACTCCTCCTCCCTGCCCAGACGCATCCCTTCCCATCCCCTCCCACACCCCAAGCCAAGGGCTCGAAGCAGGTGAGGGCTGCCTGGATGCCAGCTAGGAGAGTGCCTCGGCCCCCAGCTCAGGTCCCAAGGCTGGCCCTGGTGTCCCGAGAGCCTCCACAGGAGCCCTGGGGCTCCTTGCATGAGTGAATGGCTATGAAATACTCTCAAATGTCATGGCTCCCATACACTGAAAACAGTTTTCCTTATCCCTAGGAAAATATTTATTATTATTCAGGTAAGCCTTCCTTAATGCTTTTATTCCTCTGTTTCCCACCTTACAAACAGCAAATGGAATTAAACTCAGACAACTGTTGATGTGGGAGAGGAAGAGCAAACACTGACTTGTACATACACACTTCTTAAGGATCCGCTTCTTATTTTACCAAAAACAACCTTCTGTTATTCAGCCTTAGTAAGTCTTGATGATTTAAACTAAAGTTTTTGAGAGATGCACAGCTCCTTCTTCCCTAAGGGGGACGTGAGGAGAGCAGACGCCTTCCACACAGCCCTAGACCCACAGTTAAGGTTTCGTTCATCCTCTCTGACTCAAGCATACAGGGACAAAGCCTAAAAACTTATTAACAGAACACAGATTTTTCTAGACATTTCCCATAGGGTCCACAAGGTGTGAGAGACGTAGCTCAGCACCAGAGGATGACTGCAAAGCAGCACATGGAGGTACCAAGAACCCCAAGGAGGTACCAAGAACCCCAAGGAGACACCATCCCACGGACATGGGACAGCAAAAAGCCATTCATGAAGGACACAGCCCAGCCACTGCAAAGTCACAGGTTGTCCCCAGACATCCTCATGCCACCGCTACAGCTGGCGTGGTGTAGGAGGACTGCAAGCGTTTCCCTGGGAAAGCCTTCCCCAACCGGGGCAGCCATCCCAGCAGCGCCATGCTGGGTGTCTCCTCTTCCCACAGGCCCTTGCTCCAGAGGGCTGTCCATGGGTGTTGGTTTTTACTTCCGAAGTTGAAACATTCCCTGAAATGCTGTCAAAACTTGTCATCACTAAATAGGTCAGACTGGCTGGAGCACTGCGTAGGCTCCTCCTGAAACCTCGCCAACGTGTCTTAACCAGTGTCCTTTCATTCCTGTTTTGTTTTTTTTTTTGTCATGTCCAAACCCAAGCCATACTGACAAATAAAAGTTAACTCTGAAATTCACTTTAACTTTTGTCCTAACGTGGCTTTGAGCCAAAGGCAAAGAGTTAGTGCTTTAATCCACTTCACCATCTATCCCTCTGGGGGTTCATAACTCAGCCATGAATGTTTGTTTTGAGCTGAAACTTGCAGTGCAGGTTCTCCGCCAAAGAGCTGCGGCAGGGCGGCGGGCAGCCGCTCTCCGGCAGGCACCACGGCTCCCGCAGAGCATGCGGTGGGGAAGCAATGGGGGACATGGGGGAGAGGAAGGGCAGAGCCACCTCTCTCTGCAGGGAGAGAGGTGGGAAAGGTGGCAAGGTGCAGTCTGGAAAGGGAGGGAGGGAAGGAGGGAAAAATTACAAGACATATACACAATAACACCTTCATATTTGGCTTGCATATTCTTACTCTGTTATGGTTTGGCTATCTTGACTTTTCACCCTGCAAGCTCTTTGCACAGACTAGGGCTTTCTCCTGATCCTGATTAGGCAGTGTTGGTGCCAGTGTAATGTTCTGAACCATCATAATCACAACTATAATAACATCAGTGTGACTGGCTCTTATTTCTAAAACTGACCATTTTTGCATTTGTGAGCATACATATTTACATCTTTGCAAGTTTTATGCAGATTTTTATAATGCAGAATAAGATCCAAGCAAACAGTGCACTTTACCTGAGGTCCTACCACTGGGCTGCCTGCATGTCTCAGGCTTTAGCATGTGGGTTTTTTTAGAATACCTTCATGAAGAGTGGAAATGCTATCTCCATTTTACAGAAGAGGAACTGACGTCCAGAGAAGCTAAATTACTTCCCTGAGGCCAGGTAGGATGTCTCAAGCAAAGCAAAGAATGGAAATGTTTCACAGAATCCAGACTGCTGAAGTCCTGTGGTGGATTCCCAAGCACGGGGGCACTGAGATGTGAACTATGACCTTTACTGGCTAAAAAATAAAATTAGACATCCTCCCATCAGAACACAAAGTACTTTATGTATGCCATGTTTACTGACAGTTTTCCTCGTTTTGATTTCTAGAGTTACATCTTTAATCTCTTTAATGCAAAGCTTGGTGGAATTATATCAATAATGGATCTAATGAAAGATTTTCCATTTTTAAACTCCTTTTTCTGTTCTGACATGCACCTTCAACACACGTCTTATTGAACCGCTCTCTTGTTTTGCTTATGTAGCTACTCCTTTCTTTAGAAATCTTTCCATGGGTAACAGTTAGTTAATCTGAATTTTGAAACTCCAGAAGGAAAACAATCTTTATAACCTACTGTCACCTGTATATGGGTATACATACCACTATGCCTGATCAAAGGTACACCACCAAAGACTGTTGCGGCTGTAAGCATGGCAAATAACATTTTATTTAACGTGCTTGTATTTAACATGCTCAACATTTATTTAACAGGGGCACAGTCACCCAAGCTGTAAATTTCCTGACAATTTTTTGATTGATCCAAGGTGTTTGATTTGCAGCAAGGACCAAGTTTCAGTACAAAAGTACATGGAAAAAATGTATTCTTTATCAACTACTGACAAGTCAGTGTGAGGATAAACGTGATTAAGCAAGTGCATGAACGTGAATAGATGAAAAGTTGAGGTGTTCTTGGAAATGCAGCTCTCGGTGTGCAATGCTGCACAAAGATCTGCCCACTTAATTCTGTCTGAGAGAGCATTAAATGATCAATCAACAGCTCACCCACACAGCCATTTACCTTCAACAGAAAAAGGGACAGAGCTTGCATGGGAAGAAGAGCCGCTTATTCAGGCAGGCAGTTGCAGAAGCTGGAAAGCTGAAGGATGAACAGTTCTGATGAGAAAATACATCCCAGTTTCCCATGGTACCTCAGTATTGTCTGCAGCAAGCTGTATCAAACCGGATGACTGGCACAGCCTACGTAGTTCTGTGCTTCGTACAGGAAAATGGCCACAAAAAGGTGTCAAATGAACACAACAGCCATAATCGACCACCTGCACAGGCTCTTGCAGCAGAATATAATCACCGGGTTTGCAGTCCTCTTCGCTGTAAGTCCTCATCATGCTCCCATCAGTATGCAAATAGCAACACTTCATATGTGGCCACACTGATGAGGCATGTCTCTGGGTCATCCAACTGCATCTCTAACTTCCTGACATCAGCAAGCCCACTTTAGCCAAATATGTTGCACAAGAATGGCTTTTGCCAGATGCCATTTAGCAGATCAAAAACACAAGTGGTCATTCCCACTTCTTGAGTTGCTGAGTCATTAACAGGAAAAATAGACAATGATTCACCATATATGCATGAGATGGGTGCATTGCAGTGGCTACGCTATGCCTTGTAACCAGCTGCCATGCCACAAAGAAAAATCTTTGCATACTTTCCAAAGAGTATATGCTACTGCTACTACAATATGCTACTGACATAAAAGGCTAGAAAGCTTATTGAGATACCACCGTTGATGGCTACAGATGACCCACAAATCTGAGACTCATGGATCCTTATATGTAAGTACTTTGCACTATAGGAACATACACCAGTATGCCATTGATAACTGTAGATGTGCAAAGAAGAGATGTAGGAGGGTCATCTTAGGAATATTAACTTAAACTTCTTGAAAGATATGCTTGCATTTCAAGCACATCCGATACATGCGAATATACAACTGATTTCTCTTCTATATCTTACTCTGTCCCATTCATGGCATTACAAAAAGTGGTTCAGCTTTGCTCTCTAATGTATGCCACTTCACAACTACCAGCCCAAGCAAGAAACTGAGCCTGCAGGCGGGCAGAATAAGACATTACTGAGGATTCCCTTTGAAACAGAAAAACGAACAGTCATCAAACCTAGTATTAATGTAGGACATCAAAAGATGCCTCAGCAGAGGTCATCATACACCTTACCTGCCTTCTCATTTCCAAGCCAAATTAGCACAAACATTCTTTGAAGTACCAGTGTTTACCCAGGAGCCGTTAAATCATCGCTGGGTACTGGTAAAGATCTAATGACTAAGTGAAAGCATTTTGCACCTCATTTCAACCATGCACAGTGCTTTGAACAGGTGCTCTAGTCACGGAGCATGCTCTAGTCTGCTAGCACCCAACTGCAGAAAAGGGCTTGTGGCCCACCAAAGAAAAGCCAGTTCTGGGAAAGTCTTCAGGCCACAGGATCACACGCTGGCAGTCACTACCTGCCTGTCAGCACAGGCAATCTGTCACCTACCCTTCTGTCACCTGTGTTTATCTGACGGTCAGTCTGTTTTTCACTAAATGGCATGGGAGCAACACAAGTTGACCTCCTTGCACCCAGTTCCTGAAGTCCTCTGTCTAGTCCTTCTCCACACCCTTGTTCTCACAAAAGAAGCAGAAAAAAACCCAACCAACCAAACAAAAATACTTGAGAGAGAGAGACAAGGAGACAGCTACTGGTGAAACATCCTAGCTCTCTGACTCCCGGGAACCAGAATTTGCTCTTCCCGGCGGCCCTCTCTGAACACAGCAGCATTGGCTGGCATACAGTGGGACTTTGAGCTCTGGCTTTTTCGGTGTTTTTCCTTTGGGTGATTATTAAATGTGTTCGCTTCTCCGATATTTGTCTCTTCGGTCTAGAAATAGCACAGAAATAATATTTCAGCTGAATGAGAACACGCTGACTTCTGATGTTTTCCACAATAGATGGGTTGATGTGAATATGAAAGATGATGTACTTGATTTGCTTCATTTTTACCAGCCTCTAGAGAGTTTAATCTATCCAGAAGAGAAGCGTCTGTCTGATTTTTTTTCCTGTGTGGCTGTCAGTTCATCATCTTGCAAGACAGAGTTATTCTAAAAACAAAAAAGTAGAATTCATAAGGCAACTTGATGAGTTTTACTCATCCTATTTGTAGTCAACTTCCTCTGTGAGATTATGTTGTGATATGTTTAATTGGCCAGCTACCATCAGAAAGGTGACACCTGGATTCAGTACCCAAACTTGGAAAGAAAGGGTTTTTCTGTCTGCTTATCAATATTTACTGAATTGAAACTGGCAGATCCAACTTTATAAAACTGGCCTAAAGCAGCACATGTTTACTTCATGTTTACTTACAAATGTAAGCTTATTTTGCATACTTCCTAATATTTATTTTCACTCATTTTATTTCCCAAAGGAAAAAAGAAAAAAACACTTCAAACATCACACAACAACAGAAAGGTTTCTCAGGCCATGTTTTCTTATTTTTATAAAGGTTTTTTTTAAATCCTCACAGTAGGAAAGTTATACACTGAATATTATTAACAAGGATGGTCCTGATTCACTGATCTGTGGGGATGTCTGACCAGCACAGAAAAAGCTGTAAGATGACACAGAACAAGGGGTCTCTTTCTCGATGATCACCAGCAGCCAGACCCCAAAGAGCCAAGGCACCCCGTCCTTTACCTGAAGGAGCACCAGTTGCAACCATTCAGCTTTGAATGGCCAAAAAAGCAGAAGACAAATTTAGTTCTTGGTACCTCCAGCTCAAATTCTGGTAAATATGGCCTTTCTCTGCTTTTATTGGACACACAAACCCCCGAGTGACACAAAAATATGTAAGAGCATAAAACAAATGGATGTAGAGCAAGAGCTTCTGCTTTTCTTCCCTAGTCATATGAGGGTAAGGTGACATTCAATTACATTAAAAATTGGCAGCTTTGACTAAAGGAGGTCTTCTTTCACATAATTAATGGATGGAAGTCCTGGCCCCAGGATGTCATTGAAAAGAAGTGCCACTCCTTGACTCCGATGAATCTGCAGGGATCTGCACACACTCCAAACCTGGCCCTGGAAATGCAGTCGTCTCTCTGGGACTTCCCAGGATTAACAGTCTGCAAGATCCAGGGATGACTCTTTGAAGGGATTTTACAGCAAAAGAATGAGAAAAAATGCCTCCTTTGACAGGTCACTAAATGTTTGTTATTTATGACATCTGTACAGCAATTGTGAAGATTTAATTCACCAGCAACAACTAATGACGTGCAGTTTTTCACAACCAGTAGAGTACTGACAACTTTGCTAGAGCTAGGGGTTTCATTGCTAATGATTTAAGAATTTAAGATGAGTAATACTTTTAGACAACCTTTATCAGCTATAAAATCTTAAGAAGTTCTACATTTTCATTTCCATCATGACCTGAATGTTTCCGTTGACCTTGGTGTTTATTTTGATGACCAAAGATCAGATCTGACACCCGCTTCGAGTAGCACATGGGCAAAATTAATAATAAAATAAACAAACATCTCCTGTCACGTGGATAGTTTTTGAAAAAATACTGAGTATAACTTGTTGACTAGGGACAATAGCTAAGTAGACCTGCTTCCTTAGCTACCAGCAACTTTTTTGCCATGTTTTTAACAAACAGATTCAGCCACATCTAATTGCATGATAAAAGTAACATGTTCAACAGGTTGGAAGTCACCTGTGAAGCTGTCCAATTCAGCTCCCCAAGACCTGGAGTGCTATAAATTGAATACGTTCTACAGTTACACAATAGTCCTTCATTTCAAGTTTTATTTATAACAGAAGGAGGTGCCTCAAAGACTGCTTACATCTAGATAACCAACAGGGGAAATGCAACAACAGGTGGAGCCAGTATCTGCCCAAATTGCACCAGAGTTGTTGACAGGGAGTTCTTTTCAGAGTATACAAAATACCAGACTGGAATTTAATTTTGTAGTTCATTCAAGTACTGTACAGCACAGGTTGACTAAGAAGAGGACAGATTATGTTGGATATCTGAGCTAGGTACCGCACCTGTAAAAATTTAGGCATACAAACAGTTTTAGCAGGTGAGACCAAAGCTACATCTCACCCAATGTCCTGCCTCCAACAGCTGCTCTAGCAATTGCCCAGGGAAGAGTAAGACAAGCAACAACTCAAGTATAAAGACATGCTAGCTTGGCTTAAAAGACCAGTTCCTGAATTTCTATACTTCAAAGTAAGTATTGGAGCAGCAAGTGTAAGGACACTTTTTTCCTCAGAAACATTCACGAGAAGTAGGTATGCAAGCAGAAATGTCATTTTCAATACTGTAATCCAAGTAATTTGAAATAAGTACAGCTGTATTGTTAGAGGTTGAGGAGGATACATGATTATTTAAAAAAAAATCAGCTTCACCAAACCATTTATCTTATTTTCTTCGCTTCCAGAGGATAAGATCATGATGGTGTGATCTCTCCTGCAAGAGACAGGCAATTGTGCCTCTCTCCTCACACGAATGGCTCTCCAGGCTCTTTTGGGCAGGAGAGAAAACTGCACCCACCAGGGGAGAGGTGCAAGGCACTGCTACCTGCGATGCCAGCAGCGGGCACAGCCACACAAAGCCCAAAACGAAGGGCGGTTTTGAGAGTGTTGGTCAGTTGAACACCTTTGTCCCAATGGTTAGTGTACTCCAAATACCAACTTCTGCAAGAGCCTTTAATCTTTATAAAAATCTTATGCTTATAAGAAGGGATTGATGATTTAGGCAGAGCAGCTTAATATTGTTTTAATTGGTATTTGCCCTTCATAGCAATTCAGCCCAGTGCCTGAAGTGCTAAAATACCAAAACAAAATACATGTGGCGGCCAAACACACCCGGTCAAGATAAGCACCTGAAAGTTAGGATTTCCATGTGAATTAAAGCACTTTATTTTTTGAGTTTGTGTCTCACTATTTATAGCACAGCTAGGTGGGTCCTGGTCTTGCAGCCTTAAGCATATGAATAGTCCCATTCACTACCACCACTCAGGAGAACAGGGACTGTAACAGCATCTTTCCCTGTCTCACCATTAGCAACTGCTAGCGCTGAGGCCGCTGAGCAGATGAGGCCGCTGAGCAGATGCCATTATAACCCACAGCCCCATCCTGATCTCAGCTTACGGTGGCAAATCACGGGTAAATCCACGGCAGTCGCTGCCGTTACGGCAGGAGTAAAACAGCTGTGAGCTAAGTGGGATCAGGATCAGATCATCTGCTTACAGCCTCATATGTTTCCAAAACATTCTCTGATGGGGCTGAAATTTTCCATGATTGATCTCTGGCCAAAGGCAACTCTTCTTTTTTTTATTTTTTTCTAAGTATAAGCAAACCCTCCATTTTCGAGAGGAGACAAGATGTGGGAAAGAGGGCAGAGCAACCCTGTGAGGAACAATTCTGTAACCCACAACCTTTTTGTTCAAGCCTTTGCATCCTTGTAGTGCAAAATGTGATTTATTACCGTAAGATAGTTAATTGCTAAAAAAGGCCAGAAAAAGTGCTATTGGACAAAAATACTGGTTTTGCCCTGCTTCTTATTCAAACACAACTCCTGCATATATTTTTCCTGTAATTGTATATATTGTGTAACAGTGAAAATCAGAAAGTAACCGCTATACAGCTGTTTACAGAATGGGAGCTAATAAAACTGACTATAAAACAAATAAATTTTTCTCTCTGTAGTTTCAAGAGCGTAAAAGCATCCCTCTACTTTGCAGAGCCTGTGCAGGGACCTAACCCACAGGTCCCACATCCAGGAGAAAGAACAAGCTCAAAGCTACTCATCAGGACAGAACCAAAGAGAGGGCCAGCTCATTTGCAAGTGAACAGTTTACATAAACACACCAAAAAGCACAGATCCATTTTAAAAAGTTGTATATTATTGTTAAAAGTAATTTTTTAAAAAGCTATGAATGTATCTTCTAGTGTTTGCTGCAGACCTTTGGATAAAATACCTCTTTGCTAACTCGGAGCAGAAGATGGAGAGACTGCTTTAGTTTCTCCAGGTTTTTGTTTCCAGCTCAGTGGTTTCTGCCTGAGCGCAGCCCAGATTCCCCGCGAGGTCAGCAGCCATTCAAAATCGCTCCCGCTCCCAAGGACCAGCCAAGCCTCATTATATTTCTGTGCAAACATCCTCCTGAAATCGCGGCTCCACTGACAAACAGTTTTGCACAGCAGAAAACAACAGGGTAAATCACACCGAGCTACAAGTCGCCACTTTAGAGTTTCCAGTGAATCTATAAAAAGCATGTAACAGCATAGCGGCACAAAATCTTTAAACGTGTCAAAAGCAGGCAGTGCCAGTCAGGCCTGCGTGTTGGTCTAAGGAGGCGTTCAGGATCCATACAAGGGTCAATTTGATAAGATGGTCACACATTTAATGATTTTCAAAGGCACACGGTGAGGGTCCAGCCCTGGCTCAACAGCAGCATGAGCTGTTCAGCAAAAGGTTGGTCTACAATGGGAATCTAACACAGACGGGGAAAAAAACCACCTCACTCCACAATGGGAAGATATAGAGCTGCATGGAGGGGAGGTCTCGTTTCATAGAGATGATGGTACGCGCTGCTCCCGCCCCACGCTTCCCCTGCCTCTAGCGCTCTCTGCTAGCGCGTGCGGTCCCCAGGAGGTCATGTCTCCTTCCCGCACTGGGAAGAGGACTTTTGTTGGATTTCAATTATCTTGTGTGTGTATATGCAAAGGTAGAAATCACGTTATGTTCATGGCAAACTTAAGTGGTGTATGGCTGATACAGACTGCCTGTGAAATCTTGGGCAAATCACTCACCTGTCCCACAGGACCAAAGAGCAGGACTGTCTCAGATGCCTGTATTGCAAAATCCCTGCCTCACTGTCCTTTATGTGCTATTTCTGCACAATCCCAGACTCTTTCGGTAGTGCTGCTATCTCACTCCTAAACCTCACACAAGCTTTTCCTCGGCTGCCCTGACAGTCCAATTAGACACATTTCACATTTTAAAAGTTCTCTAAGGAAAGAGATCAGGTGAAATGAGGATTTCCTTCCCACCCAGGGATGCCATAAACACTAGACTTCAGAGCCAACCTCACTGACATTGGACATCTTTGTCTCTGCACTATGTTGCGTTGGCAAAGGCTGTGGGGAATGCAACCTCCCCCAGAGCCTGCTGCAGCCCTGCAGCCAGCCAGCCAGCCAAGGCTGGAGATCCCAGCCCCATAAAGAATGGGATGCTCTGAGCCTTCCTCATTAAGGAGGAGGGACACCCAAAGACACTGGCTTTCTTCCCCAGCCAAAAGGAATGAGCCTGACCCAGGTGGGGAGCAGGAGTTGGGACTTCTTGCCTGCATGGTGCTGGGTGGCAAAGGCTGCTGGGGGGCAGGGGGTGGCTGCTTGGCCAATGTGGCTGGTGGCAGAGGTGTGCTGCAAGACAAGCAAGGCTGGCTGCTGCCCACAGTGTTTGGTGGAGATGGCCAGCATGAGTGGGGAAAGCAGTGGCTGCTGAGTCTGGGGGCACTGGGGAGATGGGGTGCTGCTCCTGCGGCGTGGGTTGCTGCTGGAGTCCCGAAATCATGCTCAGCCCTTGCCACAGCAGCGATGCTGGGCAGTCCTGACTTGTATGACTAATGCCAAGAGAGGGCTTTGGTTTATGGTTCTGGATTTCATCAAGAGTCCTTCCTCAAGTCCAAATTTAAGCCTCTGCCTTCTGTCAGCAAGCCTCCTCTGCCGCAGGGACTGTGTGTGTAGAGCGGGTTAAGGGGGAGAGGCACAAAAATAGTGTGGCAATGGGTGACCACAGAAGCACCATAGTTAGACATGGTTTGTTTAGTGCCAGAAGTATGCAAGTCACTTTGCCAGACAAGAATCTTCCTCCCAGAGAGGCTCCCAAAGAGCCTATCATCAGTTTTTTAAAGTGTTTGCAGTTTGCTGGCTGAAGCTTTCCACTGGAGTTGGTCTTGCCTAGGGGCTGTACACTTGCAGGGTTGGAAAACATAGTGTTGATGTATTCTTGCCAAATTCAGCTTGTTCCTTGGATTGTTTCCTTTCTCTAATCACTGTTTATCTTTACATGGGCCAGATTGGCCCATTTCTTCTACTCTTTCACTAGTCTTTACAACAGATATATGATCTCCGAAATTCTTCCTTGGCTGACCACGGTTCATTCAACAGGGAATATATTTATCCCTTTCTTGGGCAATTAGTAAGCACTCAGGGAATTTCCAAAGGCATTTCTAAGACCTCAGCCACCTTGAATTTCCAGGTGTCACACGAGCACTACCCTATGTGCACCCAGGCTTTTCCCCTTTTAGCAAAGCTTCTCTCACCAACAGCCCACAAAAGCGCTGTACCTCCAGCTCTTGGAGAGGAGTCAGCTCCTCCCCACTTCCCCCGACTTTGGCAAGCAAGGAAAAAAAAAGAGCTACCCAAAACCTGCCCTCAGCTGTGTTTCTAAGCAGGGATTTTCACTGAGCCAACTGCATTTGTGATTTCTACTCGTTCTCATGATATTTGTTTTGATTCTGTCTATCCACCTCTGTCGCTTCTATACTCCCAGGCCCATTTGCTTAATGTTCTGTTATCATTGCTTACATTTCAGTATATATTCTACTCTGAATAGGTAAGATAGATGAATAAAAGATTACCATCCTTTTTTACAGATAGACAAGTGAGAGAGTGGAAAAATTAGGTTATTCCTTCACAGTCTGCAGCACAGTCACAAGTGGGGCCTCAGTCCCTCGAGTCTGGTACCCCGATCATAATCCCATAATTTTCCACCTGAACCCATTCCAGCTCTTACTGATTCTGAAGGGCTGGATGAATGTGCTTTAGTGGTACCTCTAGCAGCCTGGGACAGCAAAAGCAATACTTTTACACTGAAGAGAGAGGAAGTAACTGGCCACTAAAACACTGGGAGGCAGATTCAGCCCTTACATAAGTGAAAGCAACTCTGTTTTGCCAAGTCTGAATTTGCCTCTGTATCCATAGCATTGCATTTTTAAAGTTCTTCTGGCCAGAATGAAAAGGGTTTTGGTAACCCAAAGAAACCATAAAGCCCAGCTCCAAACTGGCTATAACACAGCCGGCTGCCATCTATGACAGCTGGAGATCGTTGGGCCGCGGACGCAGTGCCAGCACGCAGATCCATCACCCATTGCCCCCTGTGGGGATGCAAGGACCGTCGCCAGACTATTCCCATCTTGCAGCCAGAACTGTGGGGCTGAAGCAGTTCTGCTGCTGTCTCATGCTGTGCTTCTTCTGGCCTGCCTCCGTTGAGAGCCTGCTCTCCACCACCGGGAGCGGAAGCCGGGGCTGAGCGCGGCAGTGATGCACGGGGCCCCGTGTGCTTCGCTGTGGGAATTTTCACACATTAGCCTCTGCAGAACTCCCACTTAGAAATAAAAATCGCAAGTTTGGGGCAAAAAGTATTTGCCAAGACCCCTTAATTGGATGAGTTTGTATTCAGTTTCCCAGTGGCTGTGTGGTATATTTATATACAATTTCTAACTTTTTTCCTCTCAAGCACATATTTAACATTTGGGTGTGCAGATCCTTATGGAAGGAAAGTGCTATGATTTTATAAAAGTCCTGGAAATATTGCCTGTGTAAGACAGCGCACAGGGTGGTGATGTCCAGGCAGCTGGCATTAACGGGTAGATTAATGTCATTGCCAGAGTCATCTCTGTCAGCAATGAGTTATACTTCATTCAAAACGGTGACATCAGCTCGCAGGTAGTGAAGACAACAAAGTTTTCTTGGGATGTCCGAACATGCTGTCTTGAAATCCTAAAGATATGTTGTGTCACCCTGACTTGTGCTTCTCTCCTTGTAAATAAAATGACTAAACCTACTTTTTTAATAATCTTCTTGCCCATTTTTAAATAAAAAAAATAGCCGAGTCTATTTTAAGAGCCTTCATATAGCCCCCCTTTTCATTTTCCACAACGAGGCACAAATGCAACATATGCAAACGTGACAGTATTTACAAAATACAAAATTCCAGCAAACACAAGACTGTAATCCAGAATAACTTTGACTCTCCAGAGCAAATGGGAGAAATAAAAAAGAAGGATGCTGGGCCCTGGGATGCTGAGGCAACAAAACCTCTCTGCTGACCTTGAGCGAGAAGTCCTTCCAGTCCTCTGCCCTACATCAGCATGAACTCAATTCAAAGATACCGCAGATGGTAACATGCCCCTTGACCACAGCTCGTAACCAAAAGACTACACCCTTTTGTGGTCACGATTTCAGTGGCCAGCACAATATCTCAACTTGGGCTCTAGAGACCTCGTGAAAATCTCGCACGGGACTGCTGCATGTAGGAGGAGCGTTCCTATGCCCCATTTCCTAAGACACCTGCACTGTGGAGAACTCTATAAAAGGCCACAGTTCTATGCAAACTAAAAAAAAAAGAAAAAAAACAGTAAACATTTTCAAGAAATGGTCTAATCACATTCAGTTCCTTCAGTGCTTGCTGGAATAATCATGATGAACTCTGTCAGTGTTAATGGGGGTGTTATAAGTATCTGTGTAGGACTGCCTCTGTAATTCAGCATTAATTAGCTGAATCATTATTTTAGAGTGTTACTGAATTATCTTATAATTACCACCTAACTTGGTGCTTGTAAATGAGGCAACAGAAGGAAATGGCAATTCTTTTGAATGTACTTAAAGTTAAGAAGGCATAATAAATACTCCATTCTGTCCTTTTTAGAAGCTTTTTTATCTTCTGCGAGATGTAAGGCTAGTACAACTGCTTTCATCTATGCCTTGTAGATTTATTACAATCATTATAACAAATGGAAATGAATATTATTCAGGTTTATTACCCCATAGTATATCTTTATGAGCATGCAGGAAACCATGTTGCTTCTTTATCCACTGCCTATGAAGAGAAAGAAAAATCCTGCCTGGAAAAACAGAGTATTGTGATTTTAAAAAAAAAAGATCATTTGATTCTCCTAATATAACTGTTTTGCTAATAACTTATCTGCTCTGATTCCCAACACAATCAGACCTAATTGTTGCTCACTAAGAAGCCTCATTACGGCTTGACTGGGAAGGTAGTTAGGAAATACCACGTACATTTTGTTGTCACTGATTCTGCTCTGGAAGTGTTAATTCTGTGGTACAAAGTCTATTGCACTGTGTCCCCCTGCCTGAAATGTGCAGAAGCAAGGGGGAAGAAAGGGAATATATTTGTCGCTGGGCAAATCAGAAAAGCTTGTAACACCTGGCTGGTTTGGGTCCAGACTTTTGGGATCGACTTTGAATGCTCTGGACAAGACATTGCTCAGATAGTCATATGTTCCCAAGAGACTATTCAGTATAATTTTTTTTCTGCAGGATTTTCTGATGGCACAGACACATGCTTATAAAACCATAAAGAAGTGCGTTAAGCAAATCTCTCCTTATTCTCAGGCTTTTACTGGAAAGTATTTTTCGTAACTTCTCCACTCAGACTAAAAGAGATTGTCCAGGTCAACAGATCTGAGGTCTGCTAGACCAAAGGGGAGTCAATGTTGTGCAACCAGTTGTACTAGCAACCAGACATTTCTTGCGTGCTTTAGTTTTTCAGGGCGTATTCAGAGATTTGCAGCAGGCAGCTACAGTCTGCATTCTCCTACTTTTACCACATACTCCGTATGCGGGAATCACAACATACCTATAGCCTCCATTTTGTTAGTATTTTGCTGGCAGAGCTGGGGGCACGTTAATACTTGACTTCTTTAGCAGCTAAGTGATTCTAAATATGAAACAAAAATATCTCTCTCTCTCTATATATATATATGAGGAATAGAGATACTTGAAAAATCTTTGTCATGAACAGATTTTCAGCCTGACTATTCTCAAATACATTGCTTCCTCAACACTAAATATTATATGCAGTTTGAAATACTGTAATAGTTTATTGCAGATGATTGCTGGTAGGATGTTACTGATACAATGAAGGTATGAAATACTAAATCACACTTCACTATTATATCTATGAAAAAAGATGATTTTCATACCCTGACATGTTTATTGCTTTGAGATCAAGCCTGTTATTTATTAGGGTTCACTCTAGTTCTTAGAAATGGCAGAATATCACTATTGTGATTGCTCTTCTTGCTAGAATCATGATGGTATTCACTCTTCATACAGAGCAGTTTAAATCACAGAAAGAATGCACAGCACGGTTAAACAATTTGGTGGCAAACGTAGTCCACAAATAACCACAACTTATGTGTAGTACTGTCTTACAGGTGACAGGAGAATGTTTTTCTTTCCTTAAGTTTCTCAACCCTCTTAGCCAAGGTCAATCGATTAAAAATGTGTGTCACAGCTGGTCTTCAAAAGCAACTTTCTAAATAGACAGTAGTGGTCCATTATTAGGAAACATAACAGTCCTGAAAACTAGAATGTAAAACACTTGGTTGTTTATATGATGAAAATACGAATGATAGAAAAGTTTTGGTTGGAAGGGACGCTGGGAGCTGATCCAGCCCAACCTCCTTCTCACAGCAGGACTAACTTTAAAGTTTTGTCAGGCACCTCAGGATCTCATGTAAGCAAATTTTGCTTACTTCCCAAACTTTCCAAAGCTCCAAATGACAAAATGCAGCTCTTTGTTCAGCTGACATCCAGAACACCCCCAGTTTGGGTGCATTTAGACTTGTGACTCCTACCTGCACTGCTAGTATCAGCACAGGCAGTAGTTTTACATATTAGTAAGGCTGCCAACCGCCTTGAAGAGCCCACTTCCAATTGTGCATAGCATTTCCAAACACTACAAAACGTTTCCATACTGAGTGAATTCTTTTCTTTGCTTTTGTTTTAAAAGGCAAATTTCAGCTGAATTAGCTCAGGTGTTTCTAAGGAGCAGACTCGGGAACAAGCTTGCTGCTGAAAAACCTGGTGCCCTCACATAACTTTGGAGCAAGGACAAGAAGCTGTGTCAAAGAACAGCTTCTCTGTGCAGTTTCTGTGCAGGTCCACCCACATTTGGTTAAAGGATGAGCCTTATAAAAATTGTGATTGAATCCGCTCAGTGTAGACTTGCTAGCCTTTAACAGATACTGTCTGTGAGGATGCCAGCCCCATGGAGCATGTCTGAACCTCTCTCCACTTTTTTGGAGAGCAGACTCCAGCTGTGTGCCAGGGTGGGACTCGGGGACAAGCAAGGCACGTGCTGACCTGCACACTAGTCCGTGCTACCAAGGGGACAAAAGTCTGGTATCAAGCCTTGGACCAGCCAAGTGGGGAGAGCACGAGGGGCCAACACTGAGAGAGGGAGCACGAAGATGGGAACAAGTTAGAAAAGACAAGGAAGGCAGAGGAATTTGCTCATAAGCTTCTACATGGTGCTCATCACTACCAGTCCTGAGTGCTTTACAAACATCAATGATTTCATTTTCATAGCATGCTGTGAACTGAGGTGATACTATTAACTATACTTTAAAACGGCAATCTAAAACCTGGGGATATGTAGGTCCAATGTTTCTACTATTCTTGGTGTCTGTTCTGAGTCATGTATTTGTTTTTCTGAGCATTTACCACTACTTAACATTTCAGGCATTCAAAGTTCATTAGAGATGTAGAGGCTCATATGTCTGAAAACCAGAAGCCATGGTCAAGTGTCCTTAAAATAAGGAACACTGAAGCAAGAATAACTTGTGAAAAAATTGGTTTAAGCAACTACCCAATGTCCTAATGGGGCTCTTCAGCAGAGCCAGAATAAAAACCATCTCCTGCAGTGCAACGCTCAGCTGAGGGTCCTTGTGCTCCAGACTTTCTAGTACGCCTTCATTTTCAGTTGGATGTCCTAGAAAAATCTATCATGGGCTGGTTTAGAAGAAGGAATTTGTCAAGACGGAAGGATAATTTAGAAAGTTATGAAAAGGATAAAACAGCAGGAAATATTATTAAAATGTTGATGAACATGCTTAGTTTCCCCCTCTGCTACATCATCTCACTGTTTGGCCTGACTGGTGCTTCTAACTTACTCCAGGACATGCACGAACCAGAGAGCTCTTAGTGACATCTTCTCTGCTCCCATAAGCACAGACATTCAGCTGTCCAGAATAAATCTCCTGGGAGGTGTTTTTCTTCTCCAGCCCACAATTAAATGCCTTCTTCTTTACTGCCTCTTCCTGTTTATGCATTCCTCCTCCCCAGTGATTGGGCTCAGTGGCTGAAGCATCACGTATTTCTGCATGGAATGGCATCCTTCCTTCCCTCCCTCCTTAAAGTTACTCGCTTAACTTTTCTTCTGTGTATCTTAATTAGCACATTGCCAGCTTTAGGCATCGGGACACTTTCTCCTACTTAAAGCCTCAAAATACCGTCACGTAACTTTGCACATTATGGAGTACGAAAATACTTAATGATGAAAGATCTTTTTAAGGTTTATTCTGTTGAACTTGAGAGTTTCAATACCCTGCTGCGTTAAATCTCCACGTACATAGACAAATGCAACAAGAGGTTTAAGAATTAAATGGTTCAGGCTACACAATTGGCATCTCAATTTGTTAGATTAGGGAAACGGCCTTGCACCTGCCCTGATTTTAGTGCTGGGAGGTTAACTCCAGTTTTGAGGCATTAGCTAGAATGCAAATAAAATACATTTACTCAGTTAGGTTTGAACATGTGTTGCCTCAGTTGCCTGATAGCCTTCCTGATACCATGACATTTATAATTCTGTTGATTCTTACTGACGGGTTAAATATTAATACTATAACTTTTGGGGTATTTTTTGTGTGCAAATGCAAAAAAAAAGAAAAAAGAAAAAAAGATGTAAAAGTACAATATGTTTGAGTTCTCTTAGGTTCATCCCGAGCTCAGTTAAAATGATCTTATTTATTCTTGGGTTTCTTATTAAGAATCTTGTTTCAGGAAACATTTCACATCGATTTCACACTCTTTCAGGCACAAAACTATTTGCCTGTGAGCTGGTGCCATGACTGCAAAATCCTTCATTTCTGATTTCTAATGATCATTTTGTTGGGATTTACTGACGGCAGCCATCGCCCATCCCAGCACCCCGCTTTTGCAGAGCACAGGTGCCGTCAGCTCTTTGTAGCCCACGAGAAACAGGCTCAGAACAAGCCATGCCCAGTATTCACCATACACACATAGCAAAACTCAAAGGATGATTCCTCTAAAAAAGTTTGTCTGACAGATCCGCATACGTCATTTCTTGGCATCTATCTGTCAAATTATTTGGCAGTTCTCTCCATATGAATTGTAGCAGTTTAGCTGCAACAATTTCCAGATCAAAGCTGTCAATCACTAGGCAATTCCCACAAGGACATGCAAAAGGACCTGACAGGGAAATTATCTAAAGCTGCAATAATCCAGAAGACGTGATAAAGAAAAAAAGCAAGATTTCCCAAATTATATGGACTGAAGTTCAATTACTGTTTTCCTTTGTCCAATTTGAGACAGTGAGCTATCATAGCCACTAGATCTGGAGGCAAAAATCTAGAAAGTGAACTGCAATTCATCTATTTCCTTGGCATTCCCTCCCTTTCCAATTAAATACGCTTTTCTTCTCCATTATTCTGAGGAGGCAGTAAACCTCGGTCTAAATGAGCATTTACATGAAAATCAGAGCTCTCCAAGGCATCCACTGAAACTCCTTTAATACAATATTTGCTTTAATTTGATTTTCTTTCTTGCCTGTGGGAGAGTTTCAATCACATTTGGTATGATTTATAATTGTACGCCCCCTCCTCCTGCAGAGGTCATTTCCTTTCCTAAAACTGCATCATTTGACTAGAAAGAATTCCTTTTACAAGTAAACAGCTCAGCAATCAATATCATCCATAGATGATCGTGAGCACAGTCCAATTTTTAATAGGATCTCTCAAATGTCAAAAAGCTCACTTTAATCCCCAAGAAATATAATCTGTTTATATCACCTGCAGCCTCTTGGTTGTCTCCTTCAGAAAGACTGCTTTCTTGGGGTCACTGAATAATCTCTTCTACCTTATCTTATGAAGAATCCAGCTTCATCATACATATTTCAAGCAATCTTTGCCTTCCGGAATACAAGTGAATCAGGGAATCATATTCTGTGATTCTCATTTATTTATCTCTCCACTTCCAAATATAAAATCATATACAAAGGGTTAGGTTGCGAGCATCTTCTTAAATATATTTAATCCTCCTTTAATGATATTGATCTCATTTTGGTTTATTAAAATAATCTGCCACATGCTATTGAAACTGTCTCTCGAAGAAACAAATACTTCTTTTAAAGAGGGTCCATTGAGGAAATGTATTGCTTAATGTATTAAAAAATAGTATTTAGTACTGCATTTATACAGATATACTAAGCCTTTACCAAACATGGAATGATGTGCAACAAAATAAAAGCTGAAGTCAGTAGTAGAAAAGCAAAACTCTCATAATAATCAAAATAACTATTTTTTCTATTGCTAATCTATGCTATCACATGCCAAAGCACTACCATGCCTGATGGCTTATTGAACCCAAAGTAAAAAACTTTGTTTATCTGAAACACGTACACTGGGTCTGATTTTCTGTCCCCACATTTATCTCCACGTTTTGTTGCATGTCTGCATGGTATTACATAAACATATCATGATTTCATACATATATGCAGTAAAGTAAGTATCTAGCCACCTTTACATGTGTATCTTCTGCTTAGCTGTATATGTGTGGTTGTGTGCATACTGATCAGACATACAATCGATAGAAAAATTAGAGTCCTTATCTTTCAGTCAATATATATCTGCAGGATCTTGGGGTTTGACTTTTGTGAGATTCCTCTTTCTTGCAATCTGAAGCTCTTAACAATTCATTATTTATCTCCTAAACCAACTGATTTCCCCTATTCAGCTATCTCAGCTTCAAGACTTAGAGCTATGGGAAAACCCAGGTGATTTCTGCATAGTTCTTTGGCTTCTTTTGGGGAACTTTGGCCTTTATTTTAGAAACAGTGTGCATTACCCAGCCTCAGGTCAGCTATTCCATCTGTCTTACTGGCTGGCTTAAGAACATTCCCTTCCCTACAGTGCAAATGACAGCAGTTTTCCCAATTTTTTTTTTCTCTTCTTGCTCTTAACAGAGTATCTTTACAGGAAAGACAACAAACTTTGCATGTGCACTTTGCATGATAAAGAGCAGTGCAGAGCCAGCTAACTTGTTTCCAGAAACCAGGTGAGGGACCAAAAGTATGGTACCTCCTGAGTTAACATACCCTGTAAAATAAATTGATATGCATTTCTGTAATGTATGTACTCTAACTTGTTTTACTTGCTTTTATAGTGGCTATAGTCCAGCTGCACACAAAGAATATATATATTTGCATGCAGCTTCCAAGGGCCACGCCATGTCAGTTGACCGTATTGTTAAACACACGGCAGAAAACCACAAAGAAAGCCTGCCAAGCACTGAGACAGGGTAAGAGTTGTGGCCGCTCGGGCTTGAGATGCTCACGTGAGGGGACATTCCCAAAGACGCAAACACATCATCAGTCAAGGATTTTCCTAATCAGAAATCCCCTGCACTGCTCAGGAAATCCTGCCAGTCTGCAATAAAACGCCCAGAGCCATTGGCAACCTGAAGGGGTGAGCGAAACCACTGCACGCCATGCCAGAGACGCTATCTCACCCTGCAGTACTTGGGGAAAGGCTAAAACCGCTGTAGCCCCCTTCCTGGGGCTACGGCTTTTGGCTGGACTGCTTTAGCTCACAGGACTTATCAGTCATGCTAGCGATCAGTAAATCACTTGTTGGTCTCCACAGGTAAAGAGTGAGAGACTCTGAAATACATCATCATGAAATCAAAGCTGAGTATCAACAATACCACTATCCATATGCCACTCAGAAACGAACGCTCACAGGAAGACGGTGCCAGCTGACTTACACTGACACTGAGGGGAAAATCCAGAGAAGCGGCGTCTCCTAATTCTCTGGGTCACCCATTTGTCTGGTCACTGCCTGTCCTCATAATGCACTGCAAAACCTATTCCACCAGAGCGATGGGATTTACCTTAAAACTTCCAGTCTAACTGAAACCCTATCAGTCTGCTCAGTGTCACACTAGCAAAATGTTCCTTTGTTTTTTCATCATCCTAATAAAGTGAAGCTTCTTGTTTCCAGATGTGTCCACTGCCCTGAAAGCAGAAGGCACCCTAATTGGATCAATGCACAAACAAAAAATGCATTGCTCTGTGAGTATGCGCTGTTGCCTTACAGTAACTTCTGCCATGCCTTTGATTGCCCTTATCAATGCCTTTGTTGTAGCAAGCTTTTCCTGTGATAAGCAACATTTTGAACAGTGCTCATTTCAATCTGTAAGCATGAGCTGTGGGACAAATCTCCTGTTTTTTCTGATGGAAAACCCATTGTCCTTGAAAAGAAGATATCCATTCACCTGAACCAGGGCTATGCCAGAATATTATTAACTTTAAATCCAACAAGTAAAATAGCAGGGATGCACAGCAATAACTGGAATCATATTTAATATTACATTCTAGCAAGCCCCAAAGCAACATAATTATGTAGCCACTGCTGCATCAAACAAGGAATAACCACTGAACACACTTGAAGGCATATGCTGTCATTTACAGATGCTCTTTGGATAAGATTTGCAACATGTAAGTCTGCAGCCTCCCTCTTCCTTTCAGCAGTTACAGAGGTGCAGGGAGCTGGGGAAGCAGAGGCAAAGGAGGATGAGGGAGAGCCACTTCTCTCGTTTTGACAGACTCTCTTATCTGTCACCTCCAACTAAGGTTTCTTTGAACTGCTCTCCCTACTGGTCCATAACAAGAGTGTCATGTCTTATTCCTTACCAAGGTCACTGGGACATAGTGTTGGAGAGCCTTAAATGATGGCTGTGAAGGCACCTTATAAGAAACACCTTTCTCACTTCACGTGAACCATATAACATTACCTTTCCACCTGAGGATCAATATATCTTCACCAATCCTTTCCCACCTTCATGGCAATAAACTTTCAGTATGAGAGTTGTGAACCATTGCCCCTCTGTTTGAATATCCCTAAGGTGATATTCAAAACCTCCTGCCAGTCTCTTCCCACTGAACCATACCTCTGAAGCCCCCGGACCCGGACTGAGCTAGCAGGAAATTATCAAAGGGATGCTTCAAATGAAGGACATTGCTGCTGCCTCCTTTCTCCAGTTCCACTTCTATCCTATTTTGACCACTACTGTTTTCAACTCTCCGTCTCCCTAGGGCAGTGGTCCTGGGTCACACGCTACAGAAATCTCACCCACCCCGTACTCAGAACTCTATCTCACCATTGACTCTCCACCTGCTGCAGGTGAAGGGGTCTCATAGAGAGAAGGACCAGCTCGAGACTGTGGAGATCCCCCTGCTATCCCAGCCAGGATGCTGAGCCCCCCGTATCAGCGCTGACACTGATCCTTTCAGTTCAGTGCCCTGTAAAAATGGAGTCTCTCCCCTCCCGAAGGAGTGCTCCAAGCCCGCCATTTCACTGGTCAGATTTCTCAAAGACTTGTGGTACCTCACCAAGTATTGCTACTCACCACTACTAAAACCTCCACAAAGACCCAAATGGAAAGAGAAAATTACAAGCTTTTGTTGGTGTGCTTCAAGTCTTCGATACGGCTTGGATGGATGGATGGATGCATGGATGGATGAGTCTCCCTCTGTGCTGCACGACCATTAATGAGGAGATACCACTGTCCTCTGTGCCCACATTCATTGTCGTCTTCATTTTGCATTTGCAGTCTAAATTGTAGTCATCTTATGTTGACTGGTATGAAAACCATCCTGCCAAGTTTCATGTACTCTATAAAGGTCATAGATACCCATTAATTTATACCACATCTGCTTTTTGTTCTTAATTGCCCGAATACTTTCCACATTTTATATACATGCTTTCTGGGTTATGTGACACCAAATTATTCTTCACTGTCCGTCAAAAGGAAATGCCTTCTTCATACCGCCCTGAGTATTTGAAGTCCTCATATCATTCTGGATTACCTGCAATCCCTCCCTCTCTCTCTTCAATTTGCAGATGGGGCAACTTTGAACTTGGTATCTTTTTCATACAGAAGGCAGAAGGGTGCACTATCTCTTCTATGAATTATTTCAGTAATCTCTGGATTCAGAAATTTCTTGCCCGTGTCAATTTGTCTCTTTGATTAGTCTTCTTTCTTATTTTAACCAGAACTGGCATGGGGAAATACCTTAGGCTGTTTTGACCCATTATACGTTCAGTCCTAGAAATCATCTTTTTGGCACATTTGATTAAAATGGATCACTTAAAGGGGACACTTTGCCATTCTTTGACATAAACTCCTCACTTTTGGTCCCATCCCCTATTTTAGTTCCCAAGAGTCACGGCACCATTAGAAGATTTTTTTTCTGTAATCAAACAGTGATAATTCTTTTTATAATGGTGCAATTATCTACTCTCTTCTGGTCTCACCTTAGCAAGCTCAGTGAGTCATAGACCTTTACATCTACTGCATCTACACCCACTGATGATCAACAAGGAGCGACAGTCCCTGGGACTCATTTGCTCTCCACAATGGGTTTACAAGGAAGCACCTGCTTAGAACTAGACACCCTTCAGTATAAGCTCTGAAATAAAAATGCACACACGGACTGTACTGCCTAGTTTATTTATTCATTTGTTTATAATTCCCAGCAAAAGAAGGTCTAATTCTTTCTCTCCTGACAGTGTAAATCATGTTACAATCACTATTGTTACAGTTATATAAAAGTAGTATAAATACTGCAAATCCAGCTCAGCATCTCCAGTTCCTTAAACAATCCTGTGCTTCCTTTCACTATTTTTATGCATTCCTCTTACGGAAAAGAGTAACGCTCAGGACTTGAAAAGTGAAGCTCATCTGCAGGACTAGCATTGCAGTGACAGGTGTCTTTTCCCTCAAACAGAACCAAAGGAACCAGATTAAAAAGATCAGTACCTCATCTTACATTTAGGAGTAGTCATGTCTTCTGTGCAGCTGTTGAACACAAAAGATTTCTGATCGGCTCATTTTTTTCAATTTTAAGTCACGCATAGGGCACATAACTGAACCACGCTGGGAGAAATTCTTGTTTGCTAAACCCTCTATCATTTCTGCCCTGGACCAATTTTGACTCTTAAACAAACAAGATTTCCTTTGAGTCCTGGCTGACCTTCCTTTAGAAATCTTGAGGGGGGTACATAATTTCTGCTCCATGACTGTCTAGCCAGAGCTGAGAATGGAATGCAAAATAAATAAATAAAGAAAAAACATTTGAAATTACTTTCATTTGGCCATGTTCCTGCCTCTTTTGTGTTTGCTTTCCATGTATATATGAAGGAAGGAATTTTGTTGTCGGAATTATTCATTGTCCTGGTTTTGGCTGGGATAGAGTTAATTTTCTTTCTAGTAGCTAGTATAGTGCTGTGTTTTGGGTTTAGGATGAGAATAATGTTGATAACACACTGATGTTTCAGTTACTGCTGAGCAGTGCTTACACCGAGTCAAGGCCTTTTCTGCTTCTCACCCCACCCCACCAGCGAGCAGGCTGGGGGTGCACAAGAAGTTGGTAGGGGACACAGCTGGGACAGCTGACCCCAACTGACCAAAGGGATATCCCATACCACATGACGCCATGCTCAGTACATAGACCAGAGGAAAAGCTGGCCGGGGGTCTGCTGCTCGGGAACTGGCTGAGTGTCAGTCAGCAGGTGGTGACCAATTACATTGTGCATCACTTGTATATTCTTTTACCATTATAATTATTTTCCCTTTCTTTTCTGTCCTATTAAATTGTCTTTATCTCAACCCATGAGTTTTACCTCTTTTTTTTTTCCCAATTCTCTCCCCCATCCCACTGAGGGGGAGTGAGCGAACGGCTGTGTGGTGTTCAGCTGCCTGCCGGGTTAAACCACAACACTCATGAAAAGCAGAGTTCAAAGTGGTGAGTGCATGAACAGCATGCACAGAAGCCAAAATGTAAATGTGCATGTACAAGAATTCATGCCAGAAATTCTTGCACATTCATGGAATGTGACTCTTCTGACCAGGCTCGAGCAGGCAAGGTAACGTCAATCTTCAATGGCTGCTGCTAATCCATACGGTAAAAAGTCCCGACAATATGGGTTTTCTAAATTCATTTCAATACTGAATACATTCAAACAGACCACGGCGTGTTTTCCTTCCCCAGACAACAACCAAATGTGTTTTAACTATACGTCATTCATGCTCACACAGCAATCTTGGGAAGGCAACGGCTGAAAAGGAAATCTGGTCCTGTGATGAAAGGCAGCGAGCTGGGATTTGGGAAGTACCGAGCTTTGTCATAGCCTTATTAGGGGACCTGAGATAAATCCTGCAATCTCTTTGTTCCTCCACTCCCTGACTATAAAATGGCGATAATGCTTCTCTTCTTTCCAGAGCTCGGAAGAAATATGTCTGCGTCGTACTTGGATGCTGCAGGCGCCAGGATTGTACAAGCGCTGATACACTGACAGCGTCGGTTTTGGAAACCAAGCTGAGCGACTGTCACTTACGCTCACACCAAAGGAGAATAAACCATAGCCAGGCAGCTGGGTTGGTAAGGTTATCTACTCTTACCTGTGAATCACTCTGCTTATTTGCATATGTTTGGGGCTATTAGGGACAAAGCCATCCAATGTGTCAAAATTTCTGTCACTCCTGGCTTGTGGGCCAAGTATCGGCAAGCACAGTGGGAAAATTTTGGAATGCATGACCTTTGGTTACCAGATATTTAGTCTAGGCCAGACAAATTCTGGTGTGACCTTCAGCTTCAAAGCCAGGACACTTTCTCAGAACGCCCACTTATGGTTCCTTGTGGCAAAAATATTCCTTTCTTAACCAAATCTGTATAAATCAACATGCATCTGACAAGGACCAACTCTCCGTGTCGTGCAAGATCAACTGCCCAGCTTGGGCCCAGGTGGCACACTGAATGAGCTCCTCGAGCTGGACCATAGCCTACATAGGAAGCAGGTATTTAAAATATGAAAAAAATCAACAGACTACATCTATTTAGGAAAGCAGTGCAACTTCCACCAAAATCAATATTTTTTTTTTCCTTTTCTGTCTTGGCACATGTTAAATTAACACTTTTCTTGAGCAGCCTCTTAACTCAGCTTCATAGCGTCGCTCTCTGCAGTCTCATCTTCACTGTATGCTTTGGGGAGAGCCCATCCGAAATCTCTCTTTTCCGAGAAATAGAGATCTTTAAAAAATTTAGAAAACAAAGGTCTTTCAAGTCTCAAAATGAATGTGATCACGCAGGTTAATACCAAACCGTCTCTCATTGCATAATATCTGAGAGCAGGTAATTTCAGGATTATAGAAGAATCTGGAAAATTACATAAGAATTCTCCTTTTGCTGTAGGAGCCTCATTCAATCAGGAAGGTAATTTCCTCTATACAGCAAGTTTCAAATTCTACTTACGACCTTGGTGTCATGACAATTTCAGTACTAACTTGTTCCACACTAAGTGTTGCTACTAGAACTGTGAATAATCATCAAAATTAACTAGCCTATGGAGTGATTAAATAATTTCCTCCAATTTGCATTTGATATGTTTATGAAGTGCTGGAGGGTGTTCTTTGCTCTCTTATTTTTACTGCTGTTAAACACTATGTCTGGATTTTTGGCATAGGTGCAGTACTATTATGGTTACTACAAAATTTTAATCAGATTACAGTATGAGTTACCATTTGATACTGTAAAAATGCCAGTAGGTAGTAGATAAATATTAAGATACAATTAGCTGCCACTACCTTTTATTGTTTGGAATTCATTAATATTGGATAAGTCTGCATTCTGTGGCAATGACATTTTTTGTAATGTTCCGTTTTTTACCAATTACATTTTCTTACAAGGAATAGTGCAAGTAGTAAACAAGACAGAAGTTGACTACAAACAACGTAAATAGACACGGCGATATTAAAGCTACAAAAAATACAAAGTATTGCCTATGTGTTATTCCTTGTGCTTCGCTTGCCCTACGATTGTCAACGAGACCTCTTACTCACAAGTAATTCTTTGTGAGATGTTTTCATTTTGAACCGGATGAAACTATCGGTCCTAATTGTCAATAAAAACTGTGATTTTAAACTGATTGGAAATCTGTGTTTTCAAATGCATGTCTTGGCCCTTTACGCAAGCGAGTGGTCGCTAATGCCAATGTGCATTAGAAATGCAATTGTACTATACTTAGATGTGGTTCAACCACAGTTATAACATGGGCCATTAAGGAACCTTAAAAAAAAAAAAGAAGAAAAAAAAAAGACAGAAAAGAAAGAATCCAGGTTAAAAGGGAACATGTTCTGTTGCTCAGCTAAAAGATTTATCTATAGTTAGAAAACAAAACTGTTCAAAATTAGACTAAATAGGTAAAATGTTGGTATCTCAGAGAACATAAGCATACCATATAGAAAACATGCTTACTTACATTTTCCCAGGGCTTGGAAGAATTCTAAAGACTTTCAGCATGGCTCAGGGAATTAGCTTTAACACAATTAACTGGTGAGTCGGAGAAGAGCGTGGACTCCTCTCTCGGAAGCCTCGCACCTGTCGGACAGGGAAAGTAAACTCTCGTCTGTCATCCCCAATGTTTTTCCAGCGTCTTCCCGAAATGCAACTCCTCCCAATCAGCTATAAATCTCGAATAATCAAAACCACATGAGCCAAACGGCATAAAAATTAAATCTACAGTGAATAATATCGGGTAAAGGAATAATATATCTGACCATGTGATTGCCTGCTTTCCTGGGCTGGAGCTGGAGAGAAGTGGGAAATGCCCAGCTGCCTTAGTTGGAACCGACTCAAAACTTCATCCGCTTTGGTTCAGTTCTCAAAATAGGGCACATGACCTCTAAGTAAGACGGTACAGTAGGCTGCTTTTACACTACATCGCCGCTCCTGCAGCCCCTAATACCAATTCGCTCGCTTTACCGAGCATGGGAGGAGGTAAAACTTGACACTTGCCGAGTTTCAGTGTTATCTTGTTTTGTAATGCATTATCCATAGCAAATTTACCACTATCTTTAGGAACAGAGATGACATCTGCTACAGAGTGGCTTACACTTGTCTGTCTGCTGCTTTCAGTGTCATGTGTCTGACATGAGTTAACCTCTTATAAAATCTAACGCGAGGGAAGAGAATCGCGCATCGGAGGTGTCCGCACTGCTCCTCTTGACCTACTTGGAAAACTACGACGCGACTCTTTGCTGTTTCCCCCATCGCGACACAGCTGCAGAAGGCAGTAATGGGACCACTTTTAATGGAATTTGAAATGTGCTATATATACATTTGTACGCCTTTGAATTGCATTATTTCCAAACCTTGCAAAGCCCATTCGTTACTTTATCAAGCCCACTATAGGTCTTTTTTTTTCCATGGAATTGGCATAATGAGAAAAGATAGCCTTTTCTCTTCACAGATAAAGATCCAAATTGTATTTTATAATCTGACAATTATGTAGTTTGATTTTTTAAATAAAACAGATAAACTCCCTTCCCCGTTCAAGATGAGATCTTAGTTGTTAGTGACAGCTGTTAAAATGCTGCTAAAAATAGATATAGTGTCAACCACTAAAAAGCTAAGTGCTCCTGTGAACCACAAGCAGAAAACAAATGAGGTTTCTACTGAATTTGTGGAAAATCTGTGAGCATCTCGCATGTACTGGGAAAGGTGCTTTATTCTTCCAGCAGCCATCTCTGTATGTAATGCAATGGGGGGGGGGGAATCAAACATTTGGGATTAAGACAGAAGATAGATATATTCTCTCAATTTTATTTTCTCTCTGCTTTTTGTTCTTAAAAAAAAAAAATCATGCAACACAAAGACTGAGGCTACATCCAGGCATTTCAGATGCCTTTTTCATTTACACCTTTGCCCTGCAAAAAAAAAAAAGAATAGCAGGAAGAGTAAGACAAAAGAAGTGCAACCAATCAGCCAAATACACCATTACTGTAAATTAACATAAAATAGTTGTGCTCGGTGCAGCAGTTATTGATAGACCAGCCAAAGTGCTTGGGTGCTTTTTGCATGACTCTGATTTGCCGGGTTACTCGCAGAGTTGTGTGGAACTTTCCTCTGCCTTAGAATTGCAGCCTCCAACCCATCCGCGGTAGCTCGGCTCGATTAATAAATTAGCTGTATTCCAAACCAGATGCATGACACGAAATGAGTAAAAAGAGAGAGAACAGAATTGTTCGCATTCGATGTTATAATACATCTCAGTAGGTTCCTCCTTTTTAGCTACATTACGGCTAAAAATAGAGCACTAGTGTAGGCACAGTGAAATATGATTTGCTTCCAATAATATAGCAAACTAATTGTGAAATTAAGCTATTGAATGCGCCGTTATCTCCAAGTCTGGCCTTACCAGCACTTTATGCTTCCCTGTTTAACATTTATCAAGTTACCCACAAACTTTGATGGATGCAAACAGCAGCTGATAAAAGACTCGCCTTTTCCAAGGCCCGGATCCTAGAGAGGCTTCGGCACAGGTAAAATTCCCTCTCTGTGAGCAGTCGTTTTACATGTTTAAAGACTTCATTGAGGGTATTAAAATAGGGCCAACTTTTTCCTCCCTCCAATGCCTAATTTTTTTTCCTTAAGATGTTTAAATGAAGAGCCACTTAATGCCCCGAACTTAAAAATAATCAGCCTTCAAAGATCTTAGCCACAAGTGAAATATTAATTTAAAACTAGTATCGATGTTAGCGCCGATTTTTTTTTTTTTTAATGTCTGAAACCAGGAGGGGTTTGCTCCACCGCAGCCGCACGAGTGCGGCGGGGACGCGCCCCCTCCCCGGCGCTACCCCGGGACGGCGAGGGCAGGCCGGGGGGCCGAGGGGGGCCCGGCTCCCCCCCGCCCGGCAGGGGCGGGGAGGGGGGCGAAGGAAGGCGCAGGCCCAGCGGGGGGGCGCAGCCTCCTCCCGAAATCCCGTCCAGGGGCGCCGCGCTCCCGCAGCCCGCCCGGGGGCCGAGCGGGGCGCTCGGAGGGCGGCGGGGAGGGGGGGGCTCCGCCGCCGCCGCCAGGGCCGGGAGAGACGCTCCGCCTGGGGAAGGGCGCGGGGAGACACTCCTCCCCCGCCGCCCGCCCTGCCTCCCTGCCGCCCGCCCTCCTTCCCTTCCTCCGCCGGCTCCGCGAACCAGGAACCGCGGCGGCGGCGGCGGCGGCGGGCTCCGTGCGTGAGAAACCCCGCGGCGCCGCGCCGCCGGGAGCCGCCGGGGCGGGCGGCAGGGAAGGGGGCGGCGGGGGCGGCGCGGCCGCCGGGCGCTGCGAGGGGCCGGGCGGCACCGGGGGGGGCGGAGGGGGAAGGAAAAAGTTTACACCCTCGCCACTCTCCTCCCTCCTCTTCCTTGGTGGCGCAGATGGGAGTTTTACCTGGAATGACATAAGTTTTTTTTTTTTTTTCGCGTTTGGTTTTTTTTTCTTTTTGGGGAGGGTGTCTCTCTCCCTCCCTCCCCCGCTCCCCCTTCTCCCCCCCCCCCAAATCCCCCCGCCCCCCCCCTCCCCGCCGGTGCTGGATCCACCCCCCGCTCCCCTCCGCCGGCGGGCGAGGGTGTGACCCGCGGGAACACCCACCCACCTAGGCGTCCATGGTGGGAGCTGTCCGCCCAGCCGCGCCGAGCCGCGCCGCGCCGAGCCCCGGGCACCCCGCCGCCGCCGCCGCAGCCCCCTCCCGCCGACCCCGCCAGCAGCGCCCTGCCCGCAGCCCGGCCCCGCTCCCGGCGTTTCCTCCGCGTACTTTTTTTTTCTTTCTTTTTTTTTTTTTTGGTGCCGGTGCGGGCTCTCGGATGGTTTGCTGGCAGTAGCCGGGGGCCGTGCCTCCTCCCGCCGCGCCACCATGTCGTAGGGGAGGTGAGTGCAGCGCGGACACTTGCGCGGGGCGCGGAGCGGCGCGGGGGGCAGCGGCGGCCGGAGGGGCGGGCGGCGGGGGCCGGGCGGGTGTCCGCCACACCAGCCGGCGTATCCAGGTCACGGCCAGTCCCGTCCCCATCAGTGAAAACTTCGCGGGAAGGACGCGTCCATTGCTCAGCCAGCGCCGCGGGGGAGCGCGGCGGCTGCTCCGCGGGTCGCGCCGCCGGTGCTGGGTGCTGGGAGCCGCCGCCTCGGCCCGTGCCCGCCGGGGCCGCGAGTGCGGGTCGATATTTGGCAGAATATGAAAATGAGAGGGGCACGTGACACCCCAAACCCTGGGGATGTTTGGGCTTTCGCCGTGACCAGTGCGTACCGACCCCGCTCCCCGCGGCGTACGCGGGGCTGCGCGGCCGGGTGCCTGCGGGCGCGCAGGGGGCGATTTCGGGCGAAGGTGCGCGGTGCCCCAGCGCGGTGCACGGCGCTGCCGCTCCCCGGGGGGCTCAGCCCCCCGCCCCGCTCCCAGGGGCACCTCGGTCAGCCTGCGGGGCCGCGGAGCCGTCCCCGCCGGGCCGGGGGCGCACCCGGGGGTCGGGTCGCGGCTCGGAGGGGGCCGGGGCCGTTTGGGAGCGTGCGTCAGCGGCTGCCGGCCGCTCGCCGGGGGCGTTATTTACGGAGCGAGTTGGGAGCGCATCGCCTAAAAGTTTGCTCAGCGTCTTTTTTTTTTTTTTGTTTTGCTTCCCTGGGAAAAGGGTATTCCTGCAGCCGGGACGCGGGCACGGCGGGAGGCGGCAGCACCCCGGAGCCGGGGGCCGTCCCGGCGGCCCCTCTCGCTGCCGCTGGGTGGGGGGAGGCAGCGGGCGGGGGCGCCCGGCGGGATGCGCGGCTGCCGCGGAGCGGAGCCAGCCCGGCGGAGAGCAGAGGACGAGTCCTTGAACCCTCCCGCGCTCCACCGCCGCCGCTCCGCTCTTCTTCCCCCCCCCCAGTTTTTCAGTTAAATCACCGCCGCACCGGTACCCCGCATATTCATGCGCCGCCGAGAGGCGGAAACCCCAGGGTCGGCGGAGAGGCGATGCGCGGCCCTGCCGCCGGCGCGGCGCGGGCACCGGGCGGGGGCGGCCGCGCCCCGCGCACCTCACCTGCCCGCCGCGGGCCGCGGCCCGCCGCCCCGCGACCCTCCCCCGGGGGCGGCTGCGGGCGGGGCGGCAGGGGGCGGCCCCCGGCTCCGCGGCGGGGCCGGCGCCCGGGGGCTGCGCGGGGCTGCGCGGCCGCGGCGGCCCCTGCGGCTTTAAGGAGATGCGTTTTGCAGCCTGTGTCGCAGCAACTTTGTATCAGTCATGTCGCCCGGCGGGTGACTGACGGCGCGCCCCAGCCAATGGGGCGGCGGCTTGGCCCCGGCCGCGCGGCGCTCCGCGTCCCGCCCGCCAATGAGGGCGGGCGGCTGGCGGGACGTAAACTTGAACTTTATCTGGGCATGTGACATGTTTTTAAAGGACTTGGCACCTTTTCCCGTCCCCTCCCGGGTGCCGCTCCGTGTCACCGGGCGGCGCGGCGCAGCGCGCCTCGGGCGGGCGGGCAGGCGGGGGAGGGGGGCGAGCGCCGCCCGCCCCGCCGCGCCGCTCCGCTCCGCGCCGCCCTCCGCGCCGGCGGGGGCTCGGGGACGCGCCCCGCCGCAACAGGTACCGCGGGGCGGGGGGCGCCGCTCCTCTCCCCGACCCGCGCCGGGACGTGGGGCTGGCGGGGGGCATTTTGGGGCTCGGCACCGGGGGGGCGCCCCCCCGCCCCCGGTGCCCTCCGTGGGAGGGGGGTGTCACGGTGATAACCCAGAGCCTCTCCGCCGCGGGGGGGTGGGGAGCGGCGTTCGCGCGGAAAAAAAGCGCTTTTCTGCATTGCTTGGGGGTCCGGGCGGCGGGAGGGAGCAGGCGAGGCCGAAAGCGGGTTTGGGCTCTCAGAATTCCTCCCCCCCGCCCCGGTCCGACCCCCGGCGGGCGCCTGTGAGAGAAGGAGCTCGCCCCCGGGCACTGCTGGGCTCCCCCACGCGTGACAATCCGGATTGTACCTGCGGGAAAGCGGACCCGGGGCGGGGGGGGGCGGTGAGGGGTGCAAAGCGGTGCCTTCTGCCCGGGAGCTGCGGTGATGCTCCATAGAGCGTAGGGCAGATAGGGAAATCAGCGTGCGTACTGCCTGCGTGGTTCTTACCACGCGTGTGTGTGAGGACGGAGGGACCGGCTCCCCTCGGCGTCCGCGGGCGGCGGTGCCGGGGGCTGCCCCGGCTGCCAGCGCCCCTGCCCCGGTTGCCTGCCCCCGGCTGCCAGCGCCCCTGCCCCGGTTGCCTGCCCCCGGCTGCCAGCGCCCCTGCCCCGGTTGCCTGCCCCCGGCTGCCGGCCCCCCTGCCCCCGGCTGCCCCCGCTACCAGCCGTGCTCCGCTGCCCTGGAGAAAGGGGGGAAAACCCCAGCCCGTCTTTAACGATGAAACTCTGGTCCCCCGGGCAGTTTTATGTTAGCGAAGCGGCTCGCAGGCAGTGAAACGTAAAGAAAATTTCGTTTACAAACACCGAGAAATAAGAAGCGGGTGGTCGCTTGAGCCATCGGTTTAGTTTTTATGAAACTGGATTTACTTCAGATTTTCCTGTATCTAGGTGACCTTTTGGTTGCAGGGATACCAGGTACCATTTAATTTTTTATTTGACTGTTGCTGTGAAACTGGTTTCATGCCTGGTTGATCGGAGACTGCTACTGCAGAGGGCTGTGTTTGTTGATATGTTTGGGGGTGAAATACATAACTTGCAGCGTCCGAGTACTTCTTGGGGGGGGGTGGTGGTGTGTCTGGAGAAACTGCTGTGCTCATAATATAAGCTTCCTTCTGCAAAATATCAGATGTAGATGGTCTTGGTTCTGATACGTAACACGACTCAACTTCTGTTGTGGTCCGTGGATGTTTTAGCCCGCAGTCAAATGCACTTAGTGAAAGTTAGTGAAAAGGCATGTCTGTGCAGTAGGTGAAGTGTGGATGCCGTGGATAAACATGCTAGTCAAGTTGTAATAAGTTCTGCTTAGAAGAACAAAACCAAACCCTTATGCTGTCAGCAACCCGTGAGATTTTTATTCAGTTCTAATATCCGCTGAGGCGCTCGGAGGTGACAGAAACCAGCACTCCCAAAAAATCCCTTTGCTGCTGCATTCTTAACTAATTTATATCTGTCATTTTAAACCAAACTTGTATCAGGCCACAAATAATCTCTCTGCTGTCTTTTTATCCTCTTGGACATATTTACCAGACAGTGCTCTGGAAGTGCAGGACCAGGGCATTTTCATTTTTTTTTTTTTTTTCCTCCTTTGTGTGACCCAGATTTTTATTTGCTGAAGTTTTAAAGTATGCTTGCCTATTGATTATGTATGAAGTTTGAAATGTACTGCTGTGGGAGAGGTCGCTCCAAAGCTCGTGCACCAGTGCAACGTTAGGCCTATAACTGAGACATCCTGGTACGCAGTGGTTCTGCTGGTGGTTCTGAGGGTTAAAATTCACTTACATCCTCATTTTAAGCCTTAACTCCTAAGTTTCCTCATTTTCAGAGATGCTGGTCACTCACAGCTGCAGTTGGTTTCTCTAGGAATTAGGTTTGCTCAGCACTTAAATTGGGGATAGGTGATTATCTGGGAGTGACTTTATGTGAAAGTAGGCACTTCTGTCTGAAAATTTTAGACTATAGGAATGTGATTTCATACACATGATGATGTTCTAATAAAATTTGTGCTTGAGGGGAATGTAGGCGTAGGGCCATAGTTCTAAGTAAGGGCAAAGAAGTATTTGAGTAATTCATTTTAAGTTTGTTTTTGTTTTGTTTTTATAATTTTGCTTAAAATAGCATTTTTAAGTAGTGTTAAATAAAGGGATTAAACACGAAATTAAATATTGGAAAATTAATACATTCTGAAAGGAAAAAGTATTTGCATAATATTGATATTGTAACTATTGGCACTTGAGTTTCTACAGTTCTAATGATACTATAAGCCAATTCTTTAAAAAAAAATATTGTCACTTATGCATGATTTTCAGAATAACAGAGGCTAGGTCATGCATTTTGCTCCCAGCCTCGAGAGAGTGGCATGCGGGATGGGAGGGGTTTTTTAGGGTCTATTTTAGAAGAAGGCTTACTTTTTTGTATATATTCCTCTTGCTGGCTGCCACAGAGGCTTGCAGAATTACGGATCCATTTAATAGCCACGCATCCCCGCCTAATCTGATCCCCTTCCTCTGTGGCAGGAACGTTTCCCATTCCACTTTTGCACTACCTCTCTCCCCGCTCAGCCGATCCTTCGTGCCTCCTCAGGTGGCTGTAGAAGCAGTTTGTATAGCCGTGAAGGGGCAAGCCAGCGCCCAGCCCCTCAGAACTCCCGCTTCCTTCTAAAGCGTCCCGTGTTACGCTGGACGATGAAGAGAAGCCATCTTAGCACACCAGCCTCCCTTGCTTTGCTGGCCCTGTAGCATGGCAGTGGAAGGTCCTTGAAGGAGCAGAGCTGTGATGAGCAATTTCCACGGGGTTTACATCCTGCCTACCACCACCGTGCCGTGCTTTCAGGACCTCTCCGGTTTCCCTCCTTCCTTGCTGCCCCCTTCCCCTTTTTCCTTACAGGCCCCGGGGCGAGGGGCAGCCCGCGGTGCTGCTGGCACTGGCCGCGGGGCTGCGACCAGCGAGGGTGGGCGGTTGTTGTGCTGATGGTGCCGAGCCCTTCCTTTCAGGGCAGGGCGGGGAGCAATAATTTGGGTCTTTTCTAACTGCTGACTGGTTTTCTCTCAGAACCCATAGGGCTGTCATATCTGTGAGACCTTTTCCCTCGGTTTGATTGAAATTGGACACGTGGTTGAGAGATGATGGATGGGGCAGGGAAATGGGCCTGGCAGGCAGACAGAGAAGAGGATAGACAGAGTGAGCGGATATGCCTTGTTTCCTTAGGAAATTAGGAAATTTCCTTAGGAAGTCGCACTGTCCTGTCACTTATTAATTTTACTTTTTTGTGTATGTCTTTGCTAGTTATGGAGACAAAAGGATACCACAGCTACCCAGAAGGCTTAGATATGGAGAGACGGTGGGGTCAAGTTTCTCAGTCTGTGGAGTATTCTTCTATAGGTGCTGGAGAGCAGACTGATGACAGTAACTATATGGAGATTGTAAACGTAAGCTGCGCTGCCGGCGCTTTTGCCAACAGCAGTGCTCAAGGAAGCAACAAAGAAAAACCTGAGCTACTCTCCTGCCTGCAGCAAGACAGCAGTCAGCCTGGTCTTTTGCCCTCTGACATCAAAACCGAAACGGAGTCGAAGGAGCTGTCGGCGACGGTGGCCGAATCCATGGGTTTATATATGGATTCGATACGAGATGCCGATTACCCCTACGATCAGCAGAACCAGGGGAGCCCGGGAAAGATCTACCAGAACGTGGAGCAGCTAGTGAAGCTCTACAAGGAGAACGGCCATTGCTCTTCTCCCCTCCACAGCGCCAGCAGGCCCTTGAGGTCTTTGATGTCGGACTCTGGGAGCGCTGTGAACGGTGGTGCCATGCACGCTATTGTCAAAAACCCTATCATGTGTCAAGAGAAAAGCCCTTCGGGCTGCAGCCCTCAGAACATGGCTTCCTCGGTGTGTAGTCCTGCTGGAGTTAACTCTGTGTCCTCAACTACTGCTAACTTTGGGAACTTTGCCGTGCACAGCCCCATCGGCCAGGGAACCCCTTTGTCGCGCTCGCCGAACGTTGAAAACCGGGGGTCTATGTTGCACAGTCCCGCGCATGTTAGCAACGTTGGATCTCCACTTTCTAGCCCTATAAGTAGCATGAAATCGCCGATTTCTAGTCCTCCCAGTCATTGCAGCGTGAAATCTCCTGTCTCGAGTCCCAATAATATCACGATGCGATCTTCTGTGTCCAGTCCTGCGAACCTGAACTCAAGGAGCTCCATTGCCAGCCCTTCCAATGCCAATAATAGGTCCACTCGTTCTAGTCCAGCGGTTAGCACTGTGGGATCGTCCATCTGTAGCCCTGTAAACAACTCCCTAGGATTCCCGGCTTCCGGCACGCCGGCGGGACCTAGCAGAAGCCAAGATACCGTTCCCAGTCCAGAAACAGAAGACAAGGGTGCTCAAGAACTCACGTTTCCTAAGATGGAGGAAATGGAGAATGCCATCTCCAACAACAGTCAGATGAACCTCGTTCAGTTCATAAAACCTGAGCCAGACGGTTCGTTTGGCAGCGCGTGCATTGGCGACAGCAGCAAAATAAACTCTGATTCCCCCTTTTCAGTACCAGTGAAGCAAGAGTCAGCCAAGCATCCTTGTTCTGGTGCCTCTTTTAAAGGGAATCAAACAGTAAATCCTTTCCCATTTACAGATGGCTCGTATTTTTCTTTTATGGATGACAAAGACTATTACTCTCTTTCTGGGATTTTAGGACCACCTGTTTCTTCGTTTGATGGAAGTTGTGAAGGTAGCGGTTTTCCAAATCCAGGCCTACCTGTGGGAATTAAGCAGGAGCCTGACGATGGCAGCTATTACCAAGAAAACAGTATACCATCCTCTGCCATTGTGGGTGTAAATTCAGGTGGACAGTCATTTCACTACAGGATCGGTGCCCAAGGCACGATATCTTTGTCACGGCCGGTTGCTCGAGAGCAGGCGTTTCAGCACTTGAGCTCGTTCCCTCCTGTCAGCACGCTAGTGGAGACATGGAAGTCGCATTCGGAGTTGGCATCCAGAAGAAGTGATGGGTATCCAGTTCTAGAGTACATTCCAGAAAACGTGTCCAGGTGAGCAGGCAAATTACTACTCCCCCCCCTTTTTTTCTTCTTTTTTTTTCTTCTTCCCCTGCATTAAACAAACAAGGCATGAATTAAAATGGGGACCGGGGTGGTATTTCTCAAGCAGATGCGTAATTCTTTGTTTGCATTTCAAGTCTTATCATTAGATTTGTTGGTTTCTTGCTGTATTTTACTCTGCCTTTAATAAAAATAAAGTGCTGGCTTTAATATTTAAAAAGAACATATTATATTCTATTGTTATTAGATTTGAAAGTGTAGCTTTAGTATGTTTATGAGCTCTTACTACTATAAATGTTGTGTTTCCCATAATGAGAGCTTAGTAAAATTGCTCTCGTGTGTCCTATAATGGTTATTCTTTCTTAGCTGGTGCTTGAATGCGTTGTACCTCAGATGAAATGTTGAGATGAGGATAAGAAAACTATAGCGTCGGGAATCCATTTTTGTAAAGATGCATGGTTATAAGTTTGCACCGGACTTTAACTGGTTAAGTTTAAAAACTAAACCTTACAAGCCTGTGGCAACATATTATTTCTGTATTTTAACTGTAGGAACATTTGGTTTGTATATATAGAAAAATGCCTCCAGAAGGAGGAGGGCTGTTAAAACTTGACGCATTTGAAAGGGATAAATGGATAAACTGATCCCCTCACTTTTGGTGGAGGAGAAATATGCAAGTGTTGTTTGAATTTGTCTTTCTTGGATTTGTGGAAGCATGTACTTCTTCAGCAAACAGGTGTTCATGTGTCTCATAAAGGATGCTTACTTTCATAAGCTATCTAGTTTCATGGTCAATATTACAAGTTATTAGGCGCATCTGACAGCATGACTGAGTTAGAATAGTTACATAGCCTCTTCGTGTGTCAAACAGGCTCACCAAAGGTTTGTGCTAAAGTTCAGCGAAATAGCCGGTAACAGAATTTGCATTTACCTTTCCCAAGTCTTTTGTTTTTTTCATCATGAGATACGCAACTGCCCTCAGTGAATGAAATGTCTGCCTTATTCTTGGAGTGGGGTGAAGAGGATACATAGTGTTTTCCATATTAGTATGATGCTAAATATTTCTGAAAAAAATAGCGTTGCAGTGAAAAACATGATACCTAAAACAATGGTGCTTTTCAGAAGGGAAAACAGCCTATCTACCCGGGAGGAAAAAAAAGACTTTAAATATTTCCATTTTATTCTCAGATCTGTCCAATACCTCTACAATCTCCGTATCATTTCATATTTCACTTTTTCTTTGGCCATTTCAAATATGGTCTCTAAAGAATGCACTGTTGAATATGTCTTTCTCAACTTGAAAGGGCTGTACCTCACCTTCATGCTGAACTTTGCATGTAGCTGGATATTTGTTATCATCCAGGCTTGGCTTAAATGTGCTTTCTTGGATCAAGGAAGATGAAGTTACTGTTTTCTAGTTATTTTACCTGATGAAATTTTCATAAATTGCATTATTTATATAATGGGAAAAGTTCATCAGAAGACTGATGGGATGCCTGAAAATAAAGACCCAATATTTTCCTGCCTTTGTGGTTGAGCACTGTTACTTGGGCAAGTAGCTCCTGCTAGCAGTGAGAGCCCTTGCGTGTGTAAGTGCTGCTTGTGCCAAGCCCAGGTTGTCCTCTGTTGCAGGGACCGGCACAATAAACAACGAAGTGCTGGTAGGAACATGGTTGTCATCAATAGTTGCGTTTTGAATGACAGTTTCTCATAAGGCTTTTGAAGGAGTCTTCGGATCTGACATTAGTTCATGGCAGGTCTTCTGATCTGTTTACCTCTAGACCGGTAAATGGATAATCAGTGTCATCAGGCTTGATGATGACACAGGCTTGATATACTTTTCTGTCTTTGTTCTCTAAGCTGCTATCTCAGTAAGATATGCAGGTGAGCGTAGCTGTTACTTTGCAGGATTGAAATCCTGAAATTTTTAGCGCTCAGAGCTATTACTGCACGTATGGAATTCTCTTCAGGTGACGGAGATCTGCAGGGTTGTGACACTTCAGGCATCCTGATCTGTAGTTCAGGTTAGGACAGGTGTCGTCATTTCAGATCTCTTAACTCTGCCCCATCATTTAACTAAATGTTGCTCTTAATCTGCTTGGCAATGGCTTTATGCTAACAGGTGCAGCTGGGGACCTGTGTAAAGCCCTTACAAGTTTCAAGGTAAATTCATGTAGAGGTCATTTTAGCAGTACAGATTTGAACGCGTAGGTGCCTGCTCAGATATTTGCTGATGAGACAAGTCATGAAGACTCAACATAGGATGTCACACATGTAAAAGCTCACTGTTGCTAATGAACTTCAAATTGATCTTTACCTTCCTCTTAATTTTTGTGCCACGTTCCAGCTAAAACAGAGGAAATCAAGTGCAAGTTTTTTCATGCTCCAAAGTGTTGTAATAAAGCACTCATAGTTTAAAACCATGTCAGACCCAGCATCCCAAGGTGGGTTTCATCTGTCCCATGTCAGCATGGTATGGAGATTGCAAAGTCTCTCTTCCTTCATGTTGTCAGAACAGCAGTATCGCACCTCTGGAAAACCAGATCCTTGTTACTTCCATTTTTTTTTTTCTGATGTGTCTCAACCATATCAGGCATCAGATGTTTTGCAGACTTCTACAGCGTGTGATTAACCCTTCAAAGTCTATGATACAAAGTTTCTGCTATTTGAAGTCTTCATCTTTTTTCAGGTATACTTATCCTGCAATATAATTTGCTGTAAGTAAAGACTACGGTGAAGGGAAAAAATAGGCTACATGGTTCTCTAAAGCCAATAGATAACCAGCATTGAATATATCTTGTTTTGGCAGCCTTATTTTCTGAACCTCGATATCGTACCCTTTTTAGACTGCTTCTGACTTGCAGCTTACATGGTGAAAAGGAGTGGGCGACCAGGAATGAAGACGACTTTTCACATTGAGAATGAATCTTAAAAATAATTTTTTACAGTAATATTCTATTTTTCCTATTAGAATATTGCCTTTCTTGAGTGAGTTATACTTGCTGATAGTGTCTAATAAACATAGTTTAGGCATTTAAAATGCCTTGCTACCTTATTGACTGTGCCAAGTACCCTCTGTCAACTAGAACATTTCTCTTTTTCTCCTTCAGTTACTTTTATTAGACATCCACAGTGATGGTTCTTTTTAAGTTAGTTGGTGGTAACTTTCTTTATAACATTGCAACTTGTGATATTTGGGGAGTGAGAGCCTTTTAAGCAAAACCAAGTTCCCTTATTCCCTTTTGAATGTTTCTCTTCTGCTAATATGCATGCAGAACATGTCTTTGTCTTTGAAAGATTTTTACATGTTTAATTTTTCATAGAGGGTGAATCATACCTGTCTGTCTGTGTGTATAGATCCTCCCTCCACGACTGACATTTCTAAGAAATAATGGTTTCTAAACTAAATAATAGCAAAGTGGGCTTGAAAAAGAAGGTGATTGTGTGATGTCACTGATGAAAACCTACACTAAGAATCCAGATAAGATTTCACTTTAAGGTGATTGCTCATCTGAATCAGGGTACCAGCCTAAGCCTCATGATCGTGCTAATTATACAATTTTCAAAGTGGCCTAGGAAAATGTAAGGGTTGCTTGAAACAACAGTAAAAATTGAGGAGGATGACCATTCTGCTGCGTTAGCTCTTACCTAAAGCTTCTTCTGCAAATGTGCCTTTTCCCTCTAATTTTCATTTTAGCTCATGTATATACACATACATACTCGCTTTTCTTAGCAGTTGTGGTGGAAACAAAGGGCTGGTACTCCTACTGTAGTTTCTTCCTGACAGTTCCACTGGTGTAGTCCAGTGTGGGACAAATTCACAAAGTTTGATCTGTTATTAAAGAAGTTTACTATTTTCATATAAACTGCATATGTTTATTGATAATTATGTTTTAATTGTTGTCATTCAGACAAGGAGTTTTCTCTTCAAAACAATGTTTCATGGTATTTTAGAGTCTAATTTATGTCTGTTAAAAGGAGTTGAAAGACTGTCATTGATGACTTAGGCTTTATGGTCAAATCTTTGATGAAACATTGACAATATTTTAAGGACTTCTTATACCTATCTGTTCCTGAGCCATTCACAGGCATCAGCATTTTTTTCATAGACCCTACTTGTAGCAGCCCCAAAAAACCCCACCCAACCAAAAAACCAACACAACAACATGATCTTCATTTACGTGTAGCCTTCACTGACTTGAATGGGTGATTCTGGTTAAAATCTGATTTCAGGCTATTGCGAGTATTTTTGTAAATAAACTTTTATGTTAAATATTATCTAGAATAGTCACTTATCAGAATTATACCTTCCAGAGAGATAAAGGTCTTGTAAATATTATTTTTAGAATTTATGAATGGCCTTGACCTCTGTTTGTTTGCTGATGGACTTTATGGGAAAAAGACTGAGCTGTTAAAATATTCTCCATGCTTGGCAGGACTGTTTTCCCCTTTAACTTCCCACAAATTTACTTTTTTTCACCAATGATTCTCTCATGTTGTAGGCTGTAGCCTTAAATCTGTACTTTTTTTTCCCCCAGTTTGAAAAGTTATACTTGTTTTTGTAGGTTCTTGTATAATTTTGTGTAATTTTAACAGCTCTGGGTATAATCTTGATACAACAGGGACTTCTATGTATATATGTCTTTATTTCGCACTAAAGAAGTTGGGAGTCTGTATTAATATGTCAGGCCAGGAGGTCTAAAGGTTCTCCTTAGCGTACCAGCATGCATTTGACAGCCTCGTACTTTCTACAGCTTTCTTTGTTGCTATTTTGTTGAGGGTGCTCTTTTTTTGTTTTGTTCTTTTTATGGAGGAGTTCAAAATCTGTATAAAGTATCTTTTGAAAACGTGACTGCTAATGATGCCTTATTTTCCCTTAAAATTATACACATCAATTGGCTCCTGTGCTGTGGCAGGGAGAAGTCCACATTGCTGGAAAATTGTGCTCCATAAATGGGTGGGTCTTCCAAATCTGGGGAAATAAGAGCTCCGTTGTCAATCCGTATGCCAATATCTAGGGGTTGTTTGTTTCTTTGTGTGTGGGAATAAGTAATGTTGTGTATTACTAAAACGTTTGTTGCCAGTTGATACCGCTGAACTTTGCAATACTTGGCTGTTGGAAATCAGTTTGCCGTAGTTTATTCTGATAATAATTAATAATTGTTTCCTAGCTTTTCTATCACTTGGTAATATAGAATCTCACTATGATATCTTCTTTTGACCATTTTCTGAAAAAGGGGAAGGTGGGATCACCTTCCTGCACAGATTTTATTTAGCAAGCAGAAGAAATTTTGATTATCCATATTCTGACAGTATGGATCAGTCCATTTTAATGAGGACTGGAAGACACTGATGTCTGAAATATATATATTATATATACACATATATATACACATATATGTGTACTTTATAAAAATGTTCCCATCCTATTTTATGGGATACGCCTTGCAGTTATGCAGGTAAGCACGCATAGGGATTGCTGCAGTGGTATCAATACTCGTGCAGTACTTGTATTGTCTGCAGAGGGAGTAAATTGTTAAGTTGTGATTCAATAACCTGCCCTTAACCAACACTTAGCATTAATGGAACTTAAACCTGCTGTGAAGTGCTCTGCCCAGCTGAATCGGATTTCTAGATATGTATTGGTGTTTTGCTGAACCCAGGCTTGAGTAGCAGTTGTCTTTGGGTGTTGTTTTTAGCTGAATGACATATTGTTTGCAGTGGCAACATATACTGTTGGGCCATGCCTTGTCTGGTCTGACTCTGGTTTTGCCCTTCGTTTGAACGTGTTGTATGCGAGAGCCAGGTCAGGTTCCTGATCCAGTTCACTCTGAAGCTCTAAAACCCAACAGGTCAGTGCAACGTGGTGAGGAGCATGGTGCGACGTGGGCGCGAGAAGAAACTGAAGGGATGGAAAGGGAAAGGAGGCTATGAAATATCCAAAGTGAACGTTTCTGCTAAAAGATAATGCGTTGTTGAGCCATAATCTTGGCATTTGTATTTTCAGAGTGTGTTTTTAAAAGGCAGTTCCTGTTGTTTAACTGTATGTATTGTATCTTTGAACAGAGTTGTAGGAGCTGGAATTAATAATGGACTGATTTTAACCAAAGCTTCTAGGTGAACAGTGGAGTGCTGTGATTTCAGATTTAAGCTCTCCAAGGTCAGAAAATACTACAGTTTAGGATGAATATAGTACCATAACTTGTTCTCTGGCAAATGTGTCTCACAATATGGCTGTATACAAGTGATAAAAATGGTCCGACGAGGAAACTAAAAAGAGTGTGTGAAAAACAGGTATTAAATATGTCTAAGTTTAGTACTTCTATCAGTTTTCACATGCAGCTGGTTGCTACACAGTGCTTGGTGCTCAGCATATGAATTACTTCAGCTGCAGTCTCCTCTGAGTGAGAGAGATCTGTGGAGAAAAAACAAGGAGTATTTCCATTGTGTGCAATTGTCCAAGTCCTTGCAGTATTACTGGGCACGTTTGAATGCACCCTAAATAGACCATGGCATGATTTGACTGCTTGCCGCCCTACCAGTGCAAACTGCAGTGGAAGGTCACCGTCTGTTGGGCCCTCACGAAAGCCCTCTCCTCCTGGAGCCACGTTGGTTTTCCTGCTGGAGGAGACAGGCTGACCTTGGAGGAAGGCATACTTTTTTTGATTTATGCTACAGGGGAAGTGATCGTAGGTCAGGAAGGCCCTGTTTATCCATGCCAGCAGTTCCCGACGTAGCCTGCTCCGGTACCACGACTGGCAAGAGCAGCGGCAGCAGCTCTTGGCTCTGTGCCGGGCTGCGCGCGTGCTCGGGAGGAGGCACTCCCTTCTCACACTTGGAAGCAGGGTGTGTGCGCACCCTTAGTAATATGCATCCTTCTGGTCAGGAACCCCGGAGTTTTACAAAACCTTGAGAGCTGATATACTTTCAGGACAAAGTTTTCAAATAAACTGTCTCTTTAAATGGGAAGCTTTGACCTTGGTTTTTTTGTTTGTTTGTTTTGGTTTTGTTGTGTTGTTTGGTTGTTTTTTTTTTTTTTTCTTTTTTGGGACTGAGGTTTATTAACATGGTTTACCAGAGCTTAACAGTGTGTTTTCTGAAAGGATGTGACCTGGGTGTTTGTCTTTCTCTGCTTTATTGAAATCAATGCTGAAGCCTCAAACACCCCCCCCTCCTTGAACCCCCAGAAACCCCCCCAAAACAACACAAAAAAAACCCCCCAGAAAACCAAAACCATGCTGTTGATGATTCTGGATTCTTAAAAGGATCAGCAACATTGGTTGTGTCTATTCAGTATGTGAACAAGTATTTTGCAAGACACTGTTTCTTTACTGAATTGTATTATAGCAGAAGTTCCCAGATTGTGGGCAGGTCACAAGAGAATCACTTGAAGTTGAATTTTATTTCTTTATCTTAAGCTGTGAATTAAGCTCCTGCAATTACATTAGAATGTGTTGTTAGCTGGTTGCTAAATTAAATTTCTATAAATCTGCAATCTGTAAGCTGTGTATTTGCTTCATGAAAAAATTAATAGCTTAAATTTCATATTTGGAGGTGGGGTAACTTAGGGTTAATATATATTAAGGTATTTCTTTAAAAAGAAAAAAGTAAACTTTGGTTGGAACATCTGAGCAGAAAGAGAATCCAGTATTTGTGGATAATATGTAAAATGGCTTATAGGAATTTGTACGCTCTCCTAAGATGCATGGGTACGCTGCTGATTGTGGTTAGTGATAATTAATAATAGATCAAAGAGTTACAGCCCTGAGGTTAAAAAGCAAATTTCAGACTAATTGCTGAATGTTTCTGACAATTTTTAGATCACTTCACTCATTTCCATTCTCTCTTCTAAACAATACTTTCTACTTGCATCTGGAGGTGAAATAACTTCTTGAATGGGCTTTCAGGCTAAAATTTGGACTGAATACATGAATCTTTTCTATTTTCCTTTTCTTTCCTTGTTTGCTTTCCAGAGGTGCTATCCCAAGTTTCTAAAAGTGGTGGCTTTATAAACCAATTCCCTAACAATTAGGTTTCTGAAAAAGAGATTAAAAACCTGCCATCTTTAATAACATTTTCTGATTCTTTTGGATTTGGGAGAATATCTTACTTCCATTTCTGTGTGTGTGTATGACCATTTCAGGTTCATATTCAGTCTTAAGGCTACAAAATAAGCATGTTTTTTAGAGGTTTATTTTCGGCAGTGGTCTGAGAGTTTTTAATCACAGGTCAGAATGGCAAAGTAAGCAGCTACATCTGTCCTGACTGGGATTTTGGCTGTCCCAGCTGCCAAACTATAGGGTCTTGCTAGCATTTTTGCCAACAGTTTTCTGAATACCGTGTTGTGCTAACATGATAGCGCAGTCCTGCAAAACCCATCGCTACAGTACTTCGTTTCTTCTGTTCGCCAGCTCTTCTGTACCTGCCTTGAAGGGTCAGGATGGAGGGTGCATGGAAACTGTCCCAGTCTTGGCTTGGGAGTCCCCCGAGGAGATTGGAGCAGCTCTCTAGGCAAAGCAGTGTTCTGCTCAATTAATTTTTAAGTTGTGCTTTGCTTCTTGATGGCAGATTCAGGCCGTATAGGACAACGGGCAGCCTCTGAGTTTCACTGGTATGAGCACGGACTGAAGCGCCTGCGCCGGCAGAGGCGTGTTGCCCTGCTGTGGCAGGCAGCTGCCTGCGCCTATGCATCCCTGCGAGCTTGCGCAAGGCGGCTGCGTCCGTGTACCCGTGTGAATGCGTCACCTGGCGTGTCCTTACCGAGACCTGTGCTCTCCGAGCCCTTTGGAAACCTGGTTTCACAACTGGCAAGCCCCGGTTTACTCTGGCAATGTCTCACCTTGAAAAATCAATTGTGTTTGTATCTTTAGCTCTTTGTTAGTACTGCTGCAGGTAAGAGAGTGGGGAGGGGGCTCCTTGGCAGGTGGTTTGCCGTATTCCCCATTCAAACATGGCCTCGTGTCTGATTGAAGCAAGGCTGGAGGTGGGACCTGGTCTCCTAGTCAAGTTTCATGTCACTGCCCTCAGACTAGGAGCAGGAAAGGGATTGCTTCTGGAAGCATGCCTTAAGGTCGGGGCATCAAGACAGCAACCTTTATTTTCCCTTGGGAGGGTTGAGTTCAAATATGAGCCACTCCAAAAGGTCGGAGATCTCACTTTTAGCATCGCTGAAGGCTTGTCTCTAGAAACCTGTCATGCACTTCAGCGTTTTTGAAAACTGGAGTGCCAGGGACCTTGCAAATGAAGGTGGGTGGGAAATTTGCACTGTTTCCAGGCAGACTATCTGAGCTGTCAGCTTCATTATTTTAAACTAAATTAAATTTGTGCTAGAGAGTGCAGTATGTTAGAGCAGTTAGGGAGCTCTACCTCTAATGGTAGCTTCAGATCTACTTTGCTAGATCTAACTTTAACTTCCAAACTCATTTGGATAAATTAAAAAAAAAAAAACCAAAAACAGAACAGCAAAAACCTTGCACAGGTGTTGATCCTGGGATATGTGAAAACTTTCTGGAAAAATTAGAGAGTCTTATTTGAAGACAATGTAGTATTATGTTTGCCACGTCTAAGGATCAAGGTCCATTCTTTTTTTGTTGTTATTTAGTAGAAAATAAACACACGTCATCAGTTCTGGCCCATCGGTCAAGGGATGCATGCTTCTGGACCGTTGCAGGTCTCGCTTTCCATAACTGGCAAGAGGTCTTGTCCCAGAGTTGGGCACGGTCCTTTGTTACTTGCGTGTCCATGTCCAAACGTTTGGGCAGGAAACCTGCTCTCTGAAGTTGTGTGTGGCAGGGGGCTCCTGCTCTGGGCACCCCGAGCCGGGCAGGGAGAGGACGGGATGCCCTGGTGGGATGCTGCGGTGGAGGTCCGCTTCCCCCATTTCTTGGGGATTGCCCCCCAGCTGATAGCCTGTTTGCTTGGGTTTAGGGTGTACCATGTTTTGGTTTTGTTTTAAATTTGTTTGTTTGGTTTTGAGCACTAAGGCTTTCTTAAGTTAATAATTAAAAACAAATATTGGCCAATGAACATTCCTTAAGGATTAGAAAAAGTTACTGAACGTGACTGGCTTGTCGAAATTCTGCATTGAACCTTTGTCGCAGACCACCCCACTGTAAAATGCATCAAGTAAAACCACATTGCTGCAGGATTAGCTCTATAAACCCTGTGCGGCTTTACCATACTCTTCCTTCAGATACGCGGTGGCAAAACAGAATAATTCCAATTGATTCGATTAGGATTTTTAGATCCTTATTTTAATCTGAATCCATGTAAACTAGCTGGAAGATGAACAAAGGGGGGGGGGTTAGACATGTCAGCTTCTACTCAGTGTATGGAAGTAAATATTGGAAGTGGTCCAGAGCTTTATGGCTGCTGCCAACTAATGACATAAGATAATGTTGCAATGAAACAATGCACTTGATTTGAGCTTGTTTCCCAACTAACCTTTCTGATTCTTGAAACTGCTTGGAATTTATGTTTTTGAAGATTTGACAGTAAAAAAGGAGATTAGGCATTGAAAATTTTGACTGATTAAATATGTGGTAATGACAACTTCAAACTGTGCATGCAGATAATGAGATAAAGGACAGTTACTCATTTCATATTAAACCCATTTGGTGGAAGAAGCAAGGAGGATGAGTGTTTTGGATGGACATGTTATTTTAAAAAGGAGGAAAAAATCAGAGGAGCTCATTTATATGGAAATACAAGTGAAAAGAGTGAGTTGTTGACGTACTTTTTTTTTTTTTTTTTCCTGGGACCAAAACTGCAGCCATTGTGGGTCTGCAAATTGTCCTGTATTTCTTTCCTAACATAAACAAGAGTTAACTGTGTGCAGAAGGCTACTAACAAACTTGGTAAGTTTTTGTTAGAGTTTTTATTTGGATCAGAAATGTGCTTTTGAAGTGAATCATCCAGTTGCCCCCATCTTCTTTGCTGTGGTTCTCATCATGGGGCAGCTGAGGAGTGAAAAACCAGATACTTCTTAGCCAGCAGGGAACGAAGAAAGCGCTCCAGGAACCACCTAAGGCACTCCAGCCCCTAACGGCTTCTGTCCATGGGACCCCGCTGGAGCTGGCCTGAAGCATAACCCTTGTAAAGTAGATAGTGGATCCTCAGGATCAACCGCTCCTCTTGATAGATCTTCTGTTGCACCACACTGCCTGTAATGTAGATACTGCCTGTGTGCTAATTGCATTTTCACCTGTTAACTCAAGTGTCTGTAATTGAAAAAAATTCAGGGTTACAGGCAGAGGAAATTATTCCACAGAAAAATTGGAGGCAGTGTTTTCAGCAGATGTGTTTTGTTCATAAGTTGTGTCCAGAATGAGCAGAGTACCTACTTACTCTTCCTTCAGAGCACTCTAGCAATCTTAAAAGCAACTGAATTAAATCCTGGAGGTAGGAAATGAAACTGAAGTGACAAATACGCTGTATCCTGTTTTTTCATTAGTGAATTTCACTTCTTTTCAACTAGTTGAAAGATCTAGATCCGGTTTGCAGATATTCCCATATTTATTATAATACTAATCTCTAAAGGAAAACAGAATTCTTTTGATTATAGGCAGCTGCATTAAGTATTTACAAGCAGCTGTAACTTAGGCAAACTAATTTAACAACTTAGAATTGTTGTTTCAGGAAAAAACCTACTTTGTGGATCAATAATTTTTTTTTTAAAGTAAACCTATTGATTTGCAGCTAATTATATATTGCGGATGTCTGATAAATTAATTTTAATATGAGGCTAACTGAGTTGAATAGGTGACGTATTAGTGGCTTGTAAATGACTTACAGCCATTAAGTCTATTTATAAGATAGATACAGGGAAAAAAAGAGTTACAAACCTATCTTAATTTCTAGTGAATCAGCACTGTAATACCAGGATCCAGATGAGTTTTGAGATCAACTTCTTAAGAGGAGCTTCATGTTTTTCTTATTTTCATACCCTCCATATTGTGATGAATAAGATACTTCATGTCCTCCACTATTGTTCCATGTCCTTCCACCTGTATTAGCCCCTTCACGCTCTCAAGATGCTTCAGGTTCTGCTTCCTTCAGCACAAACACCTGATATTGTGCTTATTAAAAGAAAGTCTTACTAAGGTTATAGCAAGGTCCACAAAGCTGACTCTGGTGCAGCACAGAAGCTGGGTCCTCCATCTGCCAAGCTCATGTTCAAAGCTGGCATGCTTCAAGGCATGAGGAGATGGCAGCCCCTGCTGTGCTTTTGGGCAATAGCAGTGGTGGGGGTCAGTAGATGTTCCTGGGGACTTCTCTACATGAGTGCCGGCAGCGTGGACATTTATAGTTCTTCCCAAATTCTGCTCAAGGTACCTAAAGCTTTGAGCTTGCGCTGGATCTAACTCCATAGGAAGAGTTACTGCTGATTGGGATATATATTGGCTTTTTTCCGTCATGCAGCGTACCCCAAACTCGGAGGTGATATTGTTGTTGGCTTGACTTACATCAGTAAGTCAATAGAAATTAATGCGATTTTTATGCTGAGCGGAAAAAATATTCAGGACCAAATAGGAATGAGCTTGATATCAAGAATGCAGAAGAATAAGAAATATAATTTAATGAAAAAGAAGGATTATAGGAGCAAGGGAAATAGCAGGTATTGGCACAAGGGGATGTAAGCTTAATATAGTGCACCAGATCCTAGGAAAACTTGTGGTTTTGTCTGACATGACTAAAAATTGAGAATATTCAACATCTTATCAGTTAGGTTTACAAGAAATAGCTTTGATTTTATAGATGTTTCATGTAATCAGTTTGAAAGACAACAGTAAATACACAAATGTTTCCCGTTTACTGGTTATAGTACAGTCTAATCTTTGTTTCACGTGGGAAGATTAAGGTACCTCTGTACTAGGCGTGAGAGTCAATGATGGAATATGTTAAGTTATCTACTGTTCAGAGGACAGAAATGTAAAATTCATCTGCCATTTGTAGAAGACTTTGCATTAATGTTGTGACTTTTTTATTTTTAATAAGTACACACAAAACCAAGCAAAAGAGCAGAACTTTTTGTTCGTCTCTGTTACTTTGTCTGTGCTGCCTGCAACGTCCAAAATACCCGTGCTGTTACAGGTCCCGCAAATGTAAGGTAACTACATATCCAACTCTTAATTATATTTCTATATTACGTCAGGTCTGTGGATTAGGAAAGTGAGATGTCAAGAGTAAATTTAGGTTGGGGCTTCTCCGCCAAGTCCTCAACGCTCCCACCAGTAGCTTAGTATGAATTAGTCTGTTTCTTTAAAGGCTTGAAGTAAATATTGAGTAGGGTTTCCTAGCAACATTTGTAAGGTTAAGTAAAAATCAGATTTGCCAGGTATTGCTTCCAGAGCACACTAGTCTTTCTATTTCAAAATTTATACTTTTTATACATTATCTGCAATATGAAATGCTCAACAGAATCTGATAGTATTGTAAATTAATTTTGGAGAGTCATATGTCAAAGGACGAGTCGGCTGGAATATTATTCTTACTTTGGGACACAGTTTTTCTTTTGCTGTGTATTTGTACTGTGTCTAAACTAATGGGGACTTACCTTACTTGACTTCTGCAAGTATTAGCTATGTATATGTGTGTGTGTATATGTATAGACAAAAAATATAACAAAAATAAAGCCAGTAGGTATCTTCCACTGTTTAAGCCTGCTAAAAAAAGTTCTTATTTATTGTTGGTTTTGTCAAAGTAAACAAAGAAATGATGTGTGTGTCCAAACTGGTGTCTTGAGTTAGCAGAGGTCTGAGATACAGGTGGTAGAATCCCTTACAGAAATCTTGATTTTTCTTCAACTTTGATTTGTAGTGACGAGAGAGAAGATCAGCGTGAATGCTTTCTACTGTGACATAAAAGTAGAAGATTCATGTTCTTTTAGCCTGTTCAGTAAATTGCATGCAAGGGTCTCCACAGGTGCTTTGGATGTGCAAGACGTGTTTGCGCCTATGGTATACCTATTCTGGGTAGGATAGTTCCCCCTTGAGAAACATAGAAGGCTGGAATTTAGGTTAGCCCAGGACAGATAGATAGATAGCGAAGGGGAGCAAGGAATGGAAAAATTTGGTTGGCTGCTTCCAGTCCTAAGTTTTTGAGTCTATAAATAGAGTCTATCAGAATATTTCTAGTTAGTTCTGGGGAAAGTCAGCTGCTGTGCTGGGGATTGGCTGTGCTCCCAGAATGAGGAAGGGAAGGGAAAAAAAAAAGTATGATAGGAGGCCTATTGAAAATCTACCAACTGACACTAGAGAAATCAAGAAATTGGAAGGTCCTGTATTTGGGCTTCGGTTTATTTTTCTGCAGCCTGTGTCAGTGCTGGATATTCTGCAGAGCAACTCTCTCTGTAGCCTAATACGAGCTTCCAAGTTAACCAGGCGCAGGAGGTAGGTCCACACGCAGCACCCGGCAGGGTTCACAGTTCAGAAGCCAGGACTAAAGCCTGATATCAAGAATGAGTATGGAAGTAGAAGGAGGCGGCATATTATCCTCATTTCATGTTGCAGCGGCTAGCCTGCACAGCCTGAACTCTCTCTGGGTTAGATGCATTATATAAAGGGAAATGGAGAAATGAAAACAAAAGCTGAATTTTGAGCTAATAAAATTAAGTTATCATGTAAGCTGTGACTTTTTTAAATAAAAAGAGAAAGGTCTTGCTGATGATTTAATGTGCAAACTAGTTGAAGTATATTGTGATACCAGAAGTAGACATTTAAGGGAGTCGTAATGAGCTTTGCAAACAGTTAAGATGCTTTCTAGGAAATAAAATTATATACTTGAAACATACTCTGCTTTGAGATTTGAACACAATGTACAACTGGAGTATGTATAAATAGCTAGTAAGTTTAAAAATTACAGCATTTTTAGAAGGTTCTTATAGTAACAGTAAAAGATGACCTTTCAGCAAAGCTCCCTCCCTGCCTGCTCCCCCCCCCCGTAACCACAGAAGGATGATCCTTCATACTGTAAGTGGAAAAAGTAGCTTTGGTCAAATGAATAGCTTTATGCATGTAAGCTGAACCAGACTACTCAGATGAGCATTTATTCACATGTCAGAGTTCATAGGAGCTGAAATTATCTGAACAGTAAATGAGCTTTTTCAGCGCTGAACTAATCCCAGAAAAATCTGTGCTCACGTTGGAAAATAAAAGTGTTCATGACAACTGTTTTGCTGCTCAGGCTTTGCTGGCAACTCATTTTTTCGTTTGTCATTTTTCAGATATTGGGAAAACTGGTTATATTGAATGTTTATGGCAGAAGGAGAAGGGATAGAGCAGTGTCAGTGCCTCTCAGAGGTGCGTGCTGCCTTTTGATGTCCATCAGTGTCATGTACCAGTAAGATGCTTACTTGCTGCTTCTAGATTTCCATAAACATTAGATAAAAAGGTCACACCAGTGTTTAACTTGGTTTCAGGTTTTTAAAATTTTTTTTATTTAATAAATTTAATAACTTTTGTTCATCTTTGTGTTTGTAATAAACCATGAAGCTTACAAGGCATTTTTAACTCTATTACCTCAGTAGGTACTTCAGTTTCTCTGTATTAGCTGGAATAAAATATTGCACTAACTGATTTTCTTGGCTGTCTTATTAAGCTTTTTTGATTATTTAAATATTAATAACAGTAGAACCATTTTAGACATTCTTGAGTGATTTTAAATGGGCAAGTGTAGGTAAAATTTTCTTTAGATGCTCAGCAAAAGGCAAGCATTTTATTTCTGAGGAAATGATGTCAATAAATACTTTTTTTATTGAGAGTTCTTGAAGAAAATGGGGTAAAATGGTAAAGAACTAATATTTTATCTCATTAAGACATGGGAAAACAGCTCCTTAAAAAAAAAACAAACCACCTTGTTACCATTTGAATTAACAAGGAGGAAAATCTGTCAGGGGGGTTAAATCTGCCCTCATGAGAATCGATGACCGTTCCCACTTGCTTTCCATAGGGCTAGTATTTTACTCAGCGTTGCACCAGAGGATGGCTGTGGGAATTAAAACTCTAATTCATTGTGACTGTATATGCTGCCTTGAAGAAATGCTGAGGAACAGCTCATCGGTGGAGGGAGGAGGGGAAAATCAACCTATGTATGGCCAAGGTAGATTTAACTTGGAATAATGCACTAAGTTTGAAAAAACTGACCAATATCAGCTATCTGTGTTGGAAAGGCTCCAGGAATATTTCAGCTTACAATTCCATTTGTCAAAAACTGAGAAATTGGAAACAGAAGATAAACAATAATAATTTATTTCTTTTTCAGATAATTTTCTGTCATGTATTTGGACACTTTACTAAGATATTGGTCTCGTTTGAGGAAACAGCTCAAAATTCATGTTAACTATTCATTATGCTACTTGTTAATTTAGATTATGCAAACTAATGGTGATAAACTGATCTTGAATGAGATCAGAATAGAGTTCTAAAATGGTGCTTGTAAATAGGTCTGATGACAGCGGATGTTTTACTTCTTTCCAGAGCAGTACATTTAAGATGTATGTCACATACCCCCAAAAAACCCCAAAACCAACACCCCCAAAAAACTTAAATCAGCTCTGGATTTAACGGTGGTTTATAATCCCCATTTTCTGAAATAGCATCTGCTCCAAGTTTTAGAAGCAGACAGAATTGTGTCTTTAGACGGAGGATTTGATCTCACATCAGCTAGAGTCCTGACAGCTTCTCCTGACACGTTGCTTGATGCATGGTCTGGCAGCGAGGCTCCTGCATGGAGCTTTTTATTTGCACTAGTGGCCCCATTAAAATCAGTGGGACTGGCCGTATACAAAGGCTTTGCTTAAGCTGCTGCAGGTTGAGAGTTTCCAATGTTTCTAACTTACATCAACTGTTTTATATTATGCTTTTTTCCTGAGTTGTTCTGGCACTTTGATTCTTGTCATGCACAGCATGCATCTTTTCACACTCCCAATCCCTGACTGTGATGGCTTGAATCCTTCATTATTTTGTGATTAATTGTAGCGATACAAACATTATCAAATCAAAATCCCTGAAAGGCATCTTTTAAAGGATCTGCCTAGCTTTTTAATTTAGCTGCCCCACAAATTACTTATCTGGTGGCTGTGTGGTTTTTAACATCCTGCTAAATTTGGAACAAGTCCATGAAATACTTTCTGCAATATCTGGGGAATAGAAAAGCTTGGTGAGTTATTTCACCCATTGCTTGGGTCAAGCCTTTCAAGAGACGGCAGTGCTGTCTTGAATCCATTAAGTACGACTCGGTGGTGGGTGTGCAGGATCATGCTTTGTATTGTCAGTTATTGTATCAGGGTGTTCAGTGCAGATTTTCAAGTGTTAAAAGTCCAATTTTTGTCTCTCAGATATGTGTAAACTCATAAACTACAATTGGAGCTATATAGGAGAAAATTGTGATGCAGGTGAGAAATAACATGGCAAGGAAAGCGCTTTACATTAGCTCTTTCACACGTTGCTACATGTGGTGTTTTTTTAAAACAGATTTTATCCCTTGGGATCTAATAAAAGGCTAGAGAGTTATTTGGTTTATAAACCTGTGTGGTATATTATTTAGATACTCAGAGGGAAAAGGTCAAAGAGTGTCTCCTGTGTTATCAATTCCTCAATGGGAAACTATATTAAAAACTAGAAAATGTAATACTATATCATTTAGAAACACAGTATCTAATGTGGGTTGAGAGACAATTACTGTGTTTTATTTCTCTGTCTTTTCCATTTTACTGAATGCATTTTGGCAACAATTGGGTTTTGGCTGTAATGCTATTTGTAGCAGTTTCATGAAGCTGCATAGCAAATTACTGTGGTATACCAGATAAAATCAACTCCTCACTTCATTCGTGAAAGTCGTATTATGAAAAGCTCTTACTACTGGCTTATGTAGGTAACAGTGGTTTTTGTCCACTTTTGTACAGTTTTGTGAAATCCCCATGATAAGTCTTAAAGCAGTTTTAAGATGGACATATTTTACATATCTAGTCTGTTATTTTTCAGAGTTTATTCATTTAAAATTCTCTGATTAATGTACAGATACGCAGAGCATGTCTGTTTCTCACAAAACCCTGTTGCCTGGGATGGAAATATTGAAGGAACTGGTCTCATGTATCTAAGTCTTCAGCAGCTAAGCCTGACAAATTAAAAGTCTATTGGTTGCAAGTGTTTAACAACAGAAATATCTTTACTGTCAGTAGCCTTCTTGGCATTAGTGTCCCTGTGTACCTAAGTTGGTAAGTATTTGCCTAGTTTTGATGACCAACCTTGGAGTGTTAAATGGTTCACACCGACATGTTAGAAAAGTTTGGCAGATTGGGTTAAAAAAGGAAGTTTGTGTTGCTGTCAGGTGATGGTTTATCCCAGGAGCTTGGGATAGCACCCTTAGCACATCTCCCAAAGAGCTAACATACCGTTTGTGCGTGGTTTGGGACAAAACGGGTTGCAGAGGGGAGGCTAAGAGACGGTGTTAAAACTGACTGTTGGTAGAAAGGATTAAGGTTTACTTCAAACAGAGAACTCACGTGGGTCCGTTGGGAGAAAGTAGGCAGATACATATCGTAATGGATGGCAGTTTTCTGCCTCCATTTTCATCTGGCTACTGCTTAACACCATTGCAGGAAAATCTAGAAGTGAATTGTTTTTCCTTACTAGAAAGTTCGTGCCGGGCATTCCCAGTGATGTGTTGAAGGTATTTGTGCAGCAATCGTGACCAGCCCTCCTCATCCTCAGTGTCCGTGGTGAGGACATGAGCCCTGCTGATGGGCTTGGATTAGTGGAGCAGATTTTGCTGTTGGGCACTACTGACTTACGGAAATGTGTGAGGTGTCATCTCCATCCTTTGGAGCTGCTTAGAAACTTCTAGAAAGGCTGGAGTTATTCTCGGTGCTCCCTTCTGGGGGAGGCAGAAGAGCATGTCTGGGAGGTGGGACGCAGTTTTGGCATGCAAGATGTTGTTCACATTTGGGCAAAAGCCCCATATTTCTTCTCAATGGTGGACTCAAGCATGTTTTGACTGAAGTGGGCAAACCAGATATAGGAGGTTGCTAATGATTGCAAGTAACTCAGGATAAAGGGTGCCAAAATGGAGTCTGTATTTATTCTGTGATCTGTATCCCAGAAATTTACCTTTTGTTCCTGTCTGTGTGTATGGATTTTACTCTTTCTCTCTCTCCCCATTCACTGGTGGCCGAGAGTTGCCCTCAGGATGAGCCTATATCCTCCACCAGATGGAGGAGGAATATGAGGGGACTCATGGCCAAATACGACTTTTGTGAATGGTGTCCCTTTATTGTCATCTTCAGTTAAGACTGTGTATTTTCCCACGTGTTCCTTCAGGTTTCACTACTGGATCAATGTCCTGATGGCCTTTTAATTAGACCAACAAGGAACAGGTCTGTCCAGATTTTCTGGTCTCATTGGGAAGGCTTTAAAAGTCTTTCTCTGCAGCAAAAGCAAGCATATGTGCACTTACTCGCCTTAGCAGCAGCAAGAGCAGAGCACACTGATCCATCTGTATAGTCTCCTCTGCATTTTCAAGGTGTCCTACCTACTGCAACCTTCAGAAAGGAGGGTGAGCAGCGATGAAGTAGTTTTGGCATGATCTAGCTATCAGCAATTTCCATGTGCTGGGTCTGAAACACACTGCAGAAGTGTATTCTCCACCGGTAAAGCAAAATACGTGCACAGAAGTCTCCCGCTAGTCTTAGGTCTGAAGTTTCTCTGTCTTTGTAGTCAACAGGAAATTTTGAATACAAAAATGTGATTATTTACAGAGAGATTCTACATTGAGGTGTGTGTATATATTTAAAAGATATTCCTATCTGTCTTCCTTGGCGGGGTGGGATGGGGGTGCAGCCCCTCTGTGCCCCCTTCTGCACAAGAGCTCCCGGGCAGTGAACCCTCTTTCTGCCACTTCGCTTTCCCAAGCTCGGCAAGTGAAGTTTTAAGGCAGCTACTATGCAACTTATGTTTTCCACCTAAAACAAATTTTGTGGTATCATAAAATCAAAGATTATCTGATCTTGGGAATTAGTTTTAATTTAGAATGGGTTAAGGCTGGTTTTGCTGCCACCTTTATTTATATAAAACTAATGTAGTAATGCTTGTAAATAATTTTTCCCATTATGTAAACAACTCACTCTCCTGGTGATACTGGCAGTGTCACGCAACCAAGCCCGAGTGGTAGAAGAAGGTTTCTCTTGCACAATAAATTTCAGTTCTTTTTGCTGCTCAAAGTATATTTTCACTCTTACCAAGGAGTATTAGAGAGCAGTGTTGTCTTACTCTTTTAGGAGCTGCTGGGTTTAATTAAACCAAATCAATACTTTTTGAGAGCATTAGATAGAGTTTGACTATTCATTATACGGAAATACATGCTCATTTTGATTTTTCTTCAGGTTATCGTATGTGTCATTGTCGTGGTTTAAATCCAGTCATGAAATTCAAAGTACCTTAAAATTAATATGTATTTTTAATACATAGCCTTTTCTTAATTGTCTTATTGCTCTTTCTCCCCCATAAGGGCAGCCCATTTTCAATGTTTATTAACCCTGGCATCATAGATAACACGTTTTCATTTGTAAGTGAAGTTCAGGAAGTGGATATATATTTGGAAGAAGAAGGAGAAAGGCGAAAAAAACGGTTAACATCAATTCTCATGATGTTTTCCATTTTTTATTCTACCAAAAGGATTTTATATAAAGCACATATTTAAACCATTTCAGATCTGTTCTTCTGTTCTGTTTTATTCCCTTTCTTTCCTCTTTCACGGTTTCAGTACAATACACATACATATTTCCACTAATGAAATTTTAAATGTGGAACCTATCTCAAGTTGTTGACCACAAAACAGTAAATGGGCTTTTCCTCTCTTACCTCAAAAAACTATTCTAGCTAATTTCCCTTGCGTTTGCTGTGAATCCCCAGCAGGGCATAAATGTGTATGACCACACTGAAGGATAAATTAAGAACTGCAGATAATACCAATCTAAGCCTGCCCTGTTCTTACAGCTCCTTATTTCTCCAGTAAACCTTGAGAAAGATTTTATTTACTTGCTAGGAAATTCAGGATGTGTAATTAAATGGCAATTAAAGCATAGAAGTTATTTCACGGTGCTATCGCCTTGGTTGAACTCAGTGAGTTTCTTTAAGAAAATGCTGTGCTCGAGTGAGCTGCTACTGCAAATGAGACAGGAATAAAAATTACTCCGGCTGGCCAAGGAAGGGATGCAGTTGGTTGAAAACTTGTGTGGTTTTGTAGGAATACTGGCGCAGATGAATGCGGACACTCGAAATATCGTCATTGGAGAGATGGTGTGTAAGGTCCCAGGATGAAGCTAGCGTGAACAGAACTAAAAATAGCAAGTCTGACAGACCTGTTAGTTTGTGAAGATAAGTTATGTTTTGAAAAATAAAAACAAAGGCTAAAGTTTAAACGAGATTTGTCCTTGAATTGGTAATAGCATTCAAATGGAAATCTTAGCAATGTGAGGTTGGTCTATGGAGCATAAGAGGAGCGCCAATGAATAATTAAACAAGTGATAGCTAATAAAATATACAGCACATTGCTTCAAACTTAGAAATTGTAACTCTGCCTAAGGGATGAATGTTTTTCATTACTTTTTAATTGTTGCCAGTGTTGACCTTCAAGGTCTTTTTCTGGCAGATAATTTGTTATGGTAAGGATGAGATCATTAAGTATTTTAGCACAAGCCGCATGATGCAAATAGTTTCCTAATATTATAGAATGCTGATGTGGTAAGGGTTTGTTTTCTTAGGAATTTGTTCTCCATATTTAGTGATTTTTCGGATCATATCTTAAAAGAGCAATTCTACTGTAATCCTTCAGGACAGTGGTTGTAGGTAGTACAGTAGCAAACGTCAGCAGTTTCTACTGTGAGATTTTCGTGACAGGTTTTGAATTGTGATAAAAAGGTATTAGTGTAAAGTCTCAGCGTGATTTTTTGGCTCCTAATAATATTTGTATGTACCATGAACAAATAATGACTTTTCTCCTTTGCTCCGTTCATGAAAGCATCTGCATAGGAGCCTGCAGGTTTTCCCCACGCTGAAGCGAACCTCTGTGGCGTCTGAGGCTCCAGGGCCTGTATGCAAGGAATTAAGTGTTACTAAATATTGCTAGTTTTATACTGTAACTCTGTTTTTACTATTTTAATGTTTGCATAGGTAGGCACTAAAATTATGTATTGGGTAAACCAAATGCTGTCAGGATTTATGTTTATAAATCTTAGTTTTAATTCTCTACAAGTAAATGTTTTAGTATTCAACTTCTTTTTTTGTCAGAGAGGAGAGATGCCTGCTCAGAGAGAAATGGCAGTGGGGAGGAGCAAGCAAGCGTATAATCTCTTTTCTTTAAGTTTACTTGCCATTATTATTTTTCTAGCCTAAGATGCTTGGGAGAAACTGAATCAGTTGTTTGCTCAAATGTTTGTTGATAGAAACGTTTATTGCTCGCATGGTTGCTGACAGAAGATGAACAGAGCTATTGTCTTGTGTTCATCTATGCTATGGGCAGTCACTTGCAGGAAGTCTATAAATAATTCTTAGAGTAAAAGTTACCTTGCTACTGCTTATCATCTAAAGAGAAAAGCCTGCTGATGCATGGGGTTGAGGCAGAGAGCTTCAGCTCGGTCTGCCAGCAGCCTGCAGAAATGATGCTCCGGTCCGGCCTGCCTGTTCCTAAGGAAGGGGTGGAAGGAGGGGAGGAAGGGCCGCCAGCAGGGCATGTACTTTGATGGATGGATATGGGTGACCAGCGCCGGTAGCCAGTACCGCGGCGAGAGAGCGGGAGCGGGCTGCAGGCCTGGGAGGCGACGGCCGGGAGCAGCGGTGCAGGGTGCCGAGCAGAGAGGTCCCCGTCACGGGGAGCGGGGTTGGCTTGAGCCACTGGGGCAGAAAGAGGGGCACATCGCAGAAACGGAGCCTGCTCCCCTAAAGCCCTGTCCCAGCACCCACCCTGCGCCAGGGGCTCCTTGGGAAGAGGGCGATGTAGCTGGCTTGGCTTTCCTCTCCACCAGAAATGGGGGGAAGAGGGGTGCTGGCTGTGTGCTCAGGTGGAAGTTGAGCATCTTGCAGTTGCAGCCCCACATTATTCCAACCTTGGGCATAATGTCCTCAGGTTTTCCTGCAGAAAATGCACTGCTGCGTTTTGAGGTGGTTAGTCTTGGTGGGCATTCTCCTGAGCCTGCGTTAGGGTTGGGGCTGTTGTAAATCAGGGAGGGGCCCCAGCAGGGAGCACAGTGGGCTGGCCCAGCTCATCCTAATTTCTGTTTTTTCTAGTGTACCCCCTTATTGAACTGCATGAATAGCTGTTTTGGGGAAATGATTTGGGTTTTTAAAATCTGCCACATCCTGTAGATTAAAAAAAAGAAGTCATTGCTGTGAATTATATTCATTTGTCCTTTGCTAATCTGCAGACCCAATAATTTTCACATAAAAATATTTTTCCTCCACTCTTTTATGATTGAAAATCCAGCATGTCATTTTCTGTCTCCTTGTGAAGAGATACCAGAATCAGATCTGTCACTCATGCTCGTGAGTAAGCCTCGCGCTCTGTGGGGAGCTCCCCGTTCCCAAATCAATAAGGCTGGAATGTTTTTCCTGAAATACTAATTCAGGAGAATTTTCCAATTAATGTAAGCAGAAACGGAAGCCTTTTGATGGTAACCATCAAATATGTTGTAGCATTATTATTCCAAAGATAACGAGCTAACTAAAGCATCTGAAGTGGCTAGGGGAGTGATGGAGCTGTGATGGTGTGGTGGTCTCTGGGGCGACCTGGGGCAGTCGTCAGCGTGGCTGGGACATGCACAAATGTGTGTAACTTGCATTGAGCGCCGTGAACATGGAGAAGTGAAGCACCCAAAGTGGCCAGTGATTTCTGAAGGTGCAGTTTTCCAGTGCTCAGATGTCTACAGTGGTGAAGTAAATTGATTTGAACTTGTCAATTGTGTTGTTTAGTTACTTTCAGCAGTTACTTTCAGCGATCTCCTGCTTACATACATCTCAGAAAGGTTAAATAGATATTTATCTAACTTCTTCATGATCAGAAGGAAGACTAGAATCCGTAGGATTGTCGAGGTTACTGACAGCATTAGAAGAGGAGGTAGTGCTGATCAAAATGGGCCCAGTTAATTACAGAGCTCTTTGGCGAAGGAGGGATTAACACTTGCAATAATATCAATATGTTGTAACTGTTGGGAAAGGAAGGCAGTTTAGTCATGGAAATACATTGTGTGTAGTGGAGGCCGTACAGTCTCCGTGCTCCTAGAGATGTCCCGTCTCCCCAGGGACTGAAGGTCGGACAAGCTGGGTGAGGGAGCTGCCTCTGGAGTCCAGACCCTCTCCCACTATGCTGGTTGGAAACCAACCCAGAGGGTTGTGTTGGAGTATACTGGCTGGTCCCGCTGGACCTTTTCTAGCGCCATCAGCAAAATTTGCAACAGAGATGCAAAGTGGTGATGAAATAGCATTAATAGCTGGCTTTGGCTTGGGGCTGCGGGGAGTTCAGCAGACCATCCATCTGCCCTTGTGCATTTTTGACTTAGCAAGTGGCTACAGCAGAGGACAAGAATAAAAACTGGGAAGTAACAAGCTCCCTGTGAAGATTTACATTGCTGTTTGTCTGTGTATGTTAGTTGTCATACCATTCAATGGTGGTGGTGGTGGTGTTTGTCTTCAGTAGGTTTGCAATCATCATGTAAATGTGATGTGTATTGTTAAATTCAAACAAGGATGTCTGAGTCCATCAGAAAATGTTCTTTTTGGAACATTCACCTCAAAAGAAGCCAAATGCTGACTTTAAAGAAACTTGTGATTTTGAACCCAAATTAATCAAGTATTTGAATAACATATTCTGGAAACATACTTTCTCAAGTCAACTGGGAAAGGTACTGCATGGTGCAGCATGCATAATGGCGATGAACCAAAGGAGCTATCAGGAATGCAGTCTCAGAGCATGAGCAAAATTAAGCATCGTCTAACCATGTTATACACCCTGCAAAACAGTAGATTAGAAGTAATGATAATTATTATCAAAGCTATCATTGGATTAAAAATAGTATTAACTCCTTAAGAGGAAGCACTGTTAATCAACTTGTACTAGAACAGGGAATTCAAAAACACTGGCAGATATTTTATTTTGTTACTTGCAGGAAATACACTACTGCAAAAATCCAGAAGTATAAAGGCAATGATTTGTTATAGATTCGTATGTGGTAGAGAATTTAGATGCCTCTATTTGTTGCTTAACTTGAAGCACACTTCATAGCAATGAAATTCAATGTTGTTGAATTTATTCAGAGGTGAAACTAAAAAGCACTTTAAAAAATCAAACCCAAAATACCATGAATGGTACATGAGATCTGAGACACCTTCAAAAAATAGTCAGCAGTTGTAAAAGTGTCCCATTGACATGTAGAATATCCCCTTTACTTGCGAAATTGTTCAGTTATCCCATTGACGTTCCCTACTCTTTCCGCATTTATTTCTCAAACACTGCAAAGAATGTTGCTAAATCAGAACTGTGATTTAGCACACTACAATTAATTTGCATTATGGTATTCATATAAAGGGAAGAAATTGCCAATTGTGTATTTACTGGGCCTGTTAAACAGTATCTGGTTTAGTAAATACAATTTTCTCTGCCTGTGGCATTGTAGGAGAGTTATCCCTTGTATTTGTCTTGTGACCTTGGTGCCTCCCTGTCCCCAGTGTTCTTTTAATGATGGACCAACTTAATTTGTAGCTGCAGTCTAACGAGAGACTAGAAATGTGTTAGAGGATGTAACAATGACCCCCTTTTACCGGTTTTTGCAAACAGTTTATTTGTGCTTATAATGAGAAATTAACTACTCCAGTGTTTACTTACATACATACATATCTATACATATCTATCCAGTGTCTCTGTGCGTATGTATATGTGTACTGTAGCATTTAGAATTTTTTTCAATAGCTGGAATGAGATGTATTTGTTCCCTGTTTGTGTAATCCAATAGCTCTTTCTTTTAATAAATCACAGACAAAATGCTGCTTGACAGGGGAGGGAACTGCTGCCTCTTTGGAGCGCGTAGTGTATGTGCTTGAATTCCTTCAGCATCAGAGTAGCCCATATAGCAAAGTCTTCACAGTGTCCACGGTTCCCAGCTGAAGCGATTTCTTGCATTCCCCTTATTTCGAGCCCTGGGTGTTTGCACAAGATGAATGCTTTTTTTCTTTTTTTTTTTTCCTGCCGTGTTTATATCTGTAAAGTGGGTGTAGGGAGAGCAAATGCCTGAAGTATCAGGAACTGAAACGGGATGTCTTAAGGCTGGCTTAAGGCCAAGATGAAATACATCTCTCTTGGCAGCAGGGGTGCTTGAGACAGCCCTGTGATACTGGATAACTTATTTTTTTAATCAGTTAGGCTCATCCCTACCTCGGCTGACCTCCTGTGTTGGGCAGCAGGCAGGTCTGTCCTCAGCCACCGGGGCCTCGCGTGTCCCTCCTGGTGAGGGCAGGAGAAGAGGAGGTGCACGGAGGAGCGATGCTCTTGGCATGTTTGATGTTATGTCCATCATTTGGTTAGGATATTGCCTGTGCACCCCAGGAGGAGCCAGGCAATGCTTGGCCCAGGGAAGCCGCATGCCAGTGAAGGACAGAGCAAAACCTGCTGTTGCTCCCCACCTTGGTTGGCATGCCAGCTGGAAATGGTGCCCACTGGATTTGCGGTGCCTTCCCCGGTCGAAATCCCGGAGGAGACGTCCCCCCATGCCACTGCGCTGTCTCTCGCCCGCGTCCCCCATCGGGCACTGCCGAGCCCCGTGCCCGGCTGGCTCGGGCGTTTCGCTGTCAGTGACAGGCAGCAGCTGTTGGAGTGTCTCACCCCTCCTCAGGACGAGCGTCCGCTCTACTCGGTCAGGAAGGCATTTATAACATGTTTTGCTTTCTGTGCCGGAGACAATCAGTGAGGAATATGGTTCGGGTCAGTATTTTCTTAGGGGCCTTTCCAGAGAAATGCAACATGCGGCTGCTGGCCCAGGGGAGCTGTGCAGCCTGCGTGAGCCATGCAGCTGCGAGGAGCCGTGTCAGGCCCAGGAAGGTGCTTCTCCGAAAATTTTGATGAGACAGAAAGGAGAAGCAAGGATTAGTGTCAATAAGTGGCTGCAAACATTTTTCTGCGCCTTCCCCCCCCTGCTCCAAGGAGTAGAGCTGAGTGTCTGGCCTGTGTGCTTGGCACCCTTCCTCTCCAAGCTGTGGAAATTTTGCTGGAAGTTGATGCTTCCACTGCTGCTTCCCTTTTTTTCTTTTTTTTTTTTCTTTTCTTTTTTTTCTTTTTTATTTTCTAGTTCTGCTTATGGATGCTGGCAGGGAGTGAGCTTCAGGTGAGAGCAGAAAAGTGTTGCAGAAAGATTGCTCATGGAGCCATCTTTCCTCGAGAGAGAAGGGCTGCAGCGAGCTGGGGGGCCTGGGAATGCAGTAGGGTCCTGCTCTGCAGCAAATCCAGGGGTTCTTGCAGCTGCCTGCTTCTGTACTCATTGCTTGCTGACAGGGCCGTGATCATCCAGCCCTTAATTACTACAGGAGTTTCACCTGTGAAGGGACAGACAATTTAATTTATGGTTTTAATGGCAAAAAGATGTGGGTCAATCAGGGTATTAATCAGCTATTGCATTAAAATGTTGATGACTTACTCATTTTGAATGAGTTTTTAAATACTGTGCAACACAGTCACGCACGTGATAGAACAAATTAGGTAGAGAACCTAGTGAGTATATTTAACAAAAAATGTGGACATTTTTGCTTATAGCAATTCATTGCCTCGGGTGGAATCAATGGCATTTCATAAATTATCTAATGAACTGAAATAATTAGTAGTGTAGTTAGAAGCTTCAAAGTTTTTAAAAACTATTCTCATTGTTTTGTAATGGGGTATATAGAATAATACTGCAACTATTGTATAATAGCAAAATACATATAATTGTATAATGTGTGTTGTATAATTGTATAATATAATAATGTGCATCATTATTTAAGTTTTTCCAACTCTTGTCTTTTAAAATTAACCCTAGCATTTCTGCCTTTATGGAATTATGCAAACGAAGATTACCAGATTGGAGCAACTTTTCTGTTTGCAAAACTTTATGAAAAAAAAAAAAGAGTACAAACAAAATATTTCGTGTTTCAGACACAGTATAGGTGGAAAGTTTTGACGAAGTAAAAGCCTGCTTTCATAGAGGACACTGAGTACTTGGAATTTGGCAGAACAGAAGCATTCTGGTGTTTCATAGTTTAAAATAATGTTTCACTTTTATGTAGTTGACAAAAGGCTCAGGTGAAAGAGAAGTGCTTAACCTGGTGCAGGATAATGAAAATTGCATGCTGGCAAAATTACGTGTATTTTGTAGGTCATTTGTATTAACAAGAATGTGTTGTTATAGCTGATGGCATTACGAAGAATCTTAAACCTTGGAAAGACCAACAAGAGTAAAAAAAATCCTTGATTTCGTGCATTTCGATGGATTAATGTACAGTTCCTTTCTCGAAGCCACCCAGGTCAGTTCACTGGCAGCCTGATGGGAGGCGCGCTTAAGTTCACTGGAAGTAGGCTGTTAACTTTTAATACATTTTGGATCAGAGCTCCAGTGAATTCCTTTCTTCCTTGTAGGAGACACTTAAGCACTGTGTCAGAATAATTAAAAAAAAAGTCTTTACAAGGTTTATTTTATTTTTTATTTAAGCAGTGGGGGAAATTTGTAATTGGACACGGTTATCAAAATATGTAAAAATGGTGCCTAGAAATGTGTTCTTATCTCATGTAATTGCTTTATAATTGTTGGGGAGGGGAATCAGATTAGGGAAGATAAATGTTTCCAATGCTGAAGTTAATATATTTTTGCAAATAGTGACTAAAAGTCTGCATTCCTTGAAGTCGGTGGGAGTTTTGGGGTTTTGCAGAATTGGAGCTAGTATTTGCAAATTATCAGCTTTATGTAAGCAACTTTGTGGGTTTTTGTAAGGAATAATCAAAACTTTTAATTAAAGCTTTCATTTATGTTTAGAATATTTTTTTAAAGTAGGAAGTGTTAATCTTGAAAGTATAATTTTTTTTCTTGACTTCTCTTTTTCTCCTACTCTTGATTATCTCATTTAAAAATAAAATGCAGGAACACTTCCATGAAGCTTAAAAATTGGTGACTGTTTTTCATGTATACGTTGAAAACAGATTTTTTTTTTTTTTTTTTTTTAACTCAAATGGGTTGTTATAAAACTCATGAGGACTTGCTGCATTTTGTACCTGAAGTTAAAATATTTGTGTGGGACATTAGGAAAGCATCGAGCAGTTTTAGTGAAAATGCTTTTTTCCCCAGTTACTACCTTTAAACTAAAATTTTGTATACGTAAAGTTACTGTTTTGATGCCAGTAACTTCACTTGGGAGAATAAATCATTCTTTAATGCCAGTAACTTTCCTAAAGTCTTCCAAAGATAAAAAGAGTGTGTAAACACATCAAAACTGGTGCTGTAGGTTATGGCGTAGATGAAGATTAGAAAGGTAAAAACTGACCTTCTGTGGAAGTTGTGCTTCACAACCGTTATGGAACTTCTAAAAAGCATGCCCAAAATATTTTGTTTACATGCTACTTTCCAGCAAAAATGGTTTCCCTGAATTTTGTACAAGAGCAAGTATTTTGCTCCTGTGGGAGCTGGTTTAATTTTGTTTTCATGCTAACCAAATTTATGCTTTGCGTGAGGCTGTATCTGGTGCTTGTCTATTCCCTTGCTACTGAGTAGCTGCAGCAGTTATAATATCTGTGTAGTAGATACTGTGTCTACGAAAGCAGTACCAGCCCTAGAAACAAAATAGTAATGCCTAATTCCTATAAAGTCTGCTTTAGAACTCCGTGAGAGTTCTTGGACAAACGTAAATCTTCCTAGTTCTGTGAACGCAGAAATGGAGACATGGAGAAGTGGTTGTCCTAAAACCACCCTGGGGTGCCCTGCAGGTTAGGGGCAGAAATTAAATTACCAGCCTGTGTACGCTAACGCCTGGCCCCGTCTGTACCCGTCAGCAGTGCTGCTCCCCGTGACCGGTGGGTACCTGCTAGGTGAGCCTCCCACCTGCCCCGGGAATGGGAAAGGTGCCGTTGTATCCCGCTCTGATCCGTGCCTGTCCCAGGAGGGTGCATAGCAGCCAGGCCTCCAGGGAGTGAATAGGTTTGGTCATCTGTTCAGAAATCCTGTCTGGGGGAAAGTGGTGCTCAGACTTCTTTATCCCTGTTAGGGATTGTTTGTTCTGGAGTATTTCTGTATTTTTGTTGTCCACTTGTGCGGTCTGGGAGGGAATTGGCCACATGATGTGCAGAATTTATGCTCTGTATCAGAGCCATTTTACTGTTAGCATCTTAGATTTTTGATGTGAAAAGAAAATGTGCTTATCCTGTACATTAGACTTGCCAAAATCAAATACTTGGGAAAGCAAGATGCATATCAAACAGTGATTTTCATATCTTTACAACCTTTACTGGTATCTTTCAAAATTGGGATCTAACCTGAGATGTTTAGTAAGATGCAAAGGTCATTTAAACAAGGCTGTAGCTGACTTACAGTAGTTGCTCTGGGCAATTTTACTTCCTTAGCAGGGAGCGGGGGAGACTGTCAAGAACTTGAAAATCAGTATTTCCAGCCCTTCCAGGACTGGAAGCAAAAGCTGTCTGTTTGCTGGAAAGCTAGGAGTCCCTCTGTTCTCTTCGATGTAAGTTGTAAATTCATTTTCAGACTAGAGAGACTGCAAGATATCAAAGTTTAAAGATTCAATACTGTTAAGTGCAGAGTTTAAAAAAAACATTTAATTTTTGGAAATGGGGCATGGAAATCAAAGAATCAGATAAAGATGCTGCAGTTTGGATAAGAGAAAATAACCCTTTTCTAAACGTAGGATTTTTTGGGAAAATGTCATGAAGCTTCTGGGGATATTTAGAATGTCTCCAGACATAAAATGGGCAGGGTAGGAGTGAAGTAGTTGGAAATTCACAGAAAGTTTCAAGGCTACATAATAAAGCAAAGGCACATCACATGGATGTGCACTTCATGTAGGTGGGATCAGTGTTCCTTTTATTTTCGTTTTAGTAGTGGAAGGAGCACTCGGGCTGTACCTATTTATAATCGTTGATCCTTAACTCTCATCCATATTCTCTGTATTTACACATGCGTTCTCTCTCATAATGCAGCATAGCTATTTTCTTTGTCCTTTAACGACTTGTTTCCTCTTCAGTCATGCTTTCATTCACTTCCTTTTGGCTCTTTCTATTAACTCTAGCCTATTCTAATTCCCTCTTGTTGCTGCGTTTTACCGTCTTTCCTTTTCTCCCTGGCCCTTAATTCCTCCCATCTTTCTGCTCCTCCTTCCTTCCTGCCTCCTACCACTGGGTCAGATGGTTTTGAGCGACCAAGATGTGGGAATTTTGCATGACGCATGTGGAAGAGCGGAATAGAGCAGTGCACTGAGAAACTTATCCTCACAAGTCAGTACTAATTTCAGATATCCTCATTGCTGGCAAACAGCTACCTTTATAGACTAGGAAGCCTTAGGCATAAGCCCTCAGAAGATGGGGTTCCCTGTGGCACAGCCCTGTTGAAGCCCTCCTGTAGAAGTGGATGCTGGCATCTCTACAGCTCTAGAGGGCATGAAGCAGTAGAGTATGTGCATTCGTGTCATGGGGAAATAGAAATATGAACAAAACTACTTAACCCAGCACCTTATATTTCTGCTGGAGTAACTTGATTTAATAAGTTAAAATGTCAGTGCTGTGACTCTAACACTTCCATTTCCTTTCTCTGCTTTCTTTACGATGGTACTCCAGGGTTTTTAAAAACATCCACCAAAAGAAGGAAGGATCACGAAAAACGCAGTCTTAATTGCACGCAGTTTTTAATATTCCTGGGATCTGTTTTGAAGGGTACATTTGACAGAGAGAAACCCAGCAGCCCCACACTGAATCCTTTGTCCTTCCTGCAGGGTGAAACAGTAGATAGCTTACTGTAAGTGTGGCTGGCTGCCAACCCGTGGCGCAGATTCTTTTTTTAATACTGTAAACTGGCAAGAAATCAAGAATTGCCGTTCTTCCTTTTATTTACTTTCCCTTCTGTATTAAAGAGCTCAGTAAATAAGAGAAAGTTAAATGTTGAGTGAAGGTTTCGTACTGATTAATCATTGAATAGCAAAGAGTTATCGGTTTGGGGGGGTTTTTTGCCCCCTTTTTTCCATTTCTTTTTGGTTGAAACTGGAAATATCAGTTGCTTCATCTGGAATAGATTATCACAGGGAAAAGTCTGTGCAGAGTTTGAAATGAGGACAGAGCAGAATCCATCCATCATGCATAGTTTAAAATAATCTGCAAGACTGCTTCTGATTTGATCTTTAGATGTACTTCCTCCCGATTTTCTTCCAAACTTGTGTTAATAATGAGTACTCTGTCTCTAGAAAAAACTTTTTTGTAAAGTGTACCCCCAGCCTCTGCTTGTAAGTATTTTCTTATTTGTACAACTAAGCTTCCTGAAATAGCTGCTGAGTTTTTTGTTTTGCTGTTATATATAAAAGTGGTAGAGGGGTGTGGAGTTCCTTCTGCTGCTTCTCAAATCCAAGGCATGCCTTGCAAGCTACTTTGCTTTCGCGCTAGAAAGGGAATCAGCATTATTGCTTTTCTGACGATTGTATTGCTAAATTATTGGCAAAATTATCCCCAAGGAAAATAATTATGTTGATACTGATATTGTGCACATCTTAATGATTTATATGGAGAGAAATACATTTCTAGATGAATGATAGAGGAGGTCAAATTAAATTTAAAAATTACTGTTGCTGTTAAATACAGACTTAATATGAAAAATTAGCCCACAACAGATTGTTTTAAATCCCAAAGCGTATTGTGGTTCATTCAGAGGTCTCTCTAGCTTACTTAAAACATATTAAACATTTAGTAATATCAATGCATATCTGTTGCTGACTTGATAAACCTACCATATAGGTCATGTATGTACAGCTCTATTAAAGGCATTGTTGAAAGAAAACATGGATTCATGTTTTGTTTCTTTTATACTTCTTGGCTTATTGGAAGTTACGGTTTCTGGAAATGATAAGGAATATTTTTGTTTTCAAAGCAGTGGACTGTGACTGGAGAAATCTGGATTTGATCTGCCAGATTTCTTGAAATAACTCGGTCAAGTCATCGTTTGGTTTTTTTTTGGTTTGGGTCCCCCCCCTCCCCCGAGTTCTTCATCTGTATAATGGAGATAATGCCGTTCCCTTACCAGACGGCAGTATGGTATAGATAAATTCATGAATGTTTGTGGGACAATGCAGTAGTACTTAGTGGGTTCAGTATAAGTATTCACATTAATGATTCATGTTAAAGAATGACTGAAAAACTGCATTAACTCAAAAGCTGGGAGTATGCTCTCCCAGAAGCAGAGAATGTCTGAGGGTTAGTTTCCAATCTGCAATGCCCAAACGAGGGACGCAAGAAATATTTATGCAGGAAATTTAGTAGTTTACAAGTTTCCTTCCTTTGGTTCCTTCCTTCCTTTAGTTAGAAAGAAATTTTTTTTTCAGACTCTGCCGGCTGAGTCTGGATTTCTGAAGGAAATTATTTTCGAATATAAAAGGAATAGGCACATTTTTGTGGACATTTGTGTAGGACTTGGAACAAAAATTAATGAGTAAATAAACTATTTCAAGACGATTAAATTTGAGAAATGATCCAAGGAATTGAGAACAACTTTTCTAAGCAATAATTTAAGAAAAACCCTCTCCTGCAAAAGCACGGATCATAAAACATCCCCAGTCTCAATGATAGCCGTCAGAAACCTTGCCCTCATTCTCCCTTTTCTTTTGTCTTGAAACTGTATCTTGAGCTCATTGAAGAGATGTAGGGAAGCTTTCTTGAAAAATGACAGGTAGAACTATCACAAACTTGTTACCATTTTAAGGGTGTTGGATAAGATGCATAATTATCTTGAATACAGTTTCGGTTTTGCTGCCTTTTCAGTGTAGCATGCCACAGGGAAAACTCAAATTCATTCTTCAAGGATCCCCAGCGTTAAAGGGAGAAATAAGTAGGTAACAACTCTGTTTTCACTGGTGTTTTACAGTCTTTATTTTTGGTAAATGTGGTTGTTTATTTTAAGTGTAGGTGACATTAGTTTCATCCCTATTTTATCACCCACATTAGGGGAAAATAAAGAAATATCTGCACAGAGTTTGAGTTATAATGTGGCCATGTGACTTGAGAGGACTCTACTAATACATGTTTCTCCTTTGATACTGTGAGCAGATTATCTTGAACAGCTAGCAGATTTCAGTATATATTTTTAAAATGCAGGAGTAAGTGCTCGATATAAATATTACAGTGACTTTATTTAATGAAGAACAGTGTATTGCAGCAGCATTTCAGAATGACTCTTACCACATTCAGGGAGTTCTTCTGTGGATCTCAAAAGCTAGGTTTTTGTGCTCCTTTAGCTATATATTTGGAAGAAACAGAAAATGGTCTTATCACTTGCTTCCTACTGACATCCTCAGTTCTTACAGTAACAATTTTCCTTGGCTGTTGCAGCGTGTGCCAGGAGATTGCAGATCCTGTGTCTGTACGTAGACCTGATACCTCAGAAACCATCTTTTATCCGATGTACCCGTAAGGCAATTATCATGAGTCAGATGAACCCTCCACCCCAGATTCCTTGTTATGGGTCAGGCCAGAGCAAGACCTTTTCTGGTCAGGGAGCCAGTCTGTGAATTAATGTCAGTGAGCATTACGGGTAAAATCCCCAGCCATGGCTAGTGTCCAAAATCGGTAGCAAGACTGGTAATTTAAATGTCTGCCCCTCCTGGACAAAAATGAGCTGCTTCCATCTTGCTCTTTCACTCATCCTAACAAGGACTGTTTCTGATTTGTCCAAGTACAACCAAGAGAATAAGTTGGAGGAGGAAAAAGTATGTCTTCCTCCTTCCCCTCAGTAAGTTCATGTTTGTCCTCACCAGTATGTCTTCCACTGTTGTTCCCCAGCTCCTTAAACAGGAGGAGGGATGTCCCACTGACCGTCTCTCTCAGCAGGTCATGGCATAAGCTGCTCTCCGTTTTATCCCCTTGGCGAGGCCATATACCCCTCACTGCATTCACTCTTTCCCTTCCTTTGCCACGTCATGTCTGATTTTCTCCTCTCGAACAGGACTTAGACCAACCACAGTCCTTGCCAGCTCCTTACTCCCTTTCCAGAGCTGGGGGCTGCCGGGCAGAGTGACGCTCGCAGCCCCAGGACCTCCCTTGCCTCCCTGGCTTCCTCCTCTCCACCACGGCACCTGCAGCGATATCAGCCACAAAGGGATTTTCTTTATTGCATTAAGCTTGTGAGAGAAGATTTAGTAGGTGTGTCGCAGTGCCATTAGCCTCTCGTGACCCAGTGTCTCAGCAAATGCTTTAGTGGCTGTGAAGAATTTGTTTTGGTTTGAGCAAATTCGTCTTGAAGTATTGGAGTCATTGTGGGGGAAACTGTTTTCTCTACCCACAGTGCCATTTAATTCTGGGTGGCTGGACCTACTGGTGGTATTGGAATCATTACGCCAGTCTTGAGTAACATCCCATCTGGCAATGGGAAATTTAAAAATACAATTAAGTTTCCTTAAATCATACGGTGGTGAAATCTTCTCTAACAAACTTTTACACAGAAACAGAAATTTTGTGTTTGTGGTAATAATGTTCATAAAAGATGTTTTGGTGTACTTAGTGTGAAGTAACATTTCAACTTTCGGAGGACAACCACAAAAATCTATTTAAAAAAAAAAAAAAAAGAAAAAAAGTCTTGCCAGATACATAGACAAAAGAAATCTGTCGAAGTTTGTTGATGTTCGTCTACAGTGCAAACCAGTTAACAAGTTATTTCCCTACATGAACAAGCAGCATCTCATTACAACACCTTGAAATCTTTAAATAACTTAAAGGCTCTTTTCTTTGATGTGAAGTTTAGTTTGTGACACCGTGGTGACAGGGATGTTAGTTAATTATTATCTTTAGTACAGGTGTGGCCTTGTTTAAATATCTGCAAAAATATCTCATCTGTGGCACACTGATGCTGCTGGAGCACATGTATCTCTTGTACGTGAGCTGCCTTCTGATCGGGCGTGCTCATAATGAAGAACAGAAAAATGTTCTACCATCCTTCAGATCCTAAAGAGAGCTCTGCTGAAATGTCATTGGAAATGATTGAAGAGTCTGAGCGTAGCTTGGGAAAAAAGTAAACAAAATAGGATTTTTAGGTGGGATACAGGTGGGATTTGACTGTGCAAGCACAAAAATGAGATCTAAAAGAGCAGGTTGGCCTCCTGCCAAATTCCAGATGACACAATGACTAGAAGTGATGGTGTGTAAATCCCTGTTTCCTCTGTGACTGCAGAGTCTTTTTTTCTGGGAATTGCTTAGTCGTCATGCCCAGGGAATTGGATTCCACACAAATGTACAGGAGAGGTTTCTAGTTTCTTTGGAAAAATCATTGGAAGAAGGGATATCAGTGTCTCTGTTAGATGGATGCACCACGGTAAGACCTCCTGCCCAGTATTTGGGGTCTGAGGTCCAGTTACTGCCTTTGCTTTAGGATGTTCAAACATTTATTCACAGGTGGGGCTAGAGTCAGCCCCAGAGCAAGTGCATGGTCACTCCACCTGACTGAAAATAATTCCTTTTGACCCCATAAATATTCATTTATCTTAGGTAGAGACGGAGACTCCCTCTGGCCACATGATGAGGAAGGTGACTCATGCGTTCCAGCTCCTATTCCAAAGACTTTTCATAGACTTGACATGCATTAGGTATTGGATAAAATGTGGACTCTTAAGTGGAAGGATGTACTGCTAAGATGAACTTTCATTGCCAGATACAGGAAGGATTTAAGACCCGTTCCCAGCATTTTTTTCTGCTAGCAAATGTAAAAAGCTTTCCACTTAGCATAATAATTTTGGGGGATCTTACTCTGAAGTTTTCATTCTCCTTGTATATTGCTTAGGAGGAATAAGCACATAACTTTTGGCTATGGATGACCGTTGATGGAATTTAATGTTGTTTAATTACGATAATCAAAGGGTCAAATAATTTCGTGAATTGCTAGGTATCGTTTCATCTTTAGTACAGTGAATATGGTCCCTGGGGTTGAAGAACAGTGATTGTTATGGTTCTTTTACCATCTGGCACTGTGACAAAAATACCCTATCTTGTGTTGCTCTAGCATGATGAAAAAATAGATAAATAAATAGGATTTATGAGTTTTCTTTACAAGGCTTTTCCACAGGGCAATTGATTTTATTTTAGCCTGTACAAGACAGACCAAGATAAGGAAAAAAAATTGTATTTCTCTCTCTTGCTTTCCCAGATCCAGTGTAAATGAAACAAGACTGATGTGTACTTACAGATCTTTAAAATACCATAACAGTTTTTATTTGGCTTTCTGAAGAGAAGATTCTGGTCCTGTATTGTTAGTAACTTCTGCAGAAGAAAATAGGGGGTTTTGCAATAATTTTGAATGCCCTTGGGCCCCCTTATGCAGAACTTTAAAACACTTTGTAACAAGCACCTTGCACAAGGCTTTTTGGGGTGGGAACCTTTCTTTTTAATTAGGTTACAGATAAAGCAAAGGTTCAGCTCTGCCACGTTAATCTGTTGGAAGTTTCTGCAGTGACTTTTCCCATCAATTGTATAATCTCTATCAAGGTCAAAAGTATGTTCTTCAAAAATGAACACATAACCTTTTGTTTAAGGAAGTAGTAGTCTACTTTGCAGGAGACTTACGCAAAAGATTAAATTGCTTGAATCTGAAATTCAAGTCAAATCAAAAGGCTTTTTATACATGTGAAGAAGTTCCATTTCATACTCAGCTGAGGTTTTCCAAATTGCATGATTAGACAAATGCAAAATTAAGTAACAGAAGTCAGGATGAGATGCATTTTGAGGGGTTTTTGTTTGTTTTTAAAGTGTATTGTTCTTTCTAGGAGAATATGCTTTGGGTAAATACCAGGTCTGGCTGTAAACTGCAAAATCAGCTTGTCATCTAACTTAAAAGGTGCCTTCATATTAAGGGCAATATAATATCATTAAAATAGCGTTTGCCATGAAGACAAATAAAATGTATTGCCATATTTAACTACTTTTTAAGAGTCAAGCTGTTGTGATGAGAAAGTTTCAATAAAGTTTCTAATATAAAAATATATTTTGGAAGTCTATAACCTTCTTCAACATCTACCACTTGGAATTATATACTGGTTGTCTTCTTGGAAGGAGGCATGGATGTCTTTAATAGTTTTCAAAATATGAATAGAATTATAAACTTCTCATTATAAGAAAGGTACCAGTTGTATTTTTTAGTGTATAGATGGTTAAAAGCTGGTATCAGTGTATTAGTCATTATAGATCGGTGTATGTGTATATTTGTGAGGTGAAAAGTAGCTGTTTGCTGCATTAAAGATATTAAAGTTTAGAAACTGCTTAAAAAAACGTGCAGTAGAAAGGTTCCTCATGTCTATAGCTTTATGTTTAAAAGCCTAATTCTATACTTGTAGCTAGAGAGCATTAAGCAGAGTGGAATGTAACCAGGAAGATGCTTCAGAACCGATCCTGTAGCGAGACCTGGTTCAGCCTTGGTCACCCTTTGGGGCATGGCACGTTCTGGAGGGCATCTGCTGGATTCAGGAGGTCGCTGATTCAGGAGAGTGGTCAAACTCTCAGGGCAGGCATTTGTTTTGTTGGGCACAGGTGTATCTGCATGAACATTTTGGTGTGGCTCAGGAGCGCGCTTCTGAAGCAAGTCCGCTCATTGTCCCCGCTTCCTGCAGACGTGCACGCCTTGCCGAACAGGCTCGGAGCGCGCAGATGGGTTTCTTTCTGGGTGCCGCTAAACCAAAAGATGTTTTCAACTTGGTAATATCCATTCAGTCAGCAGGACCAGACTGGCTCTAGCTGGAAGTGAAACCATCCGAACGAAATGTGGACACTGGGTCCTCGGTATCATATGTTTTGCCCTCTAGATCGACTCCTTTGGAGTTGCGCTACTGACTGTTGTCATAGCCTGTCCTGTCTCGGCCAGTGACCAATAGCAGATGCCTAGGGAAGACGGTAAAAAGCAAGCACGTAGTAGTGCTTTCCCAGTATATTTTCCCAGCTTTCAGCAATCTGCATCTCACAAACTTCCTGAAACAGAGATGGTATCTTGTGTTTAATAGCCCTTGATAGATTTTTCTTCCATTAGTTTGTCTGATTGTTTTTAAAACCATGTGCATTTTTATCATCCGCAATATCCTGTGCAGTGAGTTCTACGGTAGAACAATGTATGTGTTAAGAAGTACCTTCTTTTGTTTGTTTTGCATTTGCTACCTGATAATTTCATTTGATGCTCCTTTGTTCTTATCTTGTAAGAGACAAATGATTCCTTATCCACTGCCTTTATGCTGCTCCATTTATCACAGATCTCTTTGATACTACCTTGATCGTTTGTCTTCCAGGCTAGAAAATCCATGTCTATTTAGTTCCTTGAACAGAACCCATTTCATACCTTTGATCATCCTTGTTCTTCTCTCTGCCTTTCCTAGGTCTGTTACATCTTTTTTTGAGACTGGAGGACTGCATCCAAGCTGGATAACATATTCAGTGTGCAGTGTCTGTCATTTAAATGCTGGCTGAATGATGTGTTCTGTGGCGGTCTACATTCCTGATAATTTTTAACAGTATTTGATTTTTTTGACTGCTGCTGAAACTAAACCGGCATTTTCTTAAATATGTCTCTAATGAGCGCAAGATCTTTCTCTGTGGTGGTGACAGCTCACTCAGAGCCTGTATTGTATACATAGGGTTGGGGTTGTTTTCCTCCCCACCCATCCTCCCCACCACTCCCTACAATTCTTTACACCTGTCAACACTGAGTTTTGTCTTCCATTTTACTGTCTAGTCCTTTGCTATGTGAGATGATTCGAAATTCTCACAGTCAGCCTTCGTATGTATTGCTATGAGTGACTTACTATCACACTGTTCTTGCCCTTTTCCAACCCATTTATTCATCTGTGTCCTACAAAACTGCAACACTGATACTGACTTGTTTTCATAGAGGAACTGAATGTTTAATACCATCTTTTATTTCCCATCTTTTAACAAGTTATTTATTTGTTTGGAGATCAAACTAGTTGATTGGTCCGATCATGTTTGTCCTCACATACGTTGAATCTCTAGCAATGCTAACAGATTTATGCGGCAATTGTGCAAATGCCGTGTTGACTCTTCCCCAGCATGCTGTAGCTAGCTCTGTGTTCAAAGACTTCTGTTCTTTGTAACAGTTCCTATCAATTCACTCAACGTGTACGTCAAATTAATTGTTTTGTAGTTTTCCGGATCCCCCCGAGAGCCCTATTAGGAGATTGGCACTGTGTTTGCTATCTCACATTTTTCTGGTACGGAGATGGGTTTAAATAAGATTAACATGAGCAGTAATAGCTCAGCTATGCGTACGTGAGTTCCTGCAGAAGCTGAGGGAACACCATCTCACGCTTGTCATCTGTTACCGTTCGTTTTGCCCATATTTCTCCTCTGACCTTTATCACTGATGCTTAAATTTCAGACTGATTCTCAACCCACATAAAAAAAAAAAAAAAAAGAGATTCCAGTCAGGGGATCATCTACCTAACCTCTTCCATAGTGAGCACAGAAGCAAAAAAAAACAGTTCAGTTTTGTTGTTGTTCGGGGTTTTTTGGTTTGGTTTAGTTCTGCTTCAGCCTTTTCTGCTCTGTACAAATTCATAGGCAGATCCATGCCAGGGTTTCTTTTCAGATAGAGAGAGATTAGATTATCCAGAGACAGAATGGATAGACTTTGCTCCTTTGGGACAGTCCATCAGCTTTCTGTTCCCTTTAACCCCAGGCAGCCAGAAGGGACCAGAGCAGAGCTCAAAGTGAAGCCTGTGAGTGAACCTCCTTTGAGAATGCACTGAGGAGTTGGAGGAACTTTAAAAACTTCTGAGTTGCGTGGGCTTTTTTTGTTGTTCATTGTTGTTTGTTTTGAGTGGGTTTTTTGGGGTGGTTGTGGTTGGTTGGGTTTTTGGTGTGGTTTTTTTGTTTTTGTTTGTTTGTTTGTTTTAATTCTCTTTAATATTTCCTTTAAGGACAACTAGGAAACTAAACATGGCAGTTATCTTAGGGGAACATTAGGATTTCATAATTAAAGTCACAATGGCAGGAAATGCAGAAGTTTAGGTTTCGGTAGCAATATTAGCTACATATGGACTGTTTTCACTTCCTGCTTTTCATAATCAATTCTTATTTACGTACTTTGTGACCTACATTAATAGCTGAGCGACTGGCAAACCATGATGATTTTTATCCTAATGGTGTTCCTGGGATGCGTGTGTGTGTGGGAAATGACTGTTTAGGTAAAGAATTTGCTCTATTTTGTGTATGAAGCTTACAGAGCTTGGAAATGAATGCAGGCTTTCTGAGTCCTATCCCAAGGTTAACATATTTGTTATTTCCCATAATATTGGTAACTTTGCTGAGATTCGTGGTGAGAGACCTCCCTGTAAGCAATGGAGAGTGAAGAGGAGAATAAAGGTGTTTGGATCATGAATGACTCTCCGTGGAGGAGACATAGAAGTTGGAGAAAGGGGGGGATACTGTGAACTCCCTGGCAGACAAGGGTGTGGGCATGGCCTGAGAGAGGCTGAAGCTCTCTGTGGGGAGACAGCAGGTGACTTACAGATACCTATGTGGAGCTTTGTTTATCAAGGGCACCAGGTAAAATGAGTTGCCATGTTATGCGCAAGGTCATTTCAAACTATGCTAATAAGTTAGAGATCATATACTACAGGAAAGCAGTATATGGAGCCCTTTAACGTGCCCTGTATGTTAAAGCAATAGGCCTGAACAAAAAGGGAGGGAAAATAAATGGGTTTGAAGCGTGGTTTTGGTTAGCTCAGGTAGAGGAGGCTTATTGGGGAATCTGCATGATGGAAATTTGAGCTGTATTGCTCTCCGCTAACACAGGTGGCAGGGCACAAGAACCTGAAAATGGGGAGATTTGTGACAAACCTAGGGCTGAAGAGTGTGGCAGAGGATCAGTTGAAGACTGGCTTTGAGACTGAAATCTTGAAGTTCAGGGACTATGCAAGAACTAGGGTTCACTTCAGCAAAACCTCTAGAATTTGTCAGGACTGGACACAGGAGGTAACAATTTGAGAAACTGAAGTTACAGGTCGCAGACTGGGGGTCTTGCGGATACTTGCAAGGAGGGTATTTGAGCAACGGGCATGAATGTACTCATCAACCTTGACAAGAGAAGTGCTGGTCCTTCAGGAGATGCTTGCAGATCTGCACAGCTATTTGATGTCTCAGAGACTACTTGAACATTTTAATTTTTGTTTAGTTAATATCTGCACTGTATCAATGTTGATGGTTAATTACTTGCACATTTCATTAGGAAAGCAAAATGAGACTGCGCCTGTAAGGTCCTTGGCGTGATCTGGTTGGTGTTGGCTATCGTGCTGTGCAGAAGTTAATATTGCTCATGAAAAAAATCAGACATTAAATGAAGCCAAAGCACGTGAGAGTCCTGGGCTTTGAATGATTCTGACCAACTCCATGCTACCTTTGCCATCTTCTGTCTTAATATATTGTTAATACTGTATGTGGTTTTATTGTGGCTGGGATATTCGAATCGCCATGGGATTTTTTTTTTTTTTAAGTTGTCCCGTGTTCGTAACTCAGCAGTGAGTAAATGGTCCATAGAGCCATTCTTTTTCTGTCTTCTGTCATTTTCAAGTAATCTCAAGTGTGACTCTTTTATAATATGAATGGTATATCTTTCCAGTTGTGATTTAATGGTTTGGATAGTGGCTAAGGTAATGAGCTGAAGGACTCAAGCTGATGATCTTATCTTTCAGCCCACCAGCCTGTCTGAAATTTTCAGCTAATCACTGATCATACACGAATACTCACTTACCAGAATATTTCTTGGTACTTCAAAATTTTTCATATCAAGCATGGTGTGAATTTAATAATTAATCAAATGGGACTTTCTATTATTTGAAAGAATTTGCTTGTACCTTTTTAAGATAAATGAATTCTCTAATTTTCACTGTACCGATACCTTCCTTGTTCACTTCATAACTTCAGAAAATTTTTGAGCAGTGAAGATCAGGCATAGTGTTTGATTGGGGGAAAAAAAGTTTGTTTATGAGCAGAGTTTACATCTGATTATGCAGAGCCTCTCAGTGCACTAAAACTGTTCTACGGCATGTTTCATAAAAGTAATATTTTTTTAGTAAAGGAGGATCTCGTGTGACATTGCTTTTCATCCTTGTTGAGAAACAGTGATGTTTCTCTTTGGGTGTGAGCCACAGCACACAGATTTGTGGAATGAATGTTTATAAACTCAGAGTTTTCAGGTACTTGTGGGGTTTTTTTGTTCTTGCTTATTTTTCCAGAGTTGACGGAATTGAATTGATTTAACTCTGCATATAACAGATAGATGTTTTGGTAGGTATATTAAAGGTCTGCATTGTCCCATGGGTGGATATTTGGACTAAACTGAGGCATCCAAGTTAGCAATACAGCTGCTGCAGTCTCTATCTGTAATCCATAGAAGCAAAGAGGTACTGCCAGAGGGTAATTTGCAGGTGCCTTTGTTTCTGTTTTCAATGCACAGATAATGAAGAAGAGAGCAAATCCCTTCCCTTCTTTTTTAATTCTGAAGTACTGTCATCTTTTCAGCAGTGGGGTTTGGCATCCTACCTCCAGAGAGGTTTGCTCAGTCACAGCCTAGTCTGTGTAGGATGCTGTTCTCATACTGTTGTTTTTTCTTGTTAGAGCTTTGATAGTGCGACTGTCAGGTTGGCATCTTGCTCTGTTTTGTATCTACAACCAGCAGAGCTTCATTTTTGCATCCCTGTCATGTACTAATGAACTGAGTCTTGAATTCTGCTGTTGCTCCTTGAAAACTAAGTGCCAAATTTGTTTCCACACAAGCTCCTTCACTCAAGATGTGAAGTAGATTCAGATGTGCTAGCGTATACACTTTGTAAAGTTCGTCTTTTGCTGCTTTCTGGCTACTGATGGAAGGATTTGATTGCAAGCCACCTTCTGGCTATGCAGTCTCCCTCTGTACAGAGGTTTAGAAGAGCAACGGGGTGCCTCTTTATCACCAGTAAGTATTCTCAGTAGCATATGACACTTGGAAACTTTAAACACTAATAAAATACAAACTTCAGAAAGATGCCAATATAAAGAGGGATGTTAACTTCCAAATAAGTTTGCACTTTCAGAAATAGTAATTTTCAGGAGCAGTGTCTCTACTAATTGTATGTTACGGATTGCTTTGTTTGCAGCGTGCTTTACTAACCTGGCCATATGACATTTGTAATGTGATTGGACTTCTTCAATTTTACTGCTCTTTCTAAAAATGAACACTGAAAACACATTAAAGAAGTCTGCAAATAGCCTTGCTATTATCAAGCGATAAGTCCAGTGGCAGTCTATGATGCTTTCAGAACTAGCTGTGAAGGGGATGACATGGTTTAAGGTCAGCATTTTGGATGAGTGTTGTTAGAAGAGCTGGGCTACAGAGCATAGGAAGATTTTTGAGAGTTGGGCAGTTGAAGGATCCATTTCAGGGGCTACTTCATCAATGCTGCTTCAATACTCATTGGAAACGTAGCGCTGATCTTTTTGGATGTAGCAGATTGCCCCTTTTTTGCTCCTTACACATACACTATTTATGTTTGTTTTAGCTAAATTAGCAGATGAGTTTAGCCTGCCCTTTGTAGTCACCCACCACCTAGATAGACTTTCACTTAATTGAGAAATGCAAGTGTAAAGTAATGCTCTCCTTATGCCGCCCGTGCTATTTATGATAGCAAGCAACCTTGATACCCAGGTTTCTATCTGACTAAGTTTCTGCAATTATTTATAGTTTTATGAAAATAAAACAGTAAGAGATGGCTAGTCTCAGGTAATATAGTCAGTCCATTGGACAAAGGAACCTGCCATAAGGCAAATTATTCAGCTGTTGGATGGAGAACTGGGGTTTCTCAGAAGACTTCTTAGTAAGATCTTGATGCTAGGGGTGGGAATGATTATTGCATAATGAAAGTGCAAAAATTTGCCTGTTGGCTTGTAACTGATGAGGTTTTAATGTAGCCCTTTGATAGGCAGGGGGGCAGAAAGCTTTATAAGTTTGAAGATAGTTTCATCAGTTTTTGTAAAAGGGATGACAGGACAAGGTTAACTGTAGTAGGAGAGAGCTAGGCTTGATTACCTGAAAGGTCCCACCCAGTCTTATGTTTTATGTTTCTGGCTAGAGGAGAAAGATGACCTGCCTGTGTGAAGGAGGTTCGTATTGTCAACAGAGAGTCATGTAACTGGGGAGAGCCCGTGAGAGGAGAGCTTTTCTTTGGGGAGAAAGGTGGAGGTTTTTCCACAATTGCCTGTCTGCTCCATATTAATGTACACTTGATGTAAGTGAAATAATTTTCATGATTTGATGGGGGAAAAATGATTTTTCCAAATATATATAAAGGTCATTTTCCATTCAGTTATCCAAATATTCTGCCTATATTCGTTTGTAGCTCACGGTCACAGTAAATACCCAGTTGAGAAATACCCGGTTGAGAAGGACTTGCCAATGCAGAGAAGGAGCACTAAAGTCCTAAAAGAAATCTGAACCAGGTAATAGCCAGTAGAAATAAAGCTTAACTGTGCCTTACTTTACATAATTAGGAGTTTGGGGCTTTTAAAAAATATTTTTCCATCTTACTTATTTTCCAAGGATTTGTATTTGCTCCTGAATTTTATTCTGCTATAAGTCGGTGAAAGATGTAATGAACTTGGAAAGCGCATTAGAAGTGTTATTGTTAGGTTTGCTTTACTTTATTCAGATGTAAACCTCAATGGGAAAAATGTTGCTTCCACTATTAATAGCAATATTCCAGAACAAATGGAAGTTTTGTTCCTGACGTTAAGGAGCTTTGATTTTATTCATTAGCTTATTATTCTTCACACATTTTTCATTTCATTTATGGGGCCAGTTAGGAGCTGAATTTTGCCTCAAAATAAAAAAAAAAATACATTTTGAGTGCTCTAGATGGCACTTTGGTTTTGGTTTTTTTTTTAATGATATGTATCCTTATATATTCATACATATTTTACAGTAGTTTTGATAATTTCTGCAGTAAAACATAAACCCACACATTTCAAATTATATAAGACAGTAATGCATTTAAGAGTAATGAATAAACAGTCTGTCTTTATCAAGTAAAGGGATGAATATCTGATGTGATACTGCTGTGTATATAAAAGATATCTTAAAACTTTTAAGCCGTATTTGCACCATTTTGACTTCAGAGGAAGGTCAAATGAGTTTTAAAAGAAAAAGTCCATAGTATTTACCAAAACGTTGTTCTTAATGAAATGCATTTGTGTGGTTTGTAATATCCATTCTTTATACCACTGAATATTATATATTTAAGAGCATAAAATACAAATGCATAAATAGAGTGCACAATCAGAATGGTAGGCAATATGCTATTCTGGGTAAACTAAGAAAATATTTGCATTCTCCAGTTGCCAACCATCACCCTTTTACCAAAAAAGGTGAAAACGTATTATCTGAGTCATTGTACTTTAGTTGCTAATTTAACATTTTCAATTAAAATAAAAATGCATAACAGTGAATGTAAGAACTTTTAAAGTTTTTACCAAGAAAAGGTACATCACATAGTGATTAATGAGATCATAGATAAAATGTTAGTTCATAGTGCTCTTTATATAATATGATCTCAGATATCCTTTGATATGACAAAAAAAAATAACTAAAGGCGAGTCTTGAACTTCAGCTGAATAAAAATACAGCTTTGCTCCTTATCACTTCAATAAAAGCTTTTTAACAGAATCTGACTTTTTTTCCTTCACATAGCAGAGGGAGCTTAGGATATACTTGGAGACTGGTTCATTTTTCATGGCAAAAGCTAAAGTTGAAATAAATATTTTGAAAAATAAAGGACTAACCACCATTCTTGGGTTATGAGTTATTTCAGGGTACATTGGTTTATTTGTAGTTCAGGTTTTGCTGTGTAGTTGAGTCTTGTCTCTTCTAAATCATATTCACTCTTACTTACTAGCTGTGATGAAAGCCATAAAAGTTCAATATACTTCCACATGAGAACTTGCTGGCAAAATAATAGCGGTCTTTGGCTGAAGTCTGAGTCCCAGCTGTTAAGTCATATTTAAACTCATCAGAGGAAAAAGCTGGACGTCAGTCATCAAAATACAAAGAACACATATGTTAACTTGTTAGTTACTCGTCTTTTAATCTTTTGAAGTAGGCATGCATTTTTGGAAGGATTGGCTTCTTAGGAACTGCTCTTAAAACTTACTCAGCTATAGAAAGATGTAGAAAGACACTTAGCATGTTTTGTTTTATGGCTGTATTAAATACTTAACTCGCAAAAAATAATCATGGAGATAAAATACCAACCAGCATAACATTTTCGCGTCATTCGGTCCCCATATGTATGTTAGGTATACAGATCCTGCTGTTTTTCTGGCTAATATTTCTAATTTGCTTTTCAAAATGTAATTTAAATACTCCTGGAGTATTTTCATTTTTCATGCTGTTTCCTCTGTCTAATCCCATGGGATACCATGTAGAACTGCTAGTAAAGTTTGTTTGTTTTTGTAGGCTTGGGGGGGGTAGGTGGGGATTAGTTGCATTTCCTTAGGCATTGTTAACTATGTGTTTAAATGTTGAAACTGGGCCAAGAAATTCCACCTCATAATTACATCTGCGGTTTAGTGGCAGAACATAATACCACTGCCTTTAATAGCAGATATGGGTGAACACACACAAAAAAATTCTAGTAAGTCTATTTGTAAAGCACAGACCTCAGGGATAAAGACCTGGTTTTGAATATGAAAATCACATTCCTAAATTTGTTTTCAGTGCTTAAGGGAGTTAATAGAACAAATGGCTGATTAATAAAGTAATTCTGTGAAAGATTGTTTGAAATATCTTAATTCTGAATTACAACGTAACGTATTAGATGAATGATAACAAGAAGGAGGACTTGTTACAGTAGGTCAAGTTGTTGACTTTCAGATTAATTCTATTTAGACAAAAAAGTAGCATCATTACGAATACTGGAATATGTGTGTTCAGAGCAGTACTCTGGAAGCCCTGATATTAATACTATATGTTGAAACAAGGATTATTTTTTCTTCATTTCTTTGTATTTAATTTCTGGACCTTGTAATCCATTAACATTCTGCGTCTCTAGCGTAGCAGCTGTAGGGAACACGAAATGGCAAGCCACCAAAAGGAGGAGTTTTCCTGCATTTAATGTGTAAGCAGCTGCCATGCTGCATTCAGTAGGAGCCCCCCTGACTTTGAAATGAAGGGCTGGAGTTTGGGTCTGGCAGCAACCATCGGGAAGGTGCTGTACTAGAGGAGGAGCTCCCAAAGATGTTGTGATCTGACTCACCTGAGAGTCAGAATTCTTCCCTGGCTTTTTCTGGTGCTAGCAAAGATAATACGTACATAATAAAATAGAGCGAGCTGTACAAAAGCAAGAACTTAAATAATCTCCTAGTATATGTTGGTTGCACAAGTCAACTAGTCATGGATGGAGCAGCTCCTCGGTACCAGGAAGAGGGAATCAGTAGCTACTCCATTCCTAATTCTACGAACCAAAACCAGAGGTGCCCTACCTACAAACGAGAAGGGTTTTTTTGTCCCAGCATGTTCCTGTGCCAAGAGCCCAAGATGCAGCAGGAACCCAGTGTTCATTGAAAGAGCAGAAGATTGCTTATGTTCACAGATTTACTTTACTGGGCCTGTCCGATGAGTTCATCTCAGGTAGGACAGTTTCCTCTTCTGTACCGGGCATTAGAAAGTGTTGATTAGATACTTTTTAAGTATCAATTAGAAAATAAATTTTCATGGGCCTGTGCTAACATTATTTCTATTAACGTGATTAAACAAATCATTCTTCACATAAGTCTATCAGAATTAATAAAAAAAGAAGGAACTTAACGCTATCCCAAGTTGGTTAACGTTTTTAGGATTACGTTCTTCTGTATTCGCCCACCTCAGGCGGGTGAGTGTCTTCACCTTTGTGTTGATTCTGCAACAGTCTTCATCACCGGTGTATCCAAAGGTGAATTCGTAGGATCTACATTTTCAAGGTAGCCAGACACCTACAGATGACAACAATCTCCTGGTCAATTCTTTTTTAAAGTATATAAGCAGAGTAGATGGGCTTATTAGTGGTTAGGCATCTAGCCCACTTAGACTTTGTTATTCCCTATATATGGATTTTGAGGTATTGGAAGTATTTGAAAATCCAGCCCTAGAGGCCCCATAGAAGCACATTAAACTTTCTAACCAATATTTGTTACATTCCTCACTTTCCATAAGGAGCAGCATCAGTCTTTGTACCTCCCAAACTATTTGGCCTTGTTTTGGGAGATGGGCTAGATTAATCTCTCTCCATATTAAATGGATGTTTTAATATCAGCATGAATTTAGTTGGGAAAGCACAAGTCGCTATTGAATTTGAGGCATAGTTTACCCCAGTCTGGGCTTAATTCAGCATGTAATTAAACACATTTATAACTTTAAGCATATGAATAGTTCTAATTAAATTAATGGATCTCAGTGTGGTTGCGTGATTTTGCCTGCCTGAAATGGACTATAGGATTAGGACCTTAATTTAAAGATTGTGCTTCACAGAATGCCAGAGTTCATCCCTGTTCTTATTAGAAATGTTAGCCTATGCTAACATCTCAGAATCAATAAATATTCCTGCTATAGAAAAAGATAAATGCCAGTTTTTGGTAACTTTTTTGAAGACTTTTACCTATTTATTTATACAAAGGGTTAGAAAGACAGCACTGATGAGTAATAACAAATGTATTTTTGTGGTTTCAAGTCTACCACATCAATGTTCTCCAAATGAATTTGGTTTGCAGTAGACACTGCATATTGTAAACTTTTTATGAGGCAATATGTAAATGCACTTCCCTGGCAGCGTAGAAATATAAATAAACATGCGGTGTTAACGTTTAATATTATTAATCTGAGTGATCTTCAAAAGTAGCTTAAAAAAACTGTACACTTATTTTTGTTGGATTTCAAAGGAGATGTGCTGTACAGATAGCAATGTTTTATCAATCACAGAACAAAGTAGAAGTAGAAACAGCGTTTGCGAAAAGCCTCATAGAGTTTTGAACCGATGTGCCAACCCATTCAAGTTTTATTGTTAACATCTGTACCGAGTGATTGGAAGACTTACTACATTAGGGGCCCTTGAGACAAGTATTATTTACATTTGTGTAAATGAATTTGATAAATACGTTTTAGAATGTAGGGAATTGGGCAGTTAAGCTGTTAATAAAAGTAAAACAATATGAAATGTGAGAAGATAATATTAGTGCTAATTATTATTATTATTAAGATAATATTCCAGATAAACATCATCATGTTGTTTAGCTGGAGCTTCTGCATTTATTAAATGATAATCATATTTGTAAAGAGCAAGGAAGAGTACATTATAAATTAATTAGCTGATCATGACCTTCTTCCATTTCAACCAGCTGCATAAATTTGCTATTGACGTCTATAAAGGCTGTATCCTTGCTGCTGATACAGTTTTCCTGGTGTACTAGGGAGCTTGTGGCAAACTGTTTTAATGGAATTTCCCTACACATGGTGGCACTGTGCAAGATCTCGCTACGCAGAAACAATACTTGCTCTATTTGCCTTTTTTTTTTTTTTGATAAGCCACAGTATAAAGAAGTGCCCTTTTTTTGTTGTTGTTGTTTTGGGGTTGGTATTTTTGTGTTCATGCTAGATGAATAAGGTGACTGTTGTCTGTGTGTATTTGTAGCATGCAAATATAACTCTACTGTCACACTTAATTTTGGTTGTTTATATGTCGTGGTGATGCTTCTTGTTAGCAGTGTTGCCTGACCAAGTAAGTTAAGCTTAAAGTGATTAACTTTGTAAACATTTCAAGTGTATGTGTGTGTTCTAAGGACAAGCGTATGCAATCCTCGAGTCTCTTTAGAAATTACACAGTACTGAAAATCACACGCACTGGGTAGAATGCAAAATGTCAACACTATTGTTTTGCAGATACAGCACTGGGTTCACAACATTTGCAGTGCATTAAAAAAGCGCTTAACTGAATACAATTAATTGTAAAAGCTGTCAAGACTCTTCTTTCCACTGAGACCAAATATTTTCCTGTCTTTCTCCACGACTTTTGACTGTCTCAAAGACCTACCTTACGGACATTTTTAAATAAAGCAAAAGTATCCAGCTAGTGGAGAAAATGCTGATTTATGCTATTTATGCTTTATATAGAAAAGGGTATCTCTTTCAAAAGGTTACGTGTGCCAAAATCCTTAAGACCTCGAGATTTGTTTGTGTTGCTGGCCAGGGTGAAGGGACCCCAGGATGGGGAACCCCAGGAGGGTGCTGTGCAGCTGTCACCAGCCCTGTGTCTGGGAACGCGCCGCATCAGGCAGTGCTAAGGCGAGGGGACCTGCACACCCCCATCAGTCTCCCTGCCAGTAAAGCTGCGGCTGGCCAGAAGATTGCCTATAACGCAACAGCAAGTGATTCAAAAACTGGATGGATTTCATAAACCATTCCAACAGTTACAGCGGTGTTTCTGCATTTTTATTTTTTTCTTATTACTAAAAGTCTCACAATTGATACGTATTTACAAAATAAGCTCTTTAAAGAGAAAATGACTGTAGCAAGATTAAAGCACTAAAGACTTGTACTGTGATATAAGCTCAGCCTTCTGATTTCAGCTGACTCCTCCCTTCGACAGATGTATTCTAACAAGAGCTATCCAGCCAAGAATGTTGTGGTTTTTGCAGTAGGACTGGTTTATTTTATTTTTTAATAGAGAAATTAAGGTATTTGTGCATATTTTTATATAAGGATGAGCACACGTGTGTGCCTTTTCTCAGAAGTCTTCATTGTGGCATCACACTGGAATATAGAAATAAAAGGTCTTAACAGTGGAGTTTGGTCTCAGTGAGACTATCTACAGAGTAATCATGTTTGCTGTCTACACTGAATTTCCTGTGGTCTTCTGTTGTTAAATTATGATCTCTGTCACATCATTTAAAAGTGCCAATTGCTTTCATATGGTAATACGAAAAGAATCATAATTAAATAAAATGCTTCTTTGGTGCTTACTTTTGGAAATACATGATTGTGTAATTCCTAGGGAAGTTTGAGATGTATTCTTAGGTATTTTAGTTTTTCTCCTTTTCCGCACTGTTGAACATCTTGGTAACTTACTGCTCTCACACCCTCCTTTTCAACCCAATAAAGCTGTAGATCCTTCCTCCTTCCACACACCCTTGTGTTTCAGGCTACTGAATAATTGACTGTTGTGCAAATGTTTTTGCTTCCCATACTTTTAAAAGTCTTTCAGGCAGAAGCTGAAACAGAAGAGCCCCAATTTCTTGAGAAACACAGGGAACCTGGCCTTTTCTCCCTCACCCCCAGCAGATCGAAGAACTGGGCTCACAATAAGGTTGAGAAGGAGCTTGGGAATCTGAACATTTCTTTCCTTGCTTTCTTAAAAATACATTTTTTTTACCTCTCGACTTCTCTTAGATCTGTGCAAACCGACTGTATAGCTGTAGTAGTTATCTTCTTGAAGACTGAGCATCTTGAAAGTGGGCATACCTTGCTTCTGGACAGAACCCTTCATGTATGTGAAGGAGCAGTGTCACTAAATCCCGCTCAAAGTTCGCTATTGAGAATTACTGAAATAGCCAGTACCAAGTCTGAAATTTAGTTTGTCCCCTAGAATTTTTAGCTGTAGGAGTCATCAGCCTACTGGTCTTGCCTACTGGTATCTTTTAAATCATTAGCCCCAAGATCCAACATCTTTGTCGTACTGTAGAAAATTATTCTGTAAGCATTTGATTACTCTCTTCAGAGAGATTGCATGCTTTTTCCATGGTTGAGCAGATACAAATAACGTAACAGATACTTAGTTGCCTAAAAGCTTACAGAAGGTTTAATAAACTACCAAAAATTCAACAGCGAAATAAATAACAAAACATTACACTTCGGTGCACCTGTTTTATTTGAGCATAAAGTTACTGTTTTGAAAAGTTTATGTCTGTAATTTAAATTTCAATATGTAAAACTGTTTTCTATTAAAAACAGTACATTCTCCCAAATTGAACATCTTACACCAGAACTTTGACTAAGCCATATTTCACAGCTATCCTCAAAAACTGTGTCATAAGAAGTTGTAAAAAAATACCCTACAAAAGTTTCATTTGGCAAGCAGGAACAGCTCAGCTACATTAAAATTTGTTTCTAAGTTGTTACTAAAATGTATGTGTATGCTTGTGTTTGTAGCATATGCTGTAGTTCAACTGTATTTTTAATAGCCACGTAACTTTTTCTCTGTGCTTTGCCAGATGAATTCTTTTCAGTTTGAAAACTGTTATGCTTGCATTCATCCCAAGAAAGGAATTATTTTGGGAAGGTTGAGAAAAAATGTGTTTAAGCATTCTGTGAAAAAAGTAATCAATTTGAGTTCTTAATGGTTGTAATTGAAAGTTTCAAGGAAGAAGAGAACAAAGTCTCTGTCCCTCCTGGGATGGGAGGACACGGGATGAAGCACAGCTATGCACGTGGCAGAGTTCATTACAGCTAAGGGAAGCTCTCTGGACGCTGTTTCAGGATAGTCCCTCACCAGAGCACTCTTGATTTCCAGTCCTCAGAACAGGCCAGTATTGGGAATAGCATTTTGCTTAGCATGGACTTAAAATTAACTTATCCCACCTTCTTTTGGGTCGAGGGCTGTGAGGAGAGACCCCCTCACCACAAGGATTTCTTGTTTTGTGTGCTGCCGTAGAAGGATGTAGGAAAAACCTTCAAGAATCCAAGGAAAATCTAATAGTTCAGTGGTCATGAATAATTAAATTTGTAGCTTTCTGAAGCACCTCTGGGCTTCTTAATTTTTTGTTTTGTTTTCAGGGTTTTTTTTTGGACGTATTTTAAGGGCTCTCTTTTAAGAATCTCCACAGTCAGGAAAAGTGACATTAATTTCCATGGGATTCATGCACCTCGCCCCAAAGGTTCCTCTGAAAGCTGATGTCCTTCACAGCACCCCCGGGTAGTGCTGCACCCTGTCATTGCCATGAGTACCAGACAGTGTAGGAATACGCAGCATGGTTTGGCCATGGTGTTAATTAGGCTGAAGCAGAAAAGTCCATGATAAATACACGGATGGAAGGATTTCTTGTGACATCTGATGGCTTTAGATCAGGTCTGCTGTCAGTTTATTTCTGTTTGATGCTTTCAGTGTACTTTGAAGGGAGTGTGGCAGGGAGAAGCATGGCTAACTGAAAATAGTCTGTATAGGGGAGACACTGTATCGCAGGAGTGATTGCTTTTAAATAAAGAATTTCTGTATCTCTTGAGAGAAATTAGGAAGAAGACCATAAAGTTTCTGTTGGCCAGCAGAAGAGAACCATCTGCTGGAGTTATGAACAGTTGGCTGCGTTTAACAGCCAGTGGTTGATGGTCTCTGCTCTAACCAGGAGGAATTAGTTTATTCAATGCAGGTGATTGAAAGAGAAGAATAACAAGCCAGAGTTAAGGAAGGGAAAAAAAGTGGAAAAAAGCTGTTTAAAAACAAAGTTATGGTTCCGCAAGGACAGTATTTTTCTATTTTAATTTTTTTATCATAAATTTCTCAAATCATTAAAAGGCACTTGCACATGCTATGTCATGATGTTGGTGAATCGTTAGCTTCATCTGCAGAGAGAAATACAACATTTTGGCACTTCCTTTTCTTTTTCCTTTCTTTCTTTGTGGTTTTCCATTTCTCTTCTGCAAACAGTTAGGATGAACTAAAGCATTCTCTGTTTTCCATTAGGTCTCATTTGCTACAGCTTTCTGCCTTTAAATTACTTCTGAACCACAGAATCTGGCAGGGCTCATTGGAAGGCATTTGAGGACAACTACTTGATCTGGAGTACAGCCATGTACGGTACTTGAAGGCATAGAACAAAGCAGTATAAATTGAGATTATTTTACCGAATGTTTATGGCTCTTCCAAGACAGCCAGTAGAATTACAGAAAAAAAAATCTTAATTAGGGCATAGTATGTAAATACTCACTTTTTATTGCATCAAGGAATGCTTTTACCTTCTCTGTCTCAAAACAAAGGCCTGTTTAATGGCTTTTCCTTAGTAGTGTCCCTAATCTAACATTTCTCATCTAATTGTTGGAGATGAAGTACATGTAAAGAATTGCTAACATCAGGGGTATTGAATAAATGATTTAAGGAGGACTGGCTAGGTTAGTAGATTAATCACGCTTCCACAACTTTGCAGCCCAGTTTAAACTCCATACTGGAGAAAAGTAAATGCAAATTTTAATAGTACCTAACAGGAGCCGGTTTAAATGTTTTGGACCAGTTCTATCCTTATATACACCCATGCAGCCTCACTAGATCCTGTGAACTGTTATGCAGTGCAGGTACATGTAGGCAAAACCAAAGTGGATACCTCCAGTCCACTCAAATACATCTGGAAAGGAAGGAACGTAGTAAAAGTTACGATGACTTAAGTGGTCTAGCAATACAATAATTAGCATCAGAATAGAGACTATTTTACAATGTATCATAAAGGAATGCTACCCTTGGAGGAAGTGAGGCAGCGGGAAGGGAGAAGTGATGCGCTCAAAGTTGCGAGGAGAGCTGGAGTTGCGGAGGTGTGACTTGTGTTCCCAGCTCCTGCCTGTTCCTCTAGACCATGTAATCCTTCCCCGGCACTGGACCAGTCAGTCACTCCTGGAGGCACTGTGTTCGATGTCATTCTGAATGTGTGGCTGAGAGAGGGAAAAGGAGCGTAGTACAGCATCATGAAAAATAACATTCCTGCTAATTCGCTTAGCTATTATGCAGTAGAGGAATTCAAGCCATGTAAACTGTTTTGCAAGGTATTAGGTCATATTTTTTTCCTCTTGCCCATTACAGTTTATGTTCTTCCTGCAACAAGCTCTGTGTGTATTCAAGAACTTTAAATATATAGAAGCATGTTTTCAAAACCTGGCCAGTTACTTGAACACAAATGAGAGTGATCAAGGTCTTTTGTACAATTTTCCACCGGCAAAAGAGCGTGCCCATGCAAATTATGTAGATCAGGTTATTCCTAGGCAGGTTCTAATTTGCTTGCATGTTACACATTAAAAATCGTGACTACAAATGGAGATTGGCTTGAACTCTTGGGGAACTTTGATAAATAGACAGTGCTGGGTTTTCTGCGTGTCAGTGTTATTTCTCATAATAAAAGGAACAAATAGAAAGTTAAGGACATTCTAGGTGGATGAAACATCGTTGGTTTTAGTATTAAGATGTATCTGTTGCTGGAAACAGTATGTTTGTATTTAAAGCACACTTTTTAGGTCTTAGCTAACAGTGCGGTTATTTAGTGTTCAAATTCATGATACTCATTCTATAATTTTGTGGCTTCCTTGCCATTGGTAATAATGCAGTAATGAAAATGATATGCAGTGCTTGAAAGGTTAATGTTACCAGTTTGATTAAAATACAATGATTACACCTTAGAGATGGATGCTGGTCATTTATTTTCTGTGCTTGCTTTGTCAAGTTTACAGTCTTCCAGCTGAGGAAATGCTGGCTTGTGAAGTGTGCCATCAGTACCTGAATGTCCCATCCTTCTAGTCTCAATGTGTCTGGCAAGCTGATGGTTTTGTATATTTGCCCCAAATGGTATCATATAGCTTTTGAAGGATCTGAATGCTGTCTCTCGTCATGACTTTAGTACAGACAAAGCCGTGTGCGGGACATGAAGAAGCACCCAACAGACTCCCAGGATCATGTCCCATATTGTAAGAGTGCGTATTTAGAAGAACATTGTCTGTGAAGTCATGAAGACACTTTCCATATATCCCTGTAGCAATGTTTTCATTTGAGGAAGGCCATTAATGAATGTTTTTCTTTTGTTTTCTTTACATTGTGTGTTCCTGCCAAAGGCAAATGCTGCCCTGATGGAAAACGCTAATGAAAAAAAAATAAAGACATATTGCTGATTTTAATTCACAGCCATGCTTTTCTACTTTAATATTGGCATGCCACATAATTCTGTTTCTCTTATACATCTTGTTAATGAATAGAATATTCCATGGAGAAGCAGGCTTGAGTTATCTGGTAGCTAATTAGGCAAAAATTACCGTTGTGCCAGTATTATTTGAGATATAGCAAGGGGTCACAGGGAAGGGAATCTGTTTTTACTTTACTAAAATCTAGAATGCTGTTTTTCTTGCTCTCCAAGAACAGGTTGAAATCTTGCGTGTCTTACTTCATTGGGCCAAATGTGGAATTTATTTAGATCTCAGTCAGATACAGTAGTAACACATTCACATTCAGCAGTATGAAATTTCCCAGACTACTTTAAGTGATGCCAATTAAGCTCACAGCTACATGAGTCACCTAGGATAAAAAGAGAGGAAAGTGACCGAAAAAGCACATAGCCATCTTTGCATGCCGAAGATTTAGGAGGTATGTCTGAATAAAAGCAATAGGTGCGAAATTTTTTAATTTTATACTCTAAAGTGCCGATTAAATATATGCTGATGAAAAGCTGCTTGATTTTAAAAGGTAAATACCAAATCCAGCTATATTCTACTAATATTGGAGAGGACACTTAACGTGCATCAGACTTGGTTTTATGAAACGGAAGGCAAAACAGCTAAAATGCAAGGTTTTTCAGAGTTGGTCCTTCTTTTGTACGTGCTGTCCAACAAGCTATGTAAAAAGAATTCATAATAAGCATAAAAGTTGCCAGGGAAGGTTCACCTCTTAGCACAAGCACTCTGGAAAAGGTTGTAAACGTTACATTCTAAGCAAGTTTAGCATAAAGACGAAAGGTTTAACAGAAATACCTCTTCTTTCTGCCCTGGTTCAAAATTCGTCGTCTGTGCCACTGGGACTGACTATGAGCTTTTCTTTCCTCGGCTTCGTGTATAACTGCCCCCTTCTGCTCAGCATGGCATCTCAGTACTTTACAGAACGTAATTCTGCTTGGGGGAAAAAAAAAGTGTGAAGGTGATTTCTACAAATCCTTTATATTTTCTGTAAAAGCAAAGAGCTGTTTAAGTAGCAAGGAGAAACTTGGCAACGTTCAGTACGTTCCTGATTTCAGCTCAGCTGCCGAAGAATGAGGGGGAGACGGGAGCAATACAGTGGCGTTATTAAAGATATTACTGTCCTATCTTCGTAGTGTGATACCATGTCGGTGTATGACTCAGTGTTAAGGGAATATGGTTGGAATTACCGTGTTTGGTGTAGTATACATCCTTGCAAGATGTAGATACACATCTATGTATACTGGCACAATGTGGACGTAGGTAGAATGTAACTGTAAAGCTACAAAGAGATGTGCGACAGCTACCTTGCAGGCAAAAAGGGAACGAAATACATTATGAATGGAATAAAACAAAATAGAAATGAAATGCAAAAGCGGAAAAGGCCCACGTATTTTTGTTGTCTGTGATGATCTCAGTGAGTGCAGGATAAAAACCCACCATCATGGAGATAGAAAAGGTCTGTGGGATTTAGTAGTGACTGTAAATGAATGTGTACATACACACATAAAGGTGAGAACTGAGAAGAGGAATCGGGCTGGAGAAAGGGAATTCCAGACGGATGAGGCAGCACGCGCTGAAGGGCAACCCCAGCTGCATGGTCATGAGGATGGGACGGGGAGGAATGCATGAGTGGGCAGTAATGGGATGATGGACACGAGACTGGAGAGGCAGGGTGGAGGGGGGCCAAGAAGAGGTTTTGAAAAAAACAGGATGCTAAATATAAATAGGATTCAGACATTAACTGTGTCACGGTGACATAATTACCGCCGTTACATTGTTTTAGTCTGGAAGGACACAACCTTAGTCCTTAAGGTTTCAGGTTACAGGGACTGAGGGACAAAGTTAAAAGAAATAAATAGTATGAATGGAGGCAAGAAATGACAAAACCGTGAGCGGCGATGTAGATGGAGCAGGTTGCTAATGAATTAAGTAAATAAATCCAGCTCTATTTAGTTAGTTTTAAATTTAGAGTAATTTGGAAAAATTCCAAAATAAATTTTCAAGCTTTTTTTAAAGATAAAACTGAAGACATGGGTTTTTTGTTGGTAGATATTTTTTCAGATCTTCATATTCACTAATGTGTTTTCAACATACCTGCTAACTTAAATGCGTTATCTCAAAGTCCATTAATTCATTTTAAAAAACTGTCATTCAGATTCTGTAATGTGAATGTGTTTTAAATCCCTAGATGGGTTTATTAGGACAAATTACATTTCAGATCTTGGACAATCATTGTCTCATATTTATTGGCTGGAGAAAAAAAAATAGTGTTGAAATAGCAGATTACTGCTGATTGAAAAATGTACCAATCTAATTTTCAGGTGGTAAAAACGTACTCATAATTGAATTTAAACCTAGTTTAGGCTCTTACCAGGTTACTGACTTTTTCATCCACACAGAAAATTGTGCAAGTAATGAAATCACTTATCTCTAATATTTTGTAATTACAGCCTGCATTCTCCTTGAAATCTTTTTTTTTTTTTTTCCTGGACCAAATTCACAGGTGTCTTACACTTCTCTGCTTGCTCTCTGCAGCTGGCATGATTTTTTTAAAAACTTTTCCTTTTAACTGGTGGTACTGCAGGCAATTTTCTAAATCCTCAGCAGCTGGAAGGCTGCTTTATACCAGAGCGAAGTGGCCTCTGGAGGGGTGGGCTGGCTCTGCTGGATGACCTGCTCCCGTGGGGAGGCAGGAGGTTGCAAGGGGGTGAGTGAGCTCAGTTACGGCAGCTGCAGGATGCAGACCATCGTTGAGGAGGAAGGGAGATCTCCCACAGCCTCCTCCCCACATGGGCTGCGGGATTGGGAGCAGGAGTGGTGCTGGTGGTGTTCCCAAGCTGCAGAGGTCAGGTTAGTAATGTGCTGTCTGTGGGAAGACTTGGAAATGGTTTTCGGCAGCGTACTGAGTCTCTCTGGGCTGTGGTAGGTGTCCGCAGAGCACTCATTTGACGAAGCGGCCAATGCACCACGGTGTGGGGCTAGCCTCGTTCAGGCAACTGCCTGCTAAAACCGATGCCCTAGATCTTGGGGGCTGGGGAATTACCACTTTTCTTTGAACTGAGGCTGCAGATATGCTTGCATCTCTTGTGAGTGGTCAGTGCATGCTACCTGTGAGCTTCCAGCTTCTGATGGTCTGTTCCCGCCGCCTATCCCCTCAGTCTGGTGAGTAACGGAGAAAGTCAGGAGGGTGGTGGGGTTTTGCATCAGCTGGTGGCACGTTTGGTAGCTGCAGTGCTGTGTCTCTGTACGGGAGAGCAGCTCCTGAGCTGGGGAGCACCCTGGGAGCCATGCCTGCCCCAAGGCGGCTGGGCTGCTGCGGTGCTTCCCCTCTCTGTGAGGCAGCAGATCCTGTGCGGGCAGGATCAGAATGAAACATCAGTGCTATATTGCCGGGTTCTTTGGGCAATTAAAAATGCAATCAAAATATTGATATATTGATCGACTTGGTGAATGCTGCTGGGAAGCTAAACAAAAGGTGATAAGAAATTACACCTGGGACTGCAGCACTGGGTCATGGTATGAGGATTGCTCTTGGTCTTGCTGTGCAGCCATGCCGAGCTGTATTGTAATTCTCTACTCTCTCTTATGTGCACATTGTATTTTGATTGGGAGCTTAAGATAGAGAATGTGTGGGATTTTTTTTTTATACGCTCCTAGATAGAAAAACAAAATTGAATGTGACATAATATAGCACTGGGTTCACTGGGGGCCTCAGGCTCTACTGTATTACAAATAATACTTAAAAGTCAGTGTATTTTGGTAGCCTGACAAAAAACTTGATTATTCTGTACCAGCCTTTCCACTGACAGAATTTTTAACTTGTAGTTTTGGTTTAGAGGTTTTCTGTTAACCTGACAAACTGATAAGAGATAAGCAGACTCGATTATTTGCACCAGGCCTGCTCTTCATGTAACAAAGATACTTTCATCTGTCCATTTAAAACTTTCCCAAATCGCTTCAGGTTTTTTGGACTCTGACTAAATAACCAGCACAACTATGGAAGTTATATCTTGTCTTTGATGGGGGAGGTTATTATTTTTTGCTTTGTTATTTATCCCATTCTGTTTTAATCCCACTGCTACTGCACCTCCCAGCTGTGTGAGGGCAGAGTCAAAATGGAGGGAAATCAGGTGAGGGGCTGTGTCCTGTGAGAGGACTATGAGAAGATCATTGCTATTGACCTCACAGAAGAAGTGAGTTGTTTTTTGGTGGTGTTTTTTTTTTAATTGCTACGAGGGGTCTCTACTGGATGTCCATGAAAGTGCTCTTTCCCCCACTCCTGGGTATCTGCAGCTCAGCGTGGTCAGTTCTCCATGTTACTCACCAGTAGTGGGGTGCCCTCACCTGCTGCCGTGCCTCTGCAGTGCTGGGCAGCCCTGTGCCCTGTTGCTGTTTTATTGCCTTTTTTTCTGAGAGTGACTTGGTTAATACAAGGTTACTTACAGCCTTTATAAGCTGATGTGCTGTTGTTGCTGTCTGATCTCTCATTTTATTTCTGCTGCCTTAAGGTATGTATTTAAGCAGCAAAAGGGTGGTATGGCTTATAGCACATGGGTGCATCCCTGTGCTAGCTCAGTTTAGCTGCTGCGGATAACACAAGTAGCAAATATGCAGGGACATGGGAGTATAAGGCTGGCACCTAGGACGCAAGTGTCCCAGGATGCTGGGGTACGTGTCCTGGCTGCCAGCCCTGGCTGCTGCATCCTCACCGCTGCTGGCAATCCTGCAGCGTCATTCCAGCTCTCGCCTCACTGTATAGACATGCTGCAAGTGTTGGTCTGGCACTCTTTTAAAACCACAATAAACCTCTACCGATCCTTTTCCTCGTGTAGATGTGACCGCTCTCCTTGCTTATCTCTGCCTCCGTTTTCTTTTCACTCCTTTGCACCTGTGTACAGCCACCAACAAGCTGCTGCCCTCTTTCCCCACACCTGTGATGATACTCCTTTTGCATTTTGATTAAATACACTCATTGGTGCCAAAATAGTGATCTCTACTGATCAACTGGCCCTCGCTTTTTCTTTCTGACTTTCTTTGCTTAGGCTACTTTGTGCGCTCATGGCGCTCAGCTCAATTATTGTGCGTGCCTTGCTATGAAGAGCCTGTGCCATGGCTGAATCTACTGCGGGGCTCTGGTGCTAGAGCAAAAAGAGTCTGGGCCTGGTTTCATTTAGAGTAGGTCGTTGCAAACTGAGCTGCCTGGGGAGTGCACCTCTAATCACCTCTAGTGACTGCAAATTCTTTTTCAAGTCACAGTCCTTACTGAAGCCACTGTTGTGTTGCCGGTTTGCAAAACAACCTTGACTTCTCTTTCCTTCTTTCAGGAAGCATCACTTCTTTCAGTGATGCCAGTTTGGAGGTGCTATTTGATTGCATCTTGTGTTTTTTGATTCATGTACTCTTTGCATGCGTCCTCATGCAAAGATGTGAATCAAAAACACATGGAAATGCATCTCAATACATTGCTCCCATTGCTTAGTCTGTTTGTTATCATCTCTGTTTAGCATCTCTTCTACAGTATCACTTCTTCTGTCACTGAGGCAGCTGTAACTTTTATCTGTTTTATCTGGTTTTTTTTAGTCTGTACCCTAACATGTTTAAAGAAGGGAGATTGAAAACCCAGAAAAAGCTGCTGAAGTGGAGATGGATGAGAATGTCTACTCTGTATGTCCAGCACTTAAAATGGAAGCAAATAGAAATAAGCTCTTTGGGATGTTATCTGCCTCTCTTTGTATTTCTAACTCAGTGCTGAGGCACCTGATGTGGCATACTTTGAAATGTGAGAATATGTAAGTGTCTGTAAATCACTGTGGCTTGACATATGAGACTACTCATGTCTTTTGGTTTGTAAATATGATTTATATTATGTTGCAAAGGATCTGAAAAGGCCTCCCTAAGCCAAAAATGAACAAACTGTTGGCATCTGCAGTTTTTTGGCTCATCACTGCACTTAATAATACTCACAGTTTGGAATATTATGTGTTAATGGTTTCACGTGTATGAAATGCCAGTAAACTTGCTCTGCTGCTAGTGTAAAAGACCTCAACATTGGGAAGTTAATTAATGTGCTTTTTTTGTTGTCTGAAGAATGGTACTGTTTCTCATGGGTGTAAATTCATGATCTGTTTGTTTCCCTACAACTTGTGATCCATGCAATAAATTGCGGCTGGCTCATAACAGACAGCAGAGCGAGTGAGTCAGCCCATCAAAGTGCTCTCTGCGAGTCCGTCTTGTGAAGGCTGACGTGCCGGTGCAGTTACTGCCGAGTCTTGCTGTAGACAGTCTTGAGCTGGAATCGTGAATAACACTTGCCTCTTGACACAGTTTATTATAATGGGCTTGAATGTGCGTGAAGCCTATTTGGAGTTCTAAATCAACGCAAATACTTCTAAAGGCAAGTTGGCTAGAACCACTGTTATGGCGCATGATATGCCTTATGTCTGGGTGAGTGTTTAGTCCTGTCCTCCTGGCTGGAGGTCAGTTCTTAAAACAGCAAAAGTTTTCTCTCGCTGCAGTATTTTTAGAACTGGTAGTGGAAAAATCATGTGTAAATGCACAGGAGTACTTTGGGGACTATTGGCATATATAACTTGTAGTATCTTATTGCTTCAGCCTCTATTTCCAGAAGTACGTCCCTCATTCGGGCAGCTTCTCTGGGGTGAGTGCAGTTTTGGGCCACTTGGCTTGTGCAGCAAGGTGAGAGCGAGCCATGTCTGCTGTGGCTCCTTGGTAATGCTTTTGGGCTTTTCTCTGAGTGATGGACCACATGGAAGTAATACAGACCACAGGACCTTGTTGCTGCTGTCCAAGAGTGGCGAAAAAACAAGCAGGTATTACTAGACAGGGTTGAAAAAGTGATTAAGGTGCCTGAGTATGTACTTCTGCATATGATAGGATTTCCAGAAACACCCACTGTTTCAGATGCACAAACAAGTTACAGTTCATCGGCTATTTATGGTAATTGTATGTGCATTATTAGCCCCTGGCAAAAGCAGGTCACTTGAGTTAAAGAGCATGCATGTGCAGTTACCGTATTCGTCAGCTGATTCACGGTAACTTGTTATCACGCAGTATTTTATTGGGGTTTTTTTCGGTCTTTCCCAACTTTCAGCAGAAGTGGTGGTATTTTAAAATTGCAGGCTCTGCATCTGTAGACACCTGTAAGCCTTTGAAAACTTGGCCCAAAGTGAGTGCTGCACCGGGTGGCTTCCCCGCTGCGGGGACAGGCAGCCTCCTGTGCTGGGAGCTGCAGCTGTGTCCGCCGTGCCGGGCACCGCCTCCGTCCCACCAAAATTATTTCTAGCAGAAAAGTCCGTAACACTGCAAACAAAGTGAAAACTTCAGCTAAACTAGATTTGATTACTGCGTCTATTTTTGGACTATTGGAAATGGTACTCAGACATCAAAATGCTCACTTGTGACGTTGAGCTGCTGCATTCCCATGGATGGGGTCTGTGTCTGTTGCAGGGGTGGGAGAACAGGACATGGCCTGCTTCACTCTGGGAAACCGTCTGGGATGAGGCCAGCTTTCGTGTGTGTGTGTTTCTGGATTAAAAGCCTCCTTTATCATTTTCTTTTGGAAAATAGAGCAGCCTTTCATGTTCGTGTCTGAAGAAATATCTCTTGAGTGGTTCAGGACGTCTAATTCGGAGCTTCTGGGTGCTTTCTGTTTTATACGTGGTGCTTTAAACACAACTTCAAAAACAGTGGGAAAAGTAGCTACAGTGAAAGTAAGTTAAACATTATTTGCAGTACTAAGGTGCTTTTTTTTCTTTAATTTGAGTTTGGGTCATTGCTTTAAGTCGATGTTACAATGCCAAAGGTAAGGCCTGAGGGCTTTGTGGTTGTTGTTCAGCGCGGCTGGTGTGGGGCTGCAGGGGGGGATCCAGGGCTGCCACTGGACCTGGTTCAGTGTGGGGACCTGGGGCTGCTGCAAAGGGGCTGGGAAGTGAGGATCAGCACATACCAGTTGCTGCGCTTGTGCAAAGCTGTGCAGGTACACCTCAGTTTGGAGATGCTGAACCCAGCATTTTCTGTGTCTCTCGACTACCCCACCAGATCTGTCCTGTAGCTGAGAGCTCTCAGGGTCCCCTGAAGAGCCACCCTGCGCTGCCTCAGTGTTTTGCTGCCCGGAGGGAAACTTTGCAGGGGTCATAGGCAAGCAGTGTTATCCTTTTTGCTTCCTTCTCCAGGTTCCCTGCACCACAGTCCTCGTGGCGTGGGTTGGCTGAAATCTCTGAAAGACCCTGTCTTTCTACTGAGGGTAGTTAATTCTGTTCCCGATTCATTAATTTCAAAAAAGTTATGTGAAAGCTTGAGTAACATGCAAAGTCCCTGTCTCTGTGTCTCTCTACCATCCTTAGGGGGACTTCAGTGGAAGTACAGGCAAGAAATGTGGCATGAGGGACAAAGGTATGTTACTACAGTTGTGTAATAAAAATGCATTATTGTGCATACAGGGTGTGGAAACGTGTTGCATAGGGATATTTATATAGTGCTCAGGTCGAGAGCCAGGTGTTGCATTATGCTTTTGCGCCATGTAGGAGGGACGTCACCAAGGACGATGAGTCTGAGCATGGCTTCCTCGCTGCAGGAGCTGTGCTCGGTTCTGCCCCACAGCTGGAAGGGCAGTCAAGTGCTGGTAAGGGCTAGCACCCAGTGCCAGCTGGAGTTGGAGAACTTCTGCATTTGTTCAGTATCACCAAGGGAGTTAAAAACCCCATCAATTGAAACTTTTAGTTGAAAATTCAGCATTGATTTTTTTTTTTTTTTTTTTTACTTGCCAGGCCATCAGCAGTCTTCATCAAAGCCAAAACAAAGAGGAGGATTAAAAATAAAATAAAAAATTATGTAATTGCATTTCTTTCTCTGTTGAAAGTTGTTTTGTTGTGACATCTCTGAAAGCATTGGTATTTTATACCAGCTTTGTTTGGTTGGACAGAAAGCTATAAAATAGGATTTGCTAGAGGAATAGATTGGTTTATTAGAAATATTATAATGATACCGTGCTAAAAGCAGTTTGTATTCAGATCAGTATTTGTTACCTATATAATGAACATGACTAACGTCATAAGTGATCTAAGCGAGCTTCCTGAAGTGTAACAGTAAATAATAACTAAAAATACTCGATATCCATGTGGCTACCACTTGGTCTGACAACTCGCCACCGAAACGGTGAACTCGCTCTGCAGCCTCTCAGCTGGGAAGAAGTCCTGGCAAGCAGCAGCCCTCTGTACCTCTGCATGCTTGGGTGTGTTTGAGTAGTTGGGGCAATGCTTTTCTCAAGGGTTTGCCTTCTGTAGAGGTGAGTGCTGTCAGCAAAAGGCTATGGAGAGGGGTGGCTATGAACTTGCTTTTTCCTTCCTTGTACTGAAGGAAAACCTGGAAGGTTTGTGCTCCTGAAGGGGCAGCTGGGTGGGGGTTTTTTGGTTTGGTTTTCAGTTTTTGTTGGGTGGTTTTGTGTTGTTGTTTGGGTTTTTTTTTGTCTGAGAGAGGACAGTTCTGTATTAATCCCAAATTAAAAAGGGGAAGAAAAGGTCTTCTTTACAAACAAATGTTTACTCCACAGCTTATCTCAAATCTGTGCTGGGTCATTTATTAATTAATCACTGTTAGTTTTTGCATCTTTAGAGAATTTTTACTCTTTGGACTTGTTACTCGTGTATTTATTCTCTTTCAGTTATTGATGCCCACGTTCTTGTTACATATTTAAATTAGTTTGATTCTGTTTCTGAGGTCTTGCCTTTGCATATCCCAGTCCATTTGGCAGTTTCACTTTGCAAATTAATGGAAGGCACGGATAACGGGATCTTAAAAGGCCCAGCAGCCCATGAAAGAGTGGATTTTGTAACATCCTTCAAAAGGTAGTAAGAAGTGGTCTTCATCAGGTCGCCATTAATTTCTTGACTTATTCTCCTTCAAAAATAATTGCCTAGGCAAAATGTGAAACAAGGAAAAAAGGTCGAAAATCAGCACTTTCAGTTTTTTGTGACAGTCATTTGGGAATTAATCCCCGACCCAAGTGCATCTGGAAAATTGTGTGGCAATACGTGGTATAGGCAGTACAAATATTATGAAAATACCTTTAAAGCATTGATGTTTTTATTGTGTATATACTGTCTTCATCTACATTATAGAAACAGCTCATCAGAAGGGACCAAATCAAGAAATGCCATGTGGCAAATGAACAGCAGGATTATGGTGATAAAAAGAGGGATGTGGAGACACCTGGCTTTGGACATTATTGGCTTGTTGGGGTTTTTTGATTTTTAAGGGATAGTCCATGTTAGAAGCTGTTACCTAGTTAGAAGGAGGGATTCTGTTGCTGCAATTGCTTAAATTTAGTTGTGTTTTCTTGTCTCCCTTCTCAGTCTAAATAAGACATCTGTTCATTTTGTGTTAGTAAAATAATATTTTGGTAGCAGAATGTGTCCTTCTGGCTATGTCCTAATTTGTAGGGGCTAGTTTGCAGCCAACCTCTGGCTAAAGGATGTTTACAGAGGACGTTGTAAGGCCTGAATACGGTGAATTTGGGTCATACCTGAGTTGTAAATTTTTTTTTTTTAAACTGATACAGTTTCTAATAGGGTTTGTATGTCCAGAGTATCTAGAGCTGCATATTTAAAGAATTTTGTTCTTATCCGTTCTGTTTTTGTAAAATACTCTTGTATGGATGTCCTTGTAGATGCATCAACTGTTGCTATGCATTTAACTTTGCAAGTGGAATGGCGTCTTTTTGATAACTATGTTCAACAGTATCCCATTATTTGTTTTTTTCCCCCTTTCTAGAACTACAATAAAGTGGATTTTTTTGCTGCTGTTGAAATCTATGCCTAAATATTACTTGAACTTTTTTCAGGTCTGGTAATTTGGATTAAGATTATAGGCATCCAGCAGGCTGACTGCAGAACTCTCTCTCTCTGGTTGCTTTGAGACTTTGAGAAACAGAAAGGGTTTTTTTTATATAAGGTCTGTAGGAGTTGGTAATTTCTTATTTGATAGAGCAACTGATAGAATTTGAAATCAGAGTAGATCTAAAATCCCTTCTGTCCAGTATGTGGAATTTCCCACATGCATCCTTAGTGTTTTAGTTATACTCTAAGAGTGTATCAGAAAAGTGTTTTGTTGAAATAGTAATGTCAATAGGTTTCTATAGCACCTGTGTGTTTGGCGAAAGTCTGTGAAATTGTAATTATTTTTGGCATTTAATTTACTTTCACTTCCACCTTGAAATAAAACTGTGAAGAGGTTGAGTAGGCTTCACTGTATACTGTTCACTGTGTAGGAAAAAAATAATTAAGCTGATATCTTTTACCTCTGGCAGTAGTTTTCAAGATGACTTAAGAGTACTTAGAACTCCTTTTCCGAGATATCTTTTAGTGTTGGAAAAATGTTATAGACAGTATTGTGTTAACTGTTAGTGGTATACCTAGAATGCATGTTTTATATGTATTAAAAACAATCTGTTATTTCCAGAGATCTTTAACTTCAAAAATATGCGTAATGAGGAAGCATAATAAAATAAAAGTCTGAGGAGGTTGTATTTTAGCGGGGGTTCCATTATACTGCTTAGACACTCTGACAATGTATAATTTGCTACTATTTATGTTGGTATTTAGTCACACTCTTGGAACTCAAAAAATGCAGGAGAAAGACAGACATATACTTATCCACCAGGTAACAAGCATACAGTTGGGAAACCGGAATATTCAAGCAGTTGCAGAGGGTCTCATTGACTTTAACACCCATGCAGTAATTTGGTATACGGGCTCCTCAAGCTTCTTTGGAATTCTGCAGTGCAATTTCTGCCTTTTTTCTGACTGGTTTTTCAGTTTGTCTTGGCTTCTTTCCTATTAGTTTTGGTTTTGAGTGTTTAATCTTCTTGCTTAAAAGTCACCGTTTTGCCACTTGAAAATCACAAGTTAGTTGGAATCCAGAAGTCCCTTTGGGGCTTTGTTTAGTCTCCAAACCCTCTCTTCCAAGCTGTTAGGTTTGGCATTTTTTTTATTGAAGAGGAGAGCAGGAAAGGTTTACAGCTAAATGAAGAAATTGTGTGTCTCTGCTTCCAAACAAAGCAGGGAAGGGAGGGAGATCTTGCCAATCCTTGCAAAAGCAAGACTTCAGGATGGTGCCTGTCACTGTATCAAACACTAAACTGTAAGCAACCTTTATCTTTCAGGAAAGTTACTTAGCTTCTCAGTTAAGTACATGTGGAAACAGTGCAAGACAAGATGCACAAAGATAGAAGCTGCTGGTTTGTTTTTTTTTTATTCTGATGAGTTGATTGGATATTTAATATTTAATTCAGTCAATATTTTCTTTTGAGGTATGTTTAGAGGATATCGTGAAAATAAGAATGGCAATTACATGTGGTTGCAGAGGCAAAAGGGAATTGTTCTCATCTTTTGTTTTATTTTCAGCTTTTTTTTGTAAATTGAGTTTTCTAGACAAAAGCTTAGCTACTGCACAGGGCCTCAAAATGCTAGGGATATATACAGAAAACCCACAAAAGCAAAGAGAAAGCTGCTGAAGCCATGCTCCAGTGGGTTACGATCTATGCCAGTGCGTGAGAAGCAACTTTTTGTAAGCTTGTTGAAGGAAAGCAAAACGTGCTTTAATTTTACTCTGAATTTTTTCCACCTTCCAGACACTGGATTTTTACTATGCTTGTAAAAGAAGACATTTCTGTAATCAAATTTTTTTCCTCACATGGGTGCTTAGAGGCTGGTGAAGCTGCTCTGGGCTGAGTCAGACTCCCATGGTGTCAATAAGCAGCTCTGTAGGGGCCCGGTTGAAGCAGACCACCTCGGAGCTGGTCTCTATTACAGCTGCGTTTTCAGGCTTGCCCATCACCTCTCAGTCTGCCTCCCAGTCTGCTTTAGTGTTTGCTAATGCTTTTTCCCCCCCCCCTCTTCCTAGTTTCTTATTCAAGATGTTGTGCGGAACTGAGTCAAGTTCCGTGCAGAAGTAGCATATCTCATCAATGCTTGTCTTTGCAGCTAAAAACAAGTCAAAAACTAAAGTTCTGTCAAAAAAAATTAATTAGTTTGACAGGACTTACTTCCATGAGCTTGTTTGATATTAATTGCTTTAATTACTTGATGCTTAATAATTAAAGTCTTTCTTAATAAAATCCTAACTCAAACTTTTCATTATTTTGGATGGGCTCAGTATCCAGATGACAGGCTATCATAAAGTTAATCTCCCCAATTACTCATTTTAAGTATTGCAGCAACCATAGTTTTCTTCCAGGCTTTTGGTGCTCTAGGACTTCTGCTTCCTGGTGCTCTAGGACTTTCTGAAAAGGAGTGGTAATAACTCAGATAAATCTTTTGGGTGTTTTTTGTTACTTTGGATACAAGTTATTTGGACCTAGTGATCTCAAAGAGTTAAATGTTAATAGCTGTTGTCTAACATTGTTTAACTCTTCAGATACAGAACAAAAATATCTGTTGCATGTCTCTGCTTTTTTTTTTTACTTTTTTTTCTCCCCCGCCACTATCAGCAGCAGTTCTACAATTTTAGTATGGCTATTGGTGTCTCTTTTTGCTTGTTCCAGTAAAGTTAAACGAGCCTTTTTGTTTTGTTCGTGGTAATGATGATTTGTACTTTGCCTTTCTTATCTTTTAACACTTCTAATTAATAAAACTTTCTGTTGGCTTCCATTTTTTTCACATATATACCAGGGTGAGAAGTGTAGTTGGGAGCTGCTTTTCCTGCTACACTTAACTAAGTTGTTTTTCTTGCTAATTCTTAAAAGTTCTGAGTTACCATTTGCATCTCTAATTATTTCTTCAGTAGCTTTGTCTCAGAACTGCTCTGAGTTTTACAGAACTGCATCTTGTAAAGCACTGTGTATGGATTACAGGATTGGACTTGAGTTTGCTTGCTCATACGCGACTGCTAATTATTATACTGTGAGAATTGGTGTCTTAACCAGGGTGGGGCCTGCAATAAACTTTCTGCATATTGAGCATTATGTTTATTGAGTTAGAAAATGGGTGCCCAAATATACAGGGATGTCAAGTAGTGCTATTGCTCATAGCACTTAAATTCCAATTAACAAATTGCTGTGTAAAAAGTTAAAGCAGTGGCTTGGCCTTTTCTCCGTAACATACAATAACTTGGATCTGAAGGAGATGGTCATGCTGGACTGTTACTGTGTACTTTGGGAAGGATAGGGGTGCAGGGTGTTCAACCTTTATCAAATACAACTAATGTTTGTCTCGATTGCTTAGATTGAGATAAGCAATGAAGTCCTATAAAGGCCCCATACTGTCTGCTGCTTTTCTGTGCATCATCTCCTAGGCAATCTCCAGACATTCATCCTTGCCATTCCAGTTGTGCTGTCCCTTACAATGCATAAGGACTTCCCAGCAGCTTTCCCTGTGCCCTTTTCCACGTTAAGAATTAGGCCTTTGGGTTGAGAGCAAGGAGACAACGCTGAAGGGAAGATGGGGATTCAGACCTAGGGTGATGGGAGCTGATCATCATCTGGCCGGGAAGGACTTTCGGTTGTTTTATCTTGCTTTTTTCTACAAGCTGTATTTGGATGCATTTTCCATTGAAAAAATATTTCTGGTGTTTTTTTTCTTTTTCATGAGCTTACAGGTAGTTTTCTTTATTTATAATGAGCAGTAAATCCATGGAAAATATTTTTAGAAATTATTGTTTATTTGTGTGTGGAAAGAGATGCTTAAAACAATCCATATAGCGCTCAACACATTAAAAGTTTTATACCGCAAGCAAAGCAAACCTTGGAAATAGGCCAAAAATGTATTGACTTATTTTATTTTAATTTTATTTTTTGATGAGGTTTACCTAATGGAGGAGTTAATTCCACAGAGGTATAGAAATGATTTTCCTGTATGTGCTGGGTACCATTCTTAGCAGAGTGAGACCGTGGTCCAGATTTTGACAAACCCTTGCAAGCTGCTGCAATTCTGCCACTAAAACTATGGCAGAAACCTAAGAGGATGCTGCAAAGCAAAAGCTGACATTTGTACAACGTCCTGCTTCATCATCCATTATTTGCAAGGTCTCCCTTCTGAAATCTGAAACAGGTTTTTACATATAAAATACCTGCTTGATTTAAAAGACAGTAGCTGGTGCTTTACCACTGGAGCTGAAGGGCTTTTCAAGGACCAGGTGTTTTGAGGACAGGGTTGGAGCACTGGGGAAAGCTAAGTGAATGGTGCTGTAAGACTCTGGAAATGTCTGTTGCAACTTTGGTTTATTCTAATCTTAAATATATTAAAAGGGTAGAGAATATATTAATATATTGTTGATAGTGTGGACTTGTTTCCTGTAACTGACTGGTATTGGAGCTATGTAACAACCCTTCTAAGTCCAAGCGTGTGCAGAAAATACATAGTGGGCAGCTATTACCCCTGCAATTTCAGGGTAGTGTTTTGGGATATGCCTGGATCTGCTAAACATGCATCTCTGAAGCATATTTGCTGGCACAGCGACACTTAAAACTTGTGCTGCTTAAAGATTTTTATAGCTCTGAATAGAGCATCACTGCTGTCCTGTGCCTTCTCAACTTCCCAAGGCTTTTGTAGATCTCCTATCTCATGCAGCCACTGCTCAACTCTGACTTTGTTTTTCTGTGTGTGACTGACTGATGTCAGTCAATAGGCAAAATATCTTGTGAATTGTATTTCTCATAAATATGTAAATGAACATCCACAGTAAATGTTCAAGGCTGCTCATATTGTGCAGCAGGGAATAGTTTACGTTGAGGCAGTAGGAATTTTTGTCTAGGTCACAACAGGAGGGTTAGACTAAGTTATTTACAGTATATTCCAAAATAATAATTCTCTCTCATTTAATGGTTCATCTCCTTAAATGCTTTTACATTTTTTTGAGAGCCTCTTTCTCATCGTTCTGATCTTTTCTGCAGCAAGTTCTCCTTAAGCCATTTAAGTATATGGAAGTGACCTATATTTCTCTCCATTCCCAAATTTAATGGCTGAAAAAAGCAAATGGAAAGATGCAATCTATTTTTTCTTTTTTTCTTTCCTTTTTTTTTTTAATAAATAAATAGCTGAATACTGGAATGCTTACTGTATGGAATACCATCTTCAAATGAATTCTCCAAACTAAAACTATCTTGCAAAGGCTTACATATTTTATTTTAAAAAAAAAAAAAGCACACATTCAGACGTACTTTTTCTGTTGCTGCCATCACCTAAGGTGACCTGTCAGCATTGTGACTCGGAGCTCAATGGGGATGCAACTTGCAGATTTTTGAGGAAAGATGTAATTTAATGTGAAGAGCAAGGATTCTTGCTCTTTCAAACCAGAGCTTTTGCATTTTAAATTCACAGGGCTGTTCTTTCCTGCACCACAAAGAGCTGAAGGTGAGGCTGTTTCCCCACTTAGCCCATGATGCCAGGGTGAGGTGCTTTTTGGTGGCATTGGCTGCCTGCCCCAGTGGCAGAGCCACAGGGCTGGGACATGCTCTCCTCTGCCGAGTGGAAGGAGCGCGTTGCAGGAGGCAGGTGTGCACGAGCACCTCTTCTTTCCTAATTTAATGAAACACTTCCCAGATTTCCACCTCTGCTGTGTGGAATTAAGGTTTTGCGAAACCGATGGGCAATAGAAGATTTCGGTATTAAGGAGTCTGTGATGGGTATGCTTCTGGTGAAGAAGGCAATGCAAGCTCAAGCTGCAGATCGCCCTCTGTGTGTTCAAAATGCTTTGGTCTTAGGCTCTAGGCTACCTTTAATACTTAAGGGTTTTTTTCAGACTCACTCTTACTTTATAAATACGTGTAAATATTGTGAAAATTGAATAGAGTTCTGCTTTAAAAATGTCCGTAAACCTGATGTGATATTAGTTGTTTCTTTCATTTGACTGCCTCTCGCTTCAGCTAGTTGGGAGATGTTTTATCTTGCTGCAATCTGATTCTCAAGTCTTGGTGCTTCTTCATCAGGAATACAAATTCTTCAGATGAGCCTTGTCCCAAGTCACGTCTGGGCAGCCCTCTGGTCTTCACATTATGCTGACCGAGACCCACTGTGCAACCCTGTTGACTTCAATATAGATGCATTTGAGCAGGTATCTGGGACCAGATTAACAGGTTTCTTGATGTGAAAAAACAGTATTTAATCTGTCGCAGAGTGGTGTGGGCCTGCAAGAATAAAAGATAAGATGTTTCTTGGGTTAATTTTTTCTTAATCTGCTGGTGAGGGGTGCTATTTGTGGTGCCCACAGGAAGCCAAGTTGTTGGGTTCAAGGTGGTTTTTTCCTAAATGAGACTTTTGAGACTTTTGAGACTGTACTACAGTTGATGTATATGTGCTTATTTAATGCATATAGATGTGCTTTATTTTGAGGAGGTGTTAGTTTTAAATTAAAGATTAGCAGTTAAATATTCCTTCTACAGCAGCAAATATGCACTGGCTGTGAGTTTTACTTGCTGATGCTCTAACACCAACCGATCTCAGCCATGCAGTAGAGGATTTTAACCCGCTGTAGCTTGCAGGAGCTGCTGGCAGGCTAAGGAAGAAAAGGTTATTGGTGGGACATCAGCTTTTGTGAAAAGCTTGTGGACTCTTACTTAGAGGTCTGTCACTAATAGGTTAATATTTGTATATTGATCCCATTTACCGAAGAGTTGTTTACAAACCGAGGATCTGCCTATGGGTGTGATAGACATGACTGCAAGCTGATGATTGTTTTGAGCAAGGCTGTGCAAAATGCCGGTTGTTCAGCATCAAGAGCTGTAGCACGTACATGAAGCATTTTTCATCGAAACAACTTCCTCTGTGTGACAGTGCCTTACTTCTCAGAAACATCACTGTGGCATCTTGGGGAACCAGGAGAAAATTAGAAGGAGATAGTACAGTGCAAATGTTTAGATATTTACATATAGATATTTAGTATAGATCATATTTTAGATATTAGAGAAGGGGAGACCTGGTGAGACTTTGCTAAGTTGTTTGCAAGTCCAACAAGGAGGCCTTCCTTGGGGAAAACTAACTTGAAGCTTTTATAGGACCTTTCTGCTGTAAATTATGCTTGAGATAGCCAGGCATAATTTCCTACTTAGCTGGATAGAAAAATAATAGTGTCCATTTAAATGAATGATTACAAGAACCGTTTCTGCTGCTGGTGATATAAAACTATGTTGTTTTGAATGGAGGATTCGCCACAACACCTCCAATAATGAGGATTCCACCGTACGCAGAAAGGGGTTTGGTATATACTTCCATTTCTTTTTAGCACTGTGAAATAAGCTCATTTCTAGCAAGTTTCTTAATGCTGTCTTTGAAAAACTGAGTAATAATGAAAGTTGAGCAAAAAATTTTTTCTCTGCATAAATATGTTCTGTAATTTACATAGGATCAGTTTTATGAATATTAAATTAACATTAAATATGGTCCTGTAATATGCTTTCTTCAAGCATGAGGACTGTAGAAATAGCATTCATTTGGCTTTATTCATCTTGTGGATAGAAATGAAGCAAATAACAAATTAGGAGTAGTTTTTTTTCTTTTTTTAAAATAAAGAAAATTAGTTTATGCATACAGCTTAAGCCAGAAAAAGCTGTTGCCTCTGTGATGTTAGCAGATTAAAGTGAAATAACTGAGATGGTATTCTAACATTTAAACAAGGCTATGAGCGCAGGGGAAGTCAACCTTCTGAAGGGAGATGGTGAGCTCAAAGCCTGAGCTGCCAGCAGAAGGCATTGAGGAGCCCCACGGTAGATGTTCCCATCCCGGCCACTGAGTTTCAGCCCGCTGACCCCACTGCTGTGCAGCACTGAACTCAACACCACGTGCTTAACAAAAGCACAATTTCTTTAGCTGAGGCATCTTCCAAATGAGACCGTATGGGGGTTTTTTTAGAGTATAATAAAAAATAGATATCTACAGCTTCCATTCCCAGCTTGCTTCTGTGGTTTATTAAGCAGCCTGTTAAAACTTTTCTCCTGATTCAGTCACAGACGCTTGTTTAAAAGGTCTTTAAGAGTCCTTTTAGTATGCACAGACTTTCTTAAGAAAAGCAAAGTGACCTATTTTTAAATTTTCTATTATCTTCAGTCCTCAAATCATTCTTTTCTGCACCTCTCTCACAAATGTATTCGCTTGTGGATGTTTGTGTTGTGTATTGCATGTTTTCACTCATTTCATAATTTAGTACTTCAAACAAACTAATCTAAAGATTACCATGGTCTGGTTTGCTCCAGCAGTTCCCAGTGAGCTCCTATTGGGTTCCTCTGGCCCATTTTAGCCACCCCAAATAAAGACAGCAGCAAAAAGGGGGGGGGGGAGAGAGAGAGAGAGAGAGAGAAGTTGTCCCATGGGCGGCACTCCTTTCTGGATGGATATCAAAAGGCATAATTTAAAAAGTCTTTGTTGAATGGGCTTACCAGTCCAGAGCACTGCAACATTAATGCTGTATCCTCTGCCAGTCTTTTAATTCATTGCTAATCAAATATCCAGAAAAATATTAGCAATTTGAGAGTAAGTACAGTGTGGTGCCAGGCCTAGACCTGAGTCCTGCAGAGCCAGATGCAGCGGCATGTGGTGATGCTCCTTCACCTGCAGCTGCTTGTGGAGATGGCAGCCTATTATTAGTCTGTTTTCTAACATGTACTTTCTCCGTTTTGTACATTGATAGTCTAAGTTAAAATATCTTGAAGAGAATACATTTTGCAGAAAACTTGAGTCCATATTTACGCATGAACTTTTGTCAGTTAAACTCAGCCTACATCAGTAATGGATTGCGTGCGTGCGTTTTGAGGCTTGTCTTCCAACAGCCTGAAAGCTTTGCATTGCATTTCTTTCTTTTTATTGGCTTTTCCCAAAACTTCTTTAAAAACTATATTCTTTGGGGCAGATCTCTTATTCAGCCAAACTCCTGAATACAGGCTTGTTACAGCCTACTCAGCTTACTAATCTAAATATGCATATCCCTAACAGACATAAATTAGGAGGATGCTTAAACAACCAATGGGCTGGAAATTATTAATCGCCCTCCCATGATGCAGGCCTCTCACTCTGGATCCAAGTAATCTGCTGCTTTCTGCTTGGCGTGCCTGTCCTCTGTGCGTAATTGTAACAAAGTTACCTAGCAATGGATCTGTTCTTTTGGGGTTTTTCTGGGCTCTCCAGTCTTGTTGTCAGTTTTGTTCATCAGCCACGTCATTTGGGGAAAATTGGCCAGCGTCTTTATTTTTCCTAAATGAATTTACTATACCTTTTTGTTCTGTTGTTTGTCACTTGGTATTCTTTATTTTTTGGTGTGGCCTCTCATTTGTTACCAAACTAGGATGGGCTTTTACCCAAAGTCTGGGGCATTATTTTGCAAAGTAGAGCTGTGGGTTAGAGTCCCTGTCCGGCTAATTCAGAGCCGGTTCCCCATCTCTCATGGCTTGACCATTGGCAACACAGACACTATGCTTGCTGCAGCAAGTCTTGCCAAATCTGAAGAGACTTATTAGGTTGGGCATGACCCTGCATTAAGCATTTGGTGTTCCCAGTTGGAGGTTTGGATGACAGAGAGGACTGAGCAGCTTGGCATTATCTGGGCATGGATAGCTGCAGAAATTTGAATGCTAAGGGGATATAATCACCAGAAGGCTTACTGGTACCTGTAAGGCCTGTTAACTGTCCCCTTAGTATTTTATTTTAGACAGGCAGCAACAAAGATGGCAGTTTAGCCAAGTATTGTCTCATGTGCGTGTGACCAGACAGTGGTGGTGGTTCTCTATAGACAATTGCTGGTTACTAGTGTGGTGGCTTAGTTGCTTAGTTTTTGCATTGGAAAGCAACCCATGCATTTAGAAACTCAGACGACTTGTTACAGGCCGTGGGAGGTCTAGAGCATGTCTTCAAATCTGGAGACTTCTGTTTCTATAGCATAATTCTTTTCATTTATGTGATAGCTGCTTAGTCGATGACATCCATTCTCTAACACAATTTTGTCGCAGATTCTTCTTGGTGCCCGCTGTGCTGCAAAGAGTTAGCCTGCAGATCTATCGACGTGCAAGATCGAGTACGCAACTGAGTCATGCACATATGTAAAACAGAAAATGAGGTTTCATGTAAAATGTTGTATGTGTCTCATAACCCATTTAGGAAGGATAGAACCTGTAGCTTTAGTATTTGGAAGATGTGAATTATCTCACCCTTTTTCAGTAGTGCTGTTTGTATCAAAACTTCTCTAAAGCAAGAATTTTCATTTAGTTTTCCCTTTTAGCCAAACTCCTGGCATTGGTGTATAAGCAATTGGGGAAGGGGTGGGGAGGATGTTAACAGTTTCGGCAGCTTTGCTTTGTGTGTCACTACAGTAGTTTGTTGTACTATAGCTGTTACCTTCAGTATGGTGTCCTTCTGGATAGTCAACTTAATCTTCAGCGGGAAAATTTAGTGATACCCGAGATGCAACCACAAAATGCATGCGTACTCCTTTTGGTGCAAAGCAGTTGACTATGGATTTTGGTCAAGAAAAAACAACAGACCTTACTCCTTCCCTTGGTCTGTGAAATATGAGTGGTTGCATTTGTACTGCTCCTTTCCATGCCTAAACTTCAAGAAGTTATTTAATATGCTCTGTTGCAGTTTTCCTTTTTAATTTTAAAAAGGAAACATTTTAATCACTTCCATACATGTGCTAACTTGAAAGGGTAGAATTATTGCATCATCATTTTATAGCACTTGGCAGAGATACTATTCTTGCTAATTTTATCCCAAATCATACCAACTTAAAGCACTTTTCATGCAATCTTGATTTTTTTTCAGTACTTTTATACTTAACGCACAATTTATATGCTCTCTGTAAAGATTCAGAAGTCTAAATGACCTTGTCCCTGTTTGGATGCCCTTCATTTTATCTAGTACAGATTGTCAAATGTAATGTGGTGGCTCTTATGATAGAGTAGTCCCAAAAGTGATGGTTCTGTGAGAAAAATACATCAGGGTGACAGTGGTGTACGACAGAGAGAAGGAGCTGATTATAATATTTCATACTAAAAAATGCCAAATGGCCCCATTACAAATCTGGTTGTAAAAAAAATAGTTGGGGGAGGGGGAGCACGCCTCTCCAGGAATTGTTTTGTATTCATGAATTCAGTTTTGATTTGTCTTTTTTTTTTCTTTCCTGAATATTGCAGAAACTTTCCCAAGGAAACATAAATATTTGCTTTGAATAGTTCAGAAAGTAACTACTGGTTTGTAGAAAGTGAGGCATAACATTTTCCTTCTTGTCTGACTGTAGTAAAAACGCCCATGCTTTCAAGGTACAGGGGGAGTATATATAAAATCAGTCTCTGCTGTATGGATTTTTTTTTTTGTTTGCCTTGAAATTTACCATGAGCTGTTGTCCTTTCCCTTTCTTAGAAAGGAACTTCCTTAATGTCACTTATTTAAAACCAGCCATAAAGATGGAGCAGTCTGTATCCTGTGCTGTTTGGACTGTGTTGCACAGCCAGACCTGGCTGGTTTCTGTCTTTGCAACAAACGATGAAAATCCAAGGCTGAAGTTCACTAAGTTTGCTGCGCTGTGAAAGTTGCTTTCTCTCAAATGTATTCTTGCTTTCATTGCTTCTGAGTGAGGTAATGTAGCTTTTTATACACACTGAATCTATGAGTTTTCTTGGGTTTCATAGAGAAATTAATGACTTCAGGGAAGTTTTGCAGCATATTAGTGCTTCAACAGTATCTGTCTTTCTAGTCCGATGTTGTATTCCTGTTTAATTTTTGCAATGGTTTTATCTAATTTCAAGTATATTTTTAACATAAACATTTTATCATATGAAGAAGAAAACCCTGTGCCAAAGAGGAAGTGAGAATACTTTTGTCTGAAGCAAAAAGGTGTTTCCACTGATCAGGTTTCCATCCTGCATGGGAAACTAAAAAATGGTCATTTTGCCATTCTCATACTGCACCTCGTGTACTTCCATTGTTAAACTTCAATTGTTAATAGTGTTTAAGAGTGCTTGTAAACAAATCTCAGGTATGAGTTAATTTAGTCAGTCAAGCGGTAGAATCTTTTACTGCATCTTTTCCTGAGCATAACGTATATTGCTGCAAATCTCTTAAAAGACATATGAGCACAGCTATTTGTATGAACTAGAAAACCATCTGTTCAGAATTCACTGTCTGAAAACTTGTTTCCTGCAATGGTTTTTCATTCTGATTTCAGACCCTGGTATATTATATATTTGCATCTATGGCGGGGAGACAGAGCAAAAAAGTGTGCCTAACTGGGGAAGTAATTCCTGTGTGATTCACACATCTTCCTTCACTAGAGAACAGAATTAATGAACTGCTGTGTTTCTTGCTCAGGTCAGTAGCAGTTGCAAGTGGAACTGTTGCATGTGTATGCATTTAGGTAACCTCCAGAGAAGGTCTTTATTACTGAATTTCTTTGGAAGCAAAAGTTCCAGGGGATGAAATTTATCTTTGAAGAAGTAATAAAATATAGTTGTGGTAATTCCTAGGAATACTGTTCTATTTGTGTCCTGACAAAGTTTTAGGGATCTTTGCTGGCAGAGACCTTTTTGTTGTACCAAAATCAGTGGACCCACTCCTTTTTTGATTCAGCCCCAGATTGGAGGCAGAGGTTTCAAATTCCTCTAGAGGCTTATTTCATTAGCAATTATGGGAAACCTTTACCATGAAATATTAAACTTTGAGAAACAGAATATGTTGACCCACATAACTGTAAGCCTACAAACCTGAGATCTGTAGTATGCAAAGCATTAGAATAACATTCATCAGAAAAGTAGGTAGATGCAAAGTAATTGAAACAAAATGTTTGCCAAAAGTAATCGTACCAGACTAAGATTAAATTTCAGTGGAGCCTTTGGTAGAGTGGCAAACTGAAAATATTGCTTTAAACTAGAGAGGAATAAAAAAAAAAAAGTGTTGGATTAAGACTGTCTCACAGGGAGACACAAATTGGTTGTGCCAGAGAATGCTTATTAGTAGATAAGAACTGGTCTTTGTCGTCTGTCATTTGCTTCTGCCCAAGCTTATGGCAACAACTGAAAGTCGAGAACAACTAAATGCACGATCTTGCATTTCCTACGTTTGAGCCTTGTCCCACTTCTATAATTAGGTATTCAGTGCTTATACACGACTCTGATCCTTTTGTGTGGTGATGATAATCCTCAACATTGTGCTAAGGGAGCACATTTTAGTAGAGCAGTACTATTTTTATGAAAATGTGAAGAAGACAGACTTGGGATGCCATTAGACCACATACAAGTAACATTCTGAAAATAAGAAGATCCATGCGATAGGGGTTGTACTGTGTTTAATAACAGTGTTCAGCACTCCAGAGAGCCCATCCTACTTGCAGGCTCATGAGAAGAGCTCTTATGACTTGAGACTAGTAAAGCAGGTAATATCTATCTGAGGGAAAGGAAGGCTGGGAGAATGTATGGTTATGGGGGGTGGGTGTTTGTTTTTAAGTAAGGCTTTTGGAGGGAGTAAGGACTGTTCTAAAAAGTTTTGGTTTTTATTTTTTTAAGGCGAAGAATAATAACGCTGGGACAAGAATGAGTACATACAGCTTGGGTTGTGTAATTTAACATGGAGATTAAAAGGCTTCTAGTCATTGGAGAGGCAACATTCAGAAACGGCTCTTTGAACAGGAGTAATAAGATAAAAATATTTGATTATTTTTAAAATAGGGCTTGTGAATTTACGAAAGGGATTACCTTGTGAGGTGGAGGACTGTGCAAACTGTGGAGTCTCATCCAGTTTCATAACCAGTTCTGCTGAGCATTGGAAGAACTTTAGTGCTATAACAGAAAGATAACTTGTCTGCTGGTTTCTTTCATTCTGGTACAAATAGGGAAAAGATGAAGTTCAGACTTGTGATTCATTAGAATTCAGTGAGAGAAATATCTGTTTAACTTATTAAGAAAATGCCTCAGAAAAAAGCTACTCTAGCACAGTTTGGGCAATTCAGTTATGGTCAAAAATGTTAGGGTGTGTTTGTATTCTAATTTGTTTAAATACAGCTGGTAAAACACATAATGAAACAGTTCAGACGGTCATACTGGACAACCCTGCAGCCCTCTCAAATGAATTTAAATAGAATTTCAGAATAGGTTAGTGATTGTTCTATTATTATTTTTTTCCTAACAGCCTACCTGAGATTAGTATTTTTAATCCCAGACTGAACAAGGTAATTTCTGTATCACTTCATAATTGTTTTTAATTTCACAAAGGCTGTGTGTGAGTAGGCACTTCTTATGCATTGAAGCAGCGTAGCTGAACCTAGTGCTTCAGTTTTGATTTCAGAAGATTTCTTTTCCTGGATTACTGCAATGACCCAGCACAGATTGGAGAAAAAAATGATAGATTCTTTTCATTCATTTTACTTCTGTGTTTTCTGTGGCAGCAAATTCTGTGGTTTTGGCTCGGTGCAGGAACATGCAGAATTGTATTTCTGGGTAGATTATCAACTTATTTTTTTCCAGTAGGAACTTGAATTATAAAGAGGAAACTTTTAAAGACATTTGAGGAGCAAGGTTGAATGTGTATATATGAGTCTTATTTTTCTGCAATGCAGTTAGAGGGCTGTGCAGAGAATGTGGAAAACCTTTGGCAGTATTTTCAGAGCAGAGTACTCGTGCTGAATAAAAACTAAGCAGTCAAGGAAAAAAAAAAAGAGAACAAGAGAATAAAAAAAAAAATTGCCTTCCAAATAGAGTCTGGAAAGCTAATGAGCATATGACATCATTTAACCAGTTATAAAAAGATTACAGCTCCTCTGATCCAAGAAGCAGACCCTCAAGGTTTCTGATGCTCCCTAGATGAAGGAGGTCTAGCGTTGCACTGCTGAAGTTTGTCCTTGCCAGTAACAGGGCACAAAGCCCCTCGGTGCCGGCAGCGAGGGTTGCCGCTAGTTCTCCTTAGGAGCAGCACCCGTTTCTGGGGTTGGCAGCAAAGGGCTGTGGCCCATCTCAGCTGGGACAGGCAACAGCAGCCCGAACCGGCTGGCCAGAAATAGTCTTCTGCTCTTGGCGTGCCTCCATCTGTGCTTGAGTGGGAGTTGCTGGAGATGACCTTGTGTGCCGCTCACACGTATCTGTGGAGACCCGCAGGGTGGTGCGAGGTGTGCAGGGCCGGGAGGGGCACGTCTGCCGTGGGTACAGCAGCCACCCCAGGGAGCCTGCGCCTCCCTTTGGCTGCAGTTCCCGCCTCTGACCAGGATGAGCACGTGGTCCAGAGCAGATCGGCTCCTCTGAAACCCAAATGTCCATCAAGCAGACCGTATTCATGTTTGCTGTACCATCACAGCGAAGGAGGCAGGTCCCCAAGACCATAGGTGAACAGTAATTTCACTTCTGCTCTCGTGGCTTTTCAGATAAAGGCCAGAGCACTAGTTTGCACAGTTGTCAGCTCTTGGTACTGTGTGTCTTCCTCCATCCTGATGGCATGCTGCTGCCTGTGTTACCTTCCTGCTTCACGAGAGCAGCTTTCTTGTGAAGGCCTCCATGTTCCAGCCGAAGAGCTAGTAAAAACCATGGAAACATCATTTTAATTTTTCAGTCTTAATAATTATATTTCAAGCTAAGAATGTATTTTTAGGAGGGGAAAAAAAGAAGTTACGTAACTCTTGATTTATTGCATTGGCTTAAAGAGCTAGCAAACCTGGGATTTTCCTCTCTTGCTGCTTTGCTGTAAGCATTTCCCTTTATGGCAGCAGGGAGGCCAGTGTATGACTGTTCTCAAGAGCAATTCAAACTTTTTATAAATCTGCTGAGCGTGTTCCTCTCCATTGCATCTAGATTGCATAGCGGGGAACAGCCGCTGCGTCAAAGCGAACCTCGGAGTGGAGACATACCTTGACATTGAGGGAGCATCTTGAAAGACGGGAAGCATCTCAGTCCTCTGTGGGCGGAGGTAGTTTCAAGGCAGTAGGTAGATTTGTTCTGAATTAGAGAATTTTGAAATTGGTTAAATAGGAACAGGACACTTATCTGTAATGCGTGTGTGGAGATAATTAGGAGTAACTCTGCAGAGGAATCCTGGAAGTTGGAAAATGTGGTGGAGCCGAGATGGAGAGAAGTGAATTATGATTCTGCAAAAACAAAATTACAGGTTAGGAAGCGTGTGCTTGTGTGACTTGTTGGGAATAATTTGCATAATAAAAACAACTTGAGAAAAGCAGCATAGAAGTTAACATGCATTTAGTCTGCTTCATCTGAGATTTGCTTTTATTCTTGTCCAGCAACTACAAACCAAAGAGAAAACTTCCAGTGTTCAGAGAAGGGACATGGTGAGGGGGGGGGAACTACAAAAGAAAAATAAAGAACTGGATATAATTCAGAAAAGACACGCAATCAAACTGAACAGATTGCTCAGGAAAAGATCTATTCTGTTGCTGAAATCCAAGAAAATGGGGGAAAAACAGGAAATAGTGAAATCTGTTATCGACCATCTGCTAAGCCTAGGAACTTGAGAACCATTCCTATGACAAAAATACTAGATTGTGAACTTAATTTTATATTTCATGATACTTAAAGTACAGACACAGAAGTCCAATGGAGAGTCTTGTATCACTAAACGTTTAAAAGAGATTTAAAATTCTACATATAAATCTGAGCATTAACAGGTTTGAATCTTTTTCCGAGATCTTTATTGATGGATTTAACAGATCATGCCTTGTAAGGACAAGGCAGCCTTTTCAAACTTTCAAGAGAAGATGGGAAATGAGCAAGCTGAATTTTCTTTGGAAGGAGGTAGCGGTCTTTCTCCTCCAACTCCCATCGCCCTCCCCCTTCGTTTCTTCCTCGCGAGCGTTGCCACATCTGTGGAAATGAAGCGAGGACCTCATAATTATTACCATCTGACGGTGGGTCATGTGGATGCGCAGCGGGAACTGTTCGTGTGCTCTGATGTTCAGGAGCTCCGTGCTTCCCCTTCCCAGTGCCGCCGTCGTGGTAGATGGTGTGTTTGTTCTGGCTTGCTCTCTTCTTGTCTCTCCTTTTACATACATGTAAGAGCCGGAGAAAATGCAGTCCAAAGTAATTCAAACAGTTTGGGGTGCCGTAAGTAAGCCATAAATTCTTCTGGACTCCGTGTATTTACAATTACTCCACATGCATAAAGGTGTAAATACTGTTTTCTGTAAGCGTTTTCAAAGTATGTAAATGGAGTTTAATTGCAGAAAATTGTAATCAATGCGGCTATTCAAAGGCTACGTTGTTCATTACATTGTCAGTATTAATGAACTCGGTGCACAGTTTGCAAATTACCTTAAATGTGGGCTATTGGCTAGCTTAGCTTTTTGGAGTCTTTTCACGGTTCAAAGATAAAAGTGAGAGAAATCTTTGGCAAAAGCATGCATTTGTATGAGAAGTATCTATTATATAGCATGTGGAAAAGTTATGATAAATTCAGTTCTTCATGGTGCCGCTGTACTTCCTTAACTCAGATCGGTCTTTTTCTGTCAAAACTTCCAGCCTTGTTCAGGTTCCTGAAATGAAGGAGGCACAGTCTCCTTCCTAATGAAAAATTCCTCAGTTATAGAATATACTTGAATTTGCTCCTCCAAATGTGCTGCCCAGATAATGGTTCATTCATCCTGTGCACAAAGCAGAGTTGTAGTAGATAAGGTTGCATACAGTCACAAGTACTTCTGGGACCTCTTAAGAAAGTTGATGGAAATAAATTCCATTTCATGGAACAGTGTTGGCATCCATGTGGCTCATTGAATCTTAGCAAAAGCAGCAAGGTCTGTTTTTAACAGACTTGCTGTAGAAAGAGGCCATAAGTAGTAAGGCTCAGGGAGGTGTTCACAATGTCCTGGAGTCTTCAGCGCTCTGCCTAATCCCAGACTTTGGTCTAAATAACCCTGTATTTCCACCCACATTGCTGTAGAGCGCTTTGCTGCTCTATCCAATAGTCTGTCCCTTCCTTTTTTCTGCTGCTGCCTTCTGTCCCAGCTGGCACATTCTCATCTTGCCCTTCTCCTTGTAATGCTGCATTTACATCCACTGCATCTCGGCAGCCTCAAGTAAATTTTGTTGCCTGTCCTGGTGCCTTTGTGTTCAGGTTGGGACCTTCCCTTTCTTTCCAGTCTGCATAGCAGCAATGCATTTGCCGAGATGAGGTGAGATTACGTGTTCTCCATCTCAGTTCAGGTGCAGGAGTCCACAACAGTAAGAATGAGGATCTGTATAGAGGGAGGAAGGGAGAAGAATGAACTTTGTTCAGCCCTCATCTAAGGCTTGCTCAGCGTAGATAAAATGTGGAGGGAATACTGCTGTCAAATACTGTGAACCACTATCAAGTGCTTGCGAACACTGGTTTTGGGGAGTGGGTTTGAGTGGATTTTCCCCAGGCTGGAAAAAGCACCACCTCTGCCTCCAAGGTCAATTCAAAGTCTGTACACTGAAACATGGAAATACTGGTTTTCAAAGGGTCAGTTGTAGGAAATGTGAAAACTGTCAAAACAGTGTCTTTCCCTCACTTTGGTTTTTCAGAAAGAGCTATAGCGCTTTTCCTGAAACACAGGTTCTTTCAGCCTGAAACACACCCATGCTGGAAAATGTTAATGCTTAGTTTTAAACAAACAAACAAACAAAAATTTCTCTCCGCTTGCCAATAGGAAGAGAAATATTGGGCACTTTTAGTTGTAGCTGCTGTTCCACTGGTGTTACCTAACTTTACCACAAAATTAAAAAATGCAAAACAGGTTGTAGGAGTAATTAATATATTATCCTTAACACTTTGTGTTATTTTGCAGTTGTAGCTGTAGAACTCATAGTCATCCTGTGCGTGTACCAGATATTAGTTTTCACGAGGATTTGTGTGGGTTGTGTGTTTTTTTTTTTTCTTTCAAATTCTTTCAGCTGACCCTAGTGTATCATATGCCATCCACAGGAGGGCAGGTAACTGCATGGGGGTGACTGGGGATTGCTGATTCAGTAAGGGTAACTCTGTAATGGGATAACCTTATGGAGAGTTATGTACCAGCATTATACAGTTCAGGTGCAGCAGGGCGGCTGTGCAACTCCTGTGTCTTGGCGAGTTGTGATCAGAGTCTACACCCTGATAGCATTTAGCTTCTGGCTTCCAGCAATGCTAGCCTGTGCTTTGATGAAGGAATAAACTCTGCAGACAGTTTTTGTGATGTGTCTATATATGCATGTGCGTATATACATACATACCTATACACATATACTGTTTTAAAAAAGGCTTAGATGCAGTTCACGTGCAAGCTTTGTCACACTGCGAGTGCTTGCCTTGCTGCTGTCCTCTAATGCAAGCTGCCATGTCCTTGAGGAGCATGGAAGAGATGGAATAAAACATCCTTTGGCCTTTATTTATTCTCTGCCACTTCAGCCCACTGCCCAGATGTACAGTTATTACAGTTCCTCTCTGCATACTGTAAATTATAATCACTGCTTAGCTATTCCCTAGCTTCAAGTTATACTGAATTGTGTGTTTTAAAGAAACTTGTATCCTGAAGCAATTGCAGGTTTCGGGGCTTGTTTTTGGGGGTTTTTTTGTTTTTTGTTTTTTTTTTTCCCCCCTGTTCTCCAACTCTAAAACAGAAAAGATTGCAGTATGAAAGAGGGAATATAACTGGAATTTCATTAAAAAAAATACTAATCTTTTCTTTTACTCCCTTGGCCTTGAAGGTTTGGGGAAAAAAAATTTACATGTAGTTTGCTAGTACTTAATATGTTCAAGCTTAATTTTACTGGTCTCTCCTTAATTGCAAAAAAGTGCTCTTCTGTGAGGATAAAATTTCTGTCAGGAGTATGTGTGCCTCCTGGCTGCTTGCTTGAACATTGCTCAGGTTCTTGCTCTGGCTTTGTGGCTAAAACTTTCTGTGGGTTTGTTTAAGGGAAGGACTTCTTCATAATGCAGCTCAGTAGCTGGTCTGGCTTACTGCATCAATCATGAAGTGAATTTCTGGCCCACGTTAAATTAGGTAGAAATTTTATCGTGGATCTCGGCAAGACTCAGATATTACTTAAGGCCATGAGCCCAAGACTTAAATAAGTGCTCACAGCTTGCTGAATTCAATGAAATTGATTCTTCATATTTAGGTTGTATTTTTTCTTCTTGTATCAAGAATTTTTTTTGTGTAATTTTTTGCTTTTTCATTATACTCTTAACTTCATAGGTTGTGACTCCTGATAGATTGAGAAGTGTGCTCTCTGGATTTGGGTGGATATAGCACTCTATAAATACTGTTGTGTAAGTCTTTGAATTTAAGTGCTTGTGTGTTTTGTTTTGTTTTTCAACCTGCCCTGCTTGTTCCTTTCAGTTGATGGTAGTTAAACTGGTCTCGTGTTCTGGCTGGATGCAATATAACTCTGCTGAAGAGGTTTTCCTCTTGTGATCATCAGGGTTTGGGTATTCAAAGAATAATAGGAACTTGGGCCTCAGTCTGGGCTCAGAGATTTTCCTACTATCCAGCTATTGGATTATATGTCTGAGATGACATGCATATGGTTTTAGTGCTCACCTGTGTGATGCCATGGCAGGACTGCTCTACTGGGAGCAGTGGTTGATCCCACAGGTGAGAGCGGCTGCAGAGGCAGAGCCCTGGGTTTGCTTGTGCTAACAGTCCCTGTAAAAGTAAGATCTTCAGTGTTTAAATTGAATATTCAATTTGGTTATAATCAATAACTTTTTAATTCTGAGGCTCAAAAACCAGTGAGTGCCTTAAGTAGAGATAGGGGAAATTCACATCACCGTAAACCAGAAATGGAAATGTCCCTGGAGATTTTAATAAAAAGAGCTTGAGACCTATCTGTCAACTTCTTTAGCTGCTGAATAGAAATAAGAATCCTTGCAGAAAATTTCTAATACGGTTGTAGAATGGATGACTTGGGATTCTGTTTCTATTCTTAACTAAACCAATGGTTTATCCCGTCTCAAAGGGCCGATAACAGAAATCATGTCCATTTGGCATGGAGGAGTATCGTTCCTTCAGAATTCACAAGTGCTTCACAAGGGAAAACCGCTCCCTGATGTACAGTTTGTTTGGCTTTCTGGTCTTTCTTTCTGTCTCTCCAGGAACATGTCAGTAGGGGGTGGCGAATGAGATGACTTTCTACAGCATCTGGGCTGTATTTGTCATTGAATATGGTCTTTGTTTTATACAAGAACTACATGGAGATGGAATAATAAGTGATGAAGGAGTAAGTGTATGTTTTCAGATATTTTTTTGTTTGTTTGTTTGTTTGGGTGAATCCTGGGAGTTTAGGACTGACACTGCAGTATCTCCTCCTGAACAGGAAATCTCTGCAGCATTCTGTCTTGTTGATTTGTCTTGTTATGCCATCTTCCTTGAAATGGCCAGCTTGGGACCCTTTCCTGTGTATTTAAATGTTTTGTTTTGGTGGTTTATTATTATTATTATTATTATTATTTTATTATTATTTATTTATTTATTTATTTCCCGTCTGGTGAGGTGGGAGCACCTCTCTGTCAGGTTATCTGGTGGCTATCACCTGCCTTGGGAAGATGGATTCTTCTGGGCATGGTTGTTTCTGTGTCAGTAGAAGTTCCCTGTGACATTTCATTGTTATCTCTGTATCTGATGTCTTAGTGGTCTATGTCAGGATGAAGGTTAAAAAAAAAAAAAAAAGGAAACAGACTCCATATTTCATAGCCACTTAATTTGATGATTATTTATATAGTAAAATGGCAGCATTAAATTTATAAGTAGCATAGAATCGAGTTGATTTACATGCTTGTGTCTACTATTCATCTTCAAGGAAACCAATACTAGAAAGGAAATATGCTGTGTCCCACCTGTCTCTGTAATTACTTTTTTTGTATTTTATTTTCCAAACTCTGTTGAGACCTAGAACTAAATTGGTAACGTACAGTGAAAAGAATCCCAGCTGTATGGTACTGTATCTTTTATATATGTGCATATTTATTATATTTGTTGTTATAATAATTTTAGTTATATGAATATGTATCTATTAAGCCTGGGCACGATCATCGAACCTGCAACACTGAGGCAAAGCAGCCTTCAGTGTGCATACAATAGCTTGGTCACGTAGAACCATTTTACAAGCCCATATGGCCATTGGTGCCAAGACATCCTGATGATCCTCTATCCAAGCTGGGCTCCTTAACTTCTGGACAAGCCTTTTACGTTGCTATAAGTTACAGGAGGCTTGAGATGACTTTAATTTGTGATTAGAGATGGTGTTAAAAATAACCTTGCCTCCCTCATTGTGTATAGAAGCCACTTGGAAAATTTGGCTAACCATTCTTCTCTGTGTTCTGACTTCACTGTCTTATGGGGTAATCTAAGAGCGCTGTACCTAATAAGCTGTATGTTAGCATGGCTAACTACAGAGTTGTTGTGATGGCATCACAACGGATTTTTCTAGCTTTCCAAATCTTCAATTACTACTTTGTAGTAAGAAAGTGTGCAGAATTTTGACCTTGATTTGTGTCAGAAAACTGAGCTGCTGGTCTTCATTCCCAAATAAAAATGTGTCTGACTATCCAAGCTAGATTTTGAGATATACATACATTGGTGTAAGTAGTATATTTGCATTTATCATTTAAAAATGTGAATTGTGAAGAATTGATACTATGTTGAATATTGCATATTGATAGAAATATGACATACTGCTTTCTGCGTGGCTGCCTGAAAAGCAATGCCCACCATGGTGACCAGACTAGTTTTAGATGTACTCCATTGGGAATTGAGGAAATGTTTAGAAAGAGGAAAAAAATGGTGGCGGGGTGGGAGTTGTCGTCTTTTTTTTTTTTTTTTTCTCCTCTTCACAAAACTGGTATCTTAACTTTTCTAAGCATATCTTTTAATATTTGATTTCTTACAACTTTTGAACATCTTGCCTGGAGATTGTCCTATTCATTATCCTTTTTTTTGAAAGTGAAAATATTGGCATAATTTACTGAAACCAGTCTCAGTTTGGTCAGTATAGGATTTGCTAGTACAGGATATTTTTTGAAGTAAACTTCAGCAGATAACCACAAATGCCAAAGACAGTATTTTTACTTTAGTGCAGGCATTGCATAGTATGATTTCTGACTGAGATGGGAAGAGGAAAAACTAGCTCCAAGCTGTGTATTTTGATGAAGAAATCTAGAAGAAACCTGGGGAATTGTATAGAAAAATATATGAACATATAATGCAGTATATTCAAACCTCATGATGACACACTTAAGCAGAAAAAAATTTTTTAGCCAATGAATACATTTCTTATTTCACCGTAGCCAAGATTATCAAGATGGCATTGCTGATAGAAGAGAACAAAACTCGAAGGCAAGTTTCTGCCTCAAATACACTTATCTTTGGAATAGCCTAATGTGCCAATTCTGCTCTTAAATGAAAAATAGTTTACATACCTGACATCTGAGCCCTTTAAAGCCTACCCAAAGATGTGTTTAGCATGCAGAAGAGTGGAAGAAAACGTCTGAATCTTAAGAGAAAAGCTTGAGGAAATAAGGAAGGGAATACAAACTAAGGCAGTCACAAGGGAAAAACTCTTGAAGGTGAAAGCTTAGAAGTGAAAAAGTATATGTAACTCTTCTAGTCTCCTTAACGTACTGAAGTTTAAACGCTTGAATTATGGTATAACACTGCAGAAGAGATAGTTCAATATAAAGTAATTAACAAATATTGACCAAAGACTGGGGAGGGAAAAGGTTTAAAAGATTTTGTGTATTCATCCCTAGCTGTAATAGGGAGATGGAAAGAGAGCAAAGAATTGCGTGCAATCTGTAAACTCTCCTCAAATAATTTGAAAATTAGCTATAAAAGGAGTAAACATCCATGAAGAGAGTGGCTTTTTTACAGGTTTCAATTCATACATTAACTTACAGCATTACAGTTAGTGCTTGTAACTTTTGCATGGGACGTTTGGTCTCTTTCTCAGTTGAGCAGACACATTCAACTTCTAGCACTTGCAGAAGTATTCTGCGTATCAAGGTAGCATCCTTGTCGATTTATACACAAAGGTCTTCATAGAGCAAACACAGAGCAAACAAGTGATCTCTCTCTCTCTCCTGGGGAACCGGCAGTCCTGTTTGTGCATGTATTGATGGGCTTGTTTGGAATTTCACCAAATATATTTAATCCAAACTGAATGGGAGTTTTGCCATAGACTGTCACGAACTTTTACAGATTTAGTATTTAACATCCTTTTGGATCTGTGAATCTCACTGTTAGGGGGAGGGGAAAAAAGGAAAAAAAAAACGACCATACAAATTTCATGAAGTATGCATTGTATAAAGGATAAATGATTATAAGCATATGGTACCTTTCCATGAACAGACTTGCATATGCATAAAACTTTCTTTAGAAGTAGCCTTGGAAGCATGTAGAGCTTCCATTATATCATTCAGACCACTAAAATTAGACTTTCTCCTTTCCCCCCCCCCCCATGTTACCGTAAAATGACAAGACATAGGAGTAAATATACTCCTTAATTCCTTTCTTCCCTATCTTTTCCCTCCATTCTCCCAAGAGATTTCAGGGAATCGTTGTTTAACATCGATACTCATTCTGGCTCCGTGATGCATAAAATGTGAAGAGATTGCCTTCAGATGAAAGGGAAAAAGCTAGAAGGTTATTGGAAAATACAGAGAGAGAATAACTATATAAATAAACGATATGATAGTACGTTAAGGAGTTGATCACACATTTCAACACTAATTTTGTCTTACTGGGAAAACCAGGAGAGAGCGATTTTTCTTTTAGTGGGTCCCTGTGTGACCTATTCTGTATTTCCTATACACTCCTTGTAGTGAATTAAGGAGGTTTGTGGTGGGTGGTGGGGGAGGATTATTCTTCTTCACGCGCGTCAGTTGTCCTCTACTCTGTTAGCTCTTCTTTGCAGCCTGACAGCAAACTATAACAAAACTCTGGAGTAGCTCAGAATTGCATTTCTGAATCTAATCTGAGATGGTTTTGAAGTGGATCGCATTGACCCTAACAGGATTGGAGTCAGCAGCATTCAGCAGCTGAAAATGCCATACTTTGGCTCTGTTGCTGGGCTAAGTCTTAATATTGCCCTTTGTTATTCTTGCATGTCATTTTATTTTTAGGTAGCATTGTTTATGAGGACATGGAGAAGAGGGGTGGGAGACAGAGAGGGAAATAAAGGTTGTTGGACTAACAACCTTAATATACAGATGTAAACTGGTGAAGAGTTGGATCACTAGTCATCCTCAGATCTCTCGACGTGTGGGTGGGTAAACGTTAAGATCAAGTGTGAGCTATAAGTTAACGTCAGAGTATTAGCAATTTATTACAAGGTTTTGCATTTATTACATTTTTGGGCAATGTGTCCTCACGTAGATTATGATTAATCGCATGCTTTGTTGCATGAAAATGTTGTTCTGATGAACTCACAGCAGGGGAGGATGCTGCAAAATAGAGTGAGTACTTGTGAGACAGGTAAACATGCCAGACGGTATTTCAGATGCACTCCATCATGTTATCTTCCAGGAACAAATGTGTGGGATGCAGTAGTGTTTTAAGCAACAAGCTCATTTGGACTAACATACCTACATGCATTTGAAACAACTGGGTAGACAGTGATTTAGAAGGTGAAGTTCAGTAACAATTTGACAGGTAGTGCTTTAGTGGCACTCATCCATCTGATGATTTAGTTATGAAATATTTTTGCAATTTGTCCAAAATATCTCTGCCTGGTAGAGCATCAGATGAGATGGCTTCTTGGGTCCTTTTAATAAGGAAATTGCAGAAAACTGGGAATGAAGGGCACAGCTTCAAGTAGTAGTGCTCGTTTTACATATGTGAATTTCTTGAAGCACTTGAGGACTGCAGTAATACAAAAGTGATGTATATAATCTTTCTGTACTATCAGTAATAACCAGAACACCTTGGAGCACTCTCAAGAGTTTAGCAACTCAATGGTTGATAAAGTTAGGCCAGGACAGGTTTGCCACCCCCCCCGGCCCTTTTTTTTCCCCACATCTGCTTAGCATAATCAGAAGAGAATAATTTTGCCACTTAATTTTTACTCCGTTTGAAAGGGGAGGAATTTCAGATTTGGAGTGCAGAGTTATTCCCAGTAGTGCTTTGGATGTAAAGGGAAGCTGTGGCAGAGATTCTCCCTTACAGGAGGAGCCACCTGGAAGCAGCGCCCAGTCCTTGCTTCCCTGCCAGTCTTCAGACTGCACCCACCCCTGGTTCTGTGCGGCGAGAGAGTGGAAGCATATGCATGCCTAGGGTAAAAGGGCACAGACGTAAGTAGATGGAAAAGATGTGCAGGACTGTCTTAACTACATTGCTGTCAATGAGACATTGTTTCCTATAATACAATCTTAAATCCGTTCTTCATTAAAATTTTAAACCACTCAGCTCCAGAGTAAAATGCTTCTGTCCCTTTTCTCCTTAAAAAATAATGTGCGTGTGTCTACTGGAATTGCATTGTTATATTTCAAAATACCTTAACAGGCTGGTTTCTAATGAGCAATTCTTTTCTGATAGCAGTGCACTTTTTCTAGAGCAGCGGAGCAGCTCATAAATAGTTAATCTGAGTGACAGCCATACTTGTGCACTTGAGTAACAGTCTTGGTGGGTAACTTCTCAATCATGCAAACAGGTGCACTACAGCTTTATCAGGAACAGCAACAAATGTCAAATTTTGAAGAGGAATGGGAGTCACCGACAAACTTTCCCATCTAACTTTAAGTATAAAGCTGAAGTGTATTTGCGTAAGACAACAGTATCCAAAGCAATCCAGATTTTTTTCTGTAAACTTTTTTTTTAGGACATGATACCCATTAAAATAAATTTGGACTAAGTTAAAATGTTGGAAGTCCTTGCTTTATATAAAAAAATTGTGTGTTTCTTTTACATTGTCTGTGTTTCGGCTGTTCAGTTTATAGTTTATCCTTGTCATTTCTTTCACAGCATTGGAATTTAAATATGTATATCATGTTTTGTTAATAATATGGCAGTGAATTGAATTACTGTATTTTTAATGAAAGCTCTTCAGGTTTAATGAGTAAAGAAAAAATGTAAAATATAATAACCCAAGTCTTAATATTTTCTTGATCACAAGTCAAGCCTTCTATATAATTTATTAAAGTAGCATAATGTCCTTAAATTTGAGGTCAAGATTTTGCAGGCTTAGCAGAGATTTTTATGCATAAGGGAAAGATGAAACTTTAAAAATATTATTTCAGCAGTTTCATAATTTAAGATTGTGACCTCATGCTCTAAGAATAATTATGGCACATCATGATCAGCAGTTTATCAATATTCATTCATAGACTTCTTAGACTCCCTTCGTATCATGGTTGTTTTTTTTCTTTTTTCTTTTCATGCAACCATAGTGACTTTAAGATAGCTAGTAATTGCCTCAAGAAGCACAGCCAATTGCATTATTTATTTTGAGGGGCTCTAACCAGTATCTACAGTATTTATGAAAGCCCTTTTTATTCTCTTCCTTTTCCTGTATTTTTATTTAGTTGTTATACCTTCTGCTGCCAGTTGGGACCAGTGTTTTTTAGGAGCTGTCGCAGTGACCACAGGCAGCCCCTAGAGCCTGCATTTGTGGCTGCCTGGTAAAAGCTTATCAGCTATGCTTTGACTGTGGCCACCAAGAATTTGTTGTGGCCACACAAGCGTTTCCTGCAAAAACCTGGGGGGTTGCCGTTGGTTTAAACTGTAACTATAATGGCGGAAGAGGCATGAGAACTTACGCGAGCCTCTGTGGGTGCTTAAAACTAGTCTGTGGCTATAAATTCAGTGGTGTTGCATCAGTCCATAGTCAAGACGGTCAAACACTGAGAGCCAGCTACAAGTAAATCCCAAATCAGTGGCATGAACACTTCACAAGTTTATTAAAATGTCCATCTGGCATCTCTGACGAAGAATTAAATGAAGTTCTCCAGCCTACCCACCCAAGAGCAGCTTGGCAGCAAAACAGCACAAACTCTTTTATCTGTCCTGTAAATACTGCAGAGAAGGGCAGCAGGCACCCGTGGTACTTCTGCTGGAGTAGCTGGTCAGAGGGCACCACCTGGCCTGACAAAGGCACAACCATTTACAGCCGTCAAGGACAAGAAGGTGATTCCTCAGAAGTTCAGGGATGCAGAGATTCAACTCTACAAAAAGAACAGAGCTCATGCTTCAGAAATTGGTGTAATTGTTCACTTCTTGCAGGAAAAGGAAACTTCTACCTTTGCTGGAATAATGGTCAGCAGACCTGGAAGTTTGGTTTGGTTGAGGAACAATTAATGCAATTTTGCAGCCAAGGAAATCTCAGAAAAGCTGAGAATAACGGCCTGTATATCATCTTTGTCAAGTAAACCAAAGCCTGTAATACCATTAATCGCAAGCGTTTCTTCAGGCTTCAGCAAAACTCAGCTGTTTGGGCAAGCTCTTGAATTGGCAACTCTGGTGAGTGTTTTCGATCAAGGCAAAGCATTGCAGCTTTTCACTGTTGGAAGGGCACAAAGCAAGGCTTTGTCCCCACCCTGATCTCCCTTGGTATCTTGTAGGCAGAGCTGCTTCCTGACATGTTTGGAGACTGCGATAGGGGAAACGGCATGCCGTGGTACGGGATTGGGGGAATTTTCAATTTTCAGCAATTTTTGCATCAAATCCAAGGTTGCACAGTTGATAACCTGCAGCCTGCTCTGTGCCAGTGACTGCAGTTGGTTCCCAAATGCTTGAGAGCCAGGAGGGACTGACTCTCCAGATCATTCTGCCAAACAGCTTGGCCTGAGTGCTTTTGTGAGGAAAACTGAGGTCCTGCTTCAGCCTCACTCTGCTAGAAAACATGCACGTTAGCAGCACAGGCTTGACATTTGCAGGCAATTTCTGCTACTTCTGCAGCAAGTTGTCTGAGCACTGTGCTTGACAACAGAGTCACAAAAGACGGTAACAAAAGGCAGAGTAGCATTTGCGAGATTAAAGCAGTGTTTCTGGAATGAAAGAAGTGCTGAACTTCAAACAAGTGTTTGGTATGCGTTTACTTTTATTAATATTCCTCTGTACGACTGTGAAATTTGGATAACAGCCTTGTTTCTTCCAAGCATTAACCAGTTCCTCTCGGATGGTCTTTTGAGTCCTTGCTGGTGTAAAAGGCCTGGAAAAGGTTTTAGGTGTCAAGTTCTTACAAATGTTTTCAAATACTCAACTTAGAAGCATGTTTTTATAGATACAGGAGCACAGATGTAGATTTTCAAAGAGAAGGATGGACAGTGTGTTGCCTGAAGCTGCTTTCTGTGGACTCATTAAAATCAGAATGGCTCTGAGGCAAGTCCAGAAAATATTGCAAGGACGTGTTCAAGGAAAGTCCACATTTGGAGTCCAAAACCACACAAAAGACGATGACGCTATCCACTGTGGTCAAGCTTTTGCAGATTCAATAACTAAACTTCTATAGGTATATGCAAAACTAGAATACATTATTTGGGGAAAACAAGCAAAACAAAAATAGATTAATCAGATTAGTATCTGTAGCTGTTAATGTGCTGCAAAAATGGAGTTAATTTCTTGCCAGCTTAAGTCAAAAAAAGTGAACTCTTCCTACACAGAATAGTAGGATTTATTTCATTGTCGTAATGGAAACCCTTCTTTCCAGAAGCATGCAGAAAACCTTCAGGGGTGTGTAGGTACAGTGGTTAGCACTGTGTCTGATGTGCAACATGACAGATGCGCTGTCTTGTGTGTGCTGGTTTTAGAGGAAATGGATAATTTGCTTCAGTCATTTTAATTACAAAAAAGAAGTATGAAACAAAGCAGTATCTGATCCATTTGGGCCTAAGTCTTCTACTCGCTTTGAACCAAGGAGCAGGGTTTCCCCTGTGAGCAGTGTTCATGGTGGGGATGAAGAGAGGAGTCGTGGGCTGCAGTACGGCAGCACAGCTACCCATGAGCTTAATTCGGATGAGCTGGGGTGGGGGCTGTTAACAAGATTTGTAATTGCTGTTTTCACTGATGATATAAACTAGTTTTGAATGAACTAAATCAAATACTCCTGTCACAAAGTGGGACTCCCCACCCCTTTCCCTAAAGAGACCTGGAGGGTATGAGGGAGAAGGTGGCGATGCTGTGCCGGCGGCAGCGGGCTCCCCTCGGCATTGGTGGGCTGCTCTCCCGGCCCCTCACTCCCTGGGTGCTGCTGTGCCAGCAAGGTGGGTGCCAGCAGCTGTGGACCACGAAAGGGAGAGAGGTGGCAACCTGAAGGAATGAGAAGGAGGGTCAGAAGGGTTTGTGTCAGCTCACAGGTGTGTTTGGACATGCTCTGTGGGACAGAGGGCAGGTCTTCTGAGGGGGCTGTGTGCTTTAATTAAGCAGATGACTCTCTTTAAATATGTGAGTATGTGTGAGGGGCTAAAGCTTGAGAGCGATGATAGCTTTTTGAGCACTTTTTGCTATCAAGTTATTGGTTAAGGTAGCAAGTCCAGCAGAACCCTAGACAGCGCCTAAGGAAATTAAGTTTTATATTAACTGAGCTGTCTATGTGTTCCCGCCTAATAAGTTTTGAATGTCAGCCAACTTCAACTAAATTTGACAGTGGGTAGCTATTACCTCTTTCAATTTTAGCTGTTATCTCTTACCAGTTCCATTAAAATAAGTGACTGGATGGAAGAGTGGCACCCAATTAGTGCCCCCCGTAGAGGAAAGGTGATAGTTTGCATTTTTCTCCTGCTAAACCTTGCAAGGGGGAAAGAGGAAGCCTTAGAAAGCAAAGTTTCATTATTCCTGCTCCTGAATAACAACTTAATAATTTTTTAAAAAATAGTAAGACCATTTTCATATACTTTGGAGCTCTGCACTTGCTTTATTTTGTATATGTTAATTGGGAATATGGAAAGCAGATATGGAAGTAAGAAGAAGTTGTAGGTCTCTTAACTCTTCGTGACTGCAGTGGGCTCCTGTGCCAGGAGCTGCCAGGAGGGATCTGAAGCCTGAAGGGGTGCAAGTGGGGACAGCAGGGACTTCTTGGATCCTCTGGCCATGTAATAAAGTTAAGTTACACTGCGATTGCTGCAACATTCAGAACTCTGGGTCCTCAAAACTTACTCTTTGTTGAGTCTTCTTCTTTCTTCCCTAAGTGCTTGTTGCACACCTGTTTATAGCAGAAATAATTCTGGCGACTACAGGGTGGGGGGAAAAGCGGACTGTTTTAGAATGGGCAGAAATTGCATAATGGAACAAAGAATGTGTGTCATCAGGTTCTTTCTGTTTGGTTTTAATTGCACTCCGTGTGGGACCTGTTGTGTCAGTGAGTGATATTGTGGCTTAACAATGAATGTAAATATCGTGGTCCTTCTATAGAGAATTGAAAGTCTGTGCCACAGACAGGCTGCATAAATGAGATTTGGGGGGTGATGGCTTAGCAAGTAATAATGTTTGCTCACTCTGCTGTACACCTTGATTACTATGTAAATTGTGTAAATTTATGCATAAGCACATAATTATGCACACTCAACTGTCAGTTTGCCTCTGCAGTAACGTGCTTTTGTGCATAAACAGTTAAACATCCTTTTCCTGAAACGGGAGGGATGGTGATGTTTTTAATTATTGTAGCAGCTCTTATTGCCACTGAAGTTAAAGGTAAGTTGCCTTCCAAAATCAAGGCCTGCTATATACTGCAAGAGGGTTTTGACAGTATGCAGCAGAGGATTTAGGAGAGGAACCGGAGCTGTGTTAGTTGCAAAACATAAGCAAAACACAGCCCAAGGAAGTTAATACTCCCATTTTCTTTTAGTCTTTGCTAGATGGGTTTCAGTTATGCAGCCAGAGAGAATGGTAGGTACAGTACTGTGTATCATTAGTATGTGAGCAGTAGAGTGAATTTCAGCTGAATAAAAATGAATTCTTTGACTTGCAATTGTGAACATTTCTAGTTTGCCTTGACAATCCTGTCAAGACAAATTTGAACTTTGTCAGCAATTGTGATTGCTTGTGGGAGAATTACCAAAAGCCTTTGCTCTAGGTATCAGTCAGTGATTGCAGCCCTCATCTGCTATTTGACCAAAATTTTCCATGGCACTCAGCAGGCTATTACTTGTCACTCTGACATATAATGGAGGGGTATTTTAATTGATTTAAAAGTTAAAATCTATAGTTATTTAATACAGTATAACTCTATTAAATGTCAGCAGTTACACTTGCTGTGAAAATAGGGAAAGAAGAGTTGAAAGGACTTTGGGGTTTGGAATATTTAAAAAAAACCACATGCAATTGATTTTACCTTCTACAGGCTATCAATAGAATTTTTATTTAGTTAATGGGAGCAGAGATTTCCTATTTTGTAATTATTGTTGATTTTAAAAGGGATTCTTGAATGTTAACTGTGCATCTAGTTACTAAAACCTGTATCTTCCAGTGTTCAATAGTACTTCTGCTCAAAAGTCTTCACTTTTGTGGCGAGTTCTGAATGACTGCGTTTCTGCTCTCATGCCGTTTTGTTTTACAACCTAACCTGTTCCTCTGTCATGATCTCCTGGTGTCTAAAATAAGTATAATTCTATCCAAATCCAAGGAGTATGCAAAATTAAAAATTGCAAATCGCTCTAACGCTGTACAGCATGAGTACAGTTGGTGCATTTGCACACGTTCAGGTTATGTATATGCTGGAGTAAGAGATCAAACGCTCTAGCAATACTGTCTTCCTAATTGCTTCTGTGGATGCAAGTATGCAGTGTTTTTCTAACTGGTGATGGTGATGATTAGTTCAAAACATGTTTTTCTATGTGTCCATTTCAAAACAAGCTCTCTTGCAAGAGACAAAATGAAGAGGGGAGGGTTCTACAAAGATGAGTGGCTCACATCTCTCCCTGCACTGCCCCCCCCCCCCCGGTCATTCAGCTTACCTGACTTTCTAATTTAGGAAGAAGCATGGAAAGAATATCTGCATTCCTCCTACAATAGTAGGATGAGAAATAGGGCTGTTGAATACTCATTAATATATCTGTCTCTTGGCCCATACTGCCTGACCCTCTACATAAATTACAGGCACGGGAAAACAGAAGGACTTGAAGTGTACAAATAAATGTGATAATCAACAATATCACCACCAACCGGAGTGACTGTACTTTACCTTGGTGTAAATATAATTGTCACTTTGTGTAGCAGACATGGGACAAGTGGGAAGTGATGTCGCTGTCCGAACTGGAGCTGCTACTTGCCATGCCCCCTGCTAATCACAATTTTTACAAGCAGATACAAAGCCTGAAAAGGCTGTTTCACCTGTGACAAAATTCACAGGTTGAACTGGGGTCGGAATACTTTTAGAACTTTGATTTTCTCTCAGTGTATTTTCTGCGAAGGTACCACGGAGCCTTTTACCAGCAGCTAGTCATTTTAGACTGAGGAATTACTCACATACTTGCTAGAGCTGTGCAAGGTAGATGTTTGCCTCCTGAAGCTAAGGCAGGAGGAGGGTTGCATAGCTACTTGTTTGCACTGAAGAGAAAATGGGACTGTTTTTCTTATTTCACCCTGGTTGGTGAATACTCTCTGAAAACATGAGAGAATCCTCTATGGAAAGCTGGCCTATAGGGAACAGTTTAACAGAGGAACTTGACAGTATGCTGGTAAAGAAACATAACGTATGGGTTATATTTGAAAACCAGGTTACACGTGGGATTGCACACCTAGAACCTAAAGCTAATATGTGATGAGTTTGGGTTTCGTTTTGTGTTTCCAACTGCCTTAGAATGGCACCTTTATATTAGGTACATCATTTGAAGAAATGATGGCTAGACAGCTTGCTAATGTATTGGAGGAAATCCAATTCCAAACCGTTGGTAAGCATCCTGAGAGTCAGAGAGACTGGGAAGTGAGTCCTAGGCTAGCTGATGTTTGCAGGTAGGCACAGGCAAAGGCCACTGGAGATGTAATTGGCCAAGCAAAGAACCCACAGTCAGAAAAATGAAGGATTGTTGCACGAGGGCCAGCTTCACCGCTCACAGAAATAGGCCCCATGAAGGTCTGCCTGAATACCTGTTCCTATGCTGTTTTTCCTTCCTTGCTTTTTCTCCTTCTCCCAGAAGCTGACAGGTGTGAATCCCGCATCCATTTGCCCTGTATTGCCTACTGAATGTAGGCATATTCTGATCGCCGTAACCCTTGCATGTTCCTCAAACATCGTGACTGTCTTTTTATTACTCTGTCAAAAGGTAGCAAAAGCCCGTGAAAGTGACAAGAGGGGAACAGTAAAGGAAATAGAAGTGGAAATTGCCCTGGCTTTTCCACCTTCTAGTTTTAGGATGATGTTTTATTGGGGCCATGGGACCAGGAAGGTGGAAGAGACAAATTTACGAACTACCCCAATGTCTGTGTAGTTCCACAACCTAGGGCTGCAAGAGCCGTCTTATTTCTTGTATCAAGTAATAAAGGTATGCATTGAAACACCATGAACAGCTTGACTTCTTAAAATGGAAAAATCTTAGTTAAAATGAAGCCTTCATTATTTCGAATAATGTTTTTAGAAGTCACAGAAGATATTTCAAAATAATGTGAATATTTGCCTTTTAAAATACCTGTTAATCAGAGATGGTGGCAAAGTTGGAGTTCTGCTTTTACTGTATAATCTGAAACAAGTGCCAAGCTGGAAACTTCCAGTAAAAGGTAAAGCACTGTGCCTAACCGTATTAAGTATTATTACCTTTTAATTAGTAAGATCATCTTCAGCAGATTATTTCTTTTTCCAACCTTCCTTTTATAAATGCACACAGAACTTGCACGTTGCAACGTATTTAAGTCTGTTCGTATCAGGAATTTCTCTGATATGCTTATGGGCTTGAGTCTTATTACTCAGTTCTTCATTGGTAACTCATACTAAATAATATTGTGAGCTGTCTGTTACCTTTTATTTTTCCCTACGCCTTGTTTATGAAGTTTAGGTTAGCGTGCAGACTTTCCTACTTCTATTTTATGTTCCTGTGTGGAATTATAATATACACTGGTACCGTAATGCTAATACGCTTTCAACGCCCATACTAATTTTGTCTTGTTGGCTGTGGGGGGCACAAGGGAGTTGAAAGGGCAAACACCCCCTCTTTCCCCACATTAGATTCTTTTGGCTCAAGCAATAATTATACATGTTGCCTTCTGAAGCCTGTGGGATTGCTCTTATGAGTAAAGGTCTGCCATACTGGGGCTTTTATTTGACAAGTTGGAAAATAGCCTTTGTTCCCATGGTAACCTTTTTTTGTGCTTTGGTGCATTTTTTCCCTATGGTTTCATGGTTGCTCTGGAGGTTTTTCTATTGTGGTATTTTAATCTCCATTAGACTGGGGATGACAGTTCAGTTTACTTTTTGCTATTATGAAATATTTTAATTCTTTTTTTAATTTGATTACGGAACTCTTGTAAACTTTTTATATTGCGTGGTTAGGTCATTAATGGTTTGGTGGCTTTCTCTGTAAGCATATCATGCGCTCAAAAGATAAATCAAACAGTTTGTAATAGGAAAGTACGTATGACTAGACCAAGCTGCTTCTGTTATAAACTAATATTTTTGATACAGGTATTCTTTTAGGACTTACGGGGCCAAGCCCTTGCCAGACATACCACGTAGATTTTTGTCTCTGCAACAGAATGACATTTCTTAAGGTTGAAAACAGTCAATACTCTGGTCATCAATGTCATTTCAGGTTGCTGTAATAAGGGTTTCATAAAATAAAGCTTTCAAGCAAAGGCAAGTATTTTTAGGAGTTGCTTGTTTAGACTCTGAGGGAAGAACTTGAAAAAAGTAGTGAGCTTTATTTTGAGAAGAGGAGGCTTTTTAAAGAGATGCTCTTGTTACTGGTAGCATCTCCCTGCATTTGGCTTCTATGTGTATTTTTCTTCCTTGCTCGTTCAATTTTTCTTTGTCTTGGAAGTCCTCAATAGCAGAGCAAAATAGTCACGCAGTCTTGTCTTGCCTGCAATTCCTCATAATAATGATTTCCGACTGGTGCCCCCATCAGCAGGTGAAACCTCACTTGAATCGCTGCATTTTATGCAGTTTTAAAATACTGCTATATTGCTGACCAAGAAGGCAGCAGAGCCTCACCAAGTAAACACTACTATGCTCTTGTACGAGAGTGATCAGGATGCATAATTAGTTTACATATTTTTCAGTGGTGGAAGATGAGATGGTGCTATGGAAAATTGGATTTCCAAAGCTGCGTCTCTTTCCTTTCAGTCATGGCAGGTGAGCAGGTGCAGGAAAAGAAAGAGTTAAACAAACTCCCTGCATCCCCCCCCCCCCCCCAGACTTTCAATAATTAACTAGATTATTTTCCAGATAAACCATTCCTGCCTTATCTTGCTATACAATACATAGCAGTTTATAATCAGCAGCACAAATACCAACATTGCATGCATTTAAACTGCACTAATTCTGTAAGTGGACCAAATATGAAAAGTTAGAGCAAATGTGCTGCGAGGCTTACTGTTGTTCTCTGGCTTCCAAAGTTGGAGGTTTTCTTCTGATAGGAAGCACCCTGTCTGGGTTAACCATTCCATTTCAATAGATAACTATATTTATGTACTAAAAAAACTGCAGAACAAGTAAATTTTATTTCCCTGGGGCAGTTGGATCTTGGTACATTGTGACAGTAGTTAGAGGACAAAAGTGCATTGCAGAAGAATATTGGGAGGACTTCTCTGATTACTAAATCAGTGGGTAAAAAGTAGATTTATTTCCCTAGGAGATAAGTGCTCCTCAGTTTCAGTCCACCAGAACACACGTTTGTTTATGCTTAAGTTCATATTTTTCTGTAGTCGACAGATTATTTTGAGGTAAAATTTGGATAGCCAACTATAGTTGCTACCAAAAGACTTCAGTAAGGTCAAGGAAAAGTCAAGGCTTACAGCTGGATTGAGGAAAATGCTGGGTCCTGTCAGCATCCACTAAGGTAAATGGAAATTGAAGGAGCTTAGTACACTTGCTTCATTTTGTAAAATCAACATATGCCTTAAGGTTAAACTAAATACAGGAACCTGTTCACTGGTGACTACAGCACAGGAGAACCCATCAGCTTCTATTTGCAGAATAAACACTGGAATTTAAATGCTTTTTTAAAATCCTGAGTGAATCTTTTTAGATGGGGACACACACACACACACACGACGACACGACTTGGGTGAAAGGGTGGAGCCTTTTCTATTATCAGTGCACATCATTTTGCTTGTTACCATAATTAAGATCCGGGTATGAAAATGTGATATATGACCCTTAGGCATTGCTAAATAAAGTAACTTAATGTGAAAGCTGGAGCTGCTGAGGAAAGAAACCACCTGATTTCACAGTTTGCTTTCTCTTAACTAAATGCGCTTTCCCCTCTGATTCCTGTGTTTCACCGTACTAAGCGTTTCTTAAGAAGAAAAAAAAGTATAAATACTGGATTAATTTGGTAATCTATACATTTGCATTAGGGTTGTAGTGTTTGAAGTTCAAACAATTAAAAGTTTTCTGTCTTGGAATAGAATACCTCTGTGCTTAAAAAAAAAAAAAAAAAAAAAAAGACTAACCACTAAATTAAACGTAGTTTTATAGCTACTGAATTTTCTGTTTGTTTGGTGGTTTAGGTTGTTTGGGTTTTTTTTAATTTCTTAAAATTATACCTTCAAATTCATAGGTGGCAAAATAAGTTTGTTTTGGTGAGATATTGGTCCATTTTTTTTAAATTACAGCAGTTAATAGTGGATTGCATGAGGCGTTCATCATTAGCTGAAACAAAACAAACAAAAATGAATAAATGGTAATCCAAGTAAGAGCTTCAGGATCCTGAAGTTTGGGACATTTCAAAAATAATTGATTTATAGCACAAGAAGATACTATTTTCTAGGTCATTTTTCTTCCTTAATTGAATTTCCTGAATATTTCACATTGAAAATGTATTTTTTCAATGGATGTTTTTGTTATCTTTGTTATTCTAATAGAGAGAAGACATTAAAGCTTATGTTACTTACGGACTGATACAATACTCCAGATGTCAGAGTAAACGTGCACTGCTTCGGATGTCACGCTTGGTGCCTATCATCCATTATACGCACTAAAGTACACAGTTAGCTTTCCTAAAATAGTTAGACCTTGTTCAAGATTTCTGAGTCTTAAAATTTTTGTTCGGGTTTTTTTTAAGGTTTAGTCTTAAAAAAAAAATAATAGCCTTTTTTTTTAAGGCTGCAGGTCTAACGGTTGGTAGTGGCCATATGAGTCCTATTGCTTTATCCAAGGAAACATAACCGTTTCTGTAATGTCTATCTTTATCTCCATAGGAGCAGGATAATATCCCGAGAAACTCAGCCAGCAGAATTTGCAGCTAGGTTATTTAGCAATTTGTATGTCTCTCTGCCAAACATCAGAGGGTAAATGTTGCTCCGCCTGCATGCAGGAGTGTTGCTGCTGAGGCTCAGGGGTGGTTTGGTTTCAGTGGTCCTTCCTTAGCTCAGTGTTCATGAGGTCCCATGTGACTGCCTTCTCCTCTGAAAATCTGATCGTTTCATCTCTGCACCTTTTCACTTCTCTATGCTTTCTTGGTCTGCTGACAAGAAGATTGGTTTATGTAGTCTGACATTTAAGAAATACCATTTTCCAGTCTGCTAATCTGCTTTATGTAAGTAGTTGTAGGAGAGAGCCAGGGTGCCTTCCTGCAGTGAAACTTTTTTAAAAATTTGGGCTACACAAGGTGAGACTGATATTGGTCAAACCTTAGTCTTGACAATTAAAACTAGCAGCATGGAGCAAAATCTGGGAGATGATACATACCGTTGGTGGAGGTCGTGACCAACATCATTGTACAGGGGGCAGATAATCTATTGGACAACTTTTGACCAGTGTAACATTTTCTAATTAACTAGTAGAGTTATCTTAGGCAGTGAAATATTGTTTCTATGTGAACACGCACAAAAATAACGGAGGTAATGTGAAGAGGATATGGTTATGCTATATACTGTGATGGCTGAGTGAACGATGAGTTAAAGAAAGGAAGATGCTAGGAGAGCTGCTAGAGAAGGGACCAGTAAAAGGAACCACTTACGGACGTAAGGTTAGCTGTGGAAACCAGGGGACTATTTGGAGGGGGAAAAGAGTATATAATCCAGGGTAGCATAAACTTGGTAATCAGTCTCTTGATTTTCATGCTAGGTTGCGAGGAGTTGTATTTTCATTCTCAGTGTGGGAGTTTCTTGTCTCTCTTGGGCAGCATCAGCTGCCCTGCTGCATTGAGGCTGGTGAGGACCAAGCATTGTGGGTGTGCCGCAGAAGCGGCATGACCGGCTCGGCGGCGCCAGGGGCTCTTGAGTGGCTCTTGGTCAACTCTTGGCCATCTCCTGACCATATGAGCTTCCTTGGGTGTGAAAGCTAGACTGTCCACGTCATGGTTGTGAAATACCATTGAAATACACAGTCCTTGTTTTGGGCCACCAGGAAGGTTAGTTTCAATATCTGTATGGGCACAGTTAACTATCGTGTTTTCATGTGCCAGTCCCCAGTAGAGGATGACTTGCCCTGGAGGTTACACCCCTTCAGAAATGAGATGAGAGGGTAGAAGGAAAATGCTGGCAGTCTCTGCATCTTGAATCTCCTGATTATTCTTCCTGTTAAAGGTGTTGTGTTGGTTTTTTTTTCTTTTGGTGAAAATATGATGCTGATCTCAACTTCTTTTTACCTTTGTTTTCACAAAACTTTATTTATTGAAGTGTACCCAGGTTCCTTCTGTTTGTTTTACTACCAGAAAATTTCTGTATGAAAAAGAAAAGTCAATGATGTGGAATTAAAAAGGACTCATCTAGATCTCATAATAATAAAAGTGCTTGGAACAAATGAATTTGGGATTCATATTGTGGCTTATGCTTCTTTGGAATGCCTCATTTTATCATCAGAGAGGCATCGTTTGTTTAAACTGTGCTCCTGTATGACATCTGGTTTGAAAAGCATAATAACCTATATAATCAGCTTTTAAAATGCTGGATTATCTGTGGGTTTATTGACTCTTCTTTACAAAATCTGTTATTTCTAATTAATTCTCCATATAACTATTACTAAAGCCAACTTGCAGAGACACAAATGAGCTTGATGGCAATGGCTAGTCAAGGTCAGCATTTAACTGCCAGCTTTTGCACTGTTGAGGATAATAAATCAGGCTTATTCCTAATCACATACCCTACAACGTGACAAATGTTAGTGGAGCCATCTAAGCAACCATTTTACAAATCATTTAGAAGATACATTTGGCATTGTTAAACTGCTCCATGCTGCCCTTGGCTGTAAAAACGTTGTGATAAAATATGTATGCTCTGTTAGATCTCCTGTATTTGAATCCTGCAGAGTGTGTATGTGTTGGGGGGTGTGTGTGCGTGTTTGCTTTTTTGATCCTTTGTATCAGAAATAATGAGAGAGGTGTGAAAGTAATAACACCTAATCAACCTATGGAAACCACTGGCTTCTGAAAGCAGTGGTGAGTAGCCAGCTCTGTGGCACTATTTCATATTTCTTGTGTTTTCAGTTAGAAGTTTATATTGAGGGTAGGTTGCTGCCCACAAGAAATTTTCTGGGTCAACAATAGTCCCTTGTGTGAAAGTTTAAAAAAAAGTTGTTAGGCTCTAATTTGGATTTGGGCAAATGTGTAAACACAATGTTTTCACTTGGTCTAAAGTTTAAGACTCAATCGTGCTGTGGCCCACAGATGTCATTAGATTTAGCGTGTCATTCAAATAGATATTTGGCAATATGCTAATTGCTGTCCAGGGAGCCAATTGTAAAGTTCTTGATTTTTTTTTTTTTTTTAATGGTATCCGTTCTTATTTGGACCAACTCTTGTATTTTTCAAAAGAGAGAATGATGTATTACCTAAATGATCTCGATTATTGTAACTAAACTTCTCATTGGAGCAAAAAATCAAACTGAGCTCCAAAAAAAGAACTAAAATTAATATATATATATCTGTTATAATCAACTGAATTTAATGCTTAGTTTTTACCTATTAAGTGTTACCTGCCTGTGACTTTTCCCACATACCTGTTTACATTAGAATTACTTGCCAGAAATTTATGGGATGTTTCTGTGGAAAATTAATGAAAAGGGAAATATTTAACTTGGAGCGTGCATGAAAAGCACTTTCAAAGCTTTTTTTTTTTAGTGTAGCATTTCTCCCTATACATATTGTAGGATATAGGGCTATACTGATTAAATAACTGGCTGCTTAAAAGCAATGAATAAATAAAGTGTGTTTCTGTGTCATAAACACTGGATATCTGGCCTTGAAATGAGGGCGGAGAGGTGGTTCACTCACCACTTAGATCTTGATGCAGATCTTGTTCACCATGGCCAAGTCGCTAAGAAAGGAATGACAGCCTGAACGTAAGAGAGATTCAAGAGGAAAAGGTGTAACCATCTGTGCGTGCCTTGTTGAGAAAGAAAAGCTTCCATGGAGAGAATGACTTAATCTGAGATTTAGCAATATGATTTGAGCATATTTTTTGGACTCAGACTTTTATTATTTGCAGGTATGTGCAAACACCACTTTATCTTTGTATGAGGTAATACAACAGCATTTTGAATGGACAAATACTTTGGTGTAGCATGGGTGAAAGAGAACAAAGAGAATTTAAAAACAAGCCAAACATTGTTCATTAGAAGACAATTATAGCTAGAGCTGGCACAAGTTGGAGGAGATTTAAGTATCCATGTTTCTTTGCAATAGAGTATCTGAGAATTGTTCCATGTTGGATACTCCTGTTAAGAATGAAAATACGTCATTTGTGCTTTAACCTATTCCACTTTTAAACTGATTAAAAGGATGTATGGGAGTTAATTGAATTTTATTCCAGAATGTTAAGTTTCCACCTGCGATGCTGTGGCTGAGAAGTTGAATACATGCTTTGTATTCAAGCCCTTCGTTTAGAGAAGCACTGTATAAAATATGCTATAGATTATGTCTTTGGTAGGCATTTAATAATAGTCATGGATCAGCTGGTGTCTCGATGTGTCTTTTCTGGCTTTTTTTTACCCAATACTTCTGTGTAAATGAAATTTTATAGGGTAGCTTGTATCTTAAAAAAGGCTCTCCCACCTTCTTCAAATCCTACATGACAATTTATTTTCAACTAAAAATAATACATACTTTTTTATATATATATATAGTATGTGTATATATAGAGAGAGACTGTGTGTGTATATGTGTGTGTATATATATATAAAAATAAAAAAACCACACACTGCTGTGATACCCTGGAAACTTCCATTTCTTCACAGGAAGAGCTCTCTAACAGAATTACCTTTTTTAGATATTAAAAAAAAAAAATACACTGACCTTTTTCAGGGTAGGAAGACTAGGAAAATTTTTGCTAGTCTTACGAAGAAATGGGAACATGCAGCATCAAAATTACAAATGCCCTGAGACATTTTGGTGGTGTGTCAGAATTGAAATGTTTCCCTTCTCAGACAAAATACCGCCCTTTGCAATGAAGAGGCAAAAAAAAAAAAAAAAAGAATTTTCAGGGTTATTGACATTTTCTTTAGAAAGCAGATACCTTTTGAAGAATTTTAATGAGAGGCTTAATGTTTTTCATGCAGTATGAAACGTGCTACAGGGAGAAAGTCCTGTTCATTGCCTAAACAAATCCAAATGCAGAGCTGAATACCAGCACAGTCTTGGCAAATCCTGAAGAAGGATCTACCCTTTCCTTAGGGGTAGATTAATGCAGTGTGCATAGGTATGGCTGTGACTTGAGCACACAGAACTTATTTTAACATAGATTTGGTGAGGCTTTCCTTTGTCTCTCTAACAGATGAACTAATGCCATCACCTAGCAATTATCAAGTAGTGTGATGTTATGTAATGAAAGTATAAATAGCATGAGGACTAAAACTAGTAAATCTAACAGACTAGCGAGCAGACAAGAGCAGGAGTACTATCTGGAACATTTTGATTAGCATCTGAACACTGTCATTTAAAAAGACATTTAGATTTGATGTTGCAGTAAAGCTGCAGGCCAGGAGAGCTGTGGTCCTTGATCTGGAGTGACATTCGTGCTGTGCCCCTGGGTAAATCACTTGGCCTCTGTATACCTCTTTAAAGGAAGACAGAAAATTGGAAAAAGGCAAAGGGTGTGTACTTGAAATTTCTTAAGCAAGCTGGTTATCTTATGTTTGAATTAAGACTACCTGTGAACTTCATTTCCCAATGACTGACCAACAAATAGCCTGTGACCTGCAATTTGAACTATCAGATTACTTCACCACTGGTGTAAAGTCTTTTAGGGTTGTTTTTGTAGTTGTTTGGCAGCATTCAGAGAGATAATGTGTGAAGAAATGCAAGAGGTCACGTTTACCTGGAGAAGAGAGGCTGTGTGGAAGGAAAGACTCTCCCCAGCCCTCCGGAGGCGTGGGAGGGATCCAAAGCTTTCATCTCCTTCAGTATCTGGCACGTTTCTCCTAGCGTGCTGATTACATTAGGGTGGCATTTCCAGTTCCCGGGGGAAGATGGGCGGGAGGAGACTCACTCCATCATGAAATGCGACTTATTTGTGAAGAGTGCTGTCTTTTAGAGTTGCCGATGGAAAATACTTCCTAAAGATGCCTTCGGAGAGTCATGATTTAAAAAACCCAACAACAGAAATGCCCCGTCTTTTAAGAAGGTGGTAGATGGTTGAAGCTGGGTTTGCAAGATGCATTGTTCTGCAAAGCTTCAGGATGGTTTCTGAACCTCTGGTGCTGCTTTGCTGGCACCTACAGTCATACGGAAGGGTCTTCTGCACTTGCAGAATGTAAAAAGGCTTCAAAACTGCTTCAGAAGTAAGCTGTTAAGTTGCAGAAATATTAGATATAAACTCAAGGACCACTGTAGTGGTAAGCAGGAATGCGGACAGGAGAGCGTATACGACTTTGCTGCGCTACTTCATAAAGTGGTCTTACCGGTTTTATTACAGGTATTCCTTAGCTGTAAAGGCTTCAAACAAACAAACAAACAGAAAGAAAATTTATAGCTATCAGGTCGCTGCCAGAGTGGTTTGTTTGTTTGTTGTTTATTTGCAGTTTTAATCATCTGCTACCAATAAATTCCACTGCCCTTGTGGTAACTTCTCACATTAACATTGATATATTATGTGTGTTTTAAAACACACAATAAAAATATTGCACTTACTAATTAAAGCAATTCATGTATTCAACCAGGCACTGCCAGAAAGAGTTGTGGTTTCCTAATTGTTAGGTGCCTTGAGCAATATACCTGTTATAAATTCTTAATTGAACTTTGCATTATGGCCAGTGTGATTTGAAATATTCATAGCTGGTTTGTTTTGTTTTTTGTTTGTTTGTTTACTCCAGCTCTTCATTGAGAAGTGTATCAACTGGATCTTCAAGACCTTCCAAAGTATGTTTGGTGTGCGGAGATGAGGCATCTGGATGTCATTATGGGGTGGTTACATGTGGCAGCTGTAAAGTTTTCTTCAAGAGAGCAGTAGAAGGTAAGAAAACACGAAACAAAAAACATCAACAAAAAAGAAAAGACAAAATAGGTGTGGGTTTTTTTTTAATAGAAATCTATATTGTTAATTAACAACACAGAATTTTATCAAGGGCAGAAAATATATAGGAAAACACATATGTGTGTGTGTATATATAAAAAAAAAGTTGGATGAACTCCAATTACGTGTGATATAATTTATGTAGAATATGCCAGGCTGTTTTGCAATGTACACCTTCTAAAGGATGTGGTGTTTTACTTCATGCCACTGCTGAATCGGGCTGCTTCTCCACCCCTCAAAGTGGATTTTTGTCATTTTTAATGGACACCGATACAATTGATGTAAACATACTACTGCTTCTACTGTACTGGAGGATGAATACGGTTGTCTCATCATGCTTTGGCAGCCGTATACAATAGTACAATTCACTCTGGTCAGTTATCTCCCTGTGGGTACCTCCAGGGCTTCGACTCGGTACTGCATCTGCTTCATCTTTCAGTAAAAGAGAAGTGGCTTTACAGTACTGTGGTAGATTGGTGAGGAAGCAGGAATTGATCTTGGAGCTTTTATTAGAGTTCATTTTCTTCATTAAGGACTAGGACTTTCATGAGGACTATATTTTGATAGCTTTATCATCACAGGATTGTTTTGCTGACATCTCCCTATTTTATGTTAATTACGATATAGCTAGTCTTTCCTGGGCATCTCAGTAGAAAGAAGTTAGGATCACTCAGAGTGCTACAGGACCTCTGGTAGGTGTTGCCTCTCTGTGACTTAGGTTGTTAGGGCAAAAGAAAATGTTTGACCCTTACAGACTTCGTAAACAATTTCTTCAAGTGATAAAAATTAAGTTTTTAATACCTGATAAAGAATAAGAGTTCATGGCATGCAAAGGACATAAATACTGTATAGGTTTTTTGAAGTCTTTCCTGATGAGTAGATGTTCTTACAACCTCTGATGAAGCAGGCGATATCTATTGATTTATTTTCATGAAGAAAAACCTAGAAGGAAGAAAATAGGCTCTTAACATGGGGTCCAGCTTATGTATTGAGAAGAGTGAGGCAGTGTGTGATGTGATTAATTCCTTCTGTGATCATTAAATCTGCTGCTGATGGCAATAAAGATTTAGTTCTGTTAAATAGACCTGGAGGGCTTGTGCGTCATTGAAGTCAAGACCTCATGTAATATCTCTCTATCAATCTATTTGTCTATCTATCATCAAAAGTGTCAATCTAATTGAAATGAACTTCCTCAAGTTATAAGGATGCAAAAAAGGTTTCCCCCTTCTGAAAGCATTTTCTCTTACTGTTGTGCAATAGCTGATCTTGATGCCTCCATTCCCTAACTTCTTCCTTGAGTTTTTAGTCACTCAATGTAGCACATGAACTGGAAAACCTTACTTATTTTCACTGAGTGATTTCCTCCATGTGCTTCCATGCCACATCAGGGATGGGTCTTCAGACATCCATGTCTAAGCTGGCCTCTGAATCATGAGGATATTTTTTTGTGGTGGTGCTGAGGTTTTGCATACACCTGCACATATTATGTGAAGTAACAGCACCTTTTGTTATCTTCCTTCCTCCTTTCCTGCCTTCCAGGAAAGCTTCCTTCCCAGTCTTGAATCGCTGTAATTTCAAGGTACTGTGTATCTATGTTTACCATACCCCTTTTTTTTATGTCCTTTCTGACATAATCTGATGGATATCCCTATCCAACTTTACAGGAATTTATGAAAAATTACCAAGGATTCTTTTTTAGGAGTTAACAAAGTAGCAAGACTACATTTCCAAGCCTCAGAAGCCAAAATTACTAGGAAAGGATTACTCTGTAATCAGGCATAGAAATACATTTTTTTAAATGTAGTTAAAAGTTATCAGCAATTACTGAAAGCTTACAAGTTAAGCAAAAAAACCTCAAAAAATGAAAGACAAAACAACCTGTCATCCCTAAAAATTGAAGGTAGGGGTTTTAAATTAGCTTAAAATATATTTTTTAGAATTATTATATTAACATACATGTTCCTACCAGTGGTATGTGAACACTGTCTAGACTTCTGCTTAGTATGCACATGACTGTGAGCTCTTGATGCTACCAGTAGCATTGTTGCTATGCAAACACTGAAAATTTGGCTTGCACTTTTCTGTGTTTTATATATATATGTGCATAAAAGTACGTTGTAGAGTATTAGCCACAAAAGAACATAGCAAAAACATAATATATATTTTGGCTCCAAACATCCTGACGCTATCAATGTGAATAAAAATTTGTGTAGGTAGTTTTATAACAACAAAAATTTTTTGTAGAGTAGTCATAAATTTTTCAGTTGGGTACATGACCAATAAAACACCACATCCTGAGGTTTCCTATTTTAAATGGAATATTTGTAGTAATTACTCTGTATCACATGTGCCTGAGGATGTTTTTAAAACCATGGTAGTTCAGTGCATGGTATAAATAAAAAATAAATCAAAGTGGAAGAACTACCTTGACTGTAGATCCTGGGCATACCTGTCTCAGCTCTGAGCTAAAGCTGTGTTCTTTACTTAAGTGCTTGCATTCTTGTCTTTATGACAAATAAAACATGAATACAGAAACAACTTTCCTGGGAATTTGTAAATACAGTGGCCAGTTTATTTGAGTAAAAATTAATTGTTCCCTCTTGAAAAGATGATAGTAAAAGAATAGAAGAGATTCCTCAAGTTTCATTCACTGTTACCCTGAAATCACATGTATAGACTTTTTAAAGATTTATGAATATTTTTCCAGTTACATTTTACACAGTTCATATGCGTGCGCACACACGTGCATATATTTCTTACTTGATCCACTAAACGTTCTTCAGTAGAAAGTGGCATGAGAAATTATATTCTTTCAAAAATAGCCTCCTCTTCCAATTGTTATTAAATACGGTAGCTACAGCTGGTGCCATTTTCACAGAACCACAGAATGGCTGAGGTTGGAGGGAACTTCTGTAGGTCATCTGGCCCCCCCCCTGTGCTCAAGCAGGGCCACTTAGTGCTGGTTGCCCAGGACCGTGTCCAGATAGTTTTTGAATATCTCAAAGGACAGAGACTCCACCACCTCTCTGGGCAACCTCTGCCAGTGATTGGTCACCTTCATAGCGAAAAAGTGCTCCCTGATGTTCAGGCGGACCCTCCTATGTTTCAGTTTGTGCCCTCTTTGAATGGAGCAACCCTTCTTCTTGAAGGGGAAGAGGTTTTTTTTGTCATTAGTTTCTGCTGATTAAATGAAAGTTTTATTTAGTTTAATTTAAAAAGTTAGATACTGATAGTCCTTCAAAAGATATGGTGGGATGGGAATCGTGGGAGAGAGCAACTGGTGTTCAGGTGGAAGGACAAGAACAAGTGACCTAGTTGAAGATGTCCCTGCTCATTGCAGGGGGGGTTGGACTAGATGACCTTTAAAGGTTCCTTCCAACCCAAACCAATCTATGATTCTATGAAGTGGGGAGACAAATTGTGTCCAAAAGCATGCAAACAGAGAGAAGGGGGATTTGGAGAGAGGGACTACTGCACACCACCCAGCTCTTTGGGTCTCAGCTAGAATTGCTAACGTTGTCAGCCTGCCTTGAACAGCTTTAGAGCACCGATTCCTTTGTGCTCTTCTGAAATATTATAAAACAGAGGTATTATAACAGAAAAGAACAACTGCATTGAAATTTAAAAACAAGAAGGTACACAACAACAAAGTGACTAAAGCTTGCATTTCCAATTATGAATCTGGTAATTGTATTCCCAGTGAATCTTATTTTGGGGACTTGCAGGAAATGTCTAATGAATTTATGAGAAGGAGAGCTGTAGACCAAAAAAGTATTAAAATGGGCTTATTGGTAAAATTTCAAAAGTAATTTCAGATGGAATTCATTACAGGGATGTAAATTACCGAAGTGCAAAATGTTGGTATCAAGTAAGCATGAACTTTTTGCTGACTGACTTGATGAACTGGTATGAAGAAATGTGATTGTGTCATTAATATAAATTTGATCTGCCTTGCAAACACTAAAATCCTTTAACCATAAAAGCGTTGATAAATGGTGTCACTGCAAAAGTTGACATTTGTGTTTATAATACCATTTTTACCTAGGATAACTATATTTTATGACTTTCTAAATTACAGATATGGCCAATCATAAAGTTATTTAAACATTAATTTATGATCATTAATAGTCATATGCTGAAAATACACTATACCGTGAGGGAACCTAAAGCACCTGGCCAGTCTTGTCTTCTCTTTTTCCACTGAACCAGCTTTCTTTAAGGAGAGTAACAGGCTTGAAGTCAGAAATCACAGCTGTTCTTGCGTATGCTTTGCATTTTTAGTCTTCATTTGTTCAAGTTCCAGACAAGTATGAGGTAATCTGCCCTAAATCAAAATTTATATTGCTTCTTAAGTTAATCTTTCATTCTTCCTTTGGCTTGAACGTAAGAAAAAAGGAAGGCATTTTTTCATCTCCAAATGGTGCTAAAGACTACAGCAAAAATGACCATCATCTTCCAGTTGTTTTGCGTATTTGCTGGGAGATTTTGGCTACTTAAAATGGAAGAATTAGCAAATTATATCATATTAGTTATAGGGAAGATTTTCCTTTCTTTAAATACAAAGATGTGATGTTCAATAAATTTCAGATTTTGCTGTTGATTTCTGCTCCAAGAGGTTCACTTTAAAGGTAGTTCTGCTATTTTGAGTCAGATCTCTCTTCACATCTGAAGGAGAAACACAGTCACAGCAACAGAAGTTTCTAGGGTTGCATTTCCTTTTCACCTGAACATTTGCTATTTGCCTATTTAAAGTAGGGAGATATTTGGTTGAAGGAAATTTTCCAAAGTCTAATCTGATGCTGTCTTATTTAAATGGCTTCCTGAATATAGTCAGTGTGCTCTGTACCTCAGCAAGCGGCCTAATAACAAAGAAATCCTACCTCTGCTGCGTGTTCGAACAGCAGGTTATCCAAGACTTTGCCTCAATAGTGGAAAGGATGAAATTTCTTGTGTAGCAGCCTGCAGGGACTCGGCACAGCTGTGGGAACTGAGGTTGTCTCAAAGACAGGGTTACCGCAAAGAAGTGCCATTCTTCATCTCCCTTTTTGCCAGGCTGCTCTGAAAACACAGAAACAAAACAACCTGGGCTGCAAGATGGAGGGTTCAACCCACCAGTCACATGGGGTAACTCCCAGTCTGCCTTGCCATGCACTGTGGCCAACCTTTTTGCCATAACCAAGGCGATCCAACAGCTTTCTAGAGACTCATCTTCACATGAAGGATTGCAAGCTATTGCCAGCCTGAAAATTCAGTGGTAGATGAATTCAGTTCTTTGGCAAGCAAAGGCACTGTGCAACTGTTTAGAAATGGGCCAGATGCATAATATCCCAGGGATACTTTTTTTGGAAGTACTCTGTATTGTCTGATTCCAGAAGGCCACACAAGAGCGAAAGTGACATGTTATGTGTCACCTGTTTTTTTCAGAAACAGGTAATCTTCCTATGGTTTTCCCATGCACTGTAAGTGAAAGAACTTCCCAAGGCCCTACATCCCCCAGTAGAAAATAAAAAGAAACTAAAGCCTCTGTATGTGCCTCCTAATTTTTTTCATTTGAATTGAGGGGGGGAAAAATACCAAGATATGAGAATTTAAATGCTGGAATACATAGCTCTTGAATAATTTCCTTAATTAGCATAATTTAAATTTTTGTAAAATACTACTGGTGAACTGGAAAGTTTACCTTATTGATCATTTAAAGAAGCAATATTTTTAATGCTGTAGAAGCTGAAATTGATACATTATAGAAAGGCGTTTTCCACACAATTTTGCAGTGTGTGCACCCATGAATTTTGTAGGTCTGTATTACTAGAATTAATTATACATACAGTTCTTCACTCTCCACTCTTCTGTTCATTCACTGTAATGGAGTCAGTGTTATTCCATCACAGGCTGCAATTTTCCTTTTATCCACTTTCATAAGGTCAGTGGCCTCTCTAAATTCGACATCACTCAGTATAGATGTCCATATGTTTTCATAGAAATTTCTATGTGGAATTTGAAGTTGACGCTGTTCCTGACCTGTTGCGAGAATCTGTTTTACAACCTATCAAACAGAAATATTAGGTGAAGAGCAAGCAGATGGGTGATCTGCTGAGGGCAAGTGAGCTGGTCAAATTCATGTAACAGCTGCTACTCTTACTTGATATGCTATGGTTAATAGGTGTAAAATAAAATTTAAATAATTAAGTCATCGTAGGTTTGAAGCTGCCACCAGCCTTCCATGTTTTCATAGATATAAAAAGGACGTTTCCTGGTTTTCGTTCTGGCAGGCAGTGTTGCTCAGTGAAATGAAGTCTTCGTTCCTTCTCCTGGTTGGCTTTAGTTACCAGGAGCTCGGAGTTCAGGAGGCTGGTAGGAGAAGGGAGCTCGAAAGGTTTGCATTGGGACCCCAAAAAGGTATTTGGGAAAAAAAAAAAAAAAAAAAGGCAGCAAGAAGTGTGACAGGAAAAAAAGGAAAGATTAATAAAGGCTGGAGCATGTATTACAGTTGAATATTTTAAAGCTAGGGAGAGGTGGAATGGGAGGAAAAGCTTTCCTTGTGGCTCTTGGAATGTGTGGCCTTCATGAGCAACTCTGACAGTCAAACGCTGGATGCATGTTAAATGGGGAGTGCAATGCCAATAGAGCAAGCGTATTGTGGTAGCGTTTCAGAAAGGAGGGGGTAGGTTTGGGAATCATCTAGGTGATACAGTGTCTTGGTTGTTTTAAACAAGCAAAGAATGGGTGGGTTTAGCAACTGCAGTGCCACAAAGAACCACAAGTTGGTTAATGGCTGGGAAGATGATTTGAAAAAATATTTTATATCAAGGAAGCTAAAAATTCACATTCATTCCTTTCCAAAAGCATTAATAATTTTTTCCTTCCCCCAAGACTTTCCAACATTTGCAAATTTTTTGATTGTAACTGTTATTTACTGTGTAAGCAGGTGTTGCTGTAGAGAGGGAGAGACAAGTACAAGGATGAGAATTTAAATATGGACTGCTGTCTAGCCTTGAAAAAGACTCACACAATGCTAGGAAGTCTGTGTGCAACTATTCTTCTCCTGCACTCTTTTGTTTGTCTTTTGTTCTTTGTTTTATGAATACTAATTTCTAGACTGCTTCATCTATAAAATAATATATTCAGTAGGTGAGAGCCAGCCTGCACAAGCACAATATGCAGTAAACAGAACATACATGCAGTGGTAAGGTTGGTTTATCTTGGGTAACAGTCTTCCATCGCCACAAATTCAAGCATCACACAGGCTTTCACATGCTTGCCTTCTACATTTGTATATGAGAGCAGAAACTTTGGCATTCCTATGATGTGACAGGGAACTGAGTTGCAGTATTTTTTTTTAGTTGTTTTCTTTTTTAACACATCACAGGGTAACATTGTGGTGGATCAGAGTCTTCATGGAGATGGGATGGCCCTGTGAATGCATGCTGATTTAAGATATCCACAAATATTTTGGCTAACAAAAGTTCAAATGTCACAGCCATTCGTTTAGTGTGTTCTTGAATACCTCAACTGCCTTTTCTTCTGAAAGGAATGGATTTTTTTCCATATGCCTCATAGGGAATGTAGACAGGGTGCTTCCTGGGAAGTTCATCTTGTAGGTAATAGTTCCAAGATGGCTGAGCCACTCGTGTAATGTAGTTATACACAATCCATATATTCAGATGCACCAAGTATTTCAAGCAAACAGGGAAGTATTCACACCATTGTGGTACAAATGATACTGGGAATGCTTATGTGGAGGACTGTGTATACTTCTCGTCACCAGCGTGTTAAAGACAGCTTGATTCAGAGTCAAGTAAACACATTAGGAGAGCTTTCTGAAATGATCTGGGGAATAAAAATTTATGTTATGTCAGGTGACTAAATGCTCTTAGCTTTTTTTAGCTTACCCAAAAAGAGTCTGCGTTGGGACATGATTGCTGTCTATAAATATTTCACAGTTGAGGAATAGACAACTGAGAGGGAGGAGAATTTATTTTGAACTAAGAACTGTACTGAAACAAGAGCAAATGGGTAAAAATTACATTAGCTAGTTTGGTATTTTGAGAAGGCTGCAAACCACCAAAAAGAGGGACTTTTAGGGTCACTTTCCTGAAAGGAGTCGGAAGGATTTAAGTACCTACTTTGAAATGGAGTGTAAGAGAAGTAACTGATGTATAATATGATTTGGTTATCTGTGATAGTAAAGCATAAGCCAAAGAGGTGTCTCCTGGTTAATATTGTGTCCTGGTAAGGCTGGAGAGTTCATCTGACTCCAAAAATGAAAGAAATAGGAGTAGTAAAAGAGAGGATGAGCCAACTAATACATTTTTAGGATACTCCACTTGCAATGGTGGTGGATGCCCAGATCTTCACAAGGATACAGGACTCCAATTTTTAAAAATTGATGTAAAGTGCTCAGATCTCGCATAAAAGCAGAATTGCTTTGTATTTGTACTAGCAGATGAATGTCCGTTTCCTGCAATGACTTTCCTTCTTTTGAGTTCAGAAAAAAGCTCAGGAGAGTGAAGTCCTTTTGAAATAATTCCATCCTATCCAGCTAAGCCTCTGCAGATACCTCTAGACCCCATCAGGTGACCTCATGCTTGGTTACGTTTGCTGGTAATCCCCTCAAGTGAGAGCCAGGCTACTGAGAAATCCTCTGTCATTGAAGTATAATTGGTCTGGCTTCTTGGACACTGTGCTGCTGGGGTTTTTTTTGTAATGCCTAGTACAATACAACTGTAAATGGATAACTAAAGTATGAACGAACATACAAATTGGAGTTTGCAATTGGACATAAATATATGTACAAGATCTTCTATATCAAACAGCATAAAGCATATCGTATCATAAAACATCATTAATCAAATGCTTTAGCTCCTTACGGCTCTGGTACTGCTTCTTAAGAGATATCACTTTATAAAATGCTGTTATCTACCTGCCTTGGCAGCCTGTTGAAGGAATGTTGTAATTTTCACTTTTATTAGCAAATAGCACTTCTCTTCTACAACCCTCAAGGTTGAGAAAATTTTTAGAGCCTGAAAAGGCACTTCCAGTCTCAGATTAAGTAGTTAAGAGCCAAAAGGGGATAATCCTGCAAGGTGCCTTCAGCGAAACAATGTTAGAGATAAGGAATTTTGCAGTGTTGCGGCTGAAAGAAATTATAAATAGATAAAATCTCAAAATAAATATATAAATACATAAAGCCAGAAACAAAACTTCTTTTTGTACCTCCTAATCCCATTTTAAATAAGAGGGTGGGAAAACAGTCTCTAGACAAAAAAAAAAAAAAGAGAGAGAGAGATAAAATGTACATACAGATCTGTCTGTTATAGAGGGAACAAGACATCTGCTAGCATCTCGGATATAAATAGAGTGGGAAAAGGTAATGGCAAATCTCCCATTGCCTTAAAAGAAGCCAGGATTTCAGCCTTTTTTTGCAGTACAGTTTTAGGTTGTTGAAGGTTGGGAGTGCCTCTGTTAGGTTTGAAGTCTAGACTTAGACTGAGGCAGTTTTGTCAGGTTTTTTAGAAACAATAATGGCCCATGGTCAACTTTGAAGCCCACAGCTCTTTATTGTTTAAGGAGAGGAAATTCTACAAGACAGAATTATTACCTGGTTTTAACCTATAAACTTGTTGGGTGCCATCTCTTATGGCTGAGTTGCCAAATCCAGGGGCCTAAGGAAGGGAACGTGGGTCAGTCAGTCCATTCCCACTTATTTCAAGAGTGATGATGATGTGGGGCTTTTGTACACACCTTGTCCACACTAAGAGCAAGCAGAAAGAAACAGGCTTCTGTTCAGTCTCCTCGGGTGTCAGGTGAAGGGCTGCCAGGAGCTGCTGACACTGTAACAAGGAGCTCCGTACTTGCTGCAGAACTGATGCAGTGGCTTGGGCAGGTGTTGGAGTGGCCAGTACGTGAGCTTTCTCTGTAGTGTGTATGTTGCCTGCGGTTGTGTGATGTAGGTGTAGCTGAAGCCCGAGGTCCACGTTTAGGCTCTGCGCACAGCAGATGAGAGCATGTACTTGGGATTCATGCGTGCTGTGGTTTCTGCACAGTAAAACCTGTTGATGTCCTGCTCCTGTTCACAGGCAGCGTGGCAGACCCTTTCTTCTCCTGTTTGAGTTTGGAGCGGCAGGGCTGTCTGAGGTGGTTGTCCTCTACCATCCCTTTCTGCTCCTCTGGGTGGGTTCTTATATTAGGTGCAATGGTGGGTTTCAGGGGTTTTGAGCTGCTTGGGTTTTTTTTTCAGTTTGCAATTTTAAAAATATGTTGGGGAGAAAAAAAATCAAGTTTGCAAAATCACAATGAAATATGAGAATAATGAATGCTAGTGGCCTGCATGGTCTTTGTTCATCTGCATCGCATGTAACGATTTCTAATTCAGCCTTAATTACACAATCACATAAAACTTTTTCCATTAGACCTCTGCCTTGTTCATTGAACAGATTGGATAACGTTCAATTAATGAGCAGCTATTCAATATCTTGTATTCTTCTCATTGCTCAATGTATGGTCCTTTGCCTTCACTGCTGATTACTATTCATCCCTTGCTCAGAAGACATAATTACTCATTTCTCACAGAGCTTTTCTGTGGTGCTCATCACTATAATATCTAAGTGCTTCACAAACATTGTTTAATTTATCTTTGCAATACAAGATAAGATGAGTGGTTATTACCCCTGTTTCACAGTCGAGGAGTTTAAGACACAGATTAAGCTCAGACATACCCACTGATTTGGGGTTCACGATTTATGATATTTAGGACCTCAGGAGGCAGAAGTATGTGGCATTTTATAGCACTTAATATGTCCAAAGTGCAATTCCCATTGATTTTACTTGCAGCTATGATCACTTAAACCACTGCAAATCAGACTCTGGATCTCAAGTTGGGTATTCAGGAAACAAGGAGTATAATTACTGATTTTTCTTGCTTGTCGTTATAAAGTAAGTCCATGGCAAAGGAGATATAGTCTCGTTCTCCAGGCATTGACTTTCTCTCTCCTCTCGTGCTCTCCCGTGCTCTTTTTTTTCTTTAAATCTCTATAATCCTTTACATACTTTGTTTTCGGTAGCATGCGAATGTGGGCTCCAAGGACAAGAGTCCTTTTGACTTTGTGGTCCTGATTCATCCTAAATCACCATCCACATTGTCCCCAGGATAAGCTAGAGGTCTGGCAAGGCAGAATCAAGAGTGTAGAAGTAAGACATAATGTAGTTAGACTTTTGTTAATCTGATTTGAGGATCAGAATTCAAGTTTTGAGGTGTTGGGAAGTCTGAGACTTCTCACCTGTTCAGTGACAGCAACCAGAGCAAGGTTCCTAGGTGGTGGTTGTATGCAGGGGACGTTGATAGTGGTGGTGCTTCCTAGGAAAGCTACTTGCAGCTAAATAGCAACAAGGTGCCTCAAGGTCTTAAGAAGCCGTGCCTAAACCATTTGACTGAAGTGAATTTGGAAAGACTGTAATCCAGCTTCTCTAGTACATATGATACTTGCATTAAAGGGAGTTTATGTTATGGTTCCCCAAATTCATCCTTCTTTACCTTTGTTCACACAGTACATCCCAACATGTTTAATACTTCAGTTTGAACCTTTACACTGTACAAGTTTTCTGCACAAGTTACCAAAATGCATTATTATGATGTAGTTAATTTGCAGTCTTTTCTGAATATGCTGCAGATGTTTTGCAGTATAACTTTTCTTTTTAGAAGCTATACTTTTCTTCCTGTTGTTTTGTTTCAAGCTTCCTTGTGTAAAACTTCATCTAATACTGGGTGGAGCATCTCTTTGATATGGAAGATATGCCTTAATCACTTTGTGCCTTTAGGACTATCAAAGGCTGTGCTAATGTGCATATGTTTATGAAAAGAGCGCCATTTTGTGTGGATTAATTTTGTCCGGATGACAGAGCATTATCATATAATCGTAGAATTTCTGAGGTTGGAAGAGACTTCTGGAGATTATCTAGTCCAACCCTCCTGCTCAGAGCAGGTTGCTTAGCATTGTGTCCAGGTGGGTTTTGAGTATCTCAGAGGGCAGAGACTCCATAGCCCCTCAGGGCAACCTGTTTGACCATCCTCACCATAAAAAAACCCGCAACAACAGCAACAAACCCCCAAAACCCAAAGTATTCTTGCTCTTCTTGAAGACAAAAGTGACACCTGCATCCTTCTAGTCCTTGGGAGCCTCACTCGATTGCCATGACCTTTCAAAGATAACCAAGGGTGGTCTCTGGGTGACATGAGTCAGCTCCCTTAGCACTCGTGGGTGCAGCCCATTATGTCCCATTTGTTATATGCTCCCTAGGCTGATCCTCCTCCTCCCAGGGTAAATCTTCCTTGCTCCAGACTTTTTCTCCACTGTTGTTTTTCAAAGCAAAGGGATCTGCTTTGGATTTATTTGATTCTCATCTAGAAAATGTCCCTGACAGTTTTTGCTCTATCAAATTGCTTTGCTTCTACATTGATGGGCTTTGCAATCTATTAGTTGAAAAGTAAATAGCTCAGACCAAAGGAAGTGAGTGCAGGAGAAAAACAGTCAAGAGTTACCCTCTCGGAGCCTGGTTAACTGCTAGAGGAACTCAGGCTTCTGCCTGGACCTAATGAAGATCTGCTGATGCACACTGTTAGTTAATATGTGGTTGCAAATGGGAAAGACAGACTTAAAAGCTTGGTTAAGTCTGAATGATATTCTGCCTCTCAAGATTGACTCCTATGCTCCCTAACAAATTATTTTTTTCTGATTTATTAAATAATAATTCAAAAAAAGGTCCCTCTACAGATTTTCTTCAGTGGTATACCAGATGACCAGTAATAAGAGCAAAAAGCTGTAATGGAATTACTGTTCTAGGCAGTAGGTTTTTATGTTTATTGAAACTACTCAATGACTTTCGCCTGGAAAAGAATATCTGGAGAAATTCAAAAGGACTAAATAAATGCCTCAGAAAATAAATATGGAAAGGTTATATTTTGGAAATTTATTCTAGAGATTTAGAACGTAGGCTGACTTTCAAGTCACAGGGTGAGAAAAATACCAAAATGGAAATAGCCTCTGCAATAGAAAGACAGATGCATTATTTTAAAACATGTGATGTCCATAAAACACAAAAAGAGTATAACATTGATTTAGAAGAAAATTGGGTTTCTTTGAAACTTTTGGTACTGTTCTTGTAAGATGCCAACAAAAAGCATTGCCATTTGTGTGTTGCTGACCATTCTGATAAACAGAATATTTTGAATTCTTGTAATTTAATGTTTCACGCCTTTTCCAGAAAAGGTGTCATTACTATCAGCATTAATGCAGTTGTATCAGATTTCTACATCTTGTCTCATTTGCCTTTAATTCTTCTTGATCCTTGCTGAAAAAGGGTATCCAGAATAGTGGAATTTTCTCCACTCATTTCCTCTTCGTGGCATATTTGCATTCATTCGTGCTACTACCAAGCGTAAGAACTAGACCATAGTTTTGTCATTTGTACCTGCCTATTTATTGTACTTCATCTGGAAGTTGGTTCATGTTGCACTCTAATACAGAAAAGGACTGGACTTCATGTTTTGTACTTACTGTTGCAAAGCCCGCTCCTTCATTTCTTTACATGTAGCAAATAACTAATGCGACTCGTGTAGTGGAAGTAGACATATGGCAAACAGTTCTTGCAACGTCAGAGCAGCGATACTTATTACAGAGCAGGGTGATGGATGATATTAAAAAAGGTAATGTTACTTTCTGAGGGAGAGACTGTATGATGCTGTGTGTGGGAACAGATCAGAACAACCGAGCTGTAACTTTTTCTAGCAGGAACGATTTAAACTGCAGTTTGAAGGTTTACAAACCTTTTGCATACTCTGCACAAGTATTCTGCTAAGCCTTTTCTTCATTATGCTGCAACAACGTTTTTAATGTAAAGCTAATGCCTGTGGGGAAGAAGTGCAATAGTCCCGTACTTTCAAAACTTGGGCATTTTTCTATAAACATTTTAGGAATCTAGCTATATTATTCCATTTCTGAAAGGGCATTGTCTAAGGTATTTAGCTGTAGATGAGTATTATTATATGTATTTTCACAAACTTGTGCTCTAATTTTTTTTCTAAGAATAATTATATATTTGGAGCTAAGCATTCAAGTATTTATTCATCCATTTTGCCACGTGGACTTAGCAAATGGACTTGTGTTAGCCTATACACCATACCATGCATGCAAATTCCACTCTTAACAATACTGTTTGAAATTATGTAAGTGATAGGTGCTAATTTTCTCTGATACAACAGAATGATAATGATGGACTATTGGGAAAAAATAAGTACTTCTTAGGTTGTGTGCACTGGCATACTAAACTATTCATAAAAATTAAAAAAAGGGAATGAAAAGACACTAAGCTATTTAAAAATTATGTCTTTTACTTACAGTCTTTTTAGTAATAACAGGAAGACAGTATTCCTACAGCAATAGCACTATATTCGTGAATGAAACTATCTATCAGGTTCTACATTCATTTGTTTGAGGGGAGGGCGGTTGTTAATGACTTCATATGCAAGGTGCACACTGCCAAGCAGTTGAATTCTAGGTATTTGAGTGTTTTATAGAGCCCTGAGAACTACAAGTGATATTTCATATTCTCATACTTCTGCAGTGTCATCATGCAGGTGCTCTGTGCTGAATGTAGGGCAGCAGGCAGTCTGTCAAGTACAGTAGATATGTGTATATTTTAATACAGCAGCATTGCATATAGCTTTATAAAATAAATTAGGGTGTTGGAAAATAGTGCAAGCACTTGAATACAGTGGTCACACTGAGCTGCATCGCATCTTGTTTCACTTCTGTTTTGTGAAGGAATCCACTTCCATGTAAGACGTTTAGAAAGAGTACCTACCAATTATTCCATGTTAATTATTCATTTAAAAGTAGGAAGAGGAAATATGGCAAGGATGAGATCTTTCACTGACTGTTTAATAATGAAAGATCATTTGTGGAAAGCTTATGAAAAAGTGAAGAACATAAAAGCACAAGCAAAACATATGTATTAGTACATGCTCAAAGAGTTCTGTGATAAGACAGAACAGGGTTGAACAGCACAGGGTTTTTGAACAGTATTTGGGTAAACCTGCTTACTTGAGCATCCCTTTTTCCATAGAGTTAGAAAATGTTCCAGAAATAGAGAACTGAAGGACAGTATCATCTTTCTGACTTTCATTTCAGCCCTTCCTGTTGCCATTCTCACACTTACTATGTTTTCTATTACTGCTCCACTAAGAATGGGAGAAAGTCCTTGTTACTGTCACCATTCTTTCTGTCCTTGAAGCCTTCAATAACAAGCTCATGGTGCAAGAACAATAAACCACCAAGAAAAAAAAAGTGGGAATTGCTATGTGTGCTTCTACAAGCAGAGGTGCCCACTTAGTTTCAGCAGGCAAAGACAGATCTAAACTATTGCCATATAATGCAGGTGGGGGTAATCCAAAATCCATATGCATGTGCATTATGTGGATTATGCAATCCATAATCCAAAATCACTACGCATCTGGATTTCTTGGAGGCTGCACTTAACATGAAGATTGACAACTGAAGAAGTGAGGGAAATCCTTAGGATTAAACTATTTCTATCCAGATGTGGGACAAATTAAGATTTCAGCTGAAATTAGAAACAAAGGTTTAGAAAGAGAGGGGAGAAGGGCCCCTGGCATCCAGAAAGGTGCACAGAGCAGGCCACGGTAAAAGCATTTCTCCCATTCCAGACATGGTGGTAACGTCTTAAAGTAGGACTTGCCAAGACTAATAAAGGAAGATTAAATTTAAAGTGAGAGAAGGATACTTGTTCAGAAAGAACTCCTGGTGCTCAGGCCTGTCCTGTCTTTGTCACAGAATGAGCTGGCACATCCTCGTGTGCATGTTTAGCTCGTGTATTTCTCCTGTGCCTTTACCATTTGCTCTGTGTGCTTCCTCAGCTCCCTGGGTCTGATAGGAGAAGGGTTTACAAACAGCAAACCCATTTGAGAATGTGAGGAATATGTGTGATAATCCAGGCGCTGCCAAAATTCAGCCTAAGGGACACAGGGCACCATGTGGCTGGGTCTGTAAAGGGGTAAAATAGCAAACCTGTCTGCCTTCCTGGGCAGTCAAAAAGGATTTTGGGGACAGGGGTCTAAACAGGGTCATCTGCAGCAGTGCAACGGCTATTCTGTAGTGTGTTTTAGTAGACTGCTCATGAACTTGGTGATGGCTGAAGTCAATCTGTTGCTTCCTTTTCTTTAAGGTTTGGACTTTTTCTCAGTTAATATGTACAGTACAGGTATTATGTTTATTCACCATTTGGTCAAATTTATCGTATGTATTCATTTTCATTAATCTGCCTGTTAGGGTTTTTTTGTTTTGGTTGGGTTTTTTTTGTTTGTTTGTTTCTTTTTTTTTAATGGTATGTAAGCATATTGTACCTTTTGTTTCCTGGGAACCCTTGACCCTCAGCAGAACCGTGGCTTCTCAGTGCTTGATTAGCTGGGTTAATTTCATTTTGCACAACTGTAGCTAATGGCCATTTAAAATGGCCAGAAGCCTGCCGTGGGTTTCTCCTCGTGCCTGACCGTATTTGTGAGCAGTGCATTAATCAGCACTCTCTGTCACGCTTTATTGCTTAATGATGAGGGTTAACTGACCACTTCCTAGTAATAATGAAAAACAGAGGTCAGCAATCACTGGCTGAGCAAAGAGAGGATCTCTTCTGACTTGTACTTTTACTCCTTCGTCCTCAGGCAGAGACAAATGTGTCCACTCCACCACTTAAACATGAACACTTATCTTTAAAGTTCATCTTAATTATAGATCAATCCATGTCACGTGTTTACCCAATCGAAGCAATCAAAACCACTGAGGCAGTTACCTAATTAAAGTCGATGCAATCGTATGTGTGGGAAAACATTGTTCGATTTAGTAAAGTCTGTTCTAGGAGTGTGTAGTTACAGCCATAATGTGACGTGTGGATGCAGCACTGGAGCTCCCCAGCCCAAACATTTTTATGATGGTTCAGTAATACATGTCCCTTCCAAGCGTTGTAGTTTAATTTCTGCCTGCGGATACAGAAACTGCCATAGTTCGCCTTACTCGCAGGTTTTGATGATACTGGTTCACAAATTCTTGTTGAAGGATACTTTCAAATGTTTTGCCTCAATTTTGTAGTTTTACTACTGTTTTTTGTTTCTGCAAGGTTCATGTACATGGGACATCGTGCTAGCTGCCATGGTGCGTGGCCTTGCTGGCCAGTGGGCACCCATGCCGAGGTGGGCAGAAGTCACCCCCCTACCTGAACGGGCAGGGCAGGCAGTGTGCACTGAGGGGGGGACGGCCAGCATTCGCCTGCCTCCCGTCAGCTCTAGGCTGTGCTTGTCTCTGCCTGCCAGCCAGAGGTGTGGGGGTGGCCGGACTGCACAGGGGGTGTGGGAGCACAGAGCCTGCTCCTCCAGAGCTGCTCTGCTCAGTGGTTAGGACCTGAAAGCTCTATTTCTTCTTCCTACAAAGTTTTAGAAAGGCAAAGAACATAAATTAAAAGCCAATGTTGTCAACGTTTTCTAAGGTAAATATTTATTTGAACTCCTGAAGCTGAACTCCAGGTTATGAGGGAGATTTTGCAGCCTCCTGTACCAGCACTGCATATCAGGTGCTGTGGAGCTGCTGTAATGTCTTCTGCTCCTCTTCTCAGGAGCACATGGGCCAAAGGGCGAGAGGTGAAATGGGATGCGTGTGGGACATCCATCCCTTGGTGCAGCACTCATCTGCTCCAGCAGCACCTGACAGACCACTGTCAGGCTGTGTAGCTGGCTGGTAAAAGTAACCTGCAGGCCAGACAGTGTTATTGGGGTCTTTCTTGCTTCCCTAAGTCTCTGTGGCTGCCACCAGCTGTTTTCCCCATGCCTGCAGAGAGCAGCAGAAGTGGCACCAAGCCTGCTTTGAGCTCACCCCCTGAGATAGGCTTGGCAAATGAGGTCCCAGGGGCCATGAAAGCTTGTGGGCAGAGCTGGAGTTGCATACAGCAAAGCTGGGAGCAGTGGCACCCAGCTCCAGCTGCCTTACTGGCAGCCACTGCCTTGCATGGAGACTGGTACCCTAACCAGAGGGTTGTCAGCCTACTTGGGAAGCAGTCTCTCATAAAAATGCCAAACACTGAAAAATCAAGTTGTGGGAGTGACAGGTCAGGCTCAACGCATTAGTAGACACTTTTAATATTGTTGGCCTTACTCTCTTTTGGCTTCAGTTTCCAATCTGTAAAGTAGAGATGGTTGTGCCATCTTCTAGCAGAATTGAGTCTTAGGTCTCCTGCATTCAGCCCTAACAGCGTAGAGATAGATAGATATTCTCTTGACTTTCTGCCCTCAAGTAATTTTCTTCTCAGCTGCTTCTGTTTATCCGGTTACCACCCATCTGCATCCCCTGCCCTTTCTGCTTCTGGGCAGCACTCACCTCTGGACATTTTCTTTTCTCCTTTAGTCATCAGCTTCCACACTCTCAGACTCTCCTGACCATTTCCCCTCTTCCCCAGCTTCTCCATATCCCACTGCCTACATCTCCTTCCTCCCACCACTGGCTTTGCTTTTTTGGGGGCCTTTTGCCTTTCAAGTCTACTACCTCCCCAAACTCCTGTCCTCTCTCCTCATTAAGTTCCTGATGGTTCCCTTTGCTCTCGCAACCTGTGCCTCATTCCCCTTCCCTACAAGCTCTTCCCTTGCTGTGTCCTGAGAGCGTGATGGGGATTTTCTGCGTGGAGTCCCCATGCCAAAGCATTGCCTGACATGTGGAAGAGATGGCTGAAGCACAAGCTCAGCTGTGAGACCCTCTGCCCTGGTCCATGCTCTTTGCAGAAGGAAACTTTGGAGGTTGGCAGCCAACCTCCACCAAAACCTTTGCAAATCACATCACGTACAAACTGCAACTTTTCAGTGTTTTATACTGTGATCCGTTATAATTTTAAGTGATAATGTATGAGATGGCAAAAGGCACATCTGTGATATCAGAGCAGTGATGCTTCAAAGGGTCTGTCTCAAAGTGTGAAGGCTCTTGAGCTTCTCAAATATGTCTGCGAAAAATGTAACACGGGGAAAAACCAACATGTTTCTCCGTACCCTTATTCACAAACTTACTTTTGCACTAAGCTTAGTACTTCTAGCTGATAGATTCTTACACTCGCAAAATAAAATTCAGCCTGAGGCAGACATCCAGCATGGAAAATTTCAGCCCTAACTGCTAATGTGTGGTAAAGTTATAAGCAATAGAAAATGAGGTCTTAAAATGAGAAGTGTCAGGTAACCTTAACTATATGTAGTCCTACAAGATCAACTGATGATGATCTGGCTTTTGACAGATTTCATCCAATTTGCAGATTCATTTTGACATATACTATACAAAGAAAGGGGAAAAAAGTCCCTGGAGTAGGACTCTCGGGCTCATAGATACCACCGTGTAAGTAGTGAAAGCAATGATCAACCATGCAGTCATTTTACCTTCTGCCAAACCTTTAAAACTGTACTGCAGAAAGTCCATAAAGAAATCGTAATATAAAATCAAAGCACTGATGCACTGCAGCTGAGACCTGTTGACTTTGTGCCAGTTTTTCTCATTGTCATAAATCTAAATGTAGGTTGCAGGTAAATCTTGAATTCTAAAAATATTATAGAAATTGTAACATAAAGCTTGCATTACTTGCACAAACAAAAGCCTAGGCTAGCATGCTATTCAGATATGTATACCCAAGACAATTTTAGTAATAAATGCTGACTTTCCAGTAAACACTGCAGACTTCTGTCTCGTTCCAGGTCTCCCCCTCCTGTAGTTTGGGTTTTTTTTCCCATTTATGATCTAAAAATCTGTCCAGGGTATTTCTCCAGAGTGGAACTATGAACTTTGCTTATTTGGAGCATCAAGAAGTGATTTTTAAGCACAAGCTAGGTGAAGGGGGTGGGGAGTGGGGGCCCATGGTTACCTTTAAGATAACATTTCTGGGAGGCCTCGCCTATTGGTAGAGGGGCTCGGGAATCCTACGTGCCCAAACATGGCTATTGGCCTGGAATGTTGTTTGGGGATTATATAGCAAGCTGCATCCCAGCAGACTTGTTTGCCAGCTGCCTGCAGCTAGGCTTTGCTTTTTTTTTTTTGGTTGGGTTTTTTTGGGTTTTGATTTTTTTTTTTTTTTTTTTTTTTGTCCTCTCGAGATTGTGCGCAAAACCTGTGTGAATGGTGATCAGACTCTGGCAGTGTCTACATGACTTTTAAAGTGTCTTTCAGTAGAGCCCTGCTGATAGCTCAACAATTATATAAAATGCTGCCTTCCTAAAAATCACTTCCCAGCAACGTCAGCGCGTGAGGAGCTAGGAGAATCCAGTTACTTTCCTGCTGGGATATAATTTGTCATTTTTCAGAACCGTTCCACCTGGCTTACACAGTCTGGGGTAAAAATGTTTGCTTAGTCAGGTCTTTCTACCTGGGCAGGATAACTTGGTGCTGTATGTTTGTGGCAAAGACTTGTGTACGTGGGTAACACTGTTTATTTTGAATAGTCCTGTTGTCTCATGGAAAATAAACTTTTAGATGTGAATAACTCTTTCTATTATCAGCAATAAAATGTGAAATTTCAAACAATACAATCTCCATCTTTTATGGTAGCTTAGTTAGTCATAATTCATTCCTGGGAGGATTTCACTGGTATGTAGCCTAAATTTTTCTTCCTTGCTTAATCTTATTCTCTTCATCAGGTCAAAAGCTTTGTGTACTCTTTATTCTTAAAACCAGGCACATGCTTAAGTGCCCAAGGCAAAAGGGCTTAAAGCACGTGACTGGAGACTTGAACTAGGCTGTTATCATTTCCCGTCTCTAATTATCAGAGAAGTTACAGGCGGGTAAAGGGCTACTTTAAATTTTCTCGGTAAATCACTCCCTCCGGCTTCTAATCATTTCCGTTCCACTTCTCTGGACTTTCTCCAGTTTGTTTATATCTTCCAGTAATGAAGCGCCTGAACTGCATGCAATATTTCAGGTGTGGCTGCGAAAGAAATGCATAAAGAGAACACTGCCATGCCAACCTGCTCCGCTGTGTAATGCTCCTACAGAAAGAGCCAGAGGTGTAATTGGCGCTTAGTTCTCCTCTGCCGCATTGCTTCTTACACCCAGATTATCCTCTTATTCCTAGGTGTCTTTCAGTGTTGATGCTTTCCAAATTTTGCTTTGTTATTTTGCTTTGTTGTTAACTCTTTATTTTAGATTACTCCCTTGGTACATGCAGTAGCATTTTTCCAACTGCAATTTTATTGCTTGTTTCCTGTCTTTGCTTCTAATTTCTCTACACCCTTTTGTATTATTTTTCTGTCCACGCTTATGCTGACAGCTCCTCCTCCTTTCTTCCTGCTTCCAATGAAAAGATCACAATAAGCGGGAGTCCCTCTGATACTCCAGAGGATATCTCCCCGGTGTGATAAACTGTCTGCATTTGGCAGTGGCTTATCCTCAGTAGGAATTTGCTGTAGAAATTCTTAATGGCAGAATTGGTATAGGGTCTTGTCATCAAGTAAAACTTGCAAAATAACAACAATGAACTGGATTCTAGATTTCTTGCTTACTGTATAAACAGTTTTTTCAGGTGAGGAACAGAAGAAGAGAGAGGTTAGTGGATGAGAAATGTAGTGGATAAAATGAACTGGGCATTGTGCATCAGTGAATAAATAAAATACATTCCCTGCACGAGTGCATCTCCAACAGTATTCCCGTATCTGTGTACTTCACCCTTTAAAGTCAGTATTCCTGATCTGCTGGATGGCTCAACATTTTCAGGGACCATTACCTTGTAAACACGATGGGTAAGGATGCTCGTAGAGGCAGGAGTATGCTGTGCCCAGGAGGGAACTGCTGGCCAGCACTGTTTTTTTCTGCAAAGAAATAGTGGATTTTTTACACTTACAGACTGACTGCCCCTTTTACTTGGTGTAGACATCTAAACTTGGGTAAAATAGAGGTAAAGCACTGCTATTCCTATTCTGCAGAGTCTTCTGCTTGCTTTGTACAGGTATAAATGGCTTTGTACTTTTGGACTAGTTTCAGCTTTGCCTTGCCAAAAACTCTACTGCAGGAGAAAGTGTGGACCTTCAAGCAGTCCAAGAAAGCCCATGGGGATGATGGTGTGCCTCTTTCAGAGGCCGGAGAAGCTTTGCAGAGGCATCATCTGGCCATACGCTGTCCCCACCGTGATGAACGTGCTACGCTTTCCAGCTTTTCTTTGTCCTTCTGAAACTTATGCCTTCCGCACTTCTACAATATTTTGAGTTTTAGTCTCTCTACTGTTTTTTGCTGAATTATGTAGCTGATGGGTAAACTCAAGACCAGGGCATAGGTGCCATCTGGAAAAAACTGAGTTTCTCCAGTTGCATCAGCACTAGCATAGAGAGGTCTTCTGTACCAGGCTTAGAAGGGCTGTAATGGCAGGGCAAGTCAGGCTCCAGTTGTCTTTTCGTAGCATCTATTCCCTTTCAAATATTAGTTCACTTCTGCACTTCATCTTGTGTTACAACTACTTTAACTTTGGTCTTCTGGTTAACTAAAAGTCAGTCTGGCTCTTTGGAAAACCCCCAAAACCCAACAATGACCAATCTTCCCACATAACTTCTTAATTATTTCTGCATGTGAGTTTTGGCTGTGCTCCAACTTTGAAATCATTATGCTGCTTCAGAGTGTAAATAAGTGGGACTGGATTAATAAATTGTATGAAACATGGTGCCACACTTCATTATAATCCACTTATTAAAGCGGAAAAACCTTTTAGTACATAAAGCGCATCTGCTTTTAATTTTCATTTTGATCTTTTCTTTGTGTGTTTTCAGACACAAGTGTACCTTTTCAGGGAGGCTTTTAATGCTGGTGCCTGGCAGTTTCAACGTTACTTCTGAAGATGGCAAAACAGAGCTAGGAAATTTGGGATGTATTAGGAAAAGCATAGGACTGGATTATCCTCTCATAAATTGGGATGCATTACATCACACTGAAATCTGGCATAAATAGAAGGCAGATCAGGTTTTTGATGTTAGTGACCTTTTTAAAATTTCCATTTTCTTAATTCAAATTTTATCACTTTTACTTACAAAACATGTTTCAGACAGGTGGAATTTTGCCTTTAGTCACTATCATTTTTCACAGATAAAACAATTGCTTTTGATGCCAGTAGTGAAACCCACCATTTACAGAATATAAAAATACATTGTCAGCCACGTGAAACTGAGGTTAAGCTCGTACAATGGCTTTACACTAAACGACCACCACCCTCAGTCATCCATTTACTTCACTGACCTCTCTTGCAAGCTTTAGATCTGATAGCTGTTGCTGAAGAGATTGGGCTTTGGCAATGGCTAACTTGTCACTTTAACGAGAAAATTGCTGTATTTTATGAAGGTTAACCCAAAGGATTTTCGTGCCATTCATACACTTCTTGTAAGCAATGACATTTCAATTCACGTGAGTTTGTATTAAATAGCTACTTGCAGGAAACTAAAATGAATTCAATCTGCTTAGTACTACTGGAATTTTAATTATGAAAATTGAATTAGAACTGTAAAAAAATCTGTGTGCAAACATGCCCCTTGTGAAGTTAAATGTGAATAGACTGAGGAGTTTTTTATTTTGTTTTTCTTAAATGTATTGAATGCAAGGGGTGAGGATACATACCATGAAGAAGCAGCTATCCTAATCCAGGGGTGAATTCTGGATATAAATTATATGGTAATTGGTCTTTAGTTTTCACTGAGCAAAACAAATTTTGAAACAGCAATTACATCAATTAGGCAGAATGATGTTTGAAAGTAGAATGGAATAATTCGATTTATGCCTTGGTGATGTTGTATTTATGCCCTGAGATGACTTTTTTTTCTGTTGTCCTATGTCTCTCTTCAGTTTCATTTTCAGTAGCCATCATCATTTGGGCTGAAATTTGATGTATTTGTTTTTACCTAAATATCCTTTCCCTTATAATGAAGGGAAGGCCTGATGCCTTTAAGATCTCACTCTGGCATATGAAATATGTCTCTGAAAAAATTGGTATGCTTTAAAAGATGATCTCAGAGGTCCTTTCCAACCTTAACGATTCTATGATATTTTTTTTAAAAAAAAAACAAAAAAACCCAAAAAAACACAAAACTCCCAGTGGTAACTTTATAGGTGTTGGAAATGCTGGATACACATCCAAGTCATCCGTGGCTTTAGTTGTTCAAGACCTAGGATGATTCCAATGTGAAAGATCACCACTTGATTTATTTCTGTGGCAAAGCAAATTGCAGTTCCTAGTGAAAAAGTGTGGTAGTGAAGGCATGGGGCCAGCACCCAGTGCAGTGGCTGTCGCTGAAAGGCAAGCTTTGCTTTTGCTTAGAGGTCATTCTGGTGCTGGTGCTGCGGCCGGAGGCATCGGATCCAGCACGTCTGGCTGAAGGGGGCCATGAGGGTGTCACTTGCAAGATGATCCCCAATAAAATTTGGGATAATTAGACGAAGCTTCCATTCATCAGTGTTTTTGCTGCTATGTGATACTTTTTTCAGCCTCTTGAGGTCAGATGAGTGAGCAAAGGGTGAAGTAGCTGTTTTCAGGGGTGCGGGAGGGTTGCCCTGTCCCGTTCAGGGGTTTGTGAGCAAGGACTGTGGAGGGAGCTACCTGGCAAGCCTGGCCTGAATTCTGGGGGTGGAGAGGGCTGGGACCCGTGGCTCTGCAGCCTGGAAGTTCTGCACCTGCTTTGGGGGGGTGCTTGGAGACCCCCTCATCCCTTTAAAGATGAAAATAGCAATCACAATTGGTGTAATACCCTTTCTGCTACTTAATTTACACTTTGTGGTTTAGGCTGTTATAGTATTTTAACAGTAAACATACTGTGAAATTTCATTATAATTGTCAAATCTTCTGCTATCCCCTCATCCTTTTTCTTCTGACTGTTTCTTCAGATTTACCTGGAATAACAGAGTGCTGAGGTTCCTGATAAATAGAAATAAATGGAGAGAAAAATGAAGGAAATAAATAGGCAGACATGTACATATTTCAAAGGGCAAAACAGACTCCTTTTTAAAAAGCCAGCAAACAAATGCAGAAAACTTTTAAGTTCACTTTGGTGAGCATCTAATATTACTTTCATCAACATTTCTGTGTTTGGGATCTCAAGAGATTCTGCTAAAATGCTCTGTTGTCATGGTGTTGCTTGCAGCCTTTAAAAGAAAATTATTACTGACCAGGGTTCCAGAGGAAAAGATTTGTCAACGTATGTGCTGACAATATTTTAAGTTGTCGCTATTATTCATAATAATATTCATTATTATGAATTTGGCATATTTCCAGTCTGAGCTGTAGTAAACTGTATATGAAAAATGCAAGAGAAAAATATGCTTTGAAGATAATGTGTCATTCACACAGAATAAAATTTATGATCTGCTGAGCATGCTAAACGCAAGAACATAGCAGACTTGAACTTCAAAATGTTTGCAAAAACCAAAGGGTAGCTACTTTTAAAAGAAAAAAGTTAACGGAACATTTTCACTGAGATCAAGAGTTGGGAAAAGTTTTACTTTGTGAACCAAACTGCCTATTTTTCTAGTAATATCTTATATAAATAGCATGAATCTCATGGAAGGACTCAGCCCGGAATTGCAAATTATAAAATGGAGTTGCAAAACACAGAATTAATGCTGTGTACCTTGATTTTTCTGTCTGTCCTATGAGAACAGAAGTTCTCTCTCAGTTCGCCTGTTCCGTGTGATTACTACAAAGACAGTTTGATACACACCTGAATGTATTAGTAGGATAGTGGGGCAGACTAAGCAGTTTGAAATAGCGCATAGAGTGTAACAGGCTTCAACCCCATATACGCTTACAAATATGAATATTTTTGTGGAGGAGAATATTTTCAGTAGAGTATTCACTGAAGGAGCATGGCTTAGGGGAGCCATACAGTCAGCTAGAAATCCTTGCATTACCCATTAGTGCTCCATCTTCCAGAATACACCCCCCACACCCTCTCAAACATTCCCTTAAACGAACTTGATATTTCACACAGCTCTTACTTTACACTGTGTACTTCCTGAAATCCAGTTGTAACAGTGAGCTAATTGTAGAGCAGGATACTACATCATGTATGTAAATGTAGCAGAGCAGTTGACCACTTTTATCAGCAAAAATGGAAGGGCATTTCAGTTGCAGTTTAAGATTTTTGCATGACGCTTATTTAAAAAGACTTTCCAGTCCTTCTAGACCGTTTCTTGTACATTGAAATTTTCCACTAAAGTGCATTGAAATTTGTAGTATGTCAAGAATGCCTTATCAGATTTTTAGCATGGGAAAGCAGAAGTAGGCATCATTTGTGCAACATGATCTCTTATAAATCTATCATATGTACTACTCTGCAGATAACAGCATCTAGAGACTTCAAAATTAGTCTTCAGTTAAAATTTAAACCAAAATGAAAATTTGGAAACTTGCCGTGAAAGAAAATGCTGTAAAATATTAGATGTGTGATTTTGTCAAAACATCATCCTCTAAAGCTCTAATTCTCACTCTTTGTATTACTGTATCCATTATAATCTAAAATCAAAAGCAATTGAACTGAAAACTAATTTCAAAACAGAAACAAAATGATTTAGCTTGGTAACAGCATTATTTTTGGTGTTTGTAGATATTTCTCCTTGGTTTTCCTCCTAAACAGATTTCCAGTGCTGTGCGATTTCACTGAATTGGAAAGCTTTGCAAAGATCAGATACTTATATTCCTTTTCTGTGCTATCTAGCATCATTCAGCATTTCTTTGACCACGTGAAAAGGGAATTACCGCATAGTCAGTCATGTGGCCATGTTTAGACTTCCAACATGCTGCACCGAAAGCTTTCTTAGCACCCCTGGTTTTCAGGAGGCCCCAGCTGTCCTCCGTGACTGCCTGGGGATGTGGCTGTTGGTAGGAGCACTGCCTCTGTTGTGGAGATGACAGTGGGAGCCCCAGAGATGCTTTCAGTACCAGTTTGGGGCATATCTTGTCTTGGTGGCTTAGTCCCTCTGGATAACAGGACAGCTGGAGCACCAGGCACAGGCTTGTAGACACTTTCAAAATTCTGCAGTGTTTTAAGCATGGCAGAAGAAAATGTGCACGCATACCTCAAATATGAGATATTTATGTATATTTTCTTGCTCGCTTGTCTCACTGTTGTTAACAGGTTTCATCCCTGCTGGATGATTTCTCCTGCAGAAAATAGTAGCCTCTTTTGGGCTACATCCCGTGCTCCCTTGCCAAATTTCCTCTCTCTCCTTGATCCCTCTCATCGATGCCCTTTCAGTCTGCTTAAAATAGTGAGTGAGAACCATTTTTATAACTTCTCGTCTCCTTTGCCAGGATCACCAGACCATACCAATTGCTTTTGTTAGCCTGGTCTCAGCCCAGTGTGAAAGCAAGTTTCCAGGGAAGGTGAAGGGGCAGGAGACAGTCTCCATGTCAAAACTGGCAGACCATTGGAGTCTGTGCTCTTAGGTGTGTATAGGGAGTGCATAACAGTTATGGCAATTCGAAAACTTTCACATATAAAGCATGGGGGGACACAGCCCTCCCTGCTCCATTTCTAGAAAAAAGGGGAATTGGCTTTTTATCTGTAGTCACCATTGGAGGAAACACTGGTAGTTCACTTGTGCTTTCAGACTTCGGCTTTCTGGAGGAAACAAGTGCGGTAGTTAACGCAGAGAGCAATAAGTCGTTGTTCATGTTGTAGTCACCGCCTAAGGACAACCTGCAGCTCTTTCTCCGGGATACTGATTAAGACTCAGTAGCATATTTCAGATTAGGCAGAGAAAGAAGGTCAGGTGATCACAGGCCGACACACTGGATTTGAGGATGTTTTTGTCAACACTGTTTAAATAGCAGTTAAACATGAGGTTTAAAGCACATAGAAAATTTAGAAAAATACTGCGATGCAGAAGTTCGTAGACCATCCTCACTATTTGAGCACCAACTGATGCACCCGTGCTTTTAAAAGAGCCCTAGCTGGGTTTTGTAGACCCTGCAGAAAATGATGCTGTTGAGGCTATGTTTTTATCCGTGTCCCAGGTAGTTTTAATATACTTTGCTCAGGTAGATGAAATGAGCTGTAGCCATACCTTTGACTGTAGTATAAGTGTGCCCTATGAAATCACCAGTTAGTGACTGAATGGCGGAAATAACACATTTAGAAGGTAAATGAGAAGACTGAAGAAAGAGTTGTGGAACAGGAGAGGAGTAAAAGACTGAAGATGAAAGTAGGTAAAGGAGAAGGTTAGAAAATAGAGTAGAAAGTAAGGAGATTTAAAAATATGAAAATGGTAGATGAATTATTCCAGTGGTATAAAAGGGTAAAGAAACTGAAAGATGCCTTGGGATCTAGAAGTAGCAGAAGGTAACTGAGAATGAGAAGCAAGCAGGAAATATCCCAGATGCAGTGAATATTTTGCCAAAATCAAAACAAATTTTAATTAAGTCTCTATCGTAAAGGAGGGAAAGCTCTAAGTTCTTGCTTCAGAGAAGGATTTAGACTATACCTATGCTATAAGCACAGTCTGTAATAATGTTAATAATAGATTGATAGTGTCGTCTTGAGCGATTGGCAGATGCAGCCGAAAAGCATATTGTCTGGGAATAGTACGGTCAGATGAGTAAAGCTGTGGAGTAATAAGGGAGCTGGACCCTGAAGTCAGACTGAATTTTGGGAAACCCTGAGATTCGATATCTAAAATACAAACCCCAAGCATTCACTATATAAAATGAAAGAGCATTATTCCTATCTAAGTTTTGTACCTTGTCTGTGGCATTTATAAGCTTATTCTGCATTACACATAAATGTCAGCGTGAGGAATCAAGTTTATTAGTTTACTGTGGTCAGACTGGACTGGTTTAAACAGAGCTGAGGAAGTTAATTATCAAAGGTCTCAGGTGGGTCTAGCAATAAGTAACTAGTTATGGAGCGAGGGACTGGCCGTGGCTGCAGCCTTTGGAGCTGCAGCGGGGGGACGGGTCCTGCCGTTGCATGCGGATGGCCGGCTGGGAGGGACTGCCCTAATCTGTTTCCCAGGTTGTTCGAACCAGTTCAAGAGCAGTAAAACAAGGTTATGTAATTGACATGTGATGTAGCCTAAAATAGTGACTGCAAACATAGGCTGCTGTTGCTGGGCAGTTGTCAACTGCTAAAAAAAAAAAAAGCCCTCAACTGTGTAACAAATGGACCTTTTAAGTGAAAACGCAGTTCTGATTTCCATTGAATAGCAGGCATTTTCCTTTTTTTTTTTTAATTGCAAGAAATAGAGGCTCTGTGAAAACTGAAATTTAGAAAGAGATTCATCATCGTACTTATCATGCTGATTTAATTGAGAGTACCTACCTACTGCAGCTGGTGAAATAAAAACCTCAGGTATATGCAGTTTGTTTCTCGATAGTGTGATAGAACTCCTGTCAAACAGAAAATCCTTTTCTATATGTGGAAAATCATTGTGACAAGTCATAGCAGTAATTTTATTTATATACTGGCCATTAAAAGGTAGAAATGGTTTATTTTTATTAATTAAAAGAGCTTATATGGAATAGAGTTAACATCCGTTTCACAAAATCTGTGAAGGTTTCAGAGCTGGATGAAAGGAACACATCACATAGCTCAGTGAGCACAAACGAGAGGTTAGGATGTGCACATTATGTGATTTCTTGCTGTAGGAGGCAAAGCCCTTCATTAGGGCTATACCAGAAAGCAGGAAAACCTGGTGTTAAGTTCTGTTTGCTGACCAGATATTCTTCAGGTGAGAGGCCTCCCTTAGAAAATCTGATGATTTTCTGCAGCATGTTTTCTTTGTCTTTCCTTCAGCAGCCCAGGTCAAAAGGGTTGCAGGGGCTAGGCTTGTGCAATCTGATGGGCTGGTGGGTAAAGGGAAGGGACAGAGTTGAGCAGTAAATAACATTTATGGAATTGTGGGAAACTTAGTGTAGAATTACAGCCATTCAACCCAGATTTTTTTCTCCCCCTCGTTCACTAGTGTTATCAGGAGTAACTTCAGTAAAGTGGGTGGTTATGCTGGTAAATACTGATAGGTACAGCAGGAGGATCTTTAGAGGAGTTCCCTGCACTAAGGATGCCCGACTTAACACCTATATATGCCTGCTCAAGCAGGTGCCGATAGGTACTCCAAGCCCTAAGGCTTTTATGCGTATTATTGTTATCATGAAAATAATCTTCCCACTTGGGAAATACGGAGAAATCTAAGCCCTTATTCCATCCCAGAAGCTGCTAAAGGGATGCTAGCTCAGATGTGCAGATCTGCACGGTAGAGCTGGAGGTGGCTTCTAGCTCCTCTCTCCTCAAACCCTGGAAGAAGGCTTGGCTGTTCTGGCAGCCTACAGGGAGAAGACAACTTTGCCTGCAATTTTATGAGTCAAAGTATTAATTCTCATTGTGGAGGAAGAAGGAAAGTTTGGGCATTTTACATGCATTTTGATGTGCTTCACTGAGACACTGTTTTAAAAGTTGAGTTTTTTTCAAATTTCTGCTTTGTTTGGTCCTTAGCTGCCACTCCTGTTTTCTCACTTTTCTGTCCTTTTTGCAAGGCTTCCTCAATCACGTCTTTGTCTTGGGACCCAAAGCATGCTGCGGTTTCAGACGTCGTACCCAGAGTGGCTTTTGGACTTTTCCCTTCCCTCTCCCAGGGGATGTTGCAGTGGGCGTGTAGCTCTAGCAGAGGAAAAAAGTGAGTTGGCTGCCCAGGTAAAAGAGGGAAGGAATGCGTGGAAGGCAGCGGTGTGGCAGGAGAGGAGCTGGGCATTAGTGGCACACAAGCAAGCGTGAGTTAACAACCTAATGCCATTGCCAAAAGCCAGACCTGGTCCAGGATTGCATTAACAGGGCTGTTGTGTGCCAGATGCAGGAAATAACCATTTTATTGGGCTTGGTGATGGTGAAACTCAGCAAGAAAAATGCACCCGTTTTTGGGCGCTCTGTTTTATGAAAGAAGCTGGAGGAAAAGAAGAGGAATGACGACAGATTTAGGAAACATGACCTATGAGGAAATATTGAGAGTACTGGATTTGTTTAGTCTAGCAAAGAGACAGGGAACATAAATCTTTTGATAGGCATGAGATTGTTGTAAAAAGGTGGCGATCTATTACACTGTATGTCTTAGGGGGAGTGCTAACATCTCTTTCAGTTGCAAAATATTCCCCTTTAGGTTAAATGCAAAGGGAAAAAACACAGCTTCAAGGCTAGCTAATCACTAGCTTAATCACATGGCTTGTAGGAAAGTTGCAGAATACCTTTCCTCAGAAGATTTTAAGACAAATTTAGAGAAAGGAAAAAAAAACCCTTCCTGAACTGTTAAGCTAGTCTTATCATGCTTCCATGAGTGGGCTTGAATTAAACAGTCTTTGGATCCTCTTCCAGCACTACGCTTTTTTTCCCCCTTACAAAATTTAACATTTGATCATAGTAGTTGCTATTTTAACAACAGAGCAGAAATGTAGAAGACTCATTAATGATTTGCAGTTCCTGACTTAGACTTCAAAAAACTGGGGAAAAAAATAATTTTTAGGAGGAAGATAAAACATGTGGAATATTTCAGAAATTTCTGTAATTTTCTAATTTTGCCTTAGACAGTAACAGAAATATTACTGACAAGAAATATCTATACCCCGTTCCTATTGCAGCCTTACATGTCTGGAAGTATCACAGGCCCTTGAAGAGTGCAGCAGCACTCTGCACACATACGTGAGCTCACCTTAGCAAGTCAATTTTTGGGACCAGTGGCTCAATCATTGTGCTGGAGTTTTAAAATGGGGAAAGGCACAACTTTTGCCGCAGCCTCATTTTGGCAGTAATTCACAAGCCAAATAAGAACAGCTTTTTTTCTCCCCTCCTTTACTGAATTTTGCTTGCTCAAAAAAGTATAGTAAGAGGGAAGACTGAGTTTCATGAATGCTTCCTTTTGTTTTTGTTTGTAAGCCTATAAAAGCAGGGAATTAAGGAGTCTTTGCAGGTGAGAGAGTTGGAAACATTGAAGTATTTTTGTGCGTACATTTGGATATGTCATTCTGTGGTATGTAGTGACACAATAACCTGGAAAGTGCAAACTCAAATATTCCTCTAGCTCTACTGTGAATAGGACAGATCTCTATTTCTTTGTAGTGTATAATGGTGTAGGACCTATTAATTAATTATTTTGAACAGGAAATTTTCCTGGCATCTTTTGTAACTCTGTATTTTAGATGGAACAAGAATTAGCTCACATTAGTGCACTTAATAGCGGCATATGTAAAAATTACTTTCATCTTAATGCATTTAGCACATGGGAGATGAGAATTCTGTCACTTTCCAGCCCACTTGTGGGTGATTAAACTGAATAAAAAGAACAACTGGATTAAGCTAAACACAAACTACACAAGCAGATCAATACATGTCTTGAAAGAGTTGGAGACCTAGCAGCACAGAAACATCAGCCTCTTTGCAGGATGGTCTCCATCACCTCATTGAGATCCTGAAGAGCCCTGGAGGTCTTGAGAGCGCTGCATCAATTTCACATGTGTAGGTTTTTGTTTTGATTCTGAAGTTGAGGGGCATTAGTGAGGCTCATGCTGTGCAAATGGAAGATACTGATTCATTATGGGTGTCTCTGCTTTACTTACTTATTTAACAAAATTGCTTTTATTTGAAACATACCGTATTTGCTTGCGTGGAAATCTGAAGCCATTTTTTTCATCATAGATGATAAACTTTTTAACTGAAAAACTGTTCATTATTATTTCATAGCTGTACTCTATGTAGAGGGTTTGTCTGAATACTGATCCATTCTGGTTTTTAAGGGTTTTCAAGTTACTTCCATTAATGTAAGTTTTAAGATGACTGTTGTTATTTAATTTTTTTTAGAAATTAAAAAAATTGACAAGAAGACATTTGCTTTTTGGAAAGACTTTTGCCTTGCTTACTAGAAAAACTGTTTACAGATTTTGTACCATACATTAATATTCAGAGATGCACAATTGAAAAATTGATGAACCTTTACTAAGTTACATTTTCTGAAATTATTTGGTCTAGAGTAGATAGGCGAAAAAGTAATGATCGCAGGCTACCTAAACCATTTGAAGGGTGACTTACGGAAGTATTCTGCTATTGTGGGAATGTTTCTTATGAAGTCACAGTGTGACAGTGATTGAATCAAATAAACATTTCCACAATATTTAAGAATGTGACCCAAGTAATTATCCTGGACTACATAAATGTTAACCTCATTTTATTAAACCTATTACCTTTTGAAAGCGGTAGTGAAAAATATTGACTTAACAGGTGTACAATTTCGTGGAGCAAACTGCCTTCAGGGTGATTCTGCAATGGGGTTCATTTTGCAGCATTAGAGCTGACTTGTCATATTAATAGCCTGCACCCGCCTGTGGAAGCCTAAAAATGGTATTGCAGTACTCTGTGATGTACAAAGGACATTGTACGAGCACTGAGCAATCGCACTTGCATTCCTAGCAGAAAATAAGCATTTTTCCCCTCTCCCCACAAAGATACTATACCAGTATTTCTAAGGGCATATAAACCATCTTTATACTGTATGTCATTATTTCAAACACTTTTGTTTTCTACTTTAATTTTACTTTTGTGCTGTCTGCATGATATTTCTTAGGAGATGTGCTCAAGTCAGTACAGAGCAAAAATGTAAATAGGAATTAAGTTGACGTTTCTCTTGTGTATTTGGGTTTTGTATAGATCACATCATAAAATGAACATTGTTTGATAAGCAAGTTTATTTTGTAATTAGCTGAGAATTTTATCTTTTTATTGTTTAGCAGGCCTGCTTAAAGACCAGCTGATAGCTAGTGGTGCCATCACTATATTATACAACTTGATTTTATGCCTGACGTAACTTCATGAGCTAATATTCATGAATTATTTTGCCTAAGTTTTATTGTTTTTCATCTGTCGCAGTGCTAGGTAAGGTCCCTTAATAAAAACCCTTATTTGCCAATCTGCTTGTTGTTTAAACATCTAAATCATTATCTAAATGATGATACCTTTATGATATTGCAGTAACACTTTGCTTATCCAAATAAGATTGGTTCTCTTTGTGTGAGATACTCAGTGAACAGATGCAAGAAGCAGCCCAAACTTCAGTTCACTGTCTAAATAGATAATCATTGGGCAAGGGTGAAGGGAAGTCAGATGCAGAGATAGAAGATGACTTATCTGAAGTTTTAAGGCAAATTCCTGAAAGATCCCAAAACGGAAGCCGGGTCTGCTGTCTCCCATGAATATTCTCTTTGCCTTTCCCCGAGGAAGCATGTGTGTATTGTGGAAAATATCTCGGCAAACATATTTTATACCTCTTGTCCTACAGCAGCTCTGTCCCCTTATCAAGCCTGCATCTTTGCTCCTGCTCGCCGCATGCATTGGCCTCCCACGCGTTTCAGTGCAGCTCTGCTTCTGAGCGCTGCCCAGGCTTCCCCTCCCCACCCGTGGCTGGTGCTCGCTTCGGCCACTGGTGTCAGCTTTAATGTTATTTGTACAACTCTTGGGTTTCTGCACATCTCACCTGCTTCATTCATGACCTGCTTAGGAGTCTCTCTGCTTAGTTGCTGGTTGATGCTACTGCATTTGCAATCTGAATTTTTTTCCTCTACCTTGCATTTCAGACATCTTTGCTATGAACTTGTGTTTAGTTTAGAGAGTAATGAGTTCCTTACCTTATATCTAAAATGCCTGTCCCTGAGACTCGGTAGTTCTTACCGCACCTGCTACATAAGCCTGCAACACGCTGTCGTATTTTATACAGGACTGTTTTCTTGAACTTTGCATGCCGGCAAATCCTGCAGCTTGCCTTAGAGTCTGTTATACTTCTGTGTGCTGTGTCCTCTCCTTTCATCCTTCCTCTGGAAACCCTTTGCATTGCTTTTTTGTCTCATCTGCTGCAAACCATTTGATCTGGCCGCCCCGGATCCCCGTGTGCCACCTCTGGATCGAGGCAGCTAAAATAATCTTCTCTCGCTTCTCCTGTAACACTGCACCAACCCCTCGTGGCTTCCTTTATTCTTCCACATCAAATTCAAGTACCTTACTTTGAAAAGTCCACGTGGCAGTGCCTTCGTCTGATACACTGCACCCGTTTGCTCTACCTATGTTCCTCCCACGAAGCAAAACGCCTTTTGAGTCTCCAAGTTGTTAAATGCCAGCCTATTTCCCTGGTTGCCATGTATTTCCCTTCTGCTAAATGTTGTGTGTTAAATACCTGCTGTCTCCTCAGGAGTGCTTCTGTGGGGCTTTACAGAACTGAAATAACATGGTTGTGATTTAAGCCTGTTTTGGTAAATCCTTCATAAACCTGCTGCTGTGTACAAGGTAACTGAATCAGAAATCAAGCACTCAGTGAACTGGTTGAAGAGAGTATATTGGGAAAGTTAACCTCTAGTTTGCATTTCTGCTTTAGATTGTGAACTTCTTTAGCATGAGAATAGCCCCCGGTTTTGTACCAAAACTAAGAGTTGTCAGGCTGCTCTGTGATACGGCACCTGTAAGATTTGAAAAAGCTCAAACCAATTATTTGTTTTTCACAAAAATAAGAATTCCAGTCCTGCTTAGAAAAAAGTAGTGAGATCTCTCTTTTGAGTGACACACCAAAACTCTCTCCTAAATTAAACAGAGATGCTCATAGGAAGGCCCATGACAAGTCACCAAGATTATCAGGAAGGCTAAAGAATGGGATTGGGAATGTCTGCATTAATAAGAAGCTCAAAATGACTGCAAAACAACAGAGAAGAACAAATTGGAATTATGTATATACATCCTCTAATAATGCATTTTGGTTTTGGTTCATTCAGGACAGCACAATTACCTGTGTGCAGGAAGGAATGACTGCATCATTGATAAGATTCGGAGGAAGAACTGCCCAGCCTGCCGATTACAGAAATGTCTGCAAGCTGGAATGAATTTAGGAGGTAAGCAGAATATTAATAGTTTGGTCTCTTAATTTGATTAGGCAAAAACATTGGAAATGTGCAGCCTTTTTATAGTTCTGGTAGCTGCATAATCTCAAAAGTTTAAGGTGGAATTATCCTGACGAAGTGCTTAATAGCTAATAAACTCTATTGTCATTCTAAATCAGGTTTTGGAGATATGTATTTTATGGCTCAGAAAAAAGAAAAGTGGGTGTTTTATGATGACAGTAATTTTAGTGGAATCTCATATAGCTAAAAGCGTTAAAGTTTCAAGTATTGCATGCTTTTTTTTTTTTTGTGATGAGCATTCTCTTGAACGCCGAAAAATATTTTACACCATCGTGAAAGCAAATTCACACATAGTGAGATCTCTCAGCTTTTTTTGTTGCTTATTCGACATTTATATTGATTATTTCTGCAACTGATATGCAATAATTCTGATGATGTTACTCCATCGTTCATATACCAACAACAAAAAGGCAAAACCTTTTCGTAATAATTATCAAAAGTATTTTGAAAACAGTATGATAGCAAAACTTATAATAGTTTTTTCCGTTGTTTTCATTCTTCAGTTGCAATGTCTACACAATTCTGGATGTGCTTCAGTGGGCATCTTGTTTCAAGTCATCACCTGAGCAAATTGTATTACAAATCACTTTTTCCCACCACTCTTAGGTTTATTATGTTGTCTGTGAATGGGGGTTTGATACTGCTGCAGGTCCTTTCCCTGATACACAGAGTGACCCTTCCCTTAGAGTGTTTTCACTGTTCCAGAAAATTATAAAACTGTCACATTAATTCCTGCAAATCATTTCCTATCTCACAATTTGCTCTTTATCCTCCCAGACCTATTCTCCTAGTAGCTTAGTTTAGTTCTGCAGAAATATTTAGCTGCTTGTCTTTCATAGGTTATATGCAAAATCCTGGTTCCTGCCTGCTGCCTGGTACCTTTTTCTACCTCCCAGACTTCTTTTTCTGTCTTGTCTCCTGGCAGAAATACTCACTCCTTACTTACGCTCTGTACTTTTTTGGGGAGAGTAGCCCTGTTAAGACCTCTTTCAACCCCTTTCCCAATTTTGAGATGCTGTGTTGCCCCCAGGTCCCTTGTTTCTGCTTTCCAAAGGAAAATGGGGCCAGGTTGTGGCATGCTGGGGGCTGACAGCTTTCCCTTGATTTTGATCTGCGCTATTGAATCTAGCAAGGGAAGCAGAATGGCACCTTTGATGAAACGGGAGCTCCATGGTAGTAGCTCCTTCCCAAAAAAAAAAAGGTGCTGAAAATGTATGTGGAGCAGGAAGCCCAGCTCCCTGGAACGTTGGAAATTTTGCTGCAGCCTGCCAGCAGCTGGTGCAGGGCATCCTCTGTTGCCATGCCCTGTGCAGTGCCAGGAGAGCTCCTGCAAGCCCGCCTTCCTGGGCAGGCGCATGTGCTCAGCACGCTAGCAAAATATGGGGCTGCCGTCTGACTTGATAACCTTTTGAAACAGCAACACGTGACGCTTCGTTTGCAATGTCATGAGTTCATCACTGCGATCTCCTGGTGTGTTTCAAAGGACGTGTCCACACAGGGTCATCTGCAAAAAAAAACAAGGGAGGGGGCAAACTTTACTTGAGGGGGTTGTTGGTTTTTTTTTTTATATTGGCTGGAATGCTGTAAATGAGGAATGCATTGAAAAATCTTCCCTTGTGTTGGAGCTTGGTAGTCTGCTGGAAACTGTAATTAGTGATCTGCATTTAATGACCTAGAAGGCCAAGTCTGCCTCTGCAGCGTTGTTGAGCTTTGCGGTGTAGCTGTTGCGGTCATTTTCTTCACGTAGAGAAACTAAGGCAAAATTCTCATACCCAATTTGATCCCTTTATGCCACATAAAGGAGCTAAAATGGCATAAAAAAGTCCTTCCATCACTGCCATGAATGAGACAGTGGGGGAACGACTCTGGATGTCAATGCAATATGGTGCCTTCTGCACCTTCTGAGAGAAAGGCCGGGTTGGAGGCAGAGGGGAGGACTGCCGGAGAGAGGTAAAGTGCCTGCAGCCCAGAGACAGTGTTACTGTTTCAATGGCCCCAAGGGCTGCCAAATTGCGCTAACAGACCTTTCAGCCTTTGAGCCAGCCCAGGTCTGGCAGGAAATGTTGGTAGCTTAAGGCCATTTGCTGCTTAGGCCATCCTTCTTCCCCAGGGGTGAGCTTTGCATTGGGCATCTACGGAGGAGCAACACAGCAATCTCAGACTTAATTTTGGGAACTTCTGTGTACTGTTGCAAGGAGTTTCTGATATGGTGGAGATCATCACAAAAAAGGAGGTGGAAATGGCAAGAAGAGATATTAATGCATATTTGAAAACAGTAATTTTCTCTTCATATACATTTCCAAGGTTTGGTATTAAATAACATTTTTTCATAATTAGCTCGAATAGACTGAGTATGTTCACATTATTATGAAGATACATCATAGCTTATAGTTTCATGTGGTCAGCCTAGTTTTGCCAAGAATTTACATTACTCCAATAAAAATGGACTTTTACCTGTTTCTAATTTGGACTTACAGGCAAAATGTGCAAGTATTTCGTTAGGCAGTGTGATCAGTAAGGAGCTGGAGGAAAATGAATTTATAAAGGCAATTTAGTTTAAGTCCTATTTGCAGCATAGTACTCTCTATAGCTGAGTCACACTGCACAGTGCTGTGCTCTTTGTGCAGTAGATCTAATTTAAGCTCTCACCCTCCAAATGGAAGCAAAGGTAAACACAAAAAACAAACTGTATCAGAGATGCCTATGCGTTTGGTTTGTGAGAAGTAGAGTGAGATGATATGCAAAAGGGTCATAAGCATGGCTCAAGGCTGAAATGTGTGCAAGTTGCTGAAGCCATGGGCATTTCTTTTCCACTTGTACATAATTATAATGTTTTGTCCCCTCATTTAAAAACAAAACAACCTCCAGTTGATCTAGAAGAAATGTTGCCTTAGGGAACAAGGTCCTGTCTCCCATGGGCTGGAAAAGAACTTGACTCTCCTTTGCAGCTCTCCCTGTCTGCAGATGGGAGTGAAAGACCCCAGACTGCCACCCAGCTCCTCCCGGTTACTGCAATAGGGGGTTTATAGAGCAAATTTTGTAATTTGACAGTTTGTCATTGTCTTCCTACTGGTACTGAAGATATTAATCTCTGTAGTGGAAAACTGGAAATCAGAAAGAGAGTTTCCATGTTTCCTGCAGCATGTTTTTGCACAATCTCTGCTTAATCTACTGATCTTTTGTCTTTGGGTTTCTTTTTTTTTTTTCTTTTGGTTATATTCTTCCTCAATATTTTTAAAATGTTCTTTCTTTTGTTTACTGCGTCAAAGTGTTACAGGTTTGTTTTGATGGCATATCTTCTACTTCCCAGCATGCTAACCTTTTTTTTTTCCCCCTAAAAGAAATAATATTTTGATATGTGGCAGCATGCCATGCTTTAAGCACCTTTTAAAAAATATGTGTAATTCAGTGATACAAAATACACCTTTCCTTGAATGCTCAAGCAAATTAATTTGGCAGTTTTATTGTTTACCTCCTCCTTTTGTTTGTTGAAAAATTGGAGTGTTTTCCAAGCTCTTATATCCTCTAATAATCTTTAGAAAATTATTCATCAAGTCAGCAAATAATTTACCTAATTATTTCTTTTCTCAGTTTTTGTTTTGATTTTATAAGAAGCATCTGCAACCTGTAATTTCTGCAGAGCTGAAGTTGCCAAATATCACGTTAATTCATCCTCCTCGTTTCTAGAAAGTATGTGTGTGCACTGCAGACAGACATATCCCTTCAGCAAGTAGGACTCAAACTTTTTTGGGATTCATAGTTTGTTTGTTGGTTTGGGTTTGGGTTGGTTTTTTTTTTTAACTCCAGTGCCATATGCTAGACTTAATTATTGGAAGAGATTCAGAGTGAGCAACTGCACTATGAAGGTATGCTGGCCCATTTTTGGTTTATGCTCTTTTCAAGATCCTGTAATTAATTTTCAGTTAATTATGGACCAGAATGACTTCATGAATTGTAAAGTTTCTTCCAGCATACGCTGTGATCAGATTTGTCGAGTCTCTCACTTCTGCACGAGACATTTTCATTTGACTCCCACCTCATGCTACTGTTCCTTAGTCATGTCTGTCCCCACGGCAGCACCAGGGGGTGTCACAGTGAGACCACCCCCCAGTCCCACACTGGTGCTCAGCATGGTTTCTTATGCTGTTTTCCACTAGCTGCATCCAGCAAGGCAGCTGGTGGCTCGCAGCAGCGCCTGGGATGCTGCATTGCAACCAGGGTGATGCAGAGCCTCCTGGTTTCACTCCTCCTGTGTGCTACGCTCTGTGCTGGAGCCTGGAGAAGGGAAATGTTTTATGTGGTGTGTCCTGAGGGGACCTGCACCCACCCCCCCCCTTTTGTTGGCAGGTTAGTCCTTGCTCCTCTGATGTGACCTACTGACCAGGCATCCCTCCCTCTTCTGCCACATGATCAAAGATCCCTCTTCTGCTGTGTGATGTGCCACACATGCTTAGGGGACAAAAAAGTGTTAAGAGTTCTGTACCATGTAGGACTGCAATCCTTTCCTGCCTCAGCTCCTATATAAAGTACTGCTGAGACTTACCGGTACTGGTCTCCCACAACAGTGAGAAGCAGCTTGCTGAAGTACCCTTTGGATATCGAAGGGAAATAAAATAGATTTCACCTTGCAAATTACATAGTTCATCGCTCTGTCTTCAGAGACTGCCTGTGAAATTTCAGTCTTGGGTTTGCATACATTTACATATGTAAGACACTTCATGCACAAGATGCTGTGTGTGATTTGTAGTCTTCACTTGCAGAGATCCTTATTTTTTATACATTAAAATATTTCAATAATCTGAAAAATAGATTAAATGAGAGAATCAGTAATAAGATACAGTACTTCACCTTTTTGCCCAGCTTTCCATTTTCTGTTTAATAACTCATACTAGTAAGGATTTAAAACTACAGTATTATTTTCAGTTACTGCAGCTTATCTGGTTTATATTATCATTGCTCCTATCTTTTTGAGAAAAAGAAAGCAATAGGGAGAAAAGGAAGAGAAAAAACCACTAGTATTAGAAAACTGAAAACTAAGAAAAACTTAAATACAGCAAAAATGTGTCCTCTTGGTTTTCTTTAAAAATTTCTACCAGCTTTCTACTAACCAAGGTTTCATAGATTTGAAAGGAAAAAAGAAACTGTGTGTGTAGGAAAAGAAAGCAATTTTGGGTACACTTATGGTTAACTTTTTTTTTCATTTAAACTTTAACTGCAAAGTATTTTGAAATGCCCATTAACTTTAACTGCATTTTTATTTGCGTTTATTATGTAGCATTTTCTTTTGAGGGAATCTAGTCAATCTTTTTTTAACTTGAACATTCGGCTGAGTTTGTGTCAGTTCTTCCAAGAGACTTTTACCAATATACAGTAGTATATTAAAGTTTTTTGTGGGTTTTGTGAAGCAAAACCTCACATCACCAATTTTTCTTGCATTTTAGCTGGGCAACTTAGTTGTGGTACCTACTAATGTCTAGGTTATCATTAGTATTGTTTCAAAGAAAATTTGTATTTTTCTAGTTGTGATGATTTCAGAAAACATGTGTTAGGTAGAAATCCATCAAGTTATGTGGTTGTATTAAAATCTGTTACGTCTCTTAGCAGAGACGTGAAGCACTGATTTACCTGCTTTTATTTGCATGTACAGTGTATTGAGCCTAAGCGAGTAATGTAACCTTAAGACGTAGCCTGCAACCATGCTACCTTGTGCTGTGATTATGTTAGGTCTCCCAAATTGTCTCATGGATGTACTCGTAAGAGGGATCAGCAGGGAAATTTGTGTTGCTGCATGGAGTCCATGTTGGTGACTCTTCAGAAGAGGGCATCCTTCTGCCTTCATAAGGGTCAGTTGTTCTTAAGGTGCTGCTGTTGCTGCACCAACAGCCCACATCTCTCGTGAATATATATATATATATTTTTTTTTTTAAGAAAAAAACAGTTAGTCTTGCTGTTTCGGATCTTGTAGGAACCAATTTGTTCAGCAATGAATTCCTACTTCTGTGTCCATCTTCCTCCATGTTACAAGATACTGCTCTTGCCCTGTTCTTGATGTGACCCTCTAACTTTTCAGCTTAAGCCATCCTCAAGAATATTGTAGATAACTATCAGAACAGTCACTTGCCAGAACTATTAAGAAACTATTTGGAAATGATGATTAAAAAGGCAGAATTTTGAAGAGGGCTGGTAATGTCGGAGTAATCTCTCAGGCATCAATTAAAAAATGGTATTGAAAGCACGGCCTTGTACTTTGCATTTTGCTGATGATTTTATTTCATATGTGAAGGCAGCTCAAGAAGACGCACTGCAGTAGTCCAAAAGCACACAGCTCGCATCCAGCAATCCTTGATCAAACTCCTAATCAGGTTCATGTTCTCAGTCCTCCTTTTGTTTTTTCAAGTTTTGCTGGTTTCAGCTCTGCCTTCTGACGAGTGCCCAGCTGCCAGCAACGTTTGTCTTTCCTCCAGGAACAGCCTTTCAAGCTCTTGGCACGGGTCTGCTGAACTCCAGACTTCCCTGTTTTATCTGCTGGACGCTCCATCGTACCATTCATGACATAACACCCTTGGTTGCCAGGCTCGCAAAGGAGCTGCAACTTTTCTGGGCTCCTGCTGGGAGTACGTGTCCCAGCCTGCCTTGTGTCACGTGGCGGCACTGTGCATGCAGGCTCTATGGGGTTTTGTCGGATTTCAGCAGTATACAGCACTTGCTATACAGGCTCAGAGGTTGCTCTTTCCTGAGCGGTTCATATTCTATATGTGGTGTCTTGCTTTGGTTCAAAACACAAAATGGAGAGGGGCGATCACAGCTTTCTGAGAGGAAAGTTTAGGCCCTCCCAGAAGAGGTGCAAAAAAAATCTCCCACCATTGTGCTGTTGTTAGGCAATAAGACTGAAGCACAGCAGCGGCTCTTGCTTGGATGCCTTCTGCCAGGCATTCGCTGGCTGGCTTGTCTGGATCCCCTGCGCAGTGCCCATGAGCTTTTAAGCTTTTCCCTCTGTTGTCAGGGCTCCAGCTTTCATCTCCAGGATGCTCCCAGGGTAGATGATGTTTGTGGCCTCTTGACTCCCCAGGACCAAGGCTGACCCCCCTTTTTCCCTTGTGCCCTGGTATACCACTTCTCTGTCTTGTAGGGCATTTAAATTTAAACATCTTGTTTTCCTGAGGATCCTGAACTGAATTGCTGTTTATCTTTGTTGCTCGTACAGATGCATAAAGTAAGCAAGCCTGTAACACCTCTGTTCATTGTTTTGTCTCATCATGCTGGAGCAAACCAGAGTGCTTCAGTGTTTCCGAAATCCGTTATGTGCAGCCCTTGGTGATGTTTTGTTTTTTCCTGAATCACCAAGTTATCATGCTTCCTTCCACAGTTCTCTAAGTCCATATCATTTTTACTCTTCCCCACAGTAAAAGTGTAGTCCCTGCTATGAAAGCATGCCTGTGTCTCCCGTTCCTCTTTCCAGAGCTGCTGGTTATCGCAGAGCCCTTCTGAAACCTTCCTCTGTGGTCTGTGGTGGTGCATTTCCATTACTCACTTCCCCATCACTGCGAGAAGCTGCAGGAGCAGGAGGAACTTGTCCTTTTAGCTTCTACCGAGCCATTGCTTCAGAGAGTTTCTACCTGAGTAAGAGGGCGTGAAGATTTAACTTGCCATGCCACACACAACTTTGGCCAAAGTATGGTGGGCTCACTATGCTGAACAGTGGGTTTTGTTAAAACCATCATTAGGTGCCTGCGAGTGTGCTGTGAACCAATTTGGAAGAGCCTGGCGTAGAGCAATGAGAGTGATCACCAGTCTTTAAAACTTGACTGGTGGGGACAGGTTGAATTACTTGGTATTGTTTAGTCCAAAAAAAGGCTGGAGGGAAAGTTGAAGAGAGGGGCAACCAATATTGCTTTAGCAACAAGCATTGGTAAAGAGAAGAAGGAGATGATCTGCTTTCCGTGTCTGTGAAAAGCAGGAGAAGTAATGAGCAGCAATGAAGAGGCAAGTGAGGAAATGGAAGAGTATCTGTTACCGTAAGGCCAGAGAAGCACTCGAATAGATGGTCTGGGGAAGCTGTGGAGTCTGTCATTGGGCATCTTAAAGATCAGATAAGACAAACATTTGTCAGAAGTGATGAGGGTACAGTTGTCTCTGGCCTGAGCAAGAGGATGGATCGTGCAACTGTCCCAGGTCTCTTCCAGACTATGATTAATATTAGGTAAGTGGAGTTAAGCTAGATAATTTGTGTGCAAATCAAAAAAATGTGATAAATGTTATTTCCATGTACAAAAAGACTTTTTAGATTTTGACATCCCTGATCTTCATTGAATGAGCTGTTCTGTATCTCTGTCCGCTGTGTGACAGTACGTCTTGAAGAAGCAATGATGCTAAGACTATGCAAGTCGTGCTCTTTCTTCTGACATGGTGTTGCTTTTTTGATTGTCTGCTACTTTGCCACTTCACAGGTTTTAAATTGACTTAAGAGCTGTGGTTTGCTCCAGTAATGTCACAAGGAAAATTTATTCAATCACAGATTGCGCCTTAGCACGTGAATCTGTTGTTCTTTCCCCTTGTCCTCTCATATGTACTTTGCTTCAGAAATACCTCAGTAACTTGCATTTTGTTTTGAATCTTGTTTCCTACTTTTTTCCCCACCAATTCCCAAGTGCATGCCTTTCCATTCTTAGTATCTGTGTTTTGCTAAAATAAGCGTGAGAAGTGGCAAGGATACCTGGCTCAAAAAACAGACTTCAGAGTTCGACGTTAATAGAAAGAACAATCCACAGCAGGTTATGAAGGAAACGTTGAGCACATTTAATCCTTAGAAATACACAACAGACAAGAAGGTGGTGTTTAACAAAGAGGAAGGCAAGGTGAAGGGACAGGTTGGAGTGTTCCTGAGCCACCCAGCACCACGCATCTTCCTGCAAATTGGTGCTGGTGATTTGTGTGCTTTTGTGGTTCTCTGCCATCAGTTTTCCTATTTCCCTCAATGCTGTAATGTTTTAGTAATGGAAATCATCTTCCCTGCATAGTATCTTTGCAGAAGGTGCAAGAGGAAAAAGACTGTAGAACCTGAGCTCACATGACCAGTCCACCCTGCATGGACAGTAAGGGGATTTGTCAGTAGAGAGCAGAGAAGATACTGATGTGGGGCACCTCTCCTGCCCTCAAAACCATGCAGTTGTCATCCTGGAAAGAAAGAGCTGAGAAAACTCATGCGTGGCTTCTGGGTCTGTCTGCACATGGACCAAGCATATTCAGGCACGTCATTTAGACATCCTCTCAGAGAAGCATGTGTTAATTTTAGTCATTACTGGCATTTCATACATAACTACTTAAACTTCAGGAGAATTTCGAAATGTGCCATGCTGTCAGTCACAGAGGTACTTGGTTTCATGATTCAGATCATACATATGGGTAATATTGCAGAGTTGCATTTTCCCTGGAAAGGTGGTTAATATCACATACCGGGTGTTTCACTAATGTTCAGGGTGATTTATTAAAGCAGGAGATCAACAATGGTTATATTCTTTTTTTTTTTAATGACTAATCATGAACTGGATGGTGAAAAATATGACTGAGATGACTGCAGAAGATAAACAGCCAGCTTGAATTTAACAGATAGCATTGCTGTTCCGGGAAGCAGGGTAGATAATTTCTAGAAGATGAGGGGCAGACCAGCAGCATTGAATATACTAGAAATAAGGTCATTTGAGAGAAATCTGAGTTGATTAAAAACTGGGGATATGGAAATCATACCAGTGAGGAGATGAAGTATCTCAAAATTTTTGTTACTTGGGAAAAATACAAGCAGGGATGTGGTGCATTACGACGTAACCAGAAAGACTGCAGAGGGAAGTGCGGCACTTATCAAGCTGAGTTCTAGTAGTGCAAGAACAAAAATGAAGCATTTAAAGCATGGCACACTCTTTAGCATGGAGTGGAAGTGTGAGCACTCAAGATACGGGATGAGAGGTGCTGCGGCAGAGTTTGCTTATCGACGCTTTTGAAGAACTCAAAAAGCTTGTTGAGTACCTGTGTCTCCAGTGTAAATACGAAGAGAAAATTTCACATGCAGTAAATGTCTACAGGACTGTATCAGGAGCAATCGAGATGGCTTAGTGTTATGATGAGGAAGAAGGGTGCATAAATCATGGAACACACTTAGCATTGGGTATCAACCCAAATAAAGGCAAGAGACAAGACTTGGACAAGGAACGCCTGCAGAAGGTTGGACGGGAATGGGTGTCTTGGGAGGAAGGTTGTCGCTTGGCACAAGGCAGAAACCAGTGATCATAGCCAAGAGCATTCAGTCTGGTACAGTGGAAGATTTCAAAATCTGTTCTCCAAAGTTTCCCTAACTTTGTTTTTAACCAAATTATTACCAATGCTAGCAGTTCAAGCTGCTGATGTTTCATTGCTGCAGCTGTCTTAGAATTGCATGTGACAAATATGAGAATTATAGGTGACTTACTCTTCACGTTCGTTGTTGGTATTTTACTGCTAGTCTTTAAATCTATTTGATGAATAGTCAAAACTACTGATGCATTTAGTAGACAACGCTTAGCTCAAAAATCATTGAATTTGCCATACATTTGAAGAATGAATAAATAATCAGTAAAATATGAGTTTTGGGAGCATCTGAAAAGGACTGATTAAGATTGGCTTTCATCAACATGATAATTTTCTTTTGTAAGCTTTTTTAAGACTTTGTTTATTCGATGATTTAAATATTTAGTAAATACATTTCTTTTGAAATTAATGAATAAGTACAAGAGGGAGTTTTATATACCAAAAATGTTTGCTGTGAGACTGTATTATGTCAGTTTGGGATTTTATATGAAATATATGTGGGGGAAATTTTCATACTTTAGCCATTTCTCATTAAAAAGCTTTATCAAAAACAGCTTGATTCGATTTTAACAGGAAACCACTAATTGGCATTTGGTAAAAGTTGTTCCCACATGGGGAGGAGTACCCCTATGAAACTGTTATTTTTCAATTAATTATCACTTTGAGGATTGCTGAGAAACAAGCAAATGTGTTAGACATTTTCCCTGACAACCTAAATATTCCTGTAAAATGCACTTTGGAACTCAGCTTTCTTTTGTCACTTTTGTCCGCTATTTCTTCACGAATGCGTAGCCTGAAGCTCGTCACGGCTAAAAAAGGGATTAATTACCTCTGTCTCTTACCCAAACCCTCCCCAGTGCCTTCCCTTCTTGTTTGCTGTAGACATCACTGTCCCACTCATCAGACAAGTAGGTAACCTGAGCTTCATCATTGAGTCAGGCCTCAAAATATACAAGATCTGGGCTTTCACCTTAATTTTTCTGAGCAACTATGATGGCTTCTGTGCCATCTTTGCAAGGCTGCTGCTTTTATCTGTGCTACAGAGGCCATCCCTTCAAGCAGATCTCTGTGGCTATGGATCCACAGTCCTGAATCCTGCGTGCAAAAGCCAGCACACTGCAGAGGAACCATGTCTGTTCCATGAGATGTGTGCAAGCGCTGTCGTGAGGTGCCACCTCCCTGCAGGTGGTTGTATTTCACTGCTCGATATCTCTAGCCTTAAGTATAATCAGAAGGAAATGCAGAATTCTCATTAAAATATGATAAGATTTCTCATTAAGTGGGCGCGTAATTACTTGAAATAGCATTCTCCAAAAGTAGCTGTGAGTGGTTTGCTGTCATGCTGGAAGGGCATCTAAAGCAGGGTCCTGCTGAGGGTCAGTTCTGGGTCTACAATTTTACTAATTACTTGCATAAGAAAGTAGAGAGTAAATATGTATATCTACGGATTTGGAAATTCTCCTCTGTGGCCAGAATCAGAATTCAAAAGCATCTTCAGTTCTAGTGTCTGAAACAACACGATGGCTTTTTCAGTAAAGTGCAGAGGGTTGTGTTGAGAAGTGCAAGTTGGGGTGTGCAAGAATGAAATACCTGAGAGCAGCTGTTTAGAGACTGCAGTGAAGAAAGAAGCACGGTTGCATGAGGATTGTATGTTAGAGTCAGCGATGTAAAATTGTTGCAAAAATAGGCAAGTCTCGTTTGATACTAAGGCATTATTCTGTTCTTGTCAGAGCTGGCAAGTGTGGGCCTGATGATTGTGTCTGGTTTTCAGCACTGCTGGTCAGGGTGGTGGGGATGGGGTAACCTTATGAAATTGTCACCTATGTTCCTGTGCCGATTGGTAAGATTAGCGGTACCGGTGTCCTTCCTGATGGACATGTCTCTCATCTCTTGAAGATCTCCAGTGTGGAAGTCTCTGCTGTGTCCCTTGATAACCTATTCCAGTTTTTCAGACCTTTACATTTAGAAAGGTTTCCTTAACATCTAAACTGAATCTTCCTTCCTGAAATTTCATATCGTGTGCCTGAAGAAAGGTGTATACAGTCTAGAGACTGCCCAAGGAAAAACAAGGATAAGAAGCAGCTTAGAAAAAAACATAAATCTGTAAGGAAGAGTTGAAGAAACTCAATTTATTTTAGTGTAGAAGGGAGAAACATATTAAGAAGGCCACAATACCAGTCTTTCACTACAAAAAGCGGTGTAAAAGAGGGGACAGGAATGATAAGTTGTTCCTTATGGCCACTGGGGGGAATGATGAAGAGAAATCAACTTTACTGCAGAAAAAATGATGCGACATTGAAGATGTTGGGGGGAAAACTGAGTGGTTAGATGTTGGAGGAAGATGGGGGATATTGCGGAATTCTCTTTATTGGAGATTAATAACATACTGGGTTGGGCAAAGTATAGTTGATCCTGCTCAAAGCAAGAGGATAAACTGCTTCACATATATTGTTTCTGTGCTTTACAATTCTGTACCGGAGCCGCATTGCACTGCATTGTATATTAGAATCTGTTCCAAATAAAACAAAATGCAAACACTTCTGAAATTGTTGTATAAGTAAGCAAAGTAATAAGCAGGAAATATTTACCTAGTTACAGTCAGTTTTATTAGTAGTTTAAATCCAACTAGAATAAAGAGCCAAAATATGTTTAAATGAACACAATGAAAATAGTGTACAATTATGTAGATGAAAATGTGCATTAGAAGTTCTTTCTTTTATCTCTGCTGTACCTCCCTTTTTGGTGTACTGAATGTGAACCAAGAACAAGAATTACGTTTATGGATGTGCCTGGATCTTTGCAGGGTCTGACCGAAGGCAAATAAAATGTGACATACCCATAGATCAGACTTCATGCACGTTTATTCCTTGTCTTTAAGCTGTCCAATCCTGTCAGATTAAAGTGTTACTTATTAATTAGTAAGCAGTTGTGAATGATGTTGGCAATGCCAAACTATGTCATTATTTCAGTTATGCCTACCGTTTCATTCTACTGAATTCAATCATTGGCTTTGAGCTTATTCTCCAGTAAAAGCTTGCTTCCTCTGGTGGAGGATAAGAAATTAGGAAATTTTCATTGCTTTGTTAATTAAACTATACTGATTCCTCAGGCTCATGGCAAGTGATACCGTTTCCTATCGCTTTCTATCTCCTCTGGGTCACAGCTGTCAGATTTTAAAATTTATTTTGCTATGTGAAGGCAGGACCTTTATTTTCTTCCTCACCAGCTGCAGTCTTCCTTTCTTTGTATATTTAGACAAACTACTTGATCTCTTCAGCATATCCCAAATGTCACTGCAGAAATCACCCTTGAAAGGCCACTGCTTTGCAAAAGCGAAGTCCTTTTGATAGTGTGTCTTAGATGATAAAGTAATCTTGTGCTCTCCTTTTAAGTTCCTGTACTGTCCCCTGCTTTAGTAGATGCTTTTCATTTGCTTCCTCCCCTTGGTCTGTCCAGTTGAACCAGTGACTCACCCATTTGTCCATGTGTCTCCCAGATTTGTACCTGGCCCTTCCTCTTACACATGGGACAACGCTTGGGTTCACATTCAGAGGTTCTTCATCTACCGCAACTCTACCTGAAAAGCAGTGGTTTGCTTCCCAAAGTGGATAGTTTATTGGAGTTTTAGGGTCCTGTCTTGGTTGTTCCCTTCTTTGTTTCCTGAAGAATAAAGGATGCATTCCTGAACGCACTTTGTAGAGCGAATGGGATGTGCTGTAAAATCTTGTTTGCATTACTGTTTTTCACTTTATCCCATGTATTTGCGTGCATGTGTGTGTATTTATATATAATGTCTGTATTATTATCTAGAAATTTCTCAGCAAAATCTCATACCCATTGTGCTAGACACTTAAGTGAAAAAATGTCTGTACCAAGATAGCTCAAAATTTTCATATATGTCAAGATACAACAGATTTGGGGGAAGGGAAACACTATTTGTGGTAGCAGTAAAATAGCTAATGAGAACAGATGTCAGCTCACTGAAGTAAGTGAGGCAAAGGCACCAGGCAAACATGATGAAAAGATTCAGAGGAGGAAAAAGTGGCATTTTGATGGAGTATTTATCTATACAAAGGTGGAAGCAAGCTACAAAGTGTGTATGCTTGGTGAGGGCTAAGAGGAGAGTCTACCCAAAGGCTGTTACGGCTGCCTCAAGGCGGGAGAATTGGCAGCTTGATCCTTTGGTGTCTCGGGTGCAGCAAGGTGCCATAGGTTGCTTTTGGAGAGGAGAGGCAGGCGGCAGTGGAGGGGTGTGCGGGAAAGCCCTCAAGCATTTGGCGTGGGGTGGAAGGGAGCAAGCTGACAGCTGTTGAGGTGGGGAAGGAGGTGGTGGTTGTAGCCCACGTGCAGAGCTCGAGCAGTGAGGTTGGGACCTGGATGGAGGAGCTCAAGTATTTGAAATGCAGGTGAAATGCATGGCATTCAGAGCTGGCACAGTTAAAGGTGGCCAGAGTGTGTGTGTTGCAGCATATTGTCAACCCTCAGACTGCCTAGGCCACTGATAGTGCTGTACATACTTTGAAATAATCCCAAATTATACCTTGTTTGAAGTGCATACCATGATTTTTTTCCCTTTGTCTTTCACATGTATTTACTCAAATGACTGCTTTTTCTTCTTTACCTCTTTTTTTAAACCTCCATTGCTTTCTGTGTTCTGTGCTGTGTCCATTTTAGTTTCCCCTTTCCTTCTGCTGATGTCCTCTGCTTTACACTAGAGGTAGCATATGTTCTTATAATGTGCTTTTGATATCACTTACTGATTCAAATACATTCTGCAACACGGATAGACTAAAGATCTGTTGGGTCAGGATCAGTTTGGTCCTGGCTCTGGCAGAGCTTTACACATATGATAAATAAAGCACTTCGTTGTCTATATCGTGCCTTTAGCTACACAAATAATAATTGGTTTTTGATAGGCAGCAAGGCAAGATCTGAATATCCTCTTTTAAAAAAAGAATCTGATTCCAGGGGATTATCATTGCAAGTCTTGTAATTCACTCTATGTAGAACTATGGATAATTTTCTAAACTTCAGATTTCGCTTTAGAGCACTGGATGCCAGCATGAATTTGCAGAGCATTTTAGATTGTTCATTTGCTAAATTTGAACACTGATACAATTCTGCAAACAAGATATTACTCTATTATAAAACTGCTGAGTTAAATCATAATATTTATGGGTTCTTTTATCTACTATTGATAGTATTTTGTTCTTTGGCATTTTTGGATCCTTTTTTTTTTTTTTCACAATAGTGCTGATGAAAATTATTAATTTTGAGCCTATGAAAAATAGTTATCAGCTGTGTGGCTGTATGGAGTCCATAACTTAATTTGTGTATATTTCCTGGGGTCAAAGGCAGTATAGATTAGCTCCCTCTAGACCCAACTTGTGTAGCATGTGTAAGTTTACTATGGTATTTTTAAAAAGAGCATATAGTAGCTGACCTGTCTTGTAACTACCCTAAAACCTTAAACTTAACTTTTAAAAATTGGGAATGCCATAGATTTGTAGCTGATATTTACATTAATTCGTATTCAGAAAACAATTTACAATAGGGTCACATCCAGTTAATGTCCTGTTATTTGACCTAGAGTAGCATTCACTGCTGCAGATGACCAGAAGCCTCTTCAGTGTTTTACAGATGGCATGAAAACTCCTGATCCTGAAATCTCAGGCCTCCCTGTTTTGGCTTTGTGACAGGACTCTTACAGATGAAGGGTCAATACTAAGGAACCACTTGTCCAAATCTGAAGTCACCCCGGTCTCCTGCCAATAGCTGTTTTCAAATGATTATGTCCCATCTTTTTGCTAGATCATAAGGCTGAGGCTGTAGTAAGGGGGGGGGAAGATATTAATTTGCCTTAGTCTTAACAGTGCCCAAGACTGTGTTAAACTGGTTTTAATATGGCATCTCAGCCTTCTTCAGTGCCTCTGCAGCAATACCATTGTCCCTTTCTAGGCAGATGGGACTGGCATTGAGGGTGATAAACAAGCAAGCTGATGTTTGTGGGCTGCTCTTGTTGAGGTCTTCCAAGCATGTGGGGCAACGTGTAGTTTTGCAGAATTTGCAGGCTTTTCTTTGAACATGGTGGACACAGGCCTGCTCATATTAAATCCAGGTAAAACTTTGCCTATTTGCAGAGGAACAGGGACTGCTATTTGTAGTCAGACTTGTAGCTTATTTATTCCTCTGTTATACTGTAATTCATTGTTAGAGCTACAGAGGAGGTCTGTTGGATGTGCCTTTATAAAGTCCAACTTTATGTGACTTTTCCGATGCTTCACCTTATTTTTCATTATTTTTATTGCAACATACAAGACCTTCTAAAATACTTATTCAACAAAAGTCATGTCAGATACTTGAGGTGTTAACCTCAGGTATATCTGCAGTGTATCTTTCAGTATTGTTTGTTTTTCTTCAACTGTTACTCTATCTCAGATGATTTAAAAATACAAGGATTATAATATGATATCCTGTCTGCAATAATGCTGAACAGGAGGGGCAAGAAATCCTGCAATTAGATATATTATATGCAGTCACTGGCTGTGCAGCCATTTGGATGAAAGTCTTGTCCTAACCCCAAATAGGCTTCAGACTTCAGCTTTGCCACATGAAATGCCCCATGCATGCCCCATCCCCTGGTCTGTGGGGAGAGCCCATGACTTCTTGAACATTTCCATGTGGCAGTCCTGATGAGCATGGCTTTTACCCGCCGATTCAGAGGTGGCTTTGTTGGTTTTATAGTTGGTATTGCAGTTAGAAAGCAAATGTGAAAAACAGCTTCAAAAGACTGACTCGGAGTACGTACTGCTCAGAGTTTGTATTTAATCTTTAGTTGTTGGTTTCTGTGGGAGTTACCAAACCAGTTGAGCTACAGCACTGGCATGAAGCCAAATGAAAAATACAGTTTTCTTCACTGTAAACATGACTGTCAAGCAGTAATGTTTTTCTCAGCTTCATTTTAAAGGCATTATAATGGAACAAAATGAAACTAAAACACGTTTTTATGCCAGTATTATACATGGAAGAATGTTATTTCTCTTTTCTTTTAATGAAAAACTCTTAGAGAATAGAACATACAAAATTATGTCTTAATAAATATGTAATCAGTTATCTATGTTGCTAGATACTTGATGGAGTTGGAAAAACAATACGTTTCTTATTCTGGTGTAGTTACGGTGAGAATGCATTTTTTTTTTGCCTTTGCAAACATGAAAGATATGTAAAGTTCTTTATTTTTAGTCCTGTTTTGATAACAGAAAAAAAATAGTGCCCAATAAAACTTAATGAATAATAACAGCAAACGCTAATCTCTATCCACTCCTTCAGGATTATTTTTAAACTCTCTTTTCAGTGGCCAGTAGCTCTGTTAACTTGTCATCAGGTATTCTGCTGAACTTGGCCATCCTTCCTTTGCTTTTGGGATTTATTTTGTTGAAAAATGTGTAAGTTCAGCTTTGCCTTTCTAAGATAAATGCAAACCGTATTTAATGCTCACGGTGATTTCACCAGGACATCATCATGTAGGTGCAACTGCACCAAATGGGGAACAGCAGCATTTTCACTTACTTTTCAGAATTAAATTTATCAGAGTTGTCTGCTTTGCCTGTAACTCCCTCCGTTTTATTTTGCAGAGTGAGGAAAAAGCTTGTTTAACAAAATGTCTGATCAGCTGCTGCTTTGTAAAATGGCTTTTTGGGTACTAGGAACGGAAATTGCATCTTGAAGAATGGATGTCAGCATCCATGTAACTTGATGCACCAGAGGATGAAAAATCCTTCAGTTGTGCTTCATTGTTTGAATGAGCTTTTCTAAGAGTTTCGTAATAGAAAAGTAAGAAGCAGGATTGGAAGGGACTTTTATAAGGGTCTTCTCGTCTGTCCTGTCTCTTGAGACAGAAGCAGCTGCAGTAAAACCTTTCCTGACAGATACTTGTCTCGCCTCTTCCTTATAACCTCAAATGACAGCGATTCCTGTGTTTCCATATGCAATCTGTGCTAATGCTTCAGGTAATTAGGAAGGTTTTGTTAAGTATATGTGGATAGTTGAACAACAGAATTTTAAACTGTTTTATTAGGACTGGCATGTTTTTATTTGCATATCTAATCCTTTTATTAAAAAATTCAACCTGCTTCACTTGGTCTGGATGTTTGCAGGCATAGAGAAATTAAGAAATTGTTGAAAGCAGACATATGTGCTATAGGTGAATTAATGAAATGGTGTCCAGCTCTCTGAAGGAAAAGTGATGGAAGTGACACAAAGATCTCTGAACTTCTCTGTAGATCCCCTGAGCAATGTTGATGCTGAAATCAGCCAGGAAGATCCTTCTTTTGTTGTGTGATGGAAACGACACCAAACTGATGGTCAGATTTGGCACTTACTGCTCGGTGCAATACATGCTGCAGTAGTAATGAATTGTATACAGGTTTTGAAAATGATAGTCAAGGAGCGGCTCTTTGAGTGGGCACCTTCAAGATCTTGTGTATGAGTGTTAACATCACTGTTTTTGATAAGTGTCCCATGTTTACCCTAACAAATAAGCTTTTCTCTTGGATCTTGGGATGAGCCAGCTCCTCAGAGTTCAAGGTACTGTCTCAGCAAGGAAGTGTTGAAAACAACACGCTATTGTTGCACTTGGGCATGCGTTGTCCTGGACCCTGGGCGTCTGTATCCTGCCTTGCAGGCACTACAAACTCAGTCGCAGCCGCTGGCTCTGGGCAGGCAGCCCTAGTTTCAAGGAAACAGCAAAACACTAATGGCTGCTGCTGCCAGCAATGGTCTCAGGGCAACAGTAGCTCCGCTGTTGAGGAGGGGTTTCTTAAAACGTGGGTTTTAAGGAGTTCATAGAAGAGTGATGAGGTAGTGCTGTGGATCTTTGTGGGGAGTTTTCTGCACCTTAATAAGAGGAGTGCGAAGACGCACACAGAGCAAGCTTTGAAAACTTCTCAGGAGGCAGTGGCATGGCATGCTGAGCTGGAGCTGAAGTGAACACTTCGATAATGGAGATGAGAGGAGGGGTGAGATGGAGGTTGGCCAGAAAGAATCCTGAAACTGTAGAAAAGGTGCTATATTTAAGGAAAGCTAGAGAGGAGAATTGATGACAGGGGAAAAAACTCGAGGAGATAGACTTGAGACAGGGCATGGACTAAGAAGGGTGTTTGCAGTAGTATCCTAAGTAGGAGTGAGAGATGCATTAGCAGTTATATAGATGTATATAGACTTGTATTTCCTGATGCCAGTAAAAGGGATGTTGCAATAATCAAGAGATAGGAAGATAAAAGTCCAGACAAGGGTTTTTGCTGTGTACAGATAGATAAGAAAGACTATATTTGAGAGAAGTTACTCTGAAAGAGCTGCGAACATTTAAATTTAGTTCATTATTTATTGATTTTAAAGATTATTTTAGTTACCTTTTCCTATCGTGCAAAGGGGGGGCGATGGGCTTTTGGTTGGTTTTTTTGTGTTTTTTTAACTTAATTGTCTTGCTTTTTATTTCCTATTCTTTCCTCATGCTACAAGATCATTTTGCTGGGGCGGGAGCAGGGCTTTCTGCCTGCTTACATATCTGTGCTTCATATGGCAAAGCTGGGAAGGCAACTCACAGAGAACGGCTGGCGTCTCTGCAAAGAGTGGAAGCACGCTACCGTTGCTGTCTTCTAAGAATACTTAGTAAGGAAAAGCAGGGAGGGTAGCATTAAAGAAAAAAAGAAAAGGGAAAAAAAAAAGGGGGGAAGGCAAATCATTAGAGAATAGCGGTGAAAAACGTGTTACACAAGGCTCAGTGTTTTTTCTTTAACTGGGTATATGTTTTTAGCGTTATTTCAGAACTACTCAAGAGAAGAGGACAAAGCTCTTGTGGAAGCATCAAAACAGCAAAAGCAAAGGGATTTGACTAGCTTAGGCTGTTCAAAATGGATTGACTGCATTTGAAGTTGAAGCGTAGTCAGGGTGGGCACTAGGACTCAAAAGCTTAAGAGGGCTCCGGGTCTGCTGATTTTAGGCATTGCCAGGGAGGTTTCTTTTGATGACCAAATGCAATGGAGAACGTGAATTGCAGACTTGTAGGTGATAAGTGATTCATTTAAGCTACAAAACAAATAAACTTCTGAAATGTTGGTTTGGCACCGACCACAGTAACTGGGATGTTTTGTACATGTCTGTATGGAGACAGATACTGGACATTCTGTCACTTATAAAAACATCCAGTAAAGCAATGAAAATGAGCTGACGTGTGTCTTTTGGTCCTTTTTCCAGTGTAACAATGCTGCAGGCAGTGAGGTATTTCTTAAGGTCTTCCACCTGTTTCACTTGAGAACTTTGAGATGATACTTCTGCTTCCATTTTCTATAAAGCCAGGGTTATGCCAGCTTTCTGTACTGACTTGGTTCTTGTGCTGCTCGTCTTCACAGCCCGGAAGTCCAAAAAGTTGGGGAAATTGAAAGGGATGCACGAGGAGCAGCCCCAGCAGCGACAGCAGCCACCACCCCAGAGCCCTGAGGAAGGGACGACGTACATCGCGCCCGTGACTGAGCCCTCTGTAAACACAGCACTTGTCCCCCACATGTCTGCTATCTCACCAGCACTTACTCCCTCTCCTGTTAAGATCCTTGAAAGCATTGAACCGGAGATCGTGTACGCAGGATATGACAGTTCGAAGCCAGACACAGCGGAGTACCTGCTGTCCACCTTAAACCGCCTGGCCGGCAAGCAGATGATTCAGGTGGTGAAGTGGGCAAAGATACTTCCAGGTAGGGCCACAAGGCATTTGGTGAATGGTGTTTCTTTTAGCTTAATGAACTATTTGCTTGACAAATTGTATCTTTAATCTGTGGGCTGTGTTGAAAACCCTCATGGGGGGTGTGTGTGTGTGTGTGTGAGAGGAACATCTGAGAGAAGATTGTTGGGTTTTTTGATTTATGTAATGTTTGTTTCATATGTCTGTGATCGATATTTAAAAAACTTTCATTTTGAATAATAGCCTCTTAAGAAGAAAACACTTTTTGTCACTGGAATGAAAAATTATGGTTTTGTTTTTTCAGAAATATACTTTGTGGGAGTGTTGCTCTTGTTCATTAATACTAGAAAAATAACGAGCAATGTATTCAGTGCTGGTTTGGCCAACCCGTGTAGAGCACAATGTAGTTCATGGGTATTTTCTGGTTTGATCTCTAGGATTTAGAAACTTGCCTCTTGAGGACCAAATTACTTTAATTCAGTATTCATGGATGTGTCTGTCATCGTTTGCCTTGAGTTGGAGATCGTACAAACATACAAACAGCCAGTTCCTCTATTTTGCTCCAGACCTGATCTTCGATGAGTAAGTATTCCTTAATGGTCCTTTTCAGTGCAGGCTGGAAAGATTTCTCTGTCTTTATTTGGTTTTCAGGCATACCTGAAGTCTAAGAAAATTTCAGCTAATTCCGGCTTAAAAAGTAGCTTACATTTTTTTTTTTTTTTTCAGTGACTCAGTTTTCAATTGGCAAAGCTTTGATACTGCCATCCACTTCTCCTTATGTATGTGGATGTGTTCTTAAACTAGGACCATCCTGCTGTCTTGAAATATGACTGATACAGGACCAACATTTGTAGAAAAAAACATTTTTTGGTATCTACTGGAGCTTGGAAAAATATCTAACTTCTAGGAAATGTGAATGTTTAAATTGCCAGTTTTTTTCAGAGCAGTCATATAATGGTGCTTTTGTTAAGAATATACAGCTGTTCAATGTGTTTTCTTGACAGTCTTAATTACCCTTCTTTGCAACCATGAAAGAAGCCAAAATGTTTTTTCAGTAATGAAACATAATTTCTTTTATGATGCATTCAGACAAAAAGAAGGATCAACCAAGGAGCCATTCCTTCTGAGTATGTGTGTTCCTTCATATTTTAAGTTTGTGTTTTAGTGCTTTGCTTTTGATGAGTGTAATTTAATTTCTGTTTCATTCGCCTAGTGTTTATTCCAAGACAGTAAAGTCAAAATTTAAGCGAATACACAGGCAGTCAAACTGGGGTCACGTCATATGCTTATCCCAGAAGGTATTTTTTTTTTTTTTAGAGGTAAAAATGAGACATAATCAATAGGATATGGGTGCTCTTGAAGGGGGGGGGGGAACCCAACAGGAAAAGAATGAACAAAAAATGACTTACCGCTCAATCTCCTGAAGCGTTCTGAAATGTTTTTCTTGGAGAAGATGCTTTGTTGCTGTCTGTCTTAATAGTCTTTCTTTGATTTAGGAATTCCTAAATAATTAATGTGTATGAAATTAGTCCCAAAGCAGTGAGCAATATCAAAGGAGGATAGTTTGGTTTGGTGTTGGTTTTTTTTTTTTTGTTTTTGTTGTTTGTTTTTTTTTTAAGAGGAGGAACTGGTGATTCACTGCATGTGGCTGAAGATGTAGTGTCAGCCATTTTCCTCGTTGAAAGCACCTCCACTGACTTGGACATTAGAGAATCATCAAAGAAAAAGTGTCTGTAGCTAAAGCTAAGTGAAAATGTGAACTTCGAAGAGTTTAGTTCTCCTGGGAAAATGTAGACTAAAAGTTCAAACACAGAAGCAGCTTTCCCTCATCTGAAGAAAGTCAGTTGGGGGGTCAAAATTTATTGGACAGGGAAATCAATCCCACTTGCAAATAAAAGTGTATGTGCATTGCTAGCATTCTTGGTACTGCAGTTAGAAGCAGCTTCCAGAAGTCGAGATCAATTGTGAGTTTTATGCTGCAAGCCTTGGAGGTAGGTGCCTGCAGAATTATACTGAGGTTGAGGTTGGGATCCAGTCGGGAAAAGGAATGCAGTGTCATGGAGTGCAAAATAAAAGCATCCCAAACCAGATATGTATGTAAGATAGTGGTCAGGTCTTCTGCATATTTAACAACGTACTTATCGCAGAGCTACCAAAGGTAGCAGAAGGCAGGTGTTTCTAAAGAGAAGAAAAATAAGTTACCAGGAGCTGTGTTGAGCTGAGAGATGTGGGACAAGGGCTTTTGAAGCAGCTAATCAGGGCAAGACATTTCCTTGGAGGTAAAAGGGCAGGAGTTCAGCACTTACTCCGGAACAGTAATGGACACATCTCTGGAATGAGAGGGTTTTTCCCACTTTGCTCATGTTTCATACTTGTTGGGAATCATGGGAGACGTTTGTTCCAAGGTTCTCACATTGCCGCTCAGGGTGGTAGTTGTGAGACTGTGTTTGGAGTCTGAGTTTTGGGCTCCCCGGCACAGGAAAGTTGTTGAGAAACTGCAGAGAGACCTGTGGAGTCTGGCCAAAGTAGTCGGGGGCTGGCTGGGACAGCAAGGGAGCTGGGCTTGTGCAGCCAGGAGGAGACCATGCTGGGTGCAGTGGGGATTTAATTGCAGCCTTCGGCTTCCTGATGAGTTGTTGTAGAAGAGATGGAGTCAGACTCTTCATGGAGGTGCCCAGTGGAAGGATAGGAGGCTGTGATTGCAAGTGTAGGACAACAAACTGTCTCCTGGGCAGCAGGGGAAGAAATTTCATAATGAGATGGTGAAATAGCAGAGCAGGTGCCCAGAGAGACCCTGGAGTCTCTGCCTCTGAAGATGTCCAAGCCTTGACTGGGCAGAGCCCTGAGCAGCCTGCTCCAACTTTGACATTAGCCGTGCTGCAAATAGGGGGTTGAACTTCAGACCTCCAGAGGTCCCTCCCAGGCTAAATTATTTTGTGATTCCAAGTTCAAGAGATGCAGTGCTTTTCCCAATTTTGACATAAGGTCAGAGGTGAATTACTGGAATTGTACAAGTCAGCCAATACAGTTCGGTGTAGAAAGCATTGAGATAAGCAGAAAACATAATATATGTTCCTGTTTGTGAAAATACATTGCTCTGAAGCTTTGCTCTGGAATTGCTGAAGGCTGGTCTTACCTTTACTTTTTGAGTACCATGAACTTGGAAATGTGGTGTGTAGTTATAAACATGGGCCTTCGTTTCCGTGCCACAAGGTGTATCAGACCTCCCTAAGGTTCACTTGGTGCAACTTTTTGAGTGTTTTAACTGCCCTTGGCATTTTAGGACATGTATTAGTTGATGCAGACTGAAAGGGAGATGCTTTAAAATGACTTTTCCTTCTGCTGGCTTGAGAGAGTTATGCTCCTGTTATCACCTGGCCAAGATTTTCTTGGTATTTCTTCATGTCGTGTCTGGAGAGGTCATTTCTCATATCTATGCAAGAAGTAATTAGGAAGGTCCCTGGCCAGGAGCATGCACTCGGTGCCCCAGAGAATTCAGCATTTTCTTCAATGAACAGTTAAAAAAGAGTGAAAGTAGAGGTTGGCATTAGCAGAATTATGTTGCTTTGTTTTACGTTAAATGAATTTTCCGTTCACTCTTAACTACTGTGAATAAAAGGAAGTCGTAATGTTTCTGGAAGGCCATGATATATGATCTTGTGTTCTTTCTTATTCTGAAGGCCTGTAAACAAGGCGAATAACAAATGAGGATCTCTGTTGTTAATAGCTGTTAAATGTACCTTTGATTGTATAAATACAGTGCAAAATGCCTCCCTACTCATATGTGGTTTGATTTCCTGTTAGCCTTATGGAAGGCTGGAAATATTTGTTTGCCTTCATTTAGTCATGTTACATATCTAATTAAGTGTACTGTTTGTCTTTATGGATCATGCGTATATTCCATTGCTTTAATTGGGCTTAAGTAAACGCGAAGCTGTGAACCGAGGGATAAGAAAATGGCTGCTCAGCCTGTTACAGAAATGCCTAAAAGCAGCCTGAAAAGAGGCATAAAATAGACCAGTGTATTTGATGTTGTGTGTGTGTAAATTACAGTATGTGGTTTTTTAAAAATCTATTTCTTTTGTAGCATAGCAGTTGTACCCAAAACTAATATTCTATATATATAGCTTTAATTTTAATCCACAGTAGATCTTTAAAAGACCATCATATATGTGACACCACACAATTCCTATTGCAGGTAAACACTCTTAAAGGTGACTTGCACATGTAATAACACTCAAAAGATGTTGCAGTAATGTTCTTAAGGCTGAAAGCTCAAATCCGAGAAGTTGCAAAATTCCAAAATTAAGGTGGTCTGTGAAATCGTAGTTTGAGCCCTTTGGGTACGTGCTTTGAAGACTGTATCCATAACCAAACCTTCAAGTTATCTTATCCCATAATATTTTTCCCGTGTGACTCCTTCCTTTTTGTATTGATCAAGTTGGATGAGTTGTAGGGATGATACAGGATTATGTAGTGAGAGACTGTTGGATTTTTGCTTCATTTGTTGCTGGCGAGGAAGCCTTACCTTGAATGGATCTAGGGATTTGGGAGAACAGAGATATATTAATGGGGAAGATTTTTCTTAAGACATGGCAAAAGACTATCCCTGATTCAAGACCTAAGCTCTGAGACATTTCAGGTTCCTACTGCAAAGTAACAGAAATCCCACAGAAAAAAAAAAAAGGCTGTTGTTTATTTAACTCGAGGGAGGGAGAAAATTTCCCTTAAGACTTAACCAAAGACTTCAGCTGAAATTTTCTAATCTAATTCAACCTGAGGCAGGCATATGCATGGACAATTTAAGTCCAGAGCATTAAATTGGTAAAATTATACACAATTGAAAGCAGGAAACTGAGTGGTGCTGCTTGGAATGGGTGCAAGAACAAAGCAAGGGATGTAGCAAAATACAGTGGTTTTTAACGCTAGCTCATTTTCAGGGATTCTGTCTGAAGCTATGCAAAATGAACTGTTTGCTACAGGGAACAGCCTAAAACATGATTTTAAGATGTGGTCCTGGAAGGTAGGGAAGTTAGTTTCAAATTCCTGAATTAATCATTGAACTAACAGCTAAAACAACTCTTTCTCTGGCTGTGTTCTTTTGAAGGAAAAGTTCTCAACGTTTTTGAAAAGAGGCAGCATGACATTTTAGGTCCTAGAAGAAATCTGATTATCTGAATCTTTCAATAGCAGGAGTTTTATGTGTTTGCAGTGCAGAAGTCAGATGCCTAAATCCCAGAAGGCGGCAAGGGATGCTCCTTCTTGCTCACGTTTCTGTTACAGGCTTGGGCAGTTGCTGTCCTGCCGGCTAGTGGTGGCAACTTCCCAGGTATCTGCTTCCACCCATACATTAAGTCAAGGCATCGGCTGGCAACCTTTCAGAGGCTCAGGAAGGGATAAAAAGCATTTACGAGTGCAGCGCTGCCAACAGAAACCCAGCAGGAGCCAAGACGTGGTGCGGCGGGGATCCTCGCTCTGTGGGACATGGGCTGCCTTCAGGGCCACGGCTTGTGCTCCCAGCACATACACCCCTCCCAGCTGGAGGCCAGAAACTGCATCCCTCATGGCAAGCTGCCCTGCTTACCTATCCCTTCCCCTAAGGAATAGGGGTAGTGGCTTTCATCTCTCCATAGAGCAAAAACCCAGCTGATGGCCTTGCTGACAAATATTAAAAATCAAGCCGTGCGTCCTCTTTGGCACATGTTGGTTTCTGCTGACGTAAAGAAACCAGAGGGCCAGCCTGATACTGGAGTTCCCCCACAGGTCTTGATTTTAATTTTGATTTCAGGTTTTATACGGTCTCTTTGTAGACTTCTAAATCCTTGGGGAAGAAGAGACTCAAATTCCAAAATCGTTTACTATTTTTAGAAAATTTACCTAAATTATCTTATTTACCATTCCAGCCTTATCTAGCTGTAAAATAGCAATGATGTGGGATGCTGAAAAGAGTTCAGTAATGCTGAGACACTGTGTTGAGACACTTTAGCACATTAAGGTACAGCATCAGTATTTCAACAGTATTTTGCAAATGCACCGAATGACCGATGTGCTGTGAGTTTTCTTGCTCCTTTGATTTTTCTTGGTTTGTCATCTGCAGCATAAAGAATAAGTCATAGGTGCGTAAGTATGCAGGTTCTGAATTTCCTGGCCATCGTACTTTCTTCTAACTGTCGGTGGATTTTTACAGAGATTTTTGCCCTAGTCAAGGACTTGAGGGTTTGCCTGATAAAAACAGCACTTGGCATTGCACAAGGTACCCAAAATTATTAAAGTGAACTTGAAAAAGCGAGTCTAAAAACTGGCATCAGTTTTCACAAGCATTTAGATCAGTGACGTCTTTTTTTCCATCTCTGAAATTATCGTATTGCATCATATGCAGCTCAGTCCTTACAGTAAAAGGTTTCAGTGGAGGCTGCAGTTTATTGAATATTATGTACAAAACATGAAGAGCAGAATATACCAATTGATGTATTGGTTGGTGCTTTTGATAAGGCGAAGCTTCAGGCTATGGATTTTGAACTAAGAAGTGTCTGTCCTTTCATTATTGCTATTTCAGGCAATTGTGACGCTACTGGCCACTTTTCTAGTTTGTAGTGCAGTATGGATGGCTTTCTCATTATAAAATTCAATCATCTACTAAAGATATTTTTAAGTAACTCAATAATCCTATGTATGTAATGTAGTTTAACAAACTAACAAAGGTTACTACAAATTAATATAAATCCTTCCTTTAAAGTGCGAGATTTAACTTTCAGTAAAATAAAAATGTAGTACTGCAAGGATCTTTCATGCTATGCCTTTGGTAATTGCCCCAAGTGTGAAGTTTTAAAATTCAAAAGCAGACAGAGGTTGATATTAGCAATAGAGGAAAAACAGAGAATACATTTTTCAAATGAGAAAGTTGATGTAGAGTAAGTGAGGGAGAGAAAGGTGGAAAAACAGCTTCAGTACATGGGGATTTCTGTGAAGTTCCTGCGCTAATGTTGTCAGGGGATGTGAATGGGCAGAGGATTTTGTAACATTGAGGAAAGTCATAAAATTAAATTAAGAATTAAGATATAGCTTGGCTGAATAGCTAAGATTTTATTTAAAATCTGCATTTATTAATTATGTGTATTTTATTAGTAAATAGCATGTTCTTCGTCTTTTCATTATGTTCATAATATCCTCTCATAATATACTTGTGGAATCTGGGACCGTTAGGATTTGGTGTTGCGTAAGGCAGTGCAAGGATGCAGCTACCTCTCTGTGCCCTTTCAGTGCTGAACCTGTAAGTCTTTCTGGTATTCTGATTTCTATAGTAACAGCAGGAAGATAAACGTAATAGAATAAGCTGAATATTTAAGAACAGCGGATTTTTTTTAACCTTATATAAGCCGGGGGGGGGGGGCGGGGGGATGATTACTTAGATCATCTGTGAGTGGCGATAAAGCCAATAAGTAACTTCTTTTATTGTTTAAAAGATTACTTTTTCCCCTTTTACATTTTGCAGGATGATGGCTGTTAACCCTTTTGGTTTCTTTTGCAATCTGTTAATCCTGTAGTGTCTAAATTTAGGTACGTTTTTGTAATCTCTTTCATCTAGCAGTCTCCAGATCCCTCATTTTTAATTAGTATTGCCGCAGTGATTGTTGATATGAGTTGTCAACGTTCATTCTTTGCTCATAAATTGTGTGTGTGGTCACTGATTTTGTTAAAAGGTCAGCAGGCACTCCTTAATGTTCCTCCCCGCATGATTTTTGATTGCATGTATTATTTTGAAGAGGAGTACTGCATTCGTACAATCTAAACTGTCAGTGCAGTGAGAAGTGGCTATTTTTATCAGTAGATTTTTTATATACATTGTTACTATTATTTACTTTTTCCTAAAGTGCAGCTCAGTTCCCATCCAAGGAAGTATATGAAAGGATTTTGTTACATACCCACCCCAAAATAGTGCAGACACAGAAGGAAATTTTGAAGAACTACTGTCATACCTGTACATAATAGATGTAATAAGCTGCAGCTAGATTTTCCAAGTCTCATTTTGCTTTTTCTTTGTAAACAGATCAATGATTGGGCAAAGCAATAGATACAATTTCTTTGCATAAGTTCTAAAGGCTCTGCCTTTTAATGCCTTTATCTCTAAACACTTCTTAAATTTCTAGGGTATTCTAGTTTAAACTGTGAAACTATAAAGGAAAACAGGAGATAAAGTAGTTTTAAGGAGAGCCATAAGAATGTGAAAACTGTCAGAAGAAAGGTCCATCTAGCACAGTTTCTCATCGTTTGAACTGGCCAGTTGCAAAGAAAACGTAAGATCAGGACAAGGGTAAAATGATACGTCTTCATTTGCCCGTTCCAGCAGTCAGTGATTTAGGTACTTTCTGAATGGGAGATTGCATTCAGACAATTGTGCTTAATAACCCTTCTGTATCTTTCTTCTGTGAATTTGCCTAATACCTTTTTGAATACATTTATAATCTTGACATCTAAAATGTTCTGTGGCAGTCGCTTCTGCAATTTAATTATGCATATTTGTTTGTTGGAGATGTTTCTAAAGCAGGTAGCTGATAATTTAATGGAGTGCCACTTCATTCTTGTGTTTGTGGTAATAGCGGATATATTCCTTTTCATCCTGTGTATGCCATTTATCACTTATAGATCTCTGTCAAGTCCCATCGTTTCTTCTATGAGCTGAAGAATCAGCTAGTCAATTTAATCTCCCCTTGTATATCAGTTGTTTGCTACCCCTGCCCATCCTCATCTCCTCCCTCAGTGCTTTTGCTAACCCATTGTATTAATTTTGGGAGGAGACCAGACTGACACACTGTGTTTAGAGCGCAGTAGATTTATGCAGTAGCAAAATTACGATTTCTGCCTTGCTCTCAATTCTTCTTCTCTCACCCTTTGCTCTTTTTGACTATTAGTAAACACCAAGCAAGCATTTTCAAAAGGCAGAAGCCCCAAAAACCTGTTCCAGGTTACACTTAGGTCTCTCTATTGTGTGATGTTTGTTAATTTAGAGCAGGTTATTTTCTGTGTATGGTGGAAGATGATTATACTGTCTGCATTGTCTTGGTATCAGTGATTTTCACCTTCCATTTTGTCAGCCAGCCACACAGTTTTGCAAGATTTTTTCATCAGTTTTTCACAGGCAGCTCTTGATTTTATCGTCTGGAGTCATCAGCAAGCTCTGTCACTTCCATAGGTCTGATTTTTTTCAGGTGATGTATGAGCCCGGGCCCCAGTGCAGGGCTCTGTGAGACTTCCCTGGTAACCTCCATTACTTGTGAGAGATGTCCATTTATTATTACCCTTGGTCTCCTATTTTTAAGCTGCTAATAATCCATGAAGAGCCCTCCTCCTTATCCCTAAGCTCTTTTTAAGAGCTTTCTGGAGATCTTTTTAATAGCTTGAAAATCCAACTTTGCCATGATTGCATCCCCACATACCTCCCGACGCAAAGCGCGGTGTGCAGGAGGTCCTAGACCAGTAATTACCCACGCTGGCACGCCGACAGACGGTATTGCAGCCCATACCCAAGCTGCATGCCCCAGTTTCCTTTGTGTGGAAACCAGGGCAGAGGAGAGGAGGAGGAGGCGAGGGTTGGTGTTTGCTTAGGTCTCACCCCATATGGCCGTGGGATGCAGCTAGACCTGGCATGTGCAAAACATTTCCGTCGTACAGACGTTGCCTGTATCGACCAGAACATCCTTGTGCTATTGTCAGAGTGCTCTCACAGATTCGTGAGACGTGACCTCTCTTTGCCAAAGCTGCACTGACTTTCTTCCCTTATAGCATATTTATTTATCTATTAATCCTTCTCTTTCAATCGTTTTGCTAGATATAGAAATGAGGCTTACTAGCCTCTGGTCTCTTGAGTGCTCCCTCCCCACTCCCAGACCCATTTTAAGAAATCAGTCACGTTTGTCACCTTCCACGCCTTTTATAAGGGCAATTTAAGCAATAAGCTGCACAGCACAGTTAGTAGTTCAGCAATTCCATATTTAAGTTACTTTACAGCTCATGGATGGATGCCATCTGGTCTTGGTGATTTATTACTATTCATTTTACTGTATTTTTTTTTTTCTTTCTAAACCCTCTTCTACTCACACTTTAATCTGAAACTAGTTCTCACACTTGCTTACTGCAAAGGGAGACTCTGGTATAGAGCCTTCCTGGACTCCTTTATGGAGAGCACTGATGCAAAGATTTTATTTAACTTTTCTGCTATGGCCTGATCTTTCTCAAACACTACTTTTTCATCTTGATCATATGTTGGCCCGGTGGATGTTCTGGCAGGTTTCCAGCTTGTGATGTGTTTGAAAGGGCGTACAAATTTGTGATGTGTTTGAAACTGTTAGTTTTTATGACTTTAGCATGAAGACTTGCCTAGTGATTTTACATTTAACTTGGCATAATTATGCTCTCTTGGTATTGTCTCAGCATGACTTTGGGACAGCCACAAGCCTTTTGGGAGGGTGTCTTTTCACTTCTCTCAAGGTCCTTGGCAGGAAGGGCCAGGATAGAGAAGAGGTTTGTTCCTTTCAAGTGTCTGTCTGAACGTTGTGCTGTTTTAATCTTTCTGCACGTCAATGAGCTGTTTGGTGGCATCTCCAAATGCCTTTTACGTGCATAATGCTTCCTTTTGTGAATTCCCCTATAGAGTTAAATATTAACCTTCCAGATTAAAAGAAAAATTAGGAAGTAGTTTCTCTAAACTGGTATGAGAGGAAGGCATGCCTCAGTTGACTTCCAGAAAATGCCAGGCTTTGCATGACAGCGTGAGCAAAGTCTTGATTGCTGAGGCATCGTTGGCACAAGAGAATTGCTGCTGCATGTGGAATACAGCAGTAATTTTGCTGATGAACCACTGCAAGTGACGATGAGCACTGGCATGCTGGATGTATAAAACGATACCTAATGGACACCTTTTCTGGCTGGTGATACCTTTCTTTGATGAACTTTAAAAGAGTATTTATTGTCATGTGTACATTATCATCACTTATTATTGAACGTGGTATTGAAAAAGCATTTTGGTAAAGGCATAATTATGTATTTTCTCATTTAAACTGTGATTTGTCTCTTTTGGAATGCAAATGCAAACCAAAAGAGAGTATTTGGTATCAGCATTCTGCTAACTGCATAATTAACTGTTAATTCCAGCAGATACTTGGGGGGTTTTGCTATTGATGTGCTTGGGATTTTAGGGTTACATAACTGGGTGATTATTAAGTTGGATTTTAGCACAAGTTCTCTGTTACTGATTGGGAGCTGAAACTCTCCTTTGGCAATCATTATCCACGAGCTGTTGCCAGTTCCTTTGTTGATCAGCATATAACAGGAGGACACTTAGCTGAAATTTTAAAGCAGCTCTAAATTTCTTAGTATCAGTTACCCGGGATTGTATTCGCTAGGATCACGAGGAGGACTTTCTTGGGAGAAAAAAAAATTTCAGAATTGACTCCTTTAAGTTCAGTGTAGAAATTGCCAGATTTGTATGCCTGGGTGGGTAAAGCCCACAAAATATCAGCTATGTCTGTAGATCTGTTTTGATGTGAAATGACCTTCCTTGACTGATGATCAGTGTTCAGCATTGGTGGTCCTCAGTCTAATCCCTGTTTTGTCCTGGGTTTGGCAGCTTCTTCTGCCAAGGTCATTGTTGTAGCGCCAGTGCTCCCAGCTATGCACCCTTCAGTCTGCAGCATCCCAGTCGCCTGGAGAGAAGCTTGTGGGGTTAAATGTTTTACTTTGTTAATGGTGGGTTTACATGTTCTTGTGGCAGGGTTGGTGAGAGGAGATTGTTACTGAAGTACTTCTCTTTCAGCAACTTTTAGAGCAGGAAATCTGTCTTTTTTGCACACTGTGCTTCCTTGCCGGGAGCAGCTTTCTCCTGTTGCATGTCAGATTTCTGCAGAAATACAACAGCAGGAGGCATCTCCAGGACCCTCAAGCCAATTCCCTGCTGCTGCAGGAGGATCTTGCCATAAAACCTCCTTATTTTCAAAGTAGAAGGTAGTACCAAGGCCTTGCTGCTGCATCAGATTAATAGGGCACAGGGTTTTTTTCTCCCCACCCTCTAGGTAGAGAGAGGAAATGCTGACTGTCAGTAGTGGCTACAGTTGGGTAGGGTAGGACAGGACAGAGGGATTTGGGGACAGCAGGAGGAGCTGAGGTGACATTTGGTGGCAGGTCTCTCAGCTTTGCTTTAAGAAATGACCACTGGCACCTGCCTGCCTCTGTATGAAGTAGTGTGTACATGGGCAATAGCTGCATCAGGCAGTTCAGCAGTACCGGCCAAAATGGCCTGGGAATGTAGGAGTATGCTGAAAACCCAGACTGTCACTGGGGGCTGAGGCAACAGCATTTCATTTTGGGTTTGGTTCGTTTTTTTCCCTGGGCATGGTATGAGGACAGTATTTTCCAGCAGCATGATAGAGCAGGCAGCCAGGGGCTGTGGTGGTGTAACCTGGCTGAGATCCACCGTCGCCTGTGTAGGCAGCAGGGTGGTCGTCTGAGGCTGTCACCTTTATGCTGCCTCTAGGCTAACGCTTTCCTGGATAAACCACCTAATTCCCAGCCTGTGTTTATCCATGGCTGCTTAACCAACTGCAGGGTAATAGTTGTATTCTCTATCCCTTACTGCTTAGAGAGAGCATCTGCTGCCTTATCAGTAGGAGGAGGAGGTCGCTGGTGGTGACGAAGATGGGGTATTTATTTCTGCTGGCTTGCTGACAAGTTAAAGGAAAAATGGGCATGACCCAAATTTCTCTCCAGTAGAAACTGATGACAAAACTGCCATGAATTTCAACAGGAGCGAGTGCCCGCATTTGCCATTGATGCAAGGTAACAGGTATTTTTTCCTTCCTGGAAGGAGATGGCTCTAAAGCTTTAAGAGTTGAAGGCAATGAGTATGTTTTTGTCTCTTTCTGCTGTGGCTTGCAGAGTGAGCAGAGATTAGAAAGCACTGAATAAGAAATAAGTACTGAATGAAAAGTGATAATTGAATTTTGCCTGAATTCTGCATGTATTTTGGCTTGGATTTTGATCAGTGCAATAATTTAATGATACTGCTCCAGTACTGCTGCCTTTGGTTGTGTTTATAATGGCTTCAAGATGGGAAACAGGTGTCTGGGTATAGTCCATTGAGCAGAATGATGCGCAGTGTTTTCCAATGCCACTGCTCAGAAAGCAGTGCAGTGATTGCCCCTTTGCATGGAAGAATAGGTTCAGTTTTGTGCTTGGTAGCGTTGTTCTGTTCGCGCCATTCTTCATAATGGAGCTGTTGAGGTAGAAAACTCCCTCAAGAAAAAGTAAATTGTTGTTACAATAATATGTTTATTTTTTTCTTTCCCCAAGAACCTCAAAACTTTTTCCAGACAAGTGAACCCCTCCTAAGGCAGGTAAGATAATTCAGGCCAAGGGCTTTTCTGATTAGAAGGTTTGAGCAGCTGACTCTGTGATCCCATGGCCCTGGTCTTTTTCCCCCTTTAGCTGCAGCTTGCCTGCCTTGCCCTAAAGGTGTGTGGTGATGTTTCACTCCTCTCTCTGCCAAGTTCAGCCTGACCCCTTCTGGCATGGTGAAAAGGATACCTTGCTTTCTGAGGTTTCCAAACTGGTTTTGACCTTCAGGCCTTTGGCAGGTTTTCTTGTTGTGTTGCATTTATTTATTTGTTTAGGTTTTGTTACAGCATAATGCACTTTCTGAATTTCCCTGAAATCATTTAAAATGATGGACAAGGTTCAAATGGATACAGGTTTTAGTCTAGCAAAGAAAAGTCTCTTGATTATAAAATTGGAAACAGTTCTTGGGGGGGGGGGGGACGGACGGAATGTAAAATCAGGAAACACAAGGAATATCTTTGCCATCAGACTTTTGATACAAGTATTGCTTGGACTTTTCCTAAGTCTTTTCTGAGCTGCAGAGGCCAAGGGACTAAGTCAGCTGCACGTTTGCTCCTCTGAGGTACTGTGAAAGGGGATGCCTTTGCCCAGTTTTTCTTGGGATTATCAGCAAGCCACTTGAGTAGTGATGAAACTTCAAAACACCCACCACAGCTTTTCCTGTCTTCACTTCCCTGTCTAATTTAGGAAGATGCCTTGTGCTGTGGCTTTGAATAGTATCCATGAGAAAGTAAATAAAACATGGTATCAGGTTTGGTTTGGGGCTGAGTTTCGCCTGTGAGTGAATATTCCTCGATGCATGGGTTCCTCTTTTTGGTTACGGCCAGTTGAGTTGCAGTTTCCATCCTCAACAAGGAGATTTACAATACTAGACTTTATGATGACTTCATAAATTATAAGTTACTTACTCATAACAAGTTGTTTCTGTACAGCATGCCTGTAGTTTCACAATTTTTGATGTGGCTGTTGGTTTCTGTGGAGGTCACATAAGGGTATTAATGAGATAGATGACTGGTTTGGTATTTAGGATGCCTTGTCTTAAACAGTTTCCTTAAACCATCCCGGTGTGACTGCTCAAATCCTACATGTCTGTTGTAGTTGGGTGGCTCATCCCTTGGTGATTTGGGCATCAGTCCCGTTTCAGGAGGGTGCTCAAGCCATTTGCCTTGTTGCTTGCCCCTGTATAAAAGGACGGCTACTTCCATGGAGCAGGGGAACAGGAGGGGCTGGGTTGATTTCCCACTTTCTCACCCAGGTATTCAGCTCTCCGTAGGTAGATGTTGAGGATGAAACAGGCTGAGGTGTTGGCCCGGTACTGCAGAGCTGGTCTGCATGCAGCCTGCCCGTGGAAGGATGATAGGAGATCTGGAGTCAATTTGGGAATAGGGGTGGCAGAGATGAGAGAGGCGAGGACATAGAGATTGTGTTGGACTTCGGGGGAGATCCCAGATCAAGTGGGGAGAAAGAGAAGACAAACCCAGGGAGAGTACCAGGGAGTCTCTCAACTAGGAACGCATTTGCTGCGGTTCATTGAGAGAAACCCAACAGCAGGAACAAAACCCCTCCTCCCCCCGAGGCAGTTGAGGTGCCTTGGAGGGCTTCGCCAGCTGAGGTACCCACCTCGTCTTCCTCCCAGGGAAAAGCAACGGCAGTTCAGTTCCAGTGGGGATGTGGTGAGCAACTCGGTGACCAGTTAACGCAAGGTACCCGTGGCCAAAGAGGCTTTGCAGGAGCAGATAGAAATTGGGCAGAGCAGTAGCTGGGGGGAATGGGCTTGTTGCAGCCACCCTGCAGTGCTGCAGCTGCGGGAAAGGTCAGGCAGAATGTGAGCTGGGCATTAAATTAAGCCTGTAAGGAGACACTCGGGGAACTTAAGATGGATTAACTTAAGGTGTAAAGTTTAAAGTGTATTATTATGAAGGAGGATTAAGCTAAACTGAGCTAATGACACCACTTTTGAATGCATATCCACACAGCGGATTCAGAGCTTTGGCTCCACGCCTTTTATTACTTAAATGTACTTACCTTCTTAAATGTCCCCATAAAGATACATGCCCTTATATTCCAGATCTTCCGTTCTCCATTTTCCATGTCAAGAAGTTTATATGCTGTATCAGAGGTAGAACTGGTTTTGGTTGGTTCAGTTTTACATTTTTTTTCCTTAAAAAAAAAAAAAAAAGGCAGGGGGTGAAAGCAACATAGAAGTTTGGTTTCATTTTTCCCCATGGTGGTAATGGCATTTGTGATGACTTGATGGTGTTTATTCTTAGGTGAGGCATTTGGTAAGGAAGAAATAACTGTTCATGTTATGTTGACATGCCCTAATTTCTATGTGCTCCATCTCTTTTAATATACAAGCCATTTCTATTGCTTTATTTTGTTGTTACTCTCATGGTATTGGGGTATCTGTGATGTCAGCATCTGAATTTTACAAAAGCTGTGTGCCTTCTTATTTTACGCTGTGTGGGTTAAAAAATTAAATGCGAAGTTGAATAACGTAAACTCGCACAAAATGCTTAGCTTACATTAAAGAGTCATGAATTAACATAATTTGTAGTTAGTAATAATTTGTAAATAAGTAATAAACTGAATTGATTTTTCAGGAGGGAAATGGATTTGAAATTACAGGTTTGCTGTATGTTAAATAAACTACTTAGTAACTAGTTCTGTGTATAATTTTATCTCACTGCAAACAATGCCAGTAGGTTTTCCTTGAGGGTAAACTAGAGATCAATATTTGTAAGTAGATAAAAGACTAAATATTGAAAAGACAGACAAAAAAAACCCAAAAACCTAAAAAACCCCTGAGTTTTACTAAAATTCTTCTATTTAGGCAATCATATAAAAGCAAAATAAATAAAAGGAAAGCATAAGAGAGGAAAAATAAAATGTCACAAAAAGTGCAATGCAATGTAAAAAACCCAAGGTTTTGAGTCAGGATACTTTCAGGTTAGCTGTCACAGAGAGCGTTTTGCCACGCTGTTTAGTGAAAGCATAAGAAACCTGAGACAAAACCTCAAAATGTTTCATTTTACTTGCTGTGTGGCTTGTGGTATCGGATGAAAGGTCTGGCGCTTCTCGTGTCTGTGGAGGTCATATGCAGGCAGGGATGGTGGCAGCTGCTTTATGTTCTGAGGCTGGAGAAACTAACTTTGCTGTGCTGCAAAAGTAAAACTGGATGTAATAGACTGTTCTTGTTTTGAATCCTGCTAGTCTTTAGCAGTCTGAGATATACCTTAAAATGCATTTTTTAAAATAGAAGTGTCCCATGTTAATCATTTGCCTTTCAACTTCAGTACATATCCCTCTGAGCCTCCTGGGAGAGGTCAGTTAGGAGCCACCATTATCTGTGTCCTATACCTGGATTTGATAATTTTGGGAAGAGGGAGGGGAGCAGGAACAGCAGGAGGGAGCTCACTCTCTGGGGTCTTTCAGGGTCTTTTTCCCCAGCTGTCTCGGGGTCAGCTCAGGGGTGCCTGCAGCCGTTTGGTCTCTGGGCAATAACTCATCAGGAAGAAGGACCTGGGCTGGTTTAGTGTGATGTCCCCAAAGCGGGGGTAGGCTGAGTCATCCAGTGGCCAAATGTGAAGGAGCCCCCATCCCTGGCACACTCGCTCATCTGTGCTGATTGGAACACTGGGAGAGATCCAGGTGCTGCTGTGCTGGGTTGGCCACAAGCCTTGGATAGTGGCCACAAGCATTGGATGGTGGCCACCAGCCTCGGGCAGACCCAGGGCTGGAGCAGGACCCCAGGCACAGCAGCTTCAGAAATGCCCGTTTGTGTGCATCTGACGTCTTCTAATTCTGCAAATCCTTTTCTGTTTCACCCGATCCCTGCTACTTGGGGTCACTCTGTGTGCGTTCATAGCATGTGACCAGCGTTGAGTGTGCAAGTGGCGTCTGTAAGTCCTCTGCAGCACGCAGCCGGGCTTGTGTGCTCGTGCCTGTGTGCATCCAGCAGTGGAGGCTGCTCTTCTCAAACAGAGGGCCAAGTGGTATTTCAGTCACTGTCCAAAGACTATTTTCTTCTATTCGTTTTCTTCCCTGCAGTCCATGATGCATAATAAACAAACATCGCATTACTACTACTATTAAATTAAAAAAAAAAAAAAAAAAAGAAGCTGGAAGTTCTTAGTCTCAAGAAGAGGGTGGAGCAGGGGAAAAGTGCAGAGCCCATATAACAATGGGGAGTCCACTTTATTAGTATTAAGGAGGAAAATAAAATCTGCTCTGGCAGTAGTGAAATAAAACACCAGGAAGATTACGTCAGTCTTTGTTTGCACACAGTGTGATTCTTCTCTTTCACCAGCCAATTTGTATATTTGAAAAGGCAGTTGCTTGGTTAAAATAATTAGCTGAGCTTCATCCAGTTCCCCAATTATGTGAAAAAATGTTTGAAGAAATATAGGCAATTGTTGTTGAGCAATTAAAAAAACGCAAAAAAGTAGTGGTCACTGAACAATTATAGCGCCTTGTCTAAATACCCACATATATATCATAGTTTCAAAATGAGATGGGCAATTCTCAGCGACTCTTTGCTGTAGCTGTTGTGGTTTGGGATAGTAGCTTTAGAAGTATAGCAAAATCCTAACGAATTCTGCCTGAAACTTGTGCAGGATAGGTTAGCCTGGGGTTGCCTCAGAGAAGAGAGATATGAAGCTAAATGCATCAAAGTATATTTAAAGGGAAAAAAGAGTAAACTGGATACAAGTCATGTGTCCTTATTACTTTACGATTTAACAGGCGAAAATCTGTATTAATGAACACGATCATCTTATTATATATTCCTTTAATCCAGACTATCTTAGATTATTATTTTGGGAAAAAGGCATACAGAATTTTTGAACATTTCAGTGTTTGAATAAGAGACCATTGCAACAATTTGACTTAAGAATTCCTCCTAGGAGGTCCAGTGTAGTATATTAACGAGAACTTCAGTGGCTGGGAAATCATTTCTCCTTGTTGTTCCTACACTTTTGTCCTAGGAGCTAGACCTGTTGCATTTTCAGGAAAAGTAGTAATCAGAGATTTTGAAATGGAGGTTACTTGGGAAGGACGCATAAATGCTGCTCTCTGAGGCAGTGGTCATCCCAATCGTTTCTTAACTTCAGACTCCTCAGTAGACATAAAGGCAGTAATACGAAGTCATGCATTTTATTTTATTTTTGTTAAACCTCTTCCCCATTTTCAAGACCTGCCAGCCGTATTTTTATAGGACAGTGTTATTCAGGATGAGAAGAGTCAAGACGTCTGCTGGCACGGTGGAAAACCCTGATCCCAGGGCCCTGCTGGCTTGTGGACCCGACCGTGCGCGGTGGGCAGCAGAGCCCTCTGCCATGGGTTTGCTTGCCCATGGCTGCAGGCAGCCTTGGAGGCTGCTGGGCTGGGGCCAGGGCTGACCACCCCGAGGGGTGCGGGCTGCAAGTGTGAGGCTGTCAGTCCTCCTTGGCCATCCTTTCCCCCAGCTCATCTCTGCACCAGGTGCTTCTGAAACCCATTTCCACCTATACGTCAACTGATGGGGGATGTATCATTTAAAACGTGCATGCAATGGATGTAGGGTCCCCTATTGCACCACTTCTGACCCCTTCAGCCGGCTCATTTCCGTCAGCCAGGGCAGAGCTGAACAAATGCTGACGATTCAAACACATTTTAAAACGTTTTTGCCAGTTCATTAACATCGTCAGTGTATAAAACTCAAATTACATTTGTTTCTGTTCCTTTTAGGGGGGTGGATGTTAATGCTGCCTGTGGTCTGCCGGGTAGCAAAGTGAACTCAGTCATCAGTGGATGGCATAGGATTTGGGCAAGACGATGCCCAGGTCCCCCAAAGCTCACAGGCAGTGGGTTTTTCTGCCAGCCCAGGAGCACGGGGACCAGGCAGCCCTCTGGGGCTGGCAGGGCTCCAGCTTCATCTCTGTAGTCCCCAGCTCCCTTACCTAACCTGAACTTTGCAGCTGCGGTGTGTCTTACTGACCTCTGCGTGATCGGTGCTCGGTTTCCAGGTCGCACCTCGCTTTCCTCATGCGTGGGCTGCCCCGTGCACGTTGAACTCTCCCGTATTTATCCTCTGGATTTTGTTTCTTTCTCTTTGCAGGGAACGGATGCGCCAGTCTGCTATGTTTGAACTGTGCCAGGGGATGCACCAGATCAGTCTGCAGTTCGTTCGCTTGCAGCTTAGCTTTGAGGAGTACACTATAATGAAAGTTTTGCTGCTATTAAGCACAGGTAAGTTAGATTCATGGTTACATGGGAATACTTGAAAATATTCCAGTTCACAAAGAGGTGCAGTGATTTTAACTAATGTGACAAAAGAGCCAAACTGTTTCCAGCAGGGCTGCAGGAATAAGCCTGGTTTTATGTCTTAGGGTTTATCTGCAGATCTCACTCTCCATTAGCACGGGAAGTGTCTTTGTAGTTTGAGTGTGTCCTGTGCGTTGGAGGGACAGGAGTGGCCGGGCAAGCGGCTTTGGCCCCTCCTCTCTGTGTGGGAACCACTCAAGTTGGCCAGGCGTGCCGACAAAGTGCAACAGCTGTGGGGATTGGAGAGAAGTCCCCACTCGACACTCAAAAGCACCGATTGGGGTGACTTAATGTCACCTTCAAGATCAAAAGATGTACATTGCCTGTACTGCAAAATGGGTAATTTTCCAATGCTAGGTGAATTGAGAATGGCAAGCCCTTTTACAGGGCTCTGAAAGTTTAATAAATGACAGTGCACACTTTATTTTTCTCTCGAGTGTCATGCTTTGAGTTTTCTTGAGACACAAAATTACATCTTGGTGTTTGTTACAGCACTGTGTAGTAATTAGCAGATCTCTTGATCTTATCTTACTGAAAATATTGAAAAACTCCTGTCCCAGTACAACTGTATAAATACACAGGCAGTCTGTACATTACTTTTCCATCAGTCTTGATGAAAAAGCCAATTACCTGTAAACAAACTTTCTTCTGTATAATCATGCTCCCTTTTGTGGCATCCACTCAGTGACATCACGATGAGATAATGCATCAGCTTGATTGGTGGGTGTTCGTGATGTCACTTCAGTGAACTCACCGGGCAAGAATTCCCCTGGCAGAAGGAGGCTGGATGTGGGGGCATTGTGCGGAGAGAGGAGGAGCAGGAGATCAAAGGGGCTGCTGTGCTTATTCTGGCTTTCGCTTGCAAGCTGTCGGCAGCAGGACGCACGCCCAAGGCTGCCGGGGCTAGGGGCTGCCCGGGCTCGTGCTGCGCAGAGCGTCTCCCCATTTGGTGGCGAGCAGAGCCCAGCGTGCCCTTTGAGATCTTGCTGTCTTCTCTCGTCACCCCATCTTCTGCCCCAGCGAGCTGAGAGAAGAAACAAATGGCAAGCGACAGGCGTTAGTTGCGCAGCACTGGAAGGCGCTTATTGCTGAAACAGCTAAAGGACGCCAGAGCAGGCTGATGCAGCAGCAGATTTAGACACCCAGGAGCCTCCTGAGTCCCCAGCCACGGCGTGGGCACGTTGGCTGCAGGGAGAGTTAGGTGCCTACGAAGGGATCTGCAGCATCCAGCAAAGCCAAGTGGCAACCCCTTCAGGCGAGGTGGTGAGACGGGCACTTTCTGCCTGTCTGCGGTGCCTTTCGTTCAGACCTCGCCCGTCTCACCTATCCTGTAGCTCTGTGGTTAAAGTCCTTGCCTTTGAAGGAGGATGTGAACCTGCAGTTGCTGTCCCGGCTGGAGGGGATTTGGATCTGCTAACAGAAACCTCCTGGGGCTGTAAGTTTTTTGGGCTCAGCTGCCTCTCTTCCTCCCTCCCATTGAAGCCACTCCAGCTCCCCGGGATGGGGAGAGACGATACCGGTTGGGGAGTGCTTTATGTCCCGGTCCATGGGGGCTGACCTCCAGGTCCTGCTCCACCAAGGGTTCAGGGAGATGGTCTGCTGGTGAAACTGGGACTGTGGGGAGCTGATATGCTGCGGGGTAGCCCTGGGGGGTAAATGGGCTTTTTTGAAGGTTGTCACTTAAGGTCTTTCCAGAAGCAACTAGCAGTGCTTAACGTGAATGTGCTTGGGGGGGTGGGGTGGTGTCTAGCTCCCAAAATGTTCTTGAGAGAGTGTCTGGATTGGAGATCCGGCTCTGCTACTTTTTAATCAGCCCTAAAGGGGGAGAATCTTTAGAAAAAGAGCCTAAAGGCATTCTAAAAATGTAGCAAAATGTCTTTAAGCTAGGTATTTATTATTCTACCCTCTTGAGAGTGTTAACTAATGACTTGAGTTATTGCAAGAATCTGTTAGGCGAGATCAGCCTGGCCAGTTAACTTCAGGTAGCTGGGTCCCTTTGAAACGCACACCATGGTCACTAGAAAACCTACTAAAAATAGTTTGTTTTGGGAGAATCGGGATATTTACGTGAGAGAGAGAGAGGAGAGCAAAATGGAAGTGAAGACAGTGATAAAACCCAGAAAGTGTCATGTGAAGGGCAGCAAACCTGGTTTCAAATGATTGCACCTTGATACACCATGACAGAAAACATTAGGGTTTTTTTTTCATTTAAATTTTTTTATTGAATCGTGTGATGAGCAGAGTACAAGTTATTCTGAAACTTTCATGATGACCACATCAAGGAAGTTTCGCTCCATTTACATGTGGAAGAAACCACACATTACAACTCAATTGTTTTCTTGCTTTCCACAGACCATAGATTTTGGGAGCTTGCCAAAAGCATTGCTGCATTTAATAAGTAAAATCAGAAACACTGGGCAAACCTCCAGAATTTCATGTTTTGCTTGAGTTCTCTTTATTTGTGGTCTTTCTTTCTTAATAATCTGGCTGGGGTGATGGTATAATAATTTTCAGACAGAACAGTAAAATACATAGTAGTGGACAAAGAGAGAGAGGCTCTGACAGTCTTTAAGCAGCATGTAGGAATACAGACCTGTAAATATTAAAGGAACTGTAAAGCCCGTGCATTTTGTGTAAGGGCCACAGTACGCTCTGATGGCTTTACTCATCTTGGTTGGTGTCTCTATAATCATTCAGATTGAACTGAATTTGTACATCTGTTCCAGACAGTTTCTTCTACCTGTCAGCTGACTGACTGATTTGGCATCTAGAATTCAAAAATTAAATATTGTAGGCAGGTTGGTGTGTTCCTCCTAGGCTTTTTCTAAAGATTCCTCTGTGTGCCCCCTTCTAGCACTTGATGGTCACAAATCCTTGCTGCTCATGTGGTGGTAGAGCTCCTCCTTATTTTCCATTGCTAAATTGCTCTGGTAGGTACTGGTGATAGAAGATACTGGTGCTTTTTCTTAAAGCTTCTACTCTGGAGCCATTTGGGCGGTTGTTACATGCTTATGATGTGATTGCAGTGGGATAGAAGGCAGTTCACAGGATTTCCAAGAGAAGGGAACAGCTGAACAAGACAATTTCTGTTAAGATGTTAAGTCAGAGTAAGCTAAATTGGAAGATCACCTTTTTTTTCTTCCCTTTTTTAATAAGTAACTTCCCATTTGGCTTACTCCGACATAGCTTTCTGACTTGCTTTGAAAAGAAACTCACTCTTGTACAGTGTAGTATTTTATTTTCTTTTTGTGGATTTAGCATTAAGAGATGCAGAGTAGGAAAATATTTGATGGTTAAACAGTATTCAACCGATCCAGGTATTAAAACACCAGAACATTTTGTGTAATGTTGTTAACAACCTCTTTAGGGTTTTCCTAGAGATCTGATCCTAGAAGCCATTTCTGGTTGGGGCAGAACCTGCTGGAGTGCAAGGGTATTTGCAGTCTGTAAAGAAACAGTGTATTTGCTTTTGTAATTAGCCTTGCTGATATCAGTCACAGTAAAAAGTATCAGAAAAGTCTACTTTTATAGCCCGTTTGTGAAATGATCCCTCTGGCAGATGGGAACTTTGATAGGACACTAGAAATGCCTGCAACTGTATGTCGTGGTGAAACACTGGGTCAGGATGCCTGTTTGGAAGAGAGTCTTCTGTTTCATGCAGAATAATGGCTCTGTTATAGGTGTTATGCAGATGCTTACTAACATTCAAAGAAATTTTAGATGTTACTTGATGGCATAAAAATGTGTCACTTGGTCTAGCATTTCTGTACATAACAGCTGTAATTCTGTACCTTCCTCTCCTCTGCCAAGTGTGGGGAGTCATTCAAGAATGATAAATCACGTCTTCAGCTTCTAAAAAAATATCCTTGATCCATCTGCCTTTTTTCTTTTTTTTTTTTGTGTGTGTGTGTGTGTTTGGGTTGTATTAAAAACAGTTTCAGCATGAGGTTAGCATGTGTCGTATTTCTGAGATGTTATCTTGTCGCCTGCCACAGCTTCTGCAATCAAAGATCTGGAGAGGATGCTTGAATCACTTGAAAATCTGTATGATATTGTTGATTCCTTACCAATGTCTGTAAAGTTATGGACTTTGCTTAAAGGTTTAATTCTTTCATCCATTAACTAGTGTAACTTTTTAAGTATGCACATCAAAAGAATAAGCAATACAGTTAATATTAATATAAGACTGTCTTTTCAATGACAGTTCCCAAGGATGGTCTCAAAAGCCAAGCTGCATTTGAAGAAATGAGGGCAAATTACATTAAAGAACTAAAGAAGATGGTAACTAAATGTCCAAGTAACTCTGGGCAAAGCTGGCAGAGATTCTACCAACTGACTAAACTTCTTGACTCCATGCATGATGTAAGTATAACTCCTCAGGGAATGCAGACAAGTTAAGCAAAAATCTCTCCGTTAAGGTAAACCAGTAGTCTTTAATTGTGTTAACTAACAGGGAGGAAAAACAAATGAAATTCTTTTTAAAGGAACATCTGAGAGAAGTTGTTAGATGAATTTAAGGACAACTGCCAAGTAAAATAAGAAAATATAAGTCATTAAGGGCTGGGTCCTGCTGCCTTCTCCTATGGTAAATGGTAGTGTGTTCCTCCAATGATTCACTGAAGGTCAGTAGAGCTATTAGTGGGGTCAGAGGCTCCTCAGTTGGAGAAGTGATGTTAGCTGTGACCCTAAGTTAGACACAGCACAAGCATGCCACGCAGAGTATCCCGCCAGTCACTTCTCAATGAAAGGTGCTGGATTAGTGTGTCGCGCATCTAACGTGCCTGATGTGCTAATAAATGTTGAATTAATTTGGTGATCTTTTACAGCTGGGATTGTAATAATGATGACTTTAAAAGATGTATTAAGACCTTGGAGCCATCTTGGGTATTTGAAGCTTTATTTGAGCGTTTCAAGTACAAGATTCACTGTATTGTTAGGTTGTTTTTACTGCCCTGTCTCAATAGTGTGAGGTGTTTGTTTTACACACGTCGGGTGTGAGATCTGGTGAATGACATGGGAAACTACAAGTGTAGTCCCAAAACTCCCAGGCTGTTAGTACCTCAGCCCAGAGTGACTCTGAAGGGTTGTGGTAGGTGCCTAGTGCAAGGGACCAGCTCGCGATTTCAGAAGAGGTATCCGTAACATTGAGCTGTTGAGTTGGGAGCAACATGGTTCTAGTCAGTAAAATGGTAAGTGCAGAGATTTACCTCTCCAGATGCTTTGAGCAGCGGCGGGGGTGTATCTCCGTGCTCTCCATAACGGAGCCTGGAGTCCCCGCAGAGGGAGCCAGTGTCCCAGCTGTAATGGTCTCCTCCAGCTGAGGGGTGTCCCCCAGTGCCCCCTGAGAGGGCCCTGGGCACCAGCCCCTTGCCTGGGGCCAGCAGGGCTGGCGCCTGTCCTCTCTGAAGCTGCACCGCGGTGCAGCAAGTGACGGGAGACACGTGGGGCCAGGAGAGTGACCTTTAGTCGTGTTTGGGTACGAGAGAGGAGGGGTCCCGTGAGCAGAGGCTGAAGCCCACCGGCACGCACTGATCACTTCCCAGTAAAAACTGGTAAACTGCAGCAAAGGAGAAAACTGTCCTACTCCATCCTGGGTGGGCAGGGAAGTAACTTTGCTGCATGAAGAACCTACAGCACTTGCTTTCAGAGCCTGCATATAAATGTACTTCTTTGTACTCGACTTAAATTTCATTTTTGTAGAGGCAGTACAGTACAGTGCACTTCAGGTCAAATCTGTATAAGAGCCTGAGGTCTGTTTACAGAATGTACATATGGAATTATTTTTCAAATATTGTTCTGTTGTTCATTAAAACATTGCAAATCTTAGTGGGAGGCAGGGAGAGTATTATTAGTACTGCAGTAATAGCTCATTCTTCAGAGATCGGGTTTCACTTGCTCCGTGCCAGCAAAGGAAGTTGTAGCGTTTTAGTGGAAAGAAAGGGGATGGGTGATAAAATCACTCGCAAGATATTCACATCTGAACCTCAGGGCAGCATAACAAACCCCCGCATTTATGGAGTTTTCTAATCCTCTTCAGAATAGGCAGTGTCTATGGTTTGTTATTTAAACGGGTGTGTTTGTGTGGTTAAGGTGACTGGATGAGAGACTCGCGCTTACTGAGAATGCTACCGTGTCCTACAGACATTTTCCAAAACACAGCATTAACCATTGCGAGCTGAACCAACCAGAGGAAGCAGACTGCTCTTGCATTTTATTTAATTTTTAATTAAGCTATTTTTACATTACTTTTGTTTTAATAGAGCACTTTCTTACAAAGGACTTTTTAAAGAAAGTCCCATTGTCAGCATTCTCCGTTAAAAAGGCCGGTTGTCTGCACAACAGTGCTTCCTTTCAGAGATGATATTGGAGACTTGTTCAACAAAGGCACTTGTTTATTTTTTTCTCTTTAAAACTGATTTTTTGCTTTTTGCTTTTTGAAATCCATCAGAATAAATTTAGAGTGGTGATAATTATTAATAAGAAGTGAGAATGCCTCTTCTCCCCCCACTGCCTGTTAGTGCAGAATTTCTCCATTCTATCAAGGTAAATGCAAATTTTCTGCTCAATTCCTTAGTATCAGAGGAACGCTTTTTCAGCTGTCACCTATGTATTTTTAACTTACTCCATGATAATTTTCAAGGATCAGAATATATTTGCTGCTGAGTGGTCTGTCTGGAGCTGAAGCCCCATGTTTACGTGCTGCTGTAGCCACAGCATTGGCTGTGCAAGCCCGAAGGGACTGGTGCAGAATTCGTGCTTATCCAGCCCCCCTGCTGGCTCCAGCTTTCCCATCAGAGCAAAGCGGCATCTCGTTCGTGGAGTTTGCTGTACCTGAGTGCAGCGATAAACAATACAAAAAAAATACTGCTCCTTTGCACCTTCACACTTGCTTTCATCGACCTCATTTTTAAGTAGTCTTTCTGAGGACTATGTGAAATAAAGCGCATGGGAATATCAAATTACAGTCTGCTTGGCTTATATAATATGAGGAAGAAAAAAAACCCCAAACAAGATGGTTTTACATTGTTCAGTATACTGAATCATTCATCCGCACCGTGAACATATGTACAGGTAGAAAAGTGCCGAGGTGAGGAAAAAAGGAATTTTCAAGAAGGCCAGGTAGGCACTTAACTTATTTGAAAAAATCAGCAACTTTATTTAATGATCCATAAAGCCTCAAAGCACCAAAATCGCCACCGAAAAATAAAGAGATCGAAGCCCATCCCGAGCAGACAAGATAAACACGGTTTCGCCCGTGTGTGTGCGCACACCTGCACTCGGCCTTAGGAACATGCCTGCAGGCTGCCGGGTAGTTTGCGTCACTGCTGCCATGCACCAAAACGCTCTTTATTTGCATGATGCTGTGTGGAAGCAGCAGTTGCTGATACAGCAGGTGCTGGCTGACAGCATCGGCCTGGTTACGCAGCGTGCCCTTCCTCTCCCTCGGCACGAGAGTAATGGAGAGGAGTAGGCTGTTGCCATGTACTTGCTGTTGTGCTACGGCTCAGCCTTGCTTGTGTGGATGGACCCCAGCGTGGGTATCTTCTGGGAGGGCTGAGGGCAGCAACGTAACCAGCATATTTCCTTCTTGTCGGGAGTGTATTTCTGCTGTTGTGGCTGGCCCGCATGCATCGTTTCTCAAAGCAGCGTTAATGTGTTGAGAACCGTAGCGTAGCAAGGGCAACCGACTTCTCTACCCAGGACATAAAGGTTTCGGTCTCGTGCCCATGAATGGTCATGGGCGTTTCAGGGAGAGATGCATATGCAGCACTTGGACGTAGGTGAACTGCGTTATGTGATCAGACAAATGGCATGCAGGAACATTAGAAACAGATGTACTACACATGGTATCAAAAACTTCATTTGGATCCTCCTCAACATCTCCTGTTGGCTTTGGCAGGAAGGGTTGTATCTTGCATGGCAAGCCTCATTTCATATAGAGAGCGTAGTGTATGGTTAGGCGGTTTGCAGAACAAAAGCTGAATTTGGTTTCAATCTGGCTGATACTAAACAGACTTTGAGTTAAGAGGGCTTTTGTTTCGATGCCATGACATTAAACCCTAATGTGAACCTTCCCCTTGTCTTGGCAAGGCAGAGCACTGCACTGTCATTTGCTTGTTGATATTTTCTGCCAAACAAAAATAAATTCTTTAAGGCTCATGCTGCTGAATAATTAATCTTTTATGGTTCCTGAAGGGAATACTTTATAGCTGAGGTGGATCTTTCCATAGGCTGAGAGCGCCAGGCTTACGCTCACTGAAAAAGCTGACAGTGGGAAGAAGGGCACCGATCCCCGAGGGGCAGGTTTGCAAGGCACGCTGCGGTGGAGGCAAATGTGCCCCTGCAGGTGCTTAGTCCCACAAATACGAAGCCGCAGATGAACCCCTCAGCTGTCACCAGCACCTTTGGGTGCACTTACTCCTGCCGCTGATCTGCCAAAGTCGTGGCCCACAGCTGATGAGCTGTTCGGAGCCTTGTTTTAGTCCCAGTGCCTGAATTCTCAGAGTAGGCATTTTCTCTGTTTACTCAGAGGTTAGATCCAGTCCCTGCTGCCGGTGTGGCCCCTACGAAAGCGGCAGTGATGCAAGAGGGTGCGTGGGTGCGTGTTGCAGCAGCTAATACGTGTCTGTCAAGTAAGGAGTTGGTTCCCAGCTCCCTAATGTAGACAAGGGGCTACACTGAGGGTCGTCTTGCTCAGTTTGTGATGGTTGGATCTCTTCTCCTTCACATTAATAGGTTTTTGTTGGAGGAGGGCAGAACCCCGCTACTGTCGACAGAAGAGCAAGGGAGACTTGGCTCAAAATTTACCCTGGCCAAGGGCTAAGAATGTTTCATTGGTGTGTGGTACTGTGGGTTTGCATGCATCCTCCAAGCATACCAAATGAGTTCAGCTCAGGTTCCTCCGCGTCATGTCCAGGTGTCAAGTGCTGTGGTTTCGGTGTGCACATGTTTGTGAAGAAAACCCCCAAAAACAGGTGCAGGTCCTAAATCAGATAAATGCACCTGTCCAGGCAGAACTAGCTTCCACATTTGCTCTGGTCAGATACTGTTAGTGCCTAATCCATATGTACTTTATCCACCTTTTACTTCTCGCTAGCATGAGGTAAATACGCTGCATAGGTGTAATCAGAGGCTTCATCCCTCGGTCTTACCTCGTTTTCTCCGTGTTTGTGGGAGGTTTTGCTCTTTGGGTTAGAGTTCAAGATTTCATAAGCAGCTAGGAATTAACCGCTTGGCACCAAAGGACATCTGTACCTCTGAGACTCAGCCTGCGAGCCATCCCGGGGGGAATAATTTCCTTCCTGAGCCCTCAGAGTAATAATACATTTCCATCATGGGATTTTCATAGGACTGGGAGCAAAAGGGAATAGAGTGGTAATGGAATAATCGAGACCTGGCTGGCAATGGTTTTCCTTAACCTTACCAGTTGTGAAGCAGGAGCTTTGTATCTACTGCGTGAAGGGGAAAAAGCAGGAGGTTGCTATAGTCCCCAGCTCACCCGGGGCTCTTTGCTGCCTGGGGGAAAGGAGGCTGGCTGGCCTCTGCTGCTGCTTCTTACCTTAGCAGCAGGCTCCCGACTCCTGCGCAGTTCGAAACACGCAGGTTTTGAAAGCAAGAGGCAAAATACTGCTGCTCAGCTGAGGGGCGGCCGCTTGTCCTTTCCGGGAGCCTGGCTCGGTGCAGGTAGTCACCAAGGCTGCGCAGTTGCATCGCGCAGAGCTGCGAGGTTGCCTCCTCCCAACACGCACCCGCTCTGTGCTCTGTAGGAGACGGGCAGAGACCCATTCCTGAAAGGGACAGAGAAAGTTTTTGGAGTGTCGTTTTTATATGAGAACACTGAGGTTTCTGACAGTAATAGCTGTAGCTAATAACAGGAAGAAATTACTCAGCATTGTGTTGTTACCCTACTGCTGTCTTAATTGCTGTATCAGTAGGCTTAATCGCAAAGCTGCTCCTGATGGAGAAGTGACTGTGGGCTTTCATACCACACTCGGAGATTGTGAGAGATTTTGAAGTCAGAAAAGTAACTGAGTACAGAAATGTGCACCCTTGCAAATCAGACAGTTCTTACCGCTTCTGGAAATACAAGGGCATGGTGCAATTGCCAAACTAAAATAAATTCTTTTTGCTGTAAAAATTCTGCAAGTGCTTGAAGGTCACTGTAACTGTATTAACTTCAGGGACTTCATTAAAGGATTCATTTTTTTTTTAATTATGAAGAACAGTATGGGTGAAAAAGTCCATTTTGTGGAAACCCCACCCTAATAACAGAAAATGATGTTTGATTAATACTCCTATTTCTCAGAGGTGCTTAATACAGCATACAAATGCAAAGATTGATTAAGTAAAAATCTCAGAATTGCTAAGACTGCTGTACCCTTGAAAATGTTGAAATGCAGCACGCTGTAGGGTAGTGATGAGAGAAGGCTTCATAATTAACGACTGAAGTGGTGAAGGGTTATAGCTAACAGCTGATCCACTTGCCGGCGGAAGAGCTGTCATGTCTTACAGCAGTCTGGGTGACATGAACGCGATAATTCTGACCTGCGTGTCTGCATCATAGAATCATAGCATTGTTAAGGTTGGAAAAGACCCTTAGGATCATCAGGTCCAACCGTTAACCTACCACTGCCAAGTCCACCACTAAACCATGTCCCTAAGCACCGCATCTACCCGTCTCTTAAATACCTCCAGGGACGGAGACTCAACCACTTCCCTGGGCAGCATGGTCCAGTGCCTGACTACAAAGCATCCCTGCAACCCAGCTCATATGAATTTATTTAGTGGTGTTTGCCTGCCCGGAGAGGCTGCAGCCTCCATTCCGGGAGACACCCGGGACCCGGCTGGGCAAAGCCCGGCCATTGCCTGCCCAGAGCAGGCGGTACCCGAGCTCCTGTCCCCCGGCACTGGCCCGATTCCCCCGCCTGCAGAGGGAGGCTTGCAATGCCATCAAAGGTACGGAGCCACGTTTTATTGCCAGCTCCGAAGAGAGATGAACAACTGCCTACTAAAGCGGTAAAGAATGTCCTGGTTGCATCCCGAGGAAATGGGATTTATTTTAGTTGTGGCCTTAACTGCACTGTCTGCGCTCTGCTAAGCTGTAACTCTTTAGAAGTGTGCTTTAGTAGCTGAAGTAATTGGAGATTGTAAAAGTAAATACGTTTCTAGTCACTGTTGCACTGCTTGTGAAAACAGTGGTGCTTTCACTCACACGGCTTGAGCTGAGTTGCCTTTCACACTGCTCTGCCGGAGGAGGTGTCAGCATTGCCAATATATGGAAGTAGAGGGTAAAAGCGGTCGGGTAAAACATAGTCAGGAGTTCTTAGAGCACAGGGGTTTTACAAGCCTTTGAAGAACCATCAGAAGTATATTTGATCTAGAAAATTCATAAGCCAAATGTAGAGGTGCTGGAGAGCTTGCGTTACCTCACTTGTAACCGATGGTGTATCAGTCACCGTCACGGCCGTGACAGAGCTTGTGTGTTAGAAAAGAAAGCAAGCTTTCTCCTTTCCTTACTGAAAAGGGAGCTTCTCTTTTCAAGCAGAAGACTAGCTAAATTATTTACCTGTTATAAATCAAAGCTCTATCAGATGAATGTTGCTTGGGATGCAGAGACAGGTACTCAAATTTGAAAATTAACAGTGCCTGTGGAACCTAATTTTTCATCCCTTCAGTGCATCTCCATGCCAAGGCTGCTGGGCTGGGGGGGGGGGAGGTACCTTTGAAGATGCATGAGAACTGAGCCTGTTCGGAGCCTGCAGAAGAGTGCACTGCCTGCGGCTCGGTTCTCGGTCTTGCAGCCTTCTCTAGCTGACCTTACTGTATCGTTTACATTTTAGTACCTCTGAGTTGGCCTTCAATTCTCCCACAGTCATTCCTCTTGGTTTTAAATTAGTGCGAGAAATACTTCTCCAGCCCCAAAACCCACGCAGCTTTTAAGGTTGCAGTTAGGTTGCAGATCCTGCCCGCGGTCCCATGTTCCTTGTGACGCACGCAGCGTGCTTCCTAATACTCCCCTTTTCTTAGCTGTTGATTATTGTCAAGTATGTTAACGTTGATAACTTTGCTTAAGAAAGAGAGGAGCAAAAGTTTTAGCAGACTAAATGGGTACAGAATATATATTATCCTTAAGGCTCCAAACCCAAGTATTACATGATAGGGGGTTCAAGGTATTTTCTTTCAAATTTCTGTGTAAACTTAACCTTTCTCCTTTGTGGCGAGACTCGCAATGTGCTATGTTATGATGGCATCCATGATCACCTCCTGTTTTTTCCCCACTGGACTGCTAACTCATTTATTGTATAGAACAGATTATGCTCTCTTCATGAATGTTATTATTTTTCATTTCCCCTTTTGTCCACATATTCACCAGACATACGTATGTACTTGATACTACTACAAGCTTGCCAAGAGGGCAGAATTAGTTAGTTACCACATAGGCTTTTCTGCGATACCTGTCCCACTGCGTTCAGAAGCTTCACCCGAGCGTGATGAGGCAGGACTGGGCTTGAATTGCACAGAAGGGGAGCCATCAGCGCCGCAAGGGCAGTTGGCAGCGTGACAGAGGTGACCCCAACCCCCTCCCTTACATTCAGTGATGGGAAACTACTCGTGTTCGAGTTTAGGAAAAGCAGTACATCCATCAGGTCGTTACCAAGGTTGTGTTGGGGCGCAAGGCTCAGTTTGCCCAGGTGCTGGTGGTTGATGGCGCAGGCAGGGAGGAGGTAGTGGTGATTACACCAAGAGATGGTTTCCTTCGCTTTGGTTTTGTGTTATGTTTGGAGTATTTCTGGCACACAGTATGTGCAGAAATGACCTCCTCCTAATGGGTAAAGTAAACCTTTGAACAGCAGCATTTTTTCCCTTGAAAACCAAATGATGTCTATGCTACTTATTTAGCATGCATCTGTTTAATTCACTAGCATTGCCTCGTGACATGCCGGATCACTGGGAATGAACTAAGCAACAGCAGGCTCGTGGAGTGCTCAATAGCAGAAACGCATGTGTTCGAGCGATCTCAGCACTTCTCTGTGTTGTTCATAAATCGCTTATATGTTTGCAAGAACAGCTGTGAAAGTCCTGAAAATAAGTAATATAAGGTGTGGTGCGACAGGACAGTTGTCCATTGCTTGCCTGTATTTTTTTTTTAAATTTCCTTTTCTGCTTTCCAGAAGTCCACTTTTATTTACTCAGTCTTTAGCAGGGGCTTTACTGTAGAGTGCAACTCTACATGTTAAGAATGGAAACGACAACCTTGTGTTTGATAAACTACAGAAGCGGTTTAAGTAAGTCCTTTGCAAGGACATAAGGCACCAAAGTTAAGCTGCGCATAACTTTTGAATTTTTGAACAGCAGAGGCTCTAGTTTTTCTTCAGTCGTACAACGCGGTAATTTGGTGAACTGCAATGGAAATTAATACGCTAACTGAAACCTAGAGGCATTTCAGTCACGGCTGCCTCGGAAGCTGACTTGCCTCTGCCTCTGGACTGACCTGCGTTGTGTTTTTCTTAAAGATTGCAAAGGGTCCAACATACTGCGACGCTTTAGGAGATTCATTTACATCACAGCAACCACACAAACTAGTTTTGAAATAACACTCTTGCTGCTGAAGGTCATGAACAAGTATTCCTCGATTGTATGAAAATACTATGTAAAACTAACCCAGCAAAAGCCTGCATGCCTGTAGGCTGAGCCATGAGATTGCTTTGCCATGTTTTTATTGTTAAAATAGAAGTAATTCTGTGAGCGGTGATGCTGGAAGAGGTGGTCTTGTCTTCACAGTTCTCTCACTCCAGCGGCGTGTTGGTTTATAGCAAAGATAAGCTGCAGTTTGCAATTTCGTGGGGAGAAAATAGCACAAAACAAGACAAAACAAATGAAAATGCTCAAAAGCCAAAATTAATGGTCATTCCTGTAGTGTGATTAAGTTTCCCATAACGTGTAGACTGAAACGAAGCTCTGTAACTGACAAATGAGAACACCACAACTGGAGACAAGATAGAGGAAGTCAGACTAAATTTATTGGTGCTTTGAAGGTATTTTTTTTTTCCACACACCAAAAAGCTCACGGTACCTGTATGCCGTTTAGTACGTGGGCTCGCATTCCTGTTGCAGCCGGAGCCCGCCTTTATTGGGATTACAAAATGGCAGTCAGTTGCCATTTAGGAGAACTGTGATGGGGTTTCCCCGCGGAAGCCTTTGCCGCCCAGAGGAAGGCACAGGAGGGCCGTGGCGCAGCGTAAGGCGCGGTTCCGTTCTGCTGGCGGAGGTGGTGCCACGCTAACAGGTAACTCGGTACTTGTGGTGTCACGGAACAGAGCTTCCTTCTCGGGCACTGAAGAGCTAATTACAAATTTTTACCTTTAAAATTCTCAGCATTATGCTTAATCTATGGAGAGAAAGCAAAAGCGTGCTGTTAGCCACCACTACAAAAATACAGAACTTAGCGGGTTTTGTTGTTGTTGTCGTCGTCCCCCAAAAGAAATACTTCCCTAAGTATTGCCCCTGTAGTTTAATTAGTAAGCGGAAAAAAAAGCTTGGGGGGTGTGTACAAAAAAATGCATTTATATATAAATAGAAATGCTTTACCAGATGAACCATTTCGGGTGGACAGTGATGCTATAAGACCTGAAATGCTACAGTGTGACACAGCGTTCCCCGTGTTGAGCTACAACCATCAGCTGCTCTGGCAGTTGTAGGCTGCGGCCCCTGGAGAGTGACTGAAATTAACCAAATAATCTGATTTAACAAACATGTATCCAGCTGAAATTTAGAGATACAATAGTTTATGGCTGATCTTTTCCCTCTGGGCAGGCGGCTTTATTTTCATAGACACTGAGTACCTATAGTTTCCGTGATGGCCAGTTGCCTGTTAGTGAAATGAAAAGTGCAGTTCCGCTGAAAAATCCAATCTGTGGTATCTTGGTTTTCTCCTAGTTAGCTGATTTTTAACGAGTTAAGTAACCCTTTGGGATTTGAGTGCTTTGCTTTTTAACCCCTGCAAATGGACTGCCAAGTCAGAGCGAGATGCCCTTTCTTGGTAATAATCCGTTATCAATGAGCTGCTGTTTGCACGCGAAATTCTCTGTGTTTTTCCTAACAAGTGTTTCTTTCTGTATTTCAGCTTGTTAGTGACTTACTGGAATTCTGTTTCTACACCTTCCGAGAGTCTCAGGCACTGAAAGTAGAGTTTCCAGCCATGCTGGTGGAAATCATCAGTGACCAGCTACCAAAGGTGGAATCCGGGAATGCCAAGCCCCTGTACTTTCACAGGAAGTGATAGAAAATGTCTTAAATGGAAGAACTTTGCCTTAAGTTTCCCTGTGTTATTCCACACCCATGAAGGACCCAAGAAACCACATTTTAAACATGCTATTTACCCGTGTTCAGCAGTCTCTGAATAGTCTAAAATCATATGAAGGGTTTGGGGAATGGAAAGCAGTTGACTCGGATTTGGCAAGACCTAGATGTTTGGAAATTACCCCGTAACCCTAAAACACTTAGAAAATGTTCCTGTTCCTCTGGATGAAAAGCCATATCTAGTCAATAACTCTTTGATTTTGATATTTTAACAGATGGAGTTTTAAATATGCCATGTAGTTTCTGGTATTGTTTGCTTGTTTTAAAAGGGTTCGAGAACTAATGAGAACTTTTTAAAGCTTACCCTTGGTTTGCACATAAAACGTAAAGTCAATATGGGGCATTAATATTCTTTTCTTGTAAAAAAAACAAACAAAACCTATATATATACACACATATATACACACACACACACACACAAACCCTAATGTGTAAAGTAATAACAGAACATTTGGTGTGGAATACTCTGTTATCCCCACCTGTGGCATTTGTTATCCCATGTTATCCCCTCATAGCTGATATACACTGTGTTAAGTGTCCATTTACTATTTAATTGAAAAGGATAAGATGTGAAAACAAATGCCCTGGTATCAATTTATAGTATCTATTGTGCTGGCTTTACAAATAATTTTTTGCAGTCTTTTGCTGTACTGTACATTGCTGTATGTATAAATTGTGAAGGACCTGAAATAAGGTGTAAGGAACTTTTGTAAATGAGACAAAAAAAATCTTTAATGGTTAATAGGATGAATGGGAAAGTATTTTTGAAAGAACTCTATTTTGCTGGAGACTATTTAAGTACTATCTTTGTCTAAACAAACAAGGTAATTTTTTTGTAAAGTGAAATGTTCTGCATGCATAATGAACCGTTTACAGTGTATTTAAGAAAGGGAAAGCTGTGCCTTTTTTAGCATCATATCTAATTTACCATCCTACAGTATCTGTTGTAAATAACCACACTTAACCTTTTCAGTTGTATTTAAGCCTTTCCGTTCTCCTCTATATTTTTCTCCCTGTTGTCTCGCTTGCAAGCGTACGTGACTTGAGCACATCTTAGAAATCCTGCTTCATTTTTCTGTCGGAAACTACACTATGTTGTGTTTGCCACTTTACGAAGGTTTCATTTAACAAGACAAATTACGGTCTCTCCAAAGCTTTTGCCAGCTTAATGATAGAGTGAGTTCTTGCCCTCTCTTCCCTTTCTCTCTCAGGGGAGCAGGGGTGAAGAAGATGGTGAATGATTTTTCTTTTTTTATTAAGGTTTCCCAGATTGTTTGTTTTTCCTTTGAATACTGGATACAGAAAACATCTTAAAAGGTCAGATTATTATTATTTCAGATGGGGGAGAGCGATTTCTGATTATGATGAAGGGAACATGCAGATCATTACAGTAAGTATACTGGAGGGATTCGTACTGGTGAGAGGGCTGGTAAGGTACCGATAAGGGCAGATTAGCTGAGTAGACTTTTTAGTGCTAAACTAAAGCCGTCTGTAGTTTTGTAAGCATTTTTGTAATCGTCAGAATACATCTGAGAAGACAACTGTTCACACTACAAGTTCAACTCAGTTGGTCTGATTTTGTCTCAAAAATGTTTTCTCTAGAATAAGACTGCAAAGAAAAAAATTTTTTGAGGTGATTTTCACTATTTCACAGTTTATAAGCAAATACAAAATTTTGGAGTAGAATAGAGGACAGGTGAACTTTTCTGAGGCTCAACTGTTGCTACCATACGCTCACGTTCAAACAGAATACTTTTTCGGAGTCCTAATCTACAGCGCGCTCTCTGGGCGCCGCTGGTATTTTTGAGCTCTAGTTTGTCCCTCGGCCGGTCAGAATGTAGCATTTCTTTTAAATGGTGGTCAAATTAACAACTCCACACCCTTTCCGAGTCCAAATTGAGAGGTGTGCTTTGGTGCACTGAAGACGGTCAGTGCTACTTGTCTTTTTAAATGACACCTGCCTTATGCAAAGGGTTATCTGTAAAGACTGTATTCAGAGAGGTTTTTTATATATAAATATATACATACATATATTATTTGCATTTTGGAAGTCTAATTCATAGGCAGATCTTTAAATACTGACCTGCACAGCAATATGAAAGCCAAACTTCCAACGTGAGATACACAGCATGCAGACTGGTTGTTTACAGTAAAGACACAGTCATACATCCATCTTTTCATTTACTTCTTTTTTTTTTCCTTAACGTCTAAAACAGAAAATTTCAAAGCCAGGTTCTGGGTGAATACAGTCTGCAGCAGCTTTTTATATTAACAAAGTTACTGCCTCCTTTTCTGTCTCAGAGTAACTTTGCTTGATTAAAATAGCAAAGCCATATTCTACACTTCACTGTTAAATGCCTGTCCCAGTCCAAATTGTTGTCTGTTTGCTCCTATTTTTGTACCTTATTACTTTTAATCTTGGTTTGGTACAATTCATAATTCACAGAAACTTCATATAATTAAACACACTAAATTAGTTTTAAAAAGCAATTTATATCTTTATGCAAAAACGTATGTCTGTCTTTGCAAACAACTGTAAGCAGATTATAATAAATCCTTTACTTTAATCACCTGTTGTTTATGAAACCATTCATTGATTATTATTTTTTGCTAGAGAGCATTGAAGTCATAGATACAATTGGATATAGATGTTGTAAGAGGCAGTATTCTCTTATCAAGGACACTTAAGCAGAATAGCCATCACTTTTTTTATCTAAACCTGTGTACAGCAAAAAAAGAAAAAAAAAAAAACCAACCAACAAGCCTAGTTTTTAGCTACCGGGAAATCACGTTCTTTTGAATTTGTTTAGAATGAAATAGGCATTTGTCTCCTGCAAAATACAAGACAAACTCAAACACCTTTTCGAAGTGGGCTTCTGTTCATTGAGCTAAATTATTTTGTTGTAAGAAGGAACGGGGATATACAGCAAGAGCATTGTATACACAGTTAAAAATGTAAAATAGTGTTAATGTACTGCAGTGGGTATTTCAGGAATACTACACGGCGCGCGACTGAAGGGTTGCGCAAAATAAAATAGAAAAGACTAAAGTTTGCAATATCAAAATCTTATTAAAAAGATACTTTACAATCAATAATGCAAAAAGCTAATTCACAGGGTGGTGTTTTTCACTGACTTGTTTAAACATTTATGAAATTAAACAATTCTACAGTTAATGCACTTTTAATTGTTTATTAAAGATTTGACTTTTTCTTTTTTTAGAGCAATGTTTTCAGCTGGAGGTCAATGACTTGATAAGATAGACAGCAGTTCTGAGGCCAGGAAGCTCAGAGGAATGTTTAAGAATTCTTGGAGTTTAAATAGATTCCTGGATGAAAAATAAAAGCAGCCAGCAGTATGGTGTAAACAGTAAAATCTATGCATAATGATGCATTTATAATTAGGGGTTTGCTTCTGTATGTTTAAAGCTTTTTAAATAAATAGAAAATATTGTTTGGTCTTTATGTTAATGTCTGCAAGTACCTATTTTTCTTTTTCTTTTTTTTTTCTTTTTTTTATACAAATTGTACAAATATACATTAATTAAACTGGTTTGATTGCAAGTATTTCTTGCATTTTAATCTCAGGTGCTGGTGCAGTGATACCCTTAGAGACAAGCTTCTGCTCATCTAGAAACGCTATTAAGTAACACAAAGTAACTAAGAGTGATGTAACATCTTTCTTCATACCTCTAGAAATTTGGTTTCATCGCGCTCTGTTCATTTGGATGACGCAGCACATACGATGGCTTCAGCCCGAGAGCGGCTGCTCACGCTGCAGAGGGAGGGATGGCCAACCGTGAGGACCTTAAGCGGTTCACTTAAGGCGGCTCACCGCTTGCCGGATGATGTGCTGCCGCTGCCACGCGCGCAGCCTGCATCCCACTCAAAGAAACCAACCCAGCAACCTTCAACAGCCGGACAAGTCTGGCTTCCAGTTTCGTTAACCTAGAGCTGCTGTACCCATTGACCAAAGTTAGAATTTCTCTCACGGAAATAGGGATTCACTCTTTTCTATACGCAAGGTTTCCCCAGTGACTAAATCAAACACTGCCTTCTCAGGGGTCAGGTCTTCTTCCAGTTACAATTATAGTAAGATAGAAGGGGAAATAAAACTCTCGCTCTCCTGGTTTGTTCTGTGCACTATTCATCTCAAAAATTCACAGCTCAGTTCTGCACAAAGCTAGGTCTGTGGTATAAGCCCGACCACCAGTTAACTGCATTTTGGTTTTTTTAATAACAAGTTACACAAACTTTTTATTGCCAAAAATCCTTGCACCTGCCTTCTGTTTGCTGAATTGTCAGAAGGAAAGAATAGTAGAGGATCAGCAGTGTTAAGAAAAATTTCCCATATGTTTACAAGCAGATGTATCTGTCATATGCTGTTCTAGAAATAAGAAAACGCTATCGCTACTTAAAAACATAACGAAACTTGTAATCTGACCTCAAGCTGGGACACTGCTTGCTTTCAGGTACCTACAGAGACGGGGAGTTGATGACGAGTACAATATTACTAAGACAGAAGGGAGCGGAAGAAATGCCCATTCATTTCAAAGATTTTGCTAGGTAAAACATGCCATGCCGTAAGGTTTTAAAAGAACACTTGAACTGTAGAAGTCGATAGGCCGAAGTTTATTTGGTGCTTACCTGTGGTTACTGCAAGCACAGATGAGGGCCCACTGTTGAACTCTGATGTAGAAAATGATGTCCAAGGCACAGTCAGCTTAAAAGGTGAAACTCCAGTGAAGACTTCCAGCTAAAACACGTTTAGCACTGGTGCATTTACAGCCTACATAAGCCCTCTGTCAGCAACTTTTCTCTTTAAATGGCAAACCAGGTAAGAGTTGTGAAATGGGTTAAGAGAAAGAGAACAAGGAGCAGAGCATTGAGAAAGGCAAGTTTCTCCCAGAGTCTCTTCTGTGATACAGTTACAGAGGCTCAGCTAGCAAAAGCTGTAAGCACTGTGGCAGGACCACTTATTTTCATTACAGGGCAGCTACCTCGGCCAATGAGATTTTTCTTTCACTCCTGATGAAAGGCTGGGCATCAGAAGGAACCCTGCCATGAAGATCAGCTGCGACAATGATTAACAACATTCAGCAGCCTGAAAACCCCGGGGGTTTTCACCCAGCACAGAGAAAATGCTGCCTGGCCAAGGTGCAGAGCTGTGCACTGTCCGGTGACTAAGACAGGCTGTAAATTCCTACTGATCCCAGCTAGCCAGGAGTCCCAGCTTTTCCATTAATTATTCAGCAAACACACACTCAACCTTAATCTCCAGGCTGAGGGATTCAATCTCTGGCCCCACAGTGATGGCACGGCAAACGTCATTTTGCATAAAAAAGCGGAAAATGGGGGTTTTTCCTAATTCACCCTCTCTAATTTTCAGCCTCTGTCATGCATTCGCTACCAGGAGTCTCAGAGCTTTTAAAATATGACAAATACGTGCCCCTACACACAGTGCCCAGTGCACAGCAAGGGAGGGGGAGCCCAACCGGAGGATTAAGCTGAACCTGTACCCACAGCTGTGACACGAGAGCAGTTCCCCGTGAGAGGCCGGAGTCAGGCCAGACCCACGGAGAACGACCACGCCTGCTGCCAGCCCAAAAGAGAAGAGCCCTTCGACCGGCTTGCTCCACAACCCATGCCCTGTCCTCCTTCCTGCCTCGAGTTAACAGTGCGTTACTCCGCTCTTCCCAAATCTACCAAGCCATGGAAAAGACGGACACGAGCCACGGCCTAAGGCCCAGCTTCAGGAAAGAAAACAATCTCAAAGGATGGGAAAGGGGCCTGACTGCCTTATATGATTTGTAATTTTTAGCATCCTTTAATCTCTACTGCCAAACAGCCAGTACGAGGGCGTCGTTTGCAGTGCTGTTCAGCAGCGAGGATGGAGGATGAGCTGTGCCGTGGCTGCTCGGCTGTACAAGTCTGTACTCGGCATTAGTATGACCGGGCTGATGTGGAAACCCATATGGTGGGTAGCAGTTACCACAGCTAAATTCCTAAGAGGCAGTGTGGTTAGCCTGAAAGCCAGATCTGATCTGGCTCTGCTCACACCACTGCCTTTAGACAACGTCTAGGATGTGAGAAAGTTTGGATTAGTATTACCTCTGCTCAGTGTATCATTTCTCAGTAGAAAAGTTTTCTTCTTGTTTGGGTTCTGCGTGGCTCCAGAAGTAACAGGAGTCTCAAAACATCTCACCTAAAGACAAACAGGGTCACAGGACTGGATGGAAGAGACGCTAAGTCTTCATACCTTCTCTGTATCTCTGCCTTTTTAACCCACATCAGTTAAAAGGAAGAAAAAAAACAACCCCAAACAAAACCACAGAGCTAGAGCTGAGAAATAAATACATTGAGAATTTTGGAAGACGGCAGCCAGAACAAGATCAAACATGCACTGCACGTCTAAAACAACAACAAAACAAACGGAAGCAACTTAAAAAGCTTGTACGCTTCAAGTTATCACAGCTTCGCTATCTGACGAGCCAGCATACCTCGCTGCCACACCTACTAGGCTAAGACCAAAGATTTACATTCTCTCTCTTCTGTCAACATTTTCCACCAACTGGTAGCCATGAAACCCGAGTCTGGCTACACAAACACCATCCTGCCTCTTCTTTAAGGCCACAAACGAGTTGATAGAGCTGCGGGCCCAGGCGGCACGATACCTGGCCAGAACAGCGCTTTGCCACGGGAACAAATCTGAGTAAGGAAACCTGCAATCTGTTGCGGGATGTACTGGTGCAACTATTTCCTTAATACTGAGTCAAGGAGCAAATTAAAGAACTCTATCTATCTCCTTCACAGAACTCCAAAAGTCACCTTCAGTGCTTGGGTCACTCAGCCACAGTGCCAAGACAAGAATTGCCCAAAAGCTGTATGGCAGAGAGTCGCTGCTCAGCTACCAGGAGAACACACCAAGTGAAACTCCTCCAAGCTACGAGGTTTAGTGCTGGAGAGCTGTACTGGCTTGGCCCACCGCTGCTCCATCTGGAAATGATTTGTGCGTACTCCAATGGTCTATGCAGTCTGGGCAAAGGAACAAAATAATGCTATGGAGTTAAATCTCAAGGGAGAAAAAAAGCCATCCCAACCTTAAGGCAGCATTAACCATTAACCAGTTTACTAATCACATTAGTTAGAAAAACTTGCAAGCTAACTATATCTGCCATAAATGACTCAAAATCCACAGAGTCCAATTTAACAAATAAGCGAGCCTGTCATCCCGTCACATTTTCCTCCATCCTCTCCACTGCCTCCCAGAGGGTCTTACTTGAAGGACAGAACAATACAAAGCTTACTGATAAACTGCACGTAACTTTTTTTCTTTTTTTAATCACAAGGCACAGACTTATACACCACAAGATTTCTGGAAGCTTTTTCTATGACCACAGATAACTCTCTTACTACTCAAATAGTTGAGGCAGCTGCTTGAGGGCTCTGATGTTAGGAAGTATCATTAAGACCTCACAACCGACAATTACAGGGGAGGAAGACAGGGAAGCTCAAGGAGGAGCCAGACAGACAGACAACAGATAACACGCAGGACGCCTCCAGGATGCACAAGGATCATAGCCAGAGATTCTCTTTTCCTTTTGGCTTGAGCTTGCAGAGTTGCCTATGTTAAGCGAGGCAAGTGCCCCATCCATTTTGGAGCCTGCTTGAGGCTGACTGCACACAGCTGCCACGAATTATTTCACGTCATAACTTACAGAACCAGAGCAAAATATTCTCCAACATAGGAATGACTTAGGTCAAATAGCAAATAACATTTTATTTCATTTACAGTGATATTTTTGAGTAGCAAAGGAACCATGATATGTAGGCGCCTGTAATAAAAGTTCATGTGTCTTATCTTTATAAAATAAATGAAATCATACACACAACAGAAACGAATGTGTTCTTTGAAGACATTTGAAAAATGTCATGTCTTGATACCTATTCTTTTACTTACTGGTGTCTGTTCCGTACCATCTATTCCACTTTGAAATATAATTTAATTGTCAGCATGATAGCTTTTTTTATCCGACAGTATTTTCCAAACCCAAAAATATTCTGTTAAAAATGCTGGTTATCGATGCATAATCTCCAGGACACTAAGTTTATAAAAATCTTCTCTTCAACTGATAGTTGAGTCACAAATCAACCAAATATTTGACTTAAAATGCTAGTTATCTTGCCAACAAACATACCACTACTGCTTTTTACAATCAAAAAAAGCACCCTATTAAAAAATTTACCTATCCCTCCACCCCCCTTTTTTGTCTCCCTGCCCATTCCAACCGTTAATCTTTTTTTGTAATTCATATTTGGCAACACTTCATGTCTTTATACAGATTAGGGTCTTCAACCCATAGTCAGGCTCTTCATTGATTAAAAGGAGTCACAGAAGTAGAGAGAAGTGACTATAACAAAAATCCATGGATACCATGTACACCTTCTTGGCGTTCAATGCACAAAGCTATAAAAACTGAACATAATTTTGTGGAATAAGTCCTCTCTTGCCATTTAGCGTGCCTTCTAGCCATCCTGGTTCTCTGGAAAATTGCACTGCAAAAGAAAAGGAAAACAATTACTGCATCTTTTTACACTTGAATTAGTACTTCTACCTTTAGCTCCACGACACCAGGCAACGAATCCATAAAAACATCCAGTCTTCTGCAACGACCGGTTTAAGAATCTGGCTAGGAAAGATGAAGAGGATGATTAACTTAACTTCAATACTTGCATAATATAGGTGCTTGAACTATCTTCTGCAAAGTATACATGGTGAAATAGCTGTTAGGTGCAGGAGACTTCATTAAAGAAACAGTTCATAGAATCATAGAATTGTTAAGGTTGGAAAAGACCCTTAAGATCATCAGGTCCAACCGTTAACCTAGCACTGCCAAGTCCACCACTAAACCATGTCCCTAAGCACTGCATCTACCTGTCTTTTAAATACCTCCAGGGGTGGGGACTCAACCACTTCCCTGGGCAGCATGGTCCAATGCTTGACTACCATTTCAGTGAAGAAGTTTTTCCTAATATCCAATCTAAACTTACCCTGGCGCAGCTTGAGGCCATTTCTTCCCGTTCTATCACTTGTTACTGGGGTGAAGAGACCGACCCCCACCTCTCTACAACCCCCTCTCAGGTAGTTGTAGAGGGCAATAAGGTCTCCCCTCAGCCTCCTCTTCTCCAGTCTAAACAACCCCAGCTCCCTCAGCCGCTCCTCCTAAGACTTATTCTCTAGACCCTAGTTAAGGGAACCTAGGATGGGTTTATAAAATAGAAAATCTAGACGCCTTTGGGTAGAAATTAGAATTCCTATCGAACAGTGGGAAACAATTCCAGTAGCTGGGGGCAAAGCAAGACCAAAAACCTGTCTTGAGCAGAGGTGATGAATCTGGAAGCTCAGAGCCACAGAAAATGGGATAGGACCTTACTCTGCATGAAAAGTAAGCATGTAAAGGATTAGAGGGGAAACAGAAAGGAGCCGGATCTCCCTCCAAGTATCATCTCTTCACAGGGTAGAGCTGCTATTGGAAGAGACCAACGGACAAACTCTGGATCATTCTTCTGGCTAATCCTCTCTCTGCAATTCAAATACATAGCGCTCTTCAGAAGACACGAAGGAAAGGCTTGAACGATACGCCTTGTTCCTCATGGCCATCCTAAGCGTTTACCACTGCTGATCCCAAAGTTTGTGCAAGAGTACCCGTGAATCTAGAATAAGACAAATGTCAGCTCAGACTCTAAATGCCCCACAAGTTATTCTGCGAGCAACACAACTAATGAAATCTGGCTTCCTATATATAGGTTGACCACATTTGACAGGAAGTTAAAAAAAGAAGCATAAGCCTCATTTCTTATGAAAACAAACTAAAAAGTCCTCAAATTCCCTTATCAAATTTCTTATAAAAATATGATACAGATACCTACTTACCTCTGTAACTGCAAAATCCCACACTTTTAGCGACCTACGACATTCTCTACCATATTAATTTATCCTCACAGTGCTTCTGAGACAGACATTATTTAGGGAAGAGATCAGACAAATGCTGAAACACGCTGCCAGCCATGTCAGTGCTTTATTTAAAACACATTAACACATTGGGGAATGTGGTATTTGTAGCCTTCTACAAATCAGGGAAATAAGAAAGAGCAACATGTTAAGTCTCACTTTCGAAAGCATTGTAAAGCTCTAAATTTGAACACTTAAAGCCTACTTTCCCCTAGTTTTTTTTTCCTTGTGTCCTATTATTGTCAGACAGCGAAGCTAGAAGATGTGCTCAGAAACCACGGTTTAAACAACAGCTATACCTCCAAGAAATCCAGCAACCAAAGCTGCTTTCAAATGATACTGATCGTTTAGTTTCAGATCAAAAGTCTGGGCTTGTATTTATAATGAGTATGTTTGACTGAAAGATTCCAAAGGAAAAAAAAATACATAGAAAATTACCTTTTAGGATCTCTGCGCACACAGTAACTTACATTACTATTAGTAATTAGCAGGCCCTCCTCTCCCTTTGTCATTTTTATTCCACGATTACAGAGTACACATGCATTTGAAACTGCATCGCTGACACCACCACAAACCTCCCTCCAGAAGCTCCGCCGCAGCGGCTGTAATTCTACCCTTTCCGGCAAATGTGCCAGCAGTTCCAGCGGGCAGCCAAACCTCTCCCTGAAGTCTCCCGTGCCTACGGAGCGCATCTGTATTACAAGAAACAAACTCCAAAACATGACAGATTAGGAAGAAAAACAACTAAAAAACCTGGAAGTAGGAAATTTCTACTTGTCTTCTGGAGCTCAGCCTCAATTTATATTAGAGAGAGGAGAGAGATTACTGGCATGTGAGTGTCTATAAATCAAAGGCCTGTTTGAAAAGAGGGTAGCCCTCATCTGAGGGGATCACATTGAAATTTAAATTTACCTAAAATTTACCCAGGGGAGGAAACACTCAAACTACACTGGATCGCTTGGCTCAACACAACAGCAAATTTCAAGAGACATATTTTCTAAACAAGTTTGGTAACATAATACTGAACACCGCACACTGCAGCGCGTTCCGAGATAATGCACGATGGCCGAGCAACTGGACTTGAGTGACAAACACCATTTTCACCCCAGCAGACTAGACATGGGCGGTACCACTGGGCTCTGTGCTTGGGAAATTAAATATCGTACATGCACGTTGCACAGCTCAGGGTCTCGTTATTTGTTAGCAGAAGTTTCTTGTAGGCTCTACGAAGACTGAAGAAAGAATTAGCATTCAGATTACACGTAAGATCACCATTTCTAGAGATCAGTCTTTTTTTAAAAAACGGACCAAGAAGCAATTCTTAATATTCAGCAGCGGTGGCGACTGTCATGTTGGCTAAGGCTTCTGCCGCCATTCAAATCACCTTACGCAAGAAGGGCTAAGACCCACGTACATTGCTGACTTCTTCTGTAGGCAAGTGACATTAATGGGGAAGCTGTCCGAATGTAAAGCTGCTTTAAGCTCCAATGATCCTGTTTTCTTTGCTAATCCATTTCCAAAGTTTAGTGTACAACAGCATTCATTTACAATAAAAAACACTTTACCACACAAAAGACATTTTGCTATCAGGCACAGCTCTTCTTAAAACCCAGGACACAGGCTATTTCTGAAAAAATACCCTGCTCAAGAGAAGATGTTCCGTAGTGTCCCCTTTCTGTCATTTCTTCTCCGTCAACAACGATTACAGTTCTTAGCACTTTCTCAGGCCTGCCTCATTTAAAAATACCTTGCTGCAGAAACCACACATTTGGCCTTAAAACTACAACTCATTATTGGACCGAGCATCCCGTAGGACTAGGTCTTACGTTGACTAGGGACAGGAGGGGAAAATACTTGTAGTGTAAAAGATACGGAGCAGAGAACTAAAAATTAAATCTTTTCAGCAAGGTTTGACAAGTGTATAGCAAGACTGCACAAGACCAATCGAAGAACCACCACCAAAAGCCATCACCTCTTAGGACGGTGGAAATAGCAGCAAAGCTGAGAGCCCAGAGTGGGAGGGCAGCTTCCTCGATCCCTGCTGCAGGGCCACTTGAGCAGTCTCGCTCTGGCGGAGGCAAAGCGTAGAGGAGGAGAATGTCTGACCATCAGTAATGACGGCGAGCGCTACGGAACAATCACGCCAATTCAAATGGACAAACAAAATCAACAGACTTTGAACTCGCAATGAGATCTCTAAAAGCTTTTCTGATTTCATCTAATCAAGGAACACAGTAAGGTCAACTTGGCATTTGCAGCATTTCTTCTTACTTTTCTTTATTCTCCATAAGAAATAGCTTCAATATTGCCAGTGTTATGTTTATCTAACTGCAAATACATAGAATTCGCAAGCAGCTCTTCCCAGAGACCCAATGCTATAAGCAGACCTTGTTCTGCTTTGGCAGCTCAAAAGTTTCACGGGTCTCAACTACAAATGAGAGCAAGACTCATTTCCACAGTAGTATTAGTTCACTGCCCAGGTGCCACTAACTTGAGCAGGACTGAATCAGACCCTAAATCACACTGATTTCCGCACCTTGGTGGAAACTAGCTGTTTCGGGAGGAAACAGAAACGGCGGAAGCAATCTAGCACACATGGTGCCTGGCACAAGAGGGCCTCCCTTTCTGAGGGACTACTTTACCAAAGTAATGACCCCACCGAGCTACACAAATGAGGACTGCATTTTCTGGGCAACAGAAATCTCACTGCTAAAACCACTACAAACACCAGAACACACTTCCATAGAACTCAATCACGCGGGCCAATTTTTCACCAAGAAATTAAATTGAAGCAACAAAACGTGCTTGCAAGCCCGCCGTGTTTAGGAATCCCTAGGGGTTTTTGAAACAATCCCTATGGGTGAAGTTGACCGCAGAAATACACAAACATTTAGCATGCTTAGGGTTAGCGAGGAATTTGGAATTTAAAAACTTGCTGTTTCCCTTAAGTATGTTGTGAGAAGCAGAATTATCTTGTGGACAGGACGCAGGGCTAGGAGTCAAGGGGTCTTCTTCCTGACTCTGCTAAAGATTTACTGCGTGACCACAAATAAAACAGTCTGCCTGTAAGGGCTCAGGCTTGTGAACGAAAGCAAACACACCGATACACCACGACGAATCAGTGAAGCTGGAATTCAGCTTGCAGACTGAGACTTCCCGATACAGAAGTGTCTACGCTCCTATTACAGCTGGTAGAGATCTGGTCAATACAATGCATAGAGAGAGCACCCAAAGAATAATTTGGCTCACTCTAAAAGAGAGGCAAAGGGTTGGTCAGCTGAGTTGCTGCTGAGTTCCCTGTGCTTGGGGTGACCTGTGTGTAGACACAGAGACTCGGGGGTCTTTCTCCTGAGTTGATTCCCATCCCAGCTGACAGCTGAACATCTCTGACGGTCCCGCACGCACACCGACTACAAGGTAAACCGCATCAGTTTAAACATCTTCCACGTTAACATTTCTCCTCCGGAGACCACTGCTTCCACAACACTGTTGGCAGGAGCAAAGTCAGACTGGTTAAGGTCAAATTACCTTCAGTGACTTTTTAAAACTTCTAGCAAAGTCAGTCGGAATTTGGTAGTGCTCAGCTGGTACTTTTTATTGGTGAAGTGACTGTAACTTTCAGCAGTAGTTTGAGGTAACCACCTCCAAATGGCATGGAGGTATCTGACAAGGAGAACATCTGTCCACAGCCTGTACACTCAGCTTCTCCAGGTGTAAAATGAAAATAATTAATGCACATGAATGTTTCCAAGTGCTTTGAAATCCACAGATGAAAGGTGCACAAAGTAGCAGCTTCATCCTCATTTTTACCTCAGCAAAAGAATTATTTGCACATACCGTGCAATATAGTATTTTGGGAGTACTACTTCTCTTTGATGTAAATCCTTCATTTGTCAGTACCATAAAGGACAGCCCAGAAGCCACAGCATGAATAAGAGGGAAGAGAGTGCCTTGGAGTCAAAACCAGGGACATTAACTAAGGCTGGCACTTTGTTACGCTAAGAAAGATAGAGAGGGATGACAACAGCTTTCTGTGTTCCCGCGATGCTCGGTAGGGACAATCGGTGCCACACCTTTCCTGAGGAAAATTACTATAACAAAACACTTGATCAGTTTTCCCCATATTTTCTCTCCACTAAAGCCTGATTTTAAAACTCATAAAAAAGCTTTGACGAGAGCTATCTTGACAAGTTTTCAGGAAGCCTTCCTGCTAGCAGTACTGCCAAGGAATTTTGTTGTGTAAACACCATTTACCCTATCTAAAACACTTCTCCCTAGTGAAATTCCCATTTACTGACTTCTAAGCAGTCTCCTTCAAGAACAAGAAATTTAATAACACTTGGCTCCAAGGCTGGCAAGGTTTCAATGCCAGGCAGTCTGATTATTCTTTCCATGATTATTGGGAATATCTGCATCAACAACAACAAAAATATACAGCCAGCATATGTCTCTCACCATCTCAGATCGTACTGTGCTTCTTCCCATATGTGCCCTTATCCAGCTGCAAACTCTTCAAGCTTTGCCTCTAACCACTTGAATTATATTGTTACGTGCTGTCAATAATACAGCCTGTAGCAACTGGGTAATAAAAATATTGGCACAGCCTAAGGTAAATTGAATTGAAGATTTAAAAAAAAAATCCAGTGGATATTGTTCGGATTACATTATTCATTTTCTTACACAATTCAATTAAACAGAAAACTTTGTCTTTTCTTTTTAACTTACGGATGGCACCTTAGCATTTACATTCTATGACACTTTAACGGAAAGACTGTGGGATTCGGGGTAGCGCAGGTGCATGCAATACTGAAAATGCCTGAATATGCAAATGTTCAGATTCTATACAGATTCCTCTCAGGTGATGTAAAGCTTAATTTAAAACATTAGTAAATGCAACCTTGTCAGCCTGAGACACAAACAGATTTTTTTTTCCCCCATTTCAAAACAGGAAATGGAGACAGGAGCAAGACAGGAGTAAAGGTTAAACTCTTACCTTCTTGCACCAATATTACATTTAGCAGCTATGGCAGGTGCGAGACTGTACTTCACTAAATGCCATTATCCTGTCTCAGGCTAGAGCAGCCAGGAAGATTCATCCAGGATAATAACAGGTAAGAGCGAACTGCTGCAGTCAACATCTATGGACCAGGAGTGCCGAAACAGAAGAAGAACAAGGAAGGGAAATGAAAAAGAGAAGGAAAAAGAGCAGAAAAGAGAGGGAAGAGAAAGGGAAAAACTCAACAAACAACCAGCGAGAGGTGAAAGAGGATTAGAAAAGCAAGATAGGCAGGGTGGAGAAAGGGGAGACGGATAAAACCTTCACTAATGGAAGCAGCACTTTTTAGTAGACATTAATTTAACAGTTGCTTTAATGGTTGATACTAGCTGTATGTCAACTTGATTGATGCGTTGTCACTTTGATAGTTAAGGTTATTGGGAGAGCTGCAGAACTGATGTATTATTACCTTAATTCTTCATTTGGGGGCTTTATTAGGGCATATGGGAATTTAAATTGAGTAACTAAAGAACCTGAATTGAGTCACTGGAATCTGAGCCCAGCATAGACACAAGGGTGCCTAGCACAGAAAGAAAAGGCCTATGTGAAGGCATTTCAGAGGTTTCAAATACGGAGACCGGTCTGCACTTTTAATGAGAATACCTTTCTATACTGACAGAGCCATCCATGACATAACCTATTGGGAACCATTATGGAATGACCATTAAGTTATTACATATGTCTCCAGTTACTGCCTTATTACTTGCGTGCTCTCCTCCTTTTTTCTGCCAATCCACAGCCTGTGTTAGGCTGAAAGCCCGGCAAGGCAAGAACAATGCCTATAAAATAACCAGGATACAGTGGAACAGATGAAAACAAATGTTTTTAAGGCAATGTGATCCTTCCCATTGGAAATCTGCAATTAGGTTTTCAAAATGCAATCCACGTAACCTTTTCCCAAGCTTCCAACCTTATTTGTATGATGATATGGAAAAAGAGCCTTACAGATGAAACATTTCTCCATAGCTGCCAAAGTGTCGAATTCCGTACTTGTTCTTGGACAATCCAACTCTCTGGCTGAAAAACTCAACTGAGGCTGTACTGCACCAAAGCCATGGTAGCTTTGCCATAACTTCTAGCGATCTCTTTGCACAAGAAAAGAATCTTAACATTGCTCTCACACAAACGCGCGACACGGGAGCAACTGCTTCTTAAAGACCTTCTTATCCCATGCCAACACAACAGATGTGCAACCCTTGCTGTTCTGCGTTAGAAATGCCTCTCTTCTATGCATCAGATCTTTTCCCCCATGCACTAGATTTTTTTCCTGTACACAGTTTTATGTCTGCTGAAGATCTCTCTCAGTCATGTTTTAAAAAACTTAAATTAAAATAACTGGTGTTAGAGACTTTAAAAAGAGCAATCATTTAGCTAATTCATCTTTAAAAGGTTTCCCACCTAACTTGATTCAGACGTGATTTGCCTGCAAGGCAGCTCTAATAGGAAACATCAAGTATGATTTTGTAAAGTGAGTGCTCGCAGGGAAGAACCTAGTGGGGACCCCACATCACCTTACGCTGCAAAAGCAGCAGAACGGAAGTCTGGACCAGGCTTACTATTTACTTGTTTGGGAAGAGGCAGAGGACAGGAATGTCCCATGCTCTGTCTGCTTTAAAATAAGCATCACAAAGAAGGGGAAGGAGATGTCTATGTCTGTGCGATATTGTTGTTGTTGTTGTTATACACACTAAAAAAAAAAAAAAAAAGATTCTGCTGAGCTTCCCATTTGTTTCAGCTTGTTAAACAAATTAGGAACGTTCCACTGGGGTTGGGGAGGACAGGACAAAAAGATTTTCATTTATGAGAAAAACTTTCCCACACATACTTTTGATCCAGTGCTAACAGAGTTAACAGGGTGCATTTCGGAAAATATAAGACATATTTAGTTAGCTTTTTAATGCCGGCAGGTTGATGTTTTCCAGCTGTTTTAGACTGTGTACTTTTCTCTTTTTCCTGCTGGATGTAAACTGGGAATTTGGAATACTCCTCCTTTACTGGACATCCAACCAAAGATTCCCACATGTGGTATTTGAACGACTGGGCAGCACATCCCCTAAGTGTGTTTGGTCATGCAGAATTAAATACCACTTTCCCTCTGGAAAGCACCTATCAGATTTCTGACCTGGTAGCAAGCTAAAAGCTGACAATGGATGAGAAGAAAACAGGCATCACTGTGGAATATCCAGATTCTTTAGAGGCCAGGATGCCTCTTACTACCCTGCAGCCTCTAGACAGACTGAAAGACTGAAATACTGGTCTCAGTACTCACAAGGTTCTTAGGGATGTAATTCTCAGATCGCTTTGAATCCCCCAGTCCGCACAAAACTTGGATGAAGATTTGGCCAAATGTAAGAGTCTTCTGGTTTTCAGTATGAATGTAATTTTTTTATCAAGGTCTTGTAACAACAGTCTTACCGTGCTGCTGCCATGAATTAATTTCTGCTTCGAATTATTGTTAAACTGCGTTCAAGAAACAAGAATTGCTGAATTTGTCCAGGCCCTGTTGAGCCTTATTTCGTATAAGTTCTTATAACAGGAATTTCCTTGCGATAGGAAGAAACTACGCTCTAATGTAATCTTCTGCATCTTCAGAGTTTGTATTACAGTAGTCATTGGCATAAAGTTTAAAAGCTAAAACCGTTCCTGTAAGTTTGAAGTCCCTGTGCAGTTGCTGAAGAGTAGAGCCATGGAAGCTCACGGAGGAGCAACAGTCTTGAGCACAGGAATCACCTTCTGGATGTTCATATGTAATACTATATTTTGGTCCATAGAAATCCTTAAACACAGGCCTTCATTCTGCACCTCAGTGAATATTCCTTTTTCTACAAACACCTATAGACACTAAGGCACCTCTTGATCCAAAAAGTAAACGCTCCCTTTTCTCTCCAGTGATCACCTGATTTACCTGGAGCTCTGCCTGCTTGAAAATCCTTAAACAGATTTTTTTTTTTCTTTAAATGAAAGCCCATATGTTATTTTACAACGATAGTTCACATTTAAAAAAAAAAAATACAGTTTCATAGGCCAAGATGTTTTTCTCTATTGCTGAATAACCTTTTTTGGTACTACAACACATTTAAATGCTGCTGAAAAATTAGACCAATTGAAAGTGTCTATTCACCAGAAATCAAAGGCATTGCCTCACAGTGCTAAGCACATGCTAAGTAGCTTCTGCATACCAGAAATCTTCTACGTCACCAACTGTGTGCCATCAGCAACGTTGGCAGAATAGCAGTTAGGCTTGTATTTTTATCCAAAGCCATTTTAGCAGTTTTGTCAATTTGTTTTTCATTGCTTTATATTTACTCAAGCAGTACTTACCATCTTCAAAAATTGCTCCTATCTGAAATGATAATTCAGAGCTATGTTCTGCTTCGCATGGATAAACTGCTCTTGCTTTTCGGTGGGCAACGCTGAAAAATGAAATTATGAATTATAGTCATTTTTTATGATTATGAAGACACTCTCCTTTCTCAACCATTCTCTCTCCGTTCTCATTTGGAGATGACTAAAACTTTAAACACAATCTCACATGCATCATTACAGGCTTATAATTCATACACACAAATGCCAAAGCTGAAGCTTCACAGCTTACTGTTGGCATTTCTGAATATCATACTCCCAACTTTATGCACACTTATTTTTGTGATAGTTAAACTTGACTTTCAACTACAGTTAAAATTTTGCCAAGTGCTAATCAGCAATGAAATCAATAGTAGGCAAAGCATACTATACTTAATTTATAGACTAATCATCATTACATCTTCTGAAATGTTTCTTCATGAATCTTGCAATTCAGCTTTTCGCTATCACTGTACAGAATTCACTTTTTATATTTGTTTACAATACAACATGACTAGACTACTGAAGATGCTGTTTTGTCCTAAATGCAGTAAGATTTCTAACATTTCAGGCAGTCTTTCAGAGGTGTTCTCAGGATGCTCAGTAATAAGCCATCAATATGAATTTGTCCAAAGTACTCATTTCTCCAAGTACCATAAGCAGAGATCTTGGAATATGTAAGTATTTTTGGCACATCTTATTTAATCACGCCTTTGCGAACTGACAGTTTGCTGCTGCCCAATGATGCTTTGTTTAGACACAGCACCCACACCATTAAATCATCTTTTGTTGAGCCCAGGCAACAACAACTACACATAAAACATTGGGAAAGATTCTCCCTGCCCCCAAGGAACTTGCAGTCAAACAGACAATGCAGCCCTGGTGCAAAAATGCGACCAGTAATGAGAAATGGTATTTTGTTACCAAGTGTTGGAAAGAATTTATAAATATACCCAACTACTGTAATTAGAAAAGCAAATACTATAAAACTTGAAGGAAAAAGCTAAGACGGTGAAGACTTTCAAAGGAAAAAGTGAAAATACTTCAAAGGATGGACAGTAACATGGAAGGAAGCAGAAAGAGGATGGAAGGAAAGCAGGCGAAAAGAGTGAAAGTAAAGAATGAAACCACAGAGACGGGTAAAGACATGGGGAAGGCTTTCAGAGGCAAGAAGGCTAGGTTGAGAAACTCAAATTCGACATGGCTGGCTACAGAAAAGAAAGAATCAGTATTTTTAAAGAGACTGTAAGAGAATCATTGCAGTAGAGAGACACTATGAACTGACCACCCAAATCAAAGTCTGCTTGTATTAACCAACAAGCCACCAGCTCAATCTGGGTGCCTTCTACAAGGAAGCCGTTCAAAGGAAAAATAAGACAAAGTAGACAGTTATTTTATTCTGTCAAAATCTCTAAGGTTGCATTTCTTGACCTGAGATAATCATTCACATGCTGCAGAAGACATGAATTGGCTATTTTTAAAAAGGAAAAAGGAGGCAAATAAATAACCAGCAAAAGTTGAAGTGTACATCATACCTTTCCACTGCTCTGTCACTCCCAGTGGCAGGGTTAGGGAAGAAGAAACTGGATGGCGCGGCATTTGTGGCAGCCGGGTTAGCAGATGGAGCATTCGTCCATGAGACCATTGATGGGCGGCTTTGACCAGGACTAAGAGGAAATATATTCAAGGCAGAATTAACAAGGTGAATAAAGTTTCTTTTCATACCAAAATGTTTGAATCTTTATAACTAGATAACTAGTTAGATCCTCAAATTCAAAACCAGTAAGAATGCCAAGCTCATTTTGCAGACATGGCCATCGTATGATTCTGCATTTCCTCCTTGAAAGTATTTCTCCTATATGCCCTACACCTTAAGCTAAGACGAATTACCCGAGACATATGACATAACCAATAAAAAGACAAAATTCCACGTTCCTTATCTAATAAAGACAGATACAATGAAACTGCATATAACAGGCTATTATTTGAGCTGCCACTTTGCCTTTACAAGTTTTGATGAATCTATTTAAAAACCTTCTCAGTGCTGTACTAAGGCATGTACAACTGGGAAGATTTCAAAAGAGGCTGCAGCTATTACAACATTGGGATCACGATGCTGCCTCTGGATTGAGATCTCATTCGCATAACTGCGTAGACACTGCCTCAGTGGCTGCCCTCACGAACACACTGTTCAAATATGTATTAAATTCATGGCTGAACACATAGTTGCCACAAGAGGAGAAGAAATAGCAAAGTTAAAACTTTTATTAGTCACTGAAAAACTTACAAAGTCCTCCCCAACATAAAGGATGTTCCTAATTTTACACCTTGAAGAACTAAAGCGTTCCAGCACTGGGAAGGCTTTCTTTCACTGCATGGACAAAACAACAAATGGTCCAAACATTTAATGTCAGCCTATCTTTGGAACAAAGAGCTGGACTTCAAGCAGTTTCTAAGCAGAAACAGAATTAAAATCGCTCGCACACACCTTTCACACAGGAATCATCACGCAGAAGTACAGGCTTTACAATACAGCATTTATCAGTTTGTCTTATTCCAAGATTAACCTCTTAGCATAAATCTGCGAAGTACCACCAAAATCTAGGAATTCAGTCAAGAGGGTTTTTGTGGGGGTGTAAATGCACACCTAATCAAGGTGGATTGACCAAAAGCAAAAAAGGGATCAACAATCACCCCAGTTATAATTGTAAATGAATAAAAGAAAGCAGGAAACCTAACTTATACAGCTGATTTTAATCTTCATGTGCACTGGGGTATTTAATTTCTAGAAGAAAGGATCACTATTGTTGGTTTGCACAACACGGTTTACAACCAAATTCAACTTTTACAAACTCATTTTCCTAGCCAATATATCTCATGCTCTAGCAATTACATAGTTAAGCAGACATTTATTTTGATTATTAATTTTTAAATTTAGTACATTATAAAATGGTGAATGGCACATTCCTTATTTAACAAGACAATAGTTTTTCCTTTGGATCTGTGTCAGGCAGCATTTGGATGAAAACTGGAATTCACAGTGTATGAAAACAGCATTCTTCAGTTAATTCCATTAATAAAAATGAAACTTAAATGTGCTGGAATCATAACCATAAGGGTTTATCAAAACATGCTCTGCTTATAAAACTATCAGATTTACCAAATAAAGGAAGGAATCATCGTAGTAAACTGAATGAAAAGCTGGATTGTGCTGACTAGAAACATATTTCATGCTTAACTTTGGGAAGAGGACATCTAGTCTGCTTCACCACTTCTGAATCTTCCACTACACAATTATTTACATCTTCCAATAATTACACACCTTTGAAGACCAGCACCTACATAATTTTGGGTTTTACTTTTACTTGAACTTGTCCTCTTCCTCCCATTTTTATCTAATTATTGAAAAATTTTCCTCAGGTAAAACAAAAACCTTCAGCTGAAAGTGACTTCATTCAGAGAAGAAAAACAAAAAGCGACACCAGCATTTGTGTTATTTTCTCTAAATACTGAGGATAAAAAATTTCTCAATGGTACTGTAAAGTTTCTAAAGTTTGCTAGAAAGTAGATTATTTCTCCCTCATTCTGCACATAATGTGTACGTGCAAACTAATTTTAACCCAGTAACACAGTGAACCTAAGACAAAAGTTTTTCAAAAGTGCATTTTAAAAAGTATCCTACTTGCATAGACTAAACTATTATAGTTAAAACAATCCTGATATTTAAAGAAAAAACATTTTCCTTGTGCTCTTATTTATTCAATTCAAATCAATTCCAACATTAAGATTGGTGTCAGGCTCATTTCTGAAACCTGTAAAACTACAGAAAATAGAAAAATAATATTCTAAGTATATTGCCAGAAGAGTATTAAAATGTCTCTAATGCAAACTAATCATGATTCAAGAATATTCTACCAAGTGGTCTTCTCTAGTGCATACCTCAGCTGTGTGTTGCTTGGTTTTCAACAAGTGAATAATAAAATCTTCCATTTATTAACTATTTCATTGAAACATGCATCATATTAATCTATGCAACTTACTTGATCAGCTCTAGAACAACACACACCTCCTGCATGTAAGACACAGGATTAATGATTTCAAAGCAATACTCAGAACAGAGAAGACACAAAAGATACCCTCTGACCCAGGAAAGCAACAGTCACTCATAGGAATACTTGGAATAAATACCAGATGGTTTCTCACTGAGACTTGGAGAGGAAAGAAAAAGAAAAAAGAGGAAAGGTGTGCAAATAAAGGAACAGAAGATGAAATAAAATGTTCAGCTCCATGTCATGGCATGTTTATTTCTCAAGTTACAGAGACTCAACAAGAAGGGTAATCTATCAGCTAGTAAGACTACACCATCCTTTACCAGGCAACATTATATAAAAGCATGTAAAAACTGGCAGGTTTTCTATGAATTCTGAGCCACTCCGACAGTTCCAGTGGAAAAACGCTCCAGAAGTGCAGGTACATGGAGTGCTGGCCTGTTCCCTCCCCCACTTTTTGATGAATTCCCTTAATCCATTTCAGCTGTAGCGAAAGCACTGCAGCACAGCTCCTGAATTTGCCCGGCACTTTCAGCCCCTCGTGACCAAGCAGGAGATCATGCTCTAGGACCCAGCAGGGGGGAGAACAAACCATTTTTCAATAGCAATAGTTTCACCAGGTGAAGAAGAGAAAAAAAAAAAATAATAGCTTTAAAAATTAAGCACGTTCTACAATATCAGGTTGGGTTTTTTTTATTTACTGTACTTGGCTATCTCAGGAACCACTTAATTTTTTTATTAAAACAGAAGGTTTCACTCAATAGGAAAAACCAGTTCCAATGTTGTGGTGTGTAAGCAACAAACTGCTGGATTTTTTTTTTTTCTTGAAAAGATTCTTGTGATAGTAAAGTTCCCTTGCTATAAAGCTTTGCACACCTTGTTTATCAAGAGGATGATATATTAGAAAGTATTGCATATCTTATCATCTAGCATCTCAACTTTAAGAAGGTATGTTGAAGAAATCCTTTCTCCTAAGGGCTAAAACGAAGGCAATATATTTCCTGCGGGGAGGGAAAAAAAATAAAAAGCTTGACATAACCATCTCTCTCTGAGAAAAAATGCTATTGTCTGGCATAGTAAACGTTGGGAGAAGAGAGGAGGGGGAAACGGCCTTACTGAAAATAAGCTAGAGATTTTGTACTGATATTCAGAAACAAACTCCTGAAAACAAGATTTTATTGGATGTTTATCTGGCTGGTTCCTAAGGTAACACAGCTAAAGAGCAGCCTCTTATCTTGAGAGCGAGGAAGAGACTCTGTGAAAAGAATCTACACTGCAACTCTTGAGAAAAAAAAGGGTTGTTTCATAGACAGGTTTGGCAGCCCCATGGCTGTCGTATCACAGTGTCTGGCTGACATAAACTCAATGAAAGTGTTCTTAAAAGGTTTCATTATAAGATGACACATTATATCAAAAGGTGTCGGCTATTTCTGATTCAATATGCAATCCAATACTCTCCACCACCAGACAACGATCTCCCTGCATGTTAAAACATCTGTGCCTTGGTGAGGCTGGGGAGCAGAAAAATACACGGACAAAATTCTAGAAATTGGCATAGCTGCAGCAAAGCTGGAGACAAAACAGAAGGACAGAATTTATTCATCTGTGTTCCCTCTGAAGGGAAACTCCACCCCCAAAATTTAAAGTATGTAACGTGCACACAACAGTCCTGAACCCTCATTTACACAGAACACATCAGCCAGCACCGAAATAGAGGTTTTGTTAAACTTGGATTGTGAAGTCTCGGGGAAGCAGCTAACACATTAGTGAAATGATCTTTCACGCCAGTTTGGTAAATCCGAAGCTAACGTCTACAGCAGCTGTCCTAAGTTAAAGCATTTTTAAATGATAATTCAGACAAATCAAAAATGAATTATGTACATCTATAAGCTTATAGCATACTGCTGTTCCTCTCAGAAAAAAAATGAGGGGGCTGTGTTCCCCGGAATCATGCAAAGAAAAGAAAAAAGAACAGAACAGAAAAAGAGGAGAAGAAAAAAGAAAAAAACTTTAGCTCATCACAGTGGTTGCATCCACATCTCTCCCTGCTCTGAGCACACATACCGCTTACCCTTGTGCTCGCACAGCGGTGCTGCTGTCAAGCCCAGCTGCCTAGCCCGCTGGAAGACAAGAGGATGGCAAAGTCTATTTTGTACGAACCACATGACTAAGTTATATTATGCCTGTTTCAAAGGAGCTGCAAAATGAGGGCTATTGCTCATATGAAAAGAAGTGCCTGCTCCACTAAACCCGGCTCTCAATCTGCTGAGTCACTGAAGAGGTGGCAGCTGAAACAAAAACAAACTGCAAAATAAGCACAAAGAGCGAGGAGCACTGCTACATACCTGGACTGTGCCTTCGGCGGCCGTTAAAGCATCATCTTTTATTAAAATAAGATTATGACAGATATTATAAAAAGTTTTCAAGACACTGAAACTGAAGTCACTCATCATTTATGTAAAATTGCAAATTCACACCACTGCCAGAAAGTACAAAAAGAAACTATTCCCATTTTAAGGAGAGTATAGATGCAGTCTACTGATGTAGATTTAACAAGGCTGACGGGAATTCATACAACAGTCAAACAAAATTAATAACTACCTCCAAGGCTTCTGTTACATGCAGAACACCACTATTTCTGCCCTCCCTTGCCATCTGATGGCCCTTTTAACATCAGTTTGCTCACCGGGAATTTGAACAGCCTAAGATTTCACAAAGAACAATTAATTTCTTCCCAGCCTGGTCACAAACACCCTGGAAGCAGTCAGGATGCTGCACAGCACGGCTCTCATCACCATTTTGAAAGCCTCTGTGGGTATTTAAAAAACCCAAAACGATGCCCATAGTGTAGCACATATACACCATTGAGCTTGGTAACAGAATATTTTAGTGTCAGGAGAACCAATAAAAACGAACTGCAAAAGAAATGAAAGAAAGACTGAATTATTTCCTCTGCCACCGGTCCCTTGCATATTCCTGAGAAGCCATTTACATTGGTGCTTCTATTTCTCCTCTGGGTTTTGAGTACCTTCAGTATTCGGACTGTCAGGACTGTATCTTACATGGTCCTACAGCAGCATCCAGGGCAGGATTCAGTTTGAAAACTATGAATCTTACTATTCTGAGCCCAGAAATGCAACTGCTTTAACAAGCTATGCACCCCCATCATATACACACTCAGTGAAGAGGTCTGAGGACTGGGTGCTTTCCATCCCCTCCAGTTGCAAGATCCCAAAGGCTTAGAGAGAGAAAGAGCAGGGGGCAAGGTAAACAGATACTCAGGCAGTATCATCATCCAGAGGAAGGCTACCCCACATCCTGCACTATGACTCCATCCAGAACAACCATCAGAAGTCACCATGTTCCAGCTCCCTAGGAAACCCAGAGATCCTGTGGTCTCACATCCCAAAAATGAACTCTCCAGCTGAGGAACAAGACATTAGTTTTCATGATCTGAATGAAGAAGAGATCATGCAGATAATGTAGGGGACTTCCAACCAAAAAGGAAGACACTGACCCAAATCTGGAAACCCAGCACTGTGAGAGGTAAGTCTGTAAGCTCTGTACATAAGCCCTGGCATAAGGCATTGTACTGTAAGCACAAATAGATCTCATGACAACAACGAGCCAGTTAAAGTAACAAATCTTCCCTTATCAGAAAAAGATCCTCAGAAAGGTTAATTACAGCACATACCAGTCCAGGGAATACCAAGTGTTCAGCTTTTTTGGTTCATGGCGAGGTCAAGTGAAAACAGACATAAGGCAGTCCACAGGGTTTTAGAACATGACTTGTAAATCCACCTTTTAACGAATCAGTCATCTCAATAAGGGAAACCTACACTAATCCATCGGAGGTGAGCTGCCATTAGAGCCAGCACTCTGGGAAACGCTGACTAAGATGGACCGCATATCAATAAATGGTTCTGACCCACTGGGAAGTCAGTGAAGAGCTTGATGAACACCACCATCCTGATGACTGACGGTCAAGATGAGCGAAACTAGTCCTTACTCTGAAATTCTGGAATTATTGCAGGCAGCCTGAGTTTGTGAATTCAGACAACTCAATATTCTCAAGACCAGTATTAGGCACAATCTCCTTTCCCTCTAAGGTAATAGGAGGTAGCTGCCTTATGGCCCCTTCTGCTAGGATTAGAGGAAAGAGGCTGACAGCTGCAGGGAAGGACCTCTTCTCAAAGCAGCACCTCAGAAAAAAGAACGGTTAGTGATGTGAGCATGCAGACACGTACGAGACGAGACATGGGAGCAAGAGAGTCCAACACCTAACCTACACGTAAAAAAGTTACACCTCAGCCAGAAGAGTCATAGGAGGTGCACAAATTGGAAGAAGGAGATGGAAGTCGGGCATGCCCAAGCCTTACACAGATTCAGAGAATCAAAATGCACTGGGAACTGAGTGTGCACAGGCCATACAACCAAAACAAAGCCCTCTCTGAAGAAAATCTATTGCAGGACCTGGAACTTCAGATGGATTCAAATACGAAGTCCTATGGTTTAAGACACGATATGCTTCTATTGCTCAAAGAAGAGACATCAGTTACCATAATTACCTTTTTTTGGCACAGAGTAGGTTAGTTATAAATGTCAAAAAGCCCAAAACTATGCTCAAAAGTAATAATTTCTAATGCATAATAAAACAGAATTGGGAAAAAAGTATTTAATAGTACCTAAACAATATAAAACAGGCTGAAGATTGAAAACAATTTTGATATAGGTAACCAAAGCCATGTAGTAATTTCTATAATCAAAACACAATGGTCGTAAAAAAGTTCCCCTCGCCCTTTTTAAATTGAATTATATCACTTCATGTCTGATATTGCATCTTTTGCACTATCATGTACTTCACTACAAGAGGACATTAATGAAAAAATGTGTTGTCTTTTACAGACTCTAACTTACACTGTACCTTTACTAGTTTAGATATATTTATTAGACACGGATGTACATAACCTAGTTTAGCTATCACTGTATCTATATATTGTTTGCATGTGTAAAGCAATAGGGTGAAAGTCAAACCATATATCACTTGCTTTCAACTGCATGTAAAAGGGAAGATCGACTATTGTTCCATAGTTCAATTGCACTTTAAGAGCTATACATAACCCCTTCTAAAGCATATCTCTAAAACCAAGACCATCACTATTATCAAAACAGCTTGCAGAGTAGCTTAGAAAAGCTAGTCGGCTTCTTAGTATCTGAAATTCTGACCTCCTCCTTAGAAACTACATATTTTGAATTATTAAAAATTTGGGGGTTGTACACCATAGGAATAAAAATCCCAGTGATTAAGGTGCTTATTTTTCAGCGTCAATCAGGAAGGCAGAAAGTAATGTCTGGGTTGCATCCTCCAGCGAAGAGCTACCAAGCCTCTTCCAAAAAAGATGTGGCAGATTTACTTACTTTTTGGGCAAATGCAATAGGAAAACCAGAAGCTGCGTAGGACAGAGAAATTAAGCCAGACGATGAATTTCACTACATTACGTGCTTCACACTAATATTCCGTGTGGACTCTTCTACGCTGTGATGTGATGCCATAAGGTATTTCACAGAAACATTGGCATAACTCTGTGTGGCTCAACTATGAGCTGGATAAAGGGAACTAATTAAGCTGGTTTACAGTCTTCACCAAAAAAGTGTTAGAAACAAATACCACCACCCCACAAACCAGATCCACATGCACTAACTGGGGAAGTGAGAAAGAGGATAAAGTAGCAACATCAATACCTTAAGCAAAAATTGCCACACAATTTGCAATACCACTGTAAAGCTCACACTGCATTAAGTGCATCCTTACACAAAAGTTCAGACTTCCTCCACTTTTAAAGCAGACAGAGCACTAAGTATTCACACAAGGAACGTACAGTGTCTTATACGCTATCAACTCACACTATAGCTTACTGAGCACCCACTTTCCTTTACAGGCAAATCCTAAGTAAGTAATTCCCAACCTTTTATTCCTGTTAAGCCCTGTTCTCTCCTACTGCTTTTTTTTTTTTTTCCTCCTCCATGAAATCTGGGAATAAATTCAAATTTCCCTCTTACTACTACTACTATGGACTATTGGCCACAAAAATGATCGAGGGCCACAAAAATGATCAGAGGGCTGGAACACCTCTCCTATGAGGAAAGGCTGAAAGAGCTGGGGTTGTTCACCCTGGAGAAGAGAAGGCTCCAGGGAGACCTTATTGCAGCCTTTCAGTACTTAAAGGGGGCCTACAAGAAAGATGGGGACAAACTTTTTAGCAAGGCCTGCTGTGACAGGACAAGGGGTAATGGTTTTAAACTAGAGGAGGGTAGATTTAGACTAAACACAAGAAAAAAATTTTTCACAATGAGGGTGGTGAAACACTGGAACAGGTTGCCCAGAGAGGTGGTAGATGTCCCATCCCTGGAAACATTCAAGGACAGGCTGGCTGGGTCTCTGAGCAACCTGATGTGGTTGAAGATGTCCCTGCCCATTGCAGGGGGGTTGGACTAGATGACCTTTGAAGGTCCCTTCCATCCCAAAGCATTCTATGATTCTATGTTTGTATTTTTGTCCTCCTTTTCCCCTTGCTCTTGGTTTGATGGCTCAATTTTGTATGTCAACTCATTTTATTTCCTCAATTTCCAGCATGGTGTTTTTCTTTACTCACTCTTCCCCTTTCCACTCTATGTCTTCCCCTCATGTATCATCAGTAGATTCCTGGTGCTTCTGGTGACACCTTTATATGAATACTTTTCCTTACCAACACTGCCAACTGACTGCCTGTTTCCGCAGCATCTGCAGGGAACAGCAACCTGCAGCAGCTTCCAGAACCCAAGAAACAGAAAAACTATTACTAGGAAAGAAAGAGAGAGGAAGAAAACACAAATTCATTCACCACGAGAGATTAGCAATAACCCTTCCTCAGGGAAGGGTTCAAACCAGGGTTTGAAGCAACTCTGAAGGAAGGAGCGAAAGGCAGATTGTGGGGGTCTAAACTCCCCAGGTAATTTGCAGTTGTAGGGTAGACAACAGTTCGGGGAAAACTGATGGCTATGGATAAAAGATGGTTGGAAGTTTTCTTGGTTAGGGTTATTTGTTTAAATCCAGGTGAGAATAATATTATGGGCAAATCACAAAATATATCTATTCTGTATGGAGGGAATAAAATGTTACAGTACATGACCTATTTGTTAAACCCAAGGCACAACATGGCAAATATCACTGTATTTGTACATTTTTACTTTACAAACTTATATATTGGCAAATTCCTGAAACAGGCAATATTGACTATTTTCCAGTGTCTCAAATAGCAGAAGATACAGATCAAAGAAAGCAGCTGAAGAATGCCTATATGGATAACTGCATTTCATCTAGGAGACACTGATTACCTTCAGAATGCCGGCTATGATGGCAATCTGAATTAGAAAGAACATGCAAGGAACTGGATGCTTCTAACATGGAAACTCTTTTTTTTTCCCCAGAATCAGCTGTAGCTTTGAGGGAAATAATGAGCATTTTGAGAATGTGCTGCTGGTGTAACTATACCAACATCAGTCCCAAAACAATTTGAAACATGCTCTCCTTACAGAAACAGTAAGTACCTGGAGCTCTGTCAGAGCAAAGTGGACTTTGACAGTGGTTCCAGTGGAACCTGAGGAAGATAAATGGCTGGACAATGTTAATTCTGTAGCTTGAGGGCAAGTGTGTACAGACACTTAAAGCAGAGAGTAAAAAGAAAGAATGCAAATGCTTTGGTTAACATTAAACTGAGATTGCCATTGCTGTTCTGCCTTAAGGGGACAAAAAATGCCCATACCAGTGGAGAGCACTACAAGGGAGGAATACTCTATCCAGCTCACTACCATAATTACCAGTTTATGTCCGAGATTAGCTTGTGCTAAGCATCCTTGGAGAGAAGGGATTTTCAAACAGTACATGTTTATGACACGGTGCTCCAACAAGTAGAAAAGGTAATTTGCCCATCCTGGGCTATTTGGAGTTTGAATCCTGTGTCTACATAAATTACACTGTAACTTTGTGATTGACAGGGGAAAAAAGCTCTCCGTGTTCTACCATAGAGTGTATGTAAAAATAAAATGTATTTATTTTTAGTATTTGGCTCTAGATGGAAGCGTGAAGTTAAAAATATCTTCAGGAAAAAGGTTGAAAAAAGTTTATGGTGCAAGATAATCTTAGAACAGCAAACTTGGGTCTCCACTGAGAACCACCCCTGCCGTGGGCAGTAGGAGCCAACCATCACCCAACTCTCTACTCACCCCTACAGCAGTACATGACAACACAGGGCATATGTCTGATCCACACAGAGCTTTCAAAGAAAATCTAGCATCAGGCAGACACACACTTAGAGACATGAAAACCAACAGCTTAGCGGGGCTTCAAAATGGCACATATGTGAAACATCACCTTCCAGTTATACCGTATGCATAGTACATCTTTAAATACTGACATGACAATTGAGCAGTCAGGGCTTTGTGAGACATTTCAAATCGGTGGTATAGCCCTTGCTCTCTTAGCTTCTGTCACCACTCTGGCCATGCAGTCCCCTCCTAGTGCCAGCCAGGAGGTAAGGGTGTATTTGCCTTCATTTGGTGGTCCTCTCACCATGCTGGAAGCTGTAGCTCCTTTTGTTTTTAAAGGTGGGACAAGGAAAGGGCATGCATCACAAAAAGCTCTGCCAGGAAACATCATGGTGACAACAGCTATCATCCAGGAAAAAACAAGCTTTTCCTTTCTTGAAAACAAATACCACAAAAAGTATTCTTGCTATCCATCACGTGTTCTTGCTTAAAGCAAACTACTGATATAAACCAACCTTGGAATATCTGACATATCTTGACCCACAATGCAACATCCCTCCCCCGGGAAACAATGCAAGCAACTCTTCTACCACAAAGAAGTCACCATCGCCTTGTTGACTACATAACTCCATAGCGATCATCTCTTACAAGTAACACCCATGTGTTATAAACATCAGCAGAAACTTGAGAAACCGGATCCTCTTGTATTTCCATCTCCCCTAGACTCAGTATGGTATTTACTGTAGCTCAGTGAAGACCTGCAATACCATTTTAGAGAGGATACTGAGACTTTAAGAATTGGTTTTGTTCCAATTTGGCACAAAATGCAAAACATTTTGAAATCCTGCACAAACAGAAAGGATTGTTCTCCGCCTAATTCTGGGATAGTCCAATTTATGAGAATAGTCACAGACCAAAGCAGAGTTCAACAGCCAATGCTACCTTTCCTGGAGCTGTGAGAGCTACCACAGCTACACAATGGCAAGTCAACCACCACCTTTCTTGCCCACAGGACCCCATGATGCGCAACGATTGCTGAAGTCTACCAAGTACATTCTCCGTTGCTGACATCTACCTCTGCCATTAACACAGCGGGGCTGTTTTGGGTGCTGGTTTGGGTTTGTTTTTTCTTTTGTTAAGGCAAGGCCCTGGGCGTCATCAGAACTAGAAGGGCAAGAGAAACCAATCTGGGGTGAGAAAGTAGAGGAAAGAAAGAATGTGCCGTTCACAGACTACTCTCTGTCACTGCCCAGGCTTGTTACAGAGGTAGCTCTTAAGCAAACTTCACAGGCAGGTGAGTGGAAGAAACAAACTGCTTTTGCAAATAATCTAGATGCACATACCATGCACTTTTTTTTTTTTCCTTCCAAACAGAACTGTTTAAGTACTGTTTCCAAGTGAGCACAAAATCTCAAGGCATCAAAGTTTCCAAAACAGCAGTACAGTATAATTTTCGATGAAAATCAACAAATGCAAAAGATGCAACATTCCTTCAAACACCTGAAGTTCCCGAACCCTCTGGATAAAACCAATGCTTCCTCTTTTTATTCTCTGAAGTGACATTATCAATGTTCTGCTAACCCTATGTTCCTTAATTAGCTATGCTTGCTTTCATAGACATTCCTGTTTTTTATCATCTACAACACATTTTCCACATATGCACCTCTTTTCGTCAAATACAACTTATTGTTAATCCTACCCACTACTAGTGGACAATACAAGAGGATAAGGAAAGAGTAACTTCAGTCCTCTACTGAAGAAACAACATTTTTGTAAAGTACCTATAAACCTGGAATTTTTTCAATACATATGAGAAAACATTGTTCTAGCTAGTAACTACTCTAATCAGCAGTTAATTATTTGTGTGTGCATATAGAAACATAAACCCATCGTATGGCTATCTATATGTTCTCATGTGTTACATACACCTACACATATATATTACACATTCACTTCATCAACAGAACAGGCTACTCAGAATGCCATTATGGAAAATATTTGTAACAAATCTTTTCTCCAGACCTGCTCTTTCCATCTTCTTGGCACTGAAGGCTGGAAAACTTTGTCTTGATATGTTAAAGTTTGCATGAATAGCAAACCAGAGAATTCAACTCAAGTTCAACTTCTGATTTAAAAAACAAGTTATGTTCAGCTTTTTGTGTATCAAACCAGCATATGTATTACAAAGATAGGACTAATATTGTAATGTCAATTTTTGCTAAACTGAAGTCATCCTCAAAAACTGAACATCTACAGAGTCTACTGAAAGTGACAGACTGCACTTTCATTGGAAAACAGGCATTTAATTTGTTAAGATTGACAACAGTAATGTTCTTAGACAACAGCATCTGAGCACACACTCATTATAGTGTATTTATCCAAACCCAAAATTTGGCCCTAAATCTTAATAGCTCTGCATCTAAGTGTAGCTTAACACTGTCTTGAAATAAAACTAGGATACTACATCATCCAGAGAATAACTTATGTATTCATTGCCTAAATAAAAAACATTTAAAATTTTATAACAGGTTACAGTAAAATGCACTAGGTTTCTGTAGAAAAAGAACATTTCTTTCCTACAAACATTCAAGTAGCCTCTAAGCTCCACCATGATATATAAACACATACCTTTTTGTAGCAGAAGAAAACACACACAATTATATGTAATTTCCAAAAATCACTCACTTGCCACAAAATAGAAAAGGGAAATGTGTTTCATGTGCACAATCACACTAGTGGAAAAATCATTACTTAATATTCAGGTTACTTACGGATTTGTTGTCCAGCCTGCAAGATCTCCGCTGTCCATAATAAGGTGATTTCCATCCAGAAGCCCGGGGGGACTACTAGAGAAGGCAAGTGTTGGAGACTGGGAAGAAAGAGAATCCATGCTCCCAGTTGGGGTGTCTTCTCTGGGAGAGCTGTGACTGTCAGCTAGAAAAGAGAGCACAAGTCAGAAGGATACGGAAAGAATCTTCTCATGAGCCAAGGAAGCTGCTTTGGTAACAACGTCCTGAAATAGATCCAAGAAGAAACCTTACTGTCCCATCTTCACAGGATATTTTGGAGGAGAAGCAATCCCCCAGCATTTCCCCAAAAGGTACCATTGCACCATTTCCCCCATCATTATCACCAGGCTGTCTTCACAACACACTGTCTTCCTGGTCCCCTTTTCAACATGTGTGTTATGTGGATGAAAATGCTAGATTTTGGGAGATTTTTAGACAATGCATCACTTCAAGTAACAAAATAGTTTAGGCCATACACATTTGCATATCTCTCTAAAACCACAGTCTCTAATACCAATTTAATACACATTTGAGGAAATGATTGTTCTCAAGTACCATAAGCACAATCTTATCAAACATGAAACAATGAAAAGTCAGAATAAGCAGGAGATCTCTGACAAACACGCAATACCCAAGAATGTTACTTTTATTACTCCTTTTTAATTGTCTTACTTTTAAGAGAACTCATTGTATTATGGTCTACTATTTGTTTTCATAAGCTACTCTTAAGAGTACCACTCAGGAGGCAACACATTCAGATATGACTGCTTAAGAAAACATTAAAGGAACACCATTCCTATCCCATGGACAGTAAGAAAAAGTTACCAATGTGTCACAGCACTCACTGCAAACCATGCTGACGCATCTAGCCAAACAGCACATTCTTCACTGAAAAGCTAACCTTCACCCGCATAGCTTTTCCCTTTTAAATTTTTATTTAAACATCAGCTGTACATTTTATAATTCTAAAGGAGGTGTATGAAATGAGGACAATTGCAAACATTAAAGTGTCCAGCACAGCTAAGCCCACAGTTTCAAACGGGGCCAGTGGCTGTTTTCAGAATATTAATATTTAACAGTATATTAGCTGGTCATTTCCAGCCATCCTTTACAAGGCTCCCTGCATCCTTTCCTTTCCTCCTCTGTCCATCCTACTCCCACTAACACTCTTGAACATGGCCCACAGCTCTGCTAAATAACAACATCACAAGAGTCCCGCTAGAGTGGATTAGATACCACTGACCCCACAGTCTTGGTACAAGAGTTCTGCTCCTTCAGGGCCAAAAGCTTTGAGGAAAAAATTAACAACCGAGTCCTAACACAGCATCACAATAATATGATCAAAAGCTGTTGAAATATTGTGCTTGCTTTACAAGCTGTATCTCCTACATACAGTACTATATAAGACGAAGTCCTGTACAATATTACTTTCTAATTCTAAATGAATTAGCATCTGCACAGTGAACAACTGAACTTAATTTCACTCCATCAAGCTAAGCAGTACTGTTGCAATGATTTCTTTCATTTATTTTTTTTTCTTAATTAATTAAAAATGCAACAACAATGAAATGTGGACAATGAAAAGCCACCTTCACTGGATAAAATCCTTCTCACAACTTTATTACTGCCTCAACCAGTTCAATTCCTTCTGCTTCAAAAGCAGAAAGCTAACAGAGCACTCGCCCGCTTCCCCAGCCATCTCATCCTCACCCCCTCCCAGCAACTCTCAGAGAACAACTTCCCTAGAGAATAAAATGACATACAACTAAAAACACCGAAATGATAAAAGTCATCATCTGGAAATTTCTCCCTAAAGCAGCTGCTAATTTAAGGATCTAAATTAGCCCATAGTAACAAAGTATGATAAGCTCTGAGGAGAACGTTAGCCTGGGAAAGTGAGTCACTCGCACTCCAGCCCAATCCTGCTCACCTCGCACCTCCTCACTGCACCCAGGCCACGATGCTGCCGCTCACGTTTGCATGACATGACATGAGCACCGTAGGAGTGTCAGGTAAAAACTAATTAATTACATCTCATTTCCAGACATATGTGTCACAATGATAAACATCTGAGAGATTAGACAGTAATACTGCAATTTTACTTTATAAAGAAACTGAATTCCTTAAAACTAAATAGACTTAAGTCCTTTTAACTCATCACAATTTCTTTTCAAAGTAGTATTAATACAATCCAGATTATCAAACTACATATACCATATTAGAAGGCCACGTTTACCTCAACCATTCACTTAATGTTACTAAAACAGCACTAGAAAGGAATATTAATCTGTTCTTTAATATTAATCTGTTCTTTAATATTATGAATATGACCAACTCACCGCATCTCCCTACAGAAAGCAGAGGTTTTTCTGTTGAATCATTTCTCAGAGCACATAGGAAAAAAAAAAATACTAAACACTTCAGTCACGCACAGTAGAGTCTACACTGGAGACTGCAGTATACAGGCAATTGCATTTGACATCATCATAAATGAAACTGTGTGTTAAATCTTTCCTCAAATTTTACTTCTTCCTTCCCTTCCTTCCTGAGCCAGTGTTTTCTCACAGTCAATACTGTGCTGCACTCCCAAGAATAAAATCGGGTTTTGAACACTAAAAACAAATCGGATATTTAAACAGGAAAATGCCTGCTAAATTCTATGGGATTAAGTGAACACCCTCTAAAAACACGTTCAAAGATACTTTACATTTCTGATGTTTTCAGTTATCTGTTTTCGTAAAGTAAAACATTACCTTTAGTCAGGAAAAGCTAATTCTGTATAACTACAAAAGCAGACGACTAATGATCATCTAGCACATTTTCATGATTAAAAACAATATACGCTCAAAACCAAAGTCTTCAAAATACAGGGTCACTGCTCTTATTTCAACAGTACAAAGATTTCACCCCGTACGTTGGCGACAAAAAGTTCTGCTAACATCAGAAATTATATGGCAGAGGCCATAGAATTGTATCCAGTTATCTCTCTATTAAGCTTAATAACCTGCTTTTGATTAATGCCCATCTCATGTTGGTCCAAACTGTATCTTCCAAAGAGTCTTTGTCTGAAGACTTCAGCAGATGATAAAGGCAATGGAAAATCAATTGGCTGCTAATTAACATACTCACTGATTAATATATGTACCTTCACTTTGTTAGGCTCTATTTTCAGGCATGACCCATGTAATACGCATTGCTAATAATTATAGTATCTCTCATATCCAGTTTATGTGCTGTGTGAAGGTATTTAAACGATCTTCTTTAGAAGTTTAACACTAAATCTCTTATTGTAAGGGATTTTGCAGTTTTGGAATCATGCACCTGTTTTAGAAACCTGTTACAATTTCCCAGAGTTCTTTCTGAAGAGTGTACATGAGATCTGAATTGATGATTTTTCATTGTGGTCCCACGAATGCCATGTTGAGTGTGAATTCCACCACTTACTCCTACATCAATCCCCTGTTTGTATATCCAAAGCTGGCACTTTTTTGCCATGGCTTTAAAGTAATAGTTTATGATGAGCTGATTGCCCACTGTGACTAACGGACTTAGCAGAGTCACCATTTTTACGGATGTAATCCTCCATTCTGTAGCTATGGGCTACATTTCCCCTCTAAAATCTGTAAATTTGTTTCTCAATACAACCAAGCTTATTTTGTTTGAACGGGTGCAGCTTAGCACACGACCACAACTCCTGCGTGACTGCCATTGTCATTATTTGCAATTCCTCCTAACTTTGTCCCATATGTGAGAATATCATCACGGGTTTGTATTTATCTTTCTAAATACTGCTACTACATTAGTATTCGTCAGGATGCTACAAGTCATTTTAAAAATTAATACTGCCAAGTCATACAACCCCATGACCAGGGAACTTTTTTAGGATAAGTTAGATGGCTTCACATTATTCAAAATATTCACCTTGCAACAGGCCTACCTGTGAAGATTTCTGCTTGATCCTGCTCATTATAAATCCCACATCGATTTTCATAGCTAAGTTCTTTTTAATAATTCTTCAAAACTTGTAACATGCATTGACTGCTAGCTATTTCCTCTTTTTTTTGCCCCCTACTCTTGTCCTGTATTTTCCTTTGTGGAGCCAGTAAAGATCCTAAGGTGCTGGAGATTAAAAAGCTTTTAAAGTTTTGACATGTTTGTTAAAGAGTGTGTTAAGGACATTGCTGGAATTGAATTAGCTTTATGGCTTTCATTTTACCTCAGAATTCAGGGGCTCCCTAATATTGATAGTCTAATATTTTTACTGTTTCTCTCCTCTCACTCCTCTTTACCTCCAACGCTGTTCTCCAGTGAGCAGCACTGCCAGGTTTCCCACTTCTATGAAAAGTCTGACTGCCACATTGGACTGACAGGTCCTTTCGAAGAGGAGCTCCAGAAACTTCCTATTCCTCTTTTCTACCACTTAAATTCTAATGAGCTCTTATGCTATAAAACAGTGAAGATGTTGATTTCTTTTAAAGCTCATTTATATCATTCCTTGAGCATACAGTTTGGTGTTCTTGGTGGCTTCATTTTCTCTCCCTAAAAATGTCGATCCCCCTCCCTTTTCTCTCCCATTACACTCTTATCTTTGGGTGCCAAAGAGTGCCGGAACAGATGAAGGACATGAGGGTTCTCAGTATAAAAACAGTAAGTCTGTATGACGTCTCATAAATTTTTGTTAACATTCCAGCCATCAACTCTTCACCTTTTCTTCTTTATATTTGTGGGAAGCCTCTGAGTGCCTTCGGCCTTCAGCTTGGCCATCTTTCTAGGGCTGCCATGAAGCTGCTTCTACGATTCATCTCCTCATCCTACGCAAATAGGTGTAAGATCCAATTTTACTTTCAACAGAGTTAAAACTTGTTTCACGTTCTCACCATCTTTTGCATACTATTTAAATTTTTTGACTGCTCAGATCCTTTTAAACTGTCATCTAAATTATCTTCTTGTTTCACTGTTCTAATCACAACACTCATCCAAGCCTTAGAGCTTTCACTGTGCCTCTGCAACAGATACCCATGCTTTGTCTCTATGGCTGTTCACAGTTCAGACCAGCCCTATCTAGAAAATAAGATAGCTTAGGTTGATTCTACCTATTTACCGGTTGTGTCTAGCTGATACTACTTACCATTTGGTTTCTAACCCAAATATCCTTCCTCCTTCACCTCCTCCCTGCCTTGTGTCACCCCTTCTCATAATGAAAAATCCCCACAAGGTAAGAAAGTACCTATATAGACTAAGACTTACCTCATCTATCTTCTCTCTAGCCAATATGTAACCCTCAATTCCTTTTCCATTTTGTCTGGATGAGCCTCAGACAGTAAAGGTTCTCAGACCCTCCATACCAGAAATCTGAACTCAGCTTCTACCTAACTGAGCATGACATGCCTCCCAGTTGCCTTTTTTTCTCCTTTTTCCATCTGGCTAGTCTAAGAATATTTTTTGTTGGCATCCAAAGTTGAAAAAAGCTGAAATACTTTGGCAGTGTCAATAATCAGATCGTAACTTTACTCCAAGAATTCTAAATAAGAAAAAACATTTGTAATAAAAACTATGAAAACCAGAGAGCTAACACTATCAGTTACTTGCCTGAGTGACAGAGTTTTCTTCCAACTTCAACTTAAGTAAACTAAAGAATTACATACTTTACTATTAAAAGAAAGACTAATCTTGAACATCAACATTACAACCAACACCTATAGTTTAAGGATAACCAGAGGATGAAAACAGTTTATGAAAGTGAATGTTTCTGGAGTAAAGGAGGTATATATGACAGTTTCTACTGAGATACACAGAATGGGCAGAACAGAACTGTCGTATATGTTTTAAGTGCTCATCAGATACACAAACCGTGGCAAAATAAGAGGACAAAAGACATGTCTTACTCCACTTTGACACAGTCACACAGGTCTAGTCGTAGACAAGGGGTGATGGAGAGAACTACTGAGGAGAGTAAATTAAAGATGCTGCAAAATCCCTATTACCACCTTCAAGTCTGACATTTTCTGCGTCACGAGATGGGGAAGCAGCAGCTGCACCGCTGTGCAGCCACCCATCCTCCCCCATCGGCATCACAGCTGCATCCAGCTCTGAGATAACAAACATTCATTCAGCATAAATAGCTAACTTCCCACAATCATACAGAAGTTTGACCAAGTAGAAAGTAGCTCTGCTCTTATGTTAATTTGTGGGTATGTACTACATTTTCATTTTAATAGCAATCTCATAGATCAGGGATAGAAAAGAAATATGAGTATCATAAGTATCCTTTGCCAAGCAAGAACTTAGTTCCATGTGCTAGAGCTTCAGCATCCACAGAAAACAGGCATGGAAAACATAACCAAAGATAAGTTGTCTCACACAGTTAATAAAACTTGAAATGAACCCATGAAATGAAGTACCAATCACTCCGGAAAGGATTCAGCCATTCCTGGAAAGCTAGAAGTAACTCTAGTGGAGAAAGCTTTATGCGATAGTCAGAGTGATCAGAGGACTCTGCAGTCAAGAATGGCCTTTTCCAGATGCCAGGGCTGCATCTTTTTTTCCACTATTTACAGTACAAATCATCCTGTGGTAGTCAGGCCAAGCACCAGGTCAACTCAGACATTCTTCTATTTCTTCAAATTAATTTAAAGTTTTCTGAATTAATGAAGTCAACTCATCTGTTTCTGAGTAAATTAAGAAACTGTGTACTTCTGTTTATCACACCACTGAAACTGGTCAACAGAATTGTTTATTACTCACCTCCAGACTACAGAAATTGTGCTATTTAAACACATAAGTTTCCAAACTAAGGTGAAATCACATAAAATCAAGCTAATAATGATCTATTATTTGGTTAAAAATAACCATAGAGAATGCTAAAACTAAACAAGAGTTATTTCACTGTTCCCAAATAATGGGTACTTTGGAGGTCAGATTCCTGTAAACACTCAGAAAAATAGCTTTATATCACTCCATTTCATTATCAAAAAGTATCCATTATCCTTATTGTGTAGCGAACCCTATACACTGCAGTACTGCCTTAGTTTGCAGTTATTTCTTACATAAATTTAGACATTATAGACTCATACACCCTAAAACCAATACAGCTTTCATGGAGCAAACGGACAGCAGACAGCCCACATATCCATCAGTTTCATGCTACCTTTCAAAACACACACAGTATGAATTAGATCTCTATGCCAGCTATTTTTTTCTCTCAGACAAAATAATTAACAACTATTAGAGTTGACTACAGTTTTTTCCCAGATGAAGACCAACTTTGATATATTTTTCAAAGGTGTGCATGTACAAGCACGTGTATCTTAGGCACAAAGTAGCTTTCCTGTAGAAAGATTGTTTTTCCCAACTCCATAATGATTCAGATACGTCAGAAAAAGGAGGAAGCTGCACTACACCGAATTTGCCTCAAGACTGGCTGATGCAACTCAAGAATTGTAGCCAGAAAGGTGGGTGTCTGAGTTGGGGCTAAGAAAGGGAAAGAAATGTGCTCATCTGCAAGTTACTTAGGGGTAAGTGGGGTTTTGGGACCATGCCCCTGCCCTCCTCCTGTTTGATACTTTTTTGTTTATTTCTAAAATGCAAATTTAGTTCAATTTCTAGATCTACACTTAACCTGTAATAGCAAGCAATTATTTCAATAAGTATCTCCCTCACTGCAAGACCTCTCTCAAAATTCAGGAGAAATATTGCTTGGATCACTTCTTTACATCAATAAAATCCCAAAGATGCATAGAATTGTAGGTAAGCCTTTTGCTGAGCAAGCTAAAACTAAAACAGGTAAAGAATTCCAATTTATTCCTCACGCTGTGGAAAAACAATTCACCACAGAGTCATGGATACAAGGTTGGGGTGTTAATTTTTATCACATAATTAAATTTTGAAACACAACAGAAATCAGATACAAGCATGCAGAGGGCTTCCTCTTTTGCTTTGTGTATGCTATGATAACAAAAGCAGTATCTAAACTCAAAGATTACTCATTTTTTACCAGAGCTTGCTTGGCAGGAAACCACACACAACCTCCAGCCTTACCAGCCAGATGCCACACATTAATTTCATGGCTGAAAAATGCAGTGATGAACTGAAGCTACTTCCTGAAAACTCTGACAACTAGTAAGATAAATGGATTGTCCCACAACTTTCATAGTTTTTTGGTAGCACTGAGTGTTTTGGGTTTCCGTAAGTCCAGGCAACATTTACCTATGGTCCAGACCTGTATTGAAGCCTACCAACAGAACAGCTCTGTTCTAATTAATGAGAATGAGAACTGTGGAAAACCAAAGCAGATCAAAAAGGGGCACGATGCTCTAATCAGGGCTAAAAGTTCCCTAATTCAGCAGCACTTCTTAAATGGCATCAAAAACTCTAAAGTCCATGAAAATGCTCTTCCATGTTTCCTTTTCTTTTCTGTTGTGTTGGCAATTCAGCCACTGATCAGCTGGAAAATGTCTCTGCAAGGGTCCTTCCACCCCCAAAAGGTAAGGTGTTCAAAAACTCTTTTCCTAAGCTGTCAAACAGAGATAGTATCATGCTGTTGTCTCCTCTTGCTATTTAGCTTACTTCACTTGCGAGTACTTCCTATGACTTATTAAAAGGAGAAGTTTCTTACCAGTAATTCCACAACCCATGGTGGTATTCAGATAATGACAAAGCCTAACTGCTCTCACATTGTGTATGTGACGGATCTCTCATAAGACAACCACTCTGAAACATTTTCAGTGTGCTGCTGACACTTGTCTGTGGCCCCTGCCTCATTTTGTTCACCCCTCTCCTTTTGCCGTAACAGCAACTTCAACGGAGGGATGGATGAAGCAGGATGCCTATAGCTTATTAAAGAGATGCCTGGAAACAAGCTAAGCAGCCCTTAAGGAAGTTTTATCAGCTGTTTTAACTGAACATCCAGGTGACATGTTTGTTGGGGAACCTCCTAATATCTCAGCTGATGATTTAAAAGGCAGCAATTAGGAAGACGGATTTTGCTACCTCAATGTAGTTAGGTCACCATTTTCTTCCATGCCTGGATTCTCCTACCACTGTCCATGCCTCTGACACTCCAGGGTTAGATGTCTGCAAGTGCCGTGTTTTGTTTTTTTTTTTTAAAAACATCTGGCAAGGGCTCAGGGTTGGACTCAGCTGCGCTGTGGAAGGGAGGCTGTAAAGCACGCAGGCAGCACCAAGCAGCGTCAATGGCCAGGGAGACAGAAGTGAAGGCGCTCATCATCAGTGAATTTGCACCCATTACAGAACAAAAGAAACCCACGTCCTCAGTGGGATAACCAAACTTGCCCAGTATCATGCATCTTCTTGCTTGCAGATTCCCACCAGTCAAGTAGCCTTAGATGAGACTGCAATCCTAGCCAAGCTAGTCCCACCACTATTACTTCTCCATGATATCCCCGAAGTACTCCTTCAATCTCCCTATGGTTTCAGCAAGTTGCAAGTACAGCAGGGAAGGAAAGAAGTGATAGTAATGTAATTCACCTTGCACTAAGTGCAACTTTCAAAAGAAGAAAACAGAAAATAAAAGGGAAAAAGAAGAGTAAATAGGGCAAAGAATTCCAGAAGCTAACGGAAGAACAAGAATACATTTTTTTCTGACCAAATGAAATACACTGACAGAGTGGGAGCAAAACAGGAAGAGGAATCATATTTTGTAACTTGCGTATCAGCTTTTCAGAAAGTTCCCCACTTCCCCCCTCCAAGATCTTCTCTCCTATCCTTGTCACCAGTGAAGGGAAGCGAGAGCACCCTGTCTGAGGGAACACCGTATTCAGTGAAATGCACACTCTCATCCAAGAGCTGAAGAGCTTCAAGTCTTCGTTCTACTTATACTCTTGTGTGCTGGGTGAGGGCATTTACTTACAACCAACAGAGGTTGGCCAGGGCACAGCTGGCACGTAGCAAAGATACGTCAGTGACTTCCATGCCTGGGATTAATGGCTTTTAGCATGCCAAATTGGCCTTCTTACAGTATTATGTGCCCTTGCATGTCTGTGTGCAGAAAGTAGAGAATTAAAGAGATGAAGGATTATTACAGGAGATCAGAGATTTTTAATAATGCCTGGCCTCAAGGAAAGACTGACCCTTTCTCCTGAACTCCCCATTCCTTCTTTAAATTCGGATTTTAGTTTTAAGTCTATTCAAATTTCCTTTCCCTACACCTCTGACTCCTGGTGTGTGTGTGCTTACTTTGAACATTTCTACAGCCTCTAGATTTCATATACTGAAAGCAGACAAGCCCTGGCAGTGATACTAAGGCAATTCTCACACCAACCATGAAGATTTGACACACGTCATTTGAAAAGAAGCAAAAGTTAGGAGATGTTTACTACATTACGACAGTTAAATTTGATTTCAGGTAACTGTGCAGCAAGTAGGCTGTAGCAAGCAGATTACTCACGGGTGTAACAATGGCCAGACAATGTATATTGTATATACAAAGCATGGACCAAAATTATTGCACACCTCCAAGAAAATAAGTACCTTCTATGGGCCCAAAGCTTTCCACGCGGAAGCTGATTATCTGATAGGAAACTGGGACCCTATACATACCTACTATTACCTAAGAAAAAGCTTCACCTTTACTGGCAGTAGCTCAAAAAGACTTTTACTTTGTATAGCACTCATCCTACCCAGAGCCATCAGGTGGAAACAGCTGTGATAGATCGCATAGAATTGCAGGAACTATTCTTGCAGCAAAGTGAAATACAAACTATCTTAAATTCTACATAGCAAACAGCAATCATCCCGATCTTCCCCTCACAACTAATATTGGTGCACCTATTTTGTAACAGCATAGCTGTGTGTTCTGCTCAGCTGTTAACAATAGCTTTGTAAGCAAGTGTTGCAAGCCCTTATGGCTTTTTGATATGCCTATGTAGCTGCTTTTCTTTCCATTTCCCCTGCTATGTGCCAGGTTACAAGAACACTTCCAAGCAGCAGATTCAGAAATAGAAAGAGTTCAAGGCCAGGTTTCACACCTGCAACCTTGCAGCTCTGGGCTGTTCCAGCCCTGAAGACCAGTCTCCGTACTATAAATCCAAGGCTTCCTCTAACATCCAGGTTTTATGTTCAGTAATTCCAAATGAAGTTTGTGGGTTTTTACTTATTTGTTTGGGGCAGGAAGGGATGGGAGGAGGAGGGAGAGGGAATACTGCATGGAAGGTATGTAACCATTACATGTATGACATTTTACTTTGATGAAGTAATTTAATTGAATGCCATAGTTGTGCATGCAAATTAATCTATCACCCAATTTAAGACACTGTCTCACTCCAATTCCCACCAAAAAAAAAAAAAAAAAACAAAAAGAGTTACTCCTATTCAACACTAACATACCATTCAGACTTTGGCTTCCCTAAATACTTCAGAGGGTAATACAAGTTAGCACAAAGTTTTAAAGGGTTAAGTAGCTGTTCTAATTTTTATTTCCTTTAGAATTCTACACAAGAATCTGTTTTCTAAAGCACTATAAATATACTATTTAGTTTACAGCAGCAGCAGAAAGCTACTGCAAACACCCCATATGCCTCCTGAGTTCCAGAGTCGGGGGACAGGAGACGAACACCTTAAAAACAAAACAAAGAAGCCCCGCCATGATACTGGTGTGCTATGTCCATCTATGTGCCACGGAGAAATTCGGACACCTAGAGGAGATTCAAATAGAATAAGGCATCAGCAAGCACTGTGGCTTAAGAAACATATTTTGGTTTGTTTAGAAAACAAGTTGTTCTGTAGTTGGACAAATTGCCACGCGAGACCAATTTCTTGACTTCAGGTATGATTTATGCAACTCACGCTGACTCTCTGTTCATCTTGGATGGCCGGCATTATACTGCCTACCTTACACAGGACTTTTCTTGCCATGTTACTCTAGTAGCCCTGCAAAATAGTTTAATCATCTCTAAGTCTCTGGCACAGAAAATGATTAAACAAAACAAAAACCTGTTTATTTTCCTACAAGAAAAGAAAAGTATATACAAATTAAAATAAAATTGGGAGGGAACAAAACTGTAACTCTGCATTGCCCTCTAGAAGAAATATAAACAGCGCGCTCTTCTGATATATACTGACTGTCCAAATGGAAAATAAAGACCCAATGACATTTTTAGAAGAACAGGATAAACAACTCCCTGTTCTAGCTAACAGTCTTTTTCTCTCTGCATAGAGAGAGAATGCAAAGACGTTTGTACATAGCTGAGACTGGAAGCCACAGGAGTTTCTGCGTTGCTACTTAATTCACTCTAAAATTCATTCGGGAGGGGGGAGGTGGGGGGAGCTATTTCCAGAAAAAGAAAAAAAAAAAAAAAAAAAACAACAAATACCCATGTCTTCATTTCAGAAGGCAAGAAAACTCTGCAAATGATCCTAATGTAAATCTCGGACAAATCTGCACTTTGCTGAAACAAGAACTTCGGGTTTAGGCCACATATGAAAGTAGCTCAGAGTTCCCCATTAAGTCTAGTTCTACTTCAGACACTGAGATGTCGAAAAACTTCAGAGTGAAAATTTAGTAACTGGCTTACCACAGAGGAAAGAAGTTGAAAGAAAAACAGTGTCATCTGTGACTTAAGTTTGTCTTTCAGGAAATGAAGATCCTTACAGTAGTAAATATAATACTTGAATTGTTTGCAACTAGGTTTAATCATCTAATTGCCATGTACAAGGAAAATCTATGCGCTATCAGAACACAGTGCAGCTAATTACTAGAAGGCAAAATAAAGATTTTTATCAAGCATAGTGTGTGTTCTTCAGCTATTATATCTATCAATATTTATGTCACTTACGGCCCTTTCTGGGTGGTTGCTGCATACATTGTGTGTGCAGTCAAGAAGCTTCCCGACTGTAAACGTGCTTTTAAAAAGAAAAGCTGGCCCGAACCCTGCATTTCCAATTCAAGCAGTGGATTCCAAAGCCTGTTAACTCCCTGGAGCAGCTGATAGTTAAAGACTTGTTTCCGCTTTTCTAACAATTTCCTGGTTTGCATAACAATCCTAAGAGAAACACACTCAAGAAGTTTTCCAGCACAGAGAGATTTTGTCTCCAACATACTTCTAGTTTCAAGGCATAGAAAGTATTTATATATAATTACAATAACTTTAGAGATATATTTGTCTACAAATAAATTTACATATAAATATGTATCAGCTACTTGGTTTAAAACAAGATTATGATAATTTTGCCATATCCAGGAAATACAAAATGCTGGCTTATGCCTGGTGCTTAACTCATGCCATTGTGAATAAAGAGGGGGGAGGGAAGGGGTTTAATGTTTAATTTCCTGTTAAAAACACACACAGGATAAAATCTTCCAAAGAGCAGTTATAAAACATGCATTTGTTAGCCAAGAAACTAGGTAAATATGGAACGAAGCCCAGGCTCACTTTTATTCCTTACCCCGCTCTCCAAAGAGCAAAGTAACTGAAGGCCACGGCGCGTATTTGGAGGCACTGAGCTCTACTCAGTGACCAGATAATTAATCACCCTGGCTGATTTATGCACCCTGTGTCCATTAGCATAGTTCCTCAGATAATGCAATGAGGCGGTTGGACTCAAGGTACTGTATTGCCCTGTATACTGCACATGTGCCAAACAACCATTGTACCAACTCCTGACTACCTTACTGACACAACTACCTGGCTCAAGACAAATAAAATAAGCATTAGCCTGTAGTCGGGACCTACCAACAGCCAGTTTCTTGCAACAACAGACTGAGAATACTGCTACCTTCAGCAGTGGCTGGTAATACTACAGAGGATATTTTTTTAGAAGTTACAAGGGGAAATACGATTTTCATATCCCACTGAAACTCAGTGCCATCCATCCTGGAACTGTGACTTCACCTGCAGCTATTCAGCCTTCATCACAGTTCTACCATGCATAATGACATATTAGGTTATTCTGCAATTCACCACACCAGAACTCCCAGACAAGTACCCAATTTCTGTATGATATATAACAATTACAGCCTTTAACAATCCCAGTTCTTTTCTTTGTTGAGATGCCCGAATTAGACAAAAATATGGACTGTATTTAGGAGAAATTGAGCGTTTATAACAGTTCTCAACACTAACACTGTATTTTTGGATCTTACAATAAAAATAATCAATCAAATATTTTCTGTCTACTGTGTTAGGGTCAAAGTCAGGCCCTCAGTGCACACCTTGCAGTACGGAATTGGAGAAGTTGTGGTACTTCTTGCGACCTGCTGGGACTCACGTTTAAAATTAGATGTAAACAACTCTGTGAGTGGCTTCAATTTTGTTTTGTTTTTCAAATGAGGATAAATTTATTATTGCAGATATAGCTCAAGAGCTTTCTTAGCTCTTGATAGCATATTATTCAAATTAACACAGCTTAAGCTTTTTAAGTAGATGCACCTTAAACACCTAGTCAAGGCATTTAGTTTCATATTTGATGCAAGAAAAGAAAGGCACAGAGATTACATATCTCTCTGGTGAATTAAATCTGATGGCAGGCATGCTGAATTTCTTGCAGACTCTGTAAAACTGGCTTTGAGACAATAAACAGTCCTGAGTCTATTTCTAAAACCTGTACTTCACAGCTGTTGTAGGTATTTGTGCTCTTTCCTTAAGAAATCAACCAGTTGACCACTGATTTGCTGATAGTTCATCAGTGGATCTCATACTACCGCAAGAGTTCAAAATCTTCCTGTTTATTTTCTCTTACTGATAACTGGACTTTGTGCCCTGATCCCATGAATCTTCATGTGAAAAGACAATTGACTAACACCACTAGGAAGGAGAAAGGGAATAGGGTGGAGAAAATCTGTAACATAAAATGAGCCCTGACTTGCCTTCTCAGAACTGTATGCACCCCCAAGCAATGACATTTCAGGAAAATGATTATGGTTCTGGCCAACAGTCAGAATATACAAGATGTTATAACACCCTTTGCCTCACTGTATGCTGCTACTGCAGACTCCATGCAAAAGCAAGATTTTTTTTTGCTTTGCTTCTCAACAGTAAAACAAGTTTACAAGTATTTACTGCTAGTTACATCAAGGTATTAAAGATTCAAGTGAAGTAGTAGTATTCTCTAGTGCAGTGGTGACCTGAGCCTTTAATCCAGATGAATTTAACTGTAGAGTGCATTAGCTCTTCTCATAAAAGATTTGCTTTCATTTTAGTTCTCTCTCCATTTATCTTATGGCTGTGTAATCTTCAGTAGAGGTCAAAGAGATTTCCCCAAAGAAAGAGAAGCTGCTTCTTTTTTAGAGGGGAAAAGCATATTTAAGACAGTTCGTCCTACTTTTAAACATATGTCACAGGACAGTACTCTCTATGCTCTCCATTCTCTGTACTCTCCTTGCTTCTTTACGTGTTCCAAAGCAATTAAACAAGCATGCATGTGCATGCACACACGTATACAAATGAAACATGAAATGAAAACACCTACTGAAGATAGGATACACAGCCCATCTGCTGCAAAGACTGAAATTATTACTAACATCTTACCATCATCCAGCTCAAGACAGAGATTGTAAACAGCCAGAGGCCTCTTAATACGTTGTCCTTGTCTTCTTGATTGCCTTGGTGGGGCATTTGGAGGAGATACTGACATAGAGATTGGCTCAGGGAAAGTGGCATCAGGCAGGGTTTTGAAAATCTGCAATCAAGAACACAAAGGGTGTTAATTATTTATCACGAAGAGCAACCTGTGTAATGCAACTGTAAACCATTATCAAACAACATTTGTTTTGGATTTCATTCAAGGCAGGCAGGAGCCAAAAATCCATTCCTTCAAGTTTGGGAGTATGCCGTGGCTCTCTAATGAGTGTTTTTAAAATAAATAAATAAATAAATATAATATGAAAATAAGCAAGAGCACTGTCTACACATTAACCAAGCTGCAAATCAGTTAATCCAAAGACAAAATATTTGGAGCCACGCTTGCCAGCTAGGATGGAGGGGAAGGAGAAAAAGGGGGATACTAGCATTATGAACCAGTAATGAAAAAGCTTTATAGCTTTAGCTAGGACCTATAATTTTGCCAGAATACCCATTTTAATTTTCAAAACTTGTGATATCATTATAATACCGGCTGTTTTAATTTTAAAAAACCCACCATACTCTTGAAGAGAGCATAGGAAAAATTTTGAGAGGAGGGGTTTTTAGTGAGAGATACCATAGTAACATACCATGTGAGAAATTTTTCAGTTAACTATTGCATATTGAGTCACATTTATATTAAATTATGATATTCGCAACGATGCATATAAAAAAGATTGCATTTCTTGTCATCATTCTATGTTTTGAGTCATGACCATTAGCATATCACCACTCCATACAAAATACCATGTCATTTCTCTCTGGATTAACCAGCAACGCAGATTTGCTCAACCTGATAGCATTTCTACTTTAACTGTCACATACAGGGTACAGCCTAATGATGCTGATTTACTTCCAGAAAATTATCAGTATGCTGATGTACAATTTAACAGCAGCCTTTTACAAGTGATCATGGCAGGTTCACATGAACAAATTAGCATAATATGTATTTCATCAAAGACAAACCAGCAGATAAACACAAACAGCAACAGTACAAGAAAAGCTGTGTCTGTATGGCACCTTACAGCAACACGACATAGCAATAAAACAAGATATAATGAAACAGTATATGGTGTTCTTTTACTCTGCAACTTTACATTGCCACGTATCTGTATGGGAAATATTATAAAGAGGAGACTCATAATGAATCTTCAAAGGAGAAGCTTTTTATGAAGCAGAAATTCATGCAGAAAGTATAAAGAGATGCCACAGATAACACATTTTTGGATTATTACAGCACGTCAGGTGCATGAAGCTAAAAGCCAGCCAGGCTACTCTACAGGTGACAAAAATGCCATAAGCATCCTGTGGTAAGGCACTCAAGACATCATGTTAGACACATAAGAAACTCTACATGCTATCATATCCTGGCCTGTTAACCCTGAATATTAACATGTGTAGGAATAAGATGACCAAGAACCCACGTATACACTGGCTTATAGCCGCTTAATCATCACTCTCGTACTGACAGATAGAAGACTGTGCTGGTACAAAATAATCAGAAACACTCTTTTCCATGAAAACTGTGGAAGAATGATCATATTGCCCAAACTGGGCAGCAGTGGGCCGGAAGCCTATATATGGCGTGTAAAGGAAAGCTCCAGTGGAAATATTACCTTCCTTCCCAGTAAGTGAATGTTGCTGTGGGGGAGGTAAAATGATGTAATTTGGACTTCCCCATACCAATGTGAAGAAAACTGGCTCCCACTCCTTCACGTGCCTATGAACAGGGGACTATGAGAGAGAGCCAAAATAGTGCAAGGAACTCTCTAAAACCAAAATGTTTTTTAAAACAAAATTATAAAGAAGAAAGGAAACAGTCCAACCTGGTTCTCCCCAGTACAGGCATAGCAGTGCTCTCAGACAGTGACAAAGCTCTAATTGTGCTCAGAGTGCTAAAGCCATTTCTTAAAACATGATGCAATATATAATAATGAAATCTAATGTGCACCTCCATGGCAGTTGGCTAACAGTACCACACTGCCCCCTTATGTGTAAATACAAGGCTAGATTGAGCAGTTTTAGGGATAAATATTTGTTCTGAAAAATTCAGAAGTACCAAAACTTTAAATGCCATCTTTTCCATGGACTAAGTGTTGCATTTGGGCTCTCTGGTAAATAACTCTCTGCCAAGAGGTTTCAGCGTGTTGTTTACTATGTCATATTCCACAGCTGTGTTTATTTGTACAGCCTTATCCACGCATCTCCACTGACATTAATGATGGTGAGAAGAACAAGTATTCCCCAGGAGTACTTCATAAGAGATGAGCTTTCTTGTATGCATTTAGGTGACTTGCACAGGTTGCAGTAAAGTTCTTCAGTGTTTTTTCCTCGTCCCTCACAAATATTTCAATATACTCTTCTAAAACTATTAGCATGAGAAACTAAGAGTCACAAAAGCAAAACACAATCAAGAAAACCATAAAGGTGATCCTTACTCAATGATACTCAGTGCCAGACAGCCAACAGGATAATGAATTGGAGACAGGTATGACTCCAAGTAGATTTCTAACTGCAAGTAGCTATGTGATGTGAAAAAACAGTCGGTGGTTTGTTCTGTTTTATGGGGAAAAAACCCTATACAATAAACAGGAGAAATAACAACAAAGCAGTGAGGTCAGACGTCAAACAGTGGCAGTCCAGCACGTGCTAGCTAACTTCATAGTGATACCGGTGGCGGGTAGTCATGAGCTGCCCAGAAAAGTTCTCTCCCCTAATAAAACAAAAGTCAGGGGTACCGAGTGCTCTCTTTCACTGTCAGGATAAACATATCACCTCTACTTTTAATTTTTTTAGTGGTAGAGCTGTACACAAATGCTTCCCAACAGTGCTGCTCAGCGCAACCCAGTGCTACCCAGTCACAGCGCTGGGCTGATGGCAGGCAGTCTTAAGTTCCCTTCTGCAGACAAGACACTCAGGCGGGCATCAGGCCCGTCCTCTATTTTACTCACTCTGCTCTCGACTTCTTGTTATAAGAGATTGGTTGGGAAGTTTCATTTCTGGGATTAGCTCAGTAGGTAGTATACTGCTTTCTAGGGAGCAGAGATCACCTCCCGAGAGCTCCTGGGTAGCAGGAGGCCACGCTCGCTGGGACCAGGGCATGGGTCCACACAAACTCCATCCTCTCACTCCTACGTTTCTCTGACACCATGTTATAAGCTGTAGCACTCTTTTCCTTGTGCTCACATTCAATATCTGTCTCCACAGGGAAGAAAGGGATTCCTGAAAGAAGTATTTAGATATGAACTACAAAATGCAACCTCTTGACTATCTGCAGAGCAAATTCACCCATGCAGAGCAAATTGAGACTAATTGCCATACTCAGTAATGAAATCACCAAGTATCACGAGTTGCCGTGCAGGATTCTGAGACACATGAAAACAAACAAAAAACCCAAAAACAAAACAAAACAAAAAAACCACACACACAACCACCATTAGAAAGATCACTAGGGGTTTTTTTTTATATAAAAGAAACAGGAAACATCCTGCCCTCACACATTGCACAAGAAAGTATATTTTCAGTCATTTTTGCTCTTTCAAGTAGCTCATATTTGTGTTCATCCCTACTTTGTTTTGGTTTTTTTTTGTCTTTTCAGTAGGAAAATAAAATCCAGTACAGCCCATCCATAACTAGACCTGCTTTTTCAGCAGCAGAAATCTCTTTCTGTTACAGGCCAAAGCTACAGCTCATACCACAGGCTGCAAAAGTGAGCATCTGAAAAGCAGGCAGAAGGTAAACCTCTGCCCTAAGAAGTGCATATACAGCATTCAGCTTCTCTTTCTTGCTTTATTTTCACTTAATAGACAAGTACTTTTCATCATGTCTTAATGGATATTTGTCTGCTGCACTGCCAGAAGCATCGTAACATCTGCCCAAGAACAGGGGGATGGAGGCATGCTTTATTGCCGTTGTGGGGAAAGAAGTTTTTTGGTTTAGTTTTGTTCAAATTTGCTTCTAGTCTTATTAATTCTTTAAATGCCATTGAAGTATAAATGTTTCACAGCTAATAAAACATGCCTGCTACGAGTGACCTGTTGTCAGAAGCACAATGCGTACGCACAGAAGACCGAATTCAAAATGGTACACACACAACGTGAGCACCTGAAATGGCACTAATGTCATCGTGTTTTGACTCACTCACACAACAGCATGGGACCACACCTGACTAAGTTTCAGAATATCTTCTTGCACTGCAAGCTGTTGCTAGCAGATGCATGGAGAAGCAACCACACACACCCAATCGGATGGAAACCCTCCCATGGAAGAACAGGATTGGAACATGCTATTGAATAGAAGATCTCTTTGCTACTCCAAAAAAAGCCTCCCTTCAAGTAAAAGTCAGATCTACCACCATCGCTCATCTGCATTGTAGAAGTTACCACAGTTTAGACTAATGCCTGTATAAAGACAAGAATGAAGTCCACTCATTGAATCACCTCACTCAAGAAGCAATAATAATGTACTAAACCACCCTCAAAGTTTAAGGACTTCACAGTCACATGCAGTGTTGCACAGTTTTTGAGACTGTGGCCAAACTGCATTAGATTTATAGAATATCAGTTCTCTACAATTTAGTTCTCAAAAGCACTGGCACCCTGCTTGGGAGCAAACTCGGAAGCTAAGTGAAACAATTTACATACAGGAGAAGACTAACACATGTAGCACTCAAAATTTTATCAAGCAACAAATCCAGCTGTAAGTCAGTCCTATCCCAGTTAAGTCTGGTATTTTAAATGGTTGTTTAGGTCTGATCTTACATGAAAGCAGAATTTTGAAGTGCACACCGACTTAAGTGGTGGATCAGTCTTTAAGCCTGCAGTGTAAAAGTTACAACAAAAAAAGATGAGACTCTTGTCGAGCAATTTAAAACACTGGTATGTTTGACCTATTTCTCTCTACGCAGTAGTACAAAATGGATACTTTACAAGGCTAAACAAACCACAAACCATCTTGGATATACACCACTAAATAACAGCTCTGTCTAGAGCAGTGAGCCGAAGACCATCCCTACATACAACCATTCCAATTCCTAAACCTGTGTCCCACAAAGTCTATGGAAGCATTTCTTGAGAGCAATGAGCCAAATCCAACATATTATCATACTGTATTCTACCAGCAGATCCACATGGCAGCAGCCCAAGGAATTTTGCCAGGTTCCCCTTAATCTGCAACAACAGTGTTGGACTCTAGATCCTGAGCTCTTACTAGAGCCGATTTTAGAAATTCAAAAAACCCATGGCTGGGAGGATTTAACTTGGCCTATTCCGCGAGTTTATGACTAGATGTATAGTTGTACATGGCAATGTAGATTAGATTCTGCTGCTACAAGAGAATACTGATCTGTTCTTTCTGGTCTCAAGCAGAACTAATTAATGAATTTCAGTATGTTTGCCAGGAGTCACTTTAGGAAAAGACCCAGACATCAGGTCATCTCTGTCTGCTTTGTATCACTGGGGTAATTAAAATTTCCTCTAAAAATCAGTGGGAGGCAAACAGCAAGGACAGAGTGGGATGAAAAAGAGGGGAGAAAAAAATGGAGGCTTAGTAATAGAGCTAATGAGGATAAACTTATAAAAAATCATTAACGGCTTAAAGCTGTGCCATGATTTTGTTGCAAGACAAAACCCCCATTCACTCTCATAACACCTACCACACAGAACATGCATCTATTTCCTTTGAATACATGAACACAATCAGAGTACCAGAAATTGCAGTCTAATGCAAAGGAGGCTAGAACCTGCAAGGTCATTCCAAATTCTTTGAAATTCGGCTAGTGGTATAGCCTCCACTGTTAAAATCATATTTTTTAGAGGACAGTATTTCTCGAGACAAGAACAACATCAGTACAAGTTTTTATTTGGGTTATTTCCCTTCAATACATACTTGATTTGCAGTCGGTAAATAAAATGAACACACACACACAGACACTTCGACTAAGGTTTATTGGACAATACAAAATGCCATCCACCTAGGCTACATGTACTGCTCTGCCATTATACATTTTATGGCTATGGTACTCCTTGCATTTCCATGACAATTGGCTATGATATATGCTGATCAAATAATATTTTATCTAATGGGATAGTGCAAGAGAAACTTATCATCCATGGTCTTTTCTTGACTTAGCTTCTTTTCAATGTAATGAAAACCCAATGCAGGTTAGATCCAGCAACCTGTACAAAAACAAAAAACATATTTATATTGGAGACAAAAATGCTCAAAAAAAGAGGCCAGCTGTCTTAGGGGTTCACAGTGTGCTCTTACCTGAATAGACTTGCTCAGCTTTTTTCCCTCTTAAGACAAAGAAGATAGTGGTTGTGCCATTCTTTTTGCCATTTTCTGCAAACACAAAGCAACAATGTCTTTTATGTCAAGTTATAATTTTCATGTAGATATAAGCATTTCAGGAAGTGCAAGGTGGAAATCAGCACCTTAAAATACACTGCGGTAGCTCAGCCACTAATTGTAACCACTAGCCACTAACTGTAATCCATTTTTTAACAGTAAAAAAGACATTCAATAAGATGAACAGTTCTAGATTTTTTTTTCCCTATTTGAAGGGATTGCAGAAGTTAATTGGAGCTATTAAAAGTTTAATCGTAATAGAAATTACAAAATATCAACTTCTGGAGAGTTAGGACAAAAGTTTTATTTCAAAACTGCACCAATTTCTGCACCAATTCTAACAATTTTATAAAATTTCTAGTGTACTGAAATCTTTAAAAAATGATCCTTTGTTACTGTAGTTTCTTACTTTTTTGCATTTTACTTTACTATGGACAATGTTAGATCAACCTATTTCATTTCTGGTTTTAGTCAACATGATACCTTTCTTCTTCTGGTTCTCAAACACATGATTCAATAAATATAAAATACATGCACTAGATATTCTTGACATCTAAATAGAATCTGTGTTCAGTGTACAAAATGTGACAAAGTTTATTATTTCTAAAAATCATATTAAATATTTTTGAAAAAGCTTTACAAAATCTTCAGTAAAAATTATCAACAACTTAATTAGAATCCTTAAGTAACTTACCTCCCCAAGGCTACCATCGTGTCCACTCCAATACAGGTGTGCCTGCCTCGAAGTAGTTATCCTGACTTTTGCACTTCAGCATCTATACACTGTAAAATACGATTTGCTGTGCACTGGATTATATAAGATTGCACAGGATGCAGATTTTCTGAGGCTTTAGAGTTTGAGGCATGAATTCCACTACAAACCACGAAACACCTTTATACAATATTCACAAACGGGGGGGGGGGGAGAAAAAAAAAAAATAAAATAAAATCAGATCAAGAGCTGAAAGACACCTGAAGCTAAGCTTCTAGAGGGCCACCAACCAGGAAGCATCAATAATGCTCTTGATGTTGCCTGGCACACTCTGTTTAGTTACAGTTCAACAGAGGATGCAGCCTGAAAAGTAACCGGGTGTAAGTCAAAACTAGAAACAGGAAACATCCTTGGCTGTGAGCCAAACCACAAAGCTCTATAAATAAATAAATAAATAAATAAATCCATCCAAGACAGCCTTTTCTTCATTGCAAAGATATCATTTGCTGAGACCATCTGCCTAGCAGCCTGGCTACACATAACCAAATGAAACGCTGCGTTTAGGGATTTGTGGACACTGTGAGTCTCGATCTCATACTAAAATCAGAATATCTGCTATCTGCTCTTCTTAATACAAAAGGAACTGGACAAACTGCAAACTATGAGAGCGACAAAAGAACTGAGGGAATTTTCAGACAAACCTGATGTATCTGTAGACCCCAATGGCCACCTATTTGGCCTGACTACCTTGAACCATGTAGTTCACGTTTGAGCTTTAATGAAGAAACTAAACATAGCCTGTAAAACATGACATTACAGTGGGGAGGACAGCTGTGAAAGGATGAAAGAAAAAAAAAAAACAAAACATATCAAGGTTAAAAACGTGTGTCCTTTGATCATTTGCGACTTATGAGTTTGTTGACTCAGCCTTTCTAAAAGTAGCACTCCTGATACAAAGACTGCAGCTTCCACCGTATCACATCTCGCTCCACCTTTTAACAATTCATGAGAAGAACGCTTCTGATAGTGGCCCATTCACTGCTATCAACCAATCCATTTTATTCATTGAAGGAAACGAGAGAGTTAACTATACACCAGGCTGTAAATACCTACACATTTGTCCACTGCACCAGCAGAAACAGCAGATTCACCTTCTCTTCTGTGCTTACCTATTGTAACTCACACCAAGGAGAGTATTTTAAAAAGGTTGTCCTTCCCTGTAACAGCTACACATAATAGCTTTGTGTATCTTGTTTAGTTACAGGAAATACTTGAAATAACAACAAAAAAAAGCACCTTCAAATTAAAAGATTTAATACTCAATCTAATTACCTAGCTTTCTAAAACATAACATATTCCTACTTACTAAATGGAAAATAATGCAGAAGGGGAATGTTTGCATATATTTTCTCCTGCAAAGAGTGTGAAAAATCCTGAGAAGATAAAAGGTGGCGCTTAAGAATCTAAGTCAGGAGCCAGCAAAAGCAACAACCGTGGCCAAACACACCACAGGTAAACATGATCTACCCTTCATTAGTAACAAATATACATATATAAACATTTACACACACAAATACAAATAAATGTATATATGTCACACCTAGTTTTCTACAAAATTTATGAACATAAATATAAACAATTATATATTGAGAACAAAAACCTACATTTGACCTCCTACCACGTTGTCACTGTACAAAGCATCAGAACGAAATGTCAAGATCTCTGCAAATGACACCATTCCAACTGTAGCCAACCACACAGCCTCACCAGTATTTTCTTCTCCACAGACTTCCCTGCTGCCATTACAAGGATTTATATCATCATTGCTTTGTACAATATTTTCTGCTCTTTGTTTTTGTTGAAATACATTTTTTAATCTTACATTATGACTGTAGGGTCTTTGGAGGCAAAGAACATATTTTTAATTTTAAGTCCAGCACCCTCTGCAATGAAGTACTGATGCTTCATTAGTGTAAACGGCATGCACACAAAAATATTGGAAATAAAGTATTATCAGATGACTGCCACATCTTGTTTATTAAAAAATCTGTTAAATGGTTTGAAATACACTAATCTCTCCGGTAAGGCAAAAGCGTATTAGAATTCTGAAGAGTATGTACAAAACCACAACCACATATTGCACTATTATCCATTAGCAACGATCAAACAGGATGGCATTCAGGTCAGTTTAGCCAATATAAAGGAAAAAAAGTTTGTAAATTCAATACTTCACTTACCATTAAAAGCTGCAATAAAGTATAATTCTTATTTCACAAAGCTTCTGCACAAGAATTTACTTTTAAACTCTTCAGGAGTGCAACAACTTTTCCCCTCTCCATGCCCCCTGCAGCATTTCACAGAATATTTTCTTTGACTAACAAAATTTTATTTAAGAACATCCATTTTAGCATTCTTCATAAGGACTTCTTCCTTGCCTCCTCCTCCACACGTGCAAGCACAGCACCCTGACCATCAAGACTGAAGCAAATATTAGTCAACTGAATTCCACTCCCTTATCATCATTTCTGTTTACTTACTTCAGAACATTGCCGGTGGGCAGTGGAAGATGAGATCTGTATCGCTTGGAAATTTCATATAAAGTTGAGGGAAGTTTCCCAAAATTAACTGGAAATAACATAAGCAAATCAGGAAGGCAGAAGTCTGTGTCCATATTATTTGTATGTGCCATGTATGGGTAGTGCAGCATCTCAGCAGACTGCTTCTATCCCCGAGAACACAACTTTTGTTTTGATTTTCTTTTTTAATTTAATATGGTTACTCACAGTACATGTTTTTTTTCTTTTGGAGCAGTCTAACAGCATACCAATCCAGGTATTGATCCAGACTCAGTTCCTTTCAATGTTATCAACTGCAGTCACAAACGTGAGTGGAGATTTGATATACAGTCTTCTTACTATGCATAAACTACATGAAGATTTAGAAAACTGTAGTCTTTTAAACAACCAAACAAAAAAAAAAATTTGCAGTCAATTTACCACACCATGTGTGCGTGTCTCACATGGAAGGGCTTTCTGCTATCCACAGGGCAGAGAAAGGGCTTAAAGAGTTTGCACACGCTATAGTGGAATGAAAAAGCTGCTGTGACTTCTACCAGAAACCATGATGAATTTCTTTGTTGTGCCTGCTGCCCTTTCTGCTTTAGACTCAGCCAATCACTAAGGCATGTCATTTGAATTAAGTTCAGGAATAGTTTCAATGACACTTCTGATTAGTTACTTGCTTAAAGTTAAGCACATGCTGAACACCTTCCTGAACTGAAGCTCGTGCGTTTCTTCACAAACTCTGTCCTAATGGAGATACCTTAATGTAATTTTTCCCCCTTCCAAGTCAAACACTTGTTGACTTGGAGAAACATTCAGCTTGGGGAGGTTTCAAATTGCTACACCACAGCAAACCACCACAATTACAATGCATTTCTTCTTGGTCCTCCGTTACAGCCAAAGGCAAAGCAACTCAAAAGCTGAAACAAGCCCTTTTTAGTATTTCTCATACGTCCTTTTACCAGGACTTCAAAAGATCTCCTGTGTTGTCAAAAAATAGTCTTAGTTTAGATGACGGCACCCTAAAGCATTTACCTGCAACAGGACTGCTTTAGACATGCAGTGATTGCTAAGTGGAGACATGTGCCACACCTGACTGTGCCACTTCGTACTCTCAAATGAACAACTGACTTCACCTGCTTCCAGTTCTTCTGTCTTACTAATATTGCATATATTATGCACTCTAATATCTTTTAAGACTAAAGATTTTTCCAAGTGGTACTACATGAAGTTGATGTTGGCTTAAGAGCTCAGTAGTATTAAATTCTTCTCTTCACTTTAGTTTAAAAAAAATAATAAAAGCACCTAAAGTAAGAAAAATTAAAGCATTTATATTTCATAAAAAAAGATTTCTCCATAAAACTGTTTTGAACAAAACAAAGCTAAACCAAAGACGTATTTTTTCTGAAGTATGTAAAAACCTTGCCCTTTATGAAAAGATTAATACAGAAAACAAGTGAAAACAGTATCTGCCTTACATATAGGAACTATTGAGTTTTTCAGAATTAATGTCTTTGAGATAATTTTGCCCATAAGTTGTCTGAATTCTAGGAAAAGGTACCTTTTACCATGCCTATTCCCTTTCAGCAGATTCTGGCTTCCCAGCCTCCATAAGGGACTTCTGTCTAGCCCCTCTTTTTTTCTCCTAATTTTCTTTCACTGTAATTTTCATCTTCTTTCTGTTTTTGCAATCTTGCTATTTGTACTCACTATTCTTTCCTCCCCCATATGCTGGTTTAAATATTCCAATCCCACTGAGATTTTTATTCCAACCTCCTCCCTCATCTTCTTTCATTTCTTAGACTTCTTTTTTTATCCTGTTTTTTTTTTTCTCCTCTTAAAATAATGTTAAGGGAATTGAGAAACCAAAATGGCTCACATTACCACTGAGGCATCTCTAAAAGACAAATAAATAAGCCCTTTGAATAGTGACATTCATTCCAACGAGATGTCAAAACATTATAACAAATAGCAACATGAACATGTGCGTGCTCTTCATGCTGCCATGGAGTGGACTTCCTCACCGCAAGTCAGAAAGGAAGACCAGAAGAACTGAGATGCCCAAGATTTCCAGTCTGTGTAACCCTTGGGAAGAAAAATTAATTTATACTCTTGAAACTCATTTGGGGGAGGAGGAGAAGAGAAATGAAAACCTTTTTTTTGGGTCCAAGTTGACTACCACTTTTCATCAGAGGATTACCTAAAGGCCAAGCAAAGACTGTTCCAGGCATTGTACAATCACAGCTGCAGTCAGCGCCTGAGTTCGTTAACTCAAGAAAAGGAACACCAAGGAAAGGTATAGCTTCAAAGCAAAATGAACACAATGATGAGACACAAACATGAATTTCTTGATGCTTTTTTAGTGAAGGGAAGGATATGGGACATGGAAATCAAGGGAGATCAGACGGATACTGACAAGGGGACAAGACAGCCAAGTATGAAATGACACCAACCTTAAAGACCTGCAAAGCGAAGGGAAACAAAAGTGCTGGTGCACATAGTCCAGTCAGCACAAAACACGGCAATTCTAGGCAAAAGTATAGAGAGGTCATTTAATATCAAACCTGAACACGCTCCTACTTTGCCCAGTCTATCTGGCTGGCCTTCCCCTACAGCCATATGACAGAAGCAAGCAAAACAATTCACAGGTCTCGTTTTCCTCTGGACTGGCCTCCCTTCCACAGCAGGCGGTTCTGAGGGTCCTGGGTAAAATAGTGTCTCAGCCTGGGTATAGTTTTTGCTTTTTCTTTCAAAGTAGAGATCTGCTGCTACAGCTCATCTTCTGACTGGACACTGAAAAATACTCTGCCTCGAAGAGACTTATCCATAACTGACAAGAACAAAAGCTAAACCATTATTTCCCTCATGCTCTTCTATCCCCCTTCTAGTCTTAATCATTGTGCAATTCTAACGCCAGTTAAGTGACACATCAGGCTGCACAGTCTAGTTCCAGCATTCGAGTCTCAGCATTGGTCTGATTTTGCAAAACATCCCCCCCTCAACCTACTGTAATTGGTTCACAGCCATGGTTTGGAAATACGTGTGCAGCCTGTAAACAAGGTAAAAGTGGTACTGACTGGTTTCTAGCTAGCAGGAAATAAATGTACATATCAACAAAGCTTTAAAAAAAAAACCACAAACAAAAACCAAACAGCTTATGCACTAAGCATGATACTCTTATCTCAGGGCAAGTCCCCACATCCAGATAAAAATTGCACGGAAATTCTCTAATGAGGACTCCGCAGAGTGACAATATGTACCAGGATTTCAAAGCTAGTAACCTAATTAATTATGTCTCCTCCTAAAAATGAATTGTGGATCTCCTTCAATATCCACACAAGACATAATGAACATTGATGAAGTTTAAAAATATTTGAGGAATCCTAACAGTTTTTTACCATTTTGCCTACCAAGTTACTGTATTTAAACTGGAAATGTTGATGGCTATTGCTTCTACAGTTTGGAAGTGTGTTAGTCAGTTCATTTGCTACAGTGGAAAAGAAATGCCTCTCTGCAGTCTGCCAGAGCCATAAATTACAGATGCGTGAAGTGTGAAGTGTTGCTTCAAGTTTGTTTGTGTCAGTGTACCTCCATCTTGACTCCACCACTCTTCTACAATTCCAAACTTCGCTTCTATTAGCACAAGCTGCTAAAAATTAGCAGAGGCGGAGTAGTGGCTGAATGAAATATTTGGAAGTATTTTAACCCACAGCTGGTGACTCTTCCTAGGACTTCACCAGGGCTATAAATAAAAATACCTAACGCAAGACTATTAGAAAGTCTGAAATGCACAGAAATTCAAAACAACAATGTAAAATGAACGTTAGACTGACAATAAGCCTGTTTGCCATTAAAAGTAGGTCCTTGGTCTGCCCTAAATGAAGAAGGCTCGCTTGTAAAAGCAACGTATTCAATTCAACTACAACATTTTTGTAATGCCTTAACACACACCTCTCCATTGCCTTTGCTATAAATACACAGAGGTCACACTTGGGGCTTCCTTCCATGTTGGAAGCAGCTCTAGCGTGGGAGAGGTTGCTGCAGGCAGACCACTGATGGCAAGTTCACTGTTAGAAATGACAGTGAAATGACAGAAATCCCTTAAAAAAATTATAGCCTTCTAGTTCTAAAGAAGGCATAAAACCAAGGAATTATGGAAAATGATGCAGTATCATTTTGATGTACTTTCCATTCCCTGCTTCTCTACATTTTTAGAGGAGCAAGAAAGGCCACAACAACCAATGTTTCAAACGTGAAATTGATGTCCAGATTTTAAAGACATGTGACTGAGCTGGCGTAAGAATAAGATGGTGCTAATCTGTGGTGATCTAGTGATTTGAGTAAGCATAACTCAACCTCAACCTCCATATGTTATTAAAACACCCTGGCTCTGCTCACTCTCTCTCTCCACTTTCTTCAGTTTGTGTGGTCACTGCAATAGCTTCAAAATCACGAGCGTACTGCAAGGTTTACCTTCATTTATAAGGTCCAAAATGAATAGCATGGCTTACAACTCTTGGGATATTTATTGCTTAGAACTTGAACCACATCTGCAGTACGGTATTCTTCCAACAGAACAATACCATATCTGCTCAATGTGTGTGTGAGGGCAGCATTACACCCTAAGTCAACTAAGCCAACAAAACCCACCATGTGGATACAGGCTATGCCAATAGAAGCTTTGCCCAGCCTTTATCATTCAGGGAGGTAGCGTAATCACATTGCCAGAAAAACTTGAGACAGATATTATTTAGAGTAGATAAGACTTGACTTAGACAGCCAATTTCAACACTGTTAACCTTTAAAATAAATAACTATTTCAATGCTCGGAGTGCTTAAGAAAGAAGAAAGGAAAAAGCACATCCTGGCATTTTTCTAAAGCACTTTTTTTGACAATAAGAGTGAAGGAGATGCTGCCCATCCTCCCATTACAAGCAAAGTACCTCAAACATCCAGTTCCAGAAATCAGTTCAGACACAAGGGACTCCCAAAGGAATACCCAAACAGAGAGACCCGTAAAGGACTTCCCCCCGCCCCCCCAACCTTTTTTTTTTAAATTTCAGATCCAATATTCCGGACAGTACCTTGTACGTGTAAGGCACCTTAGTAACTGGCAGCTGCCACAGCAGCAGTAACAACTTCTATTTTCAGTATTACCTCAAATGCGAAGCCTTAAAATAACACACATTCAGCTGAAAACAAAGGAAATGTTAATATAATAATGTGAAAGCTTTCACATAATGCTTTTTACCCATAAAATTCAGAGTATAGTAAAGTTTTACTCTGTGAACTCTGAGAAAAACGAAGACAGAACAATTAATTCAGACCCTAGTCAAAGTACTTAATGGAAGAGCTAAAAACTGAGCCTGGGCTTTCTCTTTTCCAGTCTTGTATCACTTTTGCTCAGAAGAAAACATAGGCAAATATCATAAAGACAATCTATTTGTGTACTATACACACAGAAGCACTGCTATTGCCAGGAAATATGCATTCTGAAATGTCAGTTTACCTATGAACAGGAACGCTTATCAAGTATAAACAGCCAAAAGCGTACAGTGTATAGAGCATGTTCTTTAGAATTAAGCTATTTGTAACATCATACTTAACTCCACACTACCCATTAAGCCTAGCAGATTGTTTAAGACAATGCTCAGAAATGGAGAGATGTATCAAAGCTTACCTTCTCATGATTTTCTATCAGGATTTCGACGACGATATTCTGAAACTTCAGATCCATGATGGCTGCTACAGTTTCTTCCTGTGGCCTCATTAAGGTTGGTCCAAATACTACCCCTAGATTTGCCACAGTCATTAGATTCTTCTTGGCATGCTTTGAAACACTTTTTGAAAAGAATTGAAGGAAAAAACAGGAAATAGGTTATGAAAAATTTCCATTACTGTTGGAAACTGCAGTCTACAAATGAAAACATTACATTTCCTTAATCTATGTTTTAGAAGTTTGTTTTCTGCAAAGTTTCTTCAAATAAAGTCTTACTGAATTCTGGAAAACAGAAAAGCCATTCTTCCACTGGCAATTTAAAAACAAAAGCAGTCTCTTACTGAACTTAAATATATAAAATGCACTTAGTCTTGGACCAGGGCAAGTGTGAAACCAACTTAAATTTGCTAACAGATCTCCACTATTCACTTTGCCAGAATTTGCGAAAAGAAAGTATAATGTTCCCTTTCTCACTTCAATCAAACCCTCAACTGCTGGCAGGACTGCTAAAGTAAATACTTATATGGCTTCATTAACGGATTAGATTTCTGCCTTTCCCGCCAAAATATACACAGCATGAGTCAAACGTCTTGTCTGCTTTTGCACGTTTGGTTCTTGGTATTGTGTATGACAGCATCGAGATGGGCTTCAGCTCCAGCCACACTTAACTAAGGCCCTTTGTAGTCAGACGAAGGTAAGGACAAGAGTTCTGACAAGGTAGGAAAGCAGGTCATAATACTTACTTCGCTAAATGTTTCACCAAAATTTCCAGCATCTCTTTGTTCTTTTCTGGGAGTTTATGGACCAAGAAGTGAACAGCATTAACTCGAGATTCAGGACTCCCACTTTCTATGGGACACAGAAATATATAACTATCTCAAAAAAGAAAAATAAAATAAAATCCCCAAACACAAAGCTTCTCCCACCCCTGCACAGAAACATACTGCACGCACTTCGCTTCACCACTTATGTATCTCCAAACATAGCAATATTGAACATATGTGCTTTGTTTTCACAAGTAATCTTGTTCTAGAATTATCAACTTATTTGCTTATTTTGTGAACTCATCTTTCAATCCACCTGCAAAAAGATGCCTTTGTTCATCTATTTTTAAAAACCGACAGATGCAGTTATTGTTTTGCTGCATCGGACTCATCTGTTTATGAATATACTGCAAGGTGAGGAGCGATGTTACTGGGTGCCACAGAGTGGAACTGTACTACTTTACATTTTAGCATCATTAACTGATTGTCCTCATCATTAGAGTTCAGTTTTGTTGGTACTATGCAGCTAATTATACTGCATTTATGCTACCTTGCATTGCAAACTGCGTAAGACAACGTACGAGGAAGATTCATATGCTCAGAAAGAGAAAATCTAATGACCTCTGAAGACGCAGAAGAATAATCATGCAAAAAACCTACTGAGTGAGATTACTACGACAAAGGGCCCTGAATAACAACAGCACCCCTCTCTAGTACAGTACAGAAATTAAGTAAAAACAAGCAAGAGGCTTTTTTATTTGTGTGTGTTGCGTGTTGAATTGAATAATTTTGGCCCCTACAGGTTTCACTAGTACACAGACAAAAACAAGAATCTGTAAAAGATGAAAATAAACCCTCTTCCTATTTATCAAAGTTGTATTAAATCACCAAATTACATCTCAGTAGTGGTTACAATGAGATGAGTGGAAGAATTTCTCTTGCATGTAATAATACTTACTACAAGGTACATAAAGAGAAAAATTTAGAACCAACTCTGAATGCAAGAAGTTTTGACACCAGGACCACTCATCAGGTCCCATTTTACTCTAGGGCAACTTTGATTGTTAACTGTATTTCATATAAAATACCACCATATTTCTTCAGTGCATAACCGTTACAGATTTTCTTTTTTTTCCCTTTGCATATTGCTACAGATTTTAGGGGTTTTTTATTCTTTTACAATGAACACCCCTGCACAGATTGCAAGAAAAAAGGCTACCAAAATGCAAAACGTTTAGCTTCTAGTCAGCTAATCAAAATTCAGACAGCCAGAAAAACATAAGCCTTCTTTAAAGCAACACTATTTTACATATATGTGAAATCACAAACTCTAATTAAAGACTGGCTAAGCAACTTAATCACAAGATACAGTCAAGGCTTATAATGTTTCAGTCTACGCTGATATGTATGAAGAAAAGAAAACTGAAAAGAGAACCTTTTAATTTTGGCTTCCCCCCCACCCCCCCCCAATAGTTTCACAGAAAAGGATATTCCTTACTATTCCCGGTGTTGTTGGTTTTTTATAGCCAACATAGGAAACAACACTGACTACCTATTTTTAAGTATACCGTAACTCAGATCTGCAATGTTGATTAAATTTCCCTCCCCACTACATAGAATCAACCCCTCTACAAAATAGTTTACTACTTATGAACACTGTACTATTTAAAACACGTAACTTCAACTGAATTCCTTTATTGAAAGAGACTATAAAATAGAGAAAGGAAAATAAAGCAAGAAACTGCTGGCAAAACTTCTTAGGTCAAGAAATTATTTTAACACTTTCCAATACAAACGGGCAGATTCACCATCTAGTTAAGTATGTTGAATTTTGTGTAAGCACTTGGCCTCTAAGATGTGCTTTGGCAATGAATTTCATGGGCTAATTCTCATTTTGAATTAAGGACCACAAGTGAACACATTCTGCAGTCCTGGAAAGTCATTACAGCAATCCAAAGATAAAGCAATTGTCTCAGACTTTATTTTAATTTTGCCTTCCACAGTTTGCCAGAAGTGCTAAAGGCTGGAAAGAAAATCAGCTAAATATCTGTTTGATACTTTGCCAAAAATTTTCTTACACAGTTCCCCTCCATCCTCTTCCAAAAAAATTCCATGTACATTAGATACCATACAGCTGAACTACAAATGCTGTTGTGTCTTCTCCAAGTCTGTATTTGAACTGCCATAGTGTAATCTGGCCTGCTCTTTCCTTTCTTCTACTAATATGTGAGGAACATTCAAGCCAGCCTGGATACAGAGCTAACAAGGCACTGAAAACAAGGGTCAGGCAGCTGTGCTTTAAGGATTCAAATGAGCCTGAATAAGTGTATTTTCTTTTACTATGCTTCATACTCTTTATAAATGGAAGAAAAAAAAAAATCACAATCTAACTAGATGTTTATCATTACATAATTAAGATAAGAAGAATGAATGTTTACAATGTCTATCCAAAAGTTTTTCCATAAAAGTAAAAATTGCGCTATGCTAAATCTGTCACAAGCTTGTCTGTCAATAGATACATCACATGTGACACATACTAGAACTGAACACTGGTTAAAACCTATGTATTTTTAAAACATTTATTACTTCTTATTCCTGTATTTTTACTGGGTTGAAGAATTTTTCTGAAATTGCATTTGCAGCACACTCCTAAGGCCACAACAGTACTATAAGAAAAGATTTCTATTTGAACTATGGTCATATATTTACTGGCAGGAATGATGAATTCTCCATGCAACTCGTATGTCATCAGTGGCTCTGGAAGGCTTCTGTAAAACAAGGATGATATAATAAATTTAGGTATATTCTTTTCTATCTGTATTTATTCTAAGCAGAAAACCTTTTTAACATTCAGTAGTATAATCCTTGCGCTGGAAGCAACCATTGTTACAGTGGCCCTTGAATTCAATGATTTCCAGCGCGAATGGAAAACTTGTTTTATCAGGAAAATAAGACTAAATACATCCATTCACCTTCCATAAGCTGAAGTGATGCCTCCAGTCTATCGTAAGTCTATCATAATTATACCACCGAGACTGTTTCTGAGATGAAGATTGTACACATATACTAAGTAATTAATACTTCATTAGTGTTTTTAAAGTACAAAGAATCACAAGTCAATACCTTACTGGAAAGAAATAAAGGTCCTAAAACAGTTAAGCTTGCTGAACAGCAGCCATCCACAAATCAAAATTCTAGAGCACTTCAAATGGAAAAATTTAAATTGAAAAGCTTAGTCATCAATGAAAAATGTACTGAATAATGGAAATCAAGAGTTAAAACTTCAGAGTTAAAACCTTCATTTATTAAGTTGACTTTATGGATGCTTATGAAATATTGGAGTAAATACTCAGATGGGAAATACTGTAGGTGGGAAATACTTCATTATGTGCAATTTTTTTTTCCTTTCCTACTTTTTTTTTTTATTCTTTCCTATCCTCTGTAAGAGAGACTTTTATCTTTATAATAGTTCTTCAGCATTCTTTGACAGTGGTTGCAGTAATACTTTATTTAATAAAAACAGCATATTAAAAATATTGTATTTGTGTCACACTACGACAGATACACAAAAGTTCTATGCTCTAGGTTCTTAGGCAATTTATTAAAATATCTTGATCAGGAATTGGCCAAGCCATTTGAAAAGAGAACACATCTAAAATTCTTACTTTTAACACTCAAAATATGATTACTATTGTACCTAGAACACCAGAGCAAGGGCCAGAAGGAAGAAAACATTAAAAATTTCATAACCTTTTTCCTTTCCATTCTACCACATTAAAACACAAAAATGCAAAAAACACTTTTAATAATCTTAGCTGACTTTCAGTAACGACTCTCAGCAAGTTTACTAACAATTCAGGTTTCTGAACCATCAGTGAAATGCTTACGTATCTAACACAAAAATGTTTTGGGGCTTGTCTCATAGGAACACGAATATTAGTGTTGCTAAATTATTTTGCTTCCCCCAAGACAAATAACAAACATAGTATTTGCACAAAATGAAACTCTATTCCAAAATATATGAAAAGTAAGTCATGTAGCTTAACACACTGCATAGGAGAATTAGAATACATATTCTAAAAAGTAGATAAATAAAAGAGAGAGAGACAGGCTTACCGCAGATATTGCTTCATAGCACTAGTAATTGTCTTCACTTCCCAATCTGCCGAGTTTTCCAGGTCAACTTCATTGCAGGTTTTTGCATCTAGAAAATAATCAGAAAGAGAAAAAGGACATGAAAAAAGGGAATTCTAAATCAGTGTGCCCTACATGAACAGCAACACACTGAATTTGATCATTACATATTTGCTCACGTGAACGTAGAATTAATGTCCTTCTTACTATTAGTTAATACTAAGAAGACTTAATATCCAAACCTCTTTATAAATTCTATTTCCATATTTTGTTTTTAAAAGTATTTATTGCTGATTTTTCTTTAATGAAGGATTAAAAATCACTTTTATGTAAGAAGATCTCTACAGCAATTGGTATTTTCACACCTTTAATTAAACAGAAAGATGTACACAAACACAGAAAGATGTACAAAAACAGTTTAGAAAAAAGACCCACTAAGCATAGTATCTTTTCCTCTTTTCTTTCGTTATTTAAAATGCAAGTACACTAAGAAATCTTTTTTAATTCTTTCCATAGTTTTGCTTGTAAACTGTTATTTTGGACTGCTGAGGAAAATAGCCAAAATGCAGTATGACCCTCCTTACTGTGTGAAAACCTTTAAGAGGTGCTTCAAAAGTAGAGAAAGGATTCTTCTCTATCAGTAAGTTTCCTCTACAAGACGGCCTGAATGTTTCCCTTAATCAATCAGTTTTAGCCAAAGGGAAAAAATACTTGCTTGCTTGACCATTTGTCAGGTTCACAGAACTCCCATCTTTTGCCAGGTTAGTTGGTAGAGTCTTAAAACAAGACAGATCAAATTGAACAGCCGTATGTCTGAATGACCCATCGGGTGAAAGATTTTTTGACAGTAAATAGAAAACAACACAGCACACTGGAATGTTTTGCCATCAAAAAAACCCTTTTGGCCTCAAAACAGGAAGCAACAGCTAGTTGACACAAGTATACGGCCCAACTAGCCCAATGTATTTGGCAACTTCAAGTGCTTGAGCTTCTGTTTTATTGCTGCTACATGTTCCCGTCAGTCACTACAGTAAACTACAGCAGTAGCTGACACAAATTACGTGTTGACCAGTTCATACAATTCAGAATTCATTTGTTACTTTGCTTGTCAGACAAACGACAGACACATTTAAAAAATCCAATTAGGATCCCTGATTAAAGGTGCAGTCCTTTTACTGGGACTAAATAATTCTGTTCTAAAGGCTGTGCCAAGCAATTATTTCTGTAACTGAATATTCTCCCTCATTGTATCAATTATTTAAATCTCATTTTAAAATACAAGTCAGATAACATTTTCTACCAAATTGTTACTAGCCAACCACCATCCAAAATACTCAAGATTGTCTCAGGAAAAAGTTTCTTTTTTCCTCTTTTTAGCATGCTAGCTGTTTCTGTGTTCAAATTCTCTTTTTTGAGAAGAAAACCTTTCTACTGAATTAATTAAATAAAAACTGCCATCACAGCAGAAACTAGTGAAATCTATGGGGATTTTGTTACTAAACCACTATGTAATATCCAGTTTTTAAATAACTGCTTCATAATCATCAACCTCCTTTACAGTCAAAGGATGCACTCAGTTACGTGAAATTTGTTGATAAATTTGGGGAGGAAAATAACAAGCGTCTGAATTCCAAAGCAAGCCTCTTAAAATAAAAAACAGAAGATATTGCTGAAATATTTCATTATCTCTTGGGGGGAAAAAAGTATAAAAAACAACAAAATTTGTCCCTGCTACCAACCCCAAACAATCCCTAGTTTGACCGTAGAAGCCATCAAGACTTAAAGACATTTTTTTCACTTTTGGTTTGACAGTTGCCCTACATAGCTCTGTGCCCCACCACCCCCTATATTTGACTGTTCCCACTCCATTTTTCCCTCTACTTCAAACATCCCAGGCTATTATATGAACTGGAACTTCAACCGGGATTTCAAAAATGCCTCTACTAGTTTTCATGCTGCTTGTTCACATAGCAGCCACTGTGCACTGAACGGCAACTTTACGCATATAAAAATAACCGTGCACAGTTATGGAACAGCTTTTGACAGATCAGCTCTAAATTTTAAGCAAATCTTTCTGACAATAAGGGAGCTAGAGTTTATAAAAACAGTCCAGTTCACTAAACTAGGTTAGGAGGAGACTCTGCTTTCATATGCAATATGCCCACTGTAGGAGTGTATGCATACTGTCATTTACTGTATATAAAAAACTAAGGAATTCAGTGCAGTTGTTTTGAAAGCTGCTGGTTTTGAAAAGGCAGAGGTACCTGAAAGTTTTCTTCTACAACATGTGATGTCTGGCATTTTTCACGCCAGGCAGTATCAGAGATCAAAACTGAATGCATCAGTAGAAACTCAGTGTCCTTCACAGTCACTTCACCGCAAGCAAGGGTCTGTATGAAAGCTGACCTATGTATTAGTTTGTACAAAATCTATGTAGGCAGCTTGTATGAAATGAGCCACATCAGATCTCTAACGTAGATCACAGATGAAACAGGAATTGGTCCCTGACACATTTCAGGAACTGAGCCTCCTGATGGCTGACAATGCGCTCTGAATTGCTTATAACAGATCCCCATAAGACTGGAAGTCCTAACTCTGTATCCCTGTTTACAATGAGATATCACATTGCTTTAACATTTTCCCTTGAAATGTAATGAGTGTTTTCCTTACCAAATGCCTCACTTAAATTTAGACAAGATTAGTGCTGCAAAATAGATCACCATAGCACAATGCTAGTTACAAGTAACTTCAAGGACTAAGTTAATTGCAAAATTAACTTCTTTTTTTTTAAAGCAGAATTGTATATTTAATTGCTGAGCCTCATGTTACAGAAGACTTAGTTTCACTAGATTTTTACATTAAAAATGAAAATCTGTGCATTCATAGTATTAGAAAAGCATATATTGTTCTTCTCATACTGTCTTGACTTTCAATGTACTTTCCCAAATTTTATAGAAAATATTCTGAAAAAGAGACAAAACTACAGGCTATTACATCCCTGGTTACCATTTGGAAGACTTTTTTTGCACTTTGGGCCTTTCAGACTGTGAACCTCATAGTCAATGATAGGTAGCTTAAAATACTTTGAAATCTTATCAAACATTTTAAAATACAGAAAGTTAATATGAGGTTTTTATGATTCTGAAAAGATCTTTCATATAAAAGGGTATCTAAGACTATACCCAGAGACAAAGGATTAAAGATTAATCAGTCATTTTAAATTCTCTGTACCACTGTATATCAAAAAGAAACCCTCTTTATTCTTCTCTGAGGACAGACAGATGAAGAGCACAGATAGGATCGCTTTCAACAAATCATCAGAAAAAGAGCACCTGCTTGCACCCTAACTTTTTTCTGCTCAGTATTTTGCCTTGTCTTGATACCACTGTATTCTTCGTACTTCAAATAAATATATGAATCCTGGGAATGACAAAAAATGTTTCTAATTTTAAAAAATAACTAAAAGCAGATGCTGGAATCCCCAGTAAACTCTTCCAGCTGCTACTGAACCACTGGCAACCTGAGTCTATTTAATTTGGATACCACTAATGGCAAAGAGGAAAATTTGCCTGCCAGACCTGCAGGCCCAAGCTAAGCCAGTAAGTACAAAACTGGAAAACATCTTACGGTATCAAACGCATTTAATCAAGACTCTCTGAGCGATCACACGTCATTCTTCCTATGGTCAATGGCTAAAGATGGTTATTGTTTATTGAGGCTAACTCCAACACAGATAAACAACCATGAGAATCTGTTATAGATCAGTCATTTTTATTAATCTCAGTTTGTATTTCCAAAAAGAGTCTTTTGCTACAATACTTTAAAGATAGAGGAAGGTTTATGTGCACTAATGGAGAACTTCAGGGTGCTGTTAATATTGATTAAAGTAAGATATCATAAATTAATATTTAGCAAGGTCATTATGACAGATTGATATGACATGCAGGTCCTCAAGCCTGATGTCTTATCATTTCTGAAGAGACAGCCTGTTTGAAAAAATAAAGGAAGGAAAAGAAAAAGTCTTACAGGTGGCACTGAACTGACAGCAGCATATAATATAAAAGCGCTTTGTCATTCACATAATGTCTGGGGTAATGAAATGAATTCACTTTCTGGCTTCCTCCAGTTTGCAGTGCCAAAGAACACTGTGTTATCAGCACAGATGGAGCATGCATGGTTCTGGAGAAGAGCCTGGTGCAAACTGCAAACAAGCTTCTTTGCATACCAATGAATCCCTGAGAATCAGACCTTTGCTGTGAAGTGACAGGTTTGGAAGCTCTATAAAAATGAACTAATCCCAGTGGTCTTGTCTGACTGCATGTACTGTCAGTGCCTCAGGACAAGAAATTGGGAAATACGGCACATCTTGCAGTGATGGCTACTACTTTGGTGAGAGATAGCAGGCAGACAAGGGATTTCATCCAGGTGCCAATACTACTTTTTTTTTTTTTTTCTTTTTCCCTAGGGACAGCAGAGTGGCAAGAGAACTACAGTCACTGAAATTAAGGATACATCAAAATTTCCAGAAAGAAAAAGGAGAAAAAAGTTCCTGAGAATAATTTTATGAATCAAAAAAATCTTAAAACCTCACATGGCTAACTAGGTGTAAGAGAGTCTAAGACGTTACCCACATATAAGAGCTATACTACTAAGTTTATAAAAACAAATCTTTTCTCCATCTGTCTCCCGCCTTGGCACACAGTTATTATTAATACGTATATCATATTCCTCCTCTTAAACCAAAGAGCTCTTTGCTAGTGGGCTTAAACTAAATGTCTTATTTTGCACAGTGATTAACTAAAGACACACATGGGCGTGTACACCTGTACATCTTAGACAAGGGAGAAGAAAGGTGGAGACTTCAAACAATGAAGCAATAAGCTTCAAACTTTCTTGAATTTGGTATTTTGAATTTTCTGATCAGACCGTTCAACTTAGGCTGCTTTAATCCCACTTACATCAACCTTGCACAAAGCCCCTGATCTGCTCCTACATGGCCCATAGCAGTTCTCTTAGTTTATTCCTACCAACTAATCTTGGTCTTGCTAAACCAGGGGAACTTGCAATGATATGGGAATTATTTACACGGACTAAAGCAAACAAGATTTGGCCTATATAAAGAACAACTACAGGCAGATACTTTTAAAACTAAATATTGACAGTAAACCAACATGAAATAAAACATTGAAAAAAATTATTGTAAAATAGAGGCATACCCATCAACAAACTCAGAAGTCTCTGGACCTTTGAACTCACCCCCACAACTCTGTACAATCCTTGGTCATTTATACCTATTATGCAAAAGGAGGGAAAAAAAAAAAAAGGCAGATCAACCACAGTCAAATTCAGCATTAAAACATTTCCCCAGCTAACAAATTCTCCTCAAAGACAGACAGACTACACAGTATTAACATAGTCATGAGAACAACATCAAAAATAAAGTATTGCAAGAATCCTTTTGTTCTTCTGTGTTTTTAAGATACGTTCATGTTATATTTTCATAAAGGTTTCATGTACCTCAATTCCACTTCACAAAGTGGAAGTAGAAGCAAACAGGGGCAAGCCTTTGCTTGGAAAAAGAAACCCTGGCTGTTTTCAGATTTTTAAAATAACATTTTGGATACATCAGCATCCACATTCTAACAACGCAAGAACTGAACCAACAAATATTACATTAAGATTTCTTTAATAAATGTAATTTTGGTTTTTTCCAAATGTGTGGTTGACAAAAAGAGTTTGGATAAAATAAAGAAAAACTTTACCCTATTCCCAGTCCTCAAAACCAATGCTTTTTCTAGTTTGTAAATGCTTTTCATTTAAGATACGAGGCCTCATTCCAACCCACTGTGGTCCACATACTAGTTACGTTCAGAGGCACCACCACAGGTTACTGAAATCGGTACTTCTGGTTTTGCTTGGGATGAACAGAGTAGCCAAAATCGGCATAATATTTTCAGTCCCCTACTCTCGTTTCATGTGCACACTGGACCACTTTCTTGTCATTCCTCTGTGACCTTCTGTACTCTCACATATTCACTTCTGTACCACTTTTCTTCCTCTGCTTTTTGCCTTCCTTTACCACACCCAGTTTTATCCCCAGGGAAGTAAAACTATGAATATAAATTGAAGGAAAACAGGAGGGAGAGAAGGGGCAGGGAAGGAAAAGGGCAAAATAAGGTATGTCTTTGTCTGCTGCATTGTTTCAGAGCCCATATAGTGGGAGGTAAAATATTACAGTCCTGAAGCCGACACAGATATTTGAGAGGCCACATAATAAGCAGCCATCTACAAACACCACCACACTCTACCTCTATATTCACATTGGCCTGGAAGAGTAGAAATGCCATAAAATACCTGTGTTTCTACTCCAAGGAAATCTTTTCACATAACAGATTATGTGGTATTCTTATTCAAAATATCCTTCAACAAAGGAAGACTTGTGGAGAATTCTCAGTTTCAATACCAAACCGTTCCAACCCAGAGAAGGAAAATTAAAACCAGTCATATGAGAAAAAGTTTCTTCCCAAATAAATATTAGATGAAGTATGTAAAAATCATTAGCCTTTTAATGAATTACTGTCAGATACAACCATAATACACAGCAATAATTCTCAATACAGTGGAGAGAACTTCGCATTTTCTACCTCCTCCTCCTGCCTAGCCTTGCTACATCTTTTTCTTCTTCTCTCGCCCCCTCCTCTTCCTCACACAGTCTGCAGCCTCTTCAGCCATCCCAGATCTCTGAGAGCCTGCTGAACACCTCCCTGCTAGCACTGCTCCATCCTCTGTCCCAGCAGGGAGCTGACGGGCTATGGCAGCAGCTGCTACTGCTCCTAGTTGCTCCACCTGGGCAAAAACGGCCCTTTTTTCTTTCCCCGGGATGCAGGCACCACTGCATGATGCTGAATCTTAAGCTAGATGTCATGTTCAGAGCTGGCTCAAAGTAACAGAATAAGCCAGATCTCCAGTATTTCATCTGTGGTCATCAAAAAACACAACTCTAGAGTATGCTCACAGTTTAGCTGTGTGCAAAAGAAAGCACCACAGAAAACAGCTATGTGGCCACAATACTATTCTTCCCAAAATACTAAGTTATGAACTCAACCAAGTAAGTTTTCCAGTGATCCCCAGAACAACAGTGTGATAGCATGCTATACACCACTTGAAGATTGCCAACACTAAAAAAAAAAACAAAAACAAAAACAAAAACAAAACAAACAAACCAAAAAAAACCCCAAAAACCAACCATAGTCCTTAATTCACTTCAAACAAGGATGCACTAGGAATCTGTCCTGAGAGCAGCAATTATTTTTTACTTCGAATTTCTCAGAGGCGTCCAGGAAAATTCTGGTAACAAAAGTAACACCAAGCTTTCTAATGCGCTGCCTAAATGCATCACACTTTTTTTATACAATGTCCTCCACGACTTTCAGTACCACAGAACAAGCCTTCTGCATTGCATGCAAGAAGCTAAAAAGCTGAAGAAATACCGTCACAGTCAAATACAGCTCAGCTTTTGCTTATCTCGGAAGTTGATTTGTGACTTTCTGTGCTTCTAACATTAAAACTAGGGGGAATCAAACCATGCTGACCCCAAACATACATTTACAGGCTTAAAAATAATTAAGGTCAAACCACGGAAACTACTGCTCAATATTAAAACAGACGTGATATGCATAAGTCTCTGAAATTACAGCAGTATTGAAACTAAGACAATCCTCCAGCAATAATCATGAGTCTGTGATAGTAATTATCAGATAATTGATCAGTTTCAAATTCATCAACCTGAAAAAAGCACAGCTAATTGCTAGCAGACATCAAGAAGTGCAAAGAGGAATTAATATTTCAACATAGCTTTAAATGATACCTTTAAACATACCTTTAAATGATGTTTTATTTAAAATACAGAAACCTGGTTTGAAACAGTACTATTTCTGATTTAATCTGCACATTTCAGATCTTCAGCACATCCAAGACTGATAATGCTTGGCATTTACAGAACACAATTGACAAGATGACTCATTGCAAGGAATAGCTTACCACTGACTAAAATGTTGAAGGGTTCAGGCACTGCGTCTGCCGGCTCAACCAGTCACTATTGGCAACTTTGAGCGGTAAAGCCCCACAGCATAATTTTCTTCATATTTACATTATCTTAAGATGTTTGGCTGTCTGATACCAGAATTTGGCACAGGTACACAATTTGTGAAACATGCTTAGAAAAATAAGGTATTGTAAGTAAAAAAGTAATTTATACTATTGTAAGCAAGGTATGTAGAGAAGTTTACTTTGTGGCTGGCATTGTACGTGTGGCTGACACAGACTGGTAATATAGCTGCAAATACAACTTTTTCTATCAAACTCCATAGTACAGAAACAGCCACACAAGTGACACTTTAAATTCAAGGTAATGCCAGATTTTTTTTTTTGTTACGTGAAAAGGTTTTCTACTTCCTCCTCACCATCGTCTGTCTTTCTCATGAGCAGAGATACTGGACAGACAGCTCAATGCTGCCATCTCTCTCTGCAGCTCAGATGAGCAGCTCCGGTAGTTCTAAAATCAAGACAAACACTGCTCTGGCAAACACGTACCTACCACATCCTCACAGAAGGTACAACCAGCTACTTGCAAACAAAAACATGCACAGAGTCTCTACTAACGGAGCAAACAGCTCTTTGATGTTTCTATAAACTTTTACCCCGTTGCATTATTCTCAGTACAGAATTATAAATAAAATACTCCAAACAGAATCCCCAAATGTTCTCTCAGAGACAAAACATGGGTGCACATCCAACCAGCATCGTGCTCGGTATGTGAGAGACAGGCTGCATATCTTGATGCCTCCAAGTCTCCCAGCAGGTAAAGCACAGCCAATGTCTTATAAGGCAATGCTGAATCAGAAGCTTACATGCATTTTAACCAAGACACTGCCTCTGATTCTTCTATTCATTCAGAGCAAATAATTTCCTTCTTGGCTTTATAAAAGGGAACGTAACTGAGCAAAAATTATTCAGCCATTGACAAGTTTATGTTCAATATCTTTGTTATGCTCTTCTCTCTCTGAATACCAGACTTCTTCTGCTATGACATGACAAGACTATTCTCAGTTTCCACCCACACTAGACTGTCCTCTCTTTCCACCCACGCCAACCTCACACCCATTATGATTAAAAGAGATAAAAACATGGCACGCAAGCACAGTCTCTGAAGAGGCATCTGTCCTGTTTTCTTCTGCCGAACATAACTTGCCTTTGATGTGTTATCATTAAAATAATCAAGTAAAATTGTTTTAAGAACAAGTATAGGTATATAATCTGCAGCCTGAAAGATGGATTTTCTTCATCATACAACTATCTGGCCAAACCCTCCTGAGGCAAACAACTGAATATTCTCCTGGCCCTCCGTTTGTTTAGCTTGGCAGACACCAGCAGAAGGTCCTGCAGGTTCTGCAGAAAACAGAAACTGATCCTTTAGGAATGCTTCAGTTAGTCTCACGGATGAAGTCAGGATTTTGTTTGTTAGGCTTTTTCTTTTTTTTTTTTTAAATGCAGTTGATGTTAAGTTCAGTATTGATAAACAGAAAATCATCAACAACTGCTTGAAATGCAATGGACTAATCAAGTTCATTGAAACAGTGCTAGGTGGATTGCTGAGTTCCTGGAAGGTAGTACTTCAGTAAACCCATTCTTGAAACCCTGGGAAAATAAATATTTATTGAATACTGATTTTTTTTTCCTTAAGTACTCCCTAAAACAAAACTAATAGATAAAAGCCATTTTCATTGGTAGTAATTACCACAAAGGACTCTATTGACTGCAGGTCTTCCAAAGGCTGTGTGTAAAGGATAGCGAAGCTGCAAGGTCTCCAAAGACAGGCAATACTGCAGCCAACTGCGGTAACTTTAACGCTCTTCCAAGTATGCTTCAGGGCCGATCCCACTATGGGGACACATGCTTCTAATCTATGCAAGCTTATCATCTGTCTTGAACAACAATATCAGGTGGGATTACACATATATTTTGCACCTTCTTACATGCCCCTAAATCAAGGCATTAAGAACAGAGTGGACTTGAACCATCATTCAGCTTAACCTATCCACCCACAGCCACGAGAAGAAACCCCATATCTAACCCATTTTTCCAAATAGCCACTTCATGAAGAAATTGTTCACACTTTTTCCACAGTTATGTTCTTGTTTCACCTTCCTTGCAGGGTATCAAAGAAAGGAAAAAAAGACTACTTGAAGACAACTATTTGAATGCACCTACAGATAATAAACCAAAATATAGTGTACTCCACGCTGCTTGTGGATGAGCATGATTCATAAGGTATTGTAAGGTAACCAGTCACTGTGCTGTAGACCAAAACCAGCCTTTCATTATATGACCACATGCTACCCTTTTCATAAAATCTGCCTCATCCAGTGCAAAGAGAAGATCCGTTCTATGTTGAAGCAGGGTTTTGCAGTGAAGGCAACTTATCTGTAGGATGCCAGCTTTATCTGCAGTGTTTCCCAGCTGAAATATTCAAATTGTAAATGCCAGTAACTGAAATTTTTGAAGTGATGAGACAGGCAAACCCTATTTGAAAAATATTCAGAAGAACAGAGTGAACAAAAATAACACCACATAGAATACAGTCTAATCTAGAATAACATCTTTAATGCATCAGACAGGACTGATACAAAAAAGTCCAAGAGAAAAAGGATCTCAGACACTTCTTGCTGTTTAAATGCTAAATTCTCAATATCACAAAGGCTGCTTGGTCTTACTAATAATATTGTATAGTAAGTGCATACATGGAAGACGCTGCTTTTGAGTAACATCCTGCTTTGACAGGAAGTGTGACCAACCCATTGTTCTGTTCAGTTATCTTATTTAAGATGGATTGTGATACAAAGAAAGATATAAATGTTCTGCCCTGTACAACGCTAAATCTCTAGAAAAAAATACAATTCCTGAAAAATCATAAATCTCCCCTTTGGGAGCGGGAAGGAAGGTCAATAATTTGAGAGAAAAACAAAATTCACACAGAGAAATTTCAACATCTCTTTCAACAAACTAAGAAATACACCATAACCAATTACCTATTTTCATCTCTTCACCTCTTTTTTTAAAACAAACACAACCAAACAAGCAGCTTCTCCACAATACCATATACAACACAGCGAGCCTCAGAGTGGCTGGTCACCTCACATTTCAGCATGTCCATACAAGAGTTGTTGTCTCCTCACATGGCAGCAATATCAAAAGCTGATATCATCCAGTGCCCAAGTTACACGGGGTCTGTGACACAGAGCCTCTCCGCAATCATAATCCCAACTACCTCTTGATTACTGTCTGCATACTGACCTTTCTCTTCTGTCTCCAATTTTGGACGTACAACAACGAGAATATGCAACAGTAAGCCAGACAGTATTCTTGTCTCTGGTGTCAGACTAACTCCACCAGAAGTACTTCAATACTTTTTTTATTCACTTGCCTGCTCAGCTCCTGTTCTTCTGTCTTAAGTGACTAAAGAGAAAACCTCCATTCAAAGTCCACAAGTGGAATACTAAAATTAATTAGTCTGTTCCAACAGCAAAGCAAAGCAAAGGTACAGGAATTGCCTACAAGATGTAGGTGTTTTCCTCAGCTGTTCCGCACAAACATTGGCTTCCTGTGTCGAGAGGTTCTATTACCCCCTTCAGAGCACTTCTTGAAAACACATTTCTTGAGGGAAAGCCATACATAAAAGGCTGGGACTGGACAGAAGGAAGCTCCTGCCCTGGTCAGTGTAATCAGTGTAATATCTACCATGTTAAGTCTTTCCCAGAGATCTACAGGAGACTAGATCACATGGGCCTCCTTCAAAGAGCAGACCAGCTGCTCCACCTCCTCCACAAACAGGTTGGGTTGATCATTACCTCGTGTTTCAACAGCACTGATGCACTTTTTGATGACAGTGAACCCTATCTTATCCAACTGTGCACCTACAAGGAAAAAAAAGGTTTAAAAAGTTTTAAAGCACGATTATAATTACATCTTTCACTGAAAAATAAGGTTGGACTTAATCAGTCCAATCATATTAATCAGTTTATCATAGCCAGTAATCAGTTAATCATAGCCAATACTTCTAAGGCAAAACTGTAAATATTCTGGAATGGGAATACTTCATCACTTTTTCTAGAGAAATTCCCCTTTTCTCCTTCACAACCCTGCCTAGCCCAAGTAAAGGCTCATTCTGGCGGTAGTGGCTTCACTGAATCTGTTCACAGCAGCAGCCTTTGAAGAATGGGATCTCTGATTAGGTACATATGTTGGCAAACGCAAAATGGAATTTAACAGTACTTACTGCAACATCGACAACATCTGAGAGAGTTAACCAAATGGGACAAGGAAGTACTTATGATGAAAAAACATAATCATCAACAGCAGGGCTTTTACTGAGTCCTACCCTAAGCCAAAGAAATTCCCGCACTAAAGATAGAGGACACATGTATGCCATTTCACAGCACTTAATGATCTGACTACATAAAAGCAGATGCATTAACAGGACAACAGCTGAGATCCAGCATTCCTTTGTTGTTCCTATCTTATTCTTTTTCTTCCCATCAAAACTTCATTTAAAAGCTTATATTGCAAAACTGCCCTTCCCCCAAACATCTGGCCTTCTTGCTCCTGGGGACCTGGTCTTGCACCACGAAAATAAAAATCTGTGGAAAAGCTTCTATTAATAACACCAGGATCCAGCTTTAACCAACAGTTTAATAAAAAAAAGGCAAGCATAAATTGCCTGATAATGCAAGATGGATAACTGTTTTCACACATATACTTAGCTAACAGAAGAAAGCTAACGTCGTTTCAATAAAGCCATCTCTTCTACTTCCATATTATGGTTTACATTTTAAATACGCGCATTCAGGTTTTTTGCTGGCCTTTATGTTCAGCTGTGATTGCTTTTAAAACCATACTTATGCATTGTAACAGATGTGTACACACAATCTGGATTAAGAAATTGTGATGCATTTACATACAAATTAACCCTTTTTTGCATCAATTTCAAGCATGAAGTAAATTGGCAAAAACAATCAGACTGTTTCTCTAGCTTATATCCAGTCCTACAATTCTTACATATGTACTAAACTGATACTGTGAAAACCCATTAATTACAAAATCCACAAAGTATATTCAGAACTCAAGATTAAAAATAAAATAGTACATTGGATCCACAGGAAAAAAAATTACCTTTGCCTCTCAATTGTAAAATGTTAACAAAAATCAGCTTTAATAGTAATTCAAATACTTACTTCCCTCTCGTTTTGCATTTGCTCTATTCACATTGATGAACAGCTAATGCAAACAGAGTAAAAAGACATAAATTATGTTAAAGAATTTTATGAAACCAGAAACAAGACACCCCCAATCTTAATGTCCAGTAGGCACAAATACAGCTGTTTACAGCTAGAACATATCACCTCTAACTACAACAGCTCTAACAGTAGAGCCAGAGGTCCATGCCCCCTTAGAAAGCAGATAACTGCACTTTTTAAGGAGTGATATTTTTAAAAAATTCTCAACAAATGCAGTTCATTGCGGAGCAGAACAATGCTAGTTATAGCCACTGAAATTAACTGTGATTTATGTTCTCCATGCTCCTATGTTCCTCTGCAGGTTAATTTCCCACAGTTCAAGTTCACTCAGATCATTGTGAACTGCTTTGATGAATCCGGGGAGTTATGTCCCAGCTCTGCATTCCCATAAGTTGTAAGCTTACGGGGGAGTCCAGCTCAGACAACATGTGATGGTAATAAACACCTCTGCAGACGAAACAAGATTTTTACAACAATGACGTCAATAAAACCTACTGCTAAAATCCCCAGTAGCCAACTACTGGGGACAGACACGTGACTGTGTCATTGACTAGAAAACCCCATTATTTTTGGCCCACAAGACTAATATAATATTTACGATTGTAAGAATAATCTGCAGTGTGTTTCAATTTTGCAGTTCAGACCCAATTCCTGATGGCAACCCGAAATTAAGCAAATTCAAGTACAACCTCATTCCTGTTGACAAGGATTTTTTTTTGATCTAGTATTAAAAAAATATATAATAATAATACCATATAACTAACTCACACAAGTCTTGCCACTGGAATGCAGTATGTCAGCATAAGGCTAAGTGGACATGCTTACACTAGACATTTTCTAGAATACTAACTGTGATGGGAAACAATTTATAAAAATTGATCCTATCATTACAATGAAAATATCTCACATCAGCATTAGCAGTTATCTACACTGAGCTTTACCGAGTTACTCATCTCTCCTGAGTTTTATTTCACTTTTATTCATTCTTCATTGAATCTATCATTTTGCAAACTACATAATCCCAGTTTATTAAAGTATAAATGGGAGCAGGAAGCAGGGGGTGAGAGAATTTCTCCATTACACTATAAATGAACATGAAAAAGTGACACTTACAGCTTCTTTTCCATCCAAAGCTTCCATCCACAGCTTCCTGTCTTCCTCAGAAAACGCCTGCATGGTCACAGGAACTCCAGGCCTGCAAATGTACCAACCACAGAGAGTAACTGCATTCACCAGCAACTAAAAAAGTCTTGTCAAATTCTACCTCCAACTACAAGCAAAAGACCATTGTCCTAAAAGTCAAGGTTGGTTTTTTTGCATAATTAGTGAACACTGCTCATCTTTAAAATAAAAGGTATGTAACTGATATACAGAGTAGGAAATAGGCAGGATAGGGAGGAAAAAGGAAAGTGAATGTAATCTGCAAACTATTTCTTTGAAACAGCTCGTTGTTGATAGCTTGTTGATTCCAACACTTGCTGGGAGTTACTGAGTTTTCTGAATTCTAAATAAACTTGCTTTTGTGTTGCTGTGCCATTACATTAAAAAATGACATTCATCAACTTATTCGATGTGTAGTCTTCAGCTTTAGAGCAGTGACAATAATTATATAGTTTTCCAGTAAATATCTTAGCAAAAATAATCAAGTCTTAATGCAGTATCTCATTACAAAACTCCGCTATTATAACTTTCCTAAAAAGGAAGGATGGACAACTGTGGGACGTAGGGATTAGTGAACAGAGATTAACATAAATCTATTTTTGTGTTTATATAATAGGACACTAAAAAGAGTAATTGTGTGGTTCAGCATAGTGTACAAAGCAAGGAGAGTTAAAAGCAGAACAGGTTATTTAGGTAATTATTTTTCTGCCAATTAAAAAAAATCATTATATTCAGCCTGCCAATACTTTTGGCAAATTTGTAAATCTCATTATATAGAGATGGATAGAAATAGACAACTAATTCATAACATTCTCTCTCTCTCTTTTTTATTAAATCTATCTTCAAGTAGCAAAATAGCTGTAGGGGAAAATGTTATCTAAAAAGAACAGCACAGAGAAAACCAGTACAAATCCCACTTTTACTTAAAACTGTAACAGTCTACATACCACATTCATATTTTTACAACGAGAGACGTTTCTAGTTCATTTTCACCTTGCCATCAATTTTATCAAACCACACAATTTAATTGCAGTGTGAAATTCTATAGGTACAAATACGTCCTACTCAAAACCTCTTTTCAGACAACATGTAAGGACAAGGCATGCACACACCCTCTAGCAAACCAGTCTAAACTCAGGAGACCCAACTATAACTTTGGAAAACGGAAGCAATCAACCAAGTCATTCTCTTTTGATTAGTTAAAGTGAGAAGACACTTACTATTCTTACTATTCTCAGTGACAGACATGGAGCTCTTAGAGTGAGGGAAGCCTTGCCTTAATTTCTGCAACTAATAACCTTTATGACTAAAACAAGCTAATATTGGTATTAGCAATAACAGCAAGCAAAGCAGCTTCTCAAGCCATACCAGCTTTTTTCAATGCAAGCTGGTCTGCTAGGAGCGCAGAGCTGCAACCATCATAAACATGCAAACTTAATCACTCGGTAGAAAAAAAATACCCTAAGTAATTAGCTAAATTAACTAAAAAAACACATGCTGATTTGTTTTTTTCTTTTCTACTTTCTCTTAGTAGTTAAAACTAAAACCAAACGAGTTACTTTTATGCAGGGCAAACTTTCCTTCTTTTCACTAAAATTATAACTGTCAAGGTATCAAACAGTATCACCTAGAGGCAATACATCAAAATCAGTATATGCTGCATAAAACATTATTTATTTGTCTTCAAATTAAAGTCAAAAGAGACAAAGCCTTCCCTTCTCCTTGTCCTGTATTGGTAAAATTAAAATCTAAGTAGCATTTCAGAAGGATAATGCTCTTTATCAATAGAAAGTCTTTTTCCTACCCCAAAAGACCTCTGCTGTCTCCTTAAGATTTCAAGTTCTCTACATTTACCACTAGTCACCTCCAATTAAACATGATGGAGTACTAGAAACAGAAAATACATCGCTTCTCAGGGATTTAGCCAGGATTCTAGCACCCTCAGAGCTTATAGTCATAAGTATCAGAATTTAAAGAAAAAAGAATAATCTCAGCTTTCTTTTTAAAAGAAAAATCCACAAATATTCAGCTAGCTCCAAACTATGCTCAAGTCATGCACGAGGCTGAATGTTTGCTACTGAAAAGTCGTTCCTAAAATTTTACAATCTTGCCTCCTTCCACAGCACAGGAACAAAGAAAACTCCATGGCCAGCCATCAATCTGTATGTTATTTTTTAACTTGGACAAGCCGAGGGATAAGTGCACCCTGAACTGATACCAAGGAAACAAGCTAATGGCCTGCAGCACAGACCTAATCTCCATGGGAACATCTCAGTACTACACACATATATTATTAAAAGAAAAATGTCTGATATCAAGGTCGCAGTGGACCAGTTGTGTCTATTATATCTGGACAGAAAGATGGATTAGATTTTTCCCACTTTTACCAGAGAAGAGAATGAAAAAATGTTTTGCAGGATCAAGGAAACACTGCTCTCCATCCATCTCTGTTCAAACTCCAGATACCCTGTTGAGCAGAGATGACACACAGAGGGGGGCAGACTGACATTTCTCACGGTACTTTTTTAGCAACTTTATCAGACACAGTTTGAAATCTGTTATTCTTACTGACCAATACACTGACCCCAGAGAAGCTGATGCCAAGAGTTTAAATCTCTACTCCCTTTCCTGCTGTTGGGACACAGTGTTAGAATAGTTAAGCCACATCCTCCTCAAATCAAAAATGCAAGTTCAAACCATGCTGTAGACTTGGGACAAATGCTACCTGAGCTGTAAATGAGTATCTTGTTATCTGCCATGTTAGCTGGAAGTTTTCAGATGCAGTGGTAGTTTCGCATTCCTTTACTCATTGCTTGTTACAGAAACGTGCATGCCTCAGGCAGGCCAGTCTGACAGGCCACGCAAACTAGGCATAGCCTCTGACCTAAGACTGGGCACATGCATGTGATCCTTATCACAGACATATTTGCAGACCACTAGCAATCATAGGACAGAGAGGCTTGACAGCATTGGCCGCACTGCATTTAAAGTGAAGGGCACTATGAATTTCATCAGAAAAAAACAAAAACCTACGAAACTTGAAGACCTACTGCATGATAAATCAGAATGTAATTAATTAGTGTAAGTAAGGAGCAAATGTATTGGTTAAAAACAGCTCAGAAGGGGTGGATGCAAAAATCTCAGCAACAGTCTACTAATCTATCTAGCATTAAATGCTAGATATGATCCTGTTCTGCACAGATACAATCTGCACCAAAAGAACGTGGCATTACTGTAGCCATATTTATTTGCAATACCCTATTAAGTTGGATTCTCTCACCTTCATGAACGAAGGAAGGACTACAACGCTGATGAAAAGCAATATTTGTCATATTTTAAGATCCTCTTAGCGAAATAAATAAGCAATTCGTCTCTTTTGAAATAAAGCAACAAAACGGTGGTGTTTCAAAAGGGCAGTGGCAACAATGTTTAAGAGGCACTGGATGATTACACCAGCCACAAAAAGTATCAAAATCCCAATGATCTTATTTTCAATCTGAAACTCCAGCATAAACCCTCAGCAACATGTCATTTTGGAAGGCAGGCTTGTGATGCAATATGGTCATGACTGTATGAATTATTACTGTGATCGTAGTCTTTCACTATAGCTACATATATGTCAATTTAAGCCACGTTTCTTCACTACAATAACAGCAATTCATAATAGCTTCTCCTAACTTTTTCTATGCTTTTCTTTTACGCAAGCTCAGACATTATCTACATTTCAGTTTAGATCCTCTCCCTGCTTCTGCTACACACAACTAAGGTAAAATCTAGTGAGCTGTGGCACTGCTTGTCATTGGGAGTCTGAATGAGCATTGGAAAAAATAAGAAGAAAACACAACAGTAATATTAATGTTTACTACTACTTAGAAAGAGTCCCTTCTAGTGTGTTCCACAAGCTTACCTGTCTGAAGCTTCCAAGTCAAAACAGAATCGCCTGTCTATAGTATCTATATTTCTTTTGGTACAATACGTAAGGATGAAGAGTTCCTCATCGCCCTGTGAAAAGAGAGTTTTTATATGCTTGACCCAGTAACTGAAAGCTTCAGTAAGCCAGCTATACAAACTAAATAAGGTAAATTTACATTAAAATAATGGTAAAAGCTATACTGAAAACTGACACTTGCAAAAGAATTCGCTCATGGTTGCCGTTCAGGTCTCTGCACAACGGCACACAAATTCCATGGTCATTTACAGGACATAAATGCAAAAATATCGAGTCCATATTAGTTGGTACTTTACAGCATGATAGAGTACCACAGTAATTTAAACTAATAAAAATATTTTGCTATAAAGATTTTGCAGTAAAGATTTTGCACGTTACAATATAAGCACACAACGAATGTAAGAGACTTCTCCCATTTTATATCAGACACGGCAATTTCTGTAAAGGCTATTGCTACAGTAACTATAACAAAGTAAGTGTTCTTTGCTATCTGTAATCTGTCTTACAGAACCAGTTCTTTCTTCAAGACCAACCAACACTAGGATCATATTTTACCCTTAAATATTCAGAAATCAAATAAACTCATCTGTGAATTCTGCATGAGTTGTAACAGATTTAATCAGGATTAGATGTACATTTTCATTATTTCTTGTCTTATTCAACATCTCCAGACACAGGAGGTTGTCACTGAAGGACTAATTGCATCGTGGGTTTCAAAATGGACGATCTTTTAATACAGCAAAAATGGCTTCATAAGTGTTTTAGAATGCTGAATGCTTACACACATACTATATTAACTAAAATGGCTTATTACAATTAGAGTAAATCAGGATAAAAAATTCACAGAAGTACTGAAATGATTAAGGAAGCCAAATGCCACTAATTTTCAGTATGGCAGGTTTTCCAGAGCTTTTGAAAGATTCTTCCAAATTCAATATATTGGTAAATATACACAGCCCTCAAAATGAAGAAAGCCATCCCCTCTCTGCTCAAACTAATGGGATATAATACCCTGATAAAATTCCAACAACGTGATTTTCTAACCAAATTTGAAGATAGGTCAGGGTGCTGCATTTACAGGAATATTGACTGAAGCATTATTTTCCAGCTTCAGATATCCTTTTTCCTTGCAACAAAATGCATTTCATCCATATTAATGCATTCATTTAATGAGTCATCTCTGAAGGTGCTGAGTGCCCTCAATTCCCAACTATTTCAATAGGAATTAAAGCCATTTAAAGATCAACAGAGTTTTGGGTCTTGAATATTTCAAATGCTATCAAAGATATCTGAAATTACATTCACTTGTCAGTACAAATTACATTCGTATTAAAATCCTCTTTTCTAGTCCCTCTTCTAGTACTTACATCTCTGAAAGAAAAATCTGACTGGAGCATGTAAAAAAAAATTTCTAAGTCTATTATATTTTCCTGATTTATACTTTAACAAGTTAAATACCTCATGGATAAACCAGATTCTAAATGGTGAAACACTGCACGTTATCTGTACCATGTTCTCTTGTCTTCTAAAAGGAAGCAACTGAAAAGTTGGCAGAATTCTTATCTATTAATCCATCCGTTACTCTAGGTTAATGTCCTTAAATGGCAGACTGAATTGCATGAAGAAGGAAGAAAAACAGGGGCAAGGAGGTAGAGAGGGAAACTACTTGACACATCTTATCTGACACATCCTTTGATCTTGATACAGGGCAAGTATGAGAGTAGAATATAAAAATATACTTACAACTTTCCCTCCTGATCTGTGTTCAAATGGGATCATGGTGAACTTCTTTGTCTCTTTCCTATACGTGCAATAGTGCTTCACCCAACTGGAACCAAAGGGAGCAGGCCCTACATAAAACAGAAGCATTAAATAGTATGTACTTTTTTTCAGTTTGTGTGTTTTCTTCTCCTGCTTTCCAAAATGATACTTAAGAGTCCCACTTAATTCCTAATAATGCAATATTTAAAACAAAGGTATGAATTAAGAACATTATACATAGTAATACAAATGTTAACCAGTGCTTACTGTTCTAAAAACTGATATATATAGTATTTCACATTTATGCTTAATGGAAAAACAGAAAGAATTATTAACATGTCTTTGTCTCACTACTATAGATAAAATAATTTTTCCATATAAAATAAATATCCCTTGGAAACTTTATTTAAGCAGAACATGGAAACCTAGTTTTATACTTGGTAACTTGAAGCTGAAGAACTGCGGATTAACGCACGTGTATTGCAAGCTCTACGTTATCTACTGATTAAGGTCTGATCACATTTTCTGACACCAAAACTCTCTCCTAACTATTCATCCGTGCACAGCCTACATAGAATATACTTACTTAAGAGCCCAGCCTACTGCATACAGTATTATTGAGACCATAATGTTAAACTGTTAAAACTTGGATTCTAACCCTCTGTATCTCCTCACTTCTATTAATTTACTTTTTTTAAAAAAAGGTCTGCAAAGAAATCTTCTCTTTTGAAGGCCTCTGCCCCAGAGTATCAGGGAAGCCCTTTGCAAGTGGCTCAAGCTGACAGAGGACTTCACTGCTCCTAACCTGGAAGGTCTCACTGCCCTGCTCCTCCCCAACTCAGCTTCAGGCATACCTGCCTCTTCTGAATCCTTTCGGCTGATTCTAAAGCTCATGATAACGAAGACCGGTGAACTGATCTCATGAATACCAACTTTTCTTATTTTTTACTGCTAGTTCTCCTAAAACTTATTTCTGAACACTGTAATACCAATGTTTCCATCAAGAAGGTTGTAGAGTCTTCAATTTGTGAAACATTTTACAGAAGGCTTTACTTAAACAGTAATCAAATATCATAAAAGCAAAATCTCTCATCAGAATAAGCAAACAAACTTTCTGTAAGGGCACACATCTAAAAAATATGATTTATGCAAAATGGTTTTAAAAAATAAAAAAAAAACACAAAAATAAATTACTTTGTGGTCATTCCTTTCAGTGGTAAGAGCTCTGCATCTTATTTGGCTTTTTTACTAGAGAAAAGATTTACAATTGTTCAAAGTATTGGCAGGATATGATTTGTGTGACATGCACCTTCACAGCAAGATTTTCAACACTAGCTACCTAGCATACAGCCTCCTTTATTTGACCCTATAATCACAATTAGGTAATGAAGGCATATCACTGAACCAAGGAAATGACAGTCAATTTCATCATACTAAACTAGCCCAATTTTCAGAGGCTAATTTAACAACTGATATTGTTGTCTGACAACAAATGCTCGACAGTTCCAGGGGACACCATTAGTAAGGGATTAAAAATAACATGAAATACATCCTTCGGTCAAATAAAACTTCCCCAAATTCAGTCACCTTTGCTAAAACTGTCACACTCTCAGCATCATGCTCTTTTTATGGGCCACAGTAACACTGCCATTGGAGACTTTGAACATTTACTCAGATGACTCTGCTTAATAAACTGTAAATTCTTTCTTCATGTTACGTGTAGAAATAAGACTTGCCTGTATGCACAATATGGGCACTATAGGAACACAAAAATACACCTTACTTTTTTCCTGTACATAGAGATAGCCCTCCATCGTGAACTGATTTCGTCTTTTATGTTCCTGAGGATTTCTTCTGATCTTGTTCATGAGCTCCTCTACCTCTGACCTTGTTCCTTCAAAACGATTTCGTGTCTAAAACAAGATGGTAAAAACCCATTAGTAGAGAGAATGGAAAAAAGACTTACTCTTCCCGGCAGATAGGAGTTATAATAATTATTTATAAAATGAGAGAATGATTCAGGCCATTTTAGACCTGTCAGTGCACAATTTCCATATATGTTTATTCTTCAAGTTTCCTGATATTCTTCAAAATTAAAGTGTGGTTTAGGTATTAGCTGTTCTAACTGTGGAAAGCACACAAAGATTGCCATAAGAGATTTCTAAAACAATGCACTGACCTGTTCAGAAAGAAGTACAATACTGAGTGCAAAATTACTTTGGATTTGAATATTCAAGTTTCCTTAGAAAAATATTACTACAGATGTTGGCTTAATTCATGAGATTCTTACTAGTTGTCAGGAAGGAGAGGATTTTCTGTGGTTATTGAGAAAAAAGCGACAGGAAGGTCACCAACAATATATGGATATTGAGACTATACACATGCCAAATGTTTTGATCACACACAAGCAGAAGCATGGGAAAAAAAACAACCAAACAAACAAAACCCCCCCAAAAAAACACAAAAAAAAGTCCATTGATTATTATTCCTGAGTGTCACTCATTCCAAAGTTTGCAAGCAGCTACAAGAGAAATATTTATTAGTATATTAGTAAAAACAATCAGAAAGTAACCACACCATTCACAAATTATACTAACTACACAAATAACAGAGCAGCTCACACCTGACACAAGAAACTCTTCAGTTTGGTTTGAAAAATGCTGGCAATTGGCCAATAAGCAAATAACAAAACCAAAACACTCATGGTACTACCTAGTTTTCTCCACATATCCACTTGCCCAAATTGCACAAACTGAAAACATATATTTAAATTCCAAGCTGGTATTTTCCACAGTTTGTGCATGTGTTTTGAGGAAAGCACATACTTCCAGATGCATGCTTGTGTGTCTTGTTGCTTTTTGAGAGCACCTTTACTTTTCTGAAAATGGATAAGCTTCTGAAAATGCTGCCTCACCTATTTCATTTTTTTCCCCAGGACAAGCATGCACTTGCATACACTGAAAAATATATCATGAATATAAGCAAGTAGCCATTCTTGTACATAGAGAGTTAACACTATGCTCCTGACTGGCCATCTGTACACGCAAATTCCAGATTTATGCTTGGAAGGAGTTTATTCATGGGCACGAACACAGCCCATGCAAACGGGTCAGAGCCACCCATATCCATACATTTCACAGAGGAAAGCTGAAGATATTTGTTAGGTGATGACTAAGAACAATTGCCACCTGACCTCCAGGCAAAACAACTGCTCTGAACCCTCCCCATATCCATCCTCTCAATTTCAGGCCACATCTGCTTGCAAATTTTGGAGTTAGACCCTGCACATAAACTCACTTCCAAGGCTCCAAACAATTTTCTAAGCATCTTTTCATAATTTCCTAGAACAGCTGCATTAAAAAATACACTCTGTACTCAGGACAAAGGCAAAAAAATTAATAGTGACAGACTGCTCATACCTAAACCTTCCTGTCTGAGCACTGATCACTTTGAGGTTAGATGCTTTAAATAATCCTGCCAGGAACTTTGTCTTAGCTGTGCAGTGATCACAAATCCAAGTGTGTGAAATGCACCCCAGGAATGGTGGGAGCACCACGGGCTCTAAAAACCTCAAGAAAATTTCTATCTCCCTCTGTGCTGTGACAAATCTGAGCTTAACCAGGGCTCGACCACAGCTGCTGCACCAACGTGGCTGTGCCTCCTCTTCCCCAAGTTTGCTTGCAGGGCAGGAGAGCATGGCCAAGGCTGCAAGAATCCTTGTATGAGGTTGGGCACGGAACTGAGATAACAAGAGAAAAGTCCTGGGAGCGCGGGGGAATCTAGTTGGAGACGCAGGATTTTTACAAGAGAACAAGACTGTTGGAAGAATCAGCTTACTGGAGCTTGGGCTACAAGGCTGGGTTGGTTTGGGGTTTGGTTTTTTGTTTTGGTTTTTTTCTTTCTTTCTTTCTTTCATTTTGGTGGGGAGTGAGGGGAAGGCAGGGTCTGGGGCAGGGTGTGGAGAGGAAATCCACAGCATAATTCTCAAAGTAAAGACAACCCGAATGAAAAGGAAGGCAATTACTACAGCTATGCTGCAACTCTCAGATCACTCTCCATATCCAGCTAGGCTCTCTGTACTGAATCTTGTACCCTTCAATTTCTAACATGTCAATCCAGTGTTCTGCCAGCAGCTCAGCTGTACCGCAGCCAAGCCCTAGTTCATTTTTCCTTTGGGATGTTTTGTTCATCTTCAACATAGTGGAGAATGTGTCACGTCCTCTCACGATCTTTTCAGATGCTTCCTTCTATTCTCCTCTTAATTCAGATAGTTGTTAAGCCTTGCCTCCTTTCTCTCTACAGCTTTTTGAAATCCAGGTCGTTCTTTCTATCTATTCAGAAAACTTGAGCTGTAATGCTCAATCTCTTTTGGATTTCCTGGGGCACACTATAATACTATTCAGTCAATTGAAAATGCAGCTGTTGAGATTAGCTTGCTTTCTTATTGCTCATCACTTCTTCAGACCACTTCACTGGCTCTTTTCCATCTGTAATCTGAAATCCAGCTCTTCAAAACTGTATCATAGCTTCCCTCTCCCATTTCATTTCTGGCTCATCTTGCATCAGCTCCCCTTTATCCACTACGGCTCCGTGCTCCTCCTCATTCTGTTAAGCTAAGCACACAGAAGAAGCAAGCCTGTCCTGAAATTTCCTCCAGAAAGCAGACTTCTGCCATGGAAATCTGCTTATGAAGTTACCACTACTCAGTTCCCCTATCCAAACCAAACAACAGCTCAAGAGGAAACTTGACACTTAAACATATGGGAAGAAAATTAAAAGAATGGTATCATGACACATGAATCATGTCACTACGTATTACAGCAATCGTAATCCTCTCTCCTGCCTTTCCATCTCCCTGCTAGTTAAGCCATTTCTAAAAATAGATTGCAACCTCTGAGAAGTAGTTTCTGTGTCTTAATTCCAGGTGTCCTTAGAGGTCAACAGAACAGACACTCCATCATGAGTTGCTTGTTTGCAGTAAGGTACGTGGTTTGTTTCCCACCAACAGGCCTCTGGCACACCCAAGTTCCTGTGAGCAAGTTTTATTCTTCAACAAATCTCAAGGAAGCAAAGAGACCATCTGACTAGTGACTCCATCAGACACACTGCTTCAGCCCGCCACCTTGCTTGCTGCTCTCCCAGTCCTGAGCAGATCACACTGGGCAATTTGGTGCAAGGGTACACTAACTAGTGGTGGGCCCCGGTTAGCCTGCCCTTGAAGGAACACATTGTTTTGTCAAATACGCCACGGGTGCTGACGTCAAGTCTCCTTATTCAGTTCTGCACCCCAAACCAACAGGGATGTTCTTGCCTGAAAGGACTGCTTCGAGCCCAACAGAAACTCCAAGTCACACTGCTGGCAGAGATGCCAAAAGCAATGTCGATAAGCCCAGTTGGTTTTCTTTCCTTTTCTTGGTTACAGATAATATAGTCCTATCAAGCAACGACCCTCAGACATGACCACCACATATTTGATTTCAAGCATACCTAAAACACTGAGAACCTTGGCATTTCATTGCCCCTCCTCAGGATTCTGCAGTGTTGTATGCACTTTAACAGACTTCATTCGTTTTTAAACTCTTTCATTATAATCCTTGTGTTATGTCTCTATAAAAAACTGGAAAAAGGAGGGGGGGGGGGGCTTTTACGTGGTGTTTGTTTTCTAGAGGAGTATTAGAAGTGATGAAATAAGCACTCACTGGAATTAGTGATGATTTGTTCAGCGATGTGGTTGGTTAGCCAGGAGATGGCACTATATCCCCAAAGTTCATAGGCAATGCACTAACACCGAGGAAAGTATTGGCAATACAGATACTGTATATACAGTAACTTAAGTGTGTGATTTTATTTTAAAAATTAGAAAAGGCATAGATATCAATCTCAACTTACATTTTGTATATTTATCTGCAGGGCCATTTTGTAATGATTGAAGTCTTTAGCAAGTTCATATCCCTGATGATAGAAAGTGAACAAACCCTGAAAAAAGGATAGCACCTGGAATACAAACAAAAGACTTATTAGCATTAAAAACTCCGTTTACCAGAATATGATTGCTGCATGTAGCCTTTTTTGGAAAGATCAGAGATGACAAAATGACTATTTTTAAACAAATTTCCACTAATGCCTACAATTTATGAATAACTATTTAGATCCAAATGATCAGCTATGTATATAGGCATTTTTGGGTGGTCCTGTCTCTGGAATTTAACAACTGATCTCTACTTTAAATTTGACCACAGGCAATGTATATTGCCTATCTCCCAAACTTTCCTGTGTAATGTTTTCCTACAGCTGCTCTGATACCAATGATGTCTGGAATAAATATTTGTCCACAAGGAGGTAATGATCATTCCGTCTTTTAGTCATTGTTTCCCTGGTCATTCCCCTCCCTGTTAATGACCACGTTGAGATGACTTTCATAACACAGTTAACTGGTTTGTTGGAAGAGGGAAGGTCTCCCTCCAGTAATTTTACCCATCACTGCTTTTTGTACACAGATCTGACCCCCTATCAGAACCAGCAAATGATCCATGTTGCAGTTTCTGACTTCAGTGTTTCAATTTAAAAGAATGAACAAGTTATACTATATTGGAAACAGGGTGAGGTGCAGTACTGCCTACCTCTCCTGCTTGGTTCGAGTTGTTGGAAAGAAGTGAGTGACACAGGAAAGAACAACTCTCTTTATTAAAGAGAACAAACAGAAGAACGCATTTAATAAAGTCTGAAGTCATATGAAAATAAACCATTTTCAAAAATGCAAAAAACACATAAATTTAAAGCATTACAAAGGCGAAAGGGGATAAGAATTTGGTACTAAATAATTTCGGTTTACTACCCTAGTGAAAACTTCAAATACAAATTGAGCAACATAAAGTTCAGCTTCATCCAGAGGGAACTTTCAGGAAGGAGAAAGGGACATGTTTCAAAAACATAATTTGAAGATTCATTACTCTAGCTCTGAGGAAATTTCAAATGGTTTGAAACACAAGAACTGAATCCAAAACTATTTAGAATTTAAAAAAAAAAAGAAACTAGAAAATTAAAAGAAAAAAAAACAAACACACAAAACCAAACAAAGAACACCACACATCAACAACAAAAAAGTCCCACACAACCATTTTTCACAACATTTTCCCATTCTTTGAACAATGCTAATATTTTTAAAGCAATTTATTCCCACTTCAGGATTTTAGCAATTTTTTTCATACAGGAATAAGCTATATTAAAGTATACAGCTCTAACTCCATAATGACCAACTACTCTGATTAAGGTCATTGGGACTTTTTTTCATTATTACATTAAAATAATTGCATCAGAATAAAAGAGCAGACTTGGCCAAAAAACACAGACTTCAGAGCGTGAGTGAATGGAATGCACTTGCACAATCCATCCTCCCTTTATCTCAATGTTACTCTTACTGTTCTATTGTTTCATAAAGTGGCATTTATACTACAAAGCTAATGCACATTTCAGAAAATTTCAGAATAAGCTCTTCTCAGAGATTTAAGTAAGTCTGGTCAGTACATGTATGATTTTCACTGAAATTCAAGTGGAACCCCTCGATTTCTGCACAGATTCAATTGCAATTGAAATCAAACATATCAGGGTACCTGATAATGAGCTTTTTAGCCAGCAGCACGCTCTTAATTAAATTATATCTGCAATTCTTCATTAACAGGCCTCTAAGTGAAACCTTCATATTGAAAATGAAATTCCTTACATTAGTCAGGAATAACATTTCAGTGGTTAAAAAAAAAACAAATGCAAGAAGTCTGACCCCAATATCATCTCCTTGAGTCCTCTGTTCTAACTCACACCATAAATCGAGGTTTTTGCAGTAGAGCACAAGGTTTCACACATTTTCTGAAAATCAACATCGATGGATCCAAATCAACTGTAATTACTGAGGTGAGCTTTGAGATGCCTGGTTAAGTGTATCTGTATGAGGAATTTGCACAGATGTAACAAGAGTGCTTTAAATTCTGTTAAAGTCACACAGTTGCATACATTTTCCCAGAAAACATAGCTCCTTAGCTTTTGTCCAACTGCATTCCTTCTCTGTCCCTTATGAATGACAGGGTAGGCTGAATTCACTGGTACTTACAGGTTCCACACACTCAAATTTCTTCCGCTCCTGTATCTCTTGCAACTTGCACGCGTACTCGAGGGAGAGCTCATAGAAGTGTTTTCTGTTCTGCTCCACTTGGTTATCTGCCTGCACACAGAACACAGCTAATGCAGTTTCAAAGACATTTTGCAGACAGCTTCAAAATGACACATGTATAGCATAGAAGTGGCAAGCGGTAAGATAATTTTCTCCAGACTGGGATTTGTTCCTTTACAACACAGCTCATTCATTTACTTTTAAATGGCAGCAGCAATTCCCTTTTACTAGATAACGTATGTTGTTTTGAATCATGAGGCTAAGTTTTTAGAGACATTCCAATAACACCTCTTCGAGCTTCTTTTCCATGGAATCCTAGCCAAATACATCAGAGCAGGTACTTGTGCACTGCTTTAATAGCATTGAAAAGGTGCCTGCCCAAACAGAGAGAGGGGGCTAGCAGCGTCTTCCATTAGAAAAGGGGGAAATCATCTCTCCAGTCAAACTAAGGAAGAAAATGTTATTGTTGAAAACCACACCGCTGGTACTGTAAGCTTTACTCTAGAACTCAAATAACTGCTTCAAATAGCCAGAATGCCATTGTACCCATCCCACACCTGTGCTCACTCTGACTAGCGAGGAAAGCAATTTTTAAAAGTTCAGTTACTGGTAAGACAAGTATCACAAGTGCACAAATTTCCATAGAGCATCAAATATTTAAAAATACAGCCTTATTAGCTGCAGCTGATTTTTAGCTCAGCTTTGCTGAAATGCAAACACAATATTGATGGTGAACCGTTACATTTTAGCTGCCATTCATTTGTACATAAATATTTAACTGTTTAGCATATGTGTATTATTTCATTAAGTTATTAAGGTACACATGCCCTCATTAAACTATAAAACTTCAAGAACTAGGTAATGGAAACCCTTATTAAAATACATAAAAGAAAGGCTACAAACAAATACTGTAAGTGATAAACACTTAGTTTTTGCCCATGTGATAATACCAAACGCTTCCATACTAAATTACAAAAGGGAATGAAGAAAGGGTTACGTGAAACGACCACACATACACTCTCTCAAGTATCGAGACTATATCCTTCAGGCAGAACAGTGACTGCTATGCTGTAAGAGGATAAGTCAAATTAGCTTAAGACAGTTTTGCCTTAAGAAGTGCTTTGCTGCTCTGTGCTAGAAATCTGTCAGCAGCTAAAGAGGCATAACAGCAAATGCTATTAAAAAAATAAAGCACTGATATGCACATCAGTAAGAAGACATGTTTCAAGAAGCCAAGCCATTTCGATGCATCCTATAAACCATGCAACATAGGAATTGTTTGAGTTGTCAGCAAAGCTTCTAATGATATATAGGTGTACTGAAGGGTAGCCATAGAAAGACTATGAAGTGGGTCTACGAGGACATCTGGCTAATTGACAGTAAGACCGCCACCAAGCATACACCAAAGCCCCACGGAAGCCTGTTTCTAACTCTCTTCTTCGATTTTTGGTTGTTTATTGTTTTGGTTGTTCCCCCCCCGCGCCCCCTCCCAGAATACAGTACCCAACATAGCCATTTTATTAATTCCTCTCAATCCCCATGTAAATAAATTATCACATCTCAGTTTTTTGAGGCATGAGCCTCCCTGTGCACTCAGCAAGTTCGCTCACTGTTGCATTGTACTTAGTGTACTGCCGAAGAAATACAGAAATAAGGCACACACTGTGCCTCAGTGAAATTTCAGGAATATCCCTCCACTAAGAGTCAAAGGCTATGTTAATGTTAAGTCCACTCCACAACATAGCATGGTTTTCATCAAATTTTTGTCACATTTATACCTGCGTCCTTTATTTACTCCAGTCAGGAACTGACACAACTAGCCATGTATAATACTAAATTAGGAAGTTCCCGTGCAATTATATACATCTATTTTCTAAGCTTGTGCAGAAAGTTTTTCCTATTTAGCAGTCTGACAACATGCTGCAAGTCCTTTTTTTTTTTAATTCCTTATACATTTATACTCCAAAATTAAATGCATAAATAAAAGAGCCTGACTGAAGAATTTCAGAATTTTTGTTCCTGAAACTTCGAAGGACATTCAAAACAAATCTATTTGCTCGTTCTAGTCTTCACACATGCTTTAAAACTTCAAACTATATTTGACACAGCTTCAAAATGCCTCTTGCAGGCATTGTGTATTTTTCCATTGAGGTTAGGTCTCATTTCAGACTTTGAAATATGGTTCCCGTTATCATCAAGAGATCATAATTAATACTTTTTCATATTTTCTGCATCAAGTTCTTTGGCAGCTGATCAATTTGATAGAAGTGCAGGTCCTGACACATGAGCAATGCCCATTAACTTCACTGGGACAACTCAACTCCCCAGAAGGCACTTGTTTATGCATATGAGGGCCTATGTTGCAAATACAGTATGGAGAAGTAACATCCTAGTGAAACTTGAGAACAATCCGAGTTCTCAAGTTCCTAGCTAACTTGTCAGTTGCATTAACCATTTTTTATGAAAGATAGCATAGACTATTTGGGGTGGGGTAAAGAGCAGGGAGAAAAGTTATCTCTGAGGAAAACATTAAGTGTTTAATGATGCAAGGCATTCATAGACTAAGCATTAATAATTCTGACATAATTACATTTCTCTGAAAAAAAAAAAAAATCCTTCTGCCTACAGCAAGTCTCTGCAAGATTTCTCTGCTATCTTCTCATATATTATTTGCTGTTGCTCCAGAAATAAAAGCTATTACAAATAAGGATGATGATAATAAACCCACAGGGACGGAAGGAATGCCAGGCAAAACAGTTCTGTTTTTAAGTTATGAATTGTCAACAAAACTTTTTTGTAGCATTACTTGAAAAAAAACAGATCTTCAAAACATGAGGGGGGGGGGGGGAAAGCACAAACCCACTTCTTTCAGGAATGTAAGTCTTGCTGTACTTTGCATTAAGCATTAACACAGGACATTTAGTTAATACATACAATACAATGCAAATTACATATATGGTAAAGTCTCATAAGAAATACAGAGTTTTTCACATACTTGCACTTTGCTATTCCCTTAACTATATAAAAATTTAACATTATGTTCAGTACCTCATACACATGTCAATAAAGCCCTCGATTCAGAAAACGGTAGGGGTACACCACTAAGTTGAGCAAATACTGACTTTCTCACCAACCTTTCCAGTTGACAGAAATTTTCCTTTTACCACTATGAATGCTGGTTTTGCATTTGCATAAAATATATTTTCCTATTCAAAAGCCTGTAATTTGCATAAAAAAGAGGCAACAATACCTCTTGTAATTGTAGTTCTTTCTTCTTAGCTGATAAATTCAAATGCTTTTCTAACAAACTGTAGTTCTTCTCTGTCTCTTTATCAAACTTCTTCTTTTCCTCCTAGACACAAAAACAAAGTAACATTCATTTATACAGAAAAATGTAAGAAAAGCCTTCTTCTTTCTTTTTTTAAAATTCTACTTAATCAGAAACAAAGAGAAACAAACTATCATAGCTCCAATAACTAAGGAAAAGTAGTTTCCAACTCATTTTTTAAATTAATTTAAAGGCTAACTTGAAATGAAATCCCATTGCCTCATTATGGTGAAGTTTACCACATGAATGCTTACATCTTCTAAGTTAAAAAAGCCAAAAAAACCACCTCTTCCTGATTTACTGCATTTTTCATCATCTTGGTTTTGAATAGAGAACTTCAAGGGAAATATTCGTTTCACAGAAAGTTCTTTTTTTTACTAATTGACAGGGGAAAAGTGTAATAGCAACATCATTTGAATAAGTTCCAACAGTTTCACAGTTCAAAACCCAAAGCGAATACAGTTCCATATTCCTTAGGATTTCTTGATTTAAAAGCCATATGAAGACCTCTGTGCTGAATTCCTGCTTCTACCAGACTGTTGTTGCACCCATGAGGAAAAAAAAAAAAAAAAAACTTTTTAAAATAAAGAAAAATCTCCATAAAACATAAAATCATGCTAGCAAAAGAGAATCTCTCACAGACACATATGAATATCATTTGCACATGCAAATCCATTTCTCTGACTATCAAAAGCAATGTATTGGAAAAGGGACATCCATTAAATGTTATTCATCAGAAAGAAAACAGTTCAATTGAAATATGTTTCCATCATCTGGCAATTTGGAATTTCATTTAAATGTATTCTACCCAACATACTGGTTAGACTCTACAGACATACTTGCTCATTTTTTTCTCTTAACCTTTCATTTTTAATAAGTAATACTATATATAAGTGATACACATTTTTGTTCTCCAAACAATTGGATTCTGAAGATGGCATTCTATTAAAGAGGGGATCTAAGCTGTTTAGGATTGTTTCTCTGCAAGGAATTTCACCAAAAATGCTAGTTTTTTCTCCATTATGAGTCTAAGAACTTCCTTTAAAATGCAGACACAATATTCCTTACCAACTGAGAAACATTAAGACATGTATATGGTATTAGTGTGATTAGAAATAACATATTAGCATATGGGAAATTAGGAAGACAGTAGAGGGGGAGGAGGGGGAATCTTTGCCTTAATATCAGCAAAATTTCCATTGATCTGGTTGGCATTTGAGTGCTGCCAAAAAAAGAAAGAGCTATTGACTTCTAAATACGCAAAGCCAGAAACTTTACACATGTAGTTTGGCATTAGAGCAACATCTTTTACTAAGGGGTAATTCAATAAGGGTCTCAGCTTCCAGCACTATGAAGCTAAGCTTTCTTTCTTTTCTTTTTCTTCTTAAGCCTAACTCAGACCATCTCATCAGCAGGGGATGTAAGATACAGCAAAATCTGAGGCAGCAGATTCAACTTTTATTTTGCAATGTCAGAGCATAAATTTTTCCTAAAGTAAATACTACACAATGTTCCAGACATATTTCACTACTAGATGCCATAACTTGGTTTTCAGAGCTAAGAAATATTATATTTCCAGTGTCAGTACTTTGATTATATTGAATAAATATTCAGAAAAGAATATTCAAAGAGGTAAATATTTCTGGGGATTTTTATTTAAATGTTACACAGTTATGCAAGACTGTTGTATTTAAGGTCACTGAGAATTCTGTCCAAAAATAATGGCTAAATCACAAATAAGAGCTTCAACTTCATAGAAGCAGTATGCAGGGAGACACAAGGGAAGAAACATCCATCCAAACAAAATGCGAGATGTAGGCTGTGTGAAGCAAGGCTCTACAGAGGGACCTGGACAGGCTGGATCGATGGGCCGAGGCCAACTGTATGAGGTTCAACAAGGCTCAGTGCCAGGTCCTGCACTTGGGTCACAACAACCCCAGGCAACGCTACAGGCTTGGGGAGGAGTGGCTGGAGAGCTGCCTGGCAGAAAAGGACCTGGGGGTGTTGGTCGACAGCTGGCTGAACATGAGCCAGCAGTGTGCTCAGGTGGCCAAGAAGGCCAACAGCATCCTAGCTTGTATCAGGACCAGGGAAGCGATCATCCCCCTGTATTCGGCACTGGTGAGGCCACACCTTGAATCCTGTGTTCAGTTTTGGGGCCCTCACTACAAGAAGGACATTGAGGTGCTGGAGCGTGTCCAAAGAAGGGCAACGAAGCTGGTGAAGGGTCTAGAGCACAAGTCTTAGGAGAAGTGGCAGTGGGAACTGGAGTTGTTTAGCCTAGAGAAAAGGAGGCTCAAGGGAGACCTTATCGCTCTCTACAACTACCTGAAAGGAGGTGGCAGCGAGGTGGGAGTTGGTCACTTCTCCCAAGTAACAAGCGATAGCACGAGAGGAAATGGCCTCAAGCTGCGCCAGGGCAGGTTTAGTTTGGATATTAGGAACAATTTCTTCACCAAAAGGGTTGTCAAGCACTGGACCAGGCTGCCCAGGGAAGTGGTGGAGTCCCCATTCCTGGAGGTACTCAAAAGCCGTGTAGATGTGGTGCTTAGGGACATGGTTTAGTGGTGGACTTGGCAGTGCTAGGTTAATGGTTGGACTTGATGATCTTAAAGGTCTTTTCCAACCTAAACGATTCTATGAATGTGACTTGTCATGTTAGAAACATCAGGGACAGAATTCTGACTAATAAATGAGTGAAGATCATGAGATAATTCAAAGCATTAGGAGTTCTCACCCCAAAAATGGCAAATGTTCTTTAACACAAAAAATACTGTTGAAATAATCCATTCATTACAGCTGCTTCTATGACAATAGGTTACATTTAGAACAAATCTTTTTCCTTAGAAGACTCCCTATATTACAGACCAAGTCTTTATTGTATGTTGGTTGGGATGTCTGACATACTTCTCAGAAGTCCATAAAATTACACAAAGCTCATTGTACTATTGAACTGTTATGATTTATAATCAACAGAGCATTTTCCATTCATGAACACTGAAATCATATTCAGAACATGTTAATCATTCCTGCTAAAGTCAAAATGTATAGTGCTCTTGTAATTGAAACATTACCTTAGCTGTTAAATATCACTGCTGATGAAGTCATGAAATTATAGAATAAAACATCTGCAGAGTGGTAGTTTAAAAATGTATGAATTGAGTTTTGCAACAGAAAACCATGTTAAATAGCTGTTTTTCTTGGGGTTTTTGGGGGTTTTTTTAATAAGTATTTAAATTTCTCACTGGAAGAATGAAGGTAGACAGCTACAAAGAGGTAAAACTTGTCCGTGTTACTTTTATCCAAAGCTAGTCTGTACTTAATATTAAAAAGTTTACTTTGCCTTTTGTTTTTAAATATACACAACATAGTGACAATCTTAAAAAAAAATTACTGAACGCTTTCACCAAAAAAAAAAAAAACCACCTTTGAATGAGATCCTGTCTTTAGCCTCTCCATCTCTACTGTCATCCACTCATAGAGAGGCAATGAGTTATTTACTTGAAACAGAAAGTAAAACAAAGGCAATTTTCACTTTGTGGGTTGTAAAAATACAGTTAAAAGCATATGGATAAGCTCCTTTGGGTAGTTAATATTTTTCAACCTTTGTGCAACTGCAAGCAAATACAAATCAGAACAGGGTTACTCATTAGGAAGGAGGGCAGGCTGTTAGCAGGATTGCTCCTATTCCAGACACAAGAGATAAAGGGAGGGGGAGGAGAGAAGGAAGGGAAAGGACACATTCTTCTCTTCTTGAAACATACTTTTCATTTGTTTCTGGAGCAAATTCTCAAAGTAGAAAAAAAAAGAAGTGTGAATACATGAAATATAAACAACAGTGTCTCTCTGCCAAATACATGTCATTACTGCAATGCAATCCAAGTAGAGAAATTAAACAAACTTATCATAAAGACAAGGAGGGACAAACCTTTACAGCTCCTAGCTGCTCTTTCCTAAATCTTTCCAAAGGTTTGATCAGAGTTTCAGTAACACTGAGTGCCTAAGAAAAAAAAGCATGGGTTAGGTTTCTGTAGCCGGACTGACAAGTCACTTTAGCATCAGCAATAAAAAATGCAAGCAAGCTCTGGGGTAAAATAAAGGTTAAGCATGCAAGTTAGGAGTCTTAAGTCCTAACTCAAAAAAAAAAAAAAAATCACATCTCTGAGCTCATTCAAGCTTTCAAAATATCTATCCTTATTTCAATCCACTGTCAGGAAAATTAAATCTAAAACAAATGCAGAAATTTCAGAAATTCACAGGCTGCAGCCAAACTGCAACTGTTTTACTTGTGCCAGTCTTGCAGATCAGGTTGACAGTCTCAATGACTGAACACCAGAATGAGACACAGGACAAATGATTTTCATTTGGGGACACAAAAACTTCTGCAACAAGAAACACTACAAACAACTGCAGAATGGACTGAGTAGCAAATAATAAGCTTTTAGCACACAGCTAAAGCCATTAGGCATCGATATACCTATTTCCAAATATTTACATTTAATTACATTAAGAAAACCTTACGTTAACCTAAGTTGTAAATCAAGAGGTGTAAAGTTAAGAAACAAGAGGTTTAGCTGACTTGCTGAGATGCCACCAGCACGCTTATGATAAACAGCCTCATAGCCATACTAAAAAGAAACAAAAAGGACACAATATGCCATTTTAAGACAGAAAACTGTAGCTTATTAGATCTGGCCAGCAAACATAGTTTCTAGTTCACATGAAATTTCACCGGAGGTGGAGCAGGACTGGGTTTGGTTTTGGTGCAAACAATACTTAAAATTTAAAATGTTTGAACTTTCAGCAAAGGTTGGAACTTTTTGAACGCAACAGCAGCATGGAAAAGACGGCAAGAGCGTCGGAGGTGTGGAGGAGCAGGTGGGATCCTTTTGGTCTCAGGCCTAAGGCAGACCCACAGAGTAAATCGTGCCCAGGACTGGGCTTACCACAGCCCCAGGGCTGAGCTGCCAGGAGTCCATGCAGAGCTCCCTGGAAGCCCACCTTACATACAACAGAAGGCCTTCTCTCTCTTTCCTCCTCACCACCCCTCTTCAAATGTGAAAAGTTTCAGATAAAACGTTGCAGGCTTAAACCAGCCTTCTGGAACACTTTTGAAAAGCTCTTATCATAAGCCACGAGAGGGATGTATTGGAGATCTGGCACAACACAAACCTCAATAGGACTGTCTGCTCCCACCCACCCCCCGAGCCATGCAGGGATTACTGTGGGAGTCATCCTGCCAATTCACTGTAACCACAGCAACCCAGATTTTTAAACAGCCACAGCAGCATGCTAACCTATGTAGCTAACTGGAAATCCAAATATCTGGCAAGTCTGGGCCAAACTGCGTGTTGCACAGTCATCCACACAACAGATACTTCCTAACTTCAGAGCACTATTCTTGTGGGCCAAACTTTTTCTTTCTGCATGCATTTCCTGATTTTGTCAAAAACACTTCAAGCACCCTTCAGCGTACCGTTGGCGGGGGCAAAAGAAAAAGGAAATCTGACAATTTTGTCTTCCAGAAGTGTGCAGCAGCACCGGGCTAACCACGACACAGGAGACCTTTGCGTCGAGCTGGAGTGTGGGGAAAGGACGACAGGGCAACTTCTGCCACGTCTCCAGCCCAGCAAAGAGATATCCTGAAGAGTTCATCCCAAGGCTCTGGGAATGCTCTTGGTGGCTGGAGAACCATTTGTTCCCTGAGCTGCCTCTGCTCCCACTGAAAGAGAGCCAGGGCAGTCAAATGCCCCAAACGGGAGCTGAACTGTGGTTCTAGGAAGGATTTGGCCCACCTGGCAGCCTGTGCACGTATATCCTAACTACTCAAGCAGTTACCAGGAGCCTCCAGGGCAGTTTTTAGGATACTTAGGCTTTTTCAAATTTTGTCAGGCTCCCAGAAACTTTCCTGGAAATTCTTAGGGGCTGAAACAAAAGAGCAATTTGGATTTATAATTGGATCAAGCACCAGAAACCATATCCTGGGACACAGCAGAAGCACCTGAGGACTGGAGGATCTCTCCTTGCTGACCGCAAGCATTCTCTCAAGTCATAGTGGAGAACTGCTCGTGGAAATCACAAAATAGTCCTTCTATATTGGAAAACTTTAAGTTTAAATTGTTCCTGCCAGTTTCCTCTATACTGACAAAGTGAGGGAGAAAGAAAACTATGATGCCTCCTCAGAGCAAAACTCAGAGATGATGATGCTAGCTGCCAGGATGTAAGAGCACCACGGTTAGTGGAATCATTTTAAAGCATTTAAAGGTAGCAACTGAGCACTTAAATGGTTAGAAGGTTAAAAATATATATCTAACAACAAGTTGCTTATTAGTTGCTTGAATTTTTACACAAAAAAGCAAAATATAAGATCAACAGGCAGTGAACGTATGCTGAACATGAAGTCTGAGTCAAAGAAAACCATAGCACCTTGATGTAACAGAAAGAAAAAAAAATAGGAAAAAAAACCCCACATACAGAAAAGGCTGTGGTTTATAAACCAGCAGGGCTGGCTGCAAATCACTTGGTCTGCTACGCTCCTGTGCAGCATTAACCATGGGAACCACTACAGGAATTTGTTTGAAGCAGAAAATAATCTTTAAATCAGAATGGGATGTTCCCTCAGCGACTGCCAACAAACAGAGGTTCCACTGCTGCCAGTGGCATGATCTGCCAGTGGTATGATATGCCAATAACTCTTTCATTAAAAGAAAAACAAGCCTCCTCTCCTTCCAAAAAAGACGTTTCTCATTTTGCGCAACTTACGCTTTTGTTAACAGATGCCTCTTCAGCCGAATTTTGCCTGCCATACAGGTATTTATGACTTGTCACCCCCTTTGCTTTGTGTGTCTGGCTTAAACAATGGGGCTCTTGAGTATTCCTTGGTGAAGCGGGATTTTGTAGATCTTGGGTCATTCTAGTGGAGCTTCGTACCCAGCCCATATATAAAAATGTAAGAGGAATATTTATTTCCTCCTCACTGAAATGAGCATGTATGTGAGTTTATGTCTATAAGCGGAAACTGTAAACCAAGACATGACTAGTAAATTTAACAGTGAATTACAGAGCTGTTATTCTGACCAGCAGAAATAAAAACGAAGTTCGTAATTAAAATACGCACAATACTAGATTAAATAGGGAGGCATTCGCACTGTTTTCCAGTACTTAGAACCCAGTGCTTGACATGAAAAGCTACAAAAATATACGTACTTATTTATAGAACAAAAACATCATTTACACTGCTATTCATTGTTAACTTAGTTCATTTGTAACTTGGGAACTCAAAACAACAAAACAACACTTTTTTCTTTTTTTTTTAAACCGTGGATAACAGATCTCAGTAGACAAAAAAAGTAAAATTCTCCCAGTATAAGGAAATAAGCTAAGGATCGCTTGAATATATTTGTCATTATCACTTGCACCTCCCTTAAGAAGTACAGACCATGTTAAAATGTAAGATTTCCAAGAAAAGTTGTATTAGGCATTTAAGTTAAATATTCATTAATATAAAATTACACATTTCTTCCTCTTTCAACTTTTGTCTTTACTCTTAAATTAACTTTCATCCCTCTACCCCTCTAATCCTGGCAGATTATGATGACAGAAATGTAATATTTAAAAAGCACAAAAAATTTCTTTTTTTTTTTTTGCTTTAAATCTCTGATCTATCCAAACCTACCTGAAAGGAATATATACTCCATTTTAAAATGTGTCAGGCAAATTATGGTACGTGTAAGTCATAAGTTAATCAATATAAAGAGGTCACGGGTCAGGTAACAGTATCTTAACCAGCTTTATGAATGTCAAAGTCTCAAGAATGCTTTAAGAAATGTTTAACCCGATAGGCACACGTGCCTCAGGCAGACAGTCTGAAACTGCTTATGCCACTCCTGTTCTATTTGCTGCACCTATGGAAAGGTCAAAGAATTAACTGAACTTGAACATAAACCTGGCAATAGCAGTAAAAAAAAAAAAAAAAATCATCATTGCCATCATCATCTCAGAAGATCACTGTATCCAACATTTCCAACATCATCTTAAAGTAGGCTTTCAGCTTTGTGTATACCTCCTAATTTCAGATGCCTTTACACCTGCTCAGGCAGAGAAGTTGTACGGAATGGTGATAAAGCTGACTTCTCCAGGTCTGTATTTTTCAAAAGAAGTACGTAACAGGTTGCAGATTAAGGGGCCCAAACTTACATTTCCTAGAGCAGCCCACAAAGGCACAAACTAAATCCATTAGCAAGTGAGTTTACAGCTGCTTGCTACTTCATCCGTCAAGTCAACAAGATCCAACAGGTAACTTACCAGTCAGTGCCAGTCCACAAGATGACTCCATTTAGCCTGTCACTTCTTCCCTTCTCAGAGAAGGTGGGAGTATAGCTGTTTAGGGAGAAACTGCTTCCCAAACACCTCCTCCTATGTGCTGTAACCTGACAGACGACACCATCCACCAGCATTCAATGCTCCTCATGCTTTCTCACCCTCCTGTAGTAGGCAGGAGCAGTCTGCCTAAGTTCCCACTCTCCTCGCGGGCACAACCAGGCTTGTCTTGCAGAAGAGGAAGGCTGCTTGCGTGGGCTGTAAAGGAGTTATCAACCCACAAGAGCTGTCCCAGCAGCTCAGTCCAGCCCCTGTGGCTACAAAGGCTAGACCAACCTAAGTTAATCAAAATTTGTTTTGCTTATTAGACAAATGCAGCAGTGGCCTCCCAGCTTTCATCCTAAAAATGTCCTCAGACCTCAGCCTTTACTGGAAGAACTGGTAATTACACATTGCTCATCAATAACTGGTGGTGAGGTAAAAACGTACGCTGGCTCTGCTCCGTTATGAATCTAAGCATTCTCCCATACAAAGGAGGTTTACTGAGAAAGAACAACAACAAGAAAAAGCCATAAACATACACCTTGCTGCAGACTGCACAGTGACACAGGAGCACTGAGTTCCCAATTCTCATCCCAGGAACTGGAATGCAGATTAGACCCAAACCGAAAAGAGGGTTTTAAGTTTCCCAGTGCACCAACTGGAAAGATTTATTTGTAGACGGGCAGGATTGTTTCTCCCCTCAACAAAGCAAAGAGGGAGGCCGCCAGTCGGTAGAACAGAGCTCATGAAACTGAGCAAGTGTCAGTGAAACCAGATCTGGGAAGGAAGTTTTGCCCTAGTCAGTGCAACAGAGAACGCAGAACGGAAGACATACCTAGCAGTGATTCAAGAACAAATTAGTTAATACTGTGGCTAAATAAAGAAATGTACTTTCTAATAAAGAAATTTACTACCTACAGCTGCGCTTCTGCTCACAGAGGATATAGCTCTTCTGTGTTTTTCCTAATAAACTGCAACATTCAGCCTAATAAAAAAGCTGATTCTAATACCTCCCATGTTGGGGAGAGGGGGAATATATAAAAATTGTTTTTTTCCTCCAAAAACCTTTCCTGCTTCACGCAGTGATTTGTTACTGAAATGTCTCAAAGCATTAAGATCCATGCCTGAAACCCTGCAGATACAGTTCCACTACTGAGGACATCACGTTACTTGCGAAGACTTAATCTCTATTCTTTCTTTTCCCATGAGAACATGATTTGCTCTTACAGTTACACGAATGTGCTCCCAGTTAGTTGCAGAGCCAACTCTCCTGCCAGTATGCCCTGCAGGTAGACTGGCATATCTCTCTAACCACTTCTCAGCACTGGTTTTGTGTTTAACTGGAGCACTGATGATTGCAGCCAGGGCGAACCACACCCAAAACTCATTTGTTTTCAAATGCAAGTTTTCTTCTTGTAAAAGTGTCTGGATTTTCTCACTGCTCTAGAGCTTTCCCTGTAGCTTTACAATCTTAAATAATGAAAGACCCTCAGCCACACATTGGGATTACAAACATGGGTGTTTGACTTTTTTGGTGTTTAGAAGGACTGGAGTCTACAGACTAAAGGATTTTTAAGGGCGTGTCATAGCACATTAATACTTGTGTGTCTTTGCATGCGTGCAGAAGCTATAAAAAAGAAGTGACATCCATTCCTCTGGGTTCATTTGCTGTGGAGGAAGCCATCTGGTAACAAAAGAGTCAGGCGGACAGATGCACCTGTCTTGGATACAATCTATTTTGTACATTTCTGAGATGCCAGGAGGCACCTGTAACAAAAGAAATCACCTTCCTCTTAGGTGTTCCAGAAAACTACCCCTGGGGTTTGGTAAGACGAAGACAACTTTCTCAAACTGTGCTAGGGGGAATTTCCTAGACCATTGGTCCACTGCCCCACAAGCCTCGATGCAGGCAGACTCCTGCGCTTTGCACTTTCTAGCTCTTTTAAAAGCAGCAGCCTTGGCTTACAGAGAACATACTAGCAGGAATCCTGAGTCCTCCCTTCTAGCCAAAGGTTATTTCCTGTTCAGGGGAAGTTTATGAAGGATCTAAATGATGGACAGCTAAAAATGCCTCCTGTGACCTATCTGCTATGCTGTGCTCTGCTCGGAAAGACTGTTTGATTCACTTGCCATGAAACTGCTGGCCTCAAAAATTTATTGGTATCATAAGCAGACAATACAAACAACAAATTATTCCATTAAAAAAAAAAAGATAATTAAGACAGTAGTTTTTAGTGAAGATTACTTACTAAAAGCTATTTAATAGCCCTGGCTTTTGAATAAGTTCATTCTTATGAAATACATTCCACTATAAAGAGAAAAATACTACCAAGTCATAAACATAACAAACAGGAAAAGAAATAGAGAGTTTCACAAACAGTAACAAATCAGCTTTACGCCATCTGAAGTGGAGGAAAGCTGTGGGTAACTCCTCCAAAGACAGAGTTTCCCTTAGCAAACCCAATATGCAAGAGCCGAACAGTGCGGCACACCAGAACGTTGGTCTGGTTCTCGTACAAGTAGAGAATCGCTTCCAGCCCACACTTTGAAATCAGCGGTCGTATAAAGATTTATTGCACAAAGCAAAAAGGCTGCTCAAGAAAGGAAATCGTTTAATGCCCATTTTCTTTGCTCATGGCAAAGCTCATCACTGAGCAAAAAGATGCCACTGAAAGGCAAGGAATCCAAGAGCGAACAACCGCTTCAGTGTTCACTCCAGAATGAACTGCTCGATTATTATCAGCACTGTCCTCCACAAGAAACAGTGGTGTTATTAACAACCAGCAAAATCCAAACTGGTGACAGTTTTACAATGTAAATTCCAAACATTTCTCATTGATGAAATAACAGAATGAAAATTCTGTAGTGAGTTATGTTGACGCATGTGAGACCACAAAATTATCTGGAAGAGGAAGCTAGTGGTAACAGAACTTCTCAGCCATATTCTCTCAGAGGTGGGAGGAACGCACCCAGAACCGGCTTTGTACTTTTTTTCCATTGTATAGACAACAGTCATCTTTATTTTATAGATTAACGTGCACAAGTTAATATGTAACTCATAAAACAATTTCAGGAGCCTGTATATAACATTCAAAAATAAACGAATGTATAAATCAAACATCCAACGTCAGGAATCGCCAAAACGTAAGAGATATGTCTGAAGTAGTCTTAATTCCGCATTAGTGTTCCATATTCTGATAATTATATGATTGCCATCTGGCCTCACGCCACACAGAGGAAAAGTGAAGGCTGGGCAATGAGATACAGCAGCAATTGTTCTGCTTGTTTCTAAAACTGGAAAATGTTTTATTAAATTAGACAATTTGCAGGAAGGAAAAAAAGGATCTAGGACCTGTGATTAAGGTAGTCAAATTCCATTTTATCTGTCTCTGCGTCCGAGATGTTCAATATGCTGTCGGCAGCCTAATTTTTCAGAAGTGGTCACCAATTATGTCCTTTCCACTGTCTTGGCAGATACATTTAGCATTCTGTGCCGTCAGTGGACTTAACGGGACCTGAACACATGGAGTACTATATAATGCCATGAACTCTTAGTGAACAGATCTTGAACGCACCTTACGTCCAAAACTGTTGGATTTTTTTTTTACCCTAAATCAGTGAGTAAACTGATTGCTCCTTCACACAGATTTCTTCAGATTACTGTGAAGATAGATTAAGATTTATGAACCCTTAAATACCCATGTGCAGAGGACCAAAGAAAAGCTCAGAAAAATTAATACCACCACCTTCCAGCAGAGTAGGAACAGTGTAAATTAAATGCAAAGAGTCACTGAACAAAAGGTAGCAGTAAGCTATTTCATGAACACTATGTGTTAAGTGAGCACTTAACCTGTGAAATAAATACTCACGCACTTAAATACTTCATGATAAGAGGTAAGTATAAGTACATATTTGCACAGATTATTTAAATTCTACCTTCAGCCTTTTGAGTGTATGCCTTTGAACCTTAACAACTTCTTTTAACTTGGGAAACCACAACTGGGAAACTTCTCCCCCTCTTTTTTTTTTTTTTTTTAAAGAGGAAGAAGAAGAGGAAAGAATAAAATAGTGACTTCACCAAGATATTCCTTTAAAAATCCATAGAGAAACAGTTTCTCATGTTCCTGATACATGCTGGGAATAATTCTGCTTTCAGAAAAATGCATTGGTAGAGATGCTGTTTTGAATTTGTTTCTGACAACCTGGTAAAACAACAAAGAATGCAAAAGGACTTTTGAGAGGCCACGGCTGCAAGATACCTGTGCTATAAGAACAACAGTCTTTCTTTTTTGGAAAAAAAAAGGGGGGGGGGGTGTTAAAAAAAAAAAAAACCAAACTATGTAGCATCTTTCCTCTGAAGATATCCGGAGGAACAGAAGTGTGCCAAAACTGTAGCAGGAAACAGAAGAGACCATATCAAAGTAAAACAGTGAGTTTATATTGCTGTGGGGAAATGACAGGAAACATAGTAAGGCAAATATAGTTGTATCAGAAAACCTATATGAAGAGAAATGTGAAGGAGTAAAAAGGAAATACGCAAATCCTTAGGGACAAAGTTAGAAAGGCTAAGGCAAAAACACATTTTATTTGGCAAGTGGCAAAGAAAACCCTAAAGAAAAGAGAGTTAAAGCAAACAACAATTGACTGTAAGACAACGGCAGATTTAAAAAAATCTTCACAAAGGAAAAAAACATCAGTTAATTATAGCAAGCCATCTAACAAAGTGGGAAAAAAAAACAGATGTTAAGAAGAGTAAGGATTTCTTAAGAACAATTAGATGTATTCTTACATTACGCAACTGAAGAATTAATTGCATTCAAGTCAGAAGGGGCTTTGCTTTAGAGTGGCTGAGGAACTCAGCAAAGCAAACTACAGGGAGAGGCAGCAAGGTCCCAGAGGATGGTACAACAGCAAACACAGCAGCAACTCAGAAGTGAGAAGAGGAGGAGAAAGCAGGAACTAAGAAAGGTACAGACGAGACGTAGCAGCTCTGATACTCAAAGCCCTGGAACACAGCATAGAAGGTTAAAAGCTACTTTGAATTGGTTAAGAACAGCATCTAGTTTCCTTTTTGAGATCAGCACAGTAGCCGATCTCCTCAACAAAGTCTTCAATGCTGACCCACATGACATTCTCAAAAGCAAAGGTGGCAACCTGGTCTTAAAAAATAAACCACAGGAAGAATGAGAAAACAACATCCTGGTTGCAAAACTATCCTGAAAAATACCTGTTTAGCTAAGAGGACATTTCAAGCATCATATAGGAAACTACAATCAAGTTTCCTGCATGATCCAATTTTTGGTAGCAATTTATGGAGTGACCTACCAATAACTCCACCAGACTAACATATGTGTGGAGTGACATAAATCCAACAGAAAACGTCGGTGCTTTCAGAAAGCAGGATTAAAAATAATTTTGACATAAAAAAGAGATGGTCTAAACTCAGTGTAATTAAATTCAATACGGAAAAATACAGATGTAAAACACCACTTTGAAAGGGTAACGGTGAAAATACTATTAAGAAGGAAAAAAGTGATCAGTTTTACTCCATGACTACTGTAGAAAAGTTCCCCAAAAGTTCCCAGCTTAATTTCCAGTAAAGGAGACTTAGGATGGCTAATAGAAGAATAAACATTGGAGTAAAACTAGAGAAATTTATGTCCCTGTAACTTTTTTTAAGAATAGGTTAGACCAGCACTCATCAGGGATCATCTACGTATAGACGCAAGTCACCCCTCTGGCAGGGCTGCAGGCAAACGCAGCCGACTCGCTCGGTCCTGGAATAGGAGTAAGCTAACTGAATAGGGCATGAGAAACTACCAGACAGGACCCGAGAGGTTGCTGGGCACGGCCCGTAACTGTGAGAGAAGCTGACACAAGTTACGGACAGTGCCGTGAGGGGTGACTGGACTTCCAGCCTGGTTATGGGAGAGTTATGTGAGAAACAGCTGAACTCCAGAAGCAGCTGAAGGGCAGGACGGAGGATGTCCAGGGAGTGGAAGCATGCACGGCCAGCACATCAGGGTGACCGCACCGGTAGTGCCAAGTACTGCCGAGATTACTGAGGGTAGAGTACAAGCGCTATCAAATTTGGTTATGATTTAGCACGACTGGGATCAAGAGGGAAAACAAATTACAGCAGACTGGTCATTTGGGAGAAGACTGGGATGGAGGAAGGGAGGTATGAAGGTGGTAAAAAGGAAGGTGAATAAGGAGGAAAAGGGATAACAATGACAGGCGATCAGTACCTACCAGGTAGCCCTGCGCTGCTCATCACCACAGCTTACGTGAGGGCAGCAAGCAAAGCCTGTTGTTCTGAGCCCATCACAAGAATCAAACCTGCTTCTGCTGTCAGGAGAACTGGGGCTGGGAGGGAGGTTTGGTGCTCTCCCTGGCAAGCAGGAGAATGGCTACGTAGTGGGACAGAGCATCTCAGCATCGCCATGTTGGTGCTTGTTTGTCCCCATGAAGTTCCCTTTCATCCCTGCACTTCCATGACACTTTTGTAACATCAAAGGAGCAGAACGTAAGTCCTACGACTCCATTCACGCTTAACATGTAAAAATCATTTCCAGAATATCTTCAGGGACAAAGTGACCTATTTCCTATCTGCCCTGGAGAATGTCACCAAGCTATGGTGCTATGGAAAAATGTAATTTGTTTTTGCATTGGCCACTCTGTAATAACTTCAGTGATGCATTTGGATTAATGCCGACTTCCCATTTCACAAGCAACTAAATCCTTTGACAGCTGGGACAGAATTTCAGCAGCCTTTGAAGGAGATGGGAAAAATGGTAAAACCATGAAGTGCAAGACTCCAACATCTGAATGAAATTATTAAATATCCACTAAATAAATATTCACCAGACAAATGATAACAAAACAAGTAAATTTATGGTAAACACTAATAGAAAGTTTTATGGACTCTGGATTCACCACAAAAAATACTTTCAGAAAATCATGAGAAGGGTAGGTGATGAGTATCTAATTTCAGTTTAGAATGTATTTTAAGTGCACATTTGTTTAATTTACCATATGGTTGTGAAAAAAATAACCCTTTTCTCAGCTATCTAAAAATTAAAATGCACAACAATATCTGAAATGCCCTTAGTTCTATAATTATTTATTGATTTCTCTAATTTTGCTTTATGCGACTGAAATTTATCTGCAATTCTGCACTGAAACTGAAGTGAGCAGTCAGAAACCTTCTGGTCATCTTCAAAATGGTAAGGGAAAAAATGCTCAATAAAGAGCATTCCTAACAAAGAAGACTGAATGCTTTTGAAAAAAATCCTGCTATACACTTTGCATCTTAATGGAAAGTCTTTGGATCCCTGACCTGATTCCAAACATCTGCGAGTGCAACATGCCCTAATATTCTCCATGGGAGTATCCCTAGAGCTCATGCCACTGTTAAAACATCTATTGAGAAGTCCAAAAATAATAATTAAAAAAAAAAAAAGTCAGAGCAGCAGCCACTGAAAGTGATCTTTACCAGTCACTGCACAATCATTTTCTCAGAGACTTAGGGCCACTGTTATATTAACTCACTCTAGAAACAATACACAACATTTGCTAGACTACAGATGCAATGAAAAGGCCACACAGCTGGTAACTCAGAGAATATATCCTGTTTCTGTTTGGAATTAAATATTTGCCCCACAATATTTTATACTCCCCAGTTTTTCATCAAACTGTCACTGTTCTAACAGATACTGCATTTCACACTTTTCTCATCAAGAAACCGACATTTAATTAACTTTTAGTGTGATAATGCCTTCTGTGTAATCACGGGCAGCATACCAAAAAAATAAGTAATACTGTTTTGTGTCATGCAGTCTGAAAAACAGAAGTGTTTTACTATACAGACAGACAGCACTGGATTCTGCACAGCCTACGGTGTTGGTAATCTATTACTGCTGAACATCTATTGATACGGTCACTGAAACATGCCACATAATTCTGAAGTCCTGAAGCTGACATCTCTCAAAAACCTGCTATCAAAATAGTGTGGAAAATAATGTGACAGGCTATAAAGTATTTTTCATTGTAGAAGTTCCCAAGCACTTTCACTAATTAGATGTATGCAACTTAAATAAAATACAGCTACGGATGGCAGACAAGAAAAAGCAGAGTAAAGACTATACTTCAGAACTACGAAAAACAAAAGAAGCATTCAAACATACTTGAACAAGTCCCTACAACTTGGCAAAACAACTCAAGATACTAAAAAAATTTCTCTACTATGTAAAGACAGTATTCTTCAGGAATGTTCAAGGAACCACATAGACCCTAATACTGACCCAAATGTGGTTCCAGATCAGAACGACATACGAGGACATGACACGGCACACTCAAGGAACCATGACTATTACTGGGCTCAGGACTGCCAGAGAGAGAAATGTTAAAAAAAAATTGTTCACAAGTTCTTTTCACTTATCTACATACTCCTACACTGCAGGCACAGCTTCTGGCAGAGAGGAACACGGAACACAGATTAGTCTTAGTTTCCTCTCAGTGATGCCAAATGGTCACTGACTTCCAGGAAGATAAAACACATAATCACATGGCAAATACCGAGGAACATCATTGCTATCTAGGCAGATCTAAGAGCATTTCCTAGTTGCAGGGTCTGACCACACTCAGAAGAAAATTGGGTACCCATCATCTGCCCTATGAATCCCCACTCTGAAACGAAAGCTGGGCATGCAGCTGCAGAGGAGAACCATGGTACCAGACAAAGAAACTTCCCATCTTCTCGACAACTTTGGAAATCAAAGTAGCAAGGTGTATTGCAGAGCTCCCAGCCCACAGTATACGTGCAGCCAACCTGACCCATATTACACTAAAACCCTACGCAATCACAGGCATGTGAATGAAGAACACTCCCTTCTACACAACAGAGCAACTGAATGTTTGCAGATGCAACCCTTCACCAGAAAGCTCACCTACAAAGAAAAGGTTTCTAAGTCTGCTACTGCATCCAGCCAACAGACTGCATCCCCAATCCATGTAAGTGTTGAAGCTGGAGCCACAGAGATCCCGGATCCAAATTTGGCCAACTTCCCAACCTTGGGTGTCTTGCTGCAGTATTGAGGCTTTCATCTTGCTTTTTACTGCAAATAGTAAACACCCTTATGATGGTTTTCCCATTCACCCCAGCCATCATTTATCAGAGCACTACCATTTTAAACCAACTCATAGTTATCTGTCCTTACCATAACAGCTTTCTTCTTTAATGAGAACTGGCTGCTGTCTGTAACTTTAGACTACAGAATCAGAGGCTGCATAATGAGAGCTTTCACTGTTAAGTTATTGATATTAACATCTTGGTGGTTAACAAAGCAGTAAGCAACTTCAACTTACTTTCATCTTACTCTTTGCTATATGTACAGCTTTTTAAAATTTTTATGGCAACTCACCAAAATTTCTCTTTGTTCTTCCAGATTTTTCAAAAAGTTTGAAAACTCATGAAGTGACGCATCTGTAATACAAAACCAGAAAAAAAGTTTAATCACGTTGCAGGATGGCATGGCAAAATATAGCCACTTATAGCCACTTCTTACCTACCTATGTATCTTTCATCGTCTGTCTCTGCATCACCAATGAATTCAAATTTAAAGTCTCTCAGAGAATGGGCAAATTTTCTCTGGGCTGCTGAAAGGTCTGCAAGGAAAGAAAACACAGATTGAAGGTTAGGGGATCATTTTAAGAAGGCTGGAACATTCTCCTAGCCCTAAAATAATCAACTTTTACAAGAAACTCTTAACACAGGTCTGCCTAAGGACATTATAAGACATCCGATATTGTCTAACTCTTTTGATCTTAATTGGTCACACAGATTTCTTTAGGCTGTATAGTAGAAAGCAAGTGTGATCACGTGTATAGTATCAGACCTATTCTTACGCTTCACTATACCACAATTTAGGGGATGGGCCATACAAACAGATCTGTAACTACAGAAATTTAAGGTATGACATTCAGAGTAAGTTGTGCCAGTTGTCTTACTCTGCTAACCTAAATTCACTAGTATATTTGTCAGCACAAATATGCATCTTAGGATTTTCTATGTACTTTACATAGATAGGTCTGCTAGTGAAACGTTTATACATAAATCAAATTTAAAAGAATTGTTGCACTGGAGCTAGAAAGTCCATGGAGTTAAACTATGTCAAAAGTTAGTTAAATTAAATGCATAGCATTAAAATTATTTTTGTATAATTGTTTTGTAACATTCCGAAAACATTTTCTTCAACCCAGTTTTCACCTATTAGTGTTTGACAGTTTGGGGTCAGAGGGCTGCACTCTTAAATCCCTCAGGAAGTAATGAGACTCTATATGCAGCCACAATATCATCATTATAAACCCTTACTATGATTTATAAAGCTGTAAATAAGCAGTGTACACACACTTTTCTGTTGTGCTGACATGGGCAGGTTGGGAATGTCACGAGTTCTGGAAGAATGGAATGGCTCAGTGGAAAAAAAAAAAGGATGCATGTCCTGGTACACTGCTACCCAGCAGTAAAGGTTTTACTCACATTTTTGTTGTCAGCCAAGGTTAAGGACAATTTGAAATATTTAGTTAATCTATAATCTTTTTCTTATCACATGCAGTTCCGAAGGGCTAAGAACAAATCTTTTAACAGAGCAGCTAAGCATTTTGTTCTTTAATATTAACTGGAGCTAAAAGACCACAAACTTGGGCTTTTTTGTTGTTCTTGTTTTGTTATTTTATTTAAAAAAACAAAAAACAAAAACCACAACTTTATGATAGGTCCTGCATCCAACACATCATATGTTTTATCGTGTGTCATACAATGCTGCACTGAAAGTTCAGTTCAACCACTTAAAAGGATGAGTCACAAATACTCTACAAACAGCAGGACACAACCTAAAATGAAAAAAAAAAAAAATGCTCTCTGTTCCTTGCCATTCCACATTCTTTTATTTTCATTCATTTCTCATTAGTCCTTTCCTCACCTATTGCGTAACAGCACCGTTCCTTGTGATGCTATGCTGCCAGGTACTCGCCTCCCTTTTGCAACTAGTTCTAAAGCCTGTACATGTACCCTTCAACACATGAAGCAGCAGGATGCTGCACAGGGTTGAAGGGAGAAGGATAAGATAGGTTGAAGGAAAAAGCAACATGATTCCCATGCAAAAGGAAACGTATTTTAACTCAAATGTCTCGTGGGCTAAAAGGCTGTTCATAAAGTGAACAGCAAAAGAAACAATTTCTGCCAGCTGTGAAAGGCTTAAAAATGGAAAATAACAAGTTTCTTAAACATCTAATGTTATGCTTATTTGTGAGTGAGGTCACAACACAAGGCTGAAACGAGTTTATTTATGGGAGAATGGGTCCAACAACACACACTCTCCCAAACTTATTTAATTTTCTTGAATCTGATAATCCTCTAGCAAAGCCCTGTCATATGAGAGCTAGCCCCAAGCTAGAAGAAGGAATTGTTTATTATGTTTTCCCTCGCTTGTAGGGGTGAAGTATTCAAATAATGTTGAGCAACATACATGTTAAGAGAAGGCATGCAGCACTGCATGCAAGCATCACCCCCCTTTCCCCTTCACAGACTGAAAGGGTACTAAAACACCAAAGTGGGCTATGGGCTTTGATGAGCCTTTCTAGAGTGGTGCGAAACTGCCTCCTGCATGGCTGCATATCCCACCTCTCCACCAAAAGCCACCTCTTTGGTGACAGTGACAGCGACAGCAGACAGAACCTGTGCCCACGCCCCGACTCCTTCCGCGCAAAGTCCAGCATCTTTGGTTAAGTTGAGAAGGGGCTGAATTGAAACACTGAGCTTCTCACAGGATCAGAAAGCCACATCCGTGCATTTCTCTTTACTGAACCTGCTAAGAGATTGGAAATTATTGACCAAAGGGCTGAGTAGGTGGTTGGAAGCAGCAAACTTTTAAACGTACCAAAGCTAGATTTGTAGAGTTGCTGTACTAAAGTCATGAAGACACATTAAATTTTTGCAATGTCTTTCCACAAATCATTTCTGAAATGTTTAAGAACTGTTCCAGAAAAATTTGGAAAGCATCAAGGGGTGGGGGGAGGTTGGAGGTTTGGGATACAGAAGAATGACGTGATGTGTCAAGAAAAGCTGCAGATACCTGGCTATTGGAAAAGACAATGAAATAGGAAGAGACTTTCTGATGGATTTTAAGAACTTGGCACTTTCAACAAAGGTGAGAAGTCACTGGAGAAGAAAAAAAAAAAAAAAAAAAAACACACAATCGCATGGCACAAGATGTAACTGGGAAGAAACAAGCTTCCTGACTGGGGGAAGAACACTCCAGTCACTTGGTTCAACAGACTGCTGCAATGATCAGAGTCCTAACCATTGCCAAAATAAAGAGATTTTTAATGCTGCTTAGTCAGCAGATGTTAACTACACAATTCATCCTCCAATGTTTATATATCATCCATCAGTCTTGTTTGGCTAAATTTACATTTACGGTCACATTCTGTTATCATTCCCTACGCCAAAATAGCACTGGTCTAACATAAAACTAGCACTTTGCTGGGGAGAACCACTGGTGCCCAGCTATTCACAGAAATGGAAGAGCCTCTGGTCTGCCTCTTGCTAAACTAAAAGAAACAAAACTGAGTATCAAGTAAGGATGGAGGAAAACTTTCTCAAAATGTCAGAGCAAGAATACTGAACTTGTTCTGCTACAGCACAGGAAAAATTACGAGGATGGTGGCTAGACTCAAAAAGATAACATAGCCCTGTGCTGGATTTCTTGCCATCTGACAAACCATGGCCAGAAGGAGACACCTGAGACCATCTGCAGCCAAACCTTCCAGTGTGGGGCAAACAGCATAAAACTGCTCCAGCCTTTACCCTGATAAATTCCACGTATCCTACAGTACAGACAGAGATGTTCACATAATTACAAGCATTTATAAAACTCTATAAAAACAAACTAGATGCTGATATCATCATACGCACTATACTCTCTTACTATTGTGTTACAATTTAAATGCTGAGCATTGTTGCTTAAGTTAGAAATTTCATAAATGTAACTTGGCTCTCTTCCATCCTGTGTCAGAAGACCTTTACTACAGCAAAATTATTCGGCTGGCGCTGACAGATACATCCCAGTATTGTTCCACATCCGCATTAGAGCTTGCAAGACCAGTATGTGCTATATAACAGACCATAAACATATATGGATTCCAGCTACATACATTGTAATAAGACAGTATATGAGTACAGTATGGATCAAACAGCACGGCCAGTTACACTGATTATCCAAATAATGCTGTAGCCTACTGAAAAAAACACAGTGAGAATTTAGGGGGCCAGAAAGTAATTATTTTATTCCCTTTAATCTCCACATTTTACACAGTAACACCAAACAGAAAGGTACAGGAAGCAGTAACAGGGTTGTTGCTTGCTGAAAGCTGCTGCTATCATTTAAAGAGAAGAACAGGGCATTCAAGATCAAAGAGCATTTAAGTATCAACCAAACACTAACACTCCTTCCTGAATAAAATATAATCCTGGTGAACCCATAAGGCAGAGTCATTTCAAAGACTCATTTTCTAAAACACTAAAAGAAACCAAGCATCTCCTAAATGTTTTGACCAAAAGACTAAAGACAGACACATATCCAAAGAGAGAAGGGAGGGACATAAGAACACCAGGGCTTTTGATTTTCTCTCTTTGTTAATGTTCATATCAGTACAATGTATTTTTTTTCATGCTTGAACTGAACTAGTCAAAAACACACCAGAACAAATGGGAGCAGCCGCCAGCTCCCCCACTTGGCTCCGAAACGCCTCGGTAACAAGCGCTCCCATCAGCTCATCCTGCACCAGACACGCTGCCGGTGCCCCACACAAATACCTCTATATTTTTGCATTTGGATTTGGAGGAAAATATTTCTGTTCCTTATCCGAGTTGAGCCAAGCCAACACGACGCCATTAGTTGCTAGGCAGTGGCCAGCCCTCACTTACAGCACCAGACTCCAATTGCTCCCTTCACTCTAAGATCAGTACTAACTTCAGTGTTAGCCACCTAAACTAGAACTCTTGCACGAAGGAAGACAATATTGCTTCCTAAGGCTATCCTAGATCTCTTCTGCATGGCAGAATTATCTGCTTGCAACAGCCCTTTGTATTAGTGTTAGTATTTTTCTACAGCAAAATACAGGTTACTACATCAAGCTTCACTTTTACTGTATCGTGATGATTCTTTAAGAAGAACGAGAATGACATTGCCATTCCTCATCTACAAATCTCCTAACTACAAATCTCATTGACACTAACAGATACGCTCCAGGAATGACAGAGTTCTAGAGGCTTTATTTAACAGGGGTTAAAACTGCTCTGGTCGTCTTCAACAACATTCGCCTCAAAAAGCCTAACAAAACTTCAAAAAGGTTAACAAATACTTAGATTTAACTACGAACTTGTCTTCAAGCTATGTTACTACATTAAGGACTAAACTAGACTTCTCGATCTATTTTCCTTGCAGTAGGCCAAGATCAGGCAAGCTACGTACCGTCATGAAACAGGAAAGGACAAGCTGAGTGAGAGTCGGCCTCTCCCCTCTTCTTCCCAGGCATCAGTGTCAATTACAAGGGCTAACGAAGAAGCTTCAGAGGAACAGAGTACTTAAAATAATTTGTCCAACAGCTGCAATACGGACTTGTATGATGTTTTGTACAAAACATGCACCATCTCAACGCTTACAAAAGCAACTCCATGTTTCTCTTCCGTGTCCCCTTTAGCAAGGTGAACAATGAATCTAATATAATCCACGATACTGAGAACATGAACAGGATTTAGCGACTACCTTAGTAATGTGGATAAACAGGATTTACTTATCAACTTAGCAGATGCAAGCCATGTGGCAGATTCTTAAGAGCAGTAACATGTTACAACTCCCTGAAACCAAATAAACTTTTTACTACTTATTGTTATCTAATAAATATCTTGAAAGACTCATCAAAACAGAAAAAAAAATTACAATAAAGCTAAAATATGAAGTTATTCATTCCCCTCAAAACCAGAATGGAAATCAAGTTCAAAGACTAAAAGGTTTCTGGAGTCCAGTTTTGACAATGTCACATAACTCACGAGTTTCTGAAAGCTTAGTAAATTCAGGCATGAGGATTAAAAAATCAACTCATCACTGACTTATCAAGTAGCTCTTAACTTTTTATCCCCCCACCCCACATAATACAGTGTAAGTTTATTTGGACTATCCCACACCTTTAAAACAAATAAGAAAACCAGCAATGCCTCTCAGTTTAATTCAAGTAGCAATTCAACACAGCATGCTGCTCCTGCTGGCCCAAAGGCGCCTTTCCAGCCGCAGCTCCCAAGCATCCAGCAGTTGACAGCTTCACACCCTCCGCATTCATACGCTCAGGTCTGAGACAAATCTACGTGAATTGGACCAAAGTTACGATGTGTTTTATTTTGTACTAAAAACTCTCAGAAATTTGGTGTCAGAATGAAGTTACTCTAGAGTAAGTTTACAAATGAGAGTTTAAATTTTCCAAATATAACAAAAAAAGAGGAAGAGTTAGCAAACAGCAGTAGTAATATTTTAGGAAAAGTCTTTCAAATTTTAACATGGAAGGGTTTTTGTTACCAAATTAAAGAAAAAAAGCTTTGAATTTCAGCATCAAACAGAAAAAAAAGAAATTGCAGGAATAAAATGAAAAACAAACAACCCTAAAGCAATTTATATGTAAATACAAGAAATTAATAACAATTTTAGGAATCTTAATCTCCAATGGAATTTTTCTTCGTAACTCAGCACAGATAGGAATTGATGTCATTCTTCTGTTACATTAAAAGTCCAAATTTTGTCACGACTCTCCCAACTAATGACAACGGGAAGCGAACACCAGAAGCCAAAAAAGAAAAGCATGTTTTTATTGTCCAATCTAAGAAAAACAGAGAAAACTGAATATTGGGGCAATGACTATCATTCTTGAGAACAGTGCCTCTGTTAGGAACTGAAGTCTTAAATGTTTCTTCCACAGTGTTTGGTATTCCCTATTCCCAGTTTTAGTGCATGCTGGGGTAATTAATTGTGGCATAATTACGTGACAAGTAAAAACAGGCTATTTAGCCTGAACAAGCCACATGTAAATGGCATGACAGAGATAATTTAACCTTCTCCCCACTTCTTAAGAGAGAGAACCACCTAGTTTTTGCAAGATTTCTATTTCATAGGTTTTCTGTCATCTTTTATGATTTTCCTTCTTTCAAATGCATAATCCCATAGTCTAAATGCCAATATTCTCCACATCCATCAAAACAGGCAAGTTAAGAAAGCTTTCAGATTTTAGCAGAGTAGGTTCTTATTTTCATAGATACACAAAACATTTTAGATGCCATAACCTCCAACCATTGTTTTCTCCTATAGGAAGTATGCAGCATAATAACAGAAAACAGATATCATCTTATCTACCTTCTCTAGCTCTCCAAATTTTACCAGTGAAAACAGACTTAACTGATTTCTCCTCTTTCTACCCTTGCAAGTACAAGGGTACAAACTCCACATTCCCCCCCATCAAGTAAAAACTAATTAACGTGCTAATTACCATATATGAAATATCACAAAGTAGCATCTTACACAAGTATGGGCAAACTGCCAAATCATGCTGATACTGAACCTTGGCTGCACCACACCTTCTTGGGCTCTTGTTATTTGCCTTTTTAGCCGGATCTTTGAAATCAGCAAGTCAGCCCTACTCCACCCTGCCAAGGGCATTTTCCTCTTTGCATCACAGGCATTAGGCAAAACAGCACATTTAGTATCTCAGCAGAGATTAAGGCTCTCCTAGAGCATCCCCAACAGCTCTTACAAAAAAGTGCACCCCTCTGCCAGCTCAGATGGTGACTAAATCTTTCAGTTCTGCTCTTCAGGAACACAGCGTAAGTTACGATTCATGAAATCAAAAGACAAGCTGCATCCCTGGTCCTACCACCCTGCCAATAAACTTACTGCTTCAGGGGTGGAGAAACATTCCTGCAACCACCCTGACATAAGACCTGTATCCTCAAGACTGCTGAAGGCTCAGGCAACTGTGATGGAAGTTACTGTGGAGTACCACAAAGATAATTTGTCTTCAAAGGAACCATAACCATCTTCCTGATCCTTACAACTTCCACGTCTCTGACAACAAAACAGACCAAAAGAAGCAGTAAATTAGAAAGCAAGGACTAAGAAAAACAAATTTGCAATGCAGAAAACTGAGAGCATTCCACCAAATTCACACGGTTCCCAAAGACAAAAACTAGCAATTCAGCATTTGCTGCCAAGGTTTCCCTATATCATACTGCACCAAATGGCAGCGAGATGGACACCAATGTTATGTATTATAATCTGTTCCCAAAAGAAAATTCTGCATCAATCCAGAAGCGACAGTTCGAATACACAATACCAAAACAGTCGTACCATCAAAGCTTTCACAGGTAAAGCTTTCTACAATGCCTTCAGCTCTAGAAGTAGCACAGACCTGGGGACTGTCTTCCAAAAGTGACTGAGTTAGAAAACATGAGATGAAAACATTCTTTTCAGAGATCAGGATTTTACTATTATTAATGTAAAGATGTATATATTCAGAAGGTGAGATTACACTTCTAGTAGTGAATTTTCTAGCAGAAATTTAAAACTGACTTAAGTCTTTTATAAGACAACTCTGATGACTAAAAGGAACGTAAATTTCCAGATGTTGTACTCTTCAATTCAAATTCTTATCAAACACCACAGATTTGAAGGCCCTCCTGCATTTATTCATGGCTTCTTTACTCATATTTGTTCTGTGGGATGACTATGTTCCTGTTTCACAAACAATTTATATCCTAAAAGAAGCTACTGATGTCTCAAGAACAATTTGCAAACATGCAAGGATGATCAGGAGCAAGTAAATCAGAAGACCATACTGCTTAAGGATGAAAAATTGTGCTAGATAACCGAAAACATTCTCTTCAACTGGGAAACTGTAAAGGAAATAAAGTAGTTACAGGAAAAAATGTGTTTATTGTACAGATACTTATCCAACATCAGCATTCTGAATGTTTTAATTCTGGAGTATTGCTTTCTTTCCCAGCCAATAACTATAATGTTTACATAAAACAGAATATATTGTGTTGAAATATTATTTTGATTGCAAAAGAAAAGACCAATTCACTGTGCGCAGAAGCTCAATTTTGCCATTGTATTCTCCAACTTATAAGAGTTTTGTGGTTAGGGGGCAACCCCACATAATCACATCTATACTCTGAATATGGACAATGAAGCATTAACCCCTCACAGCTGATCCTAAATTATATATTGTCTGAATTCAGAGCACTTTACTTTTCAAAATCTAAATAACTAGTAGGACACGTCTACCTAATTTCTTCTAAATTCACTCATGGCAGTCAGGTAAAGCTGTTACATCAACGCAGCAGGAGGACCTGACCCATCACCAGGGCACAGAGATCTCCCCCTTCCAAGAAACAGGACTCACTTCATTATTTTATGTCAATTGTCTTAGAAAGCACATGTGCAACCAAAACTCGATGTGGTCGAGAAAGTTGGAGGGGGAAGCACAGCTCAACCTGGGATGGGAAGGTCACAGCAAACATGCCAGTTTGCAGGCTTTTCACGTGCTGCAATCTGCTGCCACTGAGCATGATCATCTCAGAGAGTTCACATCCAATAAATAGTAGTAAGATCTTTTTTTCCTCCACAGCAGCAACGGGGCGGGGGGGAACACACCAGAAAACAAACCAACCTTTCCCCACAGTTTGTAGCTAAATGAATCCTGAAGAGGATTTTACGCAATAAAGGCCTTGTTCCAGACAGAGCGCCCTGCCTGCTTAGTTCCAGGCATCTGCAAACAATGCAAGTGTTAGTGCTTTTGACGAGAAGTCAGAAGACAACTCCATAATGGGAAGTGGGCAGCCAAAACACAAGGAGAGCTGGTAGCCACCTCCTTAATGAATGACTGGAGGAAGTATTTTTATCATCTTTAAAAGCACATGCTGTTCCACTGACGGTTTGAAATATTTCATGAAGCTGTGTATCAAGTCCGCAGAAATCTCAACATTAAACATGAAAACCTTTGCAAAAAAAAGCATTATTCACAATGTTTTCTCTCTTCAAAATGGCAGCTATCTCAAAACATTGTCACTTCTATGGAATTACTGCCTGTCAGAACATTTGCATATGTAGACAAAAACCCACAATGAGATCAAACGTGCAAGATACTGTCATTTCTCCACAACAAAACATGTCCAAACACGCACTCAGCACACCTGCACACCTATAATTAGAGTGTTATATGAAATGGCTACCGAATACTTTGTCATCAGTAAGACCATAAAAGGTTCAGAAAATAAAGTTACATTTTCACCAGTTCCTCTGCTCATGAGTCATGAAAATTAAGCAAAATTCTTCCAGTAAGTTGAGAAAGACCTTAGATAGTACAGCTTTATTTTCCCAAGTGCAACAAGGATTCAAGTGGGAGAGGAGGGAGGAAAACACAAGGAGGAATCGGACAAGTGAGCAGCCGAGATCTATAATTCCACAAGTAATGGCCAAGTGCCCAACCTTCAGGCTATTTATTTACTTGTTTATTTATTAAAACGTGAGAGTATGAGTGCATTTTGGAAAACACTTGACAATTTAGTGCATTTCTGCACAAAAAAACCCTTAAAATCCAAATTCAAAATGCAGAGGATAGGCATTCTGGCAAGATTTGCATTAAACTCCTTTTATTGAGGTATAGACCTTTTTGTCCACCGTAGGCAAGCCAGGGTGAATCTTCAGCATCAAGGAGGATGGGATAACCAAAACAGGCCCCCGAAGAGGGAAGAGTTTAAGAATGATTTTGCTGTAGCTAGACATAGAAGTCAAATGAATCCAAGTTTTGACAGAGAAAACAGCTGGCAGCAACTGTGGTGCACAGGACAGCCTGTACTTACATCATATACAGTTTCCAGAAAAAGCACTGGACAGCATAGCAGTGGGTAGCTAAACTAGATGCCCAAATTAAAAAGAAGTTTATACTACACACTTTTCTAAAACTGTCAAATGGGGATTTTGTGTGTAAAGCAACACAACAGTTGTGTGTCAAAATGAAATTCTTCTGACAGGTCTCACATGAGCTGTATCTGACTAAACCATATTAAAACTGAAGCTTCTCATTAGGTCAGACGAAAACCATATATATACACCACAGAATATTTCAACATCCGTATACTGAATACAGAATTCCTTTAAATAAATAGAAACAGCAGAAAGCACTGAAATACATGAAATGTGAAAGTAAGAGATGAGCCTCCCATTCCGCTTTCCACTGCTCTCGCTGTTGCTCTTTTAAAGTTGTTGTTAGAGGAAGCCCTGATGATCCGGCATCATTTCACCTGCCAGCTTCTCTGATTTTGAATAAAGTTATTGCTCCTGCCATCAATAACCACTAACAGAGCTTGCCAGGAAATATTTATTTATATATTCAACTATGTAGTACGTTATATGCCAAAACAGAAACTTTACTCATCTCTGGTCTGGGTAGTTGTGCAATATTTGAACTCTATGTGCAAAGAAATACGGTAATCCTTCCGTCAGTTTCAGATTAGAAATTTTACAAGAGGTCAATGAATCACTGGTAGGATATTACTATATATGCAAGAGACACGCAGTCAAACTTACTAACTCTGATTAGGAAAGCACCTTTGACCCTGAAGTTACTGGCACACAAGCATGTGAAAGCCTCACTGCTGTGGGATTTCAGTACATTTCTCCAAACCTAGCAAAAAAACCCTAACCTAGCAAAAAAACCAAAACAAAACAACCGAGCAAAAGCAATTTAGGATAGTCAAGAGCAACCACCTCATATCCCCATGAGAAGCACAAGGCATGAAGGAAACATCTTACAATCCTACACAGCTATACCAACATAACTTATATTTGTTTGGTCTTCTAATGCAACTTTCATATTCTGTTTTCAAACAAAAGGAAGACTTACAATACATAACACAGTAAGAATCTTTTTTAGATTACTTACATCCTTTATGCTTTGACACAAGAATTAGCTTAAATTTACTATCTCAGTTTTAGAGAAAAGTCATAGAATCATAGAATGGTTTGGGTTGGAAGGGACCTTAAAGATCATCTAGTTCCAACCCCACTGCCATGGGCAGGGACACCTTCCACTAGACCAGGCTGCTCAAAGCCCCGTCCAGCCTGGCCTTGAACACTTCCAGGGATGGGGCATCCACAACTTCTCTGGGCAACCTGCTCCAGTGCCTCACCACCCGCACAGTGAAGAAAGCTGCTTTTGTTTCTAAATGAGCGTAACGTGTATAATTTTAGAGTGAAAGTACTAGCCTACGTAACTTTTTTGATTTTACCATAACAACTATTTCAGCTGTATTACTATGCACTCTGCATTTCTGACATAAGGTGTTCTCACGAGAGAGAAGATAATGCAGTTTCTTGCATAACTCAACTCGAGCAATACCGCAGAAGTATTCACAACCTCCTTTAGAAAACACTACGTATTTCCTGTGCTGGAAGTGACTATTGTCACCATTTTGATTATATGAGGAACACTTTATGTAATAGGAGTACAGAAGACTTATGTAGGAGTGCAGAAGTCCAGTACTTGGTTCAGTAGTGTTTGAGTTTCACTGATGGAAGCTGAGGAAAAAAAAGAGCGAGCCAGCATTTCCAAGGAGAAAGTTGTTTTATAAAATATTTGGATTTGTTAAGTCTCTATTACCATTTCTGGGATTGAGGCATCACTGAGCTTCAGATAATTTGTTTATAAAACAGGAAGTATTGATTTTTGCTTTGCCTCTCTTCCCTGGACCCACCACCAACAGTTTATATTCAAGTAGTGTCCCTGCTTATCATCAGCCAAAGGATCCACAACTCTGCCTTGCTAGCCCAGACATTTTCAGCATACTCAGAGCTTTAACCGCATGTGTCAGAGTAAGTGAGAAGTGGACAAAAGGGGAGCAGAAGACTAAACCTGACCCACCACTGACCACAAATGTTGTCAAATTAAAAACCTAAACCTGGGTTCCCTTCTCTAAAACAAGACAAAAATGAAAAAATCCATTCTACCAGCCTAACAGCTCAAATGAGGAGCTGTTTGGACAGTGACAATCTGTTGTATGTACAATACTCACAGACAAGCCCCAAATTTCAAGGATGTTGCCTGAAATTACTACAATACAAATAAGGGATGATAAATTACACAACAATCTGAAGGAAATGCTTCAGCCTGCACCAGTGAACATATTGTATCTGTACAACACAGGGAGTTAAGCACAGCATGTACATACACAGAATTGTTCTACAGAGGGAAAAAAAAAAACAACAAAACCAAAAACAAATCACTTAAAATCAGTTTAAAAGAAAAAAGAATCATGCAAAAAAGAAAAAGATCATGCAAGAGCACTACCAACAAATCTACCAGGAGAAATCCTAATTAGAAAGCAAATCAAAACCACAAGACACTGAAGGGTTACTCTCAATAACCAGAAGACAGACCTCAGGTTTGACAACCACGAAAAACTGAAAAAAAAATGGGGGGGAGGTGAAAAAACCAAAACAGCACTGAGAATAAGCAGGAGACTAGTCATCAACACTTCCTAACATCGCAACTTCAGCAGTGCAGAACAAGCCCCTTTACAGGGTAGGTGCGGCTTGCCAGGGAGGCAGGCTCCGAGAAGAAACGTCACCTCCAGCTCCACTTGGTACCCAGCACAAAGTCTAGCATCTCATGCCCCACTGAAGGGAAAGGGCACTCGCCACCCTCCCATGAGACCTCACCATGCGCATGTTGTACTGTAACAGTTTCTTTAAACTGGTATAGGGAGAGAACCACCACAGCACGTCACCCACCTGGATACCCCGTTCCTGTGCTGCTATGCCACGCAGAGCAGTGACCAAACTGATGCCACAGCTGCTGGGCCAGTAAAGAGCAGCAGGAAACAGCTGCTGCCATTTATTAGAGGGAGCACAAACTGCCAGGCCCTATCACACTGAAGAATTATAGCTTAAAATTATCTACTCCTTTTCTTCAAATACCCAGTCCCACAGAGTCTGGATTTGTTCTGGGGAGGTATGAAGTAAGAAATAACACTTTATTTACCAAAACTCATCACTTGAAACCTTATGCTGAAATTATATATGAAGAGATTATTGCTACTCTATGCCACACGGTATATGCTTTAGTACTTCAAACACAACACTTATTCGTTATCAAGGAAACAATCAAATACTTTGCAGCATTATATTACTAAAGCATTTAGTGCAGCAACTTTTTGTGAGGTTTGGGGATGAAAACCAGGAGACTTTACAATTCCTTCTCTCTGACATCTTAGGAAAATTCACAAAATCTATTATCCAACTGGACTCAGACAGCACCGAGGATAAAAGGGTGGTCTGTCTGACTGCAGGCTGACCGCTGAATATTCAGCAGCAGCATATGTTAATTATTCAACTTGAGACTGTAGGATAAACACTGCATGTCCATCGTTCTGCACTCCAGCTGTACTGGCTTTATAGCTCAAGCTTTAGCACTCACTGCTACAAACTGTCCTGGGCTGCTCACAAAAACTTTAAATGTGCATAGCCTTTTAAATCAGATTATTTTGTTCAATACATCAAGCTTGGAAGCAAGCAGAAACAACCAAGATGATTGAAGAAAGGAAAGTAATTAACTAACAATCACTGAACAAAACAAAACTTGAAAAAAGGCACCAAACGTGAAATATTATGAAAACCGTGAGGTGTAATTGCCTGACTAGGTCTAGATTTTGCCCAGGCTGATAGGGAAGACTAAGTAGTTGTCCTCTGTTTGTCCCCACCCCTCTGCCCCCAACAAGCACTACCAGAGAAATAGAGATGTTACCAGTAAAATCATCATTCAACTTGCCCAACTGCCATGTGGTTCACCTCAGTTTACAAAACCAACAAGAAAGCAATTTGTTTGGCAGAGATCTCGGTGAAAGGGGCTCTTTTGTAAACTGTCTTAAGAACGATAACCAGATTTAAACAATTAGTTTTCTGTGGTTCCAACTAAAAAAAATGATGCTTAAATGCTCTGTAATCTCTGGTTTGAGGCAAATCAACAGACTTCCAGTCTCAAGGCGACCAGCCTGTGTCTTTTGAAACAGAAATTGCAGGTGATAAGACTGCTACATGGAAACTACTGACCTTTGCACTGAAAAAAATCACAGTCTGCTAAGAAAAATAATGCACTTAAGTCTTTTTTTTTTTTTTTAACCTTCTTTCAGTATGTCACAGGCCTGTAAAAAATAAAACACTTTGGTTTTGAAAGCAAAGTCACTTTGAGTCACAGATTCTCAAGTCTCTAGAGGAAAAAGGATTAGCAGGGTAAACTGACCATATACCAGGGAACCTACAATCCAGAATCTCGGTATAACAGCAGTAGGATCATGGGGCTCTTTGTGCAAAACACAGGCGCAGCGGAAAACCCCTAACTTAGCAAAGCTACATTTAAGACAAACTTCAGAGACTTGAATCACAACACCCATGCTGGGACACTCTGGTTACTGCATGCTTCTGTAAGAATTTGCAGCCTCTCTATTTTAGGGAGATTGATTTTATTTCTCTATTTTAGTACTTTCTTTCAAGGAGAAGAAAAATTAGATGGGAGAACATAATTTAAAATAAACTAGGAATTAGCCTGGATGGTAGAAAAAAACCTTTCTCTTTTTTTTAAAGCTTTCTAATTAGCACAAGTGACAAGAATGGTCATAGAGGGCAGAGCAGGATATATATTCCTGAAAGCAGGTAGAAGTACATAAGGAAGACTGATTCATGTCACCTCAGAGTTACTTATAAACATTAAAAAGAACCCTGAGCCTGGTGATGGGGGGATTTTTTTTTATTTTTTTTTAGTCCTTTCCCTTCTCTTTGACTTCTTCTTTTAAGTGAAAATAAAAAACCTGTGTCTTTCCTAGGGCAACACCCCTTGATTTCTCATAAGTTTTATATTGATTCCAGCTGCAAACCCAAAACCATTTAACAAATCCTTATCAAAGCTCCTTATCAAAACACACAAAATTAACTATGAGATAAGAGTCATTTGAGCAATGAAGAAACAACCCTAAAATTAACCCCACATTTCAACAGATATGGGAGTGGCAGAGTTATTGGACAATGTAAGATTTCCCTAAGTTAGGCCTTTCAATCTGGCCTCCTTCAGTAGCCTGTTCCTTCCCACACTCAAGGGGGGGGGGAAAAAAAAAAAAAAAAAGAAAACCTACAACTCAGGCTAACATGAAAGAGGCACAGATTTTCCAATATATTCAAAGTCATAAGCTGAAAGCAAGAGAGCGAAAGACGTCTGTCTGCCAGCACAGTGATTACTCAGCTAACTCAAGTCACAGGACAGCACGGGTTTTAGCTACAATGTAGTATTTCCCCCCTTCTTTAAGCACCTAACATAGTATTAAAAAAGTAATGCAATATCAAAAGTTACTTCTTTCGATGGAAAACACACTTCTTGTCCTAGAAATTGAAATAATGGTATTCTCCTCTCCTCCCCTCAGAAAGATAAAAACCCAAAAGAAAGCATTACTAGAACTACTTGTTCAAGTTCTGTAGCTAGAGATACAGCAATCGTCAACAGCAGGCATAAAAGTGTTCCCTCAGGTTTTGGGTCTCCTGTCTCACCACAACCATTGCCCTATCTTGCTCAGCAAACAACAGCTATCAAGGTGACCACCTGGGATGCAGAATACAAACTAGGGATTTAATCCCCACCCCACCTTTTCCAAGTGTCACTGTAATCTAAACACCTTTGTTTTAAATACTACTCAAGAGAGGCATGCATTTATGTACAGCTACATAGACAGTTATTCTGGTTGGACATCCTGCTATGCTTTCTACATTAAAAAACAAAACCAAAATGAACCAACAAAAAAAAGAAAATATCTAGCAGGGCACTCTACAAACATTTCACAGCTAGCTCCTTAAGCAAGATAACCATCTATTAGCATACTTGTAAAGTCTGTTCTTTCCCCTGAAGAACCACCATGAATTAATGCAGTTGTCCTTGATCCAGCCACAACTCACAGCAGCCTCCACTCTTCAACTGACAAAGCCTGTTCCCAAAATTCTCCTAGTACTTCTCACAGGCAGTTTCAGACGGCTATCAGGAAGAATCTATGAAGAACATATTTTAGCTTGGGAACAGTTTACTTTGTGTGTCTGGAGCACCACCTTTATGAGGAAACTTCCAAGCATTTGGAACTACAGCTATACATTGTTGTTACAGAGCAATAACATGGATGCTCTGCCACATCAATTTCAGTCCCTGCAACAACAGCATGCTCAAGAGCTACTCAACACGCATGTATTTAGAAACCAAACATAAATTAGCAGAATATTGTGAAGCAGGTATCCCACAGCAAACTTTTGAAAAGCTGACAGTAGTTTTCTGATGAAAGAGAAGAGTCTATCATGAGACAAATCAAGTACACTTTGATTTGCTCAAACCTTATTTTGGATAATTCACAGCTCGTTTGCTACGAAAGGCGATACAGCCCAAAAGAAAGGAGTCAGGGAATCCAGGTTTGTATCTCACTTGTGCTGCACTGCTGCTTTTGTAGTTGTGGAGAGGACTATGCTATCATAAAATGTCCATAAAAAAAACATAAACATCAATAAAAAGTCTGCACAACAAAGAAGCTAGCCACATTCAATCTACCACATATGGAAATAACCGGATGAAAAATACTGGAAACTCTTAAGTGTTCAGTGAATGCATTTGCCAGTGACAACTGGAAAAGATATTTGTTGATTTCTTGTCGAAGCAGGAGCTTCTGACCTAGGCCTGAAGATGTAAATCAGAACAGTTTCTAAACAAATTGGGGTCTGTGAACTGCTGGCAGATTGCAAAGATAGAACTGGTCCACAGTTGGGCCTCAGAACCCACAGTGAACAACCGAATGCACTGTACTGGTACTAGCAACTATCCTACTAGGTCACAACATCACTGCAACATTTTTATGTCAGGATGAATGAATGAGATGCATTCCAAAGGTCAAGCATGCTTAGCTCACTGATGAAAATAAAATTTGAAATAAAAATTGAAGACAAGGTGGCAGTTCATAGCTTCTTGCTTTTTATTCTGCTCCTCACAAACAAAAGCTCTTTATGAATGTTGGGAGAAAGCGTCAACATATGTGAAAGATCCCTTGGCCAACTAACAACATTTGCTTTAAAATTCCTTATTAATCTCATTTTCTAGTCCCAGTTAGCACCAAAAAAATAATTCCTACACTAAAAGTTCTTCAATGCATTTCTTCCTGCATTTACTAATGTTTCTTCTCATGTCCAGGTTTTTATACTAAAATTATTGCTGAAGCAGGGGAAAGAACCCCCCATTTTAACACATCAGCTGTGATATTCCAAAATAAATTGCATTCTTAAGCAGCATTATGCTCTACATTCTACTGTCAAACTCAGACTACCATTTTCTACTGTGCCCATTTAACTGGCACTTTTCCGTGGCCTTACAAGAACAAGATACAATACAGGTACACCATCTACAAACACAACTCATGAAAGCACTCATTCAAGGTCTAGGCTGCTCCAACCTGTTCCCATTGCTGTTTCTGAGTATGTCCAGTGCGAAACAGTATCAAGAAGTCACAGACCACGGCGCCTTGCCTGCTTCACAGATTGTCTATGTACAACACCTCTGCTCTTCCCAGACACTTTGCTGGGGAAAGTTTGCAGGTAGGCAAAAGAGAGCCTCTTAGAGCTGGGCGGGAGAGCAGTCAACACAAGGTAGGGAAGGGAGACAAGAGGCAGATGAAGCAACTCAGTGGGGCTCAGCAGCACAGGCCAGCCACTAATATAGCCACAGCAGGTCTGTACTTGCTTTTACTAGCATCACAAGATTTAGGGTTACCTGCATTTTTAAAAAATTACTATATCGTGGGCAGCATTGTTTCTCACTGTCCTCCACAGATGAAGCCATGCTGGCACAAAAATCTCAGGCAGCGATCAGTCAGAAGCTATGTAACAAAGACGTTAAGCCTTTAATGATGATTAGCCTTCAGGAAACTAAGGCTGCTTTACTTTTGAATTAGGGTGCTTTCAGTCAGAATTTCACCTTGCTGATAAAGCTTGAGAGCCTGTATGCCTACCCGATGCTTGTGATTCTCCAACTGCAGTCCACTGGACCTCTAGTAGCCTGCAAAGGCCTGTTAGATGTGGTTCATTGCGACTCCCATAAAATTATAAGTTCCCCTACCTTTCTATCCAAAGACGAAGGTCCATAAGAAATTGAGGGTTGACCACCAGCCAAAACAAATGGAGGGGCAGGGGGGTGTAGTAGTTGCATATGGACAAACTCCATGGGAAAAAAAAAAGCAGTATGCACAGAGCTGTAACTGCCACTTCATTTCATCTTATGACAGAGGGGTTTTGCAATGCCATTTCAAGAGGAGGGAGTGTCCTACTGAGAGAAATGCAACAACTCCGGTTCTGCACAGACTCACTGACTCCTTATTTACCTTTGGTCTATTTGTGTTGACTGAGAGCAAGATGAGAAAATACACGACTGCTGGAGAACAGGTATCAAAGATCTTTGGCTGGTCATAATAAAACTCTCCCATACCAGCACTACGATTCCAGCTCTCCAGAAGCATGAGATCTACATGAGAAAACTGACTGTAAATTGTTGTGTTGGTTGTTTTAGGTTTTTTTCCAAATTCATTCACCAAAGTCAGGATATTTGCAGCTACACCAAAATAATTAGTAAGATGCATAGCTAAGACACAGATATTTTGTTTGAATGTTCCAGCTTGCACGTCTACAAGCATTTTTTAGTTTATCGACAAAGGTAGAGTCAGGACCAGAGCCTGTCACTGAATAGAAGAATAGTCCTGTCTGTTTTGACTACCTGAAGAAATTTCAAAATTAATACAAGGGGAATAGGAAGAATGAAGCAAAATGAAGGCAGGGACACAGGCACAAATTTAGAGAGCATCTGCTTGACTCAACATATAGATGGCTAGTTTTAATTATACATAAGAATGTTATCACCGGATATGCTGTAATCTATTCCATTATATAAAACATGCTTTAAAGCAGACCTTTATGACCCAAATTGAAATTTATCAATGCATAGTTCAAAACGACTGGAATGAGATTATAGTAGAACATTTAGTAATCTCACTTTTTCCAATTCTGTAATCTCTTTGTTTCATTTAAGCACTCTAGAGTATCGGGATGAGTTACACTTTATGTCACTATCACAGCATTATACTTCAGTCATAAAGCGTGTGCAGCCCAACAAAGTGCTTGTGGGCTAAGGAATTGAAACTTTTTGATTTATTTATTTTCATGACACTGGAAGACGCCACCTAACCATGACCCAAACACGTGGAGAATTCCTCACTTAAGGCATTTGGAGAGATACTGCACACAAGCGTTGCACCGAACGGCATCTTGAACGACACTTGCACCACAAAACATGAAAGACCATGTAGCTCTTCCTCTTCCTCCACCAACTCATTCAGGCGAAAGCAGGCTAGCAGCTCTGAAGAGCAGCACACAAAAGTCCAGCCAGCTCCTTTGCTTCCACATTATGAAGTAACATGAAATACATCTCCCCTCACACAGCCAGTTTCCACTTCAACACTAAACACTGATGACCTGTACTTTCATTAACTGCTGTCTTGTTGATCCTGGAGCATTTAACACATTCAAAAGCCAGAACAAAGTTCAAACCAGGATGATAACCTCTACACATGTGACTGCCGAGTATTTGAGCTGGGGAAGGGCCTACACGCAGAGAGGTTTTCTTTCTGTGCCTCTCTGCCCTGGTTCACCAAGTATTTCTAAAAGTAGATCAGGGAAAACATGATAGTGCATTTAGTGCAAACAAAAAGCAGTCCTGAAACACAGAATTCACTTCTCAAAGTGTATAACTGGAAGAAATACATGCAGAAAAGCTGTTATTTGGTTAGTGCCCCAAACCAATATTTCATAAGGCATCTCTAAAAGTCTTTGTATCCATTACTCCCATCCCCGCATAGTACCCATTAGGAGATGATTTTTTTAACCCATTTGCACACAAAAGAACAAATTTTTTTTTTTTTTTAAACACTGACAGAACTGACGCGCTTTTGTGACATAAAGCACGTACACATAACACCAACAGGACTTATTTTCCAAGAAAAGACCTGTGTATTAGAAACATTGAGTTGGTAATTTAAGCAAAATAGCACGTTCAACGGACATACCACTGAAATCCCTGATCAATATGCAGCACTTACATGTTGTTTCTGCTACTCCCCCCCATGTGCCAAATTTTGCACAACTAAACATGGGACCAAGACACCAACAGCCATCCCCGGGCTTGTGCAAATCCTCGCACCCATGGGAAAAGGACCGCCAAGGACACGCAGCGCACAGAGAGGAAGCGACCCCCCATGCGCATTCTTTTAAAAGCCACAAGAGCAAAACTGATTGCAGCAGCATTGCAAGGAAAACTGGATTCAAACATAGAGCAAGCCTACCTGCTGTTGGTTAAAGATAGGTGATGAACCCACAGCAAGACATACACAAAGGATGACTCTGACATCATTTATAGCAGCTCAGCAGCTGGCAAATGCCACGCAACGTCCGTGTCTGTGCGCAACACCACACGGTCTGGGAGTCCCTTGGCTGGCCGCAGCCCTGCCACAGCACTGGAGCATACCTTCTTCCCAAATCAAAAAGCTATCTGCATGCTGCACATGGCAAGGGCGTTTCAGCATACTCCTAGTTGGTAAACTACCTGCTAGCTTCCATACGCCTGTCACGGTGTTGAGCATCCCAAGCTCAAAACAGCAATTGGTTAGGCAGGAATTTTGAAGGAGCAGGGAGCACTGATTTCAAGCTAGTGAAATGCCCTGAGAAAAACTAAAAAAAAAAAAAGGCAAGCAATGCATGTCTACCAGTACTCAAGTACCTTGGCATAAATTGTGTTTAAAAGCAGAAATAAATATATTGAATTAGGAAAGCTGGCTTCGTGCATAAAGCAAAAGAACAGGGCTCAAGAGACTTTGTTTTACATTCCAGCCCATGTATAGACTTTGACAAAGGCACTGAGTCATGTTGTGCCCCAGCTAATATACGGGAAGGTACCTCAGCCTCTAGGGTATCAGCAGGCTAAAAATCTATTACTGAACAATGTACTCAGCTATTCAGTTCGCTAAGTTTCACTCTCATCACTCTGCCACAGGTACGTTTGGTAATGAAAGAGTGTACAGCTATTTCACTATAGTGTACCTATGAATCTTAAATACCTGGGTTTTAAACAGTGGGTAGAAGTTTATGCCATTTATATGTTAAACAGAGCATAGTTATTCTTCAGGAAAAGAGATACACAAAACCACAACTAAAACCTTTGAAAAAGACATCTGTATTATAAAAAAATAGCACTTTCAGGATTGAGGGATCTATCTTTTCAGGCAAATCAGTCTACAGGCACTGGCATAATCCCAATGCGACATGGAGGCATAACTATAACAAACATTTAATCAGATCTTCCAATATAAGCGATAGACAGCCACTATAAATCTTAACCTTCATGACTCAATATAGCAAGGTTAAAGAACCAGCAGCTTCAACTACATATAAAAAAGTCAGTATTTCATCACTACTCTATTTTCGACATTTAAAATGTCGAACAAACCTAACTTATAACATAACCTCATATTAAGGCAAGCGTTCTTCCTGTAAAATTTTGTTTTAATTTCCTGGCTGTATTTTGCAGTAACATTTTCAAGAATTTTGTTTAGAAGTTCTTTTTAATACTACAACAGCACAAAACCAGATGATGTTGCAACTCTACATTCACTTTTACATAACGTTCGAACAAATGCACTAAGCTGTAATTTACAGTGAAGGTCTACTGCGTGGTAACTGCCAACAATTTGGGGGTTTATTATCCAGATCATCAGATTCATATCTGACCTAGATCACAAGCAACTAAGCAGATGTTTAATCCTCCAGCTGCCAAATTCTTCACCATGCTATTGAAGGCATACCCATCAAGTCACAGTCCCATTCACATTGTGCAAACACGTGAGATTAGTAAGTCAATATTTATTAAAATTTTTTTTAAAGTTAGCAATTAAGGGCTTATTTTAGTAACTCAGGACTCATGAAAGCTGGAAAAGAGTTTAAATTTGCTCATAGCTGCACCTAAAGTTCCTCCAGCATTTTCTAAGTATTAGCTTTTAATTAGAGAAAGAAGTTGTTGTCACAGTTTCCACTCTTGCCTTACCATGCTGTGTCACCGGTTCACTATACCCTCTCTTTTGACAGTTGAAACTACATACGGAACTTCTACAATGTTGGTATCCTCTTCTGCAGTACTGATATGATTCAACTAATCGAGGGGGAGGGAAATTTCACTAGCATCAAGCAATGTGCTTCCCTATCCATTCTGCTCACACTCTTCATAGCACACAGATTAGCTAGATATGAACTGGCAAAACAGAAGGCATTACAGCACTTTCCAGGATATCCAGTCATCTTCAGGAAAAAAAAGTGTTGATGCTTGTATAAGTAATATTCTAACATTTTTATAGCCACTAATTCTCTCATGGATCATTTCTTCATTTCTGTACCTAGTATCTACATGCTAGTAAGAAACAACCTTTCCCTGAGAAATTTTGATTTATACTTGGTATTAAAAAAAAAAGTCAAACATCACAGAAATCAGAGGGAAACAAAAGACGACACAAGGAAAAATCCAAAAGAGCTAGCAATACACTAGGGGGGGGGGAAGAAAAAACACCCAACACAGTACTAATTCCTGTGATGCAACTTAAATAATATGCTGTGATACAGCAAACAGACCAAATGGAATAAGACACAAACATTTGTTCAGTTTATCTTCTATTTATTTGAAACAGCAACGGGTTTGATGACTCAATAAACCAGAATTAACACTTCTTCAGGGAAGCTCAACTAACCTCCTGTCAGCTGGACCGAAGCAACCTCTGGCTGCTCAATAGCGCAGCACTGGCACTGAAGCAATCTAGCAGCCAGATTTGTATAATAAAGAATAGAGTGTGAGATGCGCCAGGTTATCAGCTGGAAGTTGCTTTAGACAGCTGCAAACCTAGCTTTTCTTTGGCATTCTTTGTGCTTTTCAAAGGGGTTTCGCTCACAGACATTCAAGTTCTCTTTGTGTCTAAGGCTTGAAAAGATTTTGAGAAAACTGGAAATACCAAAGGAAAAAAGGAAACTACTCATAACACAAATCACAAGCTCCACCACATTTTTTTTTAATTTGTGTTTTCTATATTTGAAGTTTCATTTGACTGCAGGGATTCATAATGCATTCTGTGGCTCAAAGCAAACATTAATAGACAAAGTTGTTTTGCTCAGCTTGTGTGACTCCTGCTACCTGCAGGAATGTGTAATTCAGAAAAATGCCAAAGACTGTTCCAATCCCCTTCTTTGCTTGAATTGTAAACTTCTTTTTGAGCTAGAAAAGAAAAGAAGCCACAGCCAACCAAATTAATAAGTGGAGGAAAGAATCATGAAGGACATTTGAGCAAATGGCCACATTTGGTTGAAAGCAAACTGTTTCTGACTATATCCATTTAGCCTTTTTGCCACAGTAATGCACAAAGACTTTTCCTCTGATTGGGGAAATTAAAGTTAAGAAGTCTTAACGCTAGAAAGGCCAGAAAACACAGCCATGCAAAGCCTCTTTTAAAAGAAAGGAGAAAAAGACTCTCTACTCCAGATTACAGCACATACTTATCTTCCCAGCATCTCTCTTAGGAATTTGCTTACAATATGAATAATTTCCATCTTTTAAAGCAGCTCTCTTTCATTTATTAGCAAGCTAAATATATTTTCACTTCTTACTATGAGAAAATTTTGATGTACAGAACACAGGAAGGCAATAAGGGAAACAGAAAATAACTCTTTGTGCTTTTTCTTAAACTTAAAAGCCAGCTTTGCACATTGTTTATTTCTTCTTATGCCAGTAGAAATCTCAGGTTGCTAGTGGATTCTTTTAACTAACAGGACAGTTAAATGATCTGCAGTTTCAGCTATTCAAGCACAGGAATATTTCTGCACACTTATGCTTTAGTTGCTTTCTTTTCTAAATTGCTTCCTTTGCCATTAAAGAAAGCAACAGCAGCAAGGTAATACACTGCATGACTGTTACTTAATCCAACATTATAATCCATTTAAAAAAAAAAAAAAAGGAGAGAGGAAACCCTGGAGGTCAATAGTAAATAAAAAAAGATACATGGTTAAAATGTTGCTGTGCCTGAATTCCCTCCAGCACTAGGAAGGATGGACAGTATAGGCACTTCCTGTGACTATCAGATATTCAAAATCAACCAGTTTGCAAGTATTTTACAATGTCTGATTCTCTTCTTATCAAACAAGAAACACACTTATACTCTAATTAAATGTATTTTTATTTAAATATATTTCTTGATAGAAGAACTATAATCTTTTATTTCAGCACAGAATGGACAAAGTATCTACAAAACTTTTCTAGATGTTCTTTATGCAACGCTCCCTTCCAAAAACAAACACAGGCAACTCAATACAAACACATTCACTGCTGACAAAGCCGTGATTTGGCCACATGACTGTCCTGCCTGTATTTCAGGTATTAGCTATGTCAGACCTAATTACCAGAGACAGCTGACAAGGTCTGTCACATTATTCAAAAAAGGTGCACTTGCCAAAACCCCTAGTGGAAGGCCACAGAGTATAACAAATCTCAGCCAGCTCACCCGAGGCTTGTAGTTTTGCTGACAGTTTTTTCTCCATAAATTACTCTACATAAATAATTGCTGGCTAGTAAGCCTCTAAGAGTTACCGTTAGGAAATCAGTGACCCACGATGTGTAAGAAATACTGCTGTCATGTTTACACTAAAATGTATGAGGTTCTCTTTCTTACATGATGACCGCCTACAGAAATGATACTTGTACCAATTGTGAAGGTTTCGCTGTTAGTTTGACAAAGAGTGCTTCAGCCTCAACTTTAAATCCTGCAATTCAAATAATAACCTTGTCTAGGAAAGGACAGCATATCAAAGAAGGTATACAGACTGAATTACAAGTTTTTCTGGTTAGTAAATTTTTCTTCCCTTCGTCTCCTGTCATGGATGAGGGGTACACAGATACCAGGATACAACACATAAGCACATACACAAAATACCATCAGGAGTTCATAGGATCACAAATACAAACATTATTCATATTACCATGGTTTTCAGGCAGAAATAGCCATCCAAAGTTATTAAAATGTTCAGGCAATGTTTCAAGCATAAGTGTCTAACTTTAAAGAGTACAAGGAAGATTATTCAAGGGGAAGCATACTGGCACATCTGATTAGCAAGAGTCCAGTATAGTGGATACATGCTGCAGGCTCAATAGACACAAGACAGGAAAGCACAATACCTGTTTCCCCAAAAGACCTTATAGTTCTGCTATAATTTGTACTTCAACTCCTTTGCTTCAGTGCAGAGAAAGGAGAGATTACACAAATAATTGTTTAAATAGAAACGACAGCTACATCTTCAACGAGAAGAGGCAGTGAAGGCAGGGGAAAGCCAACGTTCTGCGAGGACACATGAGAGCAGGACACTGGGAAGCACAGCTCTGCAATCGTTAGCCACATACAGGTCATGTGAGGACACCCCTACATCCAGGGTTCTAATCGCAAACCGATTTGCACTAACGGCAGGTGACATACCAACAGCATGGTAACACTAGAAGTCAAATGTATACAGCATGCAAGCCATTTAGGCATACAAACTACCATCACACCCAAGATACTATGTCACTAAACCACAGACAGAAGTCCCGAAAGCCAAGGGGAGGATGGAAAAAAAGGTCAAGAAGGACGAGGGAGTTCCAGCACCCTGCCACCTGCACCGAAACCTTCAGCACAGGACAGTCTCTCACAGGCAGGGCTCTGTCCTTTACAGAAGTTGTATCAACCGGGGACTTGGGAATTCGCATTGAAAGAGAGAGATTACATCTAACCGCAGGCACAGTGTTGCAAAGCAACCGTTAGCTTTTCCTCCAGAAGCTCCAGCAGCGTTTTTCTACCTTCCACCATCACGCTTTTGCACCGAGTGTGTGCAAGGCTCAGAAATACAAACATGCATCTAGGCAAACGAAGGCCCTTGGTACATCTCAAACACTTGTTTCTTTCTTCATCTTTCTTTCTTTAAAGGCACATTTAAAGCTGGAAGTGCATGTTACCGACCACAAGAATGCTCACAAAAAGTACCGCATAGTGCTGGGGTGATGCAAGAGAAAAGACATGCACTAGGATGTCAAAAAGAGACAGAAGTTTGAAGGGAAAGAAATCTGTAAAGAAAAACTGGAAGGAGGTCAGATTCACTCCTTTGTGAAGACCTCTCTGTTCCTGTGGCCAAACCCCACAGCACAATATTATGGCTTTTCTCCAGCATAGCCCACTCTTTCAAAACAAGTTATTCGATCTCATATTTATTTGGAGTATAAAGTTAGCAATAACAGAAGCAAATTAAAAACAAACCTGAGTATCACAAGCAGATCCCTCTTATTTCTACATCACAGCAACCTACAGCAAAACAAGGTAAAACATACTAAAGACCACCCCAGGAACTTTGGACAAAAATAGTAAGGTAAATTTTGAACAATGTTCACAGTTGCATGGACTATATAGAACCGAGGGCAGAAAATAGATGGTGATTTCCTAATTACAATCAGTAACTGAACAGAGTTTTCCCCACAAAAAATTAATTTCTCCCAGTAAAGATACATAAAATTATTATCTTCTCCTTCTGTATTTAAAACTCTAAACAAAGTGGAATCAAGACAGACAAGGACAAATATTCACATACAATTGGCTATATGGATACAAAAGGAAAGGAAAAGCACTCAGATGTTTTCTCTCTCATATAAGGTTAAGCGGGGGGGGGGGGGGGGGGGGGAATCTTTCCCAGCTATCTGTCTCAATTCAGAGACCAATTCCCAAAGCAGGCATCTGCAAATGGAAACCTCTGCACAAACTGTCCTCTTGCATTCTTGGTCTGAGGTCAACTCAGAGCAACAACCATTCCTCTTCTCCTTATTAGTAACAGAGATTAAGATAGTCTTTATAAGGCAAGTGATATTACTAATACCAAATTACTTTAAAAATTGAAAACTTTGTGACTATTAACAACTTACAATTAAGCTGGCTTGCTGGACTGTTGCCCATGAAAAACCCCAACTTGCTTCCGATCTCATTTTATCATCTTTCCCATTGGCATAAACAAAATCCACATTGGTTTTACATACAATTTATAATCTTCACTCCTGATTTCCAAAGATTCACACTACTCTAATTTAAGACATTTGTCCATAATTAATCAATATAGAACACTGGAACTAAGCAAGAAAGATTTAGATTTCAGTTCAGTGGGAGCCACCTGTTTTGTGTTAGGGCAAGACTTGAGTTAGGATTCACTTGCAGGATTTCAGATAATTTTTATTTGTTATTAGTTACCACTGTCAAGACACAGAAAGAGAACGATCCAAAAAATTCAGTCAATTACTTTTAGGGCTGGGCAGCAGCCAGCAGGAATACTCATTGCTGGGTTCAGCGAGGGTTTGCCAAATAATATCAGCATCGGCAGGGAAAATTTCCTTTCTTGGCTTGTATCTGCTAAAGGCTGCAGTCACCAAATTAGGACTAAGGATGGGTCCAGAAGGAACAATTTAGGGCTAAATTTAGGACTGGTCTCACTAGTAACTGTCTGTAAGGACAAAGAACTAAGTTGGTAGGGGTCACTGAGATAGGAAAAGAAGAAAAGTGAGCCAAAACTGGCAGTGAGCTTGGAAGCGTGCAGCTGGTGCGTCTGAGGCAGACTGATGCAAGTAGGAGCAGGGAGGCAGGACTAAGCAGGGGACCAGCACCGGCAGCAGGGTTAACACACGTGCAGGGTGGGACAGCCACCAGCGCCTTCAGCCAGGCACAAGGCAAGTTTGGGGTAAGTCGAAGCCACTGTATGACAACTAGCACAGTGTCTGTACATTATTGCCTGACTAAATGTATTTCTGGAATTGACTGCTGGATTTGGGGTACATTTCCAGCCAGCAGAAGTTCACACGTTCCCAATTCTAACAGGGCACCAAGGTAAGCACAGTCCCAGGTCCTTCATATTCCAGAAAGTACAAAGAATCAAATAGATGCAGTCACCGCCTCGCTGGAACATTTAACATGACTGCATACTAAAACTGAGCATTTAAAATCCAACACATTATCTTCAAATCTGCAAGCACCTACACCAAAAGAGTTCTGATCACTGCTTTAGGGAATTGATAGGTAGTCTGAGACTGTCATACAACTCACAACACATCCCAATGTCTGCAAGCTGTCTTACAAAACAGAGTATTCTAATGCACAGGTAATAAGGTTAAATGTCAGGGCCTCCTAATTACTAACACCATCTCCAGTAAAGAATTGATGTGCAATCTTATCTAATCACTTGGTCTCTCACTTCACCCACCTGTAAACAGAGCTAGCAGCCAACCTACTTCACAGGGATGTTGAAAGGCTAGCATTTAAAATGCTTTACCGCACTTTGGATTTTTTTTTTTTTTAAGTGCTATGTAGGTTAAGATGTTTGTTTGTTTATTTTTAAGACTAATCTCGTATTTATGCATTTTAAACTGTACATACTTTACATGACAGAAAAAATAGTGCTACAATTAGAACACTGGAAACCATTACCAAGAATTTAAAATGGGTTGTGACTGGGCTGATCAGAAGTAAGCAAACTCACCCTTTAATTTTCCTGATGATGTTTCCTGCACATAGCTCCTTCTACTGGGTTTTTCTAGTGGCAACTCTAAATAAGGAACTTCTTGCTATCAAGAATCCCCACCACACCAAGCTGTTCACTGCATGATTATAGGGTAAATCAGGAATTCACATAGAAGGGAAATTCCTTAATTATTTCATATCACTAACAGCATGCAGAAGGATTAGTCCATTGCCAGATAGACACGCTTCATTTTACTTAGGCACAACAGAGGGCCCATATATAAAAGCAAGAACTCTCATTTCTCCCATCACATTCATTACCCACTTACAATGCTAACTATGTATCTTACTGGAATCTAAACCATTCCAAAAACATTAAACCACCTCACAGACAAACATCATCATAACTTCAGAAAACAAACAAAAATTAGCTAACCTGTTTACTGGCACCAAGGAATTCTTAGCGCCCTATACTACACATATCACTAAAACATCCCTGTGGGCTTTGACCCAGAAAGGAGCAATAGACTATAAAGCATCAAAAGATGACCTGTGAAGTAACTGCCAGAAACCAAACAAAAAACACAGGGGAAGAGGAAAACAAATGTGGCAAATTCACTCAAGGAATGCTCAATAAATGAAAGCTATCACAGCAATATTACAATGTTGTACAAAATAGTGAGGATTCCTTTTTTCCTGGAAAAGGTTAGAGATACCTTCAAACTGAAAAGGGCTGAAGAAAAATGCACTAGAGAGCATTATAAACAGGTCCCTCTCTGGAAGCAAAGCAACTGTGAATAGCAAGTAACTTCAAAAAACAAGTAAACAAGAAACCCACCATGCCCCTCCTAAGAAAAGAACTGATGTGCTGTCTTTCTCTGACATTACTAATTATTGACATCAATGTATTCAATCTGCTGGTTTTTAGGGCTACAAATGCCCTGGCTTTTCCCCCCCTTCATTGTTCTCCTGTGAGTAAAAATTGAAGTGACATTGGCAACACTGGAGGTTTTTGTAAGAGAGGGATGCAACTAGGAGAGACAGCAGTTTACTCTGGGTAAAGAAAGAAGAAAAAAAGCCTTCTTATTGGTTTTTCTCATTAACTTGCCAGCAGAGAACCCCCCTCGTCTGTAAACATCAGTGGCCCTGTGGCAATGCCATCACCAGACGGCATTCGTTCTGTTCTTGCTCTTTGAGTAAAATTACTCTTACTCAATAAATTACTACTGAGTAGGAAAGAGCAATGGCAGATGCATGCAGGCAAAGGAAAAAATATTTTAAAAATCTAAACCATACCTCTTCCAAAGCCTATCAAGGGATTAGAGGTACATACTTCAGAGAGGACATTGATTCAGCTTTATGCTGACCTAGTAGCTCTGTCCCAAACTCTCTTAGCAACCCTGAGGCATGTCTCCATGCTAGCATGTGCTAACACCATGCTATTGGACCTTTCCTGCTCTTCCTTAATATTCAAACTAGAACATTCACATAAGTTGCTCTATAAATTTTCACTAGAACAGGCAACAAAAGACATCAAACAAGGTGAGGGAGGCAGCAATCTCTGGCAGGCTATGGCAAGAATCATCTAAAAAGTCACGCTACTAAAACCTCTCAGAAGGGAGACTGAGAGAGAAGAGACAGAAGCACAAACCACTGAGCTACTGTCAACTAATTTCCAAGGCAAAATTCCTTCCTGGCATCCCCCAGTGCCTCTGGCTTGTCACTCTGGGAATGCCAACCACCCAACCCACCCATCCAGGCACTCAGAACAAAACTCAGCAGCTGCTCATATCTCTCTCAGCTATTACACTAATAATAGTGTCCAGGAAGCAATGTTCCAAAAAGGCCATTCAATAATGTCCTTCTGAAATGTGAGAGCAGCTCCCGGCCACTATTAGAATAGAGGAATTTTCCCATATTTAAAAGAGGAGAAACTGAAGGGGAGGGCCTCAGGAAAAAAATTTCCATGATGGAGAACAGCATCCTTTCCTCAAAAACATAACTCTCTTTACGCTTAAAGGAAACAAATTCTCTTCACAAGGATTTACTTTCAAATCTGAGACATCAAAAGCATATGATTTTTGTCTGCTCACAAGCCTTCAAGATCCTAAGTGCAAGAAAATCATAGCTATTACAACAGGAACACAAAGCATATACAGAAAGTTTTATTTATAAAAGGACTGAAATTGAAACAAATGTTGATAGAAATTGTTTTGGGGTTTGTTGATGCTTTGATCACAGGTTTTTGGTTTCAGGAGGCTTTGCTTGATTGTTTCTATTACATGTTGCTTACAAACACTGTCAAGTTCCATGCAGAGAATTTTTTCTCTGTCCCAGAGAGAAGTTGGGGGGAGGGAGGAAGCTATCAGATTAATCGCTAATGTGGTCCAGTTGCGTGCTCCATCCAAAACAAGACTGCTGCTTTTCTTGACTGACATCTTAAGTCCTAATTTTTATTTTAAAATGCATGGATAGTAATAATAGCCAAACTAATTTTGAAGAAGGTATCAAAGCCATCTTCCTTGTAAACACTTCAATTTAAAGAACTACAAACCAAAGGTACAAGCGAGGAGAAAAAAAAACCTTCTCAATGAAGCAAGGCTTTTGCAATAACTTTACAAATCTGAAGTGGATTTCAGTATGTCCACGGAGCATTATAACAAGGTTGGCATACCGAAGTTTTTTCTTCACATATGCATACTTCCTATAAAAAATGTGAATGACGATATGCTATAAAACCTAGAAAAACCAAACCGCTGACTTAAATTTCCACTTGAATAATCTGCATGGCAAGGGTGGTAGAACAGCTGCTTTCTGAGTGCATACTGCCATGCCCTCCATACTGAGATGCTTAAAACATGACTGTAGGAGAAATACGGCACATTCTCCTATCAAATTCTATATTAAGCTGATTTACTTATGAGGATTAAAAAAAGTTTATAGTCTACCACTCAATTCAAATAATGAGTACAGAAAAAAGAGCAGCGGGTGCAGTCTCACATAATGCAGGAAGGGACTGATACACAGCACTTCTCTATGACGTTTCAACATTTGTGAAATGCTTTCTAGATAAATATCCCCAAGTTTGAGACAATAGCTTAAATAGTGACAGAAAGAGATAAAAACATTAAGGCTTGCACAAAGCTGCTCCCCAAAGTCACTTCTCTAGACACAGCTTGCTCTTTTGTTCATACCATAAAATTATCCATGTATATGAAAAGAGAAAACATTTTTGCTTTAAGGAAGAAGCTTGGGATGAAGTGATGAAAGACATGTCATCATTCCATTAATTTAATTCACTTGTTTGCTGCTTAGTGTCTGGTCAGAACTGTGCAAATAAAAAGCTCTGTCACTACATGTTCTTTTTTTTCATGTATATATTACAAAAGACTCAAATCAGTTAGAAGAGGAGAAAGTAGTGATCTATACAGGTAAGGATGTGGAGGAAAATGTAGAACTGTATTGTGCTTGCCTCCAGATAAAAATCTAGCTGTATATAAGATGAAAATTCACCCCTCTAATGTTACTAACCTTGCAGACATGAACATGGAACCCACGTCCACTACAGAAAGATCCTCAGGACTGACAGCAACCCATAGCAGCAATTAAAAAAAAAAAAAAAAAGCCCTATATACAATTAGAAATTATGTTTGCACCAAAATATAAGGTATTTTTGTAACTAAAAAAGAGGAATTCATACCTAAGACACATTCCAATTACAGACATATGAAAGTGGTTAATGGAGGCAGGAAGGGAAATAAAATTTCCAGTAAGTGAACACAAAGAATCGTTTCTGTTGAGTCTCAAAACTACATTTTTGAAATACTATTTGCATCTAGGACAGTAACTTGAAGGAGTTCTACTTCTTAAGTACACACATTAAAACTCATTTTCTGCTAGGTCAATCATCATGACTACTAGGCCAGACATAGACACAACCCTTCTCATGGGTCTTCCAAGCTGCTAGTCATTAGATCTCAACCCTCCAGGAGGGCATCTCCAGTCATCAATTCCCTCAGAGCAGGTTACACTACTTGAGCACTACCTAGAGATAACGGGCACCAGTCCTCAGGTGCTTGGACTCTGCAACAGATGGATGAGTTGACAGAGATCACATTTCAGCTCTTCTTAAAACATAGTATCCTGGCTTATCTAGGTTCAAATCTCCTTCGGTTTTGTGCTAGGCCCTCAGCAAAGTTCATCTGAACAGACAACCAAGTTCCTACACGTGAGATTCAAGGGGGTAACACAGATATTTCCTTAGTTCATTATATTAACTCCACAAAAGCTTCAGCTGAATGTCTGGAGCTTAGCCCCATTCCTCTATAAAACCACAGCCAAAAGACTGCAGTAGAGGGAGAGAAACAGGTGCCAACAATAAATCTTCATTCAAGGAGGGCAGCCTTCCCCCCTCAGGGTGCAACCCTACAGAACCCCACAGGAAGAGCAGTAATGGTGTTGGTAGACACACAGATATGTTTTTGTAAAAAAAAAAAAAAAAAAAAAAAAAAAAATCAGCCATGGGACAGAGGAGTGGTTGCAGATTCTTTTTAGCATTAGATTCTTCTACTTCTAGAAGTAAAAGAAATTACAAAGGATGCAAATACATCCAGGTAGTTTTATTTCTTTTAGCAAAGGTGCTGAATCTGCTGACAAAAGGGAACAGCTAGGCAAGAGGCACAACAGAAATTTGAAACTGTGCGTTTTGAAATGACTGAAAGCATAAAGGAAAGTGAGGCACCAATAAACGTACAGTAATATTACACAGAGCAAGAGTGTTTAAGAGCAGATTGGAAGAAAGTCAGCTTTGTTCCAGAAAAGCTTGCAGGCTGAAGAGTTGAACGGACAAAAGCTTTGGAGAAACAGTCATGCGGTTTGTAACTGAGTTTGTCAATTGGACCAGGCCTTTTCGACAGAGAGAGCATACAACCTGATATTTTAACAAGAAAAAAGTATTGGCAATGTAAATTACACTGTTTTGTTCTCAGAGCACTGATGTGTTTCAAACTGTGTGAAACTACACAGCATTCATAGTCTGTTAATCCCCATAAGCTACAAACTCAGCCCCGTACAGATTTCCAAGAACAGTGACCCGCTGCGAAAATGATATTTTGAAAAGTTTTTCTCAAGTCCTCAGTGACCTGGCAGCATGCTCCCTCCACCTGTTTGCAAGATGGTGGGATTTTTTTTTAATGAAGCATTTTCTAAGCAATCATATTTTCATTTAAATCTGCTACAAGTTTTCTTATCAAATTTATTTTTTTCCATCATATCTACATTCAAATAGTAATAATATTTTTCAATGCATGCAACTTATCTAATGACTGACAAAATCACAGATAAGACAAGCAAAAATAAGGTGCTCTCCCTCTGCTTGAGGAGAGAGACCAACTTTTGAGGCTTTACACTCTAATTTCTCTTAAGGCTAAAATGCTGCAAGTGCAACACAAGCTTCAGAATCTTCACCATTAATTCATTCATCACTTCTAAGCCCACATGCATCAGCCTAATGGAGGAAACGGGACAAATTTCAAAGCTAAAAAACACTCACCAGCAACAAAGTCGCTGAGAACCTATCCTGGACACCAGACGCAGTAGAATGTCCTCCCGAGGCCCAGGTCTCATACACAGTCCCTGCTCAGTTTCATCCTGGATACTCAATTTCCTTGCAGATTAAACAAAGAATGTTTTTTTTCTCTCTTCAAGAACACGCAGTCCCGACCAGCAGGTGTATATACAAAAGCTAGAGAGAACTAAGGGAAGCTGTAACAACAGGATCTACTGAGAGGCAAGCCTTCTCTCTGACGCACCTAATGAGCTGATAACCCCCACCTGCCCCATCCTCTCAACTAAAGATGCAACAACAGGACATTTATTCAAAGGTGTGGGCAGTAGTAAAACCACAATCTGTTTAATGACACTGTGATTTTCCATCTCTGTAGATTATTTTTCCCTTCCTCTGCTCCTTTCTCACAGAGGACAACCCCAGCATGAATAATCTACAGGAACTTCTGATTTGGCCTTGGCCTGTGATGGCCACATTGCTTCTGAGGGCCGGGTGTTTTCTCTCTATTTTTATCCTGAAAGATGAGCAAACACACAGGAGGGAAAAGAACAACAAGGGGAGGAAACAAAATCAGAGCAGGAGGAGTAAAAGGCATTCACAAAGAACAGGGTGGCTGCAAGAGGCTCCATCCATAGGCGCAAGTAGGCATGGAAAAATGACAACGTGACACTGAGGTCATCAGCCAAAAATGTCTGTTTAGAAAAATAATTTGAGGATAATTTAAACCAGCCACAGACTTCCCTTTTCCAGTATCTTCCTTCCCAGCGAGATACCTAAACATGCACTTTGGCTAGCAGGCGTACATCTATCACAGACATATAACATGAGGCATTTTAAATTGCAGCCACTGTAGCTGCCCTCTCTTCTATCAAAGTTACACCCAGAGGGCACAACCTCCACAGGAGCTGCTGGGATGGAGCACATGTGCCTACCTCAACTCATTGCAAAATGTGATGCCTTAGTTTTAAATTTTGGCAAAGAAGAGGGTTTGACTTAGCAACAAGATCGATTTTGGGTGCTGATTAAAACTGACAACTATAGTGGGTGGCAGCAACCACCAGCAGAGAGAGATGTTAAATTCTCTGAACAGTAGTTTCTTAAACTAATCTGCCAGCATGGGCTCAAGCTCATCCGATCATATATTCTACACTCACTAAATATTCCAGGGAAACATTCAACTGCTCAAAGTGTCTTAATTTGCCAACTCAAAAACATGAAGACTTTTAAAAGATGATCAAAACACTGAGCGTGCCGTAACATCTCAAGCACAACTGCCATAGAACAACAGCAAATCTGGTCTGGAAGCTCAGAAAAGTGGCATTAGACTCAAAAGGAAACCCCATCAAACATAAGCAAGTCATAAAAATTATCTCAAAAAGCCACAACCCACCCTATCAAAACATTAGGCATATTGCCAAGATTCACATGCTGTGGACTATCTCCCTCAAACAGCCAAGCCTCTGTTTTTTAAGTTAACTTGTTAAGTGCTGCAGTAGTGACTGAAGTTTGGTATTGTAAAACAAAGCACTAAAGTCAATGTAAACCATACACATTAATTACATAATGTTAAAAAAACAGCCAGGGAGGAGGAGAGATAGTAGTGGAAGGCAGCTCTTCTGCGCCGTTCCAAAACATGTTTTCCAAGCGCTCCCTGTCCAAAGTGAGGGCAGAGCACCTGGCCTGCCACGCTACTCCTCTTGCTGTACATCAGGAATAAAAAAAACACATAGCACTTCGGAGCAGGTCATCTCCCCTCCCTGCCCCCTTATAAAAAAAATCTGTACTGATCAGAAAGAGAAGTTCTGCCTCACTAAAGAGTATGAAGTTGATTTTAGACTGACTTGAGAACTGGTATCTGTGTCATAAGCTCTGCTTGTTAAAATTTGCAACATTTTCGCAATACAGAGCTGGCAAGCATAGGATAATTTTAGGAACAGCATACACCTGCAGCCTTAGCAGTGGGTCTATTTTGCTTTAATTGCAAGCAGGTGTTTGCACCTTACAGACTATAGGGCAAATCCATCCTTTTTTCCAACTCCTTAAGATGGATACAGATTCCATAAAATTCAATACTACATTTCTAAAAGGCTTGTCATTAAAAAAGAAAAATATCAGGAAAAAACTTTCCAACATGATCTACCAGGCGACAACTCTAAAAATTACAAACCACTCTACTTATTTCTATTGGTTTTGTCCTGAAGACTGACAATGACACTAATCACTGATGTGCTCTTTAATGACCGCTTACAGTTTATCTAAAGCTGAAAAACGACATATTTCCCCCAAACAATTAAAAGACAGCATCACTTCAACAACAGCCTGTCACATCTCTTATCACTGAGAAAATCCATGTAAACTCATGAAAATTCATATTTTCTGAAATCACATCTTCTAGTTCACTAGCACAATGCTCTACCTTTAATACAGAAAAAAAAAATGAACAGTGGAACATCTACAGGACAAAGAAGGTAATGGAGCTAGTTAGTAATCCAAGCTGAAAAGACGTGATTCAAGATGACAAACTGGCATCCTTCACAGAATGAGCTTGACACTTTTTATAGCTACTGACACAGTAATGAATGCTTTACTTCGGGTGGAGCTAAGCGCAATGCTCTGCAGAGTATTTTCTTAAAAGAAAGCACTTCCCTGATCCTTATACAGAAGCAACTTTACCTACAAGCAGAAAAAAAGGTATTGTCTTAGTTAATCAGGCCCTGGCTGCGGCAATTATCTTGAAGGGAAGAGCAACATTCTATTATGTTATTATAAGCAGTTCTTTCTTAAGGGAAAGCTGTATCAGATGGGCCCCAAAGTACCTGTTTGCCTTAGTTTTCTAATGTTTCCATTATTGAGCTGAATTCCAATAGAAAGGGTTTTGTTTTTTTTTTTTTTTTTAAAGGTGTATGCTGCTCAGTAGCCTCTGCGATACAGGACCTAGCACTGCCCTAGCAGTAATTTTTATCTAACTGTACCCTAGCAGAGTATATTTCAAGTTTAAATCTCAGAGTGTTCACTTAGAGCATTTATTTGCTTACTGTTATCACACCTAAACCATGCCTTATAACAGAAATAAAGCTCATTTTTGAGGTACTAATTGAAAACTAGAATGGCTTTCTAAAACGCTAAACGTGAAGATTTAGTAATTTACAGCTCTCACTGAATTCAAGGTGAATTAATCAAAGGTAGTCTAACTATCTAAGATAGTCCTAGCTAATCACTGCTGATTTAGGGAAGTTTGCACACGAGTTCAACTAAGGCCCTCTCGCAGTATTCCCTGCTCCCCTCCCTTGTTAAGTAAGAATGACATTAGTTTTTACTTGGTCTTTGGATTCTTTCTCAATCTTTAGTGAATGTCCCATTTCTTTTCTAGAAGTTATTAATGAGTCCTACATTAACTGTTTTACCTTACTTCTTTGACACGTACTGGAGCATCAGTAGAACAACATTTCTGCTGCAGAAAATTCCTAAGACTTTGAGAGCTGGCACACATACGTTCAGCTAAGTGGTTTTGTAAGTGCAGATTATACTAAGGAAAGCTGTAAAAAATGGACAATTAGTGCTTAAGAAAAAAAAAGCACCGTGGCTCAAGTGATCGGAGTGGCTTTTATGCTGTGTTATTATGTGGATTACAACAGTCTTTACAGTTACATAATAATACCCATAGAGGGTCAGACCAAAAGCCTACCCAGGCCAGTATCTGAGGTCAACCACCACCACGCGCTAAGAGAACTGGCCAAGAATACGGGTTTGGCCAACTCAGACATCAGATTGGGTCTTGGGTTTGGATTAGGTTTGTCAGTCAACTTTGTTAAAAGAAAGACTCAGCCTATTCTACTAGGTCAGAGATGGGATTGGGAATGGCTTTATTCCCATTGCCAGTGAGATTCCCATTCTGCTTAACTTCTTGATGGCAAACTTGTAAATGACCAGTGACTAGTAACACCTCAGAGGAAAGGAAAGAGAATTCACTATTTTTTTTTCTCATGAATGCAGAAATACTCCCTGGAGTAAACCACCATTCTTCAGTAACAATTTTCAGTAACTCTTTATATTCCAATAATCTCTTTCTACAGATAAAAGAAATTTGGTTCTTGTTTTGTATTCTGTCTGGTAGAGTGCAAGGAATAACTCTTCCGTAAAAAACATAAAAAACAGCAATAAAAAATAGCCACCAGAAGCCTGAGCACACTGAGCTGCCTGCAGAGACCAGCACTGGGTAGCGAAGGTGTGTGGTTTCCTCCTCTGCTGCATCAAATACAATGGCCAAGACCTCACAGAACCAAGCTCACAACCCAAAACCTCAGGGTACAGGAGGAGTTATCCTGCTCTCAGCCAAAACAGAGACAGCAACGTAATGAGGGACAGGTCTACCCCAGTGAAAGATGCACATGGGGCTGCTGGGTAGCAAGTTCCTCAGGGTGCCAGTGCAGGAAGGTGGCTGCTCTGCACTCTAGTACTAGCGATAGAGTATTTGAATACCGGGGTGCCCACGTGGCAGTAGATGATCCTGACTTGATGAAAGGCTTTATGATGCATTTTAGCTGAGGCCCATGTGGGGGGGCACCCTTGCCTATCAAACTTTGTCTAGGCTTCCCTTAGATGGGCACTGCATACGGACCACCCCTTGAAAGCCTCCTAGGGAACTCAACTTTTCTGCTTCCCAGCTTCTCCATCTTCTGTCTTCATCAGCCTGTTACAAAGTCACTGCAGTTGACCCAAACGGAATTCTACTCTGATCAGAGCCTAAATCCAAGAATGGGGAGGCTCTGCTTTCAGGCACTTGGAATAGCTGTGAGCACACACTCACAAGTATCCTTTGCAAGCATCCCGTGAGATGCCGAGGGCCATAACCTAGGCTCACGCTGACTCTTCCAACTCCACCCTGAGGTCTCATAAAAAGTGGCAGCTCCTGCAGTACATTTACAGAAAAGTCTTGCCTCCAAAAAAATATCTTCAAAACCCCCAAACAAATCTCACACTCATGTCAAGAGACCAGGAGTTGGACCAACATAGGGAGAAGAATTTGGAAGCAAATATGTGGTATTTATCCAGTGTATTCTTTAGCTTCCAGTAATTTCCATCTCGGAGATTTTAAGAGCTCAGAACTAAACCTCTCAAGTTCCTTTCACGTTTCAGAATAAGGATTCTCCGATCAGGCACCTTTAAATTCAGTTTCTCTCAACAGAGGAACAACTAATTCCATCCAGAAGTTATTTATAAACTATTTTGATTCTCACTTGTTTAACTGAACTGGAATCCCCTAAGAAATATTGCATTTCTATTTTAAAAGGCATATGTGTATACTGCTTGTATTTACTGATCACTAACAGTGGAAAAAATTGTCCTTCTATACTCCTTTTTAACATATTTAACCGTCATAAGAAAAGAAAGAACCACCTATTGTTTATTCATTCTTCCAATATTTAGCTTGAACTACACAAGTCAGTGCTTCAAACCATTACACAGGAAACGAGACAGCTTTGAGTCACTCTTGTTTATCTTTCTATCAGATTCTTGAAACAACTGAAACTTAAAAGTGTAAAGATACATTTGAAGTATGCTTCATACTGGAAACTCAACAATTTCAGAATGCAAAAGATACTTCCTTTTTTCTTTTTTTAAGCAGTATAGTCCTGTACTAACAAAAAGCAATTCTTCTGAGTTTTAGGTGGAAAATACACTCCCATACAACTGAAGAGACAAATGGAAAGGAGCCAAAGAGAGGATCCACATCATATTACTGGTTTGTCCTGCGAGACACTGATGACTCCTGTGATTAGAGGGAGTGGTAGCAGTATCTGCTTACCATCTCTCAAGATGTAACCCACTGCAGGCAGCATCAAAGTCATTTACAAGGCTGGCTGTCAGGCAGGAAGTGGGATTTATTCAATCACATCAGTTATTCACACCTAAAGAATCCTCGAGACATTTCTTGTAAGCCGCTGCTTTACAAGAGAAATAAGGAAAGCGCTAAGGGAGGGAAACGCAAGCAGTCTCTATTGCAGTCACTTCATTTCCCACAAACTTAAGAACAATAGTGCGCCTGCTACATTTTTTATTTTGTAGAAAATTCAGAAAACTTATTATGCTTACATGTCAATTAAAACAGATGTAAATTTTGTAATTTACTTGATTCTAGAAACAGATAAATACTTTAGGTATTATTAAGATGACCTTTTTTGTTCAAAAGACTACAACAATTTTCCAAAAATGGTAATCAACTGTTGTCTAAGAGATAGTCATCTAAGCTCTCGAAATGCCCTGCTTTATTATCACATTCTCTAGGTTGCAGTGAGCCAGTCTTTGTGCAAAGAAATGCAGTTTTGACAGAGGTGAATAGCTAGCTCTGTGTCTAGACCACTTCTCAAGCTTGGTTTTTGGAACAAATATTAATCTCATTTGGTTTCCTGACAGCAGATGAATCAGGTTCCTCAAAGAATTTAGATGCCAATGTTTTCTTCTGAAAACACACGGAGGACTAATACCCTAACCACTGGGGGTTTAGTGGGTTTTAACTCCTCCTTGTGTTTCCTCTGGTTCAATTTGTCTTTTAATGTCTGTTGAACAGTGGCACTGCTTCACCAGCGGCAGAGGAAGACAACTCAGCTTCAAACCTGTCATGCAGGGCACTCTAAAGGGGAAAGACAACTGCAGAAACCTGAAATGTGTAAGGAAGGGTCTAACCTCTGTTTCCACTTCTCAAACAAGTATGCTGAAGCACAGATCTTTGTTAGAATAAAGTACAGCACCTAAACTCAAGAAGAAAATTTGTCTGTCATCTCATAGAGGAAGGAATTGCTTAGACGTGAACACCGGGCAGGATCTCAGATAGCTTCTCTAAGTATTTCTCATGGGCTAGCCCTAAGCATTTCATCACGCACTCTCAGGCCAGGTGGCTCTGCTTGGCACGCTGACTCCCTTGGCTCCCACCACACACAGCCAAGCGCGCCGAGCACTGCACACCGAGCCAAAGTTATCAGCACGGGATTCTGCTGTGGACAGGAGGCTCATACGAGTTAGGGCTTTCCTCACCACCAGCAGCTCCACACTTTCAAATTAAGTTAGGTATGTGTAACCATACACGAGAAACCATGGGTTTGGGGCAGTTGCCAAAATACTGTCTAGATGCTTGAGGAATAGAAGCAAAGTGGAATGATTTCCCTCGACCGTTCTTATCCAAGTTTAGGGACACTTTTTTACTTTGCGCTCCAAGTTAATATGATTTATACTGGCTCTTCAAGTCACAGATTTCAAATAACCCTCAAGGAACATGATTTGCAATAACTGACTATTAACTGGCTAAAGAATAAGAGCTACAAACAAGTGAGATTTGTTATGCCATTTTCTACCTTTTTTAACCCAGGCACATCAAACAGAGACAAAAACAGGAAAGAATGTTTCTTTATTTGCACAAAGTGAGTTATCTCAGTTTTTAAAACCCTCAGCATATTCAGGCAGCTACTCTGTTCAAATCATTGGCCAAATCCCTCTCAGTTTACTTTAAAGGAAATATCTTGAAAGCCTGGTTCCCTGCCTTCAGAAGTTTTCCATAATACCAAAGATGCAGTACGCTTTTGAGAACAGTGCCAGAGCACTGTGCTAGTGTTTTATTTGAATTGGTATAGTCAATCATCCTACTAGGTATTTAGGAGACGACACTACTCTATTTTAAGTTAAATGGAAGAAATTATATTACCACAATGCTACATTAAGAACACGCATTAACATGGTCATTCAAGGAAAACAACGATTCCCACATAAACCACAGCATAGCTAACCATAAATATAGCAATATATATATATTTTTTCAACGAGTAAAATGCAGAATTAAAAAACACCATCAGATTTTAAGAGGTCAAAGACAACTGGTAATTAGTGCTGTCACCACAGAACTGTAAGTCTGGTAATTCCTGAACATATTTAAAGTGTTGACAAAGGGGTGTTTTCAGCAGCCTCTTCACAGACTACAAATGCATATACAGGCACATCTTTATGTTGAGATATGCAATTCACAGACGCTCAGCTTGCAACGCACCGGTAAAACTTGAAACAGAGTTCTCAGCGGATTTAACATCGCAGCTCACCTCGGGCTCGGCACCGCCAAACACATAAGCCAGGCCCGGCCAAGAGAGCGGGCAGATGCAACAGGCGTTGCAAGAAATAGAGTTACCCGGCGCTGCTGCCGGCGCTACCGCCGCTATCCCTTATCCCCGACCAAAGGCTGGGAGAGGACCTATGTCCCCACAGCGGCTGGTGGGGGACCCAAGGGAGAGCCTGGAGAAAGCCAGTGCAAAACTCGCTGCAACAAAAGCAAGCGCCGCTGGCTCCAAGGCGAAGCCTCTCGGCTGCAAGGGCCGGGCCCCGAGCCGCCGGCAGCCGCCCCCGCCGCGACCCGGCGTCTCCCCCCCCGCACCCTTCCACTCACTTTTGGTGGCGGCGATCAGGTTTTTCCCATCCTTGAGCAACTCCTTGATAAACTTATTGGTTTTCTCCAGCTCGGCCTCGTGGGCTCTCACCCGCTCCCTGAACCAGGGGCTGTCCAGGTAGCAGTCGCTGAACTCCAGGGGCTGCAGCCCCATGGCTGCCGCTGCGCCGGGGCTCGCCTCCCCGCCAACCTCCCCCGGCTACGCCACAGCCGCAGGGGCGTCCCGGCGGCGGTGAGGCGGGACCAGCGGCCACAAAGAGCGAGCGGCGGCGGCGGCGGCTCCCCCGGCGCAGGGCTGGGCGCGGGCAGAGGCGAGGGGAGCGGAGCCGCCCTCCCGCTGCCAGGGGCGGCGCGGCAGAGCCCGGCGCGGCAGGGGGGCACCCCCCTCCCGGCAGCCCCACCGCCGGCCCACGCCCTGCCGAGCGGGGCGGCCTGCCGCGGCCGGGCCCGCCTCCCGCCCGCCCCGCGGCGCTTACACAAGGCCGGGCGCCGGGGGCGCGCCTGGGCTCACAGGCCCCAGGAGGGAGGGCCGCCCGCTCGGCCGCTACGAGCGGCCCCGTGTGGGGGACGCGGGCAGGTGCTCCCCTGCCAGCCGCCGGCTCCCCCAGGGCAAGGCCCCCTTGCCGGGGGGGCCGGCAGGGCCTGGGCAGGAGAGCCCGCACCGCCGTGAGTTGCCTGTCCCCCTCCGTCGGGGTGGGGAGGCCGCCGGGTTTGAGCCGGCGCGGGTGGGTGAATCACCTCGGGGAAACGCCCCCGGGCTTTAGGCAGGGGCAGAGCAGGCTCCCGGTGGACGGAGGCACAGGGCAAGGCACGGGCTGCGGGATCCAGAGTCACTTGTGGTGTCGGTGTCTGCTTGGTGGTGGTGGTGGTCTGCAGAGGAGGCTGGCATTGCCCACCTGTCCCCGTCTGCTCCTGTGTCTGGCCGGGAATGTTCAGTAAAGTAGATCTAGCCTCACCTTTAGGGCTTCATTTCGGAAACTAATACAAACAGTTCTGGTAAAGTACTGCAGCAAGAGCAAGACCTTAAGAAGACCACTCAATGCTGAATTGTTTTGGTTAAGAATGTTAGGAAACTCATGGAGAAAACAAAAGGCTTATACTTGTAGTTATAACTTAGCTGTAATTTCATGGTTTTAATGGTTTAACAATAATGCAATTCACACTGATTTGGTGGGGCTTTTTTAGCTGATGAGGGATATATATTTTAGTCATGAATATATGTCTAGATGTCTTATTTGGGAATAACTTCAATCTATTTCATTTTCTGTATTTTGGCAAATTTAGTGTTAGTTCCTGCTCCTTTTGAAGCCATGAGCTTTGGTATTAATTTAAATGTATTATTGTTGTGCCCACAGTTAAGCCTAGTCTGCATTGGCCAGAGAAACAAAATAGAATCTTAGAATTGTTAAGGTTGGAAAAGACCCTTAAGATCATCAGGTCCAACCGTTAACCTACCACTGCCAAGTCCGCCACTAAACCATGTCCTCAAGCACCGCATCTACCCCTCTTTTAAATACCTCCAGGGATGGGGACTCAACCACTTCCCTGGGCAGCCTGTGCCAGTGCCTGACTACTCTTTCAGTGAAAAAGTTTTTCCTAATATCCAACCTAAACTTACCCTGGCGCAGCTTGAGGCCATTTCCTCTTGTCCTATGGCTTGTTACTGGGGTGAAGAGACCAACCCCCACCTCACTACAGCCTCCTTTCAGGTAGTTGTAGAGAGCAATAAGGTCTCCCCTCAGCCTCCTCCAAACTAAACAAGCCCAGCTCCCTCAGCCGCTCCTCAGAAGACTTGTGCTCTAGATCCTTCACCAACCTAGTTCCCTTCTCTGGACAAGCTCCAGCACCTCGATGTCCTTCTTGAAGTGAGGGGTCCAAAACTGGACACAGTATTCGAGGTGCGGCCTCACCAGTGCCGAATACAGGGGCACCATCACCTCCCTGGTCCTGCTGGCCACACTATTCCTGATACAAGCCAGGATGCCATTGGCCCTCTTGGCCACCTGGGCACACTGCTGGCTTATGTTTAGGCGGCTGTCAACCATCACCCCCAGGTCCTTTTCAGCCAGGCAGCTCTCCAGCCACTCCTCCCCAAGCCGGTAGCGTTGCCTGGGGTTGTTGTGACCCAAGTGCAGGGCCCGGCACTTGGCCTTGTTGAACCTCATACAGTTGGCCTCAGCCCAGCAATCCAGCCTGTCCAGGTCCCTCTGCAGAGCTGCCTTTTTTGGATATAACTTACATTTTGAAGATTCAGGAAAAAAAAAAAAAAAAATGTTATCTTTCTTTTAAAAAGTAGCACCTAAGATTTCTAGAAACGGCTGAGATGAAGATAGCTGTCAGTGTTACTATCACCCTTCCTCTGTATGACCCCAGGCACTGACCTGCAGAAGTCATGTGTAGAAATAGGTGGGCACTTCAGGCACTTTGCTTTTAAACTTACTCCTGTCTGTAGAATCAGTGTATCAGGTAGGATTTAGGGTTTTTTAATAACTAAAACGCTTAGGTTTTTTAATAACTATCCACTTGAGAGTCTGCTTCAGAAACCAGACTGAGGGTGTGTGTTACCCACCTGACAGTGGTCACTGAGCTCAAGTGAGTAAGCACAGAATTTCATGATCAAAGGCAAAGATAATGTCCTCCCTGCTCGTGTAGATGAGGAAAATAAGAAAACACAATTGTGTGAAGAAAGGGGCAGGGATAAGGGGCTTGACCTGGAGGCTCATGAGTAATCATGGGTCCTGAAGGTAGTCTTTAACACGAATGTGGTCCCTCCAAATCAGCTGCTACCTCAAAGTGCACATGACTTGTGTGGAATCCCAGCCAGCCAGGAGGTGCTACTGAGAACAGACCCTGAACATTCAGCCTTTCAGCCAAGTGTCTCACCTGCTAGATCCCATTATCTGCTGTGATATTTATTTTCTAACATTATTTAACTGAGAAGTTACTATGCTACTCAAAATTCCATCTAAAATGAATTTTAAAAAAAACACCTTAAAGAAATAACAAACAATCTTTATCTCTGTTTAGATTACTGGAGCAGCATTTCAAGAGTAAGTATGCCTTCCATGAATAGTTTGTTTACTTTGTCCTGTAGCTGTCTTCAGGATTAAAATTAGAATAATATTTTTCATGCTTTTTTATAGTTAGGTAATTTCCCTATTATAATTCTACTGAAGTGTTGTAAAGTAATTGGGTTGCATGCATTGTGTGGAGTTGCTTGCATTCAAGTTTAAAAAAAAAAAATGAAGAAAAAAATGTGAGTGTTTAGCTTAGCTCTGAGGTTTTTAGCTGGCAAAAAAACCACAAGGTCTAAAATTTAGATTTGTCCTACTGTGACAGGCCCATTAGGGGAAATTGGTCCACCTACCTCAATCATGTGAGGTAAAAATTTATTCCATTGTAGTTGCAGCTAAAAGGAGCAGCAGTAGTCCAACAGAAATACATACATACACACACGTAACACATTTTTTCCCAGAATAAAAAGAGTTAACTTGTATTTACATAATAAAGCAAGGAAGCAAATTCACTATTATGTTGATATTCTCACTGTTTATCCAGTATTGGTATCCAGACCACATACTGGATTCCTACCACCAGAATTTTTTAATACCTCTTTTCCTAAACGTGACCCACCAATTCAAAACACTATTGGACCTTGAAATGGCAGAATTGTGATTTAAAAAAAAAAAAAAAAAAGATAGAAGACTGAAGAGAAATAATAACCCATTAATTTAAATGAACAAAAATTACCTATCTAATGAGCAATAAAAGGAGTTGCACTTTCTTTGCTAATTAAGACTAGAAGTGTTTTTATATCAGCAGTTTAGAAAATTCTCTTCTTTTCTGCCATTCTCTACTCAAGGTCATCAAATTTTACAGCCTTCCTGTAGCCTCTTTTAAGAGACTATGACATAGATTGACTATGTGAAGGTCTGGCAACATCCTGTCCACATATCGTGTATTTATCTTTGCTTTGGTTATTTTCTCTCAACATTCGTTGCAAGTGTGGTGAAGGAAATACCCTCTTCAACTCATTTTATACAACGGGCATACACCAGCATTGTCTATGTTTTGTTCCATCTTACCTTATGTTCTTGTCTGATCACTTCAACGTCCTGATTTTCATGAAAGACAGTGTTCTGATCTGTGGCTGATTGTGTCTCCAGTCTGTATGTTATGGAGAGATGGGTTAGAAATTAGTGAATTAAACTTTCAGTTTTATTGCCGTTTTATTACAGAGCATTGATATTGGCTCCCACCATTTGCAACATGCAGCTGTGTTGAGTTGTTGAAAACATCATTAGCAATAGCTTCCTTCCAAGGTATTGTAGTTTCTTCTCTTGTCTAAGCACTTGTACCTCCGTTAAGAGAAAAGTCCTGTCATGGGTTTATAGAAGGTTTATAGAGTGTTTATAGAGTTTCCTTCTAACTCCCATCTTGCTCATGACTGTGTCATCACTGTTGGCTTGCAAGATGTTAGGGGCCTTATGCATATGTGAGGTACCACTAGGCTGCAAGCTCCCTCTCCTCTCATCCGTCAAGAGTGCAAATAGAAACAGATTAATCTCTGACCACCCATGATACAGACCAACATTATTTATTCTACTTATTATGGTAATCATCTATATATCTGATAAGATGGGCATTCCTGTCTGGCACTCCTTTACAGCACAAGCTTTACCCAACAAATTAGTTTAGTATGCAGCTGTATGCTTTTTCAGTGTTGCAAACATTATATTCTGTGGCCATTTTTTTTTTCTGAAGTGTTCCATTAAATAGCTGTGAATATGAGATTAACAAATATCCTTCCCAGCCTTTGAACTGAACTGACTCTTGCGAATTGCAAGGATTTTACGCTGACACTTTTTAGTAATCTTCTCTTACAAATGGGTCAAATTAGCACACAGGACTGCTTAATTTATGCTTAAAAATAGGCACTGTAAAGCATTTATGCTATCCATCTGGCATTTGCTCTGACAAAAAAAAATACAGCTGAATAAGTTTGGAGAATCATGGAGTTACAGAGATACTGGCTCATTACAGTATTTGGTACAGTCCAGCTCCTGTTACACCTCACTGTCCACAGGTGACAATTGCCTGTACTCTCCCCCCACCCATGCCCCCCAGCATCCTGCAGGTGCTAGTATTTTCTTTTTCCCCATACTATCATCCTCTAGCTGGGAAGCATAATTAAGCTAAATTCAGAGAAGCTTGTTCCCCATCTGTAACTAATTTAAAGTTCATAGCTTTTCTTTCAAAACTGAAGGAAGGCTTGGGTGCTTGTTGATACCAGTCAATTTAACAAGATATTACACCCTCCTTTAAAGCTCATGTAAAATATTTGATACTTTCTGACACTAATATTTACACATCCTCATGGACTTCATTCAGCTCAAGTGCTTTATCAGTTCTTATGTTTTTCTAGCATGTCTTTCCTCTATCAGAAGTTGATTCTAGCATCATTCAGGTTGCCTGTTCTCAGTTTTTTCCTTTGGGTCACTTCTCTCAAAATGTTTGTAGACTTCTCCCCTCTTATAATATTATAGAGTAGTAATTAAGTTTGCCATGGATTACAGTTTAACTGTAATTTAGACTCATGTTCCCCCTCCATATGTGCTATTTTCCTCTTGTTCAAAACGTTGGCCTGACATTTTTAAGTGGTACTCATTTGTTCCTCAAAAGTGAAGGCATATACAATATCCACAGCTGTAAAAGCCTGGAAGAGCTGCATTCATGCTTTAGAGAAGGAAAATAAAGACGAACAGCTTCCAAACATTTCATAATTAGTAAACAATGCTATGTCCTGTTCTTGTCCCAGAAGTAGGACAAGACCAAATGAACTCTGCCTTTTTTAGAAAAGATCTGCACTCCAGGGCCCTGCATGTGGTTGTTCGGCGGAGCAGGCAGCCTGCCAGGCTCCACAGAGAAAGAAGGTAAGCGGTGTTATAGGCATGGGAGGGAGCGAGATAAGGGACTGGAGATGTGGAGCAAAGCTCTGAATGTTACTTCTCAAAATCTCTGTTACTGCAGAGCAGAGTAGTTAGTCAAAGGCCCAGGACAACTGGGACTTGTTTGTGACTTAAAACCAGGTGGTGTGAATGTTGTCCTCAACTGTCATTCTTGGGATTTACCAACAGTGGAATTAAAATTAAATTTTAGGAACACCATCACTACAGGGCAGTTGCAGGCAGTGCCTGCACAGCATGCAGTTCTTACACTACATCTGGTAAACATTTAAAGTGGTAGTTCTTATCTGTAGGGCAGGTCTGAACAGCAAGGGACTGGATTTAGCGTTGCTGTGGGTCACTTCTAGTCCTGTGTTTGTATGAGCTGAATTACCAGCTTTAAAAGATTGGATGTGGATGGAGACAGAACATGGACAATGAAAATACCTTTATTCCACACGTGTTTATAGATATGAAGAAATGGTAAGACAGTTTCTAGTCCATTCACCATGTTTCACCTGAAAAGTAACAAGCTAAACTAGCATTAAAAAAAGTTTAGAGTTTTTGTCTGTACTTTTCTTAAACCTTTTACTTACCAATAGTTATGAATTTTCTTTTAGTCGCATAGTGCTTCCTTCTTGTCACCTTTCAAAGCATTAGCTTTTCTGTAATACTAGTTTCTGGCATTCTATTTTTTTTTCTTAGTTCTTAAACATGTAAATCCCAGCTGTTCCTTTAAGCAAATACAAGATAAAATAAGTGAATGTCTACACCTTAAAACAGGAAAAAGCTGGGAGGGGGAACCTCTTGTCACAAATTGGACAGAAGTAAAGAATAAGCAAAATAAGTTTTTAGTCTTGCTGTGCGCAGTCCTGCGTTAGGCCTTACGGTCGTTGACCCCTCTGTGAAGGAGAGGGGCACCTCCCGCCCCTGGGGCGGGGGCGAGCGGGGCCTGGACCTGCCGGCAGCAGCTTGAGGGAGGGTTTCCTCGGTGAAGGGCAGCGGGCTCCGTGCCGGGCAGCCGGCACCCCCCGGCCCCGCCTCGGGCTCCCCCGAGGCCGGAGGGGAGGCGGCCGGGCTGCGGGCCGCCCCCTCAGCGCCCGGCCGCCGGCAGCGCGGGAAGGCGGCGGCGGCTCGCGCGGGCGCTGCGCATGCGTGATGCCTTCTGCCCGGCACTAAGATGGCGGCGTCCTGCGGCGTGCGCGTCGGCTGCCTGGGAGCCCCGTTCTGTGCCGAGCAGGTGATGGCTCCGGGAGCGCCCAGCCGCAGGGGAAGGCCCCCCCCGTCCTACCCCGCTGCTTTCCCTGCGCGGGGCAGCAGCCCCGGGGCTCGCCCCGCGAGTGGGGCGGTGTCTGGGGGTGCCGCGGCCTGCGAGGCTTTCCGGCGGCGCCGCGCTCCCCGCCGGTCGGAGCCGGCCCCCCTCGTCCTCTCTGCCCCCGGGCCCCCAAATCCGTACGGCAGGCGGGTTTGCACGGCCCTCCCTGGTTTTGCGTGCCCCTCTGTAAATTACCGGTACTCTCTTGAGACGTGGCGGATGTTTGTTTGGCGTTTTTTTAAGAAAAAAGCGAAAAAAAGCCTAATTGTGATGGTGCTGTGTTTCTTGCAGTCCCTCTCCGTGTAACGTTCGCTCTCTTCAGCTTAAGGATACATCTGAGAATCCTGAAGGCGGCATTAGGCCCTCTTGTGTAAGTAAGCATTAAAAGTTAAAGTGGTAACCAAGGCAGTTATAAAAATGTGTGTAGTGGTTCTGATAACTCTTTAACATTTTCTTAAGGGGAAAAATAGTGTTGCCTTGTGTAAAATAAACTGTGAGCTCATTAGCTCTTTTTCTGGGAGTCTTTGCTTTCTGAGGATACTGTTGTTGAAGTGGAAAAGTTTTAACCTGCAGATTTTGGGGTTGATTATGAAACTTAGGAGCTCATGAACTTCCAGTGTGCAAAACTATTTGATCAGAGATGTGCTAAAACATTTGCTAGAAAATTTAATTTTAAAAAGCAAAGAATTGTAACCTGTTTCCACGACTTGGTCTAACATAATGCATGCTTGACTTTTGAATGGTGAACACTCATTTTAAAGTTGATGGAATTATCAGTGGCATAAAGATGAGCGTGGTTTTGAACGCTTAGGATCTGGGGGGAAGGAGAACGTCTTTACTAATGTCAGTGAAAATTAAAATTTTATTTGATCTGTCAGCTTTGTGTGCAACCTTTTTGGCCTACAATATACATAACTTTTTTTCTTTTTTTCTTTTTTTTTAAGGAAGAGCGAATATCTGCATCCTTCAGAATGCCCAACTCCAACGCTAAATTTCATTGTAACCATAGAGGTGGTCAGGAAGCTGGCAGGCAGGAGTTGGTTTCCAGGTCTTTGCAGAGTGCTCAGCATTGTCTGGAGAGCCAGGATTTTGGAACTGCATATGCTCATTATCTCCTCGTACTAAATCTAGCTCCTGAGTTAAAAACTAGTGTCAAAGTAAGTGCTCTTTGAATTGCTTGAAACAATTATGTTTACTGTATTCCTCTTGAGGCTTTCTGCCATGTTTTGTGCTTGTGATTTGTTGTAAGTAACTGATTTTCCCATTCAGTCTTCAAAGTAAAAGCAGAAAACTAATAACGGAGACAGCCAGTAACTTGTTTAATAACCTCTGTGTGCCTATTGGAAGGTAATTGATACAGTTTTAGTCTGTGTGTGTCAACTAAGTTTAATAAAAATAGGGCCTTGTTAGTATTGGCTTTTAGTATAGCTTGCGTTAATATACACAGAGGCTCTTAGTATGCGCTGCTGTGTGATGCTACTCTGTGTGGATATCTGAGAGCTTATTTTTGCTGCTTCAAGTGAGCCAAGTTCGGGCGATAGCAAACAATTGTATGCTGCTGCTTAGGGAAATGAGAGTGTTCAGGTGCATGTCAGGATACCTCTAGATGTTTTCAGGGCTCAGTTCTCTACTTCCAGTAACTACTAGCAACTCAGTGGTATATGTTTTATTTTCTAGGAAACATTTCAGTTTAGTCTCTTTAAATGGGCAGAAGAGCTCGATTCTCTGGCACGGATTCAAGATCTGTTTAACTGTTATGAACAAGCACTTGAACTGTATCCAAATGATGAAGTGATATGTAATAGTATGGGAGAACATCTTTTCAGGTTTGTAGTAATGTATATTCAGTTTTTGTAAGGTTCACATTTAGTATTGTATGTTAATAAAGAAGGCCCAATTCAGCAGAGCACATAAAATGTGCTTAAAAGAAGTAAATGCAAGCGTATGCTTAATGCTGTATAGTGTGTACTGTTGAACTTCAGATCTGTTTGTCAACTTAAAATAGTTGCCAATGTTAAAATAAATGTTGATAGTCACAGCAAAAGTAAAAAAAAAAAAAATAAAAGCACTTTTACTAAAGTAAAAGCTTAAAAGTAAAAGCACTGCCTTCAAATATTTTCTAACCATTTATTAAGGAATTACTAAACAAAAAAGAGACCAAAATTGTTCAGAGTCACTGTGTTAACTATTGTTGTGGTTAACCTACAATTTTTGAAGTTCTTCCTTTCTTTCCTGTTAGATCCCTGAGAACTACAGCCTTTGAATACTGTCTTTTAATTGTGGTCCTTCTTGAGGTCACATATAACAGCCCTTTGAAGTGAAGAAGCTGGCCGTGTATACTGTACTCTGTAGGGCTGTTCTTAAATGGTTTGAGCTTATGCTTTTATTTATTAGTGTAAAGCATTCTTTTCCTGCTTTCTCCAAACACTGCAAAACATGGTGCTTTGCTGTTGCTTTTTACTGTCATGGATTCAGATTTAGGTTAGAATTAGGTTTGCTTTTTGTGATTACTTTGTTTATTTGTTTTAAGGAATGACTCTCCCAGCATTGTATTAAAATGTATGTGTTTCTTGCATTTCATAGATTTGGGTTTTTTTCAGTGCTCTCTGATTTGAGAATATGCTGTAGGTATCATCAAAACTTGCTTCAAGTTCACAATTTAGTTTCAAAATTGCCACTTAATGCAAGCGCCAGCAACTCAAAATTTGGTTGTTTTACAGCATGTTCCAGTTAAATACGATAAAGCAGTTTTGGGGTTTGTAGCATTCCCTTGACCTGAAAGTCTGTGAGACTGGATTGCAGAGTTGCTGCCGTCATATTGTTGCAGCAAGTTCTTGTAAAACCTCTTCTGGTTTGTCAAAGGATGTAGTAGTGGATGAAGACTGGTGCACACAATGGTATTTTTTGACTGCTTTTGCATTTTAAAGTGATTAGAGCTGTAAATCATTCTTTTTCATAAGGTAATATCAATGTTTCTAAAGATAATCTTTCTAACTAATGCAAAATATTTCTGTTGTCTTTTAATTAATGTAAGACCTCTTTACGGACCCACAGATACTTACAGATACTTGGCAGCTGAATGCATGCTTTCTATTTATTTGTCATTTTTACTATTAGAATGGGCTTTAGAGATGAAGCAGCTGGATATTTTCATAAAGCAGTGAAGCTTAACCCTGACTTTGCTGATGCAAAGGAGAATTTCTACCGTGTTGCAAACTGGCTTGTGGAACGCTGGCACTTCATCATGCTCAACGATACCAAGAGGAACCTTACTTACCTAAAAGCAATTGAGAACGCTGTCCGCTCAGGGTGCAAATCTGTCCTTGATATTGGAACAGGAACAGGAATTTTGAGGTGTGTCATAAGTGCATATTTAACGTGAACTTAATAGAAACATATCTGTTGTCTAACAAAATTCAGTTGCTAGTGAAAAAATAATTTGCTTTCATGTCTTTATTGAGACAAAACTTAAGAAAGGAAACAAAGCTTTCAGAAGTCAGTGAGTCTGGAGGTTAGTGTCTAGTAGTATTTTTTTTGAACCCTTTTATTTATTATTTGTTGCAGATGCTTTTTGTGCCAATAACTGCTGTATAAATTGAATTACTCATGTTGGGTTTGGAGTTGTAATGTCATGTGTCCTGTCTTTAAGTATTGAGCCTAGTACAAAGAGTGGATTTAGCATAGCTGGGGGAGTATCTTTATGCTACCTGTATATTTTTTTTTTTCTTCGTGATAGCATATCAAGAGGATATCAATTTGTGCAATATCAGTGTTCAAACAAGAGATACTAGTTCACTTAATGATGATTTTTAGACTTGAACTGTTTTATCAGAAATATGAAGCAGATGCAGAAATAGAACTTAAGAAAACTCAGTATGTTGTCATGCTTTACCTAAAATGATTTAAAATGGAGGGGAAAAGTCCTGATTCTTGTTTTTCAGTATGTTTGCAAAAAAGGCGGGAGCCTCTTTTGTCTATGCCTGTGAATTATCAAAAACCATGTATGAACTTGCCCGTGATGTGGTGGCAGCAAATAATATGGAAAGAGAGATCAAACTACTGCACTTGAAGTCACTTGATATAGAAATTCCAAAGCACATACCTGAAAGGTACGTTGTTGTGCTCTGTTGTGATACTATTTTTAATTTGCTCTTAATTTCAAGAAAATACCCTCTTACTTAACCAGGAAATAACTCTGCCTATGATATTACCCATAATGTGAGAAGATTCTCTGTATGTTTTATGTTTTTATAGAGCAGTGCAGAAATGACATGTTCTTTAGATTGTACTGATTTCTATGGTAGATCAACAATGTTGTAAATTGAGGAGTTTAAGTCTTTGATGGTGGGAGCTTTGGGGCATATGCAATTATATTGCAGCAATAGGAAAAGAGAAATTGGATTACTACATCATAAAAGTAATTTTAACACACTTTCGTACTAAACAATTTGTGGCTCGCTTCTGCAGCCCATGAATAGGATGGAGGTATGGAATAGGGCCTGCAAAGGAAGGCTGTTTCTGGGACATACCGCATCCCTGCAACTCCACGTCAACTTCTGTATTTGCCAGAGAGATCAGAAATTGCAGATTGTCTGCCTCTTCTGATCAGGGAGTGAGGGGAAAACCTCCCCTCCCCTCTGTCCCCTAAGGAGGATGCTACTGTGTTTGGAGGCGAGAAGGTGCCACGTGATGTGCATGGATTCCTGGTTCTTTGCCCCTGGAAGGCTGGTGGTGGCTGGGCTGACTCTAGCTGTGAATGTCAACACCCTGCCACAGGAGGGATCCATAGGGCTTGGAGTGTGGCTTTAGATATTGGAGTAAACTTCAGTGAAAAGTTGTTGCAATTTGTCCTGTGAGAATAGGTTTTTGTGTTTGTATTGAGCTTTTCGTTTGTATATACGCACCTGCCCCCCTGTCTGCATAGCAGAGATCCACATGCTTTGGAAAATTAAGTAGCTTATTTTTCCAATATTAAGTAATGTCTTCTAAAGCATAGTAAGAGCTACTGGGACAAATCAGTAGCTTGGAATTGCTCTTGGCAAGTTAGAACTTGATCAGCATTAGAGCTTTCAGTATATGTGATCTAGGCTTTTTATACTACCCTGCTCCTCCCTGCTCACTATCCCTTTCAGCAGGGGTTCTTCAGGAGAATCTGTAAATTTTTAGCAGGTAGAAATCTGAGGGGATTTTTGTTTGTTTGTTTTGGTATATGCGAAGGACTGGTTTATCACTTCAGCTCGCTGCTACTAGGGATGCAGATTAAACGTGGGAAGGAAATAATCCATTTTACTTTTAATTACCAACATTTAACAAAGTGTCTCGTGATGGTACAGGCTCATAATCTGAAATGATGAAGCTCCCATGGTTTAGCATGCCAGTCAAGCCTTGTCTAATTGTGTCAGCTGAGCTACAGTAACTGATCATATGTATCCTATTAGTGTATATGGTGAGTTACTGGATGTCACCTGTCAGGAATAAACTGTTACTGTTCTGGAAATGTCTTATCATGCCATATGTTTTTTGGTTTAAATCCAAAGGATTTAGGATTTTAGGATCCATTAGTCTGCATAATAATTTTGTTGTGGTTTGATTATATATTTTTTTTAATTCCTTTTTAATACACATGCATGGATGCATACTCTTGCACAAGATTCAGACAAAATACATATTCTGCAGTATCATTGGCTGTGTGCCCAGGCTGAAACATCTTCCTGTTTTGGCTAGATTCTTCCCACACAATTTATTTATAAATGGTGAACAAGAAGCTTTATGGTAAACTCTTGCTCAATATTTATTCTCTTTTATCTGCATCTTGAATAACTTCTAACAAAAATTCAAAACATGTCATTTATTGGAAGAATTAAATTGCCCATCTGTATTGAAACTTCAGAACACTAGTAAAAGTTTTGCTCCGAGCTCACATTGGTATGGTGTTTTTTTTCTTTCCTTAAAAGAATGATTGTTAACAGGAATGTGTGTTATACATTATATTTCATGGTGTTCTTTTTCTTATCTAGAGTTTCCTTGGTTGTCACAGAAACAGTTGATGCTGGTTTATTTGGAGAAGGAATTGTGGAGAGCTTGATACATGCTTGGGAACATCTACTTCTACAACCAAAGGTAGGTGATGTGGGTACATATGTATAAATGGGATCCCTGTTTTGTTTGATATATATTTGCACATATATATGTGTGGGTGTGCGCATATGCACACGTTCAGAGACATACATGAATGAGGAGCAACTGTCTTGTAACTATTTCATACCTATTGATATTTTAAAAATTATTTATCTGGGTTTGTTCTATGAATTTGATTTTGGCGAAAGGCAGTGAGGCAGCAGCATACATTGTACTTATGTGAGCTCACATTCTGAGTAGACAGGTACTTGGAATGCATGTTTCCCTGATGTAAGCTTCCATCATACACAGATGGTTCGCTCTTTATCACTGTTCATTCCTTTTTTTTCTTTTTTTTTTTTTCCATTCTTTGTAAGTAAGACCAAAGGGATTTGTGTGTGTTTTAAAGGCACTATTTTCCTGCAAGTTTGATTACAACCTGGTCATTTTGAGGTACTAACTAGTTGCAGAAAGTCGTGTCAGTCTAAGCAGAAAATTCTGAATTATGGTAGAATTATTTCTCATCATAACACTACGGAACAGTCAATTATAATTTGGTAAATATGCCATATCTTTATACTCTTAATTTATTTGTGCTAACTTTGAACTTTTTTGGAAGACTGAACAATTCCACCGGGTCTCGGATTTTACTTTACATATATTGCATTTTAGCCAGCATACATTAAGCGAAGTAATATGACAAGGAGTCTTATATGGGTTAACCTCTGTTAGGTCTTATGAAATAGAAGGACTTCTCTTTTATTTTGATGTTGCCTTGATTCCAACTAATTTAAAAAATAGTCTTATCTGGCTGAAAGCTTTTGTATTGTATTGAACTGAAACTGATGACCTCTAGTGTTAAGTATAGGAATGATGCATAACAGAAAGGTCCTCAAATGTTTCAACATATTCTAACAGAATACGAATTAAAAAACACTTTTAGAATTACACAGAGGAAGTAGTAGACTGAAAAGTAAAGCTGAAGTGTGGATATATTGAAACACAGTATTTAAGAAACTCTAATGGTCAACTGGAATGACAAAGACCAGAAACTTTACTAGGCACTAAGAACTTACTGATGTTTTGACTGTAATCTTGAATGGCTCATTAGTATGTAACCTAGGCTTTGCAGTAATGGTAGAAATAGGTCACTGTCTCATTGCATGTTGTTGTTCATGTTTTCATAGCCTAAAAATCAAGATGTCAGTACTGGAGACTATGGCAGAGTTATTCCTGCAAGTGCTACAATATTTGGGATGGCAGTGGAATGCAAAGAGATACGTAGACATCACAGGTATGTTTAAGCTCTAGCGCAGTTTGAACTCATATTTGTTATTTGGGAAGAGAGACTGGTGGTTTTTATTGAGGATTTTTCATTTACTGTTGTCTTTATTTTTTGAATGGCTGATTATCTGTTTCACTAAATAGATTTCTGCTCTCACTCTCCCCACCCCTTTTCCAGGCTCTTTTTTTTTTTTTTTTTTAAAACCCCTTTGCTCTTCAGGCTTTCTGGATCACTTAAGCAGAAACTCTTGATTTTCAGTTATGCTGAAATACATGCCTTTAACACCTACTAAAGAAATTTCATTCTGTAATAGTAAAATTACTTCTCAATTTCTGTATTGGAGATTCTTGAATTAACACTTGGCCTTTATCCTCATTTTACCCTCTTTATAATCTGCTCCATACCTCGCTGATGGATCTAACCTTTTCAGAAGATGAGGGCAGGATTTTGTAAAGCCTAAGTGTTAATAACCTCGCTAGCATTATCTTCTTGAATATGTGCCTTGCCTAATTCTGAACTAGCATACAGTAGGGTTTCTTTGCTGAGACCAGTTCTGACTGGGTATCAATTACTTTCACATTCATTTTTGTTCTCATGTTCTAGAACAGTATCACTGTATGGAGACAGTCTCTATCTGAGAGGTTTGGACTGAGAGGTTTGGACTTGATGTATTTTGTTTAGGATTAATCTCATCGCAGATTAAAGAAAACACTGTCTTTTACAGGAGCTTCAGTGTACTGGGTGAAAAATAGCCAGGCTGCATCAGTGATTTTTCTAATGCAGTAGTCCTGGACAATGGCCAGAAAGAGACAGATGCTCCCATAGTAGATGGTCATAGAAGAACTTTCTTTTAGGAAAGTTAATTATTTGTCAATTAGAAGATAGGTTTTTGCCTTGAAACATGGTATTGACTGTTCCTTACAAAATTTAAACAGGATGAAAGTTAATGTACAGTAACTGTGCATTGTTGAATTAACAATCCATTCTAATAGTATAGCTCAAGGTCATGTGGCTAGCAGGACTGAAATGATTGACACAAATGAATTATATGATGTAGGAGGAAGAAAAACGTCACTTTTAAATTTCCTGCCTTCATAATTTGAGATTCCTTTTTGCTTCCTGTAAGAATACCTGTCTTAAGTCTATTTTAACAAGTGCTATTAAGCTTTATGTAAAATACTTGCCTGTTCTCAGATTTAAACTATCCACATCTCTTTGAATTATTCTGATGTGCATGTCTCCACATTACTGTGTTTTCATGATCTACAGCAAAACTTTGGGGTTTGGATGTTTTTTTTTTTTCTGAGCAGGATGCCTAATGAAATAGCAGTGTGAAAGCATCTCTTTTCTCATGCTTTTTATATCATCTAGTGCAGTTTCTGTCTTGTACAATTAATACAACTTTTCTTTGAGCTTTTCTTCATGATTTAATTTTTTTTCAGTGGTTATAAGTAGATGTAGAGCCCAGAAGTCTATGAATACCTGAGGTTTTTTTCTGAAGTACATTTAAAAGTGTGTTTAATCTGTCATCAATCACTGATTCATCTTGCTGAGAGAGAGAATCCCCTTTCACTCCAGTTGTTGATAATCTTGCATATCAGAGTCATTTATCTGTCTCATCTGATCACCTGCTTTGTATTCTGTCCCTCTGTTTTAGCAATTTTAAGTTATGCAGCATTTCTTGTGCTCTGATTGTTTTTAGGGTTTTTTCCCTAGGATATAGTGACGTTCTAGAGAAATCATACCAGTTTTCTTGTAATTCTATTTTTGTTGCACTAAAGGCAACTTTACAGAAAGTTTTGTGCTGGTTTTCCCCTTATTGTAGCTTTATTACTTGATGTTTTCATGATAGTTGTAATGTTTCTTTACTATAGCTGGTGCTGCTTGTACCCATTGCTTGTGTTCCCTAGAATGACTATAGGGCCTAACTCTGCTGTGGTGTTGTGTAATTTTTTTTTTTTTTATGGTTAGCTTTAATTTTCTCCTAAAGTCATTGCTCTCTTTGAGGCGGTTGTTTCACATCCATGTGAAATGTGTCTATTTCCAGAAGAATAAATGAACTGACAAACTTGTGAGGAGACTTGAGTTCTACTAGGGATAAATTCAGATTTCCGCAAAACTTTTAAGACACCAGAGTATACTACATATTGTTTTTCAAGTTTGAACTAGATACCTTTCAAGAGTCATGCATAATAGTAAAACAGTGTTCTAGGAGAACATAGGTCTGCTACATTAGTGCATCTCCACTTAGTGATTTTGAATAAAATATGCCAGAATATGGGTTAATTTACTAATTTAAGTCACTGTAAGAATCCCAAGTTTCAGGGTTTTTTTAATGTTTAATTAAGTCAGTTAGGCCCCAGAAAGAGAGGCAATAAAGTGGCTCTACTTCTGTGCTTATGTATTGAAGCCAGAAGGGTTCATGATAATATTATAATCTGTTGACCTCTTCCACAATATAGGCCTCGTACAGCAGCTGTTCTGTTTTAGTTGTAGTATTTCTTTTAAAATAATACAAGGATTCAGTTTCAAATGAAGGAGAATACATTGTCATCCTTGTTAAAATATCTAAGTTACTTCACTGAGCAGGTAAGATTGTTGATAATGTTGCTGTATTTTTTAGTATTTATTGTGAAGTACTAACCACTTTGTGCTTTCTATATGTCACATGCTTTTATTGCTAGGGAATCTGCTCCAAAGGTGGAGTCCTATTCGTTTTTGTCTCGTAGCTGTGCATAACGGTTAAAACATATTTGTTTAAGAATCCAGGTTATGACAAAAGGCAACTTCCTCAATTCTGCGATTGGGAGCTTCAAGGAGATGACTGTATCTGATGAGAATATTATCAGATAGCCTGTCTAGTCATCCTTAGTTGTAGGGAGATCTTTTGCAGGGAGGGGAGGTGCCCGAGAAAGTGATTCAGAATTAAAAATAGTTCTAGAAGTAGATATTTAACTAGTTGTAATTTGAACTTCTGAGTGCTAGATCTCACTATAAGAATGTAGATTTGCTTGATAGCTGTCATTTAAATGGGAAGCACTAAGTCCTTCACAGACAAATGTACTTTTTCAGAATAATCTAAACTGTAGCTTGTGCAAGACTCATCTCATGTAACTTCCTGACTCGTACTTTGAAAATGAGAATATATCTTAAGACCTCAAACCTAAGACAGGGACAGTGTGTGTAATTATTTTAAAGCAGTTATAGCATTCTTTCTTCTTTTCAAGCTTTTCGTATAAGACTGTTTCTAGAAACCTAATTGATCTTTTGTCTTGCAAGAGAGGATACGTGTATTCTGAGTTGTCAAAGCCTTTTCCACCAAGAAATCAATGCTGAGACTTTCTTTGCAGCTATGCAAAGTATGAGAAATGCCTTATTCTGCATAGATTGTGCTTGATAAATACATAAACCTACTGCAAAATGAAAGTTCTATGTCAAAGAGACTCCAAAAATGCATTTTCCTATTGTGTATCTATCTTTGTTCTGACTATTCTGTTCACCTGAAAGAAACACCTTCATTATTTGTCTAATGCAGCAGCAGCAGAAAAGCTTTATTTGTTCTTATTATCACAGGGTATGTGGCCTTTGACAAAGGACATATTAGACTTTTTCTCAGTTTCTAGTGACAACATTCAGTTCTGACTCTTGAAAGTGATGTGCGTTTTCTGTGCTTTAGAGCTGCTCTGAACATAACAAACCCCCCACAGAATTGTTCTGTTACTTTTTTAGTTTTTCTATTCTTACACTCTGTTAATTTAAAAATACTTAGCCAGCCTGGGAAGAATTTCCTTTGGGTTTTTTTTTGGTCAAATTATTTGAAGTTTAATTTCTTCCCTTTTTTCCTTTACTCGCAGAGTGGGAACGCAAGAAGTTGCTGGTGTGCGCCTGTCAGATTCAGTGCAGTTCTTTAGTCCAACATATGCTTCTGCTGGTTCAGAGGAAACTGTCGAACCTTACACCACTGAGAAGCTCAGTCGCGTTCCTGGAGGTTACGTACCTCTGACAGAACCCTGCCAAGTAATGACAGTAGATTTCAACAATGTGCAGGTAATGATTTTTTTTATGTCCTTTGTAAGTAATCTATTTATGAATAACGAGAACCCCATATCTTATTTGCTTTCCGGGTTCAATTTCAGAACAGTTCGCAAGTGCAAAGTTGGCAGGGCTGCACTGAAATCCTCTGCTGGTTTTGATACTTGTCTGGTTGTGTGGGTGATGTCGTTCATCAGATGACAGTCTATGAGTTTTTGAAGGTGGAGTTTTTTGTTTGTTTGGCACGGTTTAGGGAACTAAACTAGCTCACTATAGGATTAAACAACTGTCAGTCTCGGTACAGGGAGGGGGAGGAAGAATGCAATAGACCTGTCTTAAAATATATATGCAGTTGTGGAGCTGACGTAGTCTTCAAGAAACTCTTGAAGTCAAAAGAGAAAGGATGTATTTTACATCTGGCATAAAAATGTCTGTAAGTGTTGATGGGTAAGTGTGAAGGAGAGGGGGAGATGAAGAAATTATCTTATCCTATTCAACCAGTTTGATTCCACCCTTCAGCTCCCTTGGTATCTTATGGTATTTCTGTAATACAGCATTCTAAAATATGATGGCATTATTTTGCGTATTTTGCACAAAATACGTTTGTATGCGTATACTAAACAGGGTTGAACTGTAAGGCAAGGACCTCAGTCACTCGCAGCTGAGCATGCTAAAAAGATGATGCATCTGATCTCTGGTGTGTTTCTTGCTCATTGACCTGTGGTGAGGAGTTAGCATTGAGTCAGAGCTTAAAATAATTTCATTTATATAACAGAATCTATTCTTGGCTACTGCTTGGCCAGGAATTGCAGTATTTCTGAATCAATAGCTTTTCCTAGTTGGCTTGTCTGACATCCTGAGATTAAAAATGAAATAAGACAAGGCTCTTCAGTATACTACTGGGAGCGATCTCTCTGTGACCTAATGCTGTTTCTGCTTCTAGCATCAATAAGAAACTATTACTCTCATCTAAGAGATGCCTACTCTTAAGTATCTGCCTGCTGGCAGACATGTAGAGATAATTTTAAAGGGTAAAGAACAGTGTTACTCTTTAAACAGTGTTTCAGAACTGCTCCTTTGAAGTTTCAGTTAGACTAATGGAGTGTTCCTGTCATGAAATGGTAAGATCTTGTAAGTAAAGGGAAGAAATGCAATTAATTTATTTGGAATCATTGGTTCCTGTTTGTTGTTACTTTGTCACTGGGCAAACATGGCAGTTCCAAACACTGATAGGTTACTTTCAACCTGTCTTTTTTTTTTTTTGTTGGTTTGGTTTGGTTTTGTTTTTGTCATGGCCACATCTGCATGTTCAATCACTGCAGCTAAAAACTAAAAAAAGAAAAATTGGCTGTGCTCCTGTTGGAATAAAAAACCCTGATATGCTTACAAACTGTAGCAGAATTACCTACTAAAGATTAAAATTCAGATAAGAAATCACTTAGCACTAGTAAGGTAATTTCAAAGACACATTTTCTAAACTCGTATTTCAAAGAATGAGAGGGATGTTGCATTTATTCTGCTTGTACTAGCCAGACCTAAATTGACAGAACTGAGAAAAAGACTTAAAATACAGTACAACAGTGTTTCTCAAACTGATTTGTAAGAGGTTTCAAAGACATCAGTACAGATCAGAGAAATAATAAGTCAAAATTTAAAAAAAAAAAAAGAAAAAGCAGCTGAGTTGTGCTGATTACTTTATTACTGCTATTATTATTATTAGCAGCAGCAGCTCGGTTCCTCCCAGGCAGGGGAACGTGATGTGGCGATAATTACAGGCTGCAGACACTTGCACCTAGCCAGGTACTACCTGTGTGCATGTTTGCTGGCAGCAGATCAGTGCCACTGGGAGTGGAAGTGAGTGTTTACTTCAGCAGCCAGTAATTAAAGCTTAGTCTCACTTTCAGGCCCTAAAGGAACTGTGCTCTTGCCAACAATTACAGATATTGGCTCTTTCTAATTTTCATGAGAAGTTAGTGTGGAATATTTGAGAAATCCTAGATCAAGACACAGGAAACTTGATAACTGCATTCTTTCTGTAGTTTTCCCTTCTATTTGTAGTCCCATTTACTTTTTTAATGCAAGTTACCTTTTTCTCATTCAGAGGATATATATGGCATAGCATAATTTTGGTTTTTTTACTACCTGTTGCTGCATTGTTGCTGTATTTTCTTTGCTGTCTCTTTAACTACACTAGTTGATAAATTGTCATCCTGATGTGCTAGAGCTGTTCGAGTCTGTAGTTGTCATAAATAATAGGAAAAGGTTTATGCAGTGGACAAACATGAGGAATAAATATGCGATAAACAGCACGGTAGAGAGCAGGAAAAGCTGAAATAACTGCCTTCAAGTGGGTTTTTAAATGTTGTGTGCCACAAGGTAGGGATGTAACACCACAGTTACTAGGACCAGTGGATGAGAAGCTTGGGTCTGCTGCTTTTGAGGAATAGTCAGGAAGAATATTTTTAATGTCAAATACACTTCTAAACGGCTATAACTTTCCAGAAACCGGGAAAAACAGATGCATGCTTGTGCTCTTGCTCTCTTGCTTCAAGAGGCTTACTGCCAGCAAAACTTCAACTTATTACTGTTTTCCTCTCCAGCTGAGGATGTACAGAAAAAATGCAGCAGCAAAGCACTTTTATTGAGGAGCAGTGACATTGTGAACTTTATTAGTATCCAGTAATTTTAACATGTGCGTTGTTCAGCCATCTCTCAATCGTGAGGAGAGAGGTAGACCAAGTCTTGGAGAACGCAGAATGATAATAAAGAGGGAAAAATAAAAAATGCAGCATGTGAGAGCTACTCTTGGTTTTAGAGTGGACCTTCTCTTTTGCCCTGTGTATTTTAAGATTGAAACTTAGGACAAATGTTGACATAAGCAGATCAGGAAGCTGATAAATGTTTAGGAAAGGCTGTTGTAAGCAGAATGGTTGTGACTAAGTGAATCTTTGGTACCTTGTGCTTGACCTCCTGTTAATTGGTTTATGCCAGAACTGTCTAAGACATTAGAGCTGGGCCTTTTACGTTTGTGAATGTTGGTAGCAGAAGGTAATTACTGAGGCAAATAAATCGTACGTGGAAGAAGGCTTAATTCCTGTTAAATATTCAAAACTTTTTATGAGTATTGGAGAATTTATGATCCTTTTAGGGGAGATCTTAGTTCTTCCCGGTAGTGAAATTGTACATGCCTGAGCTTTTACACAAAGCTTATAGCCTAGATAGCAGAGAAAATATCCTCGAAGATGTTTGACTTAGTGTTTTTGGAATGACTTTGCCAAACCTCTCTTCGAGCGAATTCAGTGCTTACATACAGTATTTCTAGAACTGATTGAACACGGGTTTTAAGTGAAGCGTGTGCCTAAGCATTGGCTTGAATCCAGCCCAAAAGACTGGCACTGTTTTTATTACTTGTCATAAGGCAAGCCTTGCCAGTCTAAAGCCTTTCTTGCAGTTTTCAGTGTTTTTAAAGATATATGTTCTTAGAGATAGGCCTGTTTGCTTTAATAGCTGATGGATGCAGGTTGGTCATGTGGATAATTGCACGTGCATGTGGGAAGACAGTTCCTATGCTAGTGACTATTGATAATTGGTATTGTAGCAGCTTGTTAACTTCAGGTTCCTGTTGGGTGCCTTCATGGATTGGTGCAGAAATTTGGGTGACTCGGTGTAATAAAAAACTATTTATGGAAAGAAACTCTTATACTTTTTCTCTCTTTCCACTTTGGTCAGGAGCTGAAAAGCCTTGCAGCTAGAAAGCCCTGGAAGCTCAGCCTGCCAGTCACTGAAGGAGGAATACTAGATGCTATTGTGGTGTGGTTTGTACTACAGCTTGATGATGAGCACGCTCTGTCTACAAGTCCCAGTGAGGAAACTTGCTGGGAACAGGCAGTCTATCCTGTGCAGGGCCTCCTTGGTACGTCCTGTGGATTTTCTTGTTGCAGTACATTAACTTGGTTTCATTTTGGTTTTGAGCTAGTTAGGTTATCTCAGAGATTAGGAAGTGGCAGAAAATAGGTTCAACAGCAACAGCAAGTAGCTGTGAGGTGGTTCCTGATCATGTTTCTGGACTGTAGTGCAGAGTCCCTGCATCAGGGCTTGTTCGTGGGACTCTGCCACGAAGCAGATAAGGGACCTGCTTAAGATCTGGGAGAACGCTTTTCATTAAGTTTTTTTTTTTTTTTCTATACTGAACTAAATGCATTGTGGAGCAAATCCAAAATGTGGGGCTACTGACTGGCTCTACTTAGTCAAGATGTGACTTGTGAAAGGGAGGTGGGGGAGGTGAGGTAGGAATTGCTAGCTGCTACTGCCACAAAAACAAAACTAAACATTCCTGCCTACCCCTCATGCTACTTTGGGCTCAACTTGCATACTGTTCCCCACACATACACAGTGGCAGCGTCATTTCCAGCAGCCTCCACTCTCCATTCACCCATTTTCCATTCTCCTGTTTCATAGAATCTTAGAATATCTCGAGTTGGAAGGGACCCATAAGGATCATCGCGTCCTACTCCCTGCTCCTTGCAGGACTACTTTAAAACTAAATCACCTGATTAAGAGTGTTGTCCAGACACTCCTTGAACTCTTGACAGGCTTGGTGCTGTGACCACTTCCCTGGGGAGCCTGGTCCGGTGACTGACCACACTGTCAGTGAAGAACCTTTTCCTAATGTCCAATCTGAAGCTGTGTCAGGGGAAGTTCACACCGTTTCCTCGTGTCCTGTTGCTGGTCACCAGAGAGAGGAGATCAGCACCCCTGCTCCACCGCCCCCCTTGAGGAAGTGGTAGGCTGCGATGAGCCTTCTCTTCTCCAAGCTGAACAAACCAAGTGACCTCAGCTGTTCCTCATAAGTCTTGCCCTGGAGGCCTTTTACCATCTTGATCGCCTTCCTCTGGACACACTCTAATAGTCTGATGTCCTTATTACATTGAGGCACCCAAAACTGCACCCAGTACTCGTGGTGGGGCTGCACTAGGGCAGTGTAGAGTGGGACAGTCACCTCCCTCGACTGGCTAGCTGTGCTGCGCTTGATGCACCCCAGGACATGGTTGGCCCTTTTTGCTGTCAGGGCACGCTGTTGACTCGTACTCATTTGCCATCCACCCAAACCCCCAGATCTCTTTCCGCGGGGCTGCTCTCCAGCCTCTCATCCCCCAAATTGTACGTATAACCAGGATTACCCTGTCCCAGGTGGAGAATCCAGTACTTGCTCTTGTTAAATTTCATACAGTTGGTAATTTCCCAGCTCTCTAGTCTATCTAGATCTCTCTGTAAGGCCTCTCTACCCTCGGGGTACTCCACAGCTCCTCCCAATTTAGTATCGATAGACAGTAGGAGCAGCTGTGCCATGGACTGGTTCAGCTGAAATTGTAGGGGAGGGAAAGAGACTCTTCTAGCCTATGTTGCCATTGGAAGAAATGTTTGTCAAACTACAGCATTTGTGTTTTGCAATTCTGGTCTATATCAGTGGATTTACTTTCTTAGAACATACACAGAGAGCATCCGAAGACCATCTTGAGCTGTACACCATAAATGTTCCAGTAAAATTTATTTTGAATAAATTACCCTTTCTAAACTGTAGCTATTGTTTTCCATGTAACTACAAATTTACCTTTGTCTACAGGATGTATTAAAATGTAAATATTTCATATTTAGCATTTTAAAGTAAAAGCTATTTCCTTACCAGTATGCTTTTGTTCTGCTCTGCTGTTGACAGAACACTTAAAGTAATATCTATTTATCACAGAAAGGCTTATTTTGAGAATAAATGGATTTTGCCTAGTGTGAGACAGTTGGGACAGTTTAAGGCAAATGTTAACTCACAATCGCAGATCCCGGCTGGTGGGCTACAGACTAGAACGATTCTTTCATACACACTAGTAACAACTAATGAAGAAATGAGATAATGCTTTTTTTTATTTATTTTTAAAGCACTGTATGGCTGCTTCACTGATGTTTGCTGTAAAATAACTGACATGACTTTTTTTTGTGCTGTTTTGCCAAGATTATTCTGTGAAGACTGGAGATGCTGTGACGATGGAAGTTTGCTGCCAAGATTGCTACTTGAAGATCCAGAAGATTTCTTCTTTGACTTCAGAGTGTGGGATGGACTTCAGTGACAGAGATGACACGCTGAGTTTGGGCAATGAGGCTGAACTATGCAATGCTCTGGCTGGTCTTCAGACGACTAGCAAACAGGATGGCAATGGTCAAGTCTGTGTCTTGGAATCCACAGAAATAGCCCTGCTGAACAATGTATCGTACCACGAATGCTTTAAAGCTGCCATGGGCAAAGTGCTGTTGTCATTAAATCCAAGTAAGGACTTGCAGTCCATGGATGTTGATGGACATGGTGGTGGGATGAACCTCCAAGAGAGTCAAAACAAGAGCTCTCTAGATGCGGCTCCTGATCCTTTGTACATTTTAGATGTATCTGAAGGCTTCTCCATCCTGCCAATTATAGCTGGCAAACTTGGACCAGTTAAAGCCTACAGTTCTGTTGAGAAAGAACAGCATCAGGCAGCACTTACTGTAATTTCAGAAACTAACCATTTCCCTAAGGAAACATTAGAGTTTTGGCTCAGCCACTTAGATGAAAGTGTGGTGCTACAGAGACCCAAATCAGACAAATTGTGGAGTATTATTATCTTGGATGTTATAGAGACATCGGGTTTAATCCAGCAGGAGGTGATGGAAAAGGCTGCAATATCCAGGTACAGTATAAATGGACAAAAGTACTTCTAGGAATCTGTAATTATCTGAAAACTTTTTGAAAATATTCCTTCTAACTACAAAATTACTGTCATGTTGGTCCTGTAGAGCAGGAAAAGCTTGTTTTCTGAACGGATTGAACCTCGCAGAGTGTTTCTGGCATGACGATTTTATAGATGTATCTTTTAAAAAAAGTGTCCAGATTTCACTTTTGTAGACTTCTTGATATTTTGTATGCAGGAATATGAAAGGAAGATCTTATTGCTTGGTCTGTCAGAAGTTCCCAGGATAGGCAGCATCTGAGTAATAACTGAGGTAGCTTTTAATGCCGGGTTAGAAAAGCCCAGGTTCGTGTACACGTCAAACTGTTGTTGGAACAAACTGGTACTGCTAGAAGACACACACATGGTGTCAGAACAGCCAGGGAGGCAGCAACAAAGCTGGCTGGTACCCACGGCGGGAGGGGTGGGAAGGAGTGCAGAGCAAGTGAAATAAAATAATGGAAATGGGTAGCAAAAAAAGTGAATATGAAACAGGTTTATCCCCTTTTGTGGTGCTAGGGAGTCTTCTCTGTTCATCTTCATGCTTAGTGATGGCAGAATATTCCAGACTATTTATGTTCATTACCTTTTCTAAGTTTTGAATAAATCTTTGGATGACTTGAAAGATTTTTTTGCTGTAAGAACAAATGGGAAATTACTCTGACTTCTATCATATGCACACTCAAATGTGTTGGCATGAAAATACATCCACCAATAGCACACCAGTTAGCTACCCAATTCCTATGAAAAGAGGCTTGCTATAGGAAAAGGAAACCTAAAACAATCTGTATTAAGTTGGAGGTGTTTGATATTGTGCTGAATGAAAGCTGCTGTTGTGTTGCTGCTCTCAGCAGTGTGATGCTCTGCAGTAAGAGACCAAGCAAGGCTCAGGTGGGGTTTTTTTTTCAGGAAAAAATGCTGTCTCCAGTATTGCTACCAACTTTAGTTATAAAGAAGGGTGACTTAAATTCCCACCAGGTTTTGTTTCCCTGTGGGTATGTTGCCTCTTTAACCAGTGCCCCCAACGGTATGTACTTCCTGACTTGTAGTTTTATTAAGCATTTCTGCCAGTCCTTCAGTATTAGATGCTGGTGCTATGAATAAATCCCACTATCTTCATCTTGAAATTTCACTGTTTCCAATACTGACACTGGGAAAAGATTACTTAGTTCCGTAGTTCTGGTATTACATGACAAATTTTCCTTTTTTGTATGATACAGCTGTCTGGTCAAATGGCATCAAACTCAAATGCTTATGAGCACTTGACTTCAGAGGAAGAACTAGTGTGCCTTTCTTAAATGCAGTTAATGTTCTTTCGTTACTTTTGAATGGTACGCTTTAAAGGTGAAATCTCTCTCATTTTACAGATGTTTACTTCACAGTGGAGGGAAGATTTTCCCACAGTATGTGTTGGTTTATGGCATGCTTGTAGAGTCGGAGTGTCTGTTACTGGAGAGCGCTGTGCAAGGAACAGAACCAACTCTTGGGTTTAATATAGCGCCTTTTATCAACCAGTTCAAGGTATGAAGCTGGTGGGTGTTTTCCAGGCACAGTTCCAAAGCCTGCAGCTGTCTAACTGTTTAGTTTTGGTGTAAATGGCAAGAAAACTGAAGAGCTGAAACTTCTTCATATGATTGAAGTTATCAAAAGAGATTTATGTGACTAGGCAGGGACCTTGAGATAAACTAATTTAAATGGGTACCATTTGGTTTAGAACTGGTGTGGGAGAAGTTTTGTGCAAGTAATGAAAGATGCAGTGTTACCGTACAGAAGAGTGACTGTGCTGTTACTATCTCCATCACCTTGTATCCCGACAGTCACATTTCAAAAGGGATTCAAAGGGTATATTGTGCATTTTGGCTGTCTCTTACAGGTATTACAGTAATTCCTAGAAAGTTTTGCAGTATGATTAAGTTTTTTACCTTTTCACTTCTTAATGGCTATTGATGCCTGAAGTTATGGTATATGCTCGTAGGTACCTGTTCGTGTCTATTTGGATCTCTCTACATTACCGTGTCTACCCTTGAGCAAGCCAGCAGAGCTTTTAAGGCTAGATCTCATGAACCCTCTGCTGAACAGCTCCAGCAGAGAAGTGAAGGTGAGTTGTGTATAGATAAAGTTACAAGTGCGCTGAACTGCTGTTCTGAAGAGCTGCTCATTAATTCTCACCTTGGCTGAAAATTTCAATACAGAATTTACTTGTCTGCAGCTATCTTTGAAATGGATTGAAATGGTTTGAACTACTTTATTTTCTTACTTCTTTGAAAAGGATGTATCTGATTAAACTAATATTTTAAATATTTTTTAGGTCCAAATTTGTAAGTCTGGCCAAGTCACTGCAATTCCCTTCTGGTATCACATACATCTAGATGAAGACCATAGCTTGAATACATCTGATGAGTCCTCGCACTGGAAACAAGCTGCAGTTGTTCTCGATGAGCCCATCCGAGTTCAGGTTGGAGATGAACTTGTGCTTGACGTTCAACACCATAAAAGCAATATTAGCATTACAGTTAAACGGTGAAGAATATGTGAACTGATTTGTGGTTAATTACCTATGCATCAATTGACTGTTCATAACATCCCTGATGTTAATTTATATTAAAGTCTAAATTTTATCCACTGATCAAAAAGGCTATTTTTGCTGCTGTCATAGTAGTTACTTAGGTTCCACCGATGGACTAAAACTTGCATTGTAAGGGTACCTTACCAAGTAGCTAGGGGAGGTATTGTGATCTGCTGGAGGGTAGGAAGGCCCTGCAGAGGGACCTGGACAGGCTGGATTGCTGGGCTGGGGCCAACTGTATGAGGTTCAACAAGGCCAAGTGCCGGGTCCTGCACTTCAGTCATAACAACCCCAGGCAACGCTACAGGCTTGGGGAGGAGTGGCTGGAAAGCAGCCTGGCTGAAAAAGGACCTGGGGGTGATGGTTGACAGCCGCCTAAACATGAGCCAGCAGTGTGCCCAGGTGGCCAAGAGGGCCAATGGCATCCTGGCTTGTATCAGGAATAGTGTGGCCAGCAGGAGCAGGGAGGTGATGGTGCCCCTGTATTCGGCACTGGTGAGGCTGCACCTCGAATCCTGTGTTCAGTTTTGGGCCCCTCACTACAAGAAGGACATTGAGGTGCTGGAGCGTGTCCAGAGAAGGGCAACGAGGTTGGTGAAGGGTCTAGAGCACAAGTCTTATGAGGAGCGGCTGAGGGAGCTGGGGTTGTTTAGTTTGGAGAAGAGGAGGCTGAGGGGAGACCTTATTGCTCTCTACAACTACCTGAAAGGAGGCTGTAGTGAGGTGGGGGTCAGTCTCTTCACCCCAGTAACAAGTGATAGAATGGGAAGAAATGGCCTCAAGCTGCACCAGGGTAAGTTTAGGTTGGATATTAGGAAAAACTTTTTCACTGAAAGAGTAGTCAGGCACTGGACCAGGCTGCCCAGGGAAGTGGTTGAGTCCCCATCCCTGGAGGTATTTAAAAGACGGGTAGATGCGGTGCTTGAGGACATGGTTTAGTGGCGGACTTGGCAGTGGTAGGTTAACGGTTGGACCTGATGATCTTAAGGGTCTTTTCCAACCTTAACGATTCTATGATTCACTGCAGCAAAAACCTGATTGCTAGCTATTGCAGTGACTACAACAGTGAGACAGACTTCTCTTGCCACCCTGTCATCTGTAGGAAAAAAAAAAAAGCCTCCAAATGCCTGTACCAGAAACAAACAGCTGTGGCTGTTCGGGACGGAGTCCTTGTTTCTCAAACTGTAGTTCCACTTCTCAGTTGCCAAAGCATCCTGCTTCAGTGTACTGAGATGTTAGCCTTGTAGTAGGGACTGTAATGCCATTCCAGTTGCAGTACCACAAGTTAGTGTTGCACACAGACAATTATAAAAAGTTGTAAAGGAGTGCTGTTGGATAACTCAAGTTGTATAGTGGAAGGTAAAGCTAGTAAACTTTTCAGAATCCATCAGAGAATCATTTCTGGTAATATAATGGGCCGGAACTCTTGTCTGTGTGAAAGTTGTATAAAATACTGCATCAGTCACCACAGTATTCCTGCATCTCTTCTACAGCATTACATTTTGGTGTAATGCAGGTAACAAGTTCCTCCTATTAGATTTGTATCCAAATGGAAGACTAACAAAAGCTTCTAACTCAGCATTGATTCTGTCTCTGTAGAGATATGAGGAACACTGCTAGCAAGGTATTTCTGTAGCTAAGTTTCTTTATGCTGTGCTGTCTGTTCAATGTAGAAGAGGCATTTCTGTGATCTCTCCTTAACAGGAGCCTGTCTAAAGAGCCATCCATGAATAATTTTTCTAGAACCTCACTGCATGCAAGATCCGTACGTGTTCTTCATTAGGTCGAACATGTCAGATAGGTGCTCTCAGTTAAACTTCAGGGACTGTTGGAGCTGTGGTTGTCCCAGCCTGCAGCTGAACCTGCACCTGATAAATTGCTGTAGTAAAGCTCCCTCTAGAAGGGTGGAGGAAAGGTCTCAATTTTTTTTTTTTTCTTCAAAACAGAGGTAATTAATGACTAAGTCAAGTTTTCTGAAGATAAAAAGTAACTGGATACCATCCTTTATCCAAGGGAGACAATGCGTAACAAAATGTAAGTGAATTGGAGTAGGACAGAAGCTTTTCATGCTACATAGAAAACAGCTTTTCTTAAAAAAACCAAGCAAACCCCCCCAAAAATCCAGGCAAACCCATGGTCCATAAAATCTAAGTTACTGTCTGACACAACTAAACTTAGTAGGTGCAGTTTTACGGATAAGTATTTGGGCATCTCATGCTGGAAGACCTCTGATAAAAGCAAAACCATTAAATAATAGTGGTTAGGCATATTTATTAAGCTTTTTAGCAATTAATAGGACAGCAAAATGAGTTAAAGAAATATTAGGGGCATATTTTACCCTTACTCAATGAGATAAAGTAAAGGGCTGAAAATGACCATGACTGAGTTTTCAAGCAGTGTGTTAAGTAAGGCAAGAGCAATGGGATTAAAAGCGCCGAGAAGATTAGGCATAAAACAGTGGAGGCACAAATATGGTTAATATAAAGATGAAGGACTATGTACAAGTGAACTTTTTATATAAATTTGATAGGCCATGCTGTGGAATACTGTTGTAGTAGTTTTCAAAAGACAGGGTAGGTGTCATTGAAAGACTTCTGTTTCTTTTGGAAATTCAGTAGCAATGTTTAACGGAAAGGTATGATCCTATAACCTACTGCAATAAAAAAATAACTTTTCTCCCAGGGAAAAAAAAATGCAGGAATATTGTGCACATGGAATAACTGAGTAATAATGAAATAACTTAGTAGCTTTCCAGAAATGCTGTGAAAGAAGCAACCAAGACACTTAACTAGCTGTTTTCTTATCAAAGTCCCTTCTCTGTACCTTACCTAAGTTTTACACCAACTTCAGTGTAAGTTTCACATAACTTCACATATTAAAAAAAAAGTTTTTTTAGTGTGAGGCTTTTGAAAAGCTAGAGCACAGTAGCTCCATAGCTTCCAGCAGCTCTGATCCTTCAGATATTATTTCTACCAGTGCCCCTTTTTACCTGTATACATGCAGGAAATCAGATTCTTTCTAACAGTGGCTACAGTGGGCACTGAAGTCCCCAGGCGTTGTGAACTTTTACAAGTTGTTTCGTTTTAGAACATGGCTATTACATGGATAAAAAGATACCTGGAATGCAGCATAAATAAGTAGATTCTGATTCTTCATAAGTTCAAACAAGATTTCCCTTTTCAGTACAAGCTTTAAAATACTGAAAGCATAAACTCTTGTACTAGTTAAACTCAAGATCCTCTTCTTCCATGGACAGTTATATTCATGTGTCATTCACACTCTTAAATTACTATAGCAGTAAATCAAATTGAAAGAAGGTGAACAGTTTAAATAAAATCTTTAATTGCTTATTTACAACAAAGGCAATGACTTGGCAAATTGAAAATTATGATTTGCACTTTCCCACTAACTTCAGATACAGCAAGTACATAGTCAACTATAAAATATGCAGCCTAGTGAGTAAGGCGCAATATTTACATCACACTAGTACTGCAAAAAAAGCACTTAAGATGAATTTACTGTGACAGCCAGAAGTTAAACATTTATCCTGTAAATGCCAACAATGCTGAAAAAGAAACTTCAGATGTCACTTAAAAGGTCAGTGCTCTAGAGGTTTTTTTTTTTTGTCAGATTGCAAACATGCAATAGTAGTAAAAATCTGGTAACAGGATAAAAACAATATCCCTCTGATTTTGTCAGTTTTTGCAAAATAATATTTTGATACAAGTGTACTTCTTGGTCTGAAATCTAATGCTAGGAACTCCTGTATTAGACTAGCTACTTAGTTTTACCTTGGCAAAGGTCTTTTCTGTGGTAGTGGAAGGAAAAAAAATCAACTATTACATTTGAATCCAGGCTATACTAGAAGCATAATACAATAATCACACACGCACAAATTTATGAATACAAATTACTACAGACATTGTCAAGATATCCTGCTTTAACAGCTTAAAAAAAACTTAAGTGTTAAAGAATTTATTGCAGCCCAAAATAAAGAAGTCAGTTTTGTTTTCTACTTCCTTTCTGACATCCTTTATTCCCCCCCTCCACATATTTTAAGGTAGTAACCATTATTCTTATTTTAGAAGGATGGGAAAAAAGTAGTCAAGTATAAGGTATTAATCCAAAACCTATCATCCTGGCTGTCTCTTCTGAATGTAAGAGACGTACAAATTGTGAGCTACAAGGACAACATATACACCAACCGTATGTTCTGGGCATGGAATTTTATAGTGAGGCCTGTAGGGAATGCTTTCTTTGTACAAATTCTTTACTGATGCTCTGTAATAATTATCTTCATGAAGGGGTTTTGTTTAGCTATGCAGGAAAGGGAAGAAGATGGCATCTGTACAGAAGTTACCATTTTGTCCACACTCCATTCAGCATTGGGGTATGGAAGTTACCATTGTTAAGAGCACAACCAAAGCTAATACAAACACTTTTTGCTACTGCCCTCCTTAAATTATATTCTTGAAATTAAGTTTTCCCATTACTAGTAGTACTTACACTTCATCTTTAGAAGAGCAGAGTATTTTTTCAAATGTTTCTTTTGTATTAATAAAAGTCAGTGTCATTTTGACATGATGTGTAAGTGTTTAGCAGTTTAAGGAGTTGATTCTTAAATTTATGCAGAAACCTTTACAGTGTGCATGTTTTATATTCGTGGGGTACTCACAGATACTCACATTCTTTATAGATTGAGAATTCAGATGTCAGTTACAGCCATAGCCTCTTCCAGTCTGCGCAGTAGCTTTTCCAAGCTTTCCAACTTTCATCACTAATCGTACATGTTAACAGAACATGTGTGGCAAGTACGTAACAGACTCCTTGACACATTCAAAGCAAAGGTGAGTCTAACTTTTATCCAAAGCTTTCTCTGATAAATTGTGCTCTAGTTCGGGTGACTCCTCAGCGTCTCGAATACCAGAAGTGTTATAAATACCATCAACTGCAGGGGCTGTCGTTGGTGTTGTGAGGGGGGTCACAGTGTGTCCAAACCCCTGGTAATGACCCATGGGTGAAGATGGCATTGAAGAAGCATCAGAAATTGGGTCTTGAGTAGATGAAGAGAGTAAACTTGTGTGCTCGTTTTGTTCGTGATCCTCAGCAAAAAACATTTTCCTTGGCTGGCCCAAAACTGTCCTTCCTAGAATTATGCCAAATGAAAATACTTTTTAATACTTCCAGCACTATACCAAGGTCTTTGAACACATCAACTCTAAAATAGGCATGTTAAATTAGAAGATGAGTCTTTGTTTTATACGTTTTATATGGGCATTGTTAGCTTTAATAAATAAATGGATGTCTTTCCATTTAAAAAAGACAAACCCCAAAAAGGACATCCCTCTCTTCTACCTAACACACCTGAAACTTACCCTGAGATCCATCTATTTAAAAAAAAATTAGAAACTAGACTCTAAATCAGTCAGGAGTACTGGAAAGAGCAAAGTGCCAGATAAACCATGAAATCCTCGACGGACGCAGCTGCCACTAATTTGGTATGGAATGTCCTCAAGGTACTATAGAGACAGATAGTAGTGTAAAATGAAGCTGCGAATACATATGCTGTTAACAGGTCATACAAATCCATCTGTTACTTACCAACATTTCGAACCTGTTCTGATATATCTGCCCTTATATCAGAGATATCCCACATTGCAAGGAAAGAGTCGAAGCATGACCCTTCTTCAGCTTCTTGAACATAAGGTTTATAGGAAAAACTGTAGTGATGCGCAATAGCAGCCAGGAACATCTCAACACAAATGATAAAATCCTGCAATGAGAGAGAGATTGGCTTAATCACTCATAACTGGAGAAAAATAGTTCCTGGGTTTCTTGTACAATTGAAAGACTGCAATTGCCTTGGGATACTGGCATCAGCTACTTTTCCTCCATAGGTACAATAATCTTGGCCGGCTTCAGAGAGCCATATGTGCTTCATATGCATTGGAATCAGTCCTTGCGTGATGGACTGACGTGCTGAAGAAGCAGCAGCTCTACCCTGAATTCTTGCAAGAAGAAACACAAGGATATCCAACAGAATTTAACTGGGGCACATTCCTTCTGCCCAACACATGGATATAGAAGTATTGAGCACAAAATTCACTTGGGGTGACTGGCTGAAACTTAGCCCAACTTATAATAAATTCAGTACTAATCTAGCCTGTGTTAATAAAAGTGAGTATGACAATATTTGCTTGAGATCAGCTATGTCATCTTACATATAGCCTTTCCTCCTAAGAAGTAATTGTCTGCTCCTACCTGTAGGCCAGTAGCCACAGCTTCCACACTTTGCCATTCCCAGGTGTGTTTCTCAGAAATAACGCCAACTTTCACCAACAATGCAATAAGCACAGCTTGCCTATAAAGATTATTTTTCATTATTATTATTGGTGTAACAGTAGTGCCAAAAAACCTGCAAGCAAATCTGGTAAACAAAGCCTGTTCATATATCTACATATGTATGTACATAGGAAGAATCTTAGAAAAAACTTACTGTTTATCTATTTAGATTTTAAGAGGAGGAAAACAGACTTAAAAAGAGATGTCATTCATCCATGGTCCTAAAGACCAACAGAGAACACAGCCAAAGAAGAGTTTGTTGTTCCAGTTAGTTACTGAAACAAGTTGCTTCTCTTTCAGGGTATTACTGCAGCCCACAGAGCAATGTTCAGATAGTTACTCATTAGCAGCAAAGTGTGAGCAATACTTAAATAGCAATTTATAGTTAACTTATAGTAACTTATTTTGAAAAAGTTAAAGTAATTTTTATTTTTACTTTAAAAAGTAAAAAAAGCATCATTTTGTGTTTTGAAATAACTGCAAGTGAAGATTCTAAAATAAATCATGTTCTTGAGAATCACCTTACAAAATAGCAAGTCTAAAAACTAATCTCAAGCGAACAAGACTGCTCTGTCCAACGCACTGGTACCCTTTTCCCCTCACAGCACTTCACTAAGATTATGGGTAGATTTTTTGAGGCTTCTGACCTCAGTAACAAATCCAGCCTTTTTAGCTCTTTTATGATCCACCCTGAGAGCAAGAAGTAATGAGTAAGTAATTCACTTACCAGAAAGAAACAAAAACTACCATCTTCACACAAAGGAACTTGCCGACAGGTTGGATAGGGTTCAGTTCTTCACGTAGTACTTTATAAAACAGCACCAGACAATACATAGCAAACTAACAAGGAAAACAAAATGAAGAAAAGCTTTCAAACCCGTGTTTATTTTGTTGTTCTACAGCATCACTTCAGTTAAAAAATATATCACAGTACGATACAAACTGAAAAAGCTATCTATTTTAGAAAAGAGCCTCTGGATTTATGGAATCTTTGCCTTACTGTTGTAAAGCCAACTTTTTTTTTTTGCCTGTAATTAATTGTACTTCTGAAGTGTATGGTATTGGCAGACAGAGACTGTCATCTGTCTACACACTAAAGCAAAGCATAGGAAGGTCCCATAAAATCTCTTCAATGCCAAGCACATCTCTAGGGAAAATGGCATAAAAAGTATGTGTTCTTCCAGGCTTCTGTTAATAACACCTCAAATGTTGCCTCTTTATGAGAGATGAGGCAATGAATGCAATCTTCACTGCAAATCTGAAGAAGTTTCCTATTGATGACAACTGCAAGCAATCAAACTAACGTATAGCCAAACCTAAGGAATTGATCTCCCCTTTTCACGCACATTCTCCTAGCCTCTTACTGCTAAGTTTCTTTAAGCAATCACGTCAACCAGGACATGCAGAAGTATGTGCTGCTGCTGGGACTGTTGTCACAACAGAAAGCAGTTACAGCTCCTTCCATAACAGTCACCCATCAAACACAGGGGTGGCAATAGGAGGAGGACACCCTTTCCAGATAGGATGTCATGCTCTTCCAACTCCTTCTGCTGTTGCCAAGAGAATTAAGAAGCCTGGAGGCTAGAAGGCTAAACAGCAAGGAGCCAGAGCTGCTGCTCTCTCCTCTTGCAACAGCTCATGTGTAATGTGCCCTGGGTGAAGCAGAAAATGATTCCTCTGTGTTCCCAGCAAGCCACTAAACGCAATCCCTGACTTCCAAAATGAAACTTTCAGGTCTAGGGGCTGACATCTTACCCTTACCCTGACATCATCTGGCAGCTGAACCAACAAGACAAGGTGTTAGGCAGGCCAGAATCTCAGCACTGCACGCACCGTTTCCATTTTTTCCTGTCAATGTTATCACCAGCTTTGTAACACAGTATTTTTAACGCAGCCACTGCCAATTCTTTGTATGTGTGCTGGGAGAAAGCTGCGGAGGGGAGTGAAGTCACCTCTTCTGCAGAGGCGCAAGTCTGCAGCTCTAACATGCCTAGGCCACACCACTTCACCCATCAAATAGTTTGGGGTAGAGAGGTGGGAAACTTTATTGCTTTATGGAACTTCATAGTAAAAATAATAGAAGTTCTAGATTATCTGTTTTCCTAGTATTTTGCATATATAGTATTTAGCAGATAGTAACTTGGACTTACAGTGGGAAATATTCTATCCACAAGAATTACCAGACATTAACACAATTACTGTCAATAGTTCACATAATACTAATACGATGACTTAACAGAGTAGAAACATGTACTGTTGATACTCACTAGCTGTGACATGTTGTTAAGTATAACCAAGTAAGTCCAAGCATTGTTGAAGCTGAAGTTTCCCTCATCGTACACTCCCACTAGTTCACAAATTCTGAAAGAATTTTTAGAGTTAGTCACTACATAGTAAAAGATTGCTTTCTTGAAGTGCTAAATCTTCATTACATCGATCAACTGTTAGAATCCAAAATCTCTCTTGGTACTCAAATATGGGCATTGGCGAGTCTGCACAAGAATCACTTTCCAACAGCATATGGCATAGGAAGTTCGTATTGTACTTTCCATAGAAGAAATAGTGTTTGAATGCAGGGTTAACATATCCCATTGTTGAATGAACTCAACAATTAAACTTTTTTTTTTTTTTTTTAGCTGTTTTGCCTTCAACTGTTGGAACACATACAGCTAATATAAATACTTATATTGATACTCTTTGCGAGTAGCAACTTTTTCCACATTCCCACAGGATTAGCGGTAATGACCATCAATACAAAGTTCATGAAATTAAGCTTTCAGCATCAACATGCATAACTGCCTGCTATTCCCCTACAACAGGTTATACGATATGTATGAAGGCACACAGTCAGGCTTGTCACATGCAGAGTTTAACAAAATTTAAAAAGTTACATGAAACCTGACTTTAAATACCCAATTGTTGAAGCCACTGAGAAAAGGGAGAAGGAGGAAAAAAAGACTAAAAATTAAGAGATCATAAAAATGTCTTTCCTACATAAACAGTACTTCACATTCTCTCCCACTGCTTTCAGCAGCAGGCATTAAGTATTTATTATTTCAATTCTGCAAATAGTCATTTGCTATAGAGAAGTCATAAAGAAATCATAGGTTGATTCAAACTGCCAGGACCCATTTAGCATGTAACACGACGAGTCTGCTTTCTAACTGCCTTGATTCAATACAAAGGGCATGAAAATTCTTTCCAGTGTAACTCAAAATTACATCCTGAAGATCAATATTAATTATTTATGAGCGTACTTACAAAGCAATAATGGTAGTAAATGGTCTGACAACAGTGTACTGCAAAACACCCAGTTTACATCTAAATAATAAAACTCTGCAAGAGAAACACAAAATTCATTGTACAAGAATTTAAAGACAATTCACTTGTGGAAGTTTCCTGTGCTCAGTAGTTTCACTGAACTAAATTTTCATGGTAATTTCAACTTCTGCTTCCAGGACTTCAGATGCTGTAGTATATATAGTGTGTATATACACAATATACAAAAGACCTAGACTTTTATAGATACAGAACAGGAAATACTCAATGATTCACTTCTTTTAGCCATGGAAAACTTCTGGCTGGGCTAAACAAAGAATACAATTTTCACTGTGTCTGAAGATGTTTAAGAATGACTTACGTTCATAGTTTGCCTTTAACATTTTAAAGAGCTTTATCAAAATCTCTTAAGAGAGATGCTTATCAGATTAAGCATGCAGAAACAAACAGTTCAGGGGCATATGGCCTTTCGTCCTTCACCTGTGGAAGTAAAAGCAATAGGCTATCTGGTCTACCAGCGATTCTACGTGAGGTTTTTGGCAAATATTATATGATAGCAAAGGAAGCAAATTCAAGGAGACCTTTTTCCAATATTTTTCAAAAATAAGGACATTTCCTTCAGCACCACCTGAGTCAATGCACGTTAGTAACTAAGTGCGATTATAGGATGTTTTACAGCTAGATGAAAACGTGTTCACAGCTGCTTTCAGTAGGGTTTCAGAGTTGATAAAATGTGTGCAAAACATAAACTGACTCTGCCAAGCAACAACAGTTATACTACTAAATATGAAAACAAAACGTTTGTATCTGGTTACAGAGCTTAAAATTTTAAGATGTCATCATATACTCACTCTCCCATAGCCCACGACGGACAACAACATAGAGGCGGCAGATGTCTCTGCTGATCTTTTGCTTCTATTATTAATACGAGGTTTGGATACCGGTTGGTTAGATAATTTGAAAGAAAAACCATAAAATTATAGATGACATAAGCTTCATAGCATTCTCGACATGTATCCACATATATTGCAATGTTGGGGTATTTCAAAGCTATCCACTGTAAGGAGAGAGGTACACAAAAAGTTACACGCAAGAAAGACAAAAGCGATTCCAATGACAACACTGGCTGGCTAGTTCAGCAAGCAGTACTTCATTAGACAGCAGGCACTAATTAAACAGGGCTTAAAGCATTTGGCTAATAAGAGTGTGATGCTACAGCTAGAAAATAACATTCCGTAAAAATACAAGTAGAACTTCAGACTGCATCTCTGCTGCTTCAAATGGAAGCGTGCTTAAAGCACTGCGCAAGAGATGCTCTGTATCTTTGACCACACAATTCAGTCTTTCATTTAGAAGTAACTAAGGAGATGGTTCCCTACACATAACCTCCTCCTGTTAGGAGGAGACAAGGTAGAACTGTTTCCTGAAATTCACACATCCATTGTCAATATGGGTTTGAGAACTAAGTTTTTAGTCTGTCAGTACAAAGTTCATTTCTTCTGTTATCTAATGTGTAAATGTTTGTTCTGGCATGTTTGCAAAATATAGAAGAAAGGAGCAGATTAGCCTTAAAGTGGTAGTCATCCCTCTACACCAGAATTTCAGACAGAAAAGCGATTTTTTTGCAAAACTGTGATTATGGATCAGCTGTCAGAGCTTTTGATTTTTGAGTACTGCACTGCTGTTGCACTGTTCAGTGCAACCTGTCCTACTGGTTTTTTTTTTGTTTTGCTTTGGGTTTGGGTTTTTTTTTTGGGGGGGGGGAATGGGACACTTAAATAGAGGCAGGTCTTTTGAGTTTACTTTGCTTCCCTAGGTTGTAGTAGAGTGAATGTTGTGCCTTCTCTGACTTCTTATTAGAACTACAGGAAGATGCTTCACATCCTCATCACAGTTAAGAAATACTCCAGTTAACAGATGCTGCAACACCTTTGTGGAAGATGTAATACTGCATCTAGTAAACTGAGAATACAGTATTTCAATCTGAGAAGGGAACTTAATGTTCAGCTCAGATTAAGCACTCTAGGAAGATCTCATATATGCAGCAAAGGTCATAAGATCCAGGAGTCTGGGGAAAAATTTCTGTAAGTCAGAAATGTCCCTGAATGCCTGGCTAAAGCTCATTTAATTAGCAGGTAATTTTCTTCCAAAGGAAAACTCTGTACTTGAAATTGAAATATCAGCCTGAGGTAGCTGATATTCCCCATAGAAAACAGATAATGTTGTTTTCTTCCCCACTGTCCTTCACCCTCAGATACTCTAAATCCCAGTCTTTCAAAAAAAAGAAAAAGAATGTACGTAAGGGTGACACTTGATCAACACTCAAGAGATGGGAGAAAAATCATAGCAAAAGTTCCTGGAAAGCTGTCTTTTATGGGGGAAACAGAAGTATTTGCAATGTCAAGAGGTGATGACAACATGTAAACACACATTCTGTACAGCCCACAGATTTAGTATGTTGCTTAGCTGTGGTGGAAATCGTCTCCACAGGTGACATATTTACATGAACCATATCTGGTGTGGCCAATAGAATCTATCACATAAAAGTATTTAGAAGTGGATTTTTTGTGGGATCTTACCCTTTGCCCCCTGAAACAAAAAGGAAAAATTTTAGTACTAATCCCAACTCAGGAAAGAAAGGTAAGGCACTGAATTTTGAGACAGTATTTAGATCAGTCTGGTTTCCAGTTCAGCTGTTACTGAAGATGGAAGGACCAAAAACAGGCTCTTGTTGTACCCCTGTCCACATCTGTCATAAAGGATAGTCAAGGACAGGGTAACGAAGGGTTAGCAAAAGCGATCCCACAAGCTCCACGAGAAGAATGTAATACCACTAGAACTATGCTTCTGATGTACTCCATAAATAGGAATACCCAGCAGTTTCTAGGACTATGACTCTCCATGCAGCACAGTTTCTGCCAACTGTGACACTGTTTTCCCTCACTCCCACAGCAAACAGAATTTTATTGAGCTGTTAACAGTAAGAGAACACTTACACTGTCTAAACTGTAAATCGGCACCATCCATAGAATCCTGTTACAATAACAAAAGAACATTTAATATTACTAGAAGTATTTTTAGTCTGAATTAAATTCAACATTTGTAGCACAGGTAAAATGTGAAATGTTACCTTATTATTGGTTTCTGTAATTCAGGTTGAGTATAATGGACTAAGTGTTGTAGTATTCCCCAGAGAGATATTGGTATAGTCATTAGTAGAAATATCCCAGCGATAAACCATGCCTTGGTATGAATTCCAACCTTGCAAAGAAAAAGAAGAATGCAAGACCAAAGTTTCAGTATTAATACTTTAAAGCTTTACTAGTATAGCAAGAAAAACAATTTACCTTTCTTCTTTTTACTGTGAATAAAGTTTTAAGATGGACATTAAGTACATATCCCAATATTAAGTTTAGTTTCTCTAACTCTCCTTTTCAAATACATGAAATCCCAAAGCCTCCCTTGCAATCTCTTGATGTGGCTTAGAGTAAAACTGAAAAACTCAAAAGAAAAAGATGAGAAATCTTGCGAAACCAAACAAAAACATCACCAATAAACACAAAATGTTCTACAAAAACATAGTAATGCTCACTGTTTAATTTACTGAAAGCCACAACGGATTCCTTGCTTTAGGTCTGGAACTTGTCTCAGTTCAGTGCTTCATCACAAAGTTTCTGAAAGCTTGTGGGTTTAAAGTATTTTTAGCTTTAAAATCGAGTTCCAACTAGTAATCAATTTCAACTAGTTTCATTCAACAATCTGAAATAGATATGCATGTATATATAAAAATATATAATGCCTGCTAAAACACAGGCTATGATTTTAAACCAAAGCTCCCTGAAAAATAACTATATTAATAATCCTAAGTACTAGAACCTGAGATACCAGTATCAAATTTAATGATTTTGAAATTTCAGATAGCACTTTGATATAAACATCCACTATGCTGAACCTAAGAAGGCATCAGAACAGGGTTTCAAAATCAGAAATCTAAAACACATTCAAGACAGATTTTACTGCCATCGAGTGCTTAAAATTATACCACGAAAAAGCTTACCTCGAGTGGAACAAGCCTGTATTAAATTGGACAAGATATATTTTAAGGTTAAAACTTTGCTTTTTGTTAGAAGAGTAATGCTATCACGTGTGCGTGTGTAATTCGCACGCTACTGTTAGGACACTACGGTATCACCCGCATGAAAGAGAAGCTTCCCTGTCTGCTACCTCAGCTCTCCCCGATCAGACGGAATTACCTGAAATACTGGGCTCTGGACGCCAGTGTTACTGCTAAAAGGGTCGCAACAGCAGCCGCGGGCAGGGCAGGGGCAGAGCTCCAGCCCTGCTCCTGGAGACCGACTCCAGCTTCCCCGGCACCTCTCAGGGGTTTAAACACCGACTGCTACTGAACCGGAAGGAGAAAGGCGCCCTGTCCTGTTCCACCTCCCTTCCTTCGGGCTCCAACAGCGCGATAAAGGCACACGGCACCACCGCGGACCTTCTCCCGCTTCTCTTGTCCTCCCTGGGGCTCCACCCGGGGCTGAAGCCCGCTGCCAACCGCCTCCGAGGGGCGAAGCCGCCCGGGCTGAGGGCCCCCCCCGCCCCGGCCCAGCGGCGGGGCTCCCCGCCGCCCCCCGCCCCTCACCTCCAGCTTCTGCAGCTCCCAGACGCAGAGCGGCACCACCACCAGCAGCCCCACGATGTACAGCAGCACCACCAGCGGCCGGATCCACCGCCGCCAGTTCCCGCAGGTGCACGGCATGGCGGCGGCGCCACTGACCGCTCCTCACACCCACAACGGGGCCCGCGGGCGCCTCAGCGGGCCGCCGCCGGGCCCGGCAGCTCCCGCGGGGCGCGCATCACCGGCGGGGCCGCCCGCGCACCCCGCCGCCTCGCATCAGCCGCCGGCTCGGCTCTGCGCTCCACTGCCGCCCTCCTCAGCCCAGCCGGTGCCGGCGCGGCGCGGCGCTGCCCTGGCCCGGCTCGGCGCAACGCAGCGCACACCCCCGCGGCACTTCCGCCCGCCACCGCTTCCGGCTGCCCCGCCCCAACCTCAGCCACCGCGCCGATTGGCTTCCCACCCTGCCTGTCGCGGCTGCCCCGCCCACCGCCGGCCGCTGAGAGCGCGGCCAAGCGCCGGGGACAATGGCCGGTAACGGAATGGCCATGCCCCCCCAGGGGTGGTCTCTCCCGCCTGTCCTTCCCCCCCCCCCCCCGCAATGGTCTCTCCCGCCCGAAGGCGGGGCGGGAGGGCAGGTGGGCTCGGGCTCGTGCGGCGGTGGGGACCGTTATTGCGGCTGTGGTAACGGCTCCGCGCGCGCCCAGCCGTTAGTCGCGCGGCGGCTGCGCTTCAGGCAGGTGGCCCTTCTCGCGCCGCGCCTTGCTGACGGCGCAGGGGGAGTCTCCCCCGCGCCCCCGCTTTCCCGCCAAAAGTCGTGAAGGAACGAGGCGTTCAGGGGCGGGGAGGGTGGCCTCTCCTCAGGTACGGCAGCGCGCCGGCCGCCCGCGCCGGCGGTGGGCGCCTGTCACAGCGGAGGAGCGTGGAAAGGCTGGGTCACGCCAACCCTGTGGGCGCTAGGGTGAGCTGGAGCTGGTGAGGTTTAGGTTCGGAAGCGTGCGGACAGGCAGAAATGGCAGGAATTGGAGTTAACAGAGTCAACTACTACAGCTTCCTAGCTGGGCAAGGCCTCTGTAAACAGTTCTCTGTAAAATTCCTCTGTGGATACGCACCTGAGAGTGGGACAGAGTGAGCAATCTGGTGTGGAGAGGTGCTTAACAAGTCCAAGAGTGGATGACACGTTGTGACATGAAGACTCTGGTGGACATATCAATAATGCAAAATATGTATTAAATTTCAAGTATTTGTCGGACATTTATTTTTTTGCTTTAGAAGCACCTTGTAAAAACTGCTAAAATGCCAGTTAACTCCATAGTAGACACTGACAAAACACAGGACCTCAGGTGCTGAACTAAATTAGGACCATTGGTGATACTTTCCCAAATATCCAAGGAGCAGCAGCTGTAAATTCTTGGAAGGAGGCAAATGCAGATTTTTAGCTTGAGGCGTGACTGAGAAGTGTATGCTGGAAGAAACCACGTGGAGTAAGAGGTACTAAGGAACAGTGACTGGGGTCTCGCTTTTTTTGTGTGTCTCTAGCTAAATTCCTGAGGTTTTTTTTTTTCCTCTGCATTGCAATTGTTTGCTCAGGCTTTCCACTGTTACGTTACCAATGGTGCAGTCCTTTATAAAAAAAAAAATGAAGCTGCGTGGTTTTTTTTAAATAGTTGCTATCTCTGTACTGTGGAAATGACTGAAAACATATTTTCATTGGATGTATGCGTGGTGAAAGGAAATTTCCTACTTGGTAAATTGCAAAACCCCAAAACTTGTCAGACTGCTTACCTCCAAGTTGACATAATCAACAGTGTAAGGCCAGATTCCTGTTTGTGATATCTCTTTTGCCCTTCACATGCTGCATTGATGTGGCGTCTAATAGTTCACAGGGCTATGTGCGTGGATAAGGCAGCAGCTCGTCTCAGAAGTTGTTGTTTGGTTATTTGGCTACTATGAACTGCTGAAGCAACTCTTCCCTGTCTCCTCCAAGGAAATGTCAATGAGGCTGAACTCAGCCCACAAGCCAACACTTGGACTCTCCTGGCTTAGCCAGAAATTGAGATTGTGATAATGGGCTGTTAAATTTTCTTTCTCCATCCAATGTCTTAGGAGGCAAAGCAACCTAAGGTATTATTGATATCCTCAGTAATGGGTAGGTTCCCCTACAAGTGAGGGCAAGCTATGAAGTCCTTTCTTTTCCACCTGAATATCATCTATTTCATTTAGTCTAGTACTTCCCTTTTCCAGCATTATCTAGAACTTAGAAGAGTGGTCTGAATTAGTCATCTCAGCAGCAGCCCTGACCACCTTAAGGCAAAAGTCTGATACCCCAATTGCCATTTCTACCATTTTCTACCAGTCAGTGAATTAACTGTAAAATTAATTTTAAAGTTTAGGGATAAGAAACATTTTAAGGGAACTGAAAGATCATCCCTGTGTTACAGATGTAATAAAAATTCAGCAGAGGTAAGTGATTTCCTTGAGGTTGTGGCGGACTTGTGAACAGAATCTCATTCACTGATACTGGCACTAAAGAACGGTTCTTCTTATACTGTTTTGAGCTGGAATACTACATTTCTGTATTTTATTACCAAATCAGTGTTAAGGTGCCTATTCTGTTCACCTTTGTTCTTTGTACATAACCCATTCTTGTCAAGATGGTACAAGAAGTAGGTCAATTAGAAGCTACCAAGCTCAGTGGATAATAAAAAGAAGTATGTAAATATAAATACTTTTCTCAAACATGTAACAGACACAAACCCAAATGTTTCCAACATTTCCAGAAAAGCAGACAACACAAATGTATGAGTACTAGAAATAACTATGATGGTAACTTATCCATAATTAATATATCCAAAATGACAGAAAACATTTTACATCATTAAGGAGTAAACACAGTATTTTTTTGAAGTTCAGGAACTTTTTTAATTCCCCCTGTACTTTAGTTCATTGAAGGCCAAGCACTGGTTTGTTTTTTTGTGTGTTTTTTACATCCTTAAGAATATCAAGCTGAGAGCTGGCTTCTTGGTGATGTTTTTGATACAAGTTCTTGCATCATTTGTAGGACTCTTAGGGTTTCTTCAGCAGTTACTGGCCTAAAGAAATCCTTGGGGAGAACTTAAACACTTCACAGACTTAAAATCATTGTTTTGAGCTTATCCAGTCTTTTTCTATCTACTGGTGTTTTGTGTGCTTGCCTCGGGTTCCAAAGTAGGCATCTTGTCCAGAACAAGTCCTGTCTCTTTATAGTTAGATGTCTTAGAAAGCAAAGCTTAACACAATTGTGTCATATGGTTGCTGGCCTGACCACCTCCCCCTCTAGTGAACTTGAATCTTTTGGCCAGTTTCAGCCAAATCTGAGTCAAGAGTCAAAGTCCCAAACTCCAAAATAAGTTCTTTTAAGTTTTGTGAAGTCTGGTTAAAGGGGAAACAGCAAAACTAATGCTTATCTCTACTCTCCTGAAGAAAAGGAACGTTACTTTACTCATACTGCTTATCACAAGCATACTCACTGGCCAGTCACTGTAGATTGGTTTTAATTCGTATTTCATTAGAATAACATTGGACTAGAAACCCTAATCAATCTTTTCAACCCTGCCATCTTTGTTCCTGTGGTGTCCTAGGGGACTGATATACTAGTCTGAATCTATGCAAGACAGGTAATAAAGTTATTAAATTGGATACCCTTCTCCAGTTGCAGTTGTTACGTAAAGCCATATTGTAAGTAAATATAAATCCTGAAAAAATGTTAAAGGAATGCATTACTGTAAGTAGTTTGTATCAAATACTTTCAGAAAGTTTTTCTACAAAACAAATGAAAAGTAGATTGCTTTTTTACCATAAATCCAAGGCTTTAGGGTATTTTAACAGTCTAGAGGGAAAGCAGGTTTTCCACCAATTCAAGTGAAAATATGTGAGCAAGTAATACTCAACCAACTTTGGAAAATGGCAGCACTATACTAGAATATGTAAATAAAAATGTCTTTCATAGGAGAAGTGAATCAATCATTCTGTTCTACTTAGCATTGCTAAGGGCTTAACTGGAAAATTGTGCATGATGTATTAAAAAAAAAGGAAAGATGTGGCTGCTGAGAAGCAGCGAGCATGATCAGAAGTTAAAAATGCAGACACTTTCAGAAAGACTAAAATAATTGTGTTTAGAGAAGACTTAAAGGGAACATGATAAATGTGTAAATATTTGCTACAAAGATAAGAATTATATTCTGTTATTTCTGATAGCAAGTGTGTTGAAACTGCGGCAACAGGAATTGTGTATACTTAAGCACTGAAATAGATTAGTTTCAGTGATCTCCACCACTGAAGATTCTTATTGGAAATCTTCCACTTCATGTACCGGAAATGATTCTGGTTTTTGATCAGCAGAGGAGCTGTTCTGATCTGTGAGGTTCTAGTCTTTTGTTAGGAAATCCCATTTTTCACTACCCTGGTCTTTCAAGAGAACTGAGGGCATGTTCTGTCTTTGTTGTGCCAAGTTTCCATTGTCAAGAACCAATTCTTCTTCTAAAATAACTTTATAGACCAAAATGATTTTGTAACAGAAATCAATGTGAGTTAATAACAATATGTCCCTCAAAATGTAGCATTCTTGTGAGCTGATAGTTATACATATTCTTGTTCCTTAGTTGTGTTTCAGTAACACAGGAAACAACTGTATGAAATCTCGTCCTCACACATAGATTCGTGTTCATGGATTTATAATTTTTCCAAGTATTGTGCAGTGAACAAGTCATAATTGACGGAGAAGGGATCACTTTCCCAACTGTTGTATGGGTTGTCAGTGAACTAGCACCACTGTGTGGGACTAATTCTATCTCCAGAACACACACAAGCTTCCTTGTTTTCAGCAAGAGGCTACATGTGAAATATTGCTAAAAACCAAACCAACAGAGTTCATCTTCACTAACTATTAAGGCTTCTAATATTAGAGAAAAGAGTAACAAAGCTACTCCCCAGAACTTGGAGATAACAGCTGTACTAGCATCATTCTCCACTACTGGAAGACTGATGTGAATTATTGTTGATGTCAATCATTATGTACATTCTGGTCTCATGAATTTCAAATTTATTTAAAAGAGAGTTATGTCAAAACATAATAAACTGGGATTATTCCTTAGTATATGGAACCCTATAAATAATTTACTAAATTAAAATGGCAAAGAAAATAGACTATTTTATAATTGTGGTTGGAAAACTATGTGGTATATATTATTCATGAATTATATTTTTATTTATATGCCATTAGTTTCATAGGTTTCCTCATTTTTCCTTCTTACTTTGTATTATGCAAGTGCAGACCCTTAGTGGTAACTGGTCTGTCCATCTTGCCTGATTTCACTGTGGGGTGAACAGTAAGGATTAAACTCAAATTCTCACACAGTGAAAATCACAGATTTCCCCTCTCGTGTTATGGTGGTATTACTGTCAACTCTTTGAGGTGTGCATCTAGTAGCATACAGCTGATTAGTTCACACTCCCGTCTGGTGCTTACTCGCACAGGCAACCTTTCTAGTGCATTTTTATTTTGTTTTATTAAAACTTAATGAGAGTTAAAAGCTCAATTTAATTTCTTTTTTTCTTTCCATCATCAATTTTCTGTCACAGGGCTGTCATCAGTTCTAAGAAATTGATCTTTGTTATGGAAATGCTGCCATCACATTCTGATTACTTCTTTTTTTCTTTTGTGGATGATCATTGAAGGGAATGGCTGTTGTTCGGATCCAGAAGCATATGTAACCAGCAGTTTGGGTTAACTTAAGATGCGGCTTCTTTGTTTTCATGGTTACTGAGATTTTTTGCATGTTAGCTAGCTGGGGACTTGTTAGCTACCTAATATCACCAGGCTGTTTGGCATTTTAAAACATGAGCTCCTGTTGCAATGAATGGAGTTAATGGACATCTGTCTTTGCTTGGCAAAGCACTGATAGAGTTTCAGTAATTTATTTTATGTATGATGCCTCAAAATATATTAAGCAATGTAACAGTAGGTGCTGTGTAAAGGAAGTAGTGAACATGAAATAATCAAGTGTAAATAACCCTCATACACAACTCCTCAGAAGGGCACATCTGTCATTCCTGTGAAAGACTGGAAAGAATGCATGCCCAATGTTTGGAAATTCAGCAAGATTATTGTGAATTCTTCTTGCCACTTGTTTCTCAAAGGAAGGATCTCCCTGTAGAATTCTGTAATACAAAAACCTTTCTAAAATTTTGTCAGATATGACTTGCAGTAAAGAACAAACAACATTTAGATGCAGTTTTAACTGAGCCAGTATACCTCTTCACTAAAGTCTGTGCTCCAGATGAAGAACAAACTAACATTCACAGATTTTTGGGATGTTTTCTGTAACAAAGAGGACTATTTGGTATGATTTGTTAAGGAAGCACTTATTTAATGTGAGAGTGACTGAGTACTGGAACAGGTTGCCCAGAGAGGTTGTGGAGTCTCCATCCTTGGAGATACTCAAGACGTAACTGGACATGGTCCCAGGCAACCAGCTCTAGGTAGCCCTGCTTGAGCAGGGGGCTTGGAGAAGATGACATTCATAGGTCCCTTTCAACCTCAGCCATTCTGATTATGGCATTCATGGGAATAAAATATATGCCAGAATAATATGGTGGCATAATATGGTGGAAAAGATGCCACTCAATACCTTCTCTACGACAAAATTTTTCAACTCTGACAAAGATCATATAAACAAATCACTCCCATACCCCATCACCTGTGAAGAAAGAAAACTCATGTGGACCATGACCAAAGAAGTCCCTTCCAACCACAACTTTTTTCATTAAGCATAAAAATATATTAATTTATAGTAAACAGCATTACCTGCAAATCATCTTTTCTCCTTTACCTGTTATGTGCCTTTCTGTTGAGAAGTTAGCAGATTTTTATTGAGAACTCCCTTTGTTACTGTTGAGGTTTTGTTTACGACAAGGATTCCGGAACTCTGGTATGTAAGTTATTCCAGGAAACGATCTGGCCTGGTAGAGAAGCAGGCAGTACTGTTGCTTAGGTTGTACCTGCTGTTACAGTCACTGTCAATGTTCATTCAGAAAATGTTTGTGAACTGTGATCAAAAAAATGCTCTGTCACATCTCTTACCTTGCAGCTACAGCTTTAAAACACAGTATACATACCCATCTGGGATTGTTAACAGACTTGCGACTGCTGGAAGCTCTCTCTTCTTTCACTCCCCTTCTTAGGAGAGAGTGTGTGGGACCTGCATATATTCCTCAGCATTATAGGGAAGGATGGACTCGCCTGTAGGTGGGGCACGGGGACTATTTTCTGGGCAAGTTTTCATCTCAGTCAAATTGAGACATTAGCGTTGCCAGTAGCATACTGAACATGAGTCAGGCAGCAGAAGACCATGAAGCTAAACTAAAAACTGGGGATCCTTTAAACTGAGTTCTGATTTTTGAGCCTTCAGAAAACCCATATATTAGTAGCAGAAAATGTGTTTCTCCCATATAATATGATTTTAAACATTTTAACCATGAACAAAATACAAAAAATATATCAAGCAATAAAATTACCCTAGAGTAACCGAAACTGGTTCAGGAAGGGGAAAGAAATATGTGAACCCAAATATGAGGGAAGAACAACACAGAAGGGCCAACTCCATGATCACCACCTTCCCTCCTTCACCGTATCAGCTTCTGCTGCAAAAATGTGCTTCCTTCTGATTAATACTGCCACAGCAAGAAGCAGATGTTCAGCAGGCAAATGATGGAATGGAATGGAATGGAATGGAATGGAATGGAATGGAATGGAATGGAATGGAATGGAATAGAATAGAATAGAATAGAATAGAATAGAATAGAATAGAATAGAATAGAATAGAATAGAATAGAATAGAATAGAATAGTTAGTTGGAAGGGACCTACAACAGTCATCTAGTCCAACTGCTTGACCACTTCAGGGCTGACCAAAAGTTAAAGCGTGTTATTAAGGGCATTGTCCAAATGCTTCCTAAACACTGACAGGCTTGAGGCATCGACCAGCTCTCTAGGAAGCCTGTTCCAGTGTTTGACCACCTTCTTGGTAAAGAAACGCTTCCTAATGTCCAGTCTAAACCTCCCTTAGCGCAGCTTTGAACCATTCCCATACGTCCTATCTCTGGATACCAGGGAGAAGAGCTCAGCACCTCCCTCTCCACTTCCCCTCCTCAGGAAGCTGTAGAGAGCAATGAGGTTGCCCCTCAGCCTCCTTTTCTCCAAGCTAGACAAGCCCAAAGTCCTTAGGCACTCCTCATAGGACATGCCTTCCAGCCCGTTCACCAGCAGTTCAGCCTGTACAGCCTGTGAGGGATACAATACTCCATTTACAGGTCTGTTCCTTTAAGAGACAAACATGTTACCTGATATTTCCTACTGAGAAGGTACACATTATAAATACGATAATATCAGAGAGTGAGAAATATGCTGAAAGGTTTTGCAGTTATGCAAAATTGTGAACTTCCTGGGGAAAAATATCTTCAAGATTTTCCATATAGGCATCCCATATTTCACAGCCCTCCATGTAAGAAGTCATTTAAAAATCTCTAAATGGGGCTGTTACAAAATGTTTTAACACAATTAAGCAGCATTTTATTTCCATTTTCTCTTGATTGCTACCTGCTTCAACAGACAGCTATCTGATTGTGCTGCATACTCACTTGGCAAAAAAACACATTAAAATGCTGTAATAGGTGCATTTTTGATGACTAAATTTATCGTTTATTGACTAGCTAAGTACTTGCTAACATGTATAGCCCTTTACTCATATTTCCCAGGAAAAGCTGCCCAGATGAAACTGAAGTAAAAACAGAGATGGTGTTTTTTCCTATTGAAAAATGAAAACAAAAGGACAAACTGCACTACTGTTCATTGTATGTTCTGCCTAAAATAGCTAAAATGGTACATATTCAGAAGCATGTTTTTGCTTGAAAGATGTATAGAACCAATTTTAAAATCTTCCATGTTCCTGAATTATCTCAGTTTTATTAATTGACACTTCCTTCCAAAATCCCAACTTCATTCTTAGTTGTTCCATAAGGGGAAAGAAGAAAAGTGCATGCTCTGAAGGATACCGGAGGGTTATTTATGCAGCTATGACTGAGGTATTGTGTAAACCAAATACCATAGAATAGTGTGAGTTACCGCTAGGATGTGCTGTCGGCCTAAAATTGAAGCCCTGGTATTTAAGAAGCTGAAGTTTCAAAATTCTCAAGTGTGATGTAAACATAAAACCCTAGTATGCTTATTTGGAGATTTCAGAAAAGAAGTACAAAATACAGGTTTTTGTAAGGAAAGGAATGGGGTAGTTGAATGATAGGAAAAGTTTTCTATCATGCAAATATCCTTAGCAGGCCTACGTGAAGTGAGAGTTTACTAAAGCAGTGTCACAGCCATGACCATATGCAATTTATCGACTATCTAACATTAGAACTTTTATTGCTGGGAATTATGCTTATTGTTGCAAGGTGTGGTCTCTGTGGTGAGACCTCATGTGCATATCATGCACATCTTTACACAAAAAAAAAATCAAATGTGTTCTATAACAAAATACTTGTGCTCTTGGTCATCTGTTGCTTGTTGTAAATGTCTCAAACAGTGCTCAACTAAGCTTTGTGGATTTAAACTGATTTAAACAATATACGTTTATCAAGATGTAAAGTTCTGAAAATTGTTACGATGGAAACATTTGAAGCATGGTTGTTAAAGTTTGCAATTTCTCATTTCAGTAATACTGACATGTTTTGTCAGTTTTGATACTTTAGCATAGAAATGGTTTCATATGTTAGGATTTTCCAGCACTTGCCACTTTATAGTGGCTAACATACTCCTAAGTTGTGTATGTAGAAAAGAGATGAATAAGCCATGCAAAAGAACTTATGGAAGGCTCTGTTTTAACTGTTCAAGCCAAGAATATGATGTGAAGGAGTTGGCAGGTGGCAATCCTTTCAAGCCAGCACCAGTTCTTGCAAGCATCCAGAATTACAGAATTCCTTTGGCAAGGAAGGGAGAAAGCATCCTACTTTTGTATTTTTGTTTTTTCTTCTGGATTTTCCATCTTAAAGACATAGCAGGAGCATAAAATGTTGAAGATTCCTAAAATACTTCAATGTTTATATAGTATAGACAATGCTGGTACTGGTAGTGATTAAGGGATCTAATAAGCTTTTTCTTTAATTTGAGCGATTGTCTAACTGATGCATCAAGCTTGCATAATATTAAATAGAGTATTTCCAATCATTCTTTCTAACACCACTCAAAACCTGATGTTTACTAAAGATGAGTTTTGATCATGCTTTCTCAGTTATTTGACTATCAGTGTTGCTAATAGTCTACCAGAATTGAAAGGTAACGCTGCAAAGTTTCGTGTATTCTTTTTAAAAAAACCCCACAACATAAATGACTTTAAAAGAAAAAGTCCTTGGTCAATTAAAACATGTCGGCATAACAACTCTTGCTTCTGAAGAGTAAGATTTTCTCACTTTTCTTTTCTCTGAGAGTCATGAACTGAGTTCTAGTCTGAGAGCCAGGAATTTCTCCATTCTAATTCTGATAGTGACTCAGTTGTAGCCTATGGCAATTTATCACAATTTTTTATATATGTAAAATGGAAATATTTGTCCAGGGGCAATATGAAGATTAATTACTTAATATTTATAAATCGTTCTGAAAATCAGCATTATGCAGATATTATGATTATTTCTGAGCAGTTGATTCTAATCTGGGATGAAGCCCAGAAAAAGACGTAAACACCTGATGCTCAAGGCAGGTGGAATTTAGATGCCCTGGGTCAAAGTTGCAGTCCTAAAAAGGTTTACACATCTGCTACATAATCCTGGAGGTACCTAAGTTTGATTGGTAGCTCAGGCATTTTTTATTATGAGGTGCATAAAGTACTCCAGCAGTGCTCATTCATGCTCTCAAAGGTACCTAAGCCTTAATAGGGTTGAGCAGCCTAGTAATTAACTCAGGCTAGCTAATGCCCAGTAGGTGTCCAGAAATGAAGCATTCCTCTGCATGTCTCCCTGGAGAGTTCAGTCCAGTAGGTGAGCTCCGAAAATGCATAGTAGGCCAGGACCCTGCAGCAACAGCTGGCCCCATAGTGGAAAAATCTGTTTCCCTTCAGACTGTAGCTCAGTGCTTAGAACAGACAGAAATGTGGATGAGATCCAGGTTCAATTCCCTTGTCTGTCTGAAAGGACTCAAGCCCTCCTTTGGACCATGCTTTAGTCAGCAGGCAGCAGTCGTCTTAGAACGTAGGAAGGATTCTCCCATCTTCAATTTCACTTTCCAAAGAAGATATTCACTATTCACCGTCAGCATTTAAGTCTTGCAGTTATGGCACACTGGTGAGAAAGAAGAACTGTTGTCAAATTTTACAGAAAATAGAGAAATATTCAATCCGGGATAAGTACAAAAATAGTTGTAGGACTTGGGACTAGAACCTAGGATAGAGTGCTCTTCAGTGAGTGCCTGCTGGTATTAGTCTGCTCCCTACACAACATGATGACTTTTGTGGGTGTACCAAATGCAAAAACTTACCTTCATGCACTGTATAAAGACTCTAAACTCTGGATTCGATTATGCAGGCCAGGAAGATGAAAATCAGATGGTGTGATACTTAGGAGTGCAGTGCTTTGTCTTTTTCTAGGTCTGTCCTAGGTTCAGCAATGGGGATCTGTCAGATATGATGGAATGAACAGAATCTCTCTCCCCTTCTCTCTTGCTTGCTTTATTTCTCTCCACGCTTGTGAGCAGTTCTTAAAATGACCAGATAAGAAACATAGTCTGAGCCTGATCTTTTTCTTCAGTAGTCAAAGGGAAAAATCCTGGTGATGTTAATGAAATCAGAATTGGGGTCCAGGTATTAATGGAAGAAGAAATTTTTTGAGAAGTTCCCTGTGTAGTACCTATTATACCTAAAACTCATGCATTTCTGCTGTGATTTGTCAAAGCTGCTATTTCTGCCAAGTCAGTATCTGTCTCAATGCTTCAAAACAAATTAATTAAAAAGTATTTTATAGTGATTTAAATTCAAATGCTCTGAGATGTGGTCTGTTACATGGCTGAAAAGACTGCTGAAAAGGAGAAAAAGAAAAGTAAATAGGCTTTTCTCTCCAGAATGCATGTATGATTTTGCTTTTATCCTTGCATGGAAATGTTTAGCTAAAATATTTGTAACAGCTTGTGCACATGACTAGGCAGTCATCATGGAACAAAATGGTAAAGACAAAGTTTTCACTTTTTGAGGAAAGTTGGTATAAAGAAACATGAAGGGTTGTGAAGATGAAAACAGACTTTGATCCCTGCCAACATGTAAGCAGTAATGTGACTGAAAGATAATCTTCCACTAAGTACATTTCTACATATTTACAAATAGATAGCTATTAGGAATTAGTGGGGGGGGAAAAAAGGAGTTTTTCAATAACCATGAAAAGCCATAAACCCAAAACCTTTTCTTCTAAAGCAGCACTGTTTAAACATGATAATATTAGAGGCTTTTTGGGTGCCTGTAATAAATTGCTTGCTTTTGTGCTGCAGCTTAGAAAAATCCATGAAACAGACTGAAACCCCCTGAACTGGGCCTCTGGGAAGAAAAAAAAAAAAAGCTTTTCCATATTTTAAAGTGGCTTTTTAGGCCTCCCGAGTCTTTCTGGCACATCATTCTCAGACCCTTATGGACTGGGATGCTGCCAAACAGCTTTTTTCCCACAAAACTTTAATAAACTTTGAGTGCTGGACAGAAGAGTAGTGCAATTCCCAAAGAGAGATTTCACTACAGAATTCCAAAATACCTACAATATAGAAACTAGCCTCTGAATGAACCCAGCAATATTTTTCCTTGGTTTTCTTACAAATACAAGAAATTCAATTCTGTGTCTTACACTGGTTTAGCACTTTGCTTTTCTCTGTTTAAGAAATTGTTTTCTTTTACCAGCAATATGATTCCTAATATTGTTTTATAAATTAGATGCGCTTATTCTAATGCAAGTATATTTTGATTTTGCCAGACATTAAACCATACTTACATTTATTTACAACCACATCAAAATATTTTGTAATATTTTGTAGCTACAAACTATTTAGACACACATTGCCCAGAAGGAGAAATGTACTGGAGGAGTGATAGGCGAAATGCAGCTCAGTTACCACAGCTAGAAGAAGTGAATCCAAGCGAGTCTGTAGCATTTCTTTAGACTGTTATCCACTGCTAGACCTTGTCAAACTTTAGCATTCTCTAACTTCCATTAGAAACAAGAATATCAGCTGCCATTGAAAATGGAGCTTTACTATATGATTGCTTTTTTTCCTCCTACACTTGCCTCTAACGCTTGTGCTACTTGGAGTTTGGCGTGAGCTCATTTCATGTTCCAGGTAGGAATATTGTTTGTTCTAGGTGTGCTTGAAGTAGTTCAAAGCTAAAGTAACAAATTTCTTCTGACGTATTTTGAAGGAAGTCCGTAGGAGGTGGCAAAGAGAGACCTACAGCAAAAAGGTTCACATTAATCATCTCAGACTCCTAGTCAGTGTGCTACAGCTGGTATTCCAGTTGTGGGGCAGGAATACTGAACTTGATTGTTTCGGTTAATTTGTAGAGTGTTTATACATCAATAAACATAGGGCATTTATACATCAGGGGATCATTATCGCAACAGGCTTGGTCCTATTTTCTGAGCCAGCACTCCCATGTGCATGTGAGCACTCCCATGGGTTTGGCTGGGAGTTGCTTTCACATAATTCAGAACAGAATTTTGAGTCAAATGGTTAATTCAGTTCTGAGAGACACTCGGACAGTATCTGAAAGAAGAAATCGACTCACCTCTTAAGTATCTGGTCCTTACCCTGCTTACTCAGGCAAAGCTTCCACTGACTTCCAAGAACCCAGTTTAGCATGTAAAACAGCAGTTAAGTCCATTTCAGTGTGAGTTTTGCTAGAGTAAAGAGTACATAATTATCTTCAAAATTACATACTTCCCTTGCAATATCCTATTTTTATTTACTTCTGTGATTCTGCAATAATACATTTTGTAGACAAAACTTTCCATGCTTTGTCATCCCCAAACTGATTCCTTTTGGAAAGCTTAAAGGAAAATTTATTCAGCTACAGTTACAGATATAATTCCAGAAAAAATATATAATCAGCTTCAAAAATGTACACTTTTATGGTTTTGCAGTATTCAGAAACCAGACACCCTTAACACATCTAAGTACATTTTATAAATTGAATTGAGCAAGGAGAAATATCTTTGTTATTTGGGAGAAAGACGCAAAGTCCCAAATAAGTACAGTTTATGTGAATCCACGTGCAATTGTAGAGTGTATAGAAGCAGTTGTGAAGACTGTACATATATGTTCAAATACATACATACTGTAATACACTTGAAACAGGATGGCATGACAAATAGGACTGGACCATTGATACTACTTTTTGGAGAATGAAGTCGTTCACTTAGCAAAATACAAAGTAGACAGATTTTAGCCTTGCTGGTTGTGAACAAATTCTCCCAAACATAACTGTCCATAGAAGACATAAAAGAACAAACCTTTACACGGTGAGATGCCTGTTACTTTGAGTGTCATTTGTGATTAAGAACCCCAAACATAGCAATTTAAAAAGGAGTTACAGTGAAAAAACCCTCAAGAATAAACAGTGAAAAATTAAAGCCGCGAAGTTTAATTTTTAAACAAAATTTTAAAAGGAAATCTGTGAGAGATTCAGTGGAAATGGTGTCTTGGGGATTCTGGCCCTTAAAACCAAAGGCATTACTAATGACTTATATTGATGATTTTCCAGGTAGTTGTACTTTGACCTGCTTTGGGGTTCCACAAGGCAGTGAAACTTGCATCCCAGAGACACCATGCTACTTTTAAGTACCTGTTTCTAAGTATCTGAGCAAGAACATTTCAGGTGAAAGCCTGGTAGGACTGGTAGGTAAGTAAACACATCTTTGGCATAAGGAAGATGACCAGCATGAAAAATTTTCACCCAAACAATTACTATGCAAGTTTCAAGCAATGAAAAACTAAGTCTTATAATAACTGAACATAAGAATCATAGAATCATTTAGGTTGGAAAGGACCTTTAAGATCATTGAGTCCAACTGTAAACCTAACACTGCCGAGTCCACCACTAAACCATGTCCGTAAGTGCCACATCTACACTTAAGGAGACATAAGAAAACGTCTGAACCTAAGGAAAATTTTTTTTACTGTGAGGGTGACAGTATTGCAACAGGTTGCCCAGAGAGGTTGTGGAGTCTCCATCCTTGGAGATATTCAAGACCTAACTGGACATGATCCCGGGCAACCAGCTCTAGCCAGCCCTGCTTGAGGAGGGGGCTTGGACAAGATGACCTCCAGAGGTCCCTTTCAACCTCAAGCATTCTGTGAGCCTACAATTCTATAATGTAGTGGACAGCATAAATAACAAGCAGGAAGAACAGCCCCATCTATGGCACTGTTAACAATTTCTGAGTTGATTGTTTTAAGAGATGTGCCTCTCTCTTTGGAGATTGCAGGCAGAATTTGAATAGTTTTGTAATTTCCTTCTACACATGGCTGTGGCTGGCCTGGGTAGAAAACTATGCAGGGGCAACACTATTATGGTGGAAGGAGCCTTGATGTGGAAGAAAACCTAGTCTATATATTTCATGATTAAATATGATGACCCTGAAGCATTTCAAGTAGAACTAGCTGCAGAAATGCACTGGCATTCAAAGACGCAACTCATGCAGATCTTATTCTTTATTTTCTCCTTCTTAAGAATTTCCCATAACGTTTGTTAGTATACATGCTGTAATGTGAAGTTCCATCTTAATAACGAACTTTCATAGACTTCTCACTGAGAACACTGAATAAAAATACCACAATGTCTAATACCAACAGTTTAAAAGAAAAGGAGTTATATGTGTCTTTAGGTGATAGCTACTATATAATAATATCATTAGATAGGCAATGCACAAATTTAACACCGATAATCTAAACAGAGTACCAAAGCACAGAAAAGCAAGAAATCAAACCAAACATATACTGTTTATCCAGGAATGCTAGAAGACAGTGAGACTGGGGAACTGGAATACCTGGTTTTCTGCAATGATATTGCCATAACAGATGTATTCAGAATTTGGTGGAAGGAAGATAATCAGTGGAAACAGTAGGATGTCTATGTAAGAAAAATATAATGGGTTATGTCAAGGGAGAATTGATGTCATATGTGAAATCAAAGATAACCTGTATTAACCAAGCAACAGTCCCTCTATACTCAACCTGCAAATCTAATGTACATATAGTGCATAAACAGCGTCAAGATAGTAGAAAGGTAATTTTCTTACTGGCTGAACAGTATGGCCCCAATGACTGACATATTGTGGGAGCTGGCAATGTTGTGAGGGTACGGACACACTAATAATGGAGCACTTCAATTACACAAGGTAGAGTGCGTAAATGTAATCCTGGGACACAATGCTCAAAATTCCTATGGCATTGTGCATGGCTGCTCTGGAATAGAAATCGGGGAACCCACAAGAGGAGAAGTCTGAACTTGATTGTGGCAGTTCACAGGACTGGGTAAAATACTGCTATAAAAAAAAAATTGAGGAACAACCTGATGAAGAAGAATAAATACTTTTTTAAGCACATCAAGACCAGACAGATAGCAAAGACTGACAGATGTCAAAGGTATAAAAGGAAGCTTAAAGAAGATAAAGTCATAGCAGATTAGCTCAATCCATTGCATCCACACTCGCTGTATTGGAGCATAAGTAGCTTCCCATAACAAAACTGTCTTGATAGTGGTTCTAAAGATCTGATTTAAACCAAGGAAAATCTTATAGGTCAAATCAACAAGACAGTGACAAATCACTGGTCAAGATGGTATTTACCTAACTATTTCAAAGAAACTCACATGAGCTTTTAGCTGTAGGTGAAACAATGCACAGCAAACATGCTCAGGGCAGGGGAGTGAGGGGAGAGAGAGTGAGGCAGAGAGATTTCTGTGTGAAACTACAGATCAGTAAGCTAAAGTCTGTATTCAGGAAACCGGTGGAACCTGTAACGAAGAAAAGAATTAATGGCTGCATTGCTAAACATTACATATTTAGAAGAATCTATATGCCTTTTGTAAAGAGAACTTAAAGCTCACAAACTTAGGTTCCCTGAGAGTGTCATTGAACATGTTCACAAGGGTTGTCACGTCGATATAATCTATCTGGATTTCCAGAAGACTTTACAAGATCCATCTTCAAAGACTTAAATCAACTAAGTTTTGATGGTACAAATACAGTGTTAGTAATTATTACAGAGGGAAAAGAAGAAAATAGAGCACGATTATGCTGCTGCATCTAGGTCACATTGGTCTCTCTTTCATCCCTTCCATCTTGAAAATAGCATAGTAGAACTGAAGAAAATACAGGAAAGGGCAAAAGATGATCAATGGTAGAGAACAGCTTTCATACAACATACGAGTAAACAGACTAGTCAGCCTGGAAAAGACATCTGAGTCTGTAAACTCATGAGTAGCAAGGTAAACAAAGAACAATTGTTTACTGTCTCTTAATACAAGAACTAGGAGATACTGAAGGAAATTATCAAATGGCAAGTTCATAGCATAGCCTCACACAGTGTAAGTTAAATCACTGGATTCATTGCCTCAAGAAGCTATGAATACCAAAGGATTATATAGGGTCAAAAAGATAAATTAATGGAGAAATACCCATTATTTACGCCAAAGGTATCGATCCTCACCTCAGTTTGGTGAAGTCTTGGACAGTCTACCAGTGAAGTGTTACTGTATGCTTATACTGGCCTTACACCTTCCCTAGGTGTCAGACAGGAAGGTCTGACTCACTGTAACTGCTTTAGGTTTTTAGATTCATATGATCATTAATACAAAGAGAGACTGCTCTTACATACACAAAATAGAGCTGACTCTTGTACTGGACAGGAATGTGTTAATTTTACATAGAGAGTTCTGAATGAATCTATTTTTCTAGCATTAATTTTTTCTTGTACCATTTTTTAAAAAATTATTTTTACTTTTGAAGAACCTCTCAAGAAATTGGCTTGTCCAGTCCCTAAACTATATGCTACCAAACCGGAGTGTTTTAAATCACAATTGTATATTCTGATTGCAATTATTCCACATATAATCACACTACAGTCACATATTAAATCCCTACCTTGTGACACTTAATGTCTCCATGTATTCATTCCAAACTGCATTTCTCTTTTTTTGCTGCCATATTTCAATTGCAAACACATCACTTACTTGGTGATCACAGTCACCTGGAGGTCTGTTTTCATGATTCCATCTTCCCATTAGAGAGCAGCTTCTGATTATCTTCTTTAGATGTATTCCTTTCCTTTTCCACAAATTGATACCATTTATCTTCTATCTATGTTCATCTCCTTTTACGGCTTAATCCATTCTATGATGTTGTTATAAAATTAAATTGATTTACTTCCTTCTTTGTAGTAAATCCTTCATCTTCTAAATCCTTTTTTTTTTAAAGTAATACTTGTGAAAGCTGTTGGGCTGATTGTCCTAAAACGTAAATTCTCTAGCTATGTTGGGATCATGAACAATACAGCAAAAGCTGTAAACTCCCACACTGTTAAATGCCACACATTGCTGTGTTAATACACTTCAAGTTTGACCTGAAAGGGCTTTTTCTAGGCAATGTTTATATTGGTGAAATTTCTCATGCCGCAATCCTGCAACTGCACAGATAGAAACAAATGGTTTGGGTTTGTTTTTTTTTTTTTCTTTTTCTTGTAAACGTGCAATTTTGGGACAAGAAGATAGTTTATGTTAGATTCCTCTTTAAGGATAAATTCTGTAATTAGAGTCCTGAAGAAATTTTGGGTTCTGGACTTTTGTTTCTTCCTAAAATTCATAACAGAAATCATGACTGCCAAAGCTACACTTGATCTAGTTCTAAATTAATTCATTGGGGTACCTGTAACCATTAATTGCAGTAGCACGTTATATCATTTGCTGTGCTGCTGAGTTAAGTTTAGGCTGTCTAGGCTGAACTTTTTGTCTGTGTAGTGAGATTACAAATACCAAATCTAGATTAAAGTTAATTTGGCTGTATCTGTTTATATCTGTAGTTTGACAGCTCTGGAACTGTTTGTAATAAAAATATTAATCCATTGCAAATTAGACTTCAGAATCTCCTATACTATGTATATCTAAAAGTTAAAAATTTTGTTTATTACTATTAGCTTAGTATAACGATTGCATAAAACCTTTTGCTTCCTTGATGTGAGACAGAAGCATTCATCTTTTTATTGATTATGATTCTGAGGAGGCTTTGAGAGAAAAGTTGTGGAAAATTGATAGAAAGCCTTTCCTAAAGATGGAAAATTCATTTCAATGCCAATATTTAATTGTTTTTTTCACCATTAATTTTATTTTGTTTCCTATAATCACCTGCCCTACAACTGTTACATTTTAATTACTTTATCTTCAGGAGCTACCCTGAAAATTCAAGGTATGTTCACATTGGAACTTTTGGTATAGGGCAGTAATACCTAAGGCCAACTGTAGGCCTGGATAACGTTAACATTTGAAGTAGTGGAAGCAGGCAAGAGTTCAATGTAAGTTAATTCATCCTGCTTATTGGCAGTGATAGGTCAAGGATAAGAAAGGATCTCAGAGAGGACAAGATAATAAGAGAAATGTCAAGGACAAACTGTAAGCACCGAGTCAGAGAAACTGGAATTCAACACACAACTTCCAATTTCTCTAACTTGTGTATTAGACTATTTAGAGAAAGTTTCTCTTATCTTTTGAATTTGCAGGGTTCTCAGGCTTCTGCAGAGTTTGGATAATGAAAAATAGTTAATAATTAATAGTTTCTTGCAGATCACTACTCATCATCAAACTTTTAGTATTAAACATTATAAAGTTTCATTTTTAATGTTTTATAAAATCGTTATGCAGCCTATGTTGCCATGGGCTTGCAGAGCATACTTTTGAAAAAATTATTAGAGTATTTATACAAAATGTAGTTGAAGCAGCATTTGGAATAGATTTTTCAGCTCCCTGGTGAGCTTAAAATTGTTCTTGAATTACATTGTTTGTTTATTTGGGTTGGTCGAACCTTTCCATTTTCCATCTTGGCACCCACTGTAACAAATTGTTGCTAACATGTCTGGAACAGGTAACCAGTTCTAGGCATAGCATGGCAATTTGCGTTACAAAGTAGTGGTGAAGTAATCTTACTTGAACTAAGACATAAACAGTCTATTAAATTAATTATCTGTATTCAATTTTGAGACTCAACAGGGAAAAAGTTAACAATTATCCAATAAATTAAGCATTGTGCGGCATTCTTATTTTCAATTCAAGGGAAGGATTATTGAAATCTACTAGAAGATTAACGAAAAAGTAATCTACTATTACCAAGTAGAGCTTGATAAGAAGTATGTCAGGTTGGCTTGGTTATAGAGAGCCCCCTTTCTTGTGACATCTAATTCTTTTTCATGTAATACATTTTCCATATTATTTTACTTGATTATTTTATTTGTATACAGAACAACGTTTATGAAATCACATACCCGTGGCAAAAACTGCAAAGTGGGAATGACTGTACATGACAGTTCTCATGCGGTGTTTAGTTAGTGCAAACTCTGTTTTCCCAAAGCCTAGAAAATACATCCTTAGAACAGCTAAATATGTAACCAGCTACAGAAGATGAAATTTTCTGAAAGGAGGCAGATCCCAGAGGTCAGTATATCAGGAGAATTGTAAGGGGTTTCAGTTTGACTCAGCAGGGTAAACCCACACAGAGATACTTTTCTCTTGTATGTATCAGCTTCTTCAGGAATACAGCATGCTACATCCCCTGCAGTAATGAATATTGACCCTGTGATTCCTCTGACATAGGAGTGTGATATTTCTGAGAGATATGTGCTCACACTATAATATGTCCACATTGATTTCAGTGTAGACCAGAATTGTTTCAGTAAAACCGATCTGCATAATTGCAGTAGGCATGTCAGGGATATGTAATGTTAAGGTATTCCAGCCAACTGTACATTTCCAATATCTGCCTGAACAGTGGAGAGGACACATGCAATAAGTGCATTGATATAGATCATTCTATTGATACCTGTCCGATAACTTGTATAAATAAGAGTTACATCTTGGAGTAAGGGCAGGATCAGGACAATACTCTGGATTTTCAGAATATCAGTATTCTACAGTGAGGATCATTCCCTGCAAGTAGGCAATCTTCCTGTTCTCTTCTGGCCACCTGTCTCTGTTGGTGGAGTGGTGTGAGAGGAGAACCCTGTTACCTCTGACTTCTTTCATTAAGCTGATTTTATGGGAGGAAAAGTGTGCCAAAGCATGAGATGATAATTTCACAATTATTTGTGCAAGCCCCACAGAATCTTTTACTTCTGTCCTGCTTAGCTGTAATGGGCTTAGTCACATTGCCAAAGTTACCACGCTGATGGGGCTCCATCATACATTCTGAGTGAAATCCCAGCCCTGCTGCAGTCAGTAGCAACTTTATCATTTACTTCAGTAGGTTCAGCATTTTATCCCAAGTTACTACTTGAAAGTTGAAATCACTTTAATGGCTGGTTTTAACTTTAATTGAGGTAATACCTTCAGCTGGCAAATAAAATAACATCCTCCTTTCAGCTGGTGAATAAAATAACATCATTCTTTATTTTCTTACTATTTCAATTAGTGTAGATGCATTTAATTCTTGTGTGAGCAAATTATAGTCTTGGGTAAGTAAAGCTAGACTGGCTAAGTCTTGATGCCATTTTCATACTTTCCAAGCAGATTATAAAAAATAAAATAAACCAAAGTTTATAAAATGTATAAAAGTCCTTAATTGGAAACATAAATTAGTTATGAAACACAGAACTGGGATATAATTGATATGTAAGACCACTTCTAGTCTGAAAAATTTGGAAATCTTAGAAGTGAATTCGATCTTTCTTTAGCTGCACTTCTATGTTAAAACATTTTGGTATTTGATTGTCCAATGGGCTATTCACATCTTTTGTTCTTATAGTGTACAGTCATATGTGGTATGGAAGTGCTCATAGTTAAATTACACAGTATCTTTCTCTCTAAATGGCTCACGCTTTTTAAGTAAATGGAAGAGAAGATCAGGGGTTTTTTTTTGTATAAATGCACTTTATATGGAAGAACAACCACTGGTTAAAGTTCTGTGCAAGCAAATTCTCATATATACAAATGGTCATAAAAAGGAAATAATTCAACATTTTATTCCTTGATTTTGGAGAAGTCCTTGGCATTGGAGTTGTTGCAGGTCATTTGTGATACAGGAAACCCAGAAGATGCTGGATATTGCAAAAAAACATTAGCCAAAGACTATTTTGCAGTGCAAGAAGGCAGTGTTAGTTAAAACTCAGTAAGGCATCTCCTTTTCTTCACAATTATCTCTGAGACTGAGATGTCTCTTGGAGCTAATACTTTAGAGAACCATTGCAGGGAAATCAAAGAATCTTGCATTGGATAGTTACATCTTCCTAATCCCCAGAATTTAGACCTATTTTATATACTAGAGCATAAAGATTTATAGCCCTTACAGTATTTTATTCCAGCTCATGTAACTGTGGACAGTCTCATTATTCATGTAAACATCTTCTCTTTTAATTATTTTAATTCTGGTTGAATTAGCAAAAGTGATGTAGTTAGGCGCTTTTTTTTTTTTCTGTAAAAAAATCAATATATTTTCCTCTAGTAGTACTGAACTGTAGTATTCATTTGTCTCAAGAGTACTATGTTAATTTTCTGTTTAAAACTTGACCCTAAAATTTTTTTACTTTTCTGGTATTGTGGTTTAGTTGTGCTTCTGTAGTGGAATATACCATGTATCTGGAGATGGATGCTTTATTAATACTGTGTAGATATTTGAAAGAAAGCTAATCCAAATATATTCTTTATTCAGAGGCAATACCAAGGAGGCCACTGTACAACAATTTTGGAAGGGAAAAGACACAAAAACTTTAGACACGGAGATTTCAATAAATATGAAGTGTGGCTATAGGATGGCACAGTGGTGTCTAGTAATGATGGATTTCTAATCTTTCCCGATGTTTAAAATACATAGCAGAATGCATGTTCTCTTGGATGGCTTAGAAATGCTTCTCATTAATCGTTTTGGATGCTTGATTCGGTAACTTGTGGACTTAATCTTTTTACTCCCAAGGACTAAGAAAACATGAGATTAAAGGTCTTATTCTGAGATGCACCAAGTATTTCCAAATCATTGATTTCACAGCAGTTTGCAGATAACTCAGTTACTCTGAGAATGTGGGCAGAGTGCTGCTGAAGAATGGAATAAATCCTTTTTTCTTATTAGTTGTAACACTTATTATGTGAATCTTTATTATAATAATAAGCTACTGTAACTGATGAGACTGCAAAACTGTGACTCAAGCAACAGTTCATTTCAGAAGCAGTGATATCTGTACAGGGAAAAAGCTGATTCTAGATGAGATACTAGAGGTCAATTAATTTCATCTTCCTTTAGAGAAACTGGAGATGACCTACATTTTTTAATTTAGTTCTTATCTTCCTTTCCCACACTTGGACTAATGATAAGCTGTGTTTCTTTTAGAGCCACACTTTAAACATGCCTGGTTTTGGTTGGGGGTTTTTCCTGTGCAACTTGGGAATTGTTTCTGTTCTGTAAACTTTTTATGCGTCTTCTCTTACTCTGATTTTGGAGATAATTGCCTTTATTTATTCTTTGAAAGGGTGAGGAGCGTAAATTAGGAATACTTCACTGAGCCAAGCTTTGCACAACTGATTGTCTGAAAGAAATTTTGCAAGGCAATGTTAGCATGCAGTCCGAGTGTGTTCCTTCTAATGAAAATGCATGCTTTGCCTCAGGGACATTTGAGCAGAAATCTGTTCATACAAATGCAGCAGAATTTGAATTTGTACCATGTCTTCTCACAAACTGAAACCCATAAGGCTTCACAGAATCAAATGATATCGTAACAAGATTGTGGTAAATATGCAAACGATGAGAGAGAAACAGCAAAAAAGCGAGTAATTTCACAAGCAATGGAACTTACAAATACTGGTTTCCAAGAATTTATGTGTTGTGGTTTGATTCTCAGATGTCTTCCAAGTTGCAAGCTCTGATCAAAGCTTGTTCTGCATCTGTAATGTTCATAACATCTCTCTACCCTGTGAATTTGTTGAGTACATGTAAACTCCATTTCAGCAATTTTCTGCATAGAACTCGAGTAGGATCTTGTTCTTCTACCCATCCTGCAGTTTTTGTGAAATTCTCTGTAACTTCATAATGATAACAACTCTGTTCTGTAAAATTTATTGAAATTGGGTAGGGGGTTCATAGTTGTTTTTGAAAGATGGAGGGACAGACAGGTAAACACCTGAAACTGACTGTATTAAAAGCAGAAATAAACGTATTCAGACATGAGGGTTGCATAAGCCTCCTTTCACAGAACCAAGCTAACAGTTCTGTCAGGTAAGATTTATGATGAACTACTACGAAGGCACTTTTTTCCAGAACAGAGGAGCTGGCTAGGTCAGGTCTGAAGCACAGAGTTTCACATGTAAATAAATAAATACAAACATAAATATAAGTGAAAACCTATGTATCCTGTATCTTTGAAGCAAACGAGTATAAAATATACCAAAGAAGAAATGTTTAGTGAGGTAGTTTGAAAAAAATGCATATGGAAAACAAGGAGAATAACTGGATTCTAAAATTAAAGAGAACTGCAAAGTGTTGGAAGTTGAGATGTGAGACTATATGTAAGAGGAAACAGTCAATGAAGTTTTACATTGACTGGACTGAAAGAGTTGGGAATTGTGAAGTCCACAAAAAAGATGATTGCAATAGTTAAATGGATTTTGATTAAGATGAACAGATGTTAGAAAAAGTGTAAGAAATTAATCTGACACTTGTGGAATAGAGATCCTGTCAGCTGCAGAGAAAAGCTAGGCTTGGTTCAGCTGAGAGGAATGCAAACAGCAGACATAAAAACATCTATAAAATAAGAGGAGGATGGAAGGATACTTGTGGAAAGTTGTTCTGATGTAAAAGAGAAAGCAGCTCCCGTGCAACAGCAGAGGAGAATCCCAACTAAACCTACACTGGTTTTGATGCACAAAGAGAAATGCCAGAGCAACTTTTTGCAGAACTTGGCAGGAAAATGAAAGGTTAAAATTAGATATGGTTGAATTTCAGAATTGTGGAAGACTTTTGTTGGTTCTTTTGGAAAGGTAGCTTTTTCAGAATTGAGGGTAGATACAATACTAGGAGGAATATTTACCGTTACCAGTGGGGAGGATAGGAGAGAATTTTAAAACTAAGTACCTTAGTAAGTTTTACAGAAACAGTTCCCCCCCTCACCATAATTGCCACATCATAACACCCTTTTTCCGTATGATTGGTTTGTGAGTGGGAGCAGCAGCCACCAATGAAAGTACAAAAGAGGGTGCATGGCAAGAAAGAGTCTGAGACCTCCCGAGACCTCACTTGTCACTGTTATTTAGGCTCTGTCTGTCCTTCCACTGGCTGGTGGAGATGGAATGAGGATCACCAATTAGTTTTTGCAGGCTTTGATCCCTAAGTAAGTTTCCAAAAATCATTCTGAAGCATTCTAAAAAACACCTCTCACATCTGTTGGATACTTTACCCTCTTTTTTTCTTTAGTTAAAAAGTTTTGTATTTTATAATGCTGCTGCTAAGGTCAGTCAGCTCTTTGGGGTGTAGGAAGATATTTTTTCCATCTAGACCGAACTGGCTTAAAGTATGCTTTGTGTGTGCACATGCATATATCTTTGCCACATAATAGAAAAAACTATTGGTTTGAAAGGGATAGATGTTTGAAGTGTTAATGCTGGAAGGAAAGCTATTAGCTTTTCATGACTTGTGGTTGGTATCAGTGCTGGTAAAGCCTAAAAATGGTCCGTTTCAGGGTCTGAAACTTTTGCAGGTAGATGCTTTTTTTTTGTAGAAGTTGAGTCCTAAAGCTCCTGTCTTGGATTGTCTTTACTGCTACTGTCTTATGTAGACAGGTAAAGAAGACTGTCTCTGAACAATCAGATTATTGATTTGCTGGTATAGTATGAATTTTTTGGTTCATCTAACCATCAGATAAATAACGGAAGAGGCGAATGCGCACAAAGCTTTTTCCTGCCTTGAAATAAAGAAGGGGCAATTTACAACTTAAATCCATTCCTCTGTCTTTTTTCTGTTTACCTTCATCATCTGCTCAATACATTCTGTCAAAGGAGCAGTGAAGGTGTCAGGATGTAAAGAGACTCAGTAATTCAACCTTCTCAAAGGAAAGCAGTGTCACTCATTTACTATGATTTTTGATACCGTTTGAGGATGAAATGTTTTGAATAAAATTCAGCCAAGTCTCATTCAATACCATGCTCTTAGGCACTGCTGCAGAGCACTGTCAGAAGACTGTATTTAGGTTTATAACACATGAACATAAATTTGTATGTATTTATACACGCATATACGTCACAGAGACAAAAGCACACAAAAATACATAAACCAATTTAAAGAACTTTTTTTAATATACTTTAGAAGATTTGTGTGAATGTAAACATTTGGGAAACTTGTGTAGCAGAAGTCACTGTGGGCACTAGCATTTGGACCTCGTAAATAAAAATATGCAGGATTATACCTTTCACTTGAAATGTAACGGATGTTTAAAAATTTGTGGAATTTTAATTACTGCTTCTTAGCCTGGCACAACAGATGCTATAAATTTCCTAGCAGATTTGTGCATGAGGCATATTATATATGACACTACACTATTTAATTCCACTATTTAATGAAAGGCTACCTATTAAAAATTTTTATAGCCAAACAAGGAATCTCTTGCCATGTAACCATAATGGATGGGAATAGTAAGTAAATCACCAGTTTACATGTATGCAAGCAATATTTTCTACAGAGTATTCATAGCATTTGTATGGCTAACAATTCTAATAAACTATCAAACCCCATTAAAATCTTTCAATGTTGTGAGAGTAAGACAAAGAACTCTGTAAGCATAAGGCACAAAATATCCTTGTGCACATCCAACTGTTACGGACTTCTGCAGTTCTGCATTCACTATGACTATAACCTCATGTTCACAATGTGTAAGTAGTGTTGTGCATAGTTGTTATGATAATAACCATATTCTCAGAACTCTTTGGACAGCTTTAATAATGTTTCACTGTGTTCCACTGACCCTCATTTCAATTTAGATTTAACACAGCTATAGTCTAAATAGATTAATAGGTTCATATAGTTTAAGAATTAACATGGCAGGTTAATTAAAAACACATTGTAAGGTGCCCGTCTGTGGGCATCTTTCATTCTTTTTGCTGGTATAGATTATGTTTATTATGTTTACTTTGTACAGAGCATTAGAATAAATAACACAGTATAGTACTGTATTATTAACACCTCTTTTTTGGTATTAATCTGTGCTTAAGTGCCAAATGTCGATGCTACTTTAAATGGTCTCTTCCTATTTTTGAGTACTGAAGTGCTACAAATGTGAACTGCCCAGCTACTGTCCTGACTCATTGTAACATAAGTAAATAAAATACTGGTGTGGACCAAAACATTTTCCAACATAAACCTGAAAAACAACAACAACAACAACAACAATATGCAAAACATACTGATGCATGGAATATGTCCACCACACAAATAAAAGTTAAAAGACAAATGGGCAGAGAGAAAATACAGTCACAGACAGATTCCATTTTGATATCTTCTGAAAAATTCCAGAGTGATTAATTCTAGTGACTATCAGGTAAAAAGATTGTATTGTACCAGTCACAGACACTGGACAGTTCCTGCTTGGTTCAGAAGAGCAAACCACCTGTGTAGTTCAAGTCAGTTTTTTGGTGTCATAATCACATCAATATCATTTTCAGAGACAGAATTACCATCCAGTGGATCTCGGTTCATGGAACATCACAGTTATAGTCAGTTAATCTACTCAGTCACCTCTAGAATTAGGTACAAGGGTGCACATGTCTGAATTGATAATGGAACAGTCACTGGGCTTCCTGTCGAAATAGCTTCGTTGTGACTTTTTTTTTCCTGTTTGATTCTGAAGTGGTATCAGAGTCCTTAATTTTCAGTTTATGCTGTCTTTATGGCTGCTTCGATCTGTATTGTGATTGTTTAGTTCTTGATTTTTCCACTGAATGCTTGTTCCATTCATGGGCACTGAAGTCACTAGACTCTTAGATTGGGAGCAGCAACAGCAAAGACATGACTAGAAATAAAAAAAAAAAAAAGGTTAACACAAATCTATCAACTCTATGCAGACTGCCAGCTATATTTTTCATTCAGAAATGAACAGGCCATTCTAGCTGAAGGGAGCGATAGCTGCACTCAGGCAAATTTTTTATCCTAGCATGCAAACAATTCTTGTGATTAAACATCACAAATGCAGCAAATTAGGCCTGGCCTGTGCCTCCTATTTAAGAAAAACTTTCACAGTATCAAAAGGGAAATTTGTTTGACTAGGGAAAATACATTGAGAACTGACAGAACTCAATACATATTGTAAGGACTAGGTTGGGTTTTTTTTCCCTCTTTATCATTGCACTTCAAACTTAGGGATCAGCGAGCTGCTTAGCATGTAAGAGAAAAGAAAATTCCCCAGCCTGTGACTTAGGTCTCTTCTCACATCTTAGAAGAAGACAAAATTGTTTAGGAAAAGGGACAGTGAATGTATTGAGGTGTATCATTTTTCACAGTTAAGAATAGAAGTTCATTCGAGATCATACTCCCAGGTTCTTCACAGGCTGGTATGTTCAGTTGTCTCTTCTGAAAGGAGCAGAAAGGATTCTTCAGCTATCCTCCCCTCCTTTCACAAAAACTAGTGCTTAATTCTGTGTAGATGGAATCTCCACTTTAGGGGAAAGAGTTAGGGCCTCAGAGGACCAATGGCAATAGCAGCAGTAGATCTATGACTTCTGTGCACTCAGTGAGAAGGGAGTGTCGCAGAGAGGTAAAGCCAGACTTAAGATATATGTACTATCTGTCTATGGGTGGGTACGTAAAATAGCAACGGAGGTAGGGTGAGAAACTCAAGTACAAAAGGGAAAGATTGCCTGAATTAATGACCTTGATACTAGAAGGAAAAGGGTAAGCTATAACGAGAAGCTGGAAAGGATTAAATAATAGCTGAAAATTCTTTACTGAGAGTTGTTGGGTGGTAATTTTATTTGGAAGGACAAATGGGAAGAATGAACTAATGATATGAGGAGCAGCCTGGTAGTACCCACTGTTACTTCTCCCTTTCACCTGAGGACAAGTTCAGGGATATTATCCTCTCCACTATTCCCAAATGAAGTAGGGGACCGTAAAAAGCAAAGCAGACTTCTTATTTATCATGTGAAAATACTCCCTTAAAACAGCTTGTAATTCTGAGCAGGCTACAGACAAACAGGTATTCCCTATTCTAATAATTTATTACATTTTTTCAGTAGCTTGAGTTGCCTATTCGCAGACTTAAAGTTTAGTGGTACAGTCCTGTCATCTTTTGCTTTTCTTTGCAGATAAAGCTATTTCAGTCTTCCTTTTCCATTTCGTTACTTTCTTTACCACTGTATGCTCTCCTTTTCTTTCTTCCTGTATTGCCTTTATTAGGTGAACGGGGACTTGCAGAGGCACAGTGTCACAAGGAAATTATTTTAGCCTGAAAATATATTTTCATGTGTAGGAACTGGAAAAATGCAGGTAAAAGCCATAATGAGTATTTAATTGCCAAAGTCAACTCAGGTGCCTGCTTTGGTATTCAAGCCTGAAAATTTAGTTGTTAATGGGATTGTTTAACTGTAGGCAGCTCGATGTCTTATGTATGTGTTCTTTGTCTTCATCTAGAGTGGAAAATACGTTATAAAACAAATTGTATTTCATGTACATGTCACATGCCGATAAACAGTACTTACAAGAGCGTGTCTATCTCAGTTTACATGTTTACGTATGAGGACTATGTCAAACTTATTTACTGGCTTAGCATTTCAGATAAAGTGGATAGTTCCACTTTCAGTTTGGTATGTGTGCTAAGTGAGCTGCTAGCTGGTAAACTAGACAATTTAGAATCTTTCAGTCCTTTTGCATGCCTCTTCTCCCAACTGCTAAAAATAGATAATAACTCAGTGGTTGAATACAGTTCATTAACTCGACATAAAGTCTTACAAAAAGATCTTACCTGGAAACAGTTTTTGAACTTCTTGCTCACAAAATACAGAGCTATTGGGTTTATACAAGAGTTCATGGTTGCCAGGTTGATGCTGATATAATCCAATGGCAGCAAGAAACTAGGCAACAAAAGAGAATGCAAAACATTTAAACTGTTCATATACTGTAGAAGCATCCGTGCTCTTTGTGGTTACAATCTCTTCTGTCACAGAAACTAATTCTCTCTTACCTAACTCCCTCAATCTAATCTTGTACCATGCCAGGTCTGTAATAACCTATCTCACAGAAGTTCACAAAAGCCAGAGGAAAGTGCAATGGTGACAGACAACATTTATTGAAATTATGCTACCCCATTAAAACTGAAACCCCTGAAAATGGATGCAGCTGAAAAGTCATAAAACAAAGTATTTGCTCTTCTAACACCACAGTTGCATGCACAATGACATTTCTCACATAAACTCCAAGTGTGCAGCATTATATTTTTTCAGTATAAACAATTGATTGATATAGAAAATGAAGTACCTGAGCAGTTCACATCTGCCGGGGTCTCTTTCATTGTATACCATTTTCTTCAAAATTCGGCTCAAATGGAGAGGGAACCAGCAAAGAGCAAAAATCACTACTAAACAGAAAACTGTCTTTGCAACTTCTCGACGCTAGAAAAAGAAGTAAAGGTAACTATGACTGAGTGCCTAATTCATATTGGTAGATGATTGTAATGTAGTGATGTTGGCAGCAAAGTAATCTAGATAAAGCATGCAAGGATTTCCAAAGTGCAGCTTCCAGGCTACCTGATATCCCTGAACTGTTTTTTATGGGGCTTGTTGTGGTTTTGATTCTGGCCATCCTCAACAGAACCTGCTCATCACTGACACTGGAGCAGCTGGAACACACAGGTCGTTGCCAGGACATTGTAGATGTTGGCCAAGGAAAATCCACTGCTGGGCTTTCCTGAAGCTTACTTTCCCTGCCCTTCTTATTCCTTTACACTGGATTAGTTTTCTGGCAATCCCTCAGATAAACCTCGTTCTTCAGAAACATGCATAATCTACAAGAAAACTTTTTCATGTATGAAGGAAACTGGGATCACACCTGCTTGATAAACCACTTGTACCTAATCCTTGATGTGGGGCGATGTGTAAACCCAAGGCACCTAAATCAATTGGCAGTAAAAGTTCCATTCAACCGTGCACCTAGTCAGGATGTCAAATCCTCTCTGATGTATTATTTTGTATTTCGTATGCACTATGTTACATAAAGGGATACTGCACAGTATATGAATTTTGCTATGCAATCCTTGCTATGTGATCTTGATGTTCTTAAGTAAATAGTTCCTCTACAAACAAAATTTTAGAAATGTCTGTATTGCAGCTTAATCTCATAATACTTAGGCAGGAAATAATTTCAATTTAATGGATATTTTATATGACCCTAGAGATTTACAGATGTTTTAGTGGATTTTTGACAATGCATACCAGTGGTGTTTGGTAGGCATGGATTTGATAAAAAGAAGCATATGAACGGGTAAGAATACCACTTCTGAAACTGCCACTGTAATGTAACAATAACAAGCATTGCCAGGCTCTGTCATTAAAAAACTTAAAGTCAAATGTGTGATTACAGTAAGTCTTGTTAGGCTTTGAATATGACTATTATTGTTTCTTCTTTCTTATAATAGCCGTTTTTATCAAAATACAAAAAGGATCATGACTAGACATTAATGTGGACAAGGCTGTAGGGAGGGAAGGAAGAAGGGCAAAAGGTGATAGTTAAAAAGACAAGCATTTGTAAATTGTGGCATAAAGTCATCTTCCAGCAACCAGTCTGAGTAGCTTGCTGGGCACCGCACCTCAGGATGGGAAAGCTGGAGGATGGATTCCCGCAGCCCGTACATACCATTCTAGTTCTAATGGGTGGAGTAGTTTGTGTGTGGCCCTAGGACAGACTGTGTTGCAAGCCCTGGGGCCTGATCAGGGGAAAAAGTGGAGGATCTGTACAAGGGGAGGGTTTTCCCATCTGCCCTGATGGGGAATGAACCAGCAGAGGAGGAACCTCTGAGAGAACTCACTCTGATGCAGAGGGGACTGCTTTAGGGATTCACATCTGTGAATGTGGAATTTGAAAGAAAGAGTGGAATTTGAGGGGCTGACGTTAACGCAGGGGAAAAGCTACAGATTGTTTTTAAAATTTCAGTTAGGAATTAAACATCAGACAGTGCTGCAAAAACAGTGAAGTGAGATCTGATGGTTCTGTGAGTGACTTTACTCTATGATCATTTGTTTGTACTATTCTCCTGTTGCTCTTTTGAAAGCAGCTACAGTAGCAGTACTACATCACTGCAAGAACCCTGAAAAAAAAATCCACTCTATTCTAAACCAGGCTGTTCTACAATTGCTTTTTATATGAAACTAAAGTTGCATATCAAAGTGTGCCAAAAGTAGGGAGGACCCATGGAGTCATATCTTTATGAATAAAAAGAAGCATTTTTTTGGCAAATCTTTGTAGTTAAATTTCAAAGCATTTAGCCAGTAGTGATTTGAGGTTAAAGAGCAGGAGAGCACAACTGTCATACATACTTAAGAAAAGAAAGACACTGGCTAGTTTCCTGAGTGTGCTGTCTTCAATACCTCCTTATACTATGATTTAGTCTTGTGTTCCGGGTTTAAGTTAATACCTTAATGTCATAAATAACCTACATCCTCGCTTTCTATTTCGGTAATGTACTGTATTCAAGTACACTTTGAAACATTTCTAAGATAATTCAAAGAGAGAAGAACAGTATTTTCAAACATCAGTGTTCCTAATATTTACCTGCTTAAGATGTTCACTGAGAGCGATTCTCAAGTTGCTGTTTCTTCTGTTTAACATTTCACAAGTCATTAACGTATAAAAGATGGCAGTACACGCCAGTGGCATGCAGAAATAGAAACCAAACAGCCACCAATCCTTTGCATCTTTGTAAAACTGTAGATAAGGTAAAAGAAAAGAGAAGATATTTTCTTATGATTCAATGGAAGTACCACAGAAAGGTCTTGGAAAGCGTGACAGTTGGTATACCGGTATCTGTCTATTGGTAAACAGCACAAATTATGTAAACCTTCTTATTGTTGATCTGTTTTGGACCAACATCAAAATGGGAACTGTGGCAGTGTAAACATTTATTTTACCTTATGGATAGCCTGCCTGTACCTCTGTTGCAATCTGTATTGGGTTGGAATTTTTTTTGGTTGTGCTTTCTGAACATTTACACTCATTCATGAAAACTGGAATCCAGTTTCCTGAAAAAGACATGCCAAAATGTAGACAGTGTCAGTTTGAGATAACAAATATTCCTAAAAGCCTGTCTCAGGAAATGCCATTTACCTCTATGGCTTCTGTCCTAATTCCAAAAAAGGAAAATTCAAAATGTCTTGTAAGTTTAATCACCTTTTGTTATCAGTGAAAAGATTGGTAGTTGGTTTGCTTATGTACTGGGCAGATAGGAGCCACTTCATAAGTGTTTGTCTGATACATGCAAAGCTTAGGACGGGTGGCTTCTAGTGGTACAGTTACTTTTAACCCTTTGCCTGCCATTCATACCATTTGGCTTTTCTAACAGGACACTGAGGGACTTGATAGAGTCGTAGTTCTTTGCTGTGTAATTTTAAGTGTTAGCTATGATTTAAGCTGTGGTTTAAGTTAATACATTTATGTCTTATGGGAAATACTACATTTGACAAAACATGTAAAATTACTCTTTTCTGTAGACGATTATATTTTCAGACTTGAGAAAATACTGTATCTTGTTTTTTTAACTTTTATGCTCAGCCAAAAGTGTGCACTGAAATATGACATTTTAAATATTTCCTGTCTCTATGTTATTAGTTACTGAGATGGATGTGTGTAAAAGGGAACCTTCTTTCTCATAATCTTTCCCCTAGCTTGTTTATTCCTGGCGGATGTGCTCTTTTAACATAATAGTTCCCACACCAAATGTCAAAATGCTAATAACTGAGGATTATATGAATCCTGTTTGAAAAAGTCAAACTTTTGATGTCTTGTTTACATTTAAAACTGAATGGTACTAAACTTTGAAAGATGAAAAAAAGGGATACAATCAATAGACTAGTATTTAATAATGTTCATTTTTAAATCTGCTTTAGTTACACTAGAAAGTTGGTTTACTAAGAAAAAGGGAATGCTTTTGATTTTCCTCCCTCTGCCCCAACACAGTTAGCTGCTTAGAGAGCTTGCTAATTTAGAGTATGCTGCTGGTATCTAGGCCACAACCCCACCTCACAGGACATTTTGAATTGTGTTGATTAGCTTGTTTCCTCCTCCTCATTACCCTCATCCCTGTGTGAGGAGGTGCTTCAGTCTGCTGCATAGTTGCACTCTCCTTGGGGGCAGAATTTCCCCCACTGGGAACAGGGCTTCTGCCAGCAGAAAACCAGAAAACAATATGCCTCATATTTGAAGAGTTTGTACTGAGGGGAAATTTAATTACCACTCCTTCTGCAGAGAAAAAGATTACAAATACATGGAGACAATTATCTTTTCCATGGCAAATTCGTCCAAGTCAGACTAGAATCATATTGGTTGGGCAGCACAACAAAATATGTGCTGTGTGAATCTATGCTATGTTTACAGGGAAAACTTTCTGTCGTATCGGTCTACCAGCTTTCGTGAGCATTGCCTGTCAGTCAAGAAAACGCACACAGAGTTCTGTGTCACAGCCCTGACCAACGCGTCAATTCTGTATGAGGACCTGGCTTTGAGAAGTTATAAAACCTACACAAAAATGTCTGTAAATGATTAATTGTGGAATCTGAGTTTCACAAAGCTTACATCAAAGCACAAAATTGGGTTGATTTAAGAGAAGTAGACATTCTTTTGTTTGTCTTAAAAGCCCACATGGAACTGGTTTGCTACAGGAAATGTGCATTTTAAACAAGTTTCCTAGTGCACTCAGCCTCTTGGGAATCATGGTCTAGCATGAATCTTTTAAGTCTTTCAAGGATAGCTTTAAACATGAATAAAGCTCCTATTAAAAACAAAAGTTAATCATAAATCCTTCCCAAAGTTTAGTAATTGTTTATTGTGGTGTTTGTGGTAGTAAATACTATAGTTAAGGTTAAAATGGTATTTCATTTTAATCTCATGTTTGTACTCGCTTGCAACGCATTGAAACACAACACTCTCTATTTTGACTGACGCGTCCAACATTTACTCTCAGCTTGGACATAAATGCTGTTTTGTTTCCTTGAAAATCAAAGTGACATAGGGAGATTCAGAGCTTTTGAATTAGTAAAAGATACTAATTCCTGCTAATAAAACAAAACAAGCTATTCTACTTACCACATTAACAACAGAACAATAATCATTAAAGTTAGCATGCCTATGGAAGACCTATGGAAGTGCTTTTGAGAAGAGGGAAGAGAGAAAACTCTTCTTTTTCTTAGGGAGAGAGGAAGTGAAGATTGTGCAGGCACATTTGTGGAGAAAAACAGCCATTACAAAAGGGGAATTTGCTGCAGTGTGCATGTCATAAATCATATTATTATAACTACAGTATCTACAGTCATATAGTCTGTAGAGTTTAGAAACAAAGCTATAGTAAGTCCTGGGCAATTCCACTCCATCTTCACCTGCATGAATTATTTCCATTAGGGAATTCCTTTTGTCTTCTCTTGCAATTGTCTCTTGCTCTTTCTGCCATTCCTGCAGTCTGTGTAACCCTACCAAAGTTGAGGATGTTCCTCTGAAAAACATTAATCATCCACACTTTTTATTTTCTAAATTTCCTAGCTCCATTTTGCCCTATCCTTCCCAGTTCTAGCCCAAGACGTGTTCTGATCCAATACAAGCAGAAGTGCCAGACATTAAAAAAAAAGAAACTTGCACTCTGTCATGAAAAATTCTAGTCCAGAAAAATATACGAATTTTCCCTCAAGACTTAAGACCTTGTACTCTCTGCCTTCTCAGAGACAAAACAGAATATTACTCTTTTTTTATTACTGCATGAATGGTGGCTGGCCCTTCTTTGGGTTCACAAAGAAAAAATTAAGATACCACTTTCCAGTTTCCTCAGTGTAAGGCCAGGCAGAAAATCGCTATCCCCCTATGCAGTAAAGATCTATTAATTCTGTAGTGACTACTCACCTGACTTGCTTTGAGCAAGCTAATGTGGGTATTGGCAACTGTTAGGCTGCAGTAGCACAGAGGATGAGGCCTGTGAAATGTGCCAAAGACACCTGGTGTGTCTCAGGCACTTCTCTTGCTCGAGTTGCTATATCTAGATGACAGCTAACAGTGCCCATGCTACCTAGGTTGGAGATGTGAGTCTGTCAGATTTGTAGTCATGATTTCTTGTAAATGAAGGGATTATTCTCTGTTTGACTTCGTAAGTGCATATAGAATAGGAAGAGTTACGTTAGAGCATGGCCCCACCCTTTTCTTTATCTGCCAAAAGAGCTGGCTACTGCATGCAAAATGCTGACTAATCTTGGTAAAACATGGTTTTTTGACAGTTACAAGCTCAAAGGTGTTGTACCTAGAAACACAATACCTTCCAAGGCTCTGGCTACCCTGATACATCTCTTGATTGTATTTTAAGCAGGCCCGAATTGCTAATTTCTCTATTAAGAATCCTCAGTAATGAAGAAATGAAAATGTTGTAAAGTCCCATTTAGTATCTCTGGCTGAAAGTAGAGACGGGTCGCTGTAAATGAAGGATCCTCTTTGCACCAATATACATTAGAATACATTTTGCACTTTAATGGATGAATAAAGCATATTATAATCCAGCATCTTAATTGTCTAACCTATATACTGTGGATTCCAAAAAGAGAAGAAAGCATGTTACTTACCAACATAAAATTATTTGTAGGATTGAGCATGCAGGTAACATAACCTTCATCCTTGTATTTGAAAGGTACCACAGCAAAGCCAATTGCTTCTGGAATAGCCAGTATGAAGGACAGAAGCCAAATGGAGAAAATTTCAATAGCAGTGATCATAGGGATTCCAATTCCCTGAACACGGCTCCAGGAGGCAACTGCTCTATACCTGAAAGAGACAGGCATTAGTTTCCAACCTTCGTTTTCTTCCTTAAATTCAAAGATCTTGGTTCAATTTCATATATTAAGTAAAATCCTAAAGCTGACCTCTTAGACTTGTATTGCTTTTTTCTGCCTGTTCCAGGGTCCCTGCCAGCTATCAAGCCACCTAGGACACAGCAGAGCACATCAAGGGGCAGATAGCAGAGAGCTGGCTGCAATTGTTCTGCTTAGGCACAGGATTGTGTGGAATTCTGCTATGTGGACTACACTAATGATTTCTAATTAAAGTAGGCAAGGTTTGTGAGGACAGACTGTATCTTCAACTAGATCAGCTGACGTAACAGAAGAAAAAAAAGCTTCCAGGCACACAAGTCATTCTAATAGATACAAAACAGGTATTTCCTTCAGCTACCTCAGCTGTAATAGCAGTGCTATCTGAAGTGGTCAGCTTCCATGCAATGAAATACTGTGAAAATACTCTTGATTAAATGAAAAAGCATTTGTTCTATTTACACTGCTCAATGTTAAAAATACTGGTTTTACGCAGCATATTCTGTATTTGCCTTAGACTACAACTGAGTGCTAGTTAGGACTGTCTGACAGCTACCTCGGCCTCTGCATCACCTTTCTGATGAGAAACTGAAGTGCATGGCTAAGAAGTTTGTACATGCCAAAACCAACATATTTTCCCACTACTTTATCCCTTAGATAGTAAGTTGCTCTGTAAAAAGTGGAATTACTGAAACCTGCTTTCCTATGTGTACGCATCTCATAACTGTAATCTTGGTAAATGCTGAGAACTCTTAAAGAAGTTTCAAATACAGCCCATGCATTTCTCCCTTTTCCTCTTCCTCTCTACTTTCTCTGTCCCTCTAGTGCTGGAGGATTCTTGTTACCAGGCTGCAGCTTTCCCCCTGTCGGGGAACTGAGAGGGTCTTTCTCCTCTACTTGTCTGCTTGTTCTTTCAAGGAACTTGTAGAAATTTATTAGACCTCAACCTCTTTGTCAACTCTGGTCAAAAGGTTCGAAAAGTATTTGGAGAAGACTGATAGGCATACAAGATAGAGTACAAACCAGTCCATAAATAAAATTTTCAGTAGCAGACTTAACTGTTGTCTGACAATAACTGCAGTAAATGAGTTACTTAGCATTTGCAACAATTTAGGAAAGACAGTGCTATCTAAAAATTATGGAAAGAACCAATATTATTTTTGATCTTGTAATAATCTGAAATGCATGCTGGAATGCTTTCTGTCATTAGTGTTGTAACAGTTTCTAAACTGCTTATTTTATTTCCCCCAAATAATAGCACCTTCCCGTTTGGAATTACAGTGCTACATGGATATATCTGATGAAAGTCTTTTTTAGTTGAGGAGAAAAAAACTCAAGCAACGTTGTTCATCTGCTTTAAAAAATGTCAGAAGAAGTCACTGAAGCAGATTATAAATTGTAAGGAGCTGTGTCATTTTACTGTCCTGACTGCAAGTTTCTTCCTCAGACATGCCCTCATTTTCTGCCCCCTTGAGTCCTGGCAGATATATTTGGATATGTGCAGCTGCCACCTCTATTCACCTTTCCAAGGCATGAGCCAAGGTTAAGCTTTTCAGAGAAAAGCAAATGGGTGGTGATTTTAGCTGATGACAGCAGCTAACTGGAGTACAAAAGGGCATATCAGCAGGCACAAAGAAGGGGAAAGGTATGGGGAAAGGAGATGCCCTCAACACAGCAGGAGGATACAGTTTGTAAGTATGTAGGCTCTGAGTTGCAGGGATGGGTGAGCTTTGGCAAGGGAAGGAAAGAACAGGGGAATTCAGATCAGAAAGCTTTAGGCTGGATGATTAGCTTGTGGAAGGATTAGGGTGGGATGGTAGAGAGGTGATTGGAAGGAATACACAATTTTGGCATGGAGTTGAAGGCTGGGGATAACAAGGGTTTAAGGAAAAGAGTAGTTGAGAACTCTGGGTTAGGATGCTTTGAGTGTACTGGGAAGTATTGGATTTTGAATTTCTGAGATGGAAGGAATGAAGAGCTTCCAATAGGAAAAACATTAGTTAAGGGATATGGGACCTAGGCTATAGAGGTCAGTAAAATTTAGAGTTATTAAAAGGGATCCTCACCCCTCCTCTAACCAAGACACTAATTTGGGATTCACACACAGAGCATTTCTTCTGATTTCCTGTATCACACCCCCTTTTTCGTTTGGAAGAGTGCTTATTAACAGGATGGAAGGCTTGTGAATTAAATCCCCTGCAGCCTCAATGTTAAAGGGAGGAAGATGCATGAATGCAAGATCAAGCCGTAAGCCCCTCACAAAAAACGTCAGAAAGCATTATTACAGAACATCACTGGAAGGTGTCAGAGCCTTGCATGCCATCATTCTTGCAGTAAGGAGACTAGAAACTTTTGCTTTGATATCTATAGCAATATCATACACAGCATAGTCACAGGTATACTGTGGACAGGTTCTCAGTACATCATTTTAACAGAAGTGTATGTATAAAGATTTTGAACGTACTAAAGCAAACTACATTTTGGATTTGCAGATTGAAAATAAAAACATCTTCTAAAGGCATCCCTATCTTCAAAGAATATCAGAAAGGAGGGAGGCAATGGTTCACTCATGGGGAGGGGGTCTATGAGATTGGGATTCTGAGAGCATCGGATACAAATAAACTACACTGCGATAAGAAAGTAACATTCAGCATCATGTCTTCTCACACATATTTATTCATATTAAAATTCAAATCTAATTTTAAATAATTTGTGATCCTCTCATATTTCATTTTACCAGCTATCAAATTTTGACTTTAATGACTAAATGGAATATTCATTGAAGCATAACCTTTCACACAAATACTCAAATATTTGTGAACTTTGGAAATTTAACAATCAATTTGAAATTTACTTTCTACTGACTGGCAATTTTACAATTGGTCCCATCAGCTGCGCAAGGTACATTATACTATCTCATCCTTGACTGAATGATGTTCTTAGCAAACAGGGGCCTGTAGACTGTACATATTTTTCAAGTAAGAAATGTAAGGTTTGTGTTGTGTCATCTGTGTAACTATGTAAGTAACAACAAATGGGTTGAAAATTGTGAATCCAGTTTTTTCCTTTCTTGCATTTTTGTACCTGTTCTGTTTGAGTTACATCTGTTTTGCACATGAGAAGATCAGATACTGCACAACAGTAAGGAATTGGGTCCTGTATGTATTTTATTAGCATTTTTTTTTCAGTTCACAATTCAAATAACTATCAGAGAAGGGATTATTGGCTGAATAATTTTATGAATGGTTTCAGCTAAAGCAAAAGAAGCTCAGTAATTAGATCAGAATTTGCTGAATGCATATTAGCCTGCAATTACTTGGTCTCTTTACTCACTGCTGTAAGACTGATTTGAAAAATAGTGGTAGTATAATTTTTCAGGTGGGTGTTCTGTGAGTTATGTAATATACAGGATCTTTGTCTAGCCACAAACCTCCCATAATTAGGAGTGGGTAAATACTGCAGGGTTTATTTCCCTCATACTTAGAAAATACAGGATGTCTGCCAGGGAACTGACATAAAGTACATGTATCATGCATTACATTTAATTCCCCAATCTAAAATCTCTGTGCGTGTGTTTTGCCTTGCTTTTCTTTTTTCTATTTGTTTCTCTTTTGTGTCCAACCTTGTCTAAAATGTTCAGTTCTTTTCCAGGTCATTTCCTTTTCTCTGTTTAATGTTGTGGCTCCTCTCTCCCCTTTTCATTTTCTACTGCTCATGCATGTGCTGCCAACTTTAGTATATTGTGCCCTTCAGTTGCTCTCTCTCCTCTGTTTTCTTCTCCTCCCTCTTCTCCCATTCTTGGCTATTTATTCCAACTTGCTTTTCATGGATGCTGTCGTCCCTCCTGCTACTTATATTTAGAGATGCACAGTATTTAAGGACAAAGGATCGTTACATCATGAAGTATACATACATACAATTAAATGTTTTGTGCTCCTGTCTAGTTATAACTTGCTTAAAGCATTTCTTTCAGAAGGACATCCTGTCTTGATTTGAGAACATTAAGAGCAGGACACCTTCACTTTTCCCTGGTGGTTTCTTCTTGTAGTTAATCACCCTCATTGTTAAAAATGTGTACCTTATTTTCATTTGGAATTTGGCTGAAACCTTGTTCTATAGGTTCTTATTATATCTTTCTTTGCTAAGCTGAAGACCCCATGGATATCTGATACATCTGTATTTCAGTACTTGGATATTGTATTTAAGTGGCTTCTTAAGTATTGTTTTTGATAAGCAACAAATTGAGATCTGTAAGGCCACTGAATCATTTCTGAAGCTTTTCTACACCCTCTCCGTGATTTCATCATTCTTTGGTAAAGAATAATTCTAGAACTCTAGTTAGCCTTCCAGTATTGGTCTCATTAATGCAGCGTGGTTGTGGTTTTTGCTGTGGCCCAGATTAGTTTTTGGAACAATTTGGATGAATTTTACCATAGTGGTATTTAATCAGAATTAAAAAAGAAAATGTATTGAGGGCCTTATGAAGTGAAATCAAGGAATATATGAAAATTAACTCATGGGCTATGGCTTGTCTGTGGACTATCAGTCCCCTATGCCTGCTGTCTTACAGAGTAGATGCTTTTGTTTCCTTATTCCTTTTGACTGCATTAGAAAATTAGTTGTTCAAACGGCCCACTAGTATAACATATTTCTGTTCTGCAAGTACCACCAGCCCTATATAAGAGGGAAAAGCAATACAGAAAAGGTAAGAGACTTGATAAAGGACATAAGAAGCAGTCACTGTCAAGATTAGTGTCAGAACAGTTCCTAAATGACACTACTGTTGCTGACATTGATCTATTCCTTTTCATTGTGAGACATCACAGCTGTTACTTATTTTAAAGATAGACAGCAGTGTGTTGACTGCAATGCTCTTAATACAATAAAGCTCATAGAGCTTTGTTTTAGTGGTAAAATCTTGACTTATCTAATACACTTACTGGAAGTTGGGCCAGATGAGAGTACCTCCCCTGAGATTACTGTTCTATGCAATTTGGTATGCAGAGGAGGCAAGAAGAGGGTATATATATATTAGATAAGATCCATATCTTCACTCTTCTTCTTAAAACCATTTCTTCATCAAAATGCCTGAGACATAAGCAAGAGTAAAAGCTCAGAAAGGGAAATATCCTTCCTCTTAGTCACAGTCAGGCACTGTTTAGAAAAAGAGTCACACTATCATCACTATCACAACCTGGAGTTTAAAATTGCCTGAGAAGCATCTGAAACAAATGTGAGCTTCCCCTGAAGGGTGAATGGCTGGTTTGGTGTTTTCTGTCAGCCTCTTAAAACCCTCTCCAAGTGTGAGTGGACATTGTTCCCTTTGGGCATGCACAGTTAAACCTTAATACACTGCCAGTGCAAGTCACTTTGTGCGAGGGGCAGTAGTAATGAGTGGAGTTTCACAACAGGATGTAGTTAGCACAGAGAACAGTCCTTGTAGGAAAAAAAAACCCAACTTGTTCTAAATTAAGGCTGTAGTCTGCAAGAGGGACAGAGAGTCAAAAATTATCAAAGCTATGGAGCTCCAAATTCAATATACCAATTGACTCTATCTTTTTCTACCTCATAGAATGCAATTCCATATATAGACACCCAAAATAACTATAAATGAGAGAGTTTTCAGGAGCTTTTTTAAGAAAAAAATAACTCGCCTGTAGACCAGAAACAGTCCAGCTGTGACAGCACACAATTCCGTACTTACTCAATTTCCATACTAAAAAGCAAACACTAGCTGATGTGGAATTTTGTATGAATGTGACTATGCCACTTCCAGTGCCCGACCAAACTTGTTGAAGGTGCTCTCAGATCCTGATTTCATGGTGATTTAACCTAGATTCACTTCATGTTAGCCAATATCAGAATCTGGCTGCGTACATCTGTTTTCTAACACACATTCTCTGCAACCATTTACTAGAGTAGCACCAGATGATAAAGAATATGTCCTTGGCAAAGCGTGTAAACTGGGGGAGGAAATTAAATAGTCTGAGTCTGATCTCAAACAAGACTTTATACTCAAATGGAAACAGCATTTAGTTGTTGTGAGGATTAGCAAATCAGTGCTTGTAAATATATATATATACACACATATATAAAGAGGTAGCTTCAGCTAAGTTACTTTCAATTTATGAAAATGTATGTAACAATAGGACTAAATCTAGTGAAACTGCATTGCTCAGAACTTATCTAACAAACTCTCTGTTTAGTATGTCCTTGATCTATGATTTATTCCTTAGAGCAGTCCATGGGATTGTATTTTATGCTGGGCAGATATAGTTTGAGAAACAGAATTCTTTTTATAGTTCTCAGACTCAAAAATGGAAATAGAACACTTGCCTGCATTACAGTTTTTTGTTTCTGGCTTCAGCTAATGAGTTTCTAATGCAATAAGGAACTGTATTTCAGGTATGGATACTACTAAGTTACTCATCTGTTGCAAACCTTGTACATCGACTTTTTATGTAAAACCAAACCAAGATTAATTTTAAAGTTTCTTCTACCTTTGCATCACTGTACTAATACACATAATGTATTTTATTTATCATATTTTTTGTCTCAGAATTACTGATATTTTGGACTAGAACACGATCAAGTAAACTCAAGACCAATAAAAATAGCTTTTACAGAAGTGAAGTCTTCATCTGCTATTGCCTTATATGTATGAAGAACAAAAGCATAAAAGAATAATGTTCAAAAGCATCTTAGCTGTTGTTCTATCAAAAAGTTTATGTATCTTTCTGAGCAGTTTTAGCAAAGGTATTAATTTTCAAACTATCAACGTCAAACTATCAAAACAAGTTTCCAATGTATTTTTCAATAAAGCTCAATTAGTTACAAAAGTTACCAAAATAAACACTGTAATTATGGTCCATAGGCAGTGAGTTGAAAGAATAATTTTTAAGGCTAAAGATTATGATTCTGTGCAAATACAAAACAAACATGAGGTCATATGAAAGAAAGAAGTCTAAATACTGAGTCAAATCCCAATATTTTTTGTCTGGTAAAGGAAACTGAAATAATGCTTTACTAGAGCTTTTAAATACCTTTAAAAAAACCTGTAAAATTAGTTAGTCCAATTGCTTCCTATTATACTGTGAGCCACAGATGTGGTGCTTTGTTATAGCCAGGATATCAAAAAACAGAATGTAAATTACATCTATACTGTAGTCTGCCCGCTAAGAAGACCATACTGAGCACTCCCAGTTTTAGGAAAACTGTACGGGCAAGAACAGTGTCTGTCAAAAGAGTAAAACATACTGTACCTGTCCACACTGAGGGCACAGAGATTAAGGACTGTGATTCCCACCGATGCCTTCTGTATAAAGGGAAGGAATTTGCAAAGAAACTGTCCAAATTCAGTATCTCCAAAAGGCCACTTCTGAGCAAGGAGCTAAAGAGAAGATATAAAATAATCAGAGTATTTAAACAGTAACTTAGCAAGTATGTAACAATTGTAATTATTTCTCGTCTTAGACACAGCCATTGTAACCTTGAATTCTCCATGCCGCAAGCATATCCTTAGTACTGAGTGAATCTGGGAAGTAACTGCTACTATAGAAGCACAGAGGGTGAAAGTTTAAACTTAGGTGTTGACCTTGTACTGTTGTAATAGTAACTTGCATTGTTAAAAGAGTTTTTATTATTGTGCTTCAGCCACCAGTATTGAATAATGAAAATCTAACTCAACCCTGTCATGAATGGTTGCAATTACCATGTCCCAGAACCACGCAGTCAAAGCATAACTCACAGTTCATAATGAAATACCTCAGAGCCAAACTCTCATGCTGCACGCAAGTAGATTATTGTCATTGTAAATGTACCACTATGTAACTCATGACAATATTCACTGCCAGATTCTTAAGTGTGTGGAGAAAATATTGTATATACATAATTTGTTCCATATGATGTTTTAAAGGACTACCATCATACTGTCCTGGTTTCAGCTGGGTTAATTTTCTTCCTAGTAGCGGGCATAGTGCTGTGTTTTGGATTTAATATGAGAATGATGTTGATAACACACTGATGTTTTAGTTGTTGCTAAGCAGTGCTTACACCAGTCAAGGACTTTTCAGCTTCCCCTGCTCTGCCAGGTGCACAGGAAGCTGGGAGGGGGCACAGCCAGGACAGCTGACCCAGACTGGCCAAAGGGCTATTCCGTACCGTATGACGTCATGCCCAGTATATAAACTGGGGGAGTTGGCCACGGGGGGAGGGATCGCTGCCTGGGGACGGGCTGGGCATTGGTCGGCAGGTGGTGAGCAATTGCATCGTGCATCACTTGCTTTGTATATTACTATTACTACTACTACTACTACTACTACTACTTCTTCTTTATTTTATTTCAATTATTAAACTGTTCTTATCTCAACCCACGAGTTTTCTCGCTTTTACTCTTCTTATTCTCTCCCCGATCTCACTGTGGGGGAGTGAGCGAGCGGCTATGTGGGGCTTAGTTGCTGGCTAGGTGTCATGGTTTAACCCCAGCTAGCAACTAAGCACCATGCAGCCGCTCGCTCACTCCCCCACCGGTGGAATGGGGGAGAGGATTGGAAGGGTAAAAGGGAGAGAACTCATGGGTTGAGATAAGAAGTTTAATTATTGAAGTAAAGTAAAAGAAAACAGTTAAATAGGTAAAGCAAAAGCTGCGCACGCAAACAAAGCAAAACAAGGAATTAATTCGCTACTTCCCATGGGCAGGCAGGTGTTCGGCCATCCCCAGGAAAGCAGGGCTCCATCATGCGTAACGGTTACTTGGGAAGACAAACGCCATTGCACCGAATGTCCCCCCCTCCTTCCTTCTTCTTCTTCCAGCTTATACACTGAGCATGACGTCATATGGTATGGGATAACTCTTTGGCCAGTCTGGGACAGCGCCCCTGGCTGTGCTCCCTCCCAGCCCCCCGTGCACCGGGCAGAGCAGGGGAAGCTGAAAAGTCCTTGACCAGTGTAAGCAAGCGCTACTTAGCGACTGTTTAACAATACTTAGCACTACTTAGCAAGAACCAAAACATACATTGTTCTCATCCAAAACCCCAAACACAGCCCCATACCGGCTACCAAGAAGAAAATTAACTCTATCCCAGCTGAAACCAGGACACTAGGGTTAAACCGCAACACATACATATGTGTGGGCTGTACTACAAGGCAAAAGAAAAGCATCCATTTGGAAAGATGTGGATGAGTGGCTGGAGTTTAGTATTTCCAAGGAGGCATTTACATAACAAATATTAATACAACGATTCATGTGAACAGTTGTGAATAATTAGCATGTAAACAGTAACCTTTCTAGCTGTAATTGTTAAAGATTTGAACAAGTATACATACAAAATACAGGATACAAAATTATTGAGGGCAGTCAAATCTACAACTGACTGCAGAGTCACGGAAGATCTCCTTTTACTAGGTGCCTGGCAGTAAAATGGCAGATAACATTCAATGTAAGTAAATTTAATGAGTGAAAAATTATTAAGTCCATACACAGTATGGAGGTCTAACTTAGCTGAGTCCACTCAAGAAAGGGATCTTATTGTCACCACGAACAGTTCTTTTGGAAAACGAAGTCGCTACACCTTCTCACCAGTAGGGGAAGAGTCACTCTTGCACTACTGTTTTTTTAATCTTCTTCACTAAGTCTCTGTTACTGAGCCTTTGTCAGGGGTAGGATACTGAATAAGAGGTAAGATGAGTTCTGTGTGATATAGCCCACCAGTTCTTATGTTATCAACTTCGATTGAAATAGTTGTGTAATAGAAAGCATTAGATTTTAAATGAAAATATCAAGTGCTTGAGCCAGATATGTAACTTTGTCAACATCCTAGTCGATGTTGTATACCCTGTATAAACAGGGGATGATTTTTAAAGGCAGTAATAACAATTGTCTTACTGGATAATTAAATAATTTTTACTACTGTGCGGTCATTCGATTTATATTAAGCCTTACTGAACAAAGGCTAGAACACAGAATATTTTGATGGTACCATCTAAATTTGGAGATGTTTTTATTTGCTTCAGAGGAAGACAGCAAACCATATACTATGGAATAACAATTATAAGCCAAACCCAAGCTTCTGAAAGCTTCTAAACCCTAATTTTGCTGAATTTTTGAAGATGGTCAGATCCAGACCTGAGACTGTTTTATGGAACTAAAATAGATTTAAACTTCACTACAGTTTTATTTTCAAGTGCATGAGATGGAGATAAACTGATGGCACAAAAAGCATTTCCAATAAATACAGTATGTGTGATGTGCCACAGTCTATCTGTCCTGGGCAAGAGCGCAAAATGGAAAAGAGAGAACAAGGAACCATACTTTCATCTGCACAAATGTGAAAGGACTGACACCATTGCATTCTGCATGCAAAAATTAGTTGTGTTCTTTCAATGATAAACACAACCTATGAATCATATATTTTTAACATTTTTACAGTTAAAACTCAACAGAGATTATACTGTTTGGAATATGATTAAATCAATAGAAATTTGAATTGTTGTTTTCAGAGTTTACTTTCTTGTAGACCTGTTCTGCCAGACCATCTTCATACTTGGGCAGACCTTTTTGCTTACAGTCAGTTCACATTTTGAGAGTTATCTTTGCAACCACAAGGACTAGAAAATTTTTTCAGTAGAAGCTTAGGCTCTGGAACACACTCATCTAGTAACAGTGGGTGAATTCTGTCTGCAGAATTAGAAAACAAATTTTGGTTATAGTTCAGGACTGTAGTGCTCAGAGTAAACATTTTATTCCTATTTAAATTACTGTTAAATTCAAACATACTAATAATCACTACCTTTAACAATGTAAATGTTAACTATGGGGAGTTAAAATTCACATCTGTCTTTATCTCAGTTAATGTAGGGGTTACCTTTCTGTTTTTTCACAGCATGAGTTTTTCAGAGCACTTTGCTGTAGAGTACAGGATGTTTATCACTGAATGCCAGATTTGTGGAATTCATCTTCTCTTTATAGTCAGTCCTGATCTGGCTTTTTCACATCCTCTCTTTTTTTATAGCCATTCATCACAATGCTAAATTACTTGTGCTTTTTTCCCCCAAATAATACCTCAAAAATGCTGGAAGCAGCTATGTACTACACGCTGCCTATATCTGTCTAGGACCATATTCATGTTGTCATTTGATTACTTGTATTTCAAGACAGATTTTAGCAATTCATAACTTTCAGCCGGCTGGGTGTTAATACTATGAAGCAAACTTCTGTGTATGACTGCTCGTTAAGTGGGAAAGGTATTATCTGTTAGGCATTATATTTTTTACTGGATTATTTTTTCTCTTCAGCTGAATATTAAAATGAGATTTCTGAATATAAGCTATAGGATCAATCCAAGTTTGTCTACTCCCTATTTCTTGAGAGTGTTAGAATATCATACAAATGTGATTGCATTTGCTCTTGTTCTGTTACTATATGTTGCTGTGTGTTTTCTGGCATATTGAGAACTCTTGCCATCTTCAAGGAGAGCTGGGTATCTTATTTACCAATAAGACCACAGCAGAGAAAATGGGAGCACCTCTGCAAGGGTATTCCAGTTTGGGACAATCATATTTGATGAAAGCAAATCCCCCTTGTACCAGAAGGCTAGGAAATGGATCACTAGTGTTGGTGATTTAACTATTGTCAGTACCTTCAGTTACAAAGGTAATGAGATTATACCTGCAAGCTGTTGATTAGTTCCTCTGGTTTTATCGGTATTTATTGACTGAAGAAAATAAATTGGTAGCACCAGCAGAATTATTTTCTAGATAGATTTGCTATATTATAACAAATGTATGAAGGGCATATTTTTGCCTTTTGCCTCTTGCATGAGGCTTTCGTTTATGTCGGGGCTGCAGAAAAAATGCTGGAAAAAGAAGGGGCAATCTGAATTCATGGTAGTTCTCCAACCAATTGTAGTCACGTGGAATTTCAGCTCTAGACTCTTGTCTGGGTTTGGGTAAAATCAGAATAGTTTTCAGGCACCACTGGGTGAAGGCTAAATTATAAATGGCACTGCCAGGGAAAAGACGCCCTAGCAGACTTTTGTCAATCCCCTGTGCCAGCCAGAGCCCCAAAACTGATTTATCATTATAGATCACACTTTAAAGGGCAACTGAAAGATAGGCACCTATTCATTTATGTGCACTGACTGTGGCTGTAGCATATACCTAGCAATAGAAATGAACAAGCACTTTGTAGTGACTGTGAAATTCTGTTACTACAAGGCAAATATTAGCTTCAAAAAGAGAAGTGTTGTACTTGAAAAAGGTTCACTAACTCATTATTCCTCACAGGGAAGCTTTATCGTGGTTCCAGCACGTACACATCTTCCCTACACCCCAGGAAGCTCTCCTTTTTTAAGATTAAAAGTATTTTATTCCTTTTGTTTTTTACACTTTTCCACTAATTGAAGTAACATCAGTACCAAATCATTAGACATTCTTTTCAAGTTGATTTTAATCAAAATCACTGGGATCAGAATTAAGTTATTTGATTTTTAAGATTAACTTTGCAATCATTTCTGTGGGTATACTCCATTATCATTCCGCATCAGCTATGCATTCGTTACTTCCCCTTGGATCAGGTGCCAGTTTTTTCTTCTGTAGATATTTTTAGTCAGCAAATCTGATCCTGTCTTTGGTTTTACTAGTTTTACATCAAAACAAGTCCATTGCCCCCTGTTCTGCCCTAGCAGGGTAGAGAAACTTCAGAGGGAAGTAACGTATTTATTTTGTATAAAAAAATGGGGCCAGGAATTTAATGAATTAGTTCTGATTTACTTAGGTACAGTGTAAGAACTGGGACTACTGGCTGTGCTCTTCCAGTGCTTTTGCACATTTTAATATCCAAACAAAGTGAGTATAGGATTTTAGCAGATTACATTTTCTCTCAAGACACAAGGATAGGAGGAATCAGGCTGATTTTCCCAACTTGTATCCCAGTTCTCCATGAGTTGGTCAAATGGATTGTGCTTTTGCAAACCCACTCACAAATCTCTGAGGTTTCAAAATAAGACATGCAGCAAAGGAAATGCACTTTTGCCCTTGTGCAGTTTGCAACTTAGGAGTATTTCATACAGTTCAACTGTGGTGCAATTCTTGAGCGAGAAAAGGGTGTAGTCAACAGCATATTTTTACACTGAAATCAGAAACCAAGATTTCAAGGTTCTACTGTCAGTCTTAAAAAACCTCAGCAAAGTGACCAGAGAGTCACAGCTTCCTTGAGCATCCCCCCTTCTCTGCTGCTTTATATGGCCTCTCTGCCCTGACGCTGCAGCTTGAAACAAACAAGACAGCAGTGCTGAGAACATTCCTTTGCAATGATTTTTAAATGTCACTCAGTCAATTTTATTCTACTGCTGTTTCTATTTTCTAACCCCCATTAATATGCTAGCTGATGTACAAAACATAGATAAAAGTGCCACTGTGCATCCCAAGCAATTTATATATAGTCTAAAAGAGAGAATGTTATAATTCAACCACATGAGTATTCACCAGTACATGCTCATGTGTATCCACAGTGTTTATCTAATACTAGGCTGATATTGTGTGTTTACAGGCAGATGATGACCCTGGAGCTCAGCCCAAAATAGATGGCCTGGGTTAGGTGCTGGATATGAACCGGCTCTGAGCTGCTCTGTAAAAACTGCTTTGGTTCAACAACTGTGTCAGGAGGTCCTCTCTCTCTCTGCCACATGGCATTGAGGATGAAAGCAAAGCTTTCATACCTACCCTTTACTGCTCTGATCTCATCCTAGTGCTCTGGAGCCTTCCTCTTCCTATATCCACTTGGGACCATTGCTGTGCTGACACACAAGATCTGTTTCCCAAAAACTGAACTGTATTTCATACAGATAGTGCTTGCCCCTCATCCTGCCCCCAGGGAGGATACTCTCCTGAGTTTCATGGCATCTAAGTGTTCAGTGATACTGATGGAGCAACTCTGGCACAACCCTGGCAGTCAGTTTCTGCTCTGTCTTCAGCAGGACAAATAGAAGTAGCTTCTTTATTCCATGACTTCTGTTACGCTTGTGCAGTAATGGAGAAAGGGACCAAACCAGCAGATTTCTGTTTGTATAGATAATGTCTAGTTGTATAAGTGACCAGCATCTCCTAACTGTGGAGTAAGAGTTACAAAACCAGTGTATTCTGGAGTGATTTCCTTTCCTTGCAACATAGCCCAGAATGAAAGACAAGAGAAATTCCTCTGGTTTTGCCAGATCAGCATATTTGGGGTTTTATTTCCTTTGTTTTTTAAGTCTAGTTTCCTCTAGGAGACATTGAGCTGTCTTGGTAAAGCTCTGTCTTAAATTGTGTTCTGCAATTATGTATGCACTTGTCTGCTTCAAGGCATGGGCCAAATGTGGTACCTGGTGTTTTGGTTGGAATCCAGGTGAAATCTGACTGAGCACAGAAGTGTCCAAGGTCTATGCCACTGAACTGACTGCATTAAGTGACAAAAGATGATGGTTCCGACTGAAGTGCTCCTCCTGTCTCTGATCTGTAAGACTGGTTAGTTAGGAAGAAGGGTGGATTGAGTCTCCTGCTTGTGGTATTTTGATTGTGGTATTTTGATTCAGTGACTCAACCGGGACCCTTCTGTCCCCATGAAACTTCATAGGACAAGAATTCACTGCATGTTCTCAAGCCTTTCTCTTCTTCCTGCAACCCACACATCCAAGAGAGAATTGCATTGCAGGACAATCCTTGTCTGCTTCTTGCTTGGGACCCACAGACTGTTGCTCATCCCACATAGGTAACTCAGCTGTGCTCCACCACTTTGCTGGAAAGAGGAAGAGCTTTAAGGGTGAAGGAGAGAGAACACAGTCTGTCTGTAGGTATTCCTTCCCTTCCCACTGCTGGAGTGGAAAGCCTCAACTTTGGGAAGGACAGTGAGTAGAGGAAAAGTAGAGGAAAACAAAGAACAAGGCTAACCTTTATAATGCAGGGCACAAGACCAATACTGAGTATATCATGCTGACATGACAGTTCAGGCTTCTGCTAACTTTGGTATCCGTTGGTTTTTTCCTTATACTTAGATTCACGATACTGCCATGGTAGAGAAGGCACACTGCATCTCTTCAACTGTGCTTTACAGGAAATACATTCCTAATTTTGCTACAACCAAGAACCATCTTTTTTCCACTTTGGGTGGATAAAAGACTGACTGTGTTTTTTTCTGGAAGGAAGAAAGGTTATGTGGGGATGTGTGAGAACCATCAAAGACATTTTTTCCTCTGAATTGCCCTACCACAGCTTTTTCTGCTATTTTGCTCATCTTTGCCCAGCTCAGTAAAGGTGGAGGTAGCAGAGAGTCCATTCATTTCATGAATGCGTACAGTCTTTTTCTCCTGCTTAGGCAACTATGGAAGGGAATGTATAGTTTTTACCCAAGAGAAAACAGGTTATACTTCAAGAGATCCTGAAAGGTAAGAAAACCAATGCCCTGTGTTTGAAGCAGAACGTTCTGTCTGAACTAACTGGTAAAAAAATACATCCTAAGTTTTATGTTCTTGTTAAAATGTTAAAAATGCTAACATTTGTTACAAAAATCTACTTAGTGGTAAAGCATTCCTAACAACTCTAGACATCTCCCCTGTGGTATTTTTGCTGTTTACAAAGTAGGATTAGTTTCTTTTTTGTTGTTCCGTGGTGTTGGCTAACTTCCCATCCTTTTAGGTAGACTGTTTCTCAAGCTGTGCTGCTCTTCTTCAGGGAAATGAGCTGCAAGGTGTGCTTGTGTGCATGGTGATTTGTTGAAAAGAATTTTTTCAATCCCTTGGCAAAATATTGCTTTTGTTATTCTTCCAGCTGGGTTGTCTTTTGTGTGTTGCTAAAGAGAGTGACAGGACTGCTAAGAAATTACTGCAGAACTGGTAAACCCTTCATATGCACAGTGAAAACAATTCCTTGTTATCTGTAGATTTCAGCTGATTGAAAAATAAAGAGAGCGAACATACTAAAATATTCTGTTAAAGCTGGAGTCTCTAGGTACTGTACAGTATTACAAATCTACAGAACAGCAAGGCAGGCATGAGATGTGAAACTGAAGATGAGGGAGGAGCATTGAAGGGAACATATATCCCACCTCATCAAAGTACAGCCATTAGTTAAAGGCAGAGTGGATCTTGAACTAAGACCTAGAATATAAAATCTCTTCCTTAACTGCTACCTTGGTAGCACATTAAACACTTCCTGCTAGGAAGCTGTAGTCTTTAAATTTAGAGAACAGATTCCTGATGGACTTCCCTTCCCTGTTCCATTTTGGGTAACTTCTGCCTTCAGGACTCAGCAATCAATTCCTGTGCTACCTCTTGATTTCGTTCATGTATGATCACTGCATGGAGACATACACCCAATAACAGGTCGTGTTCTGAGCAAGTTATATGGATTTCTGCATCACACTGGGCTACCAATGTGTTGCTTCTTGGAATCACTGATATGAATTCAGTGAAAGCCAGAATGCAGTTGTTAAGATGGTGGCCTCAGAATTTCCTACTGGTGTTGGTACTTCATTGAGAAATATACATTGCACACATGACAAATTTTGCTTTTAAATGGGGGGTTCCTTTCTGAGTACATTTAACTTCATGTGTGCTGTGGGCTTGGCCTTATACTCCTTTGGCACAAAACTGTAACTACTGTGGATGTCACTTGCTCTATTAGCCTACAGGATCAGTCCCAATGTGTTTAATTATCATCCCTGCTTATGTATAACATTAATTCTGTCAGTAAAGGTAATCAGATATGTCGAATAATTTGTGATTAAGAAGGGATTGGTCTAACACTTATGCATTTGCTCTGATGTTGAAAAATGTCCATGACTAGAAATGCCTCAGCTAGGTCTTCCTTTATTGAAGACAAAATGGCTGAAGATGTTTGCTTACTGCCAGCTACCTTTTCTATTTAGGCTCATAATGTTCTAGGTGGACTACTCAGATTTAGATGCTGTTGCAACTACAATGAGCATGAATACCAATTTACTAACAAAAATGCTTACTTTATTAAAGAAAACATCATCTTCTTGAGCTGTTTGAGCAGTAGACGCTCTTGCTCGTTTTCTGGGTAGATGTCTTTCACTTCATACCAGTAAAATAATTAGGAAAATGTTTGTTATTCACATTGAAAGAAACAGGTTAAAAGCTGGCTTATTTGCTTCATCTACTTCTTTATAAACCAATGGTTTAAGGAGTTAAGCATATTAAGATGTAAGGCAATATAATTTATGTCAATCCTATGTAAGTCAGTTTTCAAAAAATAGAACTCATTTAAACATTTTTCCCTAAATTGCATAAAAATGGAAGCAGAGACAGCTCAGGACTTCCCAATAACATGGTTAAAACTGAATTTTGCCATTCCAAAAGTAAGAGCCTTGGCCTAGAGTGTTTCTAGCTCCATGAGCTCAGGAAAGAGCTGTGGACAGCTTCTTCTGTGGAGAGCATCTGTTGTTCTTGCTGTTGCTCTGCTAAACTTTAGCCAGTGACAGCAGCAGCAACCATAAGGGCTTTCCAGAGCTTTAGCGCAGCCAAGGCAATAGTGGTGCTATGGTTATTTTGCTGCTGCCTATGTATAGCCTTAGAAAACTGTCTAGTTTCTTTGTGGAAAGCAGTCCTCTAAGAAGTTTTCGTGCATTGCATCCAAACTTAGCTTATTTGCTGCAAACACACATGGCAATGATGGGTTAATGCAGGTGATGGAGTAGCTTTCAGCTATGTGGTACACCACCTGATACTAGAAAAGGAGGTATGAAACCTGTCGCTTCTTCAATGCCTTAACCCTACCTCTACAGCAGCATAAAACATAAAAGTTGTATTTCCCAATCTTTTTTTCACTGCAAAGAAGTCATTCTTACTGATAAGGAGGCTTTAGGCTTTGACATCTTGAATGTCTGTTTTGGGTAAAAAAGAAACTATTTGGGTCCAGGTGCTAAAAATATGTGATTGAAAATGAAATTAGAATCATAGAATCATAGAGTCATTTGGGTTGGAAAAGACCTTTAAGATCATCAAGTCCAACTGTTAACCTAGCACTGCCAAGTCCACCACTAAACCATGTCCCTAAGGACCACATCTACATGGCTTTTAAATACCTCCAGGGATGGGGACTCCACCACTTCCCTGGGCAGCCTGGTCCAGTGCTTGACAACCCTTTTGGTGAAGAAATTGTTCCTAATATCCAATCTAAATCTCCCCTGGCGCAACTTGAGGCCATTTCGTCTCATCCTATCACCTGTTACTGGGGTGAAGAGACCGACCCCCACCTTGCTACAACCTCCTTTCAGGTAGTTGTAGAGAGCGATAAGGTCTCCCTTGAGCCTCCTTTTCTCCAGGCTAAACAACCCCAGTTCTCTCAGCTGCTCCTCATAAGACTTGTGCTCTAGACCCTTCACCAGCTTCGTTGCCCTTCTTTGGACATGCTCCAGCACCTCACTGTCCTTCTTGTAGTGAGGGGCCCAAAACTGAACACAGGATTCGAGGTGCAGCCTCACCAGTGCCGAATACAGGGGAACGATCACTTCCCTAGTCCTGCTGGCCACACTGTTTCTGATACAAGCCAGGATGCTGTTGGCCTTCTTGGCCACCTGGACACACTGCTGGCTCGTATTCAACTACTTGTCAACCAACACCCCCAGGTCCCTTTCCTCCAGGCAGCTCTCCAGCCACTCCTCCCCAGGCCGGTAGCGTTGCCTGGGGTTGTTGTGACCCAAGTGCAGGACCCGGCACTGAGCCTTGTTGAACCTCATACAGTTGGCCCCAGCCCATCGATCCAGCCTGTCCACATCCCTCTGCAGGGCCTTCCTACCCTCCAGCAGATCAACACTCCTGCACAACTTGGTGTCATCTGCAGACTTACTGAGGGTGCACTCCATCCCCCCGTCCAGATCCTTGATAAAGATATTGACCAGAACTGGACCCAGTACTGAGCCCTGGGGAACACCACTTGTGACCGGCCACCAACTGGATTTAACTTCTAAATTGCCTTAGTTCAATCTATTAAGGCTGGATTTATAACTGGCACCCTTCCTGTAAAACTCAATTTGTTACAATTTTTAATATTGATTTGATACTACCAGTGGATCTACTAGCAGTAATTGAGTGTAATGGGGCTTTAATACATCCAGAATATCTTCAAAGGAGGCTAGTGAGTATTACTCACATCTCAATCCATTTAACAAATTGTTAAGCAGAATCCACTATATAATTACAGTAATTGGAGGAAGTAAGGGGAAATTTTTGAGCCTACTGTACTGTGAAGAAAGGATAAAAATGTCAACACCTGTGACCATATCTTCAGCTGACATAAATTACATAGTTTCTTTTTTTTTCCCCAGCATCACATCTTTGTTAATTGTGTAAATGCATAACAGAATGATGGACTCAATTCTCCTGGGACCTTACATTTTCAATTACTATAATCTTATAACTGCTTTTTTCTAAGGATTTGTAAAATGGATTTGAATACCAGTAACATTACCTACTTCTCTTTTGAAAGTAGTTTCAAGATAGTTAAGGCTACCTTATGTTTCAGGAAAGTGATTATACCTATTTCTGATATTACATTATAATTACATAGTATTACGCATTTTGTTCTATACGATGTGGCCATCTTAATACTGTATTATTGGTTATTTTAATATGCAGGTGAATGCTTGTTTACTCTAATTCTGATTTCAGAGCTGTTTTGTTGTCCTAAAAATGAAGATCTGACCTATAAGGTATTAAGTGTTTGACACCATTTGTTTATATAGGATACTAATACATGGTTCAACATGTGGCTGACTCTGAAGCTAAAAGAATCTTTAAAGTTCAGAACTAAGTATATAAAATACTTTAAAATTTAAAACAAAAATAAAACCACTTTAACTTTTTTGCTTAAAAGACTATCGCTTCCACTTTCAAATTGTGATATTTCCAGTGGCCACCCTTCATATTGTCACTCAACAAGAGGAGCTAAATGGTGTCACAGATTTTAGAATCCCTAGTGATACAAACAGGAATGCCACTTAACAAACTTTAAAATCAACTCCTAATGCAAGCAGACATATAACTGAATGGTTTATATGAAAAATGGACTATAAATAATAATAGAATTTCTTATCAGAACTACTGGAGCTCCCTTATAAATGCTATAAATGCTTCCCTGTATCAGAACACATGTGGCTAACCTTATACAACAAGATAGTTGTATATGGTAATTTTTATGTAATTTATTTTGGAGGTTCAAGCACTTAAAAAATTACTAAAAGCTAGAATTATGCTTGTAAATGTGATTTTAATTCTGCCTTCTTACATATGCGAATTGACATACATTGATGTCAAGGGGCTGCAGTTTCATTCACAGCCTTTATTTATCAAATACTTCTCTGCAATACAGAAATAAATTTTCATATAGGCTAAGGTAATTTCATTTATACAGAGACATTCAGGACCACAGTTCAGCTCATCATATAAGGTATAGCAAAGCAAGTAAATCTGTACAATGCCAAAGAAGTCTCAGAAAATTAAAAGAAAAAATGTATTGCAAAGTAATAAAAGGAATGTAAAAAATATTGTTTGTTACTTTTAACTAAACTTCTAAAGAATTTTCAGAAGACCATCAAAAGGCAATTCTGAAAGGCAAAATTCCAGATTTCCATTCCTCATTGTGAAGAAGCAGCAGAGCTCTAGAAAGGCTAGAAAAAATTGTGTAATAAAAATACCTGTTCTTTCCCAAACTCAGCTCTGAAAAAACCACATGCCATTTTCCCTTAAAATATCTTATCAGAAATACCACAAGAAGCAAGAACACTGCCTTAGCAATTATCCATAAAGACATCCAGATAATTTACTAGGGAGGAAACTGTAATGAATCATGGGAGATGCAGTCCAGCCTACGAGTCCAGTTCACTAAGAATAGTGATAACATGCAGAACCCCAATCCCACATCCCATTAGGCATCCACACAGCTACAGAAGACAGGTGACTCTCAAATCAGGCAGAGGCTCATCTTTCTCATCAACTTGTTAATCCAAAATACTCTACAGATATCTGCTATCTTATCAACAAATTAATTATTTAATTTTCCGGGTGGAATATTGAAAAGTGGACACTAGAATTTCCATTAAATCACGTGCATTATTATTAACAGTCTTTATCCTAGTTTCAAATTCATACTATATTAAAACCAGATAAAGTTAAAAGACTTATATGTAATTTATACTACTGGAAGATCAGAACCAGGTACTGCATTTTGCCATAGGTAATATGCCTCTGTACAAATGTAATGTATGCACATATACATATTTTTAATTCATTAATCAATTCATATTTTTATGATCTTGTCCTACCAATACCTGCGTTATAATGCAGGTCAATAGTTATGATGTCAATAGTTATATAGGTACAAAATATGTCTTTTCAATTCACTGTCTCTTTAATTTTAAAATCCAATTTGAAACCACAGGACAGTAGTTATTATAAAGTTATGCATTAAAATGTTTTGTTTAAAACACATATAAATAAAAGTTAAGTCTCTAGGATCTTTAAGGGGCAAAATTGTGAGGAATGGTTTTTTTTCATTATATTAGTGTTTTATTTACTAAAAGAAACACCTTAAGTTTTTACTGAGAAAAGAAAGAAAAATTATAATATCCTATCAGCTATACACCTGTATACAATCCACAAAGATACAGATAGAAGCTTAGCTTACAAAATTCTTTGACGATTTTCTAAGATAAGTTAATATCAGCAAGATATAATAAAAAAATGACTTAGTTTTGTTCATTCAAGCCTGTCCTGGAATCATACAAGTTATATTAGTAAACATATATTGCATCAGAAAAAGCACTGCTTTATGGCTTTGTTTCATTAAAATGGAAAATAAAAAAACTGGGACAGGATAACTTCATACCAGATTAAAGAATTGCTGAGGGTCATTTTATACTTTGACAAATCCAGGTGAAATTTAATATTTCAAAAATGTTCTATGATGTAATTGATTTTACTAACTCTGGAATAATTTTGAGAATCTGCTATTAATGAATATTACATTAAAACCTTAACACTCAGCTTAATTGACATAATCTGCAAAGTCATAACATGAAGCCTGCAGATCACAGAGACCATTTTCTGTAAAAACATAAAGTAAGGATAGGATATTCTAAAAATAGCAACTAGTCCAATGCTGTATGTCCATCAAGGAGGAGAACAGTTTATAAATAAAGTCTTCCCTTATAAATTCTTTTGCTAGCTATAGTAGCTATAATAAATTAAGGGTTCCCGTGAAATGCCCAAGGCCACACTTTGGTTAAGAGCTAAGAGCTACATCATCTTTAAAAGGAGATACACTTTTTCTTTCTGGAGGTGAGACCTGAGAGCAAGGTTTTTGTTGCAGAACAACAAAAGTCCACTTTTCTTAAGTGGATTATTCATTGACAAAAGAGCGCTACTTAGACAAAGAAGTAACCATAGAGAACAGACAGCGTACTTGAAGGAAACCGCAATTAGAATGTATTGTTGTTGCATCCTACCTTGTACACCATGATAGGAATATCAATGACAATATAGATAAGGTCTCCTAGTGCCAGACTGGCTATCAGTGCATTCGGGCCATTCCTCATACACTTGTTCTGGTAAATGATCCTCAGCAGAGTTGCATTCCCAACCATTCCAACGATGAAAATAGCACAAGATACCACCGTGTTAATGTATTTAAAAGTTTCAGCAATCTTAGTCTGTTGGGAGCATTTGACTGTTTGGTTGGACACCAGGGGCTGCCTGGTGGTGAGGAGCATGCTGGATTCGATCCCTGAGAAAGTGGAAAGGTAGTTTCCCAAGTCAGTCTGATTGGCAGCATATCTGTCAGAGCTGTCACTGAGGACAAATCCTGGAACCAGCAGCAGCAAGGAAACTCTTAAACACAAGGCTTCCATCCTGAAGTCCCAAAAGAGCAAATTCAGTGAGACAGGGTTTTTTCAGTATTTCGGTGAGATACTTCTCACTTCTTCACCTGCAGAGAGAAACAATAAGCAAAACCAAAAAAGAAACACAGAATCAATACAAGAGGTAGACTAACACACCCTGTTTCTCACTTAGGAAGGGTATTTGAATGTACAGTCTCTACAGCACCTATGTATAAACACCTGTTTGTAATCACTGTGCTACTCTGAAATCGAGATTACCCACATTAACTGTCTGACAAAAGACAAACACAAAAAAATTCCATAAGTAATTGATAGCTTATGCAAAGGAGATCCTGCAAAATCTTTTTAGTTTGAGACAGGATTTGTATATGAATGGAAAAAATATCCTGGATGAAGTTCTGTTTTAAAATATAGACTTGCAAGAAAAGTGTACCAGCAAAGAGAGGCCTTGGAGACTGCTGAATGATATTTTATTTAATGTTATTATTTTTTCATTGAAAAAGGTATCAGCACTGCATTAATAATTAAAGGTAGTAAATTTGTTAATTTTCTGAGTCTTTTTGATATATTGCAACAATGAGGCTTTATATTATTTTTCGCTGACTTTATAATTACCTGGATTTCAAATGAAGACTGAAAATACATGTATTTCAAACCAAATTTTGGACCAGATCCAAAGTCCCTAAATATTAGGAGGAAGACTTCTATAGTCTCAGGGTAGACCTCTGGCCAGGAAAAGCCCTTCAAAACTTTATGTGTCATTTGGTTCCTGAATGTCATTGCAAGTCACGTTCAGTACTTAGCCACAGCGAAGCTAATTATAAAAAATTAAGCTCTTTTAAAGATAAAAAATACTTGGTTTAGTATTCTAAGCAACAACTCATGACATTTGCGTATAGGAAAGGAAGCATCATAGCATTCTCTCCCAGTAAGCGCGACTGCCTATGTGTAACCACCAGAGCTGGCTCCCTGCCACAGCGGGTACAGATACTACACCTCCAGTGAAACCAAGGAGGCCACTCAAGTCCATTACCTTGAAGCCTCAGTTTAATTTAAGATAAAGATTTTTTTACATGGCTCATATCTGCAAAACAAGATGAAGTGCTGCAGTGTTGCCAAAAGAAGAGTAGAAAGTAAAGTATTTATAACTTTCTGATTTCTAGGGACTCACATGAAGGATTTAGGAGGATCCTTTTAAATAAATGAATCCTAATTTCATTCCCTATGGGGCTCTTAAGTCAGAGTTTATAGCAAGAAATTTACCAGAGAAAGAATGTGGGAGACAATTTACTGATAGGACTTCTGGAGGCAGCCACGGTATAAATATTTACTACTATTACCCTCTTCTGTTGTGTGTGGTCTGTAGAAGTGTGCGTGTACCTATGTCCAGCAGCAATGCAATGTTAACCTGAGTATTCCTGTCTGACATGTAGAGTGCTGTCCCTCACAGACCAGGGATCCATGTCTACAGTCTTTTGTATTGGTGTATTTGAGACGATGAGCTGACCAACTGTGAGTTCCTATGCACTCGATTTTAAAGTTTAATATACTAAATAGTAAATCCTTCTTTATTAAATGCTGTTTTCGATGGTATCTCAAGGCGGTTAGCAACAGTTTGCATGATGTAAGCGCTTTCGCTTTAGGTTTCTAAATCATATCAGAAACAACAGACATATTTGACTGTAACTCTTTTCAGGCAAGTATTAATACTTTTATTATTTACCATGACTATGGTTCCCCAGTTTACAAATGGAAAAGATGAATCGCTAACAATTTAAATGACTTTCCCATGTTCATACTTGCCCAAGTAAATGTGATATAACTATGAACAGAACCCACAGCCCTGTACTTTAGTGGTTATATTAGTATCCTCCTTATTTAATTACGTTTTCTTGTGAAAATTTTATATATATATATATGTATATATCACATGAACATGGTGGCAGCATGGCAATCATGCAGCCAGCATGCAAAGCTAGGAACATCTCTTCCCTCTCCCAGAAGAAACTTTTTCATAAGAAGCAAAACTAGAAAAATTTTAATACAATAATTTCTAAGGACATTTTCTTGGGGATTCCTGACCATCCTTCATTCCTCTGTGAGTATTTTCAAAGTATTTATATTGTTACAGAATATAACATGCAAACTGCCTCATGTAATTAATGTACTAGCATCCGTAATAACTTTTTGTAATAACGTAATCCGGTGTTCTCCTTCACGTGTAATCTGAATACCTGGAGTGTGTGAGGTTGTTGCGTTCATCTGGAGGCCACATGCATGCGCTGTGCCTGTGCCCCTCCAGCACTGCAGAAGCAGCCGCAGATGCAGAGCACAAAACTCCTAACTTGCCTGGGTGTCAAGCCAGAGAAATTCCCGTGCCGAGATTCGCAAGAGGAGACCGTACTATTGGAAACGAAGTTGTTCAAAGTATTAAAGACGAGCTAAAACGTTGACGGTGATTCATCTGCCCAAAAGGCAGCTGAGATGTAAACAGGAGCAAATGAACTTAACCAGGCTACGCAAGCGCTGAAAGAAAGACTGCCGGCAAGACGCATTTCTCTTGGTTGCCTCCCACCCCAGCACAGGCAGCGAGCGCTCCTGCTCTCGGGATAATTGCCTTGTATTTCTTCCTCTAACACCAAAGAAAGCACTCTCCGCTTGTAACACTATCAAAAGATCAATTCCAACATGCGCTTGGCAAATCAGTCCTACCTCCCCCGCAGCCTGTATAGAGCATCTGACAAGATCTATACACGGTTAAACTTTATTTAAGAATAGTTACCGCAAGCTGCCTTGTGCCTGTCTCTTGCTCCCTCCCTCCCTCTCTCTCACACTCACTCACTCACTCACTCACACGCACACAGAGGTGCACCATCGTCCCCTAATCGCTATCTGGAGCGTTATGGAGAAGTGCCGAGAGCGTCCCGCGGCTCGGGGCCGGGCTCTCCCCGGGAAGGGGCAGCGGCTCCCGCCCGGCCCCGCCAGCAGGATCCCGCGCACTCACCCCCGGCGAGCCTCCTCCGCCGGGCTCCCGCTCCCGCTCATGCTGTGGCTGCTGCCGCTGCTGCTGAGAATTTCCTCTGAGTGGCTTTTCCTGGGATAGTCTTACCAGATCCTCCTGCCTGCGTCTGACTGGGTGGGATTGAAAATCTCCACCTCCGCTACATCAGTAGAAGAAAGAGACAGACTGAAGAAGTCAGAGCGTCCCCTCTTTTCTGCCCCCTCCCCCAATTAAAACAAACCTCCAGCCCAAACTGAGCCCCTGCCAATGTTAAACACAAAGACTGCCTCCCGGGCACAGGGGAACACTGAGCTCTTTAACTGTTTCCTCGCTGAAATTGAGCTGAACTTCTTTGCTGGACTCATCCAAGCAACAGCCTTGGGAATCCACTACTGTAGCTGCCTGCTAAGAGCACATAGGGTTCTCAGAAAGGTTGTGTACCCGATCAAACCAGACGACGCAGGAGCCGTGAGCAGAGCAGGGAAAAAAATCTCATGATGAAATATACAGCTTTTGCTTTGCATTTTCCCCGGGTTTGGCCAGGATTATAATACACTTCCAAGACAATCAGTGAAACTCGATGCGTAAGAGTTTCAAAAATGCTGGATCCGTTAACGGGGACTGGTCCTGGGTGAAAATTTCTGTGGTCCATCCAGGACACACCTTGCCAATACCTCTTAGTTTTCAGGACCAAAAATGCATTTCCAAAGATAATAAAAGTGTAGCATTTTCTGGCATTCCTATGTTTCCTAATACTGTTCTTCTGTCAAGGTAGTGGTACAAAAAAACTTACGCAGAAAAAGTGGGGAGTTCTCTTATAGCTAGTAGTCTTTTCTCATGATGAAAAAATACCAGTGTATCAGAGGGAACAGCTTGTAGTGGAAAGAGTTTCAAAATCCCTTCATGCTAGAAAGTTCAAGAAATTTTGAGTCCCTTCTTGAATCATTTCAGGATCCTCATTTCATAGCAAGTTTCCATCTGGCCGTACCACAGAAATTATTTTCTAAACATGTATGGGCTTCTTTTGAATACAAAAAGGCAGTCTTCCTAAATATGATATAAAAATACATGGTGCTAAAAGAATAAAAACAGACTGAAAAGAACAATAGAAAATGTGATGCTAGTGGCCTGCAGAATTAAAATATCTGGCACTAAATCATGTAAGAAATTGTTTTGAACTTTATGAGTTTTGCATAGTTAAAAGAATGTTTCCATAGACATTATTTTAAATCATCTGATAAATCTTGAACAGGAAAAACCAGCATCTGGATCAACTGGAATAGTAATACTTTATTTCTTCTAGAAAGTAATCTCAGTTAAATGATGTGTCAAAACACGAGATCTTTGAAGGAACATAAGTGTTCAGGCTGAGAATCACGAGAAGCCTACTGTTTGCAAATGAGGTAGAAAAGTTTAATTCAAAAGTTCAAATTGCCCTGAAGTTGAATAAATGCTGATAAGCCACTAAATTGTCCCGATATTAGTAAAAGTTATTTTAAATTCTTTGCAGTTTGGTCATAGCTGCATAGTATTAACGATTGTCAGGAATCATCTGTATGATAACTTGTTGGAAAAACTATTGAAGAGCTAGAAAGGGTGTACTTAAAGATCATGCACACTTATGGAGTGCTTTATCAAATGCAATTCTTAAATCTCTTATATGTTCTCTAAACATTTTTAACACCCTATGCCTTTCCTAGGATCATTTGACCGTTATGTCTAAACAACTAGAGTTGTTAAGAAAAATTAAATTTATATTTCTGATCTCATTCAAACACACATTTGTCCTTCCAATTAACTCCATTAATTTGGAAGGTTTACATCATATATTCAGACACTGCCATGCATAACGATATTTACTATTAAATGAAATAACTAAATTTACTAATGCTGTTAAAGATCTATTTCAAACTATGAAAAAAGAGAGTTCTTTATTACCATTGTGAATGCTTCTGTTATTGCCAACCCACTTAAGTAGTATTAATTATTAGAAATTACCAAATTGCTTAGTTCTGTGTTCTTTGTTATTATTATTGTTGCTTATTTATTAATTGGACTTTGTTCTATCTTTAATCTTTTGGGTGTCTAAAACTGAGTTGAATTCTTGTCTTAAGCTAAGTTAAATCCAAAAGTTATATTTAATTGTTCCTGCTAGGTTTTTTTTACTGTGTTCTTTACACCAAGGTATTTTCAGCTGTTAGAGGCACTTTCACCATCATTGTAGGACTGCTATCCTGTGCGTGCATTCTTTTATGGAAGAGTTCTTGACTGAGGACTCTCTCTTTCAGATTCAGCGCAGTGAAAGTGTTTCCTCTGACCTCTTCTGTTTTATGTCTTCAACAAACTACTTAGCTTGTCTTGCACAACTTCAAAGATTCAGAGTAAGGGTAACATTAGTCTCGTTACAAAATAACCCATTATACTTCAGTTTTAAGGATACCCGGGGTTTGCAGCTGGAGTCATGCTTCAAGAAGACTCGCAACATTTTGTAAAGCTATTAATTTTCCTGAAGCCTTCAGGTATTAGAAAGGAGTGCTTTATTGCACGTGTTACTAGCCTAATGAAACTAAAACTGCAGTGCTTTTTATACAACTGCCTCAGAGGCAGTAAAAGAGGATCTTTAGTTATGTTTGGAGGAGTTAATTTTATTTGATTGAAATGAATGTTTAGTAAATGTATTACCTGTTAAGCCACTTATCTCCTCAGATTTGATATGAAATAGGAACATATGTTCTTCAGCTCATGGAGTCCTAAAGTGCATTCCTGAGATTCAAAAGACCAAAATCAAAACCAGATATTGTCTATAATTGGCATTTTCATAAGCAGTCAGTTGATGTGCTTATAATCTGTAGCATTATCAGAAAATCAGAAGAGTTATTAATGGCAAAGTATGTAAATATCTAATTATTTTGCTTTCTTCCACTTGATTTCTGATATAATTTTTGTTCCCTCAAGAAACAATACAAGATATTATGTTAGGAGCCACTTGGATAATTTGGAAAAATGGACCTAGATACTTTGGTTAAAATGCTGGATAATCGTTTCACTCTGAATTCAATATGTAGATCTAGTGAATAATTTTGTTCTGTATTTCTGAAATAAAAAGGAACTCAGCGAATCAAAAACTTTTCATAGAAACATGATCGTTTGAAAAGTATTTGGTGGGCATGTTTCTCAAATTTTACTAATCCTGGTTCAGTCAGAAGTTGCGCCTCACTGAAAAAAAAAAAAGAAAAAAAGAAGAATCCAAGCCATGGACAGTATTTCTATCTTATGTAGGTTTTCTGTTCTTTGACAAGAGATGCACTTACGCAGCGGCTTTAGAATAGTTCAGTTAAAAACAGTACCTACCAGAAAATGTAAATTCATTCAAACTAAGGGCCCGTTATTTCCAGTGATCATTGAACTATTTATTTGCTTCTGTTACATAACATTTCTGTTTCCCAGTAGCTGCTTTATTTAAATTGTATCTCTAGTAATGGCATATCTATAACTCTCTTTATGTGCTTAGCACAAATAAATCCGCTTTCTGGCAAGAGTATCTTGCTCCTCCCTCCCTCCTTCCTCTCTCCTTTCCTCCCTCCATCTCTCTTTCCCCCCTTCTCTGTCTCTCTCTTTTGTTTCCTTCATGTTGCTGGAAATTTTTGTCAATTTAGAATATGAATTTATAATTCAAAGAGAATTATAGTGAGAATACTTTTAGATTAGTTTATTCTAATAATTGGAAAGGTATTTGTATTAGAACCACTGAAATATTCCTGCCCTTGGACTATGGGAAGTTGAAACCTGAAGCTGTGATGGAATCAAAAGGGAAAAAGGATTGAAGTTTAAAGGACAAAATAGACCACGGTGCCAAACAGTTAATATAGGAACAACTGCAGGAGCTATTGCACCCCAAATGGGAATATTAGTCAGGAACCGTGGATTGGGTGTATATACATTTTGCAGACTCATGGTAGAAAAGTTTTAGTAAGAAGCAAAATTGCTGGACTATGTGCAGATTGGAGAAGTAGTAACATGTATTGTTAATTCCCTTTAATTACTGAGCATTTTATCTTCTTCTGGTGAGCATTTTTCTACTGTGTTAAATGCAATAGACCAGGAACATTTCAGGAAAGATTTACTGGGAGAGGTAATGTTGTTGGCCTCCATTTCCATAGATGGAAATCCTAATTTTCAAGCTCTTGTTCCATAGAACCTGAAGGGAATGCACCCATGAGTGCTGAGGGAGTTGGCCAGTGTCATTGCGAGGCTACTCATGAGAAGGCTACTCATGGGAAGGAGTTGGCAGAGAAGGACCTGGATTTCCTGGTGGACAGCAAGTTGCCCATGAACAAGCAATGTGCTCATTGGGATCTGCAGCTGCATTAAGCAGAATATTGCCAGCACGTCGAGGGAGGTGAACCTACACCTCTGCTCAGGACTGATGAGACACATCTGAAGTGCTGTGTTAAGACAGACATGGACCTACTGGAACGAGTCAATCAAGGGGCTACAAAGATGATTAAGGGACTGGAGCATCTGTCATATGAGGAAAGGCTGAGAGCTGGGACTGTTCAGCCTCAAGAAGAGAAGGCGCAGGCAGGATCTTATCAATGTGTATAAATACCTGGTGGAAGGCAGTAAAGAAGACAGAACCAGACTCTTCTCAGTGGTGCTCAGTGACGGAACAGGAGGCAATGGGCACAAACTGAAATACAAGAAATTCAATTTAAACATAGGAAAAAACATTTTCACTGTAAGGATGATCAAACAGTGGAACAGGTTGCCCAGAGAGGTTGGAGAGTCTCCGTCCTTGGAGATACTCAAAACCCAATTGGACACAGTCCTGAGCAACCTGCTCTAGGTGACCCTGCTCTGAGCAGGAGGGTGGACTAGATAATTTCCAAAGGTCCCTTCCAATCTCAGCGGCTCTGCAATTTTGGGATTCTGTGATTCAGATGAAACTTCCATTATGTCAAGAGTATTTTGACTTGAGCTTTAGAATTATAGTGTTTAAAGTACTTTGAGCTATACTGCTTCTATTGGAAAATGACATGGTATTGAATTGAGCATGAACTACACTAAAAAAGGTATTTGTAAATTAATATTCTGTGGCAAGTTGGATATTGTCCAAAAGAATGGAAGCGTGATGTTTATTGAAATACGTAGCAAAGACTGTATTTTTTAAACATTATGTCTGAAAAGAATTTATTTCTTTTCTTCTTTCCTGAGGCCAAGACAGTAAAGCAATTGACTGTAGGGAGCATTTGGGGATCTTCAGGTGTTTCTTCATCCCCATTGTTTCAGGCAGCCCTGAAACTAGCTGTGAGCTAAGGGAGTTCAAGGAACCTGCTCCAAAAAGACCAGTCTTTAATGGTAATAGATAAAAAGATTTTTACATTAAACCCTCAATATGCAGTAAAAATGTATACATAAAGAACAATGAAATAGAGAGATGTCACAGAAGATGCCTGTTACATAATCGTGCAATAAGTAGTTATATGCATACTAAAGAAAAAAATGGAAGAAGAACAGATATAAAGACAAATTAAAATTTGATTTAAAGAACACTAAGAGGAAGAGAATATATCAGATTAGAAAATCGTTCATAACTTACATTAGTTCACAAAAGTAAGTTTCAATCTGCATTTGCAGATGGGAGCCTGTGCAGAACACGCGTTCTGTGATAGAGGAATGCTGTTCTGCTGCCAGATGCTTCTTCTATTATCTTAAGCACTAATAAAATTATCTAGATAAGATAGTGAGATATTAGAATGCAATTTTATCTTAATCTAAATAAGGTTAAAATTATTTCTATTGGCTACTCTGCAGTGAAGCTGTTTTTCATGGAAAACCCTGACTCATCTCACTTATTTCTAATGTTTCTAGGTTATCTAATTTTTTGTCAGCCTAACTAAAGCTGAGTTGAAATAAGCTGCTTGTACATTTACTTTGATACAGTAAACTCCCGTTCTTGTATTATTTGATGTCTAATGATTAGCATATACTATGCTACATATTATCTTACTGTGATACATTTAGGTCTATTTACGGACTTATTAAGTGATAGATCTACAAAATTCTGCATGTTTTTATAGATATAAGGAATGCTCTGCAACTCAATATTAGGATAAAGACTTTTCAAACAAACAAGGTTTCTGGAAAAGGTTGCACCATTCCTTTCTGCTATTGAGAAAAACATTCTTTATTGGAAACCAAAGCACACATTTAGGTAGCTAGGATATCATGAAGACAGTGTAAATAGAAAAATCTTGGTTTATAACACTTGAGAAAGAAGGAGCAGACAGCTTTTTAGATTTTGGTGATAAAACTCTTCCAACCATCCAAGAATGATCATTCTATTTTTATGTTTATGCATTTGGAGTATTCTGTTTGTTTGTTTTAACAGTACAGCTGGCTCTATCCCATGTTTAGAGGGGCTGGGTTAAGATATGATTGGATTCATGGGCATAGGATTGGTATGATGTGCTGTCATGTGTTTTCACGGCCTTTGTATGAGGCAAATGAGCACCTAAATTGAGATACTATAACTGATTAAAGGAGATAGCAATAGTTTTTGTTAAGCAAGTTACCTTTATTACCTTGTTGTGACATGGACTTGCATTGCAATGACTTTCACCCTCTTTTACGTAGATGGGAAAAACCAAGCATGAATGTTATTATGTCAAGAGACAAATGAAAGTCCTTACGCTAAGGCCTCAAGTTAGTTCCTTGCAGTTTGTACATAAATACATGTTTTGCGGGGTTTTTTTTACTTCATTCAGTAAAGAAATATCAGTAATCTCATGAAAAAAATCCAGGATAATGTCATCCTAAACCTTTTTATTAGACCAAATCCAGCATTTTCTGCATGACTGATATAAAAGTACTAGAATCCAGGAACTTCTTAACAGTCATATACAGATCCACCATGAAAAATAATAACATATTGCTGTTACGGACCTATTTTGAAATCCTGCATTTTGATCAGAGACATCGTTCAGAGTTATATTTTGGGTGTTTTCCATAAAAATACCATAGATTGATACAACAGAATCCAATCTCACAAAAATCTCTCTTAAAATTAAAATGCCATGGGACCCATTTTATCATTGGGAATTGTTCTGTGTTTCTTGAAGTTAGAAACACAGACTTCTTGTGGAAGAAGAGTTGTACTGGTACTTGGCTGTGTTAATACAATTCAGTGATACTAAGTTTTCAGAATAGTCCAGAAATCTGAACTTGTCTTGAGGTTTCAGAGGGTTGGGAGCCAACTAACCTTGGCTCCTTTTCATTCCTCTTCCATCCCAGCTTGTTCTTAGAGAGCCTTATCTCTTTTGCTGTATTCTTTCTAATGAGAACTACTCATATCTTCCGCATACGCCTGGTATGCATCGAACGCTGACAACAGTGTTCATCAGCCATCTTCCTTCTACTGATCCTTGTCCTACCCACTGTTGATGATCTACTGTAGTTTCTCACACAGTTGGTAGTGTGCCCGTTTCTTCATACACTAAACACTAAATGGATGAATTTTGCTAGTTTACCCTTAATCCCAGCCACAGTGCTGGGGTTTGGTATGGTGAGGAAAGGCAGACCAGCAAACTGGGAGAATGTCAAGCCTCTGACTGGCAAGGCCCCTGCCTTGCTGTCTATGGTATCCCCCTTGGCCACTGGCTCCCCAGCTCTGAGGGAGCAGCTGGCCCTTGCTGCTCCCTGACAGAGGGAGGGAATGCTGGAAAGAAAACACGGAGTGATTTTATGATGTGTCTTAATCCAAGTATCCTAGACAAAAGATCCAACTCAGTTCTGCTGTCTTTGGACAGAAATATTTCTTTCTCTGGTGATAGCAATCTTTGCCTTATGAAATAACTTGAAACTGAGCTGCTTTCTATGTGTCGAGCCACTGCGAATTAACCTATGCCTTCTCAAATAAAGGAAAATTATGGAAAGTAAGTTAAAATATACAGGCATATTAATACTATATGTGTACTATTTAATTTTATTTTTATTCTTGTCACAGTTAGTACTTTCAGATTTTTCAGAATGTGAAATGAAAATGAACAAGAGATGTTTTTGCCAGTCTCCCTTTCCTGTCTGATATTCCACTACAGTTATAAGGACTTTCATTTATAATATTGGATTTTTGTCATGTTAAAATCCATTGTAATAAGAACATAAATAATGTACAGAAGAAAGTCCTACAACAAGTCCTTTGGATCAAGCTGTAACACAAGACTATTCTGTTTGTATAGATAAAAAAATTATACAATTCCTGGGCACAGTAGCGTAAATAATGATATTAGCTTTCTGTGATAATTCTTATGAATATAGCCAAGCGCAAACTATTGTTAATAATTAAATAAAATAATATATTTTAGGTAAGAAGAACCAGTATAACTCAGTTTTTAAATTTTTAACTACTACTTATCCTAGTTACAAACTTTGATGAACTTTTAATTGATTTAATGTGCTATTCAATTTAACTATTCAGGAATCATAGAATCATAGAATAGTTTGGGTTGGAAGGGACCTTTAAAGGTCATCTACTCCAACCCGCCCTGCAATGAGCAGGGACATCTTCAACCACATCAGGTTGCTCAGAGCCCTGTCCCACCTGACCCTGAATGTTTCCAAGGATGGGGCACCTACCACCTTTCTGGGCAACCTGTTCCAGTGCTACACCACCCTCATTGTAAAAAATTTCTTCCTTATCTCTCATCTAAATCTACCCTCTTTTTGTTTAAAACCATTACCCCTTGTCCTATCGCAACAGGCCCTACTAAAAAAGTTTGTCCCCATCTTTCTTATAAGCCCCCTTTAAGTACTGAAAGGCCACAATAAGGTCTCCCTGGAGCCTTCTCTTCTCCAGGGTGAACAACCCCAGCTCTCTCAGCCTTTCTTCATGGGAGAGGTGTTCCATCCCCCTGATCATTTTTGTGGCCCTCCTCTGGACCCGCTCCAACAGGTCCATGTCCTTCCTGTGCTGAGGACCCCAGAGCTGGATGCAATACTCAGGTGGGGTCTCACCAGAGCAGAGTAGAGGAGCGTAATCAGCTCCCTCAACCTGCTGGCCACGCTTCTTTTGATGCAGCCCAGGATACAGTTGGCTTTCTGTGCTGCGAGCACACATTGCCAGCTCATGTCCAGCTTTTCATCCACCAGTACCCCCAAGTAAAAAATACAACCAATAAATGCATGCAAATATAAGTTTGTGTACTCTTTGAACTAGTGGGTTTATAATTTGCATCATACTTTCCTAGGGAAGAACATCTGGAAAAACACTTTCCACTTCCTTATGGATGTAAAACTCATATTTTCTAATCCAAGTAAATGGTATAATGCTAAATCTTAACTAGGTCAGATTTAAGATGGTGGGAATGTAATGTTCTCTTTTGCATGATGAAAGCTCTGTGGTTATTTAGAATAGTGCATTATGAACATACTAAAAACCATGCATATTGTGAAACAGATGTTGAAAACATACATATCAGTATTGTGATCAAATGTTATTTACTTCAGACCCACTGAAATCAAAGATATGTTGCGGGACTCTTACAACACTGTTGGATCAGATTCTCAGCTGGCATAAGTGAGTGTAAATCTCTTGATGGAAATGGAAATACATTTATTTGTATTGTCAGGGAGTGATCATAAATGATGTAATTCTTTCTGACTCTTATTAATATACTTTGTAGGGAATCATGCCATCATGTACATGTATAATTTTCTGCAAAAGCTATTTCTGCTTGTTAAGAATTTTGATTCATTTTCATATTTTTTTTAGTACTTCCTGACTTTTTTTGTGATAATTAGTTCACTATTGGCTATAATAATCTAGATCAGTAAATTTTCTATAACTGTTGAAAAATAGTTGAAAATCAAATTTTGATTCTGAAATAAACTGTAATCCAAAACATTGTCACTGGAAATGAGGTTCCTGGGAGTGAGAATATTTAAAGAAACCCATATCCAAACAAGCTTTAAACTGAATTAAAACCCCTATGTATTGACTCTGTGAATGGGTCTTTCAAAGCTTGAGTGAGGCTAAATTTTTTTTAGTAATTACAAATAATGTATATGTATGAAATTATATTGTTCACATGAAGATTAGAACCAAAGACAAAGTTATTTTAAAAATTTAAACAAATTATTTATACAGCCATATGAAGGTCAAATGAGTGGGCAAAGCTGGATTCTTGTAAATTAAATAGTTAACTGTTTGGCATATACTCATAGCAAAATATCAAAGCATCAGCAACTGCCTGTGATTGATTTATAATATACAAGTAGCTATCTCCTATTTTCTTTCAGTTGGTGCTATTTAAATTTCATCTGTACCATTACTTTTGAAATAATGGCCAAGAACTATAGAAGCTTTACAAGAATTGTGAACAATATGGGAAAGAAATGCCTTTCGTATTTAGATTTAGAATACTGTAACAGTCTAGCAAAACGCAAGATGGACTAAAAAACTGCTTCCAGCTTAGCTTAGAACCTGTACTTTATACCTTAGACTGAACTTTATTTGGGTCAGGGTCTGTGTGCTGACTTTTTCTCTTCAATTTATGTTAAAAAGTGGAAAAACGGGAAAAGCCATACCAAAAGCCTCAATATTATTTTCTGAAATTTTGTAATTCTTTCTTGGAATTTTGCAACATACTGAAATACTTGAGGGAGTTGCTTGTGAAAAACTTCTGCTGAGATATTTTGGTGTTTGCAACCTTTTTTACTTCAAGTTAAAAACCAAATCTATTAAAACTGTCCTACCTCTGAGGAATGTTTGTTAGCTCCACTGACTGCACCTTTATTCCTAGATAAATGTCCTCAGATTAAAGAAATTTACCCACCTTTGCAGTTCTTTGAATACACATGCCTGTACATATATATCAGATACAGAACACTAGAAGATCTTGTTTATTGTCAAAATTCATATATGCAAAAAAGTCTTTCAAGTTATGCAGAAGTGGGAAAAAAGTCTGTATGATTTTCGCTGCTAGCATTTGGCGAGACGAAAGGGAAATGAAACAAACAGATGTCCTATAAGCTGTCAAGACCTAATAAGTCTGGTATTAATAGACATGTCTGGGCCAAGTACTCTCTAGAGATAGTAACAATAATTGTTGCCTCCAGATAGTCACATGCCTAGTCTCTGCAATTTTCTAAAGGGTTCAAATTCTCAATTGTTGTGTTTTAAAAAATTTTTAATTAATCATTACTTATTATAATGCTGTCTGTAGATTTAAGTACCCACCCCTAATGAGATGTCTCAACATGAAACAAAGTTTAAGGGTTTTTTTAGTGGTGAATAGGAACTGATAGTTTAATTCCTTCTGCCCTGGAGGGCTGGTATGACTTGGTATATTAAGAAATGCTGGTTTGAACAGATATGTTTGGCAACTTATATCAAAATTACGAGACTCAGATTCAGCCTGCTTCCTTGTATAAGGTTGTTCTATTACAGTACACCTTGCCCTCCATTGTCACCTGGTGGTTCTGTCAACTAACACTATACTTGACTGAGCATCTCAAGTGCTCAGGAAGGTGGACGAATAATACTTTCAGAGACAGTCTCCTTTTCGCTTAGGACTTTTGGATATGAAATGATATTAACTAATCAGTTTTTTATTTCTTCTGGTAGAGCACAGCAATTTTTGGTCTCTTATTTAACCACCGCCAAACCACTTATGTGAAACCCCATAGGCCTAGTGGGGGACTTCAGTTTCTTACAGAAATCACAACACCCCTTTATGGAAAGCATGCTTGGAACAGTTGTAAAGACAGGTAAATAGAGGGAGTAACATAGAGCATTATTCTGTTCTAATATTTACCCTAGGTGAGGTTAACACCATTTGGCTTGCTAAACAAGTCATCACATCAGTCAGTCACCATCTTAGGAAGGATCTTCTTCAAAGAAAGCAACTCTCTCTTGTGCTTTCTTATTCTCCAATTTGCTTGTGCATATTTATGCTTATAATATTTTCCTTACTTCGCTTGGTTATATACCCTACCATGACCTACAGTATTCTACAGGCTAGACACTGTGTTTTAAGATTTGTACTTAAGTATCAATCACTTCACCCTGTTTGCTGAGGTATTGCTGCAAAATATACCATTGTGGTGTATTATTGTTTGCTTTGATTAAGTCTATGCTTTTTAGAAGTCATACACTTCTGAAAAAAAATGTTATGTTACTGTATTCATTACAGACAGTCCTTCAGACTTATTTACAGTATCTCGTTTAGGTCACCTATTTCTAGAGCACTATACTTATTGCTAAGGTTTTAAGCTAAGTTGTTCCCGCTAGAGTTTCAGAAAACCAAATTCTTAAGATTAACTTTGAATAATGAAGAGCTGAGATAGATCCAAACTTCTAATGAAAGCCACTGTTCTGTTTGGAAGACAACACATATTATGATATGCATGCATTTATCTGAAGGGTTGGGGGTCCTTTGCCATTTTCTTTATTTATGCATACGTGATAAACCATACTGAGAGAAATACTCATGGGTGATGTTGATCCTGGAAAGCATTCAAAAGACTGAACTGTCAGTTTAACCAGATCTTTCATTAAACACTTACATTTTCAGATATATCTGATATCTATTTCTCTCCTCTGTGTACTCACAAACATCCAGAGGAATTAAAACTATCAATATTTAAAAAAAATACACTCTTTGTATATAACATCAATGTAGATGCATATGAAATTCTCAGTGGCAGTGCTGTGGCTTTTTTAAAGAAAGAAAAGATTTCAGGGTTTTTTGCTTTTAAAATGGTTGAGTCAAATGTTTGCAACCACTTAATAAAAACAAGCTGCTACTAAGCTTTTAAAATAAGACTAAAAATGGCTGGCACTAGAAAAATATCTTTGCACAGAAACTGGAGCATTTCTGCAAGTTTGTGGTATTCTTTTGGGTTTTCAGTAGGAGGAACTGGTATACAGAATCTGCTCTTTGATTGCTTTGAAGTAAAATAGCTCTTCTCTCCTAGTTCAAAGGAGGCCACAAACAGGCATCTTCTGAATTTAGTTGCCCAAATTTAAGATGGTGCCACCTATCCATTGCCTGTCACCAATCAGAAGCTGAACATATCCCTCCCCTAAAGCTCTGTTAGGAGAAGAAATATTGTATGTATTTCTAATTTCACCTCATACCAAGTCCACCTGATACTAATACCCATTTGCACTTATGCATTAAACTAGGGCAGCTGAGTTGGTCTGAAACAAATAAAGGGATCCTTGGGCAGGCTTCCTTTGTAGAGAGAAGTTGGTAGTGGCAAACAGGTAAGGGGTGAAGTAGTCCTCAAAGACACAGGTTCTTGCAAACTAGGCAACAGTTGGTGGCTATGACTCTAAGAGTGCTATAAAGCTTAGAAAAGTTTTCAATTATTTTTATGTCAAAGCTACAGAGTACTTCTAGTTTGTTAGGCAGCTGATGCTAGTGTGTGCTGGCAGCTGCTATAGCTTAAGCTTTATAGAAAGGAAAAAAATCTGAAACAAACTGATGTTTTAGTTAAATGTTTTCAGCTTCCTGTTTTGCACAGTTTGACTTTTCCTTATATTTTTCTTTCTTATTCCCTTGTCTGAGTATTGTTCTGATTAGCCTGAAGTCCAAACAGTGTGTGCTTTGCTGAAGAGTATGTGAATGTGCTGACAGTTCTCGGCTTGGCCATTTACATTGTAATCAATTGATTGAAAAAGTTCTTCAACTGTGGAAGACCATCTTCTAAACAGAAGGAGAAGGTGTAGCTTTTCCTTGTGCTATTTTTTATTTCCTGTTATTTATATTTATTATATTATGCTTTTTTATGCTTTTCTTATTTTTTCTTAATTCCCTTGGTATGCTTTCTGAATAGACATAAGTAGAATCACTGATTTGTGCCTAATCAACATGCCTGATTTTCAGCTGTTAACTCTGACTGTAAATTACCACATTTATGTTATTTATGACTGCAGAGCATGTGACTCTCTGAGAGGCAAGTTTTGTTAAAAGTGCATTTCTTGAAAGGAACACACTATTTGCTCAGCCAAAATCCATTAGTAGAAAGCTATCCAAGAAATATGAAAAAAAAATTAACCCAACCCCAAATCACAGAGTTTATAAAAACAACTTCAGAAATTGCAGGTTTAAAGTCTGCCTGGACTAAAATGTCTAAATGGTTTGAATAACTACTGGGGAGCAAAGAGAGAATCTTTTACTTTTTGCATGTGTATTTTACAAAGTAAAACCTATTTTGAATCAGATTGGAAAGATTTTTCTCTTTCCACTGATCTGTGCCAGAATCCAATTATAGAACACATCCCAGTAATGGCAATAAATAATAGTTATAAGAGGAGAATGAGGAATGGGAAGGCATGCTACAATTTGTTGTTGCCAAATAAGACCCTTTAATAAGAAGCCTGCTTATTCTCTTTAAAGTGACATTTCAAAGGTTTTCTTCCCCATTTACAACTTAAGAATTGGAATACTTCCAGCATCTTGGTGTACTTGAAAATTAACTAAATAAAGCATATTTTTTTAAACTTTAACAACTTATTCCCCCTCTGAATAAAATATCTGAAGCATATAAGGAATGAAATCCTGACCACTTTGAAGCCACTTGGAAAATTCTTTTTGTCTCTCAGTAAAGCTAGAGTTTCACCCCAAGTGACTCAAATCTTACGCTATTCTAAATCGCATTTGAGAGACCAGTCTTCTTGTGGAGGAAGTCCGATTGCCATTTTACATCATTATTCTATTTTAAACTTTAAAATAAATTCAAACTGGTGCCTTGCTCGAACTCATTAAAGAACAGATTATTCTCTTCAACTTTTCTACCTAGTCACAGAGGCCTGAGAGCCAATATGGAGTTTCAAAATTTTCATGCTGAAAAACAGAAGGCCACGTAAGGGTCCATGCTCCTGTGACTGTAAAGTAAAGACTATATACAGAAGGACTTTTCCCGTGAAGAATTAAGAATGTTGGCTGCATCAACAGAAAAACAAGTCCAACAGTCATGATTTCTAGAGAGCCATAGTGGCTGTTTCACTGACATTACAATAGAAGCATTAGGGTTTCTCACTGCCAATTACACCCCTATTGCAGAATAGGGATGGGGCACATTAAGAGTATTTATTTGTATGTTTCCAGTGCTGATTACTTTCCCTCTATTTATTTACTACCAATTAATTTTCAATCAATGAAATATCTGTGCTTTCTTTCTGATGGTAATCACCCACAGCATTCAAGATTTGTGGGGGGTGACACTAACTCTATGGACATAATGAGCTCCATGTTGGAAGGGACACTTAGTGAAGTCACAGCCATCAGTGATGACTTTAGGGACCTGCTGTCAGTAGGACTTAAGAATCTCAGCAGTTTTCATGGAGCTTTTGGTGTGTTTTGGATTACTTGGTTCTAAACCTCTTTCCCCTTCCTGTGTCTGACGTAGAATGTACTGTGGATTTAGAACTGGTAGCTTGTCTTGGACAGATGTAAGGGTATCCAGCTATGTCAATGTTGCAAACAATTTTTTTTTCTTACCGTGGAAGTAAATTGTAGCACTTTTGAAAGTGCACAGGATAAAATATTGGACTGATACAGACATTAAGACAAAAGGTAGTAGAGACCCCCAGAAAGAGGGTGAAAAACACAGGATATATTTTGCCAAGAAAAATTATTTGTATTTCCAGAACTACAAGAAGGATAAGTTCTTTATTATAAATCCAGTCCAAATTCCTTTCAACAGAGAGACATACTGTAGAGCGTATCCAATAATATAGTCCACAAATAAGTATGACTAGAGTAAGTAAAACTGGTAGATAATAAATGATAGCTTGCAATCTATAGAACAAGTTTATATTTGAATGTTTATATGGCATGGGAAATATGTAATCCCTGTGGAGGTGAACGCATTCCTTTATCCCCAGGCCTGGATTATTGTACCAGGTATGCTTCTTCAGTAGAAGATGCCAGGCTCACAGCCAATATATGTTTTCCTTTGCTTCCTGTCACTTTGTTTATAGGAAGGAAGTGAAGAAGATGATGTAATTAAATTGCAAATGTATATTTTACAATATATAGTAAAACACTCCAAAAGGTGAGTTGAGAAAGACATGTGTATATCATAGGAGGCAATTGACCTTTTTCTGGTTCATGATTTCACATTTTGTCTCAATGTGAAGACTGAATCTTTCAGTGTCTACCATTATGGATGTGTTTCGGTACTGGACTGTAACTTAAACTAAGTAGTCTGAAATTCTCCATAGCCTACTACTAAAAACCTGCATCATCACTGGGCAAATTGCTCTGCCGTCGTACAATATAAGTTCAAACTGCTCCAGTAAAGTACTTCTGCTTTATATATATGCCCTTACATTAGCAGCTTGCCTCTTGTAAATGTTATACTTTTGTTCTTGTCTGTCACAGAAAGGTAACTAGCACAGCATGCAGCCTGTGAGAAATAAATTTCCTAATGCAAAAGAGCAAAAATGGTGTGTTGCTGTATTGGTACTAGCATTTCTTGGAACCAGAAATGTAATCATGGAATGATTAAATTTGGCCTACAAATATAAACCCCAAACTTCTGGCAGTTCTAAAGCCAGAAAGTTCTACCGTCTTAGGTAGTTAGTTCTAAAGCTATTCCGCCTCAGGTAGCGCTGTTTTGTATGCTCGTTCTGCCATTGCTGGTAGGAGTTATAATGTCATTTTTTTACTAACATCAGGCAGTCTCTGACTTATAAACAAATATGCAAAGGTAGTTGAATGTGTATGGAGGGATGACAGAAGAATGGAAAAAACCTTGTAGGAGTGCTTGCATGTGAGTAGCATCACATGTCTTAGCATTGTCATTGAGAGATTATATTCAGACCTTTGTTAAAAGTAGCATGTAAGTCCAGCATCTCAGAAGTTGCCTTAGAAAGAAACTGTTGTCCAGAATTTTATGTCATAATTCTTTTGTTGCTCCACCTCTTCCTTGGGTCCTGTGACATCCTATGGCTTTTCTGGCTAACCTATAGTAGGGAACTGAACCATGTATCTGCCCCTTTCTTGCTGCTTCTTACTCTTTCACATTCCTGTTACACCTTGAATAAAAGTCTTAATGAGGTGGCAGCTGTTATGTGCCTCCTATCTGCAATCAAAGTGCACAGACTACACCTGAACCTTTTTCTGAATAGCTGATTCTGATTAGAATTATTTCAAACTATAGCAGAAACCTTGATATTTGGTCTGTTAGTGCAGGTTGCCTAAACTGTGGTAAGTATACAACTGGTGATCCTCAAACTAATTTGAAGGGATCCAGCTGCCACCTGCCTTTGTAGCAATAAGTTAAAGTGTAAGGTGAATTGATCTGTTCTGGATTGTGATGTTAGGCTTGGAAATGCAACAAATTAAAGCAAAGGGACACGAAGAAGTCCATGAGCAGCAATATATATTCCTGTTCCCACCTGATGTGCTTCTACATTGGTTTATGCTGCTATTGTGGAACTTCTAATGAGCTGCATTAGAATTGCTTCACGGAAATAAACAGTTAGATGGAATGTAATGGGGAAGCTATTGCGCAAATCTTGAATAAAGCAGCTCCATAGCTCATGGATAGCAAAGCTTTTCTTTCTCTCCTGGGAAGAGTGGAATTTACCTAATGTTATTTACATCTTAGTAACATTATTGACAATGGGCAATGTGTGCTGTCAGCAAAGCCTCCGCTTTGTACTAAACATAATGAACTGTTCTGCTCAGTGTGCTTAGAGTTGAGTTTGACCTGTAGGATATTTTCATCCCACTTTTAAGTTTTATTGCATTTGTTTTGGGGAAGTATGTTATGTGCAACATATTGAAAAAAATGCACTGTATATTTTGGGCAAATATTTCCTTTATTATTGTTGATATTGATGAGACCAACCCAAACTACTTGGTCTAATTGCGCCATGCCCTGATAGCTGATACTATATTGCATCTGAGAAGAGGATTGCTTTTTCTACACTGTTTTGAAATATTACTGTACTGTATTAGTGATAATAAGTGTAATGATTATATACACATCCCTCAGGTGTGCAAAGTTTCCCTAACTGGACTAAAAAAAAAAAGAAAAAAGGAATTTTCCTATATACCATAAAACAGTATCATGTAAAGTCAGTCTGAACTCATGATTAGAAAGTTTTCAATGGTCTAGATTTGTATCTCAGGTTAGTTCAGTGTGTAGCGGCATTGCCCTAGATGCAGAGATAAGATGGTACTGTGTGACATGTAAGAAAAAATTGGTAGTGGTGACCTTAGGTCACAAAACTCTGCCTTGCAGATCATATTCATACCAGGGCGCACCTTTTTTTTTTTTTACCCTGGTGGATTCCATTGATTTCAATTAAATTGATTGTCTGACTTTGCAGATGTGTTCACGATTCTGTCAACATTGACATTAATAGACTTACTGTAGATTTTCACAGGGATAGCAGAGGGAAGATTCTGTTTTAGTCCCTTTCTTACAAAAATGGTTGAGTTTCCCGTTGAAAACTCTGTCCTGCATAACTTTCTGTTACCAGCCAGATTCCAGTTCAACAAAAGGTTTAGTCGCAGTTGTGCGCATTTTGGGTATGGCAACACTGAAATATACTCAGTGGATCAAGTTGAAATGTCGCATTTGTAGTCTGAAAACATGGGAAGCCATTTTAGACTGATCTTTACTTTTATTTAAGTTTTAGACTTGAAACTAAACATAAGGGGATCTTACTGAAAATCTACAAAGAATATAGTAAAAAGGAAATCTTTACCAGAACTAATGTTGATTTGAAAAACTTCTTAATGCTTCTCTGCTTTGAAATTATAAAGGTAATCAAAGGGAAGATGATGTCTATAGAGAACACAAAAGGACTGTGTGCTTAGATTTTACATTAATTGTTACATGTCAAACTTTAAGATTTCGTTGGGTAGTGAGTAGAAGTTTGATGCTTTTCCAAAATGTATACCTGCTTCAGAGATGAACAAAATTGGTCTGGAAGCCTCAGGAGACCAGGCTTTCTTGAAAGTTTTCTGGCACTTCTATGTTCTGTCTTTGATGGAAGTGCCATTCAGGCAGCCTTTCCCACAGCATTTTGTTGCTACCAGACTTGGCTTTGTCTAAAGAAGCTTCTCGAACATACAAAAACAATACCAAGTTACCAAGTCTCATACATAAGAGGCAGTGAAATTGGCTTAACTTACATGGAGTTGTTTCATTCACAGTAATACTTTTAAAATTTTTTTTTTAAGGAGAACACTCATGAATCCAAAGCATAGACCTTGTTCTACCTGTAAATTAATGGGTTTTAGTAGTTCCATGGTTTATCTAGTGTGTGTAATTTGTGTTACTGCATTTCCACAATGTTTGGTTTTCTTAGTAGGTGCCAGATTCTCCACATAAAACTCACTAATCTTACCTTCCTCTGAAGAAATGTTGCTGCTTCTTGGATGTGTGCAGCTGAACACATCTTTTCCCTTTCCTGTCCTTTAGGTTTTCTTCTGCTTAAAACAATGGTTTGCTGTGATCTTTATTTACATTTTTATTGCCAAAAGATAATTAAAAAAATAAATATTTGTCCTGTGGTTCTTGAATGAGTAATATAATGGCTTGTAAGGGATTACTTGGGCTTTAGCTTCAATCCCCCTAGTCCAGGTTGTAGGCAGAAATTTATTTGATTTCTGCTCATAAATTTTGTAGTGAATTTAGTATTCTTTTAAATGTAGGTTATATTTATTCTCATTAATATAGCTTTTACTGATCTTGGGAGAGCAGTCAGACAAACCAGTTGGAAATCTAGGATCCAGAATCTCCAGATGACTGGGATCAGGTTCTGCTGTCACAGACAACCGTATCATTTAGTGCATTACAAGAATTTATCAGTGGTCCTCCTTGAAACCAGTTAGGTTTCTGGCCCCTCCTAGTTCCTAAGTAAAGGGTGTTCCAAAATATACACTTCCAATTTTTTGGCCTAAATTTATTTAGGGTTTCATTGAAGAAAATTTCTCTCATGCTAACATTTTATTAAACCTAGGTCATTTTTCTTCCTCAATGTTGTTAAAGAAAGAGAATTAATTTCTCCTGCAGACTTTATTTTGCTTGGCTAGCAAACTAGTTTGCCTTATATGTCTTTCTTACAATAGGTTAAATGGGAACCTATCACTCTTCTTTATCTGTTTCTGCCTGACTGATTCTTTCCTGACTATGAGTAGTGGAAACTGGACAGGAGTTTCTGTTGTAAACCAGGACAGCCAGAAATGACAAAAAAAAAAGAAAAAGCTAGCAGTATTTAGTCAACATTTGACTACAAACCATCAATTTGAAACAAGGGACCTTTAAGGATCAGTGCAGAAAATGCAGTGTTAAGATGCAGCAGCAGGTAGGAGTGTATCCCAAGGACACAGGAGAGTTCTACTGCCATTGCACAAAGCACTAGTGAAATCTTTGGTGTTCTATTTCAGAATGCATGTTCTTGCTGCCCATATTACCTTTAAATCGCATTTGTTTGTCTGCATTTAAAGGTTACCTGTTCTCCTTCTGAGATGATCTCTATGGTAGCATAGCTAATGTCCTGATTTGTCTGATCAGGGAAAGTGTTTTCACGACATCTAAATGTAAGCAGTGAACAAATAGAGATGTCAGTATTCATCCCGCCTAATTGATGCACCTAAGCTAGAAGGGTCATCTGTCTAGAATCTTTCCTTGTCACTGAGGAGAGAGATCTCTTTTCATCTACTGTAAAGGCAAATCATCCTCCTAACGTAGGCACCTAAATGTGATGATTTGAATACCCTCCTTTCTGCCTTCAGCCATCTTTATTAACATGTTCCTACTTTGTATAAGAATTTATTTGTTCCGTGTCCAACTTGGTGTGAAAAGGCATTTTGCTAGGCGTGTCTACTAACTCATAAAAAGTCCTGATCCTAGCTTCAAGAGACTTAAAGCCTTTAAGGAGTGGGGAAGAGAGATACAAAATGATACATGCATGATGTTATCTACATTTAGGTACTGTCAGTTTTAAAAGTGCCTCAGTCTTGCTATGGTTAGGGAGATGACCTTTAAAATCCTTGTGATTGTGTAGCTGAAATTAGGCATGTGCAGCTATTAATAAAATTATGGGCATAGATGAATGTTTGCCAGGTCTTAGCTTATGAGAATATTTTTTGTATAGGTACCATGGTATGGCTGCATCCTGATCAGAGAACGAGAGAGTTCTATATAGAGAGAAGTCTGAATATAGAGAAATTGGAAATGATACCTGACCCAACTGATAGTACTCTCTTTTTTTATCTTTTTTTTTTGAGAAACAGACTTCAGTATATATGCATTAGAGGTTTTACTAGCAGTAATTTGCACCTCTGCACAAAACCTGTAATTTTCACTTTGCCACTCCTCATGCAGTATTTTAATAATGTATGATTTTCATATTCTGCCTGTCATCTTAATGTTCTTAATTTACTGAGAAGTCCCTTTGTCTTTAATATTTGGACCCTCAAAGAGGGACTTCTTTGAAATGTTAAATTCCTAAACAAAATATGTACTTGAATATCCACTTCTGTGCACACAGATGCACAAAATTAGAGTGGTTGAGGTTGGAAGGCAACTCTGGAGGTCATCTGGTCCAACCCTCTGCTCAAGCAGGGCCACCAGGAGCTGGTTGCTCAGCACCATGTCCAGACAGTCATAGGTCTTCTATCAGGTGTATTTCCTGACAATTAATAGCACTTATATTTCAAACTATATTTGTTGCAAATAGTGCTTGGAACTTTAAACAGCAGCTTATTATTGCAAAACCTTTGTATTTTGAATCTGTAAGTGTCTGTGAAAGAAGCACATAACCACACTTGGGAATATTAACAATATCTCATTCTTGATTATTTACTAGATTTTAATTTATTGGATCTAGAACAAATGTGTTTGAAGTATTCAACTCTCAAACACAAGCTGAAAGAACTAGAAAAAAACAGCTGGAAATACTTATTAAATAATCAGTTCCATCTATTGACCAGCATTAGTAATTCTGCAGATACCCCCAGCTCAAGTTTAAACAACTGCAATAGCTTAGAACCTGTCACTTTCTTCAGGAATCAGCCCATGTTTGGCTGTCCCATGGAAACATTCCCATTCCAGGACATCCTTTTGCCCTCACAGCACCGTTAACAAATGATTCGCATATTCTCTGAAAAGGGGACACACCAAAGAAGTCAAAGTGTAGGTTTTCTGTGTGTAGCAGTAATAATAAAGTTAAAAGGAATATTGTAAACTTTTGTATTGATTCCCTCTGCGGCTTCTTTTTCCAGAGAAATATGTGAGTAAAAGTGCAAATAGAAAACAAAAACCTTTGAACTGGCATATGTCCCCAAGGTTGTGTTCTTTCTCACTTTGGCAGTTTTAAATTCGGCAACCAAAATGTACTTAATTGATGCTGTGTGTAAGCCAGAGGGAAACCCAGGGTATGCTTGTCCTAAAAGTTTCATGGTAACATGAACAAAGCTTACCAGTAAAAAGAATTGGCTTTCTCTGTGCTCCATGCTTTGTTCACAGTTTATGTAGAGTTAAGTGTGCTTGGAAGAGGGTTGCACTTTACATATATCTCTCCACGATATTCTCGGTTATTCTAGTTCACCCACAGTAGCTTTAAACAATAAAAACTCTGTTGGGAGTCTTCAATATAATCATACCAAAGTGAATATGTGTGCAAACTCCATGCTTGCTGGCTATGTAATTGTTCCTTTCCCCATATATAAAGTTAGTTGGAAGGTAGCCTAACAGCCTAATCCAAATCCTTCTGAAATTAAATGGATTCTAGTCACCAATGTAAACTTTGGGTGATGCTGTGCCATTTTCTACGTTCAGTTGTCTTTGGCCTTCCGTTGCATTTATAAGGTGACTGATGCGCTATGTGAAAATGTTGCTGTAATTCATTGCTTTCTCAGCTTCCTTCCTTATTGAATAAATCCAATGTTAGGAAAGCTCATAGCTATGAGACACAGCAAATACAAATGTGTAAATAATACATAGTAGTGTGTGTCTTTATGGCTAAAGGGTGGAAACCAAAGTAGTATTTGAAACAGAACAGTCCATCTCAATGCAATCCATATGTTAGATTCTGGCTGCAATCTCATTGGCACAGATTGTGTGAAGTAGCACTATTTCTGGATTTAGAGTGATATCAAATAGATTTTAATTGAAGCCGAAATGAATTAGTTCAAAATTTCAGAGATGGTCAATTAAAATTGAACTTGAAAGTTAATATTGGGTATCTTAATTAAATGACCTAATATCAGATGGGATGAACTTTCTGGAATTACATTGGAGGTGAAAATTATCCATGCTCAGCATCTCTAAAACTTAGGCCATACTCTCATGATTCTTAGACTGGCTTGGAGAACATAACATGAGGAAAAATAACTGAAAACTTCAGCTGAGTGCCTTAAGGGTCAGAGCAAAATATGACTATGCTGACCAATAGCATGAAACCAAGAACTGTGAGCACACTTGATTTACTAACTTAAAATACACCAGGGTTTCTGTAATAGTTCTACCAAAGTAGTGTTTTCTTTAGTTAATTTCTTTTATTCTGTATTAGTACAGCAGCTAGTAGAATGGGGCTTTTTCTTAATAGTTATTACAGTAATACAATTGTGTACATCAGGGGCTGTTAAGACACTGTTTAGCTCATGTCCTCTAAATCATAAACACAGGTATATATGGAACATATATTTATTTTCTTGATTTCATTATAAAATCAAGAGGCTTGGCATATGTAAAGTATAATTAGTCAGTTGAGGTGTTTGTAAAACACCCTATGTGTGCACTTTGGAAATTTCCACCTCCTACATCCTCTTCTCCAGACAATGTTGATTTTGCTTTGTAGCTTTCCTTGGTTTGAGACATATCACATTCCTCACTTCCGTTTGTATAGCAAAAATCCCACTTCTAAAAATTGCCTATGGGTATTGATAACAGTACCTGACAGTTCTAATACTGAGAGTGCAAGGCAAACACTGTGTACAGCGTGCATGCAGAGCTATATAAATAATAAACTATGTGTTTATTACAAATGGTAAGATTTTAACTCTTCCTGTAGTGGGTTGGGTGGGGTTTTTTTTTTGTTTGGTTGTTTTCTTTGTATCCAGGATTGTTCTAGCTTTTGTTTTTCATCCCATTCCACTCTGATCAGGCTACACCAAAACCCACTGGGAAATGTGTGCATTTCTGTGAATACTTCACAATACCTTTGGTTACAAGGAAATAGGGCACTTGGGATCAAAAGATGTCAAGGCTGAGTCAGCTTTGGATAGATATCCAGATGTTTTTGTCCTGGAAACTGAGCAAGAACAGGCTTCTTATGAATTTTTATTACCTCTCTGTGTCAGCCAGATCAAAAGTGCTATGAGAGTAACCTCTCTCACGATCTTTCTGTCTCACATTCTTTTTTTCTCATGTTTCTTTCACTTCATCTTTTGCATATTCCTTAAAGGGGAAGGTTCAGAGAGAACAATATATTATTTTGAAATCTGTATAATATATGCTTTTGGCTTTCATTCTCAAGGAGAGCTTGTATGAAGTAATTTTCCTGTTTATGAAATTCTTTTCTGCTGTCACAACATGGTCTTGAGTCAAAACTATGTAACCGATCTTTTGTGGCATCCTTCAGAAGCCATATCTTGAGAAACTTATTTTTGCAGAAGGTTCTGTGGACCATTAAAGATGACAATGGGTTCCTAATGGCCTCTGTGGAAGCATGTAGGTGTCTGAATTCCAATGGGAGGTAGGCATCTCACCTGCTTGTCTTTCTGAAAACTGAACTTGCTGTTTCCTTGCTGTAGCTCCTTTTTTTTCATCGGTCTTACTGTGCAGTACTGTATTGCTGTGAACTGTAGTGAGAAACTAGTGTCAGCTTGTGCTGTGCAGTGTACAAATTACAGAGTGGAAAGCTAATTTAAAGTTTGTAATGTCAGTACATAGAAGAGGCAAAGTAGGTAATAAGAGATAAGGAGCCTAAAAAACCAGTAAAACAGTATTGGCTAACACGGTACTCAGTGGTAGCAGGGCATGAGCACTTAATAGTTAGCAGCACTAATAATTTTATGGGCAGCATAGCAAAAGAGAGCCTTGGAGATGTTTGTGAGATAACTTTGTGGATGTTTATGGGGAGCTCTACCCAAATGCAAAGGGCACCATGAGAAAAAGCCCAGTGATGATTTTTTACAAAGTAAGAGGTATTAGAAGATGTCCATGGCTGATCAGAAGTAGAAGCTGACATTTGGATAATGAACAAGGGATAATCGGTATGGAATAGGTCACAGATAAGAGAGTCATAAAAAGTGAAGGATCAGTTTGTTGGTGAAGAATAAGGACAGTACTGGTTCTAAGATTTTCTAAGATTTGCACCAAGAGTTACTAGGGGTTTTAGTAACTGCAGAGTCAGTGGTGACCCAGAGGCGGGAGCAAGATATGGGACATATTAAAGACAGCTTGAAACAGCAGCTTTAGGTAGTAAGACTAGTGGTAAAATGGAGAAGGGATATATAGACATTGTTGAAACACAAGTAAAGATGAGGTCTTTTGTGTTTGCTTTTAAAGCAGTTGGATACTAAGGAACATTTGTATTGTGAAGGATAGAGCTGGAGAACACTAGGGAAATTAAAGGAAAGAGGAATAACTTTTATAGAACTTCAAACTAGAAAATTAATTGTTCTGCAGAGGCTGAACAACTTTAAAAAATGTTCTTGTAAAAATGGGTTCTTCCTGAAATCAGTGCACACTTAGAAATATTTGGGGGTTTTAAGTGGTATTTTTCCAGTGAATAAAAATTTTATCCAAATTTTCTGACCAGGTCTAGCTCAAGTATAATTTTTGAACACAGAAGAATTTTCTCTTACTACACTGATATCAGCTAAGTTGCCACTTTTCAGCCTCTTTATGCCATCTGGATGAAGGCTGATATAATTCATGATAACTGCTTTCACTTCAGAAAGTGTTCACTGAATTCTCAACTCATAAGAGTGATGCCAGACTTCTTGTTAACTACTAGCTGCAGCTCATCCTGGTGGTTAAAAGCTTATTTAAGTTCACAAGCAAAGCTGTTTTAAACTTCCTGTTACTCATGGTAACTTTAGCTCTTCACTTTTGATGAAGAAACATGAACTGTGTTTCCCAACTTTCAGATGAGGTTTATCCTCTTGTATTACAGTAGTTTTGAACTGATGTTTATATAAAGTCTACTGTTAGGCAATAATATAAAGGAATTATTGAGAAATGTCTGAATCTATAAACCAAAAATCCTATGTCATTAACTTAAGTTCTGTAACTGAAGTCCTGGTTCTTCAGTCCTACATCTTTTTTTTTCTCTCCCCTCCTCCTTATGCTGTAAAAGAAACTTCATATTGAGTATCCATTTAGAAACAGTAACTAATTTCTCTTTTGGGAAAAGTAGAACAGGGTGAATGAGTAATTAGTTCCTTGCAGGTATATGTTAGTCTTAAAACAACAGTTTCAAAGAGATGTTTTTAAGACAGCTGTATTTGTGATCAAGAAAAAATTAACTGCATTTTACTGGAAAGATCACTGCCAGTTTCCAAACATTATTACTTTTTTATTTTTTACTATTACTTTGCCAGTACAAACAGCTTCATACCTACTGGGGTATTCCTAAGAATGGAATTCTGTCATCTCCTTTTCTGATGGATACCTGGCAAAGGCTTCCAAGAATCAGGAAATCATGAGACTTAGCTGATTTATTCTTGATGTTCTCATGGAGAGCAGTGTCCAGAATCAGGACCAGTTTTTTCAGTTCAGGAAGCTCTTACACTGTAAACAAGGCATTAGAGTGAAAAGACTTTGCTGCTTTTCTTACTAAATAACGAGATTCCAATGTGTTTTCTTCTCCTGTGCAACTGCTTGTGAATTTAATGAAGAAAAATAACACCTGTGCAAATTAAATCACAGTTTTCCAGCAGCATTTCCCAACTGTTGTTCGTTCTGATACTGTCTTACAATACCCGCAATGTTCTCTTAAGAGTTGGGTTCAAACCTTCCTTGAAATAAGAACACTGATAAGTCATTATCAACTCTGGATGAAAAAGAAAGCAGGGACATTGTGCCTGCTATTGCTCATTACAAGAATGTAGGATGTGATTGTATTCCAAGTGCAACGCCATTTTGAAAGAGGTGCCATGTGGGCAGGGTGATAACTGTGTGTGGTTACACAGAAGGCCAGGTACTGGAAGGGCCAATTTTCCTTTGGAGATGCTCACGTAGTAGTTATTGCTGCAATAGTGTGCTGTGATTAGCCATCAGTGAGTCATACTGCAATTGCTCCTCATGTAGAGAAGTTATTTGGCTGGTCTGTAAACATATAGGTCACGGGAGTCATTTGACTAGCATGTTCCTGCCCTCGTGTGTAGGTGGTACAGGACATGGAGAAAAGCACAGGGAAGAGGAGAACCCATGTTCTCCCTTCATTCTCCACAAACATATTTGAACAAATAAAGACAAATATCAAGGTTCCTGACTACACTTGAGAAAGAGGGTACTTTTTGATGCTTCAGGGAAAAAGGGTGAAGATAGGTGGTGTTCTGGGCTGGTAGGAAGACCTTTTCTATTGATTTTGTGCTGTCTTTATAACCAAAGACACTGAGAAAGAAACCAAGCCTCAGTCTCTGTAGACACATTTGGGAGTTTCCAATAAAAGGGTAGGATGAGGGCTGTACTGTGGTTTCTCGGTCAAAAACCCAGTGCATAATCTGAACGTGTGTGGAACTGAACCACGGCAGTGATCCAGGATATGAGCTTTTAAGTACGCTGCTTTCAGCTTTATAAACTCGTAAGAGCGGTGCCTGCTGCTATGGCTTGTTGTCAGATCACTTGCTCACACTGTTGCCATGGTACTCTTCTGGCAGCAAAACCATATGTGCAGCCTATCACTAGGAGAAACCCCCAAATTTCTTGTATCAGGGAAGGAAGAGAAGCAGTAACCAAAGTGGGAGGACTGCTTGTGGTCTGTCAGATTTGTATTTTTGCTTTATTACATCAAAGTAGTTGTATGGAAGCCATAAGGCATGAGAAGCCTGATGGATTATCTCAGAAGGACTGCGAGAGGAGAGACACATTTGGTGTATCTCATGCCCCTGTTGTACGTGCTTTGTAGACTCTTGTCCAGTTTAGCTTCTGGTCCATGCCTGTTACTAAGTTCAGTTCAACTCAGAGTGAATGTGATCATGAACATGTGTTAGTATTAATGACTGGGAAATAGGGCCCTAGAATGAAACGGAGAACAAAGCAAATGCAGATACACCTTAAATACATTGAAATCCCCCATCTTAGACACTTTCGTTCTCCCTTCCTTTAGCCTTCTCTAATTTCCTAGAAGCTGGTCAGTATGCATGCAGACCATTTAAGCCTTTCCAAAGATTCTAAATTAAGGAGGACTTTAATGAATAGTCATCTACAGTTCATCTTGTAATGCTGGCAAGTCCTGGGAGAACTGCGTGCTGCTGCACACAATGTGGAAAAGGGCGGTTGTTCATTTTTAGATCAGGCAAACTGAAGGAGTTTATTTCGTCTTATTTCGCTTATAGCAGAAGCCCAAGAAAATGAAAAACAAAATATGCACAGAATGGACTTTCTCATGTTTTCAGCCAAATCACTTCAATAACATTAGAAAATGTAGGACAAAGTGGATGAAGTGTCTGACCACATAATACAGTTCCATCATCAAGAATGAGAAGTTTCACATATTTTACAGGAATGCAGAAATGGGGGAATCATCCAGCAGAGTGGAAGAAAGTGACTTCAGCCTGCCTCTTCCCACACACTGCCTTGTTATCTGGGTCTTCCCATTTGTACTGCTGAAATCTGTGACACCCTTCAGCCTCGATGATGGGACTGTCTTCATGGTCAGTGCTGGGTAGGCTTTCATGCTCTGTGTGTGAGCCTAGAAGAGCACACTGAGCTTTTATTGTATTCATTATAGGTCCATGACCTCATGGGGTTTTTTTAAGCTGTACTGTCCACTTCTGTTTTGTCCTTCAGATTTCTGACTTGCTTTGCTTTGAATTCAGATTCCAATACTTTGGGGTTGGGTTTTTTATAGATTCCTCATGGTTTTGTGTCAGAAAGTTTTAAAAATGTCTTTGAAGAATTACATAAGCTATAGTACATTCTTTGTACATTGCTCCTTGTGGTTGTTTTATTTTAGAAGAATATGGCTTTTAAGTTGGTTTTTAGAATGACCTTTCTCTTATTTTTCCTGTTATTAAAAACAGGGTGCCAAATTTTGCTCCCCTGCATCCACAACTCTCCAGAAATCAGTCAGGTATTAGAAATGTAACTGAGTGCAGAATTTGGCCTAGGCTGTGTAACACCCCAGGGAAATCCTATAGCTTTGTGGGAAACATCTAACTTTTCTTGTGTTTTCCCATTCATTGCTCCTCCTCTTTCCTGTTCAGCTTCTGGGATTCTCCCCAAAGAAACCCAAGACATGTCTCTTTTAATACAAGTATAAAAAAGCATAGACACAATGTTGGTTTTTGTGCCTCTTGAAAGAACGAATGGGTGTAAGTTCAAATTACTTCCAGTTCACATATTGGTATTAGCTGAGTTGCCTGTGTTTAGGAACAATAAAGGAAAAATCATTCAAACAGATTACGATTTAGCCACTATAACTTTCAGTTGATTAAAAGATCAAAAATAAGATGATGCGGGTTTTGATATAAACCAGAAAATTAAATACTAGATTTTATTCTTTTAGTCATCAAGAAGGACATTGTAAGTTGTGAATTTTCCCAGAGAAAGACAATGTTATAGCTCAAATTAATGCTTTGCTCTCTGTTCTTACTTGGATTACTTGGGCACTGCTGTACTTCATGTTATTAAACTGTTTTGACTTGTGATCAAAGTTCATGCTACCACAGATCACCAGATGGCTGGCTGACAGGATATGTACAGTGGTTGTGGGATCTGCAGGCTGCAGCCCACATACATTTCCTACAGACTTTTGAAATTCCTCTCTATCAATGTTCTGGAAATACGGAGGACACAGCAAAGAGAGTCACATTCCCTGTTTCTAATACATATATAAAAGATACAAGCATTTTATAATCATCTGATGCTGGACACATAAAAATAAAGTAAGCTTCAAAGTGCACAGTTACCTTCAATTCCGCTGGTTTCTCCCTGCGTTTTGCTCTCATGCTCCGTTTTTTTTTGTTTGCAGTGTTAAGGCAGGAGTGCATTTAGTACACTGCCTAGAAGATAAATGAAAACACTTGCATAGCAACTTCAAATCCTACAATTTAAGTGACCAGTGTCTGATGCATGTATCCCAAATTATGTATTTCTGACCCTAGTACAATAAAGTAGCTTTTGTTTTGATTTGGAGGCTTTGTGATCTGGCTTATTTACTGAATTCTTGTTCCCATGCTGATTTTTCTTTTTTCTACATTTTCAGTCAACTGTTTCTTTCCCTTCTCTGCTATATTCACTCTGATCAAATTACCATATGTACAAAATTCAGCTGCAAGATTTCTGACTTGCCCTGGGTCCTGGGAACATACCACCCTCATTTTGATCTCTCTAAATTAGCTTCCTGTACAATTTCCTGTCAAACATGAGTTTCATGAGATTTGTCCTTGAATGTGTGCGTGATCATCCCTTCTCACTGCAATGAAATTTTGGCTGCCTAACTAGCTGGAACATTTTCACCAAGCCCGCTTTTATAGGAGTAAATACTAATGAGACTTATTTTATTTTTTAAGCACTAACTCTCAGAAATGGATCTGCAGAGATAATTCAGGTTAACTCTCATGAGAATTTTAAACAGGGGTTTCTGATAGTCATGTGTTTATGTGAAGGAATCCCCCCCCGCCCCCGCCATCTTGTAAATTACTTTTCATATTATTTATTATGATCTCAACTTCATGAATCTTCTTACATCTAGATAACATAAAATGAAATTGCAGGAAGAAAGCAGTGTCTACTAGTTAACACTATTGCAGGAATAGTTTTCATTGCAACTTGATGTGTGCCTAAGGAGAAGACATTAATAAGCATTCTCAAATGCCTATATTTATTTCCTGAGGGCTGAATCCTGAGAATGTTTTGTGTCTCACTGAGAGGGCTTCTGCTGCATGTACCGTGTATCTCATCTGAAAAATCAGATAAATATGGTTTCCAGTGAGTCTAAAATCAGTAGCTACTTTCAAAACTTTCTCAGATTTGTTCTTTACTACTTTCTTTTTGGGTATCATGAGATTTAATTCTATGTGCAGAGTAGGATTAAAAGTGTAGATACAAACCTCTAAAAATCTAGTTCCTCCCTTCCCAATTTGTTTCTAAACTGAATTATCTAAGGACTGTGTTCTCAAATTGAAGATTTGCAGGGCACAAGGCTAATTATAGGTCTGCTTGTGGCATGCGACGCTCTCTGTTGACTGCCAGACATAAGCTAAGTAGCAAAAAAGTTCAAAGAACCACCTCCAGGTAAACAAAGTAATAAGACTACCTGATTTTTAATAGTTTGCTGAAAAAACTGATTAGGGAAAGCAGCAAATAAGTATGTTTTGCTTTCATGCAATATTTCTAGGATAACTTTCAAAAACTCAAAAGAAAAAATTCTTAACACTGAAATCTTCATGAAATTAGATAATGTTAAGGAATGGTGACTCATGCACAGTGTTTTAAGGATAAATTTTGCTCTGACTTTAAGTTGCAACAGTTGTGCCCACAGCTAGGAAACCTCAGAACAAACATGAGCTAAAGTTGCCCAGTGAGGTTGTAGAGTCTCCTTCTCTGAAGATATTCAAAACCTGCCTGGATGCGATCCTGTGCAACCTGGTCTAGGTGAACCTGCTTTAGCAGGGGGGTTGGACTAGATGATCTCCAGAGGTCCCTCCCAACCCCAACCATTCTGTGATTGTGTGATTCTGTAAAGGAACAGCTCCTAATAGCAGAGCACTTCTTTTTGTAATCTGGTTATCAATGTTGCATGGTTACATATACTGCAAGCAAGTATACCCAATTTGTCACTCTTTTTCTTGGCATACTGGATCTAAGCTTTAGTGTAGTCATACCATGTGATTGAACGAGTCTGATCTTATCCTTCAATCGGCTCTAGCTACAGAGGTGAAAACTTTCTTTGTTTTCATAGCTTCTTGCTTGTGACCACTGCTTTTGATTATTTGCTTCCTTTGACATCTCTTTTTGACCTAACTTATGGCAAAAAAATTTTTGTGGACTTCTTTGTAGGTGGTAGGAATAAAACCATAGAATTATGATGTCTCCTCTGGCATTTTGGTATGCACTTTCTGCTAGCTTTTCAGGTCAGGAGCAGCTTTTATTTTGCCCTGTAGAACAGCTAGTATACTGGGGTCTTACAAACTTTAGTTTTAAAGACAGCAAGAGTCATGAGGCCAGGGTTAGGGGTGAGGTAAGAATTGTCTTTCAAGTTTGTGTTCAGATACCTAGTGGCTGGCAACGTATTCTGACTTCTGAATTTGGATGTAGCTTGGCACAGGCAGGACAAGCCTGCCTATGCGGAAATGTGGATCTGCTGGGATGGAAGACAAGGCAGTTTCCTGGGATTGATCCCAATGCCAGAGATTAAATCCCTGACAATTTAACACAACCTTAATTGTAAAACGGGGCTCCTTCCAGCCCCTTGTGGGAAAATAGCAGGGAAATGGCTGCGAAACCTGTGGAGGTGCTGATTACACCTACCCTGACAGATCTTACCACCCATTCCCTAATGATTTGATATCAATACTCAGTCTAAGCCCAAACCAATGTGCAGCCCTATATTTCAGGCATGCAATCAATAACTGCTACTGACTAGGAAAGAGTAAGAAGTCTTGTTCTTATGCCACTACACCTCCATTCCTTCCTGTGCCAAAATCTAATCAATCCTTGCAGCCGGTACTAGCCTGAACCCTAGGCCTAATACTTAAAACCCTCTAACTCTAAAAGCAAAAAAATAGTCAGAGGAGCTGTTGCTCTCTTAAATACAGCTTAGCATCTCCTAGGAAGCCTTGTTGTACCAGAAGAGAGGCAGGGAAGTTGAGGGTGAATGAATGCTTCCTGGTTTTGTCAAATCTGGATGAGAATCTAAAGTCTATCTGAAAATCAGGGATTATGGTTTGGGTTTTGCCTAAAATGATTGGAGATTGTTTCAACCTTCTTTCCCTTAACAGTACAATCTGCCAGGTGTCTGTGTAGGCTGGATGGGACCTTTTTTAGTTCCAGGTCATGAGAGGGTCACACAGTCATGGCTTGTGGAAGGAAAGAGCATGGCATAAGTAGATTGTAAAGTCTGGTATGCAGGCAGGTTATGGATAATCATGTACAAAATATGTGAGGGGTTGTAAACAGGTTTTTCATGTGACTTCTTGACCGCATGGGGGGAGGATACTACACTTCATGTAAGAAGTAGTAAGAGAAAGTAGGGATAAATATGGAATTTCACCTTTTCTTATGAAGGCACATCTTCAGAGAGGTCTTTGATGCCTCTGTGTCTGGATAGGGCTGCTGGTCAAGAAGTGCACTTGAAGGAATTTAATAGCTTCTGACTATTTTGTTGACCAGTTCTGGGAGATTTTCCAGACTGCTTGGGGAACTTGGTTGGGGGTTTTGGTGCATGGGCTGGAAGGAGTAGGGAGGTATTTGGATTTTCAAAAAGAGTGGCACACCAAGTCAATGGCTGATGCCAGGATGGATCAGCTGAGAAAGCTTTTGGCGAAGACCTTCAGGTGTGACCTGAAAGGAGAAGCTTGATTAGAAGCTAGTTAGAAAAAGGATGTATGTAAGGTACAAGAATTAGAAGTTCTGCCTGGTTGTGAACTGTGATCCACAAGAACTGAGGAGTGGGTTCACTTCACTGGTGCCTCCTCCTGTGTAAGTATCCACAGGCCTTGCTAATGTCTTAGAGTAGTGGTATGTGGTAGAGAGCTGCTAAACAGGTTTCCCTCTATGCTGGCTGGCTGTGAATAAGGGTGTCAATAAAATCAGGGGGCTTAAAAGCAGTTTGTCTTCACTGCAGATGCTGTTAGGGTAGTTTAACAACTGACATCTTGGTAGAGAATAGAAGAAAGGAAGGGATGTGTACTAGGTTCGGTCAGTCACAGACTGTCCCAAAGAATTGACATAGTAACTGGCTGCCTAAGGCAGCAGTTTATAGGGACTAGCAAACAATCTAGCTTACTTATGTGTAAGGAAACAAGGTTTTCAGACTGAAAAACTAATCTCTACCTCTTGCCCTTGCTGTTGCTGCTGACGTCAAGGTTGAATGTATGGGTTACAGCTGTGCAGATACCCTCTCTTAGAAGAAATAATCACAGCTCCTGTATTCTCTCCTATCCGTGGCAGTTTCAGGAACAGAAAGCCTTGCAATGTGAGACTTTCCTTATACCATCTTCACTCCCTGTCCCCTTTCCCCTCTCTGTGCCTCAGGAGCAAGCTGAAATTTACCTCTTTTGTAGTAGAGGAAGAAATAAGTGCAGCCTCAGAGGGAGAGGGGCTCAGTAGGTATCAAGAACAGAAAAAGAGATGGATGGAGGAAAGGATGAGGAAGAAACTGAACACAAAATAATTTCTAACTGTAGTTAATTTTCTGAAGGTGGATGGAAGGAATTGTGCCCAGTTAGATATGGAAAATACATATATCAATGTGCATTTTGAGACAGAGCAGTTACAGCTTTACCCTCTTATCTTTTCTGTTTGAACTATCCTTTTGTCCCGCTCTATATTTAGCGATGCAATGTGGCAAGTGCTAGAAGAGGAGCTGTTACTTATCATGTAAGCCCAAAACATGCTTCAGCCCTGTTATGGGTATGTGACCAAGTACCTAGAAGTGTATCACACAGATCCCTTCCCACTTATTCCTACCTATTCTTAGAGGAGAGAAGTTTCCCTCAGAGATTATCATTCATTAGTGATTTACAAATAATGGTATCTGATTTTTTTTAAAAGACTAATTATAGCTGCAATATGACACTCTTGCATTCTGAGTAGCATATCACTGTATTATCTGGTAATTTGGGGTAAATATTGAATGTTTAATGACTGCTATTCCAGAGTTCGTGGACAAAGCAAATACCCTTTTATGGTCTAATTCTTTTCTAACTTGTCTGCATATAGCCCAGGATTTGGTTCTGATTTACCTCCACTTTACTGATTGCATTCAGGTGTGATGAATGATGTGCAGAGAGCAGTGATTCAAAAGATCAGTTTTCAGTTTGGATCTGTGATTCAACATTATTGCTATAGTTCTTACATTTTTCTGTCACTTTTACACTCATGTGTCCATTATCATAAGTTTTACTCTTGATTTATGCTAGTTTATGCAGAATGATAATAGAGCTCACAAAGGTTGAATTAAACAGTCTAGCTGTACTATACAAGTTTACTTTTTTGGTTCAACAATAAGGGAGGTTTCACAGTGATAATTTTTTTTTTGTACCTGCTGATCTCTACTTTTAATCATTATTCAGGAATATAATTTTCATGCAGGTGTCCTCAGGCTACTCTTATTTTTATTGTTGACTGCTGAAATCTAAACACATCTGCTAGACTATGGTTTCTGAGATGGGGTAGAGATTGCAAATTTTAAACTTCTTGAGGCTTGAGAGTGCTACTCAAATGTGGAAGCTGTTCAAGATATTGGTGCCTCTGGATATGTATCTAAATAATATTGCTAGCAAAAAATAGGTGCTTACCAATGCTTAGATCTCATGTGACAAAGCTTTCTGTAGATCGACCTCAATTTAGCTGTCTAAATTCTGCTTAAACTGCCCTTCAGATAGCTGCCTCTTCTCTTTGAATCTGTCCTTTAACCAATTTTTACCTCATCTGGTCAATGAAAGTAGTAATATTTTTCTTTTTACAGGATAATTTATGTTTGTCTAATCTGCAGATAGTCTGGCAAGACAGGTCATATGAATACTTTGACAGCTAATGATAAGGACAGTAATGTCAATTAGTGCAAGAACGGACAAGACCGGAGAGGTGAGGAGTCTGGCCAAAAATTGTACAGGGTATTTGTGTGATACTGAAAATAGTTCTTGCCTACCTTTTCGTTATTTCCAAATTGTAACAAGAAAAATCTTGTTTCTTTTACCATGGTTAGTGGAAGTTTTATCAGAAAGCTTTTTTTTTTTTTTTTTTTCTGGAGACTAATACATCATTTAGCATAGGAAACTGTTTCAAATACATTAAAGTTGTTTATCAGCCCAAACATTCCAGGAAACAATTATCACTTAAGGAACATTGTCCTCACTGACTTGCAGAACAGTCACTTCCCAAGTATATCCTACTCAGGAAGCAATACCAGGTAGCTCAAATGGATTTGTGTTTCAGTTGAAGGAAAAAGCAAATGATTCAAAGCAAACCTGATCAGTCTCATGCATTTACAGTCAATCGTTTAGAATCCATTTTAGAAGAAAGGAAAGGGCAGATAGCAACTATAGTGAGGTTGTTGACTTGGAAAAGTGGATGCTAATGTTAAGCAAGTGATGGCTTTTATTTACTATATGAATATCCATACATGATACTTTCCTTAGTTCTTTGTTCTGTCTTCTTTCTTTCTTCCACTACTTCAGAAAGCAACTTAAACACAAATTTTAGTTGAAACACAATGTTTCTTTTAAATCCAAGATTGTAATTATTAGCAAATAAAACAATGAGATTTTGTTCTGATGTAGTAAATGGGTAGACAATGAGCAAGGAAAGCAAAATGCTTTTCTGAGAACTGGAACATAAAATTCATATGAGCTCATGATGGATAGACCTCTATTCTCAGGAGATGCTCTGTGCTTTAGTGGGAACCCATGACCGCTTTCCTAAGGGTTGGCCAAGTGCCCAGTAGGAAAACCAGCTTTTTAACTATTACATGCTATATTCATCTGCAAGCCATCAAAATATTTAATTTGAAATTTAGGATAAGAGAACATCTGCTGCAAGTCATCCTGCAGGTGGAGACTTCATAGCTCTTCATTACCTTACACATCTCTAAGACAAATCATGTTCAACTATTATTCTTCCACACCATCATTGTAATTAAAGCTTCCTGGAAAAGAAAAAGGGGAAGAATGCTTTGTGAGAAAATATATTGTTGTCAGAAAATGCAGAGAAACCCTGGAAGTTCCTACTGAAAATTAGCCAGCTAAACAAAATGCTCTTTATAAGACAGTTGGATTTCAAATATTATAAAAGGGTATTATCCATCTTTCTAAAGTCGTCTTTGTCACTGTGTTCCTTTTAAATGGTCAGCACCAGCTTGCAAAACATGAGCTTTAATTGTTGGTCAAGAGAAGTACAGCCAATGGCTCTAATGAGTTACTTCAGTGACCCTTCAATAATGTGGTCTGATTTGATCTCAATGATCAAAAAGTTTCATTGCTTCCAGAAGACTGGAAACCCTTTGCTCATACAGAGGCAGCCCTCCATGCATCTTTCAGCAAGCTCATTTGACTTCAGCCTCAGGTTCGCCACTTCAGGGTCCCCATTCCTTGACATCCTGGTGGCATGTTGCTCTGGCCAAACTCCAGCTCCCTTCTTGGCTGGCTTTCACAACTGCAGCTGCTTAGACCGTGCCATCTACCTGCCAGCTGTTCTCCTAGGTTCTCTTTCTGCTCACGTTGTCTCTTTCCTCAGTTCTTCTTTCAACCCTTTCCTTCACCTCTGTTTAACTAAACCTAATTTTATAACTGCAAAATAATAGTTAAGATCAGTCCTGTTATCCTTTAGTGTGCATGTTTGTAGTTAAGCCTGGAGAAGATAATTTTCTGAAGTGGCACTGCAGCAAATACAAAACTGTTGTGCTTAGTAGAGTATATCACTTGTTTAATCTTTGATTGTTTATTAAATAGTAAAGCCATCTGTGCCTCTGATTTATGAGCATGTTTTGATACACGTAAGATTTCCCCCCACCACTCCAGAATGCGCTTTCTCCTACAGCACAATGCAAGGCAAGGTGGATAAAAACCTTGACTTGAGCATTAGTGTACTTATATTTATGGGATGTCATTATTCAGTTTGAATACTTACCTCTCTTATACTACATAAAGAGTGAATTTGTGGACATAAAACTTTGAAACTTCCCACTGAAATAATTTTATTTTAAAACAATAGCCAGTTTATCTTTGGACTTATGTAAGTACAGAGGAAAAGAGGGAAGAGATGGCAGAAGCATTTTTGCGTTGGCCAGAGATGCCCTGCAGAGTGGAACATCCTGTCCTGTAACACAGTTCTCCAAGTACCAGTCAGCTTTTTTGGATCCACATTGTTCCCAACTCAGTTCGGGCTGTTGTCTGGATCTAAATCTAATCCTGTCCTTTAAATTCCCCTAAGTTTTGAAATAAGGGGGAATTTTTGGCAAGAACCACTCTTGGCAATTTAACAACAGTACAGCAGTAGCATACAGTCAGTTTTGTATCTTCTGGGCTATGCAGAAGGGCACAGTCAGACCTGCTCTGAGAATTTTCAGATGCATCCTTTAAAACATTTTTTTTTAAACTTCACTTAAGCACAGTCAAATGCTGGCCATTGCAACTACATTATGGTTCACATAGCTATACCTTATGAAAATATTCAGTGAAGGCATTACTTGATGTACTTCTGAAACCAGTGGGGAAAGGGAAGAGATTTTCTGCTTACTCTTTTCCTTGTCTGATGCAGAAATGGAGTCTAGCTGCCAATACTGAGGCCTGGGCACATCTGCTAAAAGATAGTGATCATTTTTCAGAAGGGAAAATTTCCCCAGTATCCAGGAGGTGAAGGCTCCTCCTCTGTCTTGTGTTTATAAGGAGTTTGTTTGTGTTCTGGTACTTTTCACATTGCTGAGTGCTTCAGGTTAATAGAAACTAATTCCATGTTGAAATCGAGTGTGTCTCTTAGAAAACCATCTATGTTTTAGTTTAAAAAAAAACAAAAACCAACAACAACAACAAAAAAACCCACAAACCCAAAAAAAGCCCCAAAAATTCCCAAACAAACAAAAAGGTTCTTCCAACAGGAGCCTATCCCAAGTGTTTAAGAAACAACCAACCAAACACGCTTTATTTCTGACTTGAAACTGTCTGGTTTGGGTCCTATTCATAGTATCTCTTTATAACTTTGAGGTTGAAATACTTTCTATCATATTTCTATTTCCTGGCCAGTACTCGCAGGATAGACTAAGTTGCCCCTTTAACTGGTTTTGGTTAGGCTAGAGAGGGTGCACTCCTAGGATCTAACATTATTGCCCATAGTTCTTCTGATCATTAGTTACTCCTATTCCCCTTTTCAAAACTGTCATCATGTTATTAGGACCCTCCTTAGAGTCTGGACACCAGATCCAGACATGGTATTCTGTTAGCATGATACCTCTGCCAAATACCAGGGTATAATAATTTCCTATTGGTGCTCTAGATTCCCTTGCATAGGGATCCATTGATTACATTTGTCCTTTTTAGTCCCACCAGTACACCAGCCACTCTGTGGCTAGCTAATTATCCTCTAAACTTTCTGGTACTATCCAGTGTCATGGTTTCCCAAGACAACATTTTATTTTGTATATTTATGCTTTTTTTTCTTACATGTATGACTTAACACATGACTTCAAAAAAGCCTCATGCTACTTGCAGATACCCAAATTACTGAGCTGTCCTGAGGAATCAAAAAATCCAAATCGGCAAATTGTCCTCTTTACCAATCCTCCACTCTTCCTATAATCAGCAAACTAAGTAATCATTTTATGTATCTCTGATCAGCAAAAGGATTGATAGATTAATAGTACAGCATCAAGCAATGGCTTTATGATTTTTTGTATGCTGTGGAACACAGAAAAGATGGGTACATATGCAAGTTGTGGCCACATCCTTACCCCAGTCCATGCGCCATTTCTTCCTGCACACTAGTTTATACAGAGCTGGTGTGGAGGCTGGGGGCTCTATGTTACACTCAGGGTCAGTTCCAAATGTGGTGAAAGAATAGGACTGCCCAATGACTCCTGAAGCACACTGACCACACGGTTGCGTACAGCCTAGTTGATTCCCTGGAAATGTCTGTTCAGTTAGGATTTCTGTTTACAGTTCTGTTTTGACAGCAACCTTTAGTCATTTTGAGTCATTTAAATGTGTGCCATATTGTTTTTATATTGTTCTGTTTTCTAAATAAAAATGGCTACATTCACACCAAGCTGAGCTTGCTTTGTTACTCCCCAAAGGGCCTGAAGCTGCTTTCTCTCCAAATACACAATTGTCCAACTCTTGGGTCTGTGTTCATTCTGTGATTCACTCTGATTATTAGGCAGCACTCGATAGCGAAGACTTTGTAGAGAAAAGAATGAGTAGGACTTGGAGTTCAAGCAGGAGCATTTCTTGCTCACGCATAATTGCATTAAAAATATTAGGCATATGACACTACGGCTATCTTCCTAACCACTTTTGAAGATCATAACCATACTTTTTGCCCATGATTTTGTCAGAACAAAGAAGCAGAAAGTTAGCTGGAACATTAAGAAACAGTCTCCCGTATTCACCTGCAGATGATGTCTGTTTCAGAGTGGTCTGCAGAACATTTGCTCCATGTGCTACCACTTACTCCAGGGCCACAGCATCATTCTTGCTGTTTTCACTTGTTTCTTGTAGTCTCTATTAAAAAAATATTGCTGCCTTTAAAGCAAATGAGTTAACTGCTGAGGATCTCAGTGTTTTCCCGTGACTGTTTCAAAGCAAAATTCTCCCTTGCTATTTTTTTTTAATAAGCAGACTTGTCTCCCTGTCTTCGCCAACTCCTTCCTGTCTTTTGGCACAACTCGATGTGTGAATTGTGATACTTGCCACTATATGACCAAAATTCCCTGAACTACACTTCACATAAGCAGCAGTGAACTTGACAGAGAAAAACATGAGCCTATTTGTAAGGCAGAAACAACAAGGACTTCACACTTTGTGTTTCTGATGTTTGTTTGTTCTTTATCTGCTGTGCAAATTCATTTGGTTTTGGTTACAAGCCACTGGGGTATTTTTGTTTGCTTGCTTCTTTAAACAAAATTTATGCAAAATAATATACAAGAAGAACTCAATCTTCCATTGCAGTTATGGAGCTTTTCAATGGGAGCAGGAGTAGAATAGGGTCTCTAAAACTGACTTTCTGTTACCCAGAATAATGGTGAGATAGGACAACCTTGATTAACCAAAGCTCAGGTGTTGCAAAATGTATGCTTTTGGAGCTTAAATATATTATAAGGAAAAAGCAATGCAGAAAGGATAGTGGCAGCTACTCCAATTACTGAATCACTACAAGAGCATATCATGCAAGTGTAGTTGTGTCATGTAGGTTTTAGCTGCCTCATATGAAGACAGATGGGGTTTCCCCTTCAAGTAGTTTGAAAATGTTCTGATAAGCATCCAAACTTAGAGAATAAGTTAAGCAACTACATTTTCAGGATTTATCCATCGCAAATTATTTCCATATGTACCAAATATTTACAAAAGCTTAGTGAAAAGGAGGTACTGATAACTATGGCTGTTGTATAATACCAATTAGGTATTCCTGATATTGTATTTTAAGAGATTATTATTATTGTTGTTGTTGTTATTGGTTATACAAGACAAATACTGGGACAATATTCTTGGATATTCTTCTTTAACTTACAGTCGAAACCAATGTATTGACAAGTAATAGGCTGATGTGAAACTGAAGTGAAAGGGCCTTTTATTTTTACTATCATTATATGCCCCTTTTGATTTTACATACATTTAATGTTCATTTCTCTTCTAACTTGATGCTTCGCTCATCTACTCTTCAGAAAGACACAGGTGGAAAAGTAGGCTTTGTGTTTCTGATGGCTTTGGAAAGAGAACAGAGGGAGCAAAACCTTACCCCAAGATATATTCTCCCTTCCAGAAGTTTTGTTTTTAATTGCCTTTTTCTTCCCTCCCCAGCTATGCTCTTTTCCGAATCTACATCCATCAAAGTATTTCTAAAACAACTTAAAACTTGTATAAAACAATTCTTGAATATCGAGTTTTCTAATCTGATTTTCCAAGATGCTAATTAAAACCTCTATTTGTCACTCACTCTACATATGACTTTCCCCTATTTCTGACATAAGTGTCTCTTGCCACTTTTTCCCCAACAGGCAGCTTATTTGCATCGTGTTATACAGATGCTGTGCAAGCACAAAGAGACAGTTCAGGAAAAGTAACCAAGGATTACTTTGCTAACACTTCTGTCCATGTGACACATACATTCAAGTAACTCATGTGCATATATCTAAAATCTGTTCCCAGGATACTGCAGGAAAAAAAAAACAACAAATTCTCTGACTTCACTTTTGTTTAATCCACGAGTTTGTTTTGCTTTTGCTTGTTTGTAGTTTCTGGGAGTCATATGATAACTATTCATTTTTCTTTTTTTTCCATTATTAGTGTTTATCTCTGATCTACTTACAAGTCTATACTCTTGCAAAATGTACATGTATTACTTGTTTCTGAATAGTAAGATACGCATCACAGAAGACAGAATTTTAAAGACCTAAAGGGGAACAAAAGTATGTATGTGCGTGTGTGCATCTGTAAAATGGATGCTGATTTTGTTAGCCATATCTCAAGCAACTGCAATTATCTTGGTCATTTCCACGTGTTTTTCTGGTTATTTTTCTTTGATTAGCAATATATTTATGTGAAAACAGGTATAACCTAAATAAAGTTAGTAATTATTAAGGAAAAGAGTGCATTTATTTAAAAACTATTTAAAATATGAACTCTAGCTGTTATTTCATTCTGTGATGTATTTTAAATTCTTCCCTTCCAGTTTTTTAAGTATTTGTATTTAAGATAAAATGACTATTCAGGTCGTCAGGCAGACTGAGCAGGACTGATGTGATTAAAATGTTTCAATATTTCATATATTTGCCCTAACAGAATACTCCTGGAGTGAACTAACAGTAGTGTAAAAACTTCAGGGAAAGACAAACTCAAATCCAAGGACTTAATGTTGATTGATGTATTCAGCTGAATTGAAGCTAAACTATTTGCCTTAACTATTGCCACATCTCTCTTCTTCATCTTACCTGAATTAGTAATATTAATCTCCTTTTCAATATCTTCCTAGGGAATGTGACATTTAATTCTTCATGCCAGGCCATTCTAGGTTCAAATGCCTTGGATCTTTTTCATAACTTCTGAGGAGCAGTAGTCGTCACAGACATACGTGCTGCATTGAAATAAAAATGTACACAATTGTTTAAGCAGAAACAAAACCCCAACCAGAGTGAAGGAGCATTCTGGATTCTCTACTATGAATCAAACACATCATGTGTTATTGTGGTTATATACAACCTTAAATACCTACAGACATAAATTTCCCCTGGTATGATTTGCAGCCCCAGCTGACTCACTGCGTTAGTCCCAACCGGGATGTTTTTGCTTCTGGTGGTGGTCTGTTCTTGGATGCAATACATGTGAATCTCAGTCTCTGCTGCTTTGTTCAGTGACTGGCCCCATGGTTACAGTCCTGGTCAGAGCATTTTTGCTGAATTAGGCTGTTCCTTTAGTACAGCTGCATCCTGTTAGTTGCCTAGGCTGACTTCAGTCTCAGGCCCAGTTTTTTGCTTTCTTTTCAGTTCCACCTTTTTGCTAGGATTAGCCAAAACCAAAGGGCTGGGACTATGCCTCAACTCAGTTTGACTGTGCCAAAGCTTCTCCTGAGGGCTGTTCCTCTACTGTCAAGTAGCAACAAGAAACCTGGTGTAAGATTTCCTCCCATCCATCTCACAAGCACAACCCTGGATCAGTTGCCCATTGTTCACAGCAATCATGGAGAGAAATGTTGTCCTTTTAATACTGGTGCATGTAGAGAGCTGGGGCTCCAGCTGTTTCCTGCTTTCTGTTTCAGCTCTTTTCCCATGCTATTAAACATTTTTAGTAGGCATTTGGGAGAAAAGAACGTGGTGTGATAACAGAAGAAAAAGTGCTAAAAGTACATGGCTAAATCCCATCTTCTGCACACACAGCTTAAACAGCACCATGTTGCCCATGTTCTTCTGGACCTGCTAAAATGCAGCTGGCAAAAGCAGAGCCCAGGCAAATCTGAAATGGTGGTGTAGAAGAAAGTGCTTTTCGCAGCTTGCTTGTTCTGTATTTTCTTCCTCTATTTACGACAGCTGCTTGCAGACTATTACTCTGGACACTAGTTTTTAATTTTTTGGAAACTTCTCAGTGGTTCTGGAAGCTCAGTAGCTTCAGTGGTGGTACGTGCTAGTTCTATCTGTGAGGAGTGAGAGGAAGGTTCTTCGTTCAGTGAAACACATCTAGCAACAGTGATCCACACGTGACCCTCAGGTTTAGCTAACGCAGCAGGAATTTGTGCTGAATTCCTGTATATATGTGAACAAATGTATCAGTAAGTGACCACATGCATTTTAAATGCTGTGTAGCTTTATGACCACCAGCAGTCTCCTGTTTATTTAGGAGGGAAAGGGAAAATGTTGTTTTAAAAGTCTGAAATAGAAATACCTACATTCATTTCAGTTGTTGAATTACTGATATTGTTGTTCAAGACTCTTTCATTAATAGTAGCAAGGATATATTGTCATAAGTAAACATAGATCGTCTAATCTTCCTTTTCTGTGATTTTGAATGACGTAATTTAACTGCATTTCTTAGCTTGGATTTTATTTGGTTTATTTGAAGAAGGTATATGGCATAGTTTCACAAAAGTCAGGAACATGATATAGTGATCCTTTTGTGGTGGTGGTCGAATGATGTGAGTAGTTCTTTTGACACACAAAAAGGTATATGTGTTAGATCTCAAGGAACTTTTTAGCTGGATAACAACTGGCTTTCAAAGGTTTCACATTTGTTTTTCTGTGCCAAGTGTGTATGGGAGAAGCCTACAAGGTCAAGAGAAAATAAGCAAAAGTCAAAGACAGACTTGTAAGACAAATAGTAACATCTGGTAAATGACTTCCTTCTACATTTGTAGAGCTCTTGTTTACTGCAGTGAATGTGAAATGTTTTTCTTGGCAGGATTATAGGATTAAAGCCCATCAGTCTGGGAATAAAGTTCATACAGGTTTATAATATTACTGATACACAGCAACAAATTGAAAATGTAGTTGCATTTAAAACCTGTATGTAGTAAAAAAAAAATCATAATCGAACAGTGATGCTAAATGGTTAGAAAACAAGTAGGTTTTATTCCCTCTTTTTTTTTTTTGTAGCTTTTGACAGGCATTTCAAATATTTCTACTGGTTTATACTAGTATATGAAGTGCTGTGATTGTGCCCTCTGTTAATTGACTGTCATGTAAATCCATCTTTGTGCTAATTAAAGGCCCATGTTCTCAGTCGGAGAAACAATGGAACAAGGTAGCTAAACACTGCTAGTGATCTAGGCTGAGGACATTACACGAATGAAGTTTTGTGTATCCCTATGTCATGGGACCCCCAAAAGGGCAAAAATCTGCTGAAGAAAGTTAAGTAAAAGAGGCAGAGCTGATCTGGTCTGGTGAATTTCTATGATAGCTCCCAGCTGATCCCACACTGCCATCCCTCCTGACAGAATATTCAGGGAGAAATGGTCATGCAAACATAGCTTGATTTCTACGGGAACGGTCTTCCCAGATGAATGTGGTTTTTTTTTTTTTTCTATGGAGGGAAAAAAAAAGGAGAGAGTGCAGATGGAATAATTTTTTATAGCATGGGTATAGCAAACAAACAACTTGGCCCCTTGCCCCTTCTCCCTCTCCCCATCTTATTTCCTTCTAGGACTCAAATCCTGCAGAGATTAAAAAAAAAAAAAAATCAGGGACAGCTGGGCTCCTCAAACAAAAGTTGCAAAGGTTTATTCAGTTGTAGGAGTACTTCAGTGAGTTCATGTAATCATTTAAAGTTTTATTCTCTGGTAATTAGTTTCTGTGGTATTTTGCATTGCTTGGACTTTGTTCAATGCTAAATAGTTTAACTGGAACAACAGAAGTGATCCCCTCTGAGATCAGGACACTTGGATCAAATGGAAACTGAAAAAAGTCCACAGGACTAGCTGATTTGTAGACTAAAATCAGTGTTGTAGTTTAGTCTCAAATGCACTGTGGAAACTTCTTTGTAGCTTTTAAAAGTTTTAGCTGTGATATTAACTGAAGTCTCTAAGGCTAGGCAAATGAAGATTTCTTCATGCTTGCAGGAAACAGAAAAGAGGGTTGAAATAGAAAAGAGGTGTTCATGTAAAGCTCTTTATCTGTAGAATTGCGTATAGATACATTTCTAGAACAGTTCCAAAAACCATGATTGTAATTTGGCAATATATGTGTATCTGGTATCAAATCCTGCTTGCATTACTTGAAAAATCAGGCCAGTTTCTAGAGAACGAAATGTGGCTGTGTTGTCAAAATTCTTGTTCATTGCCTACAGATTATTTGCTAGTTAGTTTTCATGCCAATATACCAGCTTGGCTGCATTGACTTGAGCACAATCTCTACTGATTTAAACTTGTGTTGTGGAACCTGGCCCTTTGCATTTATATTTATAATGAAGTCTGTTTATTGTCTTTGATAAAAGCAGGAGAACCCAGTCTGCTTGAAAATCAGGGTGAATTGTTCAGTTGTCCTTGTAATGAGGGACAGTTATATTTTGCTATTATCTTTGATTAATGTGCTCTTCACCACTACATGACTTCCCTACGGATTTTACCAGCCACATGTCAGCAAGTGTAAGAGCCAATTTCTTGCCCTTTGTAAGTCAGGCCAAGGGGAGGTCTTGGGAGCAGAGAGCCATAACAGACCATGAAAGTCTGAGAGCAATTATTTCTAGCTAATCAAACACAAGCAATAGTAGGCAGGAAGGTTTATTTATGGAGGAGATGTCTACTAAGAAACTTACAGTTTTTATTTACTACTTTCAAAGAAGACTGCTAGAAAATGAACAAAATAAAAGACCTGTAATATTTGAAAATAAGGGCAGTTTAAAAATCAGAAGGGAGAAAAATCTCTCATGTATTTAAAAGATGCAAGCTCATTGTTTCATGTATGCTTTCTAAATAACATGATATCTTTTTATGTTTTTTAAGGTGATAATGTTATGAAAATGATTAGGACGACAGAAAGTGGATGCTTTAAGGTGAGTCAAGCTTAATTTATTTTGAAAGGTCATAGTTAATGAAGTTTTAGGTGTAGACTAAAGCAAATTATTTATAGTCTGGATTCAGGCCAGTGCAGTGCTATATCAGCCCCTGGGTAGCTTAGGGGGAAATTTCACCTTAAGCAGGAAAGAACTTTATTTCTCTGCATAGTAGAAAGCTGCCCAAAGCTACCCCACTTCAGGGAATATAGAGTATTAACTTCCTAGATACTCGTATTCTTTTCTACCATTCTACCATCTTTTCTCTTTGGGGATGCTGGAGGGGACAATTCCTCCCTGATGTTGCAGTAGAAAAAGTGTCCCATCCATTTGCGTAACGGCTTAATCCCTGAGTAGACTTTGTGTGGATTGTTCTTGGTATCCATCTGTCCATTACCACTGTCACACTCTGGCTCTGCATCTGGCATCGGCTGTAATCAAATGTAGGCTACTTAAGTTGTCAGCAAAAGTGAAGCTCAGATTTTTATTACAAAGAGCAAAACACTGCTAATTTTGTTGTGAAAGTTGTGTCCTATATTCCTTCATAATGATATATTTGGTGTGTATTGTGTATTTACTTGGTGGGCTACATTAGGAGGAGTGTGGCGATGGTTCCCCTCTGCTCGGCATTGGTGAGGCCACACCTGGAGTGCTGTGTGCAGTTCTCTAGTGCAAGAGAGAGACTGGAGAGAGAGTCCAGCAAAGGGCCACTAAGATGACTGAGGGACTCATATGACGAAAGGCTGAGAGAGCTGGGACTGTTCAGCTCAGAGAAGAGAAGGCTTGGGGTGATGTTATCAATATATATAAATACCTGAAAGGAGGGTGCAAAGAAGCTGGAGCCAGGCTCTTTTCAGTGGTGCTCAGTGCCAGGACAAGAGGCAGTGGACACAAACTGAAACACAGGAGATGCTGTCTGAACAGCAGAAAACGCTTTTTTGCTTGAGCAGTGGTGCTTATTGCCCAGCAAGGTTGCAGAGTCTCCCACCTTGGAGATACTCAAAAGCCATCTGGACATGGTACTGGGCAACTGGCTCTGGATGGCCCTGCTTGAGCAAGGGTGTTGGAGCAGATGACCTCCAGAGGTCCCTTCCAACCTCAACCAATCTGTGATTCTGCAAAGGGGGAGAATTTAAGCCACGTACATTAAATAGCATGTTTCCAGGCTCCTTGGAGCTCAGTGCTGCTTAGAAATCTAGATGGAGCCACACTCCACAGGCCCTATAATAGGAAAGAGAGTCTCTCCTGCAAATCAAAAGAGCTGTTTTGCTCATCTCTCCTGTTACCATCTGTTTGCACTAGACAATTTAATCCATATTAATACTCAGCTCTGAAAATATTTGACAAAAATCTCCACCAACGAGTCAATCATAGCCTGAAATAAACATTGAAGAGCACTAGAATGTCTTGGCCCAACTATCAGACATATCTGGATGCACTGGGCCATTGTTCAAAGGTTCATTGTGCATAACTGTGATTCTGACATACGAACGCTGTCTGCCCAGATTATTAAAGAAAATAAAGCCATCTGTTTATTACACTTGCAGGTCACTTCCTGCTTATGCAGTTCTTGGAGATAAATGCTGTGAAGTATGGAATGGTGCCTCTCATATTTTAAATTAATTCAAGAAGGCCTATTGGTATTTATGACATCATAATTGCATACAAAGGAGAAGAGGGAAATCATGCCCTTAGGTGAAAAAAGCTGACCAAGAAAAAAAATTGTGCATGAGCAATTGAAATGGCCTTATAAATAAAAAAATATTTTACTAACAACAAACTAGGGCTTCAGAAAAACATGTATTTTCTAAATCAAAGCTTTTTTTCCAGGTACAGCATACGAATGGAAAGATCCTGAGGTTTTTCTGTGTAACTGTTTGGTAACATTTCTGTTATGCTTCAACTGTGTGGATTTCTCTGACAAATGCATCATGGATTCCCCTCCATCAATGGTGATCTGATGTACTGGGAAAGTGAAGGTAATTTTTTTAATTGCTCTTTGGTGGCACATTATGTTCTGCATCTATCTGTTAGATGGAAGTATGCTGCTCTGGTGACAGTAAATGTTGTGTGTTTATACTTGAGATGTTTCCTGTGAGCTTCTGGAAGCTATTGGACTAGATCCTCAGAAAACATGAACATTTACAGTTATATGGGGTTTGGCCTATGAGAAGACTCTTTTTTATCTGCATTTACAGCTATGAAGGTTTAACAGTTGCATTTTAGTTTGACTTAAACAGAACTTCAGCAAAATCTTTACTTCAAGGACTGTATGCATAAACTGCGAGGGAAATCAACCTATGTCAGTCTACTATTCTTTGGACGCTGGCTTACCTCCTTACAGCGCAGCAAAGAATGTACCTGTAAAAGTAATTGCACAAATAATCTGAAAGAGATATCCATGACATGTCACTGCTTTTCCAGAGAAATAGTATGTAGGTGTCTTAGTGTTGTCTAAGATTGAGAAAGGACAATGTCTTCTTTGGAAACTGTTGCATAAGAAATTGCACTGGACCCTAAATAGCCTCGACACTCTCCAGCCATAATATTTGCAACTTTTGTAGCCCTTGGAAATAGAATTAGGGAGAGTTTCTCTACTCTCTCCCTCGCTTGCACAGGCATGCAGAGGTGGGACAGAGTTTTGCCAATTGCTTCCTTTGTTGCTGGCAGACAAAAAGATAATTTAGTGTTGCAACCTGCCTTTCCCTTTCCTTTTAAAAAAGTTTGCTTAAAAGACTAAGATCAAGAGCTTTGCAGATGTATCAAGAATTAATGACCCTTGTGTAAGTCACACATCCCGTGCCAAACAATCTACATCCCAGCTGAGGTGATGAGTACAGAGACAAACTCTGACAGGGAGTATGTCATGGGAGTAGCAACCGTACAGGAACGAGTATTGGGAATGACTTCTTACAGGGAAAACAAAAGAAGATTAGGGATTCAGAAAAAGACATGACCAAGATGTCCATAAAAATGAAAGCTGACTAATCTGACAAGTCTTGGATTTCAAAGTCTTGTTGGTGTATCTAGACCCTAATGGGTCTGATATTTTTTTTCTTGCTATATTTTTGGCTTTCCTTTGTGTTAGTATGAGACAGAGGTATCCTCTTATGCCGTGATTCCCTTGAGCTTTTTCCTAGATATTTTTCCTATCTGTCTTTTAATCATAGTGAAGAATCCAGGCCTTTTGATATGATCCCCTATCACAGTTGAGGATTAGCTAGGATGAGGGGAATTACCGACTCCAGGCTAGGCAAGGTTGAGGTATAGTTAAGGGAAAACGTATGCGTGGAGCTCTTTGTTTTAGCTTTTTCTCTATGTGCTATAGACCTTTCAAGGAAAGAACAAATAATGCTTTCTTCTGGGGAAGCCATTCTGAGTTAATGTTCAGTCACTGTCAAATTCAGTTTGGCCTCATTAGGAACAAGGGGAGTTGCAGCCTGTAGACAGACTCAAAGAATGTCTGGGCCATGACAGATGGAGTCATCACAAGGGAGAGAGGTATTAAGCCCTGATTAATGTGTAAAACTGTTTTAAGCTGTGTTTAAACTCTTCGTGGTCCGTGCCAGAAATGATTCAAAAGTCTTATATTTTTGTTTGTGCAGAGGAGTTGGACCAGGTCAAGATCCCATGCCTGGATCCTTACTATGGAAACTTCTGGATAAGGCCTTAAATCAAAACCGCGTGGGTCACGCCTGTCTATGCCCTTGAATAAGAACAACCAGTGCTGCAGTATAACAGGGTCTTTGCTAATGCAATTAAAATATCTAGGAAATAAAAGACAAGATGCGAGTTATATAGTTATAAGGCAGCCCTTCCAAATAACAAAATATTGGGCATCAGCAGGAATAGTACCAAGAAAATGACAGAGGGCGTTGCTTTGCTGCTATATAAAAATTTGGCTTTGCCCACATCTTAAATACTGTACGTGGTAATTGTCTCCCCATCTCTAAAAGGACAGACTGGAGTTAAAGGAGGTACAGAGAAAGTAATCTAAAGTGGTTAAGAGGATGGGGCTGCAGAATAACAAGGAGAGACTGAAATGTCTGGGACTCTTGAGTATTGGGAGGAGAAGGCTGAGAGAGATGGAACTGATTATTACAAAGCTAAGAAGAAGATGAATCAAATGCAGTCCGTTATTCACCAAACTGTGTATTAATAGAACTAGGGGCTACATAATTTCTTTGGTTTTAAATCAGTCCTCTACTAGTTTCATTACTTTGCACACTGCATAGTTAACTTCAAGAATGTGCTGCCACAGGAGAAGGTGAAAGCAAACAATGTCAACAGGTCAAAAAATTAGATGAAACCATGGACTGGAGTTCCATAAATAGGTACTGAAGGGATTAGGCAGGAGGATTCTGTAACAACTCCAGTACAGCTTGTGAAGAGGAGACAGAATACTTGGCTAGATGAACCCCAGCAGGGTGTTTCCCATGTTTTTGTGTTTTTAAGGCTGTCACGTATGATGTCTGGTGAAACCAAAGGCTAAAGATTTAGGTGAATTCTTTTTCCAGCAGAAATCAAAGATATTATTTTCTTACCTTTTGGGTTGGCTATTCCAGCTTACACACTGTAATACACCAGTCCGTAGGAGAGTGTTTCTTCTTTCTTTTGTCAGGAAATCAGCCATTTCAGCTTCATGGAACAGAAAGTTATAGTTGGTTGGTTGGTTTTGGTTTTGTTTTTTTTTAATAAGACTTCAACCAATGCTTGGAGTTAAGTACAATTACACATAGAGTAGGAAGAGGTGGTAGAATTATATTGTGCAATTATTTTATTTTTGGAAAATAGTTTGCAATGATTTGTGATTAGATTTAATATTGAAAATAATCTATAAAAGAATTCTGGGAAAATGTATTTTCACAACTTAATATAATTGTGTGGTGTTCAGTAATGGCTCAGTTTTGTTAACTTTGCTGTTCTCAACTAGTACACTTTATTTTTTGACATCTTGATGGGATCAGCTGCTAGGTCTGACTAAAAATGGCAGAGCTGATCCCTTTTTGGGATCAGCTTAAGTCACTTCATTCTAGATTTGAGTCCTTTATACTCTGTTTTAAGGAAGGTTTAATTATTTCATTTTTGGTGAAAGAAGATTACTTCTCCCTCTTCCTCTCTTTCCTTCATTTGAGTAGTATGTTACTGTCAGGCTTGAGAGCATGCAGTTCATTTCTTTGCAAGCCAACTGACATGAGACTGTCAATGCAATTATATTAAGCAGCCTTTTGGATCCGTCTTTTGGCTTTGATGGACAGTCATGCCTTTACTATGCTTTCTGCTCTCTGGGAGATGACTTAAGAGAAAGGTAAATTATTGTGAACAATTTATACACTCCACCAAGAGTTTTCAGGAGAATAATTATTCTGCTAAAATTTGTGAGTTTTGGGGGTCAATAAACACTTTCCTGGCTCTCTAAATACCAGCTTAAAACCAATATGGCAAACAAATAATAGCACAAAGAACTTGGGAATGATTCTGCACCAGAATGTCCATGATTGTATTTTTTGTGTTATTTCTTTCAACATGAATTACAAGACTGGGCACAGTCTAAACGACATACCCTGGGGTGGCCAGGTTTATTCTGCTGTTTCCTGCTTCTCTGTCTTTCTTATCCTCCTCTGGAAGCAGGACAGGCCTTTCCACACCAGCCTGGGAGAGGAATAGGCAGGAGGAAGGCTGTACTTCTCCTTCCTTCAGACTCAAACATCAGGTCTCTACCTTTTGCCCAGAATATTTTGTCTGAGGTAAGCAGGTCCCAAGCAAGGAGTGGGCAATGAGCCTGTGCTGAGGTGTAGGATCTGACAGTGTGAGAGAAGATGAAAAGAAATGGGTCTCTGTGTCCCAGTGACACTTCGCATAACCTCCACAGTCAAGTCCTTCTGGAGAGGTCACAGAGCCCTTCACAGCCCTTCTCAGCGAGATCAAATTCTCTCAAGCAGGAGACTTGTGAAGAGAAGAAAAAGCCCCATACCTATCTGCAGATACCTAAATCCTTTTGCACTTATTGTTTTTGCAAATACCACAATAGTTGGCATTATCATGAGACAAGGTCATCTTTTGTGTCAGTAACACAGAAGATTCCAGCGGTGTCACCTATTGCTGTCACAGTCATTATCACTAAGGCAGCTACCCGGCTTCCCAGCCAAACTTAGCTCAGTCTTTGGGAGTCTGGGGGGAGGTGGGGAAAGCAGAGTTGGTGTTTGACAGCCTGCACCTGGGAGTGTGCATGTACCCTTTTATGCCTTATCACACAGCTGTACCAGCCAAATACTTTGTGTGTCAGGAAAAGGTGCAGTGACAGGAGCTGGTGGCCAGTATTTGACAAGAGGGTGGTTCAGGGAGAGAACTGGACAGTTATTTGATGCGAAGATGTATATGTACAACTCTGATATTTGATGTGGCTATGATGAAAGAATCCGTGACCATTTGCAGTGCTGCTAACGGATCACAGAGTCAGGTCTCAGGCAAAGCTTTACAAAGCCTAGGTTGTGGTAATCCTTACCATTGGAAAGATTTTTGAAGATTAACATTTGGAAAGGAGAAAATTATAGGAACATATTTACAAAATTTCTGTTTTGGTTTTTTTTTTTCTTTAGTTCTCAAAGAGAGCTTTTAGAGACTCAGAGTAGCAACCTGTTTTTCTTGACTTTCACCGACATTGTCTGACTTAGCAAATGACCCTGCAGGCCTTTAAGTCTCTTTTTGTGCTCACTGATGGCCAGGACCTCTTGCTCTTACAAAGACTTGTGTGGCTTGATATGGCTTAAGGCTGCTTCAGTTATGAGCTTCACAAACAAAAGTTAGCTTTGCTATATTTTCAATGCCAGAAAATAAACACACATACACTTAAAATCCAGTGAAAGTCAGGCAAGGTCTTTCTAGGGTTTTTAGTTCAATCACTACAGCCCTACTCAACTAGGGAGCCTTGAGAACAAGTAAAGAGTAGAAGGAAGAGTCCTGCCTGCCTTTCATGTAGAAAAACCTGACTTCTTCATCCTTTTCAAGGCAACAGAATGTCAAGTCAGGTTGCGTTGCCTAAGGCTGCTATGCAGTGAGGGGATTTAAATGTAACCTCCACATACAGAAAAAGGAAGTCCCTTAATTCATTCAATATTTTATTAGAAATCTCTTAATGCTGGTCCTATTCCTAAAGGTAAACATCTCAGAGGCTTTTCAAAGCCTGTATTTCATTATTTAATAATCTGTTTTCAGTAACATAATTCCCTAGGTCTGAGCTTGTAACTAAGTCCACAGGCTGGAAATACCAGCAGTCCAGGAACTGTTAAATAATTAAGCCATTGGTGCCTGTAAGTGTTAGGGCTTGAATCACTCATTTTTTATTTTCACAAACTGCTGGGAAAAAAAAGTGCCATGAAAAAAGATTACTTGCTAGATCTTTTTAAGGACAATATAACTTTTGTCTGCAATGGCATGGTTTGAAACTGTATGAATTTTTGTTTAGAAAGTAGTATTTATAGGAGAACATTTAGCAGTGAGCCTCTACGTACCTGGCTTTTTGTGTAGAGTAGTTTCACCTGTATGTAATAGAGTTCTGTCTTCTGGACTCACTGGAACTCCCTGCCTCCATTCAGAGGCTAAATACATTTTTACAGGACTTCTGTATGGCAGCCTTTTTTAAAGAATTCCTGGGAATAGCCATTGACTGGAAAATACAGGATAGTGTTTGGCTGTGGAACAGCACAGCCCTGTACTAGGTGTGTATGCGTACTTGTTCATGTGCTCACGCATGTGTATGTGTGCATATATGTGTACACAAGCACACATTTGCACATATCCTGTCTCTCAAATGGGGGAAATGTCTCTGAAGGTAACTGAAGGCCAAATATTTGAACTACTCATTTTGACATCTTGGACACTGAGGTGGAAGTGGGATCATTTTGAACACATAGGATATGACATAGACTGCTCTCTAATTTCAAGCAGATGGAGGCAGGTCAGTCCACTGAGGGAGTTTCTCATCCATGAATGATATGTCATGATTTTTCTTCATCAGAGAAAAGATGAGATTGGTTTCATCATAGTAAACCTTACCCTGGAGGAGGACAAAGTAGCACCATGATGGATATAGTGTAAGAGAATAGGAGTTCAAGGAGGGAATACAGAGGGCTTTTGTGAGCACTAATAACACACACTCCCTAATTTAGTCCAGGCAGAAAACAATTGAGTGAGTGCCATAATTTAGTACAGAACCAGATTACTTTCTTCTGTAGACAATTTGAAATCAGTTGCTATGTGGAGTGAGATGGCTGGATAGAAATGGGGGGGGAGGGAAGGGGTGAAAATGAGATTTTGATGAAATGTTGTAGGACAGGGGAATATTTTCCTTGTACTGCTAAATGAAATTCTGCACTTAGCAGTGCAAAAACCAAATTAGTATAGGGCAGGAAATACATACAGACTGTCTCAAATACTGGTATTTGTTCTGTTGTGTATGATAGTATGACAATGCTATCTTTCTATATCCATCATCAAACATACTTATTAAGCTAAGATCTGGAAATAAGTGGTTAGAATGAATCTCTCTTTTTTTCATTGCGTCCATTTGTTTACTTTGGCTTTTTGAAATACCTTGGGACTCTTGTGATCTGTAATGGGAAATCTGTCTGCATTCCCTTCAGAGTTTATTTGCTGTGTTTACAAGCTTAGACTATATTGACATTGTTACTAAGGAGAAACTAGCTTTTGGTGATGCAGGGAGCTTTAGCAACTTTATATATACATAGAAACTTTAAACATACAAGCATTACAGTAAAAAACAAATTTTAAATTCTTTGCTTTCAAACTACTCATAAATTATAAAATACTAGAATTAAGCTCACCTCTACAACCTCTGTTAGACCCTTCTGTCTTCTGTATGTTCATTATAAAATAGTCGGTAATTTTGGCTATCAGCATGAAAATATTTTTCTGGTAACTTTGAGGAGAACAAATTGCCTCAAACATCTAAAAAATTATAAAATCATGAAGCTTGCTTTTTAGAGCACCAAATATTTTAAAATAACTTTCCTCTTGGCTAGGATTGACTGGACTGACTTGCTGCCTTGATTTAAACATCATATTGTCATCTTGTTGTGATTAGCTGCAAAAAGAATGTGGAGATATTCATGATTAGTCAATATCCTGTGAATTAAGCAGGCTGTGACTATTTTCTGCGATTGAGTAATAGTGAACACCGGACTTAGAAAAAAATCAAAGAGCTGTTTATGAATGTTACAAGTCAATCAAAAAGAGTTTCTGTTATTATGAAGACATTCCATTTCTTCAATAGCTATAGTTTAATTTTAAAGGATTTTTTTCCAAACCGTTAGCAATAATTGAAAATATGAGTACTGAAACTAAAGAACTTCCTTTCATGGTATGCTTTTGATTCTTTTCTAAAATACAAAGCCCTACCTTATGGTTTATTTTATGGAAGTTTAGGATTATAATTTTAGCAAGTAAAAATTAATTATTTATGCAAAAGTATGTTTTCACCGAACACCCCCTTCTGGTTGTTTTCCAGGATATGGTATATCTTATCTGGTGGTCATACTTACCTTTTCTGTGCTGGAGAGGGAGAAAAGTGAAGCTTCTAAAATGTGGCTTTAATCTCAAACTATCATTTTCATACACAAACTAATAGAGAAAGTGTCTTCTGCCATCACTTCTGTCTTGTGGCCCAAGACTAGTTTCTTCTAGTTCTTGGTGTTTCTCATAGAACAGATCTTTTTTTTTATCGTTGCCACTAGGGTTTGAGAAAATTGCTGTAATATAATTGTACTCTGTTTCAGTTCAGTGTCGCTATTGTTTTGAGTCACTACACTTGCTGAAGTGGGCAGGTTTCTTTTCGGCAGTTAGCTGAAAGGTTTTTGCAAAAGCTGCTTATTGGAGACTGTTCATTTGTCCAGTGATCCTTTCAGTGCTTAAACTTGCTGATTTGTCTTTGTGAAGTAGCTGAAAACTGTAGCAGCAATAGAGGATACAACCAACTGCATGACATAGCAAGTAACTTTTGGTTCTGAAGGACCTAATTGATTTAATAATATGAATGTACAGGTATGGTATTTACCTCAAACCAATAGGATTCTAGATCTAATACAATGCTGCGTTGTATTAGATCAGGGTTTTAGAGTGCACAAATGTGTGTGGTTTTGTTTTTCTTTAAGTCCTTTTGGTCTGATGCAATGACAGTATATCCTTTAGTTCTTCAGATGACCTCTCTGAACTTAAAGTATTTGTTTTACAACACCAACCAGGCAAATGACAGGATGGAAGCTTATGACTTATTGATTTTGTTTGAGACTGGTACTTCGACATTATACTCTTTAAATAACACAAACATTTTCTGGTTTGTTTTTTATAATTGTCAAAGAGTTGGGTCCCCAGCCACCTCACTAAAATAAATCAAAACAGTTCCTTGTATGCACTGTATTATAACCACAGCAGATGACTTATTTTAATGACATTTTATCCTTTTTTGAGAGGAGCAGAAGCATTAGTGTGAAAGACGGAAGATAATTTAAAATAGTAGTAAGATACTTGATCAGTTCTTGGTAAGTAACCTCAAATCACTCAGATTTGCAACAGGGAAAGCACATATACAGGTAGTTATCATAGAACTGCTGAACTGAGGTAGCTTGTCAAATTTCCTGCCCTGTTCTTGCTCACTCTGTGGCAAATGTGATGCAACATGCCTCCCTTTTTGTCTTCACTCTGGGGATAAAAGGGCATTCATAGCAGCAATGTAAGAGACTTCTGCCAGTTTTCCCTCAATAGGTAAATTCAGTATTATTTGGGGAATGCATGTCCCTGAAGCACAGAAGGAAGAAATAAACAGCTCATTTTGAATGAGCATTCTTAAAATAAACACATGTGTAAATATGAATGATGTAATGCACATTATTCTTTAGAATTAAGATTTCCCTTTGGAGTTAGCAGGCAATTAAACGTCAAATTTGAGGCAGAAATTGAACCAAGATGCTAATAGATTATTTTTTCTCTTGCAACAATTCTCATTTCCTTTTTAAAAATCCAGCTTATTAAGCTATTTTAGGTGTCACAAAAAGGCTTGGACAAATAGCTGTTAGGTCCCTGCGTTAATCTTGATAACTTTGGTGTTGTTGGCTTACTGTAAACCACAAAAAGTCACTGTCATGTGTCTGTCCACAACATTAATCTTAACACCACGCTGCAGCTTGCTTCAGAGGCCACTCCTAACATAAAGAAGTTTAAAGAATCCATCAGTTGCACCTAGAATATCACTGTATCTCTAAAGAAATGGGAATGAAAGTCAAATGCAGTTTTTAATGCTTGTTAAAGTCAAAACTTAGGGAATTTCATTGCTTAGGTCCTTGTTGTTTTAAACCACTTATTAATGAATTGATTAATTTATAATTATTTAATTTCTCACCTCTTATTTAATTATGTAATGATTTGATTTAATTAATTTATCATATATTTATAATTATTTAATATACTTCAATTAATTGCCAATTAATATTAATTATTCCTTATTAATATATAAATTATTCAGCTTTCAATCATTAACTTTCAACATACTATGAATTTCCAGCAACAGCCGTCTATTTTCAATACACTACTTTATTGGTAACAGATCTGGTATTTCCTTCAGTAATGCTGTTTTATCCCACTCAGGGTTTTTTATTGTTTATTCATAACAAAGTTTTCCTACTGTACAAATTTTAAACTTTTTTTCTCTCCTACAGTTTCAACACTTTAGCTCTTGCTACCATAAATGCTGCCATATTACCTTTCCTCTGAAACCTAAGTGATAGTCCAATGAATAATTGTAGGAAAGTTTTACCCCTGTAACATCTTGCTCAGAGTAAATATGTCTTGGGAAAGGACATTAAGAAATGAAAAAAATTGTTTGTATACGTATCTCTTAAACCTTTTTTCTTTTCCAGTTTTATTAAGGAGCAGGGTTCATTTTAAACTTATGATTCCGAAGGCAAATCATTAAAAGAAGATTCAAAGAGATCTAATTAAATTGTCCATTACAAAAACATCTTTATGGAAAATGTGATCTTTCTGGTTTTATGCTATGGATGACCAAATTCCATTCTAAGGTTTCAAAGTAGTACAGAATGACTGATTGTATTGTCTGTTTTCTAAGTCTTTAATTCTCTTGCACCTTGGCCAGGTCAATAGATCCCAGTTGTTAAGCTTTCATTCATTTTTTACTTGTTGTCCATAATAACCAGTGAATGGCTAGAACACATTTGAACGTGTAGTATTTGAAGATCAGAGGGGAAAATCACGGATTTATGAAAGGAAAGAAATAAGTGGATGATATAAACAGGAAAGAAAGAGGAAGTAGAAGGTTTAGCACGCGGGTCTTTTTCTAAGACACATGTATCTGCTGATGTTGCAGGCACCGAGACTGCCGTCAGAGACTATCGGGCAGGAAAGGGGCACCAGCAGTGTACATTTTGTACATGGTGCTGCTGACCTCCAGCACTCTGCCGGCCAGAGTCTCTTCTCACGTGGGCTTATGCAGAGTGCCTCCACTGGAACGGCTCTGGTGGAAGGTACAGCACTTCTGAAAACTCTCAACCATCTTAGCATGCCTATTCTGGCAATTTAAAACTTAATTAGCATGAACATTTGACCCAAGTATTTAAATTTAAACTAGCACCCTCTCCTCTAAACATAATAGAGCTGTGAAGAGAGCAACTATTTTGGGCCAACACTGTGCTTCAGGTGCTGCAAGAAATTTGCCAATATAGGTGGTAAGGGAGTGGTGAATGTATATTATGCCTTAATCAGGGTACATTGCCCTAAACTGAGTGTAAGTATATTCTGAACCTTGTCCTCCATTTGCAATGTTTGGAGCCTATCCTGATTAGGTCTAAGCAATCTAATTGGATTACTGCGCTAGAAATGTGGAATTGGAGATTCTTTTCATTGTTAGGCATTTTAGCTCTGTTAACCTGTACCATGATAAACAGTAAATACTGTCAGCATCTCTATGGCACGTCTACTTCTGTTCTGTTGACATTTTTGCATGTTCTGGAAACAAAACCAAATTATAATTGACAGCCTACAGCATTCCCCTTTGCATTAGTTTGCATGAATTAAGCAGGTTATAGAACTATGTTTTCTTACGGCTTTTTGGTTGGGAGAAAATGATTGGTTTTGCCAGATCCTTGACTTCTTTTGTGTGAGGCATAGGGTCTCTGCAAATCCATGTTACCTCAGGGAGAGTTTAAAGAATTCACCAGTTCCTAGTGGGTCCACTGCTGGATCAGGCCAATGGTAGACATAACAGGAATGTAAATTACTTCCATTATACAATTTTAATAAATATGATTCAAAGACAACTGTTCCTGCAGCTTGTCCAACACAAAAAAAAAAAAAAAAAGCCCAAGCCAACTGCTGAACAAAAATGCCAGTAGCTGTGATGAATTATAATTCATTTTGGACAGGAAACAATAAATATATGACCTAAAGGAAAAGAAAACTTTAGGCAATGTAATTAGGGGGAAAAAAATCCCATTAGTATTATGAACTATGGGCTGAGCAGGAAACTCCCAAGTGTAAGAAATGAGGCTCCAAATCTGCAGTTGTTCAAAAACAAGCTAGAAATGCATACAGGAATGATGAAGCAAGTCTTGCAAAAGGTGAGGGTCTCCAATAAAAGACAATTTCTATGATTCTAAATGCTTATCCATAGAAAATTCAGAAGTATTTGATTTCACATGCAGAAAAGTGCTAACAGCGTTAACAATAAGACAGTCACTTCACTGCTACAGTAATGTTCTTGTCTACAGAAGATTGCTAAACAGATTTCTGCTTTTCCAAGCCTGAAGAACATCTTCAGTTTGAGAGCTATTCATTTATGTTTCTGGGCCAAACCCCAAGCTCAGGGTGATTTGCATAGCCGCTTGTCTTTTCCTGTGTTTTATCTGCTCTCTCCTCTTCCTCTACTTTTATATTGTAATTCCTTTTCTTTTTTTTCCTTCTTACAAGATGTTTCTTACCATTTAAGTCCATGTGAAATGGTCGCTAGTATTCTCTTCATTGTCTTTTTTCCACTATAGGAGAGACCCCTTGTCTACGACATGAAACTTAAACTTCCTGTCATCAAGGAATCTTAAAGCAATCTTAAATTGCCCATCAATTTCTACATATCCATTCACTGAGACAGCCCTTCTTCAGTGCCACAGTATATTTTCTTTTTTTTTTTTCCCCTCCCTGTTCAGACCATGCCACTTTCCACAGGATTAAGGCTGGTTGTGAGTCACTATTTTAGTGCTTCAATTTGTAGCTGCAGTGCCATGCAAGGACGCATAGCGTGCTTGCCATTACTCCGCTAGCCTCAGATCATAGGATGGAAAACAGTGCTCAAAGATGGATCCCTGAATGTCAGAGGTAACGATGCTTTAAAAGTTAATTTGGTCATTTGCCATTTCCCTATTCCTAATCTCTTAAGATTTTTTTTTTTTTTTTTAAATTATGGAAGATAACACAGAGTCATGGTATCATCACTGGATTCCAGTAAAACTAATGCTATGTGTTGGATTTAAACCAGTCTTAACCATCCACTGGCAGTAAGACCTACATCTATTGATGTATATTATTTAAACCAGTATCAGACTCTGCAGAACATAATGCTGTGGCATGTCATCATTTCAGATGTATGTAGATTGCAACTGGAAGTTGTGTTGGTTTTTACTGTGTGTTTCCCACATTACAGAATAAAGTTTGCTGAAAGTCAGAGAAGATATGCAGTAACAAACATTAAGTGTATTGTTTACTATTCTAGGGTCTTGGTTTTGTCTTTCTAACCAGTGACTAAGGTTAAATGTGTGGAAACTGGGAGTTGCAGAAGCTATTATCAATGACTGGGAGCAGGGAGCATTGCTGTGCCCAGATACATAGCAACAAACAGCACACAAAATATTAGACTAGAGTGAAAGCAGAGGAGTGGCCTTTTCTCTGTTGGCTGCCGAAGCCAAGCTCTTGTGGACTGATGGAAAGAATGAGATAGCTCTTCCATGATGCTTAGAAAGTTACAACAAGAGAAGAGACAGAGAGCATGTACAGTCTCCGTTTGATGTTTGCTCCTGGAACTGTTAAATGGAGGTCTATCCCTAGGACCTGAGGTTGTGTTGGTAGGTTCACATGATCCTTCTTGACACCAGTGTACATCGGGAGTTATTTTCACCACTTGTCGATTGTATTTCAAAATAAAGACCTTTTTAAGTACAATTGATGTGTGGAGGAACAGTATAAGTGAGCATGTGCAGAAGTGAGTGTAACACTTGAGGGGAAAGACAGTGCTGCCAGTGCCAGGCTGACCCGAAGGATCCCATACGGGCAGCCCATGAGTGACTCCCAGTGTATTCATTAACTGTTGTCCATCTCCTGCTGGTCTTGTTCCTTCCTTCGCCAAGACCATCCTGGTAAGTGTGGTGTGCTATGCTGGACAGCTGTGTCGCTGCTTTTACGAGGGTGGCAGGAGGATTGTGTTACTTACGCTGCCATCTCTGGTGTCTAGCCCAGGAACCTAGTTTGAGGTGATTACCGATGTCTGCTGAGTCTGATACCCAGATTAGCAAAAAACAAAAAAGTGATATCTGAGTGACATCTGAAATTCCAGTCATATACACAATTCCAGAGCTAGAGACTGTCTGTTCTGATCCTGTGAGGAGAAGAAGAGATTTTGTATTTAAATGTTGAACATTAGATTAAATATTAAGGGCCTGATTCTTCATTGCACTGCATTGGTGTTATTCCAGGATCAGTATTCTGACTGCATCTTTAAATATTAAATTTCTTCTGACAGGATGGAAGCTGATATGCAACCTCTGACATTGGGCTCCCATGCTGTTTCTTATGTCACAAATGATGACAATTGCCAGAAACAGTGACTAGCAGCAGCAAGAGACTCTGCAATAGTCACTTTAATTGCATTCTATATTTTCAGATATAATTTAGAGTTTTAAAGTGTTGAAAAATGAGTGTCCTGACATGAGTGCTCAGTATCCTGTAGCAAGCCACTGGGAACAGGAAAGTTTTTCTTTCAAGATTCAACAAAAACAGTCCCTTACTGTGTGACAGAAACAAGCTGCACCAAACCTGCCAATGATTCAGCATGTTTTTCTAAATTCAAACTGGGCTGCAGCCTAAAGTTTGCAGGAGGGATTCAAACCCTGCAGGGAAACACCAGAGGCTCAAGCCTTTCTCCCAGCATCCGTCATGGTGCCAGGTAGGGAAGCAAATGAGTAGCAAAACACTCTCTGTACTAAAACAGCATAACAAATGGCTCCAGGGCACACAGAGAGAGGCCAATACACAGCATTAATTAGCCTAAAAGTAATTAGCAAAATATTGCTAAAAAAATCGTAAGTGGCACAATTGAGAGCTGGATGAGTTTTTGAACTCTGCAATATGAAAACATGTGTGTAGTAACTGTGAATTTGATGCACATTGGGAGATTTCAGTGACAAGCAGACCAGTTTTGACTGGAAGAGAGAAACATAGTATAAAATATAATTTGCTGTAGAAATTAAAGGCTGTGAATGAAATGTAAATTTTCGCAGCAAATTCTGACCTATGCAAGACAGAGAAGAAACAGGCATTATTCTTTACTAGAATTAGTCACGTTAATTGCAGTGAATATTTTCTTGAATCTAGCTGTGTTTTTCTAGGTGGAAACCGTCTTGAAGTGAATCATTCATTTTTCAAATGTGTTCATTATTGAAAAGTTTTGGACAAATATTTACGAGACTAGATTTCAGCATATGGGTCATACAGGAATAGACTATTCTTAGTTTTACTTCCCACATTCAGTATTTAGTATTGACATCCTTGAGCTATGTGATCCATCATATAAGTCTTAAGTTTTAAAATATTTTTCCACTTTTCACTATACTTCTGCTCTTGACCAATAGGAAATGAAGAACATGTTTATCATACTTTGCTAAACACAGGAGTCTAACATGACTGGAGAGCCAAGGCATTATTGACATCCTTATCTTTTTTTCCCATTTCATAGAATTTGTGAAGTGGTAAGGTGATTAGGTCTTCCTGTGGGGACTTAGGCTCCTAAATCACTTCAGACTCATGAGAAATATATTCTGTCTAAAAAGATACTGTTTGGTGTATGCTGTCACCACAGCTCAAGCTAGAAAGCTATAGCAGGCAGTATTCTCCAGCAGGGATGAGAGTTCTCCCTTTCTGTACTGATGACATTCTTGTCTGATGCTTTTAGCAATATCCTTTAATGATATTGGGTTTTGCCTTCCAGTGTATAGTTATATCATCTGACACATTGCTCCTATGTAGTTCTGGTTTTGTGCCTATTTTCTTCCCCAATATAACTGCTTGGAATGAAGAAGATCTGGTTTAAATTTCTAGTTCAATCATAGTTTTCCCTGTGCCAGTCTAGTTATATTAGCATTGCATGTCCCTTTTTTCCTGGTCAGTCTCTTCCCTGTCACCTTTCTGAGGTTGCTTAAAGAGTAGATATCTGAGTTTTTTCAGCAGGTAATTTCCTGGAAATATTGACTTGGCTTTAAAATCTTTATTATTGTGGCATGTATCAGCCCTACCTAGGTGACATCCAGGTCAGACGCTGATCAGACATAGACTTTATGTAAGGCTGGGAACAGTTTAGCATCTCAATAAATGTGTTAGTGTAAATGGAAAGTGCAGTGTGTTTATCCAAACTGTTCTTGGGTGATCATCCAGCCAGGGGCAAATAAAGAAGGTGATCATCAGTATGCAGTGAATTTAATTTAGATGAATTTTGAAATAATGACATGTTTTTAACTGACTCAAAGGAAGAATTAATCTGAACAGAGACATGGTAAGAGATCACACTCTGCTCGTAGGTATTCTTTGAGCTGGAAAGCCAGTGTAACTCAATACATAACTCCTTCATGAGTTAGTGTTGTGGTTTAACCCCAGCCAGCAACTAAGCACCATGCAGCTGCTTGCTCACTCCCTGCCACCCTGGTGGAACTGGGGAGAGAACTGGAAGGGTAAAAGTGAGAAAACTCATGGGTTTGAGATAAGAACAGTTTAATAACTGAAGTAAAATAAAATAGAATAGTAGTAATACTACTAGTAGTAATAATAATAATGATAAAATAATAATAATACAATAATAATATACAAAGCAAGTGATGCATGATGCAATTGCTCACCACCCGCTGGCAGATGCCCAGCCTGTCCCTGCGGAGTGGCCACTGCCCTCCAGCCAACTCCCCCAGTTTATACTGGGCACGATGCCATACGGTATGGGATAGCCCTTTGACCAGTCTGGGTCAGCTGTCCTGGCTGTGCCCCCTCCCAGCTTCTTGTGCACCGGGCAGAGCAGGGGAAGCTGAAAAGTCCTTGACTGGTGTAAGCACTGATTAGCAACAACTAAACCATCAGTGTGTTATCAACATCATTCTCATACTAAATCCAAAACACAGCACTGTACCAGCCACTAGGAAGAAAATAAACTCTATCCCAGCTGAAACCAGGACAGTTAGTCACACAGCTCTACCTGTGACATAATTTAGTGCTGGCAAAGCTTTTCACATATGAAACGGTATGATGCAGGTGCACAGCACTGCTTGTGCTAAACAGGAAATTCCCTGTGCTTAAATCTTGATTAGATCCGACCCAGCCAATTCTTCATCTGACGCTTGCTCTTTTCGTTAACCATTCTTCCACATTTGAAATAACTTTTCAAAAACTTCTCTATAATTCCAAAATTTGGCTCATTTTTTATTTCTTCCTAAAACATTATCCAGATTCTAAACTCTGCATTTTAGAAATTCACCTTCAAGAAGAAAAGATGCAGGTACTTCTGCTGACCTGCGCATAATTCTACCCAACTCATATTTGCTTAAGTAAGAAAAGTTATGGAAAATGTCACTGAATAACATGAAAAGAGCAAATGTAGTGCTCAGTTCTTTTGTATAAACTGGATTGGATCAAGAGATAAGGGTCTTAACAACAACAACAACAAATCTTCATGTAAGTACCAAAGAAACACTTTATTCAGTGAAATGGTAGTATATGTTGTTGTGAAGCCAAATGCCAAAGGCTGTGTTATTGAAGAATCCAGGAGCAGACAGATGGCTGTATGCATACAGTCACGACATAACTTTAGTCAGAAGGAAGGCTGCTGCCTTTTTCTCTTTCTGCTGCTGTTCAAAAAGACACCTGCAATGTGTCTGAAGGGCACGTCTTTGTGACAGTTTCAACAGCTAGGTTGTTGCTGTCATTCTTCAAGTTCTTAAAATACTGTTCCTGAAAGACAACCAGATGACTGCTTGGTTATGTGACAAAGGTATCCACGGATAAACCAAAATGCCTACTCCCTTTTGCTCTTCCATTTACAGTTAGAGTGGAAGAGGATGAGAGATTCTTGCTGTTGGAGGGGATTTTGTTTTTGTAGAAACCATGTATTATTGTTGGTAAGAAAATGTAAAATCTGTTTTTCTTTTCATGAGCACCGAAGTTCATTATTGCTTGAGTTGTCTCTTTTTTTCCATGACTAATCCTGTATTTGTATACCACATACTAAATCTATCATTTTTGATAGCATATTATGGCAATGTGTACTACCAGGTATACGAATGAGGTTCGTTGCTTCTGTTTTTGAGAAAAAGGCATATGAGGATCTGCAAACAGCTGAGCATTACATTAATTGAAAACCAGATTCTGAATATTCTTAGGGAGCAAGATGCTACAAAATGGTAAGATACCGAACAGAAACTCAAGCTCAGATAAACAGATTATACGTGATGTGCTTTATGCATTCTCAAGAGATTACAAGAATGAGGAGAAAAAAAATATATTTCTGGACTTAATCGAATGTAATGTGATCATTAGATTTGCAACACAGGAGAATAAAGAGGGAGGCAAGTAGTTAATGGCTAGATAATGGCCAGGAAATAGTGTATCATAAAATAAATAAAAAAAAAAAAAAGGAAGATTTGTACCATTTTCTGTTTCTCCTGTGAATGTTTTCCTTTGAGAGTCATCAGACTAAACAGTGATAGTCATTCCTCAGCCCTCCATATATCTATGATAATTAAATGTTTCCTTACTGCCTGGATGAATAAAAGCCTACAATATGTTGTTCATGCAAACACGCAAGGCACCTACCTAATTCTACCACTGCCTGTCACCTGTGACCTAACATTTGCTGAAAAAGATAGAACGAAGAAATGCAAAAATAAACAAAATACTTGGCATTTACAAAGGTGTTTTTTTTTTTTTTTTATCCAAAGACTGTAAAGCTGTTTACAAAACATGCTGAAAAAGCTAGACCTCAAAGCATCTCTCTGTCAGCTGCTGATTAGAGGTGTTTTTCCATTTGGAAAGCATTAGATGTATTTGTCAAATTACTGGAAAAAGTGAACAGATTAACACAATCTGTGTTAATTAATGCCTTTTGCCTTGATAAACTTTCCATGACCCTAGCAAAAAGGCTACTGGGCTGCATTTGCAGAGCGGCTACTATTCTTATGAAGAGGTTAGTGTTATCATACTCCATGGCGTGACGTTGTCCCCTAAGTTCTGTTTATGTCCTAAATACATTGACAAGCAGCTGTGTTCACAACCAGGGTGGTCCAGTGAATAAGGCTTAAAGTTACGAGTGAGGAGAGCTTGCTTCCACTCCAAAATCTGTCACTGGCTTCTTCCTGGACTGAAGTTTCTCTCCATGTCTCTCTCACTTCACTTTGTCTTTCTCTTGTAGCTGGTTTATACAGAATGTAGTAGTTTAAGACTGGTTAAGACCTCAGTTTGAACTCTCATAGAGCAGTATGGACAGGCTGGAACTCCAGCATGAACTTGAGTCGAAGGGACTGTTGCCTGTGGATGAGTCATGTGGGAGCAGGGCACCCCAAAGCATCTGTGGCCATGAAGAAGTCCAAACGAGAGCAGGTATATCTCAAAATGTTTGTGGCCATGGTTATGGTTGTGCCACAGCAGGTATACCTCTGAAGGGATTGTGGCCCAAGGATAAGTCCATGCTGGAGAAGGTACACCTCAAAGCATCTGTGACTGTGCATGAGGTCGTGCTGGAGCACCTCAAAGCTTGTGGCCATGGATAAGCCCATGACAGAGCAGGTACGCCCCTGGTGTACCCATTTTAGCCATGGGTAAGGCCATGTTGGAGCAGGTTTACTTCTGAAGGGACTGTGGCTGTGGGTAAGGCCATGCTGGAGCAGGTGCACCTCAAAGCAACTGTGGCTGTGGATAAGTCAAAGCCACAGCAGATATACCCCTGCAGAGACTGTGGCTCACAGATAAGGCTCCACTTGGAGCACATACAACCTTAAGGGACTGCAGTCTGTGGATAAGTCCAAGCTGGAGCAGGGGCAAGGGGAGGAGTTCATTGCAATGTTAAACCCTATAACCTGGCCCAAAGGGACCAGGGGTGGACAGTGTAATAGACATACCTTTAAATTATTTTAACTCGGGATTTGAGTTGCATGTTTGTTATAGGAATTACTATAGCAGGAACCACCTGAACCAATGGAGGACAAGCCTTACAAGAAACAGTACAAGTGCAGCAGTGACCTGACCTGAGCTGGCTTTGGTGCCCAGTAACTCCAGGCAACACACCACCTCTCCTGTCCTGAGTGACCACCCTAGCAGATAGAGCTCAAGGTCACGCACTAAATTAACTCAGTGGACGTTTTGTGGACACTTGTAGACATTTTACAGACATTTCACAGGGGTGGTCCATAGACTAAGGGAATGATATCTGTATATTATATCAAAGGATGGGAAGGGGGGTGGTGGTTAATGAGGATGTATTGCATAGTGTGGGACCTGAGCATGATGTAAATGGTATGGAATAAGGGGTGGACAATGTCCTGGTTTCAGCTGGGATAGAGTTAATTTTCTTCTTAGTAGCTGGTATAGTGCTGTGTTTTGGATTTGTGCTGAAAACAGTGTTGATAATACAGGGATGTTTTCGTTACTGCTGAGCAGTGCTTACACAGAGTCAAGGCCTTTTCTGCCTCTCACCCCACCCCACCAGCGAGCAGGCTGGGGGTGCACAAGAAGCTGGGAGGGGATACAGCTGGGACAGCTGACCCCAACTGACCAAAGGGCTATTCCACACCATATGATGTCATGCTCAGCATATAAAGCTGGGGGAAGAAGAAGGAAGAGGGGGGACGTTTGGAGTTATAGTGTTTGTCTTCCCAAGTAACCGTTACACGTGATGGAGCCCTGCTTTCCTGGAGGTGGCTGAACACCTGCCTGCTGAGGGGAAGTTGCGAATGAATTCCTTGTTTTGCTTTGTTTGTGTGTGTGGCTTTTGCTTTCCCTATTAAACTGTCTTTATTTCACTTTTACTCTTCCGATTCTCTCCCCCATCCCACAGAGGGGGCAGTGAGTGAGCAGCTGTGTGCTTAGTCGCTGGCTGGGGTTAAACCACGACACCATGACTAAAAGTTTCTAATACCTCTAGCTGCTTTGAGCATAGCACCCCACTGTAACTGGTCTTGGCCTAGAATCAACTTTATGTGTATTCATTACAATGTAAGCAGAATATAACAACGAGATGTGTCTGGGTATGGCATCCTTAATATGAGTTAATAAACTGAGTAATACAGAGTCCTGTAGCCCGTCAGCATAGGTTGCTGACACTGCATAGGCACATGTACTACTTTGTTCTCTACTCTGGCTTCACATACTGTCTTGGTGACCAAAGCTCAAAGTCTCAGTCTCCCTTTTCAAGGCATTGAGCGGTCTGATCCCAGTGGTATTCAAAACCAAAAACATCTGTCTTTTAAAGATCTGAGATGAAGACAGGGATTGATGATTCTGCTCCTTCTGTATAACTGTCATTTTATTTTTTTTTTTTTTTATTTATTTTAAGATTCTTTCTGCTCACTGTAGACACCTCAGGTGTCAAAAATGCAACCTGTGATCCTGAAACCTGTGGTCCTGAAACTATATAGGAATCGGAGCTCCATGAGAGCAACCTTTTAGAGAAAACATGAAATTTGAAGGAAAAAAAAGAGAAACAAAATTTCAAATCCACGCAAGGGTAAGACTGTCTGGATTATAACTTCCCCACCTTACTGGCAACAAAAATAAATAAATCCCTGATTTCTGTCATGAGGTTATACATTTTTGCTTTCATGGGAGCCTGTGTGCTGGACACAACATATCAGGCCTGATTGTACGAGGCACATGCCAGCATGCTTGGAGAGAAGGTGCACCATGGATCACCAGCTAGGGAGCTGGTTGAGGGCTGGTGCTGTAACCTGCTCTGGGGAAGGATGTGAGGTCACGTGGTGTCATGGTGACACAGTCCTGGCTGCACAGCCTACAAATTCATGCCGGGGCTGTGTCCAGTTCAGGCACCTGCTCAAGTGTGATCTCCCAACCATCCACAAAGTCTGCCTTCAACTTATTAAGGTTAACTTTCTGACTCATGGGTCCACTGAGCTAAGTGGAAGTATGCCTGTTACAATGCACACGGATGTCTTTGACATTTTTAGGTTAATATCATTACAGAAAATAAGCACCTTTGTTTCTCCCTTTGAAGGTAATAAACAACTACCTCTAACACCTGTCAAGGAGACTTTCAGAGAAATTTGGAAGAACGAATTGTGTGGCTTCTTAAACTCCTTCAGCATACAGTAATCTTTACTCTCTTCCTCACAGATGGCTTATTGTCCTGATCTCAACATTACTGAATATAAATATGACATACTGCTGTATACTGGAGAAAGGTCAAAACAATTTCCACTAAGAAACAGTTTTTGACTAGGTGAGATAACAATGCCTCTTCCCTTTAATTATTGATTTTAAAAAGTATTTGCAGTAGTGAAATGGTTTTGAGATTGTTGTGTTTGCACAACTGTAAACAACATAAAAATAATTCAGTTCAGATGTGGTTGTAATAGGGTCCATATACAAAAATCAAGAAATTCAAATGATGGTTCTCACAAATTACATTCATGTTCAGTGCAAAAATGAAAACCTGAAGGACAGTGCTGGTACTACTGCCTGTACTGCTGACTGTCCAGGTTGCCTGACATTTCTTGTTCAATTAAACTGTTTCTAATTGTTTACAAATTTGCTGAACTTGAAAATCCTTTGGGCTAAAATTTTACATGTTGAATAACTACCTGAGGCTATTTCGTTTGATTTATTTTACTCTCTTATTTCAAGTAGAACGGGCTTGGATGTTTTCAGAGACTGTTTTCACCTTGAAGGAGAAAATACTTTATTCTTGTTAAATGAAAAAACACCTAAGTTTTCCTTTAAAAGCATGCAGTGCTCTTCACACGGTTGAATATTTTAGATTTTCTTTTCTTCAGCACAATTCTTCATCAAGATGAACAAGATTTTCCTCACTGGTCAATCTGAATTGGTTCTCCCTGCCATTGACCAAATGTCAATGCTAGTGCATGGGTGGGAGTGGGGAACCTGTGGCTGGGGGTCAGGGAAGATTGGGAGTGGGGAACCTGGAATTAAATTGTTTTAAGAGTCTGTGGAATTGCATCCTAAGAATTCAGATAAGACCGAGCCAACAATGATTCTGGGCATCCTAGCCTTCTTGGAAATTAAACTAGATTTGACAGTCTAGGCTAATTACTATCAAACATAGACTTTGGTATAAAGCAATTAGTTTAAACTGTAAAAAATGGTAGTGATTAACAAAACTGAGTCAAAATACAGAATGAAATTTAATCACCCTACTGTATAACCTTTCATCCATAAATGCAGAAGGGCTCTGCAACCCTCTGATAAAAGAATCTCAAAGTGCCTTTGTAACAGATTATTACCTATTTTTTGTGAAATGCTGCATAACTTTTTAACAATATGTCAGTTCCTCAGCTGGCATATGTTTATAACTTCATTGGTTTCACTTGAGCTGAGGTGATTTTATACCAAAAGAACATCTATTATATTTCACAACTATTTAAAGAGTAAAAGCTTTGACTAATTATTATGGTGATTATCATCACATTATTGTCTAGAGATCCATTTCTACCAAAAGTTAGAAAGAATAAGGATGGGTGAAAAAAATATAACCTAGTGACGTTGAATAACTTGAGGTTCTTGTTCAGGAAAAAAACTTAGCTCTGACAAAAGCATCATTTATTGAAAAGATAATGACTAACAGCATTCTCCTAGACTACGTAGACACTATTTAAGCAAAAGCTGGCATTTAAGGGACTAATAATGGTATAGTAACCTCCAAGGAACTTTGGAATTCCACTAAGCAAGTGTGGGATTAATATCCTGATAGATTATGAATGGCAATATAGGATTGGTTACACTTTCTTAAAATATCACATCAAGTTCATTTCAAACAGTGGCTGAAGTAAATTTGAAGAGTGTATATATGGTCCTGTTTCAAGTAGTAAAGGACTACCAAAGGAAAGGTGATGCTGCCAAAGAGTCATCTCCTGAAAACTTCTTAATGCGGGACTAGGATGGAGGTGGGCATCTTAGGCTAAAACTAAGCTGATGTTAAAGGCTAGGGTTAGGATTAAGGATGGAAGAGAAACAAAGTCTAGCATTCCAGTTTATTCCAATACTGCAAGAAAGCTGCCAAGGGAAAGGACAGGCTGCAGAAAGACTTCTCCCTGCAGAAATTCATCATGTGCAGCAGGCATGGGGACCTTGGCTAAGGCTCAGCCCATACCTTGACCTTGACCTGATGTATGGGCCTAGGGCTGGGGTTAGGTGAGAGACCAAGTATAGAGCTGTAGGTGAAGCGGGGATGTAAAGGTGCTGCCAAAGAAATTGGCAGTCTGCAAGTAAACTTCTCCCTTCAGAAATTCTTCATGTGAGGGAGGGCTATGGAGCTTCGTGTATGGCTTAGTCATTGCCTAGGGTTGGGGTTGGTAGAGAGACAGAGCCTAGAGCTGCAGTTGGACTGGGGCTGCAAAGGGGCTGTCAAAGGAAGGAGCAAGCTGGAGAAGGAATCCTCTTGCAAGAACTTCATATGAGACTTCATGGGGGTTTTACCAGTTAACATCTAGAGCTCTGTTCCAACCTATATTATTCTATGATTACGTCTTGACTCTGGGAAACAATGTGAAAGGAAGCACAAAGAATCTCTGTGGCTGCAGTTCAAGTTTAAAAAACAGAAAATTCAGGATTATTCTCCCATGGTCTCCTCAACATGAGAGAGTCTGATGCAGCACTGCGTTGGCTACTATCCAGTCTAGTTGGGAGGTAAATTGTAATCCTCCTCCTGGAATCCAGCCTTCACCGCCAATGCCCCCGACCCCTCTTCTCCTGAGAACTGAAGTCAGCCAAGTGGAACCACAAGCCCTGCGAGACACTGACATTCACAAACCAGTCTTCCCACTCTTCTACCTCGACGTTTCCCTCTTGTTTGCTGAATTTCCTTCTTGGCCCAGACAACTCCAGGCTAGACAAGTCTCTGCTGTGGCAAACCATCTAACCCCTTTGGGCATGGAGAAGACAAAATGTATTTCCTGGCTCCAGCTTGCAAACAGATGAGCCTTCATCGTACCAAAAATTCAGCTGTTGATTCTAAACATGTGACACTTCCAGCACAGATGGGAGAAAGTGCCTGGGAACTGGGAATGCCATGTTTTGAATGGCTGAACCATCTCTTCTTGGGAAGGCCCTTTGTGAGTCAGTTGAAAGGTAACTTTGTGGGTCCATTCAAGTAGTCAGTCTGGCATGTAAGGCCTACTAGATGTTGATTTGTCAGCCAAACTTACTGCTATCTTTCTGCGAGAATCCTATGTTAGCTCTTAGAAAACATCTTCTCTTACAAGTTTGTAGCTCTCTGTATAAATCAAGAAGTTTGTAGAGATAAGGGTCAAGCCATAAAATAAAATATTTCATTAAGTACTAAGTGCTGAATTTTTAGGAGTCATCCATTTCAAGGGCCAATTTAAACAAGACAGAATTAAATTGAGCTGTTTACCTTCCTAACACTTCTTGCTATAACATAATAAATGATGGGGCCGTAAGCCAAGGAAGGCGACTGGAAGAATGTTTTGTTTAGACTACTACAATAGCCAATTCAACATCATGGTAGGAATGCAGTAGGTTAGGAGCGAGCTGAACTGGCAGAGCTATCATAAGAGTGATTAGTTACTGAAATGACTGAAGGGATTGAATTTATGCTTCAGATTTCCTCAAGCATCCCTATAGTATTTGAAGATTTTAGAAGTAGATGTTATTTTATAAAGGTGGGGGTGAGGGGGAAAAGATTATCCCTGTCTCTATTTTACTCTTTATTTTTTTCTACATTTGTTCTGCATGGGTATTTACTTCATTGTATCTATAGTTTTACCACTAGCTAAGTGCTTTTTGAGAAGTCACTTCATTCTCCATACCACTGTTTTTCTTTCTGTAAAACAGCAACAGTGCTTCCTTCTTTCTCTCTGGAGCCTCCAGCTCTCTAAAGTCTCCAGAGAGCTTTCATTATATTTTGTTTTATTGGCAGCAGGACCAGTAACTTTAGAACTGCACAGAGAACAAAGCAAATTTAGCTTATGAAAACACTTGTATCCAATTCAATGAGAAACAAGCTCCAAGAAGCATTTTGCTGCAGGCCTAAGGAGGCTTGTGATTGGAGAGCTGTGATGGGAAAAGAAAAAGCACCGTCTTGCTGCACAGAGCAGTGCGCCCTTCTCCAAGAACCTGGCTACCTTTTTATCATGTCAGAAGGTCACTTTCATATTCTTTTCAAGCTCTTTATTACTCCTTTGAAATGATTAATATACTGTTGACAAAACTGAATTTTGTTCCTATTTCCGATACCCTTGTAACCAGCTGTTTCTTTTCCTACCTTTTAGCTCCTCCTCTGAAAGCAAGAATGTGGGAAAAAAAGTTTAGAATTATGCAAATTCAGCAAGGTTTGCTATAACTCTGTATATTAAAAAATGTGAGTATTTAGTCATAGCCTGTAAAAGCCCGTATCCTAGTTCAAATAATCTTTGTCAAAAAGAAGGTTAGGGTGAAGAAGCTGTCTCTGAACTGTTGAGGCATTTTGTGGATGAGGATTTACCAAGGGAAGGAATGAGGAAAGACTTTATTCTCTCATGTTTTACTACTGATTACTAATAAGTATAAGCTTCTCCCAAGTTATGTCTTTATATCTGTATGCATTCATCACTATCTTTGCTAATTCTATTTTAACTATTAACTGATGATGGTAGGTTTAGCTAAAATGAATATAAGAAGGCTGCTAATATATACAGAACAGTTTTGAAGACCAAAGTAGTTTAGGTATAATCCTTAAAAATCTATTATTTCTTTACTAACGTATCACTGAGCATCTCAGCCAAACATACTGAGGTTTTTCTGGGGAAAAATATCAGAACTACTTAAGACATTCAATGAGACTGAGATTCTGAAGAAAATAAAGGCCAGCTCTTTAAAGATATTTGGTACTTTCCATTAATTCTTCTAAGAATGTGGGCTGAGTTAATTTTTGAAAATGAGATTTAAAGACAACCAAAACTTTTATCCATGATATCTGAATCTTTCTTTGAACTTTTTGAGGGTCATAGCAGAGCCATAGAAGAGAAAAACAGTGACTTTACAAATCTCTGGTGAAAAATCCACAGTGTAATAAAAATGAACTAATAAATTCTTGTTGCATATTCTCACTGGTCATGCTGCAGAAGACACCAGCCCAGTGGTAATTTTACTTTTCACTTAATTTAGGATTTCTTGTGAAGCTCATATTCAATAATCCCTACCAATGGAAAATAAAATAGTTATTGTGGTTAAAGATTTACTTAGAGATTAAAAAGTTGGTTTAAAGGTATTTAAGGCTTTTTGTAAGTTTTTCTCATGTCTCACTTTTTCACCAATTTAACCAATTTATACCTTTTCCATTTCATAGACTAACACAAAAAAAAATCACATCTCAATTGTTTATCATATTAAACAACACCTATAAACAGTGTCACCAAGTACTGCAGTGTAGTCCAGTACCTAATATAGTCATGTTAGCATTTGTTGAGTAACATACACTTGTAGTAACTTTTCTTATGATATGATTTTGTTATTTATGTCCATGGAAACAATGGAGCAATGAGGAGTTTCACCCTTGGCTGAAAGCTTGAAATTATAACTGATCTCTTCAATGTGCGATTTTCTGTCTTTGTGAGGATATGTGTGTTGATAGATGGCTGAGAAGGTCATAGCAGCAAAATATTGGTTATGCATTTTTATAGTGCCTGAAATATTAAAAAAATGAAACAAGTTTTCATCATGTTTTGATGTATTGTTTACAAATCTGATGTGATCTCTTTGTTGTGGCTAAATTCTAATTTGTTTTGTTTTGTTTTGTTTTTAGAAGGCTTTCTATACTGCAGTAATCATCATCCAACTTCCTAAAATGGCCCAGTGTTTTTCTTCTGTGCTCATGCACATAATTCTACCAGAAGAGTTCTGATGTTTCAGTACAAAGCTGCACTAATAAGCAGCTTTTGGAATTATTAGGCAAAGCAGTACCACTGTGAGTGCTGAACAATTTGAAATCATGAATCGAATCGGCTTGCTCTGGGCCCTTTGAAATGAACAAGCACAGTGTTTCACCAGGTCTCCTAAGGAGTTTTCTGTATTTATCATAAATATTCATCTGTATCTTTTCTGGGTTTTTTTGATTTTTTCTAAGATGCATCATTTAAAGTGCTTTTAAAACATGTTTAGTATGCTAATATAGGATACTCAAATTAGGTTCAGTCACTGTTGTGCTGCTGCTCTACAAACCCATTGGAGGAGTGGGAGTCGTTGCAAAGAAGAGCTCACACTTTAAATAGGTAAGGTAGAATAAGATAAGAAGAAAAAAGTGGCTACATGGGGACAGTAATTTGGTCGATCTCCAGCAGACACAGCTGGGAATATAACTCAGGCCAGTACATGTTCTTATATAAGCCCATGTGTTTCTGAATAATAACAATCTGAAATCAAGAAAGAAAAACACAGTTCTGTGAGACAAGTCTTGAATTAGTCTTTTAGTTTGAGAGGAGATATATGGCTACTTACATTCAGGCTATTCCTCTTTGCTTAAAGACTTTGTAGTATTACATCAGGCCTTTTTTTGCAACAGTGCAATGGCATAGCATCATGTGGAAAGCAGTTCTGTTCTTCCTTTAGTGTTTGGTTAAGTACTTAGCTTTTTATTTAGCTTAGCAAGTGGTAGATTAATTTGTATCTAACCTTAGTCTTGATCTTATTTTGAAAACCATTGATCAGATAGTATTTTTGAACTTCACATAAGGTAACAATCTCATGTGTTTCTCTCTTTTTTTATTTCTTAAATGTGTCACGTTTAAATATATGATGTGATTTTTTTCTTGATTTTGAGAGGCAAAAACTTTAGTTGGTGGAGGTTAATACATTCACAAAGCCTGATGTCACGGTATGTTTTTCTACCCTAGAATTATGGTCCTAGTCTTTTAATCTTTTGGTGTCTGTTGAAAACACTTGGCTAACAACATTTATTTGTGGAAACAGTTAGAAGCATCCCCACATAGATTAGATTAATACCTTTGCTATGTTGAGGGGACTTCGAGAAATTTAAATTTGGTTACATGTCTAGTACTTGTGTATAATGCAAACAAAACATCATAGCCCCATTTTTCTTAGCTAGTGGATTCATATCACTTAGGAATACTTCACCCTAGAATAGCCTTCTCCCTACAGGCTGCAGCTGAGCTGAAATTGGCAGGGGCTGCTTCAGCTTGGAATGGTAACTTCGCCCCACTGAATAATTTAAAACACATGAGACAAGCTGCACCTTTCTAACTGAGAGCTGGAATCTGGGCCAAAGGGTGCAGAAAGAATTTTCATACTGTGAAGGTCTCTAAATTTGTACATGTCAATAGGTAACGTTCATTTATGTCCTACAAGCTAGCACACTGATGTGGACTCATAGGAGATCAGGCATATTGCAATCTGGAGTCTTACTTGGCAAGAACAGAAGTATTTTAACTCCAAAAGAAAGAGCAAATGTTGTACAACATCTTTACACCATACAGATGATTCTGAGTTTGCAGTCTAAGATAGGAACCCAATCCAAATAGCATATCAAACTCTGATCCTCCTGTTGGTTCACACTCTATTTAATAAAAGTAGAACTGGGACAAGTCAGACACAAATATGGACTTTATTTCAGAACCCGGAAAATGGAACAGGGAAGGCATTGTTCAGGAAATAGTTACAAACAAAAGCAGGCATGGCTTATATAGAGGACAAACACGTTTGTGTTTCTTATATTGAATTAATTATTTCTTAGGTAAAGAGTGTCTTTCTTATGGCCAAGACGTAGAAGCCCTGGAAGTCTTTGCTATTTAAGTGCCAAGTGCTGAGGATGACTGTAATATGCTTTAACTTGCATGTCTAACTTTCGGTAAATGGTCTCTCTGTTCTCATAAATCCATGCAGTTTGTTCATTTTGTATATCTTATTCCCTTATTTTTCATTATCTTGTGGTTTTCCCATTTACCACCCATGACCTTTGCAATTCAACAATTTTAGCATGTCAGGTTAATGTAAATCATTTGTAGAGTTTTTAATTGATTCCTGCTTCTATTGCAGCTGCAGCTGGTTCTAAGCTGTGCTTACATACTTTTGGTTTACCTAAGTGTTAATGTATGGCTATCCCAATCACAGCTGTCACAACCATGATCTTGCAGAAGAGTGACACCTTTACCCCTCCTCATTAAAATCTTCAGTTTGGCTTAACTTCATAAGATGATTAAAGCTAAGACATCTTTTATTTTTGTTTGTCTCTGGTTTTGAACTTCAGTTTGCTGAAGAGGACTTTCATTTTAAATGAAAGAGGGCATTCCTGGGTATGCATTTGATTTCAAGAGCTGTGGTGTTTGTGGGACGAATTTTATAAATCTTGACGGAAACGTGAGAGTTGGCAGCTCTGATTACAGACAAAAGGTATTTCTGAAAGACTGTCTGAAGTAAAGAACCAAATGCTGGTTAGCTGTGTCTCCACTCCCTCTACTTTTCTTTTGCTTTTCTGAAATTGTCTAGACACTGGCAGAAGCATTCATGGGACAAATAAACTGTAAGTTCAGTGAATTATTGTGGAAAATGAATTTGGAATTCATCAGTAACTAGTATTTCTATGAGAAACCTGACTGTAAGAGTTACTCACTTTATAAGTAAATCATAACACTGCCATGTGGTTTGCATCCAATCTAACCAATGTAGGACAAATTTGAAAGCCTCTTATTTAGTTGCTGATAAATTATAAATCAAGAGTTGGTAGACATCATTGTGAAAGTAATTGTTATAGAATTAAGAAAATCAATAATGGTTTATGCTACTCACAGTACAAAAAGCTGCATTTGTTGAACCAATTACTGTATGACATTTGCTATTCTCTAGTATGAAAGTATTTTAAAAAACAAATGCTTAATCCAACAAAAACATCTATGTCCAATTGCCGTGTTTACTTCATTAACATTAACAAATCCGGAAAGATGCATAAGCTAGAGATGATTTGTATATTCATGGTGGTATTTTGTGTTGATTCCCAATATCAACTGGATAATTGAAAGTGGAGTTCTCCCTGCTGCCATAAGGGATGACCGGGTTTTATCTTCATTTCATTTTAGGCCTGTTTCCTTTCACATCAGCCATGAACATGGACACTCTGCATCTTTTATTCCTTTCTCTTATTTGCATCCTACCTGCTGGTCCAGACCCAAGAACTAAACTGGTTGGCTGCTTTTCTACCACCCACTCACATTGTTCTTTGACTATAGTTGTTCTTTCTTTGGTTTTATGCTTTTAGATATTGACTAGAAATTGATTCGTTATTGATGTTAAATAACCTTGTTCTTACAGTATGGTGTGCACCTTGACATAGGAGAAAGTAGAATTCAGTGCAGGAACAAAGGTGTTTGGTGGAATAAATCAGAAGGTATTTCTAGGATGGGGTACAAATGCTGAAGATTGTGAGTCTTCATGAATATGCAATCTCATGAAGCACATTAAATTACACCAAACATTGCCAAATGGGAGAACACAATAAATGCTTTTTTTGTTTGTCCTGATGTAATAACAATGGTTTGGTATTGCTCTGATGAAAAAAAGGAAAGAAACAGGAGAAGCTGGTGTAACATGACTCCTTCCAGATGGTGGAGTCATGGTGTAGCAAATTATATTTCCATATAATATTATGTGATTTTTAGCTTTGAAATTTCCATTAAAATCCAGCTGCATTATCAGTTTGTCATGAACATTGAAGTCTTTCTAACTTATTCATTCTGAGTGATGTATCTGCTCATAAGTTTCTGAGATAGATTTTTGCCTGACACTTTCTATGCCTGGCCTCAGCTACATTGTCCAGTCTTCAGAAAAAATTAAGCAAATTATGCTCAGCTGTTTTGAAGTTAGTGAGGCAAAGTTATAGTCTTCATGTACTCCAAATGACACTTCTGTGCTTTCGTAACTCACACAGCTGTTGTCATAAATCTTGAAGTAGGATTGTTTCATTGTTCTCAAACTGGACTGAAAAACAAGCTGAAATTCAGAAATATGGGTTCATTATTTTAAAAGTTGACATTTGCAAATGCACAATAGAATGTCCTTTTTTTTTTTCTGGTTAACAGAATAATTTAACATCTTACACATCAAGAAATGACATATTAATTAAGACCATCTGAGGTACACAGACAAATTCAAGTAGAGACTTATCAAGAGTTTAATTCAGCGGTCTTAAACTGTGTGCTTTAATTTAGGATATGTTAATTGAAAAAGTGTTATTCAAAGGGCAGTTTATTTTAAAAATCACATGCTTCATTTTGCAAATTTTTTTTAAAACCAAGTATCTTTCTTAAATGCGAGAACTCAAGAAAACAAGATGCGTTAAAGGGGATTAAGTCAGTGACATTCAAGTACAGTGCACATATTCTTATTCAGAAATAAAATAGCTTTATTCAGTTTATCACAATTAATTAGGATAAACACATGTGCAGAGCTGTTTAATGTGATTCTACTAATCCATTTTAGAAGTTTATTGAGATTATTTTCCAGAGTATATATAAACAAAAATATCTTCATTTGAAAGACATTAGATAACTATGTGGAGCAATTAACCTCTTTTGCACTTCCATTGTTTTGTCTGTGTGGTAACATGAAGTTTAGTTGGTATCTCTGTGTCTGAGTATAGCCCTATTGTTTTTCTTGGTGGTATGAATCTTACCAGTGTCATCAGAGGAAAACGTTTCTACAACTACAAAAATCAGAAAAGGGCCCAAGTAAATACCAAAAGAAGTGTCTTATATTTCATTCTAGGTAGAATTTACATTGCTTATATGTCCTTTGGTTTTATCGTTCAAATAGTTTAGGAGCACTAAGATATTTTGTGGGTTTTTTCTATTTTTCTTAAATGTTAGAGAACATACTTTTTAAAACTACTGTTTTTACAAGATAGAGCCAACAGATGAAAACCCTGGAATCAGGATAGTTTCTCAGTAAAGGTTTCTGTCATCCACCACTATATGGATATATAAATATTTTATATATCCACTTTCACTAAAAAATCTCAGCCTTAGCTGCTTTTAGATACTTAATAATAAAAATAACATGAAATTTGGTGATATTAATTTTTCTTCTTTTCCATGTATAACAGAGACGCTATAATATTTTAAATCCCCCTTGAGTTCATGGTTTGACACTTTGCTTAGCTTTAATGTTTTGTTAAGGGTACCTTATTTACTATTACTGTTATTGTGTAGACTTACGCTGCCTTAAACCTAAAAACAAAAGAAGTTGTTAATCATATAGCTATTTAAATGGAAATAAATTTGCTCCATTAGTTTAGAACCTGCGCTTTACGATGTAATCCAATTAATGAACACTTCGCTGGGCACAGGAAACAGCACGATGCTATCTAGCTGGAATTCTCAATCATACTTACCATCATCACATAATAACACTAAGGAACTTAGCTTCAAGCCAAAAGTTTCAGCCCAGTGAGATTATATAACTGAAGCAAAGACCAGTAATAGCACCTCTCCAGACCTCTTTTAAAATGGATTTCATTTTGGATTATTTTTCTTTCTTAAAAATGTTTTACAATAATTTTGCTTTCATCTCTTCTGTGGCAATCTGTAAGCATGCCCATGATACATGTCAGTCTTCTGCTATGAAAAATTAAAATCTAAGATAGATAAGGTGTTGTATAAAAACTGTATTTTTCCTTTTAAATCATTTACCGCTATCGCTAGGAAAGACAATATCATTATGGAGAAAGCTGCAAGGGAAGCTGACACCAGGATAGTATTGATCACTCTCTTGTGTTTGGGAATACTCTGGGTAAAAAAGAGCTGTTAGATACTTGTCTAATGAGAAAGCAAGCAGCAGTGAGACTGGCCAAAGTGATATTTACAGTTCTCAAAAAAATTTGAGAGGTATATTAAAAAAAAAAAAACAAGTCCAGAGTTTACCCAGGTTCTGGGGCTGGGTCCACACAGGAGCTGAGAGGGCTGGGAGCTGGAGCCTTCACTAGACCCAAGGAAGACAGCCTTGACTGAGTTCATCTGCTATGCATGGCACATTGCTACGGTGTAACTTTGTGACTTTTAATGACTCCGAAACCACCTCATGAGTTGAGGAAGGAATATGCTGGAGTTTGCCTTCACTCAGCTTGACAAGGTGGTAGGAGGGATAAATCCCCCTTACATGAAAACACTTGTCAGTTGTATCAAATTTGGCAAGACAAGCACCAATGTCACCTTGAGAAAAATGTAACTCAGCTGACATTCAATGCGTATGCGTACACTACGTGCTGCAACACAGCCTAATTTCATGTGATATATGCAAATACGCTCTGTTTTGCCTTTTTCTATTTCCATGGTGCACTCTCAGAGCTGTATCTTCACTGATTAAAAGCAATGTTCAGTTTCTTCTGAGTTCCTGGTTTAAATAAGCAATGAAGGTGAATTCTGTGTGTGGTGGTGTACAACTTCTTCTGAATGTTGCTTGTTTAAGTAGGTAACTGGAGAATTCTCTGACATGTTGTTCAGGTTAGTTAAAAAAACCCCAACAAAATAAGAACCCTGAATGCTGTCAGCCAACAGTTTTTGTGATGTTTTAGAATTTGGTTTATATTCTCACAGTCAGCCAGCCAGTCTTGAGTCAAAGCATTATAATTAAATATCAATGGATTATCTGTCCTTGTAAGCACATTGTAAAAACTGTACCCCTAGTGTCTACTACGTCTTTGGTAGTATCCCAGTAAGGATCATGGTGCTTTTATGTTAAATATGATTCTGTTAAAAGGTTCATGGTATGTGAAAGCCAAGTGCTAATAGCCCCACCCTTCACTGGTGCAACAGAACTTGAACAAGACTGATCCTTTATCCAGCACTATTGCACTCCTGCTTAGAATCTCCTAGAAAAAGTGAATGCAAAATTCACTTGCTTAAGAAATAAATGGGATGTATAAAATAGGTCCAGCATAAAACTGGGCTCTTCCTGAGCAGTGGAGTTAAAATGCAATGTTTGCTTCATTTTATGGTGCTAATTTTATTTTAAATATTTTTGCCAATTTTAGTCTTTTTAATGTATTGAGGGGCTAAATTATTCATCATTAAAATTGCCTGTTTATTTTTTATGTTACTACCACTTTTTTCTTTACTTTGGGGTTTTAACTCAAAATCTATATTAATAGAGATGTGCTGATCACTTGTAGCCCTCATTGAAAGAAACTGCAGTTGGCACGTTCTTGGTACCTGCCTGATACCTATCTCAGTTTGAGCAAGAAAGAGGTGAAGAGCAACTGTGGTTCATGGGTTAAAACTCTTGGAAGGAAAAGCATGGCTAAGCTGACAGTTTTACAGGGCATAAACTGTTTCTCGTACTTCCCTTCATCTGACTCTTGCAGACTGAGTGTATGTGTCAAATGCTGCTCTTGACCTCGTGTCTGAGAAATCTTCTGCTTCTGACGTATTTTCCTAAGGGAGTTGCAACTGTTAGTGCTTGTGCTTTGGCAGCCTATGATCAGAATATTTTAATTGCCTCCTAACAGCTTGAAAATGTGGCTGACTAGAGATGCCCCTTGTCTTTGCTTGGCCTCCTTCTTCTGGAAGACAGTCTGAGTATTTTTGAGGTGTACTGAAAGTGACTCCCCTGATGCTGCAAAGCTCTGTATTTTGCTCAGTTGCTAAGGGCTATCCAAAGATGAATTAGGGTATAGAAATTCCTATTTTGAGATGCTATTAAGAGGTAAAAATTAAAGGAAGAATTCTGCTCTTCTTTAATACTGCTGCACTAGTTTCAGTCTGTGCAGGGAAGTAGTGCATAGTAAGCCAAGGTGTGAATTTACACAGCTCAAGCAACCCTGTCAGAATTTGCTGTCTGGATATTTGTATCCAGTGATTATACAAATTAGATTACTACAACCATTCAGAGACTGGAAATTTTTACTCGGTGGGAGAAAAACTACAATGTATTTAGAATGACTGTGACAATTCTCATCCTTGCCTAGTAAACCTTAATTTGAAAGTCACCATCAACATTGCCATTTACCTGCTGTGGTTGCACGTCAAGCAGTTCCGACAGGAGAAGTCATTATAATTGGCAGCCAGTTTATTAGTTTACATGTTTTTAGGGATTAGGTGTTTATTTAATAAGGATGTTATGAGGAAGTTCTATAGTAGGGGAGGCTGCTTTGTCATCTAGGAATGATTTCAAAAGCTACAGGCTGCATCAGGGGTGGGAAGGTCTTTATTACACTGCTGCTGTCTAGCCAAACTTGAAAACGAGACATATTTGCTCACAGGACTGGAGTTTATCATGCAGAAAGAGTAATTAAATTTGAATTGTGTCAGCCAACTGCCTTAAAATGAAGACAAGTCAATGAATGTTGCTCCGAGGAGAAAGAAGGAAATGATTAGTTATAATTATACTCAGTGTCCAAGAGAAATGTTTCACACCCCTTGAATCTGTTGCAAAGGGAGGAAAAAAAACTAAACAAAGTACCTCCAATACTTCTCTTAATGTTTAAAATTTCTTGAGTTCATGATTCCCTATGGAAAATAGAGGAAAACAGATACTACTGTACTATACTATTCTAAGGCTTGATGGATGGACTGTTTGGTGGATGAGGAATTGCTTGGATGGTCACATCCAGAGGGTAGTGGTCAACAGCTCAATGTCCAGATGGAGACCAGTGATGAGTGGTGTCCCTCAGGGGTCCTTATTGGGACCAGCACTGTTTAATATCTTCAGCAATGACATAGTGAGATCAAGTGCACGCTCAGCAAGTTTGCAGATGACACCAAGCTGAGTGGTGCAGTTGACATGCCGGAGGGACGGGATGCCATCCAGAGGGACCTGGACAAGCTCGAGAACTCGGCTTACGTGAACCTCACAAGGTTCAACAAGGCCAAGTGCAAGATCCTACACCTGGGGTCAGGGCAACCCCCAGTATCAACACAGGCTGCGGGATGAAGGGATTGAGAGCAGCCCTGTGGAGAAGGACTTGGGAGGTATTGATGGATGAAAAGCTGGACATGAGCTGGCAATGTGCGCTCGCAGCGCAGAAGGAGTACCCTGGGCTGCATCAAAAGGAGTGTGGCCAGTAGGTCAAGGGAGGTGATTCTTCTCCTCTACTCTGCTCTGGTGAGACCCCACCTGAGTATTGCATCCAGCTCTGGAGCCCTCAGCACAGGAAGGACATGGACCTGTTGGAGCGGGTCCAGAGGAGGGCCACAAAAATTATCAGAGGAATGGAACACCTCTCCCATGAAGAAAGGCTGAGAGAGCTGGGGTTGTTCACCCTGGAGAAGAGAAGGCTCCGGGGAGACCTTATTGTGGCCTTTCAGTACTTAAAGGGGGCTTATAAGAAAGATGGGGACAAACTTTTTAGTAGGGCCTGTTGCGATAGGACAAGGGGTAATGGTTTTAAACAAAAAGAGGGTAGATTTAGATGAGAGATAAGGAAGAAATTTTTTACAATGAGGGTGGTGTAGCACTGGAACAGGTTGCCCAGAAAGGTGGTAGGTGTCCCATCCTTGGAAACATTCAAGGTCAGGTGGGACAGGGCTCTGAGCAACCTGATGTGGTTGAAGATGTCCCTGCTCATTGCAGGGCAGGTTGGAGTACATGACCTTTAAAGGTGCCTTCCAACCCAAACTATTCTATGATTCTAAGGGCCCTCAGTAACTGAGTAAAACTAATAGGTCTCAGTTAAAAATGCACTTACAACAAACTTGCTGATTTTATTTTAATTTAGAAACTGTTTAGCAATAGGAGATCAGAAAAGATTTGCATTGAAACCTTGGCTTGCAGTTAATCTGGAAGTGCCTGCATGAACCATTTGTAGAATGTCAGACAACACAAATGAAGGTGGTCCTTTGCTGAGAAAACAAAAGATAAGATTCTTGTTATAGTTAAAAGTTGTTATAAGTGAAGCTGGCAGAGGTGGCTGTCATTAAAGTTACCTAACACATTCCTTTATGAGACCTTTTTTGTGGTAGTGTATAACGAAAAAATTGGACCTGAATTCTCCATGGCTAGTGTCAGCCTTAGGCTGATTTTTCTGGGAAAGTTTCAGTAGGCAAAGAACAAATTTAAGGCAAAACATATTGTTTAACCAATAGTTAAAAAAATAATCTTATAATCATCTTTTTGAGAAGCTGGAGAGCCTGGGGTCAGGAATCTGCTTAAATTTGGCTGTATCACAAGCCTCTGAAAATTTTCTATTATACAGTCTCTATGGGATTTTGGCAGCAACAGTCCCTGAAGACTCCATCTGTGCTGGCCATACACTAGAGCCCAGGGTGTCTGGGCTGAACAGGAGTTTTCCCCAAGTTTGACCTCCAAATCTACCTGTGGCTTCTGTGGTTTATCTGTTCTCACTTCCTAGCATCTATGTGGCTCTATTTTATTTGGACTGGACCAAGCAGCACTGACATTAAGAAAGCCAGACAAGAGGAATTTGCATCAATGAAGCTGGATAATCATGGTACTTCGGATATCAAGTTTTACTTACAGTGATACAAGGTAGAGGTCTGGAGCTTTTTGGAGGGAAAAACATCAGGATTTGGAAATGGTCCAAATATGGGATTTGGAGGAAAGAAGAAAGAAAAAGAAAACAACAACCTCAGTGATTAAAAGCAAAGTGAATTTTTAAGTGACTTTGTGACAAGAGTGAAGAGGATGGGCTAGATTAATGTTTTGTGGAGTTTGAAGGTATGGTGTCACAACAGACAGTAACAGTATCTCTTTTAAATAATTTTTATCTTTATACTTTTTCATTATGTTTCACTTCTTGGAGTTGTGGAATGAGGGAGAAAGAGATTGACTGCAGGACAATGGAAGATTGTCCCTCCATCTCCCTCTTTCCTTATAAAGATAAAGGCAGGCAAAGAACTGACCTGGTGCTACATATTGTGAATGATGGTACAGGGAAAAAGCTGTTGTAATAGTTAACCCAGCAAAATATAGATGAAGTTCAGGCACAAGCAGATTGCTAATGGTCCCATTTTCAATAAAGCTTTTGCTTTCAAGGATGTAAAAGAAGGAGAGAAGGTGTCCTGAGCAGGGAATCTGAGTACTTTTGGTCACCCTGAGTAAAATCACTGACATAAAAAATGCTTTCCTAATTGTTACTGTCACTCTGGTCAAAAATCAATTAGTCTTATCAGAGATTCTGGTGAAACTTTTCTCTCATGACTACAACAGGTGTTCTGGATACTAGTTATCTCCAAAAATTAGGCCTCCAAAAATTTTGCCTAAGGATAAAGCATAATTTAACCAGACTAATAGTAATTCTTAATTAAGATGTATGTAGAAGACTTAAGAAAGGAATACCTGAAAGTAAATATGGTAAGAAATTCTGTTTAGGTCTTGGAAATTATACAATCTGAAGAGAAACAAAATAATTACAGATTTCCATGTCTTTTTCTTAATTATTAATTCCTTTATGTCATTTGTAAAATTAAAATTTTTTCTAGTCTTACCTTACATCTCCAATATTTGATTACATATCTGCACTTTAGAATGCTATTTGATTTGGAATTGTTATGATTTTGAAATTGTTATGAAGGGACAAATTATAAGGGGCATGTTCAATTAAACTTCTATTCATTTTTCTAAGCCAAAAATTTTCCTAGATGGTAATTCCTTGATCTTCCCCCAGCCCCCTTTTTTTCCTCCACAGAGGAACATCTCATTTACCACCAGATTCTTACTTAAGCTTCTGCAGTCCCCCTGCCTCAGCTGCAGACACTGTCTGGGAGGTGATTGCTGCCACCTGGGCTCAGGATGCATCATGGGAGAAGCACTTTTTTTCCCTCCTGGGAGGGATAGGAGTTGTGAGGTGCATGCTCTTTCTTCGGCCGTGTGCTTTTTCTCCATGGTATGTAATTTATGTTTAGAAATATCTTTGATAATCTAGTAAATCTAATAAGATTGTGCAAGAGCATATTCCTTCCTCCTCAATTATTTTTCAGTTCTGTTATTGTTGTGTTTTTGTTATATTCCTGGAAATTTGGGGTTAATTCCTCAATTGCTTGGTCTTTTCAGCCTGTTTCTTTTGGTGGGCAGTGTATTAAAAGGGAAAGCATAGAAGTTTTACTGAGTAGAAAATGGTCTGTTCAAGTCTCACTGTCTTGTTGTTCTCCAGGAAAAAAAAGAAAAATCTCTTTGGGATTTATGTATTTTGGATGATTTTACTGCTGACTTGTTTAAAAGTGCCCTTGAAATTAGACACAGGGAAGCTTTCTGGATGGCAGAAAGTAAAAGGATAATGTTCTGTTCTCTAAACAATGGCAATCTTTTGCTTGAACCTGAGAGGTTAGAAGAATACAGGATTAGAATGGATCTCATTTTCAGTGGTGTTGCCTGTTGGAGTATGGCATCCTTTCAGACTCCCAATTTTCAATTGAAAAGGAGAGAAAAGAGGCTATATGGCCTAAGAGAGAAAGGGAATAGTATTTGAACACTAAATTTAGAATTTTCTTTAAAGCCTTGCAAAATAAAGCTGACTTTTTTTGTGTGTTGCAAGTAGAGGAGCATATTTTTGTTGGATGATGGTGGAGGGATTTATACAAGTAGTCCTTCTGCATCCGATTTTCCATCAGAAGCATGCAGGTGTGTTGTATTAATTGATAGTACAGGTGCACTGAGGACAAAATATCAATTAGCCACTACAGTGCTTGTTTTCATGTATGCTGGCTATGGTTTTTGTGCATTCAAACGGACATACCCATATGTTTTTCATATGTCAACTCTGGCCTTCATCAGCTTACAAATATGTTTCAAAATGTTGCTAAATTTCACGCAATTAGAAAGAACAAAGCATCAAGGACAATAATTTCATGCTTTGTACAGTATAAACAAAAAACCCTAGAACTTTCCAGGCAAGGGAAGGGAGTGTGTCAAATTAATCTATAAAAGTAAGACAAAAGGACTTTGCTTGGAAAAGAAATGTGGAGTGGTTTTAATTAACATTTTGCTTCAGGTCATGCCATGTTCTTTCAATTAGGACTTTGGTGTAAGAAAGACTTTCTTCTTAAATGCCTTTACTCCTTTAAAGGGAAAGACTTGGTCATTTTCTAGAGATGGGGGAATGGGATATTTTCAGTTCTCTTTAGTATGGGGTAGTATGAATTGTCATTCTCTTTCAATTCTGAATATAATTGAGAAGAGTCAGGTTCAAGCAAATTTAAGTGCCGTTCTTAAACTCTTCATTTTTCTTTCAGTTCAGCGCTCTTTTTGTTTTCTTCAGAATATTTTTCCATTGCAAAACTCTGGCATAAATAATTTCCCTTGATGCTGTGATCACTGCTTTTCTTTAAGGTTCAACATATCTAATAGTTTTTCTACAGCATTTTGCTGGAATGGGAGTAGCTTTCTGTGTGTTGTCTTTCAGGGTATGTCTCAAAGTACCTGTATCTTAGAGTTGGCAAACATGTTGTTCCTTTCTTATTATAACAACTTCTTTTTTTAACAATAACGTGTTTCTTCTGTATTTTTGTGTGCTCTGCAATGGGCCCATTTTGTTTCTAACCTTCTAGTTCTGGGTGGAATAAAGTACTGAAGCAAACAGGAAGGTTTGCTGAGGAACTCTCCAAGAGTTCCATGACAATATCCCCTTCGGTCCAAGCTATAGCCTGCTTCTAGCTGATACACACAGAACGAGCACCATAGTTCCCATCTTGCCTGCTGAAACCAAAGATAAACAAGCAAGAAGGATAAACAAGCCTATCTCCATACCTAAAGAAGACCTACAAAAGAAATGTAGAAATCTTATTAATGAATGTTTCTCATGTCTTCCACAAGCAATTTTGCAAACACTGTTAACAAAGACACCCCATGCTGCCAATCTATGAGCATCACCATCCCTTGTTTTAAGTAGTAAGGCCCATGTTTGGAGGAAAACAACATTTAAACCAGGAGAGTTTAAACCAGCTGCATGAGCTCAGTCATGGGGTCATATAAATATCAACCTAGTTCTTTAATTATGTACAATATATATTAAATAGCTATGCCTTCCTTAGCACTGAATTTTGCACTAATGGAATGTCACTGATGTTACTAAAATGATATTATAGACTGTAGATTAGCAGCAGTGTGGGATATTTTTTCAAAATACTAGTTTGCAAACTGAGGCCTCAAAAATTCAGAAATTCCAAGTTCAGAACTGCCCTTGCTATCTCAGTTTGCCACTTTATGCGTCAATCCTACTCTCCTTATGAGACAAACATCTTGCAGAGAAACTTTTTGTGTAGTCCTCTAATCACACAGTATCATAACATATTTGTATAAGGACATATAGGTAATTGTAAATCTACTGTTTCCCAGCTTTTGGTTTAACCTCCTAGACAGCAAAAATTATTTTTAGAAATTGTTTTTGAGCTGCTAGGTATTTTAGAAGAGAAAAAGAAAAAAATTTCCTTGGCACTCTTGAGTGAAGCATGCTGCAGCTGCTGCCCTAGCAGCGGTGTGAGTTCAGCTCCTTCCCATACTTAGGGCCATCTTTTTCTTTTGAGATGTTACCAGCATCTTTCTGTGGAATGCATGTGGCAGGGGAAATCATTGTTTTAGACACATCGCTCATCTCCAGAAATGGTGCCTTCTACTCATTCTTTGCAAACAATTTCAAATGCTTAATGAAAATAATGTTGGACTTTCTCAGGCAAAGGTCAGAGGAAGCTTTTAAGACTGAAAGATTTAGCCTAAATATAGGGCTTGCTATGAGATCCCAAAATAAGTGAAAAAAGAAAATAGTCTTGGTAGTCTTATACAACAGAATGTACCTTTGAATGCACTGGTTTGAGCTTTGGTGCTGGGCATAAAATTTGCTAAATACTTTAACTTATTAACAATAGAAAGTGAAGAAGATTTGGTTTTGGTGGAAGAGTTATATACAAGAATATAAACAATGTTAGCTCTTGCAGCCTATTAGATCCAGTTGTCAGAGCCTGACATAATCTAATAGGCATGTCATAATACTTTATACTGCTATATTTACAGACCAACATACTTACGGCAAAGTTGTTTGATTTTTTTGAAAATACTGTTTAGAGGTACCTGCGCTATTCACAGTATTGAACAGGAATTATTAGTGCCTACTTAATAGTTGTGAGCTCCCTGATGAAGCTTGCTGTCTTGTGCGTTTCCTTTAGCTATGTTTATTTTATTTAAACAGCAATGGGCAGAATTACTACCTTGTTGCTCTCTGAGTACTTAGCTGTTTATAGGCATTTGCTGTCTAGGTTGGATCCTATTTCATTTTTGCCAGTCAGCTACAGAATACTGTACTTAATTGCAAATGAGACTCGGACATTAAATCAATTTGTTGAAAGTATTTTATACTTTCTGGCTGTTAGGAAATGCAATATATTATTGGTGTCATGTCTTAGCTCCTAGGCTAAGGCAAGTATATTGAATTAATTCCGAGAATGAAGATGACTGCTAACAATGCACAGTGTTATGGTTTCAAATCTGTACATATTTGCTTCCAGTCTGCATGCCCCTTCCAATCCATTTCATGCCTAAGTCAGATGGTTTGTCTGTGCTAAAGGAGATATCATGAGGTATACAAAGCTTTGGTGTATTACATGTGCTTTTCTAAACAGGCTGGATATGTGAGTCAATGTGTCTGTCTATATAAGAGAACCTGTTAGGATCCCTTTAACTTTTCTGTTAAGTAGCACCTGGAGGGTGACAATTGCATTTGGGTCCCTTGTGCTAATGTGGCTGGAAGATGAAGGGGAAGACAGAAGGGTGTGGTTAACCGCAAAACCAAATGCATGTAGTGGAACTGCAGGGCCCCATCAGGAGAGGGGTGAAAAGAGCTGCCAAGGGGGAGCATTTCTGGTGTGCTACAGCAGCCTCAAGATCCAGTCTGAAGGGTGGTAAGCTGCAGACTTTAACTTGCTGGAGAGAGGTCAGATCAGGCCTATGACTGAGAACCAGTACTCTCAAGAGAGCCAAGGGGAGAGATGGCAAGCACAGCTTGATCCAAACAAATCGTAGTCCCAGCACTGGGAGAGCTTTGGCCTGCAGGGAAGCTAATCCCTGGAGATGCTGGCATTGCATAAAAACCACTTTGAACCAAACTCAGCACAGAGAATCTGCGCAGCTCTAATTGAAACAGCCTTTTGTTGTAATGAAAAGAAAGCTGCAGAAGGGATGGTAAATGATGAATCCTTTCCTTTTATTTGGAGCCCACCATTGGCTTGCTAGTGTTATACAAAGAACATTCTGCACTCAAAGTCCATTTGAAATTTAGTCAAACATTGCAGTAAATGATGTAACTCACTGCCGGGAGCTTCTCCAGACCTCTACTGTTTTATTTGTTTATTAGTAAGGCATGTTTCACAGTGCAACTTCTTTTTTTTTTTTCTTTTTCTTTCTTTTTTTTTTTAATTTACAGATCCTACATTTGATTTTCTCAAATATTTTCTACTTAGACTTTTGCTTAAAGCAATTCTAATCAAATGATTGATTTAATTAATATCCTTAAATCATGGATTTGGATCTTTTTGACATGTAATAATTTTTCACGTTCATTAAAACCATAGCTCTTCAGCTTTAATAATTGCTTCCAGGCTCTTTAGAAATAAATAAATGCTGGACTCTTCCATTTGATGCATTACTATATCCTTTATCGTGAGCTGTAATCCTTGCTATTCTTTCTAGTCTTCTGCTTTTAACATTCTAAATACTTTCTGATCTCAAGTTTTATGACACAGTAAATTAGCTCAAGAGTACACAACTGAACTTTGACCTTATGAAGGCATTCAGTCGGATCTGTTTATCAAGATATGTAGGGTCATTTGTGTCTTTTGAAAACAATTAGGAAACTATATATTTCTTTTCTCCTCAAGTTACGTATAAACATTTGTATGCATATGCTTGTTTCTCTGTGTGTAAGAAATATGCTTGCCAGTTTTATGGGAGAAAAGCTTAGATGCATTAGAAACACTTCAGAAAATCTGTTTCAAATTTCTCTTTTGTTGCTACAGTAACACTTAGAAGTTTTTTTCTGAACCAAAACCACAGGTTGAGTTAACTGGAATTTAGGGACAGATTTAACTGGTTCTTCTCTCTACCAGCTACTTCAGCATGTCCAGCTTAGCCAAAAGGACTGTGGACTCCAAAAGGGACACTCCATGGCTTATTTGTCTTTTCAGGAGATCTTTTGCTCTAGGGAAAAAAAAAAAAAAAAATCAGTCTTCAAGTTCTAGCTTTTCTTGAATGCTGTGTGAGTATAAGAAGTAGTCAGGCCTTAAGTCACTCCTGGTCATGTTTTGTTTGTGTACAAGCTGGTCCCAGCAGTCAAACTGACATAAATAAACTGCTGCAAGAACCCTGTCTGTCTTACCTAGTCTCCCAGCTTCAGAGATTTTCCAGACCTTTGCTGATCCTTTTCAGCCTCCCTGTATCTCTTGAAGACACCAAATAAGAGATAGTGGGGCTGCAGCAAGCAATTGTGGAGATAAGAAGCCAAGGTTTCTATTGTGAAGATACAGTATTTTGCAATATATCTGAGATCTGCAAGGTGATGGCATCCCTGTAGATCCTCTTCAGCACAACAGAATATAGTCTAAGTCTTTTTCTCCAAGCTTCCTAAATTCCATGACTCCCATGACAGCTACAGAAATATTTGCAGTGGGAAGGATTTTCAGGAATATCTTCAATTTCCATTTGAGTTTAGGTTTTAATGTCTAAGATGCTCTTACCAGAAAATATCTACTTGGTTTGGGTTTTTTTAATCATCTGGTGAGAATTTTACATAATGCACCTGGAACACAATTAGAGGTGTCAAATGTAGAAAGTTGAGTTGACCCACAAAAGATCTATTCATAAGTATACAATCATGCAAAAGACGAGTTGTACCGGAAAATGTTGGCTCCCACGTGCAAAGAAGCCTTGTCTTCATTGTAATGCCATGTAGTTTTTACAGTATTTGAGCTACTACTAGAGTAGATTGGATCAGATCCCAGGGTGGGATCCTTGCAGCTGGCTAATAGATGTGGCTTGTGACTGCTGGGAAGACTTGGATTGGAAAAGGGAATACAAAGTATTTTTACTACAGATATCTCCTGGTAGTGTGAGAATGTAGCACCTATATGTTTGTATATAAATGTCTGCCTGAGTTCATATGCTGTTCCTTTTGTCTGAAAAGGACTGGTTTGTATTAATTTATTTTCTTGCAACTGTTGTTGCAAAAAGGGACTTTTCATGCTGGGTCATAACAGCAAGAGTGGACCATGCAAGACAGGACAGGTATCCCTGTTCTGCTAAGCATGGTAACATCTTGACGAGAATAGTGTGTCAGGTTTGGGGCTTTGCACCTCAAGTAGAAGTGGGCCCATTGGAGGGGTTCCAGATGAGGGCAACAAAAATGATCACAAGTCTAGAAACCAGTAGCTACAAAACAAAGGTCAAAGGAGCTGAAACTGCTTAGTCTAGAGAATACTGGGATCACCAAGGTAGTCATTGTCTATTAAAAGGCTCCTGCAATGACAGAGGGTGACTTCTCACATTTGTGTGGGGTACGAGGACAATAAGTCCTATGGGCTGAAACTGCAGCAAAGAAGACTTGGATTAGACTTTAAGAAACCTAACAGGATGGTGAATGACTAGAGTCGGCAGCCCTGCAGACCGTCTGCCTTGGGAAGCCTTTGAGAACAGATTAAGCAACTGTTGGTCAGGAATGATATAGGCATAACTGATGTTCCCTCATGGCAAAGAAACAGTCCAGATGAATTTTTTTGAGGCCCTTTTCAATCCTGTAATTTCTCTGAGGACCTTATTTTATTAAATGGCAGGTAGTTTTCCAGCGTGACACAGACTGAACACTGGCCCTTATTGTTCGCACATTTGGTGCGTTTTTAGAGCATAGAGCTTTCCAGAAAAATGCAGCTGCTTATTGACCAGCAGCTGGCACTGCCTCCTTCCTGGCTTGTGAGCGAGATGATGCTGACCAAAGGGAACAGGAGGTTCTCTAATTCCCTGCTTGTGTGCAGCCATAACACTCCAGGCTTCAAAGGGGAAGGAAGCTTGAACGCTCTGTGTTCAGATATTAAATATTGCTGTCTAATAAAAATTGACTAGAAACACATTTCTGAGAGTCCAGACTCTTCCATTGGAAGTAGTGGTTATCACACCATCAGTCTGATGCTTGCCCAGTTAATATACGCCTCCTTTAGCTTATCTGAATTTAAGTCTTTTCAGAGAACACTGCTTCTCTCTCAACCTTTTTAGTATGAGTGCTTTTTTCTTCCCAAATAAGGAAGCTTTAACCACAGTGTGTGCCTGCCAAACTTCAGCTTTTTGGAGCTGCAAATATGAAGCAGGATGCTATCTGTTTTTATGAGGTCTTTCTGTTATTTCTATAATCCTCAGCCAGCCAAGAACCCCTCATTTATCCTCCTGTTCTAATCCTGCTGTGTAAACAAAAGGCAGACACAGTCTTGGTTCCAACTCAGCTAAAAACTGAAGCAACTCAATGTATAAATGTAACTTATAGATGGACCTATTTTCCAGAAATGTGTATCTTGCTTTAAAGAAATTGTATTACTGTGCTCTGCTGTTTGAGGAACACCTGAAGAAATGTTGCTTTCTCAAATATATTTTAATCTGTTTTACAGGAGAGCCCAGAGGCCTCACTTGCAATTAGGGCTTCATTATGCCAGATGTTAAGCAGTGCCTATGCTGAAGAATTTGTTTACTTTAAAAGCAGATGAAGAGTTGTCTAAGAAACATGGAGGAGGATAGTGAAAATAATATGATTATGTACATAAACACCTATTTGAAATGGATTGAAGTCATATTTGTAAAAGCTGTAAGATTAAAAAAAAAAAACCACACACATAAAAAGATCTTGATGTTACTAAACATCTGATTTTGTTGTTGTTGTGGCCTACTCTTGTATAAGAGGCACCCCAGCATTAATTCCTACTAAGTGAATGAGCACATAGGCAGTTGTAAATCTCTTATTTTCAAGTGAAAACCTCAGTGTGCTATACTGAAGGCTGATGCTTTGCCTAATTTATCAGCTTGCTTAAATATAGGGCTTTTTAAAATATGTTTAATCACTCTATGATGCAAATCATAAAGCCTTTAGTTTCCTCAAGATTATCTTTCATAAATAATTCTTGGTTCTTCCTCAGACCCTGAAATGTTGCAGATACTAGGATGAAAATCTGACCAAGTCAGAGGTAAAATCTCCATTAACTTCATGGGGAATTTTGCTCCATCAGTATTCAAAATTACAAAAGTTACACTGAGATTTCTGATCTTACTTAAGAAAATAAGGCCTTCCTTTTTGCAGTGAACCTGTCTGTGAAGTACCAAGAGAATTTCTAACAAAGCCTGCAGTGAGGCAGGTTATTATTTGTCTGTTGTAAATTAGATTTGATTACAAATTGTATTAAGAACATGAAAAAATTATTCTTATGTCTTGGTTATGCATTGATAGTTCACTGTTTTGATTTCCTCTGCTCCTTGAGTGAATTTAAAGTAACATATCCTTTTGTAGTCATTTAATCTAGTGGAAGGGTAGAGTTGGTTTTGTTTTGCTTTAATTTACAAGTGACATTCATACTGATTTAAAAACTTTGATATTGCAAAGCACCTTGTTACCATAAATTTGTAAATGAACAGTAGGTACAGTCCCATAAAACTAAACAGCAAGGTTGTATGAAAAATGTAAAGCAATATTGTACTTGAGGTAACATCCTGGTAAAAGGTCATAAAAGTAACTGAAAAGAAGGCTTATAAATGAGGTTGATTCTTGTATCGAGAAAACAAACTTTAAGATAAACAGTATCTTATTTCTTTCAAACCAAGCCAGCTAGAACACCACATGAATAGTGAAAATAAGTATATAATCTTTTAAAATTATAAAAAATCAATGGAAATAATCAACATGTGAGAAACTTGGAAACATTTTATGACATAATATTTATCAGTAAATCCATTTAGTACTTTGTCTTTTGATAAGGTTTCAGAAGCTGCACAATTTCAATAGATTCTGAAACCTTAGAGAGAAATATTTTCATTGGATCTGTTTTCTGCTCTTCAGTAAGACTTTTAAATGAGTAACAGTTCAGACTTAAATACATTTATTTGCTAGCCTTTCTTCTTAAAGGCAAAGAAACTAATCTTTGGCTGAAGTAAAGCACCATTGCTTTGTAACACATTAATGCTATGTCAGTTAATGCCAGCAAAGGATTTCAGAATTCATGGATGTTAAAATGTCTAACAAATACACAAATGGTTTTAAAACATTGTCAGACAAGAATGGTAGACTGAGATCCACAAAAAGAACAAAAACTAATTTGGAGATAGTTTGCTACCAAGCTGCTTACGTTCAGAAATCAGCAGATAATACACAGATCCTACCTTAATACATGAACCAAAACAAAAAACCCCAAAGAAACACTAGAAAAGAAGCTGGGTGGATAAAGCTACTGGCTAAATCGTTAGTAAAAGAACTTGGCTTTTAAGAGCTGGACTAATTGCATACATTCCTCAAGCAAAATGGAACCTGACTGTGAAAATGTGAAGATTGACAAAAATCAGGACAAAATGAATCCAAAATATCAATAAACCTATTAAGAGCCATGTGAGAAACCAATCGATAGGGCAGGCAGTAGGGCACAGCTGCTGAACAGTCCACTTTAATACCATCAATAGCCCACGGGGAAAACTCAGCCTGTTGGTTTGGGAGCATGAAAGAAAAAGATTAACTATAAGAGGAAAGAAAAAAGAAATAAAGTAAATTGTAAATTCATTGTTTTCAGGGGAAAGCATACCACTTGCAAGAATTTAATTTATTTCTGATTTAAGAGAAGTATCTGGTGCCGATTTAAGAGAGATGTTTACCATCTGCACCAAAATTGAGAAGGGAATGATGATCTTAAGGTAGACTGTTCAGAAGTTAAATGGCTGAGTTCTGGTCCTCTTCAGTTTCAGTGGAAAAAATCCAAAAACTGCAGTCAAAGAAGAAATGGATCAACACTCAGCTCTGCAGAGCTTCCTACCCCTTTTTTAAAAATTTAATTGTCACGCAGCAACATTGTTGGTTTCTTTGCTAAAGCACTCTTAACAAATTCCAAGGGGTCAGAATGCAGAGCTGTGAATTTATTTTAAAACCTTTGCAGAAATATTTGTGGAGGCAAACACACTGATGGAGCTGGGGGAGGACTTGTCACATAGCATTAAAGTTGGTAAGAGATGGACCTTATAAACACAGTGTGTTTCAAATGTGCCTCTCTCTATCCAGATAGTTTCTGCCACTGCTAGAGGCTTTGCTTCAGAAATGTCCTCTTTGTAGCTCCATATGAGCACAACCCAAACCTTCCCCCTGCCTGTGAGCAGCTACATCTTAGAGAATGCTTATGGTGATTCTGTGTTTGGAATGGTGCAGCTCACTGCTGTCTCTCGTCCCTGCAAGTGAGCTTTAAAAACCACAGATGAGTTTGAATATATGTGGATTGCATCTCAAAAAGATCATTGTACCTTATTGCATCCCTACAAATGTCACAGAATACTCATGTGAAGTGAATGGCAGAGCTGTAAATCACTATTTCACATGGGCTATTCTCCAGCATATAATTTTACTCAAACAGTAATGGTTTGAAGAGGTCCTTCACTTGATGGCTGCCGTAGGCCTTGGCTTTCTGGGATATCCCTTTCTCTGTTGTGAGTTCTAGTAATGCTGGAGCTACAGCGTCACTGCTCCAAGATGCAAAGCTCTCCCTATGCAAACTCTAGATTTAGGAGTAGCTGCCATACATCCTTGCAGCTTTCTTTAGTACTATGTTGAAGGTCTTTCAACGTCTGTTTTCAGCCTTATTGATTAACTGCTCTGATATAATAAAATGTGATATGCTTGAATTCCCATACCTGGGCCACTGAGCAGAAGCCAAAGTCAGCTTTCTGAAAAAACAGCGTGCAAAACCAAGTCTGCTTCATTGCTGTGTTCGTTCTAGTCGCTGTAGTGAGGTCAAGTTCCTCAAAATCTGATTAGTCCTCTATAATAAGGAGATAAAGTCTATGATTTGCAGTGAAAAGATCTTTACTCTTTCATCTGTTAGAAATGCTGTTTATTTTAATTCCGTACCTCTCTTGCTTACTCCTGTGCCCTTCAAGTATACCTGCATGTTGTGTCTCGGATACTCTTGGCCATATTGGCTAGCATGGGATGCTTAGGCCTGGGATATTGGATTTTGACCTGACATAGTTCTACTGTCTTCTTGGGCAAAATCCTGCGGTTGCTGATTTGGATAGTGTAACTTTGCTATCATAAAATTTTAAATTTGCTTTTATTGGTGACCTTTCCCCCCTCTTGCTGAAAAAATGCTTGGGACAGACCTACTTGCATCGCCTCTGCAATGTGTCAATTACTGCAAGCGTGCTCTGCTCTTGTCTTGGCATTATTCTAACCCGAAACTCACCTGAGCTTCATGAATTGTGTTTAATGCTGCATGAAAGTGTAACAACAGCATTATCATCATCAAAGTGCTGTCTTCCAGGTCAGTAGTTGATTTCTAGACATAGGCTTTTTCTTTCTCTTTTCTTTTTTTTTTTCCCTTGCCTTTAAACTCCAGCATAATGATTCTTGTTACTTGTCCATAGTGTGTAATCCTATATATGGTTTCATTTTCAGCCTGACTTCAGTGTTTTTTTTTTTCTTCTCCAGCACTTTGATGTCTGTCTCGTACTGAGATTGCTCCTCAGCAATTGTATTTCAGTGGAGGGAAGGTTGTGTTTTCCCCGTAATACTTACGAGTTGTCTGCTGCATCTCTGGTTGGCACCTGGATGTGAGCCTTTCTGCTAACTTTGCATGTGTCTTTCTTAAAAGTTAATGGACGATAGAGAGTATTTGAGACTATCTTAACCCTACATCTGCATGTTTTCTACCAGTCATGATTCAGTTTTAAGTCTTTGATTTGCTCTGAGCAGCACTAGATACCACTGTTTAAGTTATCCTGGATTTTGCTTTTAATATTTTTTAATTCACATACCAGTGGCAATCAGCATAATCTGGTACTGTGTTCTGTTTTTCGAAGCACAGAAAGAATGATCCTATTGGACATCTAGGTTTTTATTGTCCCTTTGGTTACTGTTGCTTGTTTACTGCCTCCATTAGGAGAAATCCCCAAGTTCTTTGCCTTCTCTTTTATTTCCCAATTTTTAGAAGCTACTTGTTGCAAATGTAGTTTTTCAGAATTCTTTCTCTTTTTAATCTACTTGTATGCGTTGTTACATTAAATCCTGAATTGTGACAGAGGCAAAGGTGTCCAAAGTTTTGGAAACAGAATCTGGAGGAAAAAGGTTTTGGGTCACTTCATACTATTTCAATTTTTACCAAAATTTATTTTACTTTAATAAATGTGAAATAGGGTTTATTTCAAAATGAAAAAATCTAAGTGCTATGAGTATCAGAACAAGGCACTCTGAAAATTAATCGAGGTCATCAAAAATAGGATTTTATTTAAATTTACTAACTTCTTTTAAAACTTTAAGTCAAATAGAACTTACAGACCAAATATGATTTGAAATTTTCTGGGAGCTCGTGCTTCTAACCAACAGAAGAAAAAACTGCAGCTATTTTTTAGCTTCTACCTTAGTTCTTATTGTTGATATACATTTTTTCGTTCAGGGTATTGACCTTGGAAATAAGATGTCAACAGCTGACAAGTCTAGAGGTATGAACGTTTCTGAGGGCAAATCACCCTGGACTTTCAGATCATATCCCAGTTATGCTTTTGTGTCAGTGCTTGCAGCTTTAAAGAAAATGTGTTTCATTGGATATCTTAGGGTGCTTTTGTTTCAAATGACTTTGTATTTCTGTGACTATTAGTGCAGAATTTACTTTTCTAGGACAGCTTTTCTACAGAGAAAACTAGTGTCTCTGTCTTGTCTTTTAAGGTTAGTTTCCAGGGTTCTCTGTTCCAATAAAGTTCGTTTCCCACAACTTGGAAGCCATACGTCCCACAGGACTTTATAGCGACATCAGTAAAAGCATGAACTCAATTTCTCATTACCAAAGTACTACAGCAAGATCTATGTGTCTCAGGTCCCTCAAACAAATTCATTATTTAATTCACAGTAATTTTTAACCTCCCTCCCACCTCACCATTTTCCTGAGATTACCTAGATTTGTGCGTGGCTCTAAGGTTAGCAGTACGTACAAGACCAACTAAAGGTTAAAGCATTTTTGTGCTGACAGGACACCCAATGTGTCAAACGGCAGCTTTGGTTGTTCTGATATACAGCCTGCTGGCGAAAGCTACTAAACATAGTTGGGCTTATCACAGCCCTAGTGAAGGGGAGCATGGCATTCCTGTGACAGGAAGCCAGCATCGGGCACTTCAGACGTGCCATTTGTCACTCTCTTTTCCAGGGATTGAACTGGCATTCCTGTGTTTATCAATGCAAATCAATTTTGAAAAAGTGTCTGCCATGCAAAATCCTTGCAATTGTTTGGCCCGGTAGCTGCTGAGTTTATCGCGTGCTAATCAGTTATATTATGACACTCTGCATGGAAAGAGGCAAAACAGGGCTAGAATAATGCAGACAATTCATAGAATTAGTTTGTGTGAAGCTGGACAGCTCTAGCGCTGCATGTCACTGTGACCTGTTTTCACTTGGTGAAGCCAAAATTAACCTTGAAAGAGAAGGTCCTGCCGCATGTTAAAAACAACAACAAACCTGGGGAGAGCCAGAAGCCTTGAAAGATGATAATTGTCTCTATTTCCTATTCAAATCAAAAAGGGATTTGAAGGCAATTAGGATCACAGCAGAATCAGCGCCCTGTCAGTGATACAGACTATGAATGCCAAAGCAAAACCATAACTCACGTATTCATGTATGATTTTTTTCTTTTTTTTTTTTTTTTAGCATTAGGAGTCTTGGACACATGAGGAGTCAGTTTTACATCCTCAGTGCAATTCATTCAGTGCTGAATTTGCACTTCCTAAAGCCAGAGACAATGTAAATGGCAATGATCATTGTTGCCTGGGGCATGTACTGAGGCCCTGCAAGGGCCTGTAAGCACACAGCCTGAGTGGTTCAAATGCAAATGCCACTTACAAAGTGTGCTGTGCAACTTGGCGTAGGGCAGTGGAGTAAGTGCAGGCTTGTGACAGTTGTTTCACAAATAGGTTTGAACAAAACTTATGCAAGTCAGACCTGACCTTCTTCAGTTGTAATCTTGAATCTTAATGACAAGGAAAAATTATTCCATGAGATAGATATATCATTTTTAGGGTGCTTCCTCCTTTTCCTGGGTTCATAAATAGCACAAGGGCAACATAGCTGAAAAGCAGAAACATGCATGTTTGAATACTTGTTCACTGAAAGCAACACATCTCACAGCAAATACTATTTGCAAGAAATTAATAGGCCAGCTGTACTATTGTGGTACTTCTGATACATCTCTGCTGGAACCCAGACACTTAAATTTAATAAGCTTTTAATTATTATTTTTATTACTGTTTTTTTTCTAATCTGATAAACTGAAATTTTTATGGGTTTCTTCTAGATGTAGTTTGTACTTTAGGGATAAAAATTTGGAAAAAGGTCTCTTTGTTATAGCCACCTCATTCTCCTGAGAGAATCCATGCTTCAGAGGAAGAGGCCATAGATTCACATAGAAGAAAAGAGAAAAACAGAGGATTAATCAATATCTAAATTTGACTTGACTCTGTTCAGCTTCTCAGCAGAGAGGAACTGCTGTGAGGAGGTGAATATCCTCTCCTGGGAAAGGCACTTGGCTGCCTCTCGCACAGGGGCTGGCTCCTCTCTAGCCACAGGAGAGGTCCTGGTGCCAGCTACAGAGGTCATTGCTCATCTGCCCTCTGGCTTGAAATGGAAAAAAGGAAACATAGCCAGAGAAGAAGAAGAAAAAAAAATGTAATGAAGGGGAGGCAGTGTAAGGCCAAAGGCAAAAATGCGGGTTGTTATGGGTACACTGGAGAGGAAATGGCTAGAAAAGAAATCTGACAAATGGTGAAATGGACTAAACGTCCTGGGGCAGGATTGACGGTCCTGGCAACCAGGATGTTGACCAGCCACCCTCGTACAGGAAAGGATCAGAAGGGGCAGAGAGTGGGGAAAGGGGGGAACACAAGGGCAATGGAAATGTTGTTCTTTGATGATGGTCCATCTATTGTATTGCAATGTGAATAGCGTTGCCAGAGGGAATATAATATCGTTTCTGGGTCTCTCAATACAATATGGCGTCCTTAGGCTGTTCTAGCCCTGGCAAGAGAAGCTAAGTTGAAACTAAGTTGCAAAAAGTTTGTTGGTTTTTTTGAAAAGAAGAGGCGCCTAAATGTATGTTTAGTATTTAATGAATATCAAGAAATTGTTGAGGCACTAAGATTGTGGAATGCTGTGTGCTCTTGGAAAGCCATTAATATAACTTCTGGTGCCTAGCTTTGAGACTGGAAGAAAAATGAGCTGCACTGTGGGAGCAAAGTAGTGGATTAGAAAGAAATTGGAAAGGGGAGATAATAGCGAGTGGAGCAAGACAGGCAGACGAATATTTGGGTGCTTGGGGGACTTGACCAAATACCACTGCCAAGTTCTGTCATATCAGATCAGTCTTCACCACTTTGAATATGAAGAATAAAAGCCTAGCTTCCTGGTATTGTCTGCCCACGTCCAGCCCCTGAAGTCCTCTGGGCGGGCAAGTTCCATAAGCATCAGCTCTATGAACAAACTAACCTTATTAGTATGGGCTGGATATCTACTCTGGGATGAGTTGGACTGCATGTTAGCAGTGCCTGTTCCTTCTGTTGACTCCAGAAGGAATCAAGGTGACCAGCTTGGATGTGAACTTCTTACACTGTAGATATCTCAAGATATGCTCATATGTCCCAAGTCCCATCCATAGCATATTTGACTGTACTCAAACGTTCTGGCATGTAGCCAAATGACTACAAATGTTAGCAATAGTCATAGCAATATTCATGATAAAAATGCATGTGTATACCCAGTAGTGGCTAGAAAAAAAGGATTGATGTGGGGGGCAACTTGCACGCTTTTTAGTCAGCCTTTGGTGACTGTTGGTAAAGTGTGTTCCTGTGGCACAAAAAGTAAAAACTAACAACTTCTAGCTAACATTCAGGGACTACTTTTCACTGAAATGAAACCTCTAGAGAGACTTCAGGTTTGAGGGGCGTGCTTTTGAGGGGTTTATTCTGGTTTTTTTTGTTTGCTCCCCCCCCCCTTTCCTGAGTGAGGAAAGACTTGTAGGCAGAGGTAATAACTTTTTTTTTTTTTTTAAAACTATGTGGCAGGACTGAGCAATTGAGGAAAAAGACAAGGTTTGGGGTATGCCATTCTGAAATGAAAGCAATGAAATTGAGGGGGAAGAGCTATTGTCAGACTGACTTCCTTAATAGAAATACCAACATGTGATTACTGGTGATTGTTTTTCCTGTCTTTTTATAATCCTGTCAGTCCTGCCAGCATGGCTGTGCTGTGAACCAGGTCAGGCAACAGAACTCATTTTAAAGTAACGTTTATAGGGGAGTGGGATGGGGGAAATGTTATATATTGTTATCGAGTCAAGTCGGATCTCCAAACTGGCTTATAAAATGGCCACCCAAATAACTGTGCAATGGTGATAGGTGGTTTCAGGAGACAGCTGGGAGAAAGAGAAAGTGGGATGGACAGTGCAAGAGCCTCTTCAGCTGATACTGCTGGCCAGAGAATGTCTCATGAAACTCAACCGCAACTCAAATGCATTTCTTTAGAGGCAAGAGTGGCTTAAAAAGTACTTGGCCCCATCTGGTTCCCAGGTATCCTTCCTGCCCCCTGACTGCCCCTGGCACCATACCAACAAAACATGTTTGTATAGCCACATGTTCAGCAGATGTAAACTGACTGAAAAATGCTCTTTCTGTAAAAATGAAATTAACTGAGTTCTAGGCAATGGAGAGAACTAGGAACTTACCTGTGCCAAAGCTCACAGAGACATATCTGTACTAGAGACAGCTAAAATTTGATAAGCTGAATTCTGCCTACCACATCTGCTGCCCAGCCTGGAGGGTCATGCATGCACTATGGATGTACCCAGAGGGACAGAGAAGGAAGGACTGCAGAACAAGTAGTAGAAATGGAGGCTTCCTATCTTATAGAAATGTCTCAAAATAGGTTAGTCAATCCTTGCCGTGCAAGTATCATAAAGATGATCTTTCAGAGAGCCCTGAAGGGAAGATATAATACAAGGCATTTGAGACATGAGATGAGCAGGAGCACAGTTTCTTTCCTCTCTGGTGTAGATGAAAGCTAGTGGCAATATTGACTACAGAAGTGTTATGTAGTGAGGATGGCTCAAGAACTTGCTTTCTGCAGCAATTTATCACTGCAGCAGACCTCAGTAAATGATTGCGTGAAACTAACCTTCAGGGTGAAAAATTGGTGAGGCTAGGCTATGTATTTTGAAATGCAACGTGAATGTGTCTTTAAAAGTTGGATGTGATTCTTAAACCGGTAATCATAATTAAAAGGGTGAGAGGGAATTTTCATCTCTGCTCCTGTGCACTAGCTTATGTTAATGAATATAAAACATTTGAAATATAATTAAATCTATGTATAAAGGGACTGCCCTTTAGAGAGGGGGAAAAAGCTAAAAATCTGTGGACTGAAACTTATACAATTCTACAAGCCTACAGCTGCAGACTTATCTGAATATCAGCCGTGATGTGTTGTTTACTTAGTGTGTTTTATTGCTAACCAACTGTAGTGTTGTGAAAAAAAATTACTTCCGTAAACTTAGACCTCTGTCAGCCCAGCAAATGGACAAATATCAGCCATGTAAATGGGTGGGAATGCATCTTGTATGGCAAGCTGCCTGGTGATCATAAAGCCTTGATGCTCTCTGTGCCGGGGTCAAGGAAAGGAAGGCACTCTCTCTAACTAGGAAGCAAGCACTTTCCTTAGCTTACTAACTTAACTGCAAAAAGATGCCATTTGCATGCTAAGACTCACTGTGTGATTTCAAGAAGCAAACAGTTGGGGTTTTTGTTTTTGGTTTTTTTTCGTCCTGCTTCAGTTTGTTTCTGTCTTGTGAAGAAGTCTATTAATTCCTCCTAATTACAAAAAAGATGGATTTTTTTTTTCCTTCCTGTTTCTCAAGCTGTAGTAGACTCTGAAAATGAGTAAGCATGGTAGATGTTTCTACAGGGTCTCCAAAACCACAACAAGGCTCTGAGCCATCTTTATGAATACATAGCTGAAATGCAGAACCTGAAACATTTTGCCTTCCAGCCTGCTTAGAGTTGTTTTTCTTGGACATTCCCAACTTTCTATACCTGTACAGGTCCAGACTGAATTTGATTATTATATTTTTGATCAAGATAACATAAGAACATGAGTTCCAGTTGCTGTTCCTTAGACTTCTGAATTTAAACTCTTAAAGTACTGAATAATTGAGGTGGGAGGTAACAAGACTGCTTACTGGTGCAGAGGAAGAAGCTCTGTCTGTACTTTGAGCTAACCAGAAATGATGTGGATAAGGTTAGTGCAGTGTTGAGCCCTAACAAACAGGTCCTAGGGGCAGGATGAGATTACATGAAGTTGTAGCAAGCTCATGTCTGTCCGCAAAATACTATATTTCTGGAGATGGGAGCAGGAGCAAAATGCACAAGGTTTTTCTTCTGAAATGTGGTTGTGAACTTTAGAAGTAACACACTGGTAATTTTTTAATACAGCCCGATGGCATTCTTCCATGACTTGAATTAATTTTATTTGCTAGCAGCTAAATCTAGATTCTGCTGCCTGTTCAGACTTTCCTGATGAGTGGAACTAATCATGGCAAACTAAGTGTTTTCATGCAATATACTTTAAATATCCAAAACTATAAATTGAGTACAAGCGTCCACAAAAAAATTCTGTGAGGATTCTCTATCAATAATTTTCCCTCAGGCATACCCTAGTATTCATTCAGCATTATCTTGAGGATAGATTAGAAAAGGTTGGATTATATCTTCTGTGGGCTGTGTGTGTGTGTGGTTTTTAGTTTTTGGGTCTGTTTGGTCCCACCCCCGCGCCCTGTATTAGATCGATGGTTGACAAATGTGTGAGGTGGGATACTGAGCATTTATCTGTGTTCTACTTCTCTGCTTTGCTCTGTATCTGCTTAGGAGAAGTCAATAGTATTTCTCTAGAGCCTATCAACTGCTCATTTTTTTTGGGTGTGTGTTTGCCTGTTGCCATAAGTCAACAGATACCTGGCGAAATATGTAATAATTTGGGGAGTAAAATCCTGTAAGGATGTTTTTAAAAGCTTTCTGGACGTTCGCACTCTTGTGCAGTTTCTACTAGTCCATAACTGGCATTGTATTGCTTAACTTGTGTTTGAGGCTGTTGTTTTTAAAAAAAAAAAAAAACAACAACAAAAAAAACAAAACCCAAAAAAACCCCAACAACAAAAAAACTCTTTGCTTTTCTGTATTCTCATTAAGGCTTTCTTTTGGGAGGAGATTGGGGGGATGACTGAGTTACGTGTCAGCACTTCCACTGTGGCAGTCTTAGAGAAGACCTGACTGTACAGTAAATAGTAAAATTGTGTTATGTATGTTTCAATACTTAAAATACTCCAAACGGCAAGTTAACAAGAAAGCACCCACACATGTTCCCCAGGTGATATTGAAATGCCAAATTTATGGTCTAGTGTAATACTTCAATGGGTAATCTAAGCACTGTTTAGAAAGAACAGCTTTCCAAATGAAAAGACTGTTTGAATGTGTCTGTTCATTCATATAGGAAAATTTGAGATACCTGTTAAGTGTTTAGACTTGAATTTAAGTGAGGTAAAGTTGGAGTATGAATTGGTTCAGCTGGAAGAGGAAGCAAAATGGGGTATGTGAGTAAATTACCAATAGCATTGGAGGTGAAGCAGATGCAATAAAGCATATAGATGTGTTTTTCTCTGTGTATTTCTATGGGCTGAATGCAGATATTCCAAAATAAATGTTGTGGGTTCCCTCACCCCGGGAGATTTGTGCATATTTGAATGTCATGTCATGAATTACAGGTGATCTTTTCAGTCAGAAATTTTGAATTCCAATAATCATAGAACCTAGAAAAACTCTTTCTGCTTCAGCCATAGTATCCTCTCATAGGGAATAAGAGCAAAACCTGAATCTTGGACCTTCCAACTGTCAGTTCGAGTCTTTGCTGTTCAGATTTGACTGGTGACAGATGATCTTTAGTTCAGCTAGAAGAAGTTGTTGCAGACAGTGTGTGTAACAACTTAGGCAAGTCATTGCTTGAAAGCAGTAGTTCACTGGAGATCAGACTCGGGTCTCAGCCATGACCCTGCAAGAAAAATGTGACTTAAGGAATGAGACGGTCAAAGAATACTCAGAAGCAGTCTGAATGGAAAGGTGGAACTTGGTCTCTAGACCTGGTACAAAATCAGAGGAGAATTTTGACAGAATCTCATAGTGAAGATCAATATTTATATTAAGGTTTGTGGGGTTTTCTCTTGTATAGTAGTAAGAATGGAGTACACCCTGCTATGAATAGCCCTGTTACATCTTATAAGCAATTCCAGAGATGAAAGCAATGAAGAAAAAAGAATCTGTTTTGAAAGCATAAAATCTTAAAAGTCTGAAAATGGCTAGAACGGGAGAGCTGTTCAGATACAATGGCCTTGTTCATGGTAGAAACCTCATTATAACCTTTGCAGTTTTAGGGCAAAATTCTCTATGTGGTTGACTTTGGCAACAGTTTTCTGATTTTTGGCATTCCTCATATTAGTTTAAAATACCAAATTGAATTGAAAATGGAGTTTGCTCTTAGTTGTGGAGATTTCCAGTGTATAGATCTATACTAAGTATTTCAAGATGAGAAATAATTACCTGATTTCTGAAGGACGTATTTCATTGCTGCTTTCAGTCAGGAAAGCTTGATTCCCAGTGCACTTCTGGTATTTCTGTTTCAAAAAGGCTATGAGTTGATGCAAATTGAGATTGCTGTGTTGTTCTACCTTGCTTAGAAAGATGCAGCTTTTTTTGGATGAGGATATTAAATACTGAAGATCGAGTGCATTTTATAACTCTCAAAACAGTAAATATTTTTCTGGCAAAGGTGTCAAAATTCTCAGACAGAATACCTCTGCTAATGTCGGAGGATGTTTCCTGTATGTCCCTCCTACTGCTCACATCATGCAATGACCGTTCCAGTAAAACCAGGATTCCGCAACTCTTTCCACTGTGTCTCAGTAAAGACATACTCCGCTCATAACCCTAAATTTAGTTTGAGCTGTGCTTGTATGCGGTGGCACAGATGCAGCGTCTCCTTACTGTATACCTGCTCACCACCTCCCCAAAGGTTTATTCCCTGTGCACGTTTATCAATGTTAATGTGAGTTCAGGTGTGATGGAGTACATTTCTGATAGTCCTCATACCAGCGCAGAAAGTGCTGTCTTACATTTATCTACTTTATGCTGATAAAGAATCCTTTCCATCGAAGAATCTCTCTTTAAAAAAAAACCCCAAAACATTGCTGTGAATTCACTGACACTTACTTTGAACTTAGAAAACAAGAGAATGCAAATCCTGAAGTCTTAATGAAATATTTGAAGTATTTGCCTAACTCAAACATGTGAGCTAAATCTTTTTGCTTCACAGGGACACTCCCTTGCTTAAAGTGAGGCACTGGGATTTAAGTATTCTTGCTGGGTTGTGTCTCTAGTGAATCATGTTCCAGCTGTTCTCTCTTATTTATGAGTACGCGTAACTCGGTAACATTCTTTTTCCTTTAGCAGAATACTTATGAGAGCCAAATGAACTGTTTAAATCCTGCCGGTAAAGAAGGCTTTAAAGCAAATGTGATTTTCTTTTTTCTGAGGTAGCATCATCTTTTATCTGACCTGGCTAGACATGAACATCAAAGCTCTATCAAGGTAAGGGATGTGATACTCAGATTACACATAGAGAATGCTTGCAATAAACCAAATTATTCAGTGCAGTCACTCCATCAAATTGATACGATCTATCTCTGTTAACAAACCCACTGCACTGCACGACATCCTACTGGTTATCATATACTATGGCATATGCTGTTATTACTGTTCTATGATAACCAGTCAAAAATCACCATCATTTTCATTAACTGGAAAAAAGCAAGTTAAGTTAGTTCTATCAGCTTTGCATTGATGTTTCTACTTCGGAACACATTTAGGTTTTTTCTTTATACTTTCAGAAGAAACAATTTTATGTGTTCTAGAAGGTAGGGCCAAGGAAGGCTCTTACTGCTGTCTTCAGCTACCTAATGGGAAGTTATAGAGAAGGCAGAGCCAGGCTCCTGCTGATGTTCACAGTGAAAGACCAAGAGGAATTAACATGTCACATCAAGAAAAATTCTGATTGTGCTCTGTTTCATTACAAATATAGCAGTCCTTACTGTCAGATGAGTCCCACCACCACTTTGCTTCCAGAATGGTTTATCTTCATGCCCTGTAACTATACAGAGTTTGTAGTCTAGAAGTTATAAATCCATGTTTGAATGTCCCTGTTTAACTGTTGTGTATGAGGAAGAAAAATCTAAGCCTCCTTCTTAATCTAAGCTATGTGAGTAACACCGAGGAGTGGGGGGAAGCATGTCTAAAGAAAACCATACAGTTAAATCCTGAATGTCCTGTGCATGACTGATTAATTTTAAAGTTGTTTTCGTCACCCTGAAAACTGGTCTGTTCTGTTCTGGCGTGAAGAGGGAAAACAGCTCAAATTCAAAAGATAAGTAGGTTGTTACATGGTCGGTGTGGGGACTGTGGATTTGACTCTGAACATAAACAAGCTTTTTTCCTCATCGCTTAATGCTCTAAGGCCAGTGTAGCTGTTCTAAATGGGAACCATGTGTACAAGGTTAAGGAGGCAGCTTCTAATCTGACAGACTGATTTGTAGGTATGTAATGTTGTCTGATGTTAACCAAAGTTGCATATATGTATTGCAGGGTGAGGGTGGTCAGGTTTTGGTTTTTTCCCCCTTTTCTCTTGGCTTGAGAAAGCAGCTTGTGTTGTTGCTTGCTGCACAAAATTATGTGTTTGGGCAACAAGTGGGTTTTTTTTGCCATTCCACCTATGTGCCAATACCTGGAAAAATCTTGGTGTACTCTTTGCCTTATGCTAGCAATAAACTTCTGTGAGGTTCTTTGGCATCAAGAAAATTAGGGCCATCGGTTTTGGCTCAGTGCTTAGAAGATAAATTCCTAAAGCTGCATAACTAGGCTTCCCTTTATGTTTGCCTTGATTAATAGGCTATACATAGCGCAAAACAGAGTTACTAACCAGTGCAAGTAGATCTGAAACTTTCCTAAAGCTTGATTCCCGTAAGCACCTTATAACTTTAAAAATTCTTCTAAACAAGAACCAAAACGGGCAAGTCAGTTGGTGACTCAAAGATTTAAGCACTGCTGCCCCTAAGGGGCAATCAGCAGAGCACTCCTTCATGTAAAGGACAAAATATGAGGAGGAGTGTGATTATTCCTCCTTGTATTTTAAGGACATTAAACAGAATACAGCTGGCTCCTAGTTGAAGTATAATCTTGAAGTATTTATTTTCACTGGCTCTCAACTCATTTTGACTGCCAACTATGGAAGGTCGATTGATTTCCCTGTAAAGTTTATAGCCAGCTGCTTGAAAGGAAAACAATTTTTAAAGTCTTAACAATACTAATGGGGATTCACTCCTCAGCTCCGAGAGAAGAAAATGTCAACAGTGGCAAAAAGCGTTATCGTTGAACTGCAGTTTTCCCAGGCAGAATTTCTAGTAAGATTATAGCCTTAACTCATAAGGTAACCAACGAGAATTACTGGTAGTGCTCTACTGCACAAATGCAGTGTTACCGTTTTATCATTCTACTTGCTACAATAAGGCAGGTTAAGGGACAGAGTTCTGAAAGTTTGAGTTTGCACAACTGCATATGTAATATTATCCCAAATTTGCATGTATGCATAATGTACAAGGAGGTTATCAGGTTACTAATGGCCACTTAGATGTCTAACTGTACCACAGATAACCTGGAAAACCAAAAGCAAAACTTGGACTCCCCGAATTGCAGGTTTTAGTGGGTGTTTTAGCACACATTTTGAACTTGAAGGCTTCTAATAGCCATCTTTAAATGGCTACATTTGTGTAGTAGCGTGGGGGGAACCATTCTCAGAAAAGCATAGTTGATTGTTTATGAAAGTTACAGTTGTCTTTGAAATAAGAAATGGGTCAGCAGCATTTATGATATTCCTCAAGAAGATATTAGCATTTCTAGTAAAAGGACGATAGGTTATTTACCCCCAAAGTAAAACACAGAGGTTTAAAAGGCCAACTAGATCCCCACACTCTAAAGGCTTGTTTCCTTTTCTTAGTAAAAAGTATTGTCAGAGACCCAATTAGATGGAAGTGATACATTAACACTCAGAGCGCTATGAGTTATGAACACTTCTTACTTTCAGCAGTGTTTGCTGCACTCATTGCTTGTTTATACTGTGATAAGGCCTAGAGACAACGTGTATTAGACACATGGAAGTATGTCCCTGCCCTTAGGATTAGGAAGGAATGAGAAATAGCAGATGTCCAAGACAAATACGTTTGTCAGAATACAGAATAATGTCAGAATAAGAAAAATACTGTGATATACAACATCTTACTGTGTCAGGTTGAAACACCACAGCTTGTCCCTTGCCATGTAACTGTTTCAGTTAATTGTGTCCCTAATGGAGGCTATGAGTTGGGGTTTGAAAGAAAACATAAGTAACTTTGCAGCATTGGCTCCAGTAAAGGTATGGTGAGAGAAGATGTGAGCATGCTGTTTGGACGAATGTAGAATTTTGTGGACACTGGTGATAAGCCTCTGTCAGGTGTTGCAGCACAACTTGCCACCTGGGTCTTAAAGGATATTTACCTTGTGTTGTCTTGGTCTAGACTGCCTGTAGGAATGGATATTCACACAGGCTAAGCCAAACCAGCTTTTAAAAAATGTTTTACTAACAGCATTTTATACCCACTTTAAAAAGATGTCTCCTGCATACAGTTTGTCTTCATAGGTTAGTTCAGTACAGATATACAGAAAGAGAAAACAGGCCAATAGGTCATAATCAATTCTTGTTCTTCTTGTGAAAGAGAAAAATACAAAAGCATTATGAATACCTATGCAGCCAGATGAAGGAAAAATGATCTCTTGACAGTTGGAGTTCTTGTGTGTTCGGAGCTGGGGGTGTGTTTCTTTGCTTCTTGCTGGCATTAAGAGATGGTTTCCTCTTGTAGCTATGCTAACCATCTAGAACTGTTACTTTCAAAGGCTATTTTTTTCTTTTAAATTTGGGTTTTGTTCTGTTTAAATAGGCTACTGGCACAATCCTCTTTTGTCCTTTTAATATATCCACTGATGATACTGAACAAAGGAAAAATATTCCATATCTATATACCTAAAAACAAGTACCAAAAATGAAAAGCAAGCTGAAAAGAGAAATAAATCCTGTTCTCCAACGTTGCCTCTTCAGTGAGACCAAGATAAATGAACTGAGTTATCAAAGTCCTGAGATAGGCATATGTTATGCATTATGAAATACAGAATATGTTTGCTTGGGATTTTTTGCTTTGTTTGAACTGTTGATGTGTATTGCTTATTCCTTTTGCAAGTCTTCAGATAAACATCTCTCTACGAGTATGGTATTTGGTTGTTCTCTCTATCTAGAAGACTTGATTTATGCTGCCTTTCTTTTTGCCATTATGTTGAAATTAGAATAGTACTATGGGGAAAATAGCAAACTGAAAATTGCAGGAGTAGAACATTTATATATTTAATGCAGTGGTCTTTCCCTGTGGGCTTTCTGATTAAGGTAGGTGGCCTAATAGATTCAGTATGACTGGACAGCCTGCATGGCATGCATCCTTAACTGAGTGGCAAAAGCAAGACTTCAGTTTAGTCTCATCCTCTTAAAAAAAAAAAAAAAAAAGAGAGAGAGAGCACAGCAATGTCTTTTACTCATTTCTCACAGATTTTTACTCATATCTCTAGTTAGGTTTCTTTTCAAGAATAGTCTTTCGCTTGTCAAAGTAAAGAAGAATCTTTGATAGTAGACATGGTGGGAGGTAAGATCAGCTACAAACTGGACTGAATTTAGGATGGCCAGAGAAAGAACAGAACTGAGGATTCTCCTTGCTCATCAGGTTAAAGTCACCACTACAGACGCTGCAGTGCAATGCTTGCCTGACATCCGTGCCAGAAAAAGCGCAAGACTATAGGTGCCCCACATATCTCCTATACTCTGTGCTCATCTTCAGATGCAGTTTCTAGAAAGTGGGTTGGAACCCCTTGGACTAAGGGTAACACTGGCTTTGCATCTCCAGCTTTTCGGGGGAATTTTCTCACTGCTCACCTGTTCTCTGTGTGATGGTCTGGCCTTTCATGAGATTAATGTGATCATGCTGACGTATATTTTAGATGTGTTCTGCACACAATGAGTGATACAGGCACTTTGGGGATTTAGGTGCCATTCTGCCTGATGTCTGCATCTGACCACTTCTGGACACATACACAAAGGGCCTGCATGGCATCCTAGGAGCTCTCAGGTCAAGGAGGACAGTGCCTCGTCGGTGCAGAACAGCCCTGAGCCAGGAAGTGGAGCTTGGTGTCCAGCATTTGCCTAAGTTCTGTGTCCCAGTGCTATCTATTGTAACCATGACCCTTGTTAGCAATGATACTTAGAAAGAGTTTATCCACTGTATGCAAGTTGTGGCATGCACTAAACTTTTTTTGTTGGATATCACTGGGATCGTACATCTGTAGCTCAGAACAGAATTTGTCTGCTCCTGGCAAACTCTCATAGTGAAAATAACCTATGTTCTCCTTGTTTATGCCTGTGCAATGATTGCCACCCCAGTGGGGATGCCTGAAGTAAACAAAGGTTGAGTTTGGTCCTAAGTATATAGCACAAACTATTCGGGTAAATTGCTTGTGTTTGTTTTGAATGTATTAGCCTACTCAATGGTATTAACTGACTATAATGCAGTTAGATTTTCACGTCTAATAACTGTCAAGTGATTAAGTGGCTTTCATTAGCATAAATGTTTAGCTTTTTGCATTGTGTCAGAGAACCTCAAACCACTTTGAGACAGCGTATATGGTAGCTCAGCCTCTCGCACAAATGGCTTATTCCCTTTTCCCACCTCTCCAATATACTGTTAAATGAGAATATTTTAATGCAATTGCTCTATGTGCTTGCTTGCTCTGATTCTCTCCATCAATAGCTTTAATTTTTGAAATGCCACAACTATAATAATTTTCTCTCTGATAAAGCTGAAGAAGTGAGCCTCAAGGAACTGAGAAAATCAGGGTTTTTTTTCCCTGTATAGTTGAAATCTGCCCTACTGTTTTCTTAAAGTGAAACGTACCTATTTATATAAATAATGTTAGGGATTGAGTGAGAGAATAGCACACAATTTTTATTGTACATATTGTATTTCATTTTATATAACTACCATAAGGCTTTCTGTTGGTATAAACAATACATTTGCTTCAAATCATTGTTTTCAGAGTCTAAGCTGTAAATTATTTATGAATATTATTCCTGGCAATGTACATAGGCAATCATATGGGATGCTACATCAGGAGCAAGATACCAGAATGTGACCAGATTATGCAATAGGTAGGAAAGTAAGGATTACAGTATAAATAAGTGATGACTTTACAATGTACTTCAGTTATATTTGTCAATATTAAGCAAGTAATCTAAACTGAAAGATCTTTGTAGTGAAGAGTCAAAGGAACGTATTGCATTAATACAAAATACTCTTTAAAATACAGACAATGTTATTTAATCTGTCCAAGGTATAGACCATCCCCAGAGTATTTGAATATGTTTCATAGATTTGCATCCTGTCTGCAAACTAGCCTGAGAGAGACATAAGCTTTTTGTGACACATGCTTAAATAATCAATTCCATAGAGGCTGCATATGAGGATATGGTGCTGATCCATGCCTTTATATTGAAGATTAGTGTTAAAACTGGAATGCAGAACAATTATTCCGCTATACTATGCCTATTCAATGAAAGATAAACACCTTCAGAAACACTGCAAACTGGGCTAAAGTGTGAACGGGTGGAAAGAAGTGTGGTGCTAGAAATAATACTGTAGAAGGGGGTAATGAGAACTAGGGAATGTCACATAGCTCCTTCAAAGCCAGAGCCAGTTAGACCCCTAAATAACTTAGTAGAAATGTGTTTGCCTCTAATGTCCACCGCTTGAAGCTAATAGTTCACAGTAAACGTTCCCTGGGCAGTCCTATAACCTCCTGCTGACATAAATGAAAACGTTCCCTTTGAGCAAAAATGCCAAAGCATGCCCTCTCTTACTGAATATTTATAGAAAGATGCTATTGAAAAATGTAATAAATAAATGAAGAAGGAAATAAAAACACTTCTGGAGGAATTTTTAGCAATGTGGCTTGAAATTTGGCAACAATTTAGAAAACATACCATACGGGACCTTAGAGGGGTTGCTCACAGAGGTAAAAATATGAACGTAGTGGCTGGGCTCTCCGCCCAGAAAAGAAGCATGTGCTACTTTTTGCTGTGCGTGGCTAGCAGGGAAAGTGAAAAGGCATAAGACTGAGGAAGAGAGAGCATCGCTAGCATGCAAAGCATGGCTGACAGAGATTTGGGGATGTCAGTTAAGGCCAGGTAGAGCTGTGCTCTCTCTGCAGCTGGGTGATTGCCTTCACAGGCATTCCCTAAAATTGCCGGTGGGCCTGTTCATGTGAGCACCCACCCACTGCTGTTCCATTGAAATCCTGGCAAGAATGCGGTCCTCCATTTTAGACAATGTTTTTCTAGCAGCAGCAGTTAGTAGGGTACATTCCCATCTTGGTTTACGCTGGAAATGATGAAGGTTGCAATCTGCATAATGTTCCTGCTACTATTTATTCTTACATTAAAAACAGAAAAGTGAATGCCCGCTAATGCAACTGTTTACGGCTCTGCTACAAGCTCCAATAAGCCTGAAAGAGCAAACAGGAGTGACCTCTTTTAAATGTGAAGAGGAGGTGTACAACGGAAAAAGCGTTACTGACCTTACCTTTTGGTTTGTTCTTTGCTTTAAAGGGAGACGTGTCAGGCTTCTGTGTATGCATTTCTAAGCGAGAATAGGTATATTTATTTTTTCACTAATGAGGATATAATTTGCATATTGAAAATTTCACCCTAAATCCATCTAGCAATTTACTAGCTGAGCTTTATAGCCTATAAAGGGACCTCATGAATTAATGTTTGGCTAATTCTATATTTTGAACAAATGGGGCCCATTCTTCCTATCTCCTGACAGAGGCCTCTTAGCAGAGGCACCCAGCAAAAGGCCTCTCATCGAGACTGTCTTCCCCCCGCCCACGAACACACCAGAGTGCATTGATGAAAGCATTTCAAAATGCAATCAGGAATAAAACAACACTTGTCAAAACGAACAAAATGCATTTTGTTACATATTAGTCTGTTGGTCTTTTTCTAATGTATCTGCTCGCTTAAGGGTTGATTTACAAAAATTTCTGTGGCTCACAATAGGACTTAAAATCTCTATGTCCAGCTAGAGGGTTGTCTGAAGCAATATATCATTCGGAGCACTTCAGAAAAGAAACATCTGTTTTTAATCTTAAAAATCAATGGCGCAATATGGCCTAGGGCTTTCAAACATTAATTTTCAACAGGTTGCATTTTTTTTTCTTTCTATTGGTTCTTAAGTGGTGGACCTTTTCTGCCACAAAGCATGCATAAATTAAAATGCATGTGTGGAAACATGCTTGTGCTGTATGATGTGTGCGTTAGTGTTTTTGGAAAGAAGACATTCTTTCACTTGAGTCAAATTTGCGAGTCTTGCCCCTTGGCATGAGCAGTTCACTTCCTGCACTCCAGTTCTCAGAGGGCATAAAGCTGGGTTTGGATTTTTTTTTTTAAGTAAGCCATAAGAAAATTGATACCATGTGATGTAAAGACTTTTCAGCATGTTAAATATACTTATTTCTTTTAAGCTGAGAAGGATTGAGGTTAGCATTTGTTTCAGATTTCCAGCAATACCATCATTGCTGTGTAATAGCTGAAATGGTTCCATCCATCCCATTATGAAGTTACATTATTTCTTGACAAGAAGACATTAAGTACAAGGCAAATTGGGGGTAGGGAGAATCAAAACTGTGTGAATTGTTTAACCTTCCACCACAGTTCAACAAAGCTTTTTTTTTTTTTAAAAAAAAAAAAAAGCCTTTGGCAAACTGCCTAGATTTTGTAAGGCTACTCATGCTTTGTAAGCCCCCAAAGATCACAGAGTTTCTGGCTCAAGACTGACATCACATTGAGCCAAAGCTGAAGAAAACTTTTCAACTGTGTTGAGTAAACAGATCAAGAAACAGCTATTGGTCATGATGCTCTTAAATGTTCTATGTAAGCTGGCTGCCACATCTCAGACAAAGATAAACAGTAGTCATAAATAATAAAAAATGTTTGACTTCAAACACTTCCAGAAATCATGGTGGCAGTCAGTGGTAGGTGGAATATGGTGTCTGTTACTTCTGTTGAAACTGTGTGCTGGAAAAGGGAGTAAAATGATGTATTCACTAACGGTACAGTAATACTTCTTAAAACTCAGCTACATAAATCATCATGAAAAAATTGAAGCTAAAGCTTCTCCCTATAACAAGATTTCTGATTCCAATGCCATAGAACACAAGTTCCTACTTAGGAGCCTAGAAGATGTCATAGCTCAAAAATACTTTGTTTTGTAAAATGGTCCAGTGATTTGGTACTGATTAATTCACTGTGGAGAACAGTTAAGAATGCAGTTGGTGGTCTTCTAACCACTTTGTGTTTGTGCATGTTTTGGGTTTGTTTTTTTTATGTGTGGTGTGGGTTTGTTTTTTGGTGTTGTCCCCCCCTTCCCATTCCCAACAGAGCTATTATCCTATTTCTGAGTGGCAAGGTCATGGTCAGCACCGGAGTTTCTTAGTGTAGTTTCCAGAAAAGCTGAGTCAAGGCTTTTATGCACAAACAATATCTTTAATTACAACAACCGATATTGCTTCAGGGGGAAAAAAAAATTATTAGACAAAGGGCTTCAGTGCGCAAAGCATTGTGTAATTTTTTTTTTTCCCAGCTGTAGTATTTTCACTAATGCAAAGATACTATTCTTCCTCTTGCTGTGATGTCTTCAGACTATCACAGCTGTAATGGTACTTCTATTTTAGCTGATTCATTTGTAAACTGAAAAAAAAGTTCATGCAATACTTAGTGCTTGAGGGCAACCAGGGGCAATGAAGACTGCCTAACATCTGATGATTAATATCTGATCATCAGATGAGTGCATCACACTTGTGCAATGACTTTACATAGTATACTTCAAGATACCAAGAAATGGATGGTTGACAAGTTTCACAAGCTCTAGTGATACCTCGGACTCACGATTGCAGTAACATAAGTAACCGCAAGATTATAACTGGCTGCTATTTTTCCTACTGAGGAAGAAATTTGACTCCTTATGAGAACAGAAGTTGCCAGCTCCTTACATGTTAATGAAACCTGAAATTAGTCCAGCATACTTAAATACCTAGCCTTGGATTATAGCCCACATTTAGTAGCATCCCTATCCTGGCTTTACTTTTGATATGGTAATTTTATAAATGGATTGATCCTCTGTGCTCTGGAAATCACTGGAAATCTCAAACAATCTCTCTTTAATTAGAAATGCACCACCTTTTCCACATAAGAAGGACTTGTGTAGTATTACAATGAAGAAGCGTGGGGATTTCTTAACTTTTTGAACTTTAAAAAAGTTCATGTTTAGTTCATGTTTCAGGATAATATTTGAGGTGGCTTATCTTCAACCCAATCTTTTATGAAGCTACAACATTATGGACCCATTACTTTATATCTTGCACAAGGAATACAAAGTCGTAACACTGGGGCAAGTAACAATGAACAAGGACAGAAGCGATGAGAGTATTCTGCTTGGAAATGGAAGCGCCTGCTTAAATGTTTTGATTACTATGCTGACTTCTTTTTAATTTTATTGTAAGCTTAGATTTCTCAACAGATTTATTGTAACTGAGAGTAAAATTGTGAGATTTGGTCCTGCAGTACCAGTGTAAGGTATTTTGTTATGTTGCCATGCACTTCAAAAAATGATTTGACCAGTTTAGGTTCAAACAGCCAGTATATTTGAGGCAAATGGTATGAATTTTAAAGGGGATGTTCAATTAGTTGCATTTGAGTGAACACAGAAAAGATCAATTAAATGAACATTAAGGAGCTTATAAAACTTGGAGTTTTATTCATCATGTGGAAAGTATGCTGATAATATATATAATGAAGTGAGGTATTTGATGGTGTAACATCTACATATCTTGGTACCAGATATCAGACTCACTCAGCAAAATGCTCCTGAATCCTGCTGCTGTAACACATACCTTGTCATGTGCTGCTACTTACAATCCATGTCATGGGATAAATGTTTGTTATTAGCAAAAGTTTCACAGACGAGTTTCACCATCCATCTTCTGGTCTGCTCCAATTTAACAACAATTTTATATTTTGCCCGCAGGCTGGAAAGCTAAGTTTGTGTCAGAGATCTCTATTTTAGCTGTCATCGTCCAAAATGAACATTGTATTTTAAAAAGAACCTGGAAAAATTAATGCAAAAAGGAAAATGTAATTTATTTTGATGTTTTAAAAAATAACTCTAATAAAAAAATAGTTGACTTATACTGTACAATAAGTATAATGTAGTCTTCAGTTTCATAGAAAATTGTTGAAGATGAACTTAAAGTGCATTGTTTTTACAATAAGTTATTATGGTGGTCTGCCAACAACAAAGTTCTTTGCTAGATTTTAACTCTTCTGTGGACTGCAGTCCAAGTTTGTTCTCCTGGATAAGCTCCGTATCTGTTGTGATTGTGGGGAATAATTCTGACACCCAGTAGCATTATAGGAAAATAATAAGTGTATGAAAACTGGTCGTACATTAAGCGTGTTGTCAAAGATGTGCTGGATCAGTCACTTTTACACACTGTTTGCAGTTAGGTAAAATATTCTGTCTGTAAACAAATATTGGAGTATCTCAACTTCATATGTAAATAGTGACAAAACTAAAATTTAGAGCGTGCAACCTCTTCTGTCTTAAGTGGTATGGATTAAAACTACTGATATATGTGCTCTGAAGACACATACAGTTTACAACGATATATCATTGTTTTGATCACTAGTGATTTAACATATGTACGTAGTTAAAGTTCAGGGCAGGTAAGGTAATTAACTTGTGGATGTTAATGTAACTGATGCAGTCTGGAAGGCCTGTTAAACTCACTCTGTCCTCATTCCCATAAAAACCTCTGACACTTTTTGAGATTTTCTGCTTTTGGGCTAAAGCTTCTCATGTTTCATTTGAGCTCTGTTTGATTTTTGGATGGAGAAAAAGGAGCAAAGGGAATGTAAATGGGTTAACATGTTTATGTTCCTCCCACACACCCCCTTTTTTAATGCATGTGTAGGAGGAATGAAGAAAAAGCTATAACTTCTTTTACTTGCTACAGCTTTCATTTCCTTTCCCAACGTGGAGGCAGAGACTGCAAGAAGTAAAAAATACACTGCATCGTTTGTTGGGACTTTCTGGTAAAGTTTTAGGGTTTGTTGGGTTTTGGTTTTTTGTTTTTGTTTTTTGTTTTTTTACAGAAAACAAATTATGAAATATTGCCTTTCTAGGAAACACGCCTAAATCAATTCTTCCTCAGTCATCAAAGTCTCATGCAAGAATGTGTGTCTAACACTAGGAACATGCTTAAACGTTTTGCTGAAAGCTCGTTGAATTGCAGGTTATATGAATTTTGATACAAACCTCAATCTGTGTTTGGTCAGGCAGCCAGCCAATTTTATTTTGTTAAGACTTTTCATTCAGCTAAAGATATAGCAAAAAATAAAAGGAGTATTTACCAAAAAATAGGCTAGGAGTAGACCTCATGAGATCACAGTCAAGGCAGGCTGTGCTGTACCCACATCAGTCCTGACAACACTTCTCTCAGCTGTTCTTGAAGACTTCTGATGTCAGAAACTCTACAACTTCTTAGGTAATCTGTTCTAGAGCTTCACTAATTGTGCCATTAAAAAGGAGGTGGGGTTCTTTTGTTTGCCTGTGTAAGTCCACTATTTCTTTTCTGTCTGCCATGGGCACAGTGAACAAATTAATCTTTTTCTTCATTGCAGCAGCTTGTCTGTTGTTGAAGATTGTTATCTTGTCCTTGCTAAGACCCACACTCAATATTCAAAGATTTTTTCCAGCAGTATTTTCAGCAGTTTCCAGAGTTCTACAGTCTCCTCTTAACTTCCATCTTTGGTTCTTCAGGAAGGATACTGGCCTTCTTCCAAACAAGCAAATGCAGGAAATGGATCAGAAAGTACTTTCAATAAGAGAATAGAGCAATCTAAGATGACACCTGCCATCCAAACAGTTAGGTATGCCAGCCAGCTGGCAGCCAGGTATGCCAGGGAATGAATTCCAGGTCGTAACCCTCGGATTAGATGCCAGCTGAACACTGAAGAGGCCTAAGAGAGCAAAAATAAGCTCTAGATAACCAATGTCAGTTAAATAGAATTGAATTGTACACAAAATCTTGTAAGACTTCAGCAATTACAGCTACTTATTTTAGAAAACAAGTAAACTATATAATAGAAAAATTACTCTGAGCATGTTTTTTTTCTATGTAGTAAAGGGGACTCAAAACATGCAAACTAATGCTGGGCCCTGAAATTTTTGGCAAAGCTCTGTTAGCGGGTAAAGGCATACGCATGCAAGCAGGCTGTAGCTAAAATGGCTACCTCCAGTTGACTTTGGATGAATTTTTAGAACATAGCCTTAAATTCTTTAGGGATAGTAAGCCTTCTTTTATCGATCTGGCAAGATACTGAAGCACCTGTATAATTCCAACCTTGTGGCTAGTCTAGCTGAAGTCACTAGAACTATTTATGGTCTGGATACTGTGTTTAAAAAAAAAAAAAAAAAAAGCCTAGCAGGCTGCTGCTTAGGAAGAAAAAATAATTAAAAAGCCAATAACTTTTTTTAAATACAACTCCATATCTTTATAGAGAAAGATAAATTTTGAGGGAAACTGCTCTTACTTTCAAGTCTCGTTCTAAACAGCCTTCAATGCAAAAACCAATCTTACCTCTAGAAGTCTGTTACCAGTGCTCCATGGGCAATCTTCCCAAACTCTTCTTCCTCGTGGTCTTTCCTATTTCTGACTCTGTCATACATGCAATCAGTAAACCCAGCTTCTAGTTTTCCATTCAGTCACAAGGGAAAAACAATAAGGATTGTATCACTCAACTCTTACCTAAACCTTGCCAGCCTGGTCTGTGAGCACTACCTTCTGTTGCTTCCGTTATCTTTAAGATATTTAGACATCAAATATTTTTAAATATGCAGATCTGGAAAACGTGCATCTGAGTTTTAAAACCAGTGGCTAGTGAGTCAGCTGCTAGCAATGGTTTTTCAGCTATGGGATGGTGTCAACAGGCTGGGAGAGATTGTGTTTTACCAATGTTCATCCTGGTGTTTGGGAACCATGAGAGGAAAACATGAGAAAAAATAATAAGCTATCATGCAAAAAATACAGTGAAGGTCAACAGCCATCCGTTCAGAGGAAATGAACGCCATCAAAAGTAAATTTGTATCTTTCCCTGGTGAGATTGCAGGTTGAGAGGTTGCAATATTTGTCAACATTCAGTTGACAACAGTAGGGCAGTAACAAGGATGCTACGGCTGACGAAGGAAGGACCTTTAAATGTATCCCAAGCCAGCTTCAACCATTCTGCACCGTGTTTCTATTACTAGAACTGTGAATGTGATGCAGACCAGCTGTAAGGCCCTCTACAGAGAAAGCTTGAATTTGTCATTGCTAGAGCTCAAACAGGTGTTAGAAGCCAGCCTATGCCTGTGCCGATTCCTTCAAAGCTGCTAAAAATTCCTCCTGGAATTGCTGGATTCCAGGAGGAAGGAAAAGTTTCAGCTAAGCATGCTGTGAATGTACTGGACCCTGCCTTAGCTCAGAGCTCTGGGAGCACAGCCTAGAAATACCTCACTGCACCCAGCCGTCTCTACTCAGAGACAGTTCTGGGTCTCTTACCTTCTTCCCTAGGCAATGCTTTATTCAACCTTGTGTCTTACAAAGACATCCCAGTGCCATATTAATGAAGGCTAATGACCACATATAATTGGTGGTACCTAGCCCTTTGTCAACCTTTTGCCTTTGCAAAGTGTGATACTTGATGAGAAAGTATCATTAAGAATAAGCAATGTGTAATATGGACTATACTACAGTGTAAATGAGACATGCTCATCAGTCAAGGGTCTTTCTAGTGGGCCCTGTAGGAACTAATTCTTGTTCCTCAGCTGTTTAATATTTAAAAGCAACCAAAAAGTAAAAGAATAGGAGCTTACAAGTGAAGAAACAGGCAGAAAAGGATCAGGAAATGATTGGGGCTGCCCTGGTCTAAGCAACCAAAAGATACTTCATAAAACAAGTCAGACATTTAGGAGCTAAGACTGTTGGCTGAACTTAGAGTGTGTGAGATTTCTCCTCAGAAGCAGTAACTTGATGCATAAACCCCATGCCTTCCTTGATCAGCTTTGCTTAAGCTCCAGGAGAACTTAGGACAAATGTGTATAATAAGCAGTAGAAATTCTTGTAAGAATAAAGTGATAAACATTACTGTGTTTGGCACTAGTTCAGCCACTATTAGAACACTGTGTTATGCCCTGGAAGCCAAACTTCAAGAAGGATTTCCATAAACTGGAAATGGCTCAGGGAGAAAACACCAGTGTAACTTGAAGGATTCTTGTAGCTTGAAAAAGAGGTTGGGAGGTAAGCGGTCACATTTGCTCCTATTTTTGTGTGGAACAGGACTAGGCAATCAAAGGCTCTTATGTTTATGTGATTTATTTCTCCTGTTACATTTTTTTCTCAGTGGTTGTATTGGACTTGATCCAACAAGGTGGGTTATTTTGGGGGGGGGGGGGGGGGTGGGTTTGTTTTGTTTTTTTTTTTTTTTTTCAGGGATCCAGTCAGAGGCTATCCTTCAAAGACAGTTCCTCATTCTTATAAATTACTTCCAATTGTGGAACATTCCCAGGCTTACCTTTTAAAAAAACAATCCTTGAGTCATCACTTGATATTGTCTGTTTTGTCCTATCTTCATGCTCCTTTCGAGAATTGAAAAATATCCACAGAAAATTCTTAGCCTTCCCTTGCTTGTACACATTCTTCATCTGACATTGTCACTTTATTTTCCCTTATTCCCTGCGCGCCCCCCCCCCCCCCCCCCCCCCCAAGTTCTTCCCTTAAAGTGGTTAGGGATTTTTGCTTCAGTTCATCATTGTTTTCATTATTAGAAACTTTTTTTTCAATTTCTAACGTTGCATCATTTTTTGTTTTTGATAACTTGTGTCTGTCTGTTCTTGTGCCACCCAGTTCCTTTAGCACATGTAGTTCTTCTCTGTTCCAATAACTTACTAGAAATGATGTTGTCATCCAGGTTCCATTTTTATTAGGATAAACAAATTATTTTAACCTTCTTTATTATGCTCACCTTGGTAGTATGGATGAAATGGGATTTTTAGGTCGGTGATCAAAGACTTACTTGTGTGGAAACTCTCCATTGCCACATATAACAACACTATTCCTAAAACAAAACACCAAACGTATCTTGGGGTATTCCACACTGTGAAATCCGGTGTGTTCATTGACAATATGACTGGCAAGCAGCTTGACGCTAGGTGAAAAAAAACCTTGAATATAGTAAATCTGTACAACACACTTGACTTCCATGGAGCTATATTGATTCATGCGCTCTGAGAATTTACTGGAGAGGGATTAAGCATCAGTTTAAAAAAAAAAAAAGAAAAAATTGGCCTCCAAAAAGGAAATTTTTTGGTTTTAGTAAATGGTAAATTGTCACAGCTGCTAAGAAGTTCCTCCTAATTATGGGAGTAATAGTGAAAGAAGTGATATTTTTAATTAGACTACCTTTTCTTTCTCTTTAGATTCTTGTGCTCATTGGGGGCAATTAATGTTTTCATTTCCAGGAATTCTTGGTTCAGACTTTTCTCATGTATTTGGAACTGATCTTAGACCACCAGCAGTCAGAAGCAACAGCCCAATTAGAATTTTTTCAATGTTTAGGTAAAATTATTTTTTGAAAGTATGGGGGCCCTAACTGATTAGGCAGCTGGAAGAAGGAACTGTTTCCATAACAGAATGCTAGAAGAAACTGTGAAGTAAAAAATTAATTCTTGCAGTAGACAACATTAAACCTGCGTCACTTCAATAGCAAGTCAGTCCAGCTGGAGAAGGAATTCTAACTGTGAATTTAATTCCATTGGTCATGTGGCCGTCCATTAAGCCACTCTTGACCATTGCCTCTTCATACATGAGCCCTTTCTTGGTAATGTCCGTATTCACTGGCACTGTGTCCGTTCCCATGTGTATGTTTTAAAGCTTACAAATTCATGTGTTTCTGTGAAAGTGTGTGTTCTTTTTACATGAGGATGTAAATCCTAGGATAAACTGTGATGTGGAAGGAGTATTATTGACTGCAAAGGAAAACATAGCTGGCTAAAATTAAACTATTTTTGTAACGTAAAGACAAATAAGTCTTATGCCCTCCTTTTCCTCTTTACTGAGATGTATATACAGGCTCATAAAGCATGTGATACAAAGTTTCAGTTCAATCAGAAGTCTTCACTGCAATCTGTAGGAACTGTGTTGATTTACTCTAAATAAAAATAAAAATGCTTGTTTAACCTCAAAAATATCAAGAACATCAACTCATGACTTGTCTGTTTTTACTGGAGATTCCTCTGGATGACTGGAAAAAGTTGTTCTGAGTTAAAAAAAGAATAACATGGAGAGAAAGCCAAAATAATGCCAGAGGACAGTTTAAAACTGTTGAGGCGAGAAATTTAGTGTGTTCTCTCGGTCAGCCTGGGGAAAAATATGCTGCTGTGACCCACTCAAATTCTGTTGACACTGACGGTTATCTGGTTTGTTTCTGGATAAATAGAAAAGCACAATATCAGTTAACAGTAATGGTGATATTTAAAATTTGTCTATTTAGTCATGATGGTTAACCTGTGGGCAATCAGAAATTAAAAAAGAGAGGAAAAAAAATTCCTTGGAAGCTGGGTCTTATTAAACCAGATGAAAGAAAATCAAGGTGATCTTAAAAGTTTTTTACCTGGACAGATGAAGCCCTGTGAGAATGTTCAAAACAATCCCCTTTAAGGTTGCTTTCTTAGGCCCTGCTCTAGCGTGGGTTGGACTGGGAGTAAGAGGTGTGGGTGATGAATATGACTTGGACAGAGAGTACCTTGGGGCTATCCCACAAAGGGCCCTATATTTTAATCATGTACTGAAACTGGGAATTTTCAGTCTTCTGAGCAGCGGAGATTTAGGAAAGTGCAAAGTGCACTGCCTTCTACAACAAGTGTTGTAATGTCCCTATATGCAGTTCAACATCATACTTTACACCTTTCTTTTAATAAGCATCAGGTGTTTCTGGATTCCATTGAATCTTCTATGAATGATGTGAAGGTGGTAAATCATCAAGTAAGTGATGGCATAGTGACTTAAGCATTATAGAACTAGGAAGAAGTCAGATCTTTGCGTGAAAAAAGAGATGAAAGTTCTCGTTATAGTTGGCAGTACACACAGGGCAGAGGGAAGGGTCTGTAGGTAGAGGTTTCAGGGTTTTTAGCAGCTCAGAGGACAATTGGCTTGAGTTCCTCAAGAGGCACCCTGTAGAGTGCCAAAAATACATTTGGCTAAAGTTACGGCAGCTGCAGAGCACTGTTGAGTTGTCACGGGTTTTACAGAGGCTGGGAAATGAGACTCGGAGCCAACAAAGATGAGGGCCTTCAGAAAGGCTTTTTTTGCTCCCAATAAATGTGCTGGGGAGCTGCAGCTGTTGGGAGTCAGGGAATCTGCTAGAGCTGAGTAGTTCAATCCGCGAGCTGAGAGCAGAGCTGATAAAGTAATTCTGGCTGGCCTGCGGTGTCTGTGTAGGTTATGCAAGTGGGGAAACATGCAAATGGGGAAACTGTCTCCCTGTACTAGGCTCTGCATGTGGAAGCCACATGTGGTGCTAGGCAGGCCTGTCCTGAGGTAATTCTTTAATGTTCAGTAACTATCTGGTTTGTGGTCTGCAAATTACTATCTTCTCCACAGAGGAAGAAGATGCATAGAAAGCAGTACCTGGCCCAAAATCAGACTGTAAAGATTTATCACATCAGTATTTAAATATAAATAAATAATCATAGAATCATAGAATCATTTAGGTTGAAAAAGACCCTTAAGATCATCAGGTCCAACCGTTAACCTACCACCGCCAAGTCCACCACTAAACCATGCCCCTAAACACCACATATACCCGCCTTTTAAATACCTCCAGGGATGGGGACTCAACCACTTCCCTGGGCAGCCTGGTCCAGTGCCTGATTACCATTTTGGTGAAGAAATTTTCCCTAATATCCAACCTAAACCTCCCCTGGCACAACTTGAGGCCGTTTCCTCTAGTCATAGAATCAAATAATCATAATAATGCCTTGTTGACAGGGAAATGCTGGTTCTGATACCTAGAGAGCCATCCATGAATTACTGTTAACACCAGAAAGCATAGGTTAAAAGACAGGCCACAATTTAATTATCAAGAGAACGTGTGTAGAGATATGTGCGTATACCCACAGTCAGGAGTGCAGAGACTGGTGTGCTGGCTTGGGGAGAGAAGGAGGAATCCCCAATATCATCACTAGCTTCTGGCCCACCTCCTCTAGCAGGCCTAAAGTCCACCAGCCTCTAACATATAGGTAGATGTAGAGCACTGATCCTCCAGGATAGCATCAGCTATTGTGAATTCTACCACTATGTCCTGACAAATTCTGTCCCTCTAAAACTTTTCCTTACATTAGTCTTTCCATGCCTGTTTGAAACTGCTGTCTTACTAGCAGTTCTTGGACGGCACAGGCAGAATTAACGCCGTAGAAAGCTAAATGTTTTCTGACTGAACTTCTGGCAATGTGGACATGCATCTACTGCAGCTGCACCTTCTAGACCAAATCTGCATCTGATCAAAACCCATAAGGGAAACAGAGGTGCAGCCCCTATTCCAAAATAATGGGTATCAAATGCGCCTGGACGAAGGAAACATTGCAGGCAAGAGGTTTGTTATTATTGACACAAATTTGACAGCTTGCACCAGAGTGCAAGATGATAGCAGAACCCAAACAAACACCAGATAACCCTGGCAAAACAGAAGATGCAGCTAATACTTGATGATAAAACGTATTGTTTAATGATCCACTTAAGCTGCAAGTTTTCCTTCTTAGCCCGAAAAATCCTGAATCTCCTATAGGATGGTGCTGTATAACCTAAATATCTTGGTTGCAAAACCCATCAGCACTGTCTTTAGGGCTGCCTACATTGAGTTAACCAGAAGTTCTTTTAGTTTTCTGTAGAGAAATAGCTCTTTGATGAACATGTCGTCTTCAAACTGAGGCAAAGCACTTTCCAGACTATTGTTGACTCCTGCAATATGAACTGTCTGGTTAAATATCGTCTACTGTAGACAAGGAAATATGGACTTTGCATTAGACTAAAAGACCCAAGGAGACTTGTTAACTTATTGATTTTACAATATCAGGTATAGTTCCTACATTTGTTCTCTAATTTGGCACTCCAGATATCAACCACTACCAAGAAGAGAAATAACTGTAAGAAGCTGATATTTATAGTGATACTCTGCTCTGTCCAAGCAACAGCCTTCTTTATCATGAAACACTGACCTCTGCAAAAGCAGTTCACTCATTGCTCCTATCTGAAACAGCATCTTGCTCTGAATACACAGCTCCGGATGCTATAGGTGAACTGTACTGAGATGAGTCAGGAGGGAATGCCGTACGTGAAGGAATAGCCGCCTTTGTCCATGTAGTCACTGTGATGCGGGCATGCCCTTTGGAAACCCTAGTAGGAGTTTTCTGCTGATGCTAACAGTGCAAAGTAGCTTTCCCACTGGTTGACATTTGAATACCCAGAAGCATTCACAACTGTGGGAATGCTGTGGATTTCCCTTGACTCACTTAAACTCTAGGAAAAACACCTTGAAAATGTTTCATTTGTGTAACCTGAGAATATAGTTTAAAAAGAGTGAGACTGCTTATGGCTGTGTATTCTTGCTCACTCTCACCTGTGCTTAGCACAGAGTGTCTGGTCTGTCCACCAAAGTGTATAAATAGACTCCTGTTATCGCAAAGCATGGCAAACACTCCAGTCATATCAGTACTGGTGTGGTTTACTCCTTAGCATGCTAGCTCAATTGTTTTTATTATTAAACAGATATTGTCCTTAACCATTTCATTTGCAGGGCTGCACAGCTCTCCTCTAAGGGACCATCTACACATTTTCATAGAAGTCTTAATAGCCTTAATTGAGAGCTCGTGATAAATAAAGCTGTTCCCAAACTTAGAAATACCGAGAGCCAAGAACCACAGTTTATCAAATCTCCAAAATAAATAAGTCATGTGTCAAGCTTGCCTATCCATTGGCAAGGGGATATCATGAACACTAGTGTCTGAAGGTTGATAAGGGAATGTGGATGTTGTAAAGTGTTGACTGATACAGCACTCAAGGGAATAGAGAAGAGAAAGTTATGGAAGATACAAAAATGTGTCAGCTGATATCCCAGTAGGACTTTTTTTTTCTGCTTCTGTGAAGATATCCTCCTGATGGGTTGCAGGGAAGAATAATTCTCAAACTTCTGGCAAAATCAGTATTATGAGTTTTATTCTACTAGTTTTGTGGAGTTTCTGTGTGGTGATGGACGGTCTTGTGAGCAAGGTCTTTTTAAAGTACATGCCAGGTCTCATTCCCTTGGCTTTTAGTTTTGTGGTTATGGATGCTTTTCACCTTTGAAAAAGTATACCCTTGTTGTCTCGATTAGAACATCTAAGAGCTTGATGTAACAGAGTTGATAGATACTCTGGTCTTTGGCTTGCTCTTTACTCCATTACTTATCTGTAAATCTGGACAATGGCATTCAAAAGGGAGACTTTTCCTTCTTGGTTTTTTTTTGTTTTGTTTTGAGTACCTTTGAATGATCTCGAGGCTTCTCTTTTCTTTTTACTACTTCCTCTCTAAGAATTGTACTTCTTCTCATAGGATATGTCAGCTACTCATTCTGTTGCTAGTAAATCAGCCAGGATCATTTCCAGTAACAGAGGCCATGTGTCATGATGCACTAGCACTGGTATCCCACAATTATAAATAGATTCTTGCATGGGCCTCAGAAGGGTAAGTAGACATTCAAGATTACTGCAGTCATATAGGAGAAGAATAACAACTCTAAAAACTAATGCCAGGACCCAGTGTTTGGTTATTCAGAGGGCTGTTTTTGCTCTCAAAGGGCCTGGCTTGTGTAACTCTTTAGACATTTTTAAATTTTTTTTTTTTAGTTTTATTTTATTCGTTTTCCTCTGGCACGTGGACAAACTGCTGCTACCCAGCATGTGCTTTAATATTATTATTAGTTTCTAGGAGGAAAAGGAAAGGTTTCACTATTATGGTTATTTCTGGTTTTCATGTTGCTGTGTTCTTTTCACAGCTTCTGTCCCCACATATGCACAGCTCTGTGATGTGTGGACAAGAAGCCTACCTGTGTCCTGTGTATAAGAAATCTGCTAGTTGAGTTGCATAAGAATCTTTTCAGACAGAGGGACTTAGCAAGTATTTGAAAATAGTTCGTCTGGGCCTCCTTGAGTGCAAGAGGTTTTGGCAGTATAGTAAGAACATGTGTAGTGCTTTTAACAAAAGTAGTTGTATAGTCAGAAAACAGTAATACTTGCTGTGATGTAGATGCTAAGCCTGACCAAACGGAGTTAGTTGTGGATAGGCCTTGCAATATGTTTTGCAGTGGATTCCCTCCCCCACCTCCGCCCCCAATACATTATACACAGTTTTCTGAAACTCTTCCTTCTCCCTCCCTGCCATCTTATAGGATAGAGCAAGCCAGGTTGTTGTCTTTAAAAATGTCACTGAGGTTTTTTTTTTTTTGACTTGGGGATTTAACAGTCAACTTCTGGTGAATCTCGATGTGGTACTTCAAACTGTCTCCTTAACCTGCAGCTCTCTCTGCTGCATCTCTGCTGGGGGTTTCCACCTCTGAAGCTGAGTCAAGGAAGTGCTTGAGTCTCAGCCGTTGTAATGTGAAGCCCAGCATTTTGGCTTTAAACACTGAAGAAACAGCATGTATCTCCTTCTCGTAAATCAGATTTGGGAGTAACAGGTTTGGAAAGACACAGACCAGGGCTCGTAGGGATGTGTGGATAGGGCTTAAACTGCTACAGCCGTATTTGCCTTTTACTAAAACCTGTGACAGTATAAGCCTCCTAAACTTTGTTCTGGTACAAAACCAAAAAGAAGCAGAAGCCTCACTGGCTGTATAGGTGGCAAATAAATACAGGGCTCGCATGTTCAGAAAAGAAAAGTTTGCTTTTGGCTAAAGAAATTTCCTACGTCACTCTTCTTAAGGACTTGATGTTATGTACTAATGGATGCATTACATTGAATGAATCCTCAAAAGGTTCTTGGCATGTACATACTATTTCCTATTTTACCAGGATAGTACTACTTGAGTAGGACTACATTTTACTGAAACAGCATTTCTTTTTGGAAAATTTGGGTTGACTTGTATGGTGTAATAAAAATCTGGTCTGCAAAATAGAGCATATTTAATTTGATCTCCTCATGTAGCCTGAGTAAGTTTTGGAGGGCTAAGGCACAAAGTAGCAGAATTATGCCTGTGCGTTTGCTCAGCACTCCCACTTATAAGGCTCTGGTTTCAACTGATTATTACGTGCCAGGTTTTAACCATTTGGCCTTGGCTTTTCCATGGCATGTTTCCCCAGCAAGTGTCAGTATTGGGCTGAATGAAGCTTTCCAGACACAGCAAAAATGATTCAGCTTTCCAAGATAGGAAGGGGAAAAATATATTTTGCCCATGTGTCCAGAAAATACTTCATAGCCTCTTCAGTAAGTAGTTCTTGACTTTTTTATTTTTATTTGTTTATTTTTAATCTGACACAGGGGTTGTCGTGGTGTCAAGGATTTCCCTTATTTTTTCTGATCTGGGGGAAAAGAAAAAAAAGCATGCTGACTGGAGACTTGTTAGAGTTTGTCATCTTGAATTGGCATCTACGGTCAAAACAGAGGATGCTTTGAAATCGAATGTCTCTGCGTCTGTCCCCATCTCCCCTGAAGCACATGGGACCACTCATTTATCTCAAATACCTTTCAATGGTATCCTCAGAGCGATTATGAAAAAACTGTCTAATAAGGGAGGTTTTTCTAGGGAACGAGCGTTTCCCCCCATTCCGGCGGTGGGGACGAGCGCTGCAAGCAGCGATCGCGCTTTCTTCCCGGCGTGCGCCCGCGCCGCAGTCCCACGCTAGATGTCACCGTTGCTCTGCGTCACCTCCGCCGAGCAGGTTGTGCGGGACCGCAGCCTGGATGCAGAGAGGCTCGGAGCACCCAGCCCCGGGTAACCCGCATCCTCCCGCAGGCAAACGAGAAGCCACTCGATGGCAACGCACCCGTAAGCATTCACGTACTGAATTTTCAGGGAACGAGGTATTTCCAAGCACACCCAAGGAGCTAAGGTCACACGCAGGCTACTGGCGTGTCTGCCAAAAATATACCCCCACGCTGATACGGAGTATCATCAAGTGGTAGGTTTCCCAGAAGTGCTAGTGCAGTTGGTTTTATCTGGAACTGTAATGGTTTGGAGGGAGTGCTCCTGCCTATGGATAAAACCTCTAAAATCCATGTCCTCCGCTGAGTTCGCTATGCCTGAAGACCACAAATGGAAAATCATGAACTTCCTTGATTCCGTTCTTCCTGGAATGAAGTATGATGATTTCAATGCCAGAAAATTAGTCAGTATTGTTTAATTAACTTAATCTTGCGTTTCTTGTTAGTCTAGCCCAAATCTTTGACAGAACTTTGTGCTGCCATTGGCTCTAAAGTAACACGTCAGGTTACAGTTCCCAAACTGGTACAAAATGGTACACTTGAATTCAACTTTTTGAGGATTTCTCTCTTCCCTATAAATTCTTGAAAACTACATAGATGAGCTTATCTATAGCGTATTGCATTCAAAAATATGGATTAACAAAGCATTATTAAGGCTGCAAAATCAAGCACACGTTAAACTTAACATTGCCTGTGCATCCTCTGTTTTCTCCTTTCTATAGAAGTAGAAACACAGTGTTTATGTATACAAACACACACCACTTATTTTTGCCATGTCAGCATGTTCTTTTGTCTTCAGCTGGGATGGTCTTTACTTCATCAGCATTCAGTGCTTTGTTTTATCTTCATTGAAAAAGATGAGATACAATATTCATATTCTGTGATGATGACTGAATTAGTAATTTCTTCGTGGACACTTTTGTAATACTTTACAATATCCATATAAAAACAAGCAGTGTTACTGGGCAACCTGGACAGCGTTGTGAGACGAAGTTTAAAATTGACAAACTGCTATTAATTTTGGTGGTCACAGTGAGATGTCTTGAAAATGCTTTTCAAAGCACTCTGCATTTTCATACCATATTAGGTATTCAGAAAACAATGATATTAAACTTTGGCTGAAACTGTGAGTACTCAGCAAACTTGGCCAGAAGTTTCACATGGGACGTGTAAGAAGTGAGAGAATTAGTGATCATCACGTTAGTTACATTAGGGTTTCCATTTGGAGTCCTGCCTTGTGTTATGTACAGAGGCAGACATAGGATCTCATCCTTCAGGCAGCATTCAACTGTCTTGACCCTAAAAATATACTTTTTTCCTCTCTACGTTGATCTCCTTAATTTGCTACCCATCTCCTGCATTATTTAAAAAACAACAACAACAACAAAAACCAACAGAAAAAGAAATTAGACAAAATTACAAGGCCAATAACAGCCTTGGCTATGCAGCTATCATCACTATAGAGCAACGTACATCATAAAGAGTATGCACAGAAGAGAGCACATTAAGAAGGAAGAGGCATTTGTAATTTGGATACTGCTTGTCTTATGAAGTTCTTTTCTTGCAAGCATAATGTTCTTTTTAATATTTTGTGTAATTCCCTAGGTTTTTAGAAAAGCAAACTGAAAACACCAAACTAGATTTTGTGGAATCATAACAACACCCACAGGGGTCATCAGCAAGATGGCAATCTTTGGATACATCTGAAAACCATCTGCTACTTGAGCTGTGTCATTGACAGCAGTAGCAGAGAGTTATCTTTTATACTGACTGTCAGCAGAAAGGAAGAAAGGGTGCGCATCCTGTGGATTCCCTCACCTTTTGCTGGGAGTCCAGAAATTTTCCCGTACTATCCAAGTCCCTGGGAAGGAAGTCTTGGCCAATTGACTGGCTCCTCAAAGACTGAACCTGTCTAACCTTGTCTGATTACTCCTCATTTCCCTGCTTCAGTCTTCTATCGCATCCTTCTCCCTGCCACTGTATTTCATCCCAATATTCTTCTTCTTTGAATCCTTCATCTCATTTCTCTTTATTGTTCGTAGATACCTCAGCGCTCTCTCCAATTTCCTGGCTTACTCTTGGTTCAGTTCTCCCTGGTTTGCTGTCGTCTTAGCCCAGTACTCTCCAGGGTTAGATTAGATGAGCTGATACCGCTCCAAAACCTACAAGTTTCCTGTTAGCTCCTGCTTACTCCTGATATCAGGCCCTTACCCTGGGTAGCACCGTGCTGCCCCTCTGCTCGCAGTTTTCATTTCCTCCACTTCCAGTTCCAGTTTCCCTCATCCCATCCTGCATAACAGGGTCCATTCTAACTCTTGGAGGCCTTGACCATAGGGCATTTTCCCGAATGTAACCTCCTCCCTGCCAGCCAAGTTATTGTTCTGCCTGTATTTAAGTTAGGTAGGTTTTATCTTCAGATCTGATGAACTTTACCTCCCTTCCTCAGTGTACTCTTTTCTGAAAGAAGTTCTCAGAGAAGATACCTACGTATCTGTTGAATGAGAAGGGAGTGCAGTCGAGGACTGTCTTACATTCTGTTTCAAATTTTATAGTTAAATCAGCTTGGTTGTATTATAAGGAGACAGAAAGCGGACAGCATATCTTCCAGCTCATTCACTTCAGTGCTAGGTGTCACAGAATCACAGGATTTAAGTCCAGAGGGGATGATCAAATCATCTTGTTTGAACTCTCACATGCTGTGAGCCCTTATATTTCACTCACTTAATATATATTGGATCTGATAAATTGAATTTCGACACTGAGATGATCATAGTTCCTTAAACAAGGATTGGAAAGCCTGAGGAAAAACACACACACATACTTGGATGAGAAACAATGTGAATTTCTGTCTTTGTCAAGATGATGGTGTTTTTCTGGGAGCTGACATGATGGCAGTGTGTAATACAATTATAAACTGAATAAACAGGTGATCTTATAATAGGTGTGTGATGCCTTCTGTCACGTTTCTTGCCACAGTATTTTCTTTTGCACTATTTTCTTCCAGTCCATCAAGCTGTAAGATATGAAAATTCTGCTACTACTTTGAGTAGTTGTGCAGTTTTCTTTTTTATACCAGCAGAAATGAGGACTAAGCTTAATTCTCATTAAGCCGAATTTTCTTTGATCCTCTCCTAAATAGAGTTGAGTGCCATTTAAATACTCCATTATAAACCTGCAGAAAGCAAATAATGCCACCGAGGACATTACCTGAAAATGCATGAAAGTTAAGGATTGTGATTTGGTTAAGCTTGAATTACTTTGTCGACAAATAAACACGGAGAATATGGGTGTTTTACTTGGAAAAGCTGTATAATATTTAGATGTTGATGAGTAGGGTAAGTTAATCTAAGGAGATCTGATTTATATGGTTTTATGCATCATGCCCAGACAGTCTAATTGATTTCTAGAACTTACTTTCTCTTAAAGCTGTATCATGTTTAATTTAGAAACAATTTCACTAGTACTAAGTGTATTAGCACACACCGTTATCAGTTCAGGAGCTGGGGTGTTCAAGTATTTTCTCTCTGAAGTATCCTAATGTTTATGAACTCTTTAAGTAACTTCCATTTTTAAAAAATTGTCTTCTGAAACTACTTTCAAAATAAGGAAGAAACACACAGAAGTTTGCTAGCTTCATAAAAATAACAAAAATTACTTCAAAATTCTAAATAGGCCCAGTGCTTTGGATTTATAGAGGAAGGTGATGACTGTGCTTGGGTTAATATTATTATTTCTCTTGGTTTGAAAGAGCACCTGGAGACCCCATTTGTGATCAGCTCCCCACTGTGTATTGTACATACACATAATAGCCTCTGGTATGCAGGAGGTCAGATGAGAAGGTGTTCTAGTCCCGTCTGGCCTTAGTCTATGAATAATAGAAGACACTTGCTCTCCAATGTTTACAAAGAAAATAGACCTGGCAGATGGTGAGGAAACATGGAGGTACTCTGAATTCCCACTTTATAGCTGGATAACTGAGAAACTGATAGGCAACTTGCCCAGGGTCATGGAGAAAGTTGAGTTAATACCGAGAATTAGATTGAGCACCTGGCCTCTCTTTTGCAATCTCTAGTAGTTAACAGACTGATCGGTGCAGAGGCTGGATAGCATTGCCAGCTCCTCTTTAGTTCCTTTTGAGAAAGTAATACTGCTATGAAGCAATCTTTGCTGTCTCCACCTGGAAAGGTTGTACCAAGACCCAGCCTTTGGAAGGACTGTGAAAGTGGTGGAGCAGGACTTTGCAATTCCTTCTCTACATGCTTAATGAAGGCGGGAAATAAGCTCATGCTAAGCAACTGTTTTCACTGTAAAGAAGATGAGTTCATAAGTGCATTTAGCAAGCCAAATAAGCTAACTTTAGCAGTGATGTTTTAGGTGTAAATTCACATCAGGGACTTACAGTTCACCTAGGTGCCTGCTCTTTGGACAGCTGATTCCTTCTTCTGAGGCCAAAACTGATCGTTGTCTTGATTCAAGTTAATAGTCTTTTAAACAGTCTTTCTTGCTGTAAGAACTCTTACTACGGAACCTAGTCCACCTACTGCTAATGCCTTTTCATGCCACTGAAGTAATATTGCACTGCTATTTTCTGTTGGCTTTTCAAATCCTTTATAAATGTATTTCATTAACAAGTCTACGCCATGCCTGTGTCCAAATGTTAGACCTTCGCAAGTCTCTACTCAGCTGGACACTGGACTTGCCCGGTTTCTATGTGTGCCTACCTTCATTTACGTTAGAAGTCCCTAGACATCTAAAGCTCTGGTTTGGACTAGGAACTGCCTCAAATGAGATGGTACTGGAAAGATGCATCTCTAAGGATTCTCACTATTCCTAAAGTCGGGGTTTCTCTGCCTGTCCCAGCTCCGGTGCTCTGCTTTCTGTTGTTCTTAGAGTAGGCTCTGCAAAATACATGAGAGAGGGAAGCAAATGCTGCTTTCTGTCCAGCTGCTCAGTGGTTGCAATATTTGCCCAGGAAAGCTGGGGTTTGGTCTGACTAAATGGGTTTAGGCCTGTGTCCCAGAAGAATGCTCTAGTTGCTAAGCTGTAGCTCTCTGGGTTGGGGCCATGCTCATTTCCCTTTATTTGCCACAAAATACAGTGGGTTTCCTGCTTATTATGCTGGTTCTTTTGAATCTTATTCCAAAGCATCTGTGTTTCTCTACATACCAGCATAAGGAACACGGCAGTGTTTCTCAGGGATGACCAAGTACCCCAGTACCTACAGTCGCAATGGCTTGCTTGCTATCACTAAACTCATATTGGTAGCTTAGCCTGCCCAAATTCAAAACTGTCCAACTGAAAACTAGTGGCCTCACTTTTGCTCATTTTTTCTGAAGTTTCTTTCCTGAGCAGTGGAGAGAAAATGGTGAGCGCTCTTAAAGACTTTCAAAGCATCAGAGGGAGCACAGGGGGAGTGCTGATTTCCCGCTGGCTTGTGCAGAGAATTTCCTGTGCCTCAGGTTCCAAAATATTAACTGGAAACAATACACCCTTACACGAGGGAAGGCAGAAAAGAGGAATATTTGTTATTCTCCTACACATATGCAAATCTAGAAAAATCAGCTAGAGAGATGAGTGCTGTTATAATAGCTGTACTAACCCCAAATGTTTTTAGCTATTTCACGTTCTGTTCCTATTGCAGAGGAAGAGAGCTTCTGCTTTTTCTCATTTCAAATCCTAATCTTATGTGATGCAAGTCTAATTCACACTTTACAGCAAAGATTTCTGATATAGTGAGAAGTGAAAATGATGGTTGATAGTGAAATTTTCCAATATTTCCTCATTTGCTTTGTCTGGACCTAATTGTATTTGTTACTATCTGAGTTGTATGTGGTCTCTACACCTGTTTTTCCTCCTGTAATCTTTTCAATGCTTATTTCTCAAACCCTCTGAGAATCCTGAAAAAGGGACAAAAGTTGAGATGTAGTTAGTGAGAGGTTGTTTAAGGGTAAAATTTGGTGTCCAGTCTCTGCATGTCCCAGACCATAGAAGTAACGTGGGTAAAAACTTCTTTTACAGTTTCCTTTAAAATGTGTGTTCTCTCACATTTAAACCACAGAAAAATCACAGTAGCAATGGAGCCACAGTCAGGAACTCAAATGAACAAATATCCCAGTTTGCAGTTTTGAGTAATCTGGCTTTGGATATACTTTTTTGTCTGGTTTGCTCTCAGCTGAAACGCAGGACTTATTTGCAAAGCTGAAGCAAAATCAAAGCTTTTTGTTTGAGAAAGATGTGAGGAGTTGTTTTGCACAAACAAAAAGGACTTCATTTTCTCAGCCCATGCGCTTAACAGATGCTGGTCTTAATGGATAACATATTTTGGGATTTATTATTTGTAAACAAAATATTAATACTGAAAAAAATTAAAATCCAGGCAGAAATCCCCTTTCATTTTTCATACAGTCAAAGGTGAATAAGTATTGCACTAAGCTACTAGTCATTTTATTCAGTGTGTTTTCCTATTTGCTTCAGTGGAAGCATGTACATAGAGGTTGCTTTATGCTGTTATGGTGGAGGTTTGCGTAGGTAACTGGTTGTATGCTGCATTAAGGATGTAGGTAAAAACAAGAATAATTTGAAGAATACAAACATACAGCTGCAGTATGTACATACATATTATATATTTGATACATTAACTCCTGCTTAAGACACAAGTGAGTCAACTGTTGTGAAGCTGGCAATAGTTTGGAGCAACAGTTTAAGGTTCACGTACTCCTGTTCTTCACTCCTGTGGAATGCCTTTGGGAAAATATTGTACATAATTCAACTGCTTTGTTGTGCAGTTTCAGTTGGACCTAGTTTGTGCATCATTTATCCACGTGCCTGGATGTCAAAGAAATGTGGGTGACAGATTAGCATTCAATTAACCTTAACACTTTTTAAAAAAAAAAAAAATTGCTTCTTCATCCAAATAATGCTTAAATTATTTTGACTACGTATTTTGGCTATCAAAAACTGGGATGCAATTCAGCATCAGATCGTTTGAGGGGTGTTAATGTTTTTCAAGATTGTCCAGTTGTTTTTAAACTGCTTTAAAAAAAAAAGGGCACCAAAAAAAAAAAAGTACAGGAACATTATTGAGCATGTATTCTGTTTCCAAGGCGGGGGGCGGGGGGGGGGGGGTGGGAAGAGAGAAAATCTATTATTTAAGAAAGAAATACAGCCAGTGTGATAAAAGTGCCTTCCCATGTCTTCTGGCCAGGTGCTACGTGCATATAAATGTTTCACGTTAAGCTTTAAGATCAAGGAAGAGTCTGTGGGGAACCTTGTTTCCTGGAGATCTGCTTGCTAGAGTAGCTCCCAAGTACTGACTTCCCATTTTTTATTTGGTTATTAAGGATGAAAGGCTACATCATTTTCTGGAATAGCAGTTCCTTGCATGCCATTATCTTTGTCCACAGCTATGAAACATGTATTTCCATAGGTTCATGTGGATACTTAGCCTAACTCAGCTTAGCCACTCTCTCTGCTGCTTTGTGCATGTTTAATTCAAAGGGTCACCTTTATATCGTATTGTAGAGTGAACAAAAGAGATATGGTTTCATTAGTTGAGAATCTGTCTTTTTTAGATACAGCTGAGTATAATGGGTCTCCAGCCTATGTAATGCAGGGCGCTCTCTGTTACTACTGAAAAGGAAACTTTGAAAGTCTAATTTTCTGACATGATTCACTCTGGGTAATCTGTGTATGTATATGTGGCCTTACATGTGCAAATCGCTAGTATGAAGTTTTGCACGCTATCAAATGTATACAGAACCAGTAAAAAAAAATGCAATTGAAATCCATTTGTACTCAGTTTGCACCAGCAAATCATCCATAGGATTATAAATTCCAGTGCTTATTTATTTATCACAGCTACCCTGCATAAATATCCCTTCCACAAAGTCAAGGCTTTTTTAAAAAAAGACTGGCACAATTAACACAGATGTTTAAAATATCTATATAACAAGCATAGCAAATAATTTTTTGGCTTGGAAAAAAATCCTGTTTTAACTACTGTATTTTGTTATTTAGCTAATTTTTATATTTCTGGTAAATGCTATCAACATGAATGTTTCTGAAGTTCAAACAAAGCACTTGCATTAACTTTTTTTTTTTAAAAAAAAGTAATAAACAATTTAAGCTAGAAAATTCTTGCAAAATATTATTACCAATATAAATGACAGAAGTTATGCTCAATCAAATGTCAGGTGGTAAATGGTAATAGCCTTTATACAGAGGTATCAAGGAAAGCACAACAGAGGCAGCACTTTAGAATGAAGCAAAACCCTGCATAAATGAACAAAACCTGGTAATTTACCAAGGGTAAGAGCAAGTATAGGGTTTTTTTCTTTTTCTTAGGGATGAAGGATCCGACCTATAGATCTTTCTCTTCCTCTGACCTGCCTGCTTCTGTGTCTCACTCTTTAATGTATTTGAAGGTACTTCTGATTCATCAGGACACCTGAAAACAGGTGTCACGGAGTTGTTTGGGAAAAAGCTAATAATGGCAATCTACTGCCACGAGAGTTTCTGCTCGTGCATTTTCTCTAACCTGACGCTCATATCACATATAAACTTAACAAGGACTGATCTATATTCTGTACTCTTCAGATGTTGTTACGGAATCTATTTCCTGCTGACTCTAGGGGAGAATAATTGTGTTGCTCAAAACCAGGCACGTGGTTGGTATTGTGTAGAAAAGGGAAACATTTTTGCCTTATACCCAATTTTTGTTTGTGGGACCAAGAAGCCCATCTCTCTCTCTCTTTCTCTCTAAATAAATAAATAAGTATATGTCTGAGTATGTCGATGTATAGAACTCATGCTTCTAACTCTTCTGACACAGATATATAGACATATAAATGCTACCATCTTTCTCTGAGAAATACAAACTGATTTCTAATATATGCACCCTTTTAAACACCATGTTAAGGAAAGAAAGGAACATTCATTTGCAAGTAAACATAAATGGTAAAGCAGAAATAATAATTCCAAATATTTTCTATTTTTACGTTAAGTTCACTTTAGCTTCGATTCCCTCTCTCTCGTTTGCTGTCTCCAAACCTTCCTGTGACTGTGGTTTTTCAATAGCTTTATAGAAAGCATAACCCAGCTTTCTAAAAATTGAAGGCAATCTTTTGTTCCATATAAATATGATTAAGAGGAATTTCCATGTGGTTGTATAAAGGCAACAGGAAGAAAAGAGAGCAAGCACAACTCTATCATCTTCACAAAAAAAACCCAAGACTAAACCACGAGGCTTTGATAATTTGTTATCTGGTAGTGGTGTATATAATTTTCAAACACTTTTGTGAGACTTTCTTTAAAAAGCTGTTTATATCGGCTAAAAATTTCTTTTTAGAACTTGGTCTTGCTTTACCTTTAACAGAATGCAATGTGTATGGAGAAAACATGATCATCAACTTTTAAAGCAAAATAAGTGGTTTTGTTTAAGTTGCTGTTTGAAAAAGTAATGGCTGGAGAAGTTTCATTTTGATTCCTAATTTCTGTGCTGGGAAATCTAAGACTTAGTGAGCTAAAATGCACTGACTATAACCAGCTTTACCAAACCTGTTCCGTTTCTGCATCCACTATTACTTATGCCACTTTCATAGAAAAGAAAATGGGCTCCACTAAGAAGTTGCCTTAAGATGGAAACAATAGGAAGAACTTCGAAGTAGTAGAAGATAAAGATGTGATTTCAATTAATTGAGTCTAGAGGATAAACACAGATAAAAGCATAGTAAGCCGGAGACTAATATTCTTGGCCGAGGAAGGAGACAGATAATCTGCATGGTCCATTGCCCTAGCAGCTCTTCGTTGCAATAGGTATTTAAGTTCGAATATTGGGGGGTTTTTTAAATAGTTCCATTAATGAGAGTTTCTGAAAACAGCCTAGGAGTACAAAGAATCAAGACCTTTTCTCACAGATTTCTCAGACTTGGAAGTAACTGTAGTCCATTTGACATGAACAGAAATGAACACTGTTACGCTTATGCTCCTAATTTGGCAATACATTTGAGTATTTTCCTACATCTAAGGATGTGTTTGAACACAACACTGAGGAATACGTATAAGCTTGTGGATACCTTCATTGAGAAGAATGATGCATCCTAAGAGCTGTGTTATCAAAGGAGCTTGAATTGAAGTCTCTGTTATTCTCTGCTTTCATATATCTTGTTGGCTTTGCATGGGAAGTCGGGGTGTCAGAAAAGCTAGCAGTAATGAACATTTTCCTAGCTTTCCTGTAGAGCATGGGGGTACAGTTTCGGAGATTTTTCTGAGAATTTTAACCTAAAATATCTCTTTTGTGGGGACCTAAGATACCGTGTTCTACTTTGCTCTCTGCCTCGACATGTTATTTTGGTGCAGTAAGTGTTTTGTTTACTTCAGTGCTCTGTTAAGTGTTTCATGGCCTGATATGAACTGAATATCTGGTGGGCAATTCTGATCTAGGTTTCCATAATATGGCTGTCTACAGTTACAGGGTGGTTGAACTGGTGACCCATGTGAAGGCCTATGTTCTTATGTTACGCCATTGTATTTTTCCTTTCCTGCATGTGTATTGTCATTCTAATTTCCTAGGTTTCTTCCAGTTTGGGTTTGTTTTTTTTCTTTTTTTTTCAATGGGAAGCTTTTCTATTCTCTGTGGATATTTAACATTTTCCTTTTTTTTCCTCAGACTTCTGTTAATTGTAACAGATGAATCAAAGGGAAAGTAAATGTTTTTCTTTCTAGCACTTCCTTTTTATTACTGAACTCCTCTCCTCTTTTTCTTGTTTCTAATCCTTTGCTTTTGATTCCATCTTCTTTTCTCTCTGTCCCATATTCTATCATCTAATCTTTATTTTCCTTCTCTATTTCTCCTCCTCTTTCTTAATTTATCTTTAATTGTTCCCATAGTAGGGTTTGGGGTTTTTTCTTCCTTCAAAATAATGGAATAGTTCTATTTCTCTTTTTCTGATTCATTCAAGCCTGAAAAAATAATTGTTTTTATTTTTTAGGCTCAGACATCCTTCTCTGCTCTCGGGATTATAGAGGCATGAGCCTTGTACTTCTAAGAAAGGATATATAGTTGCTGGCATTTGCCCACCCTGAGGAATAAGGACCTGGACTAAAAAAAAAAAAAAAAAAATCCAAAGTGAAGAATCCTAGAGGAGCCCCCTTGAGAGCTGAAACCCACCCTTCCCTGATGTGAAAAAAGACGTCATTTACACCGTTTCTAACAGATTGCAATTGCTGTAAGGTAAGCCTCGCTTATTGATAATGTAAGTGGTTTGGTCTGCTTCTAACTATGAATTTGAAAGCTGTGTACTGAAAGGGAAAGTGAAGTTTTAAAAGTAGTGTGCCTGCACAGAAAGTGTGCTCTGACATCCACGGAGCTTGGCTTCAGTCTGATACGTCTTCATGCTTTCCCTGCAAATCGAAGTGCTTGGTCATTAACACAGTGAGTCACAGTAATGTGTTATGATCTGATCTGGCATTTATAAGGAAATAGAGCGTCTAGCCTTGGATCCCTCTCCTACAGGTCATTTGTCCTAGTGATAAAGAGAGTGCTTGCTCCCAAGAGAAAGCAAAGCCGCCCATTATGTCAGCTCACACCCTGGAAAAGGCTACGGATTTCAGTGCCTCTATTTGTGATGTGCTTTCTAAACGGGGTCAGTGTTATAACTGGGAGGAGGGAGCAGTTTCAACCGTGAGTGAGTGCCTAGAGAAATGGTATAACTGACTCTGTCAAAGATGAATATAAAATGCAGACAAGCTGGCTTGTTTTATATTCACTTCTTAAAAAAAATACATATATAATGATTTGGGTTGGATCATTGATTTATATGTCAGACAGATGAAAAGCAAAATTTCTATGATGCCTTTATTATTATTCTGACAAGGACTGCTTTTAAGTTAAAGACTGATAAAGAATGCCAACTTTTGACATTACTAGAACAGCCCTATCAGCTTTAATTTTCTTTTGTTTTCTTGTTGTCAAAGAAAGGCCATTAGAGATAAATTATGATCTCAAACTGGTTAATCTAGTGACGTGCATTTTTTTTTCCCCATAAATTGCCCTAGCCGGTTTATAAAGCATTATGTAATCTCATTGAGAAGCAAGCTACAGAAAGTAGAAATTGCAAATATCGAACATCATCAGTCTTTAGGCCAGAGGTTCTCAAACCGCTGGAAGACCATGGGTGAGTTGTCCACAGCTGAACCAGTGTGTCATATCGCACAGTTAAATGTACAAACCTGTTTGTTCTGTTTGACTGTACTTTTGTGTGCACAGCTTTCTTAGCATGCTAGAGACCGCTAGAGTGTGCTCAATTCTAAGTCTGATAGGAAGCACAGATAGTGGTGCATAGGGAGTGTTCAAGGTTGCTGAAAGTTTATTTTTTCCACTAAATTAGGGAGCTAGTGCTCTTGTCATTATAGATCAAAGTTATTTGACCTCATACGATTAGCATCAGTATAGCTACAGCACAGAGTTTATACAGAAAGCTGGAGAATTTAAAACTGGAAGGTTTCATTTTGACCAGTCTGTGTGTATGCTGCAGTTTCACGCTTCAGGTGAGGAGCAGCTGTGCGGATTACAAAGATTTCATGCAAAAGTTTGTTGCCTTGGATCACACTCGGGCTCCAATATATTCCATTTCAAATCAGTCTGTACTCTTCTCTCTTTCTTCTCTTTATTTTTCTTCTTTCTACCAATTTGCTAGTTTGATGAGTGTTCAGCCACGGTGTTTTCTATAAAACATAATTGACAGCTAATAATTATTTGCACCTCTTCAGCCTGGCATAGTCGATGTTTTCAAAGCCTTCATAAACATGAGCTGAATCAAGCATCGCCCAATCAAGTAGGCCAGTATTATTCATGTATTTTGACAGGTAAACTATACTAGAAAACAAAATCAGATAGTTTCCACAAGACTGTTTGTGCAAAAGCCAGACGAGAACATGTATCTTCCGATATCTATTCCTATGCTCAACCATACAATGTTTTTTTTCCAAATATGTATGTGATTATCATTATGATTAAAGGGTTATGATTAACATTCTTTTGGGAATAGATAATATGACTTCTTTATGTTTATACTAGAAGCTTTCAAGCGTAATATATCATCCTGAGTATGTTATAATAGCACTGACACAAACAGAGAGTACACTAAAAAAATCCTTCCTGCAGCTCAGCTGGATGTTAGCACAGATATATAAGGCAATATGTGAAGTGAAAGAGAGAAACAAAGAATTGGAGAGAGAGGGGTGAGAAGATGCTGATAAAATCAGCAGAAAATATAGAGAATGACAGAAAAAAAAAAAAAAGAAAGAAAAAAAATGGGAAGAAAGAGGAGTCAGGCTGGATTTATTCATACCCAGGATTAAATTGTATACTATAGATACTATGCACAGGATGTAATAATGAGACATTATTTAGTAAAATAAGCATATAGAACCTGGAATCACACAAGTTTGGAGTAGAAATAAAGATCATGTTTCCTGTCACAGTATGTAAAGGCTCTGCTGCCAGTCTTGTCTATTTTTAATCCATAATGGTAAGGGAATAGAAATATTCTGTGTTTCACTATCGTCATGTGCTAATGTCATATATCAGCATGTATCATACCATATCATGTATCTGTGTATTATCAGTAAACAGAAAATATTTGGAGAGAAATTCTTAATTTACCAGTGAATAGTAGAATCTCTGTAGGACAGAGCCCCAAAATAACAATACCATGCAGAGAGTTATTGTAAATTAAATCACCCTTTTTTTTTTCTTGTAGTGTATGTGTTTGCAGTATCCTCTGTCAAGACTTTGGTATCACAGAATAACTGTTAGAGTTTAGTCACTTTCTGCACCAGTGATTCCATCTGCTGGGGATTCAATTGATTTTTCACATCTCGGCAAAAGAAGGCCCAGACTGTGCCCTATTGCCTGTGAGTGTGTGGTGGCACCAGCAGTACGGGATGTCAAGGCAGATGCTTTTAGGACAGGAGCAATGATGATGGAAATACCACAGAGAGCTTTAAGGTTTCATGGAACTGCAGATGTTTTCTTATCTGAGCAGTTCAAAATGCAGATTTCATATGGCAGGAGGCTTTGTCCTGTAGGATCTTGACTTCTTATTAATGTTTAAAAAAAAAAAATGGTGCATTACTGTTCCACAGTTTGAAGCAACATTTATTTCCTTTTACATTTGGGTTTAATCCTCAACTCTTTAAGCATGAAATCAATTCATATTATTTTCCTAATCCTATTAAAAGATACTCCTGGGAAGTGTATCTCTCCTGGGAAGAGCAGAAGGTTAGGGATAGATGTGGGAGCAAGGAGACTGATGCTATGTTGGCTGAGATTTTACCTTCTTAATGTATTGTGCCACCAGGCAGTATATTTATATTAACTGCATTTAATTGCTGTGAGGACACTTAAAACTTCTGAACAGACTGAGAAGAATAATAGATTCTCCCTGGGCTCTTGCTACTCTCTTTTGCACCTCTCCAATTTTAGTTTCCTAAATGAAATGGTAATAGGCAGAGGCCAATGGGACAGTAGTGGCAAAATAGGTGTGTAGAGAAGCACAGTCATGGAGTATGAAGGCCCGTTGCAAAGGCTGGGGGTGGATCACTTGTTGGGTTTCCCCTAATGGTAGATGTAATCCCTGTGCTGCACATGTGATAAAGTATAATGTTTGTAAACATTACTTGCTTTTATATGGTGTTCCCATAAAATCCACCCTCATTTCTGTTCAGTTCATTTGAAGCTCATGAGAAACCTGACTCGGCCTTCAGAGAAGGTAGATTCAGGCCTTTTGACCTGAATCCTGACAAATCAGGGTGTGATGCTTTTATGAAGGCATGACAGTGTTTGGCCTCTGTGATGCATGTAGGAATTATGTTTCTTTCCTCAAAGCAGGGACTCCAGTTAATTTAGAGCAAAGAGCTTCCTGGCTTGATGGCAGACACGACTGGTAAAACAAGCTCTAAAGTAGGAAGCTGGGGAAGAATGCTGCTAAAACTTCTTAACTACTTAAGCCTGCTACAGACAGTGAAGGAGGCATAGTTGCATGAGGATGAAATGAAGAAAAAAGTAATGTTTAACAATGGCAAAGGAAAGGATATATCAAGTACACTGGCTGTATCACTGGAACTGGCTGTTCCTCCTGCTGCTGGAAGCCTGAACAATAGGATGAAGGAATTAAAGCTCCTAGTACTGGATACAAAACCAAATCTTGTAGTAGTGATAGAAATATGGTAGCCATGACATACCCTGCATTAAAGAATTGAAAGGTATAAACTGATTAGGAAAGTGAGAAATATATAGGCAGTGAGATAGCATTGTCTACTAGTGAAATAAAAAATGGGACCACCAGGAAGAGGGATGTTGAGGAATATCCCAGGTTCAGCATGGGATAATGATATCCGTTTTGTGGGGCGGGGTGGGAGGGTAGTAAGTAGTAGTGGAATTTATGTGATCATGGGAGACTTTAACTTTCCCAAACTAAGACACAAAAAAATGTCCATTGAAAAACCGGACATTTGAATACTGTAACTTTTTTTCCCAAATTTATTTTGCAATGAAGTCAGGTCTCAGACATTCTTGGAAGTGAACGAAGGTAGATCTTTTCACCAAAAAATCAGTGAACCAGCAAAAAATAGTGATGTGTTATGCTTAGTTTCACTGAACAGCAAGATCTAAAGGGGCTGGACATAAAAACTAAACTTAGAGCAGATTCAATTTTGTCCAATTCTCTTTCTGAGAAAAGTAAAAGATAAATCTGTACTTCTGGGGCCTTAGAAAGGCAAACTGAAAAACTGAGGATATTTAGTGAGTACTGGGAAGCCTACATATTTGAACGTGGAGGAGGCATATAATAACTTTGAATCAAAAAAGTTTTAGCAGAAAGCAAGACGATACTAGTAGGAAGGAGTATAGATCTCCCCAGAATGACAGTTGTCTTAAACTGTGTGTTAAAAGTAAGAAGAATCCATAAGGAATACAAAAGAGGATTGATTAGGAGGAAGAATTATGCCCTGGAGGTTAAAAGATACAGAACTGAAGCAAGAATGGCCAAAAGGTGTGTTAAACCAGACTTTACTATTCATTCAGTTCCCTGCAGAGCTCTTCAGCTTTGCAAACAAAAATTGAACAAGGAGGAAAAATTCTCATCCTATGTCTTTTCCAAGGAGCATGCACACACTAAGTAGAGGGATGTGTGATGTCTTTAAACGACTGGTCAGGAAAACCCACCTCATACACATAAATGACATTTAAGATTGTCTGTAGTGGTGTTTTATGGAGAAACTGAAGGTTGTACAAATAACCTCTAGACCAGTGTTTCCTTTGTGTAAGTATTTTTGTCAGTTTGTGAGTGATTGACTTGGCAATCTTTATATACTTCAGACTTATTCTATTGTATCATATGTATATATCTGCACATATGGAGAGAGACAGTTGTATTATGTATGTATATACCAGAAAAAAATTATTACTGTTAGGATAGGAATAGCCTCTTACCCAAACAGGTATGGCTCAACCAGTGAGCTCTCTATCAGTGAAATAATCACAGTAAGCAATCAGAGAAACCGTTCATAGCCTGAGATTAACATTGTGCCTAAAGGAAGAAAATTATGCATGGAACATGAAAAGTCATGAATGTCCTAGAAATGAATGCTACTGGGATTGGTAGGTTACTGACAGTTTAGGACTTGGGCTTATCTCCTGCCACAAAATCCTGCAGGACCACCCAGCAAGAGTTCCACACAGAGATGAGATTGCTGCATGTGGAAATGCGTGCCCACCCCTATGCTTGCTTGTTCATACGCAAATGCAATTGTCAGGGGGTGCAGGAGGGAGGCTGACAGGTAGACTTGGTTGTTGACCATGAATAGCATTTCACTGCTAAAATTCCGAATTGCTGTTTCAAGGAGAGAAGTTTAAAACTGAAATGCTCTGGGTTATGTGCATGCATACCACTCAGTGCACTGTGTCAGTGTGCGACAGTACCATTCCTTCCACCAAGGACTGGGGAGCATGTCGCTTAAACTGAAGTCAGTCTTTACTTAAAGTTTCACTGGACTCGATGTAAAATTGTCTAAGTGAAGCCTGAGGGTGCCAGATGGTACACTTCTGGGGCTGGGGGGTATTCATATCCATCGGGGCCTTCTGAGTGTGAATCTATGGATATGGGCAGAGATAATTGTTATTGCAGTTATTCTAAGACACTAATAAAAATTTTGCCAATGAAAATATTCATTTAAAATGTCAATCTTTATTTTATGGTATTCAAATGAGCATATTGTAATTCTAGTTGAGGGAAAACAGTAAAGCTAATGGGCTGCAGGCTTTGATAAACAATGAGCAAAAAGAGAAGATTCCACTATTTATGTTACATATTATCTCTATAACCTTGTACAACAATATCTTCATGTTTGCCTTATACACTCTGCTGGGTGTATACCTCAAGTTTACAGCATTGATTGTAAATTCTTTTAAGGAAGACACCACACTTCGGCAGCTCACTGGCTCCTGTGATATAAGTGCAGTTTCTTCTGCACTGGTTCTTTTGTCTGTAATGTAGCTTTTATTGCTCATCTAAAAGGAATAGTGGATTAAAGTGAGCTAAAACTGTAAAACGTGCTTTGTAAACAGTATTATTTCAGCAATACTGCTTATAATGTTAAAGCAGAGAGTTAGGGGGTTGTTTTTCTTTTTTTTCTTTTTACACAAATGATGAGCTTTTGAAATGATCATGCAAATATCATAGATCTTCCAGTACATCTGCAGTTCAGCTCTTCCTTAGCTCCTGTTCTTCTGAGGTTCATATAAAATTTGACTGATTTTTCCCCCTTTATTTTCTACCTTTAAATATTGTAAATCAAACAGTCAACACATCCAAAATGTATCAGTTCTTTGAATCCTTCTGGAAGACTCCCTACTGTGCTCTCTGAATTTTTAAGCTCTTCAGCATCTCATATGACAAGTATGTTTTCTTCCAATGGACACGTGCAGTGCACAGTCTGTCAGCTTTTTCCCAACTCTGGCGCTCAGAAAGAACTTCAGCAGTTCTATATCAACTTACTTTTGATAGCTGGAAGTGTTCAGGTCTTTCTCAATGAATCCTGTAACCATACTTCTTGCGCTGGAAGAATAAATACAAATTATTGTAGCCCCTTGGTTAATCTTTCCCCATGTTCAGCTTTGCTTGCAGGCTGGAGGCACCAAGGCAGTATTTTTTTGTTTCAGCTCTATGTGCTCCCTCTAGTGATCCAACCGCGTAAAACATTTCCTTCTGAGGGCGGGGAGAGCTGGAATTTCCCAGATGGCTCACAAAACGTTTAATGAAGTGTGTAGCACAACCATTTCATTACAACATATTGTGTACTTTTGCCTTTAATAACTGCATTCCTCATCCAGGAAGTCTCTATAGCTTTCAAAAATGAATTACACTGGTATTATTTTTCTCAGAATATATTTTTCCATGACAAGAATAGCACTTTCCTAAACTATTGTATTTATTAGCAACCTGTTACCCTCTGACATTACTGTCATTTTCATCAGCCATGATAAAGTGAGTATCATTTAAAATCTTTCTAAAAATTATTAAACCAGTTTTATTTTATTGGTGGTTTTTTTTTAACTGTGCACAAAGCAAGAAAATAAGAGTCTGTAAAAAATTAGAATTTTTATTCTGATTTGACGGCAGTTGAAAAATCAGACTAGCCTGACGAAATAATTTTCCGTGGTGGGACAGAGGAATTGTACTGCTCTGATGAAGAACAGGCTGACTTAGAAGGTGTTCTCCATCTCCAAGCCAAAGTATGAAGCTCAGTGTTCCTATTCCTAGGTGGTTACTGCTCCAGCTTCAGGAAGAGCAGCAGCTCTTCCTGACAGTTTAGAGGCACTGAATCTGTAAAAACAGAGGCCCATGCACAATTTCTTGCTTCTTTGCGGCTTCTTTGCCCCTTCATTGCTTTTGCACATGCCTGTTGCCTACTGCATTTTCTCTGTCCACTGAGGATGTCAAGATATGTATCAAGATTGTATATAGATAGGGCTGAAGATGTTGTGCTTACTTTCTACATGACAGGTGAATTTTATCCTGTTAGAGAGATATAATGATGGCATAAGGGAATTTATTCCTTCAAAATCATACAAAAAAAGAACATAATTAATACATTGGCTCCCTGTACCTTACAGTACCTCTGCTTAAGTAATCATTCTTAATTTATTAAACAAGTTTTTGACAACAGCATAGTTACTGGTGGACAGAGCTGCGAATTAGTTACCACTGGCACCTCTTAGCTAGGCTGACGAATTAAGAGGCAAAGAGATTGAACTGCCTTTTGATCCAGAAGTCGTCCTTCTGAAATATGCTCTTACATCTTTGGAGAAATCATGTGTGACCTAGTTGCTGTGGACAGGGATAGGATGCAAACTCCTTCCAAAGAGGTCCTTTCAGCATGGATGTTCAATCCCCGGTAATAAGTGTCATTATGAAAAGCTTCATCCATTGTGTAATTCAAAGGAGTTAGAAGAGTTGTGACTGAAATAATTTCATTTCTCAAATATTTGCATAAAACCATTAGAACAAAATATTTTTTTTCAAACTGTGGCTTTATTCCTCATATCCAAATTCTGTCCTTGGAGCATCACAAATTGGGTTTCAGGTTCAGTTTTTGACAGATATTTGAAAGGGGCACTTCTGTTGTAAGCGCAGCAGCAGCTGCAGCTACAGCTCAGCTTCCCCTGTTTATAGTATGAATGTCATCCTATTCGTTACAGCCAAATTCTGCCCTTTTTGGACAAACTTCAGCTTCCCATGCACTTCAGCAAATGCTGAGACTGTGTACAGCAGCCCCCCGTCATGTGCCAGTGTCAACATTTTAATAAGTGTTTGTTTATTCACAAAGTACAGTGTACAAACAGCATCCAATTCTTCTGGTGCTGGTTGAGTATTTCTCAAATCGATGGCCCTTTATTTGCCAGCAGCCAGAGCATTTAAATAAACTATGCCTTGGACAGCAGATTGGATAGCTGCTCACATGGAGTTTTTCTTGATGTACACATATCTCTGATAGGTCCAAGAGGTATTAAATCTAATGTGCATGTGTGATTAATCTGTGCCCGCACAGTGAATCTTACTGGCCCAGAAGAAAAAAAGTGATATGTGATTATTTCATTAGCAACCAGCAATTCTACATTGAAACCCATCTATAATAAAAGCAATCTGCAATTAGCCTGACAGCAAACTTTGTCCGTTGCTATTGTACATTAATATTTCCATACTTTCTGCCGAAGTCTCTCTCATTTAATTCATTCCTGTAGTTGAAGGGGAAAAAAAAATTTAAAAAAATTTCTATTATGAAGAATCAAGGAATTATGTCAAGCAAATAGCAAATGAAAGAAAGAAAGAGAACTGTGTAGACTGGCTTCCTTGTGCAAGCCAGAGACAAAGGGGATATGAAACCACTGAAGGATTCCAGGTCTACCAAAAAATGTGAAGTTGCTGAGTGGATTGTTCACATCAGCTAGAGAAGAGTATCTCTAGAGATGGATAGGCAGAAACTGCAGCAAACAGCGACTTCTCCTCATGCAGGGATGAAGGTAACAGGGCTGAAAGAGACTTCTGTAAACTTTTAATAAAGATGACAGTGTAGGTAAGATCTGTACATACTAAGTTTTTCTAACCCTTTGTTCGAGTGTTTCATTAAAAAAAAAAAACCAAACACCACCACAAAAAAAACCAAAACACCAAATGGTTTGTGGCTATCGAATAGAACCAGCCCAAACAAGACAACTGCACTGCAGAAATCCATCTGAAGGCTGCGGCATTCACCAAGGGGGTGATGGAGGGGAAACCTGATCCAGAAGACAGGCTTACTAGCAGAACCACAACAGATCCAAGCGTATTTTCCCTGTACTCATGAGACAGCTATTCAAGGCTGCTGCTTTTTTTTATTTTTAATTCTTTTTTTTCCAAAATAGAATTATATCTTTGTTTTCCCTTTCCTTATATTAAATTGGACAATAGCTAATTTGTCCACGCTGCTGTTTGATCCAGACAGCAGTTTGATATTTTTACTCTGTTTTTAGCATCCTGAATGCTTTGCCAAAAGTGGTTGCCACTCCTCTGCAAATCACAAGGTAACTAATACTGAATCTTCTTCCCTCATTTGTGAGCTGAGTCCAGAGAAGTTTAGCAGAAGCTGAATTTGTTGAGAATGTAAAGCCAATGCTTCCATGTATTTTTAAGTAAGATAAAGGCAAATTTCTGTTTTAATGTAAATGTAACCTTGCCTCCACCCCTTCCCCTGAACCCTGAAACGAGCAAAAAATAATGCAGCAGAGGGGTTGATCTTAAGAGTTACATCAGTCAAATGGCGCTCCAAAGCAAGGGAGCAGCTCAAATACAATTTTAGCACCTCTGCCTTTCAGAACTCAGTTGGATGTAATGTCTATATCAAGGAACTGACAGAATGAAGCTAACTGGTGTGAAAAAAAACCCACTCCTTCTGAAGAAGCTTCTAAATACCAGTTGTCTAAATCTATTGATAAGCAGGGATGCATTATTAATGAAGCCTGCAGCCTGCCTAGTGCTGCTCAGATGGTTCAAGCATTTAGTAAGAAGTATTTCTGTGAAGTGCCGCACGGAATAATGACAGTGTCTGTCTTAAATCGAACAAATGACTGTAGCAAGCTCTGGGGAGGCTCAGAGCAAGCAGATGCTTTCCAAGTGAAAGGCAGTGGGGTACCACCTGCTGTAGGCAGGCAGGCAGGAACAGGCCACTAAATATTGACTTGTTAATAATTCAAGACAACAGGAACCCCTAGCTCTTCAAGCATGGCACTGCCCCTTCATCATGTGGCTTTTCATGACCCTAATGAGCTACTTGAAGAATCAGACACTGAAATGTCTTGCAGATATTCCCCAAAGACTAGGACTCAAGCTGCTGTAATTCTGAATAAGAAGTTGGTGGTGGTACACAAAATCAAGAGAATTTTAAAAATGGCAGGATCAGTGCTTTAGCTAAATATTGCTGTTTGCTATGCATTGCTGTGTAGTGCCTCAGTCTGCAGTTTGCACAGCTCCTGGGGCAGAATGGCTGTTTTTTATGACATTTCATTGGCTAAAAATAATTGACATTCCAGTTTATTACCGGTATATTAATAGTTTTATTTGCAATAAGAGAGAGAGCCCTTTGAAAATCTGCAAGAGATTACTTGCGACTGGAATTCTCAATTAATACTTCCTAAAAAGGATCTTGGTTTTATGATTAGTATGTGTTTGGGACTCTACAATTCCTACCTTCATCATGGATGTTAAATCAGCAGTTGCAAATGAATACTCTTCGATTGAAATAATTGAAATTGAATAACCCATTGACAATGAATAACCCGTCAAAAGTTAGCAAAGCTTCTATGCAGACTTTATTGACTTCTTGGTTTACTATCAACAACAGCAGTTTGCCCTGCTTGAACGCTGCAGGTTTATGATGAAACGTGGGAGCTCCTGTATTAGCAGCATACATCCTGGTGATTGTTGCTGATGCTTTTCTTTCAAGATGCAGCCTTAATAGAACCTTTCCTTTCATTCCCTGTTTTTTGATTTAAGATATTTTTTTCTTCCCCAACTATATAATTTTTCACTTATTTTGGAATGATAAAGTAATATCCTATTATGAGATGTTTCTTGTTTGCATGATTTTCCCAGCTGTCAAGCAGGTATCACTTAGCTACCTGACGACTTTGCTAATCAAGCTGACTCGGCTTAATTCTTTGAACAGTCTTAATAATTCCAAATGGAATTTAGTAGACTGTTCATACAACAAGTGATTATGTATACTGAGGAACTTAAAATCACAGCAAATTCATTAGTGTTGCTATGAAGAGAGTGCTTCCTCCATACCACAATGAGTGGAAGTGTCTTGTGACTTTCCAGCACTGAGCACGAAGCTTTATTTAAAAGAGCCATGAGTGTGTGTGACTTTCTCTGCTATACTGTTGAGCTTCTGCTTACAGCCTTCCAAGTTTTTGGTCATCTGTATGCAGTGACAGCATTTGGATTTGTCAGGACTTAGAAAATTACCTGGGCTCCCTTACTGAGCTAATTGAAGTTGCCCCCGCACCTCCACAAACTTTATGCTTTTTTTCCTATCATTTGTGTTGTTAGAACATCTTCGCAACCGATACTGCTCATTCAGTGGTGGCTGGTCCTTACTGGACCAGCTGCAAGTGATGTGCATGAAATCACTCTGTAAAGAAACCCCAGGAATTCAAAACTACAAACGGTAGTCTTTTCCCAGGTGGTGTTTGTTTTTTCTTGAGAAGGTCAGTAGGATAGAAAATATCTTCTAATTTCTTTGTAGGATGGGAATATGTGGGTTTTATTTCAAGGAAAACTAACAGCTGTCTAGGAAAGTAGTCTTTAAGGCATTTCTCTTTGCCTAGGACACTATTTTATATTGTGTTTATTGCTATTGTTTATTGTTTATATTGTATTTATATTGCTACAGTAGTAGTTTATTTCTGTTTGCATCATTTGTATCATTCTCCTAGATTCTCTTCTCTGCTTCTCAGCTACACCTATTGCAGAAATAACTGTGATAATGTCCGTGCATCATAAATGATATCGGGAGATGAGAGAAGTCTACTTTGCAAAAGTAAATTTGCCAAAACAGCTAGAGATGGTGACAAGGCTCTGTTGTCCCCACCCCTCTTTTGAGATGGTAAGAATATAGGTGTCTTCGGCACCACTGATCCAGTCACTGCTGGCAATACTCATTTCCAGCTCTTTGACAGTTACAGCACTGGTTGGCCCGCATCGTTTCCCTGACTTGCTCAGCATCTCTCCCTGAATGAGGACATCAGTGTTCACAGTGCTTCTCTGTTGTCCTTACTGCCGTACGTGCAGCTGTCATTGCAACACTGAGGCAAATATTACCCTTTCTGCTTCCCCCCAAAATACAATTGCTTCTGCTGCACAGAATTGCTGCTCTTTGTACGTAAGGTAGAAGCAATATGAGCTTTTAGTGAAGTATTTTTTTTTTGCTTAGACAAAACCCTGGTTTATGGTAGATCACTTATTGGGTCAGACATTATTGCTAGAGAGTATGATTTCTTCTGCAGCTTAAAAACCTCTTTATCCTGATTGCTAGAAGATAGCCCGTTATTTGTTATTTGCTTGCCTGTTCATTTTGCTTGCAGAATATGGGGGTCTGATTCAGATCTTTAGGAGATGGCCACAGGTGCTTATATTTTGCAATTTTAAAAGTATTTATTTTATATTTGAGGAAACTAAGGAATTAAAAGGCAAGATCAGGGCTTGAACTACAACAGAATATAAATAGGTAGCAGTAGGTCACAGACCTGTGTAAGAAAGCAGGCTGAGTCTAGTCGGTAGTTTTCCCAGCAGCTCATTTTCTTGGTGGGAACAGCTCTTGCCTTCCTGTTGTCGCTGTTCCTCAAACTTGAGCCAACAGATAGGAATTATAGCCCAGCAGTAGGCTGCAATATACCTTTTTTTTGTCCCACCCTCTTTCTCCCCTCCTGGTAAAAAGAGAAGTTGTGTTTGTCGTAACGGCAAGGATGAATAATCACATAGGTTCTGTGGACAAATCGCACATTTAGTCACATTCATCCGTCTTACACAAAAAGAGAGATAAAACAGTTTATAACAAATAAAAGCATGGGAGACAAAGATTGCCTGTCTGAGATATTCTGATAGTGCCAGAGAAGGGCCCCCCAAAGGGGACTCTCTGAACTAAAACCATCTAGTGATTACAGCCTTGGACCAGCCTTGCTGAGATGGGAGGCCATATGTTGGCCTAAGTTGTACAGTTGAGTTGTCCCACTGAATGTTTTTACTTTATGCTAATAAATGCAGTATGGATAAAACACGGGTGAGGAGCTGTATGGTCTACCGCAAACTCATCTAACAGCATTCATTGTTGGGAAAACTGGGTACGTGAGCAATGTGAACGGACATCTGGTTTCTATAATGCAAAACTTGTGTCTGTATACGCTAAGGAGAAGATAAGGTGAACTCCCAGCACCTGCCAATGGCTGTCTGAATACAGCCTGCCTTTGCAGACAAGACAGCAAGCAAAACTGGGTAAGAAATTTTTAAGTCCGAGACTGAAAATCTGGTCCCAATTTTATTTTCCAATAGATGTTACTTTCAAAGTATATGACTACAAAGTGGCAACTACATGTTTGTCTTGCCTACAATGGTATTACTAAACATTGATCACTTTTCTGCTTTCTAAATTAAATGGTGCAATAAACAGCAGTCTGGTTTTCTCAAAATATTGCTACATGTTGTCAGATCCTGAGATGTCAGCAGAGTACGTGACGCTGTTGAGGAGTCATATGCATGCGGTTTGCATGTTTCAATACGCTTCACTAGTAGAAGCAATAAATTGCCGAATTCCTCACCAACACTGCCAAGTAGACAGGATTTAAGGAGGAGAACATAATAGTGTTATTCAAGAGCACCTTTGATCATGGGAAGCTTAAGCTTTTGAAATATCTTGCAACTGGCTAGCTTAGAATGAAATTTTTAAAGGCTGCAAGAATCTTAAAGTCTTCAAAGGTGTGCTTTCTGTCAGAAATCACTGTGATTGCTCTGTTATGTGAGGCTTTGCTAACAGAAGAAATACTTGCCTTGTACATCAACATTAGCATCTCTGAATGCTGGAAGTACTGTCAGTAAATTAGTTTTAAATGCCCATTGAGCTCTGTAGCCAATGGCCTAGTAGACCTGCCAGGGCCCCATCAGTGCAGCTACCAGGCAAGTATGTTGAGGTAGATGCTGCAAGGGTCTGGGAGTAAGCACAGCTGGCTGAGAGGACTCCCTCCAGCACTGGATAGCTGTTCGGAATCAGAAACTGCATAGCCAGGAGTAGCAGGGACATCATTAAGGCTCAAATAGGCATTTCTTAAAATGTTTCACTGTGTTTTTAACCAAGCAGAAAATAAGGCCCTCATTTTCTAATAACTTTAATATGATCAGAAATAACACTCCAAAAATCTCATCTCCATCAAAACATCAGAGGAACCCCAACACACTCGTCATGGTGCTGAAAAAGAACAGAATAAAGTATGCCTTTTTATTAATTCAGACATTTTCTGTGATTAAAATTGTAACTAGTTTTCCTCTACAAAACCAATTTTGCTTCATCTGCAGTTACTCATGTGAGTGCTTCTTTGACAAAGGAGAAAAAAAATTGAGGGGAATTCTGCATTGTGGTAGTGCATGAGATTGCATCTCATCAGGTGACGCTGCTCTATTGCAGACTACATCTGTCGCTCCGTTTTTAAGTCTCTATTCTGCCCTTCCTCACATCCCCCTTTTAAATTTTTATTTTATATTTATTTTTTTTCCTCCCCCTGAAGAGGGAATAGTGTTATAGAATGCAATAGGTTAGGAATGCATCTATTCAGTATCACCTCTCAAGCTGATCTCATTTTTGTTTAATTATATCTCTAGACCCTCCAACTGCAAAACCAAAAATATCCTCAAATCTTAGGCCATTAGACGTGCAAATGCTTGTGCTGATTTTGCAAGTAGGTTGACTAATAGGTTTGGGGGTTTTTTAACTGGAAAAGGAACCAGCTGCTACTAGGACAGCTGGAACAAGAGTCCACCCTGTTGATGTTGCCCATCTCCTAGTCCTACAGCTGGCTTGTTCTATGGCCTTGGGCATGTCCCTTCCTCCCTCAGACTTCCAGACGTAGGGTCTCATTTAAGTTATTTTCATGGAACGAATTATATAAGCTTAAATGCATACTAAGATGAGAATCTGATTTGCGGACTGTGAAGAAATGAATCACTAAGTGTGTTACATGGGGCTGCTGTAAGATCTCATTAGCAGGATGTTTCGGAAGGATGCTCTAGAGGAGCTAAATACTCTTATATCATGACTAGGACCTATTATACATTATAGAAAAACGTGCAATATTGTATATCTGAATCTACACCAACCACTCATGCTTAGTATCTATCAGAATGCCTTTTTTTTCCTATATAATATATATTTCAGTTTGCATGTGGGAATCATTTTTAAAATGTTGATTTTCTAACCAGGAAAGAAATAGTCTTGTCTAGTGATACAGCAGTGTAACAGTATGGTACAGCATCCTTTGGAATGTGAGATAGTGGTGTCGCACAGCACAAAGAGTGGCCTCATCCCCAGGGATGTTGTTTTAACAACTGCCTGTTCCACACTAACTTCACTTAGGGCAAGAATGGCTTTTTATTGAAGCTTTTCCCAGTATCCTTTTTTTTTTGGTGGGTTCTCCTCAAATTTGGCAGGGTAAAACAGCTGAACAACTTCTAGAGTATAATGCCCAGATTTTAGCTTGGTGAGTCCTCCAAACTTCTGGTCTGTTTTCCACACACCCACACCCACTTTTTTTTTTTTTTTTTTTAATATTAGAGAGGCAAATTTTGTCCCAATTATTTGGACTAGCCATATCTTGGCTATACAGGGAATAAGAACAAAATGTCAGACCCGATTCTGTCACCACAAGGTAGGAGTAACTGGATATGACTTTAATAGACACCACCTATATTGTGGGCCAGGAAAATAATATTCAGAATTTCTGACCAATGCAGATAAAACCATGTAGATGGACAGATGCAGTCTCAATTAAGTTAGAATATTTATGTTGAAATTAACTTTTTTTTTCCTCATATTTGTTAAACATAAGTGCTCCTGGATCTCTATTCGGACAAGCAAAATGAAGCAAGGAAAGTTATGTGGACCAAAACTCTTGTTACCTAGATGTTCTCTGTGAGAACCTTCACAGGATTGAGGGTCTTGCCTTGGCCAGCTTTGCAAGGGTGTAAAATGAGGAAAGAATGCAGGGCACTACTGAACCCACAAAGCAGACGGACCCTCAGAGTCTTTCTGTCTTTATATGCAGGCTAGAAGGCATATATGGATGTGAAATGTAAAGAGAGCAGAAAGCTATTTCCACATAAGTATCTGGCAAGGGAGCAAGAGTGGAGAGCATGATGCAGTGTAAGCATCATACAGAATATGTTACCTTTATCCATAGATAAATAAGTTTTGTCATCAGTGGTGTTACAGCTGTATGGTCTAAAGCCAGAAATGAGGCAAGGCTTGTAGGAAAAAGTAGTATCTTCCATTAGGTCTCCGGAACAGTTCGAAAATATAGAGAAGCTTTCAGGTGTACGGACCTCTTCCTCACACTTTGTTTACTTCTATAATGCCCTGTAACAAGCAGATCCGTTAGCCACTCCAGGAAGGGCTGGAGCCCTGAGAGCTGCTGGCTAATGGGGAAGAGCCTCTTTAGTGAGGCCACCTTGAATAAAACAAAGAGGAGGAAAGACAGAATGGGATCGGGCAGGGGATTTCCATGCAAAAGGAAACTGAAGCTCTGGACTTGGGAAGATGATACAAGCTGGGATGTATGCTTTATTAAAAATCCTTTTTTTCAATTTAAAAAATCTTAGGAGATGTCTCTTTACAGTGACTATGTAGTTTAGTGGAGTTGGTTAGACATTCTATCACCTCATAACCGTTTTATGTTTTGGGTTGGGAAATGCTATTTCCTGTTCCAAAAAATTGCGGTTATCTTTTTCAATTATTAGCAAATCACTGCCTTACCATCACCTTCCCTCTCTGGCTTTTAAACAGGATATTAGTTGCAAGCTATGGCATAATGCAGAGGAAAACTTGCTAGCTCATAAAAACACTTGAAGTACTTTTTTCATGGTACAAGAGGGAAAATATTCTTATTCTGAACTCATACCAGTTTTGATATATTAGACGCGAGATCACATTATGTTCATTCTCGCTCCTCCTTTTTTTTTTTTTTTTTTGTTCAGAATTTGCTCAGGACTGTCACTTTATTGCAAATTTCAGAAGTGACTGGACGCTTCTTTCATTGAACCGTTCTTTCTAAATGGTCTGTTCTTAATACTATCCTTCCTTTCATTAGCAATTTTAGGTATTCGATAGTACCTTTCTTTAATAATAGGTTGAGGAAAAAAGTTTTAACAGCAAAGGCAATTGGTCAGCGAGAACACAGCCATGGTATTTAACTGGTTCCATGTTCCATTAGAAAATATTTTTACCAGAAAAAGGACTCTTACTCCTTTTTTTCCCCATCTTCCTTTTAAAGAACTAGTGCATTTTTAAGTATATCTTAAATAAGTTTGTAATTTTTGGCATCTTAAGGTGCCAGAGCAGAGAAATGAACCCTAAATGAGAAACATCAAAAGTAACTTAGAGAGAATTTTTTTTTTAATATTAAAGCGATGAATCACAGGCCAAATTAACAAGTAAAGGAATCCGCCTATAATGAAATCTTTTTTTCTAACATAACACTTCATTATAAAGGGAGTTTTTCTATAATAGTAGCAAGTGTAATTACATTTTTATATATAATTAGGACATTATTATCATTTCACCATATCAAAGTTCATTATAAGACATCTCCAATGCATTTTTCATAGAGCAAAAATAAAAAGAGAACAGGGGTCCTTCAATTAGACTAGTATAAGGACATCCACAGAGACTGAGGGAAGCTGATCAAACAGCTTAGCCCAAAAGGGACCAGGTAGAAACTCATTGCTTCTCTGGCACGGGGAAGTTGCGTTTTTACATATCCTGCTTGGTATTAATTATACTTTTCACCCTTCTCCTATTCCACTACATTGTTTGGGAGACAAAAATGCTTTTAAAGTTGGAATCCACCAGAACTGAATATGGAAGATATGAAATCTCTGTATTCTATGAATTTGAGTCATGAGAGCTCCTCTACCTTTTGAGCATGTTGCTGTTATGCCCAGGAAGACACTCCTGTGTCACCAGAAGGACATGCAGATGGAATCCATGTAAGGTGATCCATTCTCTAGATTAACTTGAAAGTGTTTGCATTCTCTTTTTTGCTAATTTGAAAAACAGTTTGACCCTTTCCTCTTTCAAAAATCCCTTTCTTCCCTGAGTAGGGTGAGAATTAAGGAACTACTGAGAATTGGTACAAGAACAATCAAATGTCATGTTGATTATTAGTGTGTATATTCCTTGAACATGGATAAAACTGTGCATAGGTTGATTATGCCCCACTTACTTTCCTACTCTCAAAGGAGTTCATTATCTGATGCACCCATATATGTAAATCCCTGCACACTTTTCTAATTGCCAGAAAAGGTCTGTCCTCTTCCTCTTAAAAAAATGCATGTAAAAGTTCTCTGGTAGAGCCATAGGATGGACATTGTTTAATTCTGAATTAGCGTTAGGCTGAGTGTATTACATCCCATTTATCTATTGGTCTAGAAGCAGGAGATAGGTAGGTCAAATCACAAACACAGCAGGAAATGGAGTATTTCTAGTGCCATTTAAAAACTGCAGTTATTTGCAAAGCTGGGAATAAATCATAATGAGATCCTGAAAATGTGGCTTTGGACACTGCACCTGTGTATGTGTTCTGGGATTTGGAAAGGGAACCACTGTATGATGTTGGACTGTGGTATCTAGTGTTTGTCAGTGGAGATGTGTTCTTTCTCCAAGAATGCACTGATGCGTATATAATGCTCACTAGCATGTGACAACAGCTGGGTGAAACAGGTTATGAAATACAGAAGTGCTTTAAATGACTACAGGTAAAATGGTCTGTTCATCAGAGAGGTGCCTAACTCGGGTGCTTGCCTACTCTCCAGGCTGAAGGCACCTCAACTTGGTGATTAGGTTTGGGCAGTGGGAATTGCCTCCTTCAAGGCAGTTCAGAATAGCACAAGAGGTGCTTTGTACAGAAGGAATGCACACAAAAACCAGGAGCTGCTTCCTCATACTCTCTTCCAGGCTGCTTCTATGCTAGGAAAAAAACAAGCCTATATTGAAAGTATTCTAAGTAAGGATGCCATTTCAAGAAAACAACCAAAAAAATACCCAACCAAAAATCATCCCTTTGATTTAAAAAATGTACTCCTGGCTGATAAAAACAGATTTTTGTTAGAATAGATTGTGGCTACACAAATGCCCTCTGCTGCCAAAGCATCGCCTGCTTTAGTCAAAGCTTGCACCTCACCACACTGCTCCCTGACACACCTGTGCTGGCAGAAGGCTGCAATGCAGACCGGCACAGGGATGAGGCAAGAGGGAGAATGTGTGGAAGCCCCACCTGCCCAGGACCCAAAAATATCATGCTATGACTCTGTTCTAGAGATGGTCCATATTCAATATATTTCTAATAACAACAAGTTGTTGTCAGGTTGATTTTTGCATGTGAGCTGAAGATAACTGCCTGGCTGTGTAAGAATTGCGGTGACCCCGAGTCTTACTGGCCTTATAATATTTGGTGATTGCCAGAAGGTAGCTGATTGATCGCCTGCTCAAATGGGAGTTTGCAGAGAGTTGACTCTAGTGATTGGCATTTTATTTTGCTCATCTCAAATAATACCTCTGGTTGTGAAGCAATACATTTCAGTCCTGCGTTTTGGAGATCCCTTTCCATTCTGTTCTGATCTGCAGGCTGTTGTAACACCTCATTGTGCTCTGTATCATGAGGGCTTGCCACGTTTTACCTAGAAATATTAAAAGAACATATTACTCTCTGCTCTCTACTGCCACGTAGGCCACCACTGACAATTACTTAGTTTGTTGTTCCTTGAATAAGACTGACTTTCAGAATGGTGTCAATGTTTTTTGTTGACTGCCTGTGTGCCAGGGTGCAAAACGTCACCTAATTGGTACACGTCAGGCTCGGGGGGTTTCTTCACACTGCGCAGGCAGAGGTTGGAGGTGGAACACCATCGTGCACCGCCAACAGCCTTGACCACCCGCAGCCCTTCAGCTCACCTACAGCAAGCTGACAGGCAAATGCATCGGTCCCACAGGGCTGAGAACAAGCTCATTCCTTTTTTAGAGCAATAGTATAACGCAGATATAACATGCCTAAATTAAATCAGATGGATGTTCTTACGTTTCACTTGTTCACTTCTTCATTTTCTCCTTTCTTTCCCCTCCTAGCGACTTCCATTAATTATTTGCATTTAGCTTGGGATTATCTCCTGTTTGCTTGTTTTCCTCTCCTCATTTCCTCTGGAATTCAAACCCTTCTATATAACCATCTATAGCCATCTATATTATCCTCCCTGACTTTGCCAGGTATCACCAGGATTTTTGTCTTGTCAGGATAAAAGTTAAACTAGGTCAATTGTTATAAAATGGGGTAGTATTTGTTAGGGATCTGCCAGATCTTCTATAGGGCACAAGCATTGCTAAAAGATTTAAAACTGAAAACTACAACTGGAAATAAAAGTTCTAAGCTCAGTTCCATCACAAATACCACAGGCACATGAGTTTCATTACAAATAATTGCATTTATTTTAGTGGTTTCTGCATTGCTGAAGTGAAAGAGCAACAGCATTCAGGAGGTTTATGTTATACCTCACACTTTCACAGAGGTGGACTTCTCTGCTCAAGTGAAATCCTTATGAAATCACTGGGCCCTGCTGGAAGAGTTGGAGTTGGGATTTTCCCCAACTTTACTGGTATCTGTGAGATAAGACATAAAACACAGAAAGCAGAAGAGACCAAGATGGCAAGGATAGACTAGACTAGACTATTTCAGTTGGAAGGGACCTACAACGATCATCTAGTCCAACTGCCTGACCACTTCAGGGCTGACCAAAAGTTAAAGCGTGTTATTAAGGGCATTGTCCAAATGCTTCTTAAACACTGACAGGCTTGGGGCATCGACCACCTCTCTAGGAAGCCTGTTCCAGTGTTTGACCACCTTCTTGGTAAAGAAACGCTTCCTAATGTCCAGTCTAAACCTCCCTTAGCGCAGCCTTGAACCATTCCCATACGTCCTATCTCTGGATACCAGGGAGAAGAGCTCAGCACCTCCCTCTCCACTTCCCCTCCTCAGGAAGCTGTAGAGAGCAATGAGGTCGCCCCTCAGCCTCCTTTTCTCCAAGCTAGACAAGCCCAAAGTCCTTAGCCGCTCCTCATAGGACATGCCTGTCAGCCCGTTCACCACCTTTGTTGTCCTCCTCTGGATGCATTCAAGGACCTGCACACCCTTCTTAAATTGTGGGGCCCAGAACTGCACACAATACTCAAGGTGAGGCCGCACCAACACTGAATACAGCAGGATAATCACCTCATCTGACCGGCTGGTTATGCTGTGTTTGGTGCACGCCAGGATGCGGGTTGCCCTCTTGGCTGCCAGGGCACCCTGCTGACTCACACTGAGCCTGCTGTGCACCAGCACCCCCAGCTCCCTTTCTGCAGGGCTGCTCTCCAGCCACTTGTGCCCAATTTATACTTGTGCCTGGCATGACTCCATCCTAGGTGCAGAATCCGACATTTTGACTTGTTAAATTTCATCCCAATGCCCAAATCTCTCTAGATCCCTCTGCAAGGCCTCTTGTCCCTCAAGAGAGTCAGCAGCACCTCCCAGTTTGGTATCATCAGCAGACTTGCTAATGGTGCATGGGACAACAAAACCTGCGACCCACCCATGTGCATATGTAGACAACTGCTGAATGTAACCACAAGCCTCCACTAACCTCACAGTTTTCTTTGGGGCTTTCTGTAAACATTTGAGCACAAATTACTTTTAAAGCAGGTCTAGCAGGAAACAAATGTGGGGACCTCGGCTTCAAGTTATGTTGCATCATTTAGTCTGATACAGGGGCTGCTCACTGTTAAGCTTTTAAACTCTTGCTGCTATTTCAAAAATACAGAGAGACTCCCTTCTTGATTTAGCAAATCAGCAAAGGAAAAAATTGTGAAAATATTACCTGCTATGTAGTGCCATGTGAGTGAGGTTTGGATGACTTAAGAAATAAAAAAACAGTCAAGCATATATATTGTATTTACCGAGGGACTTCTTTTAACTGCTCAAAAAAAGTAAAGCGTGTCACTTCAACTTTGCAGTACAAACCAGGTGAATCACCATTTTTAATGTATCATTGCATATACAGAGTCAGAGGTTACACAGATTTCATATTTTATTACTTACAAGGACCTTAATTGTTTTGCTGCACTCACAGCCAGGAAAAAAATGGTGACATGGAAAACTCCCAAGCTTCCTGAACTCCTGCTGTGCCTTCTCTTCACAGCACTCTTCACCTTGCGGAGCAGCTTCACTCTTTGAAAAAATAAAATATTAATTTTTATAGAGAAAAATGTGTGATGATAGAGCAAAAATGTGTGAAACCAACCATGAGAGGAGGAAGGTGAGACTTCTGTAACATTATCTGTCTTTATCTCTGAGAGAGTAATGCAACAGCTGTTGTTTCAGATATGTCTATGAAGTTTTTGCAATAGGATGAAAAGAGGTTCTGCCTGCAGTCTGGGCAGCTGAAGCCAAATAACAACATCGCTGTAATGCTGAGCCTGGCTGCAGGGCCTGTTGCCCCTGGGTTCATCAAAGCACTAGCCATAGCTGCAGGATTTTGGTCTGGATTGATCCATGCCGATAAGCTCAGAGAATGAGGGAAGTAGGTTCTTGTCTATTTGAAAGACTGTAGATATCCCCATAACCATTCATCGCTTCAGAGACCGACTTTCAAAATATTTATGCAGTGGCTGTTTGCCCTTTGGCCTTTTCCATAAAAGATTTTTTGCACTCACCTAGATACATGGTGGCAGCACTGTGAATTTCTGGTGCAGGAGTGCTGAGCTAAAGGAAATCAAAACTCAGAGACCTGGGTAAGATGCTGACGGTCCAGTTTCTTGCACTGAAACTTTTAACACTTGGGCTTCTACCTGAAATCATTTGAGTTTAATTTTCTGTGATCACTGTGACGCAACTCTTCTTAGCTGTAGTTGTGGAAGCCCAGCCTCTTTTAGATGAAGAAGGAGGAGCAGGAGGAGGACAGCAGGAGGAAATATAGACCTGGACATCCAAAATGTGAGGGACCTAAAATGAAGACCACTAACAAATGTTTAGTCAAAACTTCTGTCTTGATTTTGCCTCTCTGTAAAGTAAGGATGCTAATAGTTACATCCCTTAAAAAAGGATTTTAGGGATTTTGGTATTTGTTAAAGCCCTGAAGAAATACTCTCTGTTCTCCTTAACGAAGTTCTTGGGAAGAAAGCGAGTTTAGTGTTACCATGATCCTGTCTGCCTGTCCTTCCCCTAGAGAGCTATTCCTGTCCCCAGTAAATGGCCCGCATTGCACTTCAAATACGGCAGGTAGAACAACAACGTGAAATTTTGCCTATGGGGGCTTTGCTGTTTTTCTTACTGTCTTCTTGCAGCAAAATAGATGTTTGTGGGCAGAGGAAAAGAAACATGTCAATGGAGATAGGTTAATTTAAAATATGAAATAAAACACTTGTTTTCAAATGTGGGCTTCATGCCCATTAAAAAATGCTGCCGTTTCACTCAAGCAAGAGATTGCAATAGAAAGCATCGTCTCCTTGGCACAGCTGTTACCTGCCCTTCTGCTCGGTAACTCCATTGGGCTGGTAACTGGGCTCTGGTGCCATTGCCTTCACAACAGCAAGGATGGCGTAAGGCAAGACGGAGCCGTACCTGCCTTGTGAGGCGGGAAGGGCCCCGGTTCCAGCTCTGCGACGTGGCTCTCTTACCTGCCTTCACCCTGGGGCCCTCAGTACGCACACGCTCAGGGTGAAGGTGAGCTTTTGGAGCAATAACCAGAGAGCTCCTCTCCCCAAAAAGAGTGGCCTTGTTCTTTAGGAACAACAGGAGTAGTAGTTTGGGTCTCATCTCCTCTTGAAGGCTAGTTCTGTTCTCCTCCTGCTGGGATGGGCTTTGTTTGCCATTTAAAACAGTAATGAGATTAATAAATCATTTTTTCTCACACACAAATATTAACAGTTCTCTGCACACTTAGGCAGGTATCAGTGATGTTATTTAACTTAGATCATATTCTGGAATTTTTCTTTATGGCCAAGAGTGTTGGAAGCATTTTATTCCAACACCAGGTGTGATTCTGCTGAACTCACAGAATTCATGAACCTTGACTGGGAGGTACAGGCCTGTAGTACTTCCTATAGCCACAACACACGGTGTATCCTCAGGAGCTGCTGTTCTCTGTGCAGAAATACACCCCTGCTCCAGGAGGGTAGGACGGATACGGGAAAGGAGCAGCATAGTGCACCCATCATTGTTTTGTCCACTAGTTAAACCTAATTTCTGACACTGGTTTCAGTCAATTAAATTTCCATTGTATTCTTTCTTTTTCTAGTCTTGATCTTTAGACAGTCTCAAGATAGCGGTAAGAGACTTTTATTTTTTGGAGGAGAAGGGGGTACCTTTTTAAATCATTAAGGCCAGAGACATAAGGTTCTCTCTAGAACTTCCCCCACTGTGGGCATTCTCCTTTCCTAGGAGCATGTTTCAGCTTGAACTGATTGTTTTGATGGTGACAGTAATGCGCTTCTAGTGACTATTTTTCTTGGGTTCCCCTCTTCTTTCTGTTACTGTCCGGTACAGCCAATCCACCGGTGCCCAGCCAATGAGGCATGTCTCAGAAAATTCCCAAGCATGTTGCAAATGCACCGGTAATCATAATCTGGTATGAATCCTCACACTGGTTTTGACCAGCTGAATCACTGCTCAACTGCAGGGTATGCGTTGCTTCCGTTATTATAACAGGACAAACAATCCATAAAATAAACACAGAAGAAGTAAAATCAGTCAAAGCAAAATATGCACCTTGGAACAAAGCTATTAAAAGATTACTGAGAGGTACTTCAAGGACTGTAATGTCTGTCAGGCTGTAGTACTAGAACTAGATGAAATGATTCAACTGATGCATTAAATGCTTTCAGTATAAGCAAGTGGAAAAACTCAGTGAAGAGACGCAGCCCTTGAGCTGGGGAAGCAGCATGACAGCTGGTGAAAAAACTGACAAAATACATTTGCATAGAGCAATTCATTTATACAGGGTGGTACTGAGGTGAGCTCCGTAACAGATGCCTGCAATTGAGGAAATAATATCTGAGTTGGCTGGCAAAAGCACAGGCTGTCTCGCAACCAGGCAATTTTGTATTAAACAAGCAATTTCTTACCCTAATCTCCACACTACAGAGTAGAAATGGATGGCTGAGAGAGACAATGTGGATTAAATTTGCTGTAAAAGAATATTAATGCTGCCAGCCAAATATGCTAAGAGGACTCCTTGAGATAAATATCCGGGGGTGATCAGCATGCTCAGGTATAGTAATTTGCAGTTAGCAGAAACTCAAGGTAGATCGTGTCTACAACATCCTTTTGCCTCTAAGAGCAAGCTAGGGAAGCATAACTAAAATAAGGGAAAACCTAGAGAAGCAATGACTGCCAACAGCGTTATACAGGGGTCACTTGCTCCCTGTTACGAGTATACCTTGAACCTGGAAAGGCTAAAGCAATGCGACAGCTGCCCATGCCTGGAGTATGTCATCTTCCTAGTGAGGAAGGAGAGACTTAACTTACAGATATTAATAGTCTCTTTTCTGAACTAAATTGCTCCCAAGCATTTAAGGTGTCAGTTGAACAAAGATGCAATGCAGACGTAACTGCTTCAGCTTGGTGTATCCTGTGTGTAACTCTAGGAGCAAGTGACCAGCTGTTTAACGTACAAATGCTAGATTCAGAAAGTAGGGACAAACAAATAACGTGATGCCAATAAGAAAGTGTCTGGGCCGTTGCTTGTCCAAAAAGGACACCAGGTAGCTTTCGTATCAAACCTGCTGTTATCAATGGAATGCAAATTATGAAAGTCATGAATTGGCTTTTCAAATGCAAAACTTGGCCAGTTCAATTTTGCTATTTGCAGATTGCGAATAAATTTGAAAATGAGCATGACTAGCTAGAACTTTTCTTAAAACCAGTAGGAGTGGCTTCAAAATGCTTTCAATGCATGCAGCTGTGTTATTTTTATGCCATTAATATGCCCTAATTCAGATTAATCCAACAAGGAAAAGATTATAGTATATATCCAACCTTGAAAACAGCAGAATGATAATATTGTAATAGAATATGTCTGAAATTTTCAACCTGCAGGAAACAGAAAACATGTAAAGACTCCAAATCTATCAACTAGACTAGATATGAGGCAGTTTTGAGAGAGGCTGAAAAGGTCTAAAGATGTAAACAACAAGAAACAACTAAGTGTTTGTCCTTCTGTCAGTCTGGCCAGGCATCAGGAGCAAAGGCCCCGTGTACGTGGTGAGTTCAAAGAATAAGACCCTCTGTACCAGTAACGCCTTGTAATACCTGGGCCGTTGGAAACCTGAGCTCTGAAGAACGAGAACAGCTGTCAGATAGGAGCACGAGTGCTCCGAGGAGGCAGAGTTACCACACCCTGGCCAAACATCACCCAGGTTAGCGCTGACCTGAGGAGGGAGCTTTCCCATTAGCAAAGCAAAAGCTGCCAATGCTGTATTTCTTTCTGCCATCCAATGCATAAGACAAATATGAGAGCAGAAAAATAAGAAAGGCACAAATTGCATGGGATGTTGAGTCAAAAAAGGAGGTCTGGACAGATTATTCCATGGTCTTTTTGGAGCCTTGCCTTCAGTAAGCAATGTTCGGTTCCCAACTGTAAAACAGTTTGTGTAGTTTTTATGATAACTATAGATTTCTAATTATCATGAACCATGGAGCCAAGCTGATATTTCCTAATTACTTTTTTTTCCAGTTATCTGAACAAGTGTGGCAGTGCTGTTTAGATTAGGTTTGTTCTGTTTCACCAGGATATTTTAGAACAATGTGATTATGCACGGTTGCACCTAGCTACTACTATCATGACAAGTACAGAAGTTAAATTATGAAGCAAACGTAAGCTTTGAAGAAATTTTTATTTAATCTGTATTCCCCTGTTTCATCTGCTCATCCATCCAGCACAATCTGCATCATTATTAACCACACCATATTTCTAAAAAAAGAGTATAAAAAGTAAGACATCTGTGTTATAGCATTAATATATTCAAAGGTTTTTACTTTCATCTTCCAGGCATTAACACTATGTAAGTGCAATGTAGGCGCAACTTACAGCATCGATGAGATACTGCAAGAAAAACGTTCTAAGTGGCAAAAAAGAAGGAAAAAAAGATACGAGTAGACTGAGTATTATGTACAAAGAGGACTTTTATTCACAAATAGAGCACTTTTGCCTATTGTTCCTATATACCTTTATTTCTAATTGCTACCACAATTTTTAAGGCACTGAGGCAAGCCTCCAGCAGTGTGCTGAAGGTGTGTTTGTGCTGTTATGCCCTCTGGCTTTGCTGCCAGCCTATTCCCTTAGATCAGAGCCAGAAGGCAGACTGTTTTCGAATACCGATCACCTCACCCGGACCTAATCCTTTGAGTTCTCTTTGGCATCTATTCCTTCTGCCAGTTTCCTCTTCTGTTCCTCTCTTTTCTTCTGAAGTTGACAACAAAGACATCCTCAGGGCCCTCCTTGATGTAAGACCACTCTTGATGTTGTTACAGTGTGGTTTTTTTTTGTACCCTAAAGTTGTGCTACTTTTATATTCAGCTAGCACAATATTTGCACACCAGAAGATAAAGAAAATGAGAATATGTTACACAGAACGATAGTTTCTTTTTTATTTGTACACCTTGGTCCTTTCAGTGGAAACCTTTTTTCTTTTTCTGTCATTCATCTACATACCTGATCAAGAACCTAAAGGTATCTTTTTACAGGCTGTGCTGCTTATATACCTTAAATTGGCCTGACCTGCCACTTTTAATTTTAAAAAGATGGCTGTATGGGATGTGGATGAATATGGAATTTCTATGAAGCACAAAACTTTTGAACGGTTCCTGTCCTCTGTGATAGTGAGTTTTAAAAGGGAAATCTCCAAAGAGCTAATTAGTAGACAAGTAGAGCTCAGGCTGAACAAAGCTGAAAAGATAGCAGATAACTAAAAGGACCTGGCCATAGCTGACAAAAATCAAAGCACTGACAGAGAGCTGGCAGTAACCTTGGGCTGCTAACTGACAGGGACAATAAAAAAAGCCTCTGAGTGTGGCAGAGAGTGACAGCCACAACCACAGGCTCTCTGAAGAGCCTGAAACCTCCACCAAAACGAAGATATTATCTTCTGCCTGGCAGCACCATACACTTTTCCCTCCCATTCCAAATTGGGGAAATTGGAGCTTGTCTAAATAATTCTGCTGCATGAATGTGAACTGAGAATGGAAACGTCCAAGACTGGCGTGCAAAGTTTAGTGGCAAACCTGTGGTCTGAGGGGACACGTCTGCAAAAATGTAAGTTTGACTGGGGGGCAGCGAAGGTTTCCTTTGCTCACCCTGACACGTTGCTGGAGCAGCCGCATAGCTGCTTGACTCTTACTCTCTGTAAACCTTCATGAGATAAACATAGAGCACAAACTATGCAAGGCATTTAGTCACTACATGCTCCCTGAAATGTAATATAAAATGGAAAACAAAATTAGCTTCTCTGCAGTCAGCGGGGCAGGGGAGATGCTTATTGCTTCATCCTGTTCATAGAGGAAAATGTGCTTGATCCGATTCTAGAAGTCACGTAAATTTCACTTAATAAATTGTGGCAATTCTTTATGTTTGTATGCCTCACTGATTGTGAGGCACTCGTGATCAACAACCAGTGAAGCCCTCTTCAGCAAGTAATCATTCACAAACTAAGACACTGAGGAAATGCACACATGTAGCAGGTAACATACTGGACCAGCAACCATGCAGATGAGTTATGCAGGAAAGCCTTGGAGATTGTTTCATAAGGCAGTAGAGATGGCAACTGCGAGGAAACTAAGGCTGCGGAATGCAGAGAGCATTTATGAAGTGGTATCATCATTCCTGAAATCACCATGTGCGGTGGGTTGACCCTGGCTGGATGCCAGGTGCCCACCAAGCCGCTCTATCACTGCCCTCCTCAGCTGGCCAGGGGAGAGAAAATACAACGAAAGGCTTGTGGGTCAACATAAGGACAGGGAGAGATCATTCACCAATTACCGTCACAGGCAAAACAGACTCCACTTGGGGAAATTAGCTTAATTTATTCCCAATCAAATCAGAGTAGGGTAATAAAATAAAAGCAATTCTTAAAAACACCTTCCCCCCACCCCTACCTTCTTCCCAGGCTTAACTTCACTCCCAATTTTTCTACCTCCTCTCCCCCAGTGGTGCAGGGGGACGGGGAATGGGGGCTGTGGTCAGTTCATCACATGTTGTCCCTGCCGCTCCTTCCTCCTCAGGGGAGGACTCCTCACACTCTTCCCCTGCTCCAGTGTGGGGTCTCTCCCATGGGAGACAGTCCTCCATGAACTTCTTCAATGTAAGTCCTTCCCATGGGCTGCAGTTCTTCATAAACTGCTCCAGCGTGGGTCCCTTCCATGGGGTGCAGTCCTTCAGGAACAGACTGCTCCAGCCTGGGTCCCCCACGGGGTCACAAGCCCTGCCAGCAAACCTGCTCCAGCGGTGGGTCCGTCTTGGAGCCAGCTGGCATTGGCTCTGTCGGACACAGGAGAAGCTTCTAGCACCTTCTCACAGAAGCCACCCCTGTAGCACCCCTGCTACCAAAACCTTGCCATGCAAACCCAATATACCATGAGAAGAGTTTGGGTGTTGCTTTTGGGCATATTCATGTTAAGACAAAGATTCTAAAACTTGATTTTCATATCTCAATGTTCTACCTGCAACCAATTTATCTTCTTTCATGTAGTGAAACAGGGACCAACCTTTTTCAGAAGTGGCCAGTTTCTTTTATCCTGCAAGCTATAGTAAGCTTGTCAGCAATCCCCATGAGCCCTAGAAAACTGTAACACAATTACTTGGGAAACGTCTCTTGTTTTGTGGAACGGAGGGAGATGATTTTAGGGTTAAAAAAGAGCTGACATTTTCTTTATGTTCTCCAGAAAATCTTGACAGCACTTAATAATCCCTGGTTTACCCAGCCCTAAACCAGTCACTATGCCACACTGTCTTGGATATGTGTGTTTAACTTGATCTTTGAGCTAAGTGGTCAGTTCTGAAATGTTATGCATGTATTTGAAGCATTAAATAAGGCTCAGAAGTAATATTTGCCCAAGACATGCAAGAAAAAAATCATATACCTCAGTATTATTATTTCAATTTGCTTAAAAACGTCTAAGTCCTGTTTTCAAAATTAATGCTGCTGTTTAATAGTTTCCATCTATCTGCAAGCCAGAGCAAATCTAAAATCTTACAGAAACTGGCCTGCAGCTTCTAAATCTCATCAAAGAGAGAACCTTTTGCTTACACCTGTAATTTAGCAACCTCAAGACTAGGGAATTCTTTTATTTAGAAATCATAATTCTAAACCAGAACACACAAAGGCCGCTTAAGAGACCCTCTGTGGGGTCGGACAATTACACGCAACAGGCCATCCTGCAGACAGCCCGTAGTTTACGCTTGCAGTCAGAGCCAGGCTCTATACGAGAATCTTGATTAAAAAACTATCATGGGATCCTTTGAATGTTAATATTTTTAAAATTTCATTCATCCTATTTGCCACCGATTTTCATTCTCTTTTTCACATGACCAAAATAGCCTTTGGCTATGCTTCATTTCTCCTCCTTCTAAACCATGTCCTTCATTCTCAGTCTTTGGCCTGTCCTGTCCCCCTGAGATTTCTTTTTCCCCTCTTTCATGCTACATGTCTTACAGACTCTTTTTAAGCCTTTGAGTTCTTCTTCATGGCTCCCACTTTCTTCTCCACAGGTGTTCCTTCTTCCTTGCCTACATACATTTCCCCTGCACAGGCCGCATTTCCCTCTCCCTTCCCTCAGAAAGTAACTTTACTCTTCCAAGTATGTGTTCTTTATTCATTTTATGACACAACTCTGTAAACACACATGAACCAGAATGACATAAGAGGGCCAGCAAGAATATGGCTGTTTCAGGCCTTTTCTTGCTTATTCTTCTTCAGTGAAATTTGCTGTGACCATTTTTCCTCTCCTCTCTTTCTCAAACTGCAGTAGTGTTCTCTATTTTACTACTTTGTATTAGCAACTGCCCCCACTTAAAAAAAGGTTCAGAGCTTCATGCTCTGTTCTTACACTGATACAGCTGAAGAGAAAAGCTTTCAAAATCTGCTTTTGTTAATCTTAGTGGTTTAACTCCTCACTGGCTAAAGGGCTGGTACAGGTTAACATACTAGCACGTATATATACTAAAACCATCGTAAATTGGTTTTGGAAGGTAGCATTGTACTGCGTTATACTCAATGCATTCAAAATGAATACAGTTTATAAGGGTGACATTCATTTCTGGTAGCAACTGAAATAAAATTGGACCAGTTTAACTGAGATTGACATTAATATATCACTGAGCAGTTAGTTATATCACATGAATTAGATATTACAAATTCAAGAATCATTTGTTATGCTTTTAGTACAAATTTTCCTGCCATATGTGAGATAGAGATAAATAGCCAGTCACAAAGATGTCATTTGGTCTCTTGGGGCTATATTGATGATTCCTGCTGAGAAACTCTAGCAGCAGTTTACCATGCAATAAAACGTGGAACTGGGCATCCATGGTTTTTGTAGGGGTCTTTTGTGATTGGTTCCTCACTTTTTAATATTGATTTTTATGAGGATTTCATGTGTGTGTTTTGGCAGAAGAAACTCCATTGAGAAACTCTGGAGTCTCCTCCATTTAACTGACATTAAAAGAAAAGTCGTAAGGAAAAGATGAGTTCTACTTTGTTACTGCTTCCAGCGGAAGAACAGTTGTAGGTAATGAGGCTTTGTTTTGAGTGTTACTCAAATATATCTCCACTTTCCTTTTCTCAGAACTACCTTGCACAGCCCTTCTGGACGTCAATATACTCACAGTTCCAGTAATTACCTTCAAATTGTTGATACTTTAAAAAAAAAGTTAAAGTTTATTATTTGAATTATCATATTTTATTTTTAAGGATTGCTTCTGTGTTGTTATATTATGTTGAATTGTTCAAAATCTTTTCTCCCTGAGGTGTGGGAGGATTTAGTAGCAAATTTAGAAATGCTGCCTTCTTGTTCTGGTTCAAGACAAAAATTCAGAAATGCCAGAATTTTCTCTTGGGCAAATATCCTATCTTCTAATTCACCCGAACGTTGACATTAACCTGTGCTCCGGCTGTGTATTCTTTCTCAAGTACAGTTTTGTGACTCTGGATCTTGTGGACAGCACTTGTGTTCAGCGAGCATTTCTGATATTTATAGCCAGTAAACGGGATTTGTTTACCTATAGCAGTATGGCAATCAGCAGTTGCTCTTACAGCATACAGGCTTCCTTTCTTTAAACAAAAGTATTCGCTATTCAAAAGACGCTTGATGAACACAGTACCTGTTTAGAAATGTCCAAATGGAGATGTGTATTACAGACCAGCTCTTTTTATTTATTGTACCCTTACTGGCACGATATGAGTCTTCCCGTTTAGCTGTCTTTTACCGGGGTCTATACAGTGGAAGCGTGTCCTCTCTGAGCCTCTCTGCGCGTACAGAACCCATTGGCATTGATGAATAACTAGATGCGGCTGTGAGCTTGCGAGGACTCGGGCCTCCTGGGCCTCATCTTACTCTTCTGAAACTAGTTCTACATTCCAGTGATGTAAATGAAGGCGCCCCTCATACAGTATAGCAAGAAGCGAGAGCAGCTATGTGCTTGAAGTGTTTTTCTTTTAATATGCACGTTCCTTGAATGCTGCCTGAAATGACCAACAGCAGAATGTAAAAATGAAAGCTGAAGCTGCTTCTGCCAACGCAATCCCAAATCATCTGTTACAGCAGGACTGAATATTTACTGAAGAAACATAGTCACAAAATTAAATTAATATGAACACCGCCAAGACAGCCTCACAGAGAAAACGCGGAAAAATCTAAAAATCTCTTTTCTCCTAGTCATACTACACTGCACATCCTTCTGTAGTTTTCTTTCTTTTTAAGTATAATAAAGCTACCAGGCACTGCATGCATATTTTGGTCCAGTATACAGAGATTTTTTGGAGCCAGGGGTATCTTTAAGCAACAGCTACAAAGGATTATTTTGTCTATGTCTCGTTTGTGAGAACTGTGTCTGAAAAATGAATAGAAAATTGTCTTTTCTCTTATTATTATAATTTTGAAGTAGTTTGTGTTGTGCATTAGTTGAATGGGATCTTTTAAAATCTTTTCATTAAAAGAATTTGCTTTCTTCTTCATGAAAAATTTTATTTAAAAAAAATCTCTTATTTAAATGAAAATCAATAAACCCATGTTGAAGTTACTGCTACTAAGTGCATTTTAGAGAGACAACAAACGCTCTAATGTTTCCTACAGTTTTTGGTTTTTATTATGAGGAAATGGCTTCTGGTAAAATATACCTGATGGAAAAGACCTATTTTTGCTGGAAATGTGTGCAAACTAGGATTTTGGCTATTTTTGATGGACAAACAATAGTATGAGAAGCCAAGAGTGTTTTCTTCATACATTTATTTGGAAAAGAAAAACACAAATTTTCCTTTCAGAGATTCATCTCCACCCTGTAATGCATTCAAGCCGAGCTAAATCTGATGTCTCTTCATGTAGTACAGGATGTGCGTGCTTGCTTGCTGTGGTGGGACTGCTCACAGGGAAGCTTGCCGTTGCTTCCAGGTTGTTTCCAAATACATGAGTTTTATGGTTTGAGTTACAGATTAAAGGTCACTTCTCTATTTGTATTCTACTTTGACACTTCAGATGAGGTGAAATTCTTGAATTATAAAGCTATTTAGGCAGCTATGAACTGTGCTGAGCAGTGAGAGCTCAGAGTTCAGCTCCCTGCTGACTAAAAAAGCCCCAGATTGTTCCCCCAGAAGCTTCAAGGGCTGATCTTTTTGAAGAGACTTTGTTGAGCCCATAAACTGCATTTTTGGAGGAGGCTTTTAATTGACAGTGGCTCTATTAGTCAAATGTATTTTAATACCATACATGCTTTTAGTCTCATAAGCATATTTTATAAATCAAAAGGGAGATGCGCTATTGCATATAATGCAAAGAGAATATTAACACTATTTAAAAGGACAAAATATACAGCATATGGCAAAAAGTATGAAATAAAAATGGGATTACACAATAACCTCTTCACATTAAAAATGTTACTCATTCACATGAAAAAGTGTTAATTGCATTGAAGTGTAAACTACAATCAACATTCGCCATCCTTGTCTGTTCACTGACTGCAGTAAAATGATTCCTAAAATGGATCTGGCCTCATGGCTCTCACGTACCTGTGCCTGATGATTTTAAATTACCCTTCTGATCTCAGGTCACCACAGCCTCCTGGTGCGGTGCGCTGGATGACTACAGGACTATCAGGGCTCCCACTGTGCTGGGCTTGTATCTCTTTGCCTTCCCCAAGGATTCATCAGATGAAAATTGATGTGAGGGTGACAAATAGCCTAGCCAAAATGATCTTCATATAATTTAAGTCCATTTTGTGTGTTTTCATTAAAAACTTCCACTCAATTTCTTAAATATTGTTCCAACACAAGTTTCTAGCATCCATTTTATTGGGGGGAAAAAAAAAGGCAGTCAGAGGCCCTTCTCACTCCACATACCCATCAGAAAGGTGTTTGCCAGAATCTCAGTGAACACATCAGTTGTTAACATAACTATCCGATAGCATGGCTGCAGGTTAGCTCAACTGAAGTTCCAGTTGCCTTCCCTTGCTTTCCCCAAATTACCCCACATGTATGAAGAAAACACAGGAGAATTCTCACTTAATAATTAATTCATGGAAGTGCTTGCTTTACTCCAGTGCAAGGGAGACAAAAATATGCTCTGAAGAGTATAATTCTACACTTGGTCAGTACTATGGCTTTTGGATGCAGAAGCCAGAAGTGTTAACTTGACTCCGTTGCTGTGTAACACTAAAATATCAAGTGTTGATTCTGCGTAGAAATTTTCAGCGTGCTTAGTCTCGTGGCAATGAACTCCAGTAAAATCTTTTAAATACCTCGTAAGTCAGATAGAAAAAGCAAACAGTTAAAGTACCAAAGCTGTACAGTATTACACGTGGCTTTTAAAAGTTACTCATTGCCTTTCTTTCCAACTGTAAAGTGCATGCTAAGGAAAACTACAGTCCTTTAATTGTAGTTACCTGTTACTAACTGTTCCATTTTAGTGGGAAAGAAAAGAAACTTGCTGCAGCTTCTTAACCATCCCCTCAATCTACAAAGACAAGAAAAAAAAATGTATTTAGATTGAGCAGAAAGCAATAGGGAATACAGGAGTTGCAGTTTATTATAAAGGTGATGTTTATATATTCTGATCCTTTGTGATTTTCAAAGTTAAGCTTTCAGTAGGTATAGGCCTACAAACATAAAAAAATGACACACATATCAGGGTTTTTTTTCTTTCATTTGCAAAGTGGCTGTTCTATTTCAGTTAAGCTCAGTCAAAGAGCAATTTGAATTAAATCTGGAAAGGCACCCCAGCTAGGCAGAACACTTCTCAATCTTTAGGAGTGTGTGAATTATGATAGTCTTTGGCTAATCATTTCACAAGATTTAGAGCCTTTGCATATTCAGTTGCTGACTGTCAACCTTGTCGGAGGACAGAAAGACCAACATCATGAAAGAATCTGCTGTTGCCAGTGGCTTTTCTCAACGGCCCTCAAAAACAGGCCTCACAATAAGAACAGTGAGAAAAACACAGAAGTGCTAAGCTCAGACACCAAAAAAGCTTTCAGTAAGAGCTGTTTGCACCTTTCTAAGAACCAGACAAAAGGTCTACTCCAAGCAACCTGGTCTAACAATCAGAACATCTCATATCATATAAAAATTACACAGCATAAAATCTAGACCACCAAAAGATGATAGGTTGGTTCTCATCATAGGCGTGTTACAGTGCTCATCTACCTGTCAATAGTGACACAAGAGAATTCAGCCCAAAATATTGACTTAAATGTTCTGCCCTCCACTAAGATAATAATAATGATATCCCATCAATCTGCCAGATACCTTTAACAAATAAACTGGTGTTCATTTTCCAGTAAGTTTGTTTATATTTACCACAGGCAATGCATCAGCAGTTTAATGGTCAATATTAAAACCTGGATCATAATTTGAAGACTTAGGATAGAACCATGGTACTTACAAAGTCTTAAAATTTGCCTGGGAGGACAACCATGCCCATGAACTAATAAGATGAATTTACAAACATGTAGATATTATCGTATGCTGTAATGAATATGGCAACACAGTAATTCCCTAAAATAATGACTTTGCGGTCAGGTTATGCTTTATTTATAGACTTACTATTTGTTTTGAAAAATGACTACTGTTTCTTATTTTAATCAGTCGCAATCTCCAGAATCCAATGAAGGGTATTAGCAGCACTAAACAAGAGAAGTCTCTTTTTACCCACAAATAATCCGACACAAATTGCTGCACAGCCATCAAACACTACTTCTCTGGCTCCATCCTTCCAATAGATCTATAAACCTGTAGTGACAGTTGCAAACAGGCTATGGAAAGCAGAGACACACTGGTACCTACCACTCTTAAAGCCGTTGAGTTGAAAATCACTCTTCTATCAATCCCTAAGTATTCCAGAAATTGCCTGTCCCCCCCAAAAATCAACCCCAATACAATCGGACACCGCAAAACACATGCAATTTAAGAGAGACTTTTAAAGACATGTAAAACAACAAGTGTAATATAAAAGAAAGACAAATTGTTCTTTTCCTCGTCATATAATGATGGAGGCATTATTAATTCAATTGCCAAATCTGTATCTTTTCAGTTAGCAATTTTGTGTGATGTGCTATTAAAGCCTTCTATCAAGATCAGGGAATTCAGGCTCTGTCCTAGTTCTATCATAACCCTTCAGTATGAGATGGAGTAAATTGTTTTCTTCTACTTCCATTCTCCATTGACAAATGGGGATAACAGTGCATTTCACAACAGACGGATGTTGGTGAAAATTTACTGATAAGCCTGATACTCACAAGCTAAAAGCATGTGCTTTAAAAACCATTTCCTTTCTTTGCTAGTGTTGATCATCCTGGGAAACGGGTAAGCAACAGATGGTTTCTTGACAGTATGGAGGTGGGAATGTCTTTTTTTTTGTCTTTTTGAGAGACTTTTAGAAAAATGTCAACTGCAGGGCAGGGGAGATTCTAAGCTGCAAGTAAGACTTATGAAAATAATAGTTATTAAAGAGTGAATGGTAAATATAATCATTTAAGGGAAAACTGAGGCCAGCTGCTTTCCTAAAATTAATCTGTATTTTTTAATACCAACTACACATTGGTCTGAGCAGTTTATACTAACCTGTCTGAATTCAGATTAGGTTAGCTGTAAGAGAAGGTTTCAATTACCAGAAGATTGATACAATTAAACCTGCAATGGATAAACAATTTTTAAAGGTAGTAAATGGTACCCTTTCTCTGATACTGCTGCAAGCAACCCCTGCTAGGGGAAAAAAGTGATGTATGCTCCTTGCAATTCTTTTCTGAGAAATCATTTACTCTTAATCAATAGTGAAAATAAATGCTACCTCCTACAGCCAGGTATACTGAGTGTCAGGCAATTGTATCTCAAAGACCGCAGACAGAAACACTGACGGAAAGTTTTGAAGATATAACAACTGCCTTTTAAAGAATCACTTAAGTGTTGATTAAAAAAAAAAATTGCACAAGTAATTAAGTATTACTCTGTTGTAAATAATACTGTTGATGCAACTAAAGATCATTTGGGACACAGCTAAAGTGACTCTTGGGGCTGCTTTATTAGCAATAAATGAATAAAAGGAGGGAAAACATAACAGGCTGTTGGAAGAACATCAGTTCAGTAAAATGGACATGCACCTAATGGAGATGTCAAGAGTTTCAGGGTTATTTTCAGAAAGGAAGGCTATTAAAACTGTTTTCACCAATAAAATGAGACAGCGTGCCCTCTTGTAAAGGAGAAAGATTACTTACACATGTGCCAAGAATGCACTGAGAGAAGGAATTGACCGGAACAGAATAAGGGGAGTTCGATGTTTCTTGTCTTGGATACTGCAAAGATGCTTGTGTGTTATTTATGAACAATTATGTTCAACATAGTTACTTCAAATGGCCAAGCCTAGATTTCTCAAGCACAACAGTACCAGCTGTACCATTATAGGAGAAGGAAAAAAAAATAAAAATAAGTAGATTAAATTAATGGTTCCATTCACATGGACTTATGTGTTCTGTCTGGCCTGCTGGCCTCATTCATCTAGTGAAAGGTGTTGCCTAGACTTAGTAAATACCTTGGGATTTAGGCATAATTGATTCAATTAAAAATAGTAACATTTATTTCTCTGAAGTGTTCTTATATATTTACAAATAAAATATAAAGTTATTATCCAAGTCCTACAGATGAGGAAACTAAGACACTGAATGTTATGTGATTAGAATAACTTTGTCCTGCAAGCTAGTGACAAAGTCCACCAGAGCCAGGAATGGAACCAAACTTGATGCTATTGCCCCTGGGTCATGTTGATTCCCCTTAGGCAACGACTGCATATATGAGATAAGTCAAATACCATATTTTTTTTTTAATGCATGGGATTAGCTGCTTAACAGAAATACTGGTTTATGTTTTGGATATGCAGAACAAAAGTGAGCAAAAGTGCTTGCTGACTCAAGCGGGTCAACATCAAGCCATATAATAATAACTAATGTGTATCATGCATCAAAACAAGTTATCTGGAATCTCAGATCACAGAAATTTACTATGGGGAAAGATATATTAGGTTATCTGTTGCCTCCTGCCTGGCTATGACTCTCTACTACAAAAGAGGTTCCTTTTTTTTTTTTTGGTTAGCAGGTCCGAAGGCTCTCTTCCTCAATGCCTTCACTTCTCACCCTCCATTTCAGCTCTAGTTCCATCTTGAACCTCCCATCTGTGCCTTCATACACTTCTCCCTGCAGCAGATTCACAGTTCTGAGGCTCCACAGGACTCTCGCTCTTTCCCTACCCAAAATACTGAAAGACTTAGCACGGTGGTATAAAAGAGGCATTGCTGGGAAAGGGGATGGGAGGCATAGAGCTTAATCCGGCTTCCAGCACTGTCTCTCCATTCTCCCATGCCACAACATCAACCCACAGCTCCACCTGTGCGTGGAGGTCGGAGGGGCAGTCACAATGCCGCAAGGGGTGCCATGGCTGCTGATTCTCCATTCCTCACTCTTAAATGTTCATATATGACAGAATTAAGGAAGACGTATACAGAACAGGTTACGTTCTGTTGTTCTCTTCTCATACACCCTAAGTATAAAGTATATCCACAAGTGTTATTTTGCTAAAAATACGAATGTTCCATGTACTTTTCCAGTCCTTTCTCTATAATTATTCCACTCATGTCCAGTGATGCACATGTCTCAGATGTGATTAAATAAATTTTGGAATTGTAAAGCAGAAAGACATATACTCCTGTGTAGGATTAAAGGCCCCACCGAAGTCAGCAGCCGTTACACGCACAGCGCTAAGCCTGCATGCTGAGCAGAACAGCCAATCTGAAAACAACATGGGCAGCCCAATGCATTTAGAGCACTTAGACACTCGTAGGGTTTGAGTGTACTGAGCTGCTGTTTTATTAACAATACTTCCTACTCAAAGACTTCTATATACACCTGTCCAGAAAATGCTCTTACAAATTTAACTAATATGCTGTATGCATCTTGTATTAACTTTCTTTGCTAACTTCACTGACCTTCACAATAACAGACAGTACCTCATACTGAAGCAAAACCGTTTCATATCTCTTTTTTAATTTACTGCTGCTATTACTCCAAATAATTAACAACAACTCACTTATTCCTCTTAATTAACCTATAGAAAGCAGGATATAAGAGCTGTAAAATAATACTGAAAGAAGATACATTATTTAAGCAATGAAGCTTGGGCCTGGAACCAGAATTTTGGTCAAGTTGAGGTTTTAGCCTACAGCATTACAGAAAGGGCTAACTGCAAGTTTAGACCCAGCATATAAACTTGGCATAGTGTGGTTCCTATGACTTCCCAGGCAAAGTTGTAACAATCCATTCTCATTTATGGAGATGTATTTTACAGAATTAATCTAAATGCAAAGAATTGACGGGAACTGGAATATTATTTTTCCTCTTTTCTGTTTATACATTTGCTTTGTAAATGCAGAAAGGGAGATTACATTCAGAATTTTAAAAGAAACAATTTTCCCAATCTCTTGTGCAAATTTATCAATTAAGCGTCATCTATTAACACACTTAATACTGTTAAGGAGGAAAGAAAGGAACTCTTCCTCATCCTTTTGTTCATTCTGGAGAAAAGATGTCCTCCCTTCCAGGTTGTCTCTTCAGAAGGGTTTATTTCTAGTCATTGTAGTTGATATTTCCCTTACACACCTTTAGTCATTTTATTTAAATTAACGACGCCATCTCCAGAGCTGAATATCACAGAATTGTCATTAGATTTGTAGGACAAAGCAGCCTCGCTGCACTTGGAACTAAGAAAACCCAAGTGTGTGCCACTTGTCCTACAAGCTCTGGTGCAATTTGCAGCATTTCGTCACTGTTCGGTTGCGCGCCTTGCTGGGGCAGCAGATCAGGTTCTCTGACTGTTTCTCAGCTGCCTAGTTTCCCAGACTAGCATATTATCTTAAAAGGCTGATGTGAAAATATTTATGCTAAGATGTTGACCTGTGAACTGATGCCCACCAAAATGTTCTGTTCTGCTACCCATTTGCTGAAGTATTAAACCAAGAGCTAAAAGAACAAGAAGGGGCAGCCCATCACAGTCTAATTTGCCTTAGGTTATCTGTTAGAGCCCCTCCAAGACTATTGGTGGTATGTGCATGACCTATGGGTTCTCAGGGAGGGGCTGATTATGGCAGTTATGTCTCTACTAGCAAAGAAAATTATTTTACCGATGAGAAACAGAAGATCATGGCAGGTGGAGTGATAATGCTTAGACCGTTTGTTTCCAGAGAGATTTTTGATTTTTAACATCTACCAAAAGACAATGCTAACGACACCTTATAATGCCTGCTGATTGATATGGAAGTGACACCAGAAGAACTTACTAGGAAGGATAAATAAAACACCAACTGAATGACACCAAAATAGAATAATAAGATTCATTTCAGGCTAGTGAATGAGAATGATGGCTGGAGAAGATCTAATCAAGAATTAGGGGAGCTCTATGAAGAATGATAATACATTATTATAATGATGGCAACAGCACAGCAAAGTATGTCTGGGATACCTGTCTTTTCCTGTCTTTTCCTGCCCATGACCTAGGAGAAGATGGAGGAATTATAGTAAACAAGAACTAAGAGTTCCTCATGTTGAGTTACTAGCAATAGGAAAAATATTCTTTGACAGAAGAAAGTGGGAACAAGTTGTGAGATCTGCCAAGGTCTTTTCAGAGTATTCAGCAACAGAGACCAGTACAGCAGAAATAAGAGGCCTCTATATTGGGTATTTACTGCTATACATTGCTCTTCATAGTAAAACTCTTGTTCTTTAAGCACAGTATCTGTAGATGGGGAACATATTGCCTGAAGGTTTCACAGTTGCCTTCACACACCTCTCATATCTTGTTCACAAAAAAGGTAAGGGAACTTTAAAGGGAAGAGTAGCACGCACAAACACTTATATGTGTGTTCATGTGTGTTTTGCCTGTCTTTTGCCTTGACTGCTTGCCTAATTTGCAGCCCCTTGAGACAGGAATTATTTCCTTTCTTACCTAAAGCATTTATACACCAAATCATTTTTACTATCATTCTTGTCCTGAAGACTACCTGCAGGCAGTTTGTTAAAATATTTTACTGTTTTTCTGTGGACATTGGGTGAGATTATATGCTTACTATTTCTTCACTGGCTGGGAATAATTCGTAGCCAAGTTTCTGGTGTAAATCCTAATATTTAGAAGTCTGCTGCCTCAGTGAAAGTTCCACCCAGAACACCTGTGGAACTGAATTCCTCAGCTGAAGAAGGTGGGACGAACAGTTAGAACAGTCAGATTGTATTTTTTGCAAGCATTAAATGTCTTTTCAAAGTTGCTTATGCTTATTTCTTTAACTAACTGGATAATGCCTTCCAGTGTAATTGGAAGAAAATTAACATGCCATCTGAACATGTCCTTCTGATAGATTAGGTTCATGATGGAATGTAGCACTTCAAGGAGCCTACACCTACTGGAACACTGCAATTTCATTTCACTGCATCTGAAGTCTTACTTGAGTATAACCCAACATACAGTCTTCAGCAATCTCAGACCAGTCAAAATACTGCCTAGTAATTGTTGATCATAAGTGACCAGTTAAAGAACACATATTTAAGTTTGTGTGATTATCACAAGAAAAATGTGCTGAGGACAAAGAGCTTAGGGAATTCAGCAGCACACTGGACAAAAAAGGAAATTCTTCTAAGATTTTCATTATTTTCAAAAGTAACTAGGCTACTCAAAAAGGCAGAGATGCAATTATTCATTTGCAGTCCACAAATTCACATAAAATTATCCCTTTTTCACTCTCCATTTGGACAACAGGATAGCGCAGAAGAAAGAATGTTTGCCTGATGGGCTATATGTTTTTATTCATGCGTATCCAGAAATAATGGAACAAGTCCCTCGAACTTTCAGAAAATGATTTTCATCCAACAGAGACCTAAACTATGAAAATTTCACCTGGCAGCCGGGAAGTTTTCAGAAATTTATAGGCTGCTGAAAATGGGGGTAGCATGGAAAACGTCACGCAGTCTGAACCATAGTAGTCATTTTCTCTCCTACTGTAGTGTGTTACAGTATAATTTATTCATGTTCCAAAGTACATTAGGTAAAAGTAATGAATTCTTAGTGCTGGAAGAGTTAACTCAAATCCTGTAAAAGTCAATACAGTTTCTCATGTGTAAGATTAAGGCGGGGGTTTTGCCTCAATTAACTGTTATCCAGTTGCACTAAATGAGCAAGATTCCATTTTGGCTGGAAATACAAAGTGCTTGTCAAAATGCCATTTCCTACTGAATTTCAGTTTCCTGCCCTGGGAAAACAATCCCTAATAGCTTCTCCCCACCCCCACTGACGAGCTCCCTTCACATTTTCCCAGCTTTTTGGAATAATTATAGCAATTCCTAAGCATAAAAATGCTTGCTTGCAAAGTATGTTTTAAATTAATTCTTCAGACAGAAAAGCTATTCAGAAATTAAAACATACTGCTTTCTACCTATTGTGCTATAGTGCCTCCTCCTGCTTTTTTTGTGATCATCTCCACTTTTCATACCGCAATGAGTTCCTTTTGTTGTTCATTTCACAGAATTCTGTGGCTTGATTTTTTGTTGGTTTATTTTTTACACAGAAATTAGATTTTTTTTCACCCATATAAAAATCTGTATACACAGGATAGGAATCAGGGCAGGCTATGTATTTAATTACACAGTATGTCTTATTCTTGAAATGTTAATGGGTAAACACAAAGTTTATTTTCACAAAGAGAAGTTAAATCCCTAATGTATTTAAATCGATTTCAGTTAATAGGCAGCATTCACTGCAAAGTTTGTTCTTATACTACCTTTTTTTTTCTTGAAACCATCAGAAATTTCCGTTTTACAGTAAAGATTGCAGGCTGTTCTAAGCAGGCCAGGACTTCCAAAGCATTATTTAAATGCCTCAGCTGAATACCAGCATTCTTTCATCCCATTTCACACACTGAAGTACCAAAAGGGTAAATAACTTGCAATATCATTTTTGACTGACTTGACTTTGAAAAAGGCACAACCTACATAAACAACTGAGCAGTTGTTAGGTGCTTAACTGGATCTCTAAATGATCCCATATGCTAGTCTGCTAATGCTGCTAACGATTATAAACACCTCGGTTCATCATATTAATGAGTTATAGCCAATAGAAAAGGACAAAATCTATAACTTTTCCACAAACTTAGTTAAATGTCAAGGTTTTTAAAGGCCTAGTTAGCAAGTATATTAGATGAGATATGTCAGTTTCCCAATTTACGACTCTGACTTGTCTCTTGTGATTCCTTATAGCCTCTAGCCATTCTCCTCTTACCTGAGGCATTCTCTGGCAAAAACCTGATGCTTCCAGTCATTCTGCATTCTTGTGTTCCTTCAAAAATAATTGGACAGGCACCTCTCCATAAACAATCATCATTAGTCACATAAGGTACACAGATAGGAATACCATACAAATAAGTTTCAATAGAACGTCTCGAGCCAAATAATAATAATTTGGCCAGCATGCTAAAAATGTGATTGACAGGGAGTTAATGCACTTAACACTTTTCCAGCAGGCTGTTAAAATTAGTTCCTTGATGCTCAAAAAGTCCTGCTCCCAGAAAAGTGACACCGACATTGACCAGTGAGTTTGTTGCTGTTCAGTAACCTGCTCCATTTCCAGACTATATGATTAAAGTCATTATGGGAACTGTCAGTAGGAGGGAAAAAAATGAAAACTGTCATAAGAAGCAACTGATGGAAATCTTAGGATTTTTTTATAATGCTAAACTATTTTAAAATATTGTCTGTAATTTTACTATCACAATATCCAGCCATATAATAAGGATCCATATAATAAAAGAAATCCTTTGAGGCTATACCATAAATGGTATTACACGCCCTTCTTTATTACGCATATAGTAGAAAGAAAATTAACCATAAATTTCCTTTTACATGAAAGAAGAGTAGATTAGCTTACAAAAAAGAATCCCTATTTTAAAATGCTACCATGGTATTTAAATCCTCTAAATTAAATAAATAAAACTAGAGAGTGGGGGGTGAAAAAACAAGAATTCACAGTTGCAAGAATTTTGTTAAAAGTAAAAGCCGGTCGACAATGTAATAATTTCTAACATCAGTCCTACAGAGCCAATTCGTTGCTTCATGTGAATGTACTAAATTAGAAAGATAAAAATGTCCTAATTTCAACTTAAAACTTCCCTAAATTTATTTTAATATTTGATGCAATTATATAGGAATAATTTCACCAAATAGTGTACACTCTTAAATACCCACTAAGCTCTGTTTTAACTGACCCGCTGAATGCACTGTAAATTATTGTTAGTTATACAGAGATCACAAGACTTACATCATGCATTGCTCAAATAGACATAAATTATAGTATTTGTCTTGTATTTGACTATTTTGGTAGGCTTTACTGATTTTTTTTTAACAAATTCACAAATACTTAAATCTTAAACTGTTTAAAGATTCCAGGGTTTTTAATATCAACATAAAGATCTGACCCTTTCCTTATTTGTGTTTAAAATATTTTTATAGATCAAGAGGGTGCTTAAAAAGATAGTGTCTTTATCTAATACAATAATACTAACACTATAATTTTCTTATATTTATTTTTCTTTTCTCACCTGCTACGCCTAGGTTTTGACATTAAGAATATTGTGTTTGATATTTTCAGCATTAAAAACCACTTTATGCTTTGGTTCCATTTTACTCCCAGTCAGAAAGATCAGAAAAGGCTCAAGTCACACAGTGAGAAACTTTATCCACTGAATGAGACATTATCCATTCCACCAGACTACAAATCAAAGAGTATCTCTTAGGCTGCTTAAAAATTCATTTTAAAATCTGATCCTGATTGTACTTTTATGGTAATTTCATACCATCAATCATCCTTTTACCTTTAGTCTCTAGGTCCACTGCTTTCCCCATAGATCTCATTCACTCTACCTCATTATAATTCTTTAGGTGAGAAAACAGGGTAAGAAACCTTAACAGAAAATGAGAGAAAGATGTAAATTTCTCGAGAAAAGTCAGGTTCACTAAGAAGCATAGCTAATGATATGTTCTGATCTATGTTTTTTTAAAAAAATTAAAAGATGGAGGGGGATAGAATAGAGTGAAAAACACATTTCCCATGCAAATAATGTGTTTGTAATCTGTATTCTAACTCAACAATATCATTTATACAACTAAGCTGTCAAAATATCTTGGACGGAGTTCCTTAAAAAAAGAATAGAAGAAAGGTTTTTGGAGCGCCACAGAACTTTTCCTAATTAAGCACAGAACTTCCTACGATTCTGCACTTTCCATTACAACTCAGGCTGACCCATCTGCGCTAATACTATATATTGCGTAAATTGTAATAATTAAGAAACGGAACTAACTGTAGAGTGCTAGAAACATACTGATCAAAACCCCTTTCTTACACCTAAGCTTACATTACATCATTATATAAAATGAATATATAACCTTGTTTATTTCTTCGGCAGTGCTGATGCCTTCACCAAGAAAGAGCTGATCACAGGAAGGGAAAGTTACTGTATATTGCTCTGTCAGCCAGTGCTCACTGGCAGCTAAAATTCTTGGAAACAGTTGAAATCTAGTCTATGTGTGGTGGTTTCTACACAAGTCATACGTTCCCAGAAGTCAGTATTACAGTTTCATTCTTTTTATTTGAATCCTGGCCATAATGAAAAGCCTCTTTTACAGCATTGAGAGATATGACAACTAATGAAGCCACTATTTGAGACATTTAGACCGGAAGAAAAACTGTTGTTAATCACAAGGGAAAAGAACGATTTTTCCAATACTCTGGGCCCATCCATGTTACAATTCCTAATGTCTTTAACAAAATGTAGCCATAAACCACTGAATACTGGTAATAGCAATAATCTCTCCAAAATGGTTTGTTACCAGCAGTTAGTGACCAGTTTCTTAGTTAATGGCCTGAGGGGAAAGGCTTTAAAAAAGCTGTATGCACTGTTTCCTCTCAGGCAATTTAACCGGCTGCATTAAACTGTATTTTCATTGAGCTTCCTAACATTTGTACTCTGATAAAATTCTAGTCAGGGAAGGGAACGAGGCGGCAGTGGAGTATGTCATCACTGTACTTTGTAACAGAAACATTTAAAAAAAAAAGTTATTGAGTGTCTCATTACTCTGAATGATGTTAGGATTTGGTACTGATAGTAATAATAAATTTTAAAGTCTTTAAATATCATGTAAAATTAAAAGTAATTAGCAACTTTATCTGAAGAAAGATGAAAGAGTCTTCAGCTTTATGGTATGATACAATGCCCTTGAAACAATCAAGGAATACAAGAAAAAACATTATGTGCTTTCAGGCAAAATCAAACTGCTAATCTGAAATGCTCATTTATTTTCATAAACCAAGTAAAAATAGTACCTTATTTGGAAGAGCATCACATGCTAGCACGATACATGGTAATATTAAAAAGTTAATAAAACATGAGTACAGGAGGGCATATAAAACAATTAATATACAGTTTTCATTTGTATTTTACGGAGTTAATACATTGTTTCATAAAGTGCTTCCATCTATGTCATTGATGTACAGGCTTACACAAAGTGTAAAAGTGGGATTTTTTTTTTTAAATATACATGCTTTATCCATACTTTATAAAAAAAATTTCCAGAAGATGAAAACATTGTACAGCACAGTGCTCTATTAAAAGGTAAAGCAAGAATATTCCTTCGCTACTTTAGTTGTGTAACAAGCTATAAGTCAGTCAAACACATAAACAACACTATGCTGATTCCTCTGCCTGCCTCCACAGCTCACTGGGTTTAAATGGGATCTCTTCGTTTTTTCCTCGCACGGCTAAAAAGACTCATTAATCAGAAACTTTTTCCCCAGTATGGCAATAAAGTCAAAGGAATGATTGGCATTACACAGAACACTCTGTAACATACACACAGGAATATAGGCTCTCATTAGGCAGAGCATATTAAAAAACCCCCAAACAAAATACTCTACATTTTTGCTTGCACTATATAGGATGAAGGAATGATAGAGAAAAGAACCATGCATAATGTGTAGGGAAGTGGGGGCGACTGGAGAGAATTTAAGGTTTCTGGAGTCCCAGCACGAACAGAGGGAATCAATTCTGGGGAACTCTGACAACCTGCCTCATAGCTTTGGTGAAAGGTTGTAGGTGGCACAATCCCGAGTGAAGTTACTTTTGTGCGGGAGACTGATGTGAGGGTTTGTTGGGACAGAATTATTCCGTTCATGCACAGCCTGCGTGAGACACTCGAGCAGCTGGTACCACCACCCAGCTGCATTATATGCAGTAAGAGTTAGTGAAACTGGCTTTTTCATGAACCCTGCTTTTATTAAAGTGCTGTTGGAGCACTTTTTGCTGTCAGGTCCCAGTTCAAGTCTCTCTACCATGAGATTCTCTACGAGAATCCTATTCCCGGCAATTTTGCATCTACTGTAACTACCATATGCAGTAGACTATCATTTTACAGAACTATCAGTGTTTTAAAACTGCATTCTTGTGCTGAGGTGGGCTGTTCAATCTAACTGTATCAGCTAACTATAAAGTCAATTGGTGAGTAGAATGAATTATATCACGCACAAAAATTTAGAAATAAATAGACATGGTGTTGGAAACACACCGTTCATGCAGTTAAGTCAGTCATAGGATGTCTTAAGTAAATAAATAGTGGTAATAAACAGCATTAAAAATGACTGAAATGGAACAATTAGGTAGCAGCACTGGAATTTTAATATAGTTAGGTGGAAATGTGAAGGGGATAAAGAAAACTAGCAAGAAGTGCAGAGCAGGGCTTATGCTTTGAGAGCAGAGACACAGGTTTTCATGGGAACCAAAGGCTGAATACCCTTGGGAAAGGCCCTAATCAAGAAAGATACTTATTTTAAAGAGGGAATTTTATGTCACATTTACAATTTACAATTACAACCAGCTGAAACATGTCTTCAATAAGAGAAGAGTAACTGCACTTTTTTTTCCTTTCTGTGTTATATAAAAGAGGAGCTTGAAAACCTTTTGTTTTTTGTGGTTTTCCCAGCCTTCTTAATCCTCAAAATATCAGATGTTAATTCCGGTTTTGCTGGAGGACATCTTTGTGGATGTACCTCCTGTACCTTAATTGAACTGATAAGAGAGAAGGGACTGAACACTTAATAATACATTCTTCCTTCAAAAAATTAATGAAACAAGAGTATGAAACATTAATGGAATTACTTCATATTAAACTATCCAGAGAAGGTGCTAAACATAAAGGGCCTCATCATTCAGGTGACTGTATAGGTTAAGCGCTCTGTTTGGATAGAAGGGGATTGGAAGAAATGTGGGCTCCACTGGATATTGTTTCATCTCTAACCCCTACCAGGGGCTACACCCGCTTGTCTGAGGCCAGGCAAATTTTCAAATCATCAACCTGAAGGCTAGTTCCTTTGAGCCGAGGGACTTCTTGGATCAAAAGCTGAGTAGTGGAAGGAAAAGAGAGTGGACTAAAAGCAAGAGAAAGAGATGAGAGAGAAGAAAGGTATTTTCTTGGCAACAGAGCTGGCTCGGTGGTGTCTGATTTGGTTACTTTGAAAGCAGAATTGTGTGCAATTTGGATCATCTCTGTTCAAAATGAAACAATTTGTGTTCATTTTGAATAGAAAGACACCCAGAAGCTGGGGCATTTTTCTTTTAGCTGTAGAAATCTTAATCATGGTAAAATCCTGATCCTGCTATGACTTTGGATGCAGCAGTATTTGTTTCACGATAAGCTGACAATTCCTGTCAGATTCACCACAAAAGCCATCTGATGTAGGAAAAGTTCCTACCTCTGTTAGCCTCCGTAGAAAGAGCTGGACTGGTGATAGTGACTTGATTTCTAGACAATTTTCTTCCACTGGTGATAGAGCAACAGCTGATGACTGAGGTGGGAATCTGAAGAGATTATAGCTGGTGGATTTTGTGTTCAACAGTGTTGTGGCAATTTACAGAGATATACAAACTGCGAGGTACAGAAATAAATATTTTAAAGTTACTTCTTAAGAGTATTTTGCCATAAGGATGACTGTATCACCTACCAGTTGTTTTGCAGGACGTTGTTTGCTCAGGAAGACTGGCAGACAAGTGCCCTGCTGGTGCCAAAGCAGTGATTCTCTGCTTACTTGGTTTGTTCATTACATTCTCCAAAGAACTCTCAACTTGTTTCACTTCCCAATGTTTTATTTAAATCTCAGTGAGATGATGGAGCATGGGAAAAGACCTCCTATTTCATGGCTGATCCTCCTTTCAAATCTCCAGGCTGAAACAGAATTGCATAGTGTTATGTGACCCTTTGTACTGACTGTTCTGTCAAAGCTTTGGCCGCATACTGCCCAAGTGGTCAGTAATGAAGTGATCTCTACCATGATTTCTGCAATTTTGGCAATGGTGTGAGAAATATAACTCTTCCATTAAAAAAAAAAAAAGAGAAACACACAACAACCTGGTTTTGTTTAAAATCTTTCTACTTTACTCCTCATGCTAATACATTTGTGACAAATATTATTTTCCCAGATGACACTTGTACAGTAGGTCTATAGGAAATGTCAGCCAGAGAAAAAACTCCTGCATTAATGTGCATTCTGAAAGCCTTCTCATTATTTCTCATGCCAAGTAGGAGCTTACTAAATAACAAAATAGAATGCAAATAATAAAATAATGCAATTAAGCTCATATAAAGTTGGGGTGCTCCAGAAATAGCAAAGAAAAATTGCACACAATATTTTTATATATATATGATTCCCTTAAGAAAGATGGGGTACTGATTTTGTGCGCTTTATATTCTTATCACTCAAATCATGTGAAAAAGAAAAAGAAATTTAGGTATATACTGGGCTATGGAACAACATACAGTGATGAGTACAATGGAATCTGTCAGGGGTCATCTTTATGGATCCTTTCAAAATAAATTTCTGTATGGGAACTGCAGTAGGGCCAAAAAGGAAAGTTCAAAAATATCCCCAGATTTATGAGATTTTTTTTTTAAATGAATGATGGTAGTTTCTTAATCTTTTTAGCAGATTAGATTACCTCTAATGTTTGCAGGAAATTCTTCTTTCCCAAATTTTTGCTCTGAAAGAGACAATGAGCAATCATTCCTTGACCACTTTCTTCATACTACAAATGATTATACAGGCCTCCAGCTATTCTTCTTTTAGTCAACTCTTTCTAGTTTATGCCTTTCTTACAGAGACTATTCCCTGCCCTCAGTTGTCTAGATGATTATGCTCAGATCCAAGCACGGACTTCCAGGGGGAATGTCACAGAGAACAGGAGGACTATATACACAGTACAGGTCCCCCCAAAAATGATGAATGCCCAATATGTCTGTCCAGTCCGTCCTGCTCGTAGGAATACAAAACTGTGAAGTTTCATAAATGTGCTGGTCCAGAAACTAAAGCACAGTATGACACATTACAGAGACTCTGTACAATTTTCTTTAGCAAGGCAAATTACTGTAATCTATTAAAGGGATTTTTCTTCAGATATTATTTTAACAAGGAAGGTTCAGAATGTTCCTGATACCAAAATCAAAGAAGGGTCTAGGGCAAGAAGAAACATTCTTTTAACTATATTAAAAACAATCTAATTTAAGCTTAGAGCAGAGAACAGAATCAAAGATAGCTGGTTCAAGAGATTACACTCATCCACTCGGGGAACAAAAAGATGTGTGACCTGAATGGCCAGTTAGAGGTAAGAGTCCTTATAGTTTGGAAACTAGAAAGAAAGTAATTGCACAGCAGCTATTGACAGAACATTATTAAGAAACTTAGCGTAAATCATTTCAAATAAATTAGAACATGCCTGCACATTGCCAAGTGGCATTTATCTAAATAGTGGAACTCAGCTTCATGTGAATAGCTATAGCTACTAAGGAAAATCTCCTTTTTCCCATGATAATAATCTCACCAATAACTGTTACCCTTAAAATTATGGGGCTCTTAATCAAAAGAAAGGGTTGAGTCCCCACCACATATACACAGATATGTTATGAAATTCATGTCACAAGCAACAGAAATAAATACTGGATTCAGTAAAATTATCCTCTCTTCTTTCTCTTGGAGCATTCCTTTAGAAAAAATGTCTCTCTATCATAAACACAATATCATAAATCTACGCAGTAGAGAAATATTTAGTTAAAACTACAATTATATATACACATACATATTAACACATACACACCATTACAGCCTCTTGCTATTTGCCTTTTTGTTTCTTTAATGAGCTATCAACAAAATTTTCCATGGTGATTTTTTTTTGAAGGCATGCAGTTGGAGACCCTTCCTTAAGTAAAGTTGTAAAGTTCACACAGTCATAAAACTCCAAGAAAGAAGTCTTGGAGAAAAACCTTTCATATAGCTAAGAATTTTAAAATAAAATTATTTTTTAAGTGAATAAAATTAATAAAGTTTAAACTTCAGATCATTTTATATTTAATCCTTAGTATATTTAACAAGTAAACATAAATGAGACTCAATACAATTACGGGAATTAGCAACAGAATTAGCAACACAGAGCATATCTAAACGGAAGAAAAAATAAGCTCTTTCTCTAACGTGCGATGGATGATGAGCAATAGTCTTAACTTTAAATAATTTGAAGGGGTTTAGATGCTACAGTTGGGAACAATCAAGTAATAAGACACAATTTTCTCTGCCTTCCAAAGGTTCCCTCTTTATCTTGTGTATCTTTCTCAGATTTGCTTGTCGGATCCGACTATAGCATTCTAAGTAAGGATATATTTCTTTTAAAGAAGTAGGATTATATTTTCAACCCATTTCTTTACATCCTGTTGCTCTTCACCATCCTAAGAGTATTTTTATTCTAGCCTAACATTAAGGAATTTAGAGAGAGCATTTTAGAAGTTGTATTAAGAGTGATCTCTGCTGAGAAGAGCAACAAAAGTGCTGGTTGTAATTGTGAGGGTAACTTTGCTCATAAAAACAAGTAAAGCAGAAGACACTGCAAGCTACTTACATGGAGTTAGCAAAGGTCCAAGTGTGTGTGATGCACACCCCCAGTAATTCCTCTGCTCCAGAGCAATGGTAGCAATGTCACTAATGGACAGCCAGTCCTACGTGTCTGAAAATCCACAGAAGAGAACGCTATGAAGTGTTGACTAGCAGTGCCCTGGGAGATGCTTTGCTTTCAAGAGGCTGACTGCATTCTTTGTGCTTTTGGCAGCATCACTAAAAAAAAAAAAAAAAAAGCATTCTTGGATCTGAATTTTGTTTTCTATTGTTGAAAATAATTTTAGATGTTAAATTTTTGAGAGAGCACATGTCTTAGTGTAGAAGAAATTTAACATACTTTTCCATTAAATTTTATTTATAATTTTTAAATTGTCTGTGTATATTTTGGGGTAAATTCAAAATCTAACTCAAATTTGAAAAATACAACTAGCCTGTTTCTGTGATATGATATCTCCCCCCCCCTTTTTTTTGGCTTTTTATCTGCTTCTCCTGTTGACAATAACTCAACTGCTTTCAGTGTAATGTTTTTCTAGTGTCTCAAATGTGACCTCGATCACCCCTTCTGTGAAGTCTTCTGAGCACTTTTGTCACAGACAGCCATACTTTTCCAGAATAATACTAAACAGCTTGAGAATTTATTCAGTCTTCAGTTCTAACTATATCTTTTTCTGCTCCCTCTGATCAGTCTGTCTTGAGTGCTGCTTTACCCCAGTGTATTGTTTTCTTTCCTGCCCATATTTCTGAACAAGTCTATTTAGATAGTCTGTGTCATCAATTTTAACATCAAACTCTATCATTACCTGTTTTGCCTCAAAAAAAAAAAAAAAACTTCCTGGAATCCCATAACATCCTAACTTCAGAGAAGCTGTCTACCTAGTGAAATAAAGGCATAACTTCATTATCATGTGCCAGCATCCCTCGTCAGTTAAACCCAGCTAGCACTGGAAACGATAGCCCACAAAGAAGGGTGCAGCACGAGCTTTGCGAGGCAGGAGTCCACAGGATCCTTTTCCCAGGATCCTTGGAAACGTTGTACTTTGGTTGTGGAAGCACAGCCCTTGATCTGACCACATCAAATTGAGGAACTACTCTTTCATGAGGGCCTTATTCAGTGTTCTAGTCTGAAAACTTTCTTCCTAATTGTATTTAACACATGCACTGTCTCTGCCGTTGCAGATCCGACCCACTACCCTGAAACAAAAGCAGGAGTTGTGAGTATGGTCAAAAACTTCGCTAATAATTATTTTTGTCCCAAAATACCACACTGCAGGATCATAATTTTTTACTAAAACATTTTCTGCACTGTTTATGTAATATCCCGTATTTATCTTCATAAGAGCATAACATAACACCTGCCAAGTCAGGCAGAAACAGATGTCTTCTGTTTGCGATAACATGTCTCTGGCATATAAAAAAAGCATATGACATCTCAGTGCAGAATTATGACATAATTCTCCCCCTTTGGATGTTTCCTTCTCATGCTTCCACTTACTCCTGGTTTACCCTCTGAAACAGTTATATGAAGTCTCTACCCCTCTTCAAAACCAGATAGCGTTCTATGGTTGAATACTAAGCTTTTTTTTTTATTTATTATTTGTTGCACCCTAAATAAAAATGTTTCTGCCCTTTTAAAATTCTATTAAAATCTGGAATCAGTACAGTGATGAGCTGCTAGACTTATGTGCATATAAAACCATATATATATTTATATATGCTAATCCATTTAGAACACCCCTTATTTAGGAAATGTATTATTAATCACAATTTCAATAACTACAAAACAACTAAAAAGCAATGCACTATGAACCATTCTGAAAGTAAAAATATCGTATTTCCTAAAAATATTCTTTGACAGGCATAAACTCTGAAACATGTTTTCCTGACTTTATTTATTTAGAGACTAAATCTGAAAATCTCATTAATTTCATTTGTTTCTATTTCCATCACATGATAAAATAAGTGAAAGGAGGTCATAGGCCATGTTCTCAGCTGGCAAAAAATGGCATAGCTAACAGAGAAATGCTTTATGCTAGCAGAGAATCTAGCCCCACGTTTCTAAGCATTATTCATTTACTATTTTAAAACATATTTTTAATTTAAAGAGTATGAGCCAATGGAATTTGGAATGTATACACAGAAAGCTGTGAAGCATACTGCCTGTAATTACAGAAATGAATGTCAGATTAATACCTTGTATTAGTCTTTGCTAAGATAATCAATGTTCCTTCTACACAAAAGAAATGCAAAAGATTTCCTGTCTGCACTTTAGAACGGAGCCTAATACAATGCTACATGGAAGTAACTTTTTACAGTGGAATTTATAAAAGAAAGCATGTAAGGAATTCACTGAAGAGGAGATAGTAACATACTATGTTGAAGGAGAAATAGCTAAGCTAAAAAGACACTATACATATGATTCACAAAGTAGTGTTAAGAGGATAAATCACATGTAATACGTTCAAAAATGGTCTTGGCAGTTAGGAATAAATGAGTTGAAGCTGAGATGAAGTTTTAAACACAGAGAAGGGTCCAAATATCCAGAGAAGAAAGTCACTCTGAAGGCTGGACTGATTTCAGTGGCATGAAATTTAAAAGTACAGAATACAAAAAAATATGTTAAGGGACTAAAGGTGGAGAATGTTTCTGCAAGATCGAGTTAAACTCCTCAGTGGGTTCAATTTTTGGAATTATTGTTGTGTAAATATCTAAAGCCTGGAGAAAGAAGTCGCAGTACATGGCAATGACACCTTTTAGTGACAACTTTGGAGGCATGAAGTCCAGGGCACGTGGTGTAGGAGCACAAGTTCCTTCCACTTGGAACAGGGTTCTGACTGGAATCTCATTTAAGATCTTGGACTAAAAGGGATTTATCAGTGTCACATTGTTTGCACTTTTCTAAGTCACCTTCAGCTCAGCTAATCCCATCTCTGGCAGGAAGAAACAGGCTACCTCTGCATTTGCCAGCTTGTCACATTTCCTCTGATGCTCTGGCAGCTAATACCATGCTAAGACATGAGATCTGTAGGGCTTGCTTCGACTTATCTTTACCCCTGGCAAAACAGGTTTGAAGAACTGGGCTGAGCAACCACTGCTTTGCAGCTACAAATCTGGCTATTGGGTTTGAGTGTTTGCTGAAAGGTTCTTTATCAATGTCATCATTTTAAATTTTCTGCTTAATTCCTCTACTAGCCATAACTGATCATATCCTATAGCAAATAACCTATTAGAAACAGCGGTATGACATTTTTTATTAAAATATTTGTCACACCAAAATCTTACACGGGGATTCTTAAACAGAACTCTTCTCTTTTAAGTCTACCTGCTCTGCTGGCATTTCCTTCTCAGATAGAATTTCTTCTTCCAACATCAGTCACTCCTTTATCTCAGCTCTCACAGTGCTGTATAGAAAAGGTCGGCTCCAAGCAACACTACTTTGTGGCCTTCTCTTTGCCTAATACTGGATATCTCTTCTCATCTCTGTTGGATGCAACAGTGCTAGATTCTCTTCTTTCTGAAGTGGCTTAGGCAGAACACTCTTCTCCATTTCAGAGTCTGCGTCTTTCCTCCATTTTTATTTAGAAAAGGATGAAGCGTAAACATCAGCAGCTTCCTCTAACACAGCACGGTTTCCCTGGTACTCAAATACATAAATCAAAGCCACCACTATTAATGTTTTTTGCAGCTGAGATGATATACTAAAAGGATACTTTATGTTCCCCTTCCTTAAGAGAAATGCCAGATAAACTTGTTACTCTGTTTAAATGGTGCCTGACTGAAGATCTTGTTAACATGTGGAATAGACAGAGGAATAAGTGGAATAAGAAGGTACTCCCTTCATCAGGATATTCCCACCTTGTAACTCAAACCTATCCTACTGAAACTAGCTGAGAATGAAAAGTCTGTTTACATGTTAAATCTGCCCTGGACATCTCACCTTTTCTTCAAAACTGCCAGGCACTGTACTTGGCAACGCTGATATCCATCCACTGGATATCCAGTTGGATTTACCTGCATTTTCACTCTTTATTCTCAGCCAGTACCTGGCCTGACAGTGGTTTTCCTCTATTATCTCTCCAGAAGTTTATTCAATAGGTTTTTAATAACTTACCTTCTTCCACTAACATTAGTTATGCCTTCTTGTCTTCACATTCTAACCACTATCTTTAAATCTTTCATCCTCCTCCACGCTTCCTGATCTTTCTTCACCATTTGTATTTCTTTGAATTACCTGCTTCAGGTTAGAAGTTTATTCTTCTCCTCCTCTTTCAATCTTTATCTCAATGTCAAACTTTATTTCAATCTTCCTCTTTTTCTGAAAAGTCATTCTCAGTTTCCACGTACTTCCTTTTCCAAAGGATTTCTAACCAGTTCGCTAATCCATAAAGTTATATTCCTTTCTTCTTTCTGGAGATTATTCTTCATTGTTCAGTTCTTCTTACTGTCTGTCTGCATTACACCCAGCTTGCACTGAGCCGCCCAGCTGTTAGTTGTTTAGGGCAAACCTACACATATATGTTGATATGATATCCAAGTAGCAATAAGAACCCTAACGCTCCTTGCATCCACACATAAAACATCTTAATGTTTGCTAAAGAATCTAGCAGGCACAAAGCAGCCGGGAGCCAGGGCTGCAGTTCTGCAGTTGCACCAGTGTGCTCAGGGAGAGCTCAAGCTCTGTTTTACGTAGCTGTTTATGTACCCTTACATGCTGTGACTCAGCTGGGAATGAAAAACAACTAGGAGATGCTAAGGACTCTCACTTGCCACGTCTTTTGGTCTACGTCATGATAAGTTTCAGGTCAGTTTTCATTCATTGACGAATGTACACAAATTTGCACTAAAAGCGCAATCTGTTAGGGTGGAACTTGTGTGAGTGTTTGAAGTCCCTTCTTGTTTAAAAAGTTCCCTTCCTGTATTTAACTGTAGCACTGCGGAGAGGCTTAGCATGAACTGACAACATCAGATGTAGAGGCAAATTATGAAGTATGCCAGATGCCGAGGGGTGAAACTGCCTACCCATAAAGGCACACGATGTGAATCTGCTCATTCTTCTGGTCAGATCCGAGCTCTGCAGGGTATAGCAACGGCTCCGTATCTCACACAGCCCAGTCCAATGTTACGTTACAAAAAGCAATCTGGACATTTTCTCCTTACTAATAACTAGCAGGATCTCACCTGTGTAATTAAAGACCAATATAACCACTTTAAATTTAACCACTTAACATTTAATTTACTAGCTATGAGTATATTTTTTGGTTTTTTAATGTTAAATTAGGTGAGTCAGTTTTATAGTTCGTGTTTTTATAATACAATAAAATTCTAGTCAAAATAACCACAGAACATATACAAGAGGTGAAGACACTGTACCACAGAAGAAAGAGCCCTCTACCTCAATGAATAATTCATTTGTGAACCATGGAGGAGATAAAAATCTGAGAACAATAAATAAATATAATCTACACCACAAAGCTTGGGAGTGCTGAGTGGGGCTTACTCACTTGAGCTCAAAGATAGTGGAAACAGTTTGGTTCTAGCTGCCCTGCTGAAAATGCCAAGACTGTTATCTACTATGTTAATATAACCAAAGCTATGATCATGACCTCTTCAACCTCAGGTGCAAAGAAAATACTACAGCAGAAAAGCAGCTGTCAATTGTTTCTGAACCAAATGAAGAAAACAAGTAGAACATGTTGCTAATCCAAGCTGATGACAAGAGCGTAGAAAATTAAGAGACCTTTACTCCAAAAAGATCTTCAGCGGCTGGAGGCAGAGAGTATAGGAAATTTACTGTGGGCTGTAATAATTGCTGTCTGCCCTGGGAAATGGCATCAAGGCCAGAGTAGTCGTGGCTCCATGCAAGCACATCCTCTAATTATTGAAAAACCTGTGTAGAGTCTCAATGTTAATCAGTCTCTCAGAGACTTCAGCTTTATGTGGTTAGTGCAGATTTATGGCATTTTTCTTTTCTTGTTATTAAAACTGATATTTCACAAGGAAGAAACTATCTCCAGACAACTGTTAAAATGCAAAGTTTCAGTCATAAAAGAGAACTGCAGGATTATTCCGAGACTATTCCACAGAGAACCCAAACAAGAAGGGTAAGAAACAAAACATCAAAGACACAAGGAAAAATGGAAAAAGATGAGACTTTAAAATATTAACTAAAGACGCAACAGTTGGCCTATAGATTCAAGAGGTTATAGTGTAATTAATTAAGTGCTTGTTACAATTAGGGAAATAAACAGTGCAGATACTAATGCAACATGAATAATACATAGCTATAAAAAAGGTAAAACAAATCGAGAGGTTTGCATGGCCACATTAGCAGCCTTATTTGCATTATTGTATCAATGATGTCCCTAGAAAACAAACAGACCCAGAACTTTAAAATTCTGTTACATGGCCACAGTTTGCTTCTTTGTACTAGTGTTGCAGTAATATAACGTATAAGTATAACGTACAATTTCCGATTATTCCACTGGGACAATTTTAAACTGTATTTTGGTCCATAATGCTGAAGGAATTTTGAAATATTATACACAATGGTCTTTGCCAAATAATATATTTAATCAATAATTTCAGATTTTCTACCAGCTGTGTCTGCAAATTTCTGGCAAACAAGTGGAAAAAGTTGTGCATCTCAAGATTTTTCCTCTGACTCTTACATATTACATCAACCCCTACTTTCCAGAAGTACCTGCCACTTCATAAATAGTAGAACCCTGGGAAAGTTCACAGAAATGAAACCATAAAAATTGCAAACTTCTGTGTCACTGACAGGATTTGAGAAGGGCTTGGGAGGGGGAGATAGATGTGTTAGTCACACATCATTTTGGTTTTGTCATCATTTTGAAAAATATGAAATAAGAGATCTGATTTGTCTACCGGTTTTAATTTACTAGTGATGGCTCACTGTTCTTCAGTGGCCTAAATTAGCATCAAAATAATCTTTCTGGAAAGATATGCATAAATACTGCATAAGAACTGACCGTAGATTGTACTTATAACCCAGAAGTGGCACGTTTACTCTGTACAGAAAAAGGCTGTGCAAGATACCCAATTATCTATATGGCAACAGGAAGTTCAAAAGATGTAACTGGAATAAACAGTGGGAATGCCTGAATCAGAGCACAAGACTGGAATCAAAAAAGGGTATGCAAGCTGACACCTGACATCGGCTCTTTATTCCGCTTATGATGCTGATGCTTGAAAAGAAAATAAGGCCTAAAATACCACGGATATATGTGCAGGAAAGATGCAGAGTGATTTAAAGTACAAAAAATTGTATGGAAAAGCAAGCAATGTGTGTTCAAGAAGTCTCTCATCAGCACACAAAGCTCTTAGGTATAAAGACACCTAGGACACTATTTTACACTAACTTACAGTCCATAACCTTAACTATGATGGTATGATAACTTAAATCGTGCCACGTGCACTCAAAAGTGAATCACAGCTGCAGTTTTTACTACCTGATTTACTCTGAAGATGCAAACAATCAGGTACAACAATCAAGAAACACTAAAGCAGTTAAGTGCTTTATCTTCTGTAAAGATTATGTGAGTCCAACTCACAACCAGAATACGTATTTCTCATTTTGGACTTGAATTTGAACAAACACCAGCTAATCTTGGGAGGAAAAACATGCAGTGGGGTCAGTATTTTATTCCCAGAATGGCATTTGAAAAATGTATCCCCATATGAAGTAACTTGGCTGCTACCAACACAACTAATACTGCAGTAATGGCTGTAATAGCAAAAAAAAACCACCAGGGGAAGCATAGAAAGCTGTGCGTGCTAGTGTGTTTGTGAGCCAGGCAAAAGTAATTAGATTGATGATTACTAATTACGGATTATAACTCAGATGTCTATCAAAGAATAAAAACACTCTGTAATACTCTACTTGATGTTTTGTATATAGCAGTTTGGATCTACATATTCTTACCCGTATACATTTCTATTTCTCAGGATTAGCTACCACTCTCTGCCTTAGTAATAAGATGCATATCCAGAAAATTTGAGGGTTTCTCACCCTTTTATAAAAACATCATGCTGAATTGCAACTGTGTGCAGATTATATATCATATATAAACACAGACATGAAAGTCTAGGTTTTCACACTTGTTTCTCTATCTGCATAATTGTAACTGTGCACTTGAATATTTACATGTTCACTTTTTAGCACATTAATTTTAAAACATGAAGAACTGGCTTTCACTGGGTGAAATGTGATGTGAAGTGTCACCTTTATAAAATAGAGTATTCTACAGTAACTACTGCAAACTGCAGTATTACTGTTGTTACTTATAGTGTCTCAGATCATTGCTACAGAAATCCTGTAGTAATATTTTAAAAAGGAGGAGAAATGTTTGATTTGTACAGGTAAATATGATTTGCATTCCCAAAAATGTTTTAATGCACATGAAAATTAACAATAGTTAGTTAATTTAACTTTCAAATCATACATACAATTATCAGCTACATTTATCCTCTGCTTCAACTATGCGAACATATGAAAGTGTAACACTTCTATTTATTCTATGATACATTATTATCAATTACTGAAAATACAGCTGACAGCATCAAAAATATAAACAGAAAGTGAATTTTTCTAAAGGCTTAGTTCACTGCTTTTCTAACCTGCCACTTACTGGCCTTATAATAATGAGAGATTATTCCACCTTTAAAATAAATACAAGATTTTTGGATAAGAAACTATCTAACTGAAGGAAATCTTTTAAGAGTGAATGGCAGGTTTGATTAGAGCTTCTTCACTTGTAAATGAAGCAGATACTCTGCAAAGACTTAAAAAGTTTAAATCAAAATTGTTCCATTAAGCAATCAGTGGCTATATAAGAACATATGTATGATTTTCATTTTATTTCATTATTTAATGAATTTTGCTTCATTTTCTTTTATAAGCCATCCACAATTTTGTGTTGATGTCCTACCTTTGCCACTACCTGTACTTTAAGTGGTGTCTTGATGTGTTTTAATGTACATAAATAAGTTATCTGAGATGACCGGACCTTGACTAAATCTTTCCTGGAAGAACAAAATACAAAACTCTTATTTAACTTCCACACGGATATGACTGTGCCATAAGCAGTATGATCTGCTTTTCTGGGCCTGCCTGGCTGTGTACTAAATTTCCAGCATTTCTGCGTGTCCCTGCAGTCCTGCTTGTTTACTCCCTATCTGTACGGATACAGAATTTTGTCCCTCTTCAAGAGATGATGTAAACATACTGAGAAAAAGACGGCAAAACCAAGGGACTGCTGTTATAGGAAGAAGGCCAATTTTGCTATGAGTTCAAGGAAGAATCAAGAATTAGCTGTAAATGAGAGAAAGAAACACCAGTACTTGAAGGAAAACACTAGGTGCAAGGGAGGAGAATCACTAGCTCTTTAGAAACATCTGCTTGAAAACAAGCCAGATAACCATCTGTGTTACACATTTTTATCCAGCTCTGTATATTGTTCGAATTAAAAACAATCAAGAGTAGGGTCTCTGCAATGCCTGTATTTCATAAACTTCAGTCATCACAGCTCTCTGCTACGGTCCTTCAAGAACCTATGCCAATTAATTTGCAACTGAAAAAAGAAATACTAAATTCCTGAAGGCTCTTGGGGAACTTGTCTTTGTAATGAGTCCTCTCTGGCTGGACAGCAGGGATCCAGCTCTCAGAGGAGCGTGCAAGACAGGGAAACTGCATGCTAAGACTGTATACAGAGACCGAAAGGCAGTGCCTAAACTCTGCTCAGGTCGAAAAGGGTAAGGATTCACTATGAGGCCTTAGTGAGAGTTCAGATGCAAAGTTTACAGGGTAGACAAGAAGGCAGCTGTTAAAATTACAAAATTAGGTTATTATAAAATTACAGTGTAGGTGATTATAAACCTATATTATGCAAGATTCTTAACCCTGACCATTTTAAGGTGTTACGGCAGAAAAGGCTGGTTCTGCAAAGCAGATAGGAGGAATTTTGTTGATTTCCAAACTTGTTACCCAGCACCACTGTCCCAAGCCAATTCTACCATTTTTCTCTTCCTCTTCAGTTAGCTTTGGTTTAGCAAGGCAGTCATGCTGTTGCCAGTTCCAAATATGCATCTGAACCCTTTCCCCCGTCAGACTGAGCGGCTTTAGCCAGCTCTTTCCATTCTGTCCCCAGCAATGAGAAACTCCATTTTTTGGGATGTTGTCCTATGGCTTTACCAGCTACTACTGACCTTCAACGAGCAGAGGCACAGGCACATCCTGGGTGAATCCTCTATACTGGGTTCCGGAGACCAAAAATTCCTCTCAACAAATCCAAGATCAAAGGCAGATGGGTGCTGACATTACAGTGTACTGTCCACCAGGAGATAATGTTGAATTTCACTATGGATGTTAGCTTCTAATCTTTCTTGCAGTAAACTCAAATTATTATCTTGAATACTGCCATAATCCATCTCCCAGCTGAGCCATGTTACTAAACTACAATTTCAGTTCAGCTTCTTTCAAGAGAGATGTACTACATACAGCTATGTACTTAGCTGAAACTGTTTAAACAACATTGTTCAAACAAATTAGCATTAATCAACCTGTAAGAACATATATCTCACAACATTTAAGACAAAGCTAAAGACTGATGTTGTTATGACATAAATGTAACGAATTGTTATAAAGGTTTTGAATTCACAGTCAAGTCCCAAGAAAAGGAGCCCTTAGCGTCATCTTCTCTTCTTTCTGTGGTTGAGAGATTTAAAGTTCAGAAAGCCTGTATATTTGTGGAAAAATGGTGGTCAGGATAGAGCAAGGTAGACAATATGCCTGAATTCTCTGCACCTGAGGAAACTGTGGTGTAAAAATGCTACGTATATGCGTACTACAGTTACAACAGTGTGAAGTTTGTCCACAGAAGAATCAATGCCAAGAACATCCGTTTTCAATAAACAGTGTGCTCTCCCAAAGCCTAATTCATAAGAAACTGTCTGATACAAACTTCTGTTTCACATTTAGAAAAGAATGTGACTCAACAGTTTTGGCCACGTGGCCACCACAAGACAAAGGCATTTACGTCAAAGCCTATTGCAACTGCACACAGATCAAAGTCCAGCTTGTAATATGTCTTTTTCAGGATTTATGGTCCTAAACCATCCCTGCCAGCCACCATCTTCAATTTCACTCTCCAAAAGATGTTACTTTGACTAGATAAGCAAGCAGAAAAAGGGTAAGCCTAGACTGGACCAGTGTTACCTTGAGTTACACTTAGACGTCCCTGCAGATTGAGGGACAACAAATGTCACCTCCATCTCTGAACACTTTGTTTTGCGGCAGATCCATAAAGAATGAGTGAAGCTGTTTTTCCAGGGACACGGGGACAGTGGCTTATGCTGGGCAACTTCTGCTTCCCTGTTCTGGACATCTTGCAACAAGTTAGAAATCTTCCTTCTCTTTGCATGGTAGTGAAGAAAATCAGGCAAATGTTACTGATTCCAGTAACGTATCATTCCAAGAGAAGCTCTGTGCCTCAGCAGTACTTGACCGCATTTTCTGGCTTCATCAGTTCAGTTATTATTTTTGTATTATCTGGTAATTTAGATACAGTTATTGTAGGTTCTTCAGCCTCTGTTAGATATTCTCTGTGCTCCCCAGAGTTTTGTATCCTGTTTTATACTTCTCTTGTTTTTATCAGTTGTCACCTATTGTGCTTCAGTATTTTACTCTCGGGTGCTTCAATTATATATGAATATGATGTGCTTCACAGCAGCTAGTTTCCATTTGCCATCTAAATATCTTTGTACATGAATGGAGTAACCTACATTTAACTTCACAGACAGTTGTGCAAATCTACTGTATTTCAGCTTTTGGGTTTGGGCTTTTTTTTTTTGTCTGCTTGCTTTTATCTGATAATTGATTTCTAGCTGTTTTTTCCTCTGCTTTCCAAATCAAAAACAAAATGGGAAAAAGGGGGAAAAAATTTTGGAAAGAAGTCACACAGCCTATCCCTAAACCTGAAGGGAAAGAGGCGAGCTTGGGATATTAGAGGGGCCCATCTGACCTAAGGGGTTTAGATGTACTGGCTCCCTTGGTGGAGTTCATGTACTTAAGCTCAGCAATTTCTATAAAAAATGTCTATTATGAGAAAGAGTAACTCGTCTGGTTTTAACGTCTTAGTAATAGCAGTAATTATTTGCAAAGCTTTGGCAGTACCCAAGATTGATTTTCCGAAGTGCTTTCATCCCACAATTAAGCAGAAGCTGTTTTCCCAGTACTCCTCAAAATAAGACACTTTGAAAACAGAGAGGCAAGATCTCTGCTCGGAGTATTGCCTACACAGACAAAAGCCAGGTAAAGAAGAAGGCAGGCATATGGACTGGCATTGACATTTATATGAATCTCCTTTGACTTATTTTCGGAAAATATTTGCAATGTCCGATACACATAAATGTGTTTGCTACTTGTGTAATCTTTTTACATAAATATAAACACACTGAAGGAAAATCAAGTATACTTCACATCATGCTTCCCTATGCTCCTTGTACAGTACCACAGGTTAATGAAATTAGTATCAAAGTCTTATAACTTCGAGGTTGGGCTGTAAGTCTTAAAATCGTATGAAGCAGGACTCAGTGCACTACATTATCAAAACCACCTTTCTTTTTATCAGGTAATTTTTTTTCCTCACCTACTTTGCCTCAGTCTACATTATTCAGAAAATGCAGTGGATAGAAAACATACACTGGAGAAAAATGACCTGCCCACAAAACTTATGGCTGATCACGAGTGTTTTAAGGGTGTTCCCACTTCTCAGAGTTACTTCACGGAGCAGATAATGATCTGTTTGAACTCATGGAAAGTATGGGGGCTTTTAGGGAAAACTGGGTATTAAGACTCATATAGTATTTTGTTAAGCAGGCTTCTTGCTGCTTGCATCTGAATTTCATACTCAAACATGCATTTAATATAATGTCAGTGTTCAGAAAAACATATAAAAAAATAAGCATGTATTCTAGTAGGAAAAAAAATCTCGGTACTAGAAGAACAGAAAATAGCTGTATAGGGACAAAAAAAAATTCAAAGCAGAAGCCTTGAATATATAGCAATATAACATTGTATTTGTTTTGATTTTTGCTTTTCTGAATCCCATGAGCACCTAACACACCTTTTAGACTATTTTGAAATAATGTGAAAAGTAAATAATTTGGTAGGACTTTTTTAATCAATTGTTAATCCATTATTTGAGTGGCAGTCTCACTAATCGGGAAAGCAGCATGAACAAGTGGTAAGTAAATACAAATCAAAATGCATCAAGAAATAAATGTCTGAAAAAAACAGCAATGCACTAGGGGATTTTCTGGCTTCAAATCTGTGCAAATACAGACTGAGCTTAAGATGTGTGGTTATTGGTTAAACAATTTTTAATGAAATATAAAGACCTATGTGCTCTTAAATGGATAATTTATGTACAATGTTATTGTCTCTCAAGGTTTAATTAAATGTTTGCCTTGTGGCTAATCAGCTACAATTAATAAATGAAGCCTATATTCATGTCACTGATAGGGAATGTTAAAATGGCCTCCATTAGAATTTCAGTATCACTTTTGTGGCTGGTTGATAACAACAATCTAATGTATCAGAAACTTCCACAAAATAATTTGGTAAGAACACTAAGGCAAAATTACATTAATATAATGCAATGTTTTTACCACAATGTGTAAGTGTAAGTTCAGTTTGGAGGCAAATACCTAGAAGTACTTAATGTGGAAGTGTATGCCTACAAAGTGCTTTTCACCCCCAAAGTTTCCAAAGTTCAATTCATCTACTATACCTAAAAAGAGCAACACTTCTTAGCCTTATGGAAACAAAAGATTTTACATAATGGAGCAAAACCATCCATTAATCACCAGACCTACTGAGCCCAAAGGATTTGAACTATCTCTGGCATGATACACTAAATGTTGTCTTAGGACTATGTAACAACAACAGATTATTTTCCTAGACATGGCCTTTCCATGCCTTTTCCACTCCTGCTACTTTAAATTATAAACCTCAATAGGTAAGCATTTAAAATGTAGGTGAGCCTCCGCTGGGTACGCTCCCACTTGAATACATTATATAAGTCACAGGCCAACAGCGAACGAGCCAAAGGCAATGCTGGCTGTCACTGACAGTGTTCCAGAAGTCAGCCAGAAAGAGAATTTCAGACCTCCTGACCTCAAAAGACATCTGTTCTACATATTTAACATATTGTTATTTATCATTTACACTGCAGTAGTGCACAAAGGTCTCAGGGCTAGGCTCCATCATGAAATGTTATCTGTAAATAAGATGTAGTTACTTGTCTGTATCAGTGTTTAAGATGAGAGGCAATCAACAGGTGTGGCCAGAACTAGAAAACAATAATGGAAGAGTTTAATAGCAATTAAGAATAAACACTCTTCAGGGACAAAGTGCAAAACTTTAGAGTTTCGGCTTACTGGTGAAAAATATCATCCTTCAGTGCAACTTAATATGAGCACCTTTTGCTGGCAGTCTTTCTGATTATCTCACATGATTTTTTCACCAATTTAAGCATATTCTATCAGCCAAGGAAGAGAACTGTACAGGATAATTCTATTGTCATCATTTAAGTCATTCATTTTGATTGCACCTCCTTTGATTTAGTTAGATTCTCGTTCAGCCACAAGTCATACCACATACAGAATCATGAAATTCACTCAGAGGAATCTGAAAGATTGTAAATACTACTGTCTTTTATTAGTATAAAGAAAGGCATAATTAATTACAGTACAGTAAGGATATTGGCTGCATATTTTGTCTCAGGAAATGAAAACTTATTTAAGAATAACTCATTTCTCCTGGGGTTGTAAAGACATCTTTATCTCTAAGTCACTGTTCTTTTACACAGGCTTCCATTTATTACAGAATGAAGACTACACAAATTAACGTATTAGAGCTATTTAGCTCAGTTCTCCGTGAAACAAAGCTTGTCCCAACATATACAAAAATAAACAGACAATGACACACTGAATAGACAAAACATGGTAAAGTTTTCTGTGATTACAGTGGCTGTTTCTATCAGTTACTAATATCAGTTCCACACATAAAACATTTTTTAAAAAATGCTCTATAGGATAAACAGTCTTAACTTAATTCTGATTACTATTTTCCATTCAATCATGAAGAAGACCTTCAAACTCACTTGCCTGAGGCACTGAGAAGCTCCAGGTCTTTGACGCTCATGAAAGAAAGATAACAATCACTCTTCAGGGGAGAGAGATCTTATTATACGTACCCCGTGGGTTCTTTTTATCCTTTATCAAACTGCACCTTTGTGGGCCTTTAATTTCTTAATGGGTTGTTTATCCTTTCCCCCATAATTCATGATGATAAGCTAGATGTCACATAGATATTGTTATGGTGATGAAAAAGTTTACTGATGAGCCGAGTCAGTGATGTAGTTTGATTAACTTTTTATATAAATCTTTCTAGGCAGCCTTCAAAAAAAGGCAAAACAAGTAAGTTGATAATGTGACAAATGTTTCAGTAGGTGAAAATCTACCTGATGTATACCTATAAATCTATGAGTACTAATACCTGAAATAAGTCAACATTACCACAGAACCAGGAGGAGATATTAATAGGATAAATTTCAGTTTATTGTAAATACAGAGAGGGAGTGGCAAAGGGAGCGAGAGTAAACATATAGAGTGCATGCTGGGGCAGTTTTCTCTGTAATGGACATAGAATACAGGGCCTACAATGGCGTGATATAAAGGACTTAACCGCATGACTTTTGGAAAGCAGTATTACTTGCAACTCCATCATTCATAAATAAGTTTATTAGGTGATCTCAGGGAAATGCTAAAACCTTTGTACAATGCCACCTTTGTTTATCCCACAAATGTCTCTCAGGTTAAAGAAATACTGACTTAGACATTTCTGAGATGTGTTAAGTTACCATGAATCCAGTTATTGTTTGTAATAGCCATAAAATTGAAGTGCAGTATCTCCAGACCTTCCAGGACTACAAATGAATGTTTCTACCCTCTTTTTAACAACACAAACCTCAAATTTCTAGGCATGCAGAACAATAAAGCCTGAAGAGGAGAATTTTTTGCCCATTGTAGCCCTTATTTCAATGGCTGAGGAAATGCTACTTTTGTAAAAAATAAAAAAATAAATACCTTTTCTCATTTTTTGTGGCATATCTTCTTCCCTAGTACCTATTTTTACCAAGGCACATTCCCTACTTTCATAAACACTCAGACTAGATTGTTACTGAAATAATCACAGCTTGTTTTAGTAAACCATAATTATATTTATCCTCCTTTTAACTATATCAGCCTTAGACCTATTTGTTTAGAGATAAACTGGGAAGGGTTGCTACTTATGTTAGCAAGTTTTTAGTCACGAGTGGTTCCATTTGAAGTGAATAGAACAACTTACCTAAATAAATGCTCACCAGCACGTTAGAGTAGTGTTAACGCAGTGCTATTTTGCTTAGTTTCCCATTACAGTGTTTGAAATCATATAAGCAAAGAGAAACAGAAATCCTAATAAAGGAAAAGCTTATGGCATCTAATCCTTTTGCTCTAATGCTACTGTGGAACACTTCCATCTAAATACCAGCTGCAAGCTACAGCAAGATGAAACATGACAAAAACCGTGAAGTAAAGATTTCAGACTTGCATTCTCTGTCAAATATTTGGCTCTCTCCTCAGCCTATTATGCCAGGAATGGAACTTGACAATGATCTAGTATATCGATGCATAATATGTATATAATGAAGAGCAAGACTAGAGATCCTTATAGTAATTTTTATACTGTAAGTTTGTTTGATCTTCATCAGCACTGCTGTCTCCATCTCATCACTCAAATAGAAAGCTAAAAAAGGAGATACATGATGTAGAGACATTACCGAGGCTGGTTAAACAGGGTGCAAGTGCTGCATTAGAAAAACAGTGGAAATCTTTAGTCAGTATGATACTACTTATTCAGATCTAAATATGTATTTGCCATAAAGAAAAAAAGCAGAGGCAAATCCTCCAATTTAGTTGTGTATTCCAACTGCCTCTGAAATTAAAAGAAATGTCTCTTGCAGGAAAAGTAACTTTTATATCCAGTAATACTTTATTGCTGCCAAAAAGAGCAGTACCAGGTCTTGCCTGGCACAGCCTTCCTTGGCTAATTACTACCTGTACCAGGACCCCTATTTGTGAGGGCTCTGTATTTATCCCGTTTGCTTCTTCAAGTGCTAGTTTCATGCTGGTACCTGCCCAGCAAGTTTTGCAGCATCACCACTACCTATCAGCAAAGCAGCTGACCAATACATGGCAGAACTGGGCTCTGTACTAGCAAATTGGTCCACAAAATCCTCACGCTCATCTCTAAAGAAACCAGAGGGGTTTCATGTACAGAGTGATTACGAGTAAGGTACCTAAATATGGTTTTGAAGAGTCTGCTGCGAAAGAGAAACATTATAATGTACCTGGGGAAGTGTCTCGTGTGTGTAAGAGAAAACCATTTCTGGTGGTACTTGGCCTATGATAACTACTTAGAACAGCAAGATACACATTTCACTAACATAGGAACATCAGAAAGGTAGAAATGCTGTTTGCCTCTCACATGTATAAGGAAAAGATGCATAGGAAAAATGAATCATTTTCTGGAAAGAGAATCCATTTTGAGAGATGACAGGTTTCCTGTTATTTGGCTTTAAAGAAAGTTCACACAAAACACTGAAAATTGAGGTTAGAAGTATTGACTGCAAAAACTTACAGGATCTGTCTCCAGAAATTCTCTGGTTTTCTTAGTTTTTGTGTATTTCACTTGGTATGAAAAACAATAGTAGTGCCACAGTCAACTTTTGATTAAAGTTTGTGCCAAATCAGTACCTAGCTTAATATGCCATCCAAGGTCTCAAAGAGTTGTAGAATCTTCTCGTTCACCTCTTTTTGACTCTGGCCCTGGGCCTGGTGGAGGAAGAAGTTTGACTAAAGAAATCCTGGCAACTTCAGAGATTATTTCTGTTCCATCAGCCTGTCACGTCTCCACACCTGCAGCCCACAGCAGCCAGCACTAGCTTTTGTACTTTTTGTGTACGTTGTACACCTTTGTACGCTGACTGCTGCCTGGTAGCGTGCTCAGTGTTGCCCCCCTCCAGTTCCCTGCTTTTGTATTTCAGACACTTTGACCTTTTCTTCTCCCCCTCCCCCATTTTTCTCCATGATCACTTTAGTTTTCACGAAGTATCTCTCTCTTTCCCCTCTTCTAGAGTGGAGAAGTGGGGACACTTCAATTTTGTTTTTTTTTCTGCAGCAGACAGGTTAACAGGTAATAGGAAAATCAAAACTACCAGGGACCAAAGATGGACAGCTAGGCAGGAGTCAAAAAAAATTTTTTTTTTTTTTTAAATATAGTTAAACTAATAGTGCACAGGTTCTTAACTAGTTTTATGAGCAGTATTCAATTATTCAGTATTCAAGAGTATCCAGATATGTTCTGGTAAGTTTTTGGCTTCACCGCATTTAAGCACAGACAGTATATTAGCAATTCCTTTTTCACGCAACCATTAAAGCTGTACAAACACATTTCCTAAGGGTACCAGCTACTCAAAATGATGAATATATTGCACTTTCTGCCTCTTTAGATTACATTTTTGAATATGCAAACATCTGAACACCAAGTTTTGCTTAAATAAATTAATTTTTCACACAGTTTTTGCAAAGTTGATATGCTATAAAATATTATCCTTGCTTGAATATTATCATTGCTTACAGAATTGGAAGAAGACCTACCCCAATTATAGGAACAAAAAGTGTTAGCAATTGAATTTTTTTTTTTTTCCATGGACAAACACCCTCTCCCTTCAGGACTTGCAGGCCAAACATTTCTAGACCAATTATATCGGTGCTACAACACAGCATTGTAATAGGAGTTGGTTTCATCCTTAACCACAGAAAGGCTACTGCCTCTTCATATTACTATATAGATGTAGACTGCCTTTGATTCTTTGCTAAAGTGTGTGCTCTCTAAGTTACATATTGTTTGTCATGCAGGATCCTTTGAACACATCTCCATAAAAAAATTCTTACTTTGCTTCCATGTCAAATGAATTATATATGCTTAATGCGGAAGATGTTGCCATGGTGTAAAATGGGTGCTTGTGAAGTACTTCAGATATCATTCCAGAATATTACCAGTAATTTTAAATCTGCTCGTTTATCTTTTCAGTTTTTACAAGTTTTCTTTGTAAGTTTATGTATAGGATACAAATAATTGTGTCACTGAAGTGCTTCATCCAAAAAGCCATATGATAATAAGTCAAATGTTTTACTGAAGTCTAATTAAATTACATCAATATGTGAAACCTGCAGCCTCATTAAGAATACAAAGTCTGTTTGGCAGGCTCTATTTTTCTGCCAGGATATGGTTGGTTTTTTTTTTTTTAGCAGAAGCCCATGTTAATTGGAATTATCTGTCTTTTAAATTCTTTGTTAACTGAGTTTTATATTGGCTATTCCTTATTTTGCCTGTGACCAATGTCACATTGATAAACTACTATTATCCCATTTATTCTTTTAAAGTATTAGAACAATACTAGCTTTACCCTCTTTATGTAAATGTCTTAGTGTTCCAAGACTTTCTGAATATGAACATTGATAGTGCATACAACTTCTTGGCATATTCATTCAAAACTCTCTAATGTGAGTTTTCTTTTAGTAACTGAAGCTGAACCGTCCTCCTACATTATCATTTGAATAGAAAACAACTCTTCAATACCATACAACATAACTGCATCAGCTGCCATCTTCCCAAATGCACAGAAGAAATATGTATATGTTTTAACATGCCAAGTTTGTCACTAATGATGGTTAAAGCTGACATCTTCATCCCTTAATAGGGTCTTCTCACTATTCAGATCATTTTCTATATTCTATACTTGAAAAAAAATTCCTTTTCCTCATTTTAAATCTGTTGACCATGTGTATATTTCCCTTATAACCTTTTACTTCCCACAGTAATTTTCTACAATTCCTAGCTTCCAGTGTACATGTATGATACCACATTCCTTTTTCTGTTTCATAGATGCTTCCCTTGTAAACCACCCTGGCTTTTCAGCAAATGTATTCCTTAGTTGTGGGATGATGGCTTTGTGGCTATCTGGGCTAACATCCTTAAACGGTTTCCAATTATCATTCACCCATTTCAGATTAAGTTCTTTCTCCCAACAGATTTACCTTGTAATAGTATTCACCTTTATAAAATTAGCCCTTTCGAAGCATTAAGTATATATATTATTGGTTTGGACTTAATTCTGTTTGCACATAACAAATGTGATCAAATCATTATCAGTTATAGCTAAGCTATGGCTAATTTTTAGTTCTGTGATCAATTCCTTTTCATCTGACAAGATGAGGTCTAATATAGAATTCCCTGGTGTTGGATGCAACCCTTTTTGAGTTAGGAAGCTGACATTTAAAATATTTTGAAATTCCAAGTACATTTTAACACTGGCAACATGAGACCTCTAGCATATGTCACTCAGATTGAAATTCACTGCAGTACAGCAGTGTTTTCCCTATATGTTGTAGGTGGGTAAGGTATAGGTCATGCTGTTCTCTAGTGTGATTTGATATCAGCTAAGTACCCTGTCAACTTCTGACTTCTCTGTTAGAACATTGACCCATAAACATTCAAGATCATTTCCTTCCGATTGCCATCAACTCAGAAACAGGTAATGCCATTTTTGAAGTGCTTTCTGTCCACTTGATCCTTCCAAAATAGATTATAAGAATTGATTTTGACATTCCAGTTTTCCAACCAGTTTTAGCAATAAAAACTAGGTCAAATCTGTGCTAAAAAATGACCTCTTCTGCTGGTGTCAAGTTTCCAAGAGTAAAAAAGACGCTACTGAAAAATCTCTGCTCTTTGTACGTCCCGATTATGGTTTCTCTTATCATTTTCATTTGCGCTTACCAAAAACTCATTGGTTCCTTCTCACTATTTCCATTTCTTATAAGCTCCCAGACTCCCTAGCCGATCAGTCCCTTACCAGAACAGTTCCTTTGTTACAGTAAATTAAGCAGCAGGCTCTCATCAACAAAAAGTGACAAAATTTCCCACAAACCAAAAGCCTTCACGTTATGTCACTTACTTAGAGGTTAAGTCTAGTCTTTTCTACTTGCTTTTCTCCATTGCTTGAAGGTCCTGAGGACATCGGAGAAGATGAGAGGTCCTCAAAGAAAAAAGCCTGCTCACTGCAAGTGTTCATCTATAATCTAAGCCCACAAACCTTAAGTATCGATATGATATTGTCACTGATTCTTTGCTTGCCAACCTCAGAAACTTACTTAGCTTTGAGAGATGCTCCCATTTGAGATGAGCTCATTTGGAGCTCCTATGAGCTCTGAGAAAGCAGACAAACCCTTTCCATTATCTGGAGGACCCGTTAATGCCGAACACCTCGAGCTGTGCTGATTTCTCACAGCTTCCACATTTTTCAGGGTCTAAATCGGACTTTGGGGCTCACCTGGCCTGCAGGCCTCTGCCAGAAGGGAATCGCTGGGCTGGTTCCTCAGGCCTCGGCCACCGGCCGCCTCACAGAGCCCGAGGGCAGAGGCGCCTCACCGCGGGGCGGCCTCAAGGGGGCGGCGGGGCCTGCCGACGCCGCGGTCGGGGAAGGCGGCGGGGCGGGAGGCCGGCCCTCAGCCCCGGCCGGCCCTCGGCGCCGCCCGCCCCCGTCGCCATGGCGAGGCCGCGGGCGTCCAGCGGAGCGGCCCGGCTGCCGGCGGCGGCACCAGGGCCGAGCCGGGGCGGGAAACCAGGCCGCGGCCGCTGGCGGCCCCCTCCTGCTTCCCGCCTTGGGCGGCGGCGGGGGCGTAACCGAGCCGTTAAGCGCCGGGTGCGGCGGGCGCGCCGGTGAAGGCCTCGTCCTGCGGCCGCGCCATGAGTAGAGGTCCGTTCCCCTGGAAAGTTCAACTAATTTTTTTTTAATTTTTTTTTTTTAAGAAGGTGAGACAGTAGCAGAGCCAAGGGTTGAGGGTATGTAGTGTATGGGGGTGGCTAACAGGTGAAGGGAAAAAAAACAAGTGTATGTGGCTGGCGGTGGGTGAGGGCCAGGAAGCCGCGAGGGGCGGCTGTCTCCCCACAGCAGGGGCCGGGTAGCCACAAGGCCAGAGGAGGTTCAGAATATGGATCGAGTGCTGGTTGGGGCCATAACCTCATCTTCATTGTTACTTGGAACAAACTACACCTATCATGCCGGCTATAGATTTATTCATCATATCAGCACTTTCAGTGTAATAAAGCAGTGTGGCTGTAAGTCTGTCCTGTCACGCTCTGACCTCCTTGTATTTTATAAGGTGCCAGGTAGCAGCAAATATGGATGTAGCCATGCCTGCTTCCCAGGCTGCTTCCCTTTCTGAGAAATCCTCAGCCTCTAGTTAGCTTTATGCATTCCTCAGAAAATGCGTGGGAAGAGCTAGGTTTCCTAAAACGTGCCGGGAAAGGCCGTTACAATCAGCTGGCATTTTACCTTTCGCTTCAATGCACGTTGGAGCAATTCCAGCCTGTGTGGAGATTCCCTTGATCGTGTGATTAAATGCAGCACTTTTTCAGAAACAAACTGCACTTGCCTTGTCTTTCACTGGATTCTGTGGGTGTTTGATTAAGTAAATGAGATGTGGCTTGGGCCTTACGATAAAGGAGTAAGATGTAGAGGGGTTAGCAGTCTTTAAATGATCAGCAGTGAAATTTATGTGAATACTAGCACGCGTTTCAGAAGGATGTGTTGCTGATACCTTCTGTTGTATGTCTCTGTGGTTGTAATTTACCTGTAAAGATTACAGTTACCTTAGAAATGAGGGAAAAACACCATCCATTTCACTGTGAAAGCAACCTCCCACCTCTAAAATAAAAATTAAATTGACATTATTACGAAGCAGATTTTTTTTTTCATTCCCAAGCTTCGAGTTTGAAATAGGAGTCAGGGCAATAGTTTTAATCCTTGTGAGGCAGTAATGGACCCAGAAAAATATCTGCATATGTCCCTGGCGACCAATGATAGAACCTGAGGGAGTGGCAGGAGGATATGCCAGGGGAGGTTTAGGTTGGATATTAGGAAAAGGTTCTTCACCCAGAGGGTGGTGGAGCACTGGAGCAGGCTCACCAGGGAGGCAGTCACGGTGCCAAGCCTGGCAATATTCAAGAAGCATTTGCACAACGCCCTCAGACATATGGTGTGAATTTTGGGGTTGTCCTGTGCAGGGACAGGAATTGGACTCAATGATCCTTGTGGGTCTCTTCCAACTCAGGACATTAGATGATTCTGTGATTCATGTTAGCATGAGACCTGTGTGCACACCAGCCTGTCTTATCATATACTTGATTTCTGTGGGGTGGGAAGCTGGAGCATGTGGGCCAGTGAGGAGCTTTTGTATACTCCAGCCAGGTCCCATGTGGGTGCAACCTGGAGCCTGAGACCTGTGGCATGCCACAAAGTACACCTACCTGTCGATAGCTTTTCATGGTTGCAGTGGCTCTACCAGGGCTTTCAGGGTCTCCTTTCAGCTGCTTACCCCTGCCTTTTCTGCCCCATAGCTGCAGATGGTCAGCTCTTCTGCCTTGCCAAATTCAACAGCTGCCATTAAGACATGGTCTGTTTGCTTTTTCTCACCTAATACCTCAAAACTAAGAGGCTTGTAGAAAGCTCTGCATCTTCTCTGGGCTTCAATATTGTTGTTCCAAAGTTTAATTGCTATTTCTTACTGAATAGCATCTTCCTAAAAAGAGATTTTCCTTTCTATATTGCTTCTGGATACAAACCTGTCATTCTCTGTAAGAAGTATAATCCTTTACAGTGATGAATTACCCATATGTTTTTATTCTATTAATTTTTTTTTTCCATGACACACTTGTGTAAAATGTTGCTGCCTCCAATTGTAGGTTAGTTTATCTATAAATAATATTTTTTTCTTTCCGTAACAAATGTTATCATTAGTACTAAGCCCTAAAAGAATGACTTAGGGGAAATACCATATCCTGTCATCTTTTCAACCTATAATTGTCTTTGTTATTCCATTCTAAGTAACACAAGTAAAAAAATTGCTTCACTATAACTGTAGCAAAATATTGTATCAATGAAATGGCTTTTGATCCCAGAAAGGCTAATATATAAAATATCTCCTAGTCTGAGGCTGATCATTCAGTATCAAGTTGATTCATATCTAACATTTATTTCCTGTAAAATAAATTTCCTTTCATTAATGTAGCAAATAGTTAAATTCTTTCCCCCCCTCCTATTATATTCTGTTTTCCCATCCCTATTAAAAGTTTGTGCCTTGAGGCCTACCAGCAGGGCATGCAATACCTACATTAAACCAAATTTAAAAGTAAGGGTGCTCCTGCTGCTAACGTCTTCAGATCACAGACATGCAAAATGAAGGAACTGGCAGCTGAAACTTTAATGGTAGGAAGTGTAGGCTGAATACTTGGGGAAAAAACACAGTAGCTCTATATGACAAAAAAGTCCTATTAACATTTATGTACTTCAAAATGACGAGCTAGACGATTCTACATAACTGTGGGGCTTTTGGCTTTTGTTTTAAGGAAAACCCTGTAAGTATAGCATTACTTACAGTTTTTATTCAAAGGATTGTTACTATTGCAATTATGTATTATTTCAAACATTAATACAGCACCTGTTGTTGCATTTCACACTGCATGTTCAATCATTTCTCCACCTTATGTGTTAACTTAAAATATTATAAATACTTGGACCTAGATAGCTTGATAGCACAGGGATTCACATGCAAGTAAGGTTCCTGAATCAATTGTCCCTGTGTAAATCAAAGGCACTTCAATGAAAGAGAGAAAACCATTGAAAGTAAGATCATGACCATTCCTATGCATTATGTCCTACTGAAGTAATGCTGAGGCCTGAAAAGATTTGTGCGGAACTGGAGTCCGGTTTTACACATAATGCACTGGAAAAGAGAGAGAGTTGTCTGGGAAGCAGCACAAGAAGGATAAGAAACTGCATCACTGTGAAGACGTTTCAAGTAACGTTGGTTTTGTTTGTTTGTTTTAGTTAAAATGAATGTGTTGCCCCAAGCGATCCTACAAAGCCCAAGGGAGCATCCCAGGTTCATAGAGCAGACTGTTTGCCCCTCATTAGACTTTGCAAGGTATGTACCTCTTTTCTTTCAGAGTATCCTTTTTATGGTGAATAGCTTCAATCAGCTATGCTGAGGTGACAAATTATGTTTGCTTTTTTGCAATATTTAAAACTGCAAAAATCAGAGGCAAGGAAATTCTCTCTTAGGAAAGTTTCATAATTAAAAGGGAAAAAAAATGAATAGGAAATGTGTTCTGTTTAAGGTAGATAATTGATCCTAATTTTTCAAAACCCCTTCAAGAGCTGTAGGAAGTTATTTCCATTTAGCATTGATACGAATGTAGGTCATTGAATATGTACTTATTTGAAATAAAAAATGATTTTTTTTTCATTCGGGCACAAAACAGTTTCGCATGTCTCAAAATATAATGAATAAAACTGGCTTGAAAAACATTATCCTGTACTTAATAACTGAGAGAGTTAACAACAGTGCCATAATACTTCCAAGCCGTCTTCTTCTTGCACATGCCTACATGACTTTCCATTCTGTTGCACTCATTTCTCATGTTAGTTACTTGTGTCCATACATTTTTGTCTCTATAAGTACCGGTCTCTCAGTTACTGCTCTGCCCTTCTATGGTCTTTTTCCTGGAATGTCCTCCATTTCAGAAAGAATTGTGGTTATTTTCTTCTCCCTCTTCTTTTTTTCTTTGTCTTTTTTTCTTTGTCTTTTTTTCTTTGTCTTTTTTTCCTTTGTCTTTTTTTTCTTTGTCTTTTTTTCTTTGTCTTTTTTCCGTCTTTTTTTTCTTTGTCTTTTTGCTTTTTTGTCTTTTTTCTTTTTTTTCTCTTTTTTCTTTTTTCTTTTTTTTTTTCCTTCCCCGCCTCATCCTAGCATTCCCCTTAGCATTTGGCTGAAAGTCCAGGGCATCTCAGAGTTCAGCAGCCGCATGTCCGTGTCCAAAAGCAGTAAGAATCTAGAAATATAGTATCCTTGGGCCCAGTCTTTCTGAGGGGCTAATACTGATAGCTGTCCTCTCACACATTAATAGAATAAGGGCATGCAGCGGTGTCGTAGAATTTTTTTTTTTTTTAAAATCTTTTATGGCTGGCGCCGTGTTCTGCAGCCATCACTTTTTCCAGTAACTACGTTGTTGGAGAGCTCACCCCAGAGGTAGGAGTCTTGTTTCTTCCCTGTACTTGGGGAGTTTCGTGTTCAAGAAGATAATTCTGTAGCAGTCCTATAGAAGTTGTGCCTATTTGTAGAAAAGAAATGTGTGATTCTGTAATGGTCTAGACTATGCTGCAGATGGCTAGTGATTAGAGCAAGACAAGCTCTGCCATTTTCTTTGACAGGAAATTTTGAGAAAACTGGAGTCTGAGTTAACAGAATAGGCAGTGGGGACAGAAAGTTATGTTGAGAATCAGTTTGGTCCTTTATGCGACTTTGTTCTGTTCTTTGATTAAAAAGCCAGGTGTATTTATCGTGAAGTTTATTTCTAGAAAAAAATCAGTAGCTATTTTTTTTGCTGTGTAGACTGGTAACAGAAATAGTTATAGGAACACATGGTGTAAAATGTTAACTCTGGGATAGGTGTCCATTGGATTAAAATATATTTGTTTTTAATAAGTGAGTGATTTAAAATTAAACAGGAGCCAACTTACAGGTGAAGTAGACTTTTTTATAAACTATTTATGAAATACAGTGAGTCATCATGGAAACACTGGAGAAATAAGGCTAAAACAGTTTGGAAAAAGCAAGTGACAACTGGAAGAAAAGAAACAATGCCTCTTAGCCAGTGCCATCCTCACCTCATTTCTCTATTAAGAAACAATGTCCATTCCAAGTCACGGTCTCAGTTCTTCACACCGATTGCTTTTATTGTTTTTAATTCTGATTGCATATAACAAGCCATTTTAAATAATTATTATTTGAGTCAATGGAATTTTCTACTGTGTATTTTTTCCTGTGTATCATCTGCCTGTCTTTTCTATGTTATTGCTACATTAACATCATTGATAATAACAGCCAGGATGAGATAAGTATTTATTTTTTTTAGTAACTTAAATTCTTTATGATGGATGACCGTGTTTGTAGTTGTATCAGTCCAATACAGGGTATTGCAGAACTTATGTAAACAGTAATTGGTTTGCAAGTTGTTGCTTTTGTTTTTTTCCCCTTGGCTGTAGTTGTCTTTAAGTTAGAGCGTGTTACCAATCAGAACTCAGAAATTTATACCTTGACTATAAGGCAGGTGACATTTTAAATTGTATATGATTCTAGGGGCTTTTCCCCAATTGTTTTTTATTAAAATACCTTTGAGAAGATAATGAGAAGGCATCAGGCTTTCCTTTGTTCCAGTTTGAGATGATTTTTAACTGCAGTGTAGATTAAATTGCAGCAAGCTGATAGTGATGCCTAGGAATTTGCTTGTTGTAGCTGGCTGTTTCAGTTTGGGGGTTTGGACTCTCTCCCTCCCTAACCTCCCATATCTGGTGTGTTCTCTATGTGCTACTGATGTGCAGAAAGCTCATTTTTGCAGTCTTAAAGTACAAAGGTCAGCCAGGGGTTTTTGTGTTATGTACTGAATACGTCACGTTTAATTACTATTTTTCAATTTTTCTACTATCTCATATAAACCTGTTGTATCTTAAAATAAATTTTATATCAGTTTAAAATATACAGTAATTACCTTATCTTCATTATCCTAATGACGTTATATATCTTCCTAAATTGTGACTATTCTGGTGTGAAAATTTTGATATTGATTAAATTTTGGTATTGATTATAACTGAATTTTTATGGCAGTATCCATAAGGTGTACATTTTGCATGGTCAGCAGCAACTCATATGGATTGTGTTATGTGCAACCTGAAAGCATAAGCCTCTGTTGGTGCAGCTCAGTAGCAGTAAATTCTGGAACAAATTTAAATGCCCTATTTGTGCCGGAAGTTTTCACTATTACCTTGTTTTAAATACAGACGTGTCAAAATATCTCTACATTGCTTAGCTATTTTGTTTTCATTTAAATGAACTTCTTGAAGTGTCTTTGGTATTCTCAGAGCAATAAGGAGCATGACGCTTATATTAGCGAACATTATGAAAAGAATTTACTCTCATCCCTGTAATGAAAGACAGCAGTGTAACACAGACAGAGAGCGAGGAAAGTAATAGATTTATGTGGAACACTAATGTTGAATTTCTTTTATCTTTGAGTGATTAACCAGACAATCTTTATGCTCTTTTAATGAAGAATAAAAATAAATTCACATTACTTTTATAAAGATAATATCCTCTACAGTTGGGATATCAGAATCTATTTAAATACACTTTACGGTCAGTAAGTGCATATTATCCTTTAAAATTCAAGGCATCTCTTGTGTATCAGTGGAGATGCAAAGAGATGATGGCTCAAGTAAAAGGTGAAATGATGTACAGTTCACATTTTAAAATTAGATCCATGCATCCTGAAATTTGCTGTTTATTTTAATGCCCTTTGGATTACCCCCTTAGTGGACCACTTTTTGCAATATGCTGCTCAAACTGTGGAAAGCTGAGAGCAGTATTAAAAGTCTGCACTGCACTAAGGAAAACATTTTGAATTGGGTTTGGGGTTGGTTTTGTTGATTTTCTTTTTTTTTTTAATTTTGAAAAAGTTAAATACAAAATAGATTGGACCATTCTGGTCCATACTGATAATGCAAAAATGTAATGATTCTGGTTTAGAAAACAGTTTAAATATGGATAGCTTAATCAATTATTATTGATTTAGCTAATACACAGTTTCTTCTAGTTTAGACAGAAATATCAGATAACCAGGTCCTTGAAAGCTAATACCAGCTCTGTTTTCTTTCAGAAATAAAGATTTGAAATAGCTACAGACCAAAAAATTAAAAAGATATTTGTATGTGTTTATAGAATGTCTGATATATTACTTTGTCAATATTTCAGTATTTAGCTCTACTTGGCAATGCTAATATATTATACATGCTGCAGAAGTCTATGTTAGCACCTCACAGTGTTTCTTTTAATTTTTTTCATTTAAATTTAGGATTCATTTGATCAAAGACAAAGATGGCATAGATGATTATTTGGCGAAGAATATCAAAGGGTTGTCAAAACAAGAAGCTGCTGCGTAAGTTGGCTTTTTCGAGGCATTTTAACATCCATAAGTTTATTGTTTCCTTTGTTTCTAGTTATCATAATCATTTAAATTTAAAGTTCCCTAGACCCTACCCTTTTTAGTGGAACTTGGCATTTAAAAATTGAAGTTGATATTAAATAATGATGGTTCATTTCTCCTGATCTTAAATATATCAAAGCATTTAACTCCTTGATTTTACTAATTTGTATATTTACCAAAGCATTACATCACATTTGTAACATTATTGTTAAGATTGTGTCAGTAATTATATTTGAAATTGTGCGCTTTTTTTTTTTCCTATTTTATCTGAGCCTCTGTGAAATATCTCCTCTGGGGTGGAAGCTTAGTATACCAACATACACATTCTTGTAATTTTGAATTATTATTTAGACAAGCCCAAGTGCTGACTTCTGCAGTGAAGCATTTAATACACCATTAGTTATTTAAAAACCCAATGAATGAAAGAAATCTAGATAACTTTTGATTTCTTATAGCTGAGGTATTTACATTTAGAAGTTACAAGAGACTACGACTGACTTATTCTTCTTGAGTCTTTCAACAGATCTGGGGTTCAGCACCATCAAAATTAATGAAAGAATTCTAACAAATCTGAATTGCTGGTTGCTTAAGTGAGATGATTTATTTATTTCAATATTTAAATAATAAAAAGATGCATATACAAGGGCTCTAGGCACCTTAACAATTAATATTGCAAGATCACCCTTGCAGCATAAAAACATTCTATCCATCAGACAGGAATTCGACCAGCTAGTTTCTTGCAAAACATGCTTCCTTTCTCCTTCCTAGCCTGAAAATGTACCTGCAAACCTTCCCTAAAAACTTGCAAATGAAAATCTAGAAAATTGCCAAATTTCAGTCGAGGGGTAATAACTTTAGCACTGTCCTAAAACCATACCATGTAATACTCAGCCAGCAGACACACTTTGCTTTCCTGTGATACATGTTCAGTTCGCCTTTATTTTTACAATGGTAACATGATAAAGATGATAAGTGTTCTGACCGTCAGTACAAAGATTGCAATGCATCTGGTCTGATGATCTAGGAGAGCAATCTGTTTAAAGCAAACTCATACCCCACTTCTTTTGTTCGAATTAAGACTAGGTTCAAAGATGATGGACTAAAGATTAGTTCAATGATGGGATTGGGCAGGAGCATCCTAAGGTTTGCAAAGTTCAGTTTGTTCCTTTGTTTCTGTAAGAGAGACTTTTATCATGGTCACAGTCTGTGGGAGAGAGCAGCCTGACAGGGACAGGAAAGTGAGTTAGGTGAGGCAGTGGGAAGTGCCATGTTACTGCTCTGTGAGTACACGTGGTTGATGTGCTACAGTTACCTTTGACCATGCTATTGTACTAATTGTGCTAGGCATCATAGCTGGATTAAATATTCCCTGCTTAAAGAGAGGGAAACTAAGATTGGTCTGTGTCTCGGTCACATTCTGCATGAGCTGGACCAACATAAGGAACACATCCTTCCCAGGCAAATGCTGTGTTGACAGAGGACCTGTCCCCTGAAATAAGAGTAGCGTTGTTGCTCTGTGAGGGGGGAAGAAGTATCAGGCGTCAGGGAGCAAGCACAGAAATAAGTACCTTCACTTATTGTCACCCTAGTTCTGTACCAGCTCTGCAGTGCTGCTGTAGTCATTACGCTACAACAGTTGTTGCAGACTGACTTGCCTTCCCAGTGAGCTGTTTCAGCCTTTAGCCCCAGTGGATTTCCACAGTACGCACACCATGCTAGGGACAGAACTGTTCTCTCTGTGATTACACAAGAAGTCACTGCTATTTTAGGAAGGCCTTGGGGCTTCAAAGAGCATTTTACAGCTCTGATTTGATCAGGTCAGCCTTTTACTGCTATAAAAAAAAAAAAACCACAAACAAACAAAACAAAGAAAAACAACCCCAAACCTCCTCGTATACGATTTTTCTTTTTATATCCCAACCCTGAGTCTGGAGACTGTGGAAAAGGAAACCAGCAAGGAAACCCACAATGAAGTGAGAATTTTATCATCTGTTCTGCAATACCTACACAAAGTGCGGTGTTTCCTTACTGTTTTGTGATGTGCTGTTTTTCAAAGTTATCAAAGCCTCTTAGAAGATTAAACTGAAATATTGTATATATTCTGGTTTATTTCTATGGAGATTTTTTTAAGTATACCTTTTAAAAGATTACATTCATGTTCTGTGTGTTTAATTACTTTCAGAATTTTAGCTTTTGATAATAGCTCAGCAGTTACAAAATTTCTATAGTATGTAATTTATTAATGCTGTTCCATAAACCTGATACAATCATTTGAGAGCAAACAAATAGTAACAAACTAGCAGCTACACAGTTATATTAGTACTAGGCTAATCTAGTTATAAAAAACTAAATGCCTCAACTGTAATTTTAAACCAATTTGTAAAGTAAGGCAATGCCATATCTGTAAATTGTCTTACTGAAATCAGTGTTATCCTTTGTATGTCTCAGCAGACAACAGATGTTTTTATTAAAAAAGTGTGAGAAATGGCTTATAATATGCTGTGTAGTTTTTTAAAATATTGCTTCCATTCCAGAAGTAGATTATTACATTTCTTTTTAAAAAACAGGATGTCTTTCTTTTGCCACCTAAATATCTGGACTTTTGTTTAATATGGAGGTTAACTTAATAAATCAGTCATTATTTTGGCAAGACAAATTCTTGTAGCCATACTCCCGCTTAATATTAAACACCCTTTTTTTTTTTTTGATGCATGTTAGGCAGATAACAAATTTATTACCTCCTAAGTAAAGGAATGTATGGGTAGTATCACATTTATGGAAACAAGCAACATTCTTTAAAACTGTTCCCTAAAATTGTATCCTTCACAATATTCTTTAAAATTAAGATAAGCTAGTTTCTTCATAGTTGAAGGAAAAAAAAAGTTGCAGTTATCCTTCTACATTATTGTGCTCTGTTCCAAACTTCAGCAAATGAGAAGAATTCTATTAAGTGTGCTTATGTTATAATCTCATTTTTCTGTGGAAAAATGTGGAGATGTTTTTCATTTTTTTTCTTTGTAATAATTTTTTATCCCAGGGTGATATGATAGAAGAGGAAGAAAAAACAGTGCTTACAAAAGATAGTACTTTAATTATATTAAAACAGGATATTGCTTTGGTTTTTTCATTGATTTTGTTTTGTTTCCTTTGCTAAGACTTTAACTTCAAATAAGAAGTGAATGTGGTGTAAGAAGCTGGAAATGGAAAAAAAGTAAAGGTTCCCATTAATGAAGAACGTGACTGCTTTCTTGCCACAGAATTAGGCTTTTGTAAGCTTATAAGGAGGTTGGCTGACTCCACTGGCCTTCAGTGTGCTTTCTGTTCTTGGTCTTGACTCCCCAAATCATTAATGGCTCAAAATCGGATTGCAGTAAAAATTAAAAAATGTCCTTACGACTGATCTAAGAGTCAAAAAGTTCATGATGAACTGTGAAGTAAGGCATTTTCCATCAAGAGATTGATTCCAGGGTTGAATCTTCAAATGAGTTTGGAGTCTAGAATGGACCCGAATTTGATATTGTCATTCCTGTTTCCTGATCTTTTTGTCAGGGCCAGAAAGATCAAGTAACAGTTCTCTCCTCTTCATACGAATGAAAATTGTCCAAAGACGACCATATCATCAAAAAAGAGTTAAAGACTGGAAAGAGAGACTTTGAAAGCTTTTTGATGAGAACAACAGCTTTGTTTAGTAATAACAACAAAATATTACATCAGTGATTTTACTAGATGTATTTCTGTGAATCAGATGATGTAATTCTAGTGTCCTCACTCAAGACTCATTGGTAGTCAGATGGCATCTAAATTATTATACAGAGACAGAATGGGCTGACCTAGATATGCAGAAAATTTGTGGGTTTTGTATTGTGAGTGGTAGATCAGTGTGTTACGGAAAGCTTGCCTTGATAAATTTGTGTCAGTAAAGACATGCTCTGACATGACTTTTTCAGGCAGGAGACAAGATTATCTTGTACGCATTAGATCAGGTGGTTTTGGGATATAGCGAGTTGTTCTGCTTAGAATTCACCAGAAAGCTGGTCCACTTCAAGATTATCTGGAACACAAAAAGGCAAAGGCTTTCATTCTCAGGTGGGCTGTGACCCCCAGAGCAATCACCAGCTATCTCAGCTAATACTGGGAAGATCAATCATTAAACTACTTTGCAGATTGTATACTGAAAACTGGAATATAATATTTTTGCTCTAGGAGTGATGAGTGGTGAATATAGTAGCAATCCTTTGCTTCTGTAAACCTTTGTCCTTCTTTGAAAGAGCAAAGCGGTTTTCACCTAAGTTTAGCTGAGCCAGAGGACTAGGTTAATCACCCCATATAATCAATGGAAATAATTAAGAATAAGCAATTTGATTAGTTGAGCACCATCTTTCAGGATTCAGACAACTGCTTTAGAACAAGGTGAATTATACTTTTGAAACACCTATTTCTCTCCGTTGCTTATGTAGAGAGCTTAGGGTGACCAGCTCAGATGTAGACATGTACATTTACCACTGAATCCCACACTGGAGAAATATTGGATTTTTAAAGCTGTTAAAAAGGATCAGGTAGAAGTCTTAGAGAGTGGCATTCACTAATACCTGAGGCAGCATTTCTACAAGAAGCTGGCAAGTCCAGAGCAAAAGTGACCTGGCATCCATTTTAAATCTTCTGTTAGTGTCAAGGGACAAATTATTTACTGCCCTCACCTCCAAGTTTCTGCTGTTTTCAGTGTCAATATCAGCTAGGTAATGTTAAGGAAAAAAGAAGTCAGAAAATTAATGAGCGATTAAGTTAGTTCTCAGGATAAGTTTGTGGAAATAAAAGATTTCTTTCCCACATCCTTACTTCTTCTACCATTTGGTCTCTGAATATTGAACCCCATCTGTCCTCCAGGACTAAAGAGGAAGAAACTTTCTCAACTGATTAGAGGCCAAGATGATCTGGAGAGTCCACTGAGGGAGAAGAATGGGGTTTGTGGGCTGATGGAGAGAAGGCCTAGCTTGAAGGGTGGTTTATTCTTTGTTTTCATCGTAGCCATGACGGATTAGTAAGCCCTGCTATTAGACTGGGATGCTTCTGATCTTGTCCTCTGTTTATAAGTTGTTTAAATCATGAGAGTTTTGGTACGCAGTTTTAGATTTATTTGCTTTTCTATTTGTCCTTATTCAAGTCTTTTGCGTTGATGGACCAGTTCTTTAAGGAAGCTGAACACAAATAGCTGATTGGGGTTTTGATTAATCCAGACTTTTTAGTAGCTGTCACCTCTACCAAATAAATTAGTAAGGTGACTTCATAGGTGACCTATGAAATCTTTTACTCAACAAATAGATTGGGACCTTTTTTCATTGACAGCTTATCATATTGCCATGTTTTCTTTTTCACAACCTGAAATCTTTACTGGGGCTTCCCAATTTCACCATGCATAATTTAGGCTTGGGAATTTTGTGTCGTAAGGCGGATTTGACCATTTCTGTGTTACGGAGTGAGGCTCTCAAGGGACAGGGGAGGGGCACTGCCAGGAATAAGGGTTAGGAAAAATATCTTGTTGGTGTGGGGTTAAGGCAAGGAAAGAGAAGGGGCAGCTGCTATTACTAGAAAGCTTGCAAAAGGCAATTTCAGACACAGGCAGATAATGTGTAGGTACAGAGTCTGCTTTTCCCTTGTATTTCAGTCCTTGACTGCACAGTAGTACTTGGTTCGAATCAGATGCACTGATTCGAGCTAATTCCATTTCTTCTGTGAAGAAGAAATGAACGCTGTGAAGACAGAAGGAGAGAGGAGAGCTCAAGGCAGCTAAAGGAGGACATAGCAGCAAAAGGAGAAAGAAGTAAACTGTTCTTTCCCATTCATGTTCAGGTCTTAGCAAGATTTTACTGTTCTTGCTGATGTCTATCTTTGGATATGACCTGCAAGCACCTTATGACCGTCTTTGTTCACATTACTCTGGTTGAGAACTGGTGGAATGTTGTGTCAACTCATTTACATTTTATGAGGGTATTTCTTCACTTTTAAATACTAAAAACTGTGGAAAAGGGTAAATCAGAACCAAAAAAATGTGTCCTTTCATAGTAAAAGAAATTTTAAATTAAGGCAGTCTATCCCAAACTCCCTGCTGATTGTGGAAAGGGAGATGGCACAAGTCACTTACTGAGCTAGATGATAAATTTTAAATTTCTTTCACGATATTATTTAAATATGTATTTTTTTCTGTCTGAATAATTCCTAACAATCTTGCCTGCCATGACCAGGATTCAATGTTTATTAAACAACTTTCAAAAAGAGATTTTAGCACTTAGAGGCACACATTCTTTTTGGTCAAATGAATAATCTCTGCGAATTTCAGGCCTGATAAACATATTATCTAGTGTAATTAGGCAGTGATCTAAAGAACAGAACTGTGTGGGAAGTGAATGGTTTGCCTTTCCTAAAGAAACTTCTCTGTGCGTTTGTGTAATGTGAAAGGTTTTTCTTGAAAAGGTTAAAAAAAGTTCTAATCAACTTCTGTACATTATGTAGAACTTCATTTTCTAAACTCTGCAAAAGAAAGTTTCATATTTAATGGGAAATCATGAATTATTCCATTTATTATCTACTTCCTCCTTTCAAAGACATGATCTGGATAAAAGGCGGGGTGAATAATTTCAAAAAATACAATACATTTTTAATGGGAAGGTGCAAACTACAGATTCTCATGACTATTAGCAAGTATAGAGGAAACAGAATTTTACTTGCAAAAACTCATCAAACTCTTGCAAAGATAAAATACATGACATACTTTAATAAAAAAGAACACAGTGAGCTGAAGTTTTTCTTTTTTTATGTAACTTGTTGTTTTTACTAAGTTTGGTCTTACGGTTTTCTGGTGCTTTCATTTCTCAGTAGTTCAACAATATTTAGTACTGAAGATAATGTACAAGCAATACACAACTGAATTCTATTTTTAAAAAACACTCCATAAAGGTGAAGCATCTCTAACATACAAAAAGAGTCTGAAATAAAGACAGACAGTCTAATTTGCCTTGGTACAATCATGACTTCCTAATAATTCTCACAGTGAATCCTTCTGAATTGTGTAAAATCCTCTCTCTTCTTTTCCTCTTAATCTCTGTGTGGTCTATTTGTCCTCAGACTACTGAGTAAGTTCTGTTGGGGACTTGAATGAGATATCATAAACAAAAGCAAAATACTGTGGGAATTGTTCATAGCGATAGTATAATAAATGCATAGCCTTGTATAGGGTTTTCTGATAATTTATAGCATCAGCTTGAGAAGATACAGAAAGTAAATAATTATGATTATCTTTTTCTAAAGATAATTGTGCACACTGTGAAAGAAACCTGCAGAGAAATTCAATGACTTCTCTGATATCATGCAAGTCAAGTGGAAAGGGTTCCAAACTCAGAAGTTTCTGGCTCTCGCTGCATTAGGTCAGCTCTGAAATAAAAGGGGAAAGTTGAGAAATACTTCATTTTGATAAATAATAGTCCATAAAATATGGTTGGAATTACTTTTTGTTAATGAACATAATTAATTTAGAAAGAAAAGCAGAAAGATTAATGAAGATAATGGGTTTTTTTCTGATTATGCTTGAAATAATCACAGGTGTGTGTGCTCTTTTATGAAGAACATTTTTATAAGGGTAGCACTTTTATCTTTATTTTTAGTGCTTTCTTTGCATCTATGTTTAGGGACAGAATGTTCCAAAAGTTCATTGCTAAATTTATATTTCCATTTTCTGGGTTAATGAGGATTCTTAATTATTACCGTACTTACATTCATTTTAAAACACTTTTTCTGTATCATCCTTTGATGTTTATAATTGATTAATTTTTCATTTTATGTAGTATTAAAGTGGCAGTGTAGCTTTGAACAAAAGGAAGCAAGTTCAATATAGGTGTTCTTTGTGGGATCCTACTGACAGGTTATGCATCCACCTTTGATTACATGATTTAGGTCAAAGTGTGGTTTGACAACAGTTGGAGACTGTGAGGCAGTAGATGAAAAATACTGCGTTACTTATGCTGAAAGTTGTTGTACCTATATATATGGTATAAAGTACTTATATGTTTATTTTCTGATATACTTTATTTTCATCTTTCTATTAATAGTTCTGAATACATAGCTCCATAAACCTTTTCTTATTTAAAAAAATCTGAACTGTTACAAAAGTCAATTTCAAGTAGATGTTCTTCTCTCTCATGATATGTACGAATTGTCATGCAAAAATATTTTTTATTTACTATTTAGAGTAGGGAATTCTTTTTATTATATTTGGGGGTTTGTTGGATTTTATGCTTTTTGTATTAGGACATTAGCTATTTCAGCTTTATAACTTGGAATTAAAAAACATGCATGTCACTGCAATATAATTTAATTCTCAGCCTTAATAATAAAAATTCTGATGTGTAAGCTAACCATCTATTACTACTTAATGGCATTTACTGTACTTTCCTATCTTTCTTTAATGAGATTGCTATAGTCTACAATTTAACATATTACCATCCAGTAAATATTTCATTAAAAGAAAAGTATTTAAACAGACAGTCTTTAAACTAGGATTAAAAAGGGCAGTGCCCCAATTCAGTTAAATAGCTTTCTATCAGTAGCAGTATGTGGTGAAAATGTGCAGAGTACCTTGACCAGCTGAGGGCTTGACTCACCAAAGTACTTATATATGTAATTTTTCACACTGAACTCAGATACTCAGACGACTCAGATATATTTTCAAGTTAGCTATGTACCTAACTTTGGTGGATTGCAGCCCAGGCACATGATAATGTAGATTTCAACGGTGTGAATACATGGTTTTATACCACTGTAACCTGGATCGTAGCATCGCTGAATGCAATAGTCAAATCTTCAGCTTCCATGTTTACCAAGTATTTGCATAAGTGCTTTTTATCTTCAACAATGCCCTGCAGAAGTTTTAACTATATTTTAGATGTGGGTCACTAACGGTGTTGCAAAACTGTTATGTTTTTTGTCTGTCCAGCTATAACTAAATAATAATTCCTCCTTCAATTCTTAGGCAGAGCAGCCTGAAGTTATAAACTCTTACGGCATGCTTGACTTTTTAGTGTTCTGTATAGTATATTTGTTTTTACTTAATGCATATATTTTTCAAATTTTAGTGAGGAAATTCTGGTGTCTCCTTGTTTATGCTGTGTCTGTTTGCATATAGGCTAAACACAAAGTAGCTAAGTATTCACATACTTGATTTAATTTTAATTTTGTCATAGATTTATAGACAGGAAATGTGGGGGGAAAAGGTAATATGTATTTGTTTAAATAAACTTAAGCAAAAATATCTTGATTATTTTTTCATAATTTTGTGATCCTTATCTAAGGCATTTATATCAGTCATTGACTCGCGAAATGCTGAAGGAAATCCCAAGTGGATGAAACCTATTTGAATACAGTTTTTAAACATCATAATAATTGGTGGAGTAATTATTTTACAGTGGAAGTACACTTTAATATTTTATATACTATCGTTGTTTAATCCATGCCATTTTGTGCTTTACAAAATGGGATTGCTACAGTACACTTGTATTGTAATCAGCAGCTGGCGTTAACCTATAGTACTAATTAAATCCTACAAAATCTAAAGATATGAACCCTGATATAAAAAAAATAAATCTGTCATCTGAAAATAGTAGACTTTTGCACTTATTTTGCACGTCTGTAACTGACCACACCAGACAGGAGGCATGGAGAATTAAGCTCATGATAAATAATTCTGTTACGCTATACGGACTGTTTTGATTGTTTCTAACACCAGTACCTGCCTCTTGGCCTCTTAATTTCTTTTTTCTTTTCTCTCTTTCAGTGTAAAAGGTAGAATACAAATAGCCTTGTTGTACAGGATTTTAAGGTAAAGGAAATGTAGAATGGTACTGTCCTGATCTCCCAGCATTGCTGAAGAGTCCTGTAAAAGTACAATACCATAACACAGGAAGGTCCTTGAGATTGCAACAACAATGTAATTTCATTAGCCTCACTGAAGATTATTAGTATTTATGATTTCTGCACTGGTAACAGCAGATTAGAATCAGGTTTCCGTGATTCCTCAGTGTGACTCTAGATTGTTTTAGAATAGCAATGATAATAATAAAAGAAATCCATATAAGAAAATTATATAAGTAGCTATATAGTTTAAGAAAAGTAAAATGCCTGTAGCAATATCCAGGTGCGCTTAAACTACAGTGTTAACAATAGCAGTGCCTTTCCAAGCCCACAGATCCACATTCAATAAATAGCTTCTTCCACCGGTGTGATATTACACTACATGAAATCATCATCTGTAACAGGGTACCCCTAAAATGGCAACTTTAACTTTTGGTGGTTATTTATTTGGTGCTGAAAACTCGTCTGACACGTGCCCCCCCCAACACACACACACCACACACATGGAAGCGCCCAGAATTTTTCAGCACCACGTGCATAAAATACTGCGTCACGGTAACTGCTGGTGTAGGGCCAATGCAGGATACCCAACCCGATCCACGAAGTGGACCTCATTTCAGTGTTTTACCCAGCCTGTGTAAACAAACATCTAGCAACATCAACCGGGTTTCAGTAATGACAGAGACGAGAGTACAGGCAGAGGAACAGTGGATTCTCACCATCGGCTAGGTTTGTGTGAAGTATTATGGTTTTCATCTGTTGAATTTCATGGATTGAAAAAAAAAAAATCAGCTTTAAGTGAAAAACAGATTAATTAGTATCTTTGTTTTGACCATAAATACTTAGATATGTTCCAGATTTCATTAAAAATAATTTGTTTTAAAAAATGCATCTGAAATCTTTTTCTCCGACCAGGCACATATGACCATTCAAAGGGGAAAGAGCACTTGAGGTTTATATCCCTATCACGGTTCAATTCTAAAATTAAACACAGCTAACATTACGAAGCTACCTGCCCGTTCTAATCCGACTACGTTAATTGCTTGCAGGCAACTGCGCGGGCAGCGTTTGCGCGGTTTTGGCCCGGGGCGAGGCAGGGCAGCGGCAACGCCGGGAGCGCAGCCCCGCGCATCCCCTGCGCGCTCCTGCGCGCCCGGCATCTAATCCCTGCCGGCGCCTTTCTTTGTTCTGCAGCCGTGCCCCGCTGCCCTGACGGCGGCGGGATGAACGTCTCCTGGCTGCAGTTTTGCGGATTTCCAGTAGATGCCCCCAGAGACCATTAAACCCCTCGAACGTCTCCAAGCAAATGAAAGGCCAGTCTTTTTTCATTTTGCTTCTCGAAGTAACATAATTGTTCAAAGGAAACCTAAAACCGGTGTGGACGCAATGCAGAAAAACAAACTTACTTGTTTAATAATGTATCATAATTTATTAGGTAGTAAGGTTCAAAAGGTTTAGTGTACGCTAGTTTATTAACGTAGTAGAAACGTACTGTTAACGGTTGGATTTTATAAAATAAATCATGTACATTTAATTAGGTATCAGGTTTTGATACTGATATTGGAAATAAAGTAATCCTCGGTTATGTAAAACACAAGATGTTCTGTTTAACCTCTTATTTTACATGCTGCGTGACATCATGAAAAGCAGTATGAAACGGATTTTGAGGATTGAGGATTTATAGTTTATCTCAAGATATCATGAAAAGTTTACTGCTGTCACCTACACTACTCCTCTGTTCGAAAGCACTGTTTGTTGGAAAAAAAGGGCACTGGCATTTTCATCTGGAACCAGTTTGATAACTGAAACAATTTCAGAACTCATTGCAGTGTCAGGCTCTCTTAGGTGTCACAAATACCATTCATCCCCATAATATCATTCATTTCTAGCCCTATTTTATTGTTCGTGTATGATCAGTCACCAGTGGCTTATATATTGCAGAAACTTAAGGAAACAATGGTAGTATTATTTTGCGCTTTGTGTATTTTCTGTTTTTAAGTATAACTGAGCAAGAACTTTTATCTTTATGCCTCTAAATTTGAACGGTTATACAGTAGATAGCTTCATTGCTTGTGAGTTAAAATCAGTTATCTTTTCCTAAGAAAAAAATGTGCTCTATACCGTGTGATTACTTCAGCATTATTTCAATTTCTTTATTAATTGGGATGGGATTTATTAAAAGCATATTGACACTAATTTTTAAAACTGACCTATTTTACTGTATGTTTTGTTTTCCTTTATTGGTTTGCTAATAATGCTGTCTTGTGGGGAAAATGTGCTTTGACTTCAAGTAAAATGCATCAGTCTACAGGAAATAATACATTACATGGACACAGTTTTTCTATTTATAGGAATATTGGTACGGTGCTCAGTGAGTGTTAAAAATTAACTGAATGACATTTTGTTTAGTCACTGTTAAGATTTTTTAGCAGTACTTTCTTGTTTACTTCTAGTACATCAAATGATCTAATGCATGCACACATATACACATATATAGATCACATTATATAAATAAATATGCATGTATTTGTGTCTGCTATGCAGATTGTTATTCCACTGCTCTGAGATATATTACTGTAGGATTCAGTCCTATGCCTTTGGAAGTCGGTAGGAATTTTTTACCTGTATTCTTCACTTTTTTTAATTAGATAGAATTTTAAAACAGAACAAAGAAAGTATTCCACATACAGACTAGAGAATAGATTGTATGGTATTAACATAGTATCGTTACAGTATTTTTAAGCTGTATACCGTGCATCTGATATATGCCAAATATAGCATATTCTGGCAAATTAAAATTTAAATGTTTAAATATATTTCTCATTTACTTTTCTAAGATAAATGTTGCAAATGTTTTCTGGTACAGAATAGTTGTATGTTTTCCCTTGTCTGTGTGAACAATGTGTGCTTTTTCAATTTCAAAAAACACCTATTTATGTATTAAACATAAATTCCATACTGTCTAGTCTAAATCATATCAGGATTTCGTAATATTTTTGTGTTCAGTTCTGCAACTGAAATGTAAAAAATACATGTGAAGGATTAATGTGCATCTATGTAGTAATCGATAGATTTTATTTTAATCATATTAAATATGAAATAATGCAGATTATTTACTTCTTACATCTCATAGTACTGATTATTTTATTGACATCGAGCTAACAAGTTTTTTACATCACTTCCATCTTATTAGCATTGTTAAAGAACTGCAGCAGCTCTTTTTAGGGTAGAAGTATTAGTCTTATTAGGCTGTTGTTTAGCATGAAGTCATCTGAATTTATTACATACAGTATAAATCTCAGTTTTCAGAATTCCATATGTATTTTAAAGCTGCTGAGAATTTGAAGTTAAATGGATTTTAATCTAAAAAGACAGTCTTGAAAACAGTTTGGAAACTTAATGGAATACACAAAATAAAATTAACACATCTGGGTCCTTGCCATTTTACTGGGACAACGGTTTGTTTTCTCACACAGATACTTACACCCGCAAACCTTTACATCTATACTTTAGCGTTGCAGGCAGTCCCATTGGACTCATAGTTTTCTCCAGGATAGGACACAATGATTGTTTCGTGCCACATAAAAGAAATATTTTTATTATTTCCATAAATAATACCTCAAAAGATATATTACCTCTTGAGAATATTTGATTACACAACTTTTTGGTATGTGTATCTTATTAGAGTTTATGAATGAGATAACTTTGATATAAATTCATCATTGCATCATTTGCTTTTAAAATTAGGGAGAAATTATCACACTTTTGCATCAGTAAACCAGTCCCAGCAGAAGTTATATGCTAAACAGAAGCAAAATAATATCTAATGATTATGTTTCTGGCATAGCATTTGTTTGACGTTTTAAACCAAGCCATCATGTCCTACAGCAAAACTATTTAACATATACATTGTTTTGACATGCGGAATGTGCCTCGTTTTTCCCTGTGCACTGTTTTAAAGCAAACTAAGAGTTCATTGTGTTTTCATGAGCTAATGTAAACGTGGGTTTTTTCCCCCATCAGTCGGCCTTTTTTACCAATACCAGCTAAAGAATACCGGTATACTTTTAATATGTTTTCAATATATATATATTGGTATTTATTCATTATTGCCATATTTACTATCCTAGGGTATGGCATTCGTAATCGTATTGGAGCAGAATGCTTTTTGAGCGGGGGAAAAATCACCCCTTCCCCGCTGCTGAACTGCAGAGGTCTCTTCTTGAAAGCTGTTTGAGTTATCTGTGCTTATTTGGTAAGGTGGAGAACAGAATCCAGGTTTAAAGACTTAAAATCTATCTTTCTTATTCCCAGTAACAGGAATTCATACAAGAAGAACATCTGCATAGACATGCTGCGACAGGGTTATCACGAGTCCTTCTCCGAGCTCTTCACTCTGATACAGAAGTGGAATGCCTTGAGGGAGGCTGGAGGGCCTGGGTCAGCCATATGGCAGCAGAAGTCCCTGGAGGAGCAGCCTGATAAGCTGGATCAGCTTTACCACTTCCTGACCAGGGCTGAGGCAGCCCAGCGAGCAGGTAAATGGGGGGATTGTGGGTAGCAGAGCAGCAGGAGCCGCAGCCGCGAATGCCTGGGGGAAGCCTCCAAATTGTTTCATGTATGAATTTGAAACGTTACTGCATCTTAGCACATTTCAGCCTTAGTCAACTAAGCTGTATTTATAGAATAAATGATTAGGAACTGCAGATATCGGGAGAGGTTTTGTGAAGGAAAAAAAAAGGCGAAAAACATGTAGAGTGCATTATGATATCATCAGAAATGTTTGATGTATTTATAGCTTTGATAACATCTCAATTATTTTCTCATAGTTTCATTATTTATTGTGCTTCTTTCTCTATTGATTTGAGTAGCTGGTTTTGTATTAGAAAAATTTAATAGGTGAAATGCTGTTTCACACAGTAATAGTTTTATAAATCTGATTTTATTAAATAACCTGTCTGCTAACTGTGTTTGGATTTGTGACTGACTTAAAAAGGATTGTGAACATGTCAAATAAAATGCAGCACACAGATGTAACATGCCACCTGTGAATTACTAGATATTAGTGAAGACATAACTCCAAATTACTGTATTTTCTCTATTGCCTACTATTTACTAAGCGCTCATATTTATCATTTCCTTTTACTATAAATAGTAACATAACTTACTGTGTCTTTCTCCTCTGGAATAATTGTAGGGATGGAGGCAGATAAAGCTCTAACTGCAATCCTGTTTCATGGCTGAACTCATTTCACTTTAGTTGGCTTGTCTCAAGTTGCATTTTGAACATTACAAATATGAAAATCTACAATAAAGCTTGTGAGTTTGGAACCTAAGCTTTTTGACTGAAATTTAGAAACAGACAACTTCATTTAAAAAAGGAACAACAAAAAAACCCTTTCAGCACTTAAAAAAATGTTCATTTAAAATGTTTGATTTATGTTTACTATGAAAGCCCAAAGTTGTGTTTCTTTATTTAATTCACTGTAATTCTAGGTAGGCAGTCTAGCCAGGTTGGAAGGAATCTTCAGATTTGTCTGGAGTATGACTAAAATATGACCTGAATAGGCACCCCCGTAGCTTGCAGGAGTACAAGAGAGAAGTTTTGCGCTCAGGCTGGCCTGACAGAAGCATACCGCCAACACCGCGATGTTCAAAAAGTGGTAGATAACGCCTTATCTTGATGGGCCTGCTTCCTGCAGCTGCTTGCGGAGAGCATTTTGCCTTCCTGCACTGCATGATGTTTTTCAGTGTTACAAACCGATGTGTGACAACAGAGTTGGCAAACACGCTCCCAGAGAGTCAAGGTGCTGCTGACTGCACAGTTTCTGCCCCGGTGAAAGGCAGCGGCCCTTTCTCTCACTGAACCCAGCATTCATTGCATGCTGGGCTCTGGAAGTCTCTCACCTCTCACAAAGACAAGATACCACCAATTCTCTGACCGATTGTATCTTGCCTCTAGGAGAGAATATCTCCCAACTTTGCCTGTTAAAGTTGGTTAAAATGAAAGAAGAGGAAATAATGAGAACGTGCCAATAGAGCTGGCAAGCATCTTTGCTGAATTGCTAGCTCAAAATATAGTTAGTTTTGATTTTTTTCACCTGTTTCAATGCAAACCTTTGCACAAATCTCTTGTTTGTTTTAAGTGAGGCTTGAATCACCTGGCACATGAAGGGGCGGATGCTAATTCATGTTGCAGGTGTTAGAGCTAGTAGCGCTGTGAAGAGAACATATGAATTATACAGCTCATCAAATACTAATTCAGTAGTTCCACTAATCCAGTTACTCTCTGATTCTAATCAAATTGCTCGGGGCTCTGGCTTATGATCTCCTGACAACTCTAGTTGACACCATTTAAGAAGTGTTCAGCAGTTCACCTCAGCTGGAACTTGCCATGATGTAGCAGTCACAACAGCAGCTGACCTGCATTTGCTCTTCAGCCACCACAGTTCAAGCTTCAAAGGCTGAAAGTAATACTTGGGGCTGCAAATTGTGGGAGTTTCACAGTGTGGCTGGTGTCACTAATATTAGGCTAGCTGAAAGTTTGTCTGTCTCAGGTATGCTGTCCTGAGCTAACAGTTGTGTTGAAGAAGAGATAGCAGGTCTTAAAAAAAAAAAAAAAAAAAAATCTTCATGACTTGTAAGTTTGTTGATGAATTTAAACTTCATGAAGGGATTGTTTTTGAACCTGAAGTGGTAAGTGGAAAACAAAACTTCGCTTACTAATTCAGCAAATAATTTTCTTATTTGTTATTTAGTTTTTCTCACCTGATATTTTTGTATCATAGACTGTTGCTGTCTTAATTGTGAATATAACTTAGAACTGCTGCTCCTCAGTTTAGAGTTTTATGGTTGTTAACCATAGTGCACAGAGAAAGCTAGGTATTCATTCACTTTCCATATTGGTGGAATATGTTAATTTTTTTTTTTTATAGTTTGTAGTTATAGGACACTATAATGCTGGACATAAATTGTTTGCTTGAACAGAATCAATGCTATCCATCACAATGTGGAGGCTGAAATCTAGGAGCAATTATTTTCTTTACTGCTGGGTTTGCAAATAGTGATGTTTTGTTTACCAGCATTACATTGTACAGACAGTTTACCTTTACATACACCAGTGAATATTCTCTCTGTTTTCATTTTTAGTGGAACATTTTGATTGAACTTCAAATCATACGAGAGTCATCTTTTTTTAAATTGGCTATTACTAATATTATACTGTGTGCAAAGAAAATATCTTTTTTTCTGTCCAACTTAATCTCATTGTCATTGTATTTGAATACCTCTCAAGTATTTAAAAATAGAGAGCTAGCATTAATCCTTGCAGCTTCTCGGAAAAACAGCTGACAGTTATTTTGCCCTAGGTACAGTATTATCCCAAAACCACCAGCAGAAATATTGGCAATACTTGACTGCATTCCTATTTGGTCTTTTTTGATGCAAATAATGTAAATTTTTCTGACTTCAAAAGTGAGTTGTTTCTAATTATTTCTTGTTCTTCTTTCATTATTATGGACTAACCTTTCTTTTTACTAGTTCTGGTCTCAGTAGCTTAAAAAAACAGAGGAGAGAGTTTAGTTGTTTAAATATGTATAGTTGTAGGGTTTTTTACAGAAGAATGCAGGATAAATGCCAAAGCAATGTATCTACATAGCTCAGCATTTGATGTATACAGTTATTTCCTGGCATAGGTATGAAAATGTTGGGGGTTTTTTTTCAAAAAAAGTTTTTTTGAGGCCACGGAACGGCCTGCCCAATTGCCTGCCTGATTGTACTGCTCAGGGTAATTTCACTTAAAGGTATAATTGTCCTTGAAAGGTACAATACAGTGCTGGCAGGTTGTTGTTGCTATCCCTTTGAAGAGCCAAAGCCCCCTAGCCCTTGCTCAGTACTGTTCTGTGAGTTAGCAGGAGGGAGAGTCAGAAGCCACAGTCCATCCTTGTCTGACATTGAGGGTGCTAACTAAATATCCTTTGGCTGCTGATACCCTGTGAACAAATGATGACCGTACCCTGCAGAGGTGTGCCAAGTGAGTAGAATTCTTTTTGTCCATTTTGTCTAAGACCCAGACAAAATGTGACTCTATCTCTGTGTGTTTAGGTGGGTTGTGGTGAAGAAGTAGGAACAAGGGAAATCCAACTAAGAAGTCTTTTACTTATCTTTTGGAACTTTTGAACAGGACCCAGTGTAATGTGTGCCTGGGAGAAAGGTTCATTATAATGATAATGTTGCTGTTCCTCAGATAAAAATATTTAAAAGTGAAATTAAAACCTTTAAGCTGGTATTTGCACAGAGTTTACTGTATGAATATTATGGTTTAACCCCAGCTGGCAACTAAGCACCACACAGCTACTTACTTGCTTCCCTGTGGTGGGATGGGGGAAGAGAATTGGAAAAGTGAGAAAACTCGTGGGTTGAGATAAAGACAGTTTAATAGGTAAAGCAAAAGCCACACGCACAAGCAAAGCAAAACAAGGAATTCATTCACTACTTCCCATCAGCAGGCAGGTGTTCAGCCACCTCCAGGAAAGCAGGGCTCCATCACATGTAACAGTTACTTGGGAAGACAAACGCCATCACTCTGAATGTGTCCCGTCCCCCACTCCTTCCTTCTTCTTCCCCCAGTTTATATGCTGAGCATGACATCATATGGCATGGAATAGCCCTTGGGTCAGTTGGGGTCAGCTGTCCCAGCTGTGTCCCCTCCCAGCTTCTTGTGCACCCCCAGCCTGCTCGCTGGTGGGGTGGGGTGAGAGGCAGAAAAGGCCTTGACTCTGTGTAAGCACTGCTCAGCAGTAATGAAAATGTCCCTGTGTTATCAACACTGTTTTCAGCACAAATCCAAAACATAGCCCCGTACTAGCTACTAGGAAGAAAATTAACTCTATCCCAGCCAAAACCAGCACAATTCTTTAAATCATTACGTGGCTACCACAGTCTGTCTTGCTGTTTTGAAATGCATTGCCAATTCACTTGTTGCATCTGTATGCTCGTTAAGCTAAGCCACTTTTTTGAATCATCTCGTTGAAGTATTGTGTGGCTACTTTTATTTAGTTAGTTAGCACTGAGCCTACCAGAAGAATGATGGATGGCATACAAAGTATACTGTAAAGCATCAATCGTGTTTTAGACTGAGGCCGACCTCTTAGCATTAGTGTGCCAAATTTGTTTTTTGTCAAATTAGAGGTCACCTGTCCCCATGTTATTTCAGAAGGGCTTGAAAAGTGTTGCTCTTCAGATTACATCTGAATTAAATATTAAATGTAGGCTTGAACCCTAAGTGAATCCTTACCTAGAACTAGCAGAGGCCTTGAAGTGCTCATATGATGAGTGCTTGCTAGAGTGAGCTGGTTTACTTGTGTTGTACAAGTTGCAGGGGATGCAAGACAAGTTACAGCTCGAGAACAGTTAAAGGGAGAGGTGTCTCGGCCATTGGCTCTGCTTTGCCAGAGCAGGGGAGCAAAACCAGGGAAAATGTCACAGTTCAGTGGCTGCAAAGTGTGTTGAGCAGTCAGCGCTACAGCGGCAGATCACGGTGTTCACTGTGCCAAAGCCAATGCATGGAACCTATACTCGGGTACGAACATACCTTCAAAGGGGCAAGATGCTGCTTATTAGTTAATTATTGGGGCAGCTGGTGGAGAGTAGGAGTTAAGGCCTGGAAGCTGTTGACTTTCTCAGATTCCACCTGCTCCTGGTTCCCGACCCCATGCAACCTTTGTGGTATGCTGTCTGCTAAATGCTGAATCTCTGCATGTGCTACAGGCTGCTGACCCTTGTTCTAGAGATTATCAGACATACAGAATTAGAAGGAAGTGCTAACTTGGCTCTTTTTTCCTCACTTCAGTGTAGAGAAAACTTTTGACGGTATGAGTTATCATTTGTTGTTGTCGTAAAAGATGACTTTTCATAAGTATATGAAGAAAGCATAAGTATTTGATGTGTTTGCACTGGCAAATCTTTCTTTGTCTGAGGTACCTAAGGTTGAAAACAGAGTTTAGCATTTTACAGTGGAAAGCTTTTCTGTAAGATTTCGCACTTACGCCTTAGGCTGGGCTAGAAACATTGCAATAACCATATTACCCATGCTATTTTGAAAAAAAAAAAAAATGGAAAGAGGTTATGCATTTAAAAAGAAAAAGGATAAACATACCAAACCGTTCTTAATATTTACTTGGAGGAGGTGTAGTTTTGTCTGATTTTGGGGGGATGGGGAAAGGAACACTTTTATTTTCTAAGCAGGTTTGCCCTTCTCTACTTAATATTGTATAACAGGAAAAAACACAGCAGTTGCTAGAGACCAGTGGAGGAGTTTATTTTTTTTGTGATTATCTCGCAAAAAGTGAAGTGATTCTACCCAGAAAAGAAGCCAAGCCTTCTCAATATATAGCCAGTTGTAGAACTACCATTGACTTCAACAGAATCAGCATTTCTTAGAAAATTTCAGTAGTGTGTTTTCATTGCAATGGCTTGGAGCCCCCCTTTAGCATCTCAGATTACCAGTTAATTGCCTTATATCATTATCATTAAGTAGCTTTATCCTTACTTGGCAAAATTATATCCTGACTGTTTCCTTGTATAGATTGTACTTTCATTGAATACATTCCCCTTACGTACCTAGCAGCGTTGGGAGGGGTGTGCTCTGTGTACACTCTGCCTCATGATATGTAGGAAACAGAGGCTCTGCCTGAAACTTGATGGCATCAGCATGCTACCCCACAGCAACCTTTCTTCATTTGTGTGTGAGTTTAGCTTATGGAGAAACTTTCTGGAAAAAGGAATGATTGGGTGGTCCTCTATCTATAGGTGTAGAGGCATGACTGTCCTGAGCAAGCAGATGGGACTGATCCTTTGCTGTGTATGTATCCAGGTGGAAATAAACTGATTGGAGCACCATATTCTATTACCATTCATGCTTCTTTGTGGCCCAACAGCCTCCATCCTGGATCTTGCTGTGCGCGAAGTCTTCACAGCATCAGCTGTCTTGCTGATGCAGTCACTGGTATTGATCTCTCTGGCAAAAGAAAAATGAAACTTCCAGTATTAATGGTGTCTCATTCTGACATCAAAAATTACTCCCAGTGACTTACTTGATCTTAGGCCACTCCTTTATCTGTCTTCAAGAGTGAATGGTCAGTTATAATCAAGTCATACTTGCTTAAAAACAGCTAACTGAACTGGAAGATGAGTGTTACCAGCTGTTGAAAAGTTTCTATATGGCCTTCACCTGGCAGGAACAAATGACTAACTGATGATTTTTTTGAGTGGAAAATATTGAGCCATAAATGAATGTTGAAAAATTTCTTTCTGATACCTGTATTTTAAAAATGAATACAAGTTCTATTTTCCATTAACAAGAACCTCTCTCTTTTCTTCTTCAAGTAAAATACCAAGCCAGTATCTCTTCATGATGTTGTTTTCATCTGGTCTCTAAAGACCATTTCTGTACTTCTTTTCCTTTCTTCCACTACATCCTGTCATGAGGGACATCATACAGATGTGGCAGCAGTTGTACTTAAATCACACTGGTATGGCTTGCAGATCTTCTACATGTTTCTTTTCTCTCATCTCTGTTAGGATTGTCATACTCAAACTCCACCTCACTACCCCTGTGCATTGCACTACTTAGTAGTTGCCTAGCTGAACACAGCAAACATGCAGACCATGGATTTGCATGATCCTCTGTTCCACACACACCGTTGCTTGCCAAGGGAATGGATCCTGAGAAAAGCCCAGGAACAACCAAAGATATTGTTCAGTGGGCCAGTCGGGGACTATGGCTTGAGCGTAGCAGGGGGAAATCTTACTTGACAGTTGAGATGACCATAATGTTCAAGTCAAAGGGATTTTTTTTTTTAAATCTCTGTTTAACAGAAAGATCTCAGCAAGGTTGGATAGGGATACTTCCCTTTTGTGCATAGACACCCAATTTCAGTTGTTTTCCATTGCAAAGGACAATGAAAATAAAATATTTTGAAAAGTTCAGATCAAACAAAATTAAATAAGTCCATTTTCTGTGATTTATATTCTGTGACAAAAACATAAAAATATTAAAATATTATAAAACAAATACTGCAACATAGCATGACTTTTAATTTTGTTTTATGCTTAATTTTTGTGAAATATTACTGCCTTCGATTTGGTAATTTGGCATTGAAAAAATGTTCTGTTGGATAATTGCCCATAAGATGTGTTCTTAGCCCTGCTTCAGATCTTCAATTAAGTCCAAAACTGTGAACTATCAGGCCTCACCATCTGCTCCATCAAGTTCTGTTTGTTCTGTGTAGCTGCCATTTTGGGTGGATGTTCATCTTTACAGTGTTCTCACAATACTGCGACTTAAATGTTCTGGAAGACCTGAATTTAGCTTCCAATGTTTTATGAAATTAATGTAATTTTTGAAAGATTAATGGGATCAGCTTTTGAACCTTTATTTATGTGTTTTCTTAATTGTTTCTTATTTAAAACCAGGAATTTGTCTTGCAGGAACCATTTTACAATTGCTTGTGTGATTCAAACTTCTCTTTCTGTTTATTTGGTGTCACGTTCTAGTGCCATCATTTCCTCTAAGTGGTGCAGATAATTTTTTTTTTTATCAACAGATACATAAAGATGACTTGTGTACATGTATTCTATTATCAGTTGTAGAGAACTTACTATACAAAATCAGAGAGGTCAAAGCTTTAATGACTGAACAACCTATGGGAGATTTTATATAAGAGAGTATTTACCTATTCTAACATTTTTCTTCTCCTGGGGAGGTAAAAGTTCACTTTTACTAAGTCTGACATGCTAGCTTTGCCACTGTCAGAATAATCTCAATTAATTTCTTGATTTGTAAATCAGACTTTGAATTCAGAAGACAATACGGCTTTTAAAAGTCTGTCTTTTGGGGTTTATTTTATGACCAGCATATCTGGTCAGCCACTGTCCAAGACAATTGCAGAGAAATGGTTGTCTTTGTGCACTTCTCATTGTTATTCACCGGCAGGATAGTCATCAGAGGGTCACATTAAAGTTCATTCAATCAAAGCTGTGGCAGTAGCAATAGTCTGCCTCAGGTCAGTTCCATCTCTTGAGATTTGCAGGGCACTACGTGAAGTTATTTGCGTAATTTTATGTAGCATTAGTGCCTTGATACTTTGTAGCAAAGATTTCAAAGGCAACAAATCTGTATCTAGTGTTCTACCCCAATGACAATCCAATTATCTTTCCTCTTACTGTTTTATTGTAACCATTTGTATGTATCCGCTGGTATCTTTAAGTTCATTTTCGCTTAGCTGTGATCTATATATAATGTGTATTGTTATCTTCATGTTAGTGGTTATAATTAGGTTTTGTATTTCTCTGTTCATGTGGTTATTTGTTTATGTACTTGTAATCGTCATGGGAACCTCTGCCTTTTACTTTTGAGATGATCTTTAAAAGTGCTCCCTTGTGCTGCACTAGAAGTTTAAGTTGGGATGAGATAAATCACAGCCAAGAAGTATCTGCTTTTCTTCGTTGAGAGTAAACAGATCCTAAGTAGCCCATATCTATATCTAAATGTGTCAGTTTGGATGAATCCCAACTATGTCTTGACTTTTTTTATCTATACATATGAATAGATGTGCTTACATATATATATATGCATATATGTGCACATGCACACAGTGATGGATAGCTATATGTATATTGAGCCCAAACCAGCTTTGTTACTTCCATTCCAGTATCATTTGCAGAGATTTTTATGTGGCTATTGTACCAAAATAGTCTTAATTTCTAATGTACGAATAAGTTTTATATGATGTACGCTCCTGGATGTTCTGAAGAAGAGGTACCTAAGAGGTACTTTTTCAGCCTTGAGGGGGAAAAAAAGGCATGAAAACTCGCAGCAAAGAAGAATGTTCTGATAAGGAATACATGAAGTCTATATATTGGTAATTATTCCTCTAAAAGCTAAATTTCTAAACTTAAGCTGATGTTTTGGCATGTTTTGATATTGAACCTTAGATAAAAATGATAAGAAGATACTCTAGATGTAATTTCTGGGGTATTTCTATTCTGGTGATTCTAAAGACTTTGTGAAATATTCTCATTCCTTGGAATGGGTGTTATTTAAAATACTAGAAATGGAAATGTATGTAACACAAACTTGTTCAAAAATCATTATTTCATATATTTTAATGGGAATTATTAAAAAGGTAGAAGCATGAGGTATCACTTCATGGAGGAAAAACTCTGAGAAAATAAATAGGAAAGCAAAATAATAAATAAAAAAGCAAAAGCAACAAAAAAGTATTGCTTACCATTAAAGAAGAGGGATGAATTTATAAATCAAAAGACAAAACCAGAGAGTGTTCAAGAATGGGCAAAAGACATTTCAGCTTGATTTCAGAAAATTTTAAGCAGGGAAAATTCAGCCAATGTTCTCCAAAATGGCCAAGATAAATAAAAATAGAGGTGAAACAAATACTAGATAAACCTCTTGGAGACTGTAGACATGATTAGGTGGTAACAAGATTCTTTCAGAAGACAGAATGAAATTCTTACTGTGTTGTGCAACACACTAAAGAACCTTATCAAGATGTTCTGAAGTCAAACAACTTAGTCATGACAACAGACAGAATGAGAGATTTAGATTACTTCCTATTAGACCATATGTAATTTGTCATTTTTAGTTTTGAGACAGAACATACTAGAGATGAGGCTGAGGAAACACTCTCTTGTGTGGTTTAGTGATGCATTCGAAGTAATTTTTTTGAGTAATTGCTGATGTTCGTTCCAAACAATGCAAGTGACTCGCATAGATGATAGAATTTATAGTTGAGAAATTAGTCTTTTTTTGAAAGTTGGATTTTCCCCACTTCTTCCTGCAGATAACAAAATAAGATAATTTAACTGCATCTTTTGATCAAAGTGTTTTGATATGGTATCATCATTTTAAAACATTTAGAAAAGATCTGGACCTTGAGTGAGATCTTGCCTGTATTGAAATCAGTTTTTTTTTCCCCAGCTGATTTCTGTGCAGTGCTCCATACCCAGGAATAAGAGGGGTTTTTTCTTTCTCTTCCCCCTTTTCTCTCTTTGTTGAGCAAAGCTTACAAATTGCAGAACTCCCGAAAGCAAAGCAGTTCTGTTCACACATCTAGCTTAACCAAACAGTCTCCTACCTGCTGCAAGACTTTTGGTTCTTAACTCCTTCTTTACCCAGCTACATGAAAATTCTTTTAAGAACTGGCTGTTTGGCTTACATTCATTTAACAGCCACAAACACAGTAAGTAGCCAACCAAAACTGTAATGGAATTTTAGCTGATTATTCCCATTCACATCTGACATGAGCAGAGTTTGGAAAGAAAATTCATTTAGTTTAGCCAGCGATAAATTTAGCTGTGAAACATATAGGTTCATGCTGTACTTCATAATCTCATAGATTCTTCAGCATCATGTAGGGAATATATATTTCAAATGCCCCTTAGGGAGAAGCAGTATGATAAGAGTTGTCAGGTAGTTTTAGATCTCTACTCCAAATTACTACAGTTTTGGAATAAGCCAAAGAAGATGTTTTGTGGATTTTTTTTTTTAAAGGTACTTTTCTGAGAGAAATAACTATAATTCTGTAGAAGCTCGCATACTGTAATTTTTAAATGTGAATAACATTGATAATTTCGTAATGCTACTTAGATTTGGGACTTACAGTGTTTTTATAAATTTTAGGGATAGTATGTGTTCATTTAGCTGTCTGAGATGATAAAGAGTGGGAACTAAATGTGGGTTTTTTTCCTTCATAAAGGAGATCTGTGACTTTGAGTCTCCCATGCTTTCCACATTTGTTCCGAGAGCAATACCTTGGTGAACTGTCTTTTTCAGGGAAAGGTGTAAAATTCCAGTTCATCCTTAATTTCTAAGAGTGATAAGGTACTCAAAATGGGAATTATACATGAAAACTCAAAGCCTTTCTTGTTAGTCTTACTTTGAACATTTAAAATGTTATGAATTAATGGATTGTGTTTGCAGAGTGTTTTGTTTGGTTCTTTATCTCCGTCACCGCAGTTGCTACCTTAGACCTGTTTTGAAAGCTCTCGATGCCTTTTCAGGTCTCAGTGGCTCAGACAAACGCTTCTCCAGCAGTTACTGTGTGCTTTTTTTGCTCATTCTAGCGTCTCTCTTTTGACTAGCCAATGTCTTATCCAGGTTTTGCATGCTTTATTGAACTGAATTTTGGTTTTGCATACAGAAATGAGAGCAATTTATTGTGGTTCTGCTAAAGTAAGTTTTCAATTCTGCCTAATTTGTAAGGCTATCATTTTCCCCTTATCATATTTCTTTGAGTGGACATGTAGGAGAACTCAGTGGTATTTGAGTGATGGAAATATGGATAGTTCTTCATTTTCATTATATGGTTATTGCTGTAATATGTAAGATTTCTGAAAGCTGATGATAATCTAACATTTTGATTGCAATTTTTGTTTTTAAAGGGCGCTATGAGGAGGTGTACGATAACCAGCTTAACCTGGCCTACTGTTTCAATGACCCTGAGGACAAATGGCTAAGTAACTACTTTTATGAGCAATGCTTTAACACTGCTCAACTAATAAAAATTGATGGTGGGAAAAGAGAGGCGCAAGCACATGCAAATATGGGCCTCATCAATGAGAAACAAGGTAAGTCACTGAGATCATAAAGCTACATTGTATCAGCATTAAGTCAGTCATATTTGGCAATTTGTGTTTCATCACAGGGCACGGTATTTCCATGTAAAATTGCTTTGTAACCATCATTTAAAAGAAGTTTTAGAACTGTTGCGATTTTAATTTTTTTTGGAGCATTGAATAGGAAGACAAAGAAGTCTATAATTATTCACAGACCTGTTACCTCTGTTGACATTCCATCTACAGTTGAAAGTACTCAGTCAGATGAAAATCCAAACACAAGTTTAAAGGAAGCATTTGTTTAGCACAAAGGTTCTTTGGGTTTGACCTTATTTCCTTTTGCTTGTTTTTGACAAGAGAGTTTCAAAACTACCTTCTGGTTCTTTTGACTGAAAATAACACCCTGGTTTTTTGTACGTGACTGCCCCATAGGTGTTTGCTTCAGAGTTATACCTTACCACAATCTCTATTTCTCCATTCATGTATCTGTATCCTCAAACTGGGAGTCTCTGAAGTTAGAAAAGATATCACTAGAAGTAACTAGAATCATAGAAGAGCCAAGGCTGGAAGGGACCTTGAAAGATCATCTGGTCCAACCTTTCATGGGAGAGGGATCCTAGATAAGATTATTTTAGCACCCTGTCCAATTGCATCTTGAAAACCTCCAGCTATGGGGACTCTACCACATCCCTGGGGAGGCTGTTCCAGTGAATGACTGTTCTCACCATAAAAAATATTACTTTCTTATATCAAGATGAACCTCGTTTCTATATTTTAAAACATACGTTACCTTTCATGGCAGAGGGGTTTGTGTGTGTATAGCAGTCTGGGTATAAAAAAAGGTGTTTCCTATGTTTTTGTATAAAATCCTTTCATGTTGTGGGAAGACAAGCAATGAGTGAGCCTCAAGTAACTGAATAAAATCTATCTTCCAGTTCTAATTCCTAAGTGTATTGGATGCCTAACCATTGCTTCAAATATATGTGGTTTGTATAATCATTACATTTTTGTGTTTAAGTTTGACTCTGTGGGTTGAAACCCTTCCAACTTTGAGCTCAGCTTGTGCCTGGTTTCTCAAACAGAATGGCTTTTCTCAGAAAAAAAAAAGATTCACAGAAATTGAAATATTTTGTGGAAATAGTGTAATTCCAGTAAATGTCTGACAGAATGGGTATGTTTTGAAAGGTGGCCTAATTTCCCAGCAAAAACCTGGACATAAAACATCAAACCTACATAAAAACTTTTTTTTTTTTAATTGAAAAGTTACTGTCCTGGTTTTTCCCCCATGTTCTCTTAAAGCTGAAACATCACAGCTTTTTCAATACTTCCTTTCTACACTGCTGGTCATTCACACTGTCTTCCTCTGTTGCCATATCTTTCTTGCCTGCAACACCTAGAGCTGGATTCAGTTTTAAAATTTGAATTCATACCAATGATCAATAAAATGGAAGGGATTACTTTTCTTACAAGTTGTATTTTTATTTGTGTTTTCAGGTTTGACATCTACATTCTTTGTTTCAGCATAAATTGCATACTCATGTTCAGTTCATGATCTTCAGTAATCTCTAAATTCTTTTCTGAAGAACTGTTAAGTAGCTATTCTGTTCCCCATTCTGGGATCCCCAGTTAGTTCTGCCTAAATGCCATATACTGCTTTCTTTTTGCACTGAGTAGCACCCTGTGTTTTGTAGGCGGTTTCTAGAAATTGTCAAGATTGTTTTGAATTCTGAAGTTGTCCTTCAACATGCTTTCTCTTCTTCCTAGTTTGGTATCATTTGAACATTTTAAAAAAGCATTTTTCTATCCTGTAATTCAGATCCTTAATGAAAATACTAAGTAGTAAACTGGACCTAGGACAGGCATGTGTGGAACCGCACCGAGTACCTTTTTGCACACTGACAGGGAACTACCAATAACCAACGTCTATATAGGATTTCCTAACCAATTTGCACTCACTTAATAGTTGAAGGTGAACTATGCTTCCCTAACGCTTAACAAGGAAGTTATATGAAAGTGAGAAAGAATTTACTAACTTAAAAAGAAGATTTATCATTTACTAACTTAATAGAAGATACATCACTCTTGATGTATTGGCATTGGCTATAATATTTTCGTGTTTTCTCTAAATGCTTGGGAATAATCTGTTTAACTATTTATTCCAGTATTATTCCAGGAATTGAAGTTAAGCTAAATCCAGTTTCCCAGTAGATAGCACTTGCTTAAAGCCAGTCACAACCAAGTAATTTTCATTTTGAGTGAAAAATGCTTAATTAGGTTATCTGTCTGATAGTCAGTAGAATAAAATGATTGAAGTTGCTGGATTTTTTGCAACCTTTTCACTTGGTCCTTCAGTTACTCAGAAATAGAATTATAAGAAGGTGCATAAAAACAAACATCCCTATGTATTTGTAGCAGTCTGTATGAGCCTAAAAAAAATTTTAACATTTTCTACTTTTATGATGTGTTAAGCAAAAGTTGTTGAATACTTAAATATCTTTAAGCCCATTACAAAAACATATAAGTAAAGTTATGAAATATACTTTGAGATGCTCAGAGGAGGGGAAATTTCATTCTCCTGCTGTAAAATATTAGAAACTTGCAGAAGAGAGGCTTCTTATTAACATTGGGAAGGAGAGATAAAGCAAGGTGCATTTTCACTGCCCACAGTGAAGCTCCACTGAATCTGTAGGATCTGTCTTTTGCAAATATTTTATTTCCATAGAGAGAGGTGAAAAAATGAAGAAGCTGAGAGAGTAAGCGTAGGATTTGCTTTGAGGGACCACTGAGAAAAAGACAGCAGATGTATTCCATGCACTTTTTATTTTCAGCGGGTGAAAAATTAAATCATAAGTTCTGATTGCAGAAAAAGTCTAAGAGCAGATGTTGAGTTGGCATTGTGTAAAACTGCATGCATGAGTATTAATGGTGTTATAAGTAAAATTCTAAACATGCTATTTTTGATATTAGAACAGATAGATATGGCTTGTAAATTAAATGGTCTTTTTTGTTCGGTTATTTACAATGCTGTAATTTAATTTGTTTGTGAATTGAATGAGTCAGATGCCCACTTCCTATGGGGTTATACACATATATACAGGAATAGATACCCATGTATAGACATGTATGTGTGCATTAATATATACATATAGGAATATGTATGTGTACCTATATAAATACAGGGATGTGTGTAGGTATGTGAATGATGCCTAACATTTACATGATACTTTCATCTGATTTAAATCATCATATCTATATTAACTGCATTGATTAATAGTGCAGCCAGGAAGATAGGAGAATTTACAAGAATGAAAAGTTAGTCTTACAGACATTCATGTGTGCATCCTTTTAAATATCTTGTACTGGTGCTTTTCAGTTCTCTCACCCAATAGTGTATTTTTTATTACTTGTGCACGGAAGCTGTCTATATATGCTTAGGACTGATTGCTTGGGAGTACAAAGTTAAACATGTACTTGTAAAGATTGTTGTTTGCCTTGGAAGCAAATCAATAAATTTGCTGGGTAATTTTTGTCTAATCAAATTTAAAGTTCTTTGACTTTCAGCCTGGTCCCTGTCCTAAAGGGTGGATGTAATCTGATGTTCATTAATCTTCAAAGCTAAATATTTGAGGTGTCGGCAGTGTAGACTTCAGTCATGGTATTTGGATGCAGGCGATTGGTGGCTGTCAGTACATAGTGGCTGGCAGTACATAAGGGAAAGAAAACAATAATAATTGAGTAGCCTGCTGCAGACATAAATGGAACATTCTGCTGGGAGCAAACATGATTTTAGTCAGAATTCTTTGAAGAATGAGATTTTAACCTCTTCCTTAAAAAAACTCTGTTTGTAAAATAAGGTCTCTGTTTTTACAAGTTACCCAAATGAGATGCTACTCATTGATTGTTGTAGGAGTGTTCAGGTTATGACCCTGTTCAATTAGCTGTACTCACCCCATAGTTGGTCTTTCCTCAGGGGGCTGATGATAAATTTTTTTATTAGTTTGGTTACTAGTCATTTTCTCATATATCTACTAAACATGCTGATGTCACTTTACACACATTGAAAAAGCAATGTCAAAATTTAAAATTTTTTTTCTCATGTTAAATCCAGTATTACTTGTCATCCAAGTAAGCACAGGCTTTGTGACAGAATCTCAGTTAAGAAAAACTAATTTCTGTTTTGTATGAAATGGTTAACATCTCTCATTCATGAAATGATGTAGACCTTAAATACATGCATCCCAAAGTTTCAGATAACTTATATCAGTAACAAAAGCAGTCCAAGGGAAACAAGGAATTTGTACGTGTAGGAGCTATTTGCTTCAAATAGGTTATAACAAAATTAGATATGATATATTTCTATATTATTGAAAAGCATAATAAAAACAGATATCTGAAAGTGTACTTGTTCTAAAAGCAGCCATTAAGGCCATTGCAAGTAATACAGGTGTTTGTATAAATATGTGTGTATATAGATGTGTATGTACGTACATGTATGTATACATACACATTGATATACAGAAACGTATATGCATATATACGTACACACACATTCAAATGCAGCCAGTGTTTTAAAGCCAGTACTTCAGATACCAACATTTCAATCTTAATGTCAAGCAATTCTGTATTTGTGAGAGAAGCTTAAAGATGACTAATTAACATATCTGATAGTGTTTTTCTAATACAGATGCATGACTGTTCTCTCCTTAAGGCACACAAAAAGATAGGTTAGTGGTACATTGTGTGTGGGACAGTGGAGCAGGAAGAGTGACATCAGGAACTCTGGAGGAAGCAACAAAGACATCATTACTACAATCTTATAAATATCTATCCTGCCACGTTTGAATGACTCAAGGATCTCAACGCTTACCTTTCAGACCTTAGCAGCAAAGGCAGACATTCACAGGCTATGGTTGCTTTCCTGCATGAGTAAATTAAGCAGTGTGTGGGGATGTCTGAGCTTTGGAGGACAAGCTTGTGCTAAAATGGTGTTAATAGTCCTGCACATGCTTTTAGATTGAGCTAACTTGGACTTTCCTGCCCTGTAATTATTCATGGGCACAGTTTGGTAATCAGGGGTGTTGCAGGGACTTTTCCTAACAGGCAGTTTGCATGCAGCCACGCTGTTTTGAAGGATAAGAGAGTTTACTAGGATAAATGCACCTTTCCATACCTGTTGGTTGCAGTGTTTGGAAACACTTCTGGATATATTCAAATAACTAGTTTTGAGAAAGCATTTAAGTATCACAGTAGAGTTCAATGAATAAAACTTTCACAGCAAATTCCAAATGTAAATCAGCCCCATGCCAGAAACTGCATATGCCCTGGTATGAGATCTGAGAAATGTGTGAAAATTATGCCGTTAATCTCAATGCAGTGGTGACTTTGAATTAGTCATCAGATTTATATTCTGCTAGCACATAAGGATCAACAAAAGTGGAGGTAATACTTTTTCTGAAATGCTTACAGACCAGAAAGACTAATGGCAGGCAGAACTAGCATGAGAAAGGGACAGAATGAAAAGCAAATAGCTATGTTAGATACCTCAGTGCTGATTCCTATAATGTACAGCTAATCCATAAACCCAATTTTGTCTGTCTTTGTGTGTTTTTTAGATTGCAAGTCTTAAAGAATTCCTGATCAGGGTCTCCTTAGTCCTTTCTAAAATAAAGTTAGACATTTCAAAAAATCTGCCATATTCTGCAAATTAATGGAGGGCTTTTAAGTGTTTGGTCTTAATCCAGTTCTGCCTTGATTATAAGCAATGTTACACTCCTGTTGCTTTTCAGTCAGAGCAATGTTATGCCAGAGTTGATCACTTATGATCCCTCCATGCCCACCCCAAAAATATTAATAAATTGGACCTAATTTATGAGAAAGGTATAATTGTTCTATCTGCAATCATGGGTAAAATACAGTCTATTTCATATGTTAGAATTTGATATAGACTTTTCTGGTTGAAGGGCCTACTGAACACAAGGGACTTGTAAATAAATTCAATTAATTTCTTGTGAAAAAAAACCCACAGAGTTCTTACAGACATTGACAATCTGGATTAAGACTGAGGAGTTCTATCGTTTTACCATACTGTTGAAATTAAAGTTTTTAATCAAGGCATTATAGAAGTTGGTGGGAAGATTCCTATTGAGTTTAATGGGCATTTGAATCAAGCTTCTGAAGCTTAAGTATTAATTACTATATATATTTGGTAAACAACAAGTTAAAGACAGTTCATAACATCATCTCTTTTTTTTGAACATAAAAAGTCTAAACTGATTATTTTCTTGTTCTGAGCAAGTCCTACTTAATCCATTGCTAAGAAATTGTTGATTTTGTATTTTGAATTGTTTATGGCAAGTATTTTTCAATTAAAAACTGTAACATATAAATAATTGAGAGAAACTCGGTGTACATTCATGAGTATCTATGCAGAGGAAACATGCACATTTAAGCAGAATTTCCCCAATTGGTTTGCCTTCAGGCAGAAATAATTTATATTCAGATAAAAAAAAAGGAATGTTAATATTGCAAAATGAAATACTAAAAAGGTTTAAAAAGGCAGAAGTTAAAATTGCTTATGAAATGTCTTATGCTTTTGTGTGTGTGCATTTTGTGTTATTTTGTTTTAATTACATAAACATGTAGTGCCTTTTGCTAGGAGGTTCCTAAGTATAGCCAGAATAAAATTCACCTATGGGATGGATGGCCCGCATGCACCTTCTACATTAATACAACTTTATATTGTTATCTGTGGTGCAAGTTTGCCAAGCCCACTTAAACAGCAAATCCTCATTGTGCTGTAAAATGTAGAAATGAGAAGTGCTGCTTCACAATCTGATTGCAGAATTAGAAACAGCTGGTAAATAAAACAAACCAGTGGGACAACATTTGTGAAGAGTGATAAATTTCTTCCTTACTACCTGTGGAGTGCAGAACTGTTACTGATGACAGTATTGCTGCATTTGAACTGTCCAACCTGCCCATTTAATGCTTGTTGTGTTTCCACCATAAGGTGTATAGCCAGTATCTAGAGGTCTCCTTATTGTTGTATTCACAAGCACAGGTCCAACACTGGAAGAAAGCAACCTGAAATGGATCCCATTTCTTTCTTCAGGAACAAAAGCAACTCAAATTACCAGCTAATAGCTACCCAAGGCCTTTCTGGTTTCATCTATCGTGTCTGTGTTAGAAATTCCTTTTTGTAAGCAACTTCTTTTGGTTTAAAATGATACTTGGATAAGTTTGTGATTTTTGAGAAAAGATGAGCCTCATAATTTCCTTTCTTTTTATTTTTATAATGGGATTTTTCATAGTGTGGACCACAAAGAGAAAGATATTTAAAGATATAAAGGCCTATGTAATTTTTTTTCATAGGAAGCCTGAGTGCTAGTCAAAATATGGCAGTGGTCTAAAGGAGAGTCGCAGTTCTGGAGATTTAGAGGCTATATATCCTTTGAGGCAGGAACGACCATTTTGTTCTGTGTTTATACAATACCATTTCTTGTATGCTTCTGTAATACTTGTACTTGGTGAGGTTCAGTGTGTGCTGTGATAAACTGAAAGCTCTATGTGAGCATGCTGCTGACTGGCCAGTACTTATTTGCTGGCTGGCCGAGCAGCGTGCTGCCCTCTAGAATATGCACAGCATTCTGCCTGTCTTCCTGTCTGTCTGGAATTTGGATCAATGTCTATCCTCAAGCTACTAATTTTCTAAAAATTGGTGGGAACTTATTGTCCTGCGGACTTCTTACCACTTCTTACCAAATTTGATTGAAGTTCACTCCAAGTCTAGTTGGAGGACAGGATGATCACATAGGCTTGTTTCCTTTGGAGACTAACCTAAAAATGTCTTTTTGTACTGTTCATTGTTTGGAGAGAGCATGTAGCGTGTTTCACTTGATTCTTTTAATTTTTCTTTATATAACAGGCCATATCCAGTAGTAACCAAATATCATTGATTTATCATGACATCCCCTCGTCACCCCAGGTTGCGTATCCCAGATTGCTAACTTTTAAGATTTATTCCTAGTTGTGATTATTTATTCCAAACAACTTTTTCAGAAAAAGGAGTGTAGGAATAGTTCAGGCCTGAAAAATTACTCATATGTCTCCAAATCCTATATCTGTGGCTACATATACCTGTTGCTAAATTTTGTCTTTAAGTTCGTGTAGAGACGTAAACATAAAAAGAGTCTTCACATCAGGGAGCTTTGGAGACAGAAAGAAGCCTTTCCTTAATGGGACATGGAATTCTGCATATCCAGTTTGACCATTTAAAACACTTCCAGTCATTGATTTTCATCATATCAACTGAAGCTAACTCTTCTTTGTTATTCTGCACTTACACTATTTCGCAAAGCAGTTATATTGGTTTTTTTTCTGGTTGCTTAAGAATTAAATACATGAGTTAGCTGGGAAAAACTTGATTATAGAGCATAATTTAAAAAGTTTAAGCAGCAAATTGCTAAGAGATAAAGTCTTCAGGTACGATGCTTTTCTCTGTAAGGCAGTGGCAGACAGAAACAGCCATAAATCCAGATAGATTCTTGGGGAGGACAGATTTAAAATGTTTATTAAATAATTGAGCTCATCCTTATGCAAGTGCAGAATGTAGTTCCCCAATAAATGACATCTTATTATTATAGGGTTTTTACTGGTATTGAACTAGCAGGTACCGTATTGAATGGATGTTATAGAAATTAGGTATGTTTTCAGTTCAAATTAGTATACTCTTAAGAAAGTCTGAAAGAAGCTTCTGACCATGCAACATGAAAGCAAAAAGGGCCTGTTGAGTTCATAAAAAATATTCTTCAAATAATTATTTTTTATTCTTATTTTTTAAAAGGTGTTGGTAGGCAATGAAGATCTGAATAAGAGAAGTCAGGGAGAATTCTGTAGGGTTCTCATTTTCACTTCTGAAAATAAATACTGTGAAAATGAAAAACTTTCTTCATGCTTTTCCTTCAGTTGATTTAAATCAAGGTTTAGTATTAAGTACAGGGAAGTAATAATATTCTTTACACTAGGAAGAAGTAAGCAGGTTTGCCAAAAACCTCCTTAATCCTTTCACCATCACTGCCACTTTCCTAGCCTAATTCTTCAAATGGAGAATCTTTCAGTTGTGGTATACCACCTGGGGACAGGTCTGTATTCTTACTTTTTAATGAGAAGCTCTTCAAAATATTCACAGCAGTGCAGTAGTGCTAATTCTAAACTTTGTAATTTGCGTTTTCCTTAAAAGTTTTGACATACTAAAAAAAAAAATCTTAAATTAGTTCCTGTTCTTAGGTACTTGGTGATTGTAAAGTTCATTTTCAAATACGTCATAAAATTACTGAAAAAGTATTGCTGTTGTTTACATTGACCTATGAAGGATATCATATCAGAAATATTGTAGAAAAAACCATTTTATGTACACTTGAATACAATGTGTAGCACTCAAGTGAATTGTTTATATACACACTTCTGTAAGAATCATATTCTTTCTTAATGTTTTTGGTATCAAATGTTGCTCTATTTGCTTTATGTGCGTGTTCATAAGACTATGACATTTAATGAAGAGATCTTTTTAAAGTATTGATAGCCATGAGTAAATTACACTATGTTTGATCTGTGTTAAAGATTCAAAGTCCAAGGTCTTTGAATAGAACTTAGAATAAAAATGTAATTAGGTTACATCCCTAAAGCCTGATATATCTTTAAACAAGACTGCAAATGAAACTTTATTAAAACTTCAAATGAATTATTTCTTTGCTTTTTTAAATTCTTTTTCCCTCTCTTCTCTTTCATGTCTATTACTGACATTGCTGCTTGCATTTTACCTGTCTTTTCCAGGGTATTTTAATTATTTACTGCTTAATGAGTAGTACTGAGATGAAGCCTCATTCAAAGCTGCCCGCTCACTAACAGATTTTTTTGCTTCAAAGCTTTGGAAGGTCTTGGGCTACTGCAGCTGAACCGGCAGTTGTCATCATAAACTTTCCTGGAGGCAGTGTTTCCTTTTAGTAATTGATAAAGGAGGTTCTGTTTCCAGAGGTGCCTTCTCAGTGGGACTGAGAACTGATGGGGTTGCATGTCCTCAGCTATTATCGATAATCTGTAGAAGTCATAGGTAAAGCAAACATTATGAAGCTATTAATAAAAATACATCTTACTCTTCAGAGGATTATAGGATAATTCAAGTTGGAAGGGACCTCAGCAGGTCATTAGTCCATCCTGTTACTCAAAGCATCCTTCTGAAGTAGATTATCTGCACAACAGAACAGCTCCAGTGCTGGAGTGTCGCATCTGGTATTAAATTTATTATTGGAAGCTGTGAAAAGTAAGGGGAATGGGGTAGAATCTGAATAAAATGCAATCACTAAAAAAAAATTATTTAAGCTGAGGCAAGCATTTGATATGAGTTAGGAAAAAAAGTAATTTAGTGAAACTAATCTGCTTCAGTGTCACTTTCTGTATTTAAAAGATAATGATCATATTACTCCTTGAGATTAAATAGTAATACAACTTGTTTTCATTTGGTTCTATTGAGCTAAAAAAAACCCTCAAGCCCTGAAAAACAGAACTGCAAAGCGTGTGCCATTCTTCACTATTCATCACTGCATTTTCACCTCCATCCCCTCTCTGCCTATAAACGCTGAAATATTTGTGAAACCTGAAGTGTGAGCATCCCACCGAGTGTGGGTCTGCTCTTATTCAGAGCCTGGAGCCTTACACTGTGAGCTTCCTGAATACATTTTGCATCTCAGGTAGCCTTTGCATATAGAAAGCGCTTTGATGCTTTACAAATATGAAAGAAGAAGGCTTGACTGTTATTGTGAAGCAAGAACTCCATTCTCTTTAAAATGGGTACGTTGTCATTCAGCTAGTGTTCAACATTGTTTGCAATGTTCTCCTCCTAGATTAAAATTAACGTATATCAAAAAGTGTTTGTTTATATATAATCAAACAAATCAGAAGGCGGCATCTGACAAATGTTGCTTTCATAAAATATGTCAACCTAAAAAGATAAAGGAATTTTAATTGTAAACCAAAATTTTCTGTGTTCGTTCATTTGAATATGAATGTAGGACAGACAAGTTAGTGGAATTTTCATATGGGACCTGCTCAGTTGTCAGGTTTTTTTCCCTGAAGTTGGACACTGATCTTGGAAGAGTGCATTTTTTATTCTAGTTTGCATGTGGGCAAAATGCTGCTAAACCAGTTTGTGCAGTTACAGTGTTTCAAAGCCTTCAAAGATTCTAGATTCCACCTCGGACCTAAACTTCCATGGAAATGCCTGAAATATGATCATTTTTTCCACAGTTACGCCTAAAGCAAAGGGAAGAATCAGTGACATAATGTAGTTCAGATAGCAAGACAGTAATTATAGGTATGTTTCTAACTTTCAGAGTTAAGGGTTACACTTAGCATGAAATCACTCTTTGATTTATTATTGTCTTTCATATATGTCCATATGTTATATTTTTACTCTTTGTAAAGTATATGTGAGGTTTGTGTGCATATAGTTTTGGGGGAAAACATGTAATTGACACCAGATTTTCTTTGTAGAGTTAGTCCGAGTAGTTGCAATTGGTTTGGAGAGTAGCTGTATGTCTCAGAGAAAATCTGAGAGATTTTATGTATAGCTAGAAGTAACTTAAGGAGGCCTGGAGGCAACTCAGAATTTTGAGGGTACAGTGGCTGGTGCAGTAACTGGAAGAAAGGCAAGAAGAGGATATTTGTTCCAGTCTCCCCTACAACAGTGCCTGTTCCTCCTATACTTATTCTTTGTGCTTTCCTGCAAGAACAAGATTTTTCCCAGCAGTTCCTGTTCTGGTAATGTGCTCTTCAGTTAATTACAGGGGTTTTTTTCTCTTGCTGGTCCATAGTAAACTATCCCCAAAGCAGCTGTCATTTCAGCTGCCTGTGAGAAACCCTTCCTTCTTTGCAGTTCAGTAGTGGTGGCAGCAGCAGGGGACGGGATTAGAGAGCAGACAGGCAAACAACCAGAGAAACTGGTATTATCCCTAGCTTGTGAGGTGTCTCTTAAAGAACTCTTTAAGCAACATCTTTTTAGAGCATTTTTAATATGATAATGTGTTGATGATGTGATATAACATACTGTGAACAGTTCTACTGTGGGTGCTACAATATGCACTGCCCTCTACGTTTGTATAGGTATATTTTGAGTATTGGAGCTTTAAGGCAAATAATTTAGGTCCTCAGAGGACAAAACTATATATGATCTAATGCTCACTGGATTCCTATAGTTATGTTTTTCTTTTCGGACAACAGATACTTGCTTAACTAATGTCAGCAGAAATAATATATCATTCTCTAAACTGCAATGCCACGGATTAGCCTAGCAGTTCTTGACCCAGACAAGGGAACATAAAATACCATCTTTTTGCACTGCAGTCTCAGTCCACCAATGCCGTATCTCAGGCTGTGTGATGCTTGACTTTCCTTTTATCTCCTTCCTTTTCCTTTATGTCCTCAAGCCTTCTACTTCTCAGGCATGCTTTCAGTTGACCTTAAGCAGCTTAGACTCTAGGGAGAGGTCTAATGGTGTATTGTCAAATTGGGGAAATTGTCAGAATGCCCCATGATGTTCATTACAATATTCTTATGAACTGTCTATGTCATTTTGCTAAAACTCCCTGTGGAATCTTTCTGAAAAACGTTATCAGCTCCTGTATAGTAAATGAAAATAACTTTTTATCCTTTATTTTAAAAATACTCACCTTTATTGTTGTCTGACAATTGGTTGTGTTTTAGAGAAATCTTGTGGAGTTATGAAACCACAGAATTTAATCTTGAATCTCTTCCACAATTTTTGTCTTGCTTTTGCAGATGGCACATAAAGTCAGGTTCTTGCATCTGACATCAGTCGCAGTGAGTTCTGTAGAATTCATTTTACCTCAGGAGTCCAGGGTGGCTCAACTACTTATTGAATGAGAGCCTTGTTTCATGATTCTTGTGAGTTTTTTGTTCCACCTCCCAACACATCTCTGTTAAAGACTTAAACAACCTGTGTAGATAGTGGCTCACATTGGAAACTGTGACAGATTCTTAACTATTTCAGCATGAATAGTGCTACCACAATTATCGTACCTGAACATAGGAAACTAAAAATAATACAAGTAGTTCAAGCAGTTAAACTGAAATGTAAGCCTATATCTTTTAAAATAGTAATAACATTTTTGGTTTTTTTGTTTCCATTAACTGCTGCTTCAAGCAGACTTTATGTCCATGTGTACAGTGAAATAACTGATTACAAAAGATGTCCTAGTTCTAGAAAATATTCTACTTTAGCTTAAAACAATAACCTAAAGGAACAATAAAGCTTTATGTATATTATAGTATATTTTAATCTAAAGTCCTCAACAACTGTTTACAATTTAGAATTAAATGTGCTTTCTGCGTATACTAGTGCTGCCCAAGAAACGTACCTAACAGACCTGTCACTTTTTTGTGCAATTGTTTCTGTGGCATTATTTTCATTGGTAAATGTACGAGCTGATAGAAAAGGAAATCATTAGGTGCTCTCAGTATTGCTGAGGCATGGAGCTAGAACAGGTCAGTCACTGCATTTTGCAGATTGTGACATTTTAAATTACCTGTACACTACTGGAAGCAATCTGTGGACCTAATTAACATCTCACCTAATTAATGTCAGGACCATATACAGAGAATTCTAGATAGTTTTGTACTGCCTTTATTTATTAAATACCACATTATTCAAATTTGCTGTCTTTAATTTCAGTATTGAAAACTTCAGATTTGTGTGCTGTTTTCTTAAGTGGGAGTAACTTTTTTTTTTTTTCTCCTTCAAGTAATCAATGCACTGCTGAATGAGTTCATTTTAATGCACTCAATCATGCCTCTAATGTTTGTAGCTTACGGGCGCAAGCATCAGTAATGCAGGAATGTTATATGGCTTTAGTTTGGGCCATTTCATAAAATATTCATGGAATCAAAAATGTGCATCAAAATAGCGGCTGGGAGAATTACATTTATGTGCCTGCTTTTATGGCAGCTTCACATTTAAACCCATTTGTGTTAATATCTAGTCAATCTTTCTACTTAAAAAAAAAAAGCAAAATAGTAGTCTCCATATATACCCCTTTTGGTTTGATATCTATTTTGATATAACAAATGTATACTTTTGGAGTGGGTTTTAGGAAGGGGAATTATAAAGGAAGTTTTAGATAATATAAAAACGTTTCTCTTCAGTATTTACAAAATTACATTGAGTTCTTTTGCTTGAATGAATAGATTTATTTTTTTGACTTCTAAGCAACTCAGTGAAAACTGTAGCACAAATCTTTGTGCATACATATGTAGTTGCTATGAAAATAAGAGTAATTTCTAAAATTCGATACTCTTAGTGGCAGAGTAATGTCTTATATAATTGTTTAAAACTGATTCTTTACTTCCAAAATTATATTGTGACAGTCTTTACCTCCCATATTTAAGATTAAACTATTGCTGGTAGGGTTTCTTTTGTTACGCCCTGAGCTACATTAAACTATAACATTTTAGTAGTGGTAGTATATGTTGTAAGAGTTAAGTTTCTGGTTTTTGATTCCTTTTATAAACAGGGAGGAGATATCAGAGATTCTCAAACTCCATGTAGTATACACTGAGCTAATATCTGCATGGCAATGGGAAAAGAAATATGCAATTGCTGTTAATGGTGCCAACTGAAAATAGCTATACTGCTTTGTGTAACATTTTGCAAATAGATTTTTCAAATATGGATTTCCTAGAAACACCTTCTGGATTTTCTCTTTGAATTCCTAGAGATATAAAAGATACATTTCTACAAACTATTCCAAGTTATTTTCCTATTCATTGTTTTTCCTTTCATTTTGCTTGTTTCTCCCCCCCCCCTTTTCTTTCAGTTGATAATAAAAGTCATTTAAAACTCTGCTTTGTCACTGCTCAGGTGAGATAGAAATACTCTTACTCTCAGAAATGTTCTGTAATTGGCTTATTACTTTCTTTTAATGTTTTCAAGATTTTCAGACAGCATCTACCTATGTCTGTGCCTAACAGTTGCAGTAGTTCAGTGTTTAAAAATTGGAATGCACTGGCCAGATCAATTCCAACTGAACTGACTCATGACAGTGAATAAACTTGCCACCCCCCTGAAAACATTAGTTTTCCACAACATTTGAGGTTCACAGAAACATTATGGATTAAAGAAATAGGCTGATATGTCATTTACCAATGAGAACAAGGGATTTCAGATTATTTTGGTGGAGGAATTAATTCCAAAGTCTAAAATGTTTTACCTTCCATGAATTTGAGAGGTCTCCAGATAGCTAGTGTAACTTGAAAGAGTCTTCAGTAAGCAAATTCCCAGCCACGTAAGGGCTTTCAGGTCAGGAATTCCATCTCTCCCTTGTTTAGGAAACTAGCAGGTATTTTATTTTTTTGCTCAGCATCTTCCGTTTGGTATTTCTGTGAGCAGATTGTATTACTTTTTACTTCATAATCATTCTTGGTAGTTCAGTGAAACCAAATGTAATTTAGTTCCATTTGAATACTACTAAAATATTATATTGCTTTTGTATTTTGAAGCTTGATGTAGATGGAAACCTCTAAAGAGGTTTCACTGAGATCTGGCAAAAAGGATGTCAGGTCACAGCTCTTATGGTTAGGTCAACTCTTAAGAACTATGGGGTACATGGAATAGATGAGTTCAATTTCTAGTCTGACAGAAACTTTCTCAAGGGGATACTGCAAGTGAGGAAGCATGAGTAAGAATTACCATACCTGATAGTTCTAACAATATAAACAATAGTTTTGAAGGTTGAACATATTATTTACCTAAATGATGTGTCCCATTAAGAGGTTATGTTACAGAGTCTTAGGAGAAACTCAGATACTGTGTTCAGCTTCAAATTATGTATCCAGGTGATAACATTAATTTGTTTGCTGCTTCCTGTTCTTACTAGAAGTTTTTGAGTTACACTTGAATCAAACTCTTATTATTCTAAAGAATCTAGTAGTGAAACTAGATCACTGAAATGTATGGCAATCAATTGATTAATAAACTTTGGGGAGAATTCCAAGGAGGAGTCTGTATGTGCTTATGAGTATCCAAGTGGATAAGCTGCTAGATCTAGCTATTAACATTAAATTTCAACTCAACTTTCCATCATTTGTCACAAAGCCAACACCAGCTTCTTCAGTTAATATCTTAAATCTGCATTTAGCAACTTGGATAACTGGAATTCTGTTGACTTCTGAGTTGGACTTTCCCTAAGAAGTTAGCTGGACTGGATAGGCAGAAACCCAAATTCAAATTGGAAGCTGTTTTAGAATGGACAAAAGTTTTCATCTGGGTTTAGCAAGTCTACATCTGTTTCCTGTTACAGGTACTGTCAGTGGATCCTTAAACAGCTTGTACTGGTCATGACAATTCCACTTGCATTTCTGTTTGTTCAGTCTGATGTCAAGCATGTGATATTTTGGAAAGAATGTATAGATCTTCAGTCTGTTTGCAGGATCTGATAGCTACTCTGGCAATAACATTTTTACCAATGTTTTGGGCCATCTCTCTGATACCTGTCCCTAGCTAGAGTGGAACTAAATAAAGCTTTCTGTCTCTCCTTTCACCTGGCACTTCACTCTTCAGCACTTTTTGTTGTGTCCTCTGGGACTCTTACATGTATCATAGGTTGTAGAGCCTTAAAAGGATTTGTATGTGAAACTAATTCAATTAGTTGCTTCTTTGAAAGAGAAGTTTCTTGTACTTGTCGATTTTAGTTGAACTCAATCATCAGAGAAGCTTAATATGAAAATAAATTTCATTCTAATAAAGCAGAGAGTTATGTTTTATATTGCAATGTTGAAAGCATGGTTATAAAAGGGTAACATATGCAAAAGACAAATCTAAATTAAGTTAATAAGAGGAATCTGTCAGAGCTGTTCTGCTGCCTCTAGGTTGGCTGGAGGCTAGGTTGGGGAACTAGCCTCCTTTCCTCTCGGAATGCTTCAAGAAGGTCCTTCTCCAAGCTTCTCTGCCTTCCTTTCCTACAATTGGGAAACAACTTTTCTTCTTCCTGGTTCTTTTTGTAATTTGAATGGAGCACCATAAAAACAGTCCGCAAAACAGTAATTGTTCCTTATGAATAGTGTTTCAGAAGAGGGGTAAATTGCAAACACATCTAAACAAACTTAGTTTATGGTTTGTTTCAGCTTTTAATAAAAATAGCAATTGATATGTTGATGATCTATGGGACAAGATTCCTCCATCACGCACACACACAAACTTATATAGAACATTCTTTGTAAAACAAGATACTGTGACCAGAATGCTTGTGTATGTGTGTGCATCCGTGTGTAAATGGTCTCATCTTACCTGCTTCCCAGCAGTTTTTCTATACCCATTACGTATAAGGAAAAGCTCTTCTTGTTCTTTCAAGAAGCTTTGAATTTCCGTTGTCCAGAAAGCATGGAAATCTCCTAGATTACATATATACACAGAGGTAAATCTAGCTGAAGGTAGAGGGGAGGGAGGAACTACTTGCATGTTAAAATGAATTGAACTTTATCTTCAGACTTTCCTTTGCCTTAAAGATGTTTGAGTAACTTATATTTGAAGACCTTAAAGTGTATTCCTTCAGGCTCAATAATGAATCTATTAGTGGTTAATGCTCCTCCAGTAAATTTACTACATAAACTCACCAGTGTTGGCCTAGTAATAACTGTTGAATTAATTACTTTGCATAATAATTCTTTTTTCATCAATTAATTTATTTTAATATTTTTTTCCCACAGTTTTTATACCTCTGTTCTCCACATTTCAAATCCTTCAGCACAGGTTTTCATGATGGAAAAAGAAACTTGAGGAACAGTTTGAGTTGTGATTATTTATGCATAGATGTGATTTTGAAATAGGAGATCCACAAAGGGTATATTCATGAATCTGTAATAGATGTATTTTCTAGAAAATTCTGACTTTGCAGCCTTGGGATCACACGCTCCCAACATTGTGAATATACAAAGGAAGGCTAATTTAAATTGTGATAAGTTTAAATTACAGCATTACTGGTAACTGTGAGATTTGGTGGTATTTTCCAGTGATCTGTAAGGTATATATTGAAGATTCTTGAAAAATCTGTGAAATGATTGGCTGCAACTTACTTTCTAATGAGAAAATTATTATAGACTAATAACTTTTAAAAAAAATTGTTGACTACGGTGATTGTAATTATGAGTTACATTTTTTAGGTCATGTCATGAAAGCTGCTGAGCATTATGAAGCATTTTATCAGCTCACAGAGGGTTCGACATGGAAGGATGAGACAGGCCATACTTACAACTCACTGGCGTGTGAGCACCTCTGGAGAATTTATACATTACTAGCAGACAAAATGCTAGAAAATAAAGAACACCAACAGGCCATCAAAATGCTAATAAAAGCTTTAAAAGTGGCAAAAGAAGGTAGGTGGGAAATAAGACTTTCACATTCCTTTATTTGATGTGCATGCCATGATTTTCCCAAGAAATTGCCAAGTGTTTGACTGCGTGTTTATTTCCTATGAAATTCAAAGACAAGTGCTATCAATACACTTCCAGAACTTACTAAAGCAGAAATGCCTTCTTGCTGACAACAAAGAATCTTTTAGCTTCCTGAAAGCTTTATCTCCAAAAAAAAAAAAAACAAAACCCATGTGGGAATAATAGTATAAAACAGTGAACCCAGAATCAGAAAGTGAGGTGACCGATGGAAGCTCAGCTCACTGATTTTGATTGGCTAGTCACTATTGATTTGGCAATTTTTGAGTGATATTATCTGCTGGATCACTACCTTTTCATTCTACATAGTTATTAGTACTTGCAAAAAACAGTTTTCTATCATAAGAAAACAAGATTTCTTCTGTATATCTTAATACATGTAAATACTTTGAAACCTGAAGTAAAAAAACAGAATTGCAGAATAGCTGAGGTAGGAAGAGAGACCTCTGGAGATCATCAGGGTCAGCTAGAGCAGGCTTCCCAGGACTACATCCAGTCAAGTTTTTAGTATCTCCACAGGTGGAGACTCAATAACCATTCTGGAAAACTTTCCACTGTTCTAACACCCTCACAGTAAAGAAGTATTTTGTTGAGTTCAGATGGAGTTTCAGTTTGTGCCCATTGCCTCTTGTCCTGTCACTGAGCACCACTACGAAGAGCCTGGATCCCTCTTCTTTACACCCTCCCATCAGAAATTTGTACGCATTGACCACATCTTTTCTGTGAGCTGAACAGTCCCAACTCCCTCAGCCTCTCCTCCCAGGACAGATGCTCTCAGTCGCTTAGTCGTCTTTCCAGCCCTTCGCTGGACTCACTCCACTATGTCCCTCTCTCTCTTGGACTAGGGAGCTGTCGTGGTTTAACCCCAGCCAGCAGCTAAGCACCACGCAGCCGCTCGCTCACCCCCCACCGGGGGGATGGGGAAGAGGATCGGAAGGGCAAAAGGGGAAAAACTCGTGGGTTGAGATAAAAACAGTTTAATAACTAAAGTAAAATAAAAAAAAAATAGAACAGTAGTAATACAAAGCAAGCGGTACACTGTACAATTGCTCACCACCCACCGACCGATGCCCAGCGCGTCCCCCAAGCAGCGACCGAACCCCTCCCCGGCCAACTCCCCTGCTTATATACTGAGCATGACGTCACATGGTATGAAATAGCCCCCGCCCAGTCTGAGTCAGCTGCCCCGGCTGTGCCCCCTCCCAGCCTCCCGTGCCCCTGGCAGAGCATGGGAAGCTGAAAGGTCCTTGACCAGTGTGAGCACCACTTAGCAAGTACTTAGCACTACTTAACAAGAACCAAAACATCAGTGTATCATCAACATTGTTCTCAACCTAAACCCAAAACACAGCCCCATACCGGCTACCAGGAAGAAAACCAACTCCATCCCAGCTGAAACCAGGACAGGAGCCCAGAATGGGACACAGCACTCCTGGGGTGACCTCACCAGTGCCAAGTACAGGCAAAGGATCACCTCCCTCGACCTGCTCGCAACACTCTGCCTCATGCAGCCCAGGATCCTGTTGGTCACCTTTGCCATGAGTGTGCATTACTGTCACATGGACAACTTGTTGTCCACCAGGAAACCCAGGTCCTTCTCTGCCAAGCTCCTCTCCATCCAGTCAGCCCGCAGCCTGGGCTGGTGCCTGGGGTTCTCCGTCCCCAGGTGCAGGGCTTCCCATTTCCATGGAACTGCCATCGACCCATTTCTCCAGCCTGCCGAGGTCCCTCTGAATGGCAGCACAGCCACCTACCTGGTGGATCGACCACTCCTCCTCAATTCTGTATTGTCTGCCAACACTCTGAGGGTGTGCTTGGTCACACCATCCAGGTCATTAATGAAGATACTAATCAGTACTGGTGCCAGCATTGATCCCTGAGTACACCACTAGTGACTGGCCTCCCACCGGACTTCATGCTGCTGCTTACAATCCTTCGAAGGCCAGCAGCTCAGCTACTTTTCAGTCTACCTCACTGTCTACTTATCTAAGCCATATTATATCAGCTTGTGTATGAAGATGTTATGGGAGGTGGTGTCAGAAGCCTTGCTAAAATTGAAACAACGCCCACTGCTTTCCCTTCATCCACCAAGCCAGTCATCTTATCCTAGAAGGCTATCAGGTTGGTGAAGCACAATTTCCCTGTCATAAATCTATGCTGACTACTTCCGATTGCCTTCTTGTTCTAGATAATGGCTGTATGTCATGATAATGGCTTGGTCTATGTGTGGATAAGTTTAAAATTGGGGGAAATTAGAATAGCATTTGAATGTTATTTATAATGTGAGATGTTGATCAGCTAGAAATACCATGCTCTGGCGCATTTCTTACACATGAGAGGGAACAGAAAAGAGAAGGCAAATCTTACAAGTTGACTTTATGAAAATACACATAATTTTCCAGATATCTCAATAATGCTTGTTTCTCAAAAGATGCTGTTAAATGTCCACTTCTACAGACTTACTTTTCCTAGGTGATTATTGGAGTGCTTCTCAGAAGTAGGATAGAAGGAAGGTCTCAAATAATCATCTCTTTCCATGCACAGCAATTCAAGAGCCTTTTATGGTATTCCTTAAGGGGCATACTTTGCATATGAATTGCACATACAATTAATATATAATATTAGTTCAATATTTATCACCAGATATTTTAGTATGCCCATAATCTGTTAGCCAGTCTTTGAGCAGTAGTCGGGATAGATAGAATTAAACTACCAAAAATGGCAAAAAATTGAAAAATTTTTTTTCAAATTTTAAAATAAGTTTTGCCACAAATAAATATATGACTATACACGTAGATAATATAACACAGCAATCTACAGAAAATTATAAAATGTATTCAGTGAAGCCAAGGCAAGTTCCTAAAAAGAAATCTCTATTAGACCAGCAGATACTCTTGTAAAAAATGAACAAGTTTTCAGGCATCTAAGCCCATGTGAACTTTGTCATTTATTATTTTAAAAAGTGCCAGTGAATTATTTCTATTTCAGATTTTTGCTTATATTGTCTTTGATTATATTATTTCTAAGGAACAAAAGTTTCTCATCTTGCCTTATCTCATGAAGAATAATATTTTAAAACCCCATTTGAAATCTAAATGCTTTTCTATAATAATTTTTGGGGAGTAAACCAAACAGGATTTTGGGTGCAAGAACTCAATTCTTTCCATTCCAAATATTTAATTTGTGAGAGTATATGATTGTATTTGGCTAATATTTTTTTCTTTTAATTAAACCACTAAATAACCTATTTTGTTTTTATCTGCAGTTTACATTAGTAGATCTGTTTTGTGAGTTGCATGTTTAGATCTTTTGTCTTGGGAGTATGTACCCAAATACTGAGAATGCCAATACAGTTAATCAGCTGAAGAAGGACATGTTTACCCAAAAACTTCTCCATCTTTTCCAGCTGCATCTGTTGATCAAATACAAGCTTTTAGCTTTTTCTGCAGCTATTGTCTATAATACATGCTTAAGTCACAACTACAGAACTAATATTTACTGTAGTAACTAGAAGGACTGCTGATGAAGTTTCTCATCAACTTCTTCCTATTGCTAGTGAAAACTGATGGGAATTAAGAGATTGTCAAAATGGATCTGATGCCTTTCCAAAACTTACTTTGACCAGGCAGATGTTCCAGTGCCCCTACTTCAAATCAATTGCTTTCCATAGCTTCCTGAGCCATGTAGTAAATATCACTATGTACAGTATGCTTGCCATTGTTCTCTTTAACTCTAAGCTTTAGAAGTTCCTTTCAGACAAGTTCTCCAGTTCCCCTTCCAGACCTACCGCCTCTATCTATTTAACAATTTAGTTAAACCCCTATTGGCTCTGGCTGCCACCTGTAATATCCGTTCTGTCCTTCTAGACCATCGTCTATGTTTGTGTATTTTATGAATTAGGATTAGATATTACCCACTTCAGATTCTCAGACTGTTCTTAAGTGAGGAAGGAAGTTTTTTATCTCCCTAGCAACTTTTCACTTCTTCTGTGAAACTGTATTGCTGTATCCTTTTGCCTCATTAAGGCTTTTAAGGGCTACTGAATATTGGAAAAGACTAGCAGGTTTTTGAGTTACAGGCTTTTCATAATTTCATGTAACGTATTAAGTGCTATAGATAGAGCATTGCTATGGCGTCAGCAATTATAACATTCAGAGAGTTCCAGAACTAGATTTAGGCTTCTGTGTGTTTGGACATAAAGAATTTATTAGCCTGACAGTTGTAAGTAGATAATATCCCTTTTCATTGCAACTATATTTATGCATTTTACAAAATATCTTGATATGCAGTTATGCTTCAGGTTGATTTTCCACTCTTTATTGCGTTTGAGCAGATGGATATTGAGCAACAGAAAGACTGGATTTGGGGCTATTTTTAATATAATTTCATCTACATTTTTTTTTATGGATACTTATATTCTGGAGGGAAATTTTTGAATATAGTGTGATACAGTAAGCATTTATATAATTAATTTATATAAATTTCAGTATTGAATGGATGATTTTCTATTGAGGGAGCAATATAAAAAGACTAGCAAGCAGTGTTTGTTAGATCAGTATTAGTGAAATAAAGCCTGGCATGGAAAAGTCTGATGCACCTCAGTGAGCAACTGCCTATGCAGAATTTTCTGTGATTACTGCTTGTAAGTATAAGTTATCCCTTTTTTAGCTATTCTAGCCTACATTAGCTTGCAAAATAGCCACGAGAATAAGAAATATTAACCTGGTCTACTGACAGTTCTCTTTTGGTCTTTCACTAAGATTCACATTAGCAAAATGTGTGGGTCAACATATTTTGTGTTTATATATTAGGCTGTATTATATACTTGTAGGTACTTTTATATATGAATATATATAGAGAGGCTACTATGATTTTTTAATGTGAAGACACTGAGTATTATTAAACAATTCATGACAGAAAACATTACAGCATGTTAAATTAATTGTGCTGCATTACTTACTGGAAGATATTTTCTCTGACTTTGTTGAACTTTCTTGTTGAACTTTGTTTAAATCCATAGCCTCTATTTTTAATTACCACTATATATTTTTGGATACAGATAAATGGCAAGGGTAAGGAGAAGGAAAAACTTACTACAGTATTTAAACATCTGTATGTTATTTAAGAACCTGCAAGAACTGACTGTACTAATATAACTTTGTTCAGATTACTCTGGTAACTAACTTTCATCCTTTCTTTAGGAGGTGATATGAAGACAGAAGGAGAAGCCACGTATTGCTTAAGTTTAGCATATCATTTTGCTGGAGAACAACAGAGAGCATTATCAGTAAGTTTATTTTAAAGTTGCTTTAGCTTTCCCAATGCCTTTCTCTGCCTCCTTGGCATCTTCCTAGGCATTTTGGAGAGTGGAAAAGACTTGAGAGGCTTGGCTCACAGACCTTCTATAACTGTATCTAGTTCTGTAGACAGGAATCCATATGGCTTAAGCAATTATGGTTCCAATAAATTCCAGAACTGATAGAGTCCAGGTTTCCATGCTTGGATATAAATCGACAATTCAGGATATATGTGATTAGTTTTCCTTTTCCTGTATTCATACATATATAAACCAGTTTTTATTTAGTTATTTTTTTTTATAAAACACCAGTTTTGCAAACTAGTTTGATACAGCGTATTTGTGAGCAACGATTAAAAATATATCAGTTCACATGTTGAGCTTTTCAGAACATCAGGAATTTAGAAGAAACATGAATTGCTTTTGGTGTGAAAAGCTGATGCAATCCCTTCTGTTGATATTTGAGTCTAAGCTCCTCTTCTCACATTTCCCTTGAGCCTCCCATACATAATAATTCTAAGACAATGAGAATTCTACATGTGGAATTCTAGTCTGGAAGGAGGGTTCCTCTAGTTCATCACAGGTCAGCGTGTGCCACTTATCAGAGAATCACAGTCCTCCATGATCCTCTTAAAAATACTGTGTGGAAAATTAATTTATTTTAATATTTTGTCCAAGATAATTGTGATTGATCAGCTGGATATTTGCTATTTCTATTTCTGTTCCTTTAACTGCAGTGACTCAGTACATACTTTTATTAATGAATATGTTTTATAGAGGTCATTCTTTGTGGTTATTTGTTGTGATGGTTTATTTTTTTCAGAGATAGACCAATAGAAGTCACAGAGTGAATTCAGCATAGCTTTCAATATTGCTTGCTTGGCTTCTGCAGTGTAGGAGAGGTTCTAGATTTCTGTCTTGAAATATCCTCTTACATGCTTTTAATGATTTGTGATACGATTTTTCCAAAAGTTATTGACCATCTTTATACATAATTCTGCAATGCTGATAGGCCTATCTTCTGTATAAATCAACTGAATGCTGGAAGGTGGGAACCTGTTCTCACATCAGTTGCAGTGAAAGTCTGTAGCTGAATGTGAAAATACTTCAAAATTGAAAAGCTACATATAATTTTATAAAATTATATCTAATAGTTGCAACAGCAATGAGAAGAGGATATTTGATCTCTTCCAAGAATACAGTATGATAGATTAGACCTGAATTTTTTGTACTGAGGTTTATCTGCATTGGTTTCTTGACTGACAAGTGTGCTGGCATTCTTACCTGATCAACTTTTCCGTTAAGTTTCTGAGAGTCATAATAAGCTGTGTGAATGATGAAGAACAGCAAGATAAACAAATGTGCTAAATAAATGTGCGTGCATATTGGATCTCTCCATCACAGGAGAAATTAATTCATGAACAGGACTGCACAGTCCCCATGATATACAAAGGATCAAACTACCCTTGAAAGTGTCAAAAATATTAGATGTCCTGGCATTGTTTGCTCAGGATCCATTTTGCTTACATTGTATAGCTACTCGTTTCCCTTCATTGCTCCCCCATGCCTCCTGCCAAAAAGTTACAGCAATCATTTGGAAGTTCCATTTCTTTTTGTCACATGCAGAATTACTGTTTTTTAAGGAAGATTCTGAAACCTTGAATTTTGTAATGTACTACTATTAATTTAAACTATATACACAGTAGGTTGTGCCTATTGGTTTTAGTCTTACAAAAACACCTGACAGGTAAGGAAAGCAATGTGCATTTTTGTTAAAAGGGAAAGAAAGTCTCTGTAGTACAAAATATAAATGATACGTTATCTTAAGAGCATAAAATGTTATTTTAACAGTAACGAAAATACCAATACTTCTCAGTGTAAATAATATAATATTATATTGTGATATAGTGGCATTTCCAATAATATTACATAAGAAACATGTGAAGTACTTTTATTCAGAAAATAGTGTGTGTTGTGAGACTAAGAAAAAGGGGTAAAATTTTAGTTCCTTTTGTCCTTAACAGTGATCAATACAGACAGCAGTAAAATATCAGTGGCTGACAGTACTGTTGAGCACAAGTTGTCTTCACTCTCCAATTAGAAATCATTGCCTAAAATTTACCCTTCTGTTCTCAGTTTAATGGTCTCTGTATCCAAGGGGAGCTCAGATGCTTACAGAGATGAAATCATTGCATCCTGTTCCCAGAGGACTACTGGTTATCATTACACATAACATGCAGACAATACTGCTAGGAGCCAGTTTGCCTCATGGTAATATGTAGTTCATCACCAGCTTCTGTAGCATGCTAAAGAGGTCTTGCCACACAGCTTGGGACTATTCGGGTGTAGACTCAGGGGTCTCAGCAGTTATTTTCCTGCTTTGCATCAGTTTTCATCTTCTTTATCCTTTTGTGCTGTGGTCCACCTCAGGCAGTCTCCTTCTAGGGGAATCTGAAAGGAGCAGCTGTTACAGATACCGTTTCCTCCAATTGTTGCCACTTGGTTCCTTTTGCTGTTCAGCGTGCTACTCCCTCCCCCAACACGCACACACAGTAGCATGCATATAAACTTGTTTCTCTTTCATTCATGTCTTCTAGCAGAGTGGAGAAGCATATGTTCAAAATATTCATTATCTGATGCAGTAATTAAAGGTTGAAATGATTAAGCTGCAGCCTATTATATCAAAAATATGCAGTCACTTTGTATCAAATGGGCTAGTTTTGTTGGAGAAGGTTTTTTATTTGCTAGGCGCTTGGTGTATAATCTAACATAATTTGATTTGGTGTATAATCTGTATAAATTGATTTAATTTTATTTGATATATATGATTGATTTCAGTGGACCTACTCAGATGTAAAAACATAAGTGTGTGCAAGTTTAAAAGCCTGAGAACTAATTATGTTGAATAGCAGTGTGGTATATTCATAATATTTTTCATATCACCTGGTTTATAATCAAGCCTAATGGCTTTTCCGCAAAATATGACACAAAATATTAATAGTTCACGTTATATAGATTTTATCTTAAACATAGATTTTGTCAGGGAGAGTTCTCCATCTAGGCTAATTTTAAAATAAAAGTTATTCTTTACTTGTTTTTCTTCAGACTTGTATAACAAGCTAAGTGAAACACTTCTGTGTCGTTAGAAATCTTGCATAAGGTATTGTAATCTAATGCTTGATGTGGGAATATTTTTTTTTTTTTTTAAACTGGGCTTTCAAGAATGCTTCAAAGAGTTGGGCATCAAGGGTTTTTTTCTCTCAATTAGGGTTGCATCCCAAATCATCAGGAAAATTCCAGTCCTCATCCCTTGTCTGAGCATTAGGGTTTTTTTCTAAGTGTTCCTTTATTTTGGATATTGAATCCTGTGTTTCAGATATGTTACATATTTAAATAATAGAGGCAGTGTTCATGAGTAGAGACTCATGCCAAAATAAATGTGGTAATTTATGACATAATGCTATGTGCATGAATTGTCAGAATTACGATATACAAGCCACAGGCATAAAATTATCAAGAAAATTTATGAACTTACAAAGACATCTTCACATTCAAAATGACCCTATTAAAGTAATCAGAGGTGATTTATGACCATAAAGTTAATTTCTGAAAAAGTCTATGCCAAAACAACTGAAAATCGTGTCTCAACTCATGCAGCTAGCGAGGATATAAGTAAATGTGTCTGGGATGCAGATATTCTGAAGCTAGTACACATGGTATATTTTATCTAATTATATCTATTATATCTAATTATATGGATTATGCCACATACGTGTGTATGAATTTGGTGAATCAAGGAGAATCTTAGCAAGTAAAAGAACTCCAAAATGTAGACTGAATGTTATCCTCTTTTCTCCCAAACGTTGTGAAAGGTAGTTGAGAAGAATGACCATCATTCCTTTGAGATTCACTTACTATTCTAGTGTTTTGCTAGAAGGCTGAACTTCAAGACACTTTTCTGTCAATGGTGTCTGGGTAGACCACTGAGTTTAAGCTTTCATTACTGTTACTACAAAAGGAAACGCTTAAATGGAGACTTGCAAAACACATCAAAAGATACTATTCAATGGAAATTATTTCCAACTTCCTTCTTTTAAATCAGCCAGGTTGTCCTTTATTCATCTGTGATGATAAGTGATATTTAGCCATTAGTAATGAAGTGTAACTTTTTCAGCTTAGTAAATGGTGTCACGTGCTTGAAAAAAACATTTAGCATACCAGTTTAAGAAAAGGTCTCATCATTCCTAAAGGCTTCACTTTTAATTAAGCAATTTTTAAATTGTTCTTAAAGCTGTACTCATACAGAAATTTTGTATTTTTCATATCTGAGGAATAAAAAAACCAGACAAAACTGAGTTATCTTTGAAGGTAGGCACTTCTGATTGATCTTGACACTGACAATGGATTATGTACAGAGAAAGGTTTCTTTTCTTGAAGGTCTAGAATTAGTGAGCCAATTCTGAAACTGATCAAATTTCGTGTTTCAGAAAGGTCCCACTGCTGCTAGGCATTGGTGAAGACAGTACTAACAAAATTATGTGGGAACAATTAGTACTGGTAGTGAACTCTGCCCTGACAAAATATACTGACTCAAATAATGACAGAATTAAGAAATTAGAAATTATTTGTGTTGAGAATCTTAAAGAAGATCTGAAACTTCAGGAAAGAGGTGAATGTCTGATCATTCAATTAATTTTTTGCTGTTAATTGAGCACTTAATTCTTAAAGTGAAAGAAAGATCTAACTTTTTATTTGCATATGAAAGTTAACAGTCTCTTAGTGAAGGAACGATTTCTTCTGTTTGTTTAATTTAGATAATCATTTTCCTATCTTAGCCAGTTTCTTGAAAACCTGAAAAAAAAACCCAAGGAAAATGTTTTTAGTAGCCCTGAGATGTAATGATGCTATTTTTGTTCGGTACTTTTCTGTATACCACACAGATTTGCACCTTGGTGATATGGTGTCCACTACAATTGCCTTGGAACATGGTATCATTTTCCTTTTGAGTCTGTGGTTCAAATTGTATTTTGCTTGGTTGATGGTATCAGAATAACTCCCCTCAGTAAACTGGATTTTTGTCAAGATAAATGTACCACAAGAATACCCTCTGTAAGAAAACACTCTTAAATGCAGTGCTGCTGCAGAATTACAGTAGGCAAGTTATACAAAAATTATAGAGCATGAGAAACAAAAAACATTAAATATGTAAAAAATCTATTGCTTGATGACAAGGAAATCAGATTATAAGATTTCCATGTTTTCCCATAGGAACAATGAAAATAAATGCACTGGTAACTTGTTGATATCAACCTTACCCTTCAGGAGCCTCATGTTCCGTAAGACTGGCTACCAAAACACCACAAATGGGTGGACTTTCATCTCATCCATTACCATTTTAAATTTAATCATTCATACATGCCAAAAGAGTGAGACACCTGCAGTGAGCTGCAGATTTGACTGCATGTTCCATTAGATAAATCTGTAGCACCTTTTCAGAATTTTAGGAGTATCTGACCACCGGCGTTCTCAGGAATCTGAATACGAGTTGGTGACAAAAAGCTTAAAACCCCAATTTTGGGGGCTATGCCTGAAGGACTTTGTTATGTTTGTTTTTAAGTCCCAAACAGTGTGAAAGTTGCTGGGTTTATATACATTTATAGGGTTTATGTAGCCTTACTTAAAATATATATATTAAACATCCTGAATTTAGAAGTCATGCCATTTAATGCATCAAATGTGGTTTCCCAAACTTCAAACTCTATTTTTTTGGTAAGATTTTAACTTGGGATATCTATTACAAAATGACAAGTTTTATTATTACCTTATACACGTGTGCACTTGTACACACACACACACAATGTATGAGTTAGCAAAAGAACTAGAGGGGGCTGCAGTGCAACGCTAATAAGAATATTTACATGCTTCTGCATTAATGATAACAATAGATATCCTAAGATCAAGAGAATCCTTTGTATGACTCTGAATCATTTCCATGAAATTGTTGCTAGCTGTTACATTTGAACTCAAAAGAAGCAAATTGTCCCTTACTGGAGGTTTGCTTAGCTCTAATATGTTGAATCATTGAGGACAAAACCATAAAAACTCCTTAGACAGCTCTGCAAGGGAATAAAAATATCTTTGCATCTATTTTTCACCAAGGCGTGGAGGGCAGAGCAGTTGGCAATCATGGAGCCTTCGCTCTGGTCCTGTCTTTTTTATATAGCTGATGGGATGGAACAATCTCTGCTATTCTCTGCTAGGTATGGCCAGTGGAGATGGCTCTTCCTTATGCTTTCCCAGGCAAGGTAGGAGCCAGATTGTGACCACAGCTATACAGTGTCTGTTTTATGGGATATAAGGTTACAATTAGTCCACTTGCCCTGACTTAGGTTTCTAAAACTCTAATAACTGTCTTCTGTCAGTTAAAAGATGTGATTTAGGCAGACATTTTCTACTTACTGTATTGAAACTTTTTTTTAGAGTAGCTAATAAAATATACTTTTTTTTTTCTTTAAATAACTGCTGATGTACAAGTTTCCACTCATTTCATTCCCACAGGCTAGGAACAAAAAAGACAAAACAGTACAACTGTGTGTTATAGAGGTTACTTACTTTATGGATTTTAGACTATATTGGATTTCTAGCTTAGGTGTGCTAAACGTTGGAACCTAAATGCTCTATATAATGGACAGAAAGAGATAGTTACAGCATGTCTTAGTTCGTAGCTTATATTATCTGAGAAACAATAGTATGAGAGATCTTAAGAACTGTCAGTAGTATGTCCATTAGTGAAACTGCACATATTATACCCAGGGCTGTAGCAAATGGCTGAAAAACTGTATAAGTAATTTTCTAATTTTGTTAGATAATATACTTACAGAAGTCAGACTTTTTATGTCTTTTGAGAAATGAAACATTTGTACCCACACTGTACAAACTCAGGAATTTCAGTACTTAAATGCAAATATATTCATAATCTGGGAGGTTTTGTTTTCCTTTGTATAGTTTAGTTCAAATGAACAGGTTTTAAAAAAATGTCTATAAAGTAAGGCTTTTAAAATTAGATTGGTTCCTCAAATTGGTATAGTTCAAGCTACAGCAATTTACTTATTAAATACGTGTTTAAATTTCAATTCAGTTATTCCCATTGACTTCAAGGGAACAACTCATATTCAGGTGTAAGCAAATGCTTAACAGCTTAGCTTGATCAGAACCATCGATGGCTAGATTGGAGAATAGGAGGTCTTGATTCAGGCATCAGATCTTAAGGAATTTAAAATTTATCCTTTGATAGATAAATAACCTGAGAAGTTAAAACACTGAAGCATGCCAGTATAATACCTAGAACTTGCTGCTTCATTGCTAGAAGCAATTTGTTTTGCTGTTTTGCTTTCAGCTTATGTATTATTTCAGAGCTGATCAAAAGAATTGGTAGCAAAGTGTGAAATAAATTGTACTTCTAAATAAATCGATTTAACATTCCTTGGTGCTTTAAGTGATTTTAGTAATATTAATATTTAAAATATTTCTGTCTGAAATCTTTTTATGACTACATATAGCAATAATGGCCACCATTTCATTCTGCTGTTTTTCATATTAGAATATTACACAGTAAACATGGTAAAAATATTATCTTTTAGCACTGAAATGGATGCAAAAGATTTCAAGTGTCTATTTGCATGTAAATGACTCAAGTTTGATTCAGTCAATAAAAACAGTCTATTAATCCTTTTACTGCATTTCTTACATGGGTTAAAACTTAAAGAATATGAGGTTTTCAGCTGAATGAGAACTTTTCCTTAACTTCCATGTAGGTATGCAGGAAAATAATGGGGTTTAACTGACTTAATTTTTTTTTATACCTTTCTAGTTTATTTCTGCAGTTTTTTCCATTGTGTTATGCAAATGTAAGGGTTTGATTGCTTGCTTTTAGCTAGGAAAACTTTGTGTAATTAAAAATATCTGTTCATGGGTGGACTAAAGATATTAACAAGCGTGAAGCAAAATATAGGTGCTTTGCCGAAGAGTAATGGGCATTTAAGCATGCACATGCATATAGTATGATATTAATGTCTTAGGAGGCTACAGCAATCTGACAGCCAAGTACATTCATGTAGATACGACAGTGTGATAAAAGCAGTCCAGCCATCTGGATCACAGTGCTGCTACACAAAAACATTTCTGAACAATTCACATTATTGCACTTACCAAAATTTCCAGTCTTGTCCACCCCTTTCTCCTTGTTTCTTTCTCCGCCTCTGCCTTTGTCTTTTATGTACTCGCGGTATCTCATTTTTCCTTTACAAGTCACCTCCATCTGCTTATGTGTCAGAGTGGCCCTCATGCCACACATCACATTGAGGAATTCTCAAGATGAAGGGCTGTATTCACATCACTACTTCTGTCTCAGCACTGTTTCATGCTTGTCACTGCTCAGCACTCGGCGCCACACTGCCTTGTTTTGTCAATAACCATTTATTTGTTGCTGGAATAGTAGCAACCATTACATCTGACCTCCCTGTTTCATCAATTATGGATAGATTATTGGATGTGAACATCTGCAAAAGCTTGCTGTTGAACTTACCTCCTGGCTGGGATTAGATAAAGTATTAAACTGTTGTTTATTGTCAGGCCAAAACTCTACTGGGAAGCCAGGGAATTCCAAGACTAGCAGACTCCCATCAGCAAGCACCAAAAATTGTTTAGTATTGCCACCGTTTCCCATAAGATCGTAGCCATTTATTATTTACACTTATTACTAGTTGTTATAACATACTTGATAAAAGCTCTTGGCAGGCACAGTGTTTCCAGCTATTGTCACATCTGTCAGGATGGAAAGGATACATAAACTGTTTTTTCCTCTTATATTGCTGTTAAAGGGTAACAGATGAAGCTTCTTCACTCCAGACTGTTAAGCCATGCTTTATTTTGAAGAAATATGTCAACAATGGCTGGTTTGGAAAACGTTACATTCCCGTAGTAAATAAAGATTGCAACAACCTTTACTAAAGTAATGTCTCTTGCAGTGAAGATTTCAAATTGTACAATAATAACAAACTAAAATATCTGGGTTTGATGTTTGCGTATGTTTTTACTCTGGAGGACCTGGCTGATTTTTTTATTATTTTTTTATTTTAATAAAACCCTTTATGAGGTATAGTAAATAATATGATGATGACTGCATTCCTACCAAGTTGTAGGTGTAGAGAATCAGAATTAATGTAATTGTTAGTGGCACAGAGGGCCAGAATTAAGAACAGTAATACAGAAGCTAATACAGAATAAATAAGAAGGATGGGAACAGAAGTTAACATTTATTTAATCATCTGTACATTTCATATCTTTTAAGTTTCCTATGCAGCAAAATGAAGCATACAGAGTGAACTCCTGACCGCATGGAAGCCAATAGAAGTTTGAAATGTCTCTGGGGAAAGGAACTTTTTCAATTAGTTACTTGTATTTACATATCATCCATTCAGAATCAAAGCAAAACGTACATTCTCTGAATATTATGCAAAGCGTACAACTAAGACTTAATACAGGCAAAAAACCCTAGATCTTATCTTGATAGACTGTTAAGGAATGAGTGAAATGTTTGTCTTCCCTTCTCTAATCCTTCAAACAAATGCAGACACGAGTAACCTGAAGCACATATTGCCATGCAAGTTTATAAAGCAGCAGGGTAAACATTGCACTTAAGAGCCAAGTATAACAAGGGAGGGAAGAGCGTGGACTGGATGGAGCAGTTGCCCCTCAGGGAGAGTGTCAATGAAGCAACACCTTAGTGATAGCCAGGTCCTAGCAAGAGCCTGTGGAAGGTCTTGAACAAGGGTACTCCACTTTGACTTGGCCAGACTTCTGGGTGGGTTCTCCTACATCCCTCCCTATCCCCCTGTCCCTGATCCCCTTGCTCCAAGATGCATGCTTATGCTATGCATTATCCAAATACCCGCATTAAAATCCCTGAACAGCAGTTCTGGAACAGACCAGATTGGCCAATTCCAGACAAATTCTTTCTGTCTCTGTAGGAACAGTGACAAAGTTTGTACGTTTCTGGTTTAATTTTTTTCCATGTATTTATCAAAACAGTGCAGTCCAGTGTAATTGGATGCGGCTAAGGGCAAGGAGTTAGCATTCACATTTACAGAATTTGAGTTGGTGAATTTCAGTTGTGGGAAAAGAGGAAGAACTAAAAGTTCTGGCAAATCGGGGACTACTCCCTCTTTCCTCAGCATGGCACCCAGTTTCAGTATCCCTTAATTGTGAGCATGCAGACAGAATGCTGTACCCCTTCTACCCTGAATGCCCACTCTGCCTGAATGCATTTAGCGTTTAACAAGATGTGGCCTGCTATTCAGTTGATATTGGTGTATTATTTTCCTGGGATCAGTGAGCTCTGCTCATTGTAATCAATACATTTGAACAATACCATTTTCTTATGCTGTCCAACCCCTCACACTGTTTTGGCCAAAATAAGAATACATCCAGGTTTATATTGTGAAACTCTTCTTTGACCTTTCTCGGGATGGCCACAGGCGTGTAACCACTCAAATTATGGTAATAAAGACTGCACTTTTTAGGCATTTTAAAATACACGTTTCTTGGGGAGCTATGGGAGAGAGTTCACGGAACTGCAAAATGCCTATGCATGCAGTTCTATTGTCTTTTATTTTCACTGGACTGTGTGGAAGTGATTATTTAGTGAATGTCAGAGCTATGTGTTTTTTTCTGAAAGTATTTAAGAGGCACTAAGTGGTGTGAGGCCAGCAGTCTCACTTGACTGCATTGTCTGTCTACCAACACCTATTGTTGGCTCCAGAAAAATATTGTCAGATGCTGCTAGCCAGGCTGGGCCTTAGCCTGTTACTGCAGCGCCTGTCAGAAATCATTAGCTAGTGATCTCTTTGACTAATGTTCCAGTTGATTGTCTGATTCATGTTCAAGATCTGTAAATGAGGCAGAAGCATCTTTACTGCTCACCAGCTGTGAAATGGCTAAACACAGCTAGATTTTCAGAAATCAAAACAAATGTATTTCCAATAAAGTTTGACAACAATATCAAGTGCAAAGCTGAGAGCAGAACTATGGGTTTGTGTTTTTTAAAGTTACAGTATTATAAATCAATATTATCCCATCATGTTTTTGTCAGAGTAATGTATTTTACCAAAATACTGAAATACTGGTAGTAGCATTAATCTTGTGTTGAGTTGAATAGACATTCTTTTCCAACATAAATTCATACCTTCGATTTTTACTCTTTTGTCCATTATCCCCAGATGTATCAAATGTTTAGCACAGCCAATGTCCTTTTATCTGAGTCCTCAGTGTATGCCAATGAAGTGTGTACATGTTTTTGTGTACATATAAAAGAAGGACAGGTGTGACAACAATAAAAAATGAAGGGTGGGATTTTGGGGAGGGGGAGTCTTGGAGGAGGAGCTGGTATATCTGTTTTATATTAATGGAATAACCCCAGGAGGGTCACACTGGCATAACGCTGAGATAACCGAGTAGCAAATCTGGGCCTGAGATCTGACTAATGTTTTTCTTGGCAAAGGAGGTAAACATGAAATTCATCACTATCTAGAGAATTAGTGCAAGAGCTATACCACAAATAGGCTCTAGTTTGAGAATTTAAGTAGAGCTTGTTACTTTATTTTTACACTGTAACTAATTGCAGCCAGAATAGACTTACAAAGACCCTGGAAGGGAGTTGATTTTGTAAATAGATGCTCCCACAGTAGCTATCCTCCTCCCAGGTGCACCTGCATCCAGCTTTTAGTGCTAAGAAAGAAAACAAGGGAAATTGTACAATGCTTTCTGATTTTTTTTATTTCTATTTTGGAGCCATAAAAACTACTTCTTTTTTTTTTTCCCCTGCATACACCAAAATAATAGTGGATGGCATGCGGGACATGTCTGTAATGTGGAAAACAAAGTTGAAGCCTTCACTCTGCCACCTTCCCACATCCTGCATGAATGAGAACAAGTGATTGAAACCCTCTGTTCACTTCTGTATTAACTTTGATTTTTATTTTATTTGGGATTTTTTTAACCAGTATTTCCACTGTGGACCCACAGAAGTAGGAAGTCTGAGACAGTCAGTGTGCTTGGTTACCTAGAGCCAAAAACTAATTCATGACCAGAATCAGTGCAGTGTTTATGATTTTTACGTTGTTAAACTTACCTTATGCTTTTCTTTTTAGAGGTAGAAAGAACTGTACGTTATTCTACTTTGTTCAACTGCATATACAAAGTTCTTTTTCTACTAGTTGCTAGGACTATCAAACTCTCTTTGATACAGTATGGGAATTTTATAATGGAGCCTGGCATGGTCAGGATAAATCTATAGCAACAGCTTCCTACCTCAGAACTCTTTGTACATAGCAAATTTAAAAACAAAACAAAACAAAAAAACAAAACAAACCAACCAAAAAAAACCCCAAGACATTTTGTCCCTCCAGTAACTCTAAATCTCTGAACACTTTGAGTTTTGAGAAGGAAGTTCAGCCAGATTTGTGTAATACATAAACACACTCTTTTTAATGTACATTACCAGTATAGATGCTTATGTAGTCCCATTCAATATCTCTTTACACAATGTTATATATTTTTATTTACATTTCCTTAACATGAAGAAAATTACCAAGATGACATTTTAATGCACAATATTTACCATAGAATACTGAAGCAGAAGCATGTTACCTTAATAAGAAGACTTTTGTTCTGTTATCGAAAACAGGTTTTCCATCTTTTTTGTTTGTGTAATGACAGCTGTTTCTCTAAGACCACAAATGCAGCAATACTGAGTTTTCAGCATTAATTATTGACATGCTCCACCTCTTCCTTGGATGTCACTGTCCTCTGCATAGATTGGCCAAAATATATATAAAAGACCCGTTTCTGGCTATACTTCTGTCTAAAGGTAGAAAAACTTTCGTGGGAGCCTATAAATTCTATTAGATCCAAATGATATGTGTTCCCAATATTTGTCCACTTGTCAGAGAGCTAAGAGATGACTGGCCCAGCCATGCCCACTCAATACTCTCTTGCCACATGCATGTCTTCTCTCACATGGTGTTCTTAACAACCCAGTTAGATGGACTGGTTCTTCATATCCCATGAAAATAAACAGGAGTTTTCATGTCCATTTGTTGTTTTCGGGCTGCTTACAGGTTCTGGCAGACATCACTGTGTCAATTCCACTTGATTTGCCAGCATGCAAGCTTTATAATTTTTCACTTTAAATGAAAATTAAAAGTGTGCTGTAATTGCAAGAGACTTTGGGCGAAATCCTCTAATGCTTACATGCTAATCCAGTATTTTATCCTGCCCTACCTCCTCTTCTTTTTCTGTCCTGAATGTTGAAGGTAAGGCATGCACCATAGGTGAGGAGGCCCCTCTTCACATCCTCCACATAAATGGATACGGGGCAATTGTAGCATACAGGGGCACTACACAGCTCCTTTCTATCAAGAGTATCTCCCTTTCTGCGACCCTACATAGTATCTGAAGCTGGAGGAGTTATTTGAAATACACGTAGATGATTTAATTATCATTATTTCATCATTATTTAGAATCAAACGTCTGATTTGCGTATAGTAGTAGTAACCTGGGACCAAAATGAGCACTTTTCATCAATATGAATGAGTGGCTTTATTTATTTACCTACTTAGTTCTTTCTAGCAGCTGTTGCAGAGATGCAGTGAACCAACTTTTTACTTTAGCTACTCCGGCTATGGTTTTTCCTTGGTTTTATCTGTACTTTTTAGACTTTGTGATATCTTTGATAGGAAAAAAGTACAGCAGCCTAAGCCTTAGGTGCCTAAGTAACCTTTCTGTGCTAAATAGTAACCTCTAGAGGCCCTGTGTCCTAGCTTAATATGGCAGAGGCTGGTTTAAAGTAAGAGTAAGTTTCAGTCCAGTACATAAAATTTTGGAAACCTTCTGACACTCTTATGGTGGGTTTTCTGATATGGGCATGATTATTGCAACAAATATTGCAGGTCCTCTGAGTTAAATGCAAAACCAAGAACTGTTTCTTGGACACGGTGTGCATGTCTGTTACCAGCCTGGATTATTAGAAGGACACACTGCAGGCCTTGACAATTTTGTGTATGCATTCAGTTTAGGGCGAGTTCTGAACTGATGTGACAGGTTCCTAACCGAGATGCCTGCACTCTCTTTTTGTCATGTCTTATGCATTGATAACTCAATTGACAATGACCCTCAAGCATAGGATGGAATGCTGATGTACACAAGAACATAACCATTAAGAAAGTATTTGAGGGACGATAAATAGTGCAGTGCACGCTAATAAATGCTACTTTTGGGGCACACAGAGTTTATATAACTAAAAAGTAAGAGCCTTGTTCAGGGATACTCCTGCATATAGTAAAACTCCTTCAAGAACTAGGAAATCTGAGTAGCAGAAACAGTGATAGAAATGGTGACATCCATAGCATTAGCACACACAAGCTGTCTTCTTTTGAACCATGTGCTTTGCCAATGACAGGGGATGCAGTCTTAATAGAAAATGCCCTATCATTTACCTCAGTATAAATAGGCATCTTGGGGCATGCAGGATACTGTCGTATGTCCTGGGCATCTCCCATCCCCCTTCAGAGCTGGTAAATGACATTCACTACTCCTTTCTTGGAAATGTGCAAAAAGGATTTCCATAGATAGTCTTTGGAGATTTCCTGTTTTCTCATGTGTGTAATAGGTTGGGTCAAGCAACAAAGAGGAGGGAGGAAAGAATAGGATTTAATTTTATATGCACTCTGCCGTCATCGCCATTGGAAAAAAAATGGATGAAAAGAGAAATTATGCAATATAGGTGATGTCAGTGTTAAATTAAATTAAGATCATATGTTTTTATGCAAGAGCTGTAAGCCTTCAGTTATGGGAGGGGTCATGATAATAGAGTACATTCTAAATGAATGTTAACAAATTACTTGTGTGCGTGAATAATTAGTCACAAAAATAACAAAATTATCTACAATATTTTAAGCCAACTTAGTTTAAATTTATAATAATAATAATAATAATTTATTCACTTTTTGAGCATCTGAATTGTACTAAGAAAAGTTGTCATATTGGCAGTTTAAAGAAAGAAAAATAATATTAAGTTGTATATCAGCATATCATTCTAAAACACTATGAATGCAAAGGATACCATCTTAAGGTATTGATTAACAGAAATTCATAAAAGCACAGCCTCTTAAAATCTTTTAAATTATGGATAAGGAAATTTATGTTGCAAATCGGGTAATATCTCTTTGGTTTTTGTAAAGTGCCAAAATACGAGGATTTAAATGCAAGTTGTATCTTTTTAATACGTAATTATCAAGTCATTTCAAACAACTATAAGTAATGATCAAAAACCTAGTCCCATTACAGCTAAGTAAAGAAGAAATGTACAGGTGGGAAAACTTTAATTTTGTGTTTAATTTTGTGTTTCATATGGACACAGAGAAATTCTTAGCATTGTATTTATTGGGTTTTATTTTCCCGTTTCACAGATTTTGAACACCGCTGTAAAAATCTTCACAGCACTTTGTGATTCTGCCGGCCTAGGCAGAGCATATGCAGCCATAGCCAAGATCCTGGTAAGGTAGGTTAGCACATCCTTGTCTGGCTGTCAGTGCAGATTCATTCAACTGTGAAAGACTTAAATTGTTAGAGGTCTGTCGCTTCCCATTACTGACTGCTTAAATTTTAAGCAGTGCCCTTCTTGCAGTAAGTGACCCTTTCATCAGAAGTTATTTTAAACTGGTACACATTTTTTAAAGTGTATGATCCAAGCTTTTCTTTACCTGTAAACTATAATATGTCCTTTTTTTTCCCCATATTCTGGGGACTTCTTAATTTTTTTTTCCCACAAGTTTGGGAGGGACCTTACTGGAAAATAGAAATCCAGGCATATTTTCCAGGTTAAAAAATACAGAAAACCTCGAAGAATGTAGCCAGCTTCATTAAGTGTCTCAGTGTAATCTTTTCTGAACTGTAAGTTTCCATTTATTGCACCCACTTCTTCTGTGGTGGCATTTCTGGTTTGTGCGTGTGTAACTAGATATAAATTTGTGGTAGATAAGATGCTTGTCTTCAATGTTTTTGTTTTAGCATCTGGTATTAAAACCTTCTTCCAGGTGAATTAGTTTGAAACTACTTCAACTTCTTACACAAATAATTTTGACATAAATTAGTCTAATGCAATTATCATATCAAGTAGGAAAAGAAGAGATTAAAGGGAAGGCTGCAGCTTATCCTTGATTCATCCTATGTTTAGGGACTTCAGTGCATATGATGCATGACAGAGGCTGGCAAATTGTTTACGGAGGAGGACTTGTCACCAGGTTTATTTCAGTGTGCAGAGCAAATTCTCCTGTTTGAGTTAGATGCCTTGCCTCGTGGCCTTTCAGAGCATATAGGGACCAGCTACAATCACAGTTCTCTTCAGCTCTCTGATACATAATTCATGGCTATTCATATTCTGAGCATCCTAAATAAGCACATGGGATAAGATGTTCAAAAAGCCACAGAACAGACTTAGAATACCAGGTCCTGTTTTCAAAACTGTCTTAAGCCTAACTGAGAAAGATTTAGTTCCTGGGACACCAGCTGTTACATGAGTGACTTTGCAATGAGTGCAAAGGTGTCTAAGCTCTCAGTAGCATTCATGGGTTCCTTGTATTCACAGAAAGCAGCAGTCTGGGTAGAGGGTGGCCTAAGACAGCCAAGAGGACATTCCTAGAAAGCCATGTATATTAATTTCCTCTCTCTGTGATTTAGGCATTCTGGAATGAGAGCACACACATTTATTTACTCAAAAGTAACAGATTTGGAGATCCTTCTGAGGTCAGGTTTCTAAAACCTTCATCTGAAAGACCATGCCAGTGCAAATTCTTTTCTTAAAAGCAGAGCTAAAGAAGGAGTGGCTAGTGATGTTCTGCGTCAAATTTGTACTCCACACCTTCTGGGAGCATTCTCTAGCTATCTGGGAATGGACAGTCTCACTGCTTTCTGGTTGTTGCAATTTGAAAAAGAGGAAAACTAGTAGGATAGGAGAAATGAGAGGGAAAACTAAGAGCAGTAAGACCCCCCAGTTTAGTATTTAAGGCATTCTTCTAGGAGAGGAACATTCTGATTGATTTAAGTGAAGGAGGAACTCAGTCTCATGTCTAGGATCAGGGATTTAACTGCTGATCTATTGCATAAGTAAAGACACAGACGTAAAACCGTCCTCTGAAAAATGGCTGCTGTGGTATTTTTTGTAAAATCCATCTGGTAGTTATGCCCTGAGAACGTTAACCAAATTAAACACCTTACATATGTGCCTGCTTTGAAGAGCTTTAGGTACGTGATAGGCATAAACTCCTCAGCCTGTAAAATATCATTATATGTCTCAGCACCTTTCAGCCATTTGAGAAACTTTTATGTAGAAAAGTCCGGGCAACTAGAATCATAGAATAGTTTGGGTTGAAGGAACTTTTAAAGGTCATCTAGTCCAACCCACCCTGCAATGAGCAGGGACATCTTCAACTAGATCAGGTTGCTCAGAGCCCCGACCAGCCTGGCCTTGAATGTTTCCAAGGATGGGGCATCTACCACCTCTCTGGGCAACCTGTTCCAGTGTTTCACCACCCTCATTGTAAAAAATTTATTCCTTATATCTAGTCTGAATCTACCCTCTTTTTGTTTAAAACCATTACCCCTTGTCCTATTGCAACAGACCCTGCTAAAAAGTTTGTCCCCATCTTTCTTATAAGCCCCCTTTAAGTACTGAAAGGCTGCAATAAGGTCTTTTCGGAACCTTCTTTCTCCAGGCTGAATAACCCCCACTCTCCCAGCCTTTCTTCATGGGAGAGGTGTTCCATCCCCCTGATCATTTTTGTGGCCCTCCTCTGGACCCGCTCCAACAGGTCCATGTCCTTCCTGTGCTGAGGACCCCAGAGCTGGATGCAATACTCAGGTGGGGTCTCACCAGAGCAGAGTAGAGGAACGTAATCAGCTCCCTCAACCTGCTGGCCATGCTTCTTTTGATGCAGCCCAGGGTACAGTTGGCCTTCTGCGCTGCGAGCACATGCTGCCAGCTCATGTCCAGCTTTTCATCCACCAGTACCCCCAAGTCCTTCTCCACAGGGCTGCTCTCAAGCCCTTCATCCCCCAGCCTGTGTTGATACCAGGGGTTGCCCTGACGCCAGGTGCAGGACCTTGCACTTGTCCTTGTTGAACCTCATGAGGTTCACATGGGCCCACCTCCTGAGCTTGTCCAGGTCCCTGTGGATGGCATCCCATCCCTCAGGTGTGTCAACCGCACCACTCAGCTTGGTGTCGTTGGCAAACTTGCTGAGGTTGCACTTGATCCCCCTGTCTATGTCACTGCTGAAGATATTAAACAGTACTGGTCCTGATAAGGACCCCTGAGGGGCACCACTTGTCACTGATCTCCATTTGGACATTGAGCTGTTGACCACTACCCTCTGGATGTGACCATCCAACCAGTTCCTCATCTGTCGAAGAGTCCAGCCATCAAATCCATATCTCTCCCATTTAGAGAGAAGGATGTTGTTGGGGACCATGTCAACAGCCTTACAGAAGTCCAGATAGATGACCGTAGCTCTTCCCTTGTGCACTGATGTAGTCACTCCATCATAGAAGGCCACTAGGTTGGTCAGGCAGGACTTGCCCTTGGTGAAGCCATGCTGGCTGTCTCAAATCACCTCCCTGTCCTCCATGTGCCTTAGCATAGCTTCTAGGAGGATCTGTTCCATGATCTTCCCAGGCACAGAGGTGAGGCTGACAGGTCGGTAGTTCCCAGGGTCCTCCTTTCTACCCATTTTAAAAGTGGGCGCAGTGTTTCCCTTCTTCCATTCACCACGCACTTCACCTGACTGCCATGACTTTTCAAATATCATGGAGAGTGGCTTAGCAACTACATCAGCCAGCTCCCTCAGGACTCTGGGATGCATCTTGTCAGGTCCCATAGACTTATGTATGTTCAGTTTCCTCAGGTGATCATGAACCTGATCTTCTCTTAGAGTGGGAGGGACTTTGCTCCCCCAGTCCCTGTCTTGCAGTCCGTCCACTCGAGAGGTGTGGGAAGAGAGGTTGCCAGTGAAGACTGAGGCAAAAATTTGTTGAGTAGCTCAGCCTTCTCCTCGTCCGTTGTTACCAGTTTGCCAGTCTTGCTCATCAGAGGGAGAACACTTTCTTTGACCTTCCTTTTCTGGCTGACATGCCTGTAGAAGCCCTTCTTGTTATTCTTTGCATCCCTTGCGAAGCTCAGCTCCAGCCGTGCCTTGGCCTTCCTGACCCCATCCCTACACAACCGAGCAGCATTCCTATACTCTTCCCAGGATACCTGTCCCTGCTTCCACTGCTTGTGCCTTTCCTTCTTGTCCTTTAGTTTGACCAGCAGGTCTCAACTCATCCATGCTCATCTCTTGCCTTCCTTTCCTGATTTCTTACACCTGGGGATCCAGAGCTCTTGTGCTCTATGTAAAGCATCCTTAAAGATCTGCCAGCTCTGTTCTGCTCCCTTGTCTCTGAGGGCAGTTTCCCAGGGGGTCCTATTGACTAAGTTCTTGAAGAGCTGGAAGTTTGCTTTCCTAAAATTCAGGGTCCTGACTTTACTCTTCACCTGACCCATATCCCTCAGGACTGCAAACTCCACCAGTGCATGATCACTGCAGCCCAGGCTGCCTCCAGTCTTGACGTAACCGATTAGCTCACTTGTGTTTGTGACCGGTCCAGTATCACATCCCCTCTGGTAGGGCTGTCTGTTACCTGGCTTAAGAAGTTGTTCTCAATGCATTCCGGGAGTCTCCTGAATTGCCTACAGCTCACCATGCTACTTTTCCAGCAGAAAAGTCGGGGTGGCTGAAGTCCCCCAGCAGGACGAGAGCCTGTGAGTGCGATGCTTCCTGTAGCTGGAGTAAGAAGGCTTCATCAATAGGCTCCCCTTGATCGGGCAGCCTGTAGTAGACACCAACCACAAGGTTCCCTTTATTGCCTCAGTCTCTAATTCTTACCCATAAGCTTTCAACCTACTCATGGCTATTCTTCAGAGACAGCTCTTCATTCTCTATCCATTTCTTGATGTAGTGGGCAACCCTTCCACCCCTCCTTCCTCGCCTGTCCCTTCTGAACAGCTTGTAGCCATCAATAGCCACACTCCAGTCATGGTATGCATCCCACCAAGTTTCAGTAATGGCAGCTAGAGTTGAATCAGAACTGAATTCTGACATTCAGTTGACCAAAAATTCAAAGGATCACAGCTCTGGATTTATGCTCTAAATCCTTAAAAAAGTCTCAGGCAAGATGTATAAATCTGTGTATGTGGGCCTCACGTCTTCTTGAACACTTGAACTCTATGACTGAGGGTCATAGAGACTTGGGAAGTTTTCGTCCATTGTCTTCATGGGGTGATTTTGTAAGGAGCTCTCACAGATGGGGAGATGCCATTCCATAAAACCCATTTATTCATTGTTTTAAGTGGAAATGGATAAATTCCATGATTACTTTTACTACATCACAAGCAGCAAAAATAGCTGAGTAGACTGTAAAGTATCTCTGACATGAGAAAATAGCATAAGCAACATGTGAAATGGGTGTTGAGGGAAAATAGCATAAGCAACATTTGAAATGGGTGTTGAGGGAGCTGGCCAAAGCAAGGCCGCTTTCTATTATCTTTGAAAGATTATGGCAACGAGGGGAGGTTCCTGAGGATTGGAAGGTTGCAGACGTCACTTTTGTCTTCAAGAGAGAAGATCCAGGAAACTTCAGGCTAGTCAGCCTCTCCTTGATCCCTGAGAAGGTGATGGAGCAAGTACTTCTGCAAGCAATTTCCAAACATGTTAAGGACAAGAAGGTGATTGGATTTAAGACAGGGAGATTGTGCTTCATCAACCCGATAGCCTTCTAGGATGATGACTGGCTTGGTGGATGAAGGGAAAGCAGTGGATGTTGTTTCCATTTTAGTAAGGCTTCTGACACTGCCTCCCATAACATCCTCGTACACAAGCTGATAAAATATGGCTTAGATAAGTAGACAGTGAGGTAGACTGAAAACTAGCTGAGCTGCTGGCCTTCGAAGGATTGTAAGCAGCAGCATGAAGTCCGGTGGGAGGCCAGTCACTAGTGGTGTACTCAGGGATCAATACTGGCACCAGTACTGATTAGTATCTTCATTAATGACCTGGATGGTGTGACCAAGCACACCCTCAGAGTGTTGGCAGACAATACAGAATTGAGGAGGAGTGGTCGATCCACCAGGTAGGTGGCTGTGCTGCCATTCAGAGGGACCTCGGCAGGCTGGAGAAATGGGTCGATGGCAGTTCCATGGAAATGAGAAGCCCTGCACCTGGGGACAGAGAACCCCAGGCACCAGCCCAGGCTGCGGGCTGACTGGATGGAGAGGAGCTTGGCAGAGAAGGACCTGGGTTTCCTGGTGGACAATAAGTTGTCCATGTGACAGTAATGCACACTCATGGCAAAGATGACCAACAGGATCCTGGGCTGCATGAGGCAGAGTGTTGCGAGCAGGTCGAGGGAGGTGATCCTTTGCCTGTACTTGGCACTGGTGAGGTCACCCCAGGAGCGCTGTGTCCCATTCTGGGCTCCCTAGTCCAAGAGAGAGAGGGACATAGTGGAGCGAGTCCAGCGAAGGGCTGGAAAGACGACTAAGCGACTGGGAGCATCTGTCCTGGGAGGAGAGGCTGAGGGAGTTGGGACTGTTCAGACTACAGAAGAGAAGGCTCAGGGGGATCTTATCAATACCTCTTAGGCAGACTCTTCTCAGTGATGCTCAGTGACAGGACAAGAGGCAATAGGTACAAACTGAAATACATGAGATTTCATTTAAACACAAGAAGAAGAAAAAAATTACTGTGAGGGTAAAGGCTGGAAGGTTGTCGAGTGTCCATCCTTCAAAAGTCACTCAAAACTCCACTGGACACAGGCCTCCTCTGGTTGCTCTGAGCAAGGCAGATGGAGATTATCTCGAGAGATCCCTTCCAACTTTAACTATACTGTGATTCTGTGATCTTTGTCTTAAGCAGTCCCTCTAGATAAATTCCCTTTTGCCATGTAATGCTCTCTAATAGAATGCTTTCTGTAACCCAGTATGATGGATATTTCAGACAAACCTACTTTTCAAAATTCAGTAACAGAATTTTTCATGAACAAAATCATGCTGGTCCAGCTCTACTAGTTTTTCCTTGGAGGAGGAAAGGGCATAGAAAAATGGTTTGAAAAGCCAATGTAAAGAGAGACATTACAAAAAACATTATAAGTTTCTGTTTACTCTCACACCAAACTTTTGGATATTAACTTGTCTGATGAATAGTAAACAAGCAAATTTCTGGCAAGCCTGTTCAGAAAATATTAGGTAAATGCATGAATCATTACTGTTGGTGACAGAATCTCCATACTCAGCTTGATCACTTTTTCTTTACTTATATTTTTACCTGATCTAGGCTAGACTTGTGTAAATCATTTTAAATTTGATAGATAATGTCTTTACAAAGAAAAGATGACCATTTCCATAAGATAATGCATCATAACCATAATGTCTGTGAGAATTTGCACTGATTGCCTTGTGACAAATTGAAAAAAGGGCTGAGCCCTCCTGAATCGCTCAGAACTTGTCTATGGCTTTTGAATTTTTTGCGAAATCTTTGCTGTAGATGTTTCCACGGACCATGGGAAACTGAAATTCTCTATCATGTGCATTTAGGCATGTCATTTTCCAGGGAAAAATCTGACATAATAGCATCATGTTCTTGACTTATTCTGCCAGTGTCCACCATGGTAATGACTTCTTGTGGACACATGATTTATACATCCAATTCAATCATATGAGCGATCCTATAAAAGGTGCATATTTTCATAAAAGTCTAATAGGGGTAAAAATCTCATAGGGCATTTTAGCATGAAACTGGAAAATGAGTTGCTGTAGATATGTAATCTCTTCTGCTGAAGTCATCATAACTGTTCTGTGGGATCATGAATGACTATATCTTTAGGAAATTACATTTTATGCATTTAGGAAGGTGATGTCTGAGGAGATAGAAAGTATATGGCTGTATAAAATAACATGTAGATTTTTGAAGGAACTGTAAAATATTAGCCCTTGAGTAGGAAAGACCTGTTTATCATGTTATCAGGTCTTGTACAGGATAAAGTGTTTCAGTAATCCTTCTAGCATACTTTAAATATCTCAAGCTGTAGTGCTTTTAAAAGTACTTCCTTTGAAAAATTGTTAAACTGTACCAACGGATTGCTACTTGGCATAAGTGGAGTTCTAACAGTGAGAAATATCTTTCTGATATGTATCAAATTTATTTCTGTTTGCTTGGAAGAGGTTATATGCCCTAGCAATTTCCCTGTTTTCTATACGTGGTGCATAGGTTTTTATGTGAAATATAAAAAATGGCCAAAAATACATCAAAACATTTCTATTAATTCATGAAATTAAGAAAACCTTTTTACATTTTCTCCTGTCACTGATTCCATTTGCTTTATTACTTTCAGCCTCTAGCCCACAAACTTGGTGGCACAATCAACAAACCCCTTAGTGGCTGTTTCATCTCTGCTCTATTTGATTTCTCCACTCTGAGTAAATGATTAAGTTTTCATGCATTGGTTCAACCAAAATCTATGTTCACTCAACCACATCCTTTATTGATTACTTCTACTGCAAACAGTAGGCCAAGTGTGATATACATAATTGGACAGTTGTCAGGGGATGTGGGTGTTAACAGTCCTGTTTTCCCAGTTGGAAACTGGAATCACCTTGATACACAAATATTCTGCACTGTTTCATTCTAATTCCTTGGACCGAGGAGTCCTTTTCCTCAGAATATATGTCTTTAACTCTCAAAGGTCTGGTTGAATGGATTTAATGATTATACCATATAATATGCTCTTCAAGTTGCACCTGTGCACTGCATATAGAAAACTAGAAAAACTGGAATTAATATTTGTCTAACACTTTAACCTTGTCCTTTAACTTATATAAATCATATGCTGTATTTCTGTGGGGAAACATTTGATTTTCTCTTCTTAGGAAAAAAAAATAGGTATAAAAAAATGTGTTTCTAATTTTAAAATTTAGAAGCCTTTTGACATTTGGCAAATGTTTACAGTACAGTATATTTAATATTCTCATGATATTAAAATACTTAAATTAGGAAACTTTAGTAAATCCAACTCTGCTTATTGACAGCTAAGCTTTACCGTAGCGTATAGTTGAACATATCAATCATGTTAGTTTGTAGTGTTTTAGCATCCTTTTGTAGCAATGTAGTTCATCTCAGTCACATACGGATAATGACTGCAATATTGTAAATTTGCAGCCATGCTTTGCTGTGTTTCCTGTTTCGTGGCAGGCGCTACCCTGTTGTAATTACTCTGATATCATAAGATAGGGAATTGCAGACTTCTGCCAGGTTTTGAAAGCACATATCCCTAATATAGTTTATAATAAAAACTGTAATGTAAATAAACTCCAGTCAGTCATTTGCTGCAGGAATGTAACTTGAAGGTGTTTTAAAATGGTGAGAAAATAAATCACAATTCTTTATCACTTACAGGAACTTCTATTTCTGTGAGTTTCTTAATTAAGACTGGATTTTCTGTCTTGCTTGGTGGCTTGACATTTAGCATGCTACACTCCTACATTAGTGACTCAAGTTCACGGCTAATATTGAGGTCAGCTGCAGTAACACTTCAGCCTTAAAGGGAAAAAGCGCAGTGCCTTACTCACAAGCAAACCCAGATGTCTATCTTCTATCTTGTATATACTGCGGAGATCTTATATTGTTAATATGACCGGCTTTATTAAAAAAAAGGAAATCTGCAAATGTTATTGTCAAAGTACATTAGCCGATTTTCAACTTAGATTCAACTGTGACCTCAGGTTGCTCTGATCTCACTGGGATTTGGGGGTGACACCTGCAATCCACAGTTTATAGGTTTGCCTGTGTGACTCCAGCAACCTTTGATCCACCCAGCCAAAGTGCAGCGTTACACTCAGGGAAAGGTTGTCACCCCCAGAACTAAGAGACAGCGCCGTTATGGAGCTGCTGCTGCACCACCAGGGTTCTAGAGCAAGAAATGGCAGATCTGAATGACAGGAGCACAAAAAGTCTTACTAAAAATCTAGCCCTCCTACCTCCTTCCCCTATTTTGTCAGGACGTGAGGTCTGGCTGTATTGAAAGTGGTAGCAGCTGCTCAGCAGAAAAAAATATTAAAACAACAGAAACTCCAAAACCCCTGTAAAATCATCACCTGTATTTTTTGTCTTGGCCTTAAAATATGGCACAATATTCTGAAGAAGAATTTTGGTTTATGTCACTCAAAGGATGCAGTTCTGCCCTCAGAGGTTCTGTGTGGACTAGTCTCATTGGTCTCAGCGCAGGTAGTGCCTAGACAACTGTTTTGGAAATAAAGTTGAGTCACGGATGAGTCATCACAAAGTAAAGTTACTTCAGAACAGGGGGATAGATCTTCAGCATTTGGAGAAGCCATCTGCATGAATATTTAACTTTGTCCCTGTCCTTTGCTTCAGTCAGGGAAAAGCGGCTGAAACTATTAAGTACTTGGGAGAGTTTATGAAGGCTGCTGAGAACGCTCATCTAAGCCAAAGCCTGGTGGATGCACGTGTATTACTTGGGAATGTTTACAATGAAAGAGTAAGTACTAGTTGTAGTAATGATGTCAAACAACTGGGTTTAATTCATGGTAAAAATCTGGTTTTGCATATGAGATGATCCAGAAGGATTTGATCCAGGTATCGTATTGTACAAGAGTTACCAAAGGAGAAGATACTGTGTGACTAAATAAAATGTGCCTTAAGTTTTTGGGAAGGGTGAAAATTTCACACTATATTTAACACATAGGGTTTTGTCCTAGAATGGGTGAATAAAAACTCCAAATTCAGATCATGACAAACTTTCAATGTTGTGAAAAATCTGCATCCAAATCACCATTGGGGCCACATATGCCCATAAAGAGTCATCAGTTAACACAAATGAAATTTTATTGTACTGTACATTGAAATTTGTGCTTTTTTAAAATTAATGTATACTATATTGCATACTAATAAGCAGTTTTTAATCTTAGCTTGATTTCTTCTCTACATTCTCTCAGCCAAATTTATTAAATGGGTGCTAGCAGCAAATAGTTTGGCAAAGGTCTGTGCTGGTAGTGGAAGGGCTTTCTCTTCTATATGGCTCCATCCAGCCTAATGGCTTTGATTTGGCCTGTTTAAATCAATAGATAGGCAGTGACAGACAATATTAAGCTAGAGGTAACTAAGAAACTCCCTTTATCGTAGTTTCTAAGGTCTTTTGAAGTGCTTCTTTCTGACCCGTGTGCCAGTCTCTGAATTTCTCCTCTGGGGTGGACCCTGCAAAGGCAGCAGTTCTGTAGGCCGCCTGTCTGGGTAGCAGTTTCCATGCTTACTCCGTCCCTTACTGCACCTAGAGATGCAGCACCTGCACTGCAGTAGCACCTGGGTTTTGAAATCAGAACGGTTAAAAACATTACTGCAGAAGTGAAAGATTCAGGTTGAGCCCTTTAGCACCTGTTTTAGAGCTGAAATGCTACATGAAATTATTTAGATACAATAAGTAATAAAAAGAATTCATTCTGCAGACTTGACAATGTGGAAATTAGGAAACACTTTCATTATAACAAAATAAAAATAGAAATACCCTTTCAAAATCACCCTTTCTAGCTTTTGTTGCCTGTTTTGTTTTGTCAGCGTTTCTTTTCTATATGTAATATATTGAACAGGCTACTTGCCCCTTTTCACTTACACTACCCCCAAATGCCTTTTTTTCTTTTAACTGGATTCTTTTTAACTGGATTCTCTCTTACAGAGAATTCCCACTACCAAAGTTGCTGGCCCGTTTTTGTTTCATAAGCAGTAGAAAAATTTCTTACTCTGTAATCTCTAAATTAACCTGAGAGTTTTCTATTTACCTATGTTCTTAGCATAAATGCCAAATTTCCCATTGAAAACTAAGTTTTAAAGTCTTTGAGAACTTGCTAAAGTAACTTTAAAAAGGATATGAAACTTAGAAGAAAGTAGGGTGATGTGACACTGCGCTTAATTATTCCACTCCACATTTGAAAAATAATTAACTAAATTCTGTTTAACTACTTTTATATTTCACTGCTTCTGCCACCATTGCTAATAATCAATTCTATGAGAACTGATATTTTAAGAATTAACCTCTTTTTGGTTATTCTCTAAATTCTCTTTCTCAGTTCAGAATTTGCTGCCTTGAACTGGGGTAGTGGTGTAGAAGGGAAGAAATGTAGTGACTTAATCTTATTAACTTACATAAAATATGTAATTTAGACATACTAAAAAAAAAATCTTAAAGTTTTACAACTCCCTATTTTCTATACCATTTTTTCTGCAAGGTCAGCAATGTTTACCAAAACTGAGTCTAAATTAACATTTCCTCTCTTGGATCACTGCCTGCTTGGTGTCAGCTGTCATCACCAGTATTCTCTAAGTCATTATTAGGGTATTTTTATTCAACTCTGTACTTCCCTTGGTGATACAATTTGCAGTAGTACTGTCCTCCTCATCAGATTAAAGATATCTCTATTTATATAGACCTTTAGTAAACTGGGGATATAACTTTCACTGTTCTTCTCAAAGTGACTTTGACCAAATTCACTTTGCTCTGTCCACGCTGTTGCTGTATCTTTACAGTTCTGTCATCTCACTATTCCATCACTGTCTTTAATGCTGTACATTCAGTTCCTGCTTTCTAGTCATGATTGTTTTACCCATATGTTTCTTGTTTTCCAAAATGCCTGGGTTTGTGTTATGTGCGAGTATTAGGTCTAATTTCTCCCAGTTTGTTAAGCAGGTTGCTCACTTAATATACAAACTCTGATGGAGTTAGCATGACACACTCTGTCATTTCTCATTTCACTTTTCTCAAGTTTCTTAGTTTGATTTGCTGCATTCCTCTCACTAATTGCATCACTTAACCTATTATAGTTCTCATGAGTATGGTAGGTAGATGTTTCTGCTTTTTATCTATTATCCTACTGCTTATCATTCTTTATTGACTGCTGTGTCCTCATAGGCCTAATTCTGCTCTCCTGGTGTATTAAACAAAGCCTAAAGACTCCCTGAATTTCTATTACTCTTCTCTCCTTTTTTAATTACAGGCACATTTTAGCAGTTATACAAATTTTGATGCCACAAAGTGGTATCAAGTGCAACAGGTATAAGGTAAGGTATAAGGATAAGACAGCTCTGAAAATGTTTTCAGTCAGGAAGTTTGTGCCATCAGGGCAGCAGAATTCCATGCCAATGGGAGGAATGGAAGGCATCTTTGAGGGAGCAGGCAGGCTATAGTTAGTGTTAATGACAGACACACAGAAACTGCCACAAGAAGTTTGTCTAGCTCTGACAATAGCCAGAATGAATTCCTTCAGAGTAAGGTAAAGGATGAACAGGTCCATTATGACTTGCTCCCAGGAAGACCTTTTTTTGCCTTGTTTGTTGATTTTTTTTTTTTTTTTCCTCACAAGGATGTCCAACTTTTTTCTTAGTAGGCTTATGATCAAGATTGTTACCGTAAGTGATCCATAAAGAGGAGAGAGCTGTCTGCAATTATTTTTAAATTTCTTGCTCTTCAGTTTTATTTAATTTATACCTATTCTCCTATTGTAGTTGGTAGCAATTTTCAGTCTGTTCCTGGTTTATATTTGCTGTTTGGCATATTTACCTTGTCCAGTTTCATTAATATACTGTTTATTTACATATGTTGTATCTACTCTTGCTTTCTGCACTGCATTCTTGATGCATCCTGATATTTTGTTTGACCTTACTAGATATTAGATCTGTTTTGCATTTAGGAGAAGCCACTGCAGAGCTGCCCGTGTTATTTCAAGGCCACCTTCCTGAGCCTGAGTTAATTAGAACCCACTAAAAGTTACAAATAGTTCAGGCAGTGTGAATTACCTCTCATTTTCTAAAGAATTCCTTTCATTTGCTATCACATAACCACTCAGGTAGTATTATTAGGTCCCTTTGAAATTCCTCAAAGCCTTGCAAAAACCTTCCTTTTTTGCCTTTTTTGACAACCTTGGCAAAATTGTCATCTGATTCTTTTTCTATAATAATTAAACATTAGACAATACTGAAACTAGAGCATAAAGTTATTGCACGCTGCCACATATAATACCAACACAAAATGTACTACCTTTCAAGCCTGGATTATACTACCTAGTTTTAATGAGAGATGTAATTTATTTCCCAGCAATTCAATCTCTTTGTCTTTAGATTTCCTCAAATCTTTTATTTATGCTCTGTTTAGGTCTGGTGGTATGCTATTTTTTAAATTAGAAGCTTGCTCCTGCAACCCTTCTTTTGACTCCGTCTCTGATGGTAACTCAAAGTAGCTTCATGGCAAAGAAGAAATATGCAAAAGATGAAGAAATATACCAAGAAATATTTTAGCTTTTCAGCAGTATCCTTCAGCCTATCATGATTTTCCCTAGTTTTCTCTTTATTTCTCTTTGGTCAAGAAGTTGATGAGGTTTCTTTCTATATCTCACATAAAAAGTAGTTCTTGTTATGCTTTTTTTAATTCCTCTCGATGTATTATCTGCTGTAGTTTATACTCCTTTTTACTGGATTCATGAATGTTGGATTTCTGTATTCTGCAGGATAAAGAGATAAATTATTTGGGTTTTCTATGTAGCAACAGTTGGCTTATATTTCTCCTACTGTTTCTCTTTTTGTGATTAGGAATATGCCTGGTTTTTGGTATATCCCTTCTTCCACCATAAATCTGTAGGTTTTCATTTCTGTTCTTTTCCGTGCTTTAGGTCCATCATTTCATTATCCTCTTTTTTCCATTTTTAAGATTTCTTTTCTAAAATTCAGTATCACAATTAGTAAATTAGGGCCTTTCTTCCCACAGAGATGTTAATGAAACAATAGCGATAATTTCTAAATGGCCTGGCTGGAATCAGTATTAATACTTAGCATTGATATACTTAGATTTGTATGTTCAAAATACTACACAGACAAACAAAAAACCAATTCAGTTCCTGAGAAAGATATAAGCAGCATTATCTGGATTTTAGAGGTTAGGAAACAGCAAGGGAGAGTGATTTGCTTAATACCATGCCATGAGTCATTCTGTGGGCTGGCCTCTCAGCTGCAACATCTCTGAGGTGCCAGAGGAGCAGGCTCTAATGTCAAGGTAAAATACAGGTGACTACAAGTAGTTTTTACAGTTCTTTTCTTTTTTTCTCTTCTTTACTAGGGGAACTATAATGAAGCTTTTGAATATTTCAGTCAGGCTTCTGAGGCAGCAAAAACCTTAAATAGTTTGCCCTTAGTGGATGAAACAAAGACTTATTGTGGCATTGCGAAGGCTCATAAACTGATGGTGGCGTTTAACAGCCATATAGAAGCAGAAGATCCCGTCAGCCTCAAGTACCTGCTGGCATGGAAGGAGAACAGAAGTGACATGTGCACTGACCCTCTTACAGTCGGTAAGACATTGGTTATGAAACACATTAGTGCTGTATTGTCCTCAATGGTTAAGTCGTTTTTCTTGTAGAGTTTTATTAAATTATTTCCTGGGTTTAATCCTTGTACTGAATGGAGGTTAGATTTACTCCTTTGTGTGCTTATTTTAAAGGCTGAATTAAATAGGTTTAAATACAATATAGCAGGCAGAAACAGATAGTAGTAGTTGCTATGGATGGTAACTTACTTTTTTCAGTGCTGTTTTCCAAAATATTAGTTACAGGCAAACAGTGATGTATTAGTTTAGTCAAATACCATTATTTTAATCTTCAAAGAAAGAAAAAACATAATAATCTTCATTTGCAGTCAGTTTTTCAAGTGCATCCAAAAATAAGTTCTGTGTTACCAAGAGTAAGGAGTAATTTCTGCTTGACATAGTGGACATAGTTCTGAATTCAGAAGAACATGCTGTTTTATTTTTGGCATCCTTATACTTGACATCAGAGGGGAAGGGGGGAAAAAAAAAAGCAACTCTGATTTCTTCACTGTGTTTTCTTGTCTCAGATAAAAAGTAGAGGAGGACTTTGTGTGGAGTAGACCTCTTTCTTCATGGGTTAAATTTTCTTTACTTTTTGTTCCCTGTACTATCTGTTAATACAAGACAAACTGAATTAGGCACTATCTCCAAGTATTGGCGGTATTAAGCTGTATTGTACTGGGGAAGGAAAAGGGATAAGTCTACTCCACCTTAAAACTTTCCTCTCTGCATTCCTGTGGAGAGTGCGAATCTGGACTACAGTGGAAATAAATAACAGCTGGGGCAAAGTCATAATATGGAGCTTCAGAGTTACTGTGTCCAAATTCCCTCAGTTATCATACTCTCAAAGACAAAGAACTGCTTGTCTGCTGTTTTCTTGTGTATCTTTTCCTTTCATAGAATTGGAACAATTAAGTATAATTTCAGTTGTGAATTTTATTTATAAAATAAGTGGTTAATAGCCTGGTAATTGAAGATGTTAGCGGTTTAACAGGAGCCAGGATACCAGAGGCAACACTGGAAGCAGATGAGAATTGTGGAACAAGGACATTCATTGGCATGCTGAAGAGATAACAAATTAGATAGCACTCTGTTTAGAGTTCCAGTGATGGTAACAGAGCAGTTATTTCTCAATGACAATGTGTTTCTTTTTCAATGACTATATATATTTATGGGTTTTGCCCCAATAAGTGAATATCCAGTACACTCACGGATTTTGTTGGCTGGCAGAGTTAATTGGGTGCGTGTCTCCTGCAAGGGATAGTAAGTTTCTAGACCTGTAGTGCAGATGCCAAGAATTCCAACAGAGATGGTCAAAGAAGAATCCAATGTCAAGCAATTTTATATTCATTTCATATGAGGATCATTAGCTCTAGCTGATGTAAATAGGAGGCCAACAAAAATCAACAATGGCAACAGCAAAAAACAGGAGCCTCGAAGAGACAGGGTGATCTTTGTGTCTTCATACATGTATTTTACTTCTTGCACCTAGATAGGTTTTCTGTTCAACTTTTATACATTGCTTTCTCCAGCCAGTTGTGAAACTCATTTATACCCTGAAATGATATGTGCCCCTCTAAGCTCGAGCTTCATGCTCCTCTTTAACAGTACTTCAGGGATAAAAAGAGTATGATTAGAAAAGCCCTTTATGTCCTGGCAAGCATGATACCAGAAAGAAGTTTTGCCTGCTGAGATTCTCTTCCTTCTGTATTTCTGCCTAGTTTACCCTCTGTTACTTTCGGTATTACAGTTTTCATTTTAGTTCCAGTTCACTCCAGGAACCCTGTGGCTACTGCATATTTAGTAGCTCTTCCAGTTCAATATCATTCTTCTCATTAGTGCTCCAAGCTTACTCTCATGATACCCAGATTACATCCAGGAAAACATAGTGTCACACTGTCAGCACAATCTGTAACATTCTTCGTGTTTTGTGTGCCAAATCTCTCGCTAGTTCTGGCATTACATTTTTAATATCTTTGTCTGGCAAAACATGACCTGGCACCAATTCAATATTAGGATTCACCGGCTTTGAGTTTCAGGTACAGCCTTTATCCTACCTTCCAGGAGAATGTCTGTGCATCCTATGATGAACTCACCACTTTGGAAATTCTTGCTGTGATAATAGAACAGTATTTCTAGCTCTTTCAAACAGCTCAACATCGATAATCTACTAGATTTTTCTCAGTCTTTTTTGAGGCTAAAACAGCTAAAGACAAGATACAATGGTAGTTCTTAATCCGTAGGGGGAATTTAATGAAAAGAAGAAGGAAGGTAATAAGTTTTTATTTCTAACTGTTCTGACTGAATAATTTTTCTGCGACAAAAAAATAAGAGTAGTTTCTGTATTCTTAGGCAGAAGAAATACTTAGGCTAGTGGAGGAACAATGACATTTAAATTCAAGTACTGCCATATACCTTATGTCTTTCAACCAAGGCTTATTTTCTAAATCAATCATTTCAATAACCAGGCAGGAAGAACCATTAATTACTCAATTTACCTCAACATTTATTAATAAAATGGATGTTTTGACCAAAGTTGTCATGGACAAAAGGGATGGGGTTGTCAGAAAACAGTGTTTAGAAATGCAAAGGAATATGTGTTTCTATCTGCTGCATTTGACTCAGTTACCTGACTTCACATACAAGAGAGTTATTTATCCCATTGTGAGATGCCACTGCAAGAACAAATACGTTTTTATTGATATTTTATGTTTAGTCAAACGTATAAAAAATAATTATCAGCAGAGAATCAGTAGGCAAAAAGGCTTGTGACTCCATGTTAAAGCCTAAAAAGGAACCCACAGCATGACTAACATTGTCTGATGAGAAAATATTTCATAGGTCTTTCAATAAATAATCTCCTGACTTGCCACCTTCTAGAAGGGAGAAGAATAATTAAAAGTGCCGAAGGCAGGAAAACTTTGGATCGAATTTTGAATATTGATTACATGAAATGCTGACCAGGAATTGTGTGTTCTGTGAGTCTGGCAACTGTCAGTCCAGGTCATTGCATCTGGCAGGGCTGTGCCTCAGCAAGAGACCTTGGATGCTTGAAATCATCGAAACACTTTTAAGAGTAGACTTAAAATGTATTCTTTTCCTCACACTAAAAAGCCTTCAGTTGTTTTATTAAGAAGTGTTATGTGCGTTTGACCATAATTTAGATTTACATTTCCTGACTTTGGAGGACTTTGCAAAATTGACACATTTTACCGTAGGTTTTCTGTGTTTGTTTTGTTGGGTTTTTTTATAATAGCTACAAATGCAGGATAAATGATTGTCTTACCCATATCATCAATTGTGAAGTCTTATGATCAATGGAATTATTTTGTACAATCAACTTCAGCATGATCAGGACTATTTCTAGCATCCCACACCTGAGCAGCCATCAACATGATTTAAAATGCATGCAACAGCTAAAACTATAGCTTGGAAAATACAATCCAATAAGCTTTTGTTCTTACTCCCAAATATGTAGTCCCTCAATATTCTTTCTCCAGCTCCCTCTCATAGATGTATGTAATGGTACATTCCATAATGTGAATGTGTCCTTTTTGTTGTGTAAAAAGTTAAATTGTCATCCTACCAATTCACATTTTTAAAAGCTCTTTAAGATGTTTTATAGTCATTTTTCTGTAAAAGATGTGGCTAGCACAAAATTGTTAATGTGTTGACGAATAGAGATCTTACCAGCTGCATTTTAGATTGAGCTTGTGTGTGACTTTGCCATTCATTAATAAAAGGATTATCCCTAAAGAATGGTAAAGTCAGAAGTAAGAAATGACATCAAAAATTACACTAAACAAATTCTGTTAACATTTCTCTACTGTAACGTACCACAGCCAAGTAATTTATGGGCCATTTTGGTAATAGTGTCCAACAGTAGAACGGTCTGCTTCATAATGTGATAAACTGCTTTTTTACTGTCTATTCTTTCTGAAGTACGCTAATTCCAGGAAAAGTTCTAACATTACAAATCTTGTCTTTCCTCCATTAATAAATTATATTAGTTACCTCAAATGCATGCTAAATAAAACTGTTATGCCATGGCACTGTACCCAAAATGCTTGACTGTACTTTAGCAAATCAAAACCAATCTTCATCAGGAATGTGCATTATAAATTATACTTTGTATTTGCCCAGCAAACGTTCATCAGAGGTAGCAGGTTTTTTGGTCTGAGAACATTTAAGAGAAAGAAAAGATAATGGTGCCCTGATCAAAACTATAAAAATAGCAAGTCTTTGTACCTTACACAGATATACATCCATAAAATAGTTCTTATACGATATCAGTGGAAAGGTAGAAGCTTGTGTTAGCAGGTTCCTTTCACTGTGTATTTGATATCTAAAGCTCTGTCATAGATTTTGGTGTATCATGATACTGATGTGGGACTACTGGAATTGTGCAGGTGCATGCGCTCCCTCAAAGCCACTGTTTGTGTGTCTGTTATATTGTTTGGCTCATTTATTACTTAATAAAGTTTATTCTGCAGTTAGCATGTACAGAAGGCAAATATATAGGCTTGTATGGTGGCTGAAATTACCATGCAGTCTTAATATTTTCATTTAACATGTTTCTTCTTGACAGTGTATTAGTGGGTTTTGTAACTGACTTGTTGAGTAAAGATCATTAAATGTACACGCTGCCAGTGACACAGTAGCTAGACTGAATTTGAACAGGCCAAACTATGATTTTCTTCCCAGTCACTGCTGTGAAGAAGGTGGGAATGATTCAGACCCTCGTTTTGGGAGGCGGAGAGCATGGCCATACCTCCCAATGACCTTCTGGGCCCCTCCTCACTCTCAGTGGTCCATTCAGTGTGCAAGAGTCCGGAGACAGGATCTGTAACGGACTCTGCTTCAAGCTCTATATGCTTATGATTTATGTCAATAGCAAGTTATACAAACTGAGAGTTTATTTAATATTTCAGAATATATTGCTAATATGACCAAAAATAATGAGAAATTGAAAGGATTTTAGAGACAGATTTTGGTGTTTTATCAGAAAATTCAACTGAACATGAAATAAGGGAATTATACACTTGTTCACACTGGTAAATAAGAACTATGATTTTAAATTATGAAAAGGAGGTGTGTGACCAAGTACAGACTCCAAGGCTGTCCCTGTGCCAGAGGCACAAAGGCTCACTTCTTAATAAGCATGTTTCAAAAGTAGCTCAAATGCTTCAGTGTCCCCTACTGAAATTCATAGGACGGCTTCTGCGCATTTTTGTAGGGTTTATCAAATTGAATAATTTGCTCTGGAAAAATACTGTGGTTAGAAATGCCAAAATATATACATTTAGGAAAATGATTAGGGAAAAAAAAAAAAAATTAGAGGTGGTTCTGTCATTATTTCTTTTTCCTTAAAATTTACTAAACTTGTACTGCTTCTTCTTATTCACATCACCTAGCTCTCATCAGTTGCTGAATTTTAGCTTATCTCACTTTTAATTTTAAAAAATCTCAGCCATTTTTTGTACTGCTGTACCTTTGATATTAATGCAAACTACTTTAAGTAAGTGTTGAAAAACAGCACGCTTACATATGGATGTTGATGACATGGAACAGGTGTGTTTCAGAAAATTGGCTTACGTGGTCCATATATCTTATGTTATTTATTATTAATTGGGATTTGGTTTTTCAGTATTTGATTAAGTCTGCTCAGTGATATACTCTGATATTTTTAGAAAGTGAGAGTGATTATTGCTTGGACTACGGAAAGAATCAAGTGTGAAGAGAAGAACTGAGGGTGACAGGGAGGTTTTTCGGCGCTTTGTGATCAGTGGCTGGATGCACCAGCTTCTCAATGAAGAGTCTGAGAACACCATTTAAACATGTATGTCAGTTTTGCCATGAGTGCAGTAGCTTGTTCTGTTTTCTGCTGATGGCTGAAGTTCGCCTGAAAAAACATGACGGGGAGTGCTGATATTCAGTGTTCTTATGCTTTGTACAAATGCACTATCCAGGGTTTTTTTTCCTGTGATTTCTTTTTAAATGCTGCCTTAAATAATTGGGAATTGCTAGATAGGATCATGTGTAGGCCAAGTCTGTGGATTGGAAGTGCCAGATTTGAGAGGAGGGTTCGTAGAATATTTTAATGTTTAACCATGGAATAACGTGTTAGCAGAAGTTTCTTCATAGTCTTTGCCAAGAGTTGGCAGTTCTTGTATGTCTAAGTCATGTTATAACTTCAAAAAGTTCACTATCATCCTGTCTAATGTGATTGTGAGTGTTCTTGTCATCTACAGTTACATAAAAACATCTTAACCAGAGGAGAATTTGGATCTCATCTAGATTTTTCTTCCACCTGATAGTTTCTATGCATTTCATGCATTTGCTTTAGGCACATCCTGTGCTAAACATTGTTGGCATCCAGCTATGTTTTCTCAGACAAGCTTTCTAGATCAGCAGAAAATGGTTCCCTAAATAAGGTGAATTGTTCTTTCTTGTGGAAAAAAAATGTTGGAAGTGGTGTTCAAACTACAGTATATTGTCAGACCCTTTAGTGTAGCTTTATGCACTGAACTAGTATAGCTTTGTGCACTGCACTGTCAGTACTTCTACCAAAAGTGGAGTTCCTTACCAGTTTAAAAAGTGAAAATTCTCAGGGCAGAGGCTCAGTCCTGCTCTGATTCTGTAGGACACTTGAATGGTGCAAAAGAAATTGAAGCTCTTGCCCAACCACATTAGGTCACTTTTGGAGAAATCCTTGATTTGGAGGCACCTAGAAGTTTTAGGTTTGCCTGCAGTCCAGAGCATAAGAAATGCATTGACAAAGAGAAGAGTCATAAAGCAGAACAGCTGGCGGCTGCTGTGCTCTGGCAGTCCCCTGATGGCTGCAGGGCCAAAGGAGGAATAACCAGCTGGCATACTTTGAAGTGGCCCTAGGGCTTCTCCGCATGTGCCCATCATAGGCCCCTTTCCTTTGCTGCATACACGAGCAGAGATGTCTCTGGTGGTTTTATGCTCTTGTTCTCAAAAGGGAAAATTGATCCTCAGAAAGAACCAAAGAGCAGACTTTTATGTTTTTGTTTAATATTGAGAAGGTTGTTGTCATTTAGACTTCATAAAGAACCTTTTATTGGTGCTGTCTGCAAACATGCCAACTGAGAGAGATTGACCCCAGGCCAACATGAAAACAGTTCTCTGCTGCAAACCCTTCCTTACCAAAAGCTCCCCAACAATCTTTGGACACAGAAAATCAAAGCCAAGACAAAGAAACTGTATTCAGTGCATATTTTCTGTAACAGAACCCTTAGGTCATCTAAGCAGTCACAGTCACTGTATCAAACACCTTCCTTCTCCTTGGTCTCCCAAGCCAGCTTTCTTTTCTGCATCTTTGGGGCTTTTTCTTCTGAGATGCCTTCCCCTGCCTAGACATATCCTTTTATGTTCCTCTGATGTTTAAGCAACAAATTGCTGTTTTCATTAAGACTCTGTGGTCTAAAGAGAGTCAAGATTTAAATGATTTACATTTAGAATGAGCCAATCTATTTTAAAATGTGAAGTGTCATACTTCCACAATTTATGTATTTATGAAACCATATTTCTTTTGCCCAAAAATCCACCTCTCTTTTTATTCTTTTCTGTAATCATCAGGAATATTTTTTTTATTTTTTTGAACAGTTTCTGAAACAGTTATTTTATTTTTGTTTCTCCTCCTTCCGTGTCTGTTCCGTGCCCTACTTCTCTTTTGTTTTCTTTCGTGTTCTTCACTTTTACACTGCAAATTATTCTCTCTCCCTTTTTGGCCCCACACCTTCATTCCAAACCCCAATTTTATGTATGTTCCACTCAATGTTTAAGGAGCATAAGTCAGTTACCTCTATACCCAGTAGCTAGCATCTCAACCTATACCTTATTAGGTATATCTTTTGTGCTTGTAGTAGAATCAATAGGGGTTTTTTGAGAGTGGTGTTTCAGTTTTTTCATACCTATCATTTTGCCACTGTTCTTCATGCTCTGTGTTTTTATTATGTTGTGATCAGAGAATACACTAGAAAGAATCACACTTCATATCGAGTATCTTGGTAAGTCAGTTAATAGAAAATTGTGAAGTATCAAAATAGCCTTTAAAGAGATCTTAATCACCTGTGTGAATGGATTGACTAAGTTTAAGTATACAACTAGGTGATTAATTAGCTTGAAGACCCAAATGCATGCTTAAGTAGATGACCATGCCCCTAGGCTCATCCACTTGTTTCTACTCCCTCAGTTAAGCATTCAATATTATCTGTAATACAGAATATTCCCATTTAAGAGCTCATATAAGTCTTGCCACAGAGCCAAGCAATTACCCAGTATTTTCCATAGTGTGTCATATAAGTACATCATTTTGAACATGTAGCTACTATCCTATAATACTGACATTAATAAGTATCAGATAGAGTAATTGATCAGGGGAGGCCAATTTGAAATTGTTCTGAATCGAAGTTTTTTTTCATATTTTTCCATGGTTGCTACAGTGTTTTAATACAATTCCTTTTCCTTAAAATTCTGGCATGTTTTTTAATGTTAGTCAAACACAATGTAGCTGGTGTCAGCTCCTGTGGGGAGTTAATCTTCTGCAGCAGTTGTTGAAATGGAAACTGCAAGTGCCCAGCACCTCTCATATCTAAACCTTATGCTTATTCATATGCTAATGATAATGTCTGTGAAAGCCAGTACTTAAACTGTCTTTTTTGTGAAGGTGTATTTGATATTTACAGATCACATGAACATAGACATCAAGCTGTCTAATTGTGTCTACGCATCTCAACTGGGCATCTAAGCGATAGTACTGTGCCTTCAACTCATTGCTGATATAAAATTGAACCTGAAAAATGCAGGATGAGTATGCCATATAGTAGTCTTGCTCAGCTCATGTTGTGCACCCAAGGAATTTGAGGAATAGGAACTCCAGATCATGCTCCAGTAGCTAGTGTCAAGGAAAATCAGAATGTTATAGTTGGTAGGAACGAAGCGGGGAGAGTAACGCATGCTGCATGGTGTTGGTAGTTCTGGGCTATCCATTGACTTCTTGTCCTGGGTGCAGCACTTGCAGCCCTCTGTTTACCTTACATTTTTGTTCCGCTGGTAGAAAATATCACTTCAGGGTGCTATGGAGCCGAGTCCTTTGACTCCAGAGCCTTTCAATCTGCTGAACAGCATCTTGAGATCTGTAATTCCCCAAGAGTGAGCTTATCCTCACTGGTACCTTTAGCCCAGTTTTGAGAATAATATTAAAGCAAATTATATTTTATTGTGTTGATATTCATACAAGTATGCACACTTGTGCTGCAGTAAGAAGAGAATTGAGATGAAGCATCGATGATTTTAAGCTTTAGGAAATCAACTGATATATTGGAGGATAACTGGGTTTCTGTTCTTGTCATCTCTCATATATCTCAAAATGGCTCACTGTTTACATAGGGGAAAGCAATACTTCGGTTGCTGTATTAAAACTGTTAGTAATGACTGCAACAAGTTAGCTGCGATTACCAGAAAAAGATCGTTCAGGCTAATGACTTTGAAATTTGTTTTAGATAAATTTAATTTGGTTTTAGTTCAAAATAAAATATTTCTTTCTCTCACATACTTTGATAAGTTTTTAATGATTGTACTGCAATTATATTGGCTGTTTGGAAGGTGGATGTGGAGTGTATGTACATGTATACATACATACAGAGAAACTGTATGCAAAGAGAGGAAAATGTTGCAAAATGCTGAAAATTGTGGAGCAAATACTGCTTTTTGTTACGCCCTTAAAACCTTGTTGATTTGAGGGAGGGTTGCACAAGTGTAACTATGATCTGAATTTGTCCCTTTTATCTGAGATGCATTATCAAAAATTTCCAAGTAAGCAGAGATTCAAATAATTGGGGGAATTGCTAGGTATGATATTCATGCTGGGGAACGTAACCTAGACAAGAGGGAGGTTCCGATTGAAGGTATTCTAATAAATGGATTTTAGTATACTATATTTTGTATTTCTAAAGAGTGTTGCTTGAGCATTTGTGTTGAGAAGCACTGGAAAATATATTACTCACTAAGCATAGCTGTAGTATTTTTAAGGAACGATCATGAAACTAAAATCCAGAAGATGCAGAAAGAGTTCCAGTATGTCCATAGGAAAATATGGGGTTAAAGTGGACTGGATTTTAAGCAGTGTTCAGTTGACTTGCTGTGTGGGGAGAGACTGAGCAGGCCTGGCTAATGACTTGTAGGTACTGAATCCTCAGGTCTCTCAGGTGGTTTCACTCGACCAGTTTCAGCAGAATGATGAAAAGGTTGAGATAAAATAAACTGACAGTTGCTACTCATCGCAGGCAGCAAGCTGTACCCTGGCAGATGAGACCCTGGGAGCCCTCTTTTTTAAACAAAGGCTTTCACTGCAGTGAGCAATGAACTCCACACAAAAAGGGAAAAGGAGAGAGAGATTGGCAGCTGGTGACCGACAGGAGGAGGGAAAGCAGGGAAACTGAGAAACACAGCAATTGTTGGCTAATTAGAAGCCATTCCCACCTACTTAATACCAACCCATTAAGCAGAAAACACTTTTCATCTTACTCTCGCTGCTACACATGACATTATACTCCAATCAATACCCTCCCACTGGCTGCCCCACTGCCCACAAATGAATACATTGCAGTTCAAGAATGCAGTAATTGAGCTGGGGCAGTGAAACTGCAGCTCACAGTCAAGATCTTTCTCTGAAGATACTAATGTAGTGTTTGTGATGCTTGGATAAAGCAATCAAATGCCTATATTGACAGCTGTCAACAACTGGCAAATGGATGAATCCATTTTAACCTTTGATTGAAGAGACAATAAGTGTTTATTTTCAGAGTGGTTTTTCCTGTTTGAGTAAGAGATCTAGGATTTTTGCACCCAGATGTTTAGGTTTTCCAGGGCATTTTGAAATCTGATCCCAGGTTATACCTACAGAATGTATATATGCACATCATTATGTACATGCAAAAATACATCTCTGTATCAATACATCTTAAAGGCTTCCTTGTTTTCTGGAAGGTGTTGAGGTAGCCCATACCTTCTAAAAGTGTTTACAGCTGCTTGTTTTTTTGTTTTTTTTTTTTAGTTTTGTAGGCTACATATACTCAGGCTATTTTTTATTTCATTTTAAGTCCTACTATGATTTTTAGGGGTTACCTTAAAATGTACAGTTTGGTCCACAATAGTATGTTGTGCAGCAGATCCAGGATCTTACATTTCAGTCATTAGGAACTTACATTTAAGTTCCACATTTAGATTCTTGCAACATTTTTTTTCAGATTAAATCCCTTGTTCCCTGAGCCATCTGGAGTTGGTAATACTATGCAGAATCTGCAGCATAAAGTAATACTGTGCAGACTGCAGTATAATTCCTTCTTCATGCCAATTTTGTCACCACAGAATCAAAACAGCAGGACACTAACTCTCCCTCCTTGGTTAAACTGAAGAAGACATCAGTGTAAGTCTTCTGGAAGTGCTGGAAGGAGGTTCCAAAGCAACACATGACATCTCTCCATCCCTTTCAATTCCAAAGTGAATTGAGTATCAATTCAGGAACAGTGCAATTCCTTACAGTGCAAGTTTGAAACCATCTTTTCGATGCAGATAAATTGTGTACTGTGACATCTGATATTTGCAGAAAGAGACTACCATCATGTGTGCTATTCATTGTCATAATAATATTGTGGCATTTGCAGTATGGCATTTCTTTAGATGCTGTTTGCTAAAGTACTTCTTACAGACATAATTGTATAATGTGCTGTTCACTTGCCTAGCTGAGCCTTGGACCCTTGAGTTAGACATTATGTATGTGCAATTACTCTGCCTACTACTTGGAGCTCTCACCATTTAACAGCTTATCTATGTCTGAGTAAGAACAGTTAAAGCTGAGTACAGTCAATAAGGCTGACACAGTAGCAAATGTTTTGCATCCTTTGAAATTGTAAGCCAAATAACAACAAACTGCTACTTTGTTGCCACTTTCCAGTTGTATTATAATATTTTAAGCTTATTAGTATAGTTAGAATTAATTTTCACTCAATTTGTTTGTTTCCCAATATTGTAAAGCACCTTTCAGCCACCCTCTTTGTGTACGCTCCCTGGGTTTCTTTTGATACATGTTAATGACGATCTTAGAAAAAGATTTGTCCTCAGTACAGTCTGTAAAGAGAAAAGAATCATCATCTGATGGAGAAAGCTAGAATCTTCCATTTGTGAAGATGCAAGTACCTAGGACATTGGAGTTGAATATGATAAGGCATGGAGACAGAGGTTTTATTTGCTTAGAGATACTTGGATAGGACCAGTCAAAGCTATATTCAGATTCCATGTAGGTACAATCTGCTTTTTAAAATAATCTGGTTCTAACATTTGTTTCTGTAAACTATGGGACTTTGATTCATTTAAACACAGAGGTGTACAAGTTCAGTCTTACTTTGACTAGATGCCAGTTAGAAGGATCAGAGGCAGGCTAGGGAAAATGTGAAGAGCAGTTGGCAGTCTTTCTGTTTCTCAGTGCCAAAGCCTGTGGGGTTAATTTGAAGATACCCAAATCACCTTGGCAGCAGCATCTCTAGTCTTTTCCAGGACTGTGGAATTTAATGAGCCAGGACAATAAACATAGGATCATAGAAAAATAGTAATGGAAGGGACTTGAAGTCATCTTCTTCAGCCCCAATGTAGGAGCAGCTGTATTTATGTAATTTCTAAGAGAAGTTTGTCTTGCCTGTTCTTAAAAAATATCTGGCAATGGACCTTCCACAGCATCCGTGGACAATCTGTTCTAAAGGGTAAAATGATGCAGGAAAAGGAAAAAACTAGAAAGTTTTTCCTTTATGTCTAAAGTTGTCTGTAATCTGTCTGTATCTATTCTATCCAATGCGGCCTTCAAATTCATTCCTTCTGTCTTTTCAGTAACCTTGGAGAAAGGAATTATCTGACACATGCTGGGGTTTAGAAGAAAATTTTATAGTGATTTCTGAAAAGGATGGTTATAAGGATTACTTAGTCTAAGTATGAATTAGATATGACAGAGTGTAGTTCCTTTGTATGAGCATGACTGATGGAAGGATGTAGAAAGATGCAAGGGTCTGGTTTCCTTTTTATTTATTTACCAGTTATATTGTCCAGTAGGACTAGTCCATATCACTCAGCTGAGCACAGTAGATTGGCATCTGCTCCAAAAGAGCAAGAAGAACAAGGGCTTCACCAGCAAGAAATAGACTGATACAGAGGGAAGGGTTGCTGCTTATTCTTAAATGGTCTCTCTAAGTGCTGGGAAGCTTCGTTATTCAAAGTCTCTTACATAATTCAGGACTCTTCTCCTTACATAAATTTCCAAAGCAGGAAAGCAGCTAGATTTCTGAATTCATCTTATTGAGTTAATTCACTCATACTTCAACTCTTACTAGAGATGCAACTGAACTCAATGCTTTAGAGAAATGCTTTAGATCCTTATTTACAATTGAGGATGTTTCTTCTAGAAACGCAGATGTGAGATCTGAACGGTCTCTTTATCCATTCTAGACTGTATGTTTTGATACTTCAAAAACCAGACTCTGATTTTTCTCCAGGTTCAGAATTCAGTAATTGAATCCATATCCTCAAATAAATAAAATTACAGTACTGCTGTGTGCCTTCCCTTTTCATCAATTCTTTTCTTCCCTCCCATGGCAACATAATTAAGGCATTTTTCTTCTGATCTCGGAACCCCTTCTAATAGTCTTATCTGCAATAGTTCCCTAGTTCCAGGTTCTGAAGTCAAATTCTTTTCTAAATGTCACTCCTCTTTCTATCCAAACTAAGATTTAACCATAGCTGCCTCCATTAGTAAGACCTTCCTACAGAGAAGTTTCTACCTGAGTTAGAAGCTGGCAAGGCTATTGTTTGCATAGGACTCATTAATGAAAAAAGTCTGAGACTATATTTGTCTTCTGCAGAAGGTATAACTAAGGGAAGAGAGCACAAAAAGCGTCAATCTTCAAATAGATCAAATGATCAATAAAACCCACTCAAATTGCATCCAGCAAGTATCCTGCTCAAGGAGACGCTGCTTCAGGAAAATGGCTTCATCATAGTTGAACAGAAAGAGTATCCTGTGGAAGCAGTTATGGCCAGGCAGTTAGCTGGTCTTCCATACATTCTTTCACTCCATGAAAATTGTCTATGAACATTGCCTGTTGTCAGACTTAAAATATGTTGTCCATTATTGATTTCCATAAACTTGAGCTTTGTGTTCAAGTTCTCATAATCATTGAGTCTTCAGTGCCTCTCTAGCGTAAACGTTTTCAAGTATTTGTCTCTAAGGCTGCATGTGTGGGACCTGCTAATGTCCAACATAAACAGTCACATTTAGTTACGGGGAAAACATTTTTTCCTGACCTTGTAATTTCTGTGTACACAGAACTTTGTGGTCTAGATATTAAGGAGGCTGTTGCATTTTATTTAGACTAGACTGAGGTTTCCTACGTGCCTGAGAATCTCAGTCTCCATGGATAAAACAAGGGCTTAAGAGCTTCTGAAGTAATCATTACTTAGAAGACTGAAGGATTGTGCTCTACAGCTTCCTGGCAACAGATGAAAAAAGTTTCCCTCCATCAGTGTTCTTTTAATTGTGATGCTGAGGTGTTAGCAGTTGATATGTGTTTGGTTGCTGCAAGAGTTAGCTGAAACTTTATTTTTTATTTAATATTTCAAATGACAGTTTTGATTTTTAAAATGCATTATTCATTCCCCCCCCCCCAGTAAATTCAACTCAGTTTTTGGATTAATTCTAATTCTTCATAGTTCTTTCCTTATTCCAAAGTTGTCTCCATTGGCTGATTTTGGTGCAGTTCTCCAGGCTGTACCTCCAGACTGCACAAAATGTATATATAAATATATATATATATATATATTTGGCAATTGCCTATGTGGTAATCTTCCTGGTTTTCATACCTACCTGACCCATCAGGTTCATTCACGTTTGCTTTGTTCTACACAATTTTATTGCACTAGTTTGAGATGTTAGCCAACTTTTTATATGGTAAAAGTAAGATTAACAAATCATTATTAGCAAATATAATCACCTAAAAAACCTGGCTCTTAGAACAATCTCAGATTAAGCCACAGTGGCTCAGTCTCAGTAGCTGCCTCAAAGGGCTGGGTTTAGCTGGCCGGTGGTGCATGTCTCTGCATGGTGTACCTCCGATGGTGTACTTCTCTGTCTTGGCACAGTATGAGAGAGAAGTGAGCAACACTCCCCTGTTGCAAAGTCACTTTTTCTTCCTCGTTTTCCTGTCATATTAGTGCTGTTGTAAGCAGAAATACTTGAAACTACAAAGTGTGTTTTTTAAATCAGTTTTAACTGAAACTGCAGCCACTAATGGTAATTTTTTATGTATTGCATGTCACTACAAGGAAACTGAGAATGTTTCTGAACCTTCAAGAGCAATCTTTCTGTAAATTTGAGATTCTTTTAAATTTAACCTTAAGGTAATTCAGAATTTCCTGGCTTTATTATGCTCGCTGGGGGGATAATTGCTGTTATCATTTAATTGTTTTTACACACAAATTCCTGATATGAACTCAACCTTGATTACATCAAGTGCAGTTTTATACGTGAATGATTGCAAACTTGTACCTGAAAACTGGGTCTTTCTAACCAAAGAAAACTATGAAACAGTTTAAGATATTACATGTATTTATGACCAATCCATGGTATCCTGTTGAAAATCACCATTTTTATTAATCATTATGAAAAATAAGGTCTTTAACAGAAAATTGTTTCTTAATGAACAGAGTACTGTCATGGAGAGCAAAGTGTAAGAGATTTAACACGACAGTATTGTTCTGAGGGGAATTTTGGTACTTTTAGGCCAACCCTTAGTGTAATTTATATAGAAAAAAATAGCTTAATACAGTTCTTCCCCCTAATTAAATGCAATTGGTATTCTTTCACACAGGTGCTTTATTTAGCAGCAGTGAGGTATAGCAGGGTGTGAAATATGAGAAAAGAAGAACTAATTTCATTGTAAGCTGAGGAATAAGGTCCACGAGCATGAGCTTTTACAAGTAGCCTTGTCTTACCTAAATGACACTTACAGCACAGTTAATTTCCATTCAGGAGGGGCTCTGCATCATTTCATTGGAAATATTTTATATTAAGAAAATGTCTTTGAGTAAGAACCACAGGTTACTGAATTAGTATATGCACCTCTTTTCCTCGAAACTGGGGGAGCATGCCTTTTGACTCCGCTTTGCTTCCCCTACGATACATAAGTGTAGGATATGGGTTTTTTGAAGTTATTATGAACTTCACGATGGAGTCCAGCATGAGGGCGGTGTGGCCCTTACTGCAGGCAGGGGTAAGAAAATCTTATTCTTCATTTTGTTTGTGCACCCATACTACCGTGGACAGCAATGCTATGCAGGATGCCCTTGCGAAAGAACGCTCCTTTCTAGCATTTTACATCAAGTCACCCGTGCAAAACTGCTGGTTTTAATACCCCTCTCATGACCGTCTCTGGCCGGTTTGTTTGCGAGAGGTGATCTAGGGCCAAATACAACCCTGGGGCAGGGGGCCGAGGTGAGCGGGTGCTTGCAGTCGTGCCGGGAGTTGCTTTTAGCCTCTAGAGGGTGCGCTTTGATCCCTCTTGATCACACACCAATTTGCTGTGACAAAAGCAAGCGAGCGGGTGAATACAGCCGCTTATGCATGAACAGCAACATCACACACCCGCAGACGCCGTTGAGGCAAGGCTCTCATCTTATGCAATAAACCATTTCAGCTTGTGTGAACTCTTCAGAGATGGAACCTGCCTCTTTTTTGCACTGAATCGGATGTTAGGTATTCAATCAGCATTCAGATTTATGCTTTAGATGCTCATGAAAGAGGATGCTTCCCTTCGTGTGCCTGTCAGTGGTGATGCTTGCATGCAGTTTTTATATTTTTGGAGTTATTTTCTTAAAATATTAACACAAACATCCTGCCACGTAGACAAATCTGTGGAGATACTGAAATCTGAAGAGTTAAGAGATTTGCAATATAAGGTTTTATTTTACCCTTTGACTTCTTTATAAATCCTTTTTTTTCTTTTTTCTTTTTTTTTTTTCCCTTTAATGTGAAAGGTGTCTTCAGGAGCATAGCTTATCATTTTCCTGTGATATATGTGTGCTTTAAAATGTAGCCTAAATTTGCTCAGAGAAAATCGCATTCAGGATCTAGTAGTATAGTTGCATTCAAGACAGAATAAAAGGCTTATATTACTACATCTGATTCAAAACAATGGCTTAATTGGCCAGGAAAATGTCGTTATCAGATGATAAAGATATGAAGTCAAGGGCAAGATATGCCTGAAAACAAGCATTTTCCTGCCTAAAATTAGGCAAAGTTAATAGGTTAAATTTTGTTTATTGAATAAGAGAACCCAAAGTTGATTGATATAGTAATTTCAGTGTTTGCTATGGCAAATATTTAGCTCATTATCAGTTTTAATAGCATTTTGCAGAACAAGCCTTTTCTTGACATGCAGAAAATACTATTAAATTTCCCTGCATAGATACATTGTTATGACATGCAATAACTACTTGAATATAAAGGGGATTAATAATTTAAAAGGTGTTAACAAATTAGGGCCATCATTAAAAATAGACTTTGAACCATTTTGTAGAAAAATCAGATTGAGGTAATGCTCTGCTCTTATGATAAAGAATTACAGCATTAATTCTGCAAAGTGAACTTATTGCTCCTATTCGTCTCCAAAACCCTGGAGCATTAAAAGACAGGAAGAATGAAATGATCACTGCGTTTTTTCAGGCACAACAGCTCTAATATTTCCATCACAGTTTCACAGCTCAGCTTGCATGGTTGTGCTAGAGGAAAAAGCCCATAAACATCATGCTTCCCTTTGTTTTGTTTTTGCTGGTCTTATGAAATCGGGTCGAATTTTTTCAGACAGTTTATATTAATATACTGAGAATTTTGCTTGTACAGCATCTGTGCAGAGTATAAAGCAAACATTTCTTCTGTAGAGAAGCTGTTCTTTTCTTGATTTTAAAATGTAATCCTTGGTTTTCTTTTGCATTTTGTTTTTCTTTTCTTGCAACAATTGATGACCAGAGGCATTTCAAGGTTGAATTCTTGTTGGTTTGCAAATTATTAATGTTTTCTTTCCAACTTGAGATAAACAGAAATAAGATCACTTTTGAAGCCTTTTCTTCATTGTTTCACATTGCATCCATGAAACATGCAGAAAAAATTGATCCAATTTTTTTTGTGTGTAAGTGTATTAGGAAATACATTTGTGATTCTTACTCATGTGAGTAATCCCTGCCCATATGAATAGTTCCACTGCAGTAAGGGTCAGGAGTGGACCCTTATTCTAGAAATAGTTCAACTGAAAGATTTAAACAAGCTTTAAAAGGCTAAGCTTTTATTTTTGCTTCATTCCTCTTATTGTTTTCTTTCAGACGTATTTTGGAGGAGAAAAAAATAATTTCTGGGATTTAAGTAATAAATTTCACATTTGAAGGGCAGAGATACCAGGAGCTCTTTCAGGCCCCGAAGGTAGCAAAATATTTGTCCTCTCCCTCTCTCTTATTCTCACTTGCCATGGCAGTCATCTCCCTTCATAACATTTCCCTCTCCCCCCCTCCTTCCTGAGTTTTCCCTCCCCTTCTCCTTGCACTTTCTGAGACCACAGAACCCAGGTGGTCCCCTCACCGTTGCCAGGCACTGGGGGAACTGTTTCTGTTATACCCACCTCTCAATAGCTGTACTGAGAAACATGCCAAAAGTCCAGTGCTGAGATACGTTTAATTTTGATATTATTTTCTTTCCAGTGAATTTGTTTATCAGCACCCATTTTTATCCCTAAACTCAAGTCTCCAATATTGGCAATGGTGCAACGTCGAGTTTAAATAAAACAGAGTTTCCAGTCATCTAGTTGTGATTTTAGCAGAGTCAGATGTTGTTAAAGCACGAATCAATAAATGGTTAAAGCATTGTTTATATAGCACCTCTATTCCTGCTAATACTGAAAAATTCATAACACCATGACATTTTTCAGGCAGAAGTGCATATGTTGGTGCAGACAAAAAGAACATCTCCTTTTATGTACCAATAGACCAGTGTTTGATTATTTATTTTTTTTAATCACACAGAATGAAGTGTGATGGAGCAAGTAGAACGTGTAGCAGAGGAGAAAAGATTCATGTTCTGAGGAAGTATAAAATAAGAGTAACTGTGGTAGAGATACAGTTAGCAAGGGGCATCAAGGATAACAAACTATTAGTACGTTATTAGCCAGAGGAAGCTCAAGGGGAGTATTAGTCTGCTATACAACAGAGGGGAGAAACTCTTAATAGATGACCTAGGGGAGGCCAACGTGCTTTAATGCTTTTTTTGCTTTAATCTTCACTGAAAAGGTCAGCTGTTTGCCCATGTGGCAAACAGAGTTTATATCTGCCACAAAAAAAAAGCAAGATCCAAGGCTAGAAGAGGAGAAAGTAGGCTAGAGAGTACTTAGAGGAGTTAGATCTTCAAATCAGATGAGCCTCAGAAACTTCATCCTGCAACACTTAAAAAACTGGCTGGAACAATCTTGAGGTCATTAGCCACTTTTGAAAACTCATGGAGGTCAAGTCAGGTTCCAGAGTAGTGGAAAAAGACAAACCTGCTGCCTGTTTTTAGAAAGGGAAAGAGGAGGAGCCACCAAGGAATTTCAGACAGATCAACTTAAGATCCTGTCTTGGAAAAATACCAGAACGTACAATCAGATGCTTAATAGATACCTAGGAGAAACCAAGGAAATGTGCAACAGTCAAAATGGATTTGCCAGAACTAATTGTGTCAAGCCAGAATAATTAACAGGGCAATGGGACTTCCGTGTAAAGAAGTTAAAATAAGGAGAATATATATGATATAGTCTGTCTGAAGCTTTTGACATAGTATTATATACAACACTTACAAGCAAGTAAGGAAGCATGGACTACATGAACCTACTATCAAGTGGGTGCATAATGATTATAAAAAAAGCTGACTATTAAAAGCTATCGGTGGCTGTTGTTAGAAATGGAAGACTGCTTAGCATGTGCTTCTACAGGGATCTGAATCTGTACTGTCATGTATTTTCATTCCTTATCTGGAGACTGGAATAGAGAGTATGTTTCTTACATTTGCAGGTAACACAAACTAGAGAAGGAACATAAGCCTTCTAGTTCATGGTATTGCAATTCAAAAGGATCTTGACAAATTGAGAAACACGTTGTAATGTTCTTGGCATTAGTGTGTGTGTGTGAGTATATATAATCAAGAATAATCAAGTGCATAGTTACAAAAAGCAAGCAAGTATCAGTTCGGGGGGGGGGGGGGGGCAGAAATCTAGACTTGCAGTAAATCACAAGCTGAACCTGAATCAACAATGTTAAGCTGTTGTAAAAACTGCAAACATCTTACTAGGGTATTAAAAAAATGATGACTCATGAAGTAATCCTTCTGCTCTACTCAACACTGATAAGGTCTCAATTTAGTATCATAGCAGTTCTGGATATCATGCTTTATGAAGTATGCAGACAAGCTGGACAAAGTTCAGAAAGGTTGAAAAGGAGCTAAAAATCATGACTGAAAGAAAAGATTAATTTAATGGTAGATTTTGAGCTTCTGTGTCTATGGAAGAGACCCAGGGAAGACACAATAGCAGATTTGAGATATGTAGAATTTGAAGAGGGGGAGAAAATAAATAATGATCTTTTCTCTTTGCCCATGATAGGTTGAACTAAAAGTAGTGGGCCGGAAAAATGCAATTACTGGAAGGATGCTTCTGATTAGCCACTGGGAAAAACTTTATAACAGTTTGAGGAATGGACTGTGTGATGTCCACTGTAGCCAGGTGTTTCAATGGTTTATGAGTTGCCATTATGATGAAGGTGATTTTTATGTATATTTGTTCATTCATGTCGGAGAATACAGACAGCAGCGTTCTCAACATGCTGTAATTCTGGAGGTAAGGCTGTGAAATGCCAGTAACAGGATCTTGTGGCCTAGCAGAGAGAAAAAGATAAAGAAATTATTTTCTGGGAATAAAGAGACTTGTATTTTATTTTAAAATAAACACTCATCTGCTAAGAGAGGTTGGGTAAATCATCTCATTTCTTTGTGCCTCAGTTTGCTCATCTGTGAAATCAGCTTTAAGATGCTGATATTTTTTATAAAATAGCTTTCCAAAGTACTTCTTGACTTAAGGATAGTAAGAGAGAGATATTCCTTGCCTACCCCAATTCATCCCCTCATCCTTTCTTCCCTGGAAGCTCTCCACTTCTTTCTTCTCTTCTTCTTATCCCTGGTCTCCTCCTCCTCAGAAACCATTTCAAGGCTACCAAAATATTTAATTTTATCATCCCATAGATTCTTCAGGCAACAATATTCAGTTTTGCCTATTGTTGAAAAGCCTGGAATCAGCTTCATATTCAGCTTTAATGTGAGGGCAGGCTATGAAGACTGAGAGTTAAATCCACTTTTGCCTCTTGGGAGCAAAGTTCACAGCTGCAGTCTATGCTCTTCCCTCCTTCCACTTTTCTCCTCTCTCTGGCTAGAATAACAAACCAGCCTTTCCATCCTGCTTGAACAGGATGCGTCCTATGTGTCCCTTGTCCACTTTCCAGCCCACGACCATTTCATCTCTTCCTATTATCAGGCTCTGGACTGCCAGGACTACAAGTAGTAAATGCAATCTTTTGCATTTTTAGCTTTTGTCTCAGTGTTTCCTTCCAGAGCATCATCTCTTGATGCTTAAGCCATGTACATGACCTCATATTAAGTTGCTATTAATGGCACTTCATGAATGTGCTGACTACACAGTACGAGGTTTTGTTGGTTTTGTGTGGTTTTTATCTTCAAGTGTAGACATTTTCAAATGCAAATATTCAAGTGAAGCGAACACACGTATTCTAAATCCGCGACCTCCCCTTTTGCTATTCCCTGGGCTGCATGCCCAAAAACTGACAAGCCTGTCTTAAGGGAGCAGCAGCACACAGTGCCTTCAAATCCTTTCTGCATAGAACCTAAGGGCTAATTTGGGCAGCTTTGGCTAGAAAGGGTGGGAGGCTAGAGTGTCTAGCAGCAATTCGGTATATTCCTCAGGGTTTTTTCACATGAATTGTTTGATCGTAAACAAAATGGGAGCTATAGGTACTTGCAGGTATGTGTGCATACATTGGTGAACATGGTTTTTTCTGCAAATGTTGATAAACTTCCACCATATGAGAGAGGTGCAATTACTGAATGCTTTCTAAGACTCCTTTGTGCTCAGTCCTAGAATCGTGAGGAATACTGGAGCTCCTAACGCTTGTGTAGGAGTTATTTATGAAAACCTGAATATGGCATCCCTGTATGGTTGGGACATATGTCAGGGAGGGGCTCCAGTGCAAATCATTCTGGAGACTGGCGCACAGATCCTGTTTAAAAGGCACCGAGAGCAGCTTACAAGTAGTAGTGTTAGGATCAAGAATAGCTTGCAAGTAAGAATTTGGGGTGGAGGTTATTTCCTACTTTCTTGTTCTTCTTCATTTTATGAAACTGCCCTGCTTCTCCAAGGGCAAGTCAATCTTGCCTTGATATGTTTTCCAAATAATGCACTGTATAATAACTATTTGAAAGCTATTGCAAGGTAAAATGTTCTGGTATATGCATTTTTGAGTCCTAGAACCTCTGGTAATTAGCATCTGAAGATGACCACATGCTGTAACTGAAATGCTTTTTTCCACTGACTGATATCAACCAAGAGATAAATTTTCTCGTTCAACATTTCACATGCACTCACAAGACTGTTTCTCTTGCCGCCAAGTCTTCTGATATAGTATGATTTTCATTAAAATTTATTTTTCAATTTAAAAATGTTTCTGTGTTAATTCAACTTTAGGCAAGTTTTAACAAGTAAGATGAATTTGACAGAAATTCTATTGGGTCTGTGGTGTTTTCTCCCTGTACTCAATATTAAGGGATCTATAACCGAGAAATTAAGGCTTTTGAAGGCAAACTAAGCAAACAGAAAATTGGGCCGGGGGAGTTTATGTTGTAAAATATTAAATCTTTGAGCATTTGTCCATACCTTTTGGCCTCTAGAAATTACAAATATTTATAGATTTGAAATTCAGACGACTGTTTGAAAAATGAATTGAGTACAATACTTTATGGTTAAACTGGATCTATAACTTCACCAGTTTCCTACAAGCGTTTAAACTATTTGATTGCTTACATTTTGGAGGAAGAAGAGAAAGAGAAAAGGGCTATAGAATGATGGAAGTTGTTTCAGAGTCTGACTTAATAAATGTGACAATCAAATATGAGGATTTTTGGAAACAGAGATAAGCGATGCTAGCCCGAAGGCTGAACTTAATGTCAAAGAGGGTGTTCATGCAAAGTAAAACAGTGTATCTAGTAAACTAGAGAAATATCATCTTTGGAGAAAAAAATCTCCAAAGATTTTATGCCACTTTTAACAGACAACAACAAAAAAGCCCTAGCTGTACCTCAGGATATGATCAGTCTTTTTGAACTGAATTTGTTCAGTGCTTTTTTGTTCTTCAGTGCTGTCTGCAAGCATTCCCTGTCTCAGTCATAAGGCTCAGAGTTTGGCAGTTTTATTTCTCTGTTATATTTTCATCATGTGAGATAAAAAGTCACGGCTGAGTGATATAATGGAAACAAATGTTACCTGTGTCTGAGCAGGAGGAAAAAAGCCCTCAGTTGCACTGAATCCATGCTCTTATTCTTTCATAAAATTGTTTGAAATTTTTTTGAAAATGATAGGTGATATTTTTTTTTTCCTTCTCTGCTCAGCTAAACTGCCTCTCTATAGAAGTGAAGTTCAGTAGCCACCTTAGGGATAGCATTTCTCAGGACAGCTGAGGTTGAGACTGTTGTAGGTATGATACGTTCAGACGCTGTAGGAGGGGATGAAGGCTGCATCACTCTCGAGTAGCCGCTGGAGGTTAGCTTAGAGCAGCAGTACAGCTTTGGAGGAAGCTGTCAGCCCTCTGGGCTACAGGGATGTGCTGGTTTTAATAAGTACATTGCACAAGACAGTACCTATGAGTTAAAGTGTATTTTCTCCCAAGAAAGTCTTTTTAAAAATAATGATTAATAAGTCCAAAGCTGCATAGTTAATTTCTGAAGAATATAGTGTGTTCAAAATACCAAACAGTCCTAGATGTTTTAAATGTGAATAGAGCCTAAATAAAATACATTCTACAGATGGACAGTTTGGCTTATCCCTTGCTCAGAGATTTGAATTTGAGCCCAATTTGTTTTTACCAGTTGTGAAGGAGTTAGTTAGAGATATAAAGATCATTTCATTCCATTCAGCAGTGGCTCTTCAGCTAAATAATATTTAATTTGGTTAGTCAGCATATTCATTTTTATGGGGGAGGAATTGAGAGGAGGATAAAAATAATAGGGATGATCAATAAGTATGCATTTTCTAGATATCACAATGCCATATATAGCAATAAATTGCTTTTCAGAATGTGGAATGCAGCAGGTTTTGAGGCTATTGTATGTAACTTGTACTTTCATTTCTTGCTTTAGTATTTGGTGATGGCAAACACTTCATATATCTCATGTTTTTTCAAGTTTAGCTACTTATGCTCTTCATCAATTAGTTACTGAAAGATTAGCCTTTTTTTATTGGACACATAGTAAGTAAACACATCAAAAAGTTACTCAAAAATTAAAACTGAGCATTATGTTATCAACATATAAAGCAAAACTCAGATGTTCACGACGAGCAATTGAGTGAGCTAAATCAGACAACACTTTAAATATGGCATGATGTGACGAAGAGTCCCTTGTATTTTCTTGTACATATTTTTCATTATTATTATTATAAAATCTTGTAAATCTGGTGTTCATAGGCATGATTCACTGACCTGCTCATTGAATTTGGGTGGTCATAATCAAAAAGAGCTGCAGAACATCATTGACGAACGGATCTAAAATGAGACCACAAGATTGCCTAGCTTTTTATTTCCAAATAAATGCATGTCTGCCAGAAATGAAGGATGAGGCTCTGGTTGTCCTAAAGTTATTACAAGTGGGAGATTATACAGACATATATGGTAGTGATGAACAGAGATCAGAGAGACCAGAACATCAAGGGGAAGGAGAAAGGGGAATTAAGAGATCAAAGATTGTAGAGAAACTGGAGGGAGAGTTGGCTTTGTCTTCTCTGCCAAAAAAGGTGTGCTTTTTGTAGTGAAAAAAGTAACAGTAGTGTTAGATATTTTGCTGTAGAAGACAACAAAAGCTCTGTAGCTTTTACTGTAACGTAGCTGAACAAGTTCAACTGCAGAAGTGAACTGTAACACCTCTGCCCCTTGTCTCCCTCTTTACTTAACAGTAAGATAATTTTTAATGAATGAACAGTGAAAAAATTACTCTGAATTTCTCTGTTTTATTTCATTGAACACTATTCAGAGACAAAAGCCTAGCAATAAAGAACAGCCTAACTTGGACAAAAATGATGGAGTCCGATTTTCATACTAAGCAACATTTGACACCATGGGAAGGACTCAGACTATCAGAAATGCACATAGGGAGTAATATCTGGAGAGGATAAGGCACTGAGGGTCATGCAATATGAGACAGCAATTTATTTCCCTCTTTGCCACCAATTTGCTTTGTAAATGTTGAAAACTCACTTTTCCTCTCTGATACGTTTTTTTCTTGTTTCTTAAATAATCACAGAAAAGCACAGTTATTCATTAATTCTTCTCTTAATCTTTCATTATTCAAGAAAAGAGCTTACTGCAACCTAAGGTCAGATCTCTTTAATATTGGCTATTTATAATTAGGCAGTGAAAGCCATACCTAAATATTTAAAGCAGTTTGAGATGTTGATTACCCATAACTCCCAATGGAAATATACACTTTATTTATAAGAAGCCTAGGGAAAGAATGAAATCTGTGTACTTTTGGAAGTTTTGAAAGAGTATGTTGCAGAAGTGTCTGTCCAAAACGGTTCAGGTACAGTTGGTTCTGATTCCAATCAAAAGTATTATTCCAGGACCATTTTATTATTATCTTGCACTTCTTGGATTCCAGTCAAAGATGTGACATTAAATGCCTAAAAGTAGTACTCCAGTTTAAAAGAAACTTTCTGCAAATTATAGCTCTTATATACTTGCTCATATGAAATTAACTGAGACTTTGAGGAAACTTGTCTACAATTTCCCCCATCTCATCAGTAGTAGACAAGGCTTTGTCAGAAATCTTTGTATAAAGAAGAATCTGTGAGAGCACACTTATGCTGGCTCATATCCTAGGTTTCCTTTATCATACAAGTTTCTGTAGAAGCAATTTGCACAACATGAGTATTTGTGTGATAGTAGATCCAGCAAGAGTAGAATTTTTCATGCGTGAGTTACATTGGAAACAGTTGCTTCAGTTTGGTGGATTATTTTAGTTCTGTTAAACTTTCATCTACAAATGTGTACTGGAAGCCAATGTATCTACCACCAGGTTCTCATTACTTTCTAGAGAATGTAATATATAATTCTCATTTTTAGTACCTGAAAATGATTAAGAGAAAAACTTCCTCACCCCCGAAGTTAAAAAGCAATAATAATGCAGCCAAATTGTAATAACTTTATTTTCTTGTCTTCATGATAGACCTCGTAGTAGTATCCTCTTAAATTCACAGCAAAAGAATAATTTTTTTAGTAGAGTAAATTTTCCTCTAGGATTATGTGTTTAACAGATGTCTACTGTATACCTTATCTAGGGAGCTGATTCTTTGTTTAGTATAAGTAGCATTGGGATCACAGTAAAAGAAAAGGCTAGCCTCCTTTGCTGTCTGCAGACTAGATTGCCTTAAGAGACATTGAGACCAGTAGAGAAAAAAGAAATTACACTGATCCAATAGATATACTGCTGAGAGGTTTCTATTATATTCTTACCTCAGACATTGTACCACCATTAAATTCACACTTTCAGGCCCTGGGAATCAGGTCAGCATGACAGAGAAGTTTGGCTAAAATGAATCTGCTATATTAGTTTTTGTGAAAATGATTAAGCTCTGCAGGTTCAAGATCAGTACTATTTTTCAAGCAGTCATTGTTTCAAAGCTAGGCAAATAAACCCTAATATAAAACAGAAAATGATAGGGAGCCAGACAAAGATGAAATTGAGTAGCAGAGTGAACAAACTACCTGAATACATGATCTCAAGTAGAAAACAACACAAAGTAATTCATTTGGCATAGTTAAAAATCAGCTGGCAGGCAAGGGTTTTTTTAAAGTACTTTAAGTAGACTGCCCATCAAATAAGCATAATTATAATCAAAATTCTTACAATGTTCTCAAAATTCCTAAAGGCAGTCAGCTCCACTCAAATTAGTAACTTGGATAAATCACCATTAATTAGCTAATATAAGCCAGCAGGTGGTTTTGAGCCCAGAGAGATTCCCTGGTTATTTAAATTATGTATACTATACTACACCAAAGATAGAGTAACTGGAAGGGGAACAACAGGCACAAGTCTGTTTTTAAAAAAAAAAAAAAAAAAAAAAAAAAAAAAACCAAAAAACACACACCACCAAAACTGTTTAGGGATGATGCTCAGCTAAAGTCTTTTCCAACTCCCACATCCTACCCAAAGGAATACAAGGAATACTTTGACCCTCAGCTCAAATAATATAATCCTGGAATGTTCTGCATAGTTCCTATTTCAACACTGAAATATATGCAGGAAACAAAATCTGCATTGGAAGCTTGCTTGAATAGGTTTGTTCTAAAGATATTGTGATTACTAGAGAATGGACGTGGCAATGACTGTTTTATAAAAATGCATTGTTGAAGCCACAAGGATAGCTTTGTCAGCATATACATTAATCACAAAAACAGGGGGCAATTCTTTTTTGTGAGCTTGTGGTAGGGAATTCCTATAAATAAATAAAATAAAAATTACATCGTTTTAAGAGATTAATGTCCAATCTTCTGTGACCAATGCTGTCATGCTCAGTTGTGGACAATAACTGTTAGGAACCAAACTGAACATTTTTACATTAGTACAGCAGAAGAAAATTAGATTTTTTTTTTTTTTTTTTAAATACTGGTACCGATAACTTCATGAGATCCAGAGATTCTTTGAAAAATCTGACCCAAATCTGCATGCAAATCTATTAGCTTGCAATAATTTCTATTTGCATGGTGAGTTACCTTAAAAATCCCAGAGATTACCATAAAATTTTGTCATAAATTACTGCCACCCATAAGACTTATGCTTGGTGGTCATGCAAAATCGAGGTTCAACTATATTTTACAGTCTTTGATTGAAGCTAATGACATTGCGTGGGAGGAAACAGCAAGATCAATACAGATACTTGTATTTATCCCAGTGATAGCATCTCTGAAGGTCTGGACTGTGATGCAATAACAGTACTTTCAAGGATTAAAAATCCTGCCAGGTTTCACTGAATGATGTTCAGGTCTGGTAGTAATATTTAATCCCAGTGCATGCTCTTGGATCATCCATGCTTTTCACATTAATCAACTCAGTGTAATGCTCTGTTTACAAAGAACTAAGATTGCATATTGCATTGTATTACTGCCTCTGTGTCTGGCAGACTCATTGCTGGCATATACTTTGTGCTGGGTGATGTATTTTGATGAACTTGTTTTCATACATTTATGCAGGTTTCTAGTCTATCACATTTTTTTCAATGTAAATGATAAATGTATTATGAACATATTATCCAAGAATTATTTAGCATTTCCATTTAAACACAAGTTTCTATAAACTGAACGTGCTCAATACTAGAAAGAATAGCATAGGAAGAAGGATTTTTCGTTGCCATATTATAACCCAAATCCTGAAGCCTTTATCATTTTGCTTAACAGAGAAAACACGAAGCCTGTACCTACCTAAGTCCTCTGCACTTCTGCAACAAACACTTAGGAATTGGGCTTACCCCACATAAATGGGGAGTCAAGGTGGTTCCTGAGTTATGTGAACAGTGTAGCATTGTCAAGCCTCAAGACATGTTGCTAACTACCGTGCAGTTTTCATAACATTTCAATAAAAAACACTATTCTCTGGACTCTTTCCCATGGCCTCATAGACCAATGCTTCCTTAGTGGATCTAAGTCCCTCACAGAAGAGGACAATAGATATATAATAATTGAAAGCACGGGGATAAGTGCACATTCTCAACTTTCCAGCTGTTGACAGAGACTCTGTTAAAAGATGATACAGACTAGAGCTTTATTCATTTTCCTGTAGACTTCTGTACCCATCGCCAGTCTCTGTGGTCCTGCCACAATTGCTTTAGGTCACTCTGCCAGGAATGAGGGAGCCTGAGCAAGAGCCAGTGTGTGTGTGAAGGCCTGGACAGCACAGGTGTTCACCAAATTTGAGGGCAATGTTTCCTCGTTTTTAAAAGGTTTTCTCAACCTTTGCCCTGGCCTTTCACTCTTCCGCTGAAAAAAGAGAGTTAGGGCGTAAGCAATGATTTCAGAATGTACCCTGAGTCAAATGCAAAATACATAAAAATGGTAACAACCATAACTAATTCAGTAGGTTAAATTAATTCCATGTACACACAAAAGTAATATCACTAGTTTTTTTAAAAAATGTGTCCTGAATTGTATTTTAAACTACCTTAAAAATTCTTTTTTTCTGGGCATGTTATAGAAGTATACAACTGTTCAGGGAAAAAATCTGCAGACTTGTTGCTCGACACATGCAACAGTGCCCTTTGATATCTTTTTTTGGACTTTGTAATAATGCTGTGAGTACCGCTGTTCACAAATATTTTATTTATAGAAACTATCCTCCCACAGGGCTGCTGCAGATGATCTGCAAGCTGAAGACTAGCTGTAAACTCCACTCACTCTAGGAAATGGTGCTTCTGTTTTTAAATATCAGTGCTTGGGTTGGGATTTTTAGTAACTAGTAGTGTGCTTCCAATTTCAGTATATAGAGCAAGGGATCTAGCTCTTGTGTAAAGTGTTGAGATAATAGTTTAATGTCCGGTCTTTCTATGGCAATGCTGTTATGCTCGATTGTTGATAAAAACTGTAGAAAAACAGTCTGAATGCCTTTACGTTAGCACAACAGGTAGAATTAATGTTATTTTTGCAAGTAAAAAGAGTCATTCCATATATTGGAAAGATCAGCACTCACAAACCATCATTTGCTAGTAGTCTTTGAATGGAAGCCAAATAGGCGTTAACGCTCAGAAAATGTCAGGTTTAATAGAATGAGTTTTAGTGGCCAAAAATATGAAATTTAGAGAGTGATGAAAACCCTGGGATAGTGTTTATCAGAGGTAAGTTAAATCTGATTTCATACACCAAACCAGTGAAAGAGTTCCTATGTAGGTTTTTTACATTAACCCTTCTCTAATCTCCACAATCAGAGATCATGCGTTTCTAATACTAACACAATATACTGAAAAAATAACTGTAGTAAGCCAGATCAAAGGTCTATCTAGTCTGGTATCTGTCTAGCAGTAGCTAAAAGATTGGGAAAAAATATAATAGGAAATTTGGAAGCAATACTTCTGTCTGGTATTCTCTCCACATCTTCAGCAGCCTGCAAGTTAGAGACTTTCTGAAGAAGCTGTTGAATGTAGATCTCACTGTATTTAATAGGCTTTCCTGTACTTGTCCATGAACTTGTCCAGTGTATTTCTAACTGTTGCATAACTTTGGCAGCCAAGACACCTCACTGAATTTCACAGCTAAAAAATAGCTTCCTCAAATCTGTCCTTAGCCTGTTGGTTTGCAATTTCAGTTGTTGCCCCTCAACTTTTGCTCCATGAGAAATAGTGAGTTATCATTTCTCACTCCTTTTCTTCATGGAGCTCATGAAAATACATACATCTCTTTATATCCCACCATCAGTCATCTTTCTATCAAGCTGAACCTTGCCATCTCCCTGTGCATAAAAGACTGTTTTCCACATGTGCATTAATTTGCATTTATCAATGCTGAATTTTATCTCATGCTTTATTGCCCAGTCGCAAAATCTTTTTGAAGTTCTTTAAAGTTTTGATTTTGATTACCCTGTGTAATTTTGTATCAGCAGTAGATTCTGTCACTTTGCTGTTCATTAACATTTTGTGTTCTTTTTTTTTAATGTTTAACTGTACAAATTCTGCCTTAGATCCCTGTTGAATTCACTACTGATCTGTCTTCATAGTGAAAATCAATCCATCTATTCTTACCTTTATTTCCTACCTTTAACTAGTTATTAGTCCAGAGAAGATATCTGAGGCATTCTGGGAATCTAATCAACCAGGTAATATTCATCCAGATCCTCATGCATTCCTCAAAAGACCAATAATCTCATGAGACCTCTACAAAAGCTATCTTGATTTCTTTTCCTCGTTATAACATTTTAATTCACTTATCTATCGTTATATCCTTTATTAGAGTTGTAGCTGATTTTCCTAGTATGGAAGTCAGATTTTTACTGGTATCTCCTCCCGTGGAGCATTCTTGTTTTTAATTAATTTGTTTAGCACTTCCTATTATTCTGGTATTGAGGATGATTTAAGCAATACTTATGTACATGTCCTTTAAACCTCTTGAGCAAATACCGCTTTCTTGCCCAATTCATTTCTCAGTTTCTGCTAATCCTCCTCCAATGGTGTTTCAATTTGGGACTGTTCCTCTCACTCTTACCTAGAAAATAAAGATGCTGATGTAGATCTCTGCTGGAGGTCTTCCTTAGTGACCGCCATCCCAAGAATACATTTCACCTTTCTGCTGTTATCTTTTATTCCTTGAGCTCTCTTTTAACTTTTTTTTCTTGTGTGTGTTTCCTTCTGGAAAAAAATTTAAAAGCAGCATGCAATCATGCTTTTTCCCACTATTTTATTGTAAGGACACAAACAGACATTGGAAAACAATGCAATCTGTGGAGATGTGGTACTTGAAATCTATGCTCTCTTATCTTTGTGTGGTCTTCATAAAATAAAGCAATGGACTAAGTTATATTTTTATGCCTATACCCTGAAATCTTTCAGCTTTTCTATTTTAGAAAATTGTCTCCAGTATCTTGGCATTGTGAAAGTTAACATTAGAGTTCAGTTTAAAAGTGGGTAGTCATCAGCTATTTGTAGGTGTAGTGAGTGTCGAGTTGATGTTCTTGGGTTGTAACAGTGAGGAGGTTTCTGCGTCAGTGGCAAATGAGCAGAATACAGAGTGACTGCAAAACAGCAACGTTCTCCTGTGCTATCCAAGGGAATTTCTGACAGGCATGTCAAACTACAGAGGCCCTGATTCTGCTTTTAATTAAGAGCTATATGTTAGAGATATCTGTACCTTCCTTCTTGCATGTTGAAAAGTTCAGGCAAAGCTTCCGCAGTAATCAGTGGCAAATACCACCTTATGTGCTAACTAAACTTTTAGTGACTTACTGTTTCTTCACTGTATTGTCTTATTCATTAGTCGTATGAAAAAAAATTGCTGTATTGCTCATGACCATTTCCACTCTTTCTTCCTTCATGCTTCTTTTCACGTTTTTGCTGTCTTCAGGGTTTTCTTCCATCTTTTTCCCTGCATTTCTTTCCTCACAGGGACTTCAGTCTTCACTCCTAGTTCTTTTTTCACAGCCTCTGGTTAAATAATCAGAGATGAAGTTTGGCTTGATAGCAAAATGTCCTTATTTGAATTTAGAGATAATATCCTAATCAAATTGGGAGTGGAAGAAGCAGCTTATTCCTCAAGGGACATTGCTTTAAGTTGTCTGCCAACCTAGGCAGATACCACTGTGTTAGTTATTGATCAGTCAATGGAGGAAAAATTTGAACCTCTTTGGGGAAACAAATGGAGGGAATAGTTCAGTGAAGCTACCCTAGAAGTCTTTGGATACTTGAGAGAAAGGGAGAGAGAGAAAGAATTTGGAATGCATGAATGTAGTGAAACAATGTTTCCATTGTGCATCAGCACTCAAAGAAGGAAAGATTTGTATCTTCTAAGAGTTTTGCCTGGTCACCCAAAAAGGGGTGGAAGGGATTTGAAAGAAATGAAAAATTCAATTTGTGATCCTTTACTCTTCCCCCCACCCCCCCAGCTGATCTCTTTGTAAAGGAATCCTGAAAGGTTCTAGGCTTGCTAACTGGACAATTTCAGAAGATGTGGTGTGTGCTCTGTGGTATGTTCTGTTTGCAGATGACACCAAGTTGGGTGGAAGTGTCGATCTGCTGGAGGGTAGGAAGGCCCTGCAGAGGGACCTGGACAGGCTGGATTGTTGGGCCGGGGCCAACTGTATGAGGTTCAACAAGGCCAAGTGCCGGGTCCTGCACTTCGGTCATAACAACCCCAGGCAACGCTACCGGCTTGGGGAGGAGTGGCTGGAAAGCAGCCTGGCTGAAAATGACCTGGGGGTGATGGTTGACAGCCGCCTAAACATGAGGCAGCAGTGTGCCCAGGTGGCCAAGAGGGCCAATGGCATCCTGGCTTGTATCAGGAATAGCGTGGCCAGCAGGACCAGGGAGGTGATGGTGCCCCTGTATTCGGCACTGGTGAGGCCGCACCTCGAATACTGTGTCCAGTTTTGGGCCCCTCACTTCAAGAAGGACATTGAGGTGCTGGAGCATGGCCAGAGAAGGGCAACGAGGTTGGTGAAGGGTCTAGAGCACAAGTCTTATGAGGAGCGGCTGAGGGAGCTGGGGTTGTTTAGTTTGGAGAAGAGGAGGCTGAGGGGAGACCTTATTGCTCTCTACAACTACCTGAGAGGGGGTTGTAGAGAGGTGGGGGTTGGTCTCTTCACCCCAGTAACAAGCGATAGGACGAGAGGAAATGGCCTCAAGCTGCGCCAGGGTAAGTTTAGGTTGGATATTAGGAAAAACTTCTTTACTGAAAGAGTAGTCAGGCACTGGCACAGGCTGCCCAGGGAAGTGGTTGAGTCCCCATCCCTGGAGGTATTTAAAAGAGGGGTAGATGCGGTGCTTGAGGACATGGTTTAGTGGTGGACTTGGCAGTGGTAGGTTAACGGTTGGACCTGATGATCCTAAGGGTCTTTTCCAACCTTAACAATTCTATGATTCTATGATTCTATGATTCTTTTCAAAGTTATCTTTAAAGCTGGCATATTACATTTTTGCCAAATTACATTTTCTCACATGTGTGATGTATGCTTGAATTAAGATGTCATGATTTGTTTAAATGTTTGAAAAAAATTCAAAGAACGAAAAATTCATATCCTTTTTTCAACAGCTTAACTCTTATTCTTTCACTTTACCGTGTCCTAAGTGTGCTGGTTTTTCTATTTACTTTCTTTACATAGTCAAGACCTACATTTAAAAGAAAAATGCATAAAAGTATGTGGGTAAAAATGTAACCTTAGATTGATATTATATAACCTTTTTGTATTAAGGCCTTGTCTGCAGATGTAAAGCCTCTTTGCTTTCAAGTTAGTTAAGTAGCATCATAATGCAATATTAAAAAAAAAATCCAGATAGATATCCTTTCAAGCTTGCTGGTGTAAGCTCTGCATACAATGAAATACTTAGTGCGTGTTCCAAATCCCACCATAGTTAGCAGAGTGCATACACACACACAGATGAATAAACACCAAGTTAGAAGACCTTTTAAATTAAAGGATAATGTTGATACAAGAGCAGACTTTTTTTTTTTTATGAACTGACTCATTGGTAGCTTTAGGACAGGAACTAAAAGTAGTGAAGTTTTGAAGAAACCATAAAAATAAAGCATTAGGGACTTCTGTTAAGGTAGGACTTAATACTTCAATGAACAAGATTATATTATGTGAATGCTACAGTTGGACTATGATACTAAAAATTCAGAGGGTATTGATTCAAGCTTGTAAACTGAAAAATCGAAAAATCAAGATTCTCAGGCACTCCTTGATTCCTGATTCAGTGATTCCATTTTGGGAGAGTACCTTATTATTCCCTTCATAGCTCCCTTATATTCAAGTTAGTTCTTTATGGTCTGTTTTAAGACTATTGAGGATCTAGTTAGTGTGGTTTTCATTTCTCTCCCTCTCTCTTTTTTTTTTATATAATGTCTTTAGAAGTAAGCTTCAACCATAATCTTAGTATAATTGAGGAGAGATGGAATACAAGTTTTAAGATTTTTAATTCCCTTGGTGACTTGAGTGCGAGGTAAAAACCTTGACCTAACATTCTATCGAAAATATCTAGCTGTACAAAAAATGTTTCATTAGAATCGCCAGGTTTCAGTTGCCACTAATGGAAGAATTCGGTTCAGATTATTAAAATTACAACCATTTAGTACCAATTCCCCCAGTGATTAATGAAGTTTTACAAAGTCAGGATTCAGTCCAGACCCAAACCACTAATTTGGCAGTGGTGCAGCTCACATTAAGTGTTTGTTTACCCTTACTTTAGGTTAATAGGTATTTCCTTAGCAAACGTATTATATACAAAATAATTAATTAGCATTGTCTTGATAAATTTAGTTGTCCATAAACAGATTCAGAACTCTTCAAAACAAATCTCTCACATTTCATAATTCAAGCTTCTCTACTAAAACTACTTTTAAAATGTTAGTAGCTGTAGTCTTTATTTATTTGTAAATCCTTTGTGTGCATGTGTGTAATTAAACTTCAGAATAAGTTATAATAAAATACTCTGTTTTGCTACAGCATTACTTAAAACTCCCAGGGAACTGAGTTGTAAATATTGCTCTCTGTGACATGTTTTTCCTATAAAATAGGAAAACCAATTTCATACTAAACTTGCCTTTTCATATAATTATTAATTGTGAAGCTTTTTTGCCATTACAAACAGTAATGTGAATGTAAATATATCAAAAAGATGTGTATTTGAGAAGCCTATACTTTTAATATAGGTGAATTTACTCAGCGATCGCTAAACTAACAATGTCCTAGAAGGCCACAGAATGATTCCTCTTTCTGAATTTCACTTAGACATGTAGAATAGTCTAGTAAGAAATAGTAAGAGAGATTGACCAAAATTCAGAAGCGATTTAGCTAATGTGCAGATGTGCCTCCATGGATGTAGTCGTTCTGATCTGAATCAGGTAACATTATCAATAACATAAATAACACATCAATATGAGACATTCAGTTGTGCTTCAAATCAAAGTATCTTGGTCTGTGCAAGTCACTTGCATGTTGCTGGCATTTCGTACTGTCTAATCTGATCTTTCCCCTTCACGGCTGTACCCAGGTGTTACAGAGAACTAAACTTTGACTTAATCCTTGTGGACCTTTCCAAGTAAGAGGGCTGGTGGATTGCATTACTCCAGAGGTGCCCACTTTTGGGAAAGATTCAAACCGTATTAAAGTCTCACTGTTGACTTATTGTGGACTACATCCATCTTGCTGAGGTGAGACAGCAATTTTTGGTAGTGTCAGATGGTGATGAGTGGTCCAAAGGAACAACTTTTCTGTCTGTCCGCTATGTGTTGATAAAAGGAAATCTGACCTCGCTGCCTCACAAGCCATTTTGGTTCCGTGTCTTGGCTTGAATTTATACTGTACCGAATCTCTAAGAATAGCTTCTAATTAGAAATTCCTTGTAGTAAGTCTTTGAATATGCCATCTTATGCCAACTTCAGAAGAGGTTTTGAGGAGAATAGTACTTGGCTACAAATGATGTATGCAGGATGAAGATCTTCAGTGTCAGTAAAAAGTAGAAGAGAATATTCCTTTTTTGAAGAGGTATCGCTTATCTCATCTGCACTCAGGAAGGAGTAAAACCATACAGAATTAAATACCAATAATAGTATGATTAGTGTACATATCAATAAGGTAAACAAATTGGAACTTAGATTTGGGTTAGTATTAGAAAACTAATCATTGTGAAAGTTATTTTATTTGCATATTAAACAATTCTATGAATGAAGAATACTACCATTAAAACAAATATGTGGTTAAAGTTCTTACCCAGAAGTAGAACACACAAAAACTAACACTGAGTTTGTTTTCTATTCTTTCAAGTAAACAAACTTGCAGATAGGTTCAAAATATTTAATTTAATTACTATTAAAATTGAAGTCAGTGACTAGAAAGGGCATCAAGTGAAAATGTGCATTGCAGCTTAGCCTAAAGGAAGAAATATTGGGCCGATGAAAGCAACCTATAGAGAATGTGAAATAACAGCCAAGTGCTGGCATTTTAGGAATGTCTGTTCATAGATGTGCAAGTTTTATTTCACATTGTCCTCACCCTTCTCAATAAGAATGACTGATAGCTTCACTTTGTGATTTCCCAGCTTTTAAGAGTCTATTTTTATTTATTTTTTATGACCAACCTTACACTTGTTAAATGTAATTTTTGCTTTATGTAACATAAAAAAGAGCACATCTGCAGTATGCTGTCCCATGAATTAACAAGAATGACTGGACATAAGACAAGAAATCCTTTAAAAACATATGTTCACATTAAATATCTGGGCTATCTCAGTAAAGGAGGTCTTATGGGGTCATTTTTGATGCAGTGCAAGTAAACCATTTCTGCTCTTCTGAAATAGTTTCTTTCAGGTTTATATTGAGCTTGTATAAAGGCACATTACATAAATAAGGGCTTAGTTTGTACATTAGTCTTTTACATCTTGGATTCTTACTAAATCCTTGTTTTTACCAACTTGATGCTTAAGAGATTGATTTCTGCTACACATGTCTATGGCGTTTATTTTGGTATGTCTGGGATTAAAAACAAAATTAACACGCATAATCAATTTTCCTAGAATTAAAAAGGGTGCTTTGGTACCTTTGGTTATATTCTTCTGAAGAAAAAGGAGAGTAAAAGAGATGTGATAATAAAGGGATCGATTTATTCAATCACTGGGTATAAAAACATTAGCCCTGGGAAAGAGCCTTCCTCTAAGAGCTTTAGCTGCCCAGTCTCACTTGTGTGGCACAAAATAATTTGCATTTTTAGAGAAATTTCATGTCTTCTGTGAGCTCTAGTGAAACATGAATAAATTGCTTTCTTTTCCTCTTTTTCTGATTTTATAAAGCTGAATCCATTAGGGGCTGAGTCAAACTGTAATGAAAGAAAGGCAACAACTGAGATGATGGAAACCCTGGATTAGATTTCTTAGTAGTCCAAGCCCAGCTGTCATGGCCTACGTGTCAAGTTAGTGCTCTTTGGGGAGGCCCGACAGTACATGTGAATATTTTTTAACTGCTGCGTTACAACAGGTCTCTAAAGCAGCTAGGAATTAAAGAGAGAAGGAAAGATTAAGAATTAAATAGAGCCACAGCAAGCAGTTCACCAGAGAGACTTGCAGTCAGGCAAGTAAACCTTTCCAAGACTGTTAGCCCGCTGCCATCTGCCTGACAGGCTTGCATGTGACCCACCGTGCTCCCTTTGTGCACGCTGAGTTTATGTGATGGCTGAAGATGCGTGCAAAGGACATGGTTGTTAGCATTACTGAGTGCACTGGCCTGGCGCTGCCCTAGCACAGTCTGTCGAGTTCACCACAAACCAATGCTCAGTTCAAATAAAGCCTCTGCGAAAGGCTGGCATTTTTATTCTTTCCTATTACAAATATTCTTCTTAGCTGGTTCAGAATATAATAGGTACAATCTAAACAGAAACCAGAAGAAGCCAAAGGACAGTTTCTAGTTTTATGCCTAATAAATGAATTTACATACCAGGATCAAACTAGGGCTCTGCTATTGGAAGAAGGGCAGTCTTCGAGATTTGTGCCTGTGAAATATTGCTTCTGATGGAACAAGGCTTTGCTTGAAGACTCTTAAACCTCCAAGCAGGGGTGTCTTACTATAATTTATAGCAAGAAATTTTGTCTATTATACCTTGTGAGCTTTGTGATGAGGTTGGAACGTGATTTGATCAGAACATACAGATTCCAGCACAGATATTAAGGGGAAAGCTGCAAATCTATTGTTTTTATCGGGAAGACCTGCTTTCCTGTCAAAGCACCAAACATTCATCTGAGGGCAGTCTGGTGTTAAATTGTCAAATTACTGTTACCCAGCGTCTTCTACCTAATGCTTGGAATTTATCCAGCTTCCAAAGAGACTCTCACTTCCTCGCATGAAGAGGATGATGGCACACTCAAGGGGCCCCCAGGTCTGTAGCAGATTCAGATGGCTGAAATCATCTTAAATTCCAGATTCACTTTGCGAATTTGGGGAAATTGTGATATTTTCAAACCTATGTTAATTTCAAAACAGGTTTCCTGGATTGTGAGAACAATTTAAAAAAAAAAAAAAATCTGCCAGAATCCCTCTCAGACTTGTGCCCTGGGGAAAAATTCTTTGCTTATTTCTCAGCTGGTGACTTCGCATGATTTACCACATCTTAGGAAGGCATTTCAAACTGGCAGCAGCTGTAACTGAAATGGTGCCTGCCTCCACTTCCACTGATGCCTTTGTGAGGGACAGGACTGAGAGTCAAACCTTCCCTTAACAGTCTAACCTATGGCAGCAACACAGAAACAGCCCTGTTTCCTTTTCTCCCCTTGCATCGTGGTTGGGGGAAAGGTCCAAGAGAAACCAGATCACCTGTCACTGCTCTCCTTCCCTCAGGCCTGGAAGTCCATGCCTCCCTTCAGCCTCAAGTCTCTGCTACACTGAGAGTATCTGGTGGTGGTTCTCATCTCAGCCTTGACACTGCACTCGAGGAGTGGAGTGGCAGGGCGGCATCTTCTACTTTATGAAGACATTTGTTTGCCTGGAGGATGTTTCTAAGCTCTGCTGTTCCTAGAGTAAAACAATGTGATTGGTATGGCATAATTCAAAGTGAATTTAAAATTACTGAAGTTATGTGTTTTCTAAAAAGACCTGTTTTGAAGCAATTTGGCAAAGCTGACGTAACCATGCTGGCTTCGGTGAAGCTGTGTTGGTTGCATCACTTGAGGATTGGTCCCAGACTAGCTAGAGCATTTTTTTTTAACTTCTAGCTTCTACTGGCATGTTCTTAAAAATCTCTGTAGTTCTATAACTTTCTAAAGTAGCTCACAAGTCTTATGCTGACTGCTAATAAAACAGAAAATCCATTTCCATTTTTCAGTGTAATCTTTTTTTCATGTGAATCTATTTCTCATCAAAAGAAGCAGATGACTGGCCTGAAAGCTGGAGTTCTCTACTTTTCTGTAAAGAAGAAGACGACAAGTAGTGGCCTTTCAAGTTGTCCCATGTTGTCTGAAAGAACATGGCCATAACTCCAAAAACTAAGACGGAGAAACCCAACACTCAGTGTTGCTTTGACCAAGAAATGTATTGTTCCCAACATCTGGTGAAGAGAAGTAGGTCTGATCTCACTCTGTTGGTAAAATCAGCAAGGAAAGCTAAGACGAAGAAGCTTCTCCAAAGTGACCGTGAGAGCATTATCTCACATAGCATTATATCCATGTCACCACATGTGAATGCGAGGACCCTACATAAACCTGGACCTTAATTTCCAGCAGCTGTTTTTCTGTTGGTTTGTTGGATTTTTTTAAGAGAGAAGTAGGAGCATTTTGCATCAATCTTAGAGGAGGACTTTAGCTGCTACAGAGAATGATATTCTCCCCAGAAAACCTCAGTTACAAGAAAACCGATACTTCCATAAGGGAATTCTGTATCTTCTTTTTAAAGAACATAGTCTTCCAGATGCTTCCCCTACATCTCCTTAGCCAGAGAGGATGCACTCATGCCTAAGATGCATTAGAAGATGTTAAACTGAAGTCAGATAAGGAGAAAAAAAATCTCCCTGGCATCGTTTTTTTCATAGCAGATGCATTGCTGGATTTTCTCTGCTTCACTGGCTTCCGTTTCTGTACCCAGAAGATACCTTTGGCTAAGCTCTTGGAAGACAGTTTCCTAGTCAAAAAAAAAAAAACCTGCTTTATAGAGGCCTCAGATGATACACAGTTTGTGAGCCACCAGGCAGAGTAGTCACTGGAGATGCTGAAATAAAGAAGCCTCAACCATGAAGTACTCTTACATATAATTATAGAAGAGTAGGTAAGCCTTTAGAGGCCAGAAAACAGCAGAGCCAAACCAGAACATAAAGAATGAGATCTGCAGAACAAGAAACTCTCTAACAAAATTACATAGAGCACTCATGTCAAAATACAGAGATAAAAGCAAAAAGAACTAAAATCAGAGATACTTCTAATCAGAGCAGTCTGATACTGTATTTGAACCTCAGTATGCTAATGGCATATAATTAAGCAAGAGGAAGTGTTTAAGTAATCTGAGCTTTCCAGCTTTCCCTCCCTTTGGGAAACCTTTGAGGGACCTGAATTTCAGAAAAAGGGGTGCTAAGCACTCTCCGACAGCCAGATCCTTTGAAGACACATCAAGCTGCATATTCAGAAATAAAAATCACACACTACCAGTGATTTAAATACTGAGCTCCTCTGTTCAGTGACATATTTTGCTCAATGGGTAGAAGATGGTGTTTACAAAATGCAGTTATGAACTGTCCTGCTATCCTGTCTTGCAGTTTTTAATGGGGGCCTTATAACAAGTACTTAACAGACTTAATGCAGTATGTCTGTATGAGTAAAGGATAAGGTATGAGGTTTTATGTGTAGCCATGCAAGAAGGTTGCATAGTAAGTGCATAAAGTGGTCTCTCAAGCAGAAAATTTAAAAGTTTTACAAGACAAGGACTGTAGTGATTTGGGGGAAGACAGCAAGAATTTTTCAGTGTACTGATTTGGGCGTGAATTAGTCCTAGAATCGTTGCTATGCCTGAAATCTGTGTTTTCACATCTACTGTACTGTAATTATTTACTGAGCACCTGGTATACCTTGCTTTGCTTCTTGCTTTGCTTTAAAATGAATGTAGGGATGATAATTCTGCACACAAATTGGGAACAAATGTGCTGCTTCCATTATGATCTTTATATTGTCTGAAACGTCAGTCCGCTTACTGCTTCTTTGCCCTTTGCAATGAGATTAGATTTCATTCATAACTCTAAAGATGTGTGTTAAAAACTTCTGTGCGGGTATCATTAAGATATACACATTTTTGTAAAAGCCTATAGGCATATCTTTAAAAATGCTGGCAAAAGTTCTCCAGGGCTATAAAATACCAGTTCTGTGAGCAAGATAAGGATTTCCTTTCATAAAGATTTCTAAGTAGCTTTTGGGCTCAGTCTTTAGCGGTGGCTCATGGTTCTCAGCAGCGACAGAGGCAGCGGCAGTGTTTTTATACTGCTTGTATGTTCTCTGCTGACCAACTCCTCCAGGTAGCCAAGGGTGAGTTTGGCTTCTACCACTTTGCTTTCTCAGGGAGTTCCCCCAGGGCTTGTCCTGTCTTTAGGAGCGAGCAAGTAGGTTCCAGTTGTGATCTTTATTCTGCATCTGGGTGGGGGGTGAAGGAAAAGAAACCCTTCTCTGGGCCTTCTGGGAATTCTCCTTTGCACTGTGGAAACCTGGATTAACCAGCTGGGCAGATGCTCAGCCTGCTTTGTGTTGCTGGAAAATTTTGCCTTTGACTGAGAAAGTTTCAAGATACTGAATCTGAAACATGGTTTCCTTAATTTCTCCCTACCTTGGGTTGGAGTAGAGCCAGAGATGAGATGCTCTGTTGAAACGTTAAACTAATAGTTTGGATTTCATGTAAAATTTGTTGACAGCAAAGGTATAACTATAAACTAAAAACTGGCTGCTATTTTGTTTAGGTTTCTTCATGTTTGACGTGATCTTCTTGATGACTGTTTTTCAAAGCTGATTTTTCTGTGTCACCAAAATTTGCGTAGAATTCTTGTGATGGATCTCTAGCTTCCAGATACACAAAAGACACGGTGTCATATTTTGGCCTTGAGAAAATCCCTTTTTTCTACCCACAGTCAACAATCCGACCTGATAGAGCTGTTATTTAAAGTTGATATTCAACAAATGGTTTGTGCAAAAGATGTTGCTACGCTATATTGTCACAGACTAGTGTATAATTTTCACAATGAAAAGAACTGAAAAATGTAAGATCAAGAGGGATTTCCATTGTTGTACAAATGGCTGGCACATGCCCAAACTATGTGAGAGAGGAAGATTAAGTTGTCTGAGGACTGTTGAATATGAAGAAGTAAACAATGGAAGTTATTAGGCAGGGAAAAATTCATATTCCTGTTAGGTTTTCTCATCCAAACCAGAAAAACCTTGCACTTTCCTTATAGTGCCATAGTCTGAGTAGGCTCTTTAAAAGCATATAAAAATAAATTCTGCTTCTCATTCATAAACTTACCCATCTGTGAAGCCTTTATTCAGAGAAACCTACCTGCTCAAATGCTTGCTGTAGTTCATTAAAGGCTCCCATTTGTACTCATAAAGACTCATTCATTGCCCTGAATAATATATACGGTATACTGAAAAGAGAACCAACTCTCGCTTTTACAATCTAAATTAAACAACTTTGTCTAATAAAAGAAGCGCTGTCTCATTTCTAACTAGGCCATAAGCCCTAAGGGTCTTGTATATGTGCATTTATTTATTTATTTTTGCCAAATTGTCCTACAAGGATCTGAAAGCTAAGTGAACCCAGCTGACTAAATTGTTTCTCTTTTTCTGCCTGCTTAGAAAGACTGAAGCAAGCACGGGCACAATTGTATTGAAGCAAATACTCGGCCATAAACTTACTCTAAAATGCAATTGGATGATCTCATGTCCTTTTCTCGGTCCCACCTTCTAACCTTTCTAATCTTGAGAGTTCATCTCTATTATATGTGGCTCTTGCAAATGCCCGTGATTAATAACTACTGTGATTCATTAGCCGTGTTGTTGGTATTGTTTCCCCAATGGGAGCATTTGCTATCTAGGGATAGTCCATGATTACTCTGCCTTGTGGAACAGTAAGATGCTTTCAATCTAATGCGCTGTCCATGTTTTAGCATAAAATAATATTAAGGCATCCACATAATGGAACCATCTGAAGATCCATTTTATTAAGCACTGAAAGAAAATGTGTGTGTGTTCGTATGTGCAAGGGAAACATAATCAGCAAACCGTTTTCACCAGAAACATAATTTCAGTAAGCGTTTCACGTCAAGACGCAGCTATTTTGAGGTATAGTTCTTCGGATTTGATGTTGAGAAAATACTCTATAACCAATATCTTACCTGGTACAATTAACTTACTCAAATTATATACGGCCTATTCAAAGTAGGAAAAATAGGAAACAGAGGTAGATTTATTGTATTTATTCCATTTTGCGGGTATTCATTTTAAATGCAATCTACCTTCAAGTACAAAGCTGTAGTGCTCTTAAAAGATTACTGTTTCAAGTTACTTCACATACCTTAACAGAGCATGTAACCTTTTTACATTATATGATCAACTTTTTGACAGTGCAGGGCCAGCACAGCTAATGGAATAATAGCCTGCAGGGTCCAGCTAAATGATATACGAATATAATCAACCTTTGTGATGACTATTCAAAAGTAATCCCTTTAGCTTTCAACTGCAACATATATTTCAACCCGGCAAAGCCATATGAAGAAAATCTCTGCAGACTCCACTGATACAATATGGCCTTCATATCCCCACAGTGTGTTTGCTGCTCACAGTGAGTTTTAAATTTAAGGTAATGGCTACTGTATATTCATGTGAGCATAGAACAATACCTTTGATTTGTTGGAGAAATGTTACATTAGCTACCAAGGGCCCCATTCAGTAAACTTTGACACAACCCTTATATATGGTTTACTGCTTATTCTAAATGGAATATGCCTGATAAAAATGCTTTGCATGCCCAAATTGTACAAATTCATTAATCTTTATATTCATAAAACCTCCAAGTACAACTGCCTCCATTCCAAGTGAACCTAGTCAGGATACATGGCTGAACATGTAGGCCCAATCTGCTTTTAAAAATGCGTTGCATCAATTTTCATTTATCAAGACAGGAAAGAAGTAGGAAGATCTTCTACAAGTGTGGGACGTGCATGTTGTCGGCAGTCATATCATTTGCTTCTGTGTCTTTATTCCTACTCCATTACATCATTCAACAGATTATGTAACTGAAAACAGCTGTGTGACCTTTAAAAATGCAAGTAATTTTTAAATTACAATAATGGGTTATATCTCATCAGCTGCATTACGCCAAATTGATAATCTAGCATACCCTGCCAAATCATGGGGAGACTATAAAGAATATGGTGAGATAGTTTTGCTTTCTCTCTCTCCCTTTTGTGACGAAAGTACAGTATTGGCTAGTAGTGAGTCTGAATACGTGGAGTTAATTGTATTAAAGGAAAAGAGAGGTAATGAAAACACTGCAGTGCCTTATATTACTACTTCTGTATGTACAATATAGTAAGAGCTCACTCACATTAACAGCAGTTGCAGATATGGTCTTGTTTGCATACATGTACCTCAATACATGTACAAACATAACAGCACTGTTGCTATCTTGTGTTTGAGGTGGTGTATTATAGGATTGTATGCCACTTAAGCTATAGTGGAACAGTAGGAGGGGGTACGGACTTTTCTCCTATTTGTTTGCCATGTCACTTCTCGAGCCTGCAGAAAATGAGGGCATCCTCAGCATCCTGCAGCAGGGAGTCCCAAGGATGAGTTGGCCATGCACAAAGAAACCCTTCCTTTGTCTCCAAGCCCACCACCTGCTACTTTCAGTATATCCTACCTCATTCTTTTGTTGGAAGAGACAGTGGAAAATGGTTTCTGGGTCCCATTCTGCACGCCACTCTCATTCTTACTTTTGTCATCTCCTCAAAATATCGCCTTTCTTTTTTTTCAAAGCAGTTTCAGCTCCCCAAAACAATAGTCCTCTTATGATTATTCATCAGTTCGTGGAGCTTTTCAGTGGAGTTCTTGTTTAATAAAGTCCAACGGTCTCTGAAAAATGCAAAACTTGGATTTGAATGCTTTCCCATCACATGGGCATGCAAGCTCAGAAACACCAATATTGCCTGTTTCATTTTCTTTATAATCTTTTGAGAGAATGGTGCCTCTCTGGACTTAGTGATTATTTTAGCTTCAGTCTTTGTAGGTGTGGCTTTCATTCTTTTGTGTGACTTTTCGCTAGTTATATTGTGTAAAGGCCTAGCAGCTCTGCCTAGCTTTCTCCCAGGAACATAATGAAATAACGAGATTTTTAGAAGTGTAACGATCTTTAGATAGACACATGTAAACAGCAAGAACAGAGATGCCAATTCTAGCTGCACTGAAAATGCGACAAGACAATTTTAATTATATTTTATCAACAGCAGTGATAATATGTCAGGAACATCCTATTATGATTAATTATATTTACACACTATTAATACATATTAATGTTTATCTCTGCATTTTGCATGCCACAATAAGATAGAAGGAGAATGCTTGATGGTGTGATCTGTGGTGGTATATATGTATTATCATTATGAATATGAGATGCTTTTATTGTTCCCAAATAGCACAGGCCAAACAAATGCCAAGAAAACATTTATGGCTCAGTATTCCATCAGTTATCCCTGATATGCTTCATATTTGCTGGGAGGGTAGAACTGTTAATCAGACAATAATAACTTGGTGTCCAAGTGTGAAGGCAAAGGCCAAAAGGTGCATGAGAAAAGCAATTTTTGCTGTAATTCTCCATCTGTCATGTACACATCCCCACCATTTTTTGCATGTGACAGTGTATGTAAGACACATTGCTGTCAGAGACACACTTTTATGTGTATTTGCTTGCAAATACATATGTTACTTTACATACCGAGTCACATTTTGGGCTTGAGTCACCCACCTGTCTCGCACCAATTTTTCAACAATGAGCTTCCACTGGAAAGAGCAATAGTGCTGCAGTGGTGTAGAGCTGGGGTGGGGCGATGGAGTTCAGACCCCTTCTCAGCACTTCTGAATTGCATGAGGCTCTCAGCTTCTTCACACTGTTTGAGTTCCTAAGCCAAAGTGAGAAGTTATAGACTGTGCAGCTGTGAGCAGAGCCCCTTGTATTCCATTAGGTTTTATTAGATTTTTTTGTTTAGATGTGGTCTGCTAGTAAAGGAATTTCTATTGATGTACTTTAGGCCTGGTTTCAGAAAATGTTACCTGGAATAACTACATTGTTAAATACAGAGTAAACCACTAACATGTTGCCCTCCTACAAAATGAGACTTCATATGATAACTTACGCTAACTCTCAGATATTCTTCATAGATTTACTTACCCCATTCTCACTTGCATACAACTATGGATGAAGTCCTAGTTAGCAATTATACCTAATAAAAGCCTATGATATGATGAAACATAAATTTTATTGAGTCTCGAGTGGTCCAGTAGTTTGCATCTGTTCCAAACATTGCACCAGCAGAGACACTGCTTTGAACATTATTTTTCATCTCCACCAGAACTGGATTCATGTATTTATTTTGGACATGAATTAAATTAGGATGCCATATAAGCACCATTGGTATTGCTGTGACTGAAAGACAGAATCCAGTTTTAGGCATCACAGTGCAAAGAGGTAGTGACAAATTGAGGAGGATCCAGCCAAGGATTATACGGAGGTCAGAAAACATGAGCTCCTTTCAAATGTTGAAAAGACTGGATTTGCTCAGCCTCAAAAAGAGAAGATTAGAGGAAGGAAAATAGTCTCTCAAGGAGTTGTTATAAAAGAGGATGGTGTTCCTTTGCTCTTCATGCCTGCCAAAGGTAGACTAAGAATAAAATCAGCTTAATTTGCAATAAATATTTATCTAACATATTAAGGAAGAAACTGAGCTATAAGATTGTGAAGCACTAGAACAGAGAGATTAGGGATGTTGTGAAAAGGCCTTCACCAGAAGCCTTTGAGAATAGATTTGACAAATAGATGTTAGGGATGGACTAGATATATGTGCACTTTCTTCATTTGAGGAGGTGAACCAGATCAGTAGTTCCCAAAATAGGAAACAATCCCCCAGGGAGGGAGTGGTTGTAACGAGGCAGAGGGAGGTACGTTGCTGGAGAGTCGCTGGGAACAGAGCAGAAAGTGCAGCTAGGAGGTGGGAGTTCGGTGCAGAAATGGAGCAAGGAAGGAACAAGGCTGAGCATCACAGTTCACGGGAGCAAAGGAAGCATGTGGCTACCAAAAGCTGCGGAGTTAAGCCATTGCATCCCAGCCACCTGCTCTTTTGATCACATCCCATTAGGAGGACCACACTGAGAGGTGGCAGGCAGCCTTGCTTATCCAACCTCCGCACCTTGCTCTTGCTTTCTGCACTGCTCACTTCTTCCCCTGGATAGTCTTCTTGCTGCCGGCCATCTTTCAGTGCTGTCTTTGCCATCATCTTCTCCCAAATGCATCTTCCTTGTGGGCTCCCCAGCTGGTCCCACCTGGACCTATCCTGCAAAACCGGCCTGTTTGAGAACTGCTGTATGGGAGCGCAAGAAATAAGAACGGAAATCCCCTGTCCGTTCTGTATTTCTAGGATTATATCTTATGGGGCTCACCTCTGTGTTGTCTTAGATTTCCTTCTCTTGTGACTTTTTACTGTATTACATGTTTTTCAAATAAACCTTCTAGGCTTTTTTACTATTAAGAATGTTGTAAGTCTAAAGCACTAATGCACTTTTTTTTTTTTTTAATAACAGAACTTGATATAGAAACAAGTGCTTCAAAGCCCCTGTGAGCCTCTTCCAAAGACACCAGTTCTAGATCCTTCCTGGTACAGTATTTGCTCTTAATCCAAAGTCTTTACACCAATATGCTGATTTTTGCAAAATGTCATTGGTTTCAAAATTTAACCTGATTTTCACAGGCAATTGCACATCATGTCTGTTTTACTTTGTCCAAATAGCAATATATTTCCTGCTTATAAATGAACAAATTCATACTTCCTTCAGATTTTTTACTTGTTTTCCCAGTTTTAGAATTTAATTGCCTTTGATCATGTAATTGCTTTTAATTTACAGAAATAAGCCTTTGAGATAGAAACGAATCTATTAACCAGATGCTAAACCCAAATATAAAACATGTAGATATCAAAGTGTATATATAAACTGACATTTACTATTTATTTATTTGCTATTTTTCATTATAGAGAATGCCTGCTTACTTACAGAGAAGCTGATAGATGTATAATGAGTACAGGAAGATCCTTGAAGAGTCATGCAACAAAGTAGGAATTTTGGTAGGAATTTTGTCATTTAAAGGGGAGCACAGTGTTGCGGTATAAATATCTGAGAGCTCTAAGTTCTTTATGACTGAAGTGTGACTTCAATATGTATTACACGTGTTTATCAAAAATAGCTGGTGTCATTGAAATAAATACAAAAGAAAAAGGGTCATATAGAATAGAAAGTTTGCACTTTGTGCCCCTAATGCTTATTGTCTTCCAAAATGTCAAGATTCTCCTGTTAAGATATTAAACATCCTTTATGCCTACTGAATGGGAATCCAAGATGCTCGATACCTTGTAAGATCATGTTCTAAATGTGTCTGGAGAGCTTTCTTTAAATCCCAGATTATTGTCCCTTTCAGAAAAAATAAACTACAAGCTTGATGCCTTATTCATAGGGCTATCAGTGATTCTGTGCTTAACAGTTGCGGTTCAACGGTAACTTGAATAGAATAGATCCAGCCTGGGTGGCACGCTATGGTGCAATTTTGATCTAATCTATAGCACAGGTTGGACCCAAAACACAACTAAGTTTGTTTAAAATCTGGTTGGGCACACTCATGAAACTGTTGAAAGCCTGTACAATCAAAGCATTTGAAATGCCATTGACTGTCTCAAGTGCAACATCAATCTATAGGCACAGCTGAAAAAACGGTATTTAACAATGAAAGTGCATCCGGTGGAATCTGACCTGTATGTCACATTTACAAAATTGAACCTAAAATTCCCCTTTTAGCAAAGCCTGTGTTCATTCACACAATCAGGTAAACTAAAATTCTGCCTAGATTCTTTTTGATAAATGATCTGAAGCACTGATTTTGGAGTGTGTGTGGAGAATTGTCTCCCATTTTGAGCTGATGAAATTCTTGACAGTGGGTTCCCCACGTGACCCACAGCAGTCTGACTTCTGTGGTCTTCACGGTCCTCAGAGGGGGCATTCTCCAGCTACCATCACTATTGGTCTGAAGAAGAGATAGAGCACAGAAGATGGCAGTTATTTGCAAAATATATGTAAAAGCAGGATTTGGAACCTTTGCATTTTATTTAGGAAAATTGATGCAAGCTTTCATAATTTCATGTATTAGAAAACCTGCTCTTTCAAACTACATAAACAAAGCATTATGAATCCCAATAGTCAACCATTCCTTTCTTTAAACAGAGGTTTCCAGATTCAGAGTTTGAAGCGAGGTCCGTTAGACCTGTAATCAGTTTTTATGACAGCCTTTGAGCAAGCAATAGCTTTTGCCATGGTAATAACTCAATTCACTGGTTTTCTTCAGGAATGCAATTTGAGTAACTAGTTGACATGTGACAATAGGATTTCTCCCTGTTAAGGTATGGTAAGAATGTATCATTAACTAGCTCTGAGTAGAACATTTTTGGTCAAGATGCTGTGTACATGCAATGTAAATACAAATACCTCAATAATTTTATTCTTTTACTTAGAGGTCATCATTGTCTGAACACCAAGCTTATTACAACGATGTTCATTTAGAATGTTTTTACAAGGCTGAAAAGCTGTATGGGAATTTTCCTACATGCAATTATGCACACCCATAAGCATACAAATCTCTTTACTGAGTGTTAAAAAGGGGTAAACATTTTATGAAAACCAGGAAGAGAAACAGGACCATGAATTAAATATAAACAATAACAATACCCAGTTTCCCCTTATATTTTAGTGCTATTGATATGAAATACAAAAAACATTAGAAAAACAGGACAATTTTGCAAATAATACCCGAAAATCACATTAATCTGCAAACTCTTCTAATCTTGATAAGTATAGCAGGACTGCTGGTAAGAGGTTGCTATTTTTAAATATTTGGAATTTCTTTTATCTGAATATTGTCAAAAGGAATAGCATATTTCAATTTATCCTTCGTAGTAAAAAAAAAAATATATAAAATGACATAAACCAAGCAGACATTCTGGAAAAGATGATTATCAGTTTTTAAGGTTTTTGAGCCTCACATGCATTTCTGCAGTAACTGAACATTCTGTGTATGTGTCCCAAAAGTTATTATGCAGTTATATTAAATAGCATCCGTGATCATCACTATTTTTTGCCAATCTGCACTCGTTACTAAGTGATAACTTTTGCATGCTTGTGAAAAAATGGTCACAAATTAATCCTCTAGAGCATTCGCTCTCCCATACTTTATAATGATAGTTTTTAGTCACAAAGCTTTTAATAAAAATAAGGGGACTTTTATCACCCTATAATAATGTAAAAGCAAGTTGTGTTCATCAGAGTCAGGAAGCTTCAGGAGAAAATTATGTTTATTGAGCTAAATGTACCTGCCTCCCATCCCAGTAACAATTTGTCTGACAAGTAACTCTCTGTCTGGCAGAACACAGGTGTTGTTCTGCACCTCGCAGACTTTTTCAGCGGGAAAACGAAGGCTCTGCTTTCCCCTTCAAATTACCAGGGCAAGGAGGTCAGGCAGAATGTTGTTCCATGCGTTGTGCTTTGGACAGGATCCTGGAATAAACCTCTCAGCTGTTAGAAGCAGTCAGAGCTCCATGGGTCATGGGCAGGCCTCGGTGTAACGCCTCGCACGATCCGGCTGAAAGCACAGTGCTCACTGGTACTTGGCCGCAGTAGCAACTCAGTATTTCTTTGGAAGAAAAATCACCACTTTCTGAATTACCAATACTGCTTCCAACATCACTTTTCCGTGGTGATCTCTTGTCAGACATAGTCCTGCTCATAAGATCTGCTGCAATCAGAGCTCAAATTAGTATAATGGAACTTTGTCCGTTGTGTCTTTACATGAGAGCTGCTCTAATTTCTTTAAGGAGCTCCTCACATGGAACAGAATTATTCTCCACTCTGCCTGGTTCATTATCATTGCAATCCTTCCTCCAGGTTTTTCCAGAAAGCCTCTAATCCCCTGACCCTAAAGACTTTGCAATCAGAAAGGAGGACTCATGAGAGAGTATGAATTGCAGCTGCAAGTTTTTCCGTGCTCTGAGAAATTAGAAGCATAGTTGACTTTAATGAAGTTAGGAAAGCAGGTAAATCAGTTTAGCCTAGAACGCCAGTTGCCTGTTTCAAAACAGACTTGTCAAACGTATTATAGCAGATGAATCTCTGAATAATTCTGAAGTGTAATATCGATGCCTCTAAAATCTACGTCTTGTGGGTGCTGAAGGTATGCGAGAGTGGCAACTAAGACTGCTTTTTGAATAGGGTTTTAGTAGGTTTCTCTGTGGATGTACCAGATGGTATTGACTAACAATTCATAGCAGAGGGGAAGGTTGTACCTCAGAAAGGATTCTGTTTGTAATTATGAAAAGCATGTTTTCTGACCATTAATAGGGTATATCTTGTTAATTATGATGATATATAAGGTATTTCACCTGTGAAGCCATTTAGAAAATTAATGTTTGAGTCACAGAAAGGTCATTGCCATTCTGGAAGGAATCCATTCATCTCTAAATAGGCCATCCGAATATAGACTAAGAAATACACTATATATAATTACCTAGAAATAGATGGAATAAATAAGATTGATGATAGGTATTACTAAAGCCACACTTCAGTTTCCTGCTAGGAAAAAATAGAACATAACTAGAAGAAACAATAATATACCAGTAAAAATGCAAGAAATAGGTTAAAGTCTTAAGTAGTTATGTGAGATTCAGCTATTACACATGAGGCGAGAACTCATCAGCCTTCAGAAGTGGTGTACATCGAGGACTTTGTCCTGCGATTCAGTCAGGTATTTCTGAAGACAGCTCCTACAAAGAAGAGAACGAGGACGATTTTTCTTTTTGCAAAACTGCGTCTTGTTTGACAGCATAACTTCATAGTATCTCTATATTTGCCACACTTATGCTTACAAGTAGATAGAATGTATGTGCTGCCTTTGAAGATAAACAAATAAACACGTTAATGAACATTTCCTTGCGTGAGTCTTCTTTTGACACAGGCAAATCACTGAAGAGTGATGCTGAGCATGAAGGAGCCCAGCAGCTTTGATGGTAAAGCACACTGCCAGGAGTTTAACTTTGGGAGAGAAACTACTCTTTCTAAACATTTAAGGTTTATTTTTTAAAACTACAGAATAAACATCCAGAATGGCTGTTGGTCAAGTGAACCCTCAAACCCATTTAGCAGAGGAGGAGAAAGAGAAAAAGGTGCAAGTGTGCCTTTAATTGAAAGCCTGTTGTTTAATCTTAGCTCATCTGTGGTTTGGACAAAGCCCATCTCAGATTCACAGCCACTTGGTGCAACGCTGGCTTGGAGGAATTAATCTCAATGGGTGAGAAAGCAATTTAGTAACTAAAATCCCCTGTCCTCATCCCTGCTGAATGAGTAGGTTTGTTTCAGCGAGGTTAACAATAAAGTTAGCTGTTTGTTTCGTTGCCACATGAAAGGCAGACAGCTCTGCAACAAGAGCAGCCTTCAAGCACAGCTCACCCGGCTGAGATCTGAAGTGCTGGCGACGGCCCCACCTGAAGTCTCTGGAAGCTGAGGGTGTGCAGCCCCGGAGGAACTGCTCAGCTCTTTGTAGGATCACAGGCAGGGGGAAGTCTCAAGTTTTCCCAGCAGCTACCCACTCTCCAAATCACTTCTGTAGCTTGGCCACCTGCAGCATGGGTAGACAAAACCCGTGGACAGCAGATTTTCAGTAGCACACGAAAGACCCAGGGGCTGGGAACTTGAGCGTCCTAGGAGGAGCATCTGGGAGCGGCAATAGCTCCTGGCTCCCACTCAGCTCTGAACCCAGCTAGGATTGAGATCTCCTGCCCCAAGGAGACTGATGAGAGGTAAGCCTTGCCTCTGGGAGGCAGCTTCCTTCAACACCAGCTTTTGGAACTGGCGCGTTAAGCCCCCAGTTTGGGACATGCATTAAGCCCCCAATTTGGGACATACATATCTGTGTACAGAGGTATATCACCTTTGAAAGGTTGCTGCCTCCTACACTGAGCTATTCTGTCCCTGGCGACATCGCTCCCTGGTCTTCCTGGACTGTTTCAGAAAACATTGCCCCATCTGGCCACAAGTTCACCGTTTGTAATTGAAGTGGCTTGAATCTGGACTTAACCACAGTGGTGCCTCTAAAAACATCTTCAAAGAGCCCTCCCTGAAGCATGGTGGTCACTGTTATTTTCTCCTGTTTTCTTTCATAAGAGTTGTCTGCCTCCCGGCTCCTCAGCATCAGTTGGCTGAGAAAATTAGACATTGTCCCTTTCCACGTGAGTACCAGGAAATCAGTTTCCCTGGCATTGCTCTCTGCTTTCTGGGCAGGCCGTGCTCATGCCAGGCTCACAGTGAAGATTAAACCAAAATTTATTTATGATAAGGGAAGTTCAGGATTACCTGGCTTCACTCTCCAGGCCCCGCTCTCTCTCAGCAGCCCCTTCAACTTTTACATTCTGAATTGCAATGAGCTTTCACGTCTGCTGAGCCCTGATACTCTCAGAGGAGCTCTACGATATTAGAATATTTTGATGATTTAGAGCCTTTACTTTTACTTCGCCTCTCCCAGCCTCTGTTCTCGGGGAGCAACATCACCGGTGCATTCACATTTTGCAGTGCATTTGGCAGAAATGGCTAAACAACTGCTTGAGGCGGGGACAGTTAAGCAGAAAGGGGCGAGGATGTATGGCACTCTGAATTCTTCCTGTCACGCCGAAATCCAGCACTAGCATGCCCTCTTCGTGCGGGGGGCAGGGAGGGCTGCATCTGGCCTCGCCAGCATCAACGGAGTAGATTATGGGCACAGAGCCAGCGATGAGCGGACGCCACGCAGGCTTGTAAAATGTAGCTGCTCCTGTGCTGGTTGTACGGAGGCCCTAACGGCAGCCAGCAGCTCCCTTATGTGGCAAATGGTCTTTTTTTTAAATGATGGCTGTAGGTCAGCCAAACGGCTGTGTACCTACCACGCCACCGGAGCTTGGGGCTCTACAAAAGCAAAGCAGTCAGTGTTGGCACTGCGCGCTCTGTATAACTAAGGGGGAACATCGCGAACAAGCCTTACTGATGTGCCTGTAGGAGAAGTTCTGTAGCCAGAGTTGATAACCCTTGTGTGAAACCAGCCTGGACCAAGCCAGCTCCATCGCCCAAAACACAAACTTGCGGGCCAGCAAAGGCAGGGGCAGGAAAGATGTCCAGGATCAGTGTGAGTATTTTAAGTGCAGTACGAGCCAGTTAGACCGTAAGATGTTAGAACCAGGAGCCATCTTTGGGATAACGTGTGCGTAGCAGGCTTGGCACAGTAGCTGGGGACCGGGAGTGCTGTGCTGGCACGAGCCATGTGCATGCACACACGCCAAACCGCCTCGCAGCAGGTGATGTTCAGTCAGTGTTGCTGGTTGGGGTCGCTCATATAAGTCATGTTCTAGGTTTTTTTCCTCCTTCTTCCTGATTAGAAAATTGTAGGATAGTGGAACCTGCCTAGAAAATTACTTTCTGAGACCATCTGTGCCAGAAAACTTGGTAGTTTATGCAAAGTAAATAAAAAACAGGCTGTGAAGGTGAGTGAAGCAAAAGAATAAAAAACCTAAACTAATATATTTGCAAAAAATATGCTTGCCTTAGTCACCCCCTCTGTTTCTCCCAGATCCCACGTCCCGCTGTAGGGAGCTGCAGTATTTCCATCAGTGAGACAATGCACTTTCCCTTGAAAGCTGCTGGGTTTAATCTCACCATCAGACGGTGTGATTCATTTCTGCGGTCCCTGTTGTACGTTTCTTAATATCAGACATGAGTGAAATATCTTCAGGACTGTGAGTGAGAGTGGAGTTAACTATTTTTTCAAAGGAAAAAGATGCTGGAAATATATAGTGGTCTTCATCAGCTGAAAGCGCATGTGAAACCAAGGCCAGACTCCTGGGCTGCACGTGATGAGCCTGTCGTGGTATCGACTGAGCCAGAAAGAGGCTTTCATACCTCTAAAATAGAGCCAGTTCGGTTCAGCCAAATCCCAGGCGTAGGTCAGAGCATTTGGCCCCTGGAGGTGGCCACATCTGGCGAGTAACAGCTACGCCCCCGCAGAGGAGAGGGCCTACGCCGGCTGCAAGGCTCTGCTGCGTGCGGCATGAATTCATCCTCCGCAACACAGCAAAGCTTTCCTCTGCCTTTTGTAGTGCTACAGTGGCTCCACAGAGCTGCACGAATGCACAAGAAGTTTCATGTAATAGTTTAGGTTTTCTCTCGTCTTCTGGGAGACCAGCGCAAGTACATAGTCTGCTTTAAATATGGTCATCATATGCGTTGTCTCAAATCATTGCACAGGTCAAGAAGCCCTCCTGAGAGCTGTGTTCAATGCAGGCAGGCTGAAGTCCTTTTACTTTTTCCACTGGTTTCTGAGCCTTTGAAGTTTGTTCAGGGTGTATGCTAAAGCACTTTCCTGCAACAGCTTTCCTGCAGTGGAAGCTGCAATTCTCAGGTCATCACTTGACTTCCAAAGCAAAGGCTTCAAAGCCTCCACAGATACTGCAAGCTGAAGTAAAAATCTGCGTGTGGTAGCCCTGAATTATGTGTCTTCACACCTTTGCTTCCTGGTGGTTGTACTCAGGCCTTTTGAATTTCTACCTGTAAATCATCTTCAACACCTTTGAAACACAAGTGTTCATAATGGTTCTATGAGCTGATAAAGTCTATTTCATAGTTTAAAATGGTCCTGCCTTTTTTAGCTGTTCTTTTGCATCCCTGCATAATGATCACCCATTTGGGGGAAAAGTACTTTCCACCATTTTATCTGTTTTGCCATGACCTGTAAAATGCCATGACCATGACCTTTTGGTTAGGAGCTCTATCCTCTTTTCCCACCTTTTTCTACATGCATCATTGAAGCATTAAAAAAAAATAATCTGTTGATCAGGTAGATGGATATCCACACCAGAACTAAGTCCGAATCTCACTTTGGGTCAAGACCCAAATACAAATGACAGTAAAACTGAGCTTTTGAGCCTGCTGTGTTCCTTTCCCATTTGCACTTTCTTCCCCGCTTTTCCCTGTACTCATTTGTTTCCTTCTTCTCCTCCGTGCAAAGTCTCCCCTCTGTCGTCACAGTTTTGATTAACGTTGCGTTCTGCAGAAGCTCATTCACCCACCCCTCGCATCACCTGCCCAAAAGTTGGTGTGTGCAGTTCCTTCTTTATGGGGAACCACCATCTCTTTTCTCTGATTGTCTGAAACCGCTTACTAACCAGCGGTAAGTCACGTCTCCAAAGCGATCGTGCGGTTTGATCCCAGGAAAAATGAAACGGTTCTGTACCGGTGAAAAGTGAGTAAACTCATTGGCTTTGTGCATATGAAAAGTTCTGTTTATCTGTCTTTATTCTTGACTTCACAACTGTTTTCCCCAGTTTTCAGGTGTCGGCAGCCTCTGAGATAGCAGGATTTGCTCTGTATTCCTATAGCCTGGGATTTTGGTCTGTCTACTTTGCTTCGCAGCCTTCCTTCATTGTTAACCTTGTATGCCTGCCGAATGACGACTTGATACAGATGAGAAATAAAGATGATGAGCTATTTCTAATTAAACTTTGCTGCAAACAGCTGATTTGTAAAAGCTACATTATGCCCTCAAGAAAAACGAAGGTCTTTAAGCCTAGAATATCACTGATCTCTGCACGCCGGCCTGCTGCTAAATGCCTGCCAAACCCTGCCCTTCAGAAACTCGGACCCTCATCTTCAGGCCTGGCCGCGGGGCGTGCCAGCGGAGCCGTACATCAGAGCAACCCCATCAGTTGCAAACCGCTAGCGCTTTTACCCAGTATCATCCACAACGGCCTCGCCATTAATTCTCTCAGCCTGGAAGCACCCTGATGTCTTCTTAATAGGGGTTAGCATTATTTATAGCAATTTACAGGTGTGCTGCCGAAAGACCGAACTGTAAATCACCTCAAATGTTGTTCCATGATGAAGTGCCTCTATATTATTTAACAAATTGTCCCAACATGACTGAACGATGCACAACAGAAAAACTTGCCACAGAAATGTAATATTGAAAAGGCCACAACACTGCATATTTAGTTTAGATTTGTAATTGCAGTTGATATTCTTCTGGCAGTTTTGTACTCCGGGAGCATTTCCAGTTTCAGAAAAGCAGAGTACTTCTAACCTGGGGGTGTCAGCGGGGCAATGCGATGACTAATACAGGTGACACTTGTACAGCTGGCGTTGCAGAGGTATTTGACACAAAAATGATCGGGCTGCATGTGCACATTTTAGTTACGGCTTACTGCCTAGAGTGTAAGGTAGCAACCTTGTTTTACAGCGTATGAGAGTGATTCTGCCTCAGTAGAAAGAAGATTGAGGTGTGATGAAATGCCAGCCAAAAATGCCTACAGATACCTCAAAATAAAGAACTACACATGTTCTGAGATGTCGGTCCATCGTACTTGGACTTAATCTGAGCACACTGCTTTCCCAGATCAAGGATAGGCTTGTAATTTTGAAATGAGAGGAAAGGTGGAGCAGCATCTTCCTAGAAAGCCTGGACTGAAATGAACCACATCAGTTGTTATGCTGGCCCTTTTTCTTGTACTTGCAGATGTTTTTCCTCCTTCAGACGTGCACGGTGCTGTTACGTGGTAAACAGCTTTTGTTTTTTTCTTTACTTGACTAAGGACAGTTTAAAGATTGTCCTGCCTGAAACATAGACCCCGGTGAGATCTCGCTGGGTGAGATCCAGCACAAAACCTAACGGAGCGGCGCGGCACCAGCAGCCAGGTCAGCGGCTGATTCCCTCTGGGCAAGAAAACCTGCTCACAAACACCCGTAGGCATATTTGGGAGGGCAGAGGAGGGAAGAAGGAGTCTGGAGGGGTGAAGGGAGGGTTGGTGTCAGCGTTTCCTTCCCAGGGATTCTGGGTTTGGAGGTGTGTGAATTAAAGAGTTTTTTTCTAAAGGTGAGAACTGAATAGCCCTGGCAATGCCTCTGTCGCTTTTTAAGGAGTAACGTTTTTTTCAATTTAACCTTTTGAGTTTTCTCAGTTAAATCTTAACATCAGTCAGCTCTCTCAATGTGAAGTCCAAAATCTTCTACAACTCTTGGTGAGGATGCTTGAAATGTTACTCCAGAAACGACGCCTCCCTTTCCATGTGGAAAATGGGGCTGTTTGTGTTGGCAGGTGTCCGTGCGCAGGAGGACCCACCTCATTAAAGCCGGCCTCCGACAGCAGAGCTGCCGCCGGGCTGCTGCCGCCTTGGGAGGAAGAGGGCTGGTGCAACAGAAGCGGTCGGGGGGCGGGAGGGGGCGAAGGAGGTACCCCGGGTGTTGAGATGCTCACCTGAGCAGCGTCTCTTCTTCAGGTGGCTCGGTCACAGACGGGAGCCCGCCTTCCTCAGGAAGGCCCGGGGGACCACGCTCCGCATGGCTGTCCCTGTCTGTCTGTACCTCTGTCTGTGCCTCCCCCAGCCTCAAACTGGTTTTAAAACTGTTTTAAGCCCACTTCAAACGAATGCAGCAGATAGGGAAAGGGCTTAACTGTGAATATATCCCCACAGATTTTGTGCAGCGAAGCAGCTGACAGAGGGGACAGGCCCCATGTGTGTCCCACACAAGGGAAAAGGCAGAAAATCACACATGTACCAGAAAGCCTGCCCCAGGCAAGAGGTTTTATTAATGCTCCATCTTCGGGAAAAGCATCAGTCGGAGTTTGTGCCTTATTTGACACCAGAGAACCCAACCAAAAGACCCGCAACCGAGGGAAGTCGGCTTTCGACGTTCCACCGCCGCTCTGCCTCCCCGCTGCGGTACCCCTGAGGCCGAGCTTTAAAAACGACCGCTGTGCTGCTGCTGGGGAAATAAACTACTTTGTGCTGTAGTTCGAGGTGCCCGGGTGTTTCGTTGGGCATGTCATAGTCCCAGCGTCCCGGGAGTAAGATATTCAAGGGCGTTACTGGTTCAGCTTTTTGGAGGTGCTGTCAGATGGGGCAGAGTTGGTCCCCTGGTCTGAGCGCTCTCCTAGGACGTGAGAGACTTCTTTACAGTTCCTCATCCATCCCAAACGTCTCTGTGTTCCTCTGCTGTCAGGTGGGGTAGCAGCACGTCCCTGCCTCCTGGGGACGTTGTGGGGATGAGTACGCTAAATGCCATGAGGCACTCTGGTTCTACCAAAGAGAGGGGCAAAAGCACTGAATTGCCATAAAGACCCAGAAAGAATTGTAAAACTCTGGAAAAAAAAAATTCCTTAGAAAAAAAAAACCCAGCCAGTCCATTGGGACGCAGTGTTAAATACGCTGTCACTCACCCCCAGCAGTTTCCCCTTTTCTACATGCGCTCTTCCAGGCATTGCCACTGCTCTTGCAATTCGAGCCTGCGCCGTGCATGAAACGGGACTATTGCAGCACACGCAAGCGCTGGAGTTGGGACCGTGTGTTTGCCTTCACAGAGCGCCGCCGCCTTGGCACTAGAAACCTTGTAAGCGATGTGTTTTGCAAAAATAAATAAATAAAGGAGCGAAGGAAAATGTCATCTACATAAATATGCCACAATAAGTTTAGTCTTTGGATCAAAGTGCTCAAAACGAGACAGCTTTGAAACAGAAAGGTAGGAATCAAAATTACACATCCCCGCGTATCAGCTCAGATGCCAGCTGTTTAACTGAGGCGTGCATACCGTGGCTGATTAAATGAAAACATTTTAACAGCTGTCTAAAAAAGCAAAACCTCTCCCCACCTTCCCGGGGCTGCCTGGTACACCGGCCCCGCGGGCTGCCCAGGGGAGCGGCCGCTTGGCTCCAGCCCGCGCCTGCCCTGTCTCCGCTCATCGGCACGCGTGCGGGGGCCCCCGGGCACGCGGGGCTGCTCTGGGCTCCTCCGAAGGAGGAGCAATAAGATCCTTGGCCGGACCTCACCAAGTCTTGGTGCCATTGACTCACAAACCTGCGCCTGGGCAAGAGCCCGTCGGCTGGCTGGCTCTAATCCAGACTATTCAATGAGTTAAAAGTAATGCTGGCCAATTCAGGGGGACAAAGCGGCTCAGCAGGTTGAGGGGAGAGGTGCTGGCTTTTATATCCAAGCCAAACACAGCCCGACCTCCCCAGCGGGGAAAGAGGCTTTATGGAAAAGAAAAAGCTTTAGGTAAGTGGTGGGTGGTCTCTGGTGGCCGCATCCCTGCCAGTCTGCAGAACCAGCTGGGGACCGCTCTCAGCCCTGGGGCCAAGCGGCACTGCCTGACTGCTAATTCCCCTCCTCTCTTCCCCTCCCTCCTCACAACTGTGTGGGCACAACCCAACTGCCTGTTCAGAGCAGATACTGTCCCCAGCCCGTGGCCAAGCATTGCCTGGGAGGGTGTTTATCGGCTCTGGCCAGCACGGCGGAGGCAGAGCCGTCTGTGACCAGGCTGGTGCCCCCGTCCCACTTCGTTTCCTGGAGTAGGCACAGCCAGGAGGCGCTGACCTGCGACGCCGGCCTGGGCTCTGGGGGGCTGCCCTAGCCGGCCTCCCGGGACCCTGTCTCCTCGGCTATGCTGGGAGGATGGCGATACCCTTCCTGCAGCGCAGGTGCTGCCACAAGCCCCAGCACCGGGTTTTAACAGTGTCCTCCGCGGGGCCAGCAGCAATCGTGCAGCCTGAGCTGCACTGGCCATCACCCCTCTCACACACACCCGTCCCGGCCGTGGGAGGTGAGCGTGTCCCCGGCCTTCCTGAGCAGACCGGGATTAACCTGGGCAGAGAGACAGAGACCAGACACATCGCCCATCCCCACCCCGCTGCTGACATCCACCTCGTATCCACCTACGGATGGAAGCCGAAAGAAGAGTGGTTTAAGTTGCAATCAGGTGGGAGGGTGACGGGAGCCAGCAGCCACCCCAGCCGTCGCAGGTGAGCCGCATCAGTTAGCACGGGGAGCCTAGCTGGGCCTCCGCCACGGCGATGCCCCTTCTCCGTGAGGAAGGGCCAGTACAAAAGGTTTGTGGGCATCTTCACGTAAGGTATTTAAGTACAAGAAACTTGGGAGAGTTACGTATCGAGGCACCAGGCATGTCCATTCACAGTAATTTTTAAAGATGCTGCATTTTAAGAATGTATTCTTAAAGAATCTGTATTTCTAAACTGAAGCACAATCGGGAAAGAAATATTACAACTCAGGATGTAAAACCAATTTCAAAAGGTGACATCTTTTGCCTTTTTTTTTTTTTGCATAGCATCTCTTGCGTGTACGTGTGTTTGTGTGCACCTGTGAGATGGAAGCTTTCATTGTGCTAAGGTTTGCGCGAGCCCTCCTCAGCACGTCCTTCTCCAGCCCGCTGGGCTTCATGTTGCTGCCGGGCGGGCGCTGCCACGCGGGTCGCTGCCAGAAGCCCCCCCAAGAGTCGCAGCCATTACCGGGGTGGGAACGGGACCCGCACACAGCTCGTTCACTGCTGCACACCCACCGTTTCTGCCCACGAAATGAGGCAAGAAACTGAGCTGCTTTTCACTTGCTTAAAAGCTGTAACCGCTGCTGCCATAAAATGTTGTCATCACTGTAACACGAGACTTTGCCATGGCTTTCCCTCCCCGTCTGGCATGGGCTGACTGGCCCAGCTATGTTTGGCGTAATGGTTTTTAATGGCTTTGTTAAATACAAACTAAGCTATCTCCCTGTAAAATGCCCCCCCCCCAAAATGTATGTTCTCAGTGTTAAGTTTATCCCACCTACTTCCCCAGCTTTCCCTCCAAAATAATGTGGCACCACAGGCAAGAGAAAAGCTACGAGGGTTTTGCGTGAGCAGATGGGTAAGAAAGGCCTTTCCACCAGGCGATGAGCCCTTCTCAAATCCAGCAGGCCACGCACGTGCGCCCACACGCACCCTGAGAGGACTCCGTCCCCAAATGCCACGTGCAAATGGACAAGGAAGACACACGCCAGCCACGTGCACGGCAATGTGCCGCTATGCTACATCCCCGGTGTGTTCCTGGTGGCAATAACCACGAGCACATCTGCAAATATGATTCAAGGCATCAGCCTCCTGGTGCTCTTTGTGCCTCGTGTTTGCCTACCCGGGGTGACGCTTTCGTTCATCATCCTGAAGGTATTTTTCTCTTCCTCTGCCCACAGAGCATCTGGGACCAGCACAGCGGCGGTGGATCGAGGAGGGGGCTCACGTTGCTGGCGATGTCCCTGCCATCTGCAGATGTGTCCAGCTCTTCAGGAGCAGCCCTCTCCCGTGCAGGGGCCAGGGCTGTACGCACCCCACCCCGCACAGATGGGCCCCCCCCCCCGGTCTCGCTGCCCAAGAGGTGGGGAGGGCTGGATGCGGCCCTGTGGCTGCTTACACACCGCGCTCCTGGCTGCGGAGGAGATAAATGTTCCCCCGGGTGCCAGTGTGTCCCTGGGACCGTTCCCACGGGTGTCAGTGTGCCCCTGGGACCCTGCGGTGAGGTAAATACCCCTTTGATGCAGGCCTGTGTGGAAAGCCGGTCAGAGCCGCTGTGGGGGCGTTTGTGCCGAGGTTTGCCGGGCTGCAGCGGGGATGGAAAGGCTGCTGATACCTGCACCCCCCCGCAGCCCCCTTTGCCCTGGCCCCTACGCTCGGGGGGGTTCCGGGGGCAAAGGGGCCTTTCGGATGCCTGGTGACAGTCCCCTCCTGCAGCGGGGAGTGCCGGCTCCCTCCCCGCCGCAGCCCGAGCGCCGCCGGGGCAGCGGGCGCCCCTCCCCGCGGCCTCGGGGCGGGCGCTGCGGGGCTCCGCGTCCCTTCCCCGGGGCGGGGCGGGGGGGGAAGCACCGGCCCCGCCGCACGGCTGTCACCGCCGCCTCCTCCCCGTTATTTACATCCGTCTTTAGCAGCCTCATTACCCGCTTTATTGCTTTCGCCCGGGGGAAGCCCGGGGACGGCGGCGCAGGGGAGGACCCTCCCCGCAGCCCCCGCCGCGCTCCGCTCCCCGGGGGAGGACGCAGGGCTCGGCCGGGCCTGGCCCCTCCCCGCCCGGCTTCCGGGAGGATTTCGGGCGGGGAGGGTCCCGGCAGGGCCGAGGGAGCCCCGGGGGGGCCGGCGGGGCGCTCCCCGGCCGCCCGCCCTCACGGGGCGGCTGCATGGCGTTGCACCAGCGCGGTCTGCACCGGCGGAGGAGAAAAAAAATAACCCCCAGCCCTCCCGAATAGCTGGATTTTCAGATAAGCAGCGGCGGTGATTTATTGGCCTTTATGCTCTTCCGACGGAGCGGGGGAGAGACGGCGGAATCGCCTCCGCCCCAGCCCAAAGAGGCTCCCCCGGCCACCCCGCTGCCGGGGGACCCCCCGCGCCCCAGCCCGAGCAGGGCGGCGAGCCCCGGGCCGCCCCCGGCCGGGGCCCGGCGCCACGGTGAGGGGCCGTCGCGGCCCCGGGGGGAGCCCCAGCCTCTCCCCGCTCCTCCAGGTTGTCCGCGGCGCGCTTGCTCTTCCAAACTCATCTAAATTACATCAATAACAGAGCGCACTCTTTAATGAGCTCTCAACTTTAAAGACTTGAAGGATATTAACAAGCCGCTTGACAAATGGTGCTTAGAAGCACATTAAAGACGCTGCTAATGGAGCGCATAATGACGGCTAATTTTCGATCAGATATAAATTAGAGCCCCAACAGTTATTTGCCTTAAGGACTTTATGTAAATGATCCAGTTCTGTATAAACGGGGAGGCGAGGCGAGCCCAGCCCCGCCGCGCTGCTGAGCGGGGCCGCAGCCGGCCGGGGCGCGCAGCCCCCGGCCCCGCCCGCCGCGGAAACACCGCGGGGCTGCGCGGAGCGCCCCGCCTGCCCCTGCCCCCCCCGAGGGGAGGAGGAGGAGGAGGCCGAAGGCTCGTCCCGCTGCGGGGCTGGTTGCGGAGGGGAGGGGGCGGCTGTGCCCGCCCCGGCCGGGCCGCGCTGCGCCCCGCGGGCTCCGCGGCCGCGGAGGGCTGGGGCGGGGGCGGGGGCAGGGCCGGGGCGGGGGCCCAGCTGCGAAGCCGGCTCCGGCGCACGGAGCCGCGCTCCCGGGGCTGGCCCAGCTGCCGCCCGGCGCTGCTGCAAGCGCCTTTCTTCCTCCTCCCGTGGTTTGGGCGTTGCGATGAGTTTTGGGGCAGGTTTTCCGTTCGGGTTTGGTTGTTTTTCTTGCTTTTAATATTTTTCGGGCAACAAGTGCCAGCTGGGGGCCCGGCCCCGGGACAGGGGAGGCGTCACCCAGCCCAGCGCAGCGGCCGCGGCTCCTGCCCGGGAGCCGGCGGCAGCCCCCGGCCCTGCCCGGCCCCCGGGACGCCCCGGCACCGAGGAGCCGTGCGGGCGGGTCAGCAGCGGCCCTGCCGCCGGCCGGGGGTCCCGGCGGCCCGTGGGAACCCGCGGAGTTTTCTTGGGGACCTTTTTGGCCGGTGGGTTGGGATTATTTTTCTTGCCTCCCCGCTCCGCTTACTTGCGGGTGCCCTCCTCCCTCCAAAACCCGCATTTACCTTTTGCGGGGCGCGCCCAGCCGCAGCCGCGGGGCAGGTTCCCCTCCTGCGCCGCCGGGCTCCGGGCTCCCTCCTCCGGGGGGGCCCGGGGGTCTCACCTGCCAAAATAACAATAACGGGGGGGGAGGGAGGGGAGCGTTGTCCCCCTGTCCTCCCCGGTTACCGCGCCGGGACCACACACCAACCCTGCGCTTCCCCGGGAGCAGGGCGGCTGCTGGGCTCCGCCACCGCCGCCCTACGGGAGGGGCCGGGGTGTCCCCCCCCGCCACCCCCGGACCAGCAGCCCTCCCACCCCCCCGAGAAGGGATTTTGGGAGAAAAAACAGCGATCCCCGCATCCTTCCCCGCGCAGCGACCCGCGGGCCGGGGCGCGCTGCCCTCCGCCGGGGCGGGGCGCGGGAGTTGCGCGGAGGGCCCCGGCGGCGGCCGTACTCACCCGGGCGGCCCCGGGGCTGCGCCTCCTGCTCCGCGCTCGCTGCCCCGATCCATCGATTTGTTCCTGGAAAAACGCGGCGCATTCTTATAGCGGCTACGAGCAATTAATATTGCATTAACCCTATTTAAAAAAAAAAGGGGGGGGGGGGAATCCGCACCCTATCAAAGCCATCTATTATTAACGCGAGTGTAACTGGAGACCCGAGCCGTGGGTGTGTGCGTGTCGTGGGGCCAGGCAGGCAACCACGGGCGTGACAGTGTGGCGGGAAGGAAGGGGAGCCGGGGGTGGCTAATATTTAATTTCAGGTCTGTGGTTTTCTAATTCGAGATTAAAAGCAGTCACGTCTTTGAAGCCAGACACTTGGTGTAAATGTACAGTTAAAATATTCTATTCCACAGTCCCCAGACAGAGCTCTGCTACTCCCAGGCTTCATTAAATTTTAATTATCATCCCAGACTGAAGCAAGGGAAGAGGGGGAAGACTGTCCACCTAATTGCAATTGATAAAGGCAAAGAAGCCTAGGTCTTTTTTCTCGCCGCGCACGCACAGCAGTTGTCGTTGTTGTTGTCGTTGTTGTTGTTGTTGTTGTTTTAATGCGGGCAGAGCCCGGCGAGGGCAGCGCGAGCATCTCCGCCTATAGATCCGCTGTTTGCCAAAGATGCACGTGAAGGAAAGCCGGGAAGTGATGTTATAGATGGGTGCTGGGGGGGATGACACATCAGCTCTTGGAGAGACCTGGCGAAGGCCCAGCGGAGGAGGCGGCCCCCTCCTTCGGGCCCGGCAGCTCATTGTCTCCCAAAACAAAGCGCGCCGGTGGCTGAGAGCCGGCGGCCCGGGCGGCGGGGCCGAGCGGCGGCAGAGCGGGGCCCGGGAGCCTCCGCACCCCCGCCCCCCCGCCTCCTTCGTGCCTTTTCGTTCGTTCAGCATCTGCATGTGCGGGACGGGCAGGTCTCCTCTCTCGACAGGAGAAGTCGGCTGAGTGCCCCAGGTTTTTAATTTGGGCGACTAGAGAGCAGTCTATCTCCAGGCGGTAAAAGGTAAAAAATAAAACCCACCGCGTTTGCTTTCTAAGCAGCTTCCTATTATCACATCGCCACTTAATTTTATTTCCATTCTCTCCAAGTTAAATAGAAAGCCGAGCTCACAGGGGAGCTGCCATGTGCCTACAGACTGGGGATGTCAAGCAGAGAGACTCACTGTGCAAAGTTAATTTCAATTCCCGAGGAGGATTTCACATTCTCGCTCGCTCTGACCCACAGTAATTAGCTGAGATAACTAATGATTACTTACTTATTCCTTGTAATTATCTGGATTTAATAATTCGCTGTGTAATTTATTAATTCGCCCGTAATAGCCTTTAAGTGAATGGCTCATTCAAGAGGGCGAAGCGGCGGTTCAGGGGCTGCTCGCCGCCTGCGCCTGCTGACGGTTTTGGGGGGCTCTCTGCTGCTCTCGGGGGCCCGAGCGGCCCCTGCCCCCGCCGGCCTGGCTCGCTCCGGCCCCCCGACCCGCCGCTTGCCGCCCCCCCAGCCTCTTAAAACGACCTCCGCACCCGCGGAGGTTGCGCGGCAGCCCAGCCCGCGGCGGGGGGTGGGTGGGCAAGGAGGCATTTTCCCCCCGCTGCCCACGCCGGGAAGGGGGGGGGGGCTGGGCGGGGGGCGCAGCCCCGGCGGTTCCCGGGCGGCGAGGCGCGCAGGGGCGCGCAGGCTCCGCGCAAGGGCAGCGCCGCCCCTTCCCAAATTGCCGCCCCGCACCTGCAGCCCCGCCGGCGGCGGGGGGAGAAGAGAAGCCGCGCTGGGCGCCCGCGGGCTGGCCCAGAGCCGTGGCGGTGGCGATGACGGCTGGCGGCAGCGGCAAGCGCTGGCCACGCCGGGGCCCGTGGAGGGCGAGGGGGCCGCCTGTGCCGGCCGGGCCGGGGGGAACGAGGCGCCGCCTCCGCGCCCTTCCGCGCCCGCGGAGCCACCGCCCCGGCCGTGCCCGCAGGCCGGCACCCTCGGAGTGCCCGGGCGGCTTTGAAGATGCAGCTGGAGCCGGTGGCTGGGCGGAAAGATGAATATTTAATAGCGGTTCGTGTATGATCTCCGCTCCCCCCCTCCCCGCCCGCCGCCGTCGGGTTTCCCCGGCTTTTGTGAGCGCCACGCGGGGAAATTATTTTTTTTCTTCCTTTTTTTTTTTATTGCGCGTGTGCGTGCGTGGCACCTTTGACTCCCCCGGGCTCGGGTGGCGGGGGCACCCCCCAACACCCCCCCGCACAATCACGGCCGCGCACACGGTCACCCGCCACAGCCGCGGGGCGCGGAGGGGCGCGGAGGGGCGCGGAGCTGCCCCTGCTGCCGCCGCCGCCCCCCCCGCCCCGTCCCCGTCCCGTCCCCCCCCCCGCCCGCCCCGGGGGGCCGCAGCCGGGCCCCCCCCGCCCCCTCCGCGACCCGGAGGCGGCGTTTTACTCGGGCAGGGGTTTGGGGTGGAAAACAAGAAGCAGCAAACGCGCTTTGCCAATAAAACGTTTAAAATCCTTTTTTCTTTTTTTTTAATGAAAGACGATTTAACAACATTTAAAAATAACTTAGTACATTACTAGAATAAATAAACCTCCTATTAACCAAAAAAAAAAAAAAAACAAACCAAAAACCAACGAAATCGGGTCATGTACAGAAATTAAGACTTCAAACAGTCTCGGATAGAACAGCGATACAGCGGAATCTGTAAGAATATATCTATATGTGCGTCAACGCCAATGAAATATTTACAATACATACAGGTACCCAACCGAGTACCCTCGTTTTATTGTTGTTGTTCCAAAAGAAATGTACCAAACCGTTTGTGAATTTACAAGCAGTGCAGCCTCGCTCGCTCGCTCCCTTTCCTACAAATTTAAATTTGGCTTTTCTACAAACAGACCTCCAAAAGGGACTTTCCTCCGTGGAAAAGTATTGCAATTAAAGGTAATAAATAACCGACCGACCAAATAAATAAATAAATAAGCAATCGGATAGATAGATAGATAGATAGATAGATAGATAGATAACCGAGCCGGTCTGAACACCGTCGCGACAGAGCTTTGAAATCGAGAAAGCCGGATATTGTGCTGGCAAGGAACCCGAAGCGACAAACGTCCCCCCCCACGCTGTCACCTCCGCGGCCACGTCCTTTCTGGCTCCGGGAGCAGCGTGTGGTGGGGACAATATGGGAATCCCCATTAAATATGTAACGCGGTAAACAAATACCTCGGACAGTGAATCAGGCTACACAAATAATGTAGGACATCTACTACAGGGTGCCGACGCCGTACGAATAAGGATACTCGCCAGAGAAATACCTTAGGTTCAGGTGACAATTTACAGATGGCCAAAAGGGACGTTCAGAAGAAGAAGAGAAAAGCTCACGTTCATAAATCCTACCAACACAAAATATTTGATTCTCACTATCCTTTTTTTTTTTCACTTTTATCAAGACTTAGATTAAAGAGGTGTAATTAATTAGAATGAGCACAAAATGAAGTTGCTAGAGAGATAAATTAATAATTTACAAGGGGTTGTTTGGCAGTAATCTAATAATAGCTTTTGAAGACCAGTGAACACAGCAGGATCAGCTCTTTCCCTAAGCGTTATAACTTCAGAGAAGGAAAAGGATAATAACCACAGTAAAAATATATATATATTTATATATTTATAATACGCAGTGTAAATGCAGAAAAACCTGCCATCTGTTTTTTTTTTAAATCATTATTATTATTATTATTTAAATCAAAATACTTTTGAGACGTCTCTCGCGGCGCAAGCCTCAACTCTAGATTCAAGTTTGGGTCCCGAGGAACGCAGGCCGTGGCGGGCACAGCGCTGGGAAGGGCAGGGTGGGCGCCGGCCCCCAGGCGAGCTCGGGTAAGAATAAAAACCAGCGGTACCTGCCGGGGCGGCTCCGGGCGGCGGCTCCGCGGGCAGCGTCCCCGAAAGGCGGGCGCGGGGCGGGCGGCGGGGGGCTGGGGGCGGTGGGGCGGTGTGGGGTTGTTTGGTTGTCGTTGTTGTTGTTTTTCTCCTTTCCTTTTGCTGTTGTTTATCGAGTTTTAAATTTTTTTGACGGCGGCGGCGGTGGCGGCGGTGCTGGCGGCGCTCCCCCGCCGCCGGCTCAGATGCCGGCCGAGTACTTCATGCGCTTCTGCTTCTGGCGCTGGTTGCAGAACCAGACGCGGACCACGTTCTTCTTGAGGTCCAGCTTCTCGGCGATGGCGGCGATCTTCTCGGAGGAGGGCCGGGGCTGGAGGGCGAAGTAGGCCTCCAGCGAGCGCTTCTCGGGGGCGGCGATGGAGGTCCGCTTGCGCTTCTTCTCCGCGCCGCTGAAGAGCTCGGGCTTGGCCAGCTTTTCGCGGTGGGACTTCTCCGCCTCCTCCAGCCAGGCCTGCAGGATGGGCTTGAGGGCGATCATGTTGTTGTGGGAGAGGGTGAGGGACTCGAAGCGGCAGATGGTGCTCTGGCTGAGGGAGCCCACCCCCGGGATCTTCAGGTTGGCCAGCGCCGAGCCCACGTCGGCCTGGGTCACCCCCAGCTTGATGCGGCGCTGCTTGAAGCGCTCGGCGAAGGCCTCCAAGTCGCGGGGGTCGGCGTCCACGTCGCTCATGCAGCCCATGTGGGCCGGCAGCCCGTGGGCGTGGGCCATGCCCAGCGCCGCCGGGTGCATGGGGTTCATGCCGGCCATGTGGGGAGCGTGGCCCGGCGTGGAGACCACGGCGCCGTCGGGGGCCGCCATGGCCCCCAGCGCCAGCCCCGGCGTCAGGTGCTCCAAGAGTTCCCCCTCCAGCGCCTGGTGGGGCTGGTGGTGGTGGTGGTGGTGGTGGTGATGGTGGTGGTGGGTACCCGACAGGGCGGACGGGTGGGAGATGGGCACGGAGGAGGAGGAGGCGGCCGAGGTGCAGGGGATGGTGTTCATGGTGTGGTAGGTGGCGTCCGGCTTGAAGGGGCTGTGGTGCGGCGGGTGGTGGTGGTGGCTCTTGCTCGGGGAGACGATGTCCACCGCTGCCAGGGCTTCGGCGCGGGCCAGCAGGCTCTCGTCCAGACCGCCGAATATATTGCTCTGCAATTGCAAATAGAAGGCACACATAACGCTCAGCAGGGAATTCGCCTCCCCGCGCACTCCGCCGTGCCACTAAAACCTTCCCAGCATGTTAAAAGAGAAATCCTGGAGAAGGGGGGTGGGGGGGGCGGGGGGGAGAGGAAGAGGGAGCGAGCGGGGCGAGGGAGCGGGCGCGGCGCGCAGCCGCTCGCAGGGAGGCAGCCGGCGGCGGGCGGGCGGACGGACGGACGGACACACGCACCAGCCGCACGCAGCATCCCAGGTCATAAAAATTAATACGGGCGGCAAGAGCCGCCGCATGCATAAGTTGGGCGAGCGCCCGGCGGCGCCGGGTGATTTGCTGCGCGGCCATGAAAAAATCATCAGGCGGATCCGGGGGGCCGCCGAGGGGCTCCCCTTAAAGCGGGGCGGCGGGCGGCGGGCACCTACCGGAGGGGCGGGCAGGCAGGCCCGCCGCATCGCCTCCGCGCCGCCGCCGCCGGGGCCGGAGCCCGAGCCGGAGCCGGAGCCGCCGCTGCCGGGGCCGGAGCCGGAGCCGGGGCCGGAGCCGGAGCCGGAGCCGCGTCCGGCGGAGCCGCCGGTGCCGGTGCTGCTGGGGGAGCTGGCGGCGGGGGCGGCGGCGCCGGCGGAGGGGCAGGGCGAGGCGGTGTGCAGGGCCGAGTACTTGGTTTCGTGGAGGCCGCCGCCGCCTCCGCCGCCGCCGTGGGGGAGGCCGAAGGGCTGCTTGCTGCTCAGGGACATCATCATGGTGCTCGCCGCCGCCGCGGCCCGGCCCGCCGGCAGGCGGCCGCCGGAGGAGGGCAGGGGCGCGGGGCCAGGGGCCCGGACCCCCCGGAAAAGCCACAGGAGCCCCGGACCCCCCCCGCGCCCCCACCCCCCGAAAAATTAAAAAAAAAAAAAAAAATCCCACTCGCCCCCCAGCCGGCTGCCCGAGCCCCGCCGGGGAGGACGCGGCCGGGAGAGGCGGCTCCGGCGAGCCGGGGATGCGCGGGGGATGCGCGGGGGATGCGCGGGCTGCCTCCCGCCCGCCCGCCCGCCCTCCGCCCGGGCGCTCGCCGCCGTCCGCCGCCGCCTCCGCTCCGGCGCCGGCCCTCGCCTCTCGCGAAGTGCCCTCCCCGCCGCCGCGCCGGTGGGTTTTACTCTCTCCCCTCCCTCCCCTCCCCTCTCGCCTGTCACTACAGCCCAACTCCTCGGGAAGGGCCCTCCGCGCCTGCCTCCTCGGCCCCGGCCCCCTCCTCCGCCGCTCCCTGCCCGCCCCCCGCCGCCCCCGCGCCCACGCCCACGCGTGCTCCCACACTCGCCGCCGCGCCGCGCCCCGCCGCCTCCCGGAAAGGGGAGGGAAAAAGCCAAAAAAGCAAAAAAAAAAAGGGGGGGGGAGAACGACACCCCCCCCGCCCCAAACCCACCCTCCATTTGAATAAAAAAAAAATAAAAGAAAGGGGGGGAAGAAGAGAAAAGTCCCGTCCGGGCTCACAAGGAGCCCCCAGCCGCGGGGTGGCCCGGGCGCTGCCCCGGCACGGCTCCCCGCTCCGGCGGGGCGCCGGGGGCGGCGGGGGTCGCTGGCCGCCGGGCGCGGCGCCGGGGCCGCGGGGGGAGACGCAGGGGGCGGCGGCCGGGGGCGGCCCCCCCCTCCCCCGGGGTCCCCCATCGGCGGGGAGCCGGAGGGATCCTCCTGCAAAAGCGCACCGCTGTCCCGCCAACTTCCCCCGCCTCTCTCTTCGAAAAAGAAGGGGGGAGAAAAAAAAAAGAGAGAGAAAAGAAATCGGGGAAAGTCAGTTTTACTGGAGGTGGCCGGGTTTATTTCCATGAATTTCACTTTGCAGCAGGAAGGTTAAAATAAGTGCTTAGGTGTTTAATTTCTCACCTAAACAGCAGACTTGGTAATTTTAAGGGAAATAAAAAAAATTACATTGTATCAGCTCTCACTGTCGCCAGCTCGGAGAAATGAAATAAATCAAAGTTAAAAGCTTGAGTATCATTTAATTATGGTGCGAATAGCGCTTGGAAAGAAGTAGAACAACATCTCTAAACAAATTATGGCCGGGCCAGGAAGGAATTATTAGATTGAAATTTCATTTAGGCTCGGGAGACACAGCGCTTCAATATGTAATCTGTTATGCCTCATCTGATTTGTATGCTTAATTCAGCTTGACGAATTTATTAGTTTTCATAATAGTAAAAAAATTGAGCAGCACTATGGGCTAATGCATTGTGTGTACTATAAATTGTATGTCACCGTTGAAAGGCTGAAGTCTATAGAAATCTTTTATTAATGACAACATAGGAAAGAGGATTTTCTTGCAAGCCTTTAAGGAGTTCATGCCAAACCTCCGCGCTTCGTGTCTCAGTAGGCTATCAACATATCGTCATACTAATTAGGCTACTTCATGAGTGATATAATTTCAAACTTTAAATTATGTTCTAATTAACAAGGGTTGTCCAATTTGCTTAATCTTCAAAAGGCTTTTGGCTTGTCTAATTAGTCTAAAGCATCGAGCATCTCCAACGCCCAAGAAAAAGCCACCGGTGATATTTTCGCGCCTTCGCAGGCAATGCCGGGCAGAGCCCAGGCGAGGCGCGGCCGGCCCGTGGGGCGGCAGGGCCGGCCGGCAGGCAGCGGGCCTCCCTCCGCCTCCCTCCGCCTTCCCTCCGCCTCCCCTCCGCCTTCCCTCCGCCTTCCCTCCGCCGGCCTCCCCGCAGCGCGCCCGGCCGCGCCGCCGCTCCCGCCTCCGCCTCCCCGCCGGCGGCCGCCACCCTGCGCGCTTCGGCACGGAGCTGTGCGGGCAAACGAGGAAAATCTCCCACTTTCGGGGGGAAATAAAAAAAATTAAAAAAAATAAAAAGAAGAAAATACCTCGCTGGCGCTGGGAGGTCCGGGGGCGCGCAGCCGGCCGGGGGCGCGGAGCCGCGGGAGGGCTCTGCCCGCCCCGCTCTGCGGCTGAACTTTGCCGGAGAGAAGGGCGAGGAGGAAAAAAAAACCCTCTCCACGCTATACATTTAACCCCTCCCGCACTGAGTTTAATTACTCGCAATAGTTGTTCTAATGTATGCTGTCACACGGGAGAATTGAGAATGCATATCGTTAATATGAATTAATCTTGATTTTAATAGCAACTGACAAGCCAGCTCCAAAACGCCGAGCGCTCCTCGCCGCCCCGAACGGCCGCCACGGGGGTGCAGCGGGGCGCGGAGCCGGGCGGCCGAAGAGCTGGGCAAACTTTGCTCCGTGCCGGGCCCGGGGGCTGAGCCCGGGGGTCCCCGGGGGTCCCCGCGGCGGCCGCCCCCGCCGCTGCCTCTGCGCGGGATCTCCGCGCCGCAGGGGCGCGCCGCGCTGCGCGGCCGCGGTTCCCCGCGGTCCCTGCCCGCGGCACCGCCGCCCGGCAAACGCTGCATTTCCCTTGGTTTTCCCTCTTTTTGGGTGTTTTTTTTTGTTTGTTTTGTTTTTGAGAGAGAGGCCGCGATGCCCAGCTGCCCCCCCGCCCCGCCCGGTGTCGTGAGGGTCGCCGCGGGGAGCCGCAGCAGGCGCGGAGCCCCCGCCGCCCCCGGCAGCTCTCCGGCCCGGCGGGGCCGCGGGCCCTGCAGCCGGCTCTGCGCACCAGCGGGCCGCCTAAATAAAAGCAGAGCCCCCCCCCGCCCCTTACCCACGCCCACACCCTGACCCACGCAGACATCTGGGGAGAAATCACTGTCGCCTCTCATGTATCCATGTTCTGATTTACGATTAAAATTTAAAGCCGCGCATTCATATTTTACCGAACCTAATGCGCCCTATGAATTTTTAATCCATTAAGATGCGGGCTACACTTTGAGCAAACTCTACCTTTGTTTGGAGCGCAGGGCAGCGCCGGCCCCGGCTCTGCCGGAGGGGCGGCCCCGGTGCCCCACACCGCCCCCGGCCCCCGCCGCCTCCCCGCCGCTCCCCCGGGGCTCCGGGGGCGGGGGGCGACCTGGCCCCGCCGCCGCGGGGGCACGGAGGGTGCGGACGGCTGCCACCCGCGGAGCCGCGGCGGCCACCGGATCGGGCCGCCCCGTCGGGGCAGCCCCGCACCCCCGGCGGTGCCCCCGCACCCCCAGCACCCCCGCTCCCCCCCCAGCACCCTCGCTCCCCGCCCCAGCCCGGCATCGCTGCCCGCACCGGCTCCTGCTCCCCCTCTCCCCCCGCTCCAGCTCTGGTTGCGGGGCCGGTGCGTGGCGCTGGGCGGGCACCGGGGGGTTCACCCTCCCGAGGCGGGGCGGCCCCGCCGGCCCCTCGGCCTCGCCGGGGCCCCGCTGCCGCCGCCGCCGCAAGCCAAGTCAAGTCACGAAGTCAAACTTAAAGCCCGGAACGATCAATGAAGACTTTTGCCGTCCGTGGCGCCTCGTGCTTCCTGGCACTAAAATAAATGCAAGAAATCGAAACTTAATTACTTGAAAGAAATCCAGAAATCCCTCTGCATAATTTATCCAGGCATTTTTCGTGGCGTTTGTGTTGAACGCACGCGTTTGACTCCGCACGCTCCCCTCCCCAGCGCCGCTCCCCTCGGCAAGGTGTGGGGCGAGAGGCGGGCGAGAGGCGGCCGCATCGTCCCGCCGGACCCCCGGGCCCCCCGCACCCCGAGGGGCGAAGAAGGGGGGTCTCCGGAGAAGACCGCGTTTCTGCCTTGGGGTGGCCCGGCGCTGAAGCTCCCCCCGCGGCCGAGAGCATCTGGGGCAGGGATGCGGGCAGGGCGGCGTGCGGTACCCGCTCCTCATCGCCTGCGAGGTCTGAGCCCTGAGCCAGGCACTCGGCAGATATTTTCTGATCAGGAGTGTCTGGTGTAACAACCCGAGTCTCCTAAGCGTAATGGAAAGTGCCAATAAAGTAACTCAGTTATTCTGATAAACTCTCCCCTTGCCTTTGATGATACCCCCGTGGCCTCCGCAGTCCTTCTTACGAATCGGGTATGACACCTGCGAGCTGGGGGTAGGGTATTCGCTGGCAATGCAGCGACGGCCTCCTCGTTTGCCATCTCGCCTGGCTGATGAGAGCCCGCTCGGCGAGCCTTTCGCTGAATTCATTAGGACTGGGAGTCTACCAGCTCGGGAGCAAACTTTATCATAGACACCTCATCGAGAAGTTGAAGTAATGTTATGAAAGAATGAAAAATACATTTGGGAGCTGCCTGGAAACTGAAGTACATTTTGATTTAACTTACATTAACAGAAACCTAATGTAAAAGTGAAGGGATCTAACAAAACCATTAATAATTTAAAAATAATTACAGATAGTCTATCCTTACTATTCATAACCACTCAACATTTTAGACAAAGAAAGCTGAATAGTCTTCGTGGGAGAAAGATGTGAGCAGACTGCTAAGCAGGAGCCGTCCGGCTCACGCTGCCTCTCCTCTGCTCCCGTACGTCCCACGCTCCTCACGGTACCCAGGGCACCATCCAGAAAGTACTTTTCCCAGAGGGAGGGTGAAAGCTGGCTGGAGGCGGAGGGCAGGTCCTGCCTTTGCACAGGGCTTTTTGGCAGGCATACGGCACGGATTTCAACCGCTCCTTATTGCTGGAGTTGCTGTTTGAGGTGGGCCCTGTCTGGCAGGGGGGACCAAGGATGCTCTCACGCCTCCTCGGGCTCTCAGAAAGCTCTGCCAGCCCTGGAGGCCTCGGGAAAGGCCTTTTCCATCCGTAGCCTTGGTTAACACGCGTGGCAACGGTGACTCTCCTGCCCCATGCTGTGCCATGCTATTTAACGACAGCTGATACCAGCACCATACATCATCTGCTTGCCTTGCCATGGCTCCATACAAAAGTTATTTTTAATGCATCCATTGTAATTCAAGTTTCCATCATATGCTTTATAGCTCAAGGGTCTTGAGCATCCTGCAAGGACGTGATTTTGCCTGTGTATCTGTTCGTTTGGGGTTTTTTTGAGATACACCTGCTGTCCAAACACTGTGGAAAACCAAAGCAGCTGGATACGAGGCAAACTTCGCTGCTTTTCCTTACAGATAAAGATAAAATTGTAAAGAGGGAAATTCACAGACATAAAGTGGCTTCTAAAGGAAAAGAAATATCGGATGATACGAAGCAGGTAAGAAATTCTGATTTAACTCTCACAGGAACCTATCTTACAAATAGCCTCACAGGTGGGATCCCTTCCTACTGCTTCCCCAGCCGCTCCTTGCACTGAAAACATTAAGATCTCATGGATCATTAAAAAAAAAATTCCTATAAATCACACTGTGGATGTCCTTGGGACTCTATTCTTGCTGATTTAGACAAAACCCTGGTATCTTAGACTACCCTCCATTAATTATTTTCATTAATTTCCCTTGTTATAGATGTGTTATCACAAATCATATTCCAAACACATCCCCTAATTAAGCACGAAATTCCTCTCTACCTCCGTATGCCATTTAAATGGAGGAATGAGAACGGGCGTGTTCAGCGCGTGGCTGCCGCACAGCCAAGCCCGGTGCCCGGAGGCTGGTGGCAGGCAGTCGGTGCGACAAAAGGTGGTGCGTGCACGTCAGCTGTCTTTCAGGATATCTATCTTCTTCTGCAGTGTTTTCGAGGTAAATCTGAGTTCCTTTTCTCCCCCTTCCACCATGCGAGGTGTTGGCTGATCTCTTTATACGTCCCCAGGATTCACCAGGCACCACAGAGCAGCCTTCCCTTTTCAGCCGGGAAGAAAAGCTATGTCAGGCGGTAAGCATTGAAAAAGGGGATGAAAACCTCGTGGTTCTGAGAAGGCTGTCACCAACGGAAAGATGCAATTTTAAAAATGGTTTAACAGTTGTGTCACTGGATCAGTGTTTGTACCTCGGAGCCATTAAATAGTTTGCTAAAATACTTATTTAGGTAGGCAGGGTCCTGCAGCCCCACGGCGTATAATGTACAGCTGTGGTATCTGGGGTGCGCCCTGGCATGTTCTGCGCTTTCCCCGGTCTCTGTAGTTTTGGTGAGGTCTTGCGTGGGGTCCTCCTGCTTTGTGAATGGGGAGCAGAAAACGTCTGTGAATTATTCTGTTCTCTCCCTTTGATTCAATGTCCACACAATCAGAGCATGACGGGACTCGACCCCGGCTGGTGAGGAAGGTCTGCTAGGACCAGCATCTGCTCGAAATATTAGATATGTGCTGAAGCATCAGTCCCTGCAGGACCAGGCAGGCTGAGCTCAGACCTAGTCTACAGGCTCATCCTCCTTGAAAACCAGGCTTTAATTCTTGAAAGATATATCTGTGCGTAAGAGCAATGATAATGTTGGGGGGGGAAGTCAACCTTATATGTGGACATAGACACTTCCCTACATTTTATTCAAAGCTAATCACAAATCCTCAACTTTTTTTCACCCCCCCTTCTTTTTTTTTGTTTAAAATTCAGCAGAAATGCATTTCACCTTTCCTGCAGCCTCTGGGCACACATCAAAGCCCTTCCCTTCACACACAGAGCATGGGCAGGTATCTGCCTGTGGTCTCCTATCCCTTTTTATAAATGAAATACTGTATGTTCTGAAGACTGTTAATATAATGAAATCAAATTGTGAAATGCCTCTGCAGCTCATATCAACATTTTCTATTGGAAACAGCCTGTTAGGACTACGTTATCACGTATCTCTCGCAGTCCTGAGACAGCAATCGAATTCCAGTGAAATCTCTTACCAAAGGCAATCAAGTCGATCAATGGGAGTTTTGCCAGTAACATCAAACCTGATGAAATGGTTCTGTGTTAAGAACTGCAAATATACACACGGAAAAGAGGTCAGATCAGAAAACGGGACTGTGAAGATAAAGACAATGTGCAGAAAGAAAAGAAATGATACCCAGGAAAAAAAATGCAGGAGATGATTAGTAATCGACTGGCACGTCTAGCCAACCCAATACAGAGTTTAAAATGCAGACAACTCAGTTTATAGCCTGTAACACGAACTTCGGTAGAGGCATTTACTCAGAGGAACTCTTATCCACACATCCCGCTTTAGATATTTCGCTGAATTGGGATGAACTAAACTTGTGCTTAACTGCTTTGCTGTTTGTTTTGCCAGGGGAGACCTGGGACAGCACAAAGAGGCTGTCATTTTAACACGTTCAAGTCTCATCACCAAGATGCATATGTCTGCATAGGTGTCTGTTGCTATGCATATACAGCAAATACAGCATCAAATCATATTAACTTGTTAACCCCTTAACAGTTATGTTGCCTGGTAGGTACCCTGACAGAGTGAACTTATTTGTGTGTGAAATGCGTTTTGTTTTTCTTGTTTAGGCCAGCATATTTTCTTGGAGGACGTGAATTTGTTGCTGCACACCCGTGAGACAGAGGCAACACTTTCAAACAGGTCCCGGCATCCCTGTCTTTCCCAGTGACTTGGGCCCCCAGCGTGCTTGCCTGCCTCTGAAAATGTTCCTGCTGCGTCCAGACACTCTAGCCCGCAGTACGCCAGTGTGATGGGGTTTTTTTGGCTTTTTTTGTTGTTGTTGTGTTTTTTTTTGTTGGGGAGATTTTTTTTTTTTTTTTAGCTTGATATAGTTTTTAATAATGCTCATGGATATTTTTGAATGAGGGGGTTGGATCTGACAAAGCTTTTACAACCATTAAAACTTGTCTGCTTTAAGTGCTGACAGCTGTGCAATGGCTCTTAATGAGGAGGGATGCACTCGGCAGTGCCCTGCCCGTGGTCTGTCCTTCTGTCTGGCTGGGGGCACCCCACAAGTGTCCCTGCCACAGGGTGGGGAGGGGTGCGGGTGGCTGAATTACTGTCGCCCCATCTGTATGAATACAGCGGGGGCAGGCTGGGGGGACACAAGAGCAAATTAAGGGCAGCTTGTGGCTGTGAGGGGTTGCTCCCCTGTTCTTTCCTGGGAGGCTGGGGCAGCCTAGAGGCTGGGAAGGTGGGCTCAGGACCAGGATCTTCTCTCCACCCCCAGTGGCCCCAGGTGATGCTTTAGGGCAGGGGGCTGGCCACAGCTGGAGCTTGTCCGTGTTTCCATGGGTAAAACCAGGGCTGGGCCCCAGAGAGCCACTGAAAGTTTGCTCCAGGTGGGATGACCCCTGGAGGTACTTCCCAGGGCCAGGGGTGCGGTGTCCTGGAGCAGGCATCTCCCTCCTGCTGCTGGTTTCCAGGGAATAGGGAAAATTCCTCTCCTCAACCGAAGCCAAAAGCAAACCTTCTTCAAGATTCCCAGCAGAGCGCTGCGACCCACTGACTGTGAGGATTGTTCAAGAGGTATGTCGTGGAACAAAATGTGGTTTAATTCTTACTTTGTCTCTCTGTTGCACCTGATGTCCTTCCATGTCCCCAGTATGACACCTTATGGCCTGTCATAGTATGTTGCAGCATGCTATATTGTGATTTGTAGGTGATAATGGGCATGTTATCTTGTTAAAAAAATTAAAATGCCCCAAAAGCAGCAGACACGTCAATCTAGAAAGAAGAGGTTCAATCTGTACTCATCAGTTGCTCAGAATATTTAAAAATGAACTGAAAGACCAGAAAAGCTCAGGAACCTGACAAGTAAGGGTAACATGCTTGGAGGCTGAAGCAAGTTCAGTTCATCAGTTAGCAAGGCCCAGCTGCTTTAGATACTAAAAGGTGGTGGTGGTGGTGGGGAAAAACCCAAACCAGGTGGATAGAAAGAATATCTTCTTGCAGGCAAGTGAGGGAAGGAAGGTGTTGAAAAGAGCGGTGGTTTATTTGAGTCAGAATTGTGCTCCAGCTGTGGGTGGGAGCCTGGGCTCAGGGGGCTGGGTGAGCCCTGGCTTGGGAAGGAGGTAGGGCTGGTTTGTATCCCCGCTGTTTTGGGGGGCCTGCTGTAAAAGCCAGAAGACTTGCGTAGGGTTTGATGTTCAATATTCATACGGTTGTGTTTTACCAGGGGTGAGCTCTCTACACGCAGCTGTCGTTTTCACAATCTTGTAGATAAGCTGTGTCAGCACAGCCTTTATAAATCCCATTTTTACCAAAGATTTATGATATAACTGTAAATGTGTGCTCTGGACTGGTATCTTCCATAGAGGGTTTTAGCGAGAGATCTTATTTTTAGAAGGTGGGTGCATTTATTTTCTATGCCTAAGATACATGATGAAAATTGTAATTTATAATGTGGCATAATAAAATGGATAATCTTTGAGGGGATAGCAGACTTACTCCCATATCTACTCAATATCTTTTTTGGTAACATTTTGATAACGATTTTACATGTGCGTTATAGTGGTGTGAGAGGTGGTGACAGTGCATCAGGCAAGGGTAGGAGCTGCTGCGTCAACTCGGACCGTATCAAGACCGCTATGCGTGTACAAAGCAGTCAAGCTGGACAAAGAGGGAGGCAAGAAACACTCATTCAGCAAAGGCACATGGCTAGATTTGGCTTTTATTTATTCCACTTTAAGTCAGAAATAACTGAGTGAGTTGGAAGCATCTTTGCTGAATTAATACACATGTGAATGCTCCAAATGTTTCAATGCTTTTATGAAATTAAACCAGACCTGGGAAGAGCTGGGTAGCTTTCTTCTGAGAGCTGAGATATGCCGTCTCCTGTACGGCTGTTCGGCAAGACAGCCTATTTTAAAGAGTCAGCCCAATGTTACAGCTGGTTTAAGGCAGGCTGCATTCAGTATTTGATCCTGCGTGGTATCGCCATATCTGTTTATTTCATTGTAATCATGACTTACAACTCTTTTTCACACAAATCAAGCTGTTAGATGTGAAGTGGTGGAAAACAACAGATCTCTCTATCTGTATGAGCAGTGGTTGATTTTGCCCTTACTCAGGGACTTTGTGCACTTAAGGTGCTACCGGCACCTGCAATGACAAACAAAAGCTGGGCTGGTGCATTCTTCATTATGGCAAAGCTCCTGCCAAGTCAAAGACCAGCCATCAAATAAGAGTTTCATCTGAATCCAGAGGAGAGACTTAGGTTGTACTACTACTACTAAAACTGAAAAACTGCCAAGTGAAATTTGCAATCTTGTTTTGATGTTTTTTTGGTGTGTTTGGGTTTTTTTTGGTTTTTTTTTTTTTGTTTTTTTAAGTTCAAGAAGTAACTGACAAACCAGAGACTGTAAAAACTTAGTTGCTTAGTGTATACACACAGTTACCTTTTGAGATCATCATCCCTCTTTGTATTATGCAAGCAGGAATTCCTATGTATGTTTGCACTTCCCTAGTTTGTTAGCTAATGTACACATGAATTGGACCTTAAATACTATACTGGCACACATCAGATTATTAAGATTTCAGGTTATAGCAATTGTTCAGTTCAGGGCTATAATATGAATTCTTGAACCACTTTCAGTAGTAAAAAAATTCCCCGACTATAAGTGAACAAAGAAATTATTTTAGGTTTTGCGGTGTTCTTGCCAATTCCTCTGGTGTAAAAGCTGCAAGTTTGCTTGCTTACTCTGCTTGACAGGTCATCGAAGCAGAAGCAAGGAAGGGGGAACATCACTTTTTTGGATAAAACACCCACACAGTTTTGGAGAGGACAAAAATGAGAAATTTAGTCTTTATCTGCTCATGGTTTTTATACCATGTTTCCAAAACATGTGCTAGTATGAATTCTGTGATTAACTGAAAGAGAAGGAACTTTAGTCTGAGTTGTCTATGTTTACTTCAGATTGCTAAAATTGTGCTGTTCAGTTGAAGTCTACTGATAGTTTATGCTTATGTGCAAATAACTTTTTTTTTTATCTGCTCCTAATTGTTATAATCTGTCATGAAGAGAAGAGTGGGAACAGCATTTTAAAGCAGGTGGAGGATGGTGGGATCACAGGTGACGGCAGTGCAGGATGCGAGCCTTCTGGGGATAACTTCTGTTAGCTAGGTCAACGTTTTGGAGGGAAAGCGGTAGAGGAGAGCAAGGATTTGGTGCTGGACAGGAAAAAGTAGACCACTACATCTTCAGGATGAAGGCTTTTGCTTCTCTGGTGTGGTGGAAGTTAGTGTTGTAGGGGGTGGGTGGTTTTTATTTGTTTTTCATTAATACTTGCCTCTGCAAAAGGAAAATCTTCCTTCAGGGCTGGTCCAAGGTGTGGAACAAACACACCCACGAACCGGGGACTGATGCTTACTATCTTCTACCTCAGGTCCCAAACACTTACCTGACTTGCTGATACAAAGATGTCTGTGTGTGTGTTTAGCTGAAGCATCTCCTCTCATACCCGCTGCCGAAATGAAACAAAAGAGCAGAGTGCTATAGAAACATGAAAAACTAGGCAGGAGGAAAAATAGGAATTTTTTAATTTATTTTTTATTTATATAAAAAAATATTTATATATATATTTATATAAAAATATATTTTTTTTAATACTGAGTGGTTGGGATGAGGGTAAGGGAGCAGAGTAACCCCACAGCAGTCATTACTTGCATTGCTTAATGTACCCCCTATAGCAGCTCTTGGATGCTCCAGTGCTGAGCACCAGTACGATGACTGGAGGGAAAGGAGAGGTTCCCGTCGGGCTGTGAATACGGGCAGGGGGTGAGGGGTGTGTGCCACCAGGACCTGGCGAGGAAGGTGAGCTGTCAAGCAGGAGGATGAGTTTACTCTGGGTTAACTTGATGGGTTTATTATCGTAAACTCAGCCGATAACAGAGGAAATCCTGAGCAAGCATGGGTTTTTGTAACCGCCAGCGAGAGTCCCTGGAGAAGGTGGTGGGTGTTCAGGCTCAGTCCGTTAGCCACAGGGACTGTGGGTGGCTTGGGTTTGTAATTTCTGGAAGCAATTAACACAAGAAAACAAAACACCAACTCAATGAGGTGAAGCAAATATCATATATTTCACTACTTGCTCAATAGTTATTTTTCATCCCTGCACTTGGCTAACTCAGTTCAGGAATTTCCTTTTTTCCCCCATCAGAACTGAATTAAATCAAGATTTTAATCCCATTTATTTCAAGATCATGCTCCAGAAAACAAACCAAAAATGCTGTGGCTAGTGACTGACAAACAATGTGTTCGGGGTTTAGAAAGCAGCCACTGAAAGCTGTTCTCTGTTTGAAGCTTCTTGCTGGCTCCAAGTTTTGGGAAGTTCAGGCTGCGTAGCCCCAGCTGCCATCCAGCCTGGTAACTGCCACAGACCCACCTTTCCCGTCGTTAATTCCTGTTCAGGGAGAGTTTGATCGCAAACAGCTGAATTCAGATGCTAATCCCCTGTGTAGAGTATGCTGGAGACATATGTCCTGTTAGTTGTGGAGTAAATTAAACATAGTAGGTTTGGCAGTAGGTGGACTTGATCCTTTTCATTTTCATAAGAAGCTGACCAACCGATGTCAGTGGAGGATAATTCCTCTTAATGATTTTAAATCATCAAGCAGCTTGTTTAGCAAGTGGGGAGACATACAAGCACGAAGCTGCCTGCTCTTTTTCAGGCAGGGGTGGGTCCTGGCAGAGCCGGGCTCTGCCCGCACCTGGGCATTGCTGGGGCTTGGCTGCGGGACGGTGCTGGGTTCTCGGCTCTTTGGAGCGGCTGCTGTCTTCTGGTATGCATTTACGTGCTGAAAAACACAACGGTGCTTGCTTCTGGCTGGGGTCTTCAGAGGCTGCTACGACACCAATAAGTAAAAGTTAATTGCAAATTTATTTCCACATAGCAATAAGGGAAAAACACTTGGGGCCAGTTTCTGTTAAAGAAAAGGGGGGAAAAGCCTGTTCTACACTAATTTGATTAACCCGTGCTGTTAATCACTGCCAGGTTTATGAACCTCTATTATAAACTTGTTACTCTAAGGGGTTTCAGTTCAGTGATTGAAAAACAGCTTTAGGGCCTGGGTAGGTAAGAGTAGTGATAAGTACAACTAGAAGCACTGAGCCTTTGAAGAGGTGTATAAATAATTAGCAATGTATTTCATGTGGACTCTTTCGTCAAGATGCACTGTCAGACCTGGGATTTTATCAGAACCTGATGAAAATGTAGAAAGAGCTCTATATTTATTCCAGCACAACAATGTTGAAATCTAAAATAATTTGGTATATTAGAAGCTATTTTAGGTCACAGGTAACAGCTCTGCACTGCTGAGCTGCTCTTGTATCTGCTGCAGTTTCTTCAGAAAGCAGAAAGTGTCTGAAAGGTTCTTTACACTCTTGTGTCTTTTGAATCTTAGATCTGTATTTCATGGTTGCAAAACATACAACACAGGTGAAAACCTGAACAGCATCTTAATAAATCAAAGCGATGAATAAATAGCCCATGCAACTTCAGAAGGTGGAGGGAGGTATAGCAGGGAAAGTAGAAAACAAAGGTGGGAACTTCTCAAAACACTCCAGTGGGGGGAAAAAACACCCTCTAGGACATACCCATGTATCTCACTCAAAAGAAAGTAGCAAAAAATTTGTTCTTACTAATAAACAACAAATGCAAATCATGCTAACAAAATGTAGGTGTCTGGAAGCTAATGACATTGCAAGTGTCTTAGATACCAAGCATAACACTATCTTAATCATGGTTTGATTTAGCATCATTCCAGTTGTTTTGGTTTTTTTCCTGTTTGTGTGGTAAAACTGTTTGCTTTTAGGGCAAGACTTCTGCTCTACCATTTTCAAGCACTAATCCTGATCTCTGGGGAAAAGCCCCAGCTCCATCTGTTGTAGATGGCTTTGCTCATTCCCACCTGGAGGAGGATGTCAGTGGGCATCAGTGTGAGTTTTGCCCAACCACAGATTCATTTTGGCCTCAACATAACCCAGTGTCGGCCGGTGGGTGTGGGACCCCTATAAGAAATCCACACACTCAAATGCAGAGGTTATTTTAGCAGAAAGGTGTTAGTCTCTGCTACTTTCAGAAATGCTAATGGGACTTCAGAGAGGTCAGGACTTCACGAGCACTTTCTCTATTAACCTGAACAGAATAAAGATTTCACTCTTCACCTTTTTCTACCAAGGCTTTCTGTCTAGCTTTGAAGTCTGGAAGAATAAATCAAATTCAAAGAGTGAACTTCATTTTGCCTCCAGTTTGAATGTTTGGACTGAGCAATGGTAATCTTAGTGCAAGACCACAGGCCAGTGAATTTCTAAGTCTTGGGCATGAGGCATTTTCCGCCCCTTCTACTTACATTAGGAATTACATAGACCTGTTTAAATAATGATTACAGTTATTCTTTTAATAGCTTTCATGCTGTGCTGGTTTGGGCTGTGATAGAGTTAATTTTCTTCCTAGTAGCTAGTATGGGGCTATGTTCTGGATCTGTGCTGAGAACAGTCTTGATAACACAGGGGTGGTTTTGTTACTGCTGAGCAGTGCTTACACAGAGTCAAGGCCTTTTCTGCCTCTCACCCCACCCCACCAGCGAGCAGGCTGGGGGTGCACAAGAAGCTGGGAGGGGATGCGGCTGGGACAGCTGACCCCAACTGACCCAAGGGACATCCCATACCATGTGACATCATGCTCAGCATATAAAGCTGAGGGAAGAAGAAGGAAGGGGGGGGGGCATTCGGAGTGATGGCGTTTGTCTTCCCAAGTAACCCTTAGGCATGATGGAGCCCTGCTTTCCTGGAGATGGCTGAACACCTGCCTGCCCATGGGAAGTAGTGAATGAATTCCTCGCTTTGCTTTGCTTGCGCACGTGGTTTTTGCTTTCCCTATTAAACTGTCTTTATCTCAGCCCACGAGTTTTCTCACTTTTACCCTCCTGATTCTCTCCTCCATCCCACCAGGGGGGAGTGAGTGAGTGAGTGACTGTGGGGCTTAGTTGCCAGCTGGGGTTAAACCATGACACATGCTTGTGTGCATTTGTATTTTAAGAGGCTAGTACCTAGCTAGCTTTAAGTTGTATTTGTTCATTGTGCTTGTCAAATAATTTTAAAGGAATATGCTACATTATTAAGAACAGTGTTCTTTATTTGTGTGCTATGTGATGTGAAATGCAATGGGATCTCTACAGAATATGATAGACAGTGAAATGAGAAGTTACAGCTGATATGTGGAAGGAGATAGCATCATCCCCAATCTTCCTGGGCTTAGCTTGGCAGCATGTACTCCTAAAGAAATACCATGAGGCAAAACTGGATCCGATGGGTGCCTGCAGGCACTGCCCGTGACTCCGGCTGTGCAGTGTATGGCTGCTCCCTCCTGCCAGAGGCACCGGTGCGAGCAGGTCAGTGTTTGCCCACCCAAATAACTCTGCAGGACTCATGGACAGTTTGTCACAAACCCAGTGAACTTGGTGGCAAAGTCCTAGCTGCAATTCTGCAGGTCCAGGTGTTACTCCTCTGCAAAGCACTATCCAGGTTAGCCTTTCTTACTATTTAAATTTTCACTTCCACTCTTGCTACGAGTGTACTACTCTCTCATTTTTACATTTCTGTCTCTAAACTTGCCTTTGCTACTTAAATGGGAAGCTGTGTGCAAGAGACTAATGCTTAAGCACCAGGCAAAATACCAGGATAAATGCAAAGCCAGTCCCTCCTCCTTAACAAAGCTGTTTCTTCCCACCCTGGTTTTAAACTGGAAGAAATGCTATAGAAATCTATAGGCTTCAGCAAGGTAACCAATGGAAAAAGCACGTCCATATTTTCTTGTCTACCTTCAGTCTCTTCTGGTGTCCACTGGGAGCTGACACTAACCGGGCTATTTCATGTCCCACGGAGTTAGATGGACTTATTTGGTAGCCATCTCTATGGTGCGTCTGATTTTTATTTTCACAGTAGCCCATAGGACAGGTATTACACTTGACAAGTGAGTGGAAACTGTGCCACTCAGCTATTACTTTTTAATCTGCTAAGCAGGAAAGTGAGCCTTTTAAGTGCCTGGCTTGCGGGAGGTCATCATTAGTCTGTCATGGTATTTCTTTATTGCTATCTTCCATAAATGTATTTGATATGGCAACTCCTAGTTATGCTGTTTTGAACAGACAAGACGTACTGTTTATGAAAACAGGCTTCTTAAAAGCAAGCTGTGGTGGCAGGTGAAGGAGGAGAGGTTGTTTACAATATTTTAAGCCAAATGGTTCCTTTAGCAGGAGGTTTTCTGTAACAAGTGAGAACAACAAGAATTAGCTCTCAGCACTTCAACGAGCAGAGATTTTTGTCTGTAATGAGAAGACTGAGACTTGTTTGACATAAACTACAAAACAACACAGGAAAGATGAAGAAGGAGGGCAGAAATACATTACTGAGGGTGAGGAGAAACAAGTTCACTGCTCTACTGTGAATTCAAGATTCTTGCTCATTATAATGTATAATTACAGCTGGCATCCTTCCAGAGAAGGGGTTGAAAAAAGGTAGGTCCTACCAACCATGCTAAATCCGGTTGAGGAACTGACCACAGCTGCATCCTACCTGAGTTCATCTAATCCAAATCGTTCCTGTTTTATTCTTCTGTATCGAGTCCTTCTTTATGCAGAAATGCAAATTCTCTTTGGACTCCTGAGGTTTGAAAACTGATTAGAATTTTTATGTTCCTCTGTTAAGGGTAAAAATAGGTTATCCCAAGATAGACAGCCCCCCAAATTATATTCCGACTTGAGAAAATGGGAATAGTTTACTTTTGTCATTAAACGAATAGCTACTTTCATCAACCAGTGCCAATGACATGGTTGCGCCTCTTCTGAATTTTTGTTGCCTTTCTGAATTTTTTAGCAGTTTAGTGATAAGTTGACTGATGCCAGATTCTATTTACTTGACGTAGGATAATCATCCATGTATCATTTAAAAGTAAATCTTTGGTTTGCTTTCTAAGTCTAGTATGTGACTGAGAACAGCAGAGAGATTACATGTGTGGTTATCCTTATTTCCTCTGCAGCTCTCCCAAGGAGCAGAGCTTGAACTTGGGGAGGAGACTGGGCTGAAGTTTGGCTGCCTGAACAGGTCTGGGTAGATAAGTGTATGTGCAGTCTCTAGAGCATGGCTTTGTTTTTAAAAGCAATGATGGACCAGGATACTGTAGGGCAAAGTGAATATTTATTGAATTCAAGCTCAGGGTGGTTGTTGGTGACCAGATATTTCCTGTGCAATGAAATTGTAAGGCTCCTACTCTTTTTTTTTTTTTTTTTTTTTCTTCCTTCCTCTCCTTGCCTCCCCTCTTTTCTTTCTCCCTTGAGAGCAATTGCAAGGCTAGGTTGCATTGCTGGAGACCTGCTCCTTTTCCACCAGTAAACGATGTCATCTAAGCAGCAGTGGCTGTGCACAGGTGACTCTGGACGCTGGTTTCCTGGCTCTGAAATACCTGTCCATTTGGTGGTGTGGGGACAATGATTGCTTTTCTTTTGGTCTGGCTCCCAAAGGCTGTTTGCAACTCCCTAGTTACATTGACATCGGTCTCTTTCCAAGGTCTTCTGACAGCCTCAAAACCAGGGCTAGTCATAAAGTATTCCCTTTGCCACTTGCTCTCCGCCACTCTTGTTGGGTGTTTGATGGCAGCTATCTCAGCTTTGCTCCCCCCCTTGACCTGCTGTGCATCGTGTGTACGTGTGCCTCATTTCATTGAAGGCTTGGGATAGGAAACTGGGGAAGCGGTCTGGTTGGAGTCAGATAGTAGAGAGGGAGAAGCTGAGGCTCTGTGTAATGGAACAAGTCTTATCTATGCAGCTTTCCTTCTGTCTGGACACAACTGTGTGCTGCTTATTAATATTTCATTTGTTTTGCACATGCACACTGCTAAGAATGGTGCTTATCTAGGCATAAAAAGGCTATTAATAACTGATCCTATATGTACCTATGAGTTTCCAGAATCTTACTACAGAAGTGATTCTTTTTGCCCACTTCCACTCCAGTGCTAGAGGCTCCACTTGTTTCTGCTTACTTTATCTCTGTGTAAGCCTGTGACTTTTTGATTATACAATGAGACTAGCTAAGAAAATCAAGGTATCTAAGGATCTTAAAAGAACTAAATCTTACAGAAGAGTTTAAGAAGAATTATTTGGAATGATTTATTCTTTTTATCTCCTGTTGGCAATGGTATTTTCTTTACTAGAGCTGTCTGGGGGAAGTAAAAATGTGTGTTAAAGCCAAAGGGGTTTGTATTCCACTGTATTTTATCTACAGTTTTTGGTTTAGACCCTGATCTGTTACACAGCCATAAAACAGGGTTAATGTGATTGTAATAATAGGCACAAACCAGGGTTAGGTCTGCTAAGCATAAAATGAGAATTATATTGAAGTAAAGATTTATGGGGCTACTCCTAGTTATATCAGGCAAGGAGAAAACCATGGATGTCTTGTGTAAGCACGTGGATATATTAAAAAAAGTTATGAGGTTATATATAATCTACTGAACTTTATTCTTTTTCATCTATATGATAAAAGATTTATTAAAATCAGCAAGAGGAAAATGAGCCAAGTTTTGGTGCTGTGAGAGTTCTTACAATTTCAGGTCTACGGTGTCAGTTTGGAAAACAGGGTATTTTTTTGTTTTCTTTTTTTTTTTGTTCCTCAAGGCTGGTATGAACTATAATTAAACCAGGTACCCATATGTTTACATAGAAAGACAAATGGTCTGTTTATTTCAGCAGCTGTTTAACAAGCCACCAGCACAATCACTTAAATTAATCCCAGGAAATAAAACTTGAAATAAAGATGATATCTGAAATCATTTTTATTCATGGTTAGAGACCATGCAGATTCTTTTGACAAGTCAAAAAATCTTATGGGTGATGTTGAAAACTTCAATGTACAAGTGCTAATTCAATTTGAGGGCAAAAAAACCGACTTGATAGAATGGTTTCTGTAGAGGTATTACTAGAATAGCAAACCCCCAAGCAATACAAAGGCAGCCAGAGTATTGTATGCTCATTACCTGAATTTTCAAACACTTAACAACTGTGAGAAGTATGAATATGCAAAGCTTCCAGACTCCGACCAACATTTTCCTTATTCTTTTCTATTCCTGGAATGAAAAAACCAGTGGTTTATTTCATTGCATACATGTAACTGTTCTTAACTCAATTTAAAGTTGCATATGATATAAGGTCATAGGTCTCTAACTCATCAGAGCATTTAAGTAAATCAGCCTCTTCACCAGCTGCAGCACCTTAAATGTGTGCAAGTGCTCTGTTGAACTGGGGCTAAAATTTCAGCCCTTGTGTCTTCACAGCTGTTACGCAGGGGAGATGGACAGTGGACCTTGCATAGACAGTGCAGTATTAAAAATGTATTAAATCACAACTGTGGAGATTAAAATACCAAAATGGCAAGGAACTCCTGCCTTTAATGGTGAGGGTCCTAAACAGTCATCCTCATCTCTAGGAGGGAAAAAAAAAAAAAAAAAGCATAGAAAAGAGAGACTTATAATGAATGTCCCATGTGAGGGAATGGTTTGAATAAGAATCCCCCTCCCATGTGGAAGACCCCTTGACCTCCATGAGGATTTCAGGGACTTACTGCCACATCGGGTCTGAAGGCTCCAACAGCAGTGTTAATTTGCCTAATTTTAAGTTCTGGGCCAGATCCTGCAAGCTCTTGTTTGCATATATAGTCCATTATGCTTGAATATTTTGTGGCAGCATTTTATGACAGATAACGTATCAGCCCTGATGTTTTAATGGGAAATGTGAAATACCACAAAGCGCGCACCACAGGTACACTGGCATTGTTGCCTGACCCTTACCTTTTGCTTTTTCTCACATGAGCAGTTCTACTGATTTCTGATAGACAAAAAAACCCTGAGATGTTTGTGCAAGACTTAGGATCTTGTGCTTACTGCTGAACGCTCAAGGCTTTGACATCTAATCTTAAACAAGACAGTAAAAACTACAAGAGTCAGGGTTTTTTTAAAGCTAACATCATCTTGCTATAAATAAAGGACACCAATCTCTGCAGGTTAAGGCTAACAGGGCAGTAGCAAATCTGTTAATATTAGACTGTCTCTTAAATATAAGAAAAACATGTTTTAAAAATAAAAAAGCTGAACTATGTGTAACACTGAAGAATGCAACAAAAAAAGTAGTTGATGTGCCATAAATGCTTGTATCTTTTACAAGCCAAGTCTTTATTCTGTACAGGCATTAAAAGATTTATTCTGGGAGCTTTTCTTCTGAGATATCTGTAGTCTTTCTCCTCCTTGCTAACGCTTGCTGGTGCTGTTTGCAAGAGTCTTCTCAGCTGCCTGAATCCCTTGATTGTGGCAAGTAGGCAAATATTCTAGGTTGTGACGAAACTATCGAGGCTCTGAGCAAAGAGCGGGCAACATCTGCATTTGCTCTAGGCTCCCAAAGTCCTAGTGCTCTGATCGCTTGGATGGGACCCGTTGGAGCATGTCTGTCCACCTTCTCTTCAGCCCGAATGCTCCTGTTTCCTTTCTGTGGAAACCAAGTGGCACCGCTGGGTCTTGTATCAATATGCAGATAGGTGGTAATGTGCCCTGGGAGCTGGAAAGTGCTTCAGGGTCCTTAGCGTATGCTAAATTACAGTGGGGGAGTGGAGGGGGAACGTCATTGCAGTCTGGAAATGTGGCTGGGATCTGAAACGAGACTCGCTAAAAGCAGAGCTCCTCGCTTGTTTGTCAGCATCTCCACAGTGAATTTCCTCCACAAATTTTCTACTGAAAATTTTCATGTCTCCATTACTTAACCTGAAATGTGAAACTTACTTAGACTAAGTTTCTGCTTAAATGTTGTCAAAAAATGTGTCCACCTACTTGCCCACTGTAAGTGTGTGATAATATATGTAATAGCTGAGGCATGTATTATGTGCATTTTACTGAGGTCAAGGAGTTCTTTTACGATAAAAGAAAATGAAACCTGGTCTTTAAAGCACTAAATCGTTTGTAAAATAAGCATCTCGTGCAAATGAAGAGACAAGCATAGGGAAGGAATGGTGTCACTTTTACGTGCCCAATGTTCAGAGTATGACTGTCTACTACAGGAGAGCACTGCCAACTACTGACAGGAATTTAAGGTTTTAGCTGTCATGTGGCTTCCTATCTAAGAACTGACAAGTAGTTTGAGTAGTAATCAATGTGCCACTGCTTCCTGGAGTTGTACACATTTCCTAATAATCAATCCAAATTTTTGCTTGGCTGTCTTTGTTAAAGATGATCAGTGTGGTGGGCTGACCCTGGCTGGATGCCAGGTGCCTACCAAAGTTGCTCTATCACTCCCCTCCTCAGCTGAACAGGGGAGAGAAAATATAATGAAAGGCTTGTGGGTTGACATAAGGACAGGGAAATGACTCAGCAATTACCATCATGGGCAAAACAGACTTGACTTGGGGAAAATTAGCTTAATTTATTACCAATCAAATCAGAGTAGGGTAATGAGAAATAAAGTCAACTCTTAAAACACCTTCCCCCCCCCCCCTCTTCCCAGGCTTAACTTCACTCCTGATTTCTCTACCTCCTCCCCTCCAGCAGCACAGGGGGACGGGGAATGGGGGTTGAGGTCAGTTCATCACACGTTGTCCCTGCCGCTCCTTCCTCCTCAGGGGAGGACTCCTCACACTCTTCCCCTGCTCCAGCGTGGGGTCCCTCCCACAGCAGACAGTCCTCCATGAACTTCTCCAATGTAAGTCCTTCCCACGGGCTGCAGTTCTTCACGAACTGCTCCAGCGCAGGTCCCTTCCATGGGGTGCAGTCCTTCAGGAACAGACTGCTCCAGCCTGGGTCCCCCACGGGGTCACAAGTCCTGCCAGCAAACCTGCTCCAGCCTGGGCTCCTCTCTCCACATGTCCACAGGCCCTGCCAGGAGCCTGCTCCAGCATGGGCTTCCCATGGGGTCACAGCCTCCTTTGGGCACCCACCTGTCCTGATGTGGGGTCCTCCAGGGGCTGCAGGTGGATCTCTGCTCCACCGTTAATCTCCATGGGCTGCAGTAGGACAGCCTGCCTCACCATGGTCTTCACCACAAGCTGCAGGGGAATCTCTGCTTCAGTGCCTGGAGCAGGTCCTCCCCCTCCTTCTTCACTGACCTTGGTGTCTGCAGAGCTGTTCCTCTCACATATTCTCACTCCTCTCTCCAGCTGCAATTGTGCAGGATTTTCCCCCTGCTTCTTAAATATGCTTTATCCTAGAGGTCCTACCACTGTTGCCGACGGGCTCAGCCTTGGCCAGCAGCAGGTCCATCTTGGAGCTGGCTGGCATTGGCTCTATCGGACATAGGGGAAGCTTCTAGCAGCTTCTCAGAGAAGCCACCCCTGTAGCCCCCCCGATACCAAAACCTTGCCATGCAAACCCAATACAATCAGAAAAGAAGGGGTTTGTGAATATAAATGAAGCATCCTATTGCTCTAGGCCGTGCTATGTCTAACTTGTGCAAAATGATACTTGGTGTTAACTCCGTAGCTTTCTTTTTGCATAAGAAGGCTGGCTCTGTATTTTGGAATGCTGAATAGAAAATTAAAAATGCAGGCCAGTCTTCAGGAACATTTTACTTACTGTTTTAATAAACTTTTGTTTATGCCTAGAGGTGCCATTAAATTACCAGCCAGACATCAATATACAGTACACAAGGGATCTTGTATATAAGCAGTGATTATTACTGCGTGACTCAGATGCAGCTTGCTATATACAGATAGCTGCTGGACAGGAGATGAAAAGTGAATACCTGCCTGGATAAAAAGTGGTGGTACTTAGGCAGTGGATGTGCCATTTGGTCATCTATGTTTATATGTAAGCTATTTTTTCAGAGCAGAAGCACGACTCAAGGAGACAGTGGTCTGTCATGGTAGAAACGCCTTTGCTTTCTTTCATAAAATAATGGCAGGCAAGCACATGGTGTGGATGATCCTGGAGCTAAAGGTACTAAGCGTTTCCAAGAGAAGTATTGTTCTGGACTCCCTTAAACAAGGAGTCTTTTTATACCACCAAAGCATCTGCTTCAATTGCTGACTCTTGAGTGTGCAGGGATGCTGGAAATGGTTCATTGCAAACACGGCTTGCTTTCTGTGCTACTGTGTCCACAGCAAGAACAACACCTAAGAAAGTGAAGACTGCAAGAACAAGCTGGAGTAAACGTGGGCCACGGACGCCACGCTGGAAAGCATCTGTCTGAGTAACAGGGCAGAGAGGTAAAATCGGAAAGATGTATTTTGCTGCAGGCCCTGGGCTTGTGTGCTTCCACAGTGTTGTGGTTTAACCCCAGCTCCCTGGGGTTAAACCACAACGCACAAACAGGTACAACTTCAAATGTAGGATTGCAGGAGTGTTGTAAGTTCATCTAAAAGGAAGAAATTCAAAATCCCTCCAGCTCCTGAAAAAATGTATGCCAATTAATTCTGAATTGGGATTTTCCTTTACATTTGATCTACTTAAGAATGCACCACAAGGAAAGCTTCCTGTGAGGAAAGCTTAGAAATGCTCTCAGGGAAAAGGCACCATCATAACTCCCCCACTTCCTAAAGGGATCAGGGCAGAACTCTGCTTAATGCACATCCTCTAAAGGAAATATAAGGCCCTACCTAGTGCAGCCTCCTTAGGTTCTGCTGCAAAAAAATAAACAGATGATCCCTCCCCATCTCTGCTGCTCTTGTTTCTAGCTTCCCTACTGCGCTCGCTGACTGACTCTCACCTACAAAAAAATGAGTTCCTTCCCTCGTTTACTATAGCACAAGGCTTTGGCATTAAAGCTGCTTATGTGGAAGGAAATGGGGGAGGTTGGATGAGACCTGTGAATTGAACAGTACAAAATCGACCTAAGATGACTTGTGTGGTATAAGCTGGATAGATGGCAGGCAGAGGACAGTGCTGCTTGGAAATCTTTGTGAAACCTGATTATGTTGTAGGAACATTTCAAGTTCACAAAAGAATAACTCTTCCTTTCCTTGGGAATAGGAAGGAGAGGGCAGAGCGTCCCAGGGGTAGAGCTCCTCAGCAATGGCCTGGTAAAGGCGTGGGAGGAGTGAGAGGGTTTAGCAACTGTGTTGGCTGTGCCAAAGAAACAAGCGGTGGGTGTTCAAGCATTGGATGTGCCATAGGTGCAAAAGTCTTGCCTCTCGGTTCGTGAGGCAGTAGTAAGGGACACAAATTCACAGTGGAAGAAGAGCAACATGATAGCAGGCTTGGATAGAAAAGGTTTTCCCTTCAGGCTATGTCCTTCACGGTACTGTTTGGGGTGGTATGTGCCCCAAAACGCTCAGCATCACTTTAATCCTCGGTTCCCATGCCATCTCCCTCTCTTTGTTTAAATAAGCAGTTTGGGCTAGACACTTCTGGAATAACGACTGCATCCAAAACTTTCATCAGACAGTGCTGACTACATGATTTGTATCCGATTACTGACAAAAAAAATGAGGCAGTCATGTTGTCCTTATATTTGATGTTGGAGGGGCTGTATTTGTTTCCATGTTTTTGCTTTTCATTTATGTCATTACTTGCCAGCAATACAAAATCATGTCCTTTGTTTTGGTTCAGCTTTATTCCCTTGTCTTCATGTGATATTGTTTTAGGCACAAAGTGTCCCAGTTTTTTTAATACTTCATTACTCATTAATGCTGCAGATCATGGGATGAAGAGTTGTCAGCATCCTCATTTTTTCTCTATTGACAGATGTAATAGCTGATACGTTATTAAATAGCTATTAAAGGATCTCTTCCTCTCTGGTTATATTTTTTTTTTCCTAATTATTTAGTGTATTTCCCAATAGCTTATCTCCCTTCCTGACTCCACTTTTTTTTTTTTTTATTTTTTGGGTCTGCTTTCACATTTGAGATACATTTTCCACTTAACTCTGAAACTTTGAGGAGCAAGGCAGAAGTGAGCCTGATCAACATGACACATCAGACCTCATCTATTAATGTGCCCTCATGCCTCTCTAGGAGAGGGCTCGTGAGGATGTCTGCAGGAGGTGGAAGAGGAGTTGGAATTTTGACTCAGTTCAGAGTACTGCCAGTGGGGATCTCCTGACAGCTTTGGCCTGGTGGTCCCCACTCATACTGAATCGCCAATGGTATTAATCACTGCAGTGGGTGCTAATGAGGGCTACATTAAAGTGAGGTCCATTATGTCTATATGCACTACAGTTACTAGATTGCAGTGTAAATGTGCCTGGGTTTATGCTTGCACAGTACTTGGTGTGAAGAAGCCTTGCGGTCTGATCAAGATCTCTGAATTCTGCCCTGGTATAAACAATTTAAGGAAAAAGAAATAGAAGAATACCCCGATTCCAGCACTGCAAAGGGGCCTAGTGCCACACAGACAGATGGAAACATGCACCTTCCTCTCAGGACTGACATACACAGCACATGGAAGCACTTCTGTTCCTGCGGGGACACTTCCTAGTCCATTTTAAATCAAAAGACCAGATGAGCCTGGGATCAAATAACTTGATTTGCAAATAATATGGAATTTACTTCAACACAGGTAAATGATGGCACTATCAAGTTATATGCCTGTAAGCTCCCCTATTTCCTTGCATTTTTGGATAGGTCTGGTTTACGGAGGGGAGGGCAGGCAAAACCTTCCTTTGTAAATCTGTACCCTAGAACATATAACAAGCTGCTTGGTTTCCATTCTGCAGGGGAAAATAGTGGTGGCTGGTGAGGACTGAATGGTCAGGCTGTAAGTTATGAACCTGGTTCGATGTTCACAATAGTCAACAGAAGTCAGTGTGCCAAGCTAAGCACAAAGGATGTGTCTACACTTGCACCATCCTACTGCACATCGCATTGATCCTGAGACTGCAGTCTCCTAAATGACCAAATTGGCCATGGTCAGAGTTCATGATAGCTCTGTCTGGGAAATGCACTTGGCTTTTCTCAAGACTGATGGAGATCTGGGTCCTGGCCTGTGGTGAAGATGGGACATGGCAATGACATGCAAAGATCTGAGAGGTATGAAGCAACAGGTACCCGTAGCATGATGAAGTCAAACTGACAAACCTGAGGAAGTCTAAAGACAGCTCCTCTGGCATTCTCCCTCAGGGAAGCTACTCAATTTGCCTTGTTTCTCTGAACCTTTAAGTTCTTGGGTAATATTAAAATCAAAAGGGACAGACACAGGAGAAATCGGGCCCCACCTTCCATCCAGCTGAGTGAATACAAAGTTTGGAGCATGGGCTGTCCTTCCTCTAGAGACGCCGTGCTCTTCCTTCTTCTAGAAAATAAAGCTTAAGTTTCTAAAAGCCAGCTTTCAGCAACCTTAAGAAAAACCCTTCTTCTAGCAACTGCCTCTTTCTCAAGCCTGTATATGCTCATGTATTCCGATTTCTCTGATGGCTGCTCCTTCCAAACTTGACCTTTGTGACAGGTATCACAGCTGGGATGATTGCTCTCCTCTTTCTGCTTTCTGTGATTTGCATGCGCTTCCCATTATGAGTGGTTAATTACTCTGAAACTGTTGTAAAACGTTTGCATCTGCACACGTGTGCATACATACCCAGGAAAAAAATCGCTGCTTTTCCCCTATAAAAACACAGCAGAGGTTTTTATAGTGAAACTGCTCATGTTTTAGGTGTTTTGGTATGATTATTGTAATAGGAGAAGGCTATTTTTGTAAGCATACAGAGAAAAAGATACAAAAGTATCACCATATTATCTTTGAAGTGTCTTTTTTAACAGGTTAAATCCAGTTGTTGTTCACTGTGAAATCATCCAGAGAAGTTATTTCATGTTCTCGCTTTCATTTTTCAGGTTTAAATATGTAAAGCTTTTCATGGTTTAAAAAATACAATTTTTTTCCTGTTTTTAAATTACAGTTAAAGAACCCCATAATTTGTTTCAAGCACAGCTTTATTATGCCAATTGCTTCTTGTTTTTCTTTTTTTCAATCCAGCCTTCTGAATGCATTATAGCCTTGCTGTCTACTGGGAAACCATATTTTTGCAAAAAAGTGCAAAACATGAATATTGCTCCAATCTATATGGTCTCTTGGAGGTCTAGGAGGAGAAGGCAAGAGTACTATGAGTGGAGCAGCACTAAGCCGGGTTCTGTTTCTTTGTAAGAACAAGCAGGTTCTAGGAAAGGGATCAGCAAAGCCCCATTTCTTGCCTTTTAAATTTTCTTCCTAATGTCTAAGATTAGAGCATGAAAATTTCGTACTGAGCTCCTAAGTAAAAGAAAAATTGCTTATTTCTTGGATACCTAAATATTTAAGAGGACCCTTTTATTACAAGTTTAAAAAAAGAAAAAAGCTTTATGCATTTAAAGTCTCTGGGGAAAAAAAACCCCATACCATTATAGAAGTAAAACCAAAGATTTACAAAACCTTTTATCATCTTATAGCTTCTATTTAGAAAAGCATACCTATACATGTGTTTAAGTCCCATTAAGTGCTGTTCTGCATCGAACTTGTACATAATTCCTACTGCTGTATTATGCTAATGGTAGCAAGTCCTGCAGCTGGCAATACCAAAGTGCTCACAGGCATTTAATAACATCCAGTAGCAACAACCAAAATAAAGATCCTGAAACAGTATAAGCACCTAGGCCAGGACAGAATAAGAGTTGTGAACCCCATTTCCATAAGGAAAATCAGCTAATAGGATCAGTATAGCAATCTCTTCAAGTGCCTGAGAAAATCTGAGATCATGCCGCTAAGTGCTTGTGAGAAATATAAATGTGTTGTAAACTGTCTCCCATATATTTCCACTTTTTCTCCTCAACTTTCCTATTTATAATTAACACCTCTCTTTATCTTGTTCATTCTGAATATCTTTGTTCTTTTCAAGTTAAATTATTTAATACTATCTCTTCCTCTCGTTTAAGCTCCCTTTATCTCATGATCCCCTCTCCTTTATATTGAAATCTCTCCTGTCTAAATGCATAATCAGATGACATCTGCTACTATGGAACTTAAAAATCCCAGCACATTCCCTAAAATAACTTCACTGTATAGTTATTAGACAGCAAGGTATGTTGTGCAGATAAGAGGCTGGGTACACAAAAGAAATAGGCTCCATACGGCACAAAGAGGAGCCGATGTCTTGCATCAGTTACAAACCGCGTGAGACTGATTGTTCGTAATGTGAAGCCCAGAAACGTCCAGTCCACTTCTGCATCCTTGCAGACATGAAAACTGGTCGCTGCTCACAAACAGTCCCGTTGATTTCAACAGATTACCTGTGAGCAACGAAGATTTGGTGTCACGTAGTTACACATGTCATGAAGCTTTTGTATTATGCAGAAGGAAGCACGAGGGCCTTTAGAGGCAGGAGAGCATCTGGAAGCAAAAATGAAAATTTGGTCATGTGAAATCAGAGAGAAGCTAAATTCTCGTTCCTGTACTGTGTCTAAGCCACAGCTAAATATATCCCAAAATGGTTTTGTACGATGTAAGGGAGAATACACGTACACACATGGCAGACCATTCTGGGATCTGGTCAAGTCCTAGTGGTTAATCAGGATATGTGTATTATCTGCAGGGGAACCTGATGAGGAAAGTGACATGTTGTGGGATATAGTTTTGGGTGACAGACACTGAATTGTCCCTCTCTAATACTGACCAAATGCGTCAATATGGATGACAAATTGCCTTATAGCAAGAGCGATGCTGTCTTGCAAACAGACTTAGGACACGTGAGAGTCCTGCCAATGATACAATACACGTGTAGTGTTTTCTTCCTTCCTGTTCTGCGCTGGTGGGGCAGGGCAGGGCTTACAGAGTGCTCTCTTATTTAGAAGCAGGAACAATTTATTTCATCTAAGAGACCTATATGCCTATCATGATAATCAAAGAACAGCTTTTAAACAAAACCAGCTAAAATATCTTTGGACAAGTCTTTTGATACACAGCTTAGAATATCTGCATATGATCTTAAAAGATTACAGAAGAAGAGAGCCACATGAATTTTGTAACTCGGTTAGCAAGAGACATCTATTACAAACTTCAGACGTCTTGGAAACAGATTTTCAGGTAAAGCATCCACTCAAAGCAACAGAGCCTTATTAGAGCTTATCTTTTTCCTTTAGTGAGTATAGACAAAAGTTAAACTTTCTGTGATATCTGATGACCACTGGCAAACCATTAGGGTTTTTTTTTTTGCTATTTTTTAACTGTTCTAAATCTAATATGCAATGAGATAGCTCATCCTTCTCTAGAGGAGAGACAGGCTTGGCACAGCGCACAAGGAGTGACCCTTTGGAGGGGAAAATGAGAAGAATCTTCCAGAGACTAGGACTGAACCTGAGGTTTCTAACTTTTGCCAATTATTAGATCTGCTGTGAGCAAACATCTGAAACTTGTTGGCAAAATGAACCTAGAATTAACTTGGGCAGTGGGCAAGATTAGAAATGCGTACTTAATATCCACCTACAAAAAGTGAGGGGCAGGAAAAACTATATAAAAAATATAATGCAAAAGCAGGGAGACTGCTGCCTTCACTGTAGGATTGAATTTTATTGCCAGACCAAGCGTCCTCTATACCTGCCCCTGCTTTGCATCTGTCTACAGCTTCTGCAGCAATTGATGTCATAGCAACTTCATTCACTGTGGAATTTGGCTGCTTCTAACTTCTGGGTGCTTAACTTTTGGCCTCAATAGATTGTCATTTTGCTTTTCCCGGGTAACAGTGCTTTCCTGAATTGTGCCTTCTAGCCCTGCCGGTGCAGAGTGAGGCCTCTGCATTGTGTAACGAACCAGCCAGGTCAGAACCGCCAGGCAGAGGTGCAAAGCCTCCTGCCCATCTCTTTTAGGACCTAAAATGACGTGGGAAACGCTAGACATCTGCCTGGTCTTCTGCCGCGTTCGGATCAGAGGGCCTATGCTCCTGCTAGTGTGCTTTCAGAGCCACACCGGAGAAGATCTAAGCACTCTGATCTATGAGTGATGCATATAAAAACTGTGTCATAGAACTAGGGCCACCTCACCTGTGAATGAGTATCCACACAGTGATTTAATGTAATTTGTATGATAAACATTAACTTTACATCTTTAGTTGATCTTATCCTTCCTGTGCAATAATCAAATCCTCCAAGTAATCAAATCCTATGCTTGCTATAATCACAGCTTGCTGTAGAAGAACAGCTGTTACGCATTTATTTTCTCCCAAAACAGTCAACCTGTAGCGGCTGCACAGGCAAAATGCAGTGAGGTTTTGCGATTTAGCACTCGTATGTGAGAAGAGAGCAAGGACCAACGTGTACTCCAGTAAACTTTAGGAAAGCAGTGAAATGTATAATCACTCTAAACTGCGCGTTTTGGATCGCCTTGTGGGTGGGAGAGGGCGCATTCCCTCCATATTAAAAAAATTCAGCTGTGATGTATACATGTTTACACAAGCGAACCTCACAGGACAGCCAGCAATATACGCTTCCCCAAGTAGCTGAGATCACAGCCGAGCTTTGAGCCATAAACATTTATTTACTCGGGAGCCGAGAGCAGAAAGCGCGTGGCAGGGCTGTTCGCTGACGCCGGAATACATCCGCAGAGACTGCCAAGTACAAACTTACCCACACATTTAGAAATCGCCCAGCAGAGCTGTTGCGTGTTTGAAGCCTGCCGGAACGAGGCAGCCGCGGCAGTGCCGGGGCGAGCAGCGGGGACGGCGGAGCGTTTCATGACGAATGTCACCAGCAGCGCTTCATGATGAAGGTCATCATCGTTTCCTTGTTGCCGTGATTTAGAGCGAGGGGGTCGCGGCCGGGCGAACGGATCCGTCGGGGCGGCGGAGGCGAGAAGGGAACGGGGCCGGGACAGCGCCAGTCGAGCACCCGCATGAGGTTTTTACGATACTCGGTGTTAACGGAGACGTATTTAACACCGAAATAAACGCACCGACCTGCGCGCAGGGCATGGTCTCCAGCTGGGCGGCCGGCTCGCTCGGCAGGTGCGGGAGAGGATGTCGGCATGTCGCGACAGGCGTTTCTTTTCCTGCAGCCTTTGGGTCGGCTCAGACCGGACAGGCGGGCGCCTTCCTACGGCAACGAGGCGACACCGGGGACGAGCGAGCTCGGAGGCGACCACCAACCCCCCGTCATTCGCCGCCTCGGCGCAGGAGCGGGACGGGTGTGTGCGTGCGCGCGCGCGCCTACACAGGTGACACGCATGTGACGCAGCAGCCACCCTCTGCCCGCAGCTGCCCGCTGCCGCCACACGGGCTGCGGGACCGTAGCCGTCGATATCCCCGCTGCCCGCGGCGGGGGGAGCCCGCACGACGGGGAGCGCCCCCTCCCCCCGCGCCGGCCCGCTGCGCGCGCCCAACGGCCGCAACCGCCAGCTCGCTCGGCGCCCGCCCTCCCGCGCGTCAAACGCCGGGCGTCACGCAGGCGTTGTAATGTACCAAAACAGCGCGCACGCCCCCGCCGCCCCGCCGCGCGCGCCCAGCCCCGCGCCCGCAGGGGCCGCGCCGCCCGCCGGGACCGGCTCGGGGCCGCGCTGCCCGGCCCGCCCGGCGGCGATGGCAGCAACAGCGGCGTCGCCGTCTCCCCTCCCCACCCCGCCCCGCGGTGGCCGCCGGCGCCCCCGCCTCGGCGCGGGGGGCAGCCGAAGCCGGCGGGGGTCGGCGCGGCGGGCAGTCGGGCGGGCGGCGGCGGCGGCTGCGCGCCTATTAGGAGGTGCGTGGTAGTGATGGCGGCGGCGGTGGGAGAGACTTTTCCTGTCAGCGGATCCGGCTGGTCCTGCCGGCGGGCGGGCGGGTGGTGGGGCTGCGCCCCGCCCCGGCGCTGCGCCGTGCTGCGCCGTGCCTGGCCGGGCCGGGCGAGCCATGGGGCTGCTGGAGCGCCTGCGGAAGGAGTGGTTCATCCTCGGGATCGTGCTGGTCATCGCGGTGGCGAGGCTGGAGCCCGCCGTCGGCGTCAAAGGGGGTGAGTGCGGCCGCTGCCCCCGCCGGGGACGGTTTGCCCCGGCCGCCGGGCGGGCGGTGCGGGGAGCGCAGGCGGGGCCCCTCGGAGCCGCCGCTCGGGGGGCCCGGCCGTAGTTTGTCAACTCCCGGCGGCCGGCGCTGCCCCCCTCCGCCCCCCAACCCCGGCGCCGTGCGGGCCGGGCCCGGCGCTGGCCGGGGTGGGCCCGGGTGCCGGCGGCAGGGCGGGGAGCGGGCCGCCTCGCTGCCGGGCTGCGGCGGCAGGGGAGAGACCGCGGGCCTTTCTGCGGGTCCCCGGGCGGAGGGTGGCGGTCGCTTGGCTGCCGGGGACGCTGAGACTCGCTCGCGTGCCCCTCGGCCGTCGGGGCGTCCGCTCAGAAACTTTGAAAGTCGGGTTGCCCCGGAGTGCAGGGGGGCAGGCTGCGGGGTGTGGGGCACAGCCGGCTCCCCCGGCCCTCCTGGGGTCCCTCCTGGGGTCCCTGCCCCTCCAGCAGCTCGCCTTCTCCGCTTGTTAGTCAGTCACTGTGCTTCAGGGACCCAAGAAATAATCTCAAGGTGTATTCCTGTGTGGTATCTTTGCTGGGCACTGTACCAGTTGCTCGAATAATATCTTGCTCTTTTTGGATTAGTAGTAATGAAAACTGGGTAGCAACTTACTTCGAATGTACTCCTGTTAAACTAAGTAACAACTTCGGGAACTGTGAGATGGGCTTAAAGTCATTGCAGCTCAGTGTATGAATGTCTGCCATCTGTGAGCTTCTCCAGAGGTGTAGTTTAACATATATTGTGTTAAAATCTCAGGTGCTGTATTTCAGCCAGAGGATTTTTTTTACTTTATAATAACAGACTTGTATTTTAAAGGAATCTTTTTTTTTGTTCCCTCTTACTTCCTCGTGAAAGATGAGAGAAAACGGTGAAAATGATTCTGTGCAAAATGGTGTCAAATGCTCACAGTAAACAAATCAGAAGAAAGATCTGTCCTTTTCTAAGCAGTGAGGTCTTGTATGCTTCTTGCAACAAGAGCTGATGAAATACCCAGTGTTATTTTAAAATAAACAGAGTATCTTTAAGTATAAATGCTGGCGGCATCTTCTGGTTAGTTTTCCCTGTAACTTCAGTTCCAGATGTTCACAATTTTCAAGAACAAATTAAATTTTATATATTTTTTTCCTAATTGATCTCTGAAGATTTAAGAAAAGGGATGTAGAACACTTGAACAGAATTCCTTTAGCAATTCCATGTTATAGGAGGGGAGGAAGAATCTATCTGTGCTTTTATATGCATAGGGTTTTTTTTTTTTTTTTATTTCCTTAGCAGAGCTGAAGTTTGAGGATAGACAGCTTTTCACTGGGGAGCCAACCTTCCCCCTCCTCCCTCCTTAGGTTCTGGGAAAAAAGAAAGTGATTTAAAAAAATATGACTGAACACTTGCTGTGGCAACTAAGGCTCCGGTACTTCATGGAGTTCAGGGTAGGCAAATTCCTGCTGTGCAAGGATCCCCCCTAACATCTGTGTGCTGTTTTGCATAGGTGAATAGGACCCACATGGAGCTTCTTGCAGGATCCATGCTGTGTCTTCAGTAGGCCTTAAAGACAACTTTAAATCGATATTATCAGGTGGTTTGTCCCTTTCTGGTTTGATTGTCATGCTAATTGTTAGCAACAATGTGGGAGATCCTTTTAACTAGAATACGAGATAATTTTTCCTCAGTTTACTTCCTTCATGGAAGCACTATGATGGAGCACTTCACTTAATTATCCTACTGCAAAGATACGTCAAGCATTGACATGGTACTGTTCCTGGGACAACTTGTTTGAAAAATTGTGTAAGCATTGATGGAAACTTGTGAGCACGTCTTCCCCAAAGTGGTATCCCTCTTCTGAACCTATGCAATCTCAGTGCTCATTTTAAAACCAGAAAAAAAAAAAAACCCAAAGAGGTGGGGTGTGAGAAATATCAACATATGCAAAAACCTTAGTTTGTCGTCTTCCAGCTGACAAAACCATGCACTGTAATTTGCAGGGTCTTATTGAATGGTATGGATGATCCAGCGTCCGTACCAGTGGAACACTGTGCCACAAATAACGAAGATTTGTGCTGTTGCCACCTTCAGGGCATAAGCCAAGCCCTTTTTGTGTGTTTTCCTATTTGATGAATGAGCCTATTTAGTTCCTTTGTGAAAAGAGCTTTCCTGACCTTCTTTTGTAGAAGAGATGAAGGGGATCTCTTCTGACTAGAGTTCCCTGTGCTCCATGAAGGTGTGGTTGCTCTAGTGGTAGAAGTTTCTCCTGTGTAAAGGAGTTCAGGTAGCCCAGTGAAAAACCCTAAAATAGAAAAACTGAGTCCTGGAAGAACCCCTATCTTAGCGAGACTAACTAACCCATTGCCTGTCTGCCCAGTGTGTATGTGCATGTACATATATGCTCTAATCTTTTGAAAGATTTGAAAAATTATATAATTATATCTCTATATAAAATACAGTTTTCTGTATAACTATATGTATATTTATATAATTTTTCTGGTTTGTTTTTTTTTTTCCCCTGACTATTCAGTTAACATGCCATAATTTTGCAACTAGCCATGTGCTTTGTTGCAACTTTAACTCTTGCGTTTCCTGGCTTATTTTAACCTTAGGCTTCATGTAGGTTGTTTGGTTTATTTTTTGTATTTAACACACACAGTTTTAGTGTCTCATCAACAGAGTCCTCTCAGAGTAGGATTTGGGTTTAAATGACTTGAGATGCAAATTTGAGTAGACTCAGTGTACGATCAAATCCCTCTAATTTAAGGATCATTGACCTTGCTCCAGTGTGACCATCAATGTATCATTCATCTGAGAGAGCAGAAAGGATCTTCTCTTCTGGAGTGTGGAGTAAAGGCTTGCTTGTTTGCTGCTGCAGTTTTGCACATGACAACTTAGTGTCACTTGCAGAGTTAGGATATTACTTTGGTCCTAAGTAGACTGCTAATATTTTCTTTCTAATATAATAACTGGTTGAATGCTTGTGAAAAAATGAGTATATACATTTTGTGCTTGGTGGCCTCCAAAGGCAAAGTGTATTAAGAAAATTCATCATTTTAAAATAAAATACTTTTTGCACTCTTATAAATCTCCCTGGAAAAAAATATATAAATATATACAAATGTAAGCCTTTAATATAGTGTAACCCTTGGAGGTGCAGGCATCTGCCCTTGCTGATCTCACTGCAGCAGTATGTCTGAAATGTGTTATTGTAGGGCTGGAATGAACCATTTTGCCACAGCCCTGTTGTGGGGGAATAATGTAGAATTGTATTGCCCCAAGGAAGTCATTGCAAGGTACGATTCGGTTTCCTCTGTGCAGGCAGCCAGGCAGGTGTGTGCCTTGTAGGGGAAGAAGTGAGAGGTTGATATGTGAATGATGTCAATAGCCCTGTGGAGGAAGCAGCTAATATTTTTATTTGAGTGTACAGTTTGAGTTTGCTGATGCTATAGGGATACTCTGACATCAGACAGAGGAACTCCCTGAAAAATTCCCCATTTCCACATTTCCAGAATTTACACGTTAGTTCCCAGTGGCCTGTAATCGTGGAAGCCAAATTTATATGACATCACACCTCTCTCTCCACTCACTGGTTTGCTTTTATTTAAAAATGAGTAGCATGCTTTCTGTAACTTACTAGAAACCCCATTCTTTTTGTTAGAGACTTTAATGATTAGACTTTCTCCAGGTATTTTTCTAAGTATTCTCATTTACTTTGATGTAATATATGCATATCATTATCTCTTTGACTGTAGTTCATTTTGTTCTCTATGTCTATATTTTTTAGGACCTTTGAAACCAGAAATTACCATAACTTACATTGCTGTTTCAGCTATATTCTTTAACAGCGGACTCTCCTTAAAAACTGAGGTACTGTGATTTCTCATTGCTTCATTCTTGTTTTGCTTTAAAAAGTTTTGTGTTGCTTTTGATCAGGTTTGAATGTAATTGGAATATTTAATTACTATGCTGCTGTTGTTGATGCTGGGAGGATGGCTAACAAGAGAAGATAAATATTAGACATTTATGGAATAACCCCTCCTTGATTTCAGAAAATTTTTCACAAAGTAGTGAACATGATGAGAAGGAGAGCGTGAATAAATTTCACCCATCCATGGAGGATGGGTTGCTTGACTTTTCAGGGCTTTGATTAAATGGAAGTGCTGAGCACAACTTTGAGAGTGGAGCTACACCCTGGATGTGTCCCAAACCCAAATCAGGATGAGACTCAGGAGCACGCTAGCACCTGCCTTCTGCCACCCCTTCTGCACCTTGGCTTCCCCACTGCTCAGTTGAGATACAGGCCAGAAAACTGCGAATCCTAGGGTAGAACTTTGTAGGGAACTAGGCAGAGAGGGGTTGCGTGGAGTCTCCATGCCTCTGTAGGACACAAAGAGAAGGTGTGAGCTCTCTGTGCTTCTCTCCATCCTGCCTGCTGATGTGCTTTCTAAGTGAAACTGTTTGGTCTAGTCATTACAGGACTGATGCAAGCAAAGATTTCGTGGCTTTAAGTTACCACATTGGGTAGGTGCAGGACAGCAGCTAATATCAACACAAAAGGGTTCCTCTGCAGATGCAAGGCCAATATACAGGTACAAAATCTTGGCAATCTTTTCCTATAGGATTTAGTTGTGGACCGGTGGACTTGAAGTGCCTGTGCTCTGCTGCGTATCACAGACACTGAGACTTGTTTCAAATTTTGTGTCACACATTTTTCAAAGTGGAACAATCTGGGAGTAAAAAGGGATGGAGGGGAGAACCTCTTAGTGGTGTGTAAAGGAGGTATGGAGAAAGGAAACGATGGCTACGTGCCAAGAAGAGAAGGAGCAGCCGGAGCTGAAGTGAAACACTGCAAGTCTCTGCTAGTCTAGTTTCTTGATTCCTTTTACACTGTTGGCTGTGCTAACAGGTGATGTTATTCATATGTTGCATGATACTAATGCCTAAAAGAATCATCGTGATATTGTCCAGTTATTTTTTGGGCAAACTGGGATTTGGATGAACAGCGTGCATTCAACAAAGAAAAGTTTCTATACCTCTATCATGGTTATAGTGATAAAGTTTCAAATGGAGGTGGCGTTTGAATTGATGGCAGTCCTCTCCTTCTGTGTCTGCTGGCAGTTCTGGCACTAGGACCTCTAGTTCTGCTGGGACGCAGTGTAAGTGAAGAGAATAACTTTAGTCAGTTCTGTAGCAGCTATTTAGAGCCTTGTGGTCTTACGGGGAAGCAAGAAGAACGATGGTATCTATTTGCCTGGGACAGTAATTAATCCTAATGGAAATAGGCTGCGGAGAGGCACTTTCTTCCACAGAGAAGAGGACTCGAAACACAAAGCCTGAGTAGTACTAATGGAGTGGAGTTTTCTGCTTTCAGGGTGAGGAATCTTTGCGTGCAGAGAAAAAATGTAAAACTTCTTTCCCTTTCACTAGTTTGTATCCTTGAAGCTTTATATTTGTAAAGCCTCTGTGAGTGAGAGTGAAATCGGTAGCATTATCAAAGTCTTGATGAGATTCTCAATGCCAGTGTACATCTAACTTTTTTCCAGTCAAGGTGACATGACTGACAGGTTCCTGGGCAATGTGTCATGTCCTATTTTGAACTTGCATAACTTTTTTTCATCTGTGGTTCTAAAAGCAATATGTTGATGTCAATGAAGCTTTTACAAGAGCTGATGTTTACGTCCAGGTGGCTGACCTCAGATTGTTTTGGAAACATCAGTTCGGACTGGCGCTGTACATCCAGCTTTATGTTCCATCAAGAAGCTAAGCCTTTTCTGAATTTCTGCCATGGGGTTAGAAGATAGAGGAAGAAAAACATTTCACTCATTGTACCTTGTGCTATTACTCTCTAAAATGTATGTTAAAAACAACGCTTAAATGCGCTAGGAGGCCAGGCCACGGTTTTATTAAAATACTTCAGGGCATGTTTTAATTGTTTAAGGCACAACCTGAAGTTAGTATTATTCATCAGTTAATATATCTTTTTATTGGATTGCAAAGTGAATCATTTCTACTTTTGTCTTTATTGGTTCTTGACCTGTGTGTCGGCTGTTCTGCCTTGGCTAATATATTAGATAGAAACTAGTGTTTGGTATGCTTAATGAAATGATAAAACATTGTGTAAGTGTTAACGGAGGCCTTCTGATAAATCTGACAAAATTAGAAATAGCTGATGCTCTTTTAAGCTTACACTTCTGGTTTTATCTGCTGTGAAAGCGCATGCTCAAAAAAATTTGCTAACACGCATTCAGAAAGCATTTTACAAAAATTGGCAGCATTCAGGGAGAGCCTGTCTGTGCATGGCCTTGTTACATTTTCAAATCTAGAGGTCACTGAGGTCCTCTTATGTTTGTAGAAATAGTCTGTGTCCAGGTATGACAGGAACATTTGATTCCACCTTAACATAATGCTCTTTCAGTTTTCAGTGACTGGATAGCTTGCTCTTTTAGAGCAAATACCTCCTGTAGGGCCCCAGAAATTAAACCACATACTTGAGTTATCCATTTCAATGAGGAATTTGGCAAGCCACTGAAAACACTGTTTGCTCTGTGTGGGTGTTTGCCCAGAGGAGTCCAGCTATGACCATCTAAGCATGGCTGGATGGCAACAGGGACCCACACTGACCAGCGAAAGGCTAGGATAAGCTGTCTAAAGGGTCTGAAATACTGGGAAAGACAAGGTAACCTGTTCTACCTGGTGTGCAGAAACAGTCATAACTAGCAGCTTCCAGTAACTTTTCTAGGGCTTCTGCTTTTTTGAGGGCTCCAGTGACAGGTGTATTTTGGGATAAGCCCTTGTAGATTGCTTAAGAGGGTGAAGGCTGTTTGCCTCAGTGTTTGTTCTATGATGACACAGCCTAAGGAATAACTATTCTAAAAGGCAATCACTAGAGACATTTTAAAGACTGGTAATTTATATCTGCAAAGATCTGTTCCACTTATACAGCATTCCTTCATGCACTAGGTGGGCTGTGTTGTAGTCACCTTGCTTGCTCCCTGGAAGCTCTAACTAGTCTTTCCCAAGTTTTTATCTTGGATTTTGCTTTTGAAAGTATCACACAGTTTTCTTCAAATCATCTGTTTTTAAGGCATTTTCCAATTGTAAAATTATTAAATTAAAAGGGCACTTCTGTATGTGTGATGGTGCCTAGATTGGGGGTGCCTTCATAGATTGATCCACTAGGAAATCTGGGGCTGGGGGTGCCTTGGCAGGAAAGAAGGAGGAATTAACAGCTTTGCTGAAAGAAGTCACTTGCTTTGGTTTTTCTCCATTGTATCACTTATTTTTAAAACATACACTTTTATATAGGTATTTCCAGGTATCTTTTCTTCCCACAGAGGATGTGTTTCTACTACTAGGTGTTTTATTTTTGCTTTCTTTTTGCGATAAGATGAACTAGTACTACAGTGAAGCTATTCATAACACCATAGGTACTGTGACAGGTTATGTGTGAAGAAGGCCTGTTTTTTCATGCAGAGTGATACTAGCCTGATTAAGAGCTTGCTTTATTTAAAAAAAAAAAAAAGTTGTTTCATTCAGTTAACCAAGCACTGAATGTAATTATACTTTCTTGGTAAAACTGGATCAAGATGTACGTTTCAAGTCCATGTTTTGTGCAACTTTAAGAATAGGATATGAAGGGATGTGTGGGTTTTTTTTTGTGGAAGGTTTTTTTCCCCTAACCCAAATTTGGGAGATAATTTTATTAAGAGAAATAAAGTAACAAGGACACAGTGCTGAATTGCTAGTACTTCCAGAAGTATAATTACATCAGTGCGCATTTGGATGGTCGAAAACGCAATATTTGATTGTGTTTTGTAAAAGTTCAACTGTTTTGAAGCTGAGAGAGGGTGGCATTTGAAGATTGGCTGCTGCATTACTGTACATGAAAATACACTTTTTTGTATTGTTCTTTTTTAATGCATCTGGGGGGTCAGATAGCTGGAGAATCCTAGCAAACTAGGTTTCAAATAAAAGTGCCATCACTTCTCCTGTTGCATTGTTCACTTGAGAAGACTGCGAGTTATTTTGAGAGAGAGGAAAAGGAATTTTTCCTCTCAATCTATGAGAGTTGAAATGAGCTGAAATGTACAAGGCTTTTTCCTTGTACTCAAAAACTGTGTAGAAGATCCTTGGAGTGCCCGAAAAGACAGAAACAGAGAGACACAGAGCTAACTGGAGAGTTTATTGCTTAAGGATACTTGATCACCTCTCTGGAGTGCTCTTTCACTACTTAAAATTAGTTTTTTTGTTTTCTCAGTCTCCAGCGGTGTTTTGCAGTTTATTTCTCTGAACTTTATGGCTTAGCTGTTGTTAGCTTGTTATGGTCTTGATATTCTTTCTTTGCTATTCTTCATCAGCCTAACTTTTTTCTATAAATTTCCTATCTGTTGATACAATAAATAATCAAAATCTGCTACAGATTACTTTGCTTTTTATGTTTGTTAGTCTTTCCTTAAAAAAACCCACCACAAATGATGACTGTTTGTAATGTAAACATCCCTTTTTCACGGTATGAATGAGAATCATAGTTTGTGGCTCTCTTTAGACTAGAGAAACGTGAAACCACGTGGACACTACAAGTTTCCCTTCCTCTTGGTATCAGCAGTCAATAAGTAAACAGGCTGTCAGCATAGTTAACACAGGTTTTGAAGCAGTGACAAAGTGCTAAGGCTGCCTGCTGAAAAGCTACCATTATGAGAGCTATGCTATTATTGAAGTGGTGGACAATTCTTTTGGAAAAATGCCCAGGAGCAGGCAGAGCTTTTATGTTGTCTTCATTATTAAAGAAGAGATCAGATGATCCCTAAAGGTGGCTTTTTGACATGCACTCTCTTTGTATTATAAAGATGATCCTAGTTTTAAAAGCACAAACATGATCTTACTTCAGCTGTTATGACTGCAACTTCCTCTCTTCTCTTTCTTTTGCAGGAGCTGACAAGTGCTTTGATGCATGTGAAACTACACCTTTTTGTCCAGATTTTTACACTTGTGTTCTTCCCAACAGCAATATGGCTCTTTCTTCAGCTATTATCAATCACACCTATAAATGAATGGCTTTTAAAAGGGTATGTTTAAGCATAATGGAGTGAAATATATTTGTAGCTGTCGTCTTAAAAGACTGCTTATCCTGCCATGGGTGTTTTAAGACTTGTATTGTGAACAGATTTTGCTGGTTGTTTTTCTGCTTCAGCGCTTTGCTGTTGAAAACACAGTACATGCACAAGATCATCCTTTTGGGAACCTGGTCTCATTTTTAGAAAGTGTGGTCAGTTAGTTTCATATGTAGGGAGCTTGCAACAGGTTAGCTTTCTCTTTCACAAAACACAGCTCAAGTGCTCTGCTGGGTCTCAAGGAGGATGGGGAGGAAAGAAAAGGAATGCTGAAGAAGAAACATAAATTAGTGAATAAATACTGTGTATGCCATGTACTGGTGTTCCATTCTGTTTTTAAACAGTCTGTATTGAGCATCTCTTGCATGTGTCCAGATTGGGGTTCACTATCTGCTCCTAGCTAAATTATGGGGAGGGAAAAAAAGAGAGTAATTTTTTTTTGTAGGAGAACTTTCAGACGAGCAGAAGCTAAGTTACCGTGAAAAGAACGTGTTTTAAATCTTCAGTGTACTCTACCAATGTGTGCTTCCAAAGCTGCATTGATGTTGCAGTAGTGATAGATGTTATAAAAAATCCAAAAAATAAAAAGCTTTTTTCAGAATCAAAGGTCAACACTTAGTGCCATGCAGCTATACTGGAACAGTTGAATGCAAAAATCAATTATTTTAGAAAACTGCTTAAAGAATCCTCACTGTTTCTTACTGCTTGGTGAAACATTGCTTGGGGAGAGTTCACGGTCTTAAAAGTTTAATGATAAAGCTGCTCATGTTTATGTTTTTACAAGGCCTAAACCTAAAAGAGCATTTTGTTTTGTTGTTAAGAGGCTTCTCCAGGTGTTCCACCAAGTGTGAAGTAGTCCAAATGATACTGAGAAGGTGAAATTGAGATGACATTTAAAAGTTAGCACTGTTTTGCTTAACAGTATTAGTACATCAAGGAAATAACAAGGTTGCTATACAATGTCCATTTGCATTTGGCTATTCATAGTAGAAGTTATTCCTTAAAGTAAAATCATTGTGAAGTTTTTCCTCAGCTAGAACAGAGATGTGATTTTCCACAGCGAGCCAAAATTCCTCCCTAATCCACGGGAGTCTCAGTTTCTGAAGTGCAAGGTGCAAGAGATTTTTGTGGTTTTCATTCCTTGCAGCACTTCTCATCCCTTCTTTCCTATGACTCTTACTCCACTTTGATTCTTAGTATTTAAGGGATGCAATCTGTTACATGCACAAGTATACGGGTATGTATATACATACACACCTGTGAAACTGCGTGTAAAACCACATATGTATGTATGTTTTTAAAAAAGAAACACTTGTGTGTGTATCTCCCTAAATGTGGAGCCTAAACCAGCCTCATTTTTCATGAAGGTGTGTCTGTGTTTTACCAGTGAGCTAGTATACTTATATATGTTTCAAGCTGCTTTACAAGCACTTGTTCCTTGAGTACTATTTCTGTTTTGGCTGTGTTTTATCTTTTAGTGCAGTAACTCTGTTGTATTGAGACTTCATTCAAAGAATGGTCAGATTGAGGAGTTTAATGAAGGGTTTTTTTTTCTTTTTTTTTTTCTTTTTTTTCTTTTTTTTTTTTGAAGGAGTAGTTTCTTAATAAATACTGCTGTTCGGGACATGCTCAGAGCAGCAACCATTGTGTGGCTCTGAAGGCATCCACTGCAAAGGGATCCTGATGGGAGCTGTACCTGCAGGTGCAGAAGATACTGAGCTCTGCCCTAATTCTAGGATAACACATTTTAAAGCAAGTACTTGTGTGTCCCTATATGGGTACGTGAAAGGAGAGCGAGGAGCAGATGTGAGGAACTGCCTGTGCCTTGGCCGCTCTGTGTAACCAGAAGTTCATCCTAATGCCCCACAGCTGTAGTTTTTATTCCCTAGAAACACTAAAGTACCCTAATGAAAACGGGGGAACAAGACAGGCTTTGGCAAAGTTACTTCCTCATCACGCATGTTTAGCACAGCTTGTAGCGGGAGCTAGTTGATAGTCCTCACAAAGGCCTCGAAAAATAGGCATACGCTCCCAAGGGCATGCAGTCCTCCTTGGGGACTGTAGTCCTCCACTACTCTCTACACAAGGTTATGCCTAAAGGGCACAGTCAAGCCCACAGTTAATTTCCCACCTTGCTTCAGAATGAATGGTAGATTCTCCCATGCCCTGTAATGATCTGTTTTGCTCTAAGTGTTATTTGGGAGGCAGATTCAGATGGTACCAGCTTTTCATCTGTGTTTCTACAGTTGGGTTATTTTCCCTCTGTCTGGGATGATATTAGGAGGTTTGTTGTTTTGCACTTATTTTGAAATATATAAAATAGAGCAGAAACTGACATCATCCCAAGCATCTTTGAAGCTAATTTTTTGTTAGCTGACTAGGTTTTGCATTGACAGGATCTCTTTGAAAGGGAGCATGAAGCAACTTCTTAATGTTTGCACAGATTCACCTCTTCTGCCACTCTTAGCATATAGCATTTACAGCGCGGGTGGTAAGGCATGAGATGCAAAGATCTGGTACCAGATACGGCTTTGGTAGTTCCATATCTAAAATATGTGACTTCAGACCCTACTACTCAGTTGTCTGTAAAGTATTAGCAGAACAGGCAGTATTTATCACCCTTCAGCAAGTGTTTGGACCCCTGATGTTAGTGGTTATAGCATGGCCTGAACCAGTGGAATGTTTCAGTTGGTTGTTATCTATAGTAATCTGTTGGCCATTAGAGGAGTTTGTTTGTATATTGGTAGTGTTACATGTAGTTGATACAAAGCAAGAAAAAAAAAGTTTACAAGTGCATGTTTCAATACACCTGAATGAAAGTATTTCCATTTAGTGTGTACCAGGCTTTTTTGTATATTAATATTTTCATATGAAGAATATTTAAAACCATAGCTTGATAGTGATTTTTATTTTTTTTTAAATTCTAAATATGTTATTTTAAATTTGAGAGGATTCACAGAGATTGTGTTATTAAACCGTTCTCTTATAGCGTGGAAAATCCCTGCCAGCTGAGATGAATGCCCTTGCATACATTTCATACCTCTCTCTGGATAACTTTGACCTTAATCCACCCCTTATTAGTGCAGGTGAGAAGTTCAAAGAGCTGACTGCCAAGAGACCACATAGAAGAGAGATAACAGAATCACAACCGATGTAGGGGATGGACATCAGAATCGCCATGTGTTTGTCTGCTGTATATTTTCATATATATTTCCAAACTTTACACACCATTTCTTCTTCCTGTATTTCTTTTCTTTTCAATATGAGCTTATCCTAACTGCTGACAACTCTCTGCTTCCATAGCTTACTTCACTGTAAGCTAAAGGTACAATGTACTTCCAAGGTGGTGCTTGGCACTTTGTGATTGGATTTATATAATGCTTACATCGCTTGTCTCTTTCCTTTTCCACAGTGTCTGTAGCTGACAAACTCCATAACGTCATTGTCATTTACCTGTTTCTTCTATTTAAGCTTTTTGTATATTTGCAGCATATCAATTGCACTACAGTATGCTCCCTGTTGTTTGGATTTAATACTTCTGTTTGCTGTAGCTTTTTGACACTGCGTTTCTCGGGGATGGACTAACACAGTTACAAGTACAAAGTAGTTCACTGCTAGTAATTGATCTGAACTGGAATACTGTCTCAAACTCCAATACTTGAAAACGTATGTAGATTCCATGCTTTTGGGGATTTCGCAGACTATTTTGTTTCATGCCTTACTGTTCCTTCTAAGTCAACACAGTTTTTCTTCAGAAGGCCTATTTTACTTAGTCTCAGATTTAATTATAATCTATTGTGGTATGTTCTTGTTGTTTCTAATTACACATTCGATACAACTAGTTTTTTGTAATAACTACTTTTTGTGAGCTGTCTTTGAAAACAAAAGAAGGCTCACCATTTTTTCTTACTTTGTAACAGCATTTACTATATACATCGATAATTTTGCTGCACAAACAATGGAAAAGATGAGAGATGATAATAATGTATTTTGGACTTCTAAAATGCAGGAGAAAGATTTTGATGTGTTGATTAATGGAAGTCAGGTGATTTTACCAAGAAGTGAAACCATGCATAAAAATTAAACATTTGATGACCTTTTAATGTTCAGGAAATAAAAAGCTTAATTGTGATTATTTTTTTTTTAGTAGGGCTTGATGAAAAACAAAGTGTAGTGGGAACCTGAAATAGTGAGCATGGTTCTTCTTACTCTTCTACTTAGCAGTAAATGTTTTTATCACTGAACAGCTTTTTCAAGAAAATAGGGGTTTACATCCTTACTTTCTTTTTTTTCTAAATAGCTACAGGTATCTCAAAACAAATGACAAACTTACTACATCAGGACACATGATACTGTTATCTTTGTGACAGATGTGTAGGTATCTTTGTGAACGGTAGATACAGTACTAGAGGTGGGGAAATGGAGTCACAGAGAGGTTAAGTGTTTGGGTTTTTAAACGGTGACATGACTCTTCACTGTGGTGGTTGGTAAGAGATGGCATAGAAATCCTGCCAACTGATGCAGGGCTGTAACTAACGCAAACTGTTTGGGTTGCGCAGGTGATAAGATGATTGTTTCTGCTCAGCTGTTTGGTATTTTAAGGTTTTAGGTTGCATCATGTGAGGAATGTAACATTTCTTTTTGTTGTTTTCAGCTTGCAGACAGTAGGCTGCATGCCACCTCCTGTGTCTTCTGCAGTGATTTTAACCAAAGCTGTTGGTGGAAATGAGGTGAGTTTTCATTTTGTTCTTGAATACGTTTTTTAAACAGAGGTTCAAACAAATATTTATTTATGATGAGCTTGTGTGGCAAAACACCGACTGCAATGTGATGCTGTTGTGGTTTGTAAAAACTTTTAGAATTAAAGCTTGGGTATTGTGTTGGTGTCGAACAAGGGAAATACTGTTACCTGCTGGTATTGTTCAAGCTAAAAAGAAGCTCAGTTTTCTGAGGTGATAGAAACATTTCTGATAGAAATTGGTGTTAGGGGATTTCTGCTTGTTGCTGCACTGTAATTCCTAACTGCATAATGTTCACGTTCTGTGTGCTGGTTATCTCATAGACCATTAGCTTTGTGGTGAAGAATTGCCCTTGCAGTGATTGTTTGGATGGTCTTTAGTATTAAGAGGCCCTATAGTAGGAGTTCCTCAAGCTTGAAGCTGCAAATGGAGCAAGTGATGATGGAGACACAAAAATTCATTTAAATCTTATATTGTTATTTGCGACTGCATGAAATGACAATTCTGGGAATGTGGAATTCTCTGACAGTGATGCAACGCAAAGTTCTCTACAGATAGGATAAGCCAGAATTGAAGTTGTTTGTGCAAACTCAGTTTGGTCATGTTATATTTCTGCCTTAAAATGGCATAGGCTGATGTCATTTCAGACTCTTTCTTTATCCACAAAACACTTGCTATTTTCAGGAAGACCAGGTAGACAGCATTTAGGAAATCAATCCAGGTGTGCCACTTAATGAGGTTGTTTCCTTGAGATCTGCTTTCTCATAGCTGCTGAAGGTGGATGAGATCTAGTAGGTGAGGAAAAGAGAGAGTAACACTAAAAGAGATTGGCTTTAAAGCTAGGGCTGCTGGAGTGCTGTTCTGGAGGGTTAGAGCCAAATCTTAATTCAGCCGTAGAGCTCCTGCATGAGGTTGGGTGAGTCACTTCAGCCACATTTTTTAAATATGGCCATTAGTTGTGTACTTCTCACTTTCTGAGTTCAGACTCTTGGGACCGATTAATGTCAGCTTTGAAAACACATGATAGCACTGAAATAGATTGAAGTTGTACTTTGTACTGACAAAGTGCTGTTTAATTGCTCTATCCTCTGAAGAGAGACCCAAAGCATCTCAAGTCAAGCGTCTCTAATTACGGGCAATCCTGATGCACATCACTGTCTCCCAGTTTGCTACCTGAAAACATAAATCATAAAATTGTCTGATGGAGGTGCTGTGGAGTGATGAGTTATAATAAGGAAACGATTCAGGTACATAATAGTGATCAACTGAGAAATGAGAAGTTTTCTAGTTATGATTCTAGATGTAGGTGCTGTAAATTATACAAAGATGCCATGTAGTGAACAGTGAGGACGAAATGAAGTATTCGGTGAGTGCTCATTCGGTGTTAGCACTGTCTATCCTATCCTTAGAACAAGTAAAAGATCCTTTGGAAAAAAATAAGGTGTGATTGGTTAGTTGAAGGCAATATGGTACAGCATTTGTGTGCACGAGTTAGAAAGGTGCTTTAGTTTCTTGACCATTAGAGTTCACCTTTTTTATGGTAGTATTCTTCTGGGGTGGTGGTGGGGTGTGTATTTTATACCAGCTGAAAACCAGAAACTTTCTATCATGTGAGGCTTGTGTAAGTAATTGTACAAATCACTGACAAAGTAAGCTTGAACATCTAATTCTTCTGTACCAAACCGGTGTTGGGAGGAATGTAAAAATACATACCTTGTTAGTGATTTTTACAGATAGTTGCTGACAGTGGAGATAGAGTGAATCAAGAACAGGGTCTTGGGAATTGAGAGTTCTCAGTCAGGCTCTACGAAGGTATGCGAAAGAGAAACACCCTTTAAACGTGCTCGGTGTAGAGAAAGCGTGTGGCAAATTTGTTGTCAGACTTGAGCAAGTTTCCAGTACAAACATGTTTTTGGAATTTGATGCTTCTCTGTGTCCTGGTTTCAGCTGGGATAGAGTTATTTTTCCTTCTGGTAGCTGGTATAGTGCTTTGTTTTGGATTTAGCATGGGAATAATGTGATAACACACCGATGTTTTAGTTGTTGCTAAGAAGTGCTTACACTAGTCAAGGACTTTTCAGCTTCCCATGCTGTGAAGAAGAAGCTGGGAGGGAGCATAGCTGGAACAGCTGACCCAAACTAGCCAAAGGGATATTCCACACCATATGACGTCATTCCCAGTATTTAAACTGTGGGGAGTTGGCTGGGGGACAGCGATCACTGCTTGGGGACTGGCTGGGCGTCGGTTGGCAGGTGGTGAGCAGTTGCATTCCTTGTTTTTCCTGGGTTTTGTTTCTTTCTCTCTTTTTGTTGTTTTCCTTTTCATGACAATTTTTTATTAGCATTATGATTTTATTTCAATCATTAAACTGTTCTTATCTCAACCCATGAGTTTTCTTACTTTTGCCCTTCCAGTTGTCTCCCCATCCCACCCAGGGGGAGGGTATGCGAGCAGCTGTGTCGTGCTTGGTTGCTGACTGGAGTTAAACTACGACACTGTCATTCAGACTACTGTTAATATTTCTTCTGAAGAACAGCAAATCACATCCTTCGTGCTAGGGGAGAAGACCCTCACATCTCTCCTTGCCAAATATCACCTAAGCTGTTATTGGTATATTTCTCTTTCTGACATGAGCAGAACAATGCATTTTTTTCCCATTTTAATTTAAATCCATTCTCATACATGAAGAATTTAAACCTGGGAGTCAACTGGAAATATAAGTGATTGTACTGTGAGAGCATTTGTTCATAATAGTGTCTCTTAAACTGCTTTTGCCTCGTCAAGTGTGTATCCCTTACCTAGAGAAATTGATTTGTCTGAGGGTGTATCTACACTGCATAATGTAATATGAAGATAAATGAGCTCGCTCAGAAGCAATATAGTGAGGGAGCTCCACATGAGCTAATTAGTCTGAGACGTGTCCTGCTGCTGTAGAGTACAGGCACACCCTCAATAAGTGCTCTGAAGACCTCTCTGGATTTCTTGAAACACAGCGCATGAGAGCTGTGATAGTTGACTCTCTTATGACAGTATAGAGGGTTTTAGGTTTTCTTTATCTAAGTAGAAGTGACTGTTGAATGTCTGTTTGGACTTGGGTTATTCTCAAAGAAATTTCAGGCACTATGGCATGGTAGAAGTAATACTCACCTGGGGCTGAGGAAACATGGATTCTATTTTTAGCTCTGTCATTAACCCGTTGGGTAAAACAGAGTGGGGTATAGCATCTCTGGGGTTAGCAGTAATGGATAATGGCAACTTTGTGAAGTGTTTGAAGATCAGCACTGAAAAGCCTTACGTAAGAGCTGTATTTTGTTGTTCTGGGACAGGGTGATGAACTATTTGGTCAAGTGCTTAGAAAGAGAGTCTACATCATTAGAAGCTACTTGGATGGGGGATTTTGCTGCATATCAGTTGGAAAATTTGGTTATGAGATGATAAAAGGAAGACATTTTTGTTAATCTTACAAGGATGTTTTTTTTTTTTTAATTGATACATGCCTGAGGGCACAAAATAAAGTGTTCTGCTTTTGTTAACCAAGGAAGGTGTGATCACCAAAGCTGATACTAAGAATTCTGATTAAACTGTGTTCATCATTGAAAAAGTTAGTGTTCTGGGGGTTGCACTACCTGGGGAAGTGCAAACCCAGGTAAGCTAAAAATTTTTATTATTTAACTGTCAGTGTTTAATAGCAACTATACAATCTACCAGTGTTTGTCTTCCTGATGGTTCAAACACATGGTATATCAAAAAAGTGTATCTAAGCTTTAAGTCCTCTTGATCTTGTATAAGAATACAACAGCTGAACAGTTACTCAAGAGTGCAAATGTGAAATTGTCCAAAGCAAAAATAAATCTTCATCGTCCTATACATCGTTTGATCACCAACCCTGTGATCTATACCGCTTTCAGATTTCTTGTCTTAGCAGCTGTTAGGCCTGCCTTTCCAAACTCTGCCATGTTAGCCATTTGTGTTACTTTGCAGTGTGCCTGGTAGATGAGCAGGTGGGGGCTGGTTTTGATGGTTGGGACATTCCAGAGGAAATAAATCTTTACCAAAAGCCCTTTGTCAGCAGTAGCCTTCCATTAGTAAGGGAAGACAATCAAGCCAGGTAGCACCTTTGCTTGCTGTAGCTGTGGCATTATGGTGGGGAGAAGCATTATATTTGGAAGCCAAAAAGCTTCCAAGTCTTCTGGTGTTCAAGGATGAAAATGAACATCTTCACTTAGCTCTGATGCATGAGTCATTTGGTAGCTTGTTTTAGGGGACTGGAAAGAGCCGAAAGGGATTATAGGGGGGGGAAAGATCTCTGTAGCTTTATAAGAAAGAAATTGAAAGATAGCAAAGAGATAATCAGCCTGAAAACCAGTAACAGATTTTATAGGTGTATTGGATTTTTTTTTCTGTAATCGATAGAGGAGAAATCCAGTGTTGGCATTAGCAGAGTGGAAGAACAAAAGATTCTAGCTGCAAAGCAAATAATGGAGTGACTAGTCCACTCTCAGTACTGCTTGTTACATGAGACTTAAGTCAGACTTTTCAAATCTCATTTCCTTACATATTGCCATTGATGGCAGTGGCAGCAGCAGAGGTGTTTAGCTGTTCAAGGCAGTGTTTCCGTACCGCTTCAGAATAACTTGTGTACTAGTAATGATATAGGTACCATGTTTTGAAAATGTCTGATATGCAGCACTGTAAAATGTTTACCTGTGGTTGTTGGAAGAAGATATGGTGGAGATTAAAATTTCTGTCCAAAGATCTGCCTGTATAATTCAGACTAGCTAGGAGCTAGTATTGTTTGATCCAGAGAGGTGTTGGCAAATGAGAGATGTCAGCAGTGGGGAGGGAAACTCTCCGTGCTCTCTGAAAATCTTGGCTTTTGGACGAGAGGAAGATGATTTACGGCTATTCTATCTTTTGTTTTGGTGGAGGTAGCTGTTTTTGATGTGATGAGCAGAAATACAAGTTGTCTAGTAGGGCTACAAATTCACACCTATTGACTTTGTGACCCATTCTTTGGTTTCTTCAACTCCTCTCCCTGGTCTCCGTATGATGTGTGGTTTGTTCTCTCAGCTCTTCTTTCAACTTTTGTTTCTTCTCTCTGTTTCTCCCTTTTCACCCTGATTTTCCATCATTCCTCTTATGATCTCTTCTTATATGATATTACTTTCATTAACCTTGCAAACAACTTTCTAAAACAGCCTATTCCTAGCTTTTGTTGCAAATAAATTTAGTTCATTAGCAAAGCCAGTTTCAAGTACTGAATTTAATTTGATGCCTATGAAGTCCTATATGAACAAAACAATGTTGCTATGTAGACTGGCAAAAAATAAGGAGGGATCACCATGAAAAATCAAAATCTCATTTCTAATTTGGTGATATTTTCTCAATTACTTAGTTGTTTCTGTCATCAGTAACACTTAGGAAGTCTATTGATTTGTGAAGGGGACAGTCCATGTAGTTAAAAAAACTGGAATGAAAAACAGAAGGCCTCACTTTTGTTCTTTGCTCTCGTTGAGCCACGAAGGGTCAGGATTTTAATGACATTATAGCATCTGACAGCACAGAAGGCTTTTTTGTGTCAATTTTTTCAAAAAGTCTTGTAGTTTTTCAGGGAAATTATAAAGCCCATTTCTTTAAAAGTCTGCTTCTAACTCTCCATTTCTGCAAGAGAGAGACATATGTCAGCCTTTCAAGGTGCTGTAAAGACAAACCTATTAAAAGCTCAGAGATCCTCAGACAGAAATGCTGTAGAGATGCCAGATATTACTACAAAGTATTCAGACAGCGAATGTCATACTCTCCTTAAGAATCAAAGTAATGAAGAAACGAGATTGAAAATTAGATCTATAAGTCTATTATCAGTTTGGGAGAAAAAACAATTTGCGATGACTTTTATGGCAGCTTAATGACATATTTTTGAGAAGTGTAACATAACAGGCAAGAGCTGTGATGGAATTGTACAGATAAATCGTGGCAGACAGTTCATTTTATTGAAGAATACTTTGGCTATTTTGCTCTCTCATACACAACAAAACCATTGAGGTGTTTTTTGTTCAGTTAAGCTGTAGCTTGTACAAAATCTCTTAATCAAGGTGCTGTTTTTTTTTTTTTTTCCAACTTTCATGTGGATCTGCTATGCCTTTTGTAAAACAAGGTGTTGCATATGCCAGCCAAGACTTTTAAATATAAAATAGACTATAATGAAGAAAGCTAGAAAGGTATTTATGAAATAAGATATAAAGTAAAGAAAGAGTTCTAGTATTGATTTTTAGATTTGTTATTTGAAGCAGATGTAGAACATAAAACTGAATATAAATTTGCAAGGTCCACAGCTAGCCTTTCTGGAAAAGAATCAAGGGAGAGTAGTAACATTTTGCCAACAAATTATATGCAATAGTTTTAACTGATATTTTAAAATAAAGAGCATATGAGTACTTACTGAGAAACGAACACTGGAAAATTCCTCTGTTTGAGTGGTGTGGGTTTTTTTTTTTTTTTTTTAGTAACAACAAAAAAGTGAACCCTAGTCACAGGAAAGATATTGATTTCTCTAAAAATATCTGAAGTTCTTTGAACTGTGTATACATGTACATTAACCTTTTAAAAAACAAAATAAAATGAATAAAAAGAAGTACAAGCTCTAATAGTTCATGATTCATACGCTGATGCACCAGTGTACCAAGCGTGTTTACCCTCGGAAGGTAACACATGAACATTATGAAACAAAATTGTGTAAGACCTTCAAATAAACTGTATGTGTCATGATGTTTAGTTGTCTTCTATAATATAGTTTTTTCTTCTCTGAATATAAGTCAAAATTTACAGTAGTGTTGTCTAAAATTTGATATCCACATTGCACTTGAATATTCATATTTTTAGGTTTTGTTTATGAAAGGGTAATTTCATTCTATTGTTTTTAAAATTGATACAGTAAAATGAAAAAACTTATAATGAAAATGTTTTTTTTTTTTATTTCCTAAGTAATAAATGTTGTCTGCCCACACAGATTAAGTAGTTCTAAATGAAAATGTAACTAATTCTACCATTAGATACTACACTGAAGTCTCGAGGAAATGTATGTGGGTGTCAGAGGACAAATTTAGGGAAGATGTCTGTACTTCACATGTACAAATATAAAGAATTAACTGTGTCAGCATAAGCCTTGTACGTACATAGGAGCTGTTGCGCTATTAAATTCACCCACTCTATTCTAGTATTACAGTCTAATTTTTTATGTATCCTAAGAGTTTACTTTTCTATTATCATTACTGTGCTTTGAGCAGATGGTTTTTATTGAACTATTTATTGACACTTAGGGTTTTTTCCTTCCCTGAGTGGTGAGTGCATTTTATATCCATCAATGCAGAGGAGTAGCCCAAATTATTACTTACAATATGAATTTCATCACTATAATGTGTCCCAGTCACGCAGCTCCATTAGGTATCTCTAGAGTTCCTCATCGTCTTCTCAAGTCCTCTATAACCCAAAGCAATTGTGGAATCTTCTGGTTTTTTCCCTCTCTCACTGTTCTCCTTTTATTTATCGCTAGTAGTTCTAATACAGATCCACTATTAAAACTGTTCAGAATGGATGGAATTTTCAAAGGCATTCAGCTCTGCTCTTAATTCAGTGGAAGCAAATTCAGGCTAACAGTGAGACTAATGAAATCCCCATATTCGAGCAGTTCACCCCCAAACTCTTTACTTCAGTTTGTACGAAGTTTCAGATTCTCCCAACGCCTTTGAAAAGCAGCTGATTTACTACCCTAAGGTATCAGTGGTTGAGTTAGACTTGTCATAAAAGATTTAATTATGTCCCTGGTTGCCAGTACCTCTAACTCAGGGTCTTTTGTATGGCTCATAAGGTGTCCAGTGGAAAAAGCCCCTCTCCTACACTCCTGGGAGTGTAAGAGATTAGGAAAGTGCAAAAAAATATATTAAATCTCTTAACTGCACAACTTTATGTACTGTTAGATGTGTGAAATAATGTGCAGCCTTGCGCATGTTCAGCCTTCCCAAATCTGCTTGTAGCAGCTCTGCCATAATCTAGAAAGTTGTAAAATTGTCTGTTTAAATTATGCTAAACTCCTTGGGTTGTGGCTGGAAACCACCTGGAATCATCATAGCCTTGTGTTTTTACAACTGTGTTTGCCCAACTGTACGAGATCTGACTTTAACTTAAAGAGTGTTTTCAGAGGTTTTGCTGTTGCTAATCTACAGTGCTTGATTGGGGAGACCAGTTTTTTGTCTGCCATGGGACATTCAGTGACCCAGAAAGCTGTTTGTGGCATAAAGAAGCCAGGACAGAAGAAGAGTCTTGCTCTCATGCTTGACAAAAATGGCCTTTTGAAGCAAGGTGGGTTTGTATTTGTCTTGGTCTGCAGGTTAATTCAGTGTAAAATTATGGTGTGTAAGAGCTTCCTTTATTTAGCAGGGAGTGCTGTATGAAATGCATTGCCTATGCAAAGCAAGCGGTTTTGACTGTTTGAACAAATCAGTAACACTTCTATTAAAATATTTGCAGAGAGTGGGGTCTATTGGCCCCCTAAAATTAATCTTCTGTACTCTCTGGTGTTTAATCTTTATGGCTGTTTCTGAAAGAGAGATCACAGATATTTTATAGCGAGGGAAATGTGTTACCCGCTCTCCCTTCCTCAGCTTTTGAAAGGAAAGGCTATCTTTTGGAGAGCAGTGAAGACTGGAAATATTATTCTGAAGGTGACAGCTTCAAAAAGTTACAAGTGATTTGTTTGCAGTGGAGTGTTTTATGCAGTCTTAATTCCGTTGAATGCCTGCACGATGCCAGCATTCACTGTGTCAGGGTCGTTTTCTAATGGCTTTCCTCTGGCAGAGCAGTGCAGTTGTTTGCTGGCACTGAAATCCAGTGACATGCTTCTGCTGTCCCTCACCTGGTGGCTTACAAAGCAAACACTAATTTAATATTAATTTTAATAGTAAGTGAAGTGTTTAATCATTGCATATGTTAGAATTGGTGTTAAATCACTGATACAGCAGAACAGAAGCTATTCAGCTTTGTTTGTGCTTGTAGGAGGTTTATTTTCTACCATGAACAATAAAGGTGGTTCCTTTGACATCTGTTCATGTGTTCACCTGTCTCTGTGGACCTGGACCCTCTTGCACGAAGGGATACTACTGCAAATGGTTTAGCATGGCTGTTGGTGGCCCCAACGTTGTGACTGGGAATGAAAACATGTATTTATAAAACTAACAAAAGCTAATGTGCAACAGTATTGATTGTCAAAAATGGGATTAATTCCGATTTCTTTCTAAAAATAACATTTGGAATGATAATGTGTAAAGCATTGCTAACATTTTGAAATCGGAAAAATACCTTTTACATATGACTGTAGCTCACTGCAGATAAAATTAAACATGTCTATTGAGAAGACAAAATGCCCTGTAGGAATATCTTCAGTGGATTTAGTCAAGGATAGCATTACTGTTATTGAAATGTGCAACTTCTGAATGCTGGCTTGTAAAGAGATAATGTTACATTGTTTCTCCTTTCTTAAATTTGTCCTTTGTGTGTTAAAATCAAAGCTTCACAGTATTTAACTTGGGAAAGTTTTTGTTTCTATCCAAGCACATTTTTATTTGGTATGAATATATTTGCTTAGTGGATAATAGCAATATATAGGAAAGAAGGCAATCAGGCTTGCAAATTCAGTATTTCTATAATTAGTTTTCTTTAGTTCGCTTTTTGGGTGTGCATTATGAAGTCCTGATTTGTGGAAATCATAGGTGTAAAACATGAAGCAGGATTTTCAGTTAAAATTACTATTATCTTTAAATTTCATTCTTTTTCAAGGAAATTAAATTGATCTTATTATCCTTTGTTCATCATTATGATTATGAAAGAACATTGTGAAGGTTTGTCTTTTAAATTGTTTGTCAAATGATTATATTCAATACATGTTAAGAAAAAGTGTCTTACATTCTATGAGGAAAACCTCATCTGTGTGAAGAGACAGAACAAATTTCTAGATTCCTTTATTTATATAAAAATAAACAAGCCCAAATTTATTTAAAATATTTTTATAGAACTCTTATGGGAAGATAAGATTTTTTAGAAGTGTTTCCAGTTTGTATTTTTCTGTTAAACTGACTTTTTGTTCATTTGTTAGTTAGAGCATTTGGCAAAAAACGTGGAGAGCAGCAGAGCAGCAAATTTTCTCTGATTTCACAGCATTATTTAGGCTCCAGTTTCTGCAAAATACTGGCCCTATTATGAAGTCTGAAAACAGCAAGCTGCTGGTAAACTGTTTCTGCACATGTTGAAGAAAAGCCACATGCCTCCTGGGAACCCTTTTCAAGACATGCAGTCCCCACAGCCGGGTGCTTTCCTGCTCAGCTAGGATTTTTTGCAGGCGTTCCCTTATGCATATGGCTTTTTCTGTCTGAAATCCACTACTTCTGCTGCCACTTCTAAATTAACAAGGATGGAGAGGAAACACCACTGCTCGGAGTAGCTGTAGCAGAGGCTTAAACTCTTGTACTCACATGGGAAGCCCCTAGGAGAAGATGGTAGAGTTTAGGAAATTTTGATGGGCAGGAGGCTGGCAAAGGAGCATTAGTGCGTTCACTCTACTATAGGTGCCCTGAAAGCACGGCAGCCCCTGATTATTTATCTGTGTGATGGGGGAGAAAAAAGTTTTACCATTAAATATAATCTTTGCCAACTCATTCGGTACCTCCTCATATCCCCACCACAAGCCGCATTTGCAGACCATTTGCTTCTCTGGCATTTCGGGTCCCCTCGCCACCCTCAACCTGACCTCTCAAGGTCAGTGCTGTCTGCCTCCGAGTCCTGCCCTGCCTCAGGCCCTCGTACGCATCCCCAGGGAGTCAGCACCAGCTGCCTGGCTGCTCGGCGAGACGGAGGCGAAGTGGGAACTGGTAGGAGCCACGGTCGCGCTTGGCTGTATGTTGTCATTCATTGTCATTGATGTGCACTTAACACTGTGAGGCAGTAGCTATGTACTTTTTGACTAGGGCTGCAAGCCAGTGCTTGAATTTAAAGTAAAGAACATTTCTGAGGGAATTTTCCCCAAGGTGGAGGGGAATAAAAAACTTGCCTTATACTGAGGTGGGTTCTGACTTCATCTATTTATTTTTAGTAATAAGGGGATGTTTAGTAAGAAATACAGGAGCAAACAAAGAAGCTAGTGCACTGCTTATCAGCAAAGAAGTCAGCAGCCATAGACTAACTTGGTAGTCTGACGCAGCAATTCTGGTAATTATGTGGCACATAAACTGAAGAGAATATTACTGTGCTTGAAATGTATTGTGTTTGAGCTGGTAAGTCCAGAGCAACAGTGTATTTCCTGAATTAGTTTGCCAATTTACATGTATTACTTCTTCCATGAAATTTTGAAACTCCCTATTCTAGCAGCTGTTGTGGCTTATTGCAGCAAGATTCCCAAAGTGTTGAATTTCTAGTGTGTGGATGACTTTGCTTAGCTAGACCTTTTTGTTGTTATATTTTGTAATGATCTAAATTAATTTTGTTGTTTGATATTGTTGCAAAATGTCTGTAATGTATACGGAGAGGTATACTTTGATACATACTCTGTGAGTGTTTCAGCTCCAACTGCATATCCAAAACCTTTTAAAAGGAAATCTCAATGAGCCCCATGGGGCAAAGTAAATTATTACATGTGGTGAACTCTTAAGTCATAGACCAAGGTCACGGCAGTGAGAATGTATTTCAAAAAGGTTTTATCTGTGCTTGGAAAGCAAATGAAATCTCTCATCATTAACTTTAGAATTATAGTTATAAGAGGATTTTCACTAGAGGTGAAAGATCAAGTTCATGGCGGACATAATGGAGTCTGAAAAGTTATTTCTCAGACATAATACTAGGGCATGAAACATTCACTGAGGTTTTCACGTTATCGATGGGGAGTTTACAGCCTCTAATCTGGATACTGAAGATCAGAATCATTGTAATTATTGCTATCTACCGTGGCTTTATTTCAACCTTTTTAGATGAAAAAAACCCCACCTCTTTTTTTTGTAGCATTGTAAAGACTTTTAAATAAATTTCCTAGCTTTTCAGCTGTGTCAGTCTCTGTCATAGCATGCAGGCAATACCTTCCCTAGTTAATAACAATAATCCTTCTGTAGAAATGTAATTTAGTAAACCTGGATGATCTTCGGTCCCTAATGAATTAATCAAAGCACATGTGATATGGTGTCTCTGTCTTTATTTGTAGATAGTTCACGTAAACCAGAAAGAACAAATGTTGAAGGGAAACAGGGCAGAAAAGCATAAGTAGAACTAAGGTTTTTAGTGACCCAGACTATTATCCTGTCAGTGGATATGGATATTCATTTGTCTGTTTATTCAGCAGACTTTTAAATGTTGCTAGTGTGTGCATACATGCATTTCAGTGGTACCAATGAGCAAAATCTGCTCAGTAGTAGAGATTCTGAACTCTGTGCCTGAATCTTGGGAGTGGTTTTGCAAATATGCCTCCCAATAACAGCGCTCACTTGTTCACAGTTTACAGTGCTCAATCTGTTTGCTTGTAGAAGTGTTGAAATTTGCCAGTGATGTGCTGCATCTGAAAGTAGATCATTAAACAACCATCGGCAAAAATGAATCCCTTCATATTTGTGCTTTCACTGTCATGAAGGTTATTACATCTACAGAAAAGTTTCAGCTGTTGTGATTTTATTCAGAAGAGTCTGTTTAGTCCTGTTTTCATGCCATTTCACTTCTAGGTAAAATTTAAGGTTTTGGTGTTTTATTTTCTTAAAGCCTTCCATCTACTTTAAGAAGAGGTATTTGTTAAAAGGTGCATTTGTTACCTGAGTTACAACTACAAATAACAAGTACATATATATTTTTGTCAAGTGATATTTTAATTTCTTTGAAAATATAAAAAATATAAACTAATTCTACAGTAAGAAGCTTTTATAACTGGAACTAGAGAAAGTCAGCTCTAAGAGTGGCTGTCAGGTTTTATTCTATGTAAGCAAAGTACTTTGTTTCAAAATGAATGTGTTTTTAGGGAAACTTTTCATATATTCAATATATGTGATTTTGTAAAAGTCCTATGAGAAGAAGAAGCATAAGCTGGATTGATAGGTTACCTGTAATTCAAGAAATGACAACATTAAAGTTGGACATAAAATCCCAGTTCTGATCTACGGATGTGTTCTGTGCTTCTGTTTTAAAATGGCATGTGATCATGCAATTTAGAAAATACTTCCTATAACATTTTTTTCTGTAATGTTAATTTCATTTGTGTTATCTTAAAAATGCTTGCTGTACTTTCATTATCCAAATGGTCCAGAATATCTGTATTGAGTGAGACTTTCTATATAGGTTATGTTCCTAAGGTGTATATTTTAATAATTTAGTCAGTGGCCTCTCTTACACGTTTTCTCTTCAAGCAGCAGTGCAATCTCTTCTGTACAGTTGTGAGGCATTTCCATTTCTAAGCACAGTCACAAACGTCTGTGACCTATTGATACTAGGATGTTTTTGCTATTCATACCACCCATGTCGACGACTTCTGCATGGCTTGATTCTCTGCAATTTATGGTCTGAGAAACTCAGAACAATAGATGTTATTTGTAAGTATGGAATACACAGAAAAATACACAGCATTGTAAAGTGCTGTCCTCAAATCCCTTCTGAAAATGAGTCACTCCAAGGCGTTTCTGCTTCATAAGGGGTCTGCTGTCATGACCCCTTGAGTAACAAATGCCTATGTTGCTACATTTGGTTTTTCAAACCTTTCTGGTACTCCCAGCAGATAAAACTCAGAGTACTCATCTTCTGCAAATAACAACAAAATACCTACCTTGTAACCTTGATTTCTTTGTTTTAGTTGATTCCTTATCGTTTTCAATTTTCTTTAAATTTAGAGTATTACATTGAAATTAGTTCAGTTTTATAGGTAGCAATTTTCTCTCTTTTTAGATGTACATAAATTCAAAATAGTAGCCTCTGCACTAGTTCTGATTTACTTTGTTTTATGTAGGTATGAAATCCTAGAATGTAATGACACTTTATAACCCAGGTATTTCTTGAGTGACAGCTGAGCTCTCTCTTAGTTGTGAACGGGATTCAGATGTGTGTTTTTTGTCTTTAGAGTGTGTAAAATTTCTTTCTCGTTGTCTTAGCAATATAGTTATTTTTACCACCCTCCCAATTCTTCCCCACTCTGGTATTTTTGCATGATATAAGTCACTGTGCCCATTGTGTAAGCGTCCTGTTATGTCTCTAAGTGATCACACTGATGTTAATTTCCCTCCTCTTTCAAATCACCAGCCAGTTCCAGCATGTTGTTTGTCGTCTTCCTTACTAATACAAAACCACACTGAAATCTGCAGTAGTCTTCTGTTTCCCAGACTGCCTGGTCTGAGTAGCAGTCAGTGCTTCTGACTTTCAAGAGATTATTTTATTCAGGTGAATCACTTGTTATGCTAACTTATGATACAGTATCATTGAGGTAGATGGCTCATTTAGAAACACTTCCAGCAGGCTATGTTCATGGTTTCTTTATCAGGTCTTGTGGGTTTTGTTTTGTTTTGTGAGTGGTGGGAGGCAAGAGTGTCTTTTCATACTCTCTAATATTTTTTCGCAACCTAATGCAGATGTGCCATACAAGCAGATTTTAAGATTTCCTGTCTTTCAGGCTTCAAGTTCCTTCTAAATTGTGTGATGCAAGGCAATGGAAAATTCCATTTTGTCAGGTTGTTTCCTCCTGTATAGCATACTGTAATATGCTGAGACTTTGTTCTGAGCCATCTTTCTTCTTAGATGTTTTTACAACACTAGAAATAGTTGAATTTGGTTTTCCTGCTAATTAGCACATGCCAGCTGCTACCAGCAAAGGAACACCTGTGCTGCTAGTGAGGGTACCTGGAAACTTAGGCATGGTTCTTCTCCTTGATCCTAGGGTAAATCAGATATTCTTCTGTTGAAATCACAGCAGTGGACTGGATAAGTGCAGGTAGGAGTCACAAATGAAAATTGGTCTATATGTTTTGTAGTAGGTGGCTTCCAGAAGCAGTAATCGGTCTTGGCTGGTCTCCTTACGCAAAAGTGTGCAGTTGACATAAAATGCTAAGTAGGTACATAAATAAGTACAGTACTGCATTTTTGTCCACTGTATTCTCATATGTTAATTACTGTCTTTTTGAAAATATGGTCTTTGTTTCAAATAAGTGAAACTATGCCTGTAAATTTAAAATAGAAAAGTGAAGACAAGTATCAGTATTATTCATGCTGTAAATGCTTCTAAAGTTGGAGCTTTATTTGTGGGTTAAGTGTACGTCATTATCTTGAAGTTAGAGTAATCGTGCTTATCTTTCTTTAGGAAGTGTGTTCATCAGGAAGGATCACTAAGCTTTCCCTCTACTATCTCCTTATGCAGATATTAGAAGAGTATAAAGTCATTTTATTAGCTGACAAGCTGTTTAATTACAAGATAAGAAACAGAGCTTTGCTCAGTGGAGGAAATGTGGAGTTCTTCCATCTGCATTCAGAAGCACATTCAGAAGCCTATTTCCTCCAGCCTTCACTGAAGGTAAAGGCAGCCTCCAAAACCCGGGAGAATTTCATCAAAGTAGTTTATGGATGTTGTCTCCTAGGTTTGTTCATACATACAGAAATAAAATATCTAGATCATGAAGAACTGCATATTATGCATATAATCAGCAGTGAACTATAGAGCTATACTGTTAAATGTCCTAGATTAGGAAAGAAGAAAGAAGATGTAATAGTTGTATATACAGCCTTTCATATATATGTTGAAATCAGGAGTCCTAGTTGGAATTTAGTACTTGGGAAGGATTAATGGTTCTGTGGTGAGACCAATGCTTGAACTATGTGTAACTTAAAATATTGTTCATTAACTCTTTTTGGTATAGACTGACTAGGTTCTTGGAAGAGTTCCCGATGTCATTCAAGGTGCTGTTACTAATGTCCAAAATGGCTTTTCCTCTCTCTGTTCCACTGTAATGACACATAAATGGGAGCTACTCCATTAATTTCCAAATTAGCGGTGTTAATACGGATTTTGTTTGAAGACCTTTTTTCTCTGGAGTTTGTTTTCATATTTGATTTGCCTTTGTACGGATATGTTGGCATTCCTGTCATGCTACAGTGCTCGCTTCTTCCAGCTGTTGAGTTTTTGGAGAATGGCTGTGGGGAGTTTTATTTACTGTTAGAAAACTTCAGTGAATAGTTGTAATTTCGTAAAAGATAGTGCAAGGCAGCATTAGCTACCAATGTTTGGATACCCATAGAACATGAATCAATACTTAGAGCAAACAGAGGAGTCTTTATGTTCCGAAGCATTTGCTTATTTGCTGTTGGAGTCCTGGTGATGGCATATGGCTTTGAAAATAAGTCTGTAATAGATATGTCCGAGCTGTAACTGTAGTAGTTAAGACAATCCTACAAAAATGTGCTTTTAGACACTGAGAAATGTTTGTTAGAACCTATACCTATATACTCTCTATTTTCTTATCTTTAATATGTAGAATTAGTGTGGGGTTTGTTTGCTGTATTGACTAACTTTTTATTTCCTGTGTATTTTGTGAAGGAGATCTTACATGTTCATATGTGGATTATTGTTTGTTGATTTAAAAGGAGCAGAGCAAAAGGTGAGTGTGTGGGATGCACCGTTCAAATTCTATGGCAAGTGAAGACAGAGGGTGTATAGTTAGGCATCTACAGTGCATAAAATACCAAAATGAAAATCCTGCCTCGTCTTTACTTAGTTTGTTACTTGTATTAATGCCATCTCCACTGATACAATCACATGCTATTTTTTTAAACACATTGGTTTGACCTGTTCTACCTTACAATGCTTTTTTTATTACACTGCAGTCTGCATTGTTCTGCAGTAGATGATGTATTAATAAATACAATACAAGTTTTTAGTCTGGTGGTATGGAATATTTTATGACTACTTCTTACTTGTTTCTGTTGTATAAAGCAGCATAGCTACTTACAAGCTGCAGCAGTCACAGAAGTCGTCAATTAAACTGTAACAGGCTGATATCATAGCAAAGCTTTTAAGAGAAACATTTGTTGAGCACGTATTGTATATGGAGAGCGTACAAAACAGTTTATGTTGTCCTGGTGCTGCTGGTATTTTAAAAATTAATTATTTGGACTAATCCACATTCACTCTAACAACATACCTGCTTGGTGAGAAAGCAAAGGAGAATTTGCTTGATTCATATTCAGAAAAAAATTGCATAGCATCTTTCTGAATATCTTAGAAGTATACTGAATTGTTCAAGAGTTTCTTTACTGTTGATACCATGTAACTAAAGCTAGTGAAGCACAGCTTCTTTTCTTCTTGATCCAGCTGGTACAGTGCATTAAGAAACTGCTAAAATACATCGGTGTAACTTTTTAGTATCATTTCTCCCACTGAGAGGGGAATGTTGTCGCTGGAAGAAAGCAGGATAGCTGTAGTGTGAGAAGTATGAAGAAAAAGAAAGTAGAATGCTCTGTAACAGCATGATCCCTAGTAAAGTTTAGCACACGATTTTCAAACTGCTTCTGTCTGTAGCGCTTTTTGAAGGTTTTGGCAGGGATTTGTTTTCTTTGGGAGCTGGTGTGATATGACAGATTATTCAGAGATTTCTCCGAAGTTCTGTTCTGAACACTTGGAAAATATCCTGAAATGAGGCAAAGTTAAATCATATGGGCCTGCCCTTAGAAGAGGATTAGAATCTGAATATTAGTGTCCATTCTTTTTAACTTGCTCTTGCCAATGGAAGGGAAGAAAATGTTGATCTGAAACAAAAAGGACACCCACACAGAAGTGCTCTCTTCCTTATTGCCATTGTGATGTGCCACCTCTGGGTTTTAAAAATGATGCTGCTTGGAAGTATGTGGCTGGGATAATGTTCATAGTATGGGCGTGCTTACTGCCTTCAGAAAAATACATGTGAGATTTTTATTTCTTCCATGTCTAAGTGTCCTGGCTCTTTCTGTTGCCGAGTGCAGGCAGTAAGCGTGCACTGGGAACACCAAGGACGTAGGAGCACTGCTTAGGGAGGACATGGGAAAAGGGCCTTCTCCTGCAGGGCTGCCTGCAACTGCTCTTGTCCAGCTGCCAGCGTGACATCTGATGTGACCTATAGTGGATTGGGGAGGATGGGAATCCGACGGACCAGAGTTTGTGGCAACACGCAGGTAGCCTCTGATGGTAGGAGAGCCTGGCCTTAGAATTACACCTTCCTTTCTCTGCGTTTGCAGCCCATCTGACCCCTGCGAGCTCAGTGCGTTGTGAACTGCCCTGTTTCTAAGCCCGGAGCAGCCGGTCGGGCACTCGGCTGAATCTGTTGCAGTTGTCAGAGGGTCATACTTCAGGGATAACACTGCTGGCAGCTAAAACCTATGAATTAGTCAAAAATAGAGTGTTTGGATGTTGGAGTAATTTTTTGTAGGCTTTTAAAAACATAGTTTGATCATGCAGTGTGTTGAGCTTTCAATAAAATCTTCACTAAATCCACCCATTCCTTGCAGTTTTTCTACTGTTTGCCTTTGTCACATGTTCTTTCCTGGATTATCATTCATTAGTGTCTCCAAAGAGATTAACAGTTCCTTAAAACAGGATCATGTGCGTTCTGGTGTTCTGTGTGAAAGCGGAGCTGGAGAGCAGAGAAGCCACAGGATCCCCATAGAAATTTGAAGACAATTTTGATACTCTAGTCCACTCAAAAATCTGCTGATACTGTAATGTTTTTTCCCTTGCCAGGACCCTCCTTGCCTGGTGTCATTTCTTGAGCTCTCCTGGGATGAGATTAGTCTAAAACAACAAAGTAGCCAGATGTCTGGTTCTGAGAGAGTCCCAGAGGCCAGGGTATGGTAGGCAACAGTAATCGCTTGGGGCTGAAGATCAAAGGTACCTGAGAATTACTTATGGGCACATACTATGTGTTATTCCTATTATTAACAGTCTGAGAAAATTTGTATCCCTAATTAACCCTTTTGTTGGTTAAATTTTCTTGCCAGTACAGTGCTGTCTGTAACAACTATTTGCTCTTTTTGGTACTGCTATGTAAGTACATGTTAGTTTAAAAAAAAAAAAATTGAATACTCTCATAGTAGCAAATTTATGTAACCCATCCAGATGCTTTTTATCACGGTCATTTGTAAATATCAGAAGTTAGAATGATTTCTTTTTGTTTACTGTGCCATCCTTAGGGCTGGTGTCATTCCTATCCAGAACTGTGTCGATAAGAATAGTTAACTTGTCAGGGTAGTGGTTTTAGTTCATTGCTTCCTAATCTAAAACGAATTAGAATCTGATCCCAGAGGCAGGATGTCTGCACATCACTGCTTTTTCCTATATTGATACTTCTAATGAAATGCTAATTAATATTTTTAGTGATCAATGCTTGTTTGTGTTATATACTCTGAAATAACAAACTAAGATTGAATTCTTGTAGTTCTTTTAGAATGAGTGGCTCCTGGAGAGAGAGAAAAACCTGTTTGCAGCCTTCTGTGCCTTTTTTTTATCCTCCAGATGAAAATAGCCAGGTTGTGAGTGGAATGTCTGTTTTACTAAATGATAGCATTGTCTGCCATTGTAGAATTGAAGACTTGGAACAATTTTTCCTAGCTTCTGAATAATAAACTGTAGTTATCAGAGATACCTGTTGTTTGTTATGACTGCTACAATTTCACTTTCTTTAACATGATGTAACATTAATGTGTGGTAAATACTGCATGTGTATGTTTGAGTGGGAGGGTGTGAGTTTCTGGTCACACTGAATGTGTTTGCAGTTTATTGCCTATATTACATGTGTTTAACAATTCTAAGAGACATTTTTGAGTGAGTAGTGAGTGAGGAAAAGATCCCTGGAGTGATTTAAAGGACTGAATTGATTTATCTGTTTGTCTTGACAGTCTCTCTTCAAAACTTGTTATTCGAGCAAGAAACCCCAAAAGCTGACCTACCTGAAAGTATATTGTGTTGTTTTACATTTTAACTTTTGACACAGGTATGCCTGCTGTCTGCATCTTCCAACACGGCCATGACTGCTGCTCTATTGTCCCTACTCCTGTTCAGTTGCACACCTCATCAGTCTTGCTCTATCCTCAAAGCGGTGTTTAAAAAAAAAATCAGCGTCTAAAGAAATGTGAGAGCAAAGCTTTCTGGTGGTGCAGTGTTATTTAACCTTTCAGGCCCTGTGGCTGTCAGTGGGTGTAGCCGATCATCTTATTAATATTATGAACCTCATTAAAAATTTTCATAGGATAGAGACAGGTACTGTGCTTCGCAGAGACGCAAGGGAATGGGGAGTTGCCTAGGAGTGGTTCACAGGCAGAGAATAGCTGTTTCCCTATGGATGTTGGCACTGGATTTTGGATCATTTGTTGCCATTCATGTGCTATAATCCAGACACAGGGGCCTCACTGTGACTGCTTGGGAGCCACGTGCTGCTCAAAAGATTCTGGCTGGTGATCCTACCATAAAGAAATCAGCTCTTCATAACATTTGGATTCTGTTTTGCGCAAAAAAAAATTTGTTGGTTTTTTTTTTTTTTTTTGTTACTTTTCCTTCTCAGTTGCTCCTTTGGGAGGCATTGCAGCAGTTTTGGTTGTCTGCACTGCTCTGTTGAAGGTCACAGTCAGAACTGGAATAGGCAAAATCCAAGTGTCCATGAAGTCATGTCTGCAGAGGCCAGCATGACCTTGTTCTGAGTTACCTCACGCTGGCAGCAAGGTGCTTCCCATGAAGGTGTTGAATCCATGGCTGGGGTTTTGGGAGAGCACTACTAGATGGATTTGCAACATACCTGAGGCAGAAATGCCTTTCACTTCATTCTCTTTTGTTATCTGCCTAGAGCTCTTGGAAACCATGCCACAGGTACTGCCGACATGCGAGAACGTGATGTAGTCAGCAAATACTAGATTAGCGTATAGAAGTAGAACACTACCATCTCCCTCTGTTTTCAGGCTGGCAAAACTCATATAAATTTTGATCACTAGTACTACCTCTCCAGTTTAAGTAAAAAAGTGACTGGATCTGAGGTGATGCAGGAGATTCAAATGCAGTGCAGGAGCAGAGAAAAGCACTGCAGAACTACTTCTCCCTGGCAGAGGCCAGCTACTTTTTATGTTGAGGGTTGAGGTGATGAGATGCTAGTGGTTATTAAACCAGTAATTGGAGTTTGGAACTGTTGAAATTATTGATATTTTGTGCAATTAGATTGTCCCCCAGTTTCTTGTTCATGTTGCACGTTTCTTTTCTGTGCCACAAAATGTCTTAAGGACCTATAAAACAATTCTTTATTTGGACTTAGGGAAAAACAGGCTTTGGAAATTTAGGTGCTTCAGTAGACTCAGAAATAGGTGTAAATACATTATACCAGCTGAATAAATTTGAATTATATTGCATATTAATGAATACTGCTTCATTCTGGGTACTTCTATTACAAGAGAGTCTTTATGAATTTGAAATAACTTTTGTAAAGGAAAAAAACCATATGAACTAAAGAGACTGCTCCCTACACCTAGGGGCACCCCCTGCCACCTAGGGCTGGTGAGCATCTAGGGGTTACAGGGTCGTATTTGTTCTGCTGGCACAGCTATGTATGGAAGAAAACAGTTGTCTGTTGCACTAATGTACTCCTCTCTGGTATTTAAGAGTAAAACCATAGGAACTGTACTATCGAAGAGCAAGGGCTGTACAAGTAGTCAGGAAGAGTGAGTCTTGCAAAAGAAAAGAAAATTGTGGTTGAATTGAAGGATAAATTGTGAAGGAAATTAAAATACATCATCAGCATGGACTTAATAGTTTCAAGGAAATATGGGGTTTTTTTAGAGTGATGTTGGCATATGAAATATATTTTAAGCAGCATGTATATGTTTTCCTCCATATGGCAACTTTTATATTTAGTAATTTCAGGAATGTTCAATGTTTTAAATAGCCCATTACAACCCAAGCACATCCTGTATCAGAAGCTTAAGCCACAGCTTCCCTTTTACTTATCTGAGCCATTGCAATGTTCTGACCTTGGGCTGTGTAAAATCAAATAAAAAAACCCCTCCTATTGACTTAATTGAGACATGGATCTGATCTAAAGATCATGCCATGAAATAAATAGAAAAATCTGGATTTCCATTCACAAGTTTATTTCCGTTCACATGTTCCATTCACAACATTTGAATTAATTAGAAAAATGATGAATGTAACTAACATTGCAGCTTTCTGTTGTCATCTGCTGGCAACATGTCTGTAAGCACAAAGCATTCACCACCAACAGCAAAAGCTACTTGATGACTTGATTATACCAAAATTCTTGGTAGAGAATTCTTGCTGTTGAATTTCTGGTTTTCCAACATGTCTGGTACAACTTGCCATGACTTTAGTTTGTGGAGTTTTTGACCTATATTTTGGAGAAGGAAGGAAATTAATTAGAACAAACCTCTAGAAGACTACAAGTGTTCAAGGGATTTTTCTTCTAATCTCTTGTAATTAAAAATGTCAGCTCCTTTTCCTGGTTTATGGATAACTGAAGTAATTTATATTTAGAGATATTGAAGGAGAAAAGCTGTAGTTAATGTTCCAAGTGCTATTCAATTTTACGTCACCAATGTGATGGTAATTGGTTCATGGGGCAGAGGAGATGGTTGGAAGGATCACGAGATAGTTGACAAAGCTTTTCCACTCTAAATTGCAGGTCGTAAAAGTCTAAATCAAGTTATAGTAGGCATACGAGCTTGTGACTGTGTCAGAAGACTCTTGACTATATTGAAATATTTTGCAAACCCCTGGGTTATCCTAGTGTTTATTGGTGACCCTTGTGACCTAGACTAAATGCAATGCAAAGGGCTGTTTTTAACTGTGCCCCCGTTCCCAGTTTGGAGGAACACGCTGCTAACAAGTTATCGTGACTGAGGTGGCAGGAGAGAATGTCTACATTGTGAAAATTAATTGCTTGTAAGCAATTTTTTTAAAAATGTGTCATGATTTTCATAATGTGTAGTTTTTGTTACCATTATGTAGTCGAGGAATACTAATAGGTAACGGTTGCTTTCTAAAATATTTAAATTATATAGCTAGCATTATTTAACATGGTCTTTCTCTGCCAGACTATTGTGACATGGATTACTATGCATTACACTTCTTTTGTACCGATAATCTAACAACCAAGCATTTAAAATAAAACATGAAATTGCTTCTGAATATTTCCTTCTTTGAGAGGGCTAGATAAATGAAAATTAATGAGGTTAGGGAAATTTTGCTTCACAAGTGATCAAGTAAATCTGGCTTTGCGCAGTCTGCAAAACATGATTTTAATAAGACTGTATTACATTTCTGTTGTGCCTTCCATTGTTAAGGGGAATTAGAGAATACGTATTTTTTTTAATGAAATTAAAAGTTATATCAGAACCAAAGGCTTTTTTCCTAGTAGTAGTCTTTGAGATTGTCTTGTATAATATGAAGAAAATAGTATCTTTTACTGGCAAGCGCGTTTATTATTCTTCTGTCTTGTTAAGTACCTGAGCTTGTACTCTGTACAAGCAGCATGTATACTGCAAATAAAAGGGTTTGTAAGAGAACTGCATTGAAATACGCTGCATAATAAAGGTAAACATTTTCTTTATTCAAAGGGCTCAATAGAGGGGACATGCAAATTAGTATTCTGAGTTGTAGTTTGCTACCCAAAGCATTTGAAATGCGGGAGTATTTTTTATATATTTTCTTAGATATTTCTTAGATATTAGTATTTTCTTAGATATTTCTTGGATATTAAGCAATGTTAGTTGGAAGAGTAGTACAATTGTAAGCCACCTTTAAATCAGATGGTTTCATGGGTCTTGCATCTGAAATCAGCATTATATGGTGATTCTTGGAAATTCTGTATATGCAAGTTTGTACAGCTGAAACCTTGTCACAGGCTCTATTCCTTAATCAGCATCTGTATCCTGCGTGGTGGCAGGCCTTGTACCAAAGATTGTAAAATAACTTTGCTGCTGAAAATCCTCTGGTGCCGCAAACCCCAGGAAGAAGGAGCAAGCCAACCCTGAACTGGCTTCCTTGGATGGCACGGCACAGAAATAACAAAGGCCTATGTCTGCCCATTTGTTTTTTCCGGCTCTTTCCTTCAGGGAGAGATAGGTAGGGCTGAAAGTTGCATCTGGAGAGCAGCGCTTTGTATTTGAAATTTTGTTTCGGGGTCTGGTTCCTGCTGGCAGCAGCAGTAGGCCCCGTTAAAAACCCTAGACTTCCCAGAAGTTAAAAAGCGCTGGAAACGACGCGGCAAGGTACGTTCACACCATAAACAAGGAGCAGGTAATGTTAAAGCAGACGTGGAAAAATGGACGGGTGCCTTTGGTGGGGAGGTAATTGGGCAGCGGGGCCTGGCGGGCCGAGGCGAGGGCGGCCGCCACAGGTTGAGGGGCGGCGCGGGAGGCCTAGCTAATATGCTGTCTGCCCTGAGGGCCGGGGGGAACGCGGCTGGATTATTATGTTAATGCCTGAGCCTGCTGCCCTCTTCCCATCCCAGCTGGGCTCCCTGTTGTTAGGAACTGCTTTGCTCTGACAGTGGAGTAATATACTTCATGATTGAAAGGGCAAAGGGGCTCGCGAGAAAAAAGAGCAGGCCTGCGCAGATATGTAAATGAAGGGGGGAAGGCTGTAGGAGGGTTTGCGCCTAGGTGTGGGTAGAAAGTTTATTAGGAAATGAGTAATGTAAATCTGCTAATTGAATTGTTATTTACAAGTCCCATTTCCTGATTTGTTTCTTTGCGCATTACCCCCCCCCAATGCTGATGTACAGTGAATTCAAAGTGCTTACTGAAGCAGGCACTTAGGTTGATTTATTTTAAACCAAGGTGCTATAACACACTGGTACCAGTGTACAATGCTGACAATGGTGTATTTTTCAGGACTTTGATTACTGTTTCATGCTCTGCCACTATATTGCTACACTACAGCTTATAGCGGTGATATGATTCTTTTATATATTGTAGATAAGTATATCACTCTGAATTTTGTTGATACTTCTACAAGAGTAGGAGATAGATACAGATTACAGAAATATATTTGTTATGGTGTTAGAGCAAATTGAACTTTGATTCGACAAGATGGTGACTATGTTGTGATGTTCTTCTGAGGTCTTTTCTGCAATAGAATTGACTAAACAGCGACTGGGTTTTAGAATGAATGTATGTGAGAGATGAAAATCTGTTCTGTAAACAGATGCCTTTTCCCCCTGGACCCCCCATGATGACAGTGATATGACCTGGTATACAGAGGCTTTCTCTACCTTGTATCAAGCTTCCATCAGTGGCAAAACTGGACTCGGAATACCAGCCAGTCGTGATTTCTGACATCCTTATTTGTCTGTTTTACCTCCAAAGTGCTAATCACAGACTACTCAAAGAAACAGCTGTTAACCTAAGTTAAACTTTTTAAAGTGAGAGCTGTTTTTATGAAATGCAGATAGTGTGTCAAATATAAAGTTGTTTGATAGCTGAGGTGCTTTTCTTGTACATTTAGCTGGTACTTGGTGTTTGTGTAAGATGTGATTCCTGATTGCTTCTAGTGTATAAGATGACTCTTTCTACTCTTCACACGTTTGTTTGAATATCCCAGTTCTGTTCCTTAGTTTTGTGTTTGCATGTATTGCTACTCTGCATTGCTATTAAGAAGGTGCGTCTGTCTTAGCATTGGGACCTCCTGCTGTGCAGGAACGTTTTTCAGCTCTCGCCCTTTTGACCTGGCAGTGGCGAATGTACTTCTTCAGCAGCCTTGTCCACTTATGTATCATAGGGCATCTTATGTTACTGAAGTGCTTTAAGGTGGAAAAGAATTCTGGATCTAGATTGCTTCTGCACACTTAGTTTGGTCTGACTGTGTAGATGCAGGATGTTCTGGACTTAAATGGCATGACAGAGTACAATTTTACTTCCACGCCCTTTGCCTCATTGGGTGCCCATAATGAATAATCATCACGGATTAGGTAGTAGCAGTATCTGTGGTCTGCTGGAGCCTTTTTACTTAACGTGAAATTATTGATTTCTTCATCGAGTTCTCCTTGAAGTTGTCTGTGGGCAAATCAGAATACATTGGCCTTGTCTCTACAGTTTATCAGTAAGGTGAGAAGATAGTTTTAACCACAAAATGCTGGAAAACAGACACGTGTTATAAAAGAAGTGTTTTCCAGTTGAAGGAGGTTTTTTCCAATAATTGCATTTTTATTTTTCTTTCATATTGTATATGCGCCTAGTTCTTTAGTAACTGCTTTAGAAATATGGAAGTTGGGCTACAAACCATGTTGAGTTAGGAACTTTTCCATTCTTTTTTTTTCTTCCCCCTGTGTATACAATTTAGACTTTGTAGAAATGTTTCCACTTTCTTTCAGGAAAATCTGCATGTAAATATTTTGTTTCAGGTCAGGATAACCTGAGTCAGTTTTGCAAACAAATCATTTTGACTTGGTCCACATTTTTCCGTGTAACTTACGTGCTCCATGCTTTCATTTCTCTTGATAAATTAATCTCCCTGGCTGTACCTTCTCAGCGCATCATAAGAATTTAATAACAGTGTTGTATTGTGGACCAGCTGAAAAGCTTTGTGCAGAGACAAAGACAGAGGCCATCTTCCATTAGGCACGGGAGCAATTCAGCTGGAAGCAGCAAAATACCAAAATGAAATGGTTAAAAAAGAAAATTTCAGTCATTGTATGAAAAGTGGTGATTCTAGAGGAGGGGAATTTAGGCTTAAAGCAAATGTTTAAATTCTGGAATATCCCTAATGCTGGATATTCCAGTTTTCAGCCAACTCCGGATATAAATGGAAACTGTAGAAGCTCGGTGAATGCTGCCACAAAGAGCATGTTCAACGCAGACAGCAAGTTTGTGACCTTTTGCAGTAAAACAGGCTTGTGCGTTTCTTAGGCTCGCACCCAGCACAGCTCTTGGTGAGCCTCTGCTCTCCACAGAACGTGAGTAGAATTCTGTACATGAAACCCCATAGGTTTTAATGTTTTTTCTCCACCTTTTCTTCAGAGAAGTAGTGGTTATATAGTATTCTATTCCATTAAAGAATAAAGTAAATTACTTCAAGGAAGTAATAAAAATATATTTAATTTAGTTGGATCACTATGTATTTTATATATATGTTTATGTAATAAATATATAAATGTATGAATGAAAAATCCAAAGAACAGTTTCAGCGTTTTTGTAGTTCATGATGTGCTCCTACTGCTGGCCAGGTATTTGTGAAATCAAGTTCCTGACCTAGACTTGATTGGCATTTGAGTATTAATCCTTGCACTTTAATGAAGACTAGCCCCCCTACCCCACCCTCTTTGGATTAGAGGGTATAGCAGTCCTCCTGGAAAATGGGGGCAACTAACTGATTAGAATTTAAAGATGTTTTGGGCATGCTTCAAAGGAAGGGTGGTGGTAAATACCAATGTTGTAGTTAATTTGTTTTCAGAGAAAAAAAAGCTTGGAGCTGCAGTTGTTACTGATCCACTGCTGAACTCCTTGGGCAAATTTTGGGGATATGTAATAGGTAAAGATGCACATTTATGCACTTTCTCACTCTGTGTATGTGTAACTTCTAGTTATATGAATTATTAATTTAGATGACAGAAGTATCTGAGCAGCATTTAAAAGAATGTAGTTGCGCGCGTCAAGATTGTTCCTTTTTTACCTTCAGGCAGTGGCTATAGCGCTGGTCTCTTCCTTATAGTATGCTACTTTTCCTTCCCTTCTCTTTCTACCTCTGTCGCAGTATTGCAGTGTGCAGAGCTTTGGCTGGGCTCATAAAAAGGGAATTTCCAGTACCATACAATACTGGCTTATAGTAAAGCCTAACCTTTGGGCTAGGTTAAAAAAAAAAAACAAAGGTAACTGTACTTCTTTGAGATATGGACATACATTTGTTGATGAGATGAAAATCTCCATATCTTTTAACTGTGACCTGCGACACATTCTGACATGAGTTCCGGAGATCGGGGTTCATGGACCTGTACAGTGGGCCACTTTACTTTTTATTTTACAAAACTGGCACTTCAGCCAGCCTCCCCATGCTGTGGCCTTCCTTGCACTAGTGTTTTATTTCCCATCTCCTGGCATTGCACTACTAATAGTGAAGCTGTTCCCAGTGGTAGTAGTGATAGGGACTTTAATAACAATGCCATTCTGAGCTGGTTTGGATGGCAGAGCAGTTAAAATGTCTGGTTCTGCTACTACCTGCCCAGAAAGCAATATGACAGCGGGATATTTATAGAAAAATACTGGTGCAGGCACAGCCTTACAGTTAATGCAAAGGGCACCTTTTAAAAAGTGGCCTTGTGCTTTCATTTCACTTCAGCAGGGAAGTAATACTCTTTGGAGTTGAGGGATGCATTGTTTAACTAGACCTCTAATCATGTTATGGATGATGTGTCTCCAGGAGAATCAGGGGACAAGACCTTTAAGTGTTTTTATCACAGCTTAAGATCTCAGAAAATGTGAACTTAAATAAAAGTATGTTTGGGAGGTTGTTATTGCTCTGTATCCTTTTGAGGATACCTTCTACAGTAATTTTTTTTTTTTAGAGAGAAAGTCACTTATAGTTATGAAGTGTTTGACCATAAGAGAAGATCAAGTTGGCAGAGTTACTTGTGTACCGCTGTTCAGCTGAGCCTCCTTTATTAAATCATTGTTCCGCAGTCCATTTGTTCTGGTGCGAGAGCTAGTGTCTTCGCTGCTAAGGTAATAAGCCTTGAGTCAGTAACAAATACATGATGTGCGTAAGGTTTGTAGGTAGTTTTCGTACCAAAGTGTCAGTAGAGTCTTTCCTTTTTGCCCTCTAATTGTGTAGCATGGTCTGTTTCACAGGTCAAATGCATGGTTGCTAAGGCTTATACTTTACAGTATGTAGGCAGAAAAGGGAAGTTACGTTCTGTTTCCCCTAGGAAAATTATGGAAATGGCCTTTCCATTTGGGAAAAAATACATACAAAACGTTTGGCTATATGGCTTCCCGGGAACCAGAGCTTTCTGGCGTGGCAGAGCTGTATGAAGTTCGTGGAGGAGCAGGTTAGATGCTAGAGCATGGAGTTTGCAGATAGTTATGCGCATATGTACTTGGTATGAGAAAGCATGCGTTATGAATCTGTCAGCTTTAAATCGCTGCTTGCTTGAATGTTTACACTGGCACTGTGCAGTAATCTTAACATTTGCATTTACAATTTTTAAGTAGAGGAGAGAAAAAGAGAAACTGCCTCTGTTTATTCATGTTGGTATTCAAAAGTCCACTGTAGATGTTCAGGTTATTGCTCCACTGGGGTGCGTGACGTAGGGACCAACACTGGTAAGCACTGTGTCTTACGAATGTTATATTGTGTTTTGTACTGCAGCTGATGGGAGGACAGGAAGGTTAAGCTCCAGCTTCAGGGTGCCACTGGGCTTGGGGTATGGCTGGTCAAGGACTGTCTCACACAGGGATGAGGTGAGAGTATTGGTGGCTGTTTCTGCTGACAGCCTTTCTCATCATCAAAAGGAAATGGACTGTGGTTGTGAGAAGGAGGAAATCTCTCTTCACCTTGGCATCCCGAAGGGATAGATGTGGGGTTGCAAAAGGTGTGCGTTGCCTCCATTTGTGTTTCTGGATAGGGCCTAGATATACCTTTTCCCCTAGTAGGCCTTGTGAGCATCGCACCAGTTTTGTATGCTACACAACCATCTGTGGCATTTAGGATAAAGCGAAGAAACTATGGATGAAGCGACTCAGCGTTGTACAGCTGACAGACTGGGCTGGCCAGGCACTGTGTCTCATGAAGCGTCTCATCTCTTCTGTACCCGAGGAGACCAAGACTTGTTTCTTTCAATGTGGAGATGGACATTCCAACTCATGAGAGAGGTTATTCCCTCCTGGCTTCCGTCACGTGGTCTTTCTGATACTGATGACAAAGGCTTTTGTTTTCATTCTGCTTGGTTGTACAAGTAATCTGAAGTAAAATGATCCAGCCATACAGGACAGGGTTGCATTCCAACCTTTGCTCAACTTGGATTTCCTGTTACTCAGCTACGTATTAGTACTGGTGGAAATTTGCAGGCTGACACACAAACGTTCCTGAGATCTGAATGATTTATGTTTGCTATTTGAATTGTTAACAAATGTTTACATTCTGGTTTTACTTTCTGGGAAAAGAACCTTTAATGTATATACTCTCCTGGTTTTTTGTCTTTATCTCCTACTGCCTCTGAAGGAGAAATACCAGGCTGCCCCTCCAGAACTCCCTTGAGTTATGCCAGTTGCTCCCAGTAAAGAGAAGTTACCATTTCTGACGAAAGGAAAGAAAGCGAGATAGTTTTCTTTCTCTGTCTCAGTATTGCTGAAACTATTGGTGAAACAGAGAAATCCTTCAATGGGGAGCACCAAATACACTAAATAAGTGTGTCTAAAAAGCCTGCCTTTTGACATCCTTTTGATGGATGATTTTGTATTTGTAAATATTATTACCAACAGGCAGTGATGGTTATGAGGAGCTACAAAAATGGGGGAGTGAAAGACTGATTTTCAACAGAAAGAGCTTGGCTGGTAGGAGGTAGGAGGCAATAACTCTCTGCCAGCAGAGCGCCCAGCTTGTTTCCGTGCACTGCTTGTGGCAGAATGCTGAGCCTGGCTGAAGCAGCACAAATTTGTACTCGGGTGATGGCAACCTCAGCTAGCCCAGAACAAATCTATAGTGTGAGCAGCTTTGGATCCGTGGCTCAACGAGGTGTTTTAGAGGACATTGTTCTCTGGATGATGTTCCCCTGCTGAAATGCGAATAAACAACTTACTGGTTATTCTGTTTTCATTTTCTGGTGCCTTTTCAGCATCATTTCCATAAATCTGATGGTTATTGAACATTGTTGAAATAAAGAAATGTTTTCATATTGTCAGTACGGCTCTAGAGGCAGGTTGGGGATTAGGTGATATCTTTTTCACAGTCGACAAATTGTGTTGGGCCACAGGGAACATGGCAGTGGATAAAAACATAATCTGCTCCATATCTTGGTGTGTTTTTTCTGTTGGTGTTCTGGGGTTTCTTTGGTTGGTGGGTGTAGGGTTTTTGTGTGTGTGTGTTGGTGTTGTATGGGTTTTTTTTCTTTTTTTTTTTTTTTTTTTAGGAGGGTAAGGTTATGTGTACAGTTCCACTCCACTAAAAAAATTAGAGTAATTCAGTATTTTTTAAGACACTTTTCAAACATCAGTTCACATTTTTCTAAGATTTCTTTGGACTCAAAATTTAGTTGTCATCAAAGTATAGTTTTTGGTTGGTTTTGTATTGGTTTTGTTTGTTTGGTTTTTGTTATGAATTACCCCTGTTGAGGTGCCCTATCATATATACAACACCTGGGGCCAAACTCATGTGTAAGATGCATACTACAACTTCTGTTGAATTCAATATGGAGTGTATATACATCTCCAAGGGTCAAATCTAGGCCCTATTTGTTTCTCAGAGATGGTGCTGTGGTGCTAGAGAGGCATGTGCTTTGCCTTTGAGGGGGCAACTGTGCAGCCGGAGATTTTGTTGAGCAGTTAACACTACCTCTTTTATTTTTGTCATGCTGTAGCAGGATTTTTATATGCATTTTAACAGTTATTTAAGAGTCCCCATATGCTTAGAAAGGAATCTGAATATATGTGCCTTTTTTAAAGCTGCATCATAACTAGGTTATTCCATCAATACAGTAGAATGACTGGGAGCTGCAGTTGGAACAATATGTAAAAATACAGCTTGTAAAAGATTTCCTTTATTAACTGTCATCATCCACAGAATATATGTTCAAATAAACGTTGTGTAATAACTAAATTTGAGATTAATAGGCCCCTTAAGAAACAGCGAAGTCATTCAGGATAGTCAGTGAAAAATAGCCTGTAAGACTGTAACATGCACATATTGTCCTGCTTACATGCTCTCTCTGGTGTCATTCCCATTTATCAATGTCGGCAGGCTCTGTTCTCATTAAAACACGCTTGCACAAAAGCAACTTAATTTTCTTAAGAGAAGAGGACACCTGATTCAATTTAGTGCTCAAAACCAGGAACTTGAATATATATATTTTTTCCTGTCTAAACTCAGATGAATAGTTATGAACAGCAACACAGATTAAACCTTATTAGGTATATTTATATTCTGTTTGCAGTAACAGTGCTGTGGCAAATAGCTTTCTACAGAGCTGTAACATCTTATTAATGGAAACAGCAGTTAAGACATGAGCTGCGGTAACACTCACATGAGATTTTATTTTTAAATAGGAGATTGAAGGAGTTGTTTAAAGGGACTCTGCCGACTCATTCAAGCCACTTCTGACGTCCTGACTTCTTCCTCCACCTTCTCGAACTACACTGATCTCTTTGGGTAGATAAAATTTCCTTTTCTGTCCTGTTTGATCAAACCATTTTCATCACTTTCTTCAGTCTTTTTTTTTCTTCTCTATTTTTTTTTCTTATCCCTGTCAAATAGGAGACGTGGATCTATTAAATTTTGCATTAATAACATGGACACTGTAAAATGTTATATTACCACATTGTGTTCTCTGCCCTCTACTGCAGAGTCCTTGTCTTTCTCCAGATCTTTTCTATTCTTCTGCATTTTTCTCTCTTCTTCATTGTGCCATGTGTGTTGAATAGGATATTTAGTCTTATGCCTGGTACTTGAGCTGTATATCCCACTAGTGCATGTCTGAAAATGGTAAGGTTTTAACCACAGGTAACTGCGGGCATACACAGAGCAGTTTTGTATGATGTCCAGGCTGCTTCCTTCTGAGATGTTCTGAGGCTGTTTAGTTTCATCACTCTGCATCCGTGGCCTTGGCCCTGGAATGTCCTTTCCAGAGAGCGGGGACAGCTCGGGGCCAGGCAGGTCCTAGTGTGCATAGCACGTGCTTGCTCAGCTGTGGGGTGCCTGGGGGACGCAGGTCCTGTGTAAGTGTAGGGTTGAGTACAGTTAGGAAGGTTACCTCCCTAAAGGCTGCCAAATGACACTCGAGAATCAAACGTTTTAGTGTTTAAAAAAAAAACCAACATATTGGCAAAAAAGCCTTTTACTTTTTTTATATGGTCCATGTGGAAAGCTATGAGGCACCGTTGTTTCCCTGTGACTCTGCAGTAAAGAAAATTGTAGTTCTGGTTGAGTTGTGCATAACAATTTCGTTCAAATCCTGCTGGTAATGATAAAATGTTGGTTTTTGACCCAGGTGTTCCAAATGTTACCAGTGTATCTTTTTTTTTTTTATGTAGTCCTGTTACATTATTATAAAAATAAATCTAGTCAAATAAGTTCCAAGGTAGTTTAGTCTGATACCAAATTAAAATGAAATGGAACAGACTTCAGAGCGTATTCTGTATTTTATGCTATCGAAACCTTAGCATGCTTGTTTGATTTGCTGCCCAGTCACATGTACTTGAATGCTGTGGGTACTTACTGCTGCATTTGGGTACCCACCTATGGGGAAGTGTACAGCCTCTTGGTTGTGGCGTTGCCTTTTTCTTCTTTTACTAGCCTTTGTTGCTATGAGGACTGTCTTGGATCTTGTTGCTGTCACTGTTACAAATCTTAGCAGTGTTTTCCATACGTATGTTCCAGGATAAGGTGGGAGATGAAGGGCTGAAGCTTTGTGCCAGGCTCAGGTATGGGAAGAGGAGAGTTTCAGCCAAGTACTGCCAGGCAGGTTTCCTTCAGAGGTGGGCTGGTTACTTCTCACCTGCAAGTGCTCCAGGCCAGCTGATCATCCCTGGAAATGTAGACCAGCGAGAGAGAGTTCCCTCAAGCCCAGTGACATACTGAGTTGACTGAAATTGTACCTGCTTAATATTAAGTAAATTTGTCATTTAGTGGAGCTAGTATATACTTTTTTAAACTCAAGTGGAGATGTACATGCTCTTCTGTACTAGCCCTGTTAAGAGTACTGGCAGTGACTTTCAGTCTTCGTTGTCTCTGAGTTGAAGTAAACTTGAATAATTGGTCTGGTTGTTACTACTGCTGCTTTTGAATGTGGTCTGACCTTGCATTTCAATACATGGCTATGCATTTACCTTTTGAAAGGATCTTACCATTGATTTTATAGAGAACTCTCCCCTCATATTAATGGTAAGTGCAATGAACGGTTTGCAAACACATGCAAATCTGAACTTGGAGTATTATAAGGACATCTAAATGTTTTCGTGTTTTATTGTTTCATTTAAGCTGACTGCAGATAGTCTGATATCTGTTGAAGCACAAAAGGAGCAAACACTAAAAAAGTTATACAATAATAGTGACTAATAAATGTTTCAAATAGAAAATGAAGAGCCTAGCTGTATCATGTGTCAGCATTAATGTTTATTTGTATCATCCCTCTAAGGATCTCAGAGTGCTTTTTAAGCAATGAATTAATTTTGACAATGCCCTGTGAGGTATGTAGGCAATATTATCCCTCTTGATAGAAGGGAGTTGGAAGCACAAAGTGTTTAAATTCTACAGGGTCATGCTACTAGGTATGTTTAATTACAAATTGGAGCAGTTGATTCAGTTTACTACCAGTTTGTTTAAGCTGAACCAGAATCACAAATATAAGCTCCAGGTTTGTGGGTATGAGAAAAATTTACTTCCAAGTTTATTTTGCAGGATAAATGTTTATAAGAAAACTGCAAATAGAGTAATCAACATGTGTAAGTCCTCCCTCACTGAGGCAAATCATCTGAATGATTGTAGCTTAATTTGTGGTCTTCCTGATTTTTTTTTTTTCTTCTTTTGCCTGTAACAAGTGTTTAATCATTGCCATGGACGATTTCTGACGCTTTGGAGAAAGGGAATTAAAAATTGCAACGTAGCGTACCCCTGGACTAATTGTGAATTATGACTTTTGCATATGACTGGCTGAATACCTGAAGTGTAAAATTTGTCTAAGATTGTTGTTTTAGTACCTATTATATGCTTGAGAATATTAAAAAAAACCCAAAAAACCAAAACCAAACCAAACCAAAACCCAAACCAAAACAGAAATCTTCCTGGTGGGTCAGGAAGGTAGAAAGAAAAGAAGTTTGTTGATGGCCAAAATACCAAAATATATACCACGAGAACCATCTAGTGTCTCTTTACCACCTTTCCAGGTACAGAATTTCTCCTGGAAGTGGAATTGCAGCGTATTTTAAGTAAAAAAAAAAATATGTCTCTAGATGATCCTCAAATCAGGATTGGTAGCCACTGATGCGGTTAAAACTAGATGCACAGTGTCCTTCTCGGCGTATCGGTTCTTGCCAGCTATTACTTTGTTCTTTGTGCACAGTCGAAATGACCAGGAAAACAGCTGAGGGCCGTCTAGCACTAAAGTTATTTCTCTTGCATCACTAGACATGGTCTGGCGGGCTCACTTGCACTGTAAGCAGAGCCTGGCCTGAACCCAACTTCTGGTAGGACTGGATATTTTTGAGACAGGGAGGTAAGTTTAGCACGTTAGGGAGGGAAGGGCTACTTTTGATGCTCTCTATCCATTTTATGTGGACCTCACCAGCTTTCCTGAAGAGGGTGAGTGATACGGTTCTTTGTAGCAGACAGAAATGTAGCTGTCACTCTGCACCCAAAATCTGCATGGGGAGGAGGGGACCATTAAGTTTCCTCCCAGCCTTCTGGTGTGGAAGTGGAGCCCATATGCTCGTGTCTTTCAGATCTTAACAGTTGATTTACACTGTTTTATATAGCGAAGACTGTTTTGCAAGGAAGAGATCTTTAAGTATGCTTAAAAATGGAAGTCTAGATCCTCCTTCATGGATTCAGAGGCAGGATGTAATAAAAGGGACCTTTCTGCATCTTTATCAGATTGAAGTGATCAAATACAATCAGTCTGTGTAAAAGAATGGCACATGTCCAACAAACACCAAAGAGAACTGATAAACCTGATGGGTTTTTTTAATATAACGATAATAGGAACCTTAAGAGGGATATATTAACGAAAGGTACTTACAAGGGCATCTCCTTTATTGAAACTGATCCCTCGCAGCAGGTTTGTGTGCATGGGTGTAATGCGTGTCTGTCTTGCCACATGAAAGTTATCAGCTGCACAGCTTCAAATACAGGTAGGAAATCCTGATTTAATTCACACTTGTTGAGGAATTGTTTTTAGTACTCGCTCTTGCTTTCAGCTGTGATCTCTGGCAAGAGGAGCTGTTTGGACTTGTGCCTCTTTTTTTATGTTCAAAAAAGGAATGCTGATGAGGAAGAGGTGTTAAAATATGTTACTGTAGTTTACAACTGTCAACTATAATGTTTTATTTAGCTGTATCTATTCAGATGCTCCCTCCGCAACACGGAGTGCCATATGCCATTGTCCCTGTTAGTAAGCAAGTCAGCAAAGGTTTCCCAGTCTGCATTTGTTTTGTATTTGGGCCGCTGAGGAGCTGCGGTCCAGTGCCATCTTTTATTGATAGGGCCAGCAGAGGAGGAATCTAATGAAATTATCAAAGCTTTGAATTAATTATGAACTTGAATAAGAAAGCTAAGCTCTCTAGAGCCAAGGATCTCATTACCCATTCATTTTCATTGCATCCTCTTATGGAGCAGAAGGCAGGTTCAGCTACAGCTCCTACCCTGATTTTGGACTTTATTCAAACTTGCTAAACTCGCTAGCATCCACTTGTTATTAATCTGTGGCTGGAAGTGTCCAGGGTGATTAATTTGGCTCTGCTCTAAATCTTCATGTAAATGGTAGATTTCCCTCCTCCCTTTCCTATTACCTTTGCTGTGTGGCTTTTCATCATCAGACTGGCTGCCATACAAGAGTTTCTGTTCTTTCTTGGTAATTGGGGAAAGCTATTCAAGACTCCAGTTTTAACTTCCTGGAATTTAATGAGTTAATGTTAAGAAATAATACTGCTACCTTATATTTCCTGGATATTTAGGTAAGCACAAACACTTCTAAAGTAATTATCAAAGTTGTTTGTTTTCTTATTTTAAAAGACTACGGAGTAAAAGTAATGATTAGACATTTTGGCCTCAGAAGTGTGGGGTGTTTGTGGTTTTTTTGTTGTTCCTATTTTAAATTTGTTGGTCAAGCTACAGAAACTTCTGAATTTCTCAATACTTTGTTATGATGAACAATTAAATTAGTTTGCTTGCCTGGTTAGTATTCCATTAAAAATTGTTAAAAGTCTATGAAAACGCAGTGTTTTAGTTAAATCAGATTATATTTATTTTAATTAATAGGTCAATATGTGAAAATGTTTCTGGCAAATTAGAGCAAAAGCAGTGAGACCAAGCTTCTGTGTAATATTCCTGGTTCTTGTGGATTTTCCTCTTAAGTCTACCGGCAAGGATTTTCTTCTCCTCCTGCTTTTGTCCATTTCAGCACATTATTTATGAATGCATAAACTAGAACCTATCAGTCTTCATAAGTTACAGGCCACTGGCAATTTTTTAAGCAGTGGCTAACTGCCTAATGGTCTCTGTGTATGTGTTTATTTGGAGAATCTAATAGCTTGTTGGGCGGGGGAATAACATTTTGTTCTTGTACTATAGCTGTTTTACCATTGGTGATATTTATCTTTTTCTCTCTTCAGGCAGCTGCTATATTTAATTCTGCTTTTGGAAGTTTTTTGGTAAGTAATGCAGTATTTATAGCAAGTGCTTTAATAGTTTTATTTTTAACAGTGTCATTGGTGTGTTTGTATTTTTCACATTAGCGTTGGTGGAATTGTGCCATTTAGCTGGCAAAAATTTGAATAATCTTTTGATTTATGTCACCATGCTCTTAAATACAGATACTACAATTTCTTTTATTTTTGCTAAACTCTTGAGAAAAGTAGTGAATAAATTGTCTCTGCTCATGGTAAACTAATAATGTGTAAACACATCTTAATTTTCTCCTTAATGGGTTAACAGAATCTATTATTATGCAGATGTTTCAGGCATGGGCATCAATATATTGATTTTTCTAATAAGGCCCATCAGATACTCATTATTTTCTATCAAGAGGCCATGGATTTTGAAAAGAAAACATGACCCAGCTGATCAGAGAGTAGATGCTAATTTACTCAGTGACATGTCATTTGTTTAGCATATTTCACTGTCAGTGAAGCCACTCAGTGTCTCTGAGGAGCACACTAAAAGAGCTAGATATGGGAAAGCAATCAATCCAGCTGGAAATGTAACTGTTTCTGTAAAAAGCTAAAACGGTATTTGTGGGTCTGGTGGTCTACAAAGATTCAGAAAGGACACTGTAAAGAACACTAAATAAATATATCTATGAAGAAAGGAAGAATAGATTTCTTTTATTGATATGTTGTTTAGAGAGATATTAATGAATATTAAATACAAGTTACTCTATATGGAGGCAAGCTACTGTAACTGATTGTTTTATTTATTTAGTCAGCTAATAATTGAATTTATTCTTCTTTACTAAAATTTGTGCATGTTTAGAAGTGTGCGTTTGCAGTTCCAATCTTGTGTCCCCATAAAGAGGACTATGATGTATAAAATGAATGAATGACAAAAGAATTCAAATTAGAAAATTAAAATCAAAACTGCAACTACAAAATAAATAACTTTTTGCATATTTGTTTTATGAAAAGCTGGAGTTTGGGAGTTTAAGTATGTAAAGCTGTACTGCCAAGAGAGGAAGTTGCATGGCATTTCGAAGTTATGCATTGCGCTGCTGCTTTTTTGAAGGGACGAGGTTAAAGTTAGGAGGGTGGGTAAAAGTTTTGTGGGTATAGATGACCATTCACGTTTTTAAAATATCAGTTCCCAAATACTTGTTCCTTTTTGTCACCTATCATGTTCTCCTGCAATGGGAAGAAGGTGCTTTCTGCCTCAAACTGGAATCCCAGTCTGTGTATGTGTGTAGCATTTTCTCTTGTTGCTTGGCACGAGCTCCAGTTTCTCTGCTGTCCCTAGCTTGCAGTTCAGGAGGTTTCCTTGAATACCCAGAGGCCTCAGTTCAGCTGTCATTAGGAGAATGTCTTTTGACTTCAAATAAGAATTTAGGCCCCAGAGCATCTGACTACAATGCTGACTCCTAGTAAAGCAACATAAACATATTTTAATTTCTAGGACCTGTTTGTAGCTTTTTGAAGAAATCTCAGTTAAAGAAACTGAGCTGGTTTGTGTGTTCATGTAATACTCCTGATTTTGGTTTTGATCTTAGTTCCACAAACTGATCATTGGAAAGTTACATTTACATATCATTACGTCATTTCACTTTTTATTCACTTCGTACTTTTTTTGAAATCTTGGAGCAGTGTTGCAGTAAACATTCTTGTTAAAAAAAATTCCCAGGAAAGACTTTTAAAAAATATTAAAGATTAGCTAGAATCAAACCACAATACCAGCTGATTTTTTTTTTCCTAATTACTGATTTTTTTTTTTTTAAAAATAAAATTATAAAGAAAGTGGCCACTATTAAGTCACAAATATATAAAAACACTTAGACATTTATTGTGGTATCCTAGTTTGAAATCATGATTATGTAGGGAATAGGTATGTATGACAGAAAATAAATTACAAATACATTTACTGAAAGCTTTGCTCTTACAAACTTTTCCAGTTACGCAGTTGATAGGATGAACCTTATGACTGAAAATGGAACGGAGTGACAATAGGCCAGGGACTGTAATAAGTAGCCAGAGTTGTTTACCAGTTTCACAGTGCTGTAGGTCTACATGGCCTTTAACTGAGTGGCTCTGAATGTCACTAGCATGTGGATGCTTACTTTGTAAGTTTTCTGTGAACAACTGGTGAAGCATTAAATATACACATACACACACTTGTTTGAAGTCAAAACTGTTCTATAAAATAGGAAAATAATTGGCCTGTTTCTGAGAAGATAATGGAAGGTCCTGGTGGTGTTTTTGGAAATCCATCCATTTATATTGGTGCCTAACTTACGGGCTTGGCTATAGGTGGAGATCCTATTTCCTATATCTTTAATTCATGATGAATCTAAATAATATTTGCATGTTTCTTGTTCGTGTCTGATGATGTGCTGTCTGTCGATGGGCTTAGATGTAGTTACACACCTTTGTGACCATAACCATGTACATGTCCTGGAGATAATTTGGAAGGATCTGACCATTGGCAAGGCTGCAGTTTTTCTTACATTCCTTGTCTTGCAGTGTGTAGCACGTGGGTGGGTTGCTGCACTTGTGTGTAGCCCCGACAAAGCCAGGAGGACAGCATGTTGTCTGTTCTCAGACTATGCCCTCTGGGCCACTGCCTGTCTATGATAGTGTGTGAAGCAAGCTGATTTAAAAGGGCTGAAAGATGTGGTATGCTTTTTAACTCTTTTTTTTCTTCTTTTTTTCTTGCATTGTTTTTTGGTTTTGGTTTTTTTAAGACTAGGAAATGGTCCTTGAAAAGTTAAATTAAAATAAACTGTGGAACAAAATGTCTGCAGGAAAAGAATCAGCATAATGTTAGAATGGTACTGAGATGAGCTTATTCGGATGAAAAGGAACACACTGTGATAGCAAAATGTAGAAATGCCAAATATGTCTTGATAAGCAGAAATACACTTAGATTAAGCATTGGAGGTGTTTTCACTGGTAAGGAGATTTACAAAAACTACCAACCAACTGCAAAGTAATTCCTTTTAAACTCCACCAAAGCCCATATTCCTATAAATATGCAGGCAAAATAATGCATGGAATGATACTGTATGTATTTACACTTAGTTTAATAATGTCCCAGGTCTAATTAAAACACAGTGTTTTAAAGAACTAATTGTTACAGAAAATTGTTTTTATGTAGCTAGATTAGTAATAACTAACGATAGATGAATTCAATTTACATAAATTTCAGCCAAGAGAATATTTAGAATCATACCACAGAGGATTGCTTTGAGTTGGGTAGTTAATATCATTATCTCCTCCCCTCATTTAAACAGTTTGGTGTACAATAATTGTGGAACATAATAAGTGATTTCAGTTTTTCCTCTTAATGGGGTTTTAATAAAATCTCATAGTGTTTTACTAATACTGGGTGGTTGGTTATCAGCAAGGTTGCTACTGTAAGATCTGCTGAGATAGAAAGCACTGAGGTAGCTGCTTCCACTTGTAGATGATATTTTTGCACCTAAAGGCTAAAGAAATTGTCTGGGATGTTAAGTATGGGTCTGCTGGGATTCTTAACATTGTATACATTACTGTGCTTCCTGAGCATTTCTATTCTGCTTCTAAAAGTTGCACTGCAACAGAAAAACAATGCTTGTTAATGTCCAAAGCGCAGAGCAGTAGGCAGGATACTGTAAAACATGCTGTGCTGATGATTGTTCCATGGTGTTTGCTTGGGTGGATCAGCTCTTTGGCTTTAAGTTCACCAAGGCATAGCCTGTCATTGAGGCTCTTCTTGCACTGAAGTGGAGACACATGCTCAGTTGAGAGCTAAACTCAATTTGCAGTGACAATATGATGCCATGTGCATGGAAGAAGGAGAGGGCCCAAAGTCTAGAAGAGGATGTCCTCACAAAATGCTCTGTACTGCTAGATGAGAAACAGCCTCTCTCTGCCTCTCATTAATCTCCTTTCCACTTGAGACAGTGGGCTTGAAACTCATGAGAGTATCCAGCTTGTGATGTGAGTGAACGTTGTCTGATTCTTTGGTGCCTTGGGGTTATGAACAGTAAGTATGAAAGGAACAGCCATCAGCTTCACCTTAAACAAAGAACTGTAACCAAAATCTGAAGGTCTGTGGTGACAGGAAATCAAGAGGAAAAGAGAGGATTTGGAGGACTCTGCTCTGGTCATCGTTGCACTCCTGAAAAAACAGAGCAAAGGGCAGCCAAAAATGAAAGCGTTGATTGAGACTTCTTATGATGCTGTCTTGGATTAGCTTCGCTTCCTCTATTGAAACCTATGGGATGAAATAAGGCATGTGTCCAGGCTACATAAGTCAGTCTGAAGGAAGGAACCCATTCCAGGTGCCCATCATTTCATTAATCTCCTTTGTCCAAATTAAGCATGTATGGTTTTGTTGTTTTATCTGACTAAGGGGACAGAGCTGGTTCATATTGTTCAAAAACTCAAATAATTTTTGGAGCAGCCACTTGGCTAATCAGATGAAGGCTAGTGTTTTATTTACATTGTCTGGCAAATGAAAGCTAACGCTAGCAGGGAATGTGAAGGTTAGCTTCTCACATATACACAAAGCCTAGTTGGTTAATGAAAATGTATGGAATTTTTATCTACTCTGCTTTAGCAGGCATAATGATTTACACAGCCTGACAGCACTAGTGCAGCAAGTAAATGCATTAGTCATAGTGTCCATTTTTCTTGCAAATTTGTGACACAGATTTAATTATGGGAATGACCAGCAACTTACAAATCTAATTTTGGTAGGCTGAGCCAACTTTTTTATTTTAATAACAATGGATTTTTTAGCAATGATTTCATTACTATTTAAAGAAATCAACCCGTATGGAAATAACCAATTGGCTGAATTTATTTACTTTATTTTACCTTAATGGATGTTGAATGGTTTAGGTTTATTTGGGGTTTTTTTATTATCACTTTTTTATCTTTGTTATTTCTAGGATAAATATCCTTATCTGGCATAATTATTTCTAGCACAAACATGGTAAATATTTTTCTAAAATCAGACGAATGTTTGTATACCTCTTGTTCCCTCTTAATTGTGTCTTTGCAGTATGAAAAGGGGCAGAACAGTCATCTGGGATTCCCTTTTTACTGCGTTAGCTGTTTAGAAGAAATTCTTGCCAGGAAGCCTGTTCACAACAGGTGCTGAATTCTAGATTCAGTCTTGTTTAATTTCAAAGCAGAGCTGCTTTATGGTGTGCCACCACACTCTTAGAAGTGGTCTCCTCTTCCTCTGTGAAGCAGTACAGTGGGGCTGCTGGTCTGTGCTCCGAATTTGATTTGGGTAGTTCTCAAAATCCTGAGCAAGTTCTCCCCGTTAATCAGCCACTTGGGAAGCCACCTCAGCCTTGAAGGATGGGGTTTTGTGTGAGTGGAAGGGAATGGCAGATCTCAGCAGCAGCGAGCCTTAGGAACAGATATTATGTACCTGGAAGGAAGTTTGGATTCCATTTAAATAATCTTGGGAGCCACTTATGTTGCCTTACTGTAACTTTCTCTTATTTTGTGGTTGGTGCTCAGTTCTCTCGTTATTTAACATCCTCATTTTGATTTCTGCTAGCTTGATCTGAAATCTCAGTGTAAGTTTAGGCATCATCAACTGTTTCCAGATCTGACAAGTAACATTATAGAATGTGTAGGCCTTCTCTCTTATTGCGTATTTGTGCTTCCAGCATATAGAATGCTTAGTCTAATACCTAAGTTTGAGTTAGCTTGTACTGTTTTGGTACAAGCAAGGCAGAGTAACAAAGCTCACTGTGACAGACCTCTGCTAGTGTGGGCTTAAGAAAAGAGCCCTTGATACAGATCATTATTTTGAGGGATGGCTAGGCATGTGCACCCTCCCAGTATTCTCTCTCTCTCCTCCCCCCCCCCCCCCAACTGACAGAGTGGGTGTCAGTTAGAAAGAGATGCAGAATTTTTTACAAAACTAAAAAAGTCTGCTTGTCCATGAGTAATGCTGAACTCCTTTAAAATAAAAAAGGAGTAAGTATAAAGGTACAATAGTCAGAAAGTCAAAAAGAAGTAAATGAGATCTTGCTGCCAAGGGGCTGAGAGAAATCAGATGGGGAAAACTGGAAATCTGAGTATTATAACACCTAGATGATGTGTGGTCCATCTGATGACACAGTCGATTTGAAAAGACCAACGAAGCCAACAGGGATTTACACGGCCAGCTGGCGCAGACTGTCCGAGAACCAGTTAACAAATAACAGCCCTGCTGTTGGTTATCTTTGAAAGGTTAGGGTAGGTAAGGAGGAAGGAGGGTAGGTAACAGTAACCGAGAGGAAAGAAAACGTGCTATTAACTTCTCAGAAAAGAGTATCCTCTAGAAGGCCAATGATTAGTCCCTGTATTTTTTTTTTTCAATGGCTAAGAGGAAAATGCATTGAAATCTACATAATAACAAAAAATGAAACTATTAGCTGTCAAATGTTTATAAATGACGTGGGCTGGAGCTGGTCTCAGTGCTTTCTTAGTTTTCCCATTAGCTTTTGCTACTGAGCATTTAATTCATCTCCCTTGGTCTTATGGGACTCAAGCAGCCAGTTCTTCCAAAAAAAAGTTTATTTAAAGGGAGCACTAAGTAGGCCATTAAATGTATCTCTTTGTATTCGCTTCGCAGCCTCAAAATAATTAACTACTATCTTTTAAAAGATAAATATATTTGGGTGTTCTGCTTTTTCCACTTCCTCATATGACAGGTAACAGTAGGTAGGACTTTTTCTTGCACTGACTTTTTTGGTCAGCAACCCCATCTAGTGCTTTTGCTTGGCGTGGTACTTGGTGACTGCTTTTGAGATGGTACATCGAATCCCCCCCTTTCTCATCGTTACTGTTTTTATGGGTTAACAGGCTCTCAGGGAAAGTAATAGCTGAGGATATACGTGCAGTAGCATTTCTTGAGTTAGTAAAACAAGCAGCAAAAGTGGAAGTTGCTGGTGAAAATTCAGAGCCAGAATCCAGGGTGTTTGTTGCAAATCGGAAACATAGCATGAGAGTTCAAACAGCTTTATTCTTGCAGTCCAATTGTCATTTATGAATTGTGCAGTAGAAGGGAGTGAAGTTTTAGGAGCTGAAACTGGGCATTCAAAGTACCTTAAATTTTCTGATCTGGCATATTTCTTCTGATCACATAGTGTGGGGAAACTGGAAAGGAAAGCGCCCTCAGACCGACTATGGTACAGTCATCTCTCTTGTTAATGGAAATTGAATACTGGAAATTTAAAAAAAGCTTGACTCCATTTTAAATGAGTGCTAATGAATAACAGAGTCAAAAGTATGTGTCTTTGGTAGCTATCATTTGGAGAACATCTAGAGGGGGAAATGTATATGTTTAATACCAAATAATCAGGCAATTTGTTGGATTAGTATGTAAATCACATCTGTGCTGGTACACAGTTTTAGCATAAAATCAGTTTGTTGTCTAAGATTACTTTTGTCATAATTTGTAAAATTCATCATTGCCCTCTTTACTCTGAAAATATAGCATTTTTGTTAAAAGAATATGCTTGCTTTGGGCTATTTTTTCTGGTTCTGCTTACTTCTTGTTAATGGTCAGGACTTGAAAAAAACAGTTGCGCTAGGGTGGAACTTGTGTGCAGACCGTAAGACTGAAAAGGTCCTGGTACGAGTTTGTGATGTTTTCTTGTCTTCTGTTTTGCAACGGTTTCCTGTCTTTTTACTCCAAGACAAAGAAAGTAAAATTAACAGGAAGAAATATCACTAGTTCTGTTAGAACGTAAGATTAAGGTGTCCGACTTCTAGTTAAGTCACTGAAGTTTGTATCATGGGACAATGTCATATCACTTATTTGAAATTAGTTTTAAAGAATGGTTGCATTGAAAAGCTGCTCTGTTTCCGACAAATACTTGGGGAAATATTTGCATGCTTTGTTTAAAAAGGTGAAAATTTGCACTACAAAACTTGGAACAATTTATTTGTAAAACGAGACTTAAAATTCTTGCAAATAATTAGTTGTGTCTGTGGGAACCAAATATTTGAATTCATTGGTTATTTTAGGTAGGTTGGCACATGAAGGAGAAACTGAGAAGGGAGGCAGTATGAAAGACAATTTGGTTTTTTATTTTGCCCTCTCTGTAGTATCTTTTAATACTAGAAGAAGCAAAACTGCATTCCTCTAGGGCTGTGGTTGTACACAAACATGTAGTCATTTGGCCTGATTTAAGGGCAAATGTTCCCTGCAGAAAGATTTGGGAATGCACAAAATATGTAATTTTCTCCCTCCCTTTGAAAAAATTCATCAAAAGGAAATGAAAATGTTTTTAGGATCTACTGCTAATGTTCTCCCCCAAAGTTTTAGCTTCCGATTGAAATGGAGCAATGATCTTTCCTCTGTCCTGCAGCTTTTAGGCACCCGCATGAGAAAAATGCATGTTGGGGTGAGGGGGAGCAGAGAGAACTTCCCTTTCATTTGGAACAGGGGTTTTTAAACCCCTGTCTTCTGCTGCTTCATTAGCACTTTGAACTAGTGCTGCTGCAAGGAGGAGTTGTTTCACCTGGCATCTGTGTTTGTTACAAAATACAATCTGGTATGCTGAGGGCTCACCTCCATGGATGCAGTAATCCATAATGGAGCATGGAGCTCTTTCTCCTTCTGTGTCCACCAAATGTGGATTCAGCAGCTAGCAAGAGTTGAATTCTAGAAAGCAGTATGCATGTTTCGTGACATCCCCTTACAAACAGCAATACCAGTGCTGTATTGTTCTATGCAAACCTTCTTTGACCTTAAGTTGACTCTTCAGGGGAGGAAAAAGATCCCAAACACATTAATTTATTAAGCTTCTTGATTTTTTTTTTTTTTTTGGCCCAGAACAAGTTAAAGCTCTGCCTGGATTTGGATGGGTTTGTTCTGTGGTTCTCTGACCTAGCAGTGCCTGTTCAAAGCTCGGCAGTCCGTGAATCAGCAGCCCTCAGTCTCTTGGGGTGAAAACAAGAGGGACATCATGATTACTATAAGCTGAGTGGCTGGAAACCATTCCCCTTGCTGTCAGAGTGACAAATACTGTCTTAATGGAAGTGCCAGAGGTTAGGTCAAAAGCTTTTGCAAAGTCTTTAACTCGACTAGCAAGGAAGGCATGGTTATCATAAAACTGGAACTTCCTTTGGAAATTTTTGTTTGTGTATTATTTATTGTTGGCCTTTTAAAGGGCAGTTTTGGGAAACCATCATGACCCTTCAGTATGAGACAGCAGTAGTTCATGACTTTTTTTGAATGGCTGTACTTGTGTTGTTGCCAAGAGGCTTGATTCATTATTATTTTTCCTTAGCTTCTTTCAAAGTATCAAAACAACCTACAGTTTTCATCCTTAGTGGTGCATATTTGGAAATAATAGTTATTGTGAAGGAGGGGGAGAAATATTTTAATTAATGGTCTGACATTACCTGGCTTCTTTTAACACTATTCCGTCAGTGGAATAGGTTTTTCATTTTGACTTTATGTAAAAACAAAAAACCCACAAAAACCCACCCCAACGAAACCCAAACCATCTTGGAGATAATTCCGTTGCCTGCCTTGAGACTCAGGCTCGTTCATACAGTTTATCACCTTTCTGGCATGACGTGAGCAAATTCACCTCTCAGCATCTTCTTTCCTTCTCCTTCATTCCAGTAATAAGTAAACTGTTTATTTGTTGCTTCTACTTTCTTAAAAAGATTCTATCACAAAATTCCTTTCCTAAAAATTCCTTTTCTAAAATATTTTCTGAAGGTACCTTCTCGGTCAACTCCAGTGTAAGGGCTTGTTGCAAGGATGATTACGTGACGTCCTTTCCCTGTTAGCTGGTGGAAGGTCAGACTAGATGATCATCTGACTTTATCTGTAGAAAACTCAGTATGTTGTACAAAGTGGGGTCACACCCTGAAAAGACTGTATGTGAGCTCTGACAGGGTGAAGCATTTGAAAATTTGCTATTTTTTACATCCAGATAAAGATAATTCATTTTACGTGTATCTAAATATGGTGACCACCCATGTCAAACAAAGTTTTGTATGTTAATATATGAAGATGGGATGTTGTTTCTGCATTTATGAACCATGCTTCATATTATCTTCTGGTTTTCAACGCATGTCTTGAAAGCTGAACATTGGACACTTTCATTGGATACCTTTATTCTCCTAGTGTTTAACTTCACAGAGACGGTGCATGACTGGGAACAGCTTTTTTGCCTGACAAACCCACTGGATGAAAGCTGCATGCATTTTCATGCCCTCTGCATGCTCTTTATATATCACTTTGTATTGTGGTATGATACAGGGGCTAGCGTTGATGCCCACCTGAGTGGAAGAGTCATTCTAGCTTCTTCCTCCTGGTACATTTGAAGCATATACTAATGGCCTGAAAATGCACACCTTGTCATGCCTCATTGCTTAATTGTGGTCTAGTTTCTTTCCCACGTTTCTACTAGTGTATGGAAAGTGAATGTTAACTATTTCAAGGAGAAATATATTACATAGGATTAGATAACATGAATAATGTGAAAGCCAGGGTTTTTAAAAAAACTCAAACCTTTTAATAAAATGGAATGTCAAATATATGAGCATGTCTTTCAAGAAATGATCAAAAAACATGTGAAAAGTTTCATATCCTTTTTAAAGTCAAATAATTATCCACCATCATATAATTTTTTTGTTGGATGGACAGTACAAAGATGAAAGAAAATTTTATAGATAACATTGCACTTCACAGCCGACTGAAGCAGGTGTTAGAAATGCAGATTAAGTATACTGACTAAAGACTATATAAATTTGAAGTGAAAATGCCACTGGTCTGCTTGCAGTGCCCTGCACATGTGAAGTTTCAGATAGTTAAATTATTAATGTTATTGTGTGAGATAGTGCAGCAGTTAAGGAGAAGGTCCTTGTGCATTTATGATGGTTTTTTTTCCCTGGAATCTTTAACGGTACATGATGAGCAGCTAAGCGAATTTGCTTCATTGTGTAAGTTTTGCTGTGGAAAGAGAGTACATAATGCAGATGTGTGTGTGTGTATATATATATATATCCATAGTGTAAGTTTATTTGCCAACTAGGTGTTTTACAGGAACATGCAGTGCAAACACACAATTGTGGGTAAATACAATTTCTTTAAATGAAGGAGACTGAATGTTAGTAGTGTTGCTGTACAAATACTCAGACACTGGGAAATTTGTGGTTGGTCCTTCAGCACGCTCCTGTCAAAGTGGTATAAGGTGTTAATTTACAGATCATTCTTTTCTGGACTTCATAGACTTTGTGTGGACGCTATGCTTCATGATGTACAGGTGCCTTATTCATGTGGGTGGTGTGAAGCTTGTTAGGGTTTTGGTAGGAGGGCACTGAGAGAGGGGTGAGGGTGTTTTCTTTTCTTCCAGCAACTCAGTAACCTGCTAATAAACTGTACTAGCCTGTGAATTTAATTTTGTCATGACTTATCAGGTGCCTGGAGCTAGTAATCAATCTGTAGGAGGTCTAATTCTCGGATAAATTAGAACTGGAAGTGGATTGGGAGATAGAATCTCTTAAAGAAAGTGAGGAGCAGTACCGAGGCCCTTGCGCAGCACGAGGGACAGTCAATTTTCTTCTCACTCTGGACTGCTGTGAGAAGATGGTGGTAGGATCTCCGCAATAGCCTAACATCTGGCTACCGAGGGAGACAATAACAGGGACATGGTGCTGTCCTCCATCACCTGGAATGACTGCAAGAAAAGGACAGCTTTTGCAGGATTTTTTTCTTAGTAAGTAGTCCCTGGATCTGCTAGTTTTAAAAGTATGTTGTCATGAAAGAACTGCCTTTTTTTAAAATAGACAACATTGTTTTGCTCATCAGCTCAGGGGGTGTGGTATTTGCATTGGCAGCAGTTCTGCTCTGACTGGAGGAGCTAATCCATAGTCTGTAAATATCCTGTATATGGTTGAGAAAGCTTGGTTATAGTGAGTGGAACAGGTATTCAAGTGTCTGTTCAATACTTCCTGGGAGATAGACAGCATGCAGCTGGCAAACCAGTCATTTGAAATTTGAAAAGGCTATGAAGGGTTGTGTTTTCCACGTTTCTACTTTTTTTTTTTTATAAGAAGAACAAATAAATCCCAGATGTTTCACTGTTTTCGCTGCACCTCTACCCATTGGCACCTAGACTTAGCTCTATTTCTCTCTCATTTCTGATAACTGGTGCTTAGAGACACGCGTTTTTGTTCCTTCAGTGACAGTCATTCTATCTTTCCCTGTGCTACAGACCTGAGTTCCCTACAGTGGGTGCAAAATCATATGAAGTTGTATAAAGCCTCCAGAAAGACCACTTGGTGCGTTCATAATACAGATAATGTACTTATAATGAAGTAGTTGGTGAAATAACAATATAAATTTTACTCTAGCCTTGACTTGTGTATAGTATTTCAGTAAGATTTTTCTGGTTGTTGACTTTGAGAAACAGCTTCTATCCACCTCTCTTATTTTGCAGGCCAATTAAAGTAGAGCAAAAGACTACAGATAGTTAATTTTATAGACTGTGCAGTGCCTGCAACAAAGAACTGTTACATGAATTCATGTGTAAAATGTATTTATTAGTATTGCTTTCCATATTTTTAGTAGATAGTTAAAAGACAAGCTAAGAGCATCGCTGTAACACAAGCAGCTTGCAAAATAATAGTCTAGATGAAGCCTAATATTTATAGAATACTGCCTTATTGCTTAGTTTAGTCACTCAATTAATAAAAGTACAAGTATGGTTTTGCTGCGCGCTTTTTTTTTTGTCCCCTCCTAATTACAGTGTGGGCTTCCCAGCAAAGCTGGCCTGTCTGCCATTTTGTCTTCCAGTTCCAAAATCCGATCGGTGTGTATATGTATTCAAGTCAGAGAACTAAAACAGAATTTCACCATTACTATCTCAGTTTGCTTACCCTGAAGCAGAGTTAGTGGGGGGCTGATCCTCCCCTCATTCATAAAGATCTGTCAAAATGGGATACGTCACTCCAAAGACATTTGGAAAAATATATTATCAGAGACCTCCTACATCAAACTGTGGCATAATTATTGCACCATAAATGCTTGCAAAGCATTTTGCAGGTTCTTTTTTTATTTTTAAATCTGATTTCTTTTAACTCTTGGGATTAAAATTGTCATGCTAATTCAGACAACAGCACAGTCCAGTGCCAGCTGAACTTGTATTGAGAACATCTTGAGCCAGTATTATCAAATAATAAACAGAAAATTATATCACCTGTAATATATGGGAGGAGGTATAATTTGTTTTATTTGCTGTTGGAATTATTTTAAAAGCTATTAAAAGCCCTCTACAGTCTCTTCCAGATAATTATTGTGCTTTCTTTTAGGGGCAGAAAAGGCCATCACTGATAGAAAAAACACTACGATCTTATCAATCTGTTTCATAAAGCTGTTCAAGCACCCTAATTAGCATGATGTAGATTAAGACTTCTAGGCATATGTTTTGCAGCAATGGTAGTCACTGTCTCTAGGCTGTCCAGATAAATTTTGGTTATATACTTGGTGCATGGATTTCTTAAAGAAATGTCAGAGTAAGAAGGTATTTCTTCCTCTTTGAAGAACTAGCAAGAGGGAGATCCAGCAGTCATCAGAGTTCAGTAGAGCACTGACATGTCCAAGCAGATTGAAAAGAGATTTGTGACAGAGAAGGGTTTTGGGACAGGAGAGCCTTGGAGAGTGGGAGACCTAAATTAAGATGGTATATTGGAGAAGCATAAGTGAGAGAGGGTTGGCACACCTCTGGGGAGTGCTTGGGTTGTGTTGGTTTCGGTGCAGGAGGAAGAACGGCAAGTTCTGGGTCAGGCTGGACTGGGGTGACCGTGAGGCAGCTCCTGCCTGGGAGCTCCTGTTTCAGGAGGAGGGTGCACACACCACAACTGTCCTGCACGTTCCGTCTGCACGATTGCCACATGTCCTCTGCCTATCTGTTATTCTCACTTGCATGATTTTGTCTTGTCATCAGAAATACAGGATGCCTTGTCCACATTATCGTTTGAGAGCCAACACTAACATAGCATGTTTAAGCTGAGATGGAAACATAGCTCTTCAGGGTGTTAACATCAAGTAAAAGCTGCTATGGTGATAAACTTTTGGATTATAATTTCCAGACTGATTCTGTTACAAGTATCCCAATAGAAAAATAATTGTTTTATGACATTATATGATAGAGTTCTTGAACTGAACTCATAGGGAGTTCAGTTTTCATGGATAATCAGGCAGTAATCTTATAGAGCCTTTGGACAATATCCTCCGGGTTTTACAGGGAATATCTTGAATCATGGTGAAAAGCTAATCAGCAGGACTAAGATGCTGAGGCATGCCTTGTGCTGCTAGGATTCTCCTGATCACCTATAAAATTCATGGACTGAAATATTATTTCAATAGAGATTTAGGAAATTAAAGAAATATTTTGAGGTACTTTCCTGGATTTATAAGTACTGCATTAGCTTCTCTAGTGCCTGAGCTTTGTAATGGAGCATCGGTCCTTTTGCCACTAGGGAACTGTGGTGCACATTGAGTTGTGCATGCCTGGCATGGTGAAGTGAAGGTGCAATGTGGGTGTATTAAAAGCATGCAGACGGAAATGTTTTTGGAGTTTTTTTTCTGAAAATTATATTCTAAGAATTAGGGCTTGGTTATGAAAGGAAGGTTTTCCTGCCTAATTTTTTTTAATTCCTTTTGAGCTTACTTCCATTCTAGAACAAAAGTGTGGAAAATTGTTACACTAAATTAGAACACAAATACACTTGTTACAGTGTAAATGTATCCATACATAGAGTTACCTTAGATTAGCTATTGCACAAATGCCTGAATTTAGTCTGTATTACACAAATACTACAAGCGTCTCAAAAGGATGTGTTCTTTTTGTGCTTACCATTGGCATGTGCAAAAGGGGATTTTTGCACTGAGATCTAGTAGTTGTGCATGTAACTGACTGGTTTACATACAGAGCTATTAGATGTGCACTTAAAAGTATAAATATCAGAGTGAAGCACACAGCTTTATCGGCTTGGGCCATAATGTCATACAGTATCTGTGCTTACAGTAGCATCTTGCATAGACAACACTACTATCAGGAGCTGGATTGCTGACTTCCCGTCCCATTTTATAATGTGTTGAACACCACTGTACATGCATGAGTAATAGAGATGGGGAGAAAAGAAGCCTTTTCAGTATAATTTTTATGACAGTATCTTTTTAGAACCTGTTTTTTTTTATTAGAAATACTCAGAGGTTTTATTGTGTAAATTACAGAAGAAACATTCCTGAAGTCCTTAAGAAAGAACCATTCTTTTCCTCTGCATCATGATAAATGTAGCAATTGTGTGTGTATACTAGAATAGATCATATTGAACATCCCCTGAGCTCCGTTTGCAGACAAGTCCTATCTCCACCATGACAAAATTCCCATAAGAGTTTAAATTATTAATGCCCTGGAATCTGCGGGGTTCAGCAGATATGTTCAGCGTTATTGATGGCAAACTTTATCCCTTTATTCCTAAGACACATAATGAAATAGGGAGTCCCTCAAATACCTGCATTTCGTGTTTAGGCTAATTTTATAGAGGCCAGCGGGCTTTGCCTTAATGTGTGTAAATACAATTTTTCTCTTTTACAGCAGATTGTGTGCTGGATGGGAATGAGACTGATTTGGCACTAATTTATGAATCCTTCTAGCATTCTCTGTGTGCTGCACCCTGTGCGGGCAAGATGCTCTAATTACACTTGCTCTATATAATGAGAGCTTTTAATGACAATTACTGATTGTAGTTACGGATGTTTAGGGACCATTTTTTTCTAGCTTAAGATGATGTATTGACTTTTACAGGAGAAGACTTTTATTTTCACTTTATGCGATATCCCTCCTTCCTCCCCCCAGCCTTCACAATGGATAGGCTGACTGGTGAAGCTGCTAAAGTGTAGCCACAGAGAATTATTGTTCAGTTAATTTAACTTCAGGAGATACAATTTTTCACTGTTTTTTTTATTTCTGAATTCAAATCTGCACATTCACATATTCTTTTTCATAGCAATTTAGTATTTGGAGTGATGTTATACAAGTTGCATTTGTTTTATATAACGAGATAAAACTCTACTTCACACTGAATATGTCACTGCCATGTTGAGCAAAAACATTTACAAAAGCTTCATTTTTCTCTTAATGTACTGGTATAAATGACATTTTAATATGAAGCTGTTGATTTTAAATAGGAGTAGGTTTAATCTTTGTTCCAATTTTTAATTACATTAATCATACTGGCAAACAGTGAGCCCATGCACAGTCCCAGTAAAGCAAAGTTGCTTTAGATTGGGCTTGCTCACTTTTTTTTAGTAAGGCTGTGAGTGTACTTCTCATTGACTGCTATCTTTAAATATAAATACAGATTTAGGCACCTTCCAGTTTAGCGATCACTTGAGAAAGTGAGCTATCAATAATTGAAAGATCAGTTTAACACATGTGAGGAAGGGACAGTTTAAAAGATTCCCCTCCCTTTCAGTTTCATTTACTGGGAGGTTTAGGGGTATCTTTCTTTGCTTTGCTTCCTACTGCTGGCAGTCTTGTATTGATAGGGGAAGTGAAGCCTTCTTGTAATTCCAGGGAAGCAAAAGAAGAGAACACGAGAATTGCCTGTTCTCCTTAGCAGCACCTATGGGTGTTCATTCCCACATGTCTGCTGCAGCTTGCCGTGTCTTCCATTGTCCTAACACAACTAGCAGTGGGACTGGGCTGGAAGACAGACTTGGTCTGAGTATTAAAATAACCTTTTCTATATTTGTTGTGGCTTTTTTATGCTTTGTTGTGTTTTAAATCCTGACCGTGGCAGTAGTCTGGTTTATCATACAGCTGTCTTAAGTGAGAAGATGGTATTCCAGGATGTGGGAAGAGAAGTAAAAGGCTGGATGGAAAAGAGAATGGCAGCTTCTGGAACTCATTTATAGCTGAAGACAACGCTTAGGTAATCAGACCATAAGAAAGATTGTCTGCATACTACTTTATTTCTGTGGTCTACAAACCCTGAGGCCTTAAGTCTGATCTCAGTATTTTACTATAATATTTGTGTGTACTTCACATTTATTTGCTAATTCTGCTAATGTGATGATGAAAGGCTTTAATGAAGTCAGTTCAGGTCTCCAGGAGAAGCAGCCAATTCTTCTACTGTGTGGCACAGTTTTCAAAAGGAGTTTGTGAAATTAGGGGCTTAATTTCTCACTCAGCATGATGTGTCGTTGCCTTCTCAAAGTATTGAGTATATGAAGATGTTTTATGACTGAAGTATTGCAGAGGCTGATGTCTGTTATTTGAGTTCATACCTTTGGACCTACTTGGACAACCAAAAGTGCACAGATAATAGCTGATGCAAACAGCCTAGTTAAACATGAAATGACAGTTGTCTCCTAGGACCACTAATAGAAAGCAAGAATCCTACTTCCCCATGTTCTGGCATTGGTTCATAAAGACTTGTGTGACTGGCACACAACGCACGTTGTGTTTTGCTGTATAGGCTGATGGACCTTGTGCCTGTGACTAAAATGGAACAGGCCTCGGTTGCAGCCACCACAGGTAGAGACCAGCCTGCCGTGATTGGATCCAGTCTCTGAATCCCACAGGCTTACACACCCCTGGGTGTAGACTGTGATTAGTTTTGCCTTCCTAGCAGAGGACCTCTCAGTTACGTGTCAGGTTATGCTCAATCTCCTCCTTGAGTAGAGGAAACCTGGCCCCCAGGCCATGGAACCAGGATCTTAGTCCAGGGATCAACAATACACAACACGGGTGCTAAAGAAGCATGTGAGTGGCACACACAAGGTCAAGTGCTGGGAGGCACAGCATCTTAAAAGCTGTCTGTGAAAAGCGACAGCTCCCAGTGTCTGTTTCCCAGTAAAACTCGCAGTTAGTAGTGTCCTGGTTTCACCTGGGATAGAGTTAATTTTCTTCCTAGTAGCTAGTACAGTGCTCTATTTTGGATTTAGGATGAGAATGATGTTGATAACACACTGATGGTTTAGTTGTTGCTAAGCAGTGCTTACACTAGTCCAGGACTTTTCAGCTTCCCCTGCTCTGCCAGGTGCACAAGAAGCTGGGAGAGGGCACAGCCAGGGGGGCTGACCCAGCCTGGCCAAAAGGTTATTCCATACCATATGATGTCATGCTCAGTATATAAGCTGGGGGAAGAAGAAGGAAGGGGGGGACATTCAGAGTGATGGTGTTTGTCTTCCTAAGTAACCATTACGTGTGATGGGGCCCTGCTTTCCTGGAGGTGGCTGAACACCTGCCTGCTGATGGGAAGTAGTGAATGAATTCCTTGCTTTGCTTTGCCTGCGTGCGCGGCTTTTGCTTTGCCTGTTAAACTGTCTTTATCGTAACGCATGAGTTTTCTCACTTTTACTCTTCCGATTCTCTCCCCCATCCCACTGCGGGGGAGTGAGCGAGCGGCTGTGTGGTGCTTAGTTGCTGGCTGGGGTTAAACCATGACAAGTAGAAATTGCAAGAACCTCACACAAAAATAGGATTATCAGCATCTTGCTTTTGAAAAGGAGCAGATCTGGGATGCTCCATTTCTGAATAGACTTGCATCTCTGCGAGCAGGCTTAGTCTCTAATTTCAAAAGTGGAAATGCAGCTTGAGAGAACACCCTTGCAAAGATTTTGGCCCAGGCTTAGCTGGCCTGTTCTCTATGCTGATTATATTTAGTCTATCTCACACACACCCTCCCCTTATCTAGTGATGAGTTGAGGCTTTAATTTTCTGATTACCCTTAGCAAGAACCACTTGTCAGGAAAGCAAAGAATCACGGACTTCAGAAAATGAGTTTCTTATTCACAAGTCTTATGCAACAAGAGAGTTACCCCTGGAAAACCAGACTCCAGTTCCCTCCTTCTGCTGTCACTGCTTCTGGGAGTCTTGCATTTCTGCCAAGCAGGTTTTCCTGCCTTCTTGGCTCAGTGGGCATATTTTTTTGGCATTGTTTGACTTCTATTGCTTACAAAACAACCGGCCCTTTCAAAACTAGCTGGTTCCCAAGTCTCTCTATGTGCTGCAAATTGGGTGGTGCTTTCAGCTCCCAGCCCATGTCTTTACTTCCAGTATTCTCCTCCCAAGCCTTCCACCTCTATGTAATTCAAAGCCCATGCCACAATTAGTGGAAAATATGCTGTTGTACTGGAGAGGAATCCTTCTGCACTGGTGTGTCCTGTTTGCTCTGTGGCCACACCATCTACTTGGTGTCAGGCCTCTGTAGCACGGGAAGGTTTCTGGTTGTGTTGGCAGAAGGCGGTGGTGGTCAGCGTAATGGTGGTAGCACTGTGGATCGTGAATTGAAGCTCTCTTCACGATCATCACTAATGCACAGGCAAAAAAGTGTATCACGAGGACTGCAGAGCCACTAGGAGAGTTATTGTGTATGACAACATAATATTTGGAAGAAAATTTATTTTTGACGCTTATACACTTGAATTATTTTTTTTTCTTGGTTAACAGAAGTTTTTCCTCTTAAGGAGGACTGAAAATATGTCTGAAAGGGTAAAACCGAGTGTGAAAAGCATGCAGGGGTTTACTATGTGACCAGAGAGAAACACTTCCAAATAGGTCACAAGTGGAGTTAGGAAACTTACCCGCTAGAAGTGATGTCTTGGATGTCTCATGTCTTCTCTAGGGGGCTGTCAAGCCTTTCACTGTAATTGTGGAGTTATTAAAAGTTGTTTCTGTCTAACAAAGATATGGTAGCCTTTTCAGGAAACAAGTTGGTGAGCAGGTTTGAGATTATATACTTTGCTTAAGCTTGTCAGTATAACTATAGGCTGTTAGGTCAGAGACTTGGTTTTTATGGTACCTGCCACAGTAAGTCTTACTGTGGGGCCCTGCAGGAGGCTTGAGTGGTATAAGTTTTATTTTGTACAGCCCTGAACAATGATGAAGTGGCTGGGAGAGGGTATTTTGGGGGATACTTTCGTAGAGTTTCTGTAGTAAGTCAAACCAGAGTCACTTTACTGTGAATTTGGGATCATTAGAAATGCATTGATTTCAATAGGCTGTTTAGGTGAATGGAACTAAAAAAGTGAAAAAAAATCAAATAGCTCAAAAAAAATGAACTTGACCTTTTAAAAGAAATGTTATGATTTGGTAGCTAATCTTGCTTGGGAAAAAAATAGGGGCAAGAAGATGGGTTCCAAAGTGGCTCAAAATGGGCGTTAGGCAGTTTTGCATGTTTCAGTGATGATACCTCAGCTGTTCACAGTTCATTGCTGATGCCCGGCAACATTGAAGAACACCGAACTTCTTGCTTTGCTTGCTCTGCTGCTTTGATAAAGCAAGCAATGTGCTTCAAATGCTGCAGTTGTGTGGGATTATACTACATCTTTCAAATAAGGGATAACGTTTCCTAAATGTGTTTACTCATTCACTTCAAGTTGCCATGTCTTTTGAGGGTTCTTTTGGTAGGTAGAGGCAGGGTGCTCAGAATGACAAATGTTCCTGTCCAGAGACTGTCAGGGTTTTTTTACAGCCACTTTTTTTTTTAACAGCACTTAAAAGGGAAGTGTGATCCAGCAAAATGGGTTGGGTTTTTTTTTTTTCTTCCCCCCCCTCATCTGAGGTGAAATTCCTCACAGACTTCTCTGGTGACAAAGCCAGTTTAAGAGGTGACAACCCTGCTTTCAGCTCCTCTCATGCTGCAAAAAAAGGTGCCAACATGTTGGTTTCTTGGGCCATGTTTTAGACCAGTACAGTGAAATGAGCTGAGTTTAAAACCAAAAAAACTGGGTTTTATTTCCTCCACTTGGATTATGTTTGTGATCCATTTTAGAAATAATCTCATGTGTATGCCTGAAGAAGACGAGATGGTTAACTGTGGTCAAAGGAGAGGAGGCTAAAGATAAGAATTTGTTAGTCAGCTTTGCTAGAGGAGACTGAAGTGAACCTGTGCCTTCTGTAAACTTTAAAAGTAGAATTTTGCCCTGATGAAAATCAATGGAAAAGGCTGTTGTTGTGCCAAAGTGCAAGGTTTCTTTAATGTTTTGCTACAAAACAGAAGGGTTAGAAGGAGAAGTTGCTTTTTTGGGGGTTGGTTGGTGTTCCAAGCGATAGCTAGGAAAAAACAACTAAGCATGCTTCCTATTGCTCTCTTATCGATCTGATATCGACCTTATCACTCTCTACAACTACCTGAAAGGAGGTTGTACCAAGGTGGGGGTCGGTCTCTTTTCCCAAGTACCAGGACAAGAGGAAATGGCCTCAAGTTGCACAAGGGGAGCTTTAGATTGGATACTAGGGAAAATTTCTTCACTGAAAGGGTTGTCAAGCATTGGAACAGGCTGCCCAGGGAAGTGGTTGAGTCCCCATCCCTGGAGGTATTTAAAGATATGTAGACATGGCACTTAAGGACGTGGTTTAGTGGTGGACCTGGCAGCGTTAGGTTTACGGTTGGACTCGATGATCTTAAAGGTCTTTTCCAACCTAAATGATTCTACGATTCTACGATATTTCATTCCAGTCTTGACATCTGAGTGTGGTTAGAAAAATGGAAATGCTATAAGCTCATACACTTACTCTTAGACAGTCTTTCTGATAATGTCCTTCTCATAGTTCTACTGGATTCCCTCCCTGGACCACATGACAAATCATGTACACAATATGCTTTCTTTCCGTAACTAGGATGATTGTCTTACCAGCTGGAGAAATGTTACTGCTCTCAAACCCCTTTTGCTTGAATCTGCAAATATTTTTAAGATAAGGTTACATGAAATTACGTAATTTTCAAATGCTAAAGTTAAGAGCTGAGATTCAAAATAGTACCAAATGGGGATATAAATATAAGTAGCACTCTTAATATATTGTCAACACTGTCTTATTTTTTTAGTTAGTTAGTTAAGATCTTCCAGTTGCATTTTTGAATATCTGTGAAATATGTCACAGTTTGATAGTGAAGTTAAGACTTGGTAATGCTTCGGAGGGGCATGGATATTATAGGAGAGGGTCCAGAAAAAGCCTGCTAGAGTACTCAAATCAGATGGAGCCTGAACTCTTCTGGCTTTTGTGCAAGAAATCAGAGAAATGCCTTTTGTGAGTACCAGTGTTGGATCAGTGGATTGTGGGCTACGCTGCTCCAGAGGGGACCTCTTACCTCTCTTATCTGCTGCTTGATGAAGCAAAGCAGGGGAATCTTCAGCCCTCATTTATTTCTGGACAGGTCTTCTTATCCCTCAAAAGGTGAATACAGAAACAGTCTTTTCTGTATTATTTATTGTTAATATGAACTATGACACACATGTGACACAGAGTGTTCTTTGTTTCTCCTTCTAGTAACCAGCCCCTTATCAAATGCCAGCTTGTACCTTCCTAGTGCTCAAGCAATGGCAGTCAGCACAAAAATAACGCATATTTGACACTTCCTCTTAATCTGTCGTCTTTGCCAGCCTGTTACACACAATTTTACATTAAATGCTTTGAATGCTCTGGGTATGCACTTTGCAAATTCTCATCTTGTGCTAGATCTCAATACCTTGTACTTGAACTCACTATATAAATATCTACTGAATCCATTCTGTTCTGGAGCACATGAACAGATAGGTGCGCTTGTTCACTTCATGCCATTACTGTTAACTTCTGTGACTCTCTAGGGATTTCTGTTAAAAATCCAGTTTAAAAAAAAAAAAGGCAACCAAACCAGACCAACCCCCTCATACATCTCTCTGTCTCTTGGCTTTCTTTTCTGTCCTCTGGGATTTTTTAATGTATGTCTCATAAGCCAGGTTATAGACTTTTGGAGGAAGAGGCTGCCTGATAAATACATACAGTTCGCTGCACATGGGGTTTTCTAACTATTTAGTGCTACTGTAAAACAAATAATGCAAATATCTCTGTTCTAGTGCTGAGAGTCCCCTGTTAATTTGTAGGTAAGCACTTATATCTTCCTTTTTATGCTTTTGTTTCTCCTGTACGTGTGTATGAAGGTTGCATACAGATGAAATAGGAGACTGATTAACTGGCGGTGTAGAAAAATCACTGAAACCAGCTACTCTGGCTGTTTGACAACCATTTGCATACTAAACTGAACAAAAAGGAGAGGTGCTCTTTAATCTGTTTTAGTCACAGCAGCCTAATGAATTGTCCATAGCTATGTAAGTTACGAAACATAATTTGTGCTTGAGTTTTTTTTAAAGAGTTTATTGTCTTCCCTTTAAAGATAATCTGTTGGTGCTTTGGTACAAAAAGGAGGATTTATGTTTTCACTGTACCATTAAACAATTTGAGGTTGTGCCGTTTCTTTTTAACCTACTTGGATAATATTCCTTTCTGGCATTCCATTATACAGGTAATATTGAGGTGAGAGAGAGAGTGTTAAAATTATGTACAAGAGCAGCATTTAATAAACCCTATTTGTTCCTTTAATTAACATTTAGCTGCCTGTGTTCTCTCTGTATGCAATCAAGGCAACATTTAAGAAAATACTGCGTTCAAATATGCCATTTCATAGACGAAAGACAAAGAGAGTTTGCCAGGGCAAAGGGCAAGGTCATCAATTTGTATTCACTGAATGTGACATATATTGCATAAAGAGGATTTGATCAAACCTTTTTAATGTACTTTGTTCAAGAGGTTGAAAGGAATACTGCTATAATTGTCTACACTGTATTGGCATAAGAAGGACAGATGGCTACTAGAGAACTCTTCACAGGTTTTCCCTTCAAATGATTGCAAGTATATGATAAGTGAAATCCTGTTTTCAGATGGGATTGCGTTGATGTCAGTAAGACACACGTACATCTATCTGCAGAATTGTCCCTAATCTAGATGCACTAACGTAGAACTAATTGATACTGTAATTCATGTAAAGGGATTTTTTTGTTGTTTGGGTTTTTTTGTTTTTGTTTTTTTAAACAAGTTATTACTGTTCTTAATTTTGAGACTGAGCATGTCCCAAGATGGGGATAAACAAATAAAATATACAGAATGTGTTCTATGTATCTTGTTGACCATGGATGGTCATACAGTTTCAATAAAGTAATGCACTTTTTATCATGTCTGATTCACAATGCCATTTTTGAAAATCATGGCAGTTTGTGTTTTTTGCCTTGTATATACCCGTTAACTGGACAGTTAACTTTTCAGGCAGATTCAGCAATGGAACAAGATTTTGTGTTTATATTAATGAATTTTATTTTTCTAAGTTTTCCACACTTCTTTATGTCAGTGAATGCATTTGCATTTACTGTGCATGTGTCCTGGCCATCTGAGATTCTGTAGGATTTTGCTGTGCCTGAAACCCTTTCCCCATTGAACACCTCATTATTCCATTGGGTATCAGATTTTGTTCAACAATTTATTTTTATCCGTCCTCTTTGTCCAAAAGAATAAATATCATGTTGGAGGAAAGTCTGATACATTTTGCTAGCAGATCTGTAATACTGAAGTGCATAATTTGGCAAGAGCTTGGGGCTATTCTCCTAGCTGTTGGACATTTTACATCCCTCAGCCACCAGCAGTACATCTTGATTCATTAGAAAACAGTGAAGGGGTAGGCTTTGTTTTCTCTGTAGCCTGGAAATGTTCACTCAGAAAGAGAGCAGTGTCCGTTATGGTGCCTTGGCTGCCTGCGGAAGAAGCTGATGTGCTGTGCCGAGGCAGTGGATCGGCAGAAAGCATCTAATTGCTAACAGAGATGACATACCTCAAATAACATTCAGACTGACCGAGCAGTCTTGGAGGCTGTAGCTGCAGATATGTTCACCAAGGCTTGTACTGGGGAGGTATTTATTTCTAGATTCTGTGCCTGAGTTACTCAGAAGATAACTTCAGTGGAAAGGGAGGTTTTGTACCACTTTGGCCTTTTAGCCTATTTTTTGAACTCACTGTTCTTTCATAGCTCTATCTGCAGATTATTAGGGAGCTTTCTGTTGGATCCATTATTCTTCAAAGACTTAATTAAATTGTACAGTGTAATTAATCTGCCTTCTTAATTTCTAGAAGTCTCCTAGTGTGTAGGTAATAAAACAACAGAGAGACTTTGTGGCTGCTCAGTTGTATTATGAGTCTGAGTGGAAACAAAGAATATATTCTTTTGATGAAAATCAGTTTATACGTGGATGGCTGAGACTGTATTGCAGCAAACATAAAATCTGCCATGCTGGGACTGACCGAATATTCTTTCTCTGTCAGTGGCCAAGAGTAGATATTTAAGGAACACTGTATTTAAAGTTCAGGGAATTCAGATATGACACTTCCCCTAAAGTTCTCACATTCTCCACCTCTGTATTTCCTGAGCTACTTATAATTTCTGTGTATGTAATAAATTTCAACAGGCTTATCTTCTGTGAACTTGTCCTGTTTTCTCTTCAACCCACGTACACGCATCCAGTTGTAAAAGATAAATGGTTTTAAGGAAAGAAATGTCTGGGATGAGTGTTCTTCTGTTAAGTTTAAGAAGGTTCTGCCATTTCTCCATGCGTTGACTGTGCTTACTAGCTACTACTCTGGGTATTTCATTGAAATAGTAGGGCACTGGTATCTCGGTGGCTCACACACCAAATGGAAAACAGATAGCTCTTTGAATGCAAGTCTTAAAAATAAAAAAATACTACCTGCAGGAGCAAGGCACAGCTTTAATACCTGGTTTGAGATGGGCGTCAGAAAAACTTGCATTTGTTTGCTGCTTGGTTAGGACTGTCATTCACTGAGGAGATCATTCTCTTTAGGAGACTGCTCCAAAGTTTTGCTTTTGGGATAAGGAACGGACTGGAACTGTTTGGGCAAAGGCTTATGTATGTAACCTCTCCTTCCTCTGCTTTTTCCCTTTGTTGCTTTGAGTATATCCCTTCTGATAATTTCAGCTGTCTATCTTGATTTTGCAAACAAAACTTCTGTGCAAAACAGTATCTTTTAGTAGTCAAAAGCATGTAATTTAAAAAAAAAAAGTCACAAGATGCCTGTGTGCGCATACAGAAATGCCTATGTGCACTGTTTGACAGGTTTATCTCATAAGGCTAAAAATATGGGGGGGGGTTTCTTTTGGTTTTTAATGTAGCCATTGACAGAGGAGGGGAATACAAGCATAACAAAGAATAACTAAACAGGTTCTTTGAATCTCGCTTCACAACAAACATAAGAGAAAAATGTGCTGCCACCTGTTAACATGGTGTGAAAAGTTACCAAGTGTGCGTTGTTCTTCACTAAATTATTTTGCTCTTTTAAATTGAAGGTAACTAGTTTGGAGATGGTTTTATTTCAATAGGTGGATCCTCTTTTAATTGTATTACTTCTGACATTCTTCTTACTGTTGTTGGGATGGGACATGCCTTTCAGTTTCATGCTTATTTAGTCTTTCTGGGGCACTATAAGCAAGCTGAGATAATAGTTTTGGGTTTTTGGTTGTTTTTTTTTAATCTAGCAGTCACTAAAAAAAAAAAAAGAAATAATTAAGCACAGTGCTTATTAAAAGTCATTGCTGATCCTTTCAGTGTATGCTCACTATTTTGAGTGTGTGTGTGCTAACGGGGCTCTCATAAATATCTTGTGTGATCTGTAGAGGGGAAGAAGAGGATGACTTATATGAAGTATCTCATGCCAACATAAAGTTTCTTTAGCGTGAACATTCTGTGGTTCAAATACAACTGGTTTTATCGATGTATTTCCCTTGTTGCATCACTGTATTGTCAGCTCAATTTTCATAGCATAACGTTAGAGCTTGAAAGCCTGAATGTGTGTAAGCAAACGTTTGATACAGTACTACACTGAGGAAGGAAGCTTTTCAGTTGTTTGCTGGTGTTGGTTGGCTCTGAGTACTTGCATGTAATTCTGAGATACTTGCAGGTTAGGGGAAGAGTGTCGCTGATAGGCAGTGCCAGGCTCAGGAGATATGGGCAAACCCCATAGTATGATATTAGCACAGCGTTTTGATCCAGAAGAGTAGGTAACTAGCATGTATGCACTCAGGTTAAGAACTGGGATGAAGGGATGCCCAAGCATCGCAGTAGAGCTGTGGCTTCAAGGGCCTGAGGTTCAGCATAGGGGGAGTCTTATTTTCTGAAGACTGGGCAGGACTAAAACTCCCACTTCTTGCTGACTCACTTGGGTGTCTGAACACATAGGCCAGAGGTACTCTGTATTCCACTTTCTGGTATCTGCAGGCAGGGGCACGTGACAGCCCAGAATAAGTTGTTCAGCTTGTGCAGGTCAAATGTAAATGAAAGCGAACTCTGCATGTGAAACACTGGTGTTTCTTTACCTTTCCATTCCTCTGAACAAGTCAAGGTTGCATCAATTTGACCATTGATACTTTCACCATCTGTGTGAAATGGCATGTTTGCAAAGCGCACTGTGATAAAGATAAGCTGCTTTGTCTCTTCCTTCCTGCACCTGTGGTCCAGGTGGGTAAACCTCTAACGCAAACATGACCTGCAGAAGCTGAGGAACAGCAGCTTCTCCTAAGCAGAATGTCAAGATAAGCTGGTAAACTAAATAAACTTGAAGTTCTTTCTGTGGCCACACTTGACAGCACAGAAGAGAAAGCAAAGGCTGGCTTGAAGCATACGAAGAAAACACAGCTTCTGCTTGCAAATTTAAGTGGCTTAATACATGAAAGGGTATGGAAAGTAAAAAACCTTAATTTCTGCTGTTATTCAAGATACATTAATAGGATAATGAAAAGAAAAATTTTAATTACTGGTATTTATACTGTGTCTGCAAAGCCTACCATTGTTTTCTTCCTTACCGCTATGTAATTTTAAGGTAGCACCACAGCAAGTTGAATCCTGATTTGACCTTATGTGCCTCGCTGTTCAGCTCAGTGGTTTCCCTGTAGAAACAGAAACTGACACTGCCTCGCTTGAATTTTCTTCAATCAATATGAGTGTGGCACAATACAAATTATACAGTAGAGTAGCATTAAAGAAAAGCTTATCTATTGATACAGATGGCTAGAGAAACAGGTTTTTATCTAAGAGCTTTCAAAGTGTTCTTTACGAGTGAAATGGGACCCTGTGGAATGAATTGTGTATTTTATTACTTTTTTAGATGCAGACATTCTTTTCAGCTGTTTTTAGCAGTGTAGAATTCCTCCATATTAAAGTTTGTGGAGCAAATGACTGTTACTGTATATCTAAAATGTAGCTATATAAAAATACGCATATATTTCTGTAACTTTTGGAACAAACCCTCAGAGGTTATGCATTGTGCGAGTCCAAGTCTACAGCAGCAAAACTGTTAATTTGCCTGACTGGAAATATTAACCATACTACATCAAATAACTGCCAGGAACAATTCCCCACCATTCCCTGTGACTTCATTTTAATTGATTTTTTTTTTTTTAAACTTCCAGCTTCTGAGATTTTGTTTACTCTGACAGAATGTTTATTAAATGTGTAAAAAGAAAATTGTTTTGTAAATTGTTTCCGAGAGTGTTTTTATCTTCCATAAATTGGTGGCTCATTTAACATTTTTCCATTTACCTTTGTTTTCCACCCTGTGCTCTGCCTCATTTGTTTCCTTATTGGATTTGATGATTAAATACTGATCAGCTGCTGGTCTGATCAGCTGTGCATATTGCTTTCTTTTAAACATTGTTCATATACACCCTGAGGACAGGGTTATATACACAGTTATAAACAGAGTAGGGGAGTGTTTAGTGGTACCATTTGATCTGTTTTACGGATGATGGTGAGCTCAACAATGAACATTTGTAAAACTGATCATTGAAAGAGACCTCTGTGTTACAGCAGAAATAAATGACACAGAACAGTCTAAAAGGGCTGTCGGTTGCTTTACACTGCAGAGCTGTAGTTTGTGTTCAGGCCTCTGATGCTAAACAGAATATTGATAATGCTTTTATGAGGATTTTTTTTCCTTGTCTTGTTCTCTCTTTTTTTTTCCTGTAAGATACTATATATATTATACTGTACAGTAGTCTGTCATGTATTGCTGTGGACATTTGTGAAAAAACATGGAATTTACATATAAATCTAAACGATTATTTTCTCTTTGAAAAGCAGAGGTAACTTGTGCAAGTGTAATACTACTGTTAAGTGCTGCCTCTGATATGAACAAATCAGAATAGTAAAGGAAATCCTCTCAGGATTTAGACTGTACTTCACTTGGAATACCAGTCTGTTTGCTGGGAGATATTGTAGTATTTTATTTCTGCTTGAAACAATTATTTCTGAGTAGCCAAATCCTATGAAATCACTGGAAGTTTAACAGGAACAAGAGACATCTTAAAAACTGGTATTGTGTACAGTCCCAATCATGAGAACCATGGTGAAGTCATAACTTTGGTAGACTGGTACAGTTGGTGACAGGGCTAACTTCAGCAGTCTGTGATTCAAATTCAGTCCTATTCTAAATCCATTGGAATTGGTGTATTTACGGTGGTGTAAAGCTGGAACATCACAACAGTGAAACATATATTTTCATTTGTTTGCCCATAGCTCTATATGAATGGTGCCTACTGACTCCAGTGAGAGCCCCAAATAGTAATTCCAGGGCTGGATTTGTCTTTTAATTGTATACCTCTATTTCTGAAGTACATTCAAAATTAACTGAACAGTTAAATAATTCTGTAAAGTGTTGGATCTTCCAAGGACAATTTCAGTCTCGTTGTTGTTGGCTTGGGGACAGTAATGCTGGTCTGATAACAGTAAGTTCTTTTGCTGTCAAGATTTCAAGCATGCTTCTTGATACACTGCGACTTTTTGCAGATATTTACAGCATGTGAGATACTGAATATCAGTTCAGGAATACAGTTGTCATTTTAAGTATGCCTTAGTAGCTTTCTGTATGCTCTGCAAAGTCACGGTAGGTAAAACTTTTCTAAGTACCTAATTTGATTTCAATGGGAGTTTCACTCCTAAGCCCATTATGCTCTTTTTAATTTTTTTTTTAAATGCTTCTAGGCACCTCTGTCTGTCCTTAGTGAACTAAGTAGCTTCAAAAAATCCAATCGGTGGGAGTTATGCATCTGAGCCACTTGATCCTTGATAATCTAAGGAGCTAGGTGTGGTCATGATGAGTATCATTTCACTTCATTTTGAAGTGCTTGGATCTGTGGCAGGTGTTCAAAGGCATTCCCTGGCTCTTGCTTCCAACTGCTGATGAATTCTTTTTATTGGTTCTGTAATGTAAAAACAGGTACCAGAACATGATATCCATCCTTCGGTAAATGGCCTGGTGAGACAAGTGCTCGTCATTATGTGTAGAAAGTAAACACAGAGGTGCTCTTCTCAGTCAAGATGGCAGCAGGTGTGGGCATACAGAATAGAGGAATATTAGGCACCTTTGTCATTTTGCTGACATGTTATGTGGCAGCTACAGACTTCCTCACACTTAGAGAGAATATGAGATTTTACTGAATACAACTTCAGATTCAGGAAACTTGGTTCTACTCTGGTAGCACTGTAGGCACTTCAACAGTTACAGCTCTACCCTTTGGTCGTCTTTGGTAAATTTATTCTTTCTCTTATTTTTTTTCTTTAGACTTTGCTGATGCTGTGATGTTTAGAAAATGCACAGATGCTAGGCAATTAGGCCATATTTGTCTGAAGATCTGCGCATGCATGTACATTGCATAACGCTACCTGGGATGCAGCCAAACACAACCCCCCTAGCCAACTCTGTACCTAGGTCTTCCAGAATCAGTGCTTCTGCATGCCCTGAGTGTGTTACACTAGCTAGGCTTATCTTGCCTAGTGCCCTAGTTAGCTGTTAGTTCTGACCCAGGTAAAACGGGTGGATACAAACTAGGACTGAAAACTTCATAACTTCAACTTTATGGTTGGACTCGATGATCTTAAAAGTCTTAAAGGTCTTTTCCAACCTAAATGATTCTATGATAATAGGGGTCTTCTTTATGCTGTTGGTAGAAGCATTTACACCATCTAACTTCAGTGCCCAAGTTAGATTTCTGATGGAGTTTAAATATAAAGCCCTCCTAAATTATATGTTTAAGTTATATGTCTTAATGTTAAGGGGTCAAATATCCTTCCCCGCCAACATACTGTGTTTAATAGAGTAGGTTCTACCATAATCTAAATTGATAATAATTTATCTTGCACATAATTATTAGATTTGTAGAAAAAGGCTCAAATTGATTTGTATTTTTCCTGTAGTTTGAGCAGCTTTTCAGATTTTTCTGCATTCTTAATTTCTCAGCACAGTTGTGTTTCATAGTCACTTCCTGAAAATTACTTCCCTCTTTTTGTTTGACTGGAAAAAATATTAGCCATGGTAACAGCAATAAACATGTTTGTATAGCGAATGGTAAAACTTCTGTTGAATGAGGTTTGCGTCATTAGCTGTCAGGGCTGCAGAAGATGAGTAGTTAACTGAGTAAGTAATGTGTAACATTATCATTGACGGAACATTTCTTACCATTAAGCCTTCAAACTCTTATTCAGCTGTCAACACATGGGCACTTTCTGGAGCCAAATTCTCTCATGCTGTGCACTGCCTGCAGCTCGCCTGAAGCTCAACTTTGACTAAAAGTGTTGATTTCGCTTCTTTTAGCCTTGTTCTCATTTAGCGTTAAAACCTGCTTAGAGTCTGCCTTTTATTCTGTAAAGTACACATGCATGTGTCATCCCTCGCACACTTCTGATGTGAAGTTAAGGCGCTCAAAAGATATGCTAGTAATCTTAATGAATAATTGATTAGAAAGGAGTCTGGCAGTGTTAATTGTGAGGTGCAGCTGAGTGAATGCCAAAACAAAAGCTCTTCTAAATGTTTCCGAAAACCTTGTAAAGTCTTTAGCATTGAGCAACAGGGTCAGTGCACTGAAGTGGAATTTAAAGGAGGTTCTTGAATGTAATGGATTTTGACTTCCCTTTGTCATGTGCCTCAGTGCACCATTGATTGAGCATTCATTTGTTAAATCAGCTGTATTTTTTGCCATTTGTCAGAGCATAGACACTTACTGCAGCCTTTTTGCCTTAAAACACAAGTTTCTTGTCTTAATAAATCACAGGCGTAAATTAGTTTTTATCTAAGGTGATCAATTTTTCAAGCAGAGAGGCAAGTGAAGATGGTCACAGGGAAACACATTGTGAGCTTTTATTTTCTTAACTATTAGAAGAAAAGGGAAAGATCAGGGATACATTTTAGCTGAAACATCAATAATTCATGTCTTTAAATTCAGCTCCCAGCAAAACGCTCAGAAATGATTTTATTTAGAAAGCTCTAAATGGTGTGCATTGAAAGGTAACCAGTGTTCAGTCAATTCTTTAAGAAATGAGCAAAGGAAACGTGAGGGTTAAGGAACAAGCAGCGTACTGTATGTTTGCGGTGATGAGAGATGCTCCCTGATTAGTGGAAAGGCTAATTACCTGGAGTATGCAGGAGCGCTGTAGGTGCCGTGCATACCTGATTAGAGTTCTGACAGCAGGGCAGAAGAAAGAAGACCTTGAGAATGTGCCAAAAATATCCCTTTATGTAAGCAGATGCTATTACCCTTGGAAGAGAATAGTCACTTATCCAGAATGGTTATTGCTGTTAGTAATAAGTATTCTATGGATGGGCCATCAACTTCTGACAAATGTACATGTACGGTATTTAATACAGCAATTACTTGTCAAATCTGGAAATGTTCATCTTGATGCTCTGTGCTTGCTGGATAAATGACCAAATCAGATTTATTTGCCAATTGTTGTTGCAGCGAGTAGTCAGTAGTTGTGAGGGACTGAAGACAAGATAATGTTTGGAGTTTTTTCAATGTTGATACTAGTAATGAAGTTAGAAGGTGTTTCTTGGTCTCATCGTTAAGTAAGAGTTCTTCAAAAAATATATCTATGACAAAAAAAAAAAATGCAGAGAGCCTCAGTGTCCTGCTGGGTATAAGCTTAAATGTTATGTACGCTTGGAAGTCGGCTCTTTGGAGGATTATAATTTTAATCTTTTTGGAAAAGATTTTGAGGAGGGAAAAAAAAAGGAAATCATAATGACAGAAGAATTGAAAGCTTCTCAATAGCATAGAGTTTAGCACTGTAACTGCCTAGATATAATTAGAGTGAAGAAGGATGGAGAAACAATCTTCAGCTCTGACACCACCTCTTTTTTAAAACAAACCTTTCTGCAAGGTGCAGAATGCCTTCGTTTTCTGGGAAGAGCTGTAAATGCTCAGCACCTTCAGGCTTAAGTCCATAACGAGCAGCAATGTAAACTTACCATAAAGTTGCTGGTGAGCAGAATGATAGTGCATTTTCTTGTATTGTGGTGAATCATGGTAAGAAATGTAATTGTGACCATGACTTGATAACTATGTTTTGTTTTGCTGGCAAATAGACTGCAGTGACACCTGCTAACGTTGCAAAGGCTGTCGTCCCCCCCCTCCCAGCAGAGCCCCTTGCTCCTAGACCCGCTCTACAGGTAGCTTGCAACTTAAGCAGCTGTTTTCACTTTTGATACTGTCAGGCGCTTGGGGACAGTTGCCTTTCTTCTCTCTCTGGCTCCCTAGGCTCTATCAAAAGTGTGAATCTGAAACCAAACAAAATAAAGCTTCAGTCCACATCTTTGCTCAGCCTTTACATGTACATTTTCCTGTTTTGAGTTCTTTTAAACTGCAGCTATCAGAAAGAATAAAATAGTGCATCACCTAGTAGAGTACTGAAGTGATCATCCAAGCAATTTTCTTCTCCCTGAAGCCAGACAGCCAAAGCTTTTTATTACTGACTGACTGAACTCCCTGTGTCTGTCTGTCTAGGTTGCTAGGCCACCTTGTTGCCATGATTTGTGATGTTAGAGGCTTTTGATTGTAGGCAAACCAGCAATGCTAATTTAAATATAATATTTACATTTAAAAAACTCTTGCATAAGATATCTAAAATAACCCAGCAGTTTTATATCTTTTTTTTTTTTTTTTTTGAAAGCTCTAGCAGGCATCTGGCAAACTGATCCTGGAACTGTTTAGTTCATGTATCTTCTGTGTAAAACAGTGTGGTTAAAAAACAAACAAACAAACAAAACAAAACTTTTAAAGTCTTCAGATTGCTTGCAGCTCATTTACTGCACCAATATTGGGAACGACCATCCCAAGTTATTGTTACTTTTAGCGTACAGGATGATTATTTCTGCTCTGTGTATGAGCTAGGCTGATGTCCTTTGTGTCCGATCCAGAAATGAGAAGGATGATGGCATTGTTGCCTTTTAATAATAGGGCCTTGATTTGCCCACTGCAGTGTTATGCAAACCTGCATTATGTGCGTTTGCATTGCCTGTAATTACTTTATAGATAAAAGAAACAGTTAAGTGTAATAGTTAAATAACCAAAACAGTTTGTTGTTTGTTTGTGGTTTGGGGTGGTTTTTTTTTTGACTCTATCACCTGTGTGAGAGTATGCAGCAAAACTTCAGGGGAAAAAAAAAAAAAGGAAATGGAGTGGTCTTCATATGGAAATTACGCTTAGAACAAAAAGGACTGGTAATAAACTGGTAGTGAGTAAACTGGTAAGTGAGGATCCCCTCTCTGATGAAAGACACATTTCATACCCAGGCAGCCAGGAGCTGTTGTATTTCTCATTTGTAAGGTATGGTCTGCAGAATGAGAGCAGAATCTGTATTTAACACCAAGATGAGGCTATTTAACCCTTCCATGTTATGGGTACTAAAACTGTCCTGTAATGGGTAACTATTAGTTATTAACAGCTAATACGGAGTTGGATGATGGGTTGTTTTTTGTAATTTTCAAAATGGTTACAGCTGGTAGATTGCAACAATGTGTAACACTGATTAAGTGGCATATCTTGATTTCTGTTAGATCAATGAGGCAAACAGTGCACCTGAGAACTACTTTGAAAAAGCAAGTCAGTTGTTAATCTTGGTATGGGTCAAATCTCGCTGCTCTCCCAGCAATTCCTGTGTTCAGAGATAGCTGGTGATTTACTTATTCTGCAGCTTCTGTGGAGGAGTCCTGTCTGCCACTCACCAGGTGAAACAGTTTATGGAAAGTGTTAGGTACACAAAATAGATACAAGCAAATCTCTTGTTAGAAAATCCTAGAAATCCTCAGTAAATGAGGTTTAATGAGGTTCTGTGAATGTGTGTGGCATGTCATTTAACTGAGTAAGTACAAGGGGTTTCACTTTTAAAAGGTATGTACTCGTAGCATGAGAATTATTCTGGATACAGCGGACTGGGGCCTTTGGAAATTTAAGTACACAAATGGTCTAGTCCCATACTGTGAACTTCCAGCCTTGCAGTGGTGCTTTGGGACGAGCTGGGGCAAAGCCTGAGGAGGAGTCAGAAAGGAGCTGCCCAGGGAGCTGGGGTGTCGCTGAGGACAGAGTAGACTGAAGATTCTTGCCCTGAAAACGGGAAGGTAGAAATCTTGGATAACACCTTGTAGTTGTTCCCTTGTTTTACCTCCTGTAAAGCAGGAAACACCTTCCAAGTTAATACTGTCTTGCCATTTGAGCTCTTGGGAGCTCAAAACAAAAAAAAAGCCTTTCTGGTGGGGGCTGCGAGGGAAATATTTTCTCTTCATTCAGTTCCAGTCGCCAGCTCCCTTCCCTGCCTAGGCAGTCTCTAGACTAGGACTGTTTTGTTTTCAGAAACAATTTTCCCCCTCTGGAAATATTCTGTTATGTTACTGAATCAAAGATCTACATTTCAGGGCAGATGATTTAAATGCAAAACCAGTATTCATATCAGACAGGGGAAAAGCAGGCTCCTTCTGATGGTAAGTTTGAGCAGCATAACCTGTACAGGAAATTGAAGTACAAAGCCAAGTTTGGTTTGTGCCACACACCCCCCCCCTTTCTTTTCCTTTTTTTTTTTTTTTTTTAAACAGTTAGTTCTTTAGGCTGCATCTGCCTGGGTTTTTGCCTTTCTACAACTTACTTGCTCTGGTACGCCCAGAGTGCACTGATGTTACCGTTCCCGCGTAAACCGTGATGTGCCATCTTTGTCAGAGGACACCCCACAAAACATGGCAGTGGACGTGGGCTTCGGTGCTTGTTGCTGTGCTCAGTCTCACGCCAGTACCCCACCTCTCGCTGTGCTCGGGTGATGGGCAACGCTGGGCAGCCCGAGAGCCTTCCTCGGTGGCACTCCTGTCTCCTTGCAAGGGCAGATGGTAGATGTGAGCCAGGCAGTATGGACTTGTGGAGGTGAGTTTCAGGGAGGTGAATATTCCTCGGACCTGCCAGCTCAAAATCAGTGTAGACAGAGCTCTTTTGATGTGACAGCACTGTAGATTCAACCAGTTTCCCGCATGCTTCAAAGCGGTTGTCAGTTCCTTCAGCAGGTGGAGTGAGCGATTTAGGATGCAGTGCGGAGGGACTGGCTGCTGTAAGTAATGCCTTGGCCCAGTAGGTCGTCTGTGACTTGAGCAATAGCATGCAATTGAACAAATGTACTGTTCTTTTGTCTTGAATGTGAGATCTGCATCTGTATCTAGTGAATAACATATAAGAAATGAACATCTTTGAAGCAGATGGTTAAAAAAAAAAAAATTAATTACAAGATATGCCGAGACTTGTATGGCATTGATAACAAGAATGGGTTTTGGCCCATTCTCTACATATGAACAAAATCCTGCATTTTCTTGTTGCAGATATGCATACTGAGCACATTAAAATGTGTGTTAAACAGATTGCCTACTCTGCGGGGATATCCAAAGCAATGCAGAAGTTTCATACTCTCAACCCTGTGTTTGGACAGTAGGCTAGAAGAGGCGTGGCTGAGCACTTGCAAAACCACGAAAACATGTTGGTAGGAGAAAAGAAGCAGTTTTTACTGATTGTATAGAATTGGTGAAATGAAGAATCATCAGTGTACTCATGCTGAAATATATTTGGAGTTAGAATTGAGAAACAAGTTTTCTGCTATAAAATAATTTGGTAACTCTTTAAACAGATTAAAGCTTCTTTTGTAAGTAAATGATCTTAATTTAATCAGTAAATTTAAACAGAACCACATTTCTGTGGGTTTGGGTTTTTTTTAACTGTAGTGTGCTATAGTGTGTACTTGTAATTTTTGAGGCAGTTATTTTATTATCTGCCACAGAAAGGTGGTTTATGGTCCTTTTTCCTTATTCCCAGTCATTAATAACATATTCAACCCATGAACGTTCAGCGATTTATGCGCAGTTCAGTTCAGCTGAATACTATTAATATCCCATTCTAACCATTAAAAACAGTTATCGCAAGATAATATTAGGTCAGAACATGGGGTAGGCTGTTTAAATCGTATTATTGATTGCTGCTTTGTGAAGATTTTCCTCAGTTGTGTTTAAACCACGTGCTTTTATTTGCCACTGACTTCTGGAAAAGATGGCCTGGCAACATAGTTTGAATTGAGATGTCTTGCTTTTGATGCCCAATTGAACATGCATGCTTAATATAGTTTCATTTCTTATACAAATTATTGAGTTCTGGGCTTTTTGAAGACAAGGCTGCATCTTCAGTTGCATCTTCCAAAGTGGAGAATATTTACTCGTCTGCTGCAGAAGTTACTACTGAAGTTAATGTTTTTATTAATGTTATTAATGCAGTACTTATTCTGGAATTTATGCAGATGCAGAAAGCAAGACAGACTTGGGTTTACAACTGGGTTTTCAATCAGTTTAGTTTGTGCGTGTCCTGTAGACATTTTGTAGTCTGCCACCCACCCTCCCCGGGGGGTGGGTTGGTGGTATACCAGCTGGTGTGTTGTTTGTAAAACGTGAGATAATCACTGCTGCAAGACTACAGTCCTAATGTCTGTAGAAATGTATTTGGGAACACTGGAAAGAAAGAATAGATACAAGAACCACCTCTTTTTTAAACATTGTCTGACTCATTTATTAGGACCTGCATATTTTTTTAATAATGCTGTTGCTTTCATTGACTATGTGTATATGTATTTGCATGCATTAAGTTTCTTCTTCAAGAACAATTTTATTTGAGACTGAACTTGCTGGATTCCTAGGAAAGCAAACCCATTTTTTTTCTCCCTCTATTTAAACCATGGTATTTGACTCCTCTTGAGTATGTATTCATTATCTTAAAATAGAAACAACCTCCCCTCCCTGTGCTCACAATCAACATTATTGTTGAATTCCCAGGCCTAGGAGAATACTGGTTGCATTAGAAGCAAATAATTTTCCATTCTGTATGGTGGAAGAAACTGTCAATTAGTATGAAAAGGGTTAATCATGTTACCCCATTTTAAATACCCCTTTGTTTTGTCTGTCCTGTATTTGCAAAAGAAGACACAATCAAATGGCAAACCTGTGTTTTTGTTCCTTTTCAAAAATCCCTGACAAGCCCATGACACAGGCTACTGCTGTAGCTGTACATTTCTATTCATTATTGATGACTTGGGGCCAGGCAGGCAGCGCAGAACACAAGCAATATAGATTACCATATTGGGGGCTGGGTTTTGGGGGTTTGTGTATACGCGTGCGCACACACACATGCGTGTGTGCGTTTTGGTTGGGTTTGGCCTTTGAAATACTCAATTCTGAGAGGAAATCATATCTGGGAATAATAGTGGAAACAGATTGAATGAGCTTTGTGATACATTTTAGTGAAACAATTCAGGGCACTTAAACTAAAGGAAAAAAAGAATGTATGAGTGAGCTCAAACTAATTATTAATAGCTTAACTTTCCAGCAGAGTTGGAAATGATCCTGAAGGGTCCTGAGCATCATTTACCCCAGGGGATTTGGAGGGCATTTCTCCCCTTACAGAGTGTAGTTAGCACCTTGGCTGATGAGACATTTTCCTGACAAAACCAATGTAAGCTGCCTAATTTATCTATAACAATAATTATAGATTAACTATGCTGTTGGTTTGATTGGGGGGTGGTGGTATCTCATTTCATGGATAGCACAGACCAAACCCACAGTTTGGGTGAGTGTGAGAATTATGCCAGCACTTTAGTGATATGTTTTGAGTGGTGTTTCTGAGTAGTAGGTCACCAAGAGACCTTTGCAGTGCTAAGAAAGTGTTTTACTAGTACTCATTCATATAGGTTCATATCCTTATAGGTTGTTATTGGCACAGCACTCCTGCCCATCATATAAAGTTTTTATTTTCTTCCATATGTCAAAGATGGGGTTTACAGTGTTTTATACTTGCGCTGTTTGAGGTTCTTGGCTTGAAGAAAAATGAGGGAGATAGGAGTTTATTTAAACATAATGTTTATGTTAACAAAACGAAATGTGCTTTGGTTCATATATTGATGGTGTGTTTATACAGAAACTGTTCTGCTTAAATAGTTTTCAGTTACAAGGAAAGCTATAGAAAAGTAGAGTCAATTTCCATAACTGCTTAAAACTGCTCATTTCTGTAGTATTTCTCATAGCTTTTCTCTCAGGTTTCTGTAATTTTTCCCTTATGCTTCTGTTTTCTTTCACACAACTGGTTATCACAGCAGGAAAAGTTAATTCACAGTTTAGTTAATTCAAAGCTTATTGTGTTAAAATATTTTTTAAACATTTAACAGAATAAAATACTGAGTGCTAGAGGGTGCTTAGGTCCAGCTCACAAGAAAGGACAGAAAAGGCTCGTAGGGACCTTGCTCTGTCAGATCTCTCACTTTGGTCATCACTGTTACAATTCTGGTTTACAGGTAGAACCCTTTAAAGTAAGCGGTGTAGAGCATAAAAACTGCTTTCTCTTGCTTTGTGAAGGAGAGGTGAGGAGCCATGGCAGTGGAAGAGGGACACGTAGCTGTTCCAAAAAGCAGTGTCAGTCAAAGCAGAATGTTTGCTTAGTGTATTCCTTCCATTTCTGTGGCTCTGGTTGCTCTTGTTGTGACTCAGTACTCTTTAATGTGTTTCAAAATACGGAATCAACTATATGGCTAATTTAACAGTACAACAACTTGTGGTTTAGGAGGAGGTTCTTTTCCCTGGAAGGTCCCACAGCACCATCTAGCGTGCCATCCTTTCAGGTTGCCCAATGGGTTTGTGATAGCAGAGGTGCCGAGGCTGGCACGTTTTGCTAGTAATGTCTTAGTAATTAAAATTAGGATTTGCTGTTTACTCGACATAGATCCAAATACAGGAGAAATTTAGATCCTTTGTAACTTTCTTCTGCAAGAAAACAGACTTAAAAATTAGGTGGAAAAATAACTTTTCTAAAATGTCTGTTACTGCATTTCTGTTTTCTACATAGAAAACAAAGGAGAAATTGTGGTGCATCCTTAACACTGCACTAACATACCTTGCACTTAACGTACACCCCAAAGTGTGTAACTGTAAGCTTATTATATACTATTATACATTAAACTCATTACTGAGAAAGGGCCATGCTTACACCTACAGACACCCTAATCCTGCAAGCTGTACATCTTTCCTCCTCAGTCCCACTGAGGTCATGCTGTAAGGTGTGGGAACTTGCCTGAATTGTGGAAATTACAGGGTTGTGTCAAAGTGATTTTTGCAAAGACAAGGGGATCGCTTTGAAAAATGCATGGGTGTAGGTAATTGAGAAGTTCTTTTCTCCCTTTTATGCCTCCTCTAGGGAAGGCCCGCCTAATGGCAGTGTATAAATTCAGTTCCTATGCTGACATACAGAATTATAGTGATCTTGTTCTCTGCTGACACCACATGAGAAATAAATTTGACTAGGAACAGACAATGGTTTAACAAGCTGGAATTAGGAAAAGTATTGTGCGTATGAGGAAGTTTTAAAAGATTCTCATTGGGGTGGGAGGTAAAGGAGAGGAAGAAAGACTTGAAGCCAGGTATGATGGTCAGCAAAAGCAACTGAAGAGGAAGTGGGAAACAGTTGGAGCTACAGGCTCGGCAGTATCATTGAATGCACTGAAGATGTTAACAAGACAGCTGACTTGAACGTGTTGCACAAGAGAGAGACAACAAAAAGTTGCAGGAAGGTGTTACAAGTTTGCGTGGGGAATACGGCTTGATTCGCACCAGGTATGTGAGCAAAGGCCCACCAAAATCTCCTTCGGTCACACACAACGCTGTGGAGCTGCTGCAGTGGCAGGAGGTTGCAGCACTTGGGAAGTACGGCCAGAAGCAGCTTCCCCAGGAGCAAACCCCCACCTATTGTAGGAGCTATTCCACACTCTGCCAGACAGCTCCCATCTAACTAAATTTCATTTAGTTATTCTTAACATATTGCTAATGTAGGTTATGAGGTTTCAGAATGTTTGATGGAAGCACTCATTTCCAACTCTGATTCAGACTTTTGTTGTAGTTTATGCATCATTCCAGATACTATTCCAGTATCACCTGCGAAGCCCCAAGAAGTTTTTATAGTTGTTTTAAAACTTCAGGGTCATTACTGTTGTGTTCTGAACTATTCTGTTGCTGTGTAAGAAGAAAATTTCTAATGTGTTGAAGATGCCCTCTGCTGGGAAGCCAGGCTAACTAGGCTTATATGGAGTTTTACCTTTCAGAAATAATCTTTTCGTACTCTTGGCTTAACTCTCAATCCGATACTGGAGCCTCACCCCTCAACCTTACTGAAAAAAATGCTTTCTCCTTTTGGTTCTATTCTTTACACTCAATCTGTGACAAGTGTAGTAGTGTTACTGCCAGTAGTTCAGATCACTTTATTTCTAAGTTTCTAGGTTCTGTTGTGTTGGAAGAACTGAATTCTGGCTGCTTGCATTCCTTTTGATTCCATTTCGATTCCATACTTTCATAAAATGTGTGTGAGGGGAACATCTGCAATTAGTAATTACTAATAAATAATGGAAATGCTTTTGATTTCTACTGTTACTTGATGCTAGTATGCTTTTTAACACTATCTTTTTTCTTTTTTTTTTCCTTTTTTCTTTTTTCTTTTTTTTTCTTTTTTCCTTTTTTAAAATTTTTTTCTTTTTTTTTCTTTTTTTCTCCCCCCCCCCCCCCCCCCCCCCCCAAGTTTCCTTTCCCATAGTAGAGGCCACTAGGTTGACACAACAGAACAAAGGTGGTACAATGTCTGGAACAATTCACAAAGTACTATGCATAATCTCATAGTTGATATGAAATCTGGTTTATTTTGTCCCCTCTGATAAAGCAAAAGCCATTTTGACATAGTGCTTCTATTTGTACAGTTTTGTTATTAAAATCCAATATTGGCCTAATTGGATGAGTTGCAGCTATTGTTGTACTTATTTATAATTATAGTTGAATTAGGGTTATGTAGAATTGTATTTTCAATTTTGTATTGTAGTTCATTGCCTTGGTGTTGTACAGTGTTTATGAATTTAACAACAATGTGTGAATTTAACTTCATGCTCTTTTCAGTATCGTTTCAGATTTTTGTATTATTTATTATGGGGAGGATGGGTGTATTTAGCATTCTAAAAAGCATCAATTCATAAACCTTTGTTCTTCCCAGCATTCAGATCAGTCATTTGATATAAAACAGGACAACAAAGAGCTAAATTACATATTTTATTTTACAGTCCTACAGTTGTATAAGCCTTCTCAGAACCAGCAGTGTCATTGGAGTAGCTGACAGAGAAGGGATGTATGGTAGGAAACTTTTACAGGCCCGTGTTTTGCACCTGAAAGGATTTTGAAAATAATTAAATTGGAAAGCAAAAGGCAAGTGATAATTTGGCTTCAGGAGCTTCTGTGATGTCCACAGGGGAACAGCAAAGGGACATTGAAGTTGCATCATGGGGCAATGACTGAAATTATAAGCACACCAGAAAGTGCAGTTATAACTTAATCTCTGAGATTGTAGGAGATAAACCGAAACATTTATGTCCTTTACATAGGCATGAAGATTGAAAGGGGGGAAAACTTACGTTTTATTGTGGAAATCTAGTTCAACATCTCATTCAACAAAAACTTGTCATCTCCAGTGTCGTCTTTAAATAAGAACAAATGAACAGCATAGTTTGTATAGCCATGCTTACACAAATATTAAAAACTGTTTAAAGAACCCAGAAAAAGGTTGTCTCAAATAGGCTCCTGCAGCCACTTGATCCAAATACTAATGCACTGAAATGTTTTCCAAATAATTTCAGTTACAGACTTGAAATCATCTTGTTAAAATGGTTTAGTACTCAAAAACTGAGATACGCAAAATTCACAGTTGCCTATGCAACCCTGTTATCAGGTCCTTTTCTGTTATGACCCCTCTTCATTCAGCGCCTACTGATAGTTTCACAAGAACTTGCCTAGTCCCATCCTGACTTTTAGTGTTTTTTGCTCTTCTGGTTTGGAACCAAGTACATATATTGAGCGTAAGGGTTTTTATCTTGTTCTGTGGTGTCTGTCAAGAGGTTCTGCATAGTTCCAAACAAGGTCAGTGGGGACAGGTGGAAGAAGGGAGAAGGCATCTAATTTCTAAGGATTTTGGCTGGTTATCCAGGTATGTGAAAGCTCTATTTCGGCAGGAGGAGTCATTCTTTATATGATGTCTAAAATTAAGATTACTGCAAAGCAGTTGGGCATGGGACTATACTTTAAATCAGTTTATTCAAGAGGATGCATAATGTGGTATTGCAGCTAGTAATCAACATTTTACACAGGTGTCATGTTGCAATGTGGAATTGTGGAGCTGTGACCAGTCTGAGGAGTGAGGGTAGGGGGAAGTCTTGTACTCCTTCATTTGAATAGACTGAGAGTTGGCTTTGAGTGCTGTTATGGTCTTTACAATCTCTATTATGTTCTTGAAAACACTGAACAATAAGCTTTTTGACCTTTAGGAGAGCCCACTTTTTTTTTTTCCTTTGTGACGGTAGCAGATTTTTTGAGAACATCTGTTTATCTGTATTCTGTCAGAACTTTGGTACTTGCTGTCTATTGCTCACAAACATACCTAATTCAGGCCTAGAAGTACTTTTCTAGAGGCAGGGTTCTCTTTTTTGAAATGTAAAACATTATTAAGTTGTCTGCAAATTTATCAAAAAGAAAATAAAGAAAAAAAAATTTAAAAACACACTTCCAAGCACAAAAGCAAGGAAACAAAAGACATAAGAAGAAATAGAAATAACAAATGTTTCAAGGTAAAATCTCTCTCTTGTGTTGTAATCAGAAAAACTGCACAGATTTTTCGCGGGGGGGGGGGCGCGGACAGGCTGAGGTTTTTTGGTTGCTCTTTCTTTTCCAAAAAGTGCCAGTGACTCTTGAAATAAAACCATGTGAGAAATACTTCTGTACACAGATGAGAATTCAGTTTCAATTCTCATTCATGCTTGTCTTCTGATGAAATTATCCAGCATTCATAGCCATTTTTCTCATACCTTACCCTATCAGTAGCTGCCCAATTAACTTTTTACTAAACTTTGTTTGGTTTATAACATAACGCTGCTTACGCTTTTGCTCCTTTTGCATCCTGCTCTGATGAAGCATTCAAGAATATCTGTAGCTTTAAGCATGAGTAGATAATTGATTTCAGAAAATACAAATTTGTTCAGAACTTCGACTACAAAACCCTTTTTTTTTATTCTAGCCCTACTTCTTAAGACAAATCAGACACGACTTTGGTTAAGATTTTTTTCACTAGTAATTGCCACGTGCATGTCATACTGATGACCTGTAAGAATGAAGAAAAATTGCATGGGAAATTTGTGGGTAAAGGAAATGAAGGAAAGCTCACATGTATTTCATGCCTCATTACAATAATCCTGACTCGTCTTCTACCATGTGTCCCTCTGGATCTGTGCCCACCTTCCTCTTACTATTTGCATAATTTCTTTCTTAATGATTTGCCATCATAGTTTCAAATCCATTATGTTACTTCCTTTTGCTGTCTGATTTGGCAGCCAATTACATGTATTGATTCTACATGTTCTTTTGGAGAATAAACACCTTTTAATATCTGCCCTACAGCAATGCTGTACTGGATGAAACCTATAGAAAACCTCTTTATCTGTACGAGGCAAATAACAATTAAATGGATCTCCAAGTACATCCTTGCTGTTAAAGTCTATGTTTATGTACATGCTTGCACACACAAACCTGTATTTAAATGCTCTTAATTAAGACATGTTTCATGATCTTTACTGTAAAAAGAAATGCGTTTACAGGTATCTGACTATTCAGACTCCTGTGTTGTATCAGTGTCTCAGGTCAGGCTGAGATTTTTTCTTCCCTTTCCACTAAAGTCATTGAAATATATTCAGTCAGTCTTTCACATCAGAGGTGTAAATGGATTTCTTGAAAGTTTTTCTGCTGATAGCAAACGGCAGTCACTTTACAACTTTGACTCCATTGTGGGCAGCAGTCGGAAAGCTTGACACTCCACCCGAACTTTGTAGATGCTAAAACTGTGTAATGACCTTGCATTCTCAAGGGCAGATGCTCAGCTTCTGCTGGAAGTGCTAATCTACAATCTGTTTATCTCCATACACTATATATTTGACAGCACTTGCCTGGAAAGCAAGGCAGGGAAAAGCATAATCAAATCTAGTTATTTTTTCCTCTCTGATGCTGTTAGTGTCCAATGGACTTAGAAGCGATAGCCTTTATTTTAATTTTTAGCTTCCTTTGTGCGTTTCAGCCTGTCGTAGTCTTAGAAAGCAGCCACACTGCCGATGTCAGAGTATACTCATCTTTGTGAAGCCTTTGCTAGCGCATGAGCTGGACCGTGTAGATTAACGGTTTTCTTCCACCTTTTCTTTATTCTGAGTGAATCAGATTTCGGTTTTATCTTCAAAACCTAAATCGTCATCTGTATTTTCTTTCAGTAGGCTTTAGACTCAGTGTGCTCTATATGTTATTCTTAGTGGGTATGAATTGAGATGCATCACATAACGCTTATGAGCATATTGAGGAGCACGTTTCTAATGAAGAGGTAATGTGTTGAAGCGAGGCAGTGTGTGCAGGGAAAGGTAATACCTTTTGTTAGACAGATACACTTTAGTCATGTAAACCCTTCTTCAAATCTGGAATGGAAACCCGAAGAGAAGGGCTTTTGCACATAAAAGCACGTTGGTGTTTTCAGGTAACATATAAATGGGCTTTACGTGCCCAAAGTTTGTTCTTTACCAACTCCATCAGTCAGTCTGGTAGAGGTTCCCTCCGCTAACAAACCTTGCCTTGCTTGCACCCATAAACCATCATAGTCACCACAGCACTACTGACTGAAAAAAAACCCCTTGGTTTTAATGTAATCCCTGTGGTTTTTCAAACTGGTGCTCCTTATCAAAATAAAACATTAAAATCGAATTACTCTGATTCAGCAACAGCATCTATTTTTTAATATGAACTTGTCTGTTCTGTCAGATAATTGTTTAGCTTCCCAGGGAATTGCATATGTGCAATACAACCTTGTAAATCCTTTCTGTGGTGAGGCAACAGGAAACTTGCTTCTGATTATTAAGATCACCAGGTTTAATAGCAAAATTTTGTAAAGAATTGCTAGAATTGACCTTTTGAATGCTAGATTTTCAACAAGCTCAGTCAGGAATCTATTTATGATGTATACGAGGATTCTCTTTCTCTCTGCTTACAGAATTATGAAGAAGTGTTACTGTCACAGAGGTAACCTTTCCGTTTGTGACATTATATGCTTTGAATTAGCAGTGGCTGTTGCCCATTGTGTTAATGTCACCAAGCTTCTAAAGCAAATATATACCAAGTCACAGGTCCCATCCTAAAGAGGAAGGACACCATCTTTCTTTATCAACAAGCTAAAGGGGAAGGTTGTTTTGGTTTGGTTTTTTTACCTTTGCATTTTTTTTTTTTTAACATATAAAAGTGCTATGAAATGTACTGAGGCATGAAGCGCGTAAGAAACGACTAATGGTGCTGAATCAATGAGTTCCTTCAGATTTAGAGGAGAGCTGGCTGTACTCACCAGCTGGCAGTGTGCTCTCTTCTTCCTACACCTGATGCTCATTTGGAGTACAGGATGCTTTTGGCGTATCACCTCCCGCTCCATCCATGCTCCTCTTTGCTAATGCGAAGGTCTGAGGGTGGAACCCTGCTGCAGTGGTGTTCTGCCTTCCCCAAATTACAGGATGCTTAGGGAATACTCAGGCACTTGGTAATATTTGAGCTGTGCAGTGTCGTCGTTAATGGGGAAAGGGGAAGAAGGGGAAAGTCTGGCTTGCATATTCTTAGTAGCAGTTCATAAAAGCTGGTGTTTGGTCATTCTGATGAAGTGACTGTGTTGCATCTACATTATACAAATCTTACTGTCAGTTCTCCGTTTTAAGCATTGTAGATGCTACTGTACGCAAGTGTCAGTTCAGCTCTTAGTGCCTCCTCCCTTCCTCAGCTTTGGTTTCTTCCTCTGTGGCTGATATACTTGGACACCTATATTTCTTCATAACTGTTATCTGCATTTTTGTCTAGGCCTTCCTGTAAACAGTGAGTGACTCGTGACTCCCTGAAGCAATTCTTATTGCTTCTACTTCTTCTCTTTCTAGTCTTTTATGATCTATCTCAGCTGTGACATTTGTGAAAAGATAAATGATTATGGATAGCTAGGCTGTGGGGCAGTCAGATATGGCATATATTATTTATTTCAAAATATGTTTTTGAATTCTGCAGAGCCTTCAGGTTGCACAGCTTAACTGTTACCTCCTTAATCCTTCTTGTCTGCTATCATTTGTGGCATTTACTTGTTGCATTTTGTTTTAAGAGCACAAAAGGAACTCTCTGCCTAATGGGCTGTCTGGATCCGAGACTTTTTGTGGACCCGGAAAGCAAATACAAAACCAGTCATATAAGGTTTTTCTTTATATTAGCTTCCAACAGACTGAAGTAAAGCAGTGTTACTCAAGGTTAAATGAAAAGCAGGGGACAACTGCTTTTCTGTTTGATTATTTTCACTTGGAGCTAAAAACAAAACAGAACATAAGCATCCTTTTAAATGGATGTGAGCAAGTTTTGGACTTTAAACAATAAAGTTTGTGAACAGCTGAAAGACTAGTTATTCTTGAGACATATCTGGATGAAGAATAGTCTTGGCTTAGAGAAGTTCTGAACAAGCTTTGTGAATTAGCATGCAGTAAATGATAGAATCATTTTATTGAACAATAATAAAATACTGAAGTCAGATGGAAGGATGATGGGGAATTGCTATTTGCAGCTATGAAGCTGATGCATGTCATGTTAACTCCCAACCCAAACAACTCATTTTGAGATTTGCTCTCATGAAACTTAAAGTCCTCTATTTTGTCCAATCATCAGCTTTAAACCTGTTCCTTGTCAGTGAAGACAACAAATCTTTTTGCTTGTGTCTGCCTGGGGATGTGGAAAGCTTAGGTGGTCCTGTGTGATTAAATTAGATGAAAGACTTGCCTTCTACCAGTGAGACGCGACGTCTAATCGAGTGAAATGAGTTTTGAGATCTCAGCTCATTTCCTTGGGGAATATTAGTTTACATTATACAGTCACGAGACCTAATTCATCACGGTTGATGCGGCTTTTGCTCAGAAGAGGACCTGGGACTGGGTAGCGTGGGACTTGATCACAAGTCTCCCCTCTAAGGAGGAGCAGCTTAGTGGAGTTAAGATACAGCATAGTGAGGGGAGAGCTTTAATATGTTTTTTAAAATAATTGATCTATTCTGTATATCAGATCTTTTAGAACAGAGGGGCTTAGGTGCAAAACAGGGAAAGCTAGAGGTAAAAAAAGATACTTTGTACTGAGTATAGTTTATAAAATGATCGACATACAGATGTTAAAGAACGTACACAGTGAAGAGCAAAGTTGAACTTCTTGTCAGTTAATTTCTGTGATGTTGAATGATGTTTGTGTATTTCCATGCACTAAGGTACATGGAAGTAAAGAGTGTTCTGCTTCCCTAACTAACAGACATCTCCTTTTATTTATTTATTTATTTTTTATTTCTTCCAGGGCATTGTCATAACTCCACTTCTGCTTCTGCTTTTTGTAAGTATCATGATCTTAAGTTGTCTTTTTACTGGGTAATTTTGCACCTATTAGACAGTATATTTAAGATGTAAATTTGGGTGATTTAACAACACTTAAATAACAAGGAAGATTTTTCTGATCAGTATTTGAAATAAGCTGCCTCCCAGAAAGGCCAGCAAACTGTGTCGCAATGAATGCAAACACTACCTGCGCTTCCTTCTAAGATGACCAAAACCCGTTGTCCTTGCAGAATCACAAAACCATATGGTATTGGTCAGGCTGGGTAAAATACAAATGCTTGCCAAGTAAGATGATCACTCAGGAGATCTCTTGGAGAGCTTTCACATACAGGAGCTGGACAGGATGGTGATGATCGAAAAATGGGTGACAGGCCAATTGGGAAAGCACTGTTCAGATAAACAGAGCCTCACTCTTGGGCAGCTAAGCCCACGGGTATTTTTGTGGTAGACGTTAGTGAGATAGCAGCAGCAAGACAAATTACTGGAGCCCCTGTGTACCACTAAATGTGATGCTGTTTCATTCCTGTTAGTTCAACATTTCATTTTCAATCGTTAGTCTTCAGTCAGGGCCTTGGTTCCTTACAGTTCATGGGAGAAGAAAAGGGAAAAGACTGAGTTTTAGCTTCATGTTTTATAAAGGTATGGATATTAGTCAGCGTACAATGAAGAGGCTTTAACAGATGGGTAATAGTGCTTTAATAAGTCCCTTGTCAGTTAGGAAGTCTTTATGCTTGTGGAGGATTTGCTGGCAGAAATGGTATGGTATAGTGCAAGTTACTGAGGACTGTGGCTTTGTGAAGAGCAGGGAAATAGGCTGAAACACTTCAAGGATTTCAAGAGAGGTATACATTGTCTTTTATGTTTATCTTACTAATTGCATTGTTTGTAAGCCAGCACCCTTGAAAGGGGGGTAAGTGTGAAGTTAATCTAAAACAATTTGTAAGTGGCATGCAAATGGCACACTGTTTATAGTAGGGATGCTTAAGCAGCATATGTACTGTATACAAATATAGCAGTGTATACTAAACTAGGATAAATAGTACTGCACGAGTAACTAACATTATTAACTACTGCTTCAGTAAAGCTGTGTGGGAATATTTTTATTTTACAGTATTTTTATTTTACTGTAACAAATTGTAATTCATCTGATGTAGCTATGTTTACACAAAAACTGCTTTGACCCTATCATATGTATCAATACACAACAGCAAAGCTTTCTTGATATACCTGGGACCATAGACTTACTGCAGGTTGAAAAAGATAACTGTTCTAAGAAAAAATGGGTGTTTTGTTATTCTTGCACTGAATACATTGATTCTAGATGGTCTGCCTCACTGTTTTCCTGTCGTCCTCCCTCTTGTACAGAATGTGTTTCTTCCACAGGCATTCATCCAGAGACCTTTACCTTTGTTTCGAAGTGACTGAAACTTCATCTCTTCTTACTTTTGCTCACTGGCAACTATCACCCTGTTGTACCCTACTGAGTTTTGGTGCTCTGCATAGCCAAAAGGGCTGTTTTCTGTAGAAATTGAAATGCTAAGGAATGATCTGCATACCTTTTCAAGCAAGATAAAGATCTTTCCTTTGGTGGCTTTATGGACAGATAACAAGATATTCTGCCCCATAAATTGCAATTTTCACTGTTACTTCTCAAAAGAGGTGGTAAAACTTTATATGTGCAAGAACAGGAAGGCAAAGTGTATGCATCTCTTCTTCCTACCAGCCCTGGAGACACTTGCATGAGAAGTGTGTAAAATGCACATTAATTGTTCCGCGGTTTGCAGCATAACTCGGAACTGTTCTTGAGCAAAATAAACACATGAATTATTTTTTCATCAGAGTGAGAAACAAACTAGTCTGGGGATGGGGGGAGTTACAAAAGCTGCATTTTTTTGTCATAAAGCCCAAAACTTGAGGACTTGTCTTGGAGCATATAAATATTTAAAACTCCTTGAGATCTTTGCTGAGGACTTGACACATGAAGAGCAGCCATTCTGGTCAGCCCAGCAGCACATCTTGCCAAGATGAGGTCCACCTTCTCTGAAGGTTCAGTTTATCCAGTGGCAGGTATTTAGGATAGCGAACTAAACGTGCATGCCCTGATGCAGTGTTCCTGTACCCTGGCAGCCTGTGGTTTGGACTGCTGAAACCTTTTTTTCTTGTGAACCTCCCTAATTTTCCTTTGAGTTTCCGTGATACCTCTGGCCTTCTCAACGTGTAGTGGATTCAAGCACACAGTTCACATGCTTCGGTTCGCTTGTTTACAACCTGCTGCTCGATCATTTCATGTGGTACTGTGTAGTTACTGTGGAGTGAGAGACACTGACTAGTAATTTCCCGGTTATCTTTTCTGGACCATTCATTAGTTTAGTCATGCAACTTAGCCTTAGTGCTTAGTTAATAAAGTGTGGAATTTTCAAGTTTCAAAATAAAACTCTCATTTGTCTCAGCAGTAGCTGAGTTGGGCTTCTGAATACCATTCAGGGACCTTTGAAGTCAATGCCTTCAGTGAATTTTAATTCCTGAATTTGGTACTCACGAGCATTAACTCTTCCACAGAGTCATACTACGATAATCTGAATGCTGAATTGTATTACTGATCCTATATGTCAGTCTCCCTGTATACACTGCATAAAATACCCTTAGTGCTGCCAGAAATAAAATACATTGTTGTCCATTAGCTTGTTTTTGTTATATAGCTTAACCTGCGGTAGCGGTTATGGTTTAGATTTTGCCCTATGTGCACCAGAGAATATAATGTTCTGAACTGCCTTTTCTGTTCATAATTGCCTAGTAATGTAAATATAAATTGTCTAAACAGCATTGATAAAGACATGTTGAAGCTTATAATAAATAATGCATTTAATGCAAATAATTTATCATCTTAAATGAGTGGTGTTGAACATAAGATTGTCAGTTACATTTCTGAAAAGTGTATTTCTACTGTGAAACTTCTGGTGTAAAGCTTACTCAAAAAAAGCATTCTAAGAGGTTATGATTGATTTAACGAAACCTTAAATACTGCACACATAATTACCAGACTGTATCCTTGTGAAGATGCCTAGCTAGACTTTAAAGAATAGCCACCTTCACCACAGATACCTCTGATTAACATTTTACCTAATACAAAGCTATTGAATCTGGCTTCCAGATGCGTTAATCTGCAATATCATCATCCTCATGTTAACCCTTATTATTAACAGTTAATGTTATATTCCCAGCAAAGATGTTATAAATGAGCAATGTCCCATAAACTATATATAATTGATCAGAGTTCATATATGGGGTGAGCGGGAGTGTTGAAATAAAGTGCTGTAAGATACATCAGTTTCAAGTTAACACGGGGTTATGCTGTTCACATTTCTTTGCAACATTGTGCAATGTTTCATTAATGATGATTAGCAGGCTGTGTACCAAAGCATTCAGAGAAGGATGCTGTCTGTCATCCTCTTGTCAGGTCATATGCTTAGCTGAAGCCAGAGGTAACAGATTGATCATGAAATTTTTTAAAGCAGAGAAATAAGTTTTATTTTCTCAAAAGCATTTGGGGAGAAAAAAACCCCACCAACTAGAAATTGAAGTGTAAAATAAATTTTGCTTTTGGAAATAACTCTATTGCTATGAATAAATAATGACTACAAATAGGTTAAGTAATGCCTGAGGAAGGTAGTCACTTGGGTATGACTGTCCATCTTTACCTGGCATATGGCTTGTTCTCTATGTTCAGTTTAGTTACTTTCTTTAGTAATTGTAATAACATTTTATGATTTGTATTAACAGTTTATGATTTGAATTCTTAAGTATGCTGCATTTGGGTACATTTACATTACTAAAAGACAGTTAAACAAAAGGTGTCGTCATACTGTGAAGATAATAGCGCTGTGATCTCTTTAATAACCTTGAGATGTCAGCACCTTTTTATGATGTCTCATTTGAAAGACAGAACTTCAGGAGCACTGCACTCTGCAACAAGTTGTAGCCGTATCGTCTCTCTTATATGTCCTTAGATTGTAACTTAAGTCGTGGAAAAACAGGAATATGTATGAATGCAGGTTTATTTTCATTGAGGGATTTCATATGCCTTTGTATTGCACAGGATGGAGGCCAGCCTGATGCCTCAGTAAGGTTGGATTTGCGCTGGAAGCAGAGTGAGCATAGATGTTGTACTACCATGTAAGAGGATGATGCAGAGTGACATTTCTCATGTGAACGTAGCTCTGTTCCTTTCCAGCCGCGTTGGGATGGAGTTGCCCTCTCTGAACTTAGTTGGTTGAGCACGTGGACTGACAATTTTACCAAGCCACGCAAGCTTATGATTTTGTTGACTGTATTTGGTATCAAAACACAAGAAGTCAGTCATCTGCACACCTGTTGGAGCCAAATGTGATGCTGGGGTTTTTATGGCACAGTATCCCAGCTTTGCCACCTTCTTGGTGTTACCCTTACTGTTGAGACTCAGTGCCTGATGGATGTGGTCTCTTCAGTTGTTGGAAGCACGGCTGGTTAGCTATCAAAGTAACAGAAGCCAAGGTGTGTGAATGTGTGTTTTTATTGAAAGCCATCAAAGAAGATGTTAGAGATAAGTAAGTGTTTTACATTTTTATGTACTTTATATTCCTCAGAAGCATGCCTGCAAACCCGTTAACGTGGAATGTTAAAGAGCCAATGCAAAATTCATGTGTATTTTTAAAAATACACTTGGCAAAAACCTCCATGTAACTGTCATGCATTGCTCCCATGTTTGCTGTTTTACCAAAGAAGATTACCGTGACATTTGTGTCAAAATGGAATCTTCCCAAGGCTTTATCAGCTTCCTCCTTTTCTTAATTTATTCAGTGATGTTTTCTTTTCTGGTACCCTCTCAAATTTCTGAATTTTATAGTAGGTATTTTTATGGTGGCATTTTAGTGGTGATGCCATAAGTACTAAAAAATAGCGCTGCTGAAAGAATTCAGGAGTAGACAAGTAAAGGAAATCGGGTGCAAGTATCGCAGAGAAAACTGAAATAAAATGACTGGTGAATAATAAGGACATGAATGAAACTAGAAGCTGATTGATTGAAATACTGAAGTTAAAAGCTTTCCTCTATATTAACAATCCTTAAATTAAAACATTGTTTTAAAAGTTGTTGATACTTCTCAAATTTTTGCCAAGTCTTCTCCAATCCTGTGTATTTCAGATAAATCTCTTTATTAAAAAGGGCTGTCATTACATATTTTTTTAAACAGGATTTCTACACACTATGTCTTGGTTTTCCTCTCAAGCACTTGGTAAATGAGAGTTGATACCTGTCAAATGAATTGTTAAATACACAAATATTGTAGTAGCTGGAAAGCCTTGGAAGTTGATAAGGAAGTTGCAGCTAATGGATTTCACTAGTATGTGACAAAAGGCTGATTACAGTGGCGGGGGGGGGGGGAGCAGCATAGTGCATTAGCTGTTAACAGATCAACTCATTCATGTGGAAGATTTAAAGTGCATCATTATTTCTACCTGGTTATTTACCTCATGGTTTCCTTTCTCTTTAATCATTGGGAAGACAAAATTCTGTGATCTGATCCAAACCCTTTTAACCAGAACTTTTTAATGACTGCCGTGAAATATTTGCTTAATCATTTTATTCCTTTTTTGAATTCACCTTTTATGGCTCTGTTATATAAATTGGATACAAATAACAGTCAGAGAATAACAGGGGCCCTCCCTCTTCCTGACGTGCATACAGAAAATATTGTAAATTTGTCTAGGTAGAAGACTCTAAAATATGTAACGTTTCTGTGGAGGACTTTCTTTTCTACTTGGTTTAGCTCTTGAAATTTTCATCTATACAATGCTAGGGGAGCCTTTTAAGTAGACATCCTGCTTCTACACAGCAAAAGGTAACCACACATCTCAATAGGATCATAGAACCAAGGTATCAGGAGGATCCCATCCTGGCTCACCCAGTCCACCTCTTTCCCATGCTGTGCAATTCACCTAAAAACTGAGCATGATCCAACTTAAAAGTAAGGATTTTTACTCTCCCTCCACCCTTGCAATACTAAAACTTGTGTCTCTGATGAGGAGAAACCCAATTTCCAGTAAGTATTTGTGACAGGGGTTTTACCCATTTGTCTTTGTTACCAATGTTATCTTACACCTGAACAGCACTTCTCTGAAATTTATCACCCTGGCTCAGACACAACGTATAATCCTATCGCCTTTCCCAGACTTCAGTCAGCTAGGCTACACAAGCCATGCATTTCTAATCTTTAAAACATAAATTAAAAAAAAAAAATCCCTTATTCTGAGGTGTCTTCTGCACCTATTCCAGTTTTAATGCCTCTTTCAGCCCAGGTGATAAGAATCGTGCACAGTTGCACAGTGTTCTTCACAAGGGCTTATCCAGGCCTTGTGCGATGTCACAAATATCCCCTACCTTGATGATTTATTTCTTCTGGTACATCACAGCTGCCTTTTTCATGGATACATAATATTCATGGTTCTTAATTATCCTGTATTTACTAATCTTATTTCTTTCCAGTTAGTCACCCCCTTGTTTGCAGCAGAATTTTTGGATACTAGTCCTTAAGTGTCAGGTCTCCAAGGGTCTCCATCTAACTCCCATTTAGGTGCCTTTGGGTTGTACACTTGATCTCATGTCTTTACATTAGTCCTCGAGATCATTATACCATGGTAAAGTGGAAGAGTAGCTCTGGTATATTTCAGAGTAAGAATGCCTATGGTTATTTTTATAGCTCCATGAAAGGCTTTAAAATCGACAGGTATGTTTGGATTGGCTTGGTATTTAATGTGTCATAGGGGAACCCAGAATGGGATTAGGCATCTGTGATCACTTTAACAAGGGACCCCAAAATATACAGTCTACTTGCCCAAGCCAGAAAAAAAGAAATTGAAGTTGACAGATTGTCAGCTTTTCTTTTTCCACACTTCTGATTGTGAAACTTAGAGGGGTTTTTTTGTTTGTTTGTTTGGGTTTTTTTTTTGAAACAAAACTGGAGGGTATATGTAGACAGCTAAGTTTTTTTTCTATCTTTGTGCCAGATCGATTCCCATGGCCATAGAAGCACATAGGATATGCAAGAATTCGCAAAATGTACCATAAGACCAGAACATCTCTTTTATTTAGCAGAACTAGACTTTTATGTCTGCCTTTAATTTTTAAGAATAACAATGAAAGATCTATTTGTTAAAATAAATGACTGCCAAACCATTGAACGTGATCTCTCTTGTACCTTTAGCCCCTTTCTCTGAGGCAAGAGACAACTTGAAGTTTTTGATAGGCAGAATTAAAAGCTTTATTTTAAAATTTATATACATTCTACAGAAGCTCCGTTGTCAGCGATATGCCTCCCCTTCCCTTCCCTCTCCTGCTGCTAGCACCCATTAGAGGTGGACAGTTTCAGTACCAGTGACTCTTGGTCAGTTGCTGGGTGCTGGCATCTTTCTTACAGCTTCTCGCCTTACCAAGATATCTAAACACTCTGCATGTGAATACCTTTAAAGCAGTGGAGTAGGAAGAACATCCTAGTGACCCGCCAGCTCTGTTTAGACTGCTGTGAAATGTTATGTAGGGATGACTGTTTCATCCCTTTCAACCTCCTACCTGAAATCTAGAGCCGGGCACTGTGGAACTCATAGATGCCCATCAGTGCTGTTCCTGTGGAGTAGCATGGATGCTTCCCACTTCCCGGGGCCTCAGCATCGCAACAGTTACTGCCCACTGCAGTGTATTCACTGCAAAGCATTTCCATTTGCCAAGTACTGGGGTTACTGAGGGTGATGTGCATACTCTTCTGCTGTAACATAGCACACCACAATGACTGGGTCAGGATAAGTGTTCTGGAAAAAGTCCAAAGCAAGGGAGGGCTTAGTTCAGCTGGGCACTCTTGTTCATTGTCCTTCATTACCGAACTGGATCCCATCCACATCTTTTTCTAAAGTTCATCACCTTCCATGTCCTTTCTGTAATGGGGCTGTCATCCACAACAGAACATAAAGGGGTTAGCGCATGGGGTGGTCCAGACAGGCCTGTAAGGCAGCTGAAGGTGGACTGGATGAGAGTAACCAGAAGCAGTGATGATACAGCATTGAACACAAAATTTAAAAAGACAGGTATCAGAGTAGCCTGACCTGAAGGTGGAAAAGAAAAGCTTAAATTAAACACCTCACATGAAAGAGCAGCCACTGACCCTCCCTGTCAGTTCTGCCCTGTTTTCACCCCACCTCACTTCGTCGTCTGTGCTCAACAAATGGTGAGGCTGAAGCTGGCTGATGGTGTATGAAGAGCACAAAGACACAACCTGAGGAAACATGTTAATTGCAGGAGAACGCTGGAAGAATAAGGCCCCAGAGGACAGCTGCCTCCAAAGTGGACTCAATATGTGCAGCACATGTGGCACTGGATTATAATTTGGTGTGACTGGTAGGAGGTGTGTTTCTTCTGAGTCAGTGGCGGTTGTAGACGAGGGAACACTCATGGTGATACCTGCTTGGTCATCCAGAAGGATCAGAATGGAGCATCTGGCTTGTGGAGGCAGTCTAGGCCGGGAAGTGGAATTGTCTTGGTTTTATGCAAGGAAAGTTTCTTTTGTTTGGTTGTTTTTTGTTTTTTGCTTTTGCCCAACCAGTTAAATATAGTTATCAATTAAGGATAAGCCACTGTTTCTACCACAAACTCATAAAGAAACCCACTAAATAATTTGTCAGGAGTTTTTTAAAACAGGCGGTCTCTTGAGAAGAAAGGTCTAGGACTAAATTAGCAAGAATGCTGCAGGTCAGGTTTGAAGTACTGCATGGTGACAGAATTGTTTGGAAAGATTTGCCTGGAATTCTCTTTCATTACAGCCATATCCAGCAAACACTTGGCAGAAGGTGCAGTTCCTGCTCATCTGAGTTGTCCTTCTGAAATCACTCAGATTATTTAAGTGAAAAGTGCCTTTCCCTAAGAATTTTCAGGATCTTTTTTTGAATAGTGAGTCTATTCAAGCAGGGCTGGCTTATTAATAAACCTTTAACTGAAATGGTGCTATCCAGAATAGCACATAATGATCACTTTACAATATCAAACTTCTGTGTAAAAAATGTTCTAAAATAAGCATAGACAATATGGTAGCATGAAAATTTGTGATAGCTTTTTCATTAAATGGTGCATTTTATCTTCCATAAGAAATTCCAATCAGATTATTTTTTATAGCTATAAATCAGCAGTTTGATTCTATGATGTTTTTACACCAGTTCTTACAGTACTTCTGTTTGTTTGCCTGTGAAGAAAGGTTCATTTTTAGGCATGGAGATTATTATAACAAGGAGGGCAGTCAAATATAACCAGACATTTTAGCATAATGCTAATTTTGGTGCAATGCAGATCATCTAGGTTGTTTTTAAAAAAAAATTGTTTCATGACAGCAAATGGAGCACAGAACTTAGCTTGATCCAACTAAAACCTGAGCAAAATCATATTTATTCATTCAGACAGAATATTTGCTTTTGTAAACGTGTAGGAAGGTTTGATTAACATTGTGGCAAGCTTTTTGTTTCCTCTGTTCCTCTGTTCTCACATCTCTGTCTCAAAATGGATGTGATGAACATACCCAAGTTCAGAGGAGGTCTGGAACCCAGGCAATATCTGAGAGTCCATGGGACACTTACGTTTCTGAGCCTGATGGGTTTGCAGACTACAAATGTTGAGGCAGTCCTGGTCAAATTATGCATCTATTAGATGTGGGTCCTTTAGCATTTGTGATTCCTCATGGTTAGCCACTGCATGTCCAAGTATGGGTTACGAAGTCTTTCTTCTGTGTGATTGAGAAGTTCCTGCCTTCTCTTTTCTTCAGCCTTTATCTTCTGTGTCTTTCTCTGGGAATAGATTTAAGACTAGGATAATAATTGGGAGTTTATAGATACTGTCTAACAGATAGCTTCTGATAAAAAACCGTCCACTGAAGATATTGTCATAATATACAGAAGGGAAACAAAGTTCAGAAGTCTGAAGAAGTAATGTCAGTACTGCAGGTGGGACAGGGAAGTCTGATACCATAGCAGTGCATGAAGGGGGGGCAGAGCCTAGCAAGCACACTGCTCCAAACCTCTGTGCCCAGGTGTGGTATAGCAGAGTGTTAGGACCTCTTAAGGACCCAAGAAAAAAGCTAGCTCCACGCTATTCTGTAGAAAGTAATGAAGGTTCTGGAGACTGGCAGAAGAATATGGTTCTCAACTATGCAACTGAAACAGGATCAAAAACAGTGTGGTCATAGGATCATGCAGGAGAGGAGTCGTATTAGAAGCAGAAAAACTTGACTTTTTCTACAAGAAGGAGAGGTTTTTTTTCCCTACAAACCAGATGTACTTGAAGAACTCACTTCCTCTGGGCAAAAGGAGGGTTAATGAATCATTTATTTATTTACTTGGTCATTTTGACATTTTGGACTCATGTGGATTTCTGTTCGTTTAAAATGTAGTCAGGGTGAGATGGTTACCTGAAACATCTGCCTTTTAGTGGTCCAGATGACAGTGAGATGAGCCTGAATGGGGGCGGTGAAGCTGACAAGGTGAAGAACCATACCCTGATATCCTGATACGGAAGATTGTTTCTTTGAATAAAATAATTTCACTTTTCCTAGGTAAATTGGTTTAGCATCCGGCACAGTACCCGTAATTCAGTTTCTAATTATGTAACAAAACAAACAAACAAAACCCCCCAAAACCCCACACCTAAACCAAAACATATCCTTGTATATACCAAGTGCTTAAGAATCCACAACAGCTTGAAGACACTGCATTTGAAGTAATATTTTAAAAAGTTGGCAAGGCTATTGCTGTTTGAATGGCTGCCTTTTTCAGCAGTGTGTTATATTGTTGGACAGTTTTTCATTCCTGACTTAGAAACTTAGATTATGCATCCACTAAGCATAAAACTTTAAAGTAGTAAGAGAAGTCCAATCAATGTTTTTATAAAAATGCACAAGAGCCACTGCCAAAGTGTCATAGTTTTGTGAAGCTATGCAGAGGGTCCTGGCATGCAGGCTGCTTGGTTAGATTCACTCCTCTGTGACCCAAGCAGATTTTAAAGTTTAAAAATCTTCACTTTCACTTGAAAAAGCTTCCTTGAATACACAGTAAGTAATGCTTTTAGCTCCTCAGCACATAGCAAAAAATAAGTCCAAATACAGTTTGAAAAACTATGAACCTTTTAAAATTTCAGAAGCTCCTTACAAGAATTAAAACAACAAGGAGATCATGAGTGGTATGATGGAGTTTTCTGCTCCACTTTCTGCAAGGAATCATGCACAGAGCCCCGTGTCCCTTGGGAATGGAGTAAATGTACTGCCTGACTTCAGGTACTCATGTGGGTGATCTGAATCTTCCCCTGCAAGCCCTTACTTCTCCCTTTTGCCTCCATGGGAAATTTAGGCTCCTTAATCTCAGTGCTCTCACTTGCACCCTACTTGCAGACCAAAAGTCTCAGTGATGACATCATCTTCAGGTCCCCTCTTACCGTCTTCTGTGCCCACATTGTTAAAATTGGAGGTGATGGGGATGAGATGCTGTAATTTATTAAATGGCCAAACTGAGTCTTACCCGATATTGCCTGTTAAGGTAACGCATAGGAAACAGCCATATCCCGTATCTTCTGCCCAAGGCTTTCTACCTAGAGTGTATTCAGAAAGGGACATTGGAAAGCAAGGGGTGGAGTATGGTTAAAAAAAGAGTAGATTTGGTCTGGTCCCACTGTCTTAAACTTTAAGCTGGCCAAGCGACACTCAAGGTCCCGTGATTTCCTAGCGACAGAAGTTAATTCCATTTCGCGCAGTTTCCCAGTTCTGATGCCATCTGCGTGCACCAAAAGCTCAGCTCGCATACAGACAGCCCCGCTGGTGTGTACACTGTTTTCCCAAGCAGTGCATATACAAATGGCATTTACAAAAAGCAGTTCATGTACACATAAACCACTGCAAAAGTGGTATAATTGGCGTTTTCTCATCAGATTATTTTCTGTAGGTAAAGGTTACAGTTGTACATTTCTGAAGAAAGTAAAATACTTCAGTATGTGAAATTTCTGATTTTTCTGTTCTTTGAATTTCTGAAGAATCTGTTTTTATGCCAAACCCACTTTTATGGCCATATGTTGATTTTTCTAGGCAGAGTTATAGGAAGTGACTAGATTGTATGATCACCTTGTCTATCATGCCTGTGGGTAGCTTTGAAAGGAAGATAAGTGTCAAAGTATAATGCATTCTGAGTGTAATTTATGAGAATGACGTATGTGAGAATGTTTTAGGAAATCAGCATCATTTAGATGGAGCTGAAAAGATTCTGAATTCTGTCATCATTTTGAGGATCTTTAGAATGAAGTACAAAATATAAAATAATGTGGATCTGTGAAATCCTTAGAGTTATGTCATTTACCCTCATCATGAAGCAAATGGTTGTCTGTGGAAGCTCTGACAATGCTATTTCAGTCTTCTTACTATGCATTTCTTAATGCATATTCTATTGCTGTTAAAGATATGTTAAATTATGTTAAATGAAACTTTTCCATGACCTAGCATAAAACAAGTCCAATCAGAATGTTAAAAATAGTAAATATTTTCCTAAGCATTCTGAAGTTGCAAAAATCCCACTGACTGTGTTTGGTTCACCTTTTCTACATGCATCTTTAAAAAAAAAAAATACTTTTAGCATTTACAATTGTAATTTCGAGATCACCTACATGAAGACTAAGCCTGTCACTGTTTAGTTGTTTTAGTGAAAGAATAGTTATATACTTTCAGTAGATCTCTTCTTTAACATCATTGAAATAAAACATGTGAATGTCTTCACTATATTATTATTATTGTTAATTTAGTTATTGAAATAACTACAGCAATTTTTGTTGCTTGATATTTATGTAAATGGTAAGGTTAGTTGAGCTAACTGCTTGCTTAGTAAGATTCACTCCGTGTCTTTTTAGACTATGATCCTACAAATGCTTATGTGATTTACTTTGCATATATGTGTAGCAGGGTTTCAATTAAACGAATAATGATGGAACTATTACCTTAGGTTATAAAATAATCAATCAGAGATTGTTTTAGTTTTGTTATTGTGGAATACCAAATGCTTTATTGTGACTGAACAATTAAACATGTGTGCACATACTTCCAAGTTTTTATGCGTAAAATAAAATGTATATTAATGTGTGATATCTATGTATGAAATTTGCAGATGCTAAGAAAAAGTGCAATATTAATGGTATATTTTTATTTTGTAGCTTGGATCATCCTCCTCTGTGCCTTTTACATCTATATTCTCGCAGCTGTTTATGACTGTTGTAGTCCCCCTTATTATTGGACAGGTATGTCTTTTAAATATACATTCTTATTTAAAAAAATAAGATAAAGAGAGCTATCTTAAAGACAGACTGGCAACCTGGTAAGCTGCCACATAGGAACAGCCTCAGGATAGTGAAGTCTAATATCAGAGAAAAGATGCTACAGTGCTCCCTGGAGCCACATTGATCTTTGTTGAGATTGAGCATCTGTCCCTCACTACCACAAACATACGCTACTGCATATCGAGAAGGGAGTTTGTGAACATAAAGTGGGAAAAATGGCAGCCCAGGCTGTGAGAAATTCCAGCCCCATACAAATGAGCTTTGAGAATACTGTAGAGTCCTTTTGTCAAATGCCCTTTGCCTGGTTGATGAAGGAAGTTCTCCCTGTGTAGTATCTACTACTAATTACAGGAATGAAAAATTCTCTACATTAAAAAACATATAAGGGCTAAGCAGTCACAAGTTAAGAAATAATAAAATTAAGGCTGCTCGAGCCATTTTGCATAGGCTTTACAATAAGGGTTTTAATTGCACAATTGCAAACTATTCTTTCTGCATGTCTCCTCTATCATTTGTTACACTGGATCAAGGGTATTCATGGAATGAGCAGCTGTTCAATATTTCATTTTATACTCATTGTTCATATTGAAACACAAGGCCTTATTTTTCATGGCATATGATTGAAATCTTTCACTGAATGTAAAGAAACTAATCGCAGTATAAGATTTTCTGTTGTACTCGTCTCTGTAGTACCTGTTTTTTCACAAATATTAATTATTTTTTCTCCCACGTCACGGTGGGAAATTGCTATATTAAGACCAAAAGTTGTCAGAAGTGTCCACTATTCTTGGACACCAAAACCGAAACACCTGAAGCCTAATTCTTACATACTTGTAAGTATTCATTGTTCTCAGGCATTCAGAATGCACAAAGGGAATATCAGTGGGATGTACAGTTCATTCCCAAGGGGTACCATTGCTGCTTCTAGCACCCAGTTTAACTCTGGGTTCAGCTGGAACTTTTCTGAATTTTGTCAGCCTAAAGCAGACTTTGAAATGGAAAGGTGGTTAAAATGTAGGCAGATGGAAGTGGAGTCTATAAAGGAGCAGCCTGGACAAGGTTAAGAATATCTGTCATTGCCTGTGCTATGTAGAACAGTCAATCAGTCTCGTATCGAACTGTAATTGCACATTTCAAAATTGGCATGTACTGTAACTTACCTAAGTCCTAGTGAAGTTTGTTTCTTATATGGTCAAAAAACCTCATTACAGTCTACTAAGAAGATGGGCATGATAAGCATGACAGTAGCCACCAGCATCAGTACCTGTGTAACCTGGATGTAGCCATACCGTGTGGAAAATGGACATAACCTCTGTGTCCCTGAAGGCTATTGAATTGCTCACATGCTTTGAGTTAAATGCCTAAGAACCTCCTTATTAATTAGGACCACAAAGGGTTGCTGATGAACCTACCTGTGTATCACATTTTTATCCCATCAAAATTAAATTAAGTCTCCACCAAAAGTGGACAAGCAAAAGTACTTAAATCCTCTGGTCCTGAAAGGTCCAAAAACTGGAAGCAATTAGTTGGAAGCCTTAGTTGGAAATTTCTAGGAAACAAATAGCTTGGCAGCAGATCTAGCAATAAAGTAACCTATAGTGATTGAGTATCAGCAATCTGTACTGCAGTGTAACAAGTCTGGAGATGATGGAAGATTGCTAGACAAAGTGATTGCAGAATTTCAAGAGGAATTTTATCTGTATGTATAATGGCATGTTACTTTGGGAAGGTGTTACAAGAAATTGCTACGTGAGCTAACTGGTGGAGTTGGGGTTTGTTTTGGTAAGGCTAAGTAACGTGGATTGAGCAGTAAGCATATGAAATAAGTGCTCTGAATAATCAGAAGTTCAAAATCAGAATTGTGATGAGACTTAACTGAGAACAGATGTGATTTTGGAGTTCTGATAAAGACTGAAAGAAAAAAATAGAGAATCTTAAAGTTTGTGTAACTCAATCACAAATTTATTTAAGAGTTTGGTTTTTATAAATACACTTCAACAAGAAATAGGATGATTTTTCCTTTAAAAGTGTTTGAAGCAGTTTCTAGAAATGAATGATCAACAAAAATAGCTCACATTCCTCTAAGCATAAAGACTTTGCTTCTAAAGTTGTTGCATTTGATTATATCTGTTCAGAGGATATGGAAGAGGGGAAATGCTAAGGATAGCTATAGATCAAAAATACTGAGGGTGGTTTACATTGATTGTCTTGATTAGGTAGAACTGTACAAAGATAAAACAACCTGCCCAGATAGGAATAGAAACCATTTTTGAAGGTGGATATCCAAAAATAACATGCAGTAATCAGGGAAAAACAATAAGCAAGAAAAGGACTGACACCAAGAGACACAGTGACAGGTCTACTTGCCCTTTATCCAGAGGTGGCATGGATCTGCTCCCAACTAAATGGGAAGTTTTGCATTTAGTTTGTAGACCACTACTCGCTCATTACTGAACTGTTGCACAACATGTGGCCCAGCAACGTAATACTGCTTTGTGAATTAAAAGTTGCTCACTCTGAGATTCCAGATGCATTAAGAGATAATGGCTCACAATTCATGAATGACAGTTTCAGCAATTACTTCTAATTTATCATTTCATGCCCACAATGTCAATTCCTTACCATGCACAGTCATGCTGTTCAGCAGAAGTGTCAGTGGAAGAACGCCTGGTAAGGTTACCTGGTAGCAAAGAGCTTGATTGGGAACAAAAACAAGCTTGGAACCTGCCTGCTTGGAGGATTGCTTCTCTTCAGCCTTCCTGACTCAGCTTTACGCTCGATCCACATCAGTGTAAAACAGAGAAGGCTGCTTAAAGGAAACATTCTCCAAGGGCTTTATTTTCCTTTAAAAAAAATCTCGCCTCTGGGAAAACCTGTGTTGCCTAAATGCTTATTTCCTGAGCAGGCTGCAGAGCTGGCTGTTTGAGCAGCCCCTGGGATATAAGCAAAGCAGATGAGAAGGTGCTTTTAGATTTGTTTTGTTTGGGGTTTTTTGTTTGCTTTATGGCAAAATGTATCAAGAGTTTTGGTTGCTTGGCTGACTTGTCAGAATTTTTAATGATGGCTGGGAGAAAGAAGTCGCAATAGTGTAATTGATGCTTATTTTCTACTGTTTCTCGAACAGTTTTTCAGTGTGGCAAGGCTGCCGTTGACAGGAGTCAAGCACGCTTTGCTAGGCGCTGACAATGAAATGTGTAAGGGGCTGCAGGTACGGGCTCCGCTCAGGTGGTGGCTGCCATTTGTTAGGTAAAGAAAAAACTGTTAAAGGAGGAGGAAGATATTATGCTATCAGAAAGGCACTGAGTCTTAGAGATAGCAGTTACTGATAGATGGTCTTCAGTAAGGAGAATTGCTCTGTTCTTTATCAGAGCTGTGCAGGTTGTCTAAACCTAAAAAAACATTGTGGCCTGCATCCTCTCTGTCTACAGATGTGTTTTGCTAATTGACAGTATGATGTTACTCAAATCAGTGTTGATAGTGTAATATTGCATTTGTATTTATAGAGTAACAAATAAGACCTCTCTGACAAGAGGTCTTGAAAAGAGACATAATCTATAGTATTTTATAAAGATCTAATGTTCCATAAGCCTTGAAGATCTGTAAGAGCTTGTTATTCGTGCACCACTCTTGTATACCTCTAAGGGGAATTTGAGAATACTTGTTATACGATAAACATGGTAATAGATATTTCATGGAAAAGATTCTTGAATTTGCTCTGGCAGCTTGAAGTTCTGATTATTTTTTTCCTGGGTAGCCGAGTTCTGATGAAGATTGCTGCTCCTGAGCTGTTGTGATTTTGCTAAAATAATTGTTTTCTTGTCTGTAGATGTTGGTAATTCTTTTAGCCAGCAAAACGTAAGGTTTCGAGAAATGTTTAAGCATTTTTTTCATGACCAGTTCTGAGATTTGGCTGAAGACTGTTGTTTCTTTGCTTATATTTTTTCTTCTGAAGTGACAAGAACAGTGAACACCACTGCAATGTTTCCTTTCCCCTTTTTGCAGACTTTCTCCATTCTCTACACCAAAGTGCTTATGACAGACTTTTATTTTATGTTTTATATTAAAGAGCGATTTATGATTAAATGTTAATGAAATAGAATTTTCACTGTGCTTTCATTATATTCTACTAGTTTGAACATTTTTCAAAGCAGCACACCAAAACCCGCTGTTTTCTATGAATAAATAATAAAAAGCTTGTCTGTACATTATCATTCATGCATTCTCTAGTTGCCCCATTGGTAATTTGTCTGCCAGCGTAAAGTGGGCACTTCACATTAAACAGACCTTAACTAAAGCTAAAATTAATGTTATGATTCTAAGTATTTCTTCTTCCCAAATCTATAAAATGAAGCCAGTTGTACAGAAATCCTCGCTGAAACTAGTCACACAAAAAAATCTGATGTCCTACAAGTAAAGGATTTTAAGTGCCTTCTGCATCGTTGCCCAAAATGTTCCAGAGGAACCCTATCAGCATTTGGGAGGTGTGCTTATAAACACAACGCTAAAAGGGTGCTATGTTGCAATACAAGTTGTCAGTGAAATTGAAACTAAAAAGCTTAGCAAGGTATTTATTTTTAAAGAATAAGAAATTGAAAGGAAAAGGTAGGTGGCAGTTGCTAGGGAGCAGAAGGTACTATTCACCTAAGCCTAATCTTTGTATAGTGGGAAGGGGAAACAACAGCTAAAGAAACTGTTATAAAAAGGGAACAGTGTAAAATCTTTTCATTCTTGTGACTTAAATCCACATGGAAGTAGCCCTACTTTCTCTTCAAAGTCCAGGGGAGCTGCAGGGAGGAGGAGTGGTACCCTGGGAGATGAGCACTTCTGGAAGCTTGTTGCATAAAACTGAGATGGCAGATAAACAGCCTTCAGACCACAGTTCGCTCCCTTCTGACGCTGGACTCAAACAGGGTCATATACCAAATATGAAGAAAACATGTACTGCTGCTACAGGCTCCCTTTACATTTTTGCTGTGTTGTACCTGTTTGTAAGGTTTTAAAGCAACAGTTGTAAATTACCCCAAAATGCAAAAGTTAATTTTGAAAATGGCCTCGTGTGGGTTTTATAAAACTTGCTTTGAAGGCATATATGTGTCAGGAACTATCTCTTGGGAGTAAACTGACTGACATAATGGAGTAAGATAGCGTTTAGGGGAGTTTGGTAAGCTGAGGAAAGAAAACAAGATGCTTGTAAAAAAGATTTTTTTCCCAGATTGCAAAAATGTTTTTTTTCCATCCCATCTTCAGAAAAGAAATATTAGATTGTACACTCCATAAAATAAGGATAGATTTGACTTTTATTGATGTCCTAGAAGGTATAGAAAGGTGGGTGAACTGGTACAAAGTTTGGGACTTTATAGCAGTATATAGGAACAGGTGAGAATGCGTGCCTTCACACAGGTATGGTCCCTATAAAATTATCAGGACAGGGTCTGGCTGAAGTCACATGAGCTCTGCTTTGGAAAAGGGTCTGTGCGTTTGAACTGCGATGCAGACCTTGGATATGTGGAGGGTGGCCATGCTGTAGAAATCTGCGAAGGATGTTCCATCTTATTTATGTCATTTCTACAACCCACATAATCTCCCTTCCATTCCAGTATCCAGTATCCAGTTTTCACAGTCGCTGTCATCTTAGTTCACCTTTTTTCCAATTTTTTCCCCCTTTCATGTCTTCCAAGCTTCACTGAAATAGTTCCCAATATTCCATGCAGTCTTCTTTCTTGGTTTGCCATCACTGTATAAAAAGAGATATGAAGAATTTATTGAACTGTTTCAAATATCTAGCCTGACTCAAAGCTTTTCAAAAGAAAATTTTGCATTGCAGAGTTCATTACAAAGGTCTGTTTCTATAAGTGGTAATAATATTAGTTAAGGAGTTAGGAATCTTACCTTAAAGGACAAAGTAAATAAGGTAACTGCTGCATTTAGGTATAGTGATAATCCAGCATAGTTTCAGCTTGTTTCCTTGTGTGTTTCTTTGTTGAAATGGTAAAGCCCCAGGTGTTTTTCCCAGGTATTTAGAACTACATACGAATATGTAATAAACAAGAGGAGCAGAAGTGCAATAAAACCATTGTAAATTCTGTTAAAGATTAAATCAGTCCAAAAGAGTTGATAGAATAAGGAAAAGTCTACTTTGTGTAATCATGTAAGTACCAAGAGATACTCTTGTGTGTATAATGGAAACAGAAAAAGTGACTTCATAACCATTTCCCCTGTTTTTTCTTTTTTTTTTTTTTCATTTCATGGGTTTAAAAACAATTTAGTTGAAGATCTAGATAATTTTTAAAAGACGTACTGTATTACAAATGTCAGAAATTATTCCATTCCATATACATGGTAGGGGGGAGCTCCTTGCCCTATTTAGTTCAATTAATAATGAACATTAATGAATTACATTGTTTATTGCATTTTTTATCTTGTATGTCCAGCACTTGAGCAGGCAGGTGGAAACAGTCTAGCTATATTTTACTGACAAATTTCTCTGCGTATACAGTGTGACTGTTATGAAGGTACAATTAGATAAGTGAATTGTTTTTCTATAATATATCTTCTGCTATTTTCATGTATGATCTTATAATAGATGAGTATTATTTACCTGCTTTCCTGGAACAGATTGTGTTTCTTTGTACAGGGGATGTTAAGTGAGTTAAACACATGAGCATTGAGCCCATTTGCTTAGGGAGGCTGGTGTTGAGACAAGGAGGTTATGGCAGGATACGGAGCAGTCTGGAGGAAAAATACTGTGGATGTAACCTTTCTGCTAGAAGAACTGAATTGAAACGGGGACACTACTGTTAATTCATGTGTAATTACATTCCTTTGTTGTTAAAAATTAAATCCTGGGCAAGGGGAAAGTTCAAGCCTGGAACCATGTTTTGAAGCAAATTTGAGCTGATCCCTTTCCAAAAACCTTTGGAGATTGCCAGGACATAGTCATCAGGAGGTAGTTATCCGATGGACAGATTTATGTTCTTCTATCGCCTAACTTCTCTGTGAATTTATCAGCATCTTTCATTGTGCAGGTTATTTATAAAATATCACCTACTACAAAGTTTTGCTTCTCTTTCTCTCTTCTCTCCACTAATCCACAGTTTGAGGGAAGGATTCACCACGCACTGTTCTTTCATGTGCAACCTCTGGGTCAGCCATCAGGAATTCCCTGTTCTTTGAGGCTGGCATTTAAATCTGCACAAAAAAATCTTTGCAGTTCGTTGTGCTTCGTGTGATCACTACCATAGAACCAGAGGCCCCAAAGCCCTCCTTGCAGAAGTAATTCTGCAGGAGTCTTAGCAGGGATACGGGTTGCAAGGCCTTTGTACCTTGAGATTTGTACCTTAAAAAATTTTGCATGCATTCTCTGCAACATGGGAGTGTCCTGCAGCAAAGGATGCTCCCCTGTAAAGTATGTTTTTAAATGCTTTTATGTTTCACAGAATGATTATTCTTCCAACATCTCTGCCTTCCCCCATGCCCCCAAGATGTTGTTTTTAACTTCAGTGTTTATGTGAGGAGTTCCCTTTCACGAGGAACTGTGGAATTATTGCATCTGAAGAGTACGCCCCTTTTGCTCTTTTCCACCAGCGTGCCAGTCTGGTGCATCTATTGTGGATGTCAGTCATTCACGTTTCTACCCCAGGCTGTAAGTTCATCTTTTCACAGGAGTATCAGTTCACATGTTTTCCCAAGTGCTTGTTTCTCCGGTGCTTGTCCTGTCCGCTGTTGTACTGGTATGTACTTCAAAATACTGGACTTCATCATTTCAACTGAGAAGTGGTACACTGGTATGGTGCCTGAGTCTGGCGTCCTTTGTACAGGCCATAACATGCAAAAATGATTGTGTTAGCTTTTGCTGTGTTTGCAGACAAATGAAGCTTAGTATCTCTGTCCAGGCTCCGAAACCTGTGAGATTCTTTATTTAATCATTTCAATCTGCGTTGCTCGTGGCTTTTCAACCTCTATTAGACTTCCTGTCAGAGAGTGCCGGCACCACAGAACAACAAGGTTCACTGGCTGGCTCTGTACTTTATTGTGTGTTGTCTTTATTGAATTTGTGGGATTTATCATTATTTCACTACAAATCTTCACATTTTTTTTAAAGTTCTGTGTTAATCCTGAAAAGTTAGAGAATTGGGTTAAGAATTAAAAGGCTTTCAAAGCATCCTTGTCCTGAAACAACTCTGCAGGGCATGAATAAGTAACAAATGGATTGTTTTTCAGTCAAAATGAATCAGCTGACATGAGCTTCCCTGTGAAAAATCTAGTGGAGTTTTTACAGATACCTGTAGGGTTATATTTCTCTCCCCTTAAGTTATACAAGCATTTAGATTACCTTGAATCAGTGATCATAGGCTGAATCGACCTCTGAAATTATAGATCTTCTTGAACCTTGTGGGAAGATCAAAATGGATGGGATTCTGTGTTAGAGAGGGTGTATTTTGTCTGTGTTTTTACAGTATCCATTTAGCATGACACTAGGTTGATTAGATGATTTCCTGAAGCCACAATTTAGTTCTTCAGGGTCCGACTATGTCATTTTTTAAAAAATACAGTGTGCAGTAAGAAGCCGTACTAGTATTTATGGTTGTTGATTCACAATAATTCCAGACTAGATAGAGGTGGATATTTAAAGACGATATCAGCCGATTGAAGATTTTGAGGAAATACCACTTGCAGTTTCATTTTTTTAAATGTTTTTTTCTTTCTCTTATATGTTAGTCCATGTTAAATATGTGTATAAAGTTGTTATTGTCATGTATGTTATAATTATACCTTGTACAGACACAAGCTTATAGTTTTTGTAATAGATACCTCCAGTATAAGTTGTACTGTGGCATAATTAACCATACCTTTTCTTTTTCAACATCTCTCTACTTTCAGTATAAATCTTCTGGAAGGACCATAAATCAATAGGTGGTCTTAAGTAGCTTTTCTTTTTCCCCAATGTGACCTTAATTTATGGGATAATGGGATCTTTTTTTTAACTTCCTTAGAAAACACTCACTTGAGGGGTGAAAAACTTTGCTTTTTGCTTCTGATAATTACAGAGTCCCAAATCTGCTCAGATGAGACTAATCTGGTCTTCCCACGTCATGTCTTTCACACTGCACACTAAATGTCTTCACTCAGCTTTCTTGCCTCACTTTCCTCAACGTAGTGGTTTATTCCTACCCGGTGGCATATACGGAGGTGGCTGAAGGAGCTCCGTTGAATGCTCTTTCAGGAGTTTGGCCGTATATTCCGAGTTGTGTTCTCTCTTTAACATCTGGCAAGTGTGAAATTTTAAAGTTGAGTGTTTTCACTGGGGTGTTGAGTATTCCCTTACATGGTTTCTTGTAAATCTGTTATTTTTCATCAGCGGGAAGCGTAGACGTGCTGGGAGGTAAGTGCTGGTCTTCAGCCTGCTTAGCTTTGCGCAAACCCCATGGGCCAAATTTTTAGTATGTGCCCTGCCATGTGGTCAATGAAGTCTACTTGCTGTGGTCACTGGGATAGCTGCTTCCAGGACTTCCCTATTGAGAGACTTGCAAACAAGCTGGGAAAGCAGTGAGGAAAACTTGACAGCCGTGAGGTCAATCTTGCAGCTTTGGCAGTTAATGTGTGAAAAGGTCCTATGGTAGCATTGGTGATGATGCTTTGATATTAATCTTGAATACCTCTAAAATGTTCTGTATTATTAAACCGATAGTGGTGATGTTTATTAATGGTACTGCTATGGGAAGGTAATGAGACATCTTTAGAGTGCTCTGGTAGAAGTGTTTCAGGATCTCGTGCTATTATTTCTGAAAGACCATGGTAACAGAGAACATCGGGAGGTCTCGGGAGAAATTAGGCAAGATAATATGATTGCTGAAAAATTAACACAAGTCACAGCTGTATGATAAAAGCTTTAAGAAGTTTTTTCAAACCATATAAAGTAAAGAGAAAAACTAAAAGTGACTCCCCAGGCAGGGCTGAAATAGATGCATTGTATCTGCTGAGGCTTAGTCCTGTAGCATTTGACATAATTTGAAAGTTGAAGTTACTTTAAAATTCATAGTTGTTTCTAAAAAATTCTTGAAAAACAGCTTCAGATTCTGTTTCCTGAAAGTGCAAAAGTTCCACTAAGTACGGTAGGTTTCCTTGTTTTCATGTGTTAATTCTGGTATTCTAAAAGCGTGCAAATGGCATTTGTCTTTGGATTTACAAAAACTCCAGATATTCAGAGTTTGAATTATTTAAACTCCCACAACACATGCACTTTTGCTTTTCAAGCTTGAGTTATAATTTAATTAAAAACTTCTGGTGCATCGCTAGCTATTTAAATATTAAAATGTTCCATGGATCACTTTCGATTATCTACCGTCATGAAATTCCTGAAGATGTCAGATTTTTAAGATTCCCAAAGTTGCACTTGGAATTGTCTGTTGATGCAAAGGGGACTGTGATAATTACATACATCCATTAGTATCAGCAGAGGAGATAAACTTTGGGGAGGCTTAATGGGCATGTCTCAGTGACAGCTAGCAAAGAACATTTGGCATGATTAAGGATGGATTTGAATGTACTTGAAAATATACTCTCATTATGGACGCCCAGTGGAAGTTGCACTACAAATGTTAAATTCCCCAGAAGAAGAGTTGTGTGGCAGGGAAGCTTTGAAATCCACTGTGGCCGTCATCCAAATTACTCTCTTCTCTTTGTGTCTTTCCGCTGTCAGATTCACTTTGTGATGCCCAACTTGGCTCCCTGCATCTTTGAAAAGAGGCAACCTGTTGGTTTCTGTGTTTCAGATTGTCCGAAGATACATCAAGGACTGGCTTGAAAGGAAGAAGCCTCCATTTGGCGCTATCAGCAGCTGCGTGCTCCTGATGATCATCTACACAACATTCTGTGATACTTTCGCCAATCCAAATATTGACCTTGATAAATTTAGCTTGATTATAATAGTGTTCATAAGTAAGTTCAGCCTTAAAGCATCACTTTTGTCTGTGTTTCAGGTGTGCGATGAGCTATATGTACTGGAAAGGTGGGGCTGCAGGGATACCAGCATGGGGCTAGAGCTTGTACTTTTAATGCATGTAGTAAACCAGATTACCAGACTTCTTAGGGGCTGGATGCTTTTAGGGGATTGGGTAAGCGTTTAGGGAGGGATGAACCCTGCTGTTTAGGCAGGCCTGAGATTGCTCAGTGGTCCTCCCTTTCTAAAGGGGCACAATATTACTTTCCAAGTGTTTACAACTGTTCTGTTTGGCTGCTTTGTTATTAAACAACCATAAATGCACAGATGTTGCATTCCAAACAGAAAGGACGGATTTGGATTTGAGCTGTTACTCAAAGGCACTGTTATAACTTTTAAATGGTTCTTCCTTACCATAATATAAACCTAGAAACTAGTTGGGAGTTTGAATGTGTTGATACATTTCTGTGGATGAACACATTTCTTGCAGAGATTGTTTTAGAAGCACTCTAGTCATTCAGCCTTAAATAACATACACATGAGAATAGGCTGCTGGTATCCTTGCCATCAGTTAAAAATACACTTGCAGATCACTACCTCCCAGGGAAAGGCAGTGGTATACAGGCACTGTCTCCTCTCCCAGTAGGGAATTCCCGTCTTGCTTCAGACTGTTCAGAGACAGGAGTTTCAATTTGCTTAAGGGAGAGATAACTACAGTATACTACAGCATAAATCACATCTCATACACTCTAAAACTGTTAGATTTCAAGAAATCAGTGCATCACCTACCTTGAAGTGTGTGTATGTGCACATGTTTCTGTCTAATAAAAATACTGTATCTTCTATAAATCCAACCTCCACTAAAGTCAGTAGGAAATTTACCCCTGCTCTTTGTGGTCGGTTCTTATTCTATCCTAATTGTGGCAGTTTTTTTGGATTATGAAACACTATACATGTGTAAAATACTACATGGAATTATAAACGGTACTGTATAAATACTTTATTCTGAAAGCAAAGAAGGAGGAAGCCATGCTAAGGAGCTTTTTTTCAAAATGGAAGAAATATTTGTTTGCATAGGCACCTGAGAAGGGCCACATCCCAGATGCACTTAAATCAGTGCAGAGCTGTCAGCAAAAAAGAGGGGTATGGAAATTTTCAACTCTGACTTAACATGCAGAGAAACTCAGAATGAAGTAATTTGATGTTACTGTGCTGACCGCTACTTTGAAAAAAAAGTTCTTTTTTAGTAAAAAAGTCATGTTCTTCCTCGAACAGTTGGTGTAGAGTGGTTGCTTCCATTGCCTTTCTTGTCCTTTCTTTTATTTCTCTGCAAGACAACTCTGCATTTGTGCCATGTGTAATTATATATACCACTTGCAGTGCAATACACTGAAAATCATTATATATACTTTTTCATTGCCAGTGTGCATAACTGGAGTTTCTTAGTAAGAATATTAACATGAGCATTGCAACTGCTTGGAACATATTAGACATTTGTTTTTTTCTAAAATATTTATGAAACCAAAAAACAAGGAAGTTGTGGAGATGGATATGGACATTGTATTCTGGAAGAAGTTTCTGTACCACCATTGGATGTGTTGGCTGGATGCGTGTGTTGTGTTATACCAGGACGTGAAATTAACACGAGGAGTTGGAGATGAAACTGCATTTATTATTCTGCTGATTAATGTTTTTATGTAATTTTTATGTTAATATTCTAGCCACAGCAAAATATGCACAAGGGATAATTGGTACCAACACATGCTTATTGCTTTACAGAATTATACGTATTAAGGGATTTTTTTTCTGTGCATATTAAATTAATGTACTTAGTTGCAGAAAAATTGTAATTCAGGAACAATGGATTGCTTCCTTAGTTCATGAAGGAAGAATTAAGTGCATGCTGAGGTGACATTTATACATCCTAGGAAATGTATGTAAGAGAATGGAAAATGTCACTGGTAATAGCTAATATCCCTGCCATGTTGCCCACTTGTAAACTGGAGTCAAAATCAAATGTATTGTCTTGGCTTGCACTACCCTATGGGACACATTAGCCTTATTGCATTCACAAGTTTTGCAAGGAAAAGGGAGAGGACCCACTCCAGATTCTGCTGCAAGTAAAAGCCCTTCCCCCCATCACCCCCACACCCCCCCACACCCCCGCAAAGGTCTGTGCAGGTCACCGGGTTTCTCCTCCAGCTCTGTGGGGAGTTCCTGCTCTCCGGCACGATGCTCGGTCTCTGCAGTCCCAGCAGCTATGCACGGCACAACGGGGAAGCTGCCTGCTTCTCCCCACGTCTCCACAGACCAAGGGTGGGCTCCGTGCATCCCACAACCCCTGCAGGTGTCAGGAGAGCCGGCAGAGAGGAGAGCTTCCCTCAGGTGCTTAAAAACCATCCACACTTAGAAAGCTGACTGCGCTTGAACGAAAGCTGCTTTGTCTGATGTACGCTGCCCAGTTCAGGAATTAGCCTTTGTCTCAGAGGGAATTAAGACATCTATGATGATCTTCTCTTAATAGCGATCATTCATCGGGAGAGTAATATACCCAGTGTGTGACAATATTTATTGTGATCATGCTTACATATTGTACTTTCTCCTATTAAATAGAAAGGGGCTAAATTTAAATACTTGGCAACCAGAGCATGGCTGAGAGATTTGATGTTGTCAACCCAATCGGCAAAACTAGTGCAAGCAGATGCGCAGCATGCAGTAGTGAACTTTCCTGCCATTCATGGTGTCAAGAAATACTTGATTCGGAAGAGTTACCTCAGGAAGAACTTGTGTAGCCACGATATTAGCTGTAGCTTTCTTGGATGTAATGATAGGTATTGTTCTTCCAGACAGTCTTTAAAGGTTGTCTGTCATTGGATTTCTCTGGGTAGATTTGGTCCAGCCTAGCTCCTGACCTGTTGTATGGGGGAAATGGCACGTCCACAGCAATTGCAGCGATCTATGTGATCTTTACTTCTGTGATCCAAGACTAATTTTAACTTGTTTCTCTTTCAGTATTTTCTGTTCAGATGAGCTTCATGTTTTTGACTTTCCTCTTCTCTACAAGGTAATTGACTGTGCTGAATCAGAACCTTTGAATATTTGTTTTGTGTGATATCTTTGATTTGGTTGATACAGTTTATGCAAATATGTAAGGGCAGGTTTCTGAATAGGGGTGACCTCATTTTGGTCTTTCAGATTGTCCTTACTGCATTTTCTCTGTTAAGAGTTTCATAGGCTAAGAGAGCAGGACCTGAATTCTGTCCTTTCTTGTGTGTTAATTACAGAGTTGTTAAATCTCAATCAATCACTGCTATACCTCATCCACTGAAAAAAATGGATTTGCACAGATGTCACTGAAGGTATAATTTGCCCTGCAGACATGCTGATGACATATGAGAGAGAGAACTCAGTTTGACTTTTTACATCTCAAGATACATTTGCTGGGCTGGCAATTCAGTCTTCTCTGTATATGTCAAATGTGTTACGTTTATATGGTGATTCTTAAAAGACAGTTGTCCTGAACTAATGTTTGGTAGAGCTATTTTTTTTTTTTGTTTTTAAATATCAACCATAAAGAACAGTCGTACATTCATTTCTCAAAAAAATAGTACTGTGAGAATGGTGTTAGCCAATGCCTTAGTGCATCACTTGAGCTGCTCAGAGTATCCACCATTGTCCTCTCGGGCTTACTGGAGTATTTTTCTTAGCAGCACTCTGCTGAATGGGAAGTGCCACAATACAGCAGACTCCAGACGTATGCTTTATATAAATTATACAATATCCATAAGGGAGAATCACAAAGAAGGGTGCAATGTCTTAGAGCTACTTATGCTTTTTTAGTGCCACAAGAAAATTTCTCTGTGACGAGATCATACCCTGACCTTAGAAGGCATTTTTAAATAACTTTTGAACTGCTAGACCTAACCTGGGGGGAAGATATGTCCCAACCGTAAAATCTAAAATGCCATAAGTAGTAACCAACTCAGACAGTATGGTAAATATTTAGAATCTGATAAAATTATTCCTGATTTGGACCAAAGGGTGATCCATTGGCCAGTCACACACCTCTCTCTGTATGTCATTTTTCTACCCTTCCTGGCCTTACTCCCAGTGTGTAAACCCTTAGATGCAGTTTTTCTCTGAAGTGGAAGATAACTACATATTCTAAGCGGTGCTCATAGTGTAGACTCAATATACTATCCAAATTGAGCATTTTGGTAACATTACATACTAGGAAAAGAAATTGTAGGTCATTCTCTTTTTTTACAGAGGCAAGCTGGCCACTGCTGTGATATAGTATGTTTGCAAAAATGACTTTGGCTGGAATAAAGTTGTGTCCTACATACCATGTGTTCAGAATTCCTCTCCTTCACATGGAAGCATATTCATTAGAGAGTTTGCCACAACTGAGAAACAATTCTGCTTAAAAAAAAAAAATCAAACACTACTGTTCATTTGTGGGTAGAATTATTTCTGTCACTAGACCTGATCAAAGTGATGTGAACGTGCATATGGATCCTCAAAGTAATATATTTGATCGATGATGTTTTAAGAAGGTTTTTGCTATCAGAGGTTATTAAAACTCTTTCTTTTCTAGGAATAACTCTAGTTTCACACCAGCAGACACAGTGGCTATCATTTTCTGTTCCACACACAAATCCCTCACCCTGGGTAAGTCAGGAGATAAGCTTTTGAGCAAAACAACAGTAACATTTGTACCTTGCTGTGTTGAAAAAAAATGTTGTTGGTTGCTGGCTTTTCTGCTTAAATGGTTTTGGTTTTAGTGTGACAAGTAATGCTACCAGTATGATACTAATAGTAGGATAATATTCTTGCACAGATAAAATAAGTGCTTATTACAGGGCAGACAAATAGTCGTCTCAGCTGAGATTTTAGTGGTTATACAGTAAGACCACCTTATTTACGGAAAGCTGGATTTTTCTTTCTGTTCTTATTCTGTTCTGTTGCCTAATCCAATATTGATAAAATTTCAGGTTTGTTACTGAAAACATGGTAAGGTATATCTGCCCAGTCTCACAGTAATATCTTATACCTAAAAGCTGGGATGTGCAAGTGAAAATCAAAGCATGTAGTGTAGTCAGAAATTACAGATAGATGCTACTGTCTTATGCTTAACATGAGCAAAATCTATGTGTTTATTTTAAGTCTGCAGATGTTTTGGATAGTTTTATTTATTAGCATTCATCTATCAAAACATCATTGGGATATTTGTCACTTATGACCCCTTAGTGATAGTAAGATGTTCTGATGGAAATTCACAAAATACTGCTAAGTCAGATATGCTTACAGCCCCTTGCTACTGCTTCATCCATTATGTTCAGTCAGTGAAAAGACTAGTACTTGATTATTTTCTTACTGTTTTTCAAAATATGAAAACATGTGTTTGATAAAGCATATGTGACTGAATATATGGCTTTTCAAGGCTGTATCTGTCAAAGAGAAACACAGCTGGTGTCAATAACAAAGGTAAGAACTCAGCCTGAAAAGGGGAAAAACAAGTCGGGACTTAGGTGAGATGTTTTCCAAGTCAGTTTGATATAGCGAAACTCATCTCAGGGTTCTTTGCTTCAGCCAGGCCTGTGCTGCACAACTGTTAGCAAGTGCCCTTGAAAGTCTGTGGGAAGTGAAGGAGTTCCTGGAAGACAAGAAAAAGGCAAACATAATGCCTCTTTTTCACAGTGGAAACGAGGAGGGGACGAGGAATTATAGATCAGTGAGTTTAACTTCATTTTGTAGAAAACTACTGAAACAATTAAATAAATTATTTTAACAGTGTAGGAAGAAACAAGGAAATGAGTAACAGCCCCGTGGATTTGTCAAATGCATATCATACCAAACTAACTTAATTTCCTTTCACACAAGTCCTGGGGGTTGCAGAGAAGTAGCAAAAGTTGTATGGCTTGAGAGCGTTACGGCTTTTGACATTTGTATGTTTTGGGCTCCGCAACTCAAAAATTATGTGGACCAACTGGAAAGAGATCAGAGGAGAGTGCCATGAATGATCATAGATCTCAAAAATGTGACCCCGGAGGAAGGTTGAAACAATTGGGATTGTTGAGAGAAGACAGCTGAAATACAGGAGTGATCTTCAAATGCATAAAAGGTTGATGCAAAGAAGGAAAAAAGTAACTCTTTCACAGTGAACTTTGAAAAGGGAAGGACTTTGTTACAGTGATGATGATTTAAGCTAACAATCAGGGAAAGCTGTCTAGTGTAAAACAGTTTAGCTTTGGAATATATTGCCTATTGATGTCTTGAATCTCCTATCATTGTAGACAAGCCTCAGGCAGGAATTAGATAGCTAGAGCTGATCCTGCCTTGGAGCAGAACATAGATTAAATGACATTAGGTCTTTTTCAGCCAAATGTTCTAAGAAACCGAAGCTTCAACTAATAAATGAGCGTGTATTCAGGAGGACAGTTACACTTGTATTTATAGAAAGCAACCCCACACGTAAGTCATAACACACTACCATACTTGCTGTTTGGAGGTGCGTGTAAAGTTAGGACAGAACTGTGATACTACAGAAGAGAAGGTGGTTGTATTTAACAGCACAAATGTGTAAGTCTTCCCTTCCCTCCCCAGTGAAAATAGTTTTATATACGCTCTGTTGAATACTTCTGCAGCTTGCCATGATGCTAAGAAAATAAGCACAGAGCTTTTTTTTAATATTTAAGTCCTAGAGGGGCTTGCTGTCACCCAGAGAAAAATGAGGACTCTTCATTTCTTTTACTCACTATACCAAGCATCCTCATGCAGCCTGTCTTGACCTGCACCCTATGCACACAGCTGAGTCAGTTCGCTTTTCTTCTGCTAGTACACTCTTCTTTTTACATTTTATTTTCTCCTTTAGAAGAACCTAGTTTGAGGTTGCTAGCTTGCTTCATTTTCTGGCTCACATTTTCCCAATTCCACATTACTGCTTTCATTAGCACAGCCCGATGAGTCAGGCTTTGTATTTTGCAGCTTTCTTTGCCCCAGCACACCAACAAAAATCCTTTTGCCAGCTTGACTTCAAGGACTCCTACAGCTTCTCCCCAGCCATACCTACTTTTACCCTGCTAATACAGATGTCTCATGGGTAAGTGTGCAAGTTGAAATGAAACAGGTAGATGGTACAACTCAGGATTGCAGGACTGTTTCTTGGCTACAGACTGTTCCGCTTGTCAGCCTCAGGACAGACTGCTTTACCTTCACCTTTGAAGAGCTGGTGTCTCATGGAAAGCAAGTTTGCCTCCTAGGAGGCTAGTCACAAGCTGTAATTCATTCTTAGGCTTTTCACTTCTGCGCTACCTTTCCTTACTGCTCAGGGCCTGTGTTGAGATCGCTGTGCTTCCCTTGCTGTGTTCCATCTCTGAGCCTCAGCTTTGTCAAGGTTTCTTTGAGGCTCCCAGGCTTGTCTTGCATGGGGCCAGCAGCAGCGTGTCCTGAATTGAACACCGCACCTGATGGCGACATGCTCTTTTTGGCAGTCCCTGGGAGCCCATCTTTGGTAAGCCCGTGGGCCCCGCCGCTCTTGTGTGCACCCCTAGGCAGCGTGTGCACTAGGTAGGCATGCCTGCTGTGCATCCATTTCAAGCTGGCTGGTTTTGAGACCACTGGTATTTCACTCTGCTTGGTATTAGTACCAGGTCCAGATAAGACAGGGCTGCATAGACATGCATTTCTATGTAGATAGGGAGGACTGGGTTTTATAAAGCAGTGGTGCGATGAGGCATGCCCCTGAGCTGAGGATGTAAACAGGAATGTTAACCAGAGCAGCTAGCATCTATTCCTTCACTGAAGGTGGAAGGAGAGTAGATCTAATTCGTTTTTAAGGATCAGCCATTTCTGAAGGACAGTTAAATCTATCCACAGCACAGTCGTGTCCACCCTGATCTTAGCAGAAACAAGAAGAGATGTAGGCATTTTGGCCCTTACTCTTTTGTTGTTCTGTCACATTTCTACTTGTCCAGAGGGGTTTACTATAAACCATGTAATGAGAAACCTTCTGTTCTCTTGTAGCGGAGAGAGTTTTTCCCTCTCCCTCTGTCATTACAATGCCTGAAAGCACAAACACAGCTCAGCGCCTGGTTTCACATCCGTTGTGGAGCTCTGCTTTGTTTGTCTTCAAGATTCCAGTGGTAGTGTGTAAGTGACCCCCCAACACTTGTTCTTTCGCTTTGAAACTGATTTCTCTCAGCTTGGCAGGTGAAACTCCAAATAGGTGCGTCTGGCCCATTCCCTGGGGAGCTTAGAATGGCACCGACTAAAGTGGGAGAAGAGCTGACAGCTTTAAAGCTTTAGAAGTGGTAATAGGAGAGGCATGAGAAGACTTTTATAAGTCACTTTCTCCCACACCATATTATGAAACCAACTAATTCCCATGCAGTGCATGCTCATGAGGCCAACTGCCACTTCCACTGTTGAATCCATGAATAAGTGCTTGCTCTGCACGGAGATGAGTGCTGTTCCCATATGCTGGGTTTTATTTTGTAGACAGAACAGTTGACACACTTTTTGTCTCAAAGATCAGAGTGCAGGGCATGTTTGTGTAAGGACAAATTACACAGGGTAGGTGCCTTTGTGTTTCTTAGTTAGGAACACAAGCCGATATTTTTGCATAAAGGTGGGTGCTTTGGCAGTTTTTTGAGTACAGTGCATCACATGCAGAAAAACTAATGTTTATTTGTATTTCACTTAATGAGTGAAACAGGATATAAACTTACAAGGAGCAAAGATAAATATAGTATTCACAATGCCCTCTGGCATATTCACCCACACTTTGTTCTCTTTCTCTCCTTCTCCCTGCTCACATATATGCACAGTACATGTGAGCACACACATATGCGGACAGTTGATGCATGGCTTTTATTAGTGCATTTGCCATTGATTGATTAGTACTTAGTATTAGTACTTCGTCTATTGATTGATTGCAGATGAAGTGACTATTTGACCTTTAATTATGAGCCTTGCTATTGAAAATGACATTGAGCTATGGCTTCACATAATCCATCTGGAAAGCCCGACATGATGCCATTCCCTGGAGTTCATTCAGTGAGAAGAGAAGAGGCCTCAAGGAAGTGCAAAGCTATCGGTGTGGCTCATCTAAAAAAATACTGCAGTTGTTGCTTGCACTTACACAAAAGTTGCAGCCAGGTACAGAACATTATTTTATTTTTTGCAGAGAGTGAATTGCTAGCTAGAAGTTACAACTCCAAAAGTAAAATGCAGGATTGTCAAAAAATATTTTCACTTTAATTCTTTGTATTTACTATGCAAAATTATTTTATCAGCAAAAAATGGAGTACTGCTACCTATTTTGGCTACCACAAGTACAAATGTTAGTACTGTAGGTATGATGAACAGTAGATTGGTAAAAAAACCAAAACAACAAGAATAACCCCACCTTATAATAAAATCAGGGTATTGTTTGTGATGCAGAGTGCCTTTTTCCTCGTTTGGATTTATGAGTGTAGCAGTTCTTTCACCGTGGAATTCTTAAAGTAATGCAATCAAAGTTTCTAGGCTACGAAATACTTTCAGGAAAGAACAGAGTTCATTTTGCAAATAAAAGCCAAAGCGCTAACTTTCTTTTGTATTGTTTTAATTTCATTCAAATTTATTTTTTAAATACTCAGTTTCTTCCTGCATGAGTACGGAACTGATAGTTTGTACTTGAACAATTCTTAAAAGCCTGCTGTAATGCACAAGTAGATTCACAGACAACTGAGTTGTCTGTGAGAGGATCATCTAGGCTATGGATTAATCAGCCCATGCCTTCCCCCGAGTTCCCCAGCTGCACAATGTGACAGAGTGCATCGTGCTCACATATAGCTCCAATCTGCTCACAGCTATCTATAGTTTGCTCATGTTTTCTACAGATATCTCCTTACAAGATTTTTCAGAGATAAAGAATATATTTGCACAGCCTAAACCACTGCTGTTTAATATTAGTTGGGTTTTTGCTTCATCTGTTTTTTCCTATAGCCAAACTCTGAAATGCTGTACTAATCAAGCACAGGTGCTTCTTATTGTGCGGTGATAATCACCTTTCTCCTTTAGACAGAAAAATGGCAAAATGTTCTAACTTGTGTTAAGATAAAAGGTAGATCATTTTGATTTTAAAAAGGAGGCATCTCTTAATAATTCTATAATAGAAAGTAAGATGGTAAAATCGGGTGCATTGCCCTAAGTGAGTATTCAGGCTATACTTTCTGGTATTATTGAAATGTGGTGGTTTTTTTCTGCTCCTGGCAGAGAATTGTCCTCTAAGGCAATTATTCATCAAGGTACTGTACTAACTGTGACTAGCTATAAATGTGTGAATAATTCCTCTGACTTTTACGTAAAGATCTAGAAAATAATCCTGGTTAATTGCTCTCTGAAAGTTTTCAAGAGTAAGACTTTTGATACTGTCTCTTTTACTTTCAAAATTTTCCTGAGTGTTGAACAGGAGACATTACTGCTGGCATCATGTCATACTTCTTGGTGTTATTAGTGCTTGAATTTGCATATTTTCTTACCTGTTACAGACTTTTAGTCTCATTTCTTCCCCAGGTGTCTGATAGAGCGATGTAAGTGAAAATGATCTGGCTACTGCTCTGCCTAGAATTGGTGGGTGCTGACCCTTAGGGCAGAAGGGAAGCTGATGGGAGGAATATGCTTGAAAGAATGAGTGTCTTGTGGAGGTCGTGTCTGGGCCAATATGTACCCCTTCCTATTGCCAGAGAGTTAGAAACTCTCTCCTGTTCCTGCTTCTGAGATCCCAAGGGGCTTAGTGGTTGCTAGAACCTTTAATGAGTTTTGATACTGTGGTTCTTTGGGCCAAAATGAAAAGTTTTTCTCATCATTTCAGTGTTTGCCCAGCATTTGCTTGGAAGGAGCAGGAAGTGATTGGCTGGGCTTTTTCCTCTGCTCTGTGATTCCCTTTCTCTTTGTCCTCTCTCTGTCTCTGGAAAATAAGAACTGAGGGATTCGTGTTATCTGAGATGATAGCGGGGAGAGCAGAAGCACCTGGATCTACTGCACTTCTCTCATGTTAGCATCTTTTTTTGTAGCCCAACTTGAGGGCAGGTGGATCGCCTTTCCTAGCTTGGCAGTCTTCTAGAACCAATGTTTGGTTCTTACCAAACAATATTATCAGTCAGGTTATTACCATGTAATTGGCATGTCTTCTTTCTCAGTAGACCCCAAAGAATGCCTGGGAAATGCTGCTATTTCTAGTACAGGTGCCATCAGAATATTAGCAAAATAAAATAGAGACTGAAGATTTCTGTAATTGGGAACAGTATGAATGTTTCCTGCTTGCACAGACAAATCCACCCAAAGTGAGATGTCATTTTGCATGTGTAAGCATTTCTGTAATACTAAGGCCACCACTCACCTGAAGGGGCTATCTCCACAGGAAGTCAAACTGACAGTTTTGAGTAGGCCGTGGTCGCTGGGATGGTCTGTGCCAGAACATCTCTTTTATTTTCCCTTGCTACTCATATATGTGGCTGGGCAAGCACCCCCTGTTTGTCCCCTTCAGACCAGAGCATCCCTAGGGGCTATACTTTCAGGAAGGTAACGTGGTGGCAGGCCAATCTGAAAGCAGAAAATGGCATAGTCCAGTGAGTTATAGTGGCTTTTGGACACAGAGTACCTGATTCTCCCTTGTTTTTTTAATCACAAGATTCACAATATAGCATGTCTAACCTATTGCAGTTTACTCAATTTTGACCTCTCTGTGATTCCAGAAGGGGAAATACTAGAGTAAATTAGGGAATCTCCTTTTCTTTTTGACCTGAAACGTATGTTTCTTTGATTAGACTTAGAATGTGGCAAGAAATTCTGTACCAGCTCTCAGGGCTTCCTTTTCATCTGTATACTCTGCCAGTAGTAGGTTTTTTATTAATATTTAGAAAGTTTGCCTCCAGCAGTACTAAAATGTGCATCAGAGGACAACAGTTGTTTACTGTGTTTGAACTGAAGAATCTCACCCAGGAGATCTCATTCACTTGAAGTTTACATCTCTCAATATCGACTTGCAGAAAGAGATCGATGAATAACAATTGTCATTTCAGAGTTGCACCTCTCCAATTATTTATTTGGTTGTGTGTCTTCCCAGATGTACACATAATTGGATCAGACACTAAAAACCAGATTGCGGGTTTTTAATGACAGCAAGCTCATACCTCTTTATAATAATAATAAAAAAAATAAAAACACACATCCATCTCTAAAATGATAATGACACAAGAGCCCTCCCTCCCCACCAAAAACAGTTAAAGTTAATTTATCTACTTTAAGAAACTACATTATATTCAGCAGACAGCTGACAGGTTACCCTTGGGAAGATCCACGTTTGGACATGACTCAAGTTTGTTTTTTTTTTTTACCTCAAGCTGGCAGAGGCTACAAGTGTCACCCATACTAAAGCTGGCGAGTATTGAAGATGATGTTGAGTCTCCCTGAGAGAGTTGCATCTACATTTGCTGCTCTCAGTGCACCTTCTGGCAGCCAGTCTGAGCTGCTGACTCCAGACACTTCTAAAACGGTGGGTGCAAAGATGTGAAAAATCAACAGCAGCAGCAAAATTTAGAAATCTCCTATCACAGGATAGTCTTGGGGATCTGGAAGAGGGATCCTCCTCTAAAAGCTGCCATGACTACTGCAAGCACATAACCCTGGTCCATAGAGTTTTAAAATAGGAAATAGTATCCCTCAGTATTTCTAGGTAGTGGGCTGTTTTCTCAAAATGCCTTCCGAAGTGACTGGAGCCTTAAAGTTTTTCTGGCCTCATATCTTCTTTTCTTGGCCACAGAAATCAGATGAAGAGTGATTAAAGAAAAATTATGCTAGTATTCCTAACAAATATTTTTTTTCTTTATGAAAAGAAGTCAGTGTTTTCATGTTGTACCATTTATAATGAATTTGTGTATCCTGTTTTCCTTTGCATCAAGATTTCAGGAGGAAAAAAACTTTAAAAAAAATCTAATTAAAAGATAGTATGAAACAGTTTGGAGCATAATCCTTTCCTGCTTATGTTTTCAAATATAATAAGAACAACTATAAAACGTGTTTATAATGGCTTTTTTAATAATATGTGTAAATAAAATCCACATAATCAAAACTTTAATGCTGAGAAATCTTAGCCTCAGCAATGTGTGGAAAGGGCAGTAATGTTCAAGGAATTAATCAAGTCTCAGCTTTGTGTTTTTAGGACATTTGTCAATCTCTTTGTCCAGAATTCCTTTCCTTAGTAGGTCTAACCTATTAAACCTTCAAAAAGTGTTGGCTACAAGAATTATAGAAGGGAAGGAAGTGTTTAAATTCTGTTTATTTAAACTTCATAGCTTAGATACTGCTAGTGAATTACAAGGAAGAATTTACCCTGTGCCTTGAGTATGTTATGTGTATGAAGAGTGAACTGATACCCCAGCAATAAAAAAAGCACTGAAGTGCAAGGATCGGCTTACAATGTTGCTATGCCCACATTGTGGTGCCAAATTAAGGATGCAACATTTACGATATGACTTATGGTGGTTCAATTCATTCTTGAATTCCCTGTTAACTAATTACTACTACTATATTGTCAGACAGGTAGAGGTGTTTCGGAGTCTAAGGCACTAGTCTTCAGTTGTTGGTGTTAAATGTTTCATTGTTAGCAGCTGGTACGATTGCTTATGTTGTTCATTAAACATCACTTCCAATCTGAATGCACCCGTTGAAAACCCAGAAATAGACAAACTGTACTTTCTTGCTCTTCTTCCCAGCTTTTACATTTTTATTTACTTAAAACATTGATAGTATCAAGATGTGCTGTTTCCTACTAACTGTACTTACATTGCACTTAAGTGACTGATTTCTGTGATGAGTATAGTGAGCCAGTTACCTGAAGAACAAGAATTAGTAAATGCATTCAAAGCATATTAGGTTTTCTTCTTTTTTTTTATTCTTGTTAGAGTTATGGCAAAAGAAATATCTTATTTCTCATTCATTTCTCTTCCTCCTTCTCCTTCTTTACTTAAATATTAGACCAGTCCGGTCTCTTACAACGTAATGTGGGTCTCAGCAAAATTCTTGCATCCTAGTGTAACTATATGGCCAATATGTGACCACATTGCTCTGATTCAGTACAGAGCCTTCCTGGTAATTCTAGTCCTCCAAAAGAGGTAAGTCATTTAATGTAATGCGAGGGCTTGTTGAATATCCTGGTAAATCATTGTTCTTTCCCAAAGAGAGGGATGAAGGTGAAAATGTTTTTGAAGATTAGGGTCCACACAGACCTCCAAACTGAACTAGGATAGCCCTCCATTTTGCAGTTTTCCTCTGCAGCTCTTCCAGACTCCCTTAACATCTTACCAGTCCCTTGTAAAACCTCCCCCTCAGGTGTTTGTTGTTACCACTTTGTGAGCCTGTTTTTTGCTTTGCATTACACTTATCACTGACCTGAAATATGAAAACACACTGAAAAAATTGTCCTTTTTCCCTGAAAATAATTTAAGCACAGGTCTTCATACAGCATGTATGTGGGCAAAAAGGCAAGGGGAATGTAGTCTCAACTGCTACAAACATTGCAGGTCCTTCCCAGTCAGAGACCGAGTGTCCTATCACCTGGAGGCAGTTGTGGTTGTGCTGATGGATGAGGTCTTTATACCTACTGGCAAAAGTCAGATTTCCATGGTAACACTAGGCTTTGTCACCAAGGTGTGATTGAACCAAAGGTGCCACAGACCATTGTACTGTTGTAAAGCATTGTCTAGCCACTGTGGATGGAGTTTTACCTTGACACTGTTATTTCCTTCTGGACAAGAGAGCAGCAAAGGTTGTCTGTTACTTCTCTCAGTCTTGATTCCTTTGCAGAGTACAAAATGACTGTAAGGTCTCAGATCTCTTGGTTAGGGCTAAGAGCAAAAGAAATCCCAGAGTTACAGCTGGAATGGGGCTGGAAAAGGACTAGCAAATTTTCCTCTGAGGCATTTTTCACCTGGGGAAGAGCTTGGCTGCCTGTTTTGGGCTCAGCCTCGAGTAACCTGTTCTCCCTCCAATGTAATGTGATTTCATATTACATTGGAAGGTGCTTTCTTCAGCTGAAATGGGAATACTCAGTAGCAAGCAAATAATTTGTATTGTTATGGGTTGTCAGATATCATTCAGCTGTTCCCATACCTGAAAGAAACTGGTCCTGAGGGAAGAGCATTTAAACTTGAGTTCAGTGCATGCTCTGGAGAGGGCATGGATATAGGAAAAAGAATCTTTAGCCAGTTAATTTGTCAAAAGCATCTTCTCCTATCATGATCGCAGTATGTCATAACAGACTCTGAACAAGGGCAAGAAACATCTTCTATCCCTGGCTAGCCTTCACTGAGGATAGGCATAGCATATGAACTTCTGTCCCCTCAGAGCTTACCATAGCAATGTGATTTGCCTGGGAGGAAACCGGGAAACCCTTAAGAAAGTTTTCAAACAAGAGATTAGCAGCATCTTGCCATTCTGGTAGCTATCGACACGAGCAACCTTTTTCTAATCGTCTAAACTGGATTTTGCCCAGATCTGACCACCCTTCCCCACCATGCAGTCACTGGGCTACATGCAATACTATTCTGAAACTTGGCAATAAAATTTCAGGTGCTCATTTGGCACTGTCTTTGCAGGGATAAGCTCAGGAACCCCCTGCTCTGGCAGCTTAGGAGGTGTTTAATGCAATATATGCCCCTCTTTACAGGCCTCTTCTCAGTTGAAAAAAAAGAAGTAGCTATTTGGCCTGCTAATGTTCTCTTCACATCAGCCCCTGAGAGGATCCTTCAGAAAGAGAGTAGCGTGGAGAGTGTCAGAGAAGCTACCGTCATACGCTTGATTCATTTTGTGTATTGAAGATTATGGCAATTGAGAGTTCTGAAATGTATAGATGAGTAGAAGGGAGAACTGGATATCCACAGGCTAAGGTTTCACCTCAAAGTATTGCCACTGCCTCTCCGTGAGGGTTGTTCTGATTTCTGAATGCCTGGTGGTTCCACAGCCCTAGTGATGACCTCTTTGTTTTGCACCAAACCTCTTTTCCTAAGAAGAAATGCTGCAGCGTTTTGTGATTCGGAATGTGTTTCAGTAATGTAAGCAATAAAGTTTTAGGATAAATTGTTTGTTATGGAGACAGTGAAGGGGAAAAACCTATACAGTAAAGTATGTAAGTAGAGCATCTAGCAATAATTCTGCTTTGGGTGTGAGAGATAATGGCCTGTGTTTCGGTGGTAATAAAAATGTTCTATTAAGTTCTCTGAACCCATTGCAATGTGATAGAAAACAGAAAATGATGAAACAGTGCTTTGAGGGGAGCTTACACATTCAGCAAGCATAAAATAAACATATTAAAATAGAAAAAAAACCCTGAATTCCAGTACTTATTGTTTTGTCACTTCCATCATGGGTATAGGATAAAAGAAAACTCTTACTTGCTTGTTAGAAGAAGAAGGCTCCTACTTGAAGTTCTTACTTGGCAGATGTCAGTTGAAAGCTCTGCTCTGGAATATGCTGCAATGTCAAACTCTGTTGGGTAACTTTAGACAAATGTGTCATGTGTGACATGGAAATATGGCATGCTGTACATTAGTGATTTCCCAAGTGTTTGGATCAGGTAGTAACGTGCTGAGAAAGTGCTCTTTATCTCTCCACACTGTGTACTTGTATAGCAGTGGGGAAAGGCTTTTGGTAGAAATTACTTTAGTCAGAAAAAGAATCCATTTACAATATGTGCCTTCTAACATCTTTCAGACAATGCATTGTATTAAAGAGGCATTTTTGATTAATGTTTTATAAACATTTTTCAGCATGACAGCTTAAAGTCCCTGTAAAATTGTAAATGCGTGCATAGTGCTCACTTCCATAAAGTCAAATGCTATCTCATGAAGTCTAGTTGGATCCTGTCAGTGACAGTGACACAGAATCAGTACCTTGGAGCATTAAAATTAATTTGCTTCATTTATATCACTGCAGTGATAGCTAGATGAAAAGAGTCCTATATTTAAATTCTCTTAAAAATACCTTCAAATCTTTTAGGATATTTTATTATTATTATTTTGCAGTTAACTAAATGTAGTGAAGTGCAGCATAGTATTTTCATGGGCCTTTTAAGAAGGTGACTACGAAATGTGAAAGTAGCAGAGGGGAAAGGGGAGGATGTGGGAGGTTATAGTGGGTGCAAAGCTGGAGGAAGGATAAATAGCTTTCCCTTGTGCAGGCTACTAGAGAAACAGTGGCCTCTGACCAGGGCTGATAAACCACAGCCTTGGAGCCAAACTGGAATACCCTGGAGCAACAGAGAGCAAACAGGGCTTTCCTGTACCAGACTGTAAGAACAGTCCTCTCGCTCTTCCTTGCCATTGTTGAAGGTCACGGATAAACAGCTTTTCTCTTGCTAGCTCTTCCTCAGGTTTGCAAAGTTCTTATGTGAAATGGGCTGAGTGAGGACACAAAGGGGGAGAATGAAATGTACTCCATATCACAGGCCTAACTCACTTCTCTCAGTTGCAGTGGGACTGTGATTTTAGTGCCCACTCCACTTAGTGGAGCTTAGTGATTTTAGGGGAAGTACCTAAAATTTACACTGCTGCAAGTGAGCAGAATCAAAGGTCTTGGGAAGCAAAACCAAGCAGGCTAGAAGCATGAGAGTGGAGAAGAGGAGGAAAAAGGAGGAAGGGCGCAAATACAAACAGAAAAAGACTCTCTGAATAGTGGAGCCAAAGAGCAAGGAGGAAGATGAGAACACAGGGGAGCACCAGTAGGAGAAACGTAGACAAACAAAGAAGAGGAGGGCAATTCAGGGTAAAAAGCTGGGAATACTGATGATCTTGTTTGTAAGGGATATCTGTGGATGATCTCAGTGCTTTCTCCCTTCTGCTACAGCTCTCTGTAGTCGTGGTCAGGTGAGGTGCTGTTTTCTCACCCAGCTGGGTACCACATTTCCTCTTTCTTTGGAGGAGGATGGGATACAACCCTGACTTGCGCCCGTCGCAGTGTTTGGTCAGCTCTGATCCAGGAGCTGGACACACATTCATGCAGTAAGGCTGTTTAAAAGGTTTTGGCAACTCAACAGCTTGTTACACCCCTACTTTGAGCAAAGCTGTCCAAGTTGGCACCAAACCACAGAGGAGTCATTCAGTTCTCATGATACGTAGTGAGTGAGGATCTTTGGCAGAGGAGTTGAACCAAAAGCCTGTAACTTCATAAACTGCAGCAACATGAATGGGTGTTTGTGGCATGAGCCTTCAGACCATGACAGCAGTCTTAAAACTTAACTAAAAGATTGTATATAAACTGATAATGCCGGTGTTCCTCCTCCAGTGTCAATCAGGATGAAGACCCATAGAAATCAGTCCAATTACCCTGAAATGCAGATAAGCCTGATTAATGGTTCTGCGAAAACAAAACAAAAAATCCTTACAGGCATTATTCTTTCTACGTGTGAATGCAGCCTTAATGCTTCAGATGGCAAATAAATACCCCAATAACACTGGGGGGTGAGGGAGAGAGGAGATGCTGCGTACTTTGAGGAAACTTAAGACTAAGGTAGTGGTCTGGGTTTTAATATATGTGATTTAATCCTATGCAAAATTTTATTTACCTTAGACTTAGCGTAGCTATCATACTCCATTAGCACTGGAAGCAATATGCTATAAAAGATGAGGAAGACAGGAGTGGACAGCCCAAAATAAAGATAACCATATCCATTTTGCTTAGCACCTTCATTCCTTGCTATCTATCTGAAAGATTTAAACTCATCTCACTCACTTTATTAGTTTTGTTATAGCAGCACCTGTTCATGTCACTACTGTTTCAGTCAGTGTTTCTGTTACAGCTTCTCTTAGTGCTAGTTCATAATCTCATCTTGAAAATGCATTCCGGGCTAAGATATAGCATACGGTATCAGCCCACCCATTATAATGTCACTTTTCTTCCTTTGGGTGAGATTTGGTTTTCATTTTGTTTGTTTTTTTTTCCCCCAAGTGTTTTTTATATATATATATATATATATATATATATATTTAAAAATACAGGGTGTTTTTGTTTTTTTTTAAGAGAGGAAAAAGTAACTATTAAAATGTGGTTTTCCTAATTAGGAACTTGCACGAGTTTTATGTATTTGGCAAACATTAGCAGTCATACTGATGCTTGCGGTTACTATGTATTGCTAGGAAAAAGTTTAGACAACATTTTTAAAAATAAATAAAACTCATACTGTTTTGTTTAGCTTTGTGGTAATATCACTGACAAGCATTTGTGACTGTAGTCTGTGGATCTCTGTCATGAAGTATTTTCTGAGAGTTGCATACTGGCAAAGTTGGAATTATAAAAATCAGAAAGTGCGTAAAAAGGCAACAGGGCTTTTTCTTTCCATTAAACAAATGCATACCTGCAAAAAATTATTATTATTTCTTCTTTTCACCAGTTAGTTTTTCCTGGTAAATAACAGGAACTTTAATTGCACATTAGTGGCTTACAGGAACCTATTGTTGTGACATGTATTTAAACAAGCTGTGAATTAAGAACCTCTTTCCACCCAGTGATCTAATTATATTGTCACACTAATTATAGTATTTTGTATTTATATTTGACAACTTTAATTTTCTTTTCCTAGTTACTGAAATAGCTTTCCTCTAGAGAATTTACCTTTTAGGCTGGAATTTCTCATCTTTTCTTTCAGTTCAGAAAATGTACGGTAATTTAAAGCATGTCTCAGTCACTTTGGATCCATTCTGTTCACGTCTCTGCCGTTAGTTTTCTGTGTGATCTTAGGCTAGTCATTTTAGTGTTCTCTGATTCTCTGTAGGAGTCCTGTTCAGCTTACTAAAGTGTTTTTGGATCTATGGATGAAATTGCACTACCAAAATGCCAGGTACTGTCTTACGAACGTAAATATAGCATGTTCGTAGCTTGGGACTCTAGTTTATTTTTCTGTGGTTAGAGAACAGAAAAGGACCCACGAGGGTCAAGTCGAGACTTGGAAACAGGCAATAAAACCTTTATCTGTTTACAAAAGCAGTATGATGGGCATTTGAAGTAAATTACACTCCTTAATATAATGCACATGCCCATTTAATTTCTCTCCAAATACAAACTATTCCCAAGCCCCAGAAATTAGTGTTAATAATAAGCGGCCCTATTGTGTGATAGGTTCATGATGTTGTTTTTGATGTTTGTTGATTAAGGTAATTATAATATTGAAATTAAGCACGCAAGCTGTATTTATTTGATTTAATCTTTCCCTGGAAATATCTACATAAGTAAAGGCTACTACTATGGGGACGAGAGTGTTAGTGGTGTAATGTGATGAACCCAATCAAAATAGTTACAAGAAATGGTGCTGTGGAAACATCATGAAGATTTCAGTGAGGCTGGACATGTGTCAGCAACAGTGGGGCACTGGTGGAGTGGCAAATACTCAACAAATAAGCTGTTTCCTCACATCGGGAGGAGGCAACTTGTATTACGGGAAACCTGAAAGAATGTTGAGAACGGGAATTTATCCAAGGCATAGACAAAAGTTTATGTAAACATGGCAACTCTGGCTGATCTGAAACATCTACTAACGGGGGAATGGAGGGCATGTGGCACAAAGCTCAGCTTTTTGTCATTGCTAAGAAAGGAGATGCAGAGATGAGCTCTGTGAAAACTGTGTGTAGTCTGCTTTGCTGCAAGGTTGATGCTGGTGGAAGATTCCTAGAATGACATTTAAGATGAGGGAGAATACCTTATTTTCTCAGGGGGCTCTTGAGGAGTCGCAGCTGCTCTTGTTGGCAACTGTGCAAATGTCTGGTCAAGCAAGACAGAGATGGTTGCAAGTTTTGCCCACACCTGTGCTTTGTGGAGCATGGTAGCAAAGTTCCAAGATTTCAACAGATAATTTTGAACAATAACATGTTCAAAGTAAACATAGTCGGTTTCATTATTGCAAAACTAAATCAAATTTAATTTTACATATCAGATCATCAAGTGGGAAGATTATGCATGGAAGTGTCTGACAGAATTAGCACTGTTGAGTGCAAATTCAAGCTCTTAGGAAAAATGGCCCATCTCTAGCTCTTAACATTCACTTCTTCCAGCATCTAGCAAGTTCTGTACTCCAGCTGCTCCCTAACTCTTCATAGGCATGACCACTTCATATTGCTCACTCAGTTCATGAAACCGTTTCTCTCTCATGCGCTCTCTCTTCTGAAACATACAGGTAGAGCAGTGAGTTTTGTTCTCTAACACACGAGCACTCACTTGCAGAGTACTTGACTCTCTCCCTTGACTTCACGAATCAGTCAAAGCAGGGAAGGCTGTCGTTTGAGCACTCACCAACTGGCAGGGAGTATGCCAGGAAAACGCAACCCTCCTCCAGTGGTGAACGGACTGAAGAAAGGTTACAAGCAGGAGTCGGGCAGGTTGGATGGAGGACAGTCCTGAAAACATGAAACAGCGCACAGTGAGAAGTAGTAAATAAGCAGTACAGAACTATGCTCAGCAACCGAACAGTCATGCTATAGTAGAACGTATTTTATATCAAGTCTTCAGCAGGAGTTTGACAGCTATTAGCATAATTAGAAAAGATCTTTTATGGCATTCCCCTACTCCTTCCTTTCTGCCACAGAACTTTCTCTGCCGTGTTTTTGTTCATGTTCTTGCTGGTTTGTTTGGGTTGGGTTTTTTTATATAAAACTTCTGAGTCTTCATTTTGTTTCTTTTGGGGTTTTTTTTGGTGAAATGTCAATGCAACATAAAATGCTTTGCTTTTATCTGGAGCTCAAAGTCTGAGGTGAGAGTCTGTCTCCTGTTTTTCTGCCTGCAGGGATTCCAATGCTGAAGATAGTATTTGCGGGTTATGAGCACCTGTCCTTAATTTCGGTCCCCTTACTCATCTATCATCCTGCTCAGATTCTTCTTGGCAGTCTGTTGGTACCAACAATAAAGTCTTGGATGGTTTCTAGACAAAAGGTAAGAATTGCTCGGTTTGATTTAGTGTGCTATGAGGAAAAAAATACCTAAACACGTCTTAAACTCCTCAGGTTCCTTCTTGGAGATCCCGTGGTAGGGATTTTTCCGTTTCTTTACTTCATTTGTGGCAGTGATAGCACAGTAGTATCAAATTAAAAATGCTGAACTTTATCCCTCTTGGCTCCGAAAAGGTTTAGATCTTGAAGTTAGACCTCTACGGTTAGTTCAAATTATGAATTCATTCAAATTATGAATTGAGATTATGCCCCATAAGAATGGCTCCGCCTTTAGGTAATAATCACAGCTTTGGATCTCCCTTATGGAAGTGACAAAGGTCTGTCCACTGGCATGGGAGCTGGGGAAATCGGGTAAAATGAGGGCACTTTCTGAATTGAATTGAAGCAGGATGAAAACTTTTTTTTTTTTTCTACTTGGGTCACCCTTTACAATAGCAAGAAGTCTATAGGAGACTGGTGCATCATATTTCATGCCAAAATTATGGCATGGGATAGCTTGTAGAATTATAAACTGACCTAGAGGTTTTTGCATCGACATCGCTGATTCAAAATTTTGCTTATTTCAGTATGAATTGAAGCTATTGACATCTGACAGCCATTCTGTGATCTGTACGAAATAATTGCAATGGTTTTAGTCAGGTTCCCAGAACAGTAGTAACCACCTCACAGAAAGCTAGTCCATACAACTGATTTTAATGCTGTCTTTAATGTCCTGAGATAAGAAGGATAAAGCAGCTGTGACAACTGAAGCAGTCTGACCGCCATTTTAGGTGAAGGTTGAGACCTACTGTGGGAAGCCCAGTGCCACCAGTACCCTGCATTCTCCACTTGTGAGTGGAGAAATTTTTTTTTATAACTAACATGTTTCCAATTTTCAGCAAAACCCAACAGGCTGCCATTTTATTAGCTTCACTCCCCTAAAGTCACCTTGTTAACTTGAATGCTAATATTCCCCAAATTAGTGATTTTTATGTGGCTTCACTTTTGGTTACCTGAATTGTAAAAAGCAGGAAAATTCTCAATTTTCAGGAACTGAGTCCAGAAATCAGACCTTACTAAGGTATACTTATCTTAGCATCCAAAAATGGGAATTTGAGAATCATATGTCATTTCTCCATCAGTCTGAAAGTCATGTTTTTGGTTTTTTTTTAATCAGAAATTATGAGGAGACATTACAGGTTGTGTAAAGAAAACTCCTTGCTATTCCTGCAGAAAGATAGCCTAAAGTTGACACTACCGGTGACAGAATGATCCCTGCAATGCTGGCTTCTCTTCAGCATCTAACTGCTCCCTGCTGCCGAGGCCAGGAGTGGGGCTGGAGCTCATCCAGACCTCTGTGATCCTCAGGGGCTGTAATGGCCTTTAGGGGCTGCTGTCAGTTGCTGCAAGTTAACACAGCCTTTAAACACGGCATCAGAAAAGTCAACCAGCACTGGAGAGATTTACACTTCACCAGCACTAGTTTCTTATTCATTAAGCATCAAATAAACCTCCTGTGCTAATCAGACTGTAATGCTACCGTAGAACCACTTTGGGGGATTGTTGTTCTGTTGCAGCAGTTTCTTCACTTGGTCTTCTGTATTATTCACAAATGTTATTTTAATTACTCCTTGAAAAAAATCAATGAGGTTGGGTCTGGTACAGTTATAATAAGTATAATAGAAGTGAATGTTGTGACTGGATAATGGTCTCCTGCTTTGAAAATAAACATGTCATCATCACCCTTGATGTTTATTTTCTATAAACACCTTGGCTTCATTTTGGCATCTCTCTTGCAGGGGGAGACGGTTATCCAGTCACAGTACTCAACTGCAGTGACATTCTTACTTAATTATGATAGTACATGTGATCTGGTTGTATGAAATTGAATTTAAATATTTAGAGGTTCATCTACACTAAGGTATTTCTAGTTTGTAAATATGGCAGTAGAATCTGCCAAACTACAAAGTTAAAAAAATTGTTTCCCCAAACAAAATGTGGAATGATGTCTCTCTCCAAAGTCTCTTGCTGAATAATATCCAAAAGACTAATCTCAAACGGCTAGATTTAACAATAGTGAAATGCTGGTGGTTCTGAAAGCTGGTGTTTCTGAGGGGAATATAGCCTATTTATTTTTAAAGGTTTGGATTTTTGTAAGGGTTTACATTTGTGCTGGAGCGTTTTTCAAGCAGTGCTTACAAGCTTTAAATGTACAATATTAAAGGTTAATATCTACAATAAGAAGACCCATCAGACATCTCTCAGACTGAAAATTGCTTGTTTAGCCAGCCCTCTGGAAATGATAAGTCTCTCACTCAACATGCAAATGCCAGTCTGTCAGGGCATTTCACCCAAAAGGCTAAGGAAAACAGAGGTTCCAAATTTCATTACCTCTCAGGCCGATTCGTCCCACACAAGAAAGCACTGAGCTTTTTTGTTGCAGAGCACACCAACAACAAGCATCCTTCATAGTGACCGCATGAGTATACAGGAGCAGCTGAAAACCAAATACCTTTTAAGGCTGCCACGTTTGCCTCCTAAGTTAGAGAGGCTCCTTCCTGCCAAACTAGAAGCATCATCACCTGTCATTTGAGTTGAACTTCTATCGCACACTGAATAAATAGTTCAGCTACCCTAGTTGGCCAGCCCTGCGGGGAACAGAGAGCTGGACCCTGCCATCAGATAAAGGAATGTTGTTTCTCTCCTCCTTGGTAAGAGCAGACGAGAGCTACGAAGACATCAGGTGTCCCCCTGGCACAAGATCACCTGTGGACTGATGGACTTTGGCTTATTCTTACCTTTTCTCATAAAGGAAGGTATAAACATCAGAGGTGCGTTGCATCCGTCGCTGCAGCAGTGACTATACTCTGAGCAGGCTTCGAGCCATATGGAAGGAGGCCAGGGAACACAAAGGTGTTGGCAGAAATTTTCGTCACAGTCTTTCCCCAAGTGTGTCAGGAGCTCTTGTATCTGTGCCACAAGTGGTTTGAGTGGGGTCCAAATAGTCGCTTTCTAAAAGACATCTGAGACCCACCTCCGCTTCCTTCACTGGCGCTGTAGTCATATTCCTTGTGGTTCCTCTGTTAAGGCTATCAGTATATGAGGAGGTTGTGATGGACTATCAGAGATAAAAACATCATCACGAAACCCAGAGTGGCCTGTCAGCTGCACGCTGACTCCTCACTCAGCCTCCCAGAAGTACACGCGGTGTTTTGTTGCCCCTTATAAATAAAAATCTTGTCTTTGTGCTGTTAGTCGTCTTTTAAGAATATAAGAGTGACTGTTTTGTTTTCTGTTCACAGGCACTGAAGTTAACCAGGCAGCCCAAAACACCCGTGAAGGTATAATTATGGAGATGGCCTGTGTCACAGTGAATGTATATATGTACTATACTGTACACACAGACAATTGAGACAACTGGGTATTTGTGAATGTTACTTCAGTGCATATTTTATTTTTATATATATATATATATATATTAAAAAGATACCTGTTAAGTGCCTTACAGATGCATTTTTGGCAAAAGCATTGTTTCCAGAAGCCACTTTGTTGGTTACTGCAAGAGGTTGTACAGTATTTTGGAGTCCTTTAGTTTTTATTTTTCTAACCGAGTGAACGGTCATGACTAACAGCTGTTCCTTCCATTGCCCCTGCTTTGAAGCCAGGGTGCAGCAGCTGTGAGTCTCCGTTTTAAACTAGCCAAAATGACCCGAAGCCTATCCCACTGCTGGCTTACCCTGGGGAAGAGCTTTTTGAAGGTTGGTTTTGTTTTTTTTTTTTTTGCAAGATTGACTTGAATTTCTGTGTGACTCGGTTACACTCCCTAGTCATATGACTGTGACATGCCTTTTTCTTCTGAGTTTGTGTATACTCAGCATGGGGCCATCCATTGGATAGAAGCTGAAAAGCATGAATTATTTGCATTTGTTGACACAGTTGTCTAGACATTCCTTCAAAGTTAATGGTTTCTCAAGAAAATTCTTTCAATTCCATTGTATGATATTGTGCCATTGTATATCTTAAATGCCTCATAAGCTTCTTCAAAGAAATGGTCTGGTGCTTGGGTTATGAGTGAAGTATTTGTGTTTGCAGCTAGGAGATCTTTTATAATTTACCCCTGAAGAACACAAATTTTTGTTTTCCTTTTTTCTTTTCCTTCCCCCAGTGCAATGCATGGAGATCTGCAGTGACAGAATTTAGGATGCTAATATTGAAAGAGAGCCTTTATTGTAGTAAGCCAAGCTATGTTTCCTATATTGCTGCATTGGTAATGAATAATAGCTTGTGAGGACAAGAAAGTTGACAATTACTTTTTTTCGCCAATTAAAGGGATTCTTATAGTAATAGAAACACTATCTTAGCTAATTTGACAATCAGTCACAACTTTTTAAAAAATAAAATGTTACTCTTTGTAATAAACTTATATAAAAAAAGAATACAAAATACTATTTCTAAGAGGAGAGTTGAAGAGAAAGGAACACGGGCATATATTTAAACATATAGCCAGCTCTGCATCTTGTCCGGGAGATTAAGATTTCAGAAGCGTGCTCTAGTCCAGACTGTGAGGTATACCCATCTGCAAAAACTGTGCTGGCAATTGTCCATTAAAACATCAAAAGGAATGAAAGAAATAGGTCAAACTGGGATCGATATAAATGCAGAAGTTGCGTGTGTGTCATGGGTAACATTGCAGGTAACGGTGCAACTGAGTGCAAACACTTAGGAGCAGATCTTTAGCATGTAAATTATCGTAGCTCTGATGAGGCTATAGCCATTTACACAAGCTAAAGATCTTTTGTATGACAATAGGCACGTGAAATTCATATCCTTTTGCCTTAGTGAAAAAAAAATTGTCTTTGGTTTACCTAGTCTGTTATTCCTAGTCCGTTATTCCTGTGAACAACAGGAAAGTAATCTGGTACCAATCATCGGTGCTTTACCTGATGGTCAGTCAGTGCAAGACTGCTCTGTTGCCATCTGTATGAGAAACTACTCGGAGCTGACAGCGTCACCTTGTTCAGAATTATCACCGATAAAACGACCATGTAAGCAAGGTACGTGAGGTGGCAACATGCTGAATTCTTTCCTTCCCTGGAGGGGGATCAAGCTCTGCAGCCTGAGCAGGCGGGAGGGCTGAGGGACACCGTCCACCGCCCATGCCCCCCGGGGCTGTGCTCCCTTCTCACTAGCCGGTGACGCAAAGGGCAGCGGGCAGCGAGCTCACGGTTTTGATCAGCGCATCCCCCGATAGCACAGTCAGATCCACCAACAGGCCAACCTGCGAGGTCACTGGAGAGAATAGCATGCGTGTTCTTGGGCCAAATTCAAGGTTCCTCTTCCTTAAGCATGCTAACCAGTGACCGGCTCCATGTGGGAAAAAACTCCTTTGTCTGGGCTTAAAAACCCTGCTTGCAGTGGGGAGTCCAGACTCAGGAGAGTTTCTTTTTGTTCTGTTTCCATAAACCTGAACTTCCAGAGTATATAAGGACTTAATCCCAATCCCACTGAAATTGGTGACGACTCCTGTTGGTTTTGAATGGCAAAGCAACAGGCCCAGAAAGAGTGCTCGCTTTTTTTAAATACATAGGAAGAGTTCAAGCACACGGTAACTTACTGTGCTTGTGTCAATGCTAAATAGTCAGAACACTGCAAGTACCCTTACTGAGCTACCTCTACGTACTGAATCTCCGACTTTCAGTACATCCAACAACTTGCTTAGATTCCACTGAACACATCCTTCTTTTCTTTAAATTTTTTCTACCTTTAAGGATATTTCAAACTGGTTTAAGATGGAGTTTTCTTAGAGCCTTTACAAAGTCCTTGTTGATTGCTTGGGGCAGCCTAAATATTGTGTATGGGTGTTGGTCTAAAGGGAATATAAAGCAAAACTGAAATACATATTTTAAATCCATACTTAATGAAACTTAATTATGCGTATCAATTCTGTTATGTTTAAAGACTGTTAAAATGTTTGTTTTACGACTTGTTATTATGCCTATATGTCTTTAATAAACAGAATGGTTTTGAATTTAATTTTGTTAATAGGAAAACAAGATAAAATTACTTATCCTCTAGGTCAACTTTTTACCTCTGTTACCTATGTTTTGTTCTTTTGTGGGTGAGTTTTTACACTGTTTGCTTGTTCTTTAAAAAAAAAAAAAGAATCTGTGAACTGTACAGAAGTATTTTAGGAACTAAACTTGGGGAAAGAAAGTCCTCAGAATACTGCAAATTATCATTAACTGAAAATTAATTCATTGAACTCCAGCAGTTTTTCAGTAGAGGGTTAGAACAGTTCTGAATCTTTTCAACTTCTTGGCTTTAAATTTATCTGAGAGATATCTGGTATTGAACATACTCAGGCAAAACTGATGGCAAACGAGAACTTTGCCCATGTTAAAACATAAGGATTTTGTCGATCATCAACACTTCCTATCTTTGAATATCTATAATCCCATCTAATGATAGCAGAGGAGAAAAATGCCCAAACAATAAAAGAGCCCTTCAGAGGTCCCAGGGAGCCTTAGCACTTTGTGTTGAGTTACTCAACCTTTTTATTTCCCGTTTCGTGCACTAAATTGAGAAGCTTTTGATGACCCCAGTAACAGGTCCAAGATAAATCATTTCTTATGTAGTTAAAATTGTGGTTGTGTTTTTTCTTACAGATCCTTTAGTTAGTGCGAATAGGTTCTATGACAGAAAAGGCAATCTTGGCAGAAGCTGCGCAGTTGTGCTTGTTCACAGAGCAAAAGGAGAGTAATCCAGCAGCTTGGTTTTACAGAAGTAGTCCCCTACGTTATTCTGGCAGTCAGGGAAAGAGGAGCTGTTAGTTTTATTTGTGTATGGTTTTCCGTGGAAGTATCTTGACAGCAGGAGGTTAGAAGGCAAGATGAAATATTGTCGGTCTGCAAGCACATTTATTTATGTGCAAGTGCGTACGTGCATAAGAGATGAGCAGTTATAGATGTAGAAATCACTAGAAAGGACCGAGTCCCTGGTATGCATTTTTTTGCAAGACTGCATATGGAGAAAGAGCTACTTTTTGGATGTTATTCTGACATTAAAAATGAAATTTCAGACACTGAATTGTGGTTTGTATTGAATCATAATCTCATACAGAACCTTTACAGCAGACGATTGCAGCATCGTATTTGTAAACCGTAGACTACTTTGCACTTAAATAGATGTTGATGCATTTGGGAATTACAACACAGTAAAGGGCTAAATCATAGTTTCTCCATTTTGTTATAATCCAAATGCATTTATATTACTATTATTATAAAGTGCCAGAAACACATACAGTCCCTCGCAAACATGTTAAGTAGACAAGAGACTAAATTCTGCCCTCGGTTACACTTGCACATCTCCAGTGAAAGGGCTGTTAAGCTGCAGAGCGGTCTCCCTAGGGAAGCTGTTTGAAAAGCCCTGCCATTGTTCTAACAAAGCTCGGTGATAATGTCGCACATGACGAGAGTAAATGAAGAGTATTTTCCTTCAGATTTGATGGCCTGCCTTTTCCAGCATCCAACAACCCCAGTCTCTTTTGTCCCTGTTTCCACGGGTAGCCCCAGTCTCCCAGACCAAAACCACAGCATCCTGTCAGGACAATGTCAGAAGAGGGAGGTTGTCTCCTCTTTACCGTTTTCTTGCTTAAACCACGTTACCACTTGTGATCGTTAGACTGTGACTTCTTTGAGGAGGCATTTTGAATGAAATTCTTCAAAGTTTATGCATACGGTTCCTGTTAAAATTCTCATTCAGCAGAGAACACCCTGCAGGATGGTAAGGAGTCTTCTGGAGCGGCATGGACGAGGACTGTCCAGTGGCTTCAGATGCGCCGGACCGGGGAGCGCAGTGCCAGGCAATGCAGGTGCGAGGCATTGCCACAGGCAGGTCTGCTTCGTGCTGGCATCTAGAGCTGTAGCAGAGGTCATGAAAGCAGCCTCTAAACTGTTCTCTTGCCAGAAAGGTGGAGAGCGAGATCTTCAGTGAGAAGTGAAATTAAATTTGCTAGTGATTAAAAGGACAAGAGAGATGTGTTGGAAGCAATCGGTGCCAATGAGGCCTCTCGGCTGCTCCCCTAAGCAAATTGCAGTCTCGGTGGAATATCAGCTTCTCAGTCCATCAAATTGCAGTAATCAAGTCTGGAGCTGATGGGAGCATGAGTCACCACTTAATTTTCTCATCAGCGGAGGCCAAGTTTTCAAAATATTTTTAGATGCAGTCCCACAGAGATTTCTGCCAGCCGGTGACCTACGGAGCGACAAGAAAATGAGCAATAGCTGCTGTTGAATCAGGCTCTGCTCCCTGCCACCTACCCGGCTGGCTGCAGTTTTGGGCAGGGAGGGCAGGTAGATCGAAGGCCTTTGGCACTGTTATGCAGAAAAGAGCCCCACTGAGTTGATCCCAACCCTTGGATTTGTTAAGTAATAAAATAACCTGTTAATTCTTAGGTTGTCTGGTAGGTTCAAATCAACGCTGACTCTGTGTTGCTGGCCCAGACCAGCAGCAGGCGTGAGAATAGAAATTGCGATCCCTGCTCAGAGAGGCGGCTGATACCCAACAGCCGCAGCACACGGAAGAGGCCGTGCATCTCCTAAGGATCCCGCGCTGGTGCGTATTGTCCGCTCTTTACCTGTGCTCAAAGTTGCTACCCGGCACAACCGTTTTTCACCCAGTTAAGAAAAAGGAAAAAAGCCTCTTTGGATGGCATCCTCTCTGGGTGGGCTCCATCTAGTGTAGTTGTAACAAAATCAAAGGCTTGCAGGTGTTAGCATGCTGATGTTAGTTCATCTCTGTAAGAGAAAACTTACTCTTTATGGTCAGTTTTCTTATGAAACAGTTCCAAATTCTACGGGAAATCAGCTCTCTTAAAAGGGAAGAAAATGGGCTGCCTCGACAGAAGGACTATTTCATTGATAGGATTAAAAAAATTATGGAGGTCATGTGAGAACTGGCCTTTTGCCAGAACAATTGCAGGAAATAAAATTTGAGAGTCCCGTGACAATAATTGGGTATGAAATTCTATTGACAAAAGCTTTTGCAATTCTATGCTCCCTCCGTTTCTTAGCGTTGTGACTGCAGTCCTTCCCCATTGCTGTCCTTTGTCTGCTGCACAGCCCATACCCAAGATGTTACAAAATTCTTATTTCCCAGTGCCTTCCCCATGCAGTTTTGCTGCTTCTTGTCAAAAGCATTTGATGACATAAGCGATAAAATGTCTTTTTTCCCTATCTTCAACCTAAATCCCCCCCCCTTTTTTTAACTTCTCCCAGTTAGCTGTCCCTAACTGAACCTGGTGGTGTCATCACCAAGATGATGCTCTCATCTTCTTAGAGATGCTCTCTTCTTGGAGACCCCACCCCGTAGCAGCATGAGAGGATAACCGTGACCGAGAAACCAGGGCAGCTTTCCAAGATGCTGCGTGGGGAAGCAGAAGTCAGCTTTTTTGTGCTGATGCTGAAGAACTTCACCTGTGCAAATTACGGTTCTCATGTTCTTCGTCAGGACTCTCAGCCCCGCTGGATGGAAGCACCCGCGTGCACGCCGGCCTGCAGCTCACCGCTGTATCCGTTATAGCCACTGTCGGTCCTTCGGGCAATCCCGTGTTGCTGCGTGATACGTTTTGGCAAATGCTCGCTTGTTCTGTTTCATAATGTCACTTTAAATTAGAGAAATTTTGGGAGAACCTCAATATTTTTCTTTATAAAAATGACAAAAACTTTTTTCAGTGAAATATTTTAGATCACTGTCTGAAAAATTAACTGTAATTTCCAGGCAGTGGCTCAGGACTGAAAAAGATGCATGTAGAGCATTTGGCTCACGCATTCGCTCTGCCCCTTCCCCAAAACAGCCGCAGTCTCTCAGGTACCTCACAGCGAGTTGCCTAAAGCCCCCTTTAGAAAACCGCTACAACATCTCTTTAGGTCCAATTCCCTGATAAATAAAATATATCCCAGAGGCATAATACCGTACTAAAAATACGCGTATGACACAATTTCAGCCAGCTAATCTGATAACTCTATTTGATGCAGCTCACGGAGTGTTAATGTGGGAAGCCCGTGTCTTTTCAGCTCGGCTGTCTGCGCTCGTCGTGCACAGATCTCTCCCCGAGCCGGAGCCAAATCCCAGAGCCGCCCGGGAGCAGGACTTCCCCGGGGCACCGGGGGTTTTGCCACCCTGTGCTCACAAACTCCCCTCTTTCTGGCCCCTCCGAATGGGAAAGCATAGCTGATACGTGAGATTTTGCCTGAGTCAGGGGAACAGAAGCGCTGCAGCCTGCGCAGCCTGGCTTTTATCGTGTTTCTGATCAGGTAACGTGTGTTTGTGACGCGTGACACGAACGCGTAACCTCTCTGATTATAAAGGGCAGAAAGAGCTGGATATAGTGCACTATCACATGTCAGTGTTCCCAAATAATCTCATTTAAAGTATCTATCGGCTGAGGGGGTTTCAGCCCCGGGCATCCCCGGGGGGTTGGGGGCTGCGGTTCGTCCGGGCGCCGCCATCTTCTCAGGGGAGAAGCAGCAGCGGGGCCCGACCCGCCAGGCTTCGGGGTGGCGAGGGCCGACGCGAGGCCCCTCGAAAATGGCTGGGAAGGAGGGAGGAGATTTGGTTTCCCCGAGGAACCCAGCGGGCTGGGCTCAAAACGAGTTGAGGGGACAAATTAATAGACTCCCTAGAAGCTAAGAATCCACGCTTACCAGCTCGCTGTCGTTTTCTGAACTGCGAACAACAAAAAAACCACAGCCCAAGGTGACCATCAGTCCAAAATTTCTCACTTCAAGTCAAAGGGCTGATTCAAGCTTTGATTTTTAAAGGACAGCTATCATGATTTTTAGGCAACAATATGCAGAAGAGATGAACGGCACGCTTGGTGATCTGCATGATTTATTTGGCAAAGCCCAATAGTGGAGCGAATTAATAATAATTCTCATCTTTGTCAGTGGGAATTTAACATCGGCTAAAAAGTCATTGAGGGTTTTCTTCAGATGGAAGTCCATTCAAAACAGAACAAAAAAAAAGATGAATTTGAGAAAAAAGCTTAATAAAGTCTTCTTTAAACGAAAACCACTCAAGGCTTGACTGTTAATCAAAAGCACATCACTTACCTTACTCAGCATCACTGAAACCAGAATCTGGCAGCAAGTTTTAAAAAGGAACCCTTTTCTCTTTACAGTCATAATTTATAACAGCTGAATTATTGGCTATAAATACTCTTTTTCTTCTGCTAATGTATTGTGCTTCTGGGATTGTTCAGAGCAAACATTTTGTTGCTAAGACAATAAACTCCTAAATTGGGGCTTCTGAAAAACAATTTCAAGCACATGCCAAGCAGCAGCTATGCAAAGAATACCACTATGCCCTCTTAACGGACTACATTTTGTTTTATTTTCACTAGTATTGAAAAATACTGAAATTTCTCACTAAATTTATTTTTTAAACATAGAAAGCTGCTGCTTGCAGTACACTGGAGCATATTTATGTATATACCAAAGCTAAACATTGAAACGGCATCAATTAGCAGAGTTTGCTGTTGGAAGTAAGGAGCTAGGCAAGCAAAATTCATTCTTCAATATATGTAAAATATTAAATTATAGAAGATAATGGTTTAATATACATCCTGTTATACATGGAGAGCAGTTTTTCTAGTATGCACCTTACTTGGGAAAAAAAAAGAAAAAGAGCTACCTAAAAATCTTCCAAAAAACTGGCACCAGCAAGATTTGAGTTTTCTTGGTTTTTAAACCAAGTGGTTTTTAAACCAGTGTCGGAGCGGGCGGCTGAGCCGTGCGCGGCCGCCATCGCCAATACAAGACTGCCCCCTGGCGGCGCGGCGGGGCGGCCGGCGGGGGAAGCGCCTTTTTTTGGGTCGGTTTAGGCTTTTTTAATCAAAATTGAGTAAGAAACGCGTGCGAGCTGGCAGCGACGCCTGCCTCTCCCTCTGGTTCGGCCCAGAGTTACACCCACCGCCCTGGCCACGTTCAGCCGGTGCAGGGAGGGAGAAGCGGAGGCCACACGTTCCCTACGGAAGAGTTTCCCTGTTTGTGGCTGCGTCTTCCACCCTTCCCCGCCAACTGCAGCAACCAGGGTCGGGCGGCCTGCGCCGTCTCTTACCGGAGTCGGAGGTCGCGGTTAACTCGTCTGACACGTCATGTTTGCGCTACGTGAGGTACTGGGAATTACTGGTGACACTTTACTTGGCTGGGTTAACTATTTTTTCCACTTTGGGCCATGTGTTTGCATAATAAAGAGCAGCGAGTCACGTCTTCTGCCTTTCCCTCTATGCCAACAGCCTAACGTCCTTGGTACCTGCCCGTCGCTTCCTAATGTTCATCAACACACGCTGATATACAGCGAGTCTGATCTTTGACTCGCCTTTGAAATAGCGACACATTTTCTCCCCAACAAATTATGCTTTGACGTTAGAAGGTGGCAATCTGTAATGGATATTGCAATCTGAAGATTCAAAGAGGCTATCTGTGATCTTTGTCCTCAGCCGAGTAAGCTGGAGTCTCTCTCCCCTCCTTCACGTTATTTGATTGTGGTACATAACCTTGGGATGTACTAATAATCATTAGTCAGCGCTGATATATCCTTTCCGGGCCTGCCCTGCTCGGGAAGGGAGATGTTCTCTAGAACGGCAGTAAATCAGCAAAACATGCACTTAAATATAGAGTAAAATGTGGTTTGAGATGTGCTCCTTTGTACATCACATAACAAAATGCTTTGCTGAGAGAGTCCCACGGGCGCTAATGAGAGAAGAGGGCTGCTGTGAGGAGACCTGCGATGGGGAAACGAGCTGGTGGCAGGAGGGAGCCGGGAGAGGTCCCTGAGCAGCTCCTGGTGCGAGGGCCGTCCTGACTCCCCAGGGCCTTCCCTTCCCTTCCCTCTCGTGGGTGATGCGGTGCCTCGGAGGAGAGAGGGGAGGGGAAAGAGAGGAAGGGAGCCCTGCGAGCTGCCCGACAACGCGGTGACTTTCAGACTGAGCCTTGGGACCGCAGCAGGGCAGCGGAGGGGGTCCCGCTTGCCAGGAGGAGCAAGGAGGCTGATCTGGTGCCCACCAGCTGGGCAGGCCAGGTCGCTACTTTGTCATTGGTTTTTGCTGGTAAGCAGCTGCCTTTTTGCAGCTGAATGTTGCAGGGATCCTTAGAGCATCTCCTCATCTTTCCACAGGCCTTTCTCATTGTTATTTAAATCTAAGTGAATAAATAACACATGCATCTGCAGCTCCGCCGAGGAGCTGGCTGAAGCAGGGGCAGACCCTCAGGGGTGAGGGAGAGGACGAATCCTCACCCCTCAGCAGCCCAGGCGTTGCCTCCCTGTGCTCGGTTTGCTGGGGGATGTGCTGAATGTTTTACTCTCCAGGTTCCTGGCCTTGCTGCTTTGCCTCCCTTGGCTCGTGTGCTCTTAAGTAGTCACAGAAACCTTGCCAAAGGGCTGGCCAAGCCACCCAGCCAGACCTCCCTGATGCCCAGGGCCTCATCCCGCACCGCTCTGGGGAGAGCGCTGCCTCTGCCGAGGCCTGAGCTCGCACATCCCTGCTGACCGTGACAGCTGGGCCCACGGGGCCCTGGGGCTTCCCCTGGGAGCCTCACCACCCATTTTGGAGCCGACCAAATCCGTGCATGTTTTTTTTTGCTTACTTGTGACAATTCAGCCAATGTGGGAAATGTCCATGATGACTTAGCCAAGCTTTGGGCCAACTGCATTGCTTAATGCAACCTCTCTGCATTACGTTTAGTGCCACTAATGTACTGGAGGGCTGCCATCCCCTGCTCACTGCAGCTGGGGCGGGCACCTTTAATCAAGCAGATGCAGCATTGCATGAGACAACGCCTTCTCTGAAGCAGAGGGCTTGATGATGGGCAAAACCAAACTGATTTCAGATACCATGGAAAAGCGCTAAGAATCAGCGGTGGTGTTATATGCTCAACGTGCAGGACTGATGGCTTAGGCGCAGTGGTTTATGCTTCCGTGGAGCAGAGGGAAAGCAGGAATTACAGGGACACAAGATGGGAAAATGAGTATGCAAGTAAGGGCATGATGAATGGGCATGTCCATATGCAAGTTAGTTATTTCTAAATCTTTTTTTTTTTTTTTTTTTGAGTTAGGATAGCTCAAGCATCCTAATGGCATCAGAGGATTTAAGCCATAGGAGTTTTCACTGCCAAAACTGCGTTTGATGCCTGTTTGGCTGGTGGGGAGACAGACTCGGGAGAGGTGTGCATTAGAGCTGAATGTGAGCTGCTCTCCACACTCTTGGCCAGTAATTCTGACCCAAAGCCCTGTCGCTTTGCTGAGGGATGGCAGCCCAACGTGGGCCACAGAGGGCTGCGGGCTGACCCGCGCTGGAGGAACGGAGATCCCCCGGTTCCAGCAGAACGCCCGTGACCAACACAGTCCTGCACCTAGAAACAAGGCAAGTCTTTCACTTTTTCCTCCAGTAAATATTAGAATGGTTTGTGCCTTTCTTTTCCGAATTCTGTCATTTTTTTCTCCTAAATCTGTTCCAAACGTGAGCACAGATGAATTTCCATGCGAGGCGAGTCACTTAAGAATGGGGGTGTTTGAATGGTTTGCCTTTTAATAAATAAATCAGTGCTCATGTTTTTAACAGCCTTAAGAAGAGATAAAACCTCCATCCCTCTTGTCATGGCAACTACAATAAACGAAACGTCATTCAGAAGTCAAGAAAAAAAACACAAGCACTTTAGGTCTCAGCCAAGTCTGCAAAGTAGCAAAACTCATTACTAATTCAAGGGAGCTGCGTCCCTCAGAGCTCACCATTACTGGTTTTACTACTAATAATACTGGAGCTGCATAAATTTAACAGAAAGCAAGGTTTGGCAGAAGGCAGAGCGGTGGTGAAGTGCCGCTGTCCTGCTCAAACATCTCCGTGGGGCCTTCACTTGCTCCAGTCAGCCTGGCGAGAAACGGTGCTGGGTCGTGGGGAAAGAGCTGGGGAGAGGAAGGTTACGGTTTTATAGCTATAGCAGGCTGGTAACATTAAACCTAGAGAGACCGTGGGAGAAGCCATAGGTATTTGTAATTTATTCATAAACAACTATGCCATCATAAGAAACTTTTTAAAATAATATGTGATAGTCCTTTAAATATTTAAGAGTTTGTTGGCCTATTTTCTCAGTTAATTAGGATTTTTTTGGCTGCATTAACAATGACTTGAATGCTGTCTGCATTAGTCGCTACACAGTTCAGCTACAGTGGGTTACAGCAACACGATTTCTTTCTAAGGCACGCGACACAGGAGAGGAATGCCATTGTAAGTGTCTAGGCTTGTACTTAAAAACCTGTAGACTGCCTAGTAGGTAGTGCTTAAGCTCGACTTATTGAACATAAAGCCATTCACCTAGCATCCTTTTGAGTCCTAAAAACAAATGTCTTTTCAATTACAGCACTACCCTTGGTTACTCTGCAGTGGAAGGGCCATGATGCGGCCGCCCTTCTCTTCAAAATGCAATGGTTAAGACCATCAAACTCATCTCTGCAAGCTGCATTTGTGAGTACACTTCTTTTCTTACTGATTTATTTTGCCCAAGGCTCACTAGGCCCAGAAGTTAACTCAATAGAAATTTGGCCATGCGTGTAGCGCAAAGCATCATGTCACTAGTCACAGCACAGCAGCGTGGTCAGAAACCAGCTCTTCCTGAACGCTAATAGAAGGTGCAATTAGCAAAAGATGCACTACGTTCATCACGCTGTAGGGGGTTGAATAGGAGACCTCATCTGTGTCCCACCCGTCTCCTCTGAAGTCAATGGCAAGGTAAGGCAGGACGTGAGAGCAGAGCTTTGACTGATTATCAAGCATGAAGGTGGCCACAGGGCCCTCCTGACAGCGGGGGAGGTTGCCTCCAGGAAGGATGTGCGAGCCATCAGGGTCCCAGCATTACCTGCTTAGCTCGGGGGGGATTGCTGCGGGCTGTGAAATGAGCTGCAGCACCAAAGTTTAAGTCTGCCCCCCGTTACACAGCTTGGGGACCATCTGAACCCCTCCTCCCTAGGAAAGGACACCAGAAGGGGTGATTCCTGCTCACTGAAAGGCTCCAAACTGTCCATCTCAAGAAAATCGTTATCAGGACTATTTCTGCCTCTTTCAAAGCTGCAGTAAAATAAACCTTTACCCTTCCTGTCGTCCCCTCTACTTCTTAGAAGGTGTCAAGGATCTTCGTGTTTTCCAAGGGCTGTTTTAGTGGCCTCCTGCAGAAAAACCACACGGTTGGAGAGAAGTTTGCACAAACTCAGAGTACAAGGATGCTGTTAACTTTCCACGCAGCCTTTGCTGGGGATCTCCAAAGTGACCTGGGAAGGGAACTTCTCAGTGCGTGTTTCTGCACAGAGTGTTACTGAGCTGACTCGAAGTCAAAGTAAATACTGGCTGTCAGGCTTCAACAAGCTTCCTCATCAGGTGCAAATGGACGGAAAAGGTTTTCTTCCATTTGCACCTGATGAGGAGGCATGTTTCTCCCCCAAAAGCTGGTGTCCGCCACCCTGTGTTTCATTCCCGTAGATCAATTCAGCGTTCTTTGAATCGATGTTCTCCACTAATGAGTTCTTGCTTTTTATTTTCAAACTGAAACTTCAAATCTACCGGCAAATATTTTGTCATCTGAGAGACACCAAATGCACAGAATCAAACCTGTAAGCTCCTAAATGAGAATGGTTGGGTTTATATCAGGGGTTTCTAGGTCCTAGAAAGAAATATAACACTAGAAACTTTTGCTGAGATTAAACAGGAGACAATACTACCGTGCGGAGGAAGAATTTCTATTTTTGGCTACACCCTTAAGGCAACAGAGGAAGTGTATGTCATGGCTGCAGTGACAGCTAATGAGCAGATATACAATATTAATTGCGGTAACACACTGAACAATCTATCAACTTCTATTTTCTTCGTGGCTGTAGCTTAGATACTTTTGACTAACACCTCTGTCTGAACTGGCTGCTTCAAGTTTGTTTACCTACATGGCGGCACGTAGAGGGACTACCCCACCGCTTCCCGTAACCTGTGCTGTGCAGTCCGGGCTGTTTTCACCTCCACCGGCTGCCGAAAGCAGATGTTCAGATGATGGTCTTCTTCCCGCTGCTTGAGGGGCTGACCCAGTTGTATTCAGCTTGCACTAGGACGAAGCTGTTCTCCCGGATCTTTCGGAAGTGCATCACCTCCCCGTTCTCTCTGATGGCGATGACATTGGGGTCCGGCTCGCTGAAGGAGACCTCCGTCCGCTTGTGGCAATGCTGGGCACAGACACAGCGCACGGCAGCTGCCAGCGCCAGGCCCAGGGCGGCGGTGCAGACCAGGAGGATGCCGAGTTGGGCTGCTAGGAGTCGGGTCCCTCTGCCAGGGTCTTCCCCCTTCCCGGGAACAGCAGATCTGGGAGCTGGTCTGGTCACCCATGGCAGGGTATTCCCACCCGCCGCCGCCTCCTCCTCCTCACCCCTGGCATCTGCCTCCTCTGGCTGCGGTGCCGGCTTTCTTTCTGCCATTTGCCTTGAAGCCGATGACAAATTGCCAGCAGCGTTGGCATCACCAAACCAGGCTGTTGTCGCAGCGGCATCACCCAGGTGAGCGTGAACGCGCGGGGCAGAAGGAGACACTGTCGCACGTGGGGAGGATTTCAAGGCGGCCCTGCTCTCGGTACTGGCCTTTGAAAGCAAAACCACAATGAGATGTGCGGTGAGGGAAGAAAAAGGGGGCTGATTAGGTTCTCACTACCTATATCACCTAGTTCAGCTCTGTATTTGTGACACCCAGGTGTCCCCCTGGCCTTGGAATAACCCTGCTCCATCCCCTGGTTACTCAGTAGCTTTTAGAAAATGAGGTGGATTCAACCCTGCTCCATCCATACCAGAATTGCCATGGGAGGGACAAGGCACTGGGAGTTGGTCCCGGGGGGGCAAGGCAGAGCGGGTTGAAGCGGCAGAGGTGAAGGGCACAGGCGGAGGGGAAGGTCGCTGCTTTGCCTAAGTAAAGGTCTGCAACTCCTGTTGTGGTGGTGGTGGTATTTTTCACAAGCATCGTTATCACAAAAAAAATCACTTAAGCAATTCCCACCTTGAGCGATGCCAGGGTCATGCTGAAAGGACAGGCGTGATCTTCCTGGCCAAGCTCCATGTTTAGAGTTACACCGGGCCCACTGGGATTCAGCATCACCCTTCTGAGGCTGTGGATCGAACCACGGAGCGGAGGGACCCAGCAGACTTTGGGATGGCCTTTGACATCAGTGGGTTTGGGGCAGTCACGCACAACCTGTCAACTCTCCCCAAAGCCCGTCTTGCTTTCTCAGCCTACACAGCCAGTGTGAAACCTGCTGCTTCTCAGTGTTGCTTGACCACCCATTTTAGTGGGAATGACTGTGCTTGCCTGCTCCTGTTCCTAGGGGCTCTGCCTGGTGCCGCGCACCTTATTTTATCCATCACAAAACGACAGCCACTCCATGCCAGTTCTGCAGCCCAGGCTTTGCTGCAGATATCATCCAAGACTAACTGTGAAACAATCATACAATTTAGGAGGCCCCCAGTGAATTTTTCCATTCCCACTGTGCACCTGAGCCCCCATCCAAAACCTGCAAATATACTGGAGTTTTTTCTTTGGCTCCACTGAGATTTGGATCTGGCCCTCAGTAGCTGGCACCTCTCCAGCCTGTCCAGCCCAGCAGGCTTTTTCACACATCCATTAATTACACCAGAGAAACTCTCACCCTCTACCATCGTTAGCGATTTCTAAAGCTTGCTGGGAAGACGGTGTGACAGGGGCACAAAGCTGAGGTAGGAGCCCTGGCAAGCTGTGAAGCGAAGTAGGGGAGGGTCAGAGCATCCTTTGTGGAAGAGAGGGTTTCTGAAGGTGCTAGTAAAATACAGTAGTAAATAAAAGACTTTCAGTGGCTGAACTGCAGACTGTAAAGTAGCTGGCTGGCCAAGTTAGGATTGCATGTGTATGGATCACTTGCCCTCAAGATGCAAACACCATCCCGTAGGGATATACTGCAGGATTTGGGACTTTGGGATAGAAAATGGAATTGCCTCGCAAGTCCTTGCCCTGTCTCACCTCATTTCTCCTTTCTTTTCATACTTTTTCTCTCCTTTCTTGCCTAATTTATCAATATTTTCATTTTGTTATGCTCTTCTGGTCTTGCTTTGCGCAATAACTCTTCCTTTCCTTTGGTTACCATCTTCTGTCCTTTCTCCACTTCTCTCCATGGCTACGCCAGATGCTCATGTTACACATCTCTCCTTTACTTGTTCTCTGTCCTCCGCTCCTTCCTAAATACTTCTGCCTCATTCTCTGCTGTATGGCCCCTTCCTCTGTTATTTTCTGTGAGATTAATTCTCTTCCTCCTGTGGCATCCTGCAACCCAGATCTAGTTCTTCATTTTCCTTGTATTTTTCTTCTCTCCATCTCCTGCGTATTGGACGTCCCCTGCTAACTCTGCACCCCATGTCTCTAAGCTATCCCTGCTTTCCAGCTTCTCCACCAGCTCCCATCTGAGCATCCTCCACTTTCCTCCACAACCCTGATACTCTCCAGTTTCTCTCCCTCGTCTTGCTCTCCTTTTTTTTCTCTACCTAATTCCTCGCGTGCCCTTTCCAGCTCCCACATCTCCTTCCGTACGTCAGCCACCCTGCTCCCCCGAGGCTGCAGTCCTTTCACACCTTTCTGGGCTTCCTCTCCTGAGGTCACCCCTTCCCAAAAGGCGCTCCCACCCGCTCGTCCCGCCCGCCAGCTCCTGCTCTTCCAGCTGCCTCTGCTGAGTGCACCCCGCGCCTCTGGCTAAGCCCACCACCACCGCCACCTCTGCCTTTCTGGTCCATCCAGCCTCCCGGGCTGACCCTGCCCTCAGAAAGCACATGGCTTCCTTGGCCGTCCCCAGGAAAGGTGAAGTCTTTGACCTCTGGTGAATGTCATGGGTGGTACCTATCCAGCACCTCTGGAAAGGAACATTTCAGCCTTCCACGGGAATAACAGTAACATCCAGCAGCCTGTAGTCATCTCTACATACGGAAAAGTTATTTTAGATTGTTTTTACAGCGGGACTCTTAAAAACCCAGGCAGTGGGCTCAAAAGGAAAAAAAAAAAAGAGATACAAAAAATTATTCCCAGTTAAAATAAAAAAACTAAAACTCTTAACAGTCTTAACGTAGTTTTAGTCACTTATGAGACCTACGTGGGCTGCTTGGTGCTGTGATGCAGTAGAGAAGTTTTATCCTCAGCTTTTAGACCTTTCTGTCTCTGGAGAAGACATCCTCCCCGTCCCTGCCGCTTACCTGCCCGTCTTCTTTACACATCAAACACGAGCGTGGGGTGGCAGCACTGGCAACGCTTCCAGCTCTAAGGAACGGACAGAGGAGAGGCAGGGTTAGTACCCAAGACCTGTCGCTGCGGCTCACGTGGGAATACCTGGGCTCTGCACCGCCGGAGAAGCGTGCCGCTTGCTAGAGCAGCCTCAGGACGCACACAGCCAACGCAGACCGTACGGGGCTGTATTTTAATAACGCCTGATCATTTTTTTCTCTCCCCATCATTTTCACCCACAGTGTAAAACATTGCATGAAAGCTCATGCAGCCCAAACCCTCTAAGACTTCTGAGCAGAAGTCCTCAAGCCCAAATTTCATAATTGCTTTAAATCCTTTCTTCCTTTTCCCTGAGGATGGAGAAATAGCTGTGCTGAGTTCACTGTTTCATTGAATATTTACACGTGCTTTTAGAAAAATATTGTAGCAGTCAATAGTTTTTATCACATTTTTCAGCCACCTGGCCAGCCCTCCGCTGGGCTGAGCAGCGCAACATCGGGTTTTTAAGAGTTTGGGATTTTCTACCTGTCACTGTCTGTCATGTGCAATCTACAAAGGATTATTTCTCAAAATTTCAGCAAGCAAACACCCTCTCGCCTCCCCCGCAGCCGCAGACACCGTCCTACATGGACTCTTGCTCATCCGCAGGGAAACTAGTACTCTTCTCCTGCCCCAGAAGGGCTGGAGGAATAGCTCTTCCCACCGCCTAGTTTACCCGTTGGAGGTGCTGTAGCTGGAGGCGTTGTCCTGGGAGAGGAAACCTCGCAAGGCGTCCGCTGTGCCGGGGTCTCGGGTGGGGAGGGACCCGCGGCTCCCACTGGATGCAGCCCGCCAAGGCCAGGCTGGCTGCTTCGGCTCGGCAACGGGACGGGCCTCTGACCCGACACTGAAACCTGGCTCCGGTGCCGGCGTTGCCGCGATGCTGGTGGGGCTGGCAGGCAGCGTGGGGCTATGTAGGGGGGAGCCGGTGGCAGCCATGGGAGAGGTGGGACCTTGTCCAGCATGGAGACAAAACAAGGAGCAGGGAGAGAGGAGCAGAGGTCTATTGTCTTCGGTTTGTTTATTTCAAATCCCACTCGGCACTAACGTTTGCCAGGAAGGATTGTAATAGTGATTTTTTTTTTTTTTTTAATTTTCTTGTCACTTAATTTTAAGTGGGAACCCAGATGGAAAGCAAAGCAGCAAAGCCCACCACCTAAATTACGGGCAAGTAAAATAATTAAAATTCAGTCTTGATGCCATGACAAAAATGCTGAGAAACACATCTGATGTTAGTATAAGTAAATTTTTGGAGCATTCTACTGACCAGAGGCTGCATAAATACATACCTGAAGGGCAATAGTCACATTTAGAGACAAATGTATTCCTTTAGACAGCACTGCTAATTACACTTGCTTGTCTTCAGGAGCTGAGATTTTAGGTAAAGTATGTTGTATTTTAGGGTTTGCATTGAAATCGTAAGATCTGGCAACCCTGTTTATCTTTCTGGTACCGTCCTCAGGACTGGCTCCATCACCGCAAATGCTGACCCGTGCCCTCACTTCAGGGAGTTCACCACAGCCACTGCTGGTCTCCCCGACAGCCGCAGGAGTTAAACGGGTCCCTCCAGCTTTTTTGGGTCACTTGTGTTCAACGCTTGCCTGGAATAAGCCATAAAACTACTCTGCGGGAAGCGGTGGGTAAGAAACCCAAACCTTTGCTCGCCGTACCTGTGGGGTGTGGGTCAGCCGGTCCCTGCGAGGGTGCGGGGGTGACGGGGTTGGGCTTCTGGCCGCTGCCAGCAAGCGTTTTGTTTTGCCCTCGCTGAGCCACGATAGCAGATTCGATCTTTGCCCAGTAAACGAAGTATGACTGGACTACGGAGATGCTGTTAAAAGATAATAAGGCAAGAATTGACTGGCTCTATAGCATTAATAACACATCCAACTGTTTAGCTAATCACAGGGACTGCTTCAATCTGAAGACAGAAGCGACGCAGAAGTATTTTAAAGGATTAGCCTGTCACACATTTTATATTACAAATAAAAGATACCAGGTCCCAGAAGATACCAGAAAGATACGGGGTGAAGAATCACCACTCATAATTAAGATCAGCCAAAAAAATGTGTGGGAACTTAAATAAATAAAAAAAAAAGCTATTATATTCACTGTGTTGATAGAAGCACATTTAGAAAACTTGGACTAGCTCTGCTTATAATCTTCTGTAGGCAGGGAAACAACAGTGGTATTTACTAATTAAAACAAGTCAATGTAACTTGTACAAACAGCAGAATAGGTAGGAAAGAAAAAAAAAGTCTCTTCTCAGCCCTCTGATATTTGAGCCTGCCTAACCCTCTGCTTTTTGTCAGGTGCCAAGACTGCATTGGCCAACCTTTAAGTGTTCAGCCGGAGAGCCTGATTTAAGCTGGAGATTTGGGGAGAATTTCAGCTCAGATTGCTCAGCTGTTTCTGAGAATTAACTAAGGGGGAACCAACCCGGGTTTTCCTCTGCCAGATGACTCTTACAAGGCATTTTTAAGCTTAACAAGGAGTTTTTCCAGATGCTGTGATAGGGAGAAAATGGAGAGGCTATCAGAAATCAGCTTGGGGGGGGTCAAAAGCCAGAGGGTGAAGGAAGCATCAGAGTGGGTAGCTAGGAATAGGTGTTATTGGGTTTATTCAGTTGCTTGAGTTTTATGGGTTTTTAATAGTATTTCCTGATCTAAAACAATGGGTAAAAATTGGAAATGCCAAGCAGCAACATTTCTGTTTCAGTGAATTTGCATTGAATCACAATGAGATGCACAAGCCACGGCACTCATCAGGACGCTTATGTTTGGGGAGCAGCCAAGGATTTGGCCAAGCAGCTTTGAAGTGGTTTTGTAAAGTCAAAACATAACAATTTAATCTCTTCCAAAGTGAAAAGTCTCCGTGCTTCCTCTAAGACAGGCCAGTTAGAAGATGTTAATTTCATTCCAAATCAGAACCAAAATACTTGGACAGTTTGGGGCTTTGGTGCAAAACAGAGATGTCAAGTTTTGACCCAGTGCTCACTCCCTCTTCCTACTGTGAATAATTCTGTTTACATTTAACTTTTTTAAAAAAAGCTCATTTTTAATTATTTTTTTTTTAAAGAAGGGATATACAAGATTATCCTGTAGGCAGGGAAATCCTATGGGCTGTGTTATTTAGCAGGACAGGCAACGTGATCACAGTTCGCTCTTTATGCCTTAATATTTCTATTTCCTAAGTGCTTAGACTGTCATCTTCCAGTATATTTATTCTGAAAAAATAGTGACCATGTAAATAAAAAGCAGCACTACCCAGCAGATATAAATGGTGATTTACGTACCAGCTGGGATACTGTTGCAGCATTTGATAAGTATTTAGTTATACGGGGTTCAAGATGCATAAACCACTGTGCTGGACAAGTACGATGGAAAAATAAGGCTAAGCCTTTAACTGAGAAGACACAAATTCTGGTTAGGAACCAGCGTGTTCTTACAAAAACTTGATGTCTCCGATGGGTTGGGCTGGTGCTTTCCATACGAAGGACAGGTTTCTCTTCAGTGACTTGTCCGAGTGGGTGACGGTGTCACCATCTTCAAAACAAGTCAGCAGCTTGGAACCAGGAGGGATGAAGACGAATGTGCCAGCGATTTCGTCGTTAGACACTTTGCGAGCTTGAAGCAAAAAGCCCATAAAATCCCGGGTGCTCCTCACTGTCACTGCAAGACAAAACACGGGACACAAAGGGATTTGTCTCGTAGTTATGGGGCGAATTGTTTGCAATGCAGTTTCCAGTGGTAGCACCAAAACCAAAAGAAAACCCTGACAACAACAACAAAACCATCTTACTGTCTTTGTCCCTGTGATCTGTCTTGGACATGCTGGATGCAGGAGGCCAGACTCTACCTGTAACTTTGCAGTATGTAATTGCATGCAAAATTTGCTTGAGTCTTTCCCCCGCTCCTTGATTATAAGCTGCTAACCACGTTGCATTAGGCAGCATGCAACCATTTTAAGGAAGGAGGTTTGGGTACCACCCTGTACGACACAAAAGCTTGTGTGCTACCCTTGGAGGGGTTTTATTTTGCATCGGGATGAGCAGGCAAGCGGCCAGGCTGGGGAGCGGTGCCTCTCAGCTCTGTCTGCATCTGCCTCAGGAGTGGCGATGCTGGGGAACGGGGCGTGCTGCCCGACTGTACCGAAGGGTCAGGCGAGTCACCCAGACCCCTTCGCGCAGTGCAGAGGAGCAGGGAAGGCAACTTTACCCTCTGGAGGTGCCTCTCATGCGCCGTTGCGTGTGATGATGTCTGGTACGGTTGAGACACAGCTGAGATAAATGAATCCCACCCAAAGCATCCAAACCTACCGACTGCCTCCGGCAAACAGTTGGTCTGCAAACATGGTGAAAACCTGGAGTCAGCCATCACCTGAGAAACCTCAGGCCAAGCACCGCAAACAAACCAAATACGTTCATTTCCTCCTGACGAGAGAGGTGGCGTAGCTCACTCGGAGCAGTTATCCCTCTTCCCAGCCCTCACAAAGATTAATGCCATCACTTGAGATTAGTTATCATGTATTTTTCAGATGCAGGAACGAGAAGCTGTTCCTTACCCGGAACCTTGTCACCTGGGAAGTAGAAGGACATGTTGGTGTGGACAGTAACGTAGTTGTTGCTGGGGCTGTGCAGCTGCGCTCTCAGGTGCTGGGGCATCATGTCGGTGCAGGCAGAAAGGCTCGCGCCATGCGAGAAGGCGGCCGCGTAGGAGACCAGGCACAGGGTTGTGCATGCCCAGCCGACAATGGCGATGTGGGGTCTCCTGCCGGCCTCCATCCTACAGCCAAAAACAACGGGCAGGTTCACTTCAAAGGAGCAGCTTCAGCAGCCTGTGAATTCATCTGGCGCCTTTCAATTAGCTGAGCTCCAGAGCCACCCTTCCCACAGCCTTTAAATGAAGGAGAATAAATGATCTCTGTGGCGCATGGAGCCACTTCAGTAACTCACAGCATTTCACGTTTTTGAAGTAAATTGTTGAGGCTGGGAGGGGAGAGGCCCTGCAAGAGGATGCTTTTCTTGCGAAGTCACCCACGGAGGGAGCGGTCGAGGAAGATTTGCTCTAAAAAGTCTTGTGGCATTTAGGAGGAGGAGGAGAAGGCTCTGTATGACCGCACTCAACACCCTCCACCATACCTAGCCCAAATGTACAACCTGATCGATGGGGGAAACATCTACCCTTAGACCTGGAGAGCTGCCGCAGGCCCCTCACGGGGCTGGTGCCCAGCACAGAGCCTCTCCGTGCCCGCCGGCGCAGAGCCGTGTCCCCGCAGGGACGGCATGTAGCTGCCCCTCGCTCTGGCCTGCAGAAGCACGAGGCACCTTTTAGCAGCCCACGCGTCGCAGCTCAGAGGCACTGGGCTGCTTGCAACCACTGAGCCCGTCCCTGGCCGCCCAGCAGCATTTCAGCTTGTCCTTCTCGGTCAGGGCTCGCTGTTGCTGACGAGACAGCAGTGATGCTGCCTTTGAAGTCAGCGTTGGGAGCCTGAGGTAAACATCAGCCCTTTTGGCTATGCCAAGATTTCTCCTTATTCTCCAATGTTTAATCCAAACAAGTATTTTCTCTCAACACGGTAGAAGTTTAATATTTGGTATGCTGTGTCTTTAGTACCTCTCAGCTTTGGTGGTTGGCACAAAACACGTTTCCAGATTAATTGGAGAATTTTGTTGTTCTGATTTTTCAGAACGCACTTTTGAAAGTGAAGCTGAAGGACGAGCGCGGGGTATTTATTGTGAGGGGTAATGGATATCGTAAGGCAGGTAGTCCTGCTTTTAATGTAGCTCTTTCTAACACCTTCTTTTCAACGTGCAGCTTTTCCTGCCTTAAATTTCATTACACTTAGTCAATAAGTAGGTGTAAATAAACCAAAGGAAACCAGAGGCCAAGGAGGTCTAGCTTACACCTCCATCTCTAGCACTTCTGAAACTTGCCAGCTGATTAAAAAAAAAAAACCACTGCACATGAAACAGTTTGTGCCCAGCCCAAAGCAGGGAGCAGATGGATGCAGTTGAACCTTCCACAGCTGCACATCACCCCAGTCCACCCAGTTATGTGCCAGAAGATGCTTGTGGGAGTCACAGGAGCCTTTGCTAAGTATCCCAGCCCCTGCAGGACCAGTGGTGGGATGCCTCCTCCGTGTGGAGTCAGCCTCCTCTAGGCACACCTAAACCTCCCTTGCTGGATATGATTTCTCATGGGAACTCATGAAAGTACCCCTGAGCAGCAGCGCTTTCCCTCGGGTGTTTTCCAGGCTGCGTCGCCGTTTCCCATCCCTCCCCCGGCTGCTCAGGGCGGGGAGCGGGGCTGTGCCCCCCAGGGCCGCCTGGGCTGGGGCTGCCGGTGCCGCCATCGCTTACCTCGGGACACGTACGCCTCCGGGCTCGCTGCCGCCGCTGCCCTCCCAGCCTGCCAGAGACCCATCCTTTCAGGGACCTTTTTCGCTTTCTCCTCTAATGGGAAGCGCAGCAGCTGTTACTGCTAATACCCACCACCTACGGCAGCTCTCCGCCAGTGCCCAAATCCTGCCTTAATCATATTAGTTTTCCTCTTCACATCCCACCCCTTTTTTTTTTTTTAAATCTCCAAGCTTCTGCAATGAAAACAAAGGCAACTAGCGGGGCAGGCAGAAGCAAGCCATGGGGTTCGTGTGGGACACCCTGGGACTCGTTGCAGAGGTGCAGGAGGATCGGACTCTTGCTTGCCCCGTTACCCTCCCCACACCCCCCCAATTCCATGCCGACGCTTTGCAAAGCAAAGCCACGTCAGCTCCCTCTAATCCGTGACCTCCGAGCAGCATGCCCTGTCTCTCACACTTACATGGGAGTTATTTTGGCAGTAAAAGCAGAATTTTGCTAGAAAGACCGGGAAGGTGCGTCCCACGCGCCAGCCTTGCCAGGAGGAGCCATCAACACCCCACAAACCCACCAGAACCTGCACAGGGGACCAAACATCTGATATGTGTGACTGTCCCCTGGCACATGAGCTGCATTTAAATCCAGGCTGTCACCCCTGCTCCTTGCCTGAGCTATGCTGCAGCTGTGCCGGTGCCTGGCCGCGGAGCCGATCCTGTCCCTGGGCTTCCCAGCTCCTCCTCGGATCCGCCTCACCACTGCAGACTGCTCTGGTGATCAGGACGCTCAGCTGGCCCTGGCCACTGTCACCAGGCTGGCCCTGCTCCCTGCCAGTGGCTCCTTGCTCGCAACAGATGGAAATTGGGGTCCAATTTCTCGTCATCATTAGAGCTGCCGTCAGGAGATGCTGAACAAACCGCTGGCAGCTTGCGGCTCCGAGTAGGGCTAGAGGAACGGAGTAACAACCCCATCAGCTGGCTGGCTTTTCTTCAGCCAGCAGACCCTTAAGAGGTGGCATCAGGTGTCCCAGAGCCACCAGGATGGGGGCTGGCCCTGTGGTGCAGGAAAGCTACTAAAGATGGAGGGGCAAAAGAGCAGTTGGTGCCCTTTAGTCCTCCTCCTCCTTGGCTAAATGCGTGTCTGATGGCTGAATGAGTTCATGCTGATGCTTCAGCCACTGTCCCTGCAGGACACCACAAAGCTCTGTCCTGTCCCATGACTGAAGGAGATACACCAACACGCAGGTGACACCACCACAGTTTGTTTCTGCAGCTCCAGCAGTGCCTGTATTTGATCTTGCTTGGGGTCTGGCCAGTGTGGGAGTCATCACCCGAAAACTGGGGGCAGGCTTGCAGATGCCCCACTTATTAGCGCTGTTCCCATCAGCCTGCCCTGCTCTACAGCCTGTCCTTCAGAAGTGGAACAAGATGCTGGGCTGGCGCTGAGGTACTGCCACTGGCAGCCCAGCTCTCCTCTGTTTAACTGGTTTGAAAGTACGGGAACTGGTGGTACGGGGCTCTCAGCAGTGTGCTCCCCTCTGCATTTGAAAGAGGCCTTATAGTCACTGAATTTCAAGATATAATGCAAGTCTTATAGTTTTCTTTCCTTTTGTCAGTGGAAGCAGAGAGTAGTTCAGGGTAAGGGAGGAAGAGTTTGCATTATTGCTTCTGTTCCAGTTCATAATTGCCCATACTTTATACAGAAAAGAGAGTACCTTTATGCTATATTAATGACTAATCCTTTCCTGAAACCAGCTGGTCTCTTACGGCTTTTCCTTACTAACTTATTCCTAAGCTAAACTATCCCTTGCTTATAATTCCAGCATAATAAAGCAGCAGCTCCAGACCTGGGACAATCTGCGGGGGAAACGTCAAACACGTCGCAGCCGTTCTGGCACAGTGGCCAGGTCTGAAAACAGAATTCCAGGTAAGCGTATGTCTTTGCATCACGGCATGGTGTTACAGCATTGCATGGTCGTCTTCAGCTGCTGCTGCGCGTTGGGCACACGTTTTCGTTATGCCAGCTCCAGTGAGGACCATTTCTCCACTGGCTTCCACCTGGAAAAGGGGGAAAAAACAGCAGAGTGCAGATCCTGAAACAGCAGTGTCAGGTGCTTCCTGGAGCTCTGTGCAAAGCTATGGGGAGAAGGGAGAAGAGCTGCAAACAAATGAGACCTCGACCCATCTCTAACAGCAAAGGAGGTACCGCAGTGCTGAACTGGCTCTGCTCACTCCCGATGCTGGCGGCAGTCTGGGCAGGGCAGGACGTGCTGCCAGGGGGTGCCGTATGCAGGTTTAGCAGCACCAGTCAGCAGAGCTGCACAGTGCTGCCCAGACGCAGCGTTAATTCCTGGGCTGATCTGAAATACAGCCTTACGCAGAGTTCATCCTTGCTGGCTGCTCTCAGGCAGAGGAACTCAGTGGCTTCAAAGCCTCACTGAAACCAAATGTCACAGCCATCTCCTCCTCAGAGATGGAAAAAGCCTGTCACAGTCATTACCGTGACACGAGCACCTACCAGCAGCCTCGAACTGCACATTCGAATGCCAAGTGACAGGCAGATGTTTCCAATAAGAAATACAGCCTCTGGTTGCATCACCCACCAGGACAGCATTGCCTCAGCCTTCTCTGGCCAGAGCTTTGACCCGCTGGAGTCACTTGAGCTCAGCCAGGCTCTGCATATCGCTCTGACAATGGGGCCCAGACAGACAGGAGAAGACCACGTGGCACTGCTGTCACTAGAGAGAGGTTTGCCTTTTTCCTGCCATAAATTTCTTTGTCAGTAGGAAGCTGGCAAAAGGATATAAGACAACTTTTACACGCTGCCTATTGTTTTCTCAGCAGCATCTGTGTAGTGGATTTCTAGAAGAGGAAAAAAACCACAGTTGGGATTTTAAAATAGCACTAGGGAAAACTGTGCATTCTCTGTAATAGCTTGATAATTAAGATAGACTATAAACCATATAACTTGAAATTTCATTGACGAAGTGCACAGAAGGATTATAAACCCAGTAACATCCCAGGCTCTTTGATGCAGAAACTTTCTCCTTCTTGCAGATTGCTTCTACATCTCCACATCGTCGGGGCACAACAGGGACAGCAGACGTGGAGCAGGTGCAGTGGAGACCAGTGTGTAATACGGGCATGGATGTAAGCAACCCAGCGCTGACACTCAAGAGCAAGCTGGTTGCTTCATTGACGGGTTGAGAAATGCTTTGCTACTGCAAGATAATAAGGGTTATAACGAGTTAGAAGTCCTTCCCGGTCAGCCAGTGGCCACCTGAGTCCTGTGAACAAAGTTGGGGGGGTTAGGTTGATCAAGTAGAGAGCTTGAAGGTGGCAAGTTAGTTTTGAAGGTGGCAACAGTTAGTTGAGTCCAGATTACAAGGAACTGATCATTAAACCAACAAATCTGTCAGCACCATCTTATTTAAGAATATTTCAGGTCATCTTTAAAACAAAGAGCAGAGAAGAGCAATTAAAAACCCACAGTAGGAGAGTGGTAAAAGCCCATGGCAGTCCCCCAGGAAGAATGGAGAACAATGCCTACAAACTGGCATCTCAGGGCTGGCCTGTGCATGCCTGTGGCTCTGTGCTTGGGGAGACCAGGGCAAAGGGGATGTTTCTCTGACGTCTGGTTAGGCAGAAGGTTGGCAGAAGTACTGGCAGGTCCTTCCATTCCTATCCAGTTGAATATTCTTGCTATTCCTCTATCATACTTACTGAAGTGTGACAGTGAATTCAAACGTTACTGCTGGGAATGAACTGACACATACACAGCATGCAACATATAATGTGAGCCTCCTTCCCTTACAAATTCAGCCTAAAAAAACCCCCCAAACAACCCTTTATTTTATTTGGTAACTACTGTAACCTGGGCAGCTGCTCTGCACCAGAGGAGGGGGTTGAGGGGGGAGAGAGAGAAGGAGGGTGCAGGGCTCTTTCTGGATCTCCATAAGAAAGGCCCAGCAACAAATAGCTTAATGACTGCTTTAATAAGACACAATAAGATGAGGAATACAGACAGCAACTAAATTGTACATCCCGTCAGATGCTGGGCACCCCACATTCCTGTAGCATCGGATGGAGTCCAGATGGATTTTTCCACGGTGTGCTGCACAGAGCAGATGCAACACTGTCCGTGGAGAGCAGCTCTCCCTTTTCATCACTTGAGCTATTTTATAATTTCCTTCCAAGAAAACAACCCTCTTTCTAAAGGATGTTCTCGTGAGAACGTGTTGCTGCTCTGTGAGATAAAGGCAAGGCCAGGCAGGCGGTGCAATCGCGGTACCGAGTGGGAGCTGCCTGCGAGCTCCACCATTAGGATGCGCTGGCGGAGGTGTCCTGCGGCCAAGGGCTCCGTGCAGCCCAACGGAGACCTGAAGGCCACACCGGGCGTGCAGGCCAGCCCAGCCCGAAGCTGCCGTGTGGATCACTGACTCCTAAACACTCAAGGGTCCCTCAGTCAGGATCAATACAGCAGCTCAGGAAAAGCCTCCCCCCATCTGATTTCTCAGCCTTGGAGAAGAGTTTGGCACAGGAACCTGAGACTTTGAAACTGCTGGCTCCAGTCTGTTTGCTTTCAAAACCGACACGGGGCTGGAGCTGGCCACGGGCATGGGTTCGCATATTAAAGATCAGGCATTGCTTTGGTACCATCAGCCAAATGTTCGAAGGCCGTCACTTTGCAAACACTTTCGCGCTTTCTTGACTACCATGAACACCACAGCTGAAACCTGCAGCTGTGGGGCACAGCTGGTAAGGAGCTGGGTAAGAGCCTTAGGATTTAATGGGCAAGTCATACCCAGAAGGGCTCTGAGTAGCTGTTTTGTCATTGTAACATCGTGAAAAAGACAGAAAGAACTCAAATAAATAATGTTCAGAGTGGTTTGCATTAGATTCCCTTTGAGCTAGGAACCAGGTGGCAACAAATTGTGAAACGGAGTGGTCATCAGTGTATACCTTTAAAGCAAAACTTTCCTAGCATGCTCCGCTCCCTTTATATAGGGGCACTGCAGGGCACTGCAGGCTTTAGTAGCAACCCTGCTCTGGCTGCCCCAGCACACAGTGAGTACTTGCCACCTCCTTCCAGGCTTGCTTTCTCTGGTTTCTGCAGGATGTGCTGTGCTGCTGCTCCCAGCCAGGCTTTTGCTTAAGGAGATGTGGCTTAGTTTGGCTTTTCAAGTGCAAGAGGCTTACACTGGCTGTGGGGATGTAGCACATCCAGAGTTACTGCTCCTCCTAGAGTCTGTCTGTGAACTGAATGCATGAAGGGGGTGGGGTAGTGGTTCAATGGCCCTGGTTTCATGAAGCGATCTCATTGCATAAAAGTACTAATTATGTACGTGAATGCAGCTCTAGTCTTTGAAATTCAATTACTTTTTGTTAGTTTTGGATTACTTACCTTTGGGTGTATTCTTCTAAAACAAGTGATGGACAAGCACTTGTAAGTTGCTCAAGGAATGTTTCATTGTCAGTCCTGATCTAGATGAGCTTGATCCACAAGTAAAACCATTTTATACACTGGTACTGGAGCAAGAGCATTAGGATATGGTAAATGAGGTAACATGAAGGACATGAGCGTTAGTATCTAATACAGTCTTTTGTGTGTGAAGATACATTGCATCTGTAAGAGAGTATTTGTATCTCCCAATAGGATAAAGATCTTATAAATCAGGCTGAGTCATTTTTAAGCAGAAAGAGTTTGTGAAATACACTATTCTACTTTGACATTTACATACCTATAAAATGGGATGCCTCACCTTAAACTTTGGCTAGTGTTCCATGTGCTATTCTGAAAGCTGTCCGGCCAGTGTCTGATTTACTTGCAACTGGTATGTTGTCCTACAGAATACAGTAAGTCAAAACAAAATCTAAAAGATAAGTAAAAGAAATCCAAGATGAATGTTTTATCCAATTCAAAACAGACTACAGCCAAACATTGGACTGCCTAATTGAAGTCAAGCTTAAATGTTCACTTGATTTAAATACAGGGGCTCAAAATTGAATTAAGGGGGGAAAAAAATCTTGTAAGGTGTACATAAAGGTCAGCGATTGTGGGAATTAATTTCTTTAGCTACTTTTGAAATTTGAATAAGAATTACAACAGCTCATCTCTAATGCAAATTTTCCTATCTACCTCACACAGTAAATAGTGACTTCATGATCTAGAATACATTACAAAACCCTCAGCATGTGAACTACATAGTATTTTCTAAGTTCAGAGTTTAGTATGTGATTAGACCATCTGCAGTAGCAGATCCCAACTGGAAAATGTTCTATAACTAGACTTGTAGAAACAGAACTGCACTTTAAAAGTTATCAATGCAAACTCTTGAGAGTAAATCTAAGTCCGTGCAAAATGTGTTGCTGTGGGTGGGTAGGTGGAGGAGGGGAGAAAGGTGGAGAAGGAAGAGGGGGAAAAAAAATCTAACCCCATATTAAAATAATAATAAAAAAAAACCCTAGACAGTCTCCAGGAATGAAAGCACACAGTAACCTGCCAAAAAAAAATGAAAAACTGCATGCTCCACTTGGAGGTACATCTTCCTTTTTTTAAAAGAAGTCACTTACAGACGAGCAAGTTGGTGATTTGTACTTACATCCTAGACCCTTCTCAACCCTTGTCAGAAAATGATAAATTATTGAAGCATATTATAAAGTAGCATCTCTATTTCTGTGTTCTGTAGTGGCTTCTGAAGTGTTGAATGTGGAAAAGTTAACTACTGTTTGCAAAATAATTTAGAATTATTCCTTGATCTTAAAAAATTAAAAATTTGCGACCCACATTCTCTCCCTTGGATAACTGAAATGTTACTATTCCCTGCTTGCATTAGAGCTACTGGTACTTGGAAAGAATGGGCCAATGTTACATTCACACAATTGTCTTGTGTTTACCCATCTACAATTAGAAGTATTTTTGTTCCTAGAGGCACCATAAACTGCCCAAAGAATAAAGCAGGGCTTCAGAAAACTCGTATTAAAAAACTGGCTAAATAACCTCACCATAAGGTACATTACCCTAACTTATAACTTTGTCCTGAGGAACAAGAAAACACTCTGAGTATCTAGATGTTAAGCGCAGTAACACTCGGACTAAGAAATATCTGAACGTCCAGGGTTTTTCTTCTTGGCTGACTGCATGTAAAAGGAGAAAAGATATTTTATAAATTGGTATAAGTATCCATGTAAAACTGAGCTGTATTTACCCACGGGGCTTTGATTATCTGGAAGCATTGTTGCAAAATATAAACAAACAAGTTCTAATTCCATTGCCTGCACAGAGGTTCCCCCTCCCTAACGCATACCCCATACTAAAAGCTTAATGTATTTGTTCTCATTTCTGGCTAGCACATAAAGAAAGAGAATATATAGATGGTACTAGGTTGGGGGGGAAGTGGATGGGAGAAAGAGTGAACTGTCTGAAGAGGATACATATGGCGTGTAGATTCCTAATCTGTTTGCAGGAGTAGTTTCAGATATTAGTTAAAATTGCTTTTTATTGAAGAAGTCCACGGTGTTTGGTAGAGATGAAGGGGAAAAAAGGTAACTGCAAGCTGAGGTAGGGTGAGGGGCACAGAGGCAGGAGGTGAAGCAGCTACCAGCTGTGTTGGTGTACACACTGAGAGCTCTTCACCTGTGACTGACTTCCTCAGCTGGCACAGAGCTTTCTTTTCACCCTTAGGGGTGTTCTTCCATTGGATTCAATTCTTTCCCCACCCTTAACTGTTGAAGTGTCACTGTTCCATCCCTTGATTCAATCCACAATTCAAGATTTTTTGGACAGCTGAACTTTTTACCCAATGACTCTTACTAGATTGGCATTTAAAGCTGACCCTGTGTTTTCTGAAAGGGACAAGGTCATTGTCACCAAAACATTAGCATTTCCCCTCCCAACATCAGTTAAACTATTGTTTTGCCATCAGTACAAGGCTGTGATTTGCAATTACTCCATGCCTGCTCACCTTCCAATCAGTATTTCTGTAACTGTTAGCATAATTAAATGAGCTGTTGCTTTGAATTAGTCTTGTGGCACTATTACATGCATGTCTTTTATTTTTTTTCTGTACAGTGGAACAAAGCAATGCTTTGAGACAAAAACATTCAGGAAGCTTACACTGGTTTACATTTATTTTTAAAAAAAATATTTAAACACTTGTGTATTTCACCTGTGGATTATTAACTACAAATCAAATAGGGCTCATCGCTTCAAAGAGGTTCACAAGTACAAAACAGCCTCCTTCTGGCATCTTCACATCCTCCTCTTCTGTGTGCTTATGTACAATACTGTGAAAAGGAGAAAGCAGCACACGTAAGAGGGCCCTGGTAAATAATGCACAGAAGCCTGTTTATTTAAAACATCTTATTTCCATGGTTTCTAAAACAACAGTGAAATGAATCACATTCAGCATGAACAAAGTAAGGAAACTTTGTCCGGGTTTCAAGAAATGCTGTCAGGTTTCAAGAAATGCTATCAAATTTACACATTACATATTACTTTGGTTCAGTATTTACTATATTCATAACCAAACTACACTCCAGCAGATGCAGGCTGAACAGCGAGAGAATAAAGCCAGCTACCCTGCAGCATTACTGAGGGGAGCATGAGCGAGTTTCTAAGCAGCAGAATTATGGGTGTCAGACACTAATGCTATGATCTTTCAACAAAAGCTGGAAATCACAAGCACTTTACAGCAAAGCTAACAATCACCTATGAAGCAGCAGACATCTCCCACCTGCTTGGCTGGTGATATCCCCAGAACGGATCCATGACACTGCATCGTGGTCCTAAACCTGGGATGTCTTAAGTTCTCTGCTCAGCCTTTTCCTCAGCCTTCTGCCTCTCATCATTTGTCTTAACTTTTATAATAGATTCTTATTTCCGTAATTGATTCTCCAGTTGCAATGTCACTGCACTCCTTAGCATAATAATCCAAATTCCTTGCAAAAAGCATTTGGCCTCCTTCAAGGATTATTTCTCTTCCCAAAACACCCTTTCACACTGGTGCCACATTCTCTTTGACTCTTTTTGTAACACGGGATTCAGTTCTTGTCTCTTTTTATTCCCTCCCTCCTTCCTGTCCTCCATTTTATTCTCAAGTAACTTGATCAAACTCTGCTTCATTTACCTTCTCTAGAAGTCTCTTCACATCTGAATTGTGAGCCTTTTCTATTTTTAGATATTCTTTTCCCTGGCATGTCCTGCTATTACAGCCTAACTGATACCACAGAGTCATTTCAGGAGCCTGGGATTGTCCTTGAAGTGCACTAAAATCCACCTACTGCACTGCGATATTCAAAGGCTCAATAGTAAAGTACAAGTGATTTTCTTGACTGATGGCAAAATCTTAAACTCATAAAGATGAAAATAGCCTCCAGTACTAATGAACAGCATTCATTCAGGTCTGGACAACTGCATCACAAGAAAATATTAGTGTCATCAATGTCTGTATCATAAATTTACACAATAGTTTGCCTAGCAAAACACAGAAACTTCTATGAGGCAGAGGCCATCTAAGCAGGCAGTAAGTGCAAAAGAGTAAACCTGTCAAATGACAGGAAATAAGCTCTAAAGAAGGCTAGAAAAGAGCATGCTTCTCTAAATGAACTTCAAGTTCAGAGGCAAAAAGGGCAACAGGAATGCAGAAAAGCACAGACACTGAAAAGTGAAACTGTAAAAAGTAAATATGTTAAGCTTTCCATGAAAACCTAAAACTAATATTCTTACAGGCAGCTTGCTTACACCTCAGCCACTCCTCAAGTTCAGAAGTAAATATCATATACGACAATCTTCTAATGAGCAATAACATAAGGAGGAGGAGTTACCATTATTTCCTCGGATAAAGGCGTCCCCGTACTTGTTCTTTAATTGTCCATTTACATATTCTTCAGTCTGTTCCAGAGCTATATTCATATACCCATCCAGGCAAGCCAGGACACCTGAAGACAGTGACAGTTTAAAAGTAAATCAGCTTAAACTTACTTTAAAATAAACAAAAATGCACTGTGTTTGAATAGTACTGAAAAACTGTATCTTCATAACAAAGTAAAAGCCCAAGCTTGGCCAGATGTGTCAGTAGATCAGAGTATTCTTCAAAGAATGGCAGCATGTCATTAAGGCATGACTTTCAAAATATTGATAATTTCCACTTTGAAAGTTTAAGTTGTCCCTTCTCACTTGTGTTTAAAGCCACACACCTGAAAAGAACCTGTGACATTAAGCGTAACTGGATAACCTAAGGACAAGGCTATGTAAATTGAGTTTTCATCAAAATTTGTGAAGGATATAGCTGAAAAACAACCCTTTTAATACAGGACACCATATATACTTTTTCATATTTATCTTCATGCTTACAGATCTAGAAGAACACTGGCTGCAAGTCTCTGGTTTGATATAAACAAAATCCTACATCATTTTCAACAGGCAAAGGGTTTTCAGATGACATCGAAATCTTCCCACAAAAATAAAATTATGGTCTTTAATTAATGCACCTCAACAAAAAATCTCTGCCATTTGTAATATTAGATGTTCTTTTGATCAGGAAAATATACATTCGAGTCACGCTGATTTCAGACAAGTATTTATGTTCTCACTTCTCACAGCCCCTGCTGAAGGCTGTACCTCGTTCACACAGTACTTCCTACGTGCTGGCAGCATGATGGCATTTTTTCATTCAAAATCCCTCTTCGGCGTCTACACCCACCCTTAAGATCAGAACCATGGCCGTCTACAAATTTAACTTGCCTGATCAACAAACAGACTATTCGTGTAAGGAACTGAGTGTGGGGATTAACAGATGTAAAGAATTGCTCAGAGAATGCAATCTCATTTGTTAATCATGCACATAAAACAACTTGTAAAAAGCTGTATTAATTATCTCCATCTTGCATGTGTGTTTTCCTGACTTCATCCTTGCACACAGAGACAATACTACCAAAAATTTTTTTTTCCTCTGTTTGAAAAACACCTGATTTATTTATCTGGCATTAAAACTCGAAATGTAGTGTATCGGTTGTACTTGGGGAGGAGGAGAAAACTCCAGCCTGAGAATCCTCCTCTAGGACATGTTTTCATTTTTCAGAAGTGTTACTGTAATATCTTCCATTAAATAATTAGGAATTCAAGTTCTCTTGCCAACTTGTAATGGTTTGAGGATTATGATTTCCTTTATGGTTTTCTTTCCTCTGTTTCCACACAAATAGGAAAAACTGACTGCTCACAAAGTGTTACTAAATGCACCAAAAGACCCACACCAAACAAAAGTCTGAGCTCTTTTTCATTCCAGTAATCCTGAGTGCTCCACATAACAACAGAAAACAAAAAAAAGTTTGTCCAAAATTAAAATTTTGGACCGTGTGGATTTTCTTAAGCTACCACTCAGTATGCCACAAATGCAGTATTTTCAAACCCTCTTGTTCCTAGAGTGCATTCATGGTTGTTTCAGTCTCTTCCTCCTTTTCTTTGTGTTTACTCTCAGGCCACTAATGGCATTAAATATTGTCACTGTCCATCCTGGCTAGTATTTTATCTGCTTTATCTATATGTAAAGACGTTTTAACGTACGTATCCATCTCTACACATAGAAATCATACATATTAATTTACCACTGATTACTTTCCCAGGGCTTCTTCCCTTAGACATGTACAGCACTTGGCAGCAAATCAAGACATTTTATGGTTACACATCAACACTTGCATTAGGCCACGTTTGTGTGTATGGTGGCTCGGAGGGTGGAGGTACAGACATAAAATTAGCAACACAGCCTAGGGGAAGAATCTAGACAGATCTGCAACAAAATCCTGAGATGCTGTCTTTTTTAACATTTGGCTTTTACAAATGTTGGTCAAACTTCTGCAGAAAACAAAGCAAGTGCATATTTTTTAAATGAGAAAAGCATACAGGTTTTTAATCGCAGGATCACATCAAGTGGGAAGGAAGGAGAGCAGAGGGAAATAAGGAAGGGAGTGGGGAGAAAAATCCAGTGACACATAAGGGTGCTCAGTGGAACTATGGTTCAATTCCTGGTAGGTCTGATTGTCGGCACTTTAAACCAGCCTTGTTGAGGGGAAAGTTGAGTAATTTATCTGCAGCAGTTACAAATGTATCTTACCGAGCAGAAGGTACCAATGTTCTCAAAGAGAACAGAAAGTGCATCCAAGAACCAAATCTGGTTTGGCCCTGCCTTGTGTGTACCTTTAGGTAAATGATGGCTTGCTTTAACTGACTTTAATGAGCTGTTGCTACATTCTCCTGCACGAAAGAACTGACAGTTGCCAAAGACTGAAGGCAAGCAGTGAAGTCTTTAAGCCACCAACCCCACCTGAAGTGCCCAGACAACGTGGTTCTCAAAGAAATGACAGATTGCAAATTTTGTCAGCTGAAAGACACTAAAGAGGAACAGGAAGGGATAAGAACGCACTGCTTGCTCTGTCAGTGAACAATAACAATTTAAAACTGTCACAGTACAAAGATTCCTTGTCACAGCACAAACATGTCTCCTCTCACAAGTGCCAAGCTGAGCAAATTGAATTAAACTTTTCTGAAGCAGTGATCTGTAGCAGGACGATAATGTTTAAATCATTACAGAATAAAATGTCTAAATTGTGCACAATAGGAGATACATGACAGTTTTAATTAAGTTTGGATACTACTAAAAAAACTGGACAGGCTGATAGTCTTATCCTAATGGGAGCAGGACCAGGACATTTCACTGAACAGAGAAGTTTAATTTACTGGTTAAAAAAAAACCCTGTAATCCTACATACAGTGAGAGAAGGTATACAGATCGGCTGAAGAGTTCTGGAATAAAACTGCTGGACTGTGTTAAAATGAACTGGGCATATAGCAGCAAAAGCCACACTAAGCTTTCTCCTGTATCTCTGAGTCTTGATCCAACAGGTGTCTAGGCAGTTGTTTAACCAAGAATGTAAGGAACTCCCTCATCTCTCATGTAAGAATAGGCTTATGACTGATTGAACAGTTTACTGTTTGAAGCTTTTCTGGACCAAGGTCTATACTAGGAACTGGAGAACAGGAAGGTGAAGAAAAGGGTAGTTCCAACAAGGGTTGCTATCTGAGCACTGAAAAGGGGACTGCCTGGCCATTTCAGGAACTGTAATTCCAGCCAATCTTTACAAATATCAGTTTAGAAACTCAATCATCCCGAGACTCCAGTCTAACCATCGGTGACTAAGGACACTAATGATTTAGATAAGTAATTTTAATCTCTAAATCCACCATTAACCTCCTTTTCATCAGTTTCTCCAGAGTTGATTTTCTATTTTTAATGCCACCATTCTGAGATCTATATTCGCATACTCCAAGATTCTGGATCACACTGGTTTGCTTTTCAAAAGTAACGCATCTGCTCCAGCCTCCCCAAACAATGACTTCACTCAGGGTGAGAGACAGATGGAGAACTTACCTCGATAATCAACTCCAGAATTTAATTTTACAACAACTGGCCTTCCAATTATTTGTTTTAGAAAGTCACTAGGGGTTTGCTTCCGTAGACTCATCTTGATCTTCTCTGGTAAGCTGGGAAGAGAAGTGAGAGAAAACATTTGGATAAGCAACGTGTTCACATATGGTCTTTAAACACTCAGTAGAGACAGGCAGTCCCCTGATGCTTAATACTTTCAGTAGGAGAAAATATCAAAGGAGATAAAAGCAAAACCTTAAGGGTGGAGGTGGAGAGACAGAGCTCCTAGAGCCATAGCATTAAATTTTCTCTTGGCATTTTTATAGCTTCTGAAATTATTAATAAGAATCCTTTGCCCAGCTGTGCATCTTGTTAACTTCCAACAGAGCCAAAGGCCTCATCTTCTCTGTAACACCTTTTGCTAAAATGGTTTTACTACAACTAGAGAGCTAAGTCATAGTAAGTGGTTCATATCTTCAGGGGGTGGAGGGAGAAGCCAGTACATGCTCTATACAGAGAAGTCCGTGCTAGAACAGCAAGAGAAGGATTTTTGATCTCAGCTCACAAATATGAGCACAGGATAAATTTGAAAGGATGCTTTCAAATGAATCAGTTAAGTTAGACTAAGTTTAGAATTAAGGCTTGTGATTAAGTTGCACAGAGACATGAAGAGATGCTGTGATTTAAAAATTCATGCTGCGGCACACAGACACGGTTTGGTATGAGACCCCCCCCTCGGTCTGTATTGCTTCTGCTTTTATGTCACTTTGTCTAAGTAACAGTTATTCTGCATTTTAAGTCAATGGTAGAAAATAGTGCTGACAGCTAGTATGGTGTCAACTTTTTGTTGCTTGCTTTCTGTGGTGAATTGCAATGAGCTATTCCAGCCGTGCAAGGATCCTCACCGGTTTTCCTATCAACACACACCGTCGTCTGCGATGCCGGCACCGTAGGACTCGGTAGGGTAGCACTTTATAGCCGAAGCTTTCCTGGAAAATAAGCACGTTTTGAAGGGTCGGTACTGCCCCACCACCCCACCTGCCCGCCCCGGGCAGCTCACCCGCCCTCCCGAAGGTAACCACGCTCCGGTTTTACGGGCCGTTGCAAAACCTGCCTCTTCAAAACCAGTGAAAACGACGCGAAATGTGTTTTGACAAACGTCCCTGACAGAAACCCCAGGCGCAATGTGAAGCTTTACTGCCGCTTATTAAAAAAAACACGGGGAAAAAAACAGAAGCAACGGCTGCAACGGCCACCAGTAACGGCCGCGCACGCGGCGAGGGGTACGCGCCCCACACAGGAGCCCCCGCCGCCCACATAACCGAGCAGCCCCCGCCTCCTTCCCGGTCCCCTCCCCGCTGTGGGCGCCGGGCCGGGCCGGGCCGGCACTCACCCTCCGCCGCCTCCCGCCTCCCTTCCCGGCTCTCGCCGCACGTCGCGTTGGCGCCCAATCGCCACCACCCCCGCTACGGTGCGGCGGCAGGGACAAACCCAGCCGGGAGTGAGGTACGCGGCGGGCGGGGACTGTGGGCGGGACGAGCCCCCGCCTCCTCCGGCAGCGGCGGCCGCCGCTGCCGGAGGAGGCGGGGGCTCGTCCCGCCCTCGGCCCGGCAGCGACGGAAAAGCGCTATTCTGGTCCTTACCAGAACTAGATAGCAAAGTGTTGCTCAGTTCATTTTACAGATGAATTAGTGATTTTTTTTTTTTCAAATGTCACCTGGAAAGAACACGGCACAACAAGAAGCTGAACTTTTGTCCTCCGCTTCTCCCCGTCTTCTCACCCATCTTTGCCCCTTTCCCCCAGCTATCCCCTAATATCTGGAAAATACTTTTTTTTTTTTTTTTAATGAGACTTAGTACCATGGCAGGAGTTAATCAGCTGTGAAAGCTTCTGGACTGGAATTTTTTTTATTCTTCCATTACTGATTTAGTATCTTGGTGAAACTCTTAATTCCGTGACAAGAAAAAAATGTACTATGACTTTTCAGGACATAGATTTGTATTCTCCCTTCCAATGTCCTTTATCTTCTCTTTTTGAACATGTACCCGGTAACATTTTTTTTCCCCAAAGCTTAGGCTCAAAGGCTTTAAGAGGCGAGGTCTGCAAACCCGAGTTAGTTCACCTGACTGTCCCAGACTCCCAGCACAAGCACGGCCAGGGAAGTTGGGCCACGTTGTGCCTGTGTTCCCAAGCAACCATCGTGTTAATCAGGAGCATCCAACTGGGCTTGATTATATCTAGTACTTGGAGCAGAAAAGGAACGTAAAATAGTTACTCCGGGGAGCAGGCTTGTGAAGTTTTATTTGGCCGCCTGGCTTCAGTGCGCAATATTTTGATAAGGGAGTATTCTGGTTTTCATTGTTATTGATCTATGTGATAAAGTCTGGGCTGGCAAATTTTCATGACAATTTTGCAAATCCAGCTAGGGACATTTTATGGTTTGGAAGCCTTCCTCTTTTTTTTTACTTCTTATGGGTTTGTCTTTATAGCTTGTATTTCTTTTTTTTACTAGCCATCAGAACATGCTGAGCTACTTTGCCTTCTGCTCAATAGGCTGCTTTCTAGCTAGCTTAGGCATATACTTAGTTACAGTTTCTATGTGTGTGGATACTTCGGGTGTTTGATGTCAGTCAACAAAATCCTTCTACTTTCCTGCTTCATACCCTGTTAACCCCACAGACACATCTATTTTGAATCACGGGCACAGAGATTGGCAAGTCTTGTACCCTTACCTCCCCTCTTTTATGGTTTGAGACCAAGTCATGAACCCAAATCTTAGGTAATTTTCCTTGGTTTGCCACAGGTCTCAAAGCAGTCTCACGTGCTGTTCCTAGCGGTAAATTAACCTTCATGGAGGAAGGCATATGTTGCTGAGCACTTTGGTGTAGCGTGGTTCACACCTGGGAAGACAATTCCCATCTTGTACATTCAGGAAGATTATGTCATCACATCTGTTATCAGGCAACCTAAAGAATGTGTTATTTCCTGAGTGACAAAACCCCAATGGCCTCAGGAAGGTGGTCTTCAAAGGATTTAAGTTATCCACATTCAGTGGACTCCTTTCAAAGCTTTGAGAGTGAAAATAAAATTAAGATGTCATTGGCTAATGATTCTTTTTTGTTTGTTTGTCATCTAGATGAAAAAGGATTTTGATCTAAAATGCCGCATACCTTGCTGTCAGTAGATTCTTTTAAATACCGCATTGCTTTATCCTTTCATAGTGTACTATGACAGAGCTTTTTCAGCTGTATAGCTCATTGAAATCAGTGAGATGCTGCCCTTGCGTTTTAATCAAGATGAACTTGAAAGGTGAACATTGTAAGTGGTAGAAATTATTTATAATTTGGTAATAAAAGTTTATGTCTAACACTCCAAATTTCATACATCTGCTATGTGCTGGCCTTGAGATATAGAACAATTGCAATTGCCTTTACATTTGGCCTTAGATGAAAGGTCATAAATTACAATGATAGAGTTTGTAGTCGTTCCCAGCTCACAAAATTTCCATAATAACATCTTCACCTCAAACATAAATGGTTACAAAGTTACAAAGAAAAGAGTTGTGTTGGCCTTTGTCAACTGAACTTAATGATGGAAGTCAGTGGATCGTGTACTATTGCTAACTCTTAAACGTAAAGCATCGCAGAGTCCTTGTTCAGAGGACCTAATTAAAACTTTACAGTTAACTTTTAAAATGAAATGGGATTTGACAGTCTCTCTTTCTCTCTCTTTAATGCAATAAAAAACACTTCAAAGTTAGGAAGGTTTTTCTCTCCCACCTACTTGAAATAAAAGCATTTCCATAGAACGAGGTGGCTATATAACACAGAATGTGTTAAAAGGAGCGTCCAATTTTTCTATTTCTTGTGAAGTGCACACCATTTATGTAAGTTAAATTCAGAAGAACAACAATCCAGATGACAAAGAAATGTCTCTGGCAGATTTTGAATTCAGCCTAAATAATCCCTGGCTACAACCAGCAGATGAAAAAAAAGAAGATGTATTAAACAGTCCTCACCTGAAAATTGTGTCAGAGAGGACAAACCCATTCTGGCCACAATCAAGGCATACCCCATGTTTTTAACAATCAACTTTGGTGTCTTCTTAGATTAGAAAGAAAAGGAGGAAAAAAAGATTTGAAAATTATGCAATAAAATAAGAGGCCAAGAATGAGTTCCAAATCCAGGGAAACTCTTCTTGTTCAGAGGCTCTGAGAGTGTGGGGGCAGAAGGAGATGTCAGCCTCCATGAAATAGTGTCGAGGTGGAGAAGCTCTGCAATTCAAGATTAGCACTGTTATTGCAGGGTTTCCTGAGGGCCCTGAAGTAAACGCGATATTACATTTCTGGAGTTTGAGAGGTGGAAGGTGAGATTCTGCTCCCACTGAAGCTGGTGGAAGTTTTGCTAATTACTTCTCTGTACTAAGGATGCCTCTATAAATTATTGAAAATACACCTGAAATCTCAAAGCAAATCCATCTGGATGAGCTGGTACCAAAAATATAACTGTTAGACTGATAGTTGTTACAGCTTGGTTTTAGAAACTTCTCAGCAATGGATCCCGGCTGTTGAACAATCTGTTAGCCCACTGGCCTGATCCAAAACTCCTCCAGTGGATTCAGGATAAGACTCTTAGGCTGCAGATTTTTTCTATCCACTTTGGATCTAGAAAGCACCATAAAGCACCATACGTGCTTTCTCCACAGCTATCCCACGGGATTCCTAAGAACCTCATGACAAGAGAGCTTTTGCAACCCGAGTGGGTTGTCTGCTTTTCCGTCCTGAAACAACTCCTGTGCCAGAAGAGCAGGGATTAGCTTCCCTCTCATTGCTGTGGACCCCCAGGCTGTTGTCTGATAGCAAGCTAGTGGGTATGATTTGCTGAGGGCTCTGTGTCTTGCTTTGCATTGTCAGGGGCTGTGCTGCGTGCAGAGAATAGATCGGTGCCAGATTTGCACTTTGGCACAGGACTGCTGGAGCTGACCTTGTGACTCTTTTGAAGTTGGCATAACCTCCGTGCTCTCCGTCCCTTTCTTTTTCCTTCTGGAGCTGTGTTCTTTCGCTATGATTTGTGCTTCTTAGAAGTCGTCTTCTGATGCCCTGAGGGTGAGGAATAGGGCATTAAGGAATTGAAGGGTGCAGGAAGAAGCAACAGAAAGGAAGTATTAGGACCTCCCTCCTTTTCCTCCTCAGCAAAGTTCGTGGTAAACAGGGAGCTGTCAGCAGGTCTTCAGGGAGCTGGGGAGAATTGTGTGAGAACTCAGCCTGAGGCTTTCTCGCTGTCTCCTAGACTTTCAGGTCTGTAGAAAAGAAAGGGAAGGTCCTCAGAAGCTTTCAGAGTTCACTTAACTCCCTCCGAGTTCCTAGGAGTGCTCTTCTTGGCTTCCCCAAGGGACAAGCTTTTTCCTGAGTCTTAAGAGGTTTGACATCCCCCTTTGCATGCATTTGGATGGGAGAGTTCAAGCCTTTCAGCATTTGAATGATAGTCTATCTGTGCCTATACAGTAAAAGATCAAAGATTTTTTTCCCCTTAAATGAAGGCTTAGTTATCTGACATTATTTCCCATGCTATACTAAGATCATCAGAACTGCTGATTCCCAGCCATGTTCTCAATTAAAAAGTTAACGCGTTTTTAAATTGGACCTTAATCAAAAAATAGTGGGTTTCTGCTACAGATTTTAGATAGAACAGCCTAATAAAATTCTGTCTTCGTGTTCTTACATTGTGCTCACCACCTTGGGATGTTCATGTCCTCCTATATGGATTAAATGACATGATGACATTTTGTCACATGTTTGTCTCTCCTACTTTCTGTCCAGTTGAAGTGTAGTTTGACAGATGATGTGAAAATCGTGCTTTCTATTAAGTAAAGGCTGGAAGCTCCACTTGATTCTTTTCTGCAACACTTAGCTAGATTCTATCCAAAATACGATGGAATTGGACACAGCCTTTTGTGTTTAGACTTTCTAAAATATTTACATCAAAGAAACACACGTTCTCTATTTTTTCCAGTGTGGAATATCAATTCCAGATGACATTTCAATGTAAACTTTTCCATAGCCAGTTCGATGGTGCTAATTCAGTACTTCAGGTGGAAAACTCTAGTGTCAAGTTTAAGCACAGACACGGGCTGAAGTGGTTACTTCAAATTGACCTGCTGGTGTAAAGCATCTGCAAGGTTAGTTCCCAGCTCCCCGGAAATGCTTCTGACCCAGACCTGGGGATATGAAGTAAACATGAGGCAGCTCTAATTTGTAGTGTGGTAAAAACAATCCATGTCGTGTTCTGAAATTCAGTGAAGAAGGAAGATTACAAAGTGTTCAGCCACCTTTCTGTCCTTCTCTGACCCTTTCCACTTGAGGATCCAGCTGGTGCTCTAGGGAAGAAGTGTCATCTGACCCATAGGACGATTAATTCTTTTTTTGGGAACTGACTGGATCTGCCATCACCTGACTTCTTCCAGCCTCTCAACCCAATTTTTCCATTTATCTGACCCTCCACAGGTATTTCAAATATAGGGAAAACTTGTGTTTGCTTCTCCTCAGAAAGATCCTGAGAGCCTTTCCATGGCTTTCAGCAAGCAGCGGATTAGGGATCAAGCCTAAATAAATTGAGTGGGTCTTTTTGCATCCACACATTTCAGTCTTCCAGAAATTGTAAGGCATAAGCCTGAACCCAGCAGTGCTACTTCACTGTATGGAGCAGCTAGCACAATTTTAAGTAATAGTTGTAATAGTAGCAAATTGAGTTTTATTGACACAGACCACAACATTATGTAAAAAAGAAGTGTAGATAACTCTGTGAAATTCAAAGCATTTGCTCACACATACCAAGAAAAAATACTGGGAAATGAAGACATTAAAAAAGAGATCGAGGTTTCAAGCTCTGGACTTGCAAACCTTTGTTTTTGTTGCTATTGTATATTTGTACAATATGCAGAACCTCCTTAGACATTACTGAAATGCAAATAAAGAAATAATAATCAAATGTTAGAGAGAAAATAAACACAAAGATGATTCATTTTGTCTGGAGTTTGGAAAGAGCACCTTCCTGGATATTAGCCAGACTGGAGGGCACATGCGGAGGCTACCAAGTCAATGTTTACTCTGCTGATGCACGTTACTGTTGTGAGGATACTGGAAATAGGCAAAAATGATGGTGTTCGTTGTAACTCAGAATACCTGGGTTCTCATATGCCTCTGCCAGAGGCTTCCAGGGTGACCTTGGGTGAATCACATCCTCAGTGGCTCAGTTCCCACATTCAATTAACAGAAACTTGATTAGATGGAAGAAGCTATTTTTATTAGTATAAATTATTTTTGAAGCAGAGGGAAAATAGGGAAGATATATGTAGAAAAATCTCAAATATTCCTAGATTCAGTAATTTTAAACATAAATATTTAATCTGCTGTTAATCCAGGAAGTGAAACAATTAAGTATTTAAAATAATGGAAATTGTGGTATAATCACTCTGTTCTTTCTGTGCCTTTACTAACTGGAGAGCTCAATTTCTTTAGAGATAAAACGTGATTTACTGTCAATGTTAGGTCACTCCTAGAGCATTTGTGAGCTGGTATTTTCCAGTGGCCCCAGTTCTTGGCCATTGACTACAAAATCATTATTTCTGTGGTTAAGGGAACAAAATGGAATGATTATTTTGTAATGCAAAACCAAAAATAGGTAAAATCAAAAGGCAGGACTAGAAACCGTATATATGCAAGATAAACAGTTTTGTTAGGAATAGAACAAAAGCATAAAGTTTCATATTAAGTCAAAAGTTAATTTTTAACTGAGTACATTACACAGCTCTCGTCTTTTTAACTTTATTATAATTTCAATGGATACACTAGCAAAAATAAGGATGCTGTCTATAAATATAGACCTGTCGATATGGTGTGACTGCCTGTGACCCGGTCCCCAGGGCCTGCAGTTTCAGAGGTAGTATAATCTCAAATGCCATGTTCAGATCTGATTCCCTGGTGTTCACACAGGCAAGAAAATATTCAGATATACTTTAGTGTTGACTGCTTTTACAAGAAGAAATATACTGCTGGAAAAATTATATAAAACAATATTGAAGGTTATGTACTAACTCTTCCAGATCTGCGATAACAGGTATGAATGAATATTATCTTCTAGGAGAGGGGAATGATGCAGGGCAACTGACTCACTGTTCCGTGGTCCGTTTTTCGGCTTTCAGGCAAAACTGCCATCTGTGCTATCAGTGCAGCTCCACTAGTCCTAGGAATTGTAGGAGCTTTAGGGCAAAAACAACACCCATGTTTTCTCACTCACCTAATCCTACCTAGAAAATTTAGAGGGCAGTAGCGTAAAGCGCCTGTAGCAATCCAGACCACCTGTCATTAAAAATTGCACCCTTGCTACTGCCGGTGGACCTGCATGGATGTTGAAAACAATGGAGAATGCTAAGGTACCACTAAGCATAGACGAGACTTGTGACTGGGAAACAGAAAAGGTTCGAAAGGCTCTTCTGAGGAGAAGAGAGATGATACAAAAGCCTGATCAGTAGTCCTTACAGGCTTTTGTGGCTAGGAAAGTGTTGGCAACATTGCTGTAAAATGGGTTATAAATCCTTATGACTTGGTTCATTAAAGAACTACAGCTCTCATTACTTCACTCTGCTCTGCTCTACATAAACAGAGGACTTCATTCTACAAAGAAGAGGAAGAAAATCCCCTCTGCATTCAGGAGAAACTGGAAGGTGAAGAAGCAAGCTGTGTTTGTACCACGCATCGCTTTCTTGTTTCATTTCACTTCTAGCTGCACTGAGTGACACATGCTCTGGTTTCCTCCATGACATATGTGGAATCCTCTGGTCTCACCTCTTCAGACCATATCCCAACCATGTAATCTCCTCAGCTACTAAATTTTTCCTATGCATTCACCTTCCTCATCCAAATTGTCATTTTGGTTTTTTTTTTCATGGTTTTCACCTGGGCGCTTGCCTGCTTGGAACTGACACTACCAACTGATTTCACATTATGCACACAGCACAGCCAATATATATTTCTGTCTCTGGATGTAGGGTTCAGACATTAAAATCAATGCCTTGGAGGTGAAAGGCTTCATCATCCATAAATAACTCTTGAGCCACTCATTTCAGCTCCTCAAACAGAGTATCAACAACGGAGTATGTCACTTGGAAGATGAAAATACACGTGCTATGCTTGCATGCTGAAGTTCCCTTGATCAGAAGGAATTCTAATGGGAAGGGGGAATAGCAGTGGATTCGTATTTTTGCACAAAATGGACAAGGAGGGGTTTTTTATATAATAAATACTCGTGATAATTTTAGTCCATTAATGAATAATGAATAATAAGTGAATAATCACATGTTGTGTGAACAATTCAGGGGTACACCAGCAAACGAGGCAAATTTGCAGTTTGAAACAAGCAAGGCAAGTATTGGACAGGCTAGGCTAGAGATGTAGGATCTGTTCTCATTTCTGTTGCTGAGCTGCTCTCAAATGTTAAGCCAGGTCATCTCACCTCTCTGTGTCTCAGTTTCCCTTCGTAAAACAAGAAGAATGATATACCTAAAGTGCTTTCAGATCAATGGATGAAAAGCTTTACGTAATAGCAAGGTATTATTAATATCCTAATGATGCCATGAGAGAAAATGATCAATAATTATTTATATTTTTCTTTGCTGTTTAGGAGGTATTTTTCTACTGTCTATGTTTTCTACAGTCATATGCATAACAGCAGAATGTTGTCACTTTCTTGCAGAACATACAAGTCGTCTTGTATCTATATGATATAAAGATGAAAAACAGGTTAAATTCTGGTATGTCATTTCTCTCAAGGCTGGAGGGCCAAAGTCAAAGGGAAAATCTAATGATTTACTGCATGAGCAAGTGCAAAACCTATGCATTAATAAATTCTACAGGGCTGTATATTCATGCTTTACTCATACTGGTTTTTAAGCTTGAAATTTTTTAGGAATTGCAATAAAAAAGATTGCTTTCAAAAATTGCCCCACATTAAATAATCCATGTTTAAGAAATTGTGTATTTCTTTTTAAAGTAACCTCATTACTGCTAGACTACTTTTTCCTTTTGACAGTAAAGCAGAGTGCTTATCTTCCATATTTTCATAATGAAAGCTCCTAAGCACAGGATACTGTGGCAGATTTACAGCCTGCGAGCAGCAGAACTGACAGGCATTTTAATATGAAAGGAGATATGATGTCTTTAATGTACAGTGATGTCACTTCTAACAAGGTAGAAGCCTGCTTTTTGCACTGCAGTCACCATAAGAAGTGAAACCTGTCTGCTTCGGGGGTGACCTTTTAACCCAGGAAAAGGTCACAAATAATAGAAAAAAGACGGGACTCTGCTTACTCAGGTGGAAGGGCACACTGATGCTGGAGGAGCAAGGCTATTGTGGATGTGCATTATCTCCAGGAAGTTGAAGCTAGAAATAGTCTGGCTAGAGCTAACCTTGAGAACAGCAAAGGAAAGGATAATGAAAATCCTCAAGGGAGTGTTAAACTGAAAGCTAGATTGCCTGTTGACCACCTTTTTTCCTTTTATCCAGCATTGATTGGACCTAATAACTTGAAAGTAATATTGACAGCAATATAGTCTACCATTAGCTGGACACATGATTATTTCACTGAGAGAAAGGACAGCAACCCAGTACCAAAACCTAGGTCTTTCATTCTACATTAGACCAACGAATTTATTACTTTCTCTAGGAAATATTTGCCAGTGATTTTAAAGGCTGATTTAAAATGTGCATTTCTTAAGTCCCTTCTTAAATGTGCTTCCAGCTCCTGACTGAAAGATTTTTATTATGTAATTCTGAAGCTGCACCATTCTTAAACCTTGTAGACAAGAGCATAAACTGAAAGGGCCATAAAATGGGAAGAAATCTCAAGGTCCAATAAGTATCTTGTGTTAACATTAGGCTGGTGACTTTGGTTAAAGATAGGAAATTAAAGTATGCGGGCATCTATATCTATATATCTCTCTCCTCAAGACATTTACTTCCTCTAAACTAAAATTCAAGAAAATCAACTTTGAATATCATATCTTTTGGTATTTTGGCAGTTGGATCTTGAAGGAATGTACTAAGGGACGAAAAGAACAACATAAGAAATTCTGGTGTTTTCTGTTATCTTTACAGAAATCTTAATTTTAAAAGAAAAGGCTTTTCAGCAGGATCTGAACCATCATGTTCTCCTAGCTGGGGTGCCGAAACAGCAATATTCGGGTAACGCAAAACAAGTAGGAAATCACAGTGTTGGCCAATCTGTATAGTGTTATCCCCCAAAAAGAAGCATTGATGTCAATACAGCTGCATAGCTGTGTGTCCTGCAAAAGCAGAAATGATGGCCGATCTCATGAAGATGCCTGTAATATTCCACAGCTAGTCCTGTATTGTTCTGAATTTAATTTCTATAAATGAGTATGTTCTTAGAAGTGACATGATTGGTTTTAATTTACTTTGAAAGAGCTGTCTCTCTTCATCCCTCTTCAAAATGGAGGGAAGAGGAACTGCAAATTCAAGTTTATGTACAGAAATAATCAACTCACATTTCAGTAGAAAATGTCAGAAATACTGGCAGTATCAGTAAATGCTTACTCCCCATTTTGAGGCTGTTCTTCTGACAGCAAAGGAATGTTCCAAAGATAAGCCCTGTGGATGCTTGGAGATATGATAATATTCTAATTATATTTTCCAAAAAGTAAAAATACTGATGTGATACTGCTGTAGATCCATAGATCCCTGAAAAAAAAAATCAGATGCCATTAATGTAAGTTAATGGTTTGAAAAGTCCTGTAATAGTTTTAAAAGATCCTGTGTCTGGAGACGAAAGCAGCTTGACAGACACAAGTTGTGAACTGCTTCACTTTCCATGCTACCTTATGTCTGTCAATATATTGGTTATGGAGCTCTGCCGAGGCCAGTCTCAAAAGGCAGACTGTCACATTTCTCAAAAGATAAAACATCCCTAAGGGTACAAAGAATTCAGGGACACAAGCTGATAGACAGGAGCAGCACTGCAGCTCTAACATTTTATGACTAAGTTCAATGAGTGAGTCCTTAAACGGGTAATTGAATTGATGAAAGGCTTACAGTTGCCCCAATTAAGCTTGTTCTTTCTCCATATGTAAGACTCAGGATAGTTTAAGCAAAAATTGAGGAAGAAATTCAGGAGAGAGACATTCATAAGCACTTTGAAAATTGGTCTCACATGAAAAGCCTGCCATTCGTTAAGTCACACGTGCCGTTTGTCCACGCAAAGAATCATGTTTCCCAAGAAGTGTCATTTGCAACAGCCCCTTTTTTTCTAACTAAGGATTTGTAAATATTTTTAGAACATGTCTCACGGCTTCATAACTCATTCCCCTTAAGATCTTTGGTATTTTTCCCATTTGTGGTCGTGTAGCATCCCTGTGGCATATGGTCACCTGGGAAAGTACTATTAAAGAAGAAATTAAGGGATTTTAGCTATTTTTAATGACTCTTGGAAGGCAGAAATGTGGAAGATGAGCCACATCAAAGCAACATTTTTCAATCTACTGCATTACATCAACCAATCTCATTGTTTGCTCGTGCTTTCTGTGCTGTATCCCTCTATTGTATCTTGGTTTATAACTGAATTGTAAACAGTCTGGGGGATGTGCTTTGCTTCTGTGTGTGATTGTACAGTGCCAAGTGCAAGGCAGTGATGGCCTATGACTTGGATCATTAGGTACTATAATCATACAGTTTTTAAAGAAATGCATATTGGACCAGGAACTCATAAATTCCTGCTTTAAAAAGCCTTGGGTTTAAACCTATATCTGCTTAGTAACTTGCTTTGTTGTCATTAGCTTCTTTTTTGGAAAACTCAGAAGGTAGTTATGTTCTTCACGTATTCAGCAGGTATATGACGCCTTTGAGAGAATGAGGATTGTACTCTCAGATGGGTAACAAATCTCTGTGCGTTTAATAACATTTAGATAGCATAGGGGAAGAACACTTCCCGTAAGGGTGAATTTTATTTGCCTATGAATGTAGGTACTGGTTCATTGATATTTGGTGCATGAAGTTCAAGTCATCTGTTCGCTCTGGCCATGATTCAGGCAAACGTTTAGTGTCAGTGAGCATGTATTATACTGAAAGCAGTCAGTGAGGACACATGTACCTAGTTCAGGCAGTCTGAAATGAATGAACCAGTTTGGACTCTACGCACCTCTGAAATAAAGCCTGTATTTGAGCTGGATTTTTGATGTTTGAGTCTCATATAAGTAACTTAATATGGCTTACAAGTTGTTTAAGACCTTGCTTGCATGCTTACATTCTCTCTCTAAATATATGTATATATTGAGTATTCTAATACATTTTTTTGAGAAAAATAGATTTCATTCACTGTTTATTTTTATTTATATGTATGTTTAGTGCAATTACATATTTACACTAGTCTCACAGTATAAGGTTCATGAATTAATATACCATGTGCTTGAATATTAATTTTTCTTCTTTAAATAAGGCTGGGTTATAACTGCAATTTTTTTCTCCCCCCCCAAACTGCTTTTGGATTCCTACCACACATGCGGCATCACTCACTATTCTGTTTAAATAACCAGATTGGTGAGAATGTTTGACTTTTTAAAGCACCTTCTCTTTATGGAGAATTAAAGGTCATAGCTGGAAAACTGGCCATCCGAGCTCAGTCATTTCTGTGTATTTTGTTAATTTTTCCTGGTTAATGGCCCTTTCAAATTCAGATTGCACGGTTACTTCAGACTCGCATCAAATGCTCCTCAGAAATAGCAGCTCACAGTGGGAAAAGATAACCTATTTCCTTCAAGCACTGTAGCTCTATCTGTGAACTATTGGCATCACATGAAGATTGATTAAAGTTCTGCAGACACCTAATGCAAAAAAAAAAAAAAAGTTGCTTTCCTTGCCCGTTTCAAAGGATAGCTATCTCAAATTCTAGCCGCTTGTCTCTGAGGTCTCAAACTGGCTGAGTCTGTTTATCAATTAGGGTGCCAGTGTTTAGAACAACATTCAGAGGGTAATGGTAATGAGGGACCACAGTCATGGCTCCAGGGGAACATATTAGTATTAACCTCGATGCTAGGTCATGCACCATCCCTTTTAATGAGGGATGTTAGGGCTTCCCAGACAGGTGCATTTTGAGCTGAAGAGTAACATAACCTTTTCTACCTTATCATGTCAGGTGGCAAATTTAAACCACAGCGGACTGAAATAGGCTTGCTCAGCACTATAGATAATTTAATACCTCAGCCATCTTTCCTCTTTATCTCCTGTTGACATGCTCCAGACTATAAAACAATAATAGAAACCATGTTCAGATAAACATAAACCTTACGAAGGTGTACAGTAGGCTTTGTGCCCTTCCTCTTGTTCACCTCTGTGAACTGCAGAATGGGGTGCTGTTGGTGAAGAGGTAATGGATGAACCTGGATGCTGAGTGCGCTGTGCTTTGGGGCCCACCTGCCTGTGTCTGACTGACTACCTTCAAAAGCCCCAGCAACCTTGCCCTACCTAATGTGCAATCCCAAAGGCTTTTGGGGGGGCCTGTTGATTGTGAACGGGGATATATGAGTTTGACCTAGTCCTTTTCTGCATGGTGTGATTTTCCCAGTCTGTGCTCCCTTGGAGTTTCTATTTTTAAATATTATATGCATGTCTCCAGAAAATTACCTTTTTAAGCTTATAACAAAAGGTTTCCTGGGAACCACCACCTTCTTCTACAATGGACTCACTCATAAAATGAGGTTGAGATATACCCTATTTCTCTTCAGGTTTTGGAGGATAAAAGCAGTTGATTCCATTAGCCATCAGTCAGGGACAGAATAGCTCATAGATGTGAAAGTGCTGAATCCAAGTATCATTATTTATGGCTGGGAGGCAGCATGATTCAGTGAAATATGCTGCTTTCCCCAAAAGTTACATAAGAATTACCACTTTGATGCTGCTTTGTAATGGTGGATAAGGCACCTAAACATTTTGTGACTCAGCTTCCCCTTTTATAAAAAGGGCATAATGGGACTTACCCTAAGAAAATATATTGTCGTTGTAAAGTGCTTGGCGGCGGCGACAGGGCCTCTCTGCTACACTGACAATAGCAGTGATCTTTGAGGCAGGACAGCAGAGAGACGCAGGTATATCAGCATTGCCTGCTCTGCCAGGAGCCTGGAGACTAGCAGGTCTGTTGACCAGCAGCCAAGGCTACAAAAACTGGGTGATGCCAGAGAGCCCTTGTAGCCGCTGGGCTGGCCAGGCTACTGGGTTCTGCTGCCTCTGCTGTACTGGAAGGCCAACCAGATGTCAGGCCAACCAGACTGATTGCAATCTAGCACTAAGGAAAGAAAAGCCCTCTTGTAAAAGCTAAGATCATTAGTGGATATCTAAAGGGGGATACTTTTTGCAACATTGATTTATGCAGTCTTTTAATTACATTAAAATAGGTGTAGCCAGTTACGTGATTGCAGTAGAGTAAGCTTTTATGAGGCCAGACTAATGAATGAGCCCCTCTGCATCCTGTGAAATCATTTGAGTCCCTCCCTTGTGTATAGATTGAAATTACAGCAGCAGCCATAGCACAAGTGTGCCAGTACCTAGAGAACAGTCCAGTGCAGACCCATCAGTCAATGTCCTATTGATCATATTAACAAAAGTGGAGTAGTAGTGTGTCAGTGCTAAAATGTTGCCCTGGTTTTATATTTGCGCATTCTTCTAGAGCTAATGTAATTTCAGTGATATCCTCTGTAATTAAATATTATTAATAACCATGCGTTTTATTCAATTAAAAATGTTTCGGAATCGTCAGTCATCTTTTTGCAGCTGGTACAATGCAAACTTTCATTTGGGAAGGGCTGCAGTAGCTCCGCGTGGAGCTCAAAAGCCAGCTGAGAGATCTTGAAAGAAGTTTCTATTAGTGGAGGGAGGTCCACAGCAGGAAAAATATGCTGATGCTCTAAGCTTCCTCATTCTGACCCTCCCATTCACTTATGCCAGTTAGAGACAGGCCTACAGTGGAGTTACTATTGAAACTGAGGAGGACAAGGAATAGCTTTTCAGACATGATCTATTCCTGGCAGCTGATGATTGATTTAAGATGTTTGAATAAATGCGCCTACCTTTTTTTTATAGTGATAGAATTGTTTCTGGTGCATAAAAGTGTTGCATTACATTGCGACACTCCTAGAGTGCAGCAGCAGTGATAGCTATATTTCAGGTGCCCTTCTTAATCATTCAGATCCAAGGAAAGAACGTGCCATTGAACTGCTTGAGGGACAGCGTGATTGGCATCAAGTATAAGCACACCTCCTGTTAAAGCTGGGGCACCGTGGTCAGTGAGAAACTAGTGCTGATCAATGCCACCCAAACATAGCTGTCAACATTAAAAGAAATCCATGACAGAAAAGGATTGTTGTCTTGTACCGCAAAGTGCCTCTTGTTAGCAGCAATGCTGTGCTCCTGAGTGGACAACTCATGGGCTAAGGAATAAGATGGCATCCATTTTTAGGATGACAGGGTGCAATTGTTTGTCAAAACTTGGGGGCTGTGTATTTGGTTATTTTACAATAGCAGTGTCAGGTGTTCTGCTTTTTATGATTACGTTGTGTAACACTAGAAAAAGTACATAGCTGACAGCTAAATGTATGTTTTGCTAACTATACCCTTTACTGTGATCCAGGAAGTGTTTATGTTGCCCCATATCAATACTCAATTTGCATATTTATCTATGTATTCACCATAAAACTACTCTCTTGCTATGCAGAATTACACATAACCACTTTTTCCTTCATCTCCATCTATACAATGCTTTACAGAGTGCAATGTCAGCAGGGCTGTCTGAACAGGGTTCAGGAATGCCTGATACCTACTCCTACCTCTGCTGCTGTAATTATTATGGGCCTGATCCAAACCCACTTGAAGCTTTTGGAAAGGCTTCCATTTATTTCAGTGATCTTTGCATGAAGTCCCAAGAGACAATTGCCAATTTTTTAGAGGAGAATTGTCAAATTATGGGAGTCCCACTTTGGTCACTTAGGGACTGATCCTTAAAACCGTGGTCTCCAAACTTTTTGGATTGTGCACTCCTATCTGCAAAAAAATATTGGGCATGCACCCCCAGTATATGTATAATCATTTATTTATAAATGCTATACATGTACTACTGTACTAATACATTATGTACATTATAAAACATACACAAAATAGAAATTAAAAAAGGATGAGCCAAAGATTAAATAGATTAAATGATTGTTTTTGTTATTATTTATTAATGGCACACAAAAAAATTTCTTCCTGAATCCCAACGGGTTGTCTTGTGTGCACCCCACTTTGGAGACCACTGTCTCATAGGGTCCATTCATTGGCAGTGGCAACTTTACATCATATACCACCCAGAAGTAGTTTATATACAACTACTTGTATGTGCATCATGGTTTGGGAACCATTCATTTATGCCATTGACAAGTTTGAACAGTTTACAAGCTTGTCAATGGCATAACCCTTCTCAGTTTTTTCCATCTGTAAAATAGAAAAAAAAAAAAGGAAAGTTAACAAGGTTACACACCCTGCAAGGGTTTTTTGAGAAGGCAACTATAAGACTACTACTACTATAAGTCTTACAGGATGCTAAGCATCGTAACATGTATGTTTCCTGGACAAAAAATATCCTGGGCAAACTGTGGAGATTAATAAATGAGCCTGATATTACCCTTTTACATTATAAGAATGATCTTGTGTTTTCCATAATTTAAGATACAATGCCAGAATCATGTTTCTTCCCCAAACTAAATGGTTCAGCAGAGAGTTGTAATAAAAAGAGGCTATCTGTCAGATTATGCTTTAACTAGAGCTGAGCCAAATTTTGGACTCGGCCACCAAATGTAGCTGTAGTCAGCCATGGTTTAAATTTAGGTTGGCCTAGAGAATCTGCTTCAGCTTTTTCTTTGATTTTTTTTTTAAAATGACCATTAATTATGGATGTGAACTTTTTTGCTCTGTCTGGGTATGTGTAAATATTTTGAAGCTTCTGTTCACTGATCGCCATTATGTTTGAACCCTGCTTATTGAGAGTGAAAACATGGGCCAAGTTACATCAGGTTGTCTCTCCTGTGCTCCTGACCACTTGAGTTGGTTCCACTAGAATGCTGTTGTGCAAGATAACTTTCATGCTGCTTGACCCTGTTTGCACATACATTTCCCTTGCCTCCTTCATTTGCCTCCTCAGAGCATATTATTAAGTGTATCAGGACTAAATATGTTAATTTTTCAATAAGCAAACCCCAAATATAATTAATTTACATTATTATTAAGATTTCTGAATACCTGAAAAAAAATCACAATTATTTTATGAAAGGAGAAATTTCCAAAGGTACAAAAATATTCAACATTCACGAAAGCTGCTCAGCTAAATGTCACTCTGAACTTTTGAAATCTCCTTCATAGTTATCTTTCCCTTCTCCATTTTATGACCTTAGGACAGAGAACACATCTAATTAATGTCTACATTAAAATGTAGCATGTCTACTTTGAAATATTCAGCTACTATTAGCACTATAAAATCAAATGATCACTAACTTCCTCAGATCTTGCCATCATATTAAAATTATTATCATCCCATTTCTCCTAAGAAACATTGTTTTAGCTGAACATCCTAATGCAATGTTAAAAGTGGATTTCTTCTTTATTTTTAATATATAGCATTCATTGCGTGCAAACTAAGTAATATAGGGAAAAGGAGGCACAGCTCTGTGGTGTCGTCACCTTGTTAACATTGCCATAACCAGCTTGCTCAAAATGGAAAAAAGTTTAAGATAATATAACATAGCACACCACAGAATATAAAGTCTATATAAAGAATATAAACACCACACAATAAGAAGTCTAGTATGTCAGTCACTGGTTTAATACGAAAGATTTCAAAATGAAACCTTGGTGTAAGAAGCCTATCGCAACAAAGGGTTGGAAACATTCTCTCTTGCCATTCGAAATATGTTTTCAGGAGAAGAGCTGGAGTCTGTCCCACCATCAGTTCAAACATTAGTTCGCCACTCTCCAGGGAGGAGTGCAATATAAATTAACTCAGTAATGCCTTGTCTTCTGCTATCACAGGAACTCAGTCACCATACTGGACTTCATCCACCAAGATCAATGCAGTGAGTAATCTATACAGTAGCAGCTCATGGAAAGGTATGACATTAAACCGCATTTGGTTTATCCATGGCTGGAACAAAGCTCACCTAGAAGCTCAGCTCAAAAAATTGCCCAAGCAAAAGTGAAAGGAAAGCTCTGCTTGGGTAAAATTAATGAAAGCAATGAACTCAGAGGTGTGCATTTTGGAAGAAGGCAATGAGGGGTCTGCAAATTCTAGAAGGCCAAGGAATCCTCATCTAGAATATTTTCTTTCATGTAAGTATGTGTGTGTATAATATATGTGAAAAATATATATATTCATGTATGTATTTATATAAAAAGCACCGCATTTACATATTCAGCAGTAAAACCCAGTTAGTGCTGGCTTATAGGTAACAAGAAGAGAGCAGGTGACTTGCTGCTAGCTACATGGTATTTGTTCCTTTGTCAGCCTGGACTATAGCAGCAGCAGTTTACTGTCAGTGCCATCAGGGTCAGCGGATCTTACGGGCAACTTGTTGTTAATTACACACATATTTGGAACCATTACTATGCAATATCAATTTTAATTTTAAAAGCTTCCTGTAACTTTAGTAATATAGGTAACATTTATACATAAATAACCTTTGCATCTGAATCTAGGTCAACTCGTTGCCTCTGTCATGAAAATAATACCTAATACCTGATTATGTCAGATTGAGGAAACTGATCTTAGCCACCTTGAACTCTTGTTTTTGAAGGCACAGGTTGTCAAGCCTTTTTGTGTGCAACAATCTTGACACAAAGGAAGTACCTCTGGCAAGCTGATTATATTTATCCATCTTGCAAGCGGTTGTCCAGCCTGTGGATTTCATCTCTCACTCTGCAGGAGTGTTTTGCAGCCAATATATACCTGCAGGATGCATAGGCAACGAGGTGGTGAAGACTCGCCAGCTTTCTGAACCTGAAACCACACGTATTTAAGTATGTCAGTAGACCTACTGAAGCAATTGTGACTATTTGCATGGTTTAAGTCAAGTGTTTTCAGATTTGGGACCGTGCTGGTTAGCCTCAAGTTTAATATAACAAAAGCAATAAATTAGTTTGATCCCAGATCTTTTAAATATTGAGTGTGAGGTGGTTTGGACAAAAATGTTTGAATCAACACATGGAAGAGTTCATGCAACTGCAGTCAGAACGAGGAAAAATAACATATGTTGACAATCATTTAGTAAAAAGAAAAACACCCAAATAGAAGCTTATTCTAGTTCATCATAACCAGATGTGATCTATAGTGTACCACAGTTTCCATTCTTAAAAAAACATTGTGGGCTAGATAAAATTCTATTGCTGTACTTGTTTTCAGTACCAAAAATATGTCCTTGATTAGATAGCCTCAGTCACAAACAGTTACATATATTTTCCTGCTACTTGCTCATACAAACAGTGCTGTCTGTATTAGCACCTAATTGGAACAGGAATTAATTTATTTGTATAGACAAATGCAATAATAGTGGAAATGAAAGATTTTCTAATTATTTTTTCTTTTTATCAAATAAATATAGTGTTAAGAACATATCAAAACTCTTCATTAATTTGCATCCAGTACTTTTTCCTAAAATTTCTTTAGCAGTGATTTTTTTTTTTCTCTTCTTAATCAAAGTGGTTTGAAGTGGTTCTGGCTTCTCCAGAAGCTTTCATAAATCATGCTAAACAAGACACATATCTTTGTTGTTTAAAACTCAGTTAGGATGAGAATGTTAGTTCCAACGATGCGGTTTGAATTTTTGTCATCTATAGTTTCTGTTGTGCCACAACAGAAGGGGGGGAAAAATTCCCAAGTTTCCAACAATTTACAGGCCATTTCAAAATTCCATTGCTATTTAGAGGACATTAGGATTAAGACAAGAATCTTTGTCCTGGACTTTGAGAGGCATTTGAAGTGCACCCTGAAGTACGAATGAAGAAATGGAAATACTTTCATAAAGAATTACTGCTTCTGAAATAGGAATGCTTTGCATAAGTTTATTGAAATTTGGTGGATTATTTTCTGTGGCTGTCTTAGACTGTCTGCGGTTGGGAACTTTCCACTATTACCAGACTACATGTAGCACCACCAGAGCCTCAACTGTAGACAAGCCATTTGTGTCCTTACCAACAGATAACAACTTTTTTCAGAGCAGGTTTGGATGACAGCATCTGCTGGTACATCAGAAGTACAGTAGACTGAGCTACACTGGCAGGCAAGTTTTAAGTACCTCTCCTCAGGCGTTGCTTGCTATCTTTTGTGACAGTAGCCACTACAATAAACCTTGTCACATGGGAAGACAGGGTTAATGTATTCTGAAACTGTATGCACTTCATGTGAATAGAAACATTTGCACAGAAGCTGTATAAAAATCTAAGGACTCCTGGCCAACTGGTTAAGGGGGAACGGGCCTGTGGCTGTCCTGCTGCCCATCTGCAGCTTTCTGTCTTCTCCTGCCCTACTTCTCTGGTAGATCAGAGCTTGTATTTACCCAAAATACCACCAGGACAATGCTTGGACAGCAAAGTCATGCAAGATGGATTATTTTGGCTATCTGGGTTTCCTCTCTGGTTGTGTTTTCTAATTAATAACTTTGTATATCTATTTGACCAAACAGGAAGGGTGTTTGCCACACTACTGAGTTACATGCAAATACCTGGGACAACAGAGAACCCTTCTAGACTTCCCACACAAAATAATTGTTTCTGAGCCACATATTGTCACTTAGGAGCAGGATCTTAAGGTTACAGCGCATCATTAATGAAAGTATCAGCTCAATGCTGAGCAGCAAATGAAAAAAAAGATAAGGCAAATTACACATGAGGGATTGCTAGAAAAGGAAGTGTCATGCGTAAAGCTGGTGTAATGCAAGTGGGGAATGCAAAATAATTTCTGAACACAAGCTCGATACCACACTATGGTCCTTGTTACCCTTACCAGTACCTTACAGGCGCACGCTTCGTGACTCCCCAATGCAGCAGGGAGATCAGGCGCCTGCCACTGCGGGCAGCCGGCCTGGGGCCTGCCAGCGTTGGCTGCTCGTGGTGTGCTGGTTTTCTTCCCCACCCAAGGCTTACACTGGCTTCTGGCTGCTAGCCCTCACCCTGGCTTGCCCCAGGCACCCAACTGCCGGCGCGGGGCAGCCGTCCTGCCACCTCCCTGCCCAGATGCAGCGCCTGTGGTCTCCGCCACTTCCCATTGGCTGGGGCAGCTGCCTCCTGCACCGGGATTGGCCCCCGCCTCCAGCACAGCCACCCTGATTGGCTGCTGGGAGGGACGCAGCCCTGCAGCAGCCTGGGCAGCTGAGGCGGGTTCGATCCGGGCCTGACCGGTCGGGGCCGGTTCCCGACTGCTGCGTGAAGGGGCGCCGCGGGGGGCTCCCGCCACCACAGCAGCTGGGGACAAACCGGCCAACGCCAGCCGGTCACCGCCTCAGGCAGCAGCGTGCCAGCACCCCGAGTGCCGTGTGGTGCCTCCTCCTGACAGAGAAGATACCCAAGAACCAGCGGTGACAGTCAAGGGTATAAACACCAACTGTTAAGACATTTTGGTCTGGAGAAGGGATGGCAGAGGGGGGATATATTAGCCGTCTATAAAATCATGATTGTCGTGAGGGGAGTGAGTAAGGGTTGATTTTTTGTTGTTTCAATACATTAGCTAGTATCAAAGGAGGACAACATATGGCAGGTCAAAACAAAGAAGTATTGGCAATTCTTTGTGTAATACCTGGCTAAGCTTTGTGGCACTGCTTGGCACAGATGTGGTGGGTGATGAAAGCTCAGAGGAGAGAGTATACAGTTGTTAAACAGGCAGAAACCACCCTTGGCTCACGGGGAGGCTGAATCATAAATTGTGAGAGGCCAGAGCAGTCTGTGGCAGTACGGGTGCCGTAACAAGGACCAGTTAGCTCTGCTATTACTCTGCTTTCTAGGCATCTGCCTTTGGCCACTGTTGGGGACAGAAAACTGGACGAGGTGGCCCTTGGTCTGGCCTAAGAGCTGTCTGGTGGTCTGACGTACCTACCGTTTACCTCTGATGTGTAGCTACTTCTGGAATGGAGCTTTGCAGGTGTACGGACACCTAGAGCTCAGCCTGGTGTTCGTACCTGGGGGAATGGAAGCTTTGGCCATTGATACTGAGGATACAGCTAAAGAAATGTCTTCAGTAGTATTGCAGGCTAACAACTTTAGCACATTTTATGATATTTGATGTTTTCAAAGTCCTCGGCTCTTGGAGTTACAGGAGAATGCAGAAATATCCATTTCCTTGCAGGGTTCAGGTTACACAAGCTCTTGGGTTTGTAAGCTGTCTGAGAGGTCAAATCCAGTCAAATGCTTGTGTGGCTTATCTTGTATTAAATATTGCAGTAGTCATCTTATCTATCTGAGAAAGGTGAAGGGTTCAGTGACCCCGAGACTTGAATCTGTGGTGCCAGGGAGTCAGGGAATTTTTCAAACTTGCTGTATTATGCTTATCCTCTTAGAGTCAGACTTTTTTTTAAAAGGTGGTGTTAAACATTCCTATACCGTTAAAAAGGTACAGCTAAAAAAAAAAAATCACTCTGTATTAATATGTAAGCCTTGCTTATGTTCTGATCGTACAAAGCACTGAGCATCTCAAGTAAAAGGGATTGTAACTTCTGTTGGCTTCAGAGGGAATTCTTGTACTATATGCTCAGTCAGAAATCAGAAGAGAGGGAGCTTGTACAGGGTTCAGAAATGTCTTTGGAGTTCACTCATGGCAACACTCACAACCTTATCACACAGTCATGATTTTTAAGGGCTTCTACAACTCTCAGCTCTCATAGCTGTGGTAATACAAGGATATTTCCTATCATTAAACAAACAAACAAATGTCTAACCTTTGCGACTGAGAAAAATGTAAACACACTGAATCCATTTATCTCAACACCAGCAGACAAGCTGGATGACTGAAATATCACAGGGCTCTGAAGTACAGTAATTCTTAAAACAAGCTCATGGTATTTTTAATGTGTTTAGGGTTAGCAATCTTGGGATTTTCAGGCTTATTTCCTGTTCCCCCATTGTGCTTCTTATTCTAAGTTTTGGACAACAAAATTCCTACATCTGTTTGCACATGGGAGTAAGCTAATCCACTAAAAAATTCTGAGACCAAGACTGCTTGTCTTGATATAGTTTCTAGTGGGTAGGCTGCTGGGTCACTAGTGGCCCTCTTAGAGGTGATACTAATGCCTACCGTGAAAGGGCTTTCATCGATTGAACAAGCCCTGCTATGTGTTATAATACGTTGATGTTTTCTCTACCTCTTCTGATACATTCAAAATCATTTCACAAGCTGTTTCCACAAACAGTGGGATCAGGTTAATATAAGAAGCAGCACCTTCCCTCTGAGCCCTGAGCTACTACCTCATCCAGGCTTTTCATATGCTTAAATGATTAGCCATATTTTTGTTCAAAGCTCTTGGCTATTCTTTTTGGACAGAAGCACTCTAATTCCTTAAAACTTCTCCAAGCAGCTCTTCTAAATAACACTGATACACAAAAAATGCTTTTCTGATTACCTGCCTGAATTATGTAATCTCGTATCTGAACAATGTAATTTATTATCAATATCTGAAGTGGATTGCTGCAGCTTCCCCAGTATATTAATAGCTGTATCCTTTATTTTCTAAAGAAGAATCTCCTGGGCCTTTCTTGTGATATAAGCATTACTGCTAACTGGGTAGCTGGCTGGAAAGGATGATAGTGTCCCTTGCTATTATAAATCTAGTGAGCTCACCTTTAAATGTCTGTCTTTATTCTCCCCTTTGGGCATTGTTCCAGTCACTTTTTGGCCTTTTTATTTTAAAGAAAAATCTTGTCCATATGGTCAAAGGAGGAAGTATACTTGCCCCCAGATTCAATTAATGTGTGCTTGTTCTATATATTTTGGAACCAGACTGCCATTGTGCATGAGAGAAAAAAAGAGAGCCATCTTCAATGAAAAACTAAATTAGTAGCCTGCACGCATCAAACAAGAATAAAAGCCTATGCTAGAGGATACACTAGATATAAATATGCATGCCCGGGTTCACGTAAACGGCCAAACTCTTTCAAACAGAAATATAATTTGACCTATGAAGTAATTAATGCCATGATTATGGGGAGGAAAGACACCACAGTTCAGGCTGCAGCCGGACTGCTTTCCATTAATAGAAAGCTCTATTATCCCCTCCCCCAACACACATACATATCTCAGTTTTAAAAATTATGTTGGCTACAAAATTTCTCTGTCTGCACTGAAGGCATAGCAGAGTGTTTCTGCAAAATTTCAGTAAAGTTAGTGTGAGGTTTTCAAGTTATCTGATTCTAGGTTTTTTCTTCCGTTATTTGAAAAGGGTACCTCACCTCTTCAGTCTTGCCATATAAATCCCCTCTTACCAGATTTTTGAGGAAGATAGATTGGCTTCAATTAAAACATATTTATTGGTTTTGTTCTAGGTAGTTCTGAGACCAATCTCCCACACACCAATATCAATGGCGTTTTTTTCTGCTGGATTTAGCAGGAAGAGGAATACCAGCACATATTGCTTAGCTGAAATCTAGAAAGATCATGAGAGTTTTTTTCACACAACCTGTGATTAAACTGTGGTACTCATTGCTACAGGATTTTGTGAATCTCACTGTTTATATATATATTGAAATATATATTGACAACTTCATGAGAGGAAAACCTATTAGGGACTTTCAAATACGCAGATAATAACTCTACTTAAAAAAAATCCCTGAAACATAGATCACTAGAAACTATAGGGCTATACTGAGGCTGTGTCACTGTATGTTTGCCCCTTCTTATTCACTTCCTTAGGCATTTACTACTCGCTTCCGCTGGAGGAAAGGTACCTGGTGGCATGGACCTTTGATTTGCTCAATATGGCCAGTCCTAGTTATGTCAACAAAAAATTCACTTTGACTCAAAGGAAAAAACATACTTTTAGAACTGTAGCAACTGCTTTTTAATCAAACACACTAGAAATTCAGTCTTTCTTTTTAGTTTGATACACAGAACAGTTCTATTATGTTCTTCATATTCTATGATCCCTTTTGACAATTACAAGGAAAAGGAACATGGTCATATTTTCAGCTTCTGGGGTAAAATATATTGGCAACTAAAATGTGATCTGAAACTTTTGCATTATTCGAGGGAATACTTTGTCAGATTAAGAGCCTGAAGATTGCTGGTTTACTTTTTTCCCTAAGCACTTCCTATTTCTTTGTATTCCTGAAAATTATACTACTACAGATTGAAATGTAAGACATCTATAAAGGGCAAGGGCAGTGATTTTTTAAGAAATTGTGGTTATTTTTATAAGTAGGTGTCTCTTCATTTCTGTGAAACTGGTGAAAAAAGGTAGGTTTTGTTATTGACGTTTTGAGCTCTGTTGATACCTTTTTAAAAAAAAAAGTGTTTTAAAAATACCTTTGAAAATTGAAAGAGACCTGTAAGATATAATTGATGGCCATTCTCTTCCAAAATGTTCCTGAGGTACAGGGCCAGGCCCAGGACTCATGCCTTGGTTCTTCCACTGAAATTCTCCATCCTCTGTAGGCCTTAGGTGGACTGTGTTCATACCGTTTCCAAAAGGTCAGACCCATTCCACTATCCCTGTTTTCCAGTGAGGTAACTGAACATCTTGCCAAGGGTCACTAGAGAAGCCTGCTGCAGTGCCAGGAACAGAAAACTAGTATCATAAGTTACGCCTCCATCCTTGATAGAACCTCATTTGTAAACGGTCCCTATCTCTCCACTTAGGACAGCTATAAAATCAAGCTAATAATGTTTATACTTAGTTTTGGAAGGAGCTTTGAGAGTTAGAAATAAATGCTTGCTCTGCAAATGTGAAGATTTATTTTTCACATGGAGTAATTGCAACTGAGTAAAAATGGGAAGGCGATCAAAAACATTTAGAGGACTCAAGATCACAAATGACTGTCACTGACACTTGTTTTCCTAATATTTTAGATGCTTTTGTATATCCTCTAGGGATGCTCATTTATGTCCAAGAAAAAGCTTTGGCATTACGTTACCTAACTTTTTGACACTTGGCCCCAGACGTGCAGTTCAAAACCTTACATTAGGCACAGCATTTCTGGCTGTATGAATATTGAATACCTTTTGCCAACAGGAGAGCAATGGAGTTGCATCAGAACACAGAGCTTGGAGGCAAGGGACCTCTGCTAGGTGGAAATTAATTTTTCAAAGGAGCAAAGTCTCTACTCTTACACAGATTTCGCTGGGATTTAAGGATACTCCTTGTTTCAGGCAGCTACTTTGTAATTTAGGGGAGATTTATCCCAAGTATCTCAGATACAAGAGAGTTGAAATCCTTGCAAAACTCCATTTTATAATAAACCCTATATAATAAATACTGGCTCTGGCCTTAAATTTAAGAAGGAGAATTTATTGCTAGAGTTTAAAGACTACTTTCCTTGAAGATGTCCAAAGCATGAACTGGGCATCTTCAAGCCCTGATGGGTCAGAGATGAATGAGGAGAAGGCTGGCTGTCAGCCAGCACAGCTGACCACAGAAAGAGAGAAGTATGATGCATTATCCCTTGGCCAGCCCGTGCCATTCTATAAAAGATGTGTAAGGACAAAGTCACGATTCGAAAGAAGCCGAGGCACTAAAACTCAGCAGCCCGGGACCACCCCTGCTTTAAATGCCAGCCTCTGAGAACGAACAAGCTCAGCTAGACACAAAATCAATCATCAGTAGTTAAAATCCATCTTTCCAAAGTTTTTTTAAGCCCAATATAATAGTGGGGTCCAAGAGCTGGCTCTGAGAATGGAATGCTTTAATATGGGGGTCCAGTCTCAGCACCCTGGAAGCAAAGCACTGGCTCACAGAATGGTTAATCCATCTTCCCTCTCTGTCTCTGTTGCCTATAGTTCCTGCTCGTCTGAACTGTCGTATCCTTTCTCCATTATGTAATAGCCTAGAGGTCACACATGTTCCTCTGCTTTGAATAATACATCTCCATGAAGCCTTAGTATCTCTGTTTGAAAATTTATTTCTTTCATTTTAATATTTTATCAATTTTGTCCTAAATGGATGACCTTAACTGGTTGCAGTTCATTTCATTTCTTTTCTGCTTAAATATTTTAAAGGTTCCAAAGTACAAACATCATTCATGCAGTGTGTAACAAAAATGCTCAGCTTGAGCTTTGGATTATTTAATTGTAATTGTCAAGCTATTATTAAAATTGATTATTTTTTTCTTCTTGCGATTTCTTCCCTCCACTCCTTCTCCCCATTTCTAACCTTGTTTGTCACATCCTTTACGCTGGTATTTAGCTATACTTCCCAGTGCTTATAGAAGAGCTACGCAATGCATTAGTACCATTACTTGTAAACAACAGACAGTCAAGAGCCAAAATCACTACTAAATGGGAATAGACATTGCATTCAGAAAATACCCCAGTAAAATAATTGATCCAGTACTGAATACAGTATTTGGTGCTAGGTACAGGTAGAGCCTTTTGCCCTTTATTTGAAGAAAAAAGAACCAAAGTTGTATTTTATGAGCTGGTACCATCTTGGTGCTGTGAACAATCTGGATTTCATTAAGCTGGGAAAGGGTTGTATTTGAATGGTAAATCACCACGGCATATACGTGTGCAACAGGAAACAAAAGGAGTTAGCAAATATCTGGCAGTCTTAGCTGTGAAGTGGGTTGTGCTGTTAGAGCTGTCATTTTGGGCAGATAAGGTTCTTTGTAAGAGTCGCAGTCCTACTCCTTCTCAAGCCTTTTTAGGTAATTAAATTCTATCTTCATAAATTTCAGTATCGGTTGGCTATGGCATTCGCACTTCCTGTCCTGAGCAGCTTAGTGTCACTACAGGCAGCTTCACGCTGACAGTTGCTGAGTTCCTGGTCTTACTGACCCTTCTAATGTATAAAATGCTTTGGGTTATTTAGAAGTGAAAGGCAATAAAAGCTAGTAAGCAAAATTTAATTTCATGATTGTTATTCTGCACTTATACTATGAGAAAGCAAAACTAAGATATGTGCACTTCACACTGTGGCATTTTTATTAAAAATAGGAATAACAACACTCTGAAGGAATCTGACTCATCTCCTTGAGTGCTTTCAAAACAACTGTAGCTGTTCTGTGTTTGCAAAATATAAAAATCAGTATACAATCCATTTTTTATATTGAAAGGATTTGATTATTGAGATGGGTCTGTATTTATGCTGATTTTTACTTTTTTCATTTTCCTCTATCTTTCTTTTGTTCAGCACTAGTCTTGCACAACTGTAGCTATATCAGCAGTGTTAGTAAGATGTGGATTCATGTTTCATTTCTGACATCCTTGTGTCATGTTACAGTGTCATAACCTGTGTTCTGTTTGGCTATGCAGTATTCCACATCAGAAAGACACATTAATCCTTTTCTTTCCCACTAAGTCCCTAACTACCATATTGAGGAAATCATGAAAGAAATGGCACCACCTCTCTTGCACTGGCTGTAGAATTTTGTTTTACCTTGTGTCATGTCACCACAACAGATGTCATTCAGGTCGCTAAAAGCAGGCACCTCTGTGCCTCCACGCGAACAAATGGGGACATCTTGTTTTCAAGTATGAGTCTTGGGCTGTGCACAGAGGTGAGAATGAGTTGAAATGAGTGAATGTGTAAGCAGGATGCCTCTTGTTTGCTCCTGGGATGGAGATCTGGATCCTTGGACGTCAATCATTTAGTCCTGTAAGGTGTTTTTATGGTAAACCTGTTTTCCCCAAAACCATAGGATAGGTGTGCTAAAACCAGAGTAAATGCTTCGAATAGTTCTTTAAAGGACACTTGAAACACTTCTTACATATTTTTTGCCCTGTAGAAATAGCTCTCCTGGTTTCTGAAAAAGTTACTGAAGGTAACCAGCACTGCTTCTGTAACTACAGGGGGTTTCTTATTCAGGTGGTGTGGCAGGTGAGGCTATCTTGCCTCAGCAGGGAGTATGTTAATATAATCCTTCAGAAAGTTTTTGCAAATACATCCTCCACATCTCTAATTATATAATTAAAAAGTATAAGCATTGAAAATCCTTCTAAATTCATATTTAAATCCTAAAGGAGCTCCTTAGACTGGAGTATTACACTAGATAGAAAGCTTAGAAATTAATTGTTACTAGGGCCTGATACATTACAACAATTATGAACATGTTCTCTTATTAACTAAATGTCAGTAATGGTACTGTGAGTAGTGCACCTTGTACTTAAATTTAAACAGCTTTAATATACTTGTAAACTGTATTTCTGGCTAGTAGACAAGCCAGACAAAACACAGAGGGGGAAAAAGAGTAGGGTGTATAAGGAGAAGACTAGGAACTGAGGCACAGAGACAAAAAATACTGAGACAGTTCAGTCTGACTCCAGTATCTGCTGTTCAGGAGTAGGCAGGCACAGACACCCAAAAAAACATAAAGAAACTGTGGCATTTTTCCAGAAGTAGATTTCCCTGGGAAATATGTCACTTTGGCCAAAGTGAAAATGCACTGCTACTCTTTACCTCAACAGGGTAAACATGCTCATGAATAGCAGTATTTTTATGTGACTACCGCTGCTCTTTTAACTTGGATAAAAGACCTGAATTTTGGGAGCTAAAGGTTATGAATTCAAATCCCAGTTTCCACTTGCAGATGCATGTATACATTTGGCTGGAAACAATGCTGTCTGTATGTATACAGCCACGGATCATTGCAGCAGCACAAGTCAATTAGCCTTTGTGACACTCTGTTGTCCTGTGAAATAATTTTATGAATACTTCAGGGGATGTTGTCAGAAGGACAGTGCTGAGAACTACAAGACACAAAGGGTAAGGCTAGCAAAATAACCACCTTTGCCTCAGATTTCCAAGCACTTCTGTGTTTACAGACACCTGAACCTCTCTACATTTCTTTGGTCTCTTTTGGGAAATACAAAGGATAACAATTAACCTTTACTTATTACAAACTACAAGAAGCAATAGGAGAGTCTCTAAGGTGGCATGCCTCATTTGAGCTTTCCACTGGTGTCTGCAATGATAGACATGTCATTGAAGTCAAGATAAGTAGAGCTGAGCCTGCTAATTACAATGTATTTTATAGGCCCCATTTTGCTTTTAAAGGCAATGATACACAGTAGTCTTCAGCTTTGACCTGCAATGTAGGAATCAGACCGGTATAAGATAAATCTCCAGTCATTCTTCAGTGGTTCCGTTTCACTGGAAGCTATTCTGTGAAATAACAAAAGACTGCAGGTGGTTGTTCTCTTTTACCACCAAAATGTTGTTGTGTTTGGTTTTTTTTTTTTTTTTACATTTTCTATTTCCATCCCTCCCAGAAAACCTAAATTAATCTCTCTTAAGAAATACTGAAATTTTGTAACCTTTTTATTTTTTTTAAATTTGCCAGCTGCAAATTAAACAGGCCTCTTGTCTGTTTTTTGTTTGTTTGGGATTTTTTTGCCTTGCCCTTTTTGGAAGGGAAAAGGTGTGTATGAGGAAAACTTTTTATTTTCTTTATAATATGACTTGAAAGTTGGAAAAATAACAGGTTATTTGTTTCTAGTTTTAAAATTTGTGTTTTGAGTTTCTTTCTAATGAAAGCATGAGAGATTTTTTTTTAAACTCATTGCTCTGTGTTTTGTTTGTTTGTTTTTTTAGCTTATTCCCCCACTGGAGAAGTATGAAAAAGCTGCTTTTCTGAATAAAAAAAAGTGTAAGTAAAAGAAAGTATCACTTTTTTCTTCAATTATCCCTCCTGACCAATTTTGAAATATAACAGAAAGTTTTCATTTTACAGAAAGTTTGCAGGAAATTATAGTGATTTTTCTTCTGCTCCATCCACTGTACTTTCCTTCCCTTTTCAATGTTTTTCACTGAAGACTCTATATGTGACATTGCGCATTGTTAGGAGGTGAAATTAATGTAGAGATTAAGTGTTAGACATGTGAGAGGCTTAACGGAGGGCAACAGATGAGAGCAGAAATAGAAGAAAAGAAAATCATTGAGGGAAAGAGGTCGAGATATAATTGTTTTGTTACTGTTTGACGTGTCTTGGAGAGCAACTGAGACAAAAAATGTAGGATAAAATTAAATGAAAATTTATGCTGAATCCAAAAAAAGAGTATTTTTTTATAAATAGACACCCCCTAGTGTAAAAACTATGCCTTTTCCTGCAGGAGGCTATGAGATGGGCATTGGGCACTGGCCAGCCCCATGCCAGCTGCACCCAGTTCCCCTAGCATCTCACAGAAGTCAAACATTAGACTGGGTTGGAATGGGGGAGCCCGACTTTTGAATTAATTCACTTCATGGCTGCTTATAAAGGGATCCTATCAACTATCTCCTGCAGCCTCTTGGCCTTTCAGACCACGTCTGAGTGCAAAGCTCTTGGCTGCAGCTCTTGCTGTCTGCCGCCGCAGCTGTGGTTCTGTCCTGCTAGGCCTCGCTGCAGGCCTGCTTGCTCCTCTCCTCCCCAGGGTTTAGATCTCTCCAGCTTCACAGCTTTGGCCTGGCTATTGCTTACTGCTTTAACTGCATATTCCTTGACCAGCTTCATTTCTTGACACTGCTGAAGCAAACGGCGATGTCTAATCCTGGCCCACACTTCCAACACCTTGAGATTCAATACTTTTCACAGGGAAGTATTACTGCTACCTCTTCAGCTTTTAAAATTTTACTTAAGGAAAGGCGAACTATAGGTCTTGTATGCTGCACACATGCCACAGTCTAACCATGAATTAAAAACAAGACATTGCTGTTAAAAGCCTACAAGTTTTGATAATGAATTATATACAGAGACAAGCAAGGCAATTATTCTATTTGACAGTGCTGTGCAAGCCTCATTTGCAAGGTGTAGTTCAGTTGTGGGCACCAGTTTTGAAAATTACCTCAGTATGTTGGAAAGAGTTCAGCTGACAGCAACAAAAATACCAAAATGTTGAAAAATGAGGCCTATGAAGAGAGGCTAAGAAATTTTGGCATGGTCCAGCTAGAAAAAACAAATCTGAAGGGAGACATAATAATTTTAAAAATAGCTAAAACGGGATGTTATAAGGAAAAGAGGTCTCAGTTTTACCAGTGAAGAAGAACAGGACAAGTCCAGTCTAAACTGTGGATTTAGGTGAAATGTAGCTGGTATGTTAAGGCTAGCTCCGTCTGAGGGCTGTGCCAGAGAAAACCAGGTAGAAGGTTGGATGTTGGGTTGCAGACTTTGTGGTGGCAGACAGTCACTTTCTGTCTTTCAACTCAAGTTGGTGAAGGAGGGCACCAGCGGTTCAGCTTCGGGGGCAACAAGAGAACAACAGTCATGCCATGGGGTTTTTGGGCTGGTACCCCAAAGTTGTCCCTAGCCAGCAAAATCTAATTACCTAATTTTCCTTCTGAATCTGCAGGAGACTGAGGCAGTTTTCACTGGAGCTGGCAGGTACAGTTTGACTCTGGCCCCACTTTATTTCTGTAGAACTAGAAGAGGTTGTCAAGGGAGTGCAGAAATGGCTGTCTTAGGTACGGTTGAGGTGAGATTTGGTATCTCTCTAGTAAGAAGAGTTTAGGAGTAATGAAATCAACTGTGTTCCTTGCAGAAGAATGAAAGTAACCTACTAAGAATCCTGTGTCACTGTATTGATTCTGTTCTTATATTTTCAGTGCTTTGAAGCCGCTATGGTCTGTTGCTTCATTAAGTTACATTTACAGGTTGCCCCTAAACACTGGCTTTTACATAGTCTGCATTTTAACACTCTTTAAGTGCATATCGATATGTTCTGTCCTCTATGCAAACCACAGTCAAAGAAATCCTGTTTCTGCAATGGCTAATGAGGTACCAGAGTGGTAAAATAAACAGAAGGAGGAATTACACAGTGTCAGGAAGCTTGACCAAAGAAATGTCACCTTCAGAGAAGCAGCAACTGAGAAATGACCTTTCACTTTATTACAGTGTGCCAAATTTGGCTGGATTTAGACAAGAACCTACAATTACTGAATATTTAAAAGTGTATACTCTTATTCATGAGGAAGCTGAATAGAGTTGGGGGGGCTTATGTCATAGAAGCATATATTATGAAAGATGTGTTTGACACGCTGACAAGTACCATGACTGAAATTATATTTGAATTATGCAATTAGGATTTATTAACTATACATATTATTAAGGATTTTTCATTACAGAGGAAAGGATGTCAGGGTCCTGGTGATTGTACTGACCTCTTGTGCCACTGGGAAAGATGTAGAAAGGCTTCCAAAAGAGCAATATAGTTCCTATTTAATCTTTAAATAAGAAAAAAGGTCAAAGAACCATTGCTGCTATTTTATTTCTCTCAAGTCTTCACCAAGAAGGCATCACATTTTCATGTGCATTGCCTTAAATTTATACATATTAGTAAAATATAAATCACTGGAACATTACATACTTTAGAATGAACTTTGCACTGTATTTATAGCAGAACTTACAAAGTGTAGTATGTGCATGTATATGAATCCTCAAAATTATGTAACTAACCTCTGGAGGTTTCTCATTTTAATTCATTTCATTTCTGATATAAAAATAAAAAAGAGGAAAGAAAACCCTCCAACAGATTACTTCAGATCTCTGTAAGGATGTCATATCCACAGAGATATTCACTTATCATGCCAAAGGAAGGGAAAAAAAAGGTGGCAATTGATATTTATAATGTAGTTTCATTTTTAAATTAAATTAATAATTAAAGATAAGTAAATGAAGGTGAGCATGCAGAAAATAGTTGGCTCAAGACTGGTAGGGAAAAAAAACCAAACAAGATTGCAAGCACTGGTGTATTTACAGGGTTTTCCTCTCTCCTTGAAGTCCACTAGTTATGCTGCAACTTTGGCAAAAAGCTTAATTGCTCCTTAAAATTTTTGCTTCCTTTCCAAACTGGGAGTGACCCTTTCAGAGTAGGTGCAGCCCAGTTCTTCAAATGGTAGATTGCTCAACAGCAACCATACCAGAGCTCGTTCTTTATCATCAGCTTGGTCTGGCTCATTTCAGTAGGCAGAGCAGTACAACCTTACCCTTCTTCAGCCTCCACTTCTGCAACGCAGAAAGCTATATTAAAAGCATGTTCAATTAGATTCTGGAATTAAGCCTTCAGGATTTAGGAAGTGCCAGTACCAATGCTGCAATACAACCTTATCTCGGTCCCTTGGGCATGTATGCCTTATGATAATCTTCAGTTATGTGATTGTTATTTTTTGCAGTGGAATGCAGCAAAGGAACATCGATATTTCAGTGGAAACTCAAGTCCAACTCTGGGCAGTGGTCAGCAGCGTACCACAGTGTACACAGGTACTCTTGCTATCCTTAACAAATTTTAGCCCCTGCTTGTCTCACCCTCTGTAAGTTGTCCCAATCTTGTCACTTTTCCGTTCATGGCCTCCTTTCCCGTTCTTTTTGCTTATCCTTAACTCCTGAGGCTTCTTATCCTAATCCCAGTCTCTTTATCAAGCCAGACCTAGTTTGTCTTCTGGGTCTTCTCTCAGAGTCTCCCCCTGACGTTCACTCACTTGCTTTTCACACCCAGGCATATTTTTCCCAATCCGTTCCCCGTCTTTCTTTGGATGTTGTTTTTGTTCTGTGTTTTAGTTGGACAGATTTCTCTCCTCTACTGCATGGATTCCTACAAGTCACTGATGTGAACAGGACCCTGTTTTCACTCCTGGTGTTCAGCAAGCTGAGAGTGGCCATTATAATGTCCTTTTGAGCTGCCATAGGTGTTGGGGCTGCACTGTGATCATATACTCCATAGTATGAGTTGTCTGGTCAACCCTCTAAGTTCAAGCATGCAATGAGGTTGGAATTTTCTGAGGTTTCAGGTGTTTAAGTTCTAGCAGTTCTCCCTTGAAAATAAAGATTTTCTGTTCCAGAGCCTGGGAATATAGAATATTTCAAAACAACACTGACAAACATATTTTGTAATATATTTTTTGCAAGTGTCATTCTCAGAACGAGGTAGTCACCTGCCATGGAAAGTTTCAGCTCTATCACTTAACATTTGGTCGAGCTATAAGAAGCTGAATATAAAATAATAGAACAGAAAGCAATGAAAATATGCCATTCTGGATTTGGTCTTGAATGTACGCAACACTTCCTTCAAGAAATAATAGTGGGATAGCTGCAGCCACAATATAATCAAACTTAAAATTATAGTGGGAGAGAGCAAGCTAAATAAATTCAGTACACAGATTTTCAGTTTAAGGACAGGGAACTACATAAAAATGAGGCACATTCTCAAAAAAAAAAAAAAAAAAACAACAAACCAAACTTATAAGGAGCAGTCTGAAAAGCAAGAAACCTAAAAGCACCCTAAAGGCTGTTAAAAGTTACTGTGTTAGAAGCCTAGGTAAAAATTGTGCCACAATTCAAAAAGAAAACAAAGCAGTCCAAAAATCCCCTGCATGGCTCAATGTGAAAATGATGTAGTCCATCAAAAGAAAAAGGAAGGCTTTTAAGAAATGGAAAGCTTGCTCAAATGAGAACAGGAAAGCCAATAAAAATGGCAAATCTATTTCAAACAAGAAGTTAAGAAAGATAAAAATAATTTGAAGAGAGCCTTGCAAAGAATGCTGAAGCTGATAGTAAAGAACTCTGTAAATACACCAAAAGCAGGAAGCCAGCTGAGGATTAGTGGGACCACACAATGGCCAAGGTGTAGAAGGGGCTGTAGCAGATGAAGGAAGCTCAATGTACTCTTTCAGTTGTTTTTTACAGCGGAAGCTGTCTGATTCCTAATTCTGATGCATTCTTTGTAGCAGACAAGTCAGAAAAAAATAGATCAATTTGTAGTAAATACTCAGGGTGTATTGGTCCAAATAACAAGTCAAATGTCAGTAAGTCACCAGGACTGGATAACATCCACCCAAGAGTCCTGAAGGAACTCAAATATGAAATTGCAGAACTGCTGTCCATGATGTGTAATAGAATAACAAAGAGCCACTGTGCTGGAGGGCAGGTGCATGGGCATCTACAAAATTGCCAGCTTCCATCTACCAGAAGGGCTCTGGATGGGGTCTTGAGAACTACAGACCAGTGAGCCTTACTGTCATTCCTAGCATAATGGTAGAGTACCATCTCTAATAGTAATAATAAGGAATAAGATCAGTGAGCACATGGATAAACTTGGCTTGTTGAGAAGGAGTCAGGCTGGCTTTTGTAATGGGAAATCCTGCCTCACTAAGCTGAAGTTCTTTGATGGTGACAATAAGAACATGGATAAAGGGGATCCACTGGACGTAATATATTTGGATATTCAAAATGCCTTTGCCAAGGTTTCAGAGAAGAGAAGAGTTGAGTTCCAGTCGGAAAGGGACCTGCATCATCTAGCCCAGCTGCGTAAGGTTATTAAAGAAAGTAAACAGCAGTATGACTGGAGGAAAGGTCCTTGTATGGACTGAAAACTGGACAAAGGACGGGAAGGAAAGAGTAAGGATTAATGGGCATTTCTCAGGATGGAGAAGAGTCAGCAGTAAGGTCCCCCAGGAATTGGCCCTGGGATGAGTTTCATTCAGTATCTTCATCAAAGAGCTGGAGAAGGGAATGAACAGTGAAAACTTCAGGTTTGCAGGTGATATTAACCTATTTTGTGTCACAAGTTTTAGTGTAGGTAAATGTGATCTAATGAAAAATAATCTAATCCCTACCTACATGATGTTGAACTCAGAACTAAGGTGCTGAACTCCTGAAATCAGGAAAGAGATCTTGGAGTCATTGCTGTCACTTCTCTGAAATCATGAGCTCAAGGTGCTGTGGCAGGAAAAAAAAAATAACCAAACCAAAAAACCTCAAGGAAAGTACTGAGTACAGAAGAGAGATGACATTTTGTCACCATACAAAGCTGTGATGCACCCACATATTCAGTACTGTGTGCAGTTCTGGTTTCCACATCTCAAGAAGGGGGCAGTGGAATTAAAGAAGATACAGAGAAGGTCAGTCAAAATGCTTGCGATGATGGAGCAACAGCCTTGTGAGGAGAGACTAAAAAAGCTGATATTCTTCAGTTTGGAGAGAAGGGTGAGGGCAGATGTGATAAAGGTTCACAAAATCACAGATGTGATGGATTAGCTAAATCTTACCAGTATCAGAAAGCTCAAAAAGGAATTGGCCAACTTCACGGACATAAAAGGATACTGGAGTGACTACATGGGAAGGTAACCTCTAAAATCTCTACAACAGTGGATGCTGGAGCAGTACAAGGGGAATGCATTGCCAATAGTTGCCAAATTCAAATGGTCTCCCTAAATAGCTTTTCCTTTTGTCGTTATCCCCACTGTGTTCTCCATTGTGGGCCAGGCATTAGCCAAACCCCCGCAAAACTTCCCAGAGAGAAAGACCTAAGGGAAAAGTAAACAAAGGAGTAAAAAACCAAAACTCTTTGAGGACGCAGAAACAACCCATGGCACAACAGCTAAAAAAATGAAAGGGTTATGAGGGTCAGAGTATCAATAATATATGGATAGGGAAGTGGAGGGAAACAGAGAGGAAAGCACCCAGGTGTGCCTACTGCTCCCTGTAGAGCTCCAGGGATAAAAAAATGGAAACAGTTGCCAGCACACCCCCTCCTCCCCATTCTTTTTTCTGCTGTCAGAGACACAATACCAGGCTGGATAGATCATTGGTCTTACCCCAGAGGGTGTTTCTTACGTTTGAATGGTCTTTTATTGGAGGCATTCTTGGCCATCCTAGAATGCAAGAGAAAGAGTTGTGACAGGTTCTACAGAGACTTACTGTATAATTTGTTTCTGTGTTAAAAAAACTTTAAAGCACAGTCTCAGTTTCCAACTGAAAGAAAAGTATAGGGTAATGGATAGAAGACAAGTAATACCTGGAAGAAACCGCTAAGGGAAATATTTAGGATGGATATAAGAATGTAAATCTGTAGCTCACATAAATCAGTGCTTTTTAATCCTTTTTGATTTCCCGCGTAGGTGTATTGCAAATTTAACCTACTTATTCTAAGTTTGCTTCTTTGAATTTCCTTTTGCAGATCCCTTAGTTCTCTCTGAGTTCTGCAGACCACAGCTTGATAACCACTACAGAAAAGATATCATCTTGGAAGGTACCTATTCCTAGATTCTTTCTGCAAAGTAAGAGCAAATCTGCATGGAGACTGACCAGATTATAATACCAATGATCACACTGTAGTTATATTTCTTTTGCAGAGCTGAGTAATTGTAGAATGCATAGCTGACTTGGGGGCTTAAGTTTTTAGGCAGATGCTCATCTGTTTAGAAAAGCAGAAGAAAGGCTCCAAATATTATATATGATCTCCCCCATGGTGCATCTGTTCAGCTCAGACTTGCAAGGCACTGGGTGATCATAATTTGTGAAAGGGGGTCGGTCGTGGTTTAACCCTAGCCAGAAACTAAGCACCACACAGGCATTTGCTCACGTTCCCCCGCCCTCAGTGGGATGGGGGAGAGAAATGGAAGGGTAAAAGTGAGAAAACTCATGGGTTGAGATAAGAACAGTTTAATAATTGAAGTAAAATAAATTAGAATAGTAGTAGTAGTAATAATAATGATAATAATACAATAATAATATACAAAACAAGTGATGCACATCCCATCCCTGAGCAGCAATTGCTGCCCCCTGGCCAACTCCCCCCAGTTTATATACTGAGCATGACATCATATGGTATGGTATAGCCCTTTGGCCAGTCTGGGTCAGCTGTCCTGGCTGTGCCCCCTCCCAGCTTCTCACTGGCAGGGCAGGGGAAGCTGAAAAGTCCTTGACTGGTGTAAGCACTACTTAGCAACAACTAAACCATCAGTGTGTTATCAACATTATTCTCATACTAAATCCAAAACACAGCACTATATCAGCTACTAGGAAGAAAATTAACTCTATCCCAGGTGAAACCAGGACAGGGTCACAAACCAAAACAAAATCCTCAATGGTGAGGCTTACATGTCAGGAAGTAGTTTTGTATTTTTTTGTTTGTCCAGGGCCTAATAAGGATAACTGTGCTTATCTTTCTTTGTGATTCCAAGGTGCTACTGTACTGAAATAAGGAATGCATCTGTTTCCCTTTCTCTGATACCAATCAAATGCCACATTGTGAAATAGATCTTCAGCTACAATAAATCAGCATAGGTCCATTAAAGACAATTTCATTTACAGGCAGTGAGGATTTGGTGCTGTATTTTGTATGTGAGAAAGAAATGAAGTTGATTTTAAAAAAACAAACAAACAAACAAAACCCCAACCCTATATCTTTTGCTATCTAACAATTATGCAAATATTTCTGATAAAATAATAGAAGATTGCTGGAGAGCATTAGGTGAAGAGAAGAATTAGATACTAATTTGACTCTAAAGTTAAATTACATGAAGACATGCCACACATTAAGTATTTCACACCACCCACTTTCCCCTGACTAGAGCATGTAGGCCTGCTTGTGACAGTACTAACACATAGTCCCATCATGTATCAGTCCTATTAAGAGAGAAAGAAAGAGAGATCCAGTTAGGCTGTTTTTTCATCTTAATACCACTGCCTTATCACTTTCTAATTTTGAAATTAAAACCTTTTAAGAGAAACAATAACACACTGCTAGAATAAAGCTTTCCAAAACTTCATGATCCTGATTCCCATCTGCCTCACCCCTTCTGTAGTCATTTTGGCCCTGCAAAACATTGTAATGTTAATCTGGTAAAACATTATACCTTCTTTGTATAAGCGCTAGTGTCCCCACCAAGATAAGATGGTAAAATCAGGTCCAGTGGGCCCAGTTGCTTCTATTATACATTGAAAAGCGTGCATGCGAGTGTGCATGTGTACGCCTATAACTGATACAGTAAAACTTTTGAGCACTCAAGATTGTAAATTGGGGGGGAAATTCTGCCCCTTTTTCTTCTATCCTTGCCGCTCCAACTCTTCTCTTAGATATTTTATTTCCTTTCTTTCCATCACTTTTATTTTCATTCTCTATGCTTATTTTTCTCTTCCTTTTTCTTTCTCCGTAGTTATCCTGCTCTTACCCCTTAATATTCCAGTTGTTCAGAGTTATTTAAAAAAATGGCCAATATACTCACTATTACATCTCAAATAAATTTCATTTATGGGCCAGGGAGTATATCCCTGAACTGCCTGCCTAGATACACATCCTGTGAGTGAGACAACCTGGGACTTCTGGAATCCAGAGAGTTTTTTTGTACGTGCTACTGACTGGACTGCTACTATTTAGCTTCCTGAACCCTTTTTCAAAGGACATATTCTTTTATTTGACTTACCCCAAAAAGCACCTTGGTTTTACATAAGCTTGAATGCAATTCATTGGCCGTGGGAAGTCGTGAGGCAGGCTGATACAGAGGTTGGAACAGAACTGGCCAGTCTGTGCCTCTTGAGCTGTGTGCGGCTCTCTAAATATTTAAGTACAACTCCTGTGCTGGCTGGCACGGGGGCTGTGGCATAATCCCTGCTCTCAGAAGCTGTGAGTCAGCGAGAGCCTTCCAGGCCAATATTAGTGGATTTCCCCGGCCTCTGTCTGTCTAGCTGAGCCCCATTCCTCAGGCGAACTCTGCAAGGCCATGTCATCACCAGCCTCTCTGAACTGTTCCCATAGCCTCATTGCTCCAGAACAGGATAGGCGTCTTGAGGCTTACAACACAGTGAGGTTTTTGATGAGGTGTTTGGAGGGCTGAGGAGATCAGACGTTATGGGAAAAGACTGTGAAATAGTCTGATAGGTTATGTTTTTAAATTATATCTTTTCCTCAACCACAGTAAATTTTTTCCAAGCCATATGATCCTCAAATTACCAATACAAATGGGAATACAATTAATAGTGGTGCCATATCTTTATAGGGAGCATCACATTTTTGTGCCAGGAAGGCATACCGTTTATTCTATTAAACTGAGCAAAAGTCTTCTCCTGGGCCTCGTCTTCTCTGTATGGTGCCATCCTTTCAGGAATACATCATCATCAGAGTGCTTTGTCCCAGTGATGTATTACACTAATACATCTGGTGCTTTAATGATATATTAGTGTAATACCTTATCAGAGTGATGCATACCAATGATCTACTACTCAAAAGGTGGTGCCATTCAGGAATGAAAGAATTCATGGACATATTCAGTATAATTACACAGATAAAAGCCAACATACATTACACTGGAAGCTGCTTTCATGGAACCAAGAACACCAGTGTTATGCTAGCCTGTTCGGTGCCATTTTCTACTGCCATTGCCCTAGATTTGTAATGCTGAGGTTGTTACATCTCTTTTAAACCTTTTAAATATACTAAGAGCAACTACCATTAACCTTGGGTCACTGTGAAGCAGACTGTATCCAGTTACATTATTTTTACTATATAGTAGTACAGTACTTACTTACCCGTAACCATATGAAACCAAGTAACATTAACCTCCAAATAGTCTGAAGAACATATCATATCTCATTATAATAATCTGGGCTTCATCCTTTGCTTGACTTTAATTATTGTCCATTCTCAAACATTTTCGATTACATGACAGTTGAACTTCAGCCTGTCATTAACTGTAGGCCTCTTTAATCTCAACCTTCATTTCCTTTACCATTACATTTTTTTCATTAATTTAGCCACTGAAAACCAGATGAAGTCAGTCTGATTTACATTGTTTTGTGTAGTATGTTAATTAAACATTTCAAAACACCATCCGGAGATTGTGGCAAAAAACGAGTGCTACTTTCTGTTTTTTATACTTTCACTGTAAAGAAGGGTAACAAATGTAAACCAATAATATAAAAACCTCAAAACTCAAAGCTTTTTCCCCTCTGCCTTAACTTCCTCACTAACTGGGTCCAACCTAAAGAGAATCAGAACCACATTTTGTCTTGTGGTAATTTAACTGAGGTATAAAGTATTGATTAGCTTATTTACGTTTCCTCTAAATACGCTTTACACCAAAGTGTGACGAATGCTGCTTAGTAGAACGCTAAGGTCTCCAACTTGTTCATCAGAGCAGGGAAAGGTGTGTAGGTACCTCTAGAATTTTTGCCAAATAATCCAACACAAAACAATCAGTAACACAAATGAGGGAGAAAAGGACAGGCAAAGCATTTATAGTATGTAAATACTGGATTTTTTTCCTCTTTACTTTCTCCTCTGTTATCTTCATCTTCATTGCTAGTGACAGGTATCATTTTAATTTGCAGAGAGTTGCTAAAGCAACTTTCAGGAATGTATTTAGTCAGGTGGTAAGCTGAATTCACAGAAGCTGTAAATGGGGATACAGTACGATGGATGCAGAAAATCCTACTCTTTACATTCCTACTCCTCCAAGGTCACTCATCTGACCTGTGGCCTTCCAGTTTGGAAACTGCTGACCCAGATCTTTCTCCTGCCCTGGGTGGGGATGAAGGAGCCGAAGTTGTCTTTGTAAGAATCTGATGCAAGTAAACTGCTCTCATCGGTAGAGCAAGACTGAGCAGAATAGCTTGTCTAAGTGTTATGGAACAGCTACAGCAGAAGGTGGCGTAACAGGTTGCAGTAGAGGGTGAGGTCTGTGGCTGTGCAAATGAGGCAGCAAGATACAGATCAGTGCAGAACTCCCGGGGCAGCAAGTGGCAGTGGCACTGGTGGGGGCCTTTCTGCCAGAAGGCTTATCACAGCCAAAGTAAGCCTTGGCTCGTAAAGCGTCAGGGTCTGAGGGGAGGTTGCTACAGCTGAGTGTCCCAGTCATCATCCTGTGAAACACTTCGGGTTTTTTTGTTTCTTTTTATACTATAATCTCACTTATAACCTGGGAATTCATGAGTGGGGCTATGCTACCTGATCTCTGTCAGAGGTGGAAGCAGCCTGCCAGTACAGCAGTGCAGGAAGTATGGCTGCAGTGAGAAGAGGGTCCTTCAGCAAGAAACAGTGACAGATTTATTCTGATCAAGAAACCTGCAAGTTACCTAATTGCATCTTGCGGGGGTGGAGGGGGAAAGGCATCCTCTTCATCTGGCCTGAGAAACCCTAAACCTCAGTAGGACTGACCTCCAGGGCCAGGCTAGAAATCAATATTTTACTCAAAAGTATAACTGCTCAAGTCACTGTACTAGGATATTTCCAACCTTTGCTGCTCTTCTTATCTGAGGAAACTGGATGTTTCACTGAGTATTTACCAGGATTCATCAGTCCTGAAAATCTACTGGATCTGGCAGCTGAAGTTTCTGTACTGTTGGCCTCCTGGTTGTGGTGGGTCTAATATGTTCCTCGTAGAAGTCTGAACTACGACAGAAGCCTTCCAAAGCATTATTAGCAAACATGGGAACTGTTAATTCTGATAAACTGCAGGTGAGCAAATAGACCTCTGTGTAACTTGCCTTCTGTGTTGAGCAATTGGAAGGGACAGATTTGGTATGGGAAGAGAGACTAGCAGGTGGCTTCTGATGCCGTTGCTCTTCTTGTGTACATACTGACAGAGCTTATGCAATAACATACACATTAATAGCTCATGATATGTAATATATTTAGAGTCACAACAGTAAGCTGGGGGGTGTGTTCGTCTTTTCTTAAGAGATGGGGATCTGCACGGAGGAAGAGAATAGAGTGAAATGCTTAACAGTGTACAACTGCCTAGGGGACTGCAGGCAAAGTGTGTGGTCTTACCCGGCATGGCTTTAATGGTCATTCAGTCGCAGGCAGCCCTTTTTTTCTGCTTTAGAGGTGCAGTTTGTGGGGTCTTTGGAAACCCATCTGAATGATGAGTGACTTTGGGGTTAATTTTAGCAACATCTGTTGTCCAATCTTGTTCACTGTGTGCTACACAAATGCTTTTGCTAGTGTGGTGCAGAAAAGGAGGAATGGCAGACAAAGTGGGTGGCAATTGCTTACATTTGCTCAAACTGTACTGCCACTGAATGTCAAACCATGCCATGTTACCAGGCTGTGTCAGATTGTGTGTGATGGCTTAGGACACAGCACTCCTGTTAGTTAAGTGGCATTCTTTTTAGTTGAATGATGGAATGATAATTGATTTTTAAGAGTTAGAGTTTGCCTTTAAACTAGGTTTAGGTACCTACAAATTTGATGTTTTGGGCTGAACCAGTCTCTCGGTTCCCTCTGTAGTCCATGGAGAGAGCAAGGCTTCTCCAGAGAAATTAATCCTACCTTCCACAGGATGGGGAACAATTGCCAGCTGGTACTGCTTAACTCTCTCTTTTGACAACAGGTAACCTAGAAATCTAGGTTACGTTAAATGACTGTCTCTCTATCATAGTGAAGATGAGCAGAATTTGCATTTGCTATCTACTGCCTAAAACTCCCCAAGGCTGGTATCTTCCATTAATTTCAAAAAACTTTGAAGCAAAACCTGACACTACCACATGTCTGAAAGTCTGTCAACCCACGAAGTGGCTAAATTAGTTGGAACTGGTTTGAGAGGGGAGAACTGTGAGGTGACACACAACCTCTGACAGCTTACTGGTGTTCCTCTGGTACAGGCTGCTATCTACACAGCACAGTCCCCAGCAAAAGCTTAGTATATCACCCTATGTTTTGTGGGTTTTAAAATAGAAAAAAAGCCCCTAAAACAATAAGATTGCAAATCTGAACTGGAAAATGGTAAGGCAAAAAGTGAAATCAACAGAACAGAAGCAGAAGGAGGGGGTTCCAGGGCATCAGAAATGGGTCAGCAACCACTTAATCTGGATCAGGAGCAGCTAGCTGAGTTTTCCTGACTGTGTCTTAACACCTGGACTGCAAAATGCAGTGGCTAAGGTGAAGGTATATGATTAATTCTGCTGACTCTGTCATGGGAAAATTGACTTCTGGCAAAGGGACGGAAAGAGCCGTTGGGGGCAGTAAAGTGGCTCAAGCCTTGGAACAATTTGCTGTGGTGCATGAGAGCTAGAACCATTAGCCTCTACAAGCAAAACCCCAGCTATGAGCAGATCAGTGAGGATTTTGTTATTGATTGAATTGGGACCAGGATTTCACTATAATTACTAATTATGGCAAATGGGCAACACTTGTGCTGCTGCTTAGAGCTGAACTGCTTACTTCTGGGGTTTCTTTGTCAATGGTAGAAGCTGGTTCCTTCCCTCTCCCAGCTTTTCAGCATGGGAAGCAGGGCTCATAAATGCTACTTGTTTTTAAAATGCGTGACTTAAAAAGTAGGATTTGGCTGATGAGGATGGATGTGTGGAAGGACAATTTGAGCAACTGACTGGTGAGTTCTTTCCTCTTCAGACCCTCAGGCACTGCTCACTGATCTAAGTGCATTAAATAACTGCATAAAATATTTGTGGCTATGTACTCAGGTATAGCAGAAAAAACTCATTTAAAAAAAAAAAAAGAGGAACTTGTAGCAGAAAAGGGTCTTTCTGTCAAATGCCAGTACTATGTTAGTGGTAATACAGTCATTCTCATCTGATGTTGACGTGATAGCTATTTCTGTTTATAGATACTTCTTGGGGAGGTTGGTTTTTTTTTTTTTTTTTTTTTTACAGAATAGCTTTCTTCTCTTTCCAGTTTAGCTGGTCTCCAGAGAGCTGTGATAGTAAAAGATATATGAGCCTAGAAAACAAGTTCACAGAACTGGTGGCTTCATCAGGACAATTGAAAAAAAACTGTTAAAATTTGAGGTCATGCCTATTAAGAAGTCTGAGGAAAAGCTGTTTCTCATTTGGGAAAAAATGCTGTTTGGGAAAAGTGTGCAGAGGACTGTTGAATTATCAGAAGTCAGTTTTCTCTAGCAGTGTTGACTTAGCCAACCAGCTGAATACCCCAAACCAAGTTATATATGTACTGGCTAGTGGGCCCATCCTCTAAAGCAGAACAGGAACATACTTGGTAGGATTTCAATATCAGGATTTGATCCACATTTTTCCCTAACACCCACTCCTGGAAAAAAAAAAAAAAATGAGGTGTTCCACAAAAGGAGAGGAAAAATAATACTTTGATCAGCTGCACCTGTAAGTCTTGGTCACTGGATAAGCAGCCTGATTGCCACCTGTGTCTGTGTTGGAATGACAGCTGGTATGCATTGTCTTCTGGCCTGCATGGTTTCCTTCAGAAGGAAACTTTGATGCAGGGAGAGGCATAGAGACTGGTGACCAGGAGAACTTCCCTGCAGTGAAGAGAGGCAGACTGACAGGAAGGTAGCTGAAGACTACCAGCACAATTCTGTTGTTTCAGCTCCTTAGCATTTGTCCTATATCTTTACAAGATGTTTCCATCAAACACCCAGGAAAGCTTATTACTATTTCTCTTCTACAGAAATAAACGGAATTATTGAAAGCGGTGGTGGGGAAGATACAATGAGTTGTCCCACAGTTCTATCTGTCCAGACCATGTTCAGGGGCTAGGGCTCAACGTTTGTTCCAAAAAAAACCAAACCGAAAAACCCAAACCTCCCCAGCCTCCTTCCCCCCCCAACTTAAACCTTACCTACATCTAAGACTGCAATTAGGGAAAAAAGCCTCAGCTGCTATCTAGCCCTGGAAGCACCTAAACTTAGCTTTCATTGTTAAAAGTTTTCCGGATTCAAACTGAGACTGAACCATAGTATGCAGTTTCACCAGTGATTGTAGTTTAGCCTGATCTGCCTCAAGAACATGTCCACCAGCCTCCATTGATGGAGGCAGTGGTAAGCAATTGGGCTGCTCAGAAAAGCCACTGTTTGCTACTGTTTTCTTTCAGATCAAAAGAGCGGAGGAGAAGGAAAGAAGCTAAAAGAAGAGTTGATGGCATACAGTCTTTCACACTGCAGGCCACTGGTTTGTGAACTCCAGGATACAGGTGAGCTAAGTTCAGTTTCTATCTTGAAGGAACTGTTTCCAGCCCATAACTTACACTTCATAAAGTGTGCCTATATTACCTGATATTTGGCTATGTAGGATGGGGAAACTTGCTGGGGAAAATGCATAAACAACTAGTAAGAGTAAAATCCATTTTCTATGAGCCCTAGGCAGCTTCTCAGTGTGTGGGTTGGTCACAGATCTGGTCTGAGGCACCTACAGTCAGTGAGCTATGTAGGGACCTCAGTAGCCTAACACAATTCTGGATTCTGCCCTAGAGGTGAGACTACAAAAAGACCCATTTTTTAAACCCATTTTTCTGTATTTGTGCATTGTGTGATGCTTTTTCTCACATTCAAACGTGACTGCGTCAGCAATGGTATTGCTATGACCAACTGAATAAAATCAAATGAAGAAGTAGAAGGTGCAGATCTGAGGAAATCACTCCCTATTTTCAGTGGTAAAAGTAGCCGTTTTGTAGATCTTCAATAAATGGTCACCAACAAGATAATAAAAATGGTAGAACTAAAAAAGGTAAGTAGTGACAACTGAAAACTTGGCTCTCGAATCCAGGATGAGTTGGCACATTCAGAGTGACTCCTTTATTTCCAGTATGTGTCCTCCAATACAGAACTTTAAAAACCCACTGGTTTAGGATTGTACTGACTGTCGCAGGCTGTTGAGTTACAATGGCATAATGAGGTAGCTGGCTGCGTGCTTTTCTCATCTCTGGCACATTTGAAGTGAAACAAAGGTATTTTAGTCTAACACATTGCACTTGCCATTGTAACAGTGTAAGAGGGTGTGCAAGAGCAGTTAGGGAAGCTCAGCTGACGAGCAGCAACTTACTAAGCCACAGTAGGTTACCATGTGGGATTATCTATATCCTAATTTTTATGTCTAATTCTTTCTCCGATGCTGCTATGGTGTGTGTGCATTTTAGCAGCAGTTGCTCTCTGTGCTTTCCTGGTGGGCTGTAACATTCATGAACACCTTCTGAAGAAAGGTTTGGGATAGAAATCGCAGTACCAGAAAACTTTTTTGGCAGTTGAATGGTTAACAGCATTAGCATTTACACGTTGGACTGGTTTGAGACGAAGGGGTGAAATTCATAACCCCTCTAGAGTCTCATTCACATCTTCTGTGTTAATTCACATCTTCTCCATTAATAACGAGTAGTTCCACAGCTAAACCCACATGAAAATGGCCCAAGTGAAAGCCACTGCTCAAGTCCGGTGGCAGATCTCACGTGCTATCAGACTGGGGAAGCTCGTGAGGTGGGGAGGTGTTAAGGGACAGAGAACAGCTTTGGTTCACCAAGAATCTAGTAGAGTATGTGGAGAGACTTTAAACGTGCAGGTGGACGTGCTGTTCTACTATGTTGTTGGTTTTTTTTTAAAAAACATTGCTACACACGTTTTAATTAAGCCAACGGAAAAAGTTGGCAGCTAAACAGAGCATCTTTGAGCACATGGTAAGGCACAAATTGAGCCACACAAATAAACTACCAACCAGCTTGGGCTGTTTTTAAGATGGCATTGATGAATTCTTCTGAGCTGTTTTTTTTTTTCTCCCTAATTCTTGTGTTAATTTACTCAAAAGCTGACATGACTACAGTTTCCATAGCATGGTAGCTAAAGGCCTGCCTGAAATTTTGCTTTAATCGTCTAATTTTTAGTGATTCAGCACATTTAAGGAGCAGAAATAGTGATGTAACAGACTGTTGCATGCGTTTCCAGGAGACTTTGGGGTTTTTTAACAGTACTTTTTTTAACACAAAGGAAACTAAACATTTCCTTTGAACGGAGAGTGGGTCCATCAAAACCATGTTAAGAATCACTCTAAGAATCAGAGAGGAAAACAGAAGCAAGGAAAGCTAAAGTTAGGGCCGGAATCGCCCCAATAGCCTCTAATATCGCGACACAATGGGGCATATCCTTCACTCCTTTCTAAAAACGCTGCCTGTCGTGCCCGCTGACGAGATGACGCGCTGCCCCTTCACAGATCCCCTCGACGTCCCCGTCCGAAGGCGGCGTTGGTTCAGCTCCGCCGCCCCGGGAGGGCACGCAGCGACGCGCCCGGCGCCCGCCGTACCGGGGCCGGGCCGCGCTCGGGAAGCGCCCTCAACGCTGCCCGCCGCTGGCTCGCAGCTCCCGCCGGCACCGGCCGCTCGCCGGCACCGGCCGCTCCCCACCCCCGCAGACCCAAGCCGGCAGCGGGGCCCCGGGGCCAGGGCAGGGCAGCGGAGGCCAGGCCAGGCCGCCAGCGCCTCGGTGCGGCCCGGCGGCCGGCCCGGCCCCGCCGAGCATGCCCAGAGCGCGGCCCGCCGGCCGGGCCGGGGAGCTGAGCGGAGGGGAGAGGGGCGCTCGCTGCCCCGCTCTTAAAGGCAAAGGCAGGAGGCTGCCGTGCCAGAGGGGCTCCCCTCAGACCTCGGGAAAGAGACCCCCAGAGCCAAAAGAGCGCTTTGCAAGAGTCGGTACTGATGTCTCTTCTCACCTGATGCCAGTTTCCTTCTGTTCAAATGCATCAAAAAGGCGTGGTGTGTTTCAAAAGGTAGCCGTGTCTTGGGCTGATTGAATGAGGAGCTTGTCCTTGCTTAGTCAGATGTAAAAATCACTTAAATTCGTGCAGGATTTTTACTCCTGCACCCATAAATAACTCATTATCTTCAGTATTCTTAACCTTATCACTAGGAAACAAGTATTGGCCTGTAACCTAATCTTTCTGCATTTGTGACTTTGTTATCCTTTGTATATTGACACGCCTTTTCCCTCAGCAGACTTTCTCCCTTTTGTGAAAAGGATTCCGAAAACAGGAGTTAGGATGTTGCCTGTCTTAAAGGACAGGTGAGCAAGGCCTGAAGAGTTGCCTGACTCTTGGGTGTGGGCCAAGAAAGAAGCACCTTCACTCGAAGTGTCTGCTAGCATAGCTGCCTCAGTCTGGAGTCTGAGGAGGTACAGTCCCTTAGGACAGAGCTCTAAAGGCCCTTAAGGTTTCTTTAGTATTTTTTTCCCTCCCAACTATGTGGCAAAATCACACGTTAGCACTTTGTCTATAAGATGGCTTTACTGTGCTAGTAAAAACCTGAAGCTCAGGTGTACAAGGAGCAGCTAAAAAGGGTAAGACACTCAGTAGTATGGGAAGCCTCACTGAGGACAGTGTCACTGAGATAATGGGAGACTAACAGGGCCTGGAGATGAGCAATTTGTCAGAGAAGGTCAGTTTGAAAAGTATAGGCAGCCCATTTTGAAAGACACTGGACAGAGAAGTCTTGATACTACAGGAAGTTGTTGAAGGCACAGCAATTTGGAGATGGGAAAGAGTTTGGTAATGATGGTTGATTTTTAGCAACAAATTAAGCTTGAAGCTTTGAATTAGATAGGATGGTTGATCAGAGGAAGAATATAAAGTTTAGGTGTTCATGCAGGTTAGAGGAATGTTCTGGGGCAGGATGAAGGGGAGGGATGTGCCTCAGTTGTAAAGATAAAATGGGAGAAAAAGGGAGGAGTAAAGAACTGGATGAGGCAACAGTTCAGAGGTAACTTGAGGAAGAGAGAGGGCCCCTAAGCTTAAAGGGTTTGTAAATTAGATATTCTCTCTTATTACATGATGGGGTGACAATTTCAGTCAGCTGAAATGTTTGAGCTGTCAAGCTGGAAAGTGTTAAGACTTCCCCTGCAACCTAAAATGCCTTCATCTTTTTAGCATCTTCTGGGGGGTTTTGGGTGGTTTGTGGGTGATGCTTTACTTTTGTTTTTCTTCTTTTCTTCTTTTGTTTTGTATTTTGGAACCCAGGGTACCTAGCTCCAGGTAACTTGTTGGACTTTATTCTTTTTAATAATATATAGGCACTGAGGGCATAAAGCAGGACCTTTGGTAAAAGACCCTGTGTTTTGAAGATCTACAACAATGTCAGCAATGGAGGATGACAGTCTTCATATTTTTATATCCTCCAGTGAAGAGTGTGATGAGCTCTCAACATTTTTAATAAGTTGATTAAAAGCTATGGAAGGGAGGGAAGTAGGTGGGGGTCAGACTTGACCCAGCTTCCTTGATTAGCATACCCAGTTGGGCAGCAGAAGTAATTATGTCTGACGTGGTATCACAGCTGTGGGGACTGGAGGGTTGTATGAATCATATAAAGCTGATAAGCCCTGAACAGGAGAGTTCCTCTCATATTTTCTGCATTACTCTTCTCCACTGAGCAGACTTTCTTTTTTTACACTAGAAGATCAGAAATACGTTCCACACTGCTTCTTCCTAATCTCAGCTCCACTGCGGTACCTTCTCCAATGCTGTTTTCTCTTGGAAAGCTACACTTGAGTACCTTCTTGGCCTGCTTCCCAATTGTTTTGCTACTCAGCTGATGATTTAAAAGCCACTGATTTTGCTTTTTTCCCCCCATGTAAATGAAAGCATTACAGCACCTCCCTCCTGAGTTGACTTGATACAGCTCTGGTAGGGTTCATGAGGCAGCCAAAATGTTTTGTTTCTGATGGCCACTGTTCTTGGCACTTTGGGGTAGAGGCCACCTAACTTAATGGTTATTGAAACCAAGAAGGCTTACTTGTTTTCTCATTAGTTGCCATTCAGTACATTGGAATGAATAAAACTTGCCAAATATAATAAAGATTTCCAAGAAAACCCAACAAAAACATCTTAAATCTGATAGGCCTTGCACAAGTCAGCTGCCTTGCTGGACCTCTTCTCTAATAGTCATTCACTTTGATTCTTCCCTTTTATCCTCTGCTTGATGACCTTCACAAGACTAAGTGGGAGATCTGTACCTTCTCTGGCCAGGCAGAGAATACTTAGTGTTCAGGCTCCTGCCAGCTTCCATCGATTTGGCTTGTGCAAAATCCTCACCGTGTAGGAAATATGGGAAAAGTGCTCCTCGCTTTACTTTGAGAACACTTTGGCTTCTCTCTTCTCCACTTTCTTCTTTAATACAAAAATGTGGGGGGGGTTGTGGGACATAAACAAAGGGATAAACAGACTCACTCAAATGCTTTCTACTATATTCTTCCATTTTCAGACCCTCAATTCTTCATTCATACAGTTGCTTTTCGAGGAGGGAAGCATACAGAGGGGAAAAACCCCTGCCCCACAACTCCTTCATTTTGTTTGTTTGTTGCTCCAGCTGGGGGGAAGGAGGTGTGCGAGAGCATGCTGCATGGGACCGTTACTCCCTCTGCAGGCAAGAGCATGCGGCTCTCTGCCTGGAGCCACCATGGCCTCTATGCAGTCTTGAGCGCCTTAGGTCTTGAACAACGCCGCTGGAATCAACGGGTGTTTCTCAGTGTACAGCAGTATCTGTATCTGTCCCAAAATCTAAATGAGAATAAGAGTAACAAGAAGTCAAATTATATGGTTACCTCATGACTTTTACTTCCATGAAATAGGAACCTTTAGGGCAAGCAGCCAACATATATGAGGGGATATACAAATAAGCTGCATGCTTACTGGTAAAAGAAGAGAATTGCACAAAGGAAGCATGGGTGCAGGTTAGCAAGAAAAGCAATTAAATCCTGTGGCCACATCACCTACACGTCAGGTATGCATTGGTGATAATGGTTTGCTGGGAAGAGCAGCCTTAAAATTCTACATCTAGCTTTGTTAGTGAGCTACCATGTGCTGCTCAGAGGCAGAGTGCATGTCCCCAGCTGAAAGGTGGAGGAAATGATGCTTTGCAAATGTCTAAGAAAAGTCTAAGCCTAAGAAAAAAGACAGCAAACTTCCACTGCATGCATTTTAGAGGGGTTAAAAATACAGTCACTCTTCTACCTGCTCTGCAGTTATCTTACAGCTTCATTTAGTTTGTAAAATCTTCAGGGTAGGAACCATATTAAGGGAAGAAGAGTGAGCAAGTAAAACACCAGCCATGCTTTTGGAATGATTGGTGAATGTTTTCTGTTACGAAGTAGCTCACAAACCAGCAGGAATTTTAAAAATAAGTATTTGGACATTAAAGAACTCTGGATATCATAAGGGTGTTTTCAGTGAAGAGTCCTAGTAGCTAAAAAAGCAAAGTGGAATATTTGTATTCTGTAAACTACTCCCATAAAATCAGACATGAATACCATGTTTAGGAAACAGTAAGTGTTCATGTTACAACACTTTCACAGGACCATTTAGGTTGGAAGGGTCCTCTTGAGATCATCTAGTCCAACCTCACTGCTCAAACAGCATCAGCTAGAGTGGGTTGTTCAGGCAGCCTCTCAGCAACCTGTGCCAGTGTTTGACCATCCTAACAGTAAAAAAATAGTTTTCTTGTGTTCAGATGGAATTTTCTGGGTTTTTTTTTTGGTTGGGTTTTTGTTGGGTTTTTTTCTTGGGGGTGTGTGTGTGTTTGTTTTTAATTTGTGCCCATTGCCTCTTATCCTGTCAATGGGCACTGCTGAGGAGAATCTGACTCCTTCAACTTCATTCCCGCCCATCAGACATTTGTACAAATGGGTAAGATTCCCCCGAGCCTTGTCTTCTCCAGGCTAGACAGTCTCAGCTTTTTCAGCCTCTCCTCATATGACAGATGCTCCAGTCCCTTAATCATCTTTGCGACCCTGTGCTGGACTCGCTCCAGTAAGTCCAGACCTTTCTTGTATCAGGGAGCCCTAAATGAGACGCAGCAGCCCAGATGCAGCCTCACCAGCACTGAGTAGAGGTGCAGGATTACCTCCCTAGACCTGCTGGCAACAATCTTCCTAATGTTGGCCTTCTTGGCTGCGAGGGTGTATTGCAGGCTTATGGTCAGCTTGTGGTCTACCAGGATCCCAAGGTACTTCTTGGCAAAGCTGCTTTCCAGCTGGTAGGCCCCCAGGATGTGATGATGCCTGGGGTTATTCCTCCCTGGAGGCAGGACTTTGCATTTCCCCTTTTGAACTTCATGAGATTCCTTTCTGCCCACTTCTCCAGCCTGCCAAGGTAGTATTTCTGAAAGGTGGCACAACCATCTGGTGTATCAGCCACTCTTTCCAGTTTTATATCATCTGCAAACTTGTTGAGGGTGCGCTCAGCTTTCTTGTTGAGGGTGCATCCCTTGGCTTTTTGGTGTGGAAATGTAAGCTGTTTCCCTCCAGGCATTACCTCTTCTCCTTTCTTCCTACTCATGAAGTTTTGTGCTACTTTGTGTGTGATTTTTCACTGTTATTAGGATTGTCAAGCATTGGACCAGGCTGCCCAGGGAAGTGGTTGAGTCCCCATCCCTGGAGGTATTTAAAAGAGGTGTAGATGTGATGCTTAGGGACATGGTTTAGTAGTGGACTTGGCAGTGCTTAATGGTTGGACTTGATGATCTTAAGGGTCTTTTCCAACCTAAATGAATCTATGGTTCTATGATTCTACTTCTTATGGACAAATAATTTGCATCTTACTGTAAACTACAAACTTGAAAACACTGGATGGCCTTAGCGTTGCTGAAAAGTAGGGACTAGAAAGAGTATTTTCATCAAACTGTGTCAGCAGGGGCTGAGGAGACTATACTTTATTCCTAGTATCTCAAAAGACAAATAACCTTTTCCTCTGTGCTGTTCAGTACGATGGGGAAGTGCCAATGCAAGAAGATATTCCCTACAGGAGGGGACTGGCCGCATGACTTCATGCTCAGCAGGCAGCAGCGACAGCAGGCTGACTTGCAGCCCAAACCCTTCTGCCTGCCAGTAGGTGAGGGCTGATTACTGAGGACATGCAGCATGGTGAAGGATAGCTGAATGCCATGTGAAATTCATTACACCAGGCAGGTGAAGTCTGCTAGAAGCTTGATCTCCACGTACTCCTCCTCTCCCTTACCTTAATGTGTTTCCTTCCCTTGGGAACATAACATGTTTTCTTGTCTCCCAATTGCCCTTCTATTCTATCTCACCCTTCTTTAAGCTGTTAATGTATTGCAAAGAGGGCGTAGTTGGCATCAGTACTGCTAACGTCCACTTCTGTGCCTGCCTTTCTCCTGCTGTATTTCTGGTAAGGTGCTATGTCAGAGAGATGAGTTTGGTAAACGCACAGTCCTAGATGGTAGATATGCTCCTTGGGATCTTGCCAGTACTTGGGGTCCAGAGCAGTCTCAGTATTACTCTAGTGTTTTAACAGAAAACTAGCTAGTGAATTGAGAAACCATAACTGATTTCCCTGAGGAATTTGCCACCTTGCTGGTGCAGCAGAGACTCTGCCTCTCAACGTATATGTAACAAGGTGTTTAAGAACATAGACACACTTTCATTTAGGAAACAGCTGTGGCTTAAAATGCTATTGCCTTGCTACTTAACTAAGCTGCAAGACTTCACACTGAAGCAGATGAGGAGGCCAAATGCATTCTGTTTTGCCAGTTTGGGGGTGGAAGCAGTTAGTTTCTCCAGGTAATGTCTTAAACCATGGCAGGTGTTTGCTAATGAGCATACACCTAAACCTTCAATTAACCAGTGACTAACAAAATGTTAAGTGGAAGCAAAATGATGGAGGGAGTGCCCTGGGTCTCACTCTGATTTAACTTGAACCATTCTTGGGATGGGGTAAAGTTATTGATTTCAATGCATTTAAATGGAGAATGGAAAATGGTGCAAAAAGATCAGGATTGTAGCAGATATTTATCCTTTTTTATTTCCACATTTGTAACTGTAATAGCCCTGAGCTAAGTGTTCCAGTCCCCAGTTGACTAAACAAATTCTTCTCATCAGTTCAGAAGTTGCTTAGTATTTTATGTTGTAAAATATTAATTTATTTTTTCTATATTTAATCTGCACTGGGTAAGATGTTGCTAGCTCACATTTGGGGGAGAAATTCTGCATTTCAAGTATCTGTAGACTTAAGTCTAATAGGCTCAAGTGAGTTTTTTTGCAAAATGTGCTTACAGAAAAGGGGTTTGAAGAGGTGGTATAGTGAATTACAGAACTGAAAAGCCAACTGCACTTATGGTAAAATAAGAATCACAGGACCTCCTTGATAAATTTGAAGAAACATCCCATACTATGTGAGTAGCAACAAAAAGATGTGGACACTAATATAATCCCTCTCCAGACCTATAAACAATGTATTTCTGGCCTGCAAAATCTAGTATTATATATCAGCATGGGTTTAAGGCCAGCAACTTTAAGTATTGTTTTTGGTTTTTTTTTTTTTTTAATTTAAATTAGGAACTATATCACCTTTCCTAGGTAGTGTAGTATATTAACAGCTGAAAAATATAAACACCATGGTTCTTCTGAAGAAGTATTAACATGTTAAATTTGCATTTCAACTAGAAGCATCTCGTGTTGAAATTATTATAAAATGATTATGGCTAGTTTGTTTGCCGGGATTTAGACAAGATTCTGAGAAAACCAATTGTGGTTTAGCTAAGAGATGCAGGATATATTGCGCTCCTCCTTCTTGATGCCTCTCCACTCTGAGGCCGCAAAATTGTAGCGGAATTCACGAGAAGCTTGAAGAACATTCCCGGTTCAATATGCTCTCTGTTCACAAGCATGGCTTAGGCAGCTAAAGAGTTCGGAGGGCACTGCCAGTGATTTCAAGGGTTGCAAAAAGAGTTCTTGTCTAGGTTGCTGTGATAGTTCACTGACTGTGGCCCTTTCATTTTCCTTTCATTTCAAGAAGGAAGAGGTTAAAAACTTTGGGGAAGGAGAACTTGGTTGCCTTTTACAAAAGCTAAAGCCTGTCTGTCGTTCAGGTTATGCAACTCCACCTCCCACTTTGTAATTGTTTGTTATCTGTCCCAAGGTAATAATCATCAGATAGTAATGACTTCTGATCATTGTGTATTAGCCTTTGTGAAACTGGTTGGTGGCCTCACCACTCACTAACTTGTCATTATTTATTATTATTATTATTACAAATCCATTACTTAATGTTATTTGTTTACAGAGCATTTGCAAACATGGATGATGGTATCCATGAGCTGTTATCCTATGGATTTGTTCATCCCCTGGTGTTTGCCTCTTAAATGCTTTAGAGCAAAGAGAAGTTTGAAATCAGATCTTGTTTGCAGGATTGATTCATAGTTGCTGCTGAGCGTAGAAATATTGACATCAATTAAAATAGAAAAGAGGAGGAGTTTAGGCCATTGAGGGTATCCCTCCAAGAGATGTGGGAGAGAGAGGGTAATTTTGATGAAAAACAGTGTGCTTCATGTTAGATATTGAAGATACAAAGGCTATAGGCAAATATCTTCTATGTTCAATAGGAAATTAATCTAAAAATAGGAGAGCCATTAAAGAGAGCTGGTGGAGCCTGAATAGCTCTCCTCTGCATGCTCAGGGACACACGGCTGACCTGACCGTTATTTTGGTAGGCAGAGGTGGCCTAATACCATAGTTTGGTTTGGGGCCTAAGAACTGGTTAAAATGGTCCTGTTTTTCCACTCAGTACACTTCTTAAAATCTGAGCCTGGGAACAGAACTCTTTAAAGTTTCAAAGAATAAAGCAAGGATGTCAGCTAATTTTTAAGTTTGTTTAGCAACCTTTTCAAGTATTTGTTACATTAAATAAGAGATAGTTTGGATGCTAGACACCCTGCAAAGGTTTTAAGAATGTTACATCATTTATTACTGTGTAAAATCTTATTTACTCGATTTGTTTCATTTTTCTTATGTGTAAGTGAAGAAAATATTTACTTTCTTCAAAAGTGGTTTCTGAGGCTGAACTTAATTCATATGTGTAACTAGGTTTGGTGTTTGGAAGGTGCCATGCAATCATTACTTATTAATAGCAGGACCTGCAGAAGCAATGCATTATTTATATAATGTTATCTGTGGAAGCCTTGCAACTATTTTCTTGTGTTTGGACTAGAAATGTTCAAAAGTATGGTCAGCTGACTTCATTCTTTTTCCCACTATACCACCAAACATATCATGGAAGTTTATTTTAAAAATGGCATTATGCCCTTAGTCATCTTCCTTAAACCAATGTACAAAAGAATGTAAAGTTAGGACTGATGTGTCTTTGATTTCAGCGTGATGGCTGGATATGATCTATTGACTAGGACAATATGTGGAGTAACGCAATTAGCCAGGATAGATATGAAGAACCAAGTTGTTCCCATACAGAATATTTCCAGGCATGGAATTAGAAACTCTTCAAAGCTAGAGTCTATATAAAGTTTCTCCCTGAGAATTCATTCAACCATTGGGATTTCTTTCACCTCAGAACAGGCTTAAGGCTTGGCCCACTAAACTCTTAGGCAAACTGTTGGGATGTCTATCGAAGCCAAGGTCACCCTCAGAGAGATTTAGTGCTGCTGTATTGCTTGCCAGTCCCCATGGCCCGTTCAAAGAGCCGTGTTCTGTAGCGTCTTTGCTGCAGCCATCTCAACTCCCCTAAAGGAGGTTTCAAGTGATGGAGGGGAAAAAAAACCACACAGCATATTGTAAATTAATGCTGATAATGTCAACATTAATTTATGCCAGAAATGCATGAAGAATAGAGGGTGGAAAGAGTGATGATGCAGAACGTGGTATTTCCTATATCCCGTTCTCCTAGAGCACCTGAAGAAGGGCTGTCATGGCAGCAGTGGATCATAGCACAGAGCCAGTACTCCTTCCCTTTCTGAAATGGCAACTTTGCGGCCTCCTGCGCAGATAGGATCATTCGGACAGACAGAAAGCCGCTGCTCACAAAGCTGGCTTAGTGCAACATAACTGCCATCAGAGTGTATTTAAAAAATAATTAAGAAGGGTTTAGCACTGCAACTCTTATTAGTGAACAAAGTTCTGTTGCTAGTCGCAGGCATGTCAAAATTGAGGTTTGTGAGTAATAGTAAAGAATGCCTCTGATATTTTTGGTTATCATTACTAATGCTGTACAAATCTCCAAAACCAGCATAATCTGGAGAACTGAAGGAACATACAGGACCTAAATATTCAGAGGGAACTCCAACTCTGGTACTCTTGATCATGAGTAAGTGTAAGGTAGCTGTTTTGATTCACCTCTAGCCCTGTTTCTGTCAGTCATACACTTTGTTTTTTACTTCTGGATTAAAAATAAGTAAATCTCTCCATGAAAATGAAGTATTTTAGCTGTATTGTGAGATGATAAACCAGCTGAAGTCAGGAGGGGTCTATTTTGTCTCAGTAGAATTGTACACTGTACATGTGCTTTTAAAACTCAGAATTGCACATGCATGCTAGTGAAGCTGAGATTCTCATATATATAATCTTTTAAATCTTCTTTAGTTTTGTTTTTTTTCTGTAGAAAAGATAATAGTGGCTGTAAAATGGGTATAATATTATTTGAAACCATTCTAACTTGAGGTGATTAAGAGTATAAGTTGACTGTTTAAAAGATTGAGGTTGCAAATCTGCTGTTTTGTGTTTTCCTAGGCAGTTGTTTATTTAAAGAAAAATTTAAAAGTATTTTGAAGGTAGGTTAAAAAAGGATGTGATAAAATGATGAGTCAGGTTGTCAAAAGCAAAAAAACTGTAACAGGTATATATGCTAGAATAATGCTTTTTTTATTATTATTTTTGCAACATCTGACTCATGATTTTGATTATGTATTCTGCCAAGTTCAAAGTTTCCTTACACAAAGAGAGCGCTATATGAAACAACCGTGCTTCAAACCATTTTACTTCAATTGTAGTAACAGGTTTTAGAGTTTAAATCATTAACAACCCCTGTGTGAACTTTTATCCAAATGACTGCAAGTCACAAAGAGAGCACTTCTCTTTCACGAAGTACCTTTTGTGCTTTAGTGAGACCCAATCCCTCTTCTATTTTTTTTTCCCCACCTTCATGTCTGTCTTTGAAGAAAGCTGTGTGATTTGTGAAGTAATGAAAGTATGTATCAGTTAATGAAAACTGCTATCCTGGCTTCATAATGCACGCTGGAATTGCTTCAGGATAAAGCTTCATGTACCTGCATTACAGCAGGAAAAAAAGTAAATTTCAGAAGTCCAGATTGGTGTGTGCACTGTAGGAGTATCATGTAGCAGTTAAATCAACCATTAGGGGTGACCTAATCTTGATTTCCTCCCCCCTCCACACACACACATGCTTCTCGAGGAGTTGTGATGTTCATGCTACTTGCATTCTTTCCACTTTTAAAAACCTGCACTAGAAATTGTCAGAACCTGATACTGGAACAGTGTATCCACATACTAACTCACCCACCTTCCTTTCTTGCTGATTTTGTACGCTTAATTTGGCACGGAGGGAGTTGTATCTGATCACCCTCTCCCCCCCTACTGAAGTTCACTTCCAGTCGGCCCCTCCGGCCCCTGTGCTGTGTGAAGGCATAGCTGGATATCCCAGAAATTCTGTGGGGTTAGCTTTGCACTGGTACAATTTTTCTTTTCTAACACAGGAAGACAAACCGTCTTAATTTAAAAAAGGGTTGCTGTTATTATTTTGTTTCCCCCCAGAAACGAGGGAATTACAGTGCGAATGGTCGAGACCCACAAATCCCCCCTCCTTTTTTTTTTTTTTTTTTTTTAAAGAGCGAATTAGGAGCGGGTGCGGGACCGGGGCAGCGCATCCTCCGCCCGAGCCCGGGGCGCAGCGCAGCGGGGGCACCGTCCCCTTTGCTCTGCCTGGGCGTGCGTGTGTGGTGTCTGTCTGTGCGTGTGTGTGTGTGCCCGTGCCCGCCCGCCGGGGTGTGTGTGTGTCCGTCCGTGTGTGCGTGTCCGTGTGTCCCTGGCTGCCGCCCGCCGCCCGCGGGCGCGCCGTGAGCGCCGCCGCCGCCGCCGCTGCCCTTTGATCCCGGCGTTAGTGTTAGTTAGGGGCCGGGAGGCGCGCGGGGCGCAGCCCTCGCCACCGCCGCGCCAGCCCTCGCCCCGGCACGGCGCCCGGCGACCGCTCGCCCGCCGGGAACACATCCCCGGCCGCTGAGGGATACTGCGACCGGGGACAAGCCAGGTGCACGACCGGGTTGGGGGGGGGTGGGGGGGGGGGAGAGGAAAAAGAAAGAGAGAGGGGGAGAGGGAGCCCTTCGCGGTGGCTCCGGGAAAACCGGCTTCAGCCCCCTTTCCCCCGGCGGAGAGGGGAAAACCCGCCCCGGTTAGCGGCTCCCCCGGGGGCCCCGGCTTTGTGCCTGTCTGTGCCCCCCCCTCCCGGTCTTATTTGATCTCCCGTTAAACCAAGGAGGAGAATGTGAAAAAAGGGGGAAAATGCCCAGGAGGAAGCAGGAGCAGCCCAAGCGCCTCTCTTCACGTAAGTGCCCCCTCTTTTTGCCATTTTCTCCTTCCTCCTCTCCCCGTCTCCTTCCCCTCTGCAGCCGCCTCCGTCGTTTCGTGCATTAGTTTAGGGTTACAGAGGTGAAACTGACAAAGACACAGCCTGGGTTATTCCTCTTTTAGGTCTGAGCTAAGGCAGCCATGTTGGTGATGAACAGCCTTGTGCCCTTTTAATTTTTCCTCTCTCTCTCCTTTCCCCCCTTCTTTCTTCGCGTCTCTCGCCCTTTCCTCCCTCTCCCTCCCCTCGCCCGTGATTGTGCATTTGTGCTGGGGGGGGGGGGGGCGGTGTGGGTTTCTCTTTGGGGCCGGAGGGAGGGGGGGGTCTGTTTTATTGGGGTGGGGAGGGGGGCTAGCACCGGAGGGGAGGGCGGCGAGAGGGGAAGCGGCTGCTGGCGTCTTGTGCGGAACCAGCCGAGAGGTCCGTCCCCGGCTAAAGGTTGCGGCGGGGCTGGGCGGCCCGGGAGCGGGGGGGAGGCTGGCAGCGGCCGCCGAGGGGGCCGGCGGCGGGGGCACCCCGCACCGACCCCACCGCCACCCCCGTAGGGGGCCCGGGCCGCCGGCGGCGGCGGGGGAGGGGGCGGCGGGGAGGCAGACCGTGGCAGGCGAGGTCCCTGCAGAGCAGGGAGAGGCGGCGGCGGCGGCGGGCTCGGGGCTCCTCCTGGCCGCAGTGAAATGAAGGGTCAGGCGAGCCAGGCGAGACTCGGGCTTCGGCGGCGCTGCCCCAGACGAGAGCAGCAGAGCACAGGGCTAAAGTGCATCCCGATCCTCCGCCTGCGGGCACCCCGTGCGCAGGCACACGCACACTCACGCACACACATCCCCTGACACAGCTCACCCTGCCCTGCGCCTTCTCGCTCCCTCCCCCCTCCCTGCCTATTTTCTCCCCTCTTTGCAAAACAGTTAACTTTTCTCCCGCTCGCTCTCCCCCCTCGCCTCGTATTAAGCGCTCGGCAGCTATTGAGAGGGAGGCGGAGGGGAGGGGACCTAAAAATACCCTGCCCCTGCTTGGCCCCAGGGTTGGTTTAAGGAGAGCGGGGGGTGGATGGAGGGGTCATTTGTCAGCCTCCGGCACATCTGCTCGGAGCGTGCCTGCCGCCCCTCCGCGCCGGGCTCGGGGCAGGGCGAGAGCTGAGCCGCCGGTGCCGGAGCCGGGCTCGGTCACCGGGAGTTCACCGGGGCGGCCCCTGCCCCTGCCCGGGGGCCGCCGCTGCGGGCGGAGCGCGGCCCGTGCACCCCCCCCCCCCCCCCTCCGCTCTGCGGGCGAAGGGGCTGGGGCACCGCTTCCCCCCCGCCCTTCCAGCACCGGCAGACGGCCGGGCTGGGGGTGTCGGGGCGGGGGGGCGGCGGGATCGGGGCAGGGGGGCGGCACTTGCAGCCCCGCCAATATTTCTCTCTCCTTTTCCTTTCCGCCGGAGTCGAATCAAGGGCTTGAGTTGCGGTGGGGTTTGCCTGGGGGGGGAGGGCTGGTGGGGTTTTTTCCTCCCTTCCCCTCCTCTCGCCGTTTGCCCCCGCGCAGCCCTGTCGCGGTCCCCCCGCTGGAGGAGCCGAGCCGGCAGCCCCGGCGCTAATTCCCCGGGCAGAGCGGCGGCCGCCCCGGCTGGCACGGGGGAGGCGGCGGGAGCGCGGCGACCGCCTCTGCAGCGCCCCGGCCCCGGCGCGGCGGGCGGGGGCAGGGGCCAAGCCCGGGCGCGCAGGGCCTTGCGTGGCTGTGGAGGGGCGTTTCGGGGGGGGGCCCGGGGCGAGCGCCGCCGCCCCGGCCTGGCAGAAGCCCCGGGGGAGCGGGGAGGCGAAAAGGGGCTGTCGCGGCGAGCGCGGCGGCCGGCCCGGCGGCTGACCTTGCCCTCGCCCCCGCCCCGGTGCGGCTGCCCTCCGCCTGCCTCTCGGGCTGACATCAAACCTGGGCTCCATTTTAGCTCGCTCGGGCGTGCCGCTCCCGTGCGCGGCGGCGGGGGCTCGGCTCCGGCGCCGGGCTCTCGCCTGCCCCTGCCTCCGGGCTGCGCCGGAGGCTCCCCTCGGCCCCGACCTCCTGACCGCCCGCGCCGGGGGAAGTCACGGCTCTTTCTGGGCCGAGGAACAATTGCCTTCATTGTGCAAACCGAGTTGTGCCTGTGTTATTGTTTGTTGTTTTTTTTTTTTTTTTTTAAATGCACGGCCTAATTTGCAGTTCTTTCGGATTAATTTTGTAGTTCAATTCATGGGAGTTTTTTTCCTGATGTGTGAAACAGGCACATGCTGTATGCCCCACACGAATGCTACTTTTTAATGGGATTTATTTATTTTAATTTCTTTTACAACTAGACTGCCTTGGATTAAAAGCTATTATTTGACAATAATAATAATAATAAATTAGATAATTCAGGAAGAATTGCAGGAATACTGTTCTAGCCTGCAGTCCTGGAGATTCAGAAAATGCCTTGGAATCTATTGCATTCAGTGTGCAAATGCTATAAATAGTGATTTTTTTTTTTTTTTAGCAACATGTTGCTTTAATGGGTACTCAGTGTAAAATGCATTTTTATTCTACAATTTCTGCTAGTTTTAGCAATACATTTCTTAGAGGAACAGTGTGTGTATTTCATTTTTAAGTATTAATGATGGCAGAAGAATATAAAGTGCACCATGCGCATCTAGAAAGAAGATGGCTAATACTGTATTCAACCTTAACTCTGCCCCGTTGTGGGTATCACGCTATGATTCACTCCGAAGTTATGTTACAGGTTGCTTGCTGGTACGCGAATGCTCTCCAGTGCACCTGAATGATGTAGCATCTTACTGAACCTCTCTGTGATGTTTTGGATTCTGTTGCAATTGTTTGGGAAATAAATAGTAAGATGTTGGTACACAGAATACTTTACCAGTGTTACAATGTAACTGAGCAAACCTAACTTAGCCCGGCAAGTCCTGTGGACTCTAGTATAGCTTAGGTAGGAAGCTGTGTTCTCAGGGTCCCTGGGCCTTAATTAATTTCTTATAAATTGTTACATACCCTGAAAGGCACCTGAAGAACACTGTCACGCTGCTTGAAGTGACAGTATAGAGCTGCTGCTGACCAGGACCCTGATTTTATACTTCTGTCTGTTGACTTCATTGGACGGCCCTTGTGTAAATTTAGAGGTAATTTCACAAGAGAAGACTGCACTGCCAAAATGCCTGCTACGGTGAAGAAGTTCTCTGTACAAGAGTTTGCTAGAGATGTATCAGGCTGTTGCAACAATTTAATTTAGTTTCAAGGGAGTTGCTGGATACTGCTGCTTCAGTTGTTGAAGGAAAAAAAAGGATTGATATTATTAGATGCAATAGTACTGTGTTTTGGTGGCATCTGCTTAAAAGGGCAGAGTTAAGGTTGAGCTTCCAGTCACTGGAGTTGTTTACAACATAATTTAGTTTGAAAGGGTCCTTCGGAGGTCATCTGGCCTAACCCCCTGCTCAAAGCAGGAGGAACCTCAGCGTTCAGTCAGGTGGATGGGCCTTCTGAGGCTCTGATATTAAAGTGTATTGGTAGCGGAGTTTCCATGTGTGAGGAAGTCAGGTTTTGGGAACTGTTTAGTCATAGAGGCCAGCAGAATGTCTTCACTCACACTCTGTGAAATACAAGAGAAAGTGCATCTTTTTTAATTGAAGATACAAGCGAATGAGGACAGGACTTTAGGAGTTCCTGGATAGGAACCCAAACCCAATAGGTACCCACACTAAATACTACCTCAGTGTAGACTCAGTTTACAATGACAGAGTTAGGTCCATAAGTTAAAAATTTTCCTAGTGCACGTGTGTCTTATGGTTAGTTTTGGATGCGACTAACTTGGACAAGTCAATTCATTTTCACTGGAATGTTTAAAGGAATATTGCTCATTCCTTTGTGTGTTTGTGTTAGGTTTTTTTTTTTCAGTCTTAAGCTACTTCAGCACTTAGATATTCTTTTTTTTTCATCTATTCAATTAGCATCAGAATCTTTGAAAATATGTGTATAAATACAATTTTACTCTGTTTTTCTTCTTCTTGTTGCCTTACTTTCCATTCTACCTCACACTATTATTTTCTTTTCTGAGAATTCCTTAAAGTCTATTTCCTCTGAACTGCACTAATGTGACTTGGAAGAGTTTGGCCTGAAAAGTAAAAGTTTTGGGAAGTTTTGAGGCACTCAAGTAAATGTTTAGGACCTAGACCACTACATTGCCTTAAGTGTAGCAATCGATACTCCTTGGGGTTTGATTCTGTCTCAGAGGCTTGTTAGCAATGCAGTTTGTGAATGAATACCACAATACCATTTGTACAAAGCTTGCATTTGGAGGACGGTCAGGCAGAATTAGATGCTACATTAAGTAGTTTGGACTACTATTACTTTCTGAAGGATGTGTTTAATGTAGGACAAACTGCAGTGGTATTCTCTGGTGGATTTATTTTGTTAAAGAAGGAGATGCAGAATTGATACAATATTAGTTTCAATATCAAAAGCTAGATATGTGATAACGAGGGGGCATAACTCTTCTTGCTTTCATGGTCTGGTATAGTGTTAGATTTTCCAGATACCTTGTTGAAGTGTTCAGCTGTTTCTATACAGTAAAAAAACCCCTTAAACTCTATGAAGCTTTTTATTATATTGTTTTTTATTGCTGGATTATATCATCAGAGTGTAAAGAAAATACTTTCAAACAAGTAAATTAACAGTGATTTAGAGCTTCCTCCTTTTTTATTTCTGCAGCTTGCTTCATTTGATGCTTTCTGATAGGAAGAGAGGATGTGTTGGATAGGTGTTGGATAGGTTTTTCAAAAGACTTCCCAATGTCAGAAAAGCCTTTGCTATCATTTGACATTGGAGAGTTCCCTCCAAGACAAAAGGGTTTTGCCAGGAACAGGAATCTTTCTCTTTTAATAGGGTTTGTTACCTTACTAGCAGACATTGCACGTACATGGGGAAGTTTTTAACATATTTTCTATTTACTGTTTTTAACCTCTTACCGCTGCAGGGATCGTGATATAGCTCATTGTCAACAACAGGATCCATGTAGGGAAAATTATTATTCTTAGTATGATTAGGTTAATAATTTCGTTGCTATCATCATGGTTGTCCTGGTGGTACTGTAATGCACCTCTCAAATGAACAGCAGCCACATTACTCCACCTGAAAACACTGTTCTGATTTTGTGCTTCTTGTGACAGCAAAGTCATCATAGACTTTTCAGAAATACCCTCTCCCTTTATGGGGTTTCTTTCTGACACGTAAAGTCTCTGTCTCTAAATTTGTGTGCTAATTTGTTTTCATTATACAAAAAAGTGACTTGTATAAAATCATTCAGTGATCAATGTCTAAAGCCATTCAATGGTAGTGTTGTCTGATAGTATAAAATATGAATAAATCACACTGGAGTATAAATTGGACTACCAAAGTGTCAGTGTTGTGCTCATTAAGCTATTTAAGTCTTTAGGATCTTACGAATTAGATTTTAGAGGGGGTGGGGGTGCAAAAGATTATTAGAACAAAACCACAAACTTTTTAGTTGGCCAAACAGGAAAACCTGCAGGTAGAGCAGTGGAATGGGAAACGCAAGAACATGTAGCCAGAATGCATTTTTACTTTTAAATTTTGAAATGGATGAAGAAAGAGTATGACTTAATCTTTGTAACAGAGTGATTGTTGTCTTTTTCATATGTAAGAAGGCAGGAGTAGGAGGAATTAAGTTTAGAAAAAAAAGAAGAAGAGCCAGGAGGAGCTGGCTGTTCAAAGTGAAGTATTAGTAATTTCCTATAATTTAATCAGACCAGATCCCAGAGCAAGATAATGAGAGCATGACCTACAAAAGAGGACTTTTTGGAAGTTAAAAGGGTTGCTAACATGAAGCTTCACAAGGCATGTGATTTGTCATGAAGCACCGTATAGAGGACTTTTTTTCTTTCACATTGCAAAGAAATCATAATATAGACATTAGTTCAGATGGTTAGGGAGAGCTACTATAGCTTATGCCTGGAGTCCTTTTACTGTTACAGCTGTTAAACTACTCCAGAGTCATGCTTGGAGAGTGTGTCTTCTAAATAATATTTTGTCCTGGTTTCTAGTATACCATGTTTTTGTTGCCTAGTTTGCCATTCATGGTACATGATTTGTATTATTTAGGTTTATGTATACAAAACCCTTCAGGATGTATGGAGGCTAAGGTATCATGTGTTTTTCAAAAATAATAATATGCAAAAAATCTGGACTACAAAGTAGCTAGCGGTATGTAATAGAATCCAGTTTTCAAGGGGGTGGGGGGAATTCTCTTCCTCTCTCTTTGTGCCCCCCAAAGTAAAACCTTTCATTTTTATTCCACTTCAAAAAAATGTTTTCTATGAAGAATAGTAAATTATATGGGCTGATATGGGCGTGAAGAATAATAAATGATATTGGGCTGAAGGAAAAAAAAAAACCCAAAACTCAAAAAGGTCAATAATATCCCTTTCCCCAAGGTTGGTTTGTTTGTTTTTTTCTTTTTTTTATGTAGTTAAATAATAAAACTCAGACTTGACCCATACTTCAGTGAAAAGAATGTGTGCTGCAGGATACGGTCAGCATTGGTTCTGCACATATACACTGCATTGTGGTTACTTTAATGAAGGATTCGGCAACATAGAATCATAGAATTGTTAAGATTGGAAAGGGCCTCTGAGATCATCGAGTCCAACCTGTTAACCTAACTGCCTGGTCCACCTCTAAACCACATCCCTAAGCACCACGTCCACACGTTCTTTGAACACTTACAGGGACTGTGATTGTACCGCTTCCCTGGGCAGGCTGTTCCAATGCTTGACCACTCTCTCTGTGAAGAAATTTTTCCTAATATCTAATCTAAATCTCCCCTGGCACAACTTGAGGCCATTTCCTCTTGTCCTATCACTTGTTACTTGGGAGAAGAGACCAACCCCCACCTCACTAGAGCTTGTCTTTTAGTTTTTCTCTTTTACAGACTAACTTAGGGTCACAATTATGGAAGCGTTATGCTCCCAAAGACAATTTCTCTTTTCCTCACATACCTTCAGTAACATTTACAGGCTGGTCTAGACTCCAAATATTTTGAATGCTCAGTCTGAACCTGTTGGCTTAGTAGTTAGCTCTATTCCTTAAAGTTTCTCCTGCCTTTCAAGGGATTTCCTGCTTGTGGTGTAATTACACTGAGTAGTAGAATCTCAAGTTAAACCTAATGCTAAGACAAGCCTGTTCCATTTTGCAGGTTAAGAATTCACACAGAGTCCAAGTTTGGTTAATTTGGAATCATGAAAGAGTTATGGGGGATTTTTTTTTGAAAAACATGCAGTAAGGACAAAAAAACTGGGCTGCATAAATAGTCCTTTCCCTCGTTCTTTTTGGTACTTAGGCAGTAGGGGTGGAAGCTGGGGGAAGAGAATGACTAGTGCTGACAGTACAGTAGACCAAGAGAGAGAAGTTTTTATGCAAGACTGATGATTTAGTTGCTGTTTAGAATAAATTGCATTAAAAATGAAAGGGTTACTGAGTGGTAGAGGTCTTGTAATGGATGGTTTAATCAGCAGTTTCAGAAAGCAAAATTAGGTTCCAAACATCTGCACTGTTTCACTTCTTTTCTTTGGGATGCTCTCTCACTAAGGCAGAAAAGAAATTTTTGAAGCAACTCGAAGTGAGCTACTGTCATCATCCCTTTGAATTCTATGTGGTTCTACCTCTAGGGATTGCCTTCCTCAAGAAGGGTTTATAGCTCTGCTGGCTCTGATCTGGGGTTTGCTACTGGGATGTGCTTTTCCTCTATTGCGGGGCTTTCTGTGCAGGTACAAAGAATTCTTCCCTGCGTGGTCTTAAGTTTTATCTGAAAGTTTTGTAAGGGAGAAGATTTGGCACAAGCTTACTTTAAAATTACAACTTCCTATTTTAAGTGAGTGTTTCGGACATGTCCTGGATCTTGGTGCCTGTTAGAATTTGTAAGATGCTGTATCAGGGCAAAAATGAGAATTCTGGTGAATTCTTAAAAATAAATGGCAAGTAACTTTTAGAAAAGTGCATTAAAAGAGTTGATGGCTTTAACAAGTGTGTATTTAGCTTAATGAGTGACCCACATGTGTGACTTTATTAATGAACACAAATTCTTTGCCAAGCTACTTCTAGACTTCACTTTGACTTGTGTAGTATTACAAATAATTACTCATCTCAAAAAAAAAATTCTCAAAAATTAAAATAAGAACAGATCTTCCACAGCTAGATGATCATGCAGTGAAAAGTAGGTAAGGAACAGAGAGGGCGGCAGGCAAGTGGATGTAGATGGCAGCTGGTGGTGTAGCTGTTTGTGTTTGCTTGCTTTCCTGAAGCACAGCCAGAGTTTCTCCCCTTATAAACCACTGTGCCAAATCTAGACCTGGCAACTAGTGACTGAGGACACATTTCTTTATTTGTGTTTGGAGCAGAACTTCCCCTTATCTACCTCTGTATTTCTAGCACTTTGAGCCCACGAAGAGTCCTTCTCAGGCACCAGTGTAAGCATAACAGCCTAGGGCTGCTCTAATTTCTGCTGCCCCCAGGCTCTCACCCTGCTCCTTGTTCTGGAAAGGAAGGGCTGACATAATCCTTTTGTCAATTCTGCGTTGCCAAAGGGAGTTCTTTGCACAGCGAATAACTCTGAAGGGGGCTCTTCTGCCCACCTCGAGGTACTTTTACATTGCCCATAAGGTCTAAATAGACTTCACCATAATTGTTTATATTGTCTTCCTGCACAGTGCTGTGCCACATTGAGATAACAAAGCAAGCTCTAAATAAGCTACCTTGTGTACCGGAGGCAGTTATCACAGCAGTCTACCCAGGTTAATTCAGCTATAATACTTGTGGGTATACTCAAGCTGGCTCAGATATCACTACATAGCACTGCGTTATTTAGTATAGACATACTCTCATGAGAATCAGAGTTGTTGTCTTTGAAGGCATTTACTGGCCTGCATAAAAAGTGTTGGTAAAGCCCACAGAGTTTCCAGCCAAGAAATGCACTTTGAAAAAATAAAATCAAATCCCACTGCCATTGGCACGCTTGTTTGTTTGTTTTTTCAGCAGAAAAGCCAGCAATGGAATGGACATGAACACGAAACTTCCCCTTCGCTTCTTGCTGTTCCTCTGCACCTGAATTTTAGGTGGATTTTTAGACGGAATGTAGAAATGGGTTGTTGCCATTTATGCTGTGTCTGTGCCCTAAGTAGCCATAGCATTAGTTTCTTGTACCAGGAGCTTGTCACAGAATCCTAAATCTCTTTAAAATAAGATAAGGTTTGAGGAATGTCCACTTTTTATTCAGTGCTTGCACATTAATTATGTGACCTCTGACTTTTCTTAAGGTTGAAAGCTGAGGCAGTGCCTTAAACAGTGTGTCTAGGAGTAAGGAGTGCCTATTCCACATGGAAAGGTCTGCTTCTGTGTGTTCGCCTACCACTACGAGTAGCTTCCTAATCCTCTCTTATTTGGCTTTGCTTGTTAACCCCAAGAAATCCTCTCAGGGACAGAGAAAGCAGCTGTCTTTGGTAGCAAACACAGCACGACAAAACAAACACTTCCTGAAGCTTCCCTTAGATACGTTACCATATCATCATCCTTGTGGGAGGAATTAGAAACACTGAGAATATAATTTGCCATTTTTTAATCTGACTTTGGGAGAGAGGAAAAAATTAAATTACAGGGAACTAGATTCCTGTGACACTTACAGGAAGGAATAATTTCAGTATCTGAAACCTAAGCCTTTTGTTTCTGAACCAGTCAGAAAGCTGATGTGCATAAAGCACCTCAGGTGAGTAATGGGACAGAGTAAATTGGTAAATCAGGAGCACATTGTTTACCAAAAATAGAGCAGGAAAAGCTGTATATAGCAAAAATAAACAGAAACTAGTTAAAACCAAAGGAGATGTTTGTTAAAGCAGGTACGCTGGTCTGATGTCACCTGCTATGGTTGAATATTGCCATACATACGGTCTGTGAGCTCCTCCCTTCATTTTGTGACCCCTTGATAGAGGTTGTAAACACAATAGGGGTAATTAAAGGCACTGCCGCAGCTTGATCTGAGGCTTCCCATGTTTAGTTTATTGCAGCCTACACATTAAGGTGACATAGTGATTTCTAGCTGATTTTGTTGTTTCTTTTACTTTGTTGATCACTGGAACAGCCTTCATAAATGTGTTCTAAAGCAACAGTTCCATATATTTTAAAAGTCTTTTTCTAAGAGCCAATGTTCTGAGTGGTTAGTGTGGGGTTTTCTCTTTCTGTATTTTAAAAAAAGGGAAAGTTAGTTCCCAGTATTTTCTGTCACTACCTTTCCAACTTCAATATTTGGAATAATTTAAGATGACTTCACTAAGTTCCATTTAACATTATTTTTAAACTAGGACTTAATATTTATTATCAGCAATGGATCAGCTTCACAGCCTTCCTCTGATCTCCCCTGTGCTACTAGGGTGATGCAAATACTAGGGAAGTTGCCTTGGCCTTCCCAGATGGATGGGCATGTTCCTAGGAGAGAAATAACACTGTTGTTTCATACATCTTCATATCACTGCAACTTGGAATAGACTGTGAACCAGAGATGGAAAGGGTCAGAGATGAAGCCACAGCTGGAACGCACTCAAATGTACTTATTCCTAGTTAACAGCCATTTCCAGCTGCTGTTGATAAGCCAGCCTCCAGGCTGAGTCTAGGTTAGAAAACACAAGGAAGAATTGGAGCGCTGTGAAGACTCATGCTGTGTTCCTCCTTTGCCAGTCACACAGGAGAGAACCTGGCCCTATGTGTAAACTGAACAGAAGTGTCTGGATTATTGAATATGTAGCAGTAGCGATTCTTCTGAATCGAGTGGAATGAATTGCTTTTGCCAGAATGCCACTGGGGCTGTTGGGAAATCGAGATGTCTTATTCATGCTCAGAGAAGGAAATAATGAACTGACCAAAAAAGTCAAAGTAAGCATAGGTCAGAATGTACAACAGTACATCATATCATCAAGGCAGGCAAATGCAACCACTTTGACAGTTTTTCAAACTCCAGTATGTCCTTTATATGAAGAGCAGCCAGCCAGCCTCCTGCAGCAATAAAGAGAGAGAGAGAGGCCGTGTTCTTCATCCTTCCTTAGAAGCTAGCTGGGTTAAGTTTGTGCTCAGGAGATGAAAACCTTCCTTTGGCAAGCAAGAATTTTTTCTCTTGCTATTTTACTGGTGCTGTGAGTTATAACTGTGTTCCTTGGAACGTTTTTTGGGTCCAGGAGTTCTAGACTGCAATGACAGAGCTGTTGGGGTGGTATGATGTTTGTGGGGATGTTTGCAGGCTCAGCAGGACAGTTTACAGACATGAAATCTCCAGCTTTTTTCAGTTCTTGTTTTTTCTTTTTTCCTGTGGCTCAACAGTAAGTTCTCTTCCGAGATTCTTTACACCTATTGGGAGAGCTTCACAGATAGCTTTTTTTTCAGCTTTAAGCTTTGTGTAGTGCTACTACACTGATGAGGACTAGTTTTCTTACTTTTTCTCCAAAACCACTTGTATTATAATCACTGCTTTTATTACTGATAATTCTTCTCTTTTTTCACCCTTTGCCAGTCAATATTTATGGTACGTTTTCTAGACCAGCTGGAGAAGATTGATCAGGAAGGGTAGGAAAGCAGAGAAATATCCATTTTTCATTTTGGTAATATCACTACTTTATCAGTGTTGCTCCCTGAAGACTACTGGCAGTTTCAGAAGTTAATAGAATGAGAAGGTATTTGGAACTGGTTCAAGAGAAGACACAGCATGCCTTTAATCCATTGGAGAGAAGAAGAAAAGTGAAGGTTGCCATTTGTATTATCCCCAACGTTGTTGGCCTGGCTTGGGAAATTAGAGCCAGTAGTCATGGAGAAAGCAGATCAGCAATACCATGTTCCTCTGTAGGACTTCTGATTACTCTTTCAGCTGAGTGTCTCCTGGACTTCTGTTTTCTACGGTAGTGATTAGACATCAGAAGGTGCTCTCAAGGATTACCTTGTGCATGAGAGAGACAAGGCAATATTGTTTCCTTCTCTTTTATTGTTTTTGTATAGTGCATAGGAGTACAAGCCAGGGAGTCAGCCTGCTGTCCTAGGCACATGTGACCCAACAAAAAGATAGTTTCAGCCTGAAAGAGAGCCTGTATTCTAATTAGATGTCCTGTAGGAAAGATGCACTTGGCAGTTTCTCAGGGAAACCAAGGTAACAATGGTTGAGGTTGTGCATCTGTAGAGCAGCTGTCCCTCAGAGGAACAGAGGTGAGCGGGAAAAAGATGGAAAACATGCTCCTTGAAATGACTAGATATGTTCTGGATGTTGCTGTATGTTTTTACAGTGCTGCTGAAACCTTCTAAAGAGCTTTCCTCAAGTATTGAAGCTATGCTGAGCTTACATTAGTCTGTCCCTGTACAAACCCTGGTGGGAGTTCTCCACTTCTGAATTCCAAAATTTGACTATGCCTTTGAAGAAATACAGGAAACCAGATCTATTGCACAGTCCTTTGTATTTAGTAACTTGTGTGTAGAGGAAGAAGGTGATGTATCATTATCCTTTTGGTTTCAGCTTCTGTGTCATTAGTCAGGTATTTTCTGTTCTTTTCTGGAAATCTCTTGCTATTACCAGCGAGAAAGGAAGTATGGAAAGGGAAATTTTACCTGAGATCATGTGCATCTACCTTGGCATAGATTTAATATTCCATTTTGAGCCCAAACCAGCTCACTGGCAGGGATGATGGCCTTCTGTGGTTTTCCCATACTCTCCTAGCGCCTGTGAGGACCAAACTGTTCTTTAGATTCCCACCAGAGGCACTAACGCATCTCCACCTTGAAGATGAAGTCAGTAACTGCAGTGCTTCAGTAGTATTTGCTTGTCTTTACCTTGCTCTGTATGTTAATGATTTCTTCCTATTTTACAGGGGTGGGGGGAGTGTGTGGCTTGGGGAGAAAGGTGGTTTGGACTTGACAGAAGGAGCTGAGGGGAGGCTGGGAACTTCATGCCCTGTGTGTATGCTCAGCCATGCAGGGGGTATTGGTGGAAAGACGGCTGGTGCTCTTGCTGTGGTGTTCAGGTGGGCTCGGGAGCACAGAGGGTCGTGCACAGAGCAAAAGTAAACATGGAGACAGTGGCCTCAAACAATGACAGCAAGGGAGCTTTATTTTCTGGAGCTATCGCTTTGGTGTTTAGAAACCTTTTTTTTAAATAGGCCAGTTGTAATCTTGTGTATAGTAATTAAGGATTTGCTAGTAATTTAAATAGTTGATTTTGGCAATGTAGAGATTGTCTTCTCATAGGTGCTGGTACTGGTAATGCAAGGATGAAAACATTTACACAAGAATAAAAGTCAAGGAAGCAGGTAATTGACCGGTTTATCAACCTTAGCAGACAATTTTTTCTGATACATCATGGTAGCTATGGTAAATTTACTCTGGATTGCTTAAGGGCACGATCCTATATGGTGTGTACAACACATGAGGGCAACTCCTTCAAATGAATGGGTGAAGGAGCAGGTAACCAGCCAGTGTGGTTTTGGTGCCTCAATTAGCCTTTTGGTCAATGGTTTGTCCCCTAGGAAAGTTTGGAATTACCCTGCACAGCACGGCTCAGAGTATAGGTGATTTATGGCTTTTTCCTGAAGCTTTTAGATCAATTTTAGTCTTTCAGGTAATGTGAGAACTTTTTGTAAACTTATGGCAGTTCCCAGGCCATAATGCTAAATTGCAATTGTGATCAGGGAGTTATTTATTTTCATTGCAAATTGTTTGTATGCATCAAAGTGGCATGTTTGAACACTTTTCTCACTTTAGTCAGCCCCTTTTGCCAGCTGAATTGACACTTGCAACTTCTCATCCGCTTCCTTTCCAACTGTAAGGGTGAGTAAAATCATGTTGCTGTGGTGACCCTGTCAGTTTTAAATGACTTGCCATGCTAAAATGAGTTGCACGTATTGAGGGTAAATCAGTGTTACAATAATCTATAGCATAAACAGATTGCTTTATTCTTGGCTGCTGTAAATTGTGAGGAACATGTGAGGATTCTTGCGCCTACTTTTTACCAATGGGGTTGTGACTGTGCTGAGGCTTGCAGTGCATTTCAGGCAATGAAGATGCATTTTGTCGCAGTAAAGAGTTGAGACAGCTATCGCTGCAGCCAGTTCTGGGGAGGTGGCAGGTCAGGTGCAGGCCTTAATTAAGATGAATTGTTAGCTGGTGAAGGCACTGAGTAAGAGCAGGCAGTTTATAGATGTAGCTCAAAAAGAGAACATAGGTGTGCAAAATAGTGTGGACCACCAATTTTATTTGTTACCAAGTTAAATGAAGATTAGAAAGCAAAACTTTCCCGCCCTTTTTGGCACCTAGATCATGCAAAATGTGATATATGGAACTGTTCTATTCATGCTTAATGCCTTACTTCCATTTTGCTGTGTTGGCTGATTTTCTTGGGAAGTGCTCACTACATAAAAGTGATACTGTTAAGGGTGCTTCTTCCAATTTTGTTGTGGTGTTTGCCAAAGCCTTGTGGATACCACTGAGAGCCAAGAAGAATATAATCACTTTAAAATGCCTTGAGCCATCCAGTCGGCAGATAGATTCTCTAAACCATGTCTTATGCTTAGTCTTTGTCTTGGAGACTGACCATCACAGCACCAAAAAGCATTGTAGGGTATGCGGAAAGAAATTCTGCTGGTCTCTGTTCAAGGCGAGGCTTACCTCCTGGAAAACAGATAAATTTCCTTTATTTCTGAGCCTTTTATTCCAGGTCATAGGTCAAGGTTTTGTCTAATTCCGCGATCGTTCACATATGCCCACCCCCTTTCTTGAAATCCATTGCCTTTTAAGGGATGAAAGGTATAAAGAACTGAGGTTGTTATTCTACTTTTTTCTTTTAGATATCTTAATAACATAGTATATTTCCATTTTCTCAAGCAGAATTGTCTGAGTGAATGGATCTTGTCTTCCATAACACCTAAACAGAACTGTATGATGATAGATTGAGAGCACTGAGTTACTTTGCTGCTTGAGCTCATAGTCATTGTCTAGTCTGACTATGGTTTTCCTTCCTTCTATCTCTTTTTCTTTTGTAAGTCAGGGATAATTGCAGCCTGAGATCTTGTCAGAAAAAAAAAAAATTCTGTATTTCGATGTCTTCTACCTCAAATATACAGTAGAAGACTATGACCTAGAATCAAACTACTACAAAGCAAGTAGCCATTTGGAAACGAGTAACTGAGCCTCTGGTTTGCAGATAGACTATGTTTAAGATAAGGCAGTTTTGTGTTTCTGCTTAGAATTTCCTAATAGAAGCACTAGTTCTGTCTTCTGTAAGCGACTTTTCAAAGAAGATTTCATTAATGACCTGCCAAAGGAATAAAATCTCTTCTCATTCATGGAGTTAATTGTCATTCAAGCATGCCTTTAAAATATTATGGATTCCTATATTGATCATTTGGTATTCATGTGATTATCTCCCACAATAATTTGATCTAGAGTGGAAATGAAGTTCCGTCATTTAGAGATCTTCTGATTGTAGCCAGCTTTTCCAAATTGTTTGCTAGAATTGTTTGGGGTTTCATTTGTAAGGAAGGCTCATGGTGGGAAATCTTAAAATATTTCCCCTCCTTTATGAAGTAGGCTGAGACGATAGGTCTTGACTCTATATGGTAGGGATAATAGAAGTCTTGAGAATAATGTTTAAAATCTTCTTATTTTGGAGGTGCCAGCATCACTATTACTTTTTGGTATTTGATACTTTCTCACTGCAACAGCCTATTGCCGTAGACATCTATCTAGAGCAAAACAAATGAACAAGCAAAGTGAATTTTGGATAACTAGGAATACTTTTAAGGAGTTTTTAAACTTCCTTACAACTAAGAAAAGGTAGAATTTCTAACCACTGTACTGAACTTGACATGTAAGTGAGCCCACAATGGTAAATGCATGCTGATGTAAATGATACATTACCACTCCAGGTGCAGGGAATCTCTCTGGGTAGACTTGCACATGGACCACTTGAACCATCAAAGATGGTTAAAGCTGATTCCCATTTCAAACAGAGCTGTGGGAATAACAGTTGATCTCCCGCATGTTTAGTTTGTCCTCAAATTTATAATACTTTATCAGAGTCTTAATCTGATATCATAGCTGGTTTTAAAAGACCCAGGGAAGCCTGAAATTCCTGATAAGGGACTTGAATCTGGCTCAGAAGTTGTTGCCTAAAAAAGTGTTTTGTTTTATAGCAAATGGTTTATCATATTCTCTGTTTTCATCAGGCAAGAGAGGTGTATTCCTTTGATATGTTAATGTACAGACTTCAGGTTTTCAGTTGACCATATTCCTTTAGTGTATAAATCAGTCTGATCACTGTCTTGTGCTTTATGAAAGGTGTGCCCAAACTCAACTATAGGTGGTTATAGGATGTTCACGAGGGCCTGTGGAAGAAACTTTCAATAAGGGCTGGCTGTGGTATTTTGCTCAGTCTCCATAAAAGTGCTACAAGAAAAACATCGGTACCATAAAATATGTTTTGTAAGGAACATGATTTTCTATTGTTATACTGACACTTTATGTGCTTTAAGAATCTGTCTTGGGGCTACTAGCCAGCCTTTGCAGTGTAAGCTGACTTGAGAAATATTTGTTTCTTCTGAAAACCTCCATCATAAAAATCAACTGTCTTTGTCTACCTTCTCTCCAGGAATTCTAGGTATTGGTCAAGTCAGCTGATGAAAGCTTTTTGTGTAGGATGCTCTTTTGTGGCATACCACTTGAGAAATGGTCTTCAAAAATATTCCCCTCCTCTAAGGCCATGTGTGTTCTGTTCTGTTTCATGCACACACCTCAAGTACTTCAGCTCACTGAGCCTCAAATAGTGGCAAAATCCAGGTAGAACAAAGTAATTCTAAATTGTAGTGAGACAAATATTAGACATGTGTTATTATACACATATACTACATATATGTACGTATATATGTGACATTACTATACATATATATTGCACTATAACACATACTGCTCTGCCCACCTGCTTTTCAGGGTTACTGATTACTGGGCCTCACTATTAAGGTATTATTTCTGGGTCTTCAGGACTTTTCTTCTCCCAGGAAGATGCTGCCAACCAGTTCTAGAGAAGGGTTTTTTTAATTAACATCAGAAGAGTCTATGGTGGCCAACCCAGCTGCAGATGTCCCAGATAAGGCTTCTAAAGCAGCCTGCATGATATTAACTGCTGTGGCCATCCTGACTGCATGGGTCAGCTCTTCCCTGAGAGGTGTTGTACATTGTTGAGGTTTGGGATGGGAGGGAGAATCCTCTAGTGTTTTTCATTGACAAGACATGATATGCTTTGCACCCCAAAAGACCTCAGGAGACAGGTGGCTCAGATTGTTGACTCCTCCTGCTTCCCCATTCCTGCCTCCTTTGCATCAGTTTTGTTCTGATTTCTTGGCAGAGTGAGTAGGTTTCTGCCAGATTAGTGAGTTGAAATTGGCCCACCAAGCAGTCAAACAACAGAACAAATGTAAGGGAGGGCACAGGACCACCACTTCTGTCAGTCTTGAGCTTTTGTCACCTTAACAGTGTCTTCTAACTGCACTCTAAAGCAACGGTCCTCAAACACTGATCCCACAGCTACTAACTATAACCTTTTGCCTTGAACAGAATAATAGTTAATCTTTTTTGGAGGCAAGATGTCAAACATCCATCGTCCTATCTTTTGAAAAACTTGTTTTGGGGGAGATCAGACTTGTTGTCACCATAAGGTCCTACCTTGTGGTCTGTCAACAGTCCTGAGAACCTTCATCAAGTAGTGACAGCTCACCTCAGGAGAAACCATGTATTTCTGTCCTCTTCCATTGATACTTAGCTAGTAAAAGAAGAATCTTTTTGGCAGGTAGCGAAACCCACTTGACACATTTATTCTGGGGCTTGTGGCTGAAAATAAAAGGCCACTGTCTCTGTTTCCCATCTACCACAAAATTCTTCTCCTTTGAGGGAAAGGAAATAAAGGCAGTTTTACGTTGTCCATGACAAGCTTTTTCTGTGATCCATCCTGCTTCCCTTCTTCCTCGGAAGAGTCCATCACACCTGGATTCTGCCTTTGAGAGAAAACTGAGGTGCTGTACATGCATTTTGACCTTCTGTGGTTGTCTAGCAGTTGGCAAACCTGAATGCTTGGTACTTCTGCACATTCACAGTTTGTGCATATGGGCAAAGCATCCTGAAGAGTTCCAGTTACTGCGAGGTAATTAACTTTCTCTAATCTTGTTCGTCTTGGAGGCCTTTTTTAAAAAAGCAGTACTAGAGAAATTGCTAGGTGAATATTCTGGGATTTTCTTGTAAATGGATTTTTTCAAAGTCACTCTAAGTTAGGAATAAAAGTAGAGGATATATGCCTTGTCTTTAAAAGCTGTGCCTTTCTTTTCCCCTCTCCTCCTTCCCTCTAGTTAGGAAAATCATTATTTTAGAAGATGTGGAGATGAAATACAGAGTCCTACCTAGGGCTTCTTTTCCTGTCTAATTGTGTGAGTATTTTCACACATCTTAAACACAGGGGAGAAGGACAGAACAGAAGAGCTGTGGCTTTTTGGCAGTTCCTTCTTGCAGCTGTGCTGCTCTCTCTAGGTCAGCCTGCAGTAGAGAAATTTGGTTCAAGCACCGGCAACACTGCTAAACCATTTTGTGATGAGGTCAAGAGTTGAATAATCATCCCATTGATAAGTGAGCGAGCCAGAAATTCCATTCAAAGAGGACAGTGACTTCCTGTGCTGCTTACCTATTATAGGTCACAGAAATCATGAAGGCAAAATGGGGGACCGAGGGCACTCTAGCACATGACTGTTTATGTAACTGTGACTTTTAAGTTTTATTTGCTGCTGTTGATATAATAAAAGGAGTTAAGGCAGGCTTCTGTGTCTTTATTAAAATCATGATTTTCTTGCAAGCATCCCTATGGGAATATCAACATAGCTGCTTCTCTGGATATATAGTCTAATCAGATGTGGCTGGAAGTGCTTTTTAGAGGTGGAGCCTGTGGGGTGCCTGGCTAGTCCTACAGCACACACATCCACATGGTCTGGCGGGTGTGGGAACCCACAAAGGTTGTTCAGCCCAAAGAAATGACATTCACTCTTTTTTACTTGAAATGCTTAAAAACTAGCCTGAATACAAAAAGGGCAGTTTGTAGGCAGCTAGACTAAGCAATTTACATAGGATACCACAGAACAGACTTCCCAGATATGACTGCCATTTTTAGGCCTGTGCACGTTGCCTTCTATAGTACCCGGTTGTGAAATCAGCAAGGGTTTATGTGAAGCTGACACCTAGAGACAATGTGAATTAGAAAGTGATGTGATATTAGCAAGTGATCTCTTGTAATTATTTTTTACTATTGCTAAAATGATGCACTTACACAGTGTACGTAGTTTACCTAAAGGTATCTGCTGTATTGAGTCCTTAGCTCCTTCATTCTTTCCTCTTCTGTATTATCTGATCTGCACTAAATTCTGATGTGACACTTTTGTGGCTGACATGCATGCGCCGTTTACAATTAGAACTTCAAGTTCCCCTCCTCTAATTTCATCCTGGAGCTTCTCCAGTATGGCTTCTGCTTTCCTTGTTCCACTAAAACTGTTCTGCCCAGGGCAGCTAGCAAGCAGTCTCTGGCAAATTTCAAGGCTTCCTTGCCAGTGGTGCTTGCTGGGTTTGGCTGAAGGAAGTGAGCGTCCTTCTGTATTCCAGTTCTAAAGGGCGTAAGTTGGCTGACTGTCGCAGAACTAAGATGGAGACGTTGTGGGCCTCTGTTCTCTTCTTGAACATGCAGGCATCATGTGATGGGAAACTCCTCTTATTTGGATATGATGCTGATGGTAACAGTCATGATGGAACCTGGGTTACAGCACCTGTAAAGAGAGGGTATTCTGAAATGGACTGCCAGAAGAGCGAATTTTGGCCTGTGGCCTGATCCCTAATCCTCGTTTGAGGGTTCTAAGAAAGGAGACAGGAGGGAGTAGGACATGGGAAACCATCCTGGAGGCCAAATATGAGCACACCAGTTTACTATCTGTCTCACCTCTTCCTTGTCCATGACTAGTTAAATGCCTTTACAGTTGTCCATGCCTTCTTGGTTGTCAGTTGCTGCTTCTCTTCATTCACTCCCCTTTTCTTGCTATTCTTGGTAAAAGTCACACAAGGCTAAGGTCTAGGTTGCTCAGGTGTTGTCTCTGCCTTATTTTTGATGTATCTGCCTATTTACTTGGCCTTAAACTGATTGCTCATCTGAGTCAGTCTGTGTTTCCTCAGGACTCCTTATGGATGGCTTACTGCTTCATTCAAGTTTAATGTGTCCTTTTAAATTCTTTAGGTATCTTTTTCAGAGCTCCTCAGTTCCCTAGTGTAAACCTATCACTTAATCCTAGCTCTTTCAGTAGGCCTAGGTAGAGTGTTTAGTATAAGATAATATAGAGAATGGATTATGATAGGTGTTAGAGATGGAATAAGATAAGCTGCTAGGGCAACAAATTAGCCAGATGACCTGGGTGCCAAACAGCCAACAAATACAATTGTAACTTTATTTAGATTGATGCAAACTTGAATGATCATCTCTGAAATCTTTATATAGATCAAGATATTTGAAATCAAGGTAATAAAAATGAGGTTTGGCTCTCCTATCCCTTTAAATCCTGATCCTGTAGATTCCCAGGCTTTTCTTGAAATGTAACTGCTGAAGTTAGGGCAATCTTATCTAATTTATCTCATCAGCAATTTTCCTGTGTGCATCTCTTTGAAATCATTTTACTTCTACCTACTTTTATATTTGTTTTAATTTTCATTCTGTAATCCCATAATTACAATTTCCATATGTTTCATATCACTGTAGCATATGGATTTGCAATGTTAATTCTGTATTGAAGTTCTTTAATTTACTCATTGCACTGAATGATTAAAGTGAAATTTTGTCTCTCTCAGCATGAAAATTTAGTCTCTTTGGGGGTGGGTTCCTTAGCTGTAGCTTCTTCTCAGATAATCTCTGGTGCTCCAAATGGTGCTCTTTCAATCATGTTTTCACTGCCCATGTCTGTCACTCAGTGCCACAACATGGAGACTCTTTCCTTTTTCCTGTCCTGCACAGACTGTTTCTAGATCTAACCTGCTACGTTCATATTTCTCTGCTCCAAGTCCTACAAAGTGGAACTGTGGATCATCTCACACTTGCCACTGTTGGGTACAGTTAAAGTTGCCAGCATTGGAATTGGGCGGCTCAGTATATAAATCAAAACCATGTTTGTCTTTTTCAGTTTTCAGATATAAGTAGTTTGGGCAAATTAATATTTACATTTCTATTAATATCAGGGTCAATTTTTAATCACCGCTCTAAGAAAATGGGCAGATGCTCACCAAGTGAAATAACATACTTTGGGATCAATAAGATTTGTCTGTCAAACTGATCTCTTGAAGAGGAAACAGAACTTCTCCGTATTTGAAAACAAGCAGATGAGTGGGTGAGCGAGGGAAACTGGCACTTCTTCAAACAGTGCTTCTGCACACATTTGTGGCTTTGCCAGAGATTGTTTGATATTGGGCTACATCAGTGGCAGCAGTTGCCTGACAGTACTTCGGTGCCTTTTGTCATCGCTGACAGGAATGGCAAGTACTTGTGTGAGGCTCCTGGGTGCTGTGTGATGGGGTAGTCCCGAAGCACGCAGGACACCTGTAACTTCCACTAGCCTCTGCCAGTGGCAAATGGTTTGGGAAGCAGTTCTCCTTCCAGAACTGCTGTGGAAATCAGGAAAGAGAAGCATCGACAGGTCTTGACTCTTGAATCATGTTGAGAAGAGGCAATCTGGTAATTGTAATCTTGGTAAAAGTTGGTGAGATTCCCAGCCAGGTCTTGTTCCAAGTGAAGTCAGTGAGAATTTGCTTCTAACTCTGAAGTTACCTTTTCCTGCTTTGCAACTTTCATGTTGTTTCTTACCCACGTTTAACATTTCAGGCTGCAATAGAAATGAAATGCCACTAGCTTAACTTAATTAACTTAATTAATAAGTAATTCTGTAGTAACAAGCTATGGTATGTTTATGGTGGAGAGAAGAAATTTAAATGTGGTATTACATTTCTACACCTAGCTTTCAAGGACTTCTCACTGGAGTTCCTTAGCTGTGTTGCAAGAGAAGGGAAAAACATGTCATGCAGATCTTCTGTCACAGCTGTGAAATACAGCTGAAGTTTCTTGACAGACACATGGAGGTTGGCTCCTGTTTCAGACAAACCTGGTCTGGGTGTCCCATGAAGCCTCTGAGTTCTGAGGGAAGGTTTTATTTAATGTGAAATCGTAGGAGCGTTGGTGGATTGGGCTGATTTCTCCTGGAGTTCTCAAGCTTGTTCAAACTCACAGGCTCACAAGTCAATGTGAATTAAAATTCTGCCCTGAAGGCCTTGAATGGCAACTTTGCTTAGAAATGAAATTGCCAGGCTTCACCGTTATGCTTCTAAACCAATTCACTACTGTTTAAAAGAAGGCTTGACTGAGCTCATGATAAGACACTGATGCTGGCTTTTTCAGCATTAACCTTACAGCCTTAAAATACGGTGGACTTGATACTGCAGCAACTGAGGGAATTACTGAGAAGAGGAAAATTAGAACTGTGTCAGCAGTTAGAGGTCTGATTTCTGGGTAGAGAAAGAAACTGCACTGGTGGAAAAAAAAAAATCCAGCTGGCTTTGGGATAGAGATGCTACAAAGGAAATGTGCCCTTTGTTATGGAGACGGCTTGGAGATTTGAGTGCTTGAGTGGTTACAGGTAGATTAGCAACAGGAGGGGGAGCTCTCACTGCGTTACCCAAAGAGGAGGGGAATTCTGGATTTGGTAGCAAGCCTTTAAATGAAGAGCACTGCACTCCTGCTCCCTGTCAATAAAATGTTGGTGGCTGCTCCTCATATAGGCAAGACGAATGGAGAATGTGCATGTCTGGAAAAAGCAAGGCAGTCCATGTCCTGTTCCTGTCTCTCCTGCTATTGCTACCTTATTTTTTTGGTTCCAGGCATAGTGTAGTTGTGTTACTATTGAAGAAAGCTGTATTGCAGCTATGCCATAGCAGATGTAGTTCCTTTCCCCCCATTCTTACCATTAACTTCAAATACCAGTGTCCTGTTCCTCAGCTACTGTGAGTGTTCCCTGAGATGTCAGCTTTAGAGAGGAGTAAGAGAGAGTGAAAATACATGCAGGACATTACTTTTATGGTTAGAGCAAAAACTGGTGCAGGTGAGAAGGAATAATTCATTTCCAGTGCAAGATTGAGAGATTTGTAAAACAGCATTATTTAACTGGTATTTTAAAGGCTGATTGCGACTAGGAAACATATCAACATAAAGAAATTGAGGTACACGCCAAGGAACAGAGAAATTTGGGGGTTCAGTAAGCTGGAGATTTCTCTAAAACAGAAACCCACTTCCTCTTGTAACCATTTACAGTTAAATATTTTTGGGTGACTTTCTGAGTGAAGGGAAATGCAATTCTCCCTCCCTATTTATGGATGGGGAGCAGCGACACAGAGAGAGCGGGGTTTGCAGGGGAGAGGAGGGGTTCTTTTAACACAGACAGATGTAAGCAGACATATGGATGTAAGCGGTAGGATGCAGGCTAGCTCTGGCTCAGAAGCTGTGTAGTGGTGTCAACTCTAGGCTGTGTCCCAGGGGGTGTGCCCTGCTCTTGGTGTATCGGTTCAGGCAAAGTGCCAGTAAGATGCTTTTTTGGCTTCCAATCCAGAACTTGCTTGCATCTGGGATGAGTGGACGGATCTCTCATCTGAGTGCACCCAACTGTACAGACATGCCTCAAGTTACTTTTTAATGTTCACAGAGTGAAAAGGGAATACATTCAGTTCTCCTTTAACCTGCATAAGTGCTGGCTCAACTGATTAGCATCTATCTTCTTTAATTGAATGTGCATGGTGTTGGTCTTTATGTGCATGTTATTGTTAATCTTGCTGTGTCTGTGATGTTAACTTGAATAATATAAAAATAATTTTAGGTAAGTGCTTTGGATTTTGCTTGGCTTTTGTTTGTTTTGAATAGGAAAGATGCTAGCCCTCTTCTGCTTGAATTACTAATCTAAGGTAACTGAGTGGTTTTATTATGGGCTCTTAAAACATTGGTGAATTTTTTTCTAAAGGGTTTTGAGTAAAAGGAACTTACTGTGAGAGACTATTCCTCATATTCTGTGTAAAATAAAAAAATATCTTTGCTTTCAGAGTGTATGTTGGTATCTCTACACTCATGATACATTTGGCTGGGTTTTTCCTCCTTAAATTCATTGGATCAAAGCAATAATATAAATCTAAGTTTTTGTTCATCAACTTCTCTCCAAGTTTTGTAATTTGCTGGAATTAAATAGGGAATCTGGGAATAATACATGATCATAGATACAGTACATATCATGCAGGCTTATTTCCAGAATGTCAGTGGAGGGTTATATTAAATCCTTTTGTTTTGCTGTAGTATGATTACAAAGATTCTTTTGTAGCTTGGGACATTGAGACTAAAAGCAAGAAATGTGAGAGGTATCTGGCAAGAGAAGATAACATGAATTTAATTCTAGCATTGCTGCTGTTCTTAACTATGTTCTGATTGGCCAGCAAGATCTGCAAAAAAAGTCCTGGTTGTGTCTGTATGACTTTGAGTACCTATCAGGAAGAAGAGCAATCCAGGGTCACAGTGTTTTAAACACTGTCAGTTAGGTCTCAGGAGAGACTAGATGTGTTGCAGTTACCGGAGAGGAGAAAATGTAACTAACTGATGAGACCAATGACTTTTTTTTTTTTTTTTTTCTTTTCAGCTAAACTACGTTCCGTTTAGGATGGTCTTTAAAACTTTAACATTAATGAAGAGTGACAAGCAAGTAGTGTCTATATAAGAAGAAAAAAACCCAAAGATTAGTTTTGTGTGTATGATATTCCTTTCCCAAATAGTTGGAGAGATGAGAGCTTTAGCCTGCATTCATGTGTTAGTCATTTCAGCTATTCAGGAATGAATTGTGCATTATCAGTACAAATTTTATTTTATTTTACATAGGGGTCACTGCAGGATTGGGCTGAGATTTAAAATTACTGGAAGAAACTACTTTGAGTGGCTACACACCTGATCTGCTTTTGAAGGCACGCCTGTGCTAGCTGTACAAGGACACAAGTATCCAGTAATTTCTGGGCCTGTCAAATCCATGCTTTATACCACAGAGTTCATAATAATTTGCAGGATGTACAGACAATACCGATAATGAAACATTTGCAATATATGAATATATATCATGTATAGTTGTATTGCTGCAGTTTTAGCTGTTTTAGTTATGCTGACAGAAAGATGACAGGCCTGTCATGATTTTATCTTCAAAGAAAGACTCATTTTCAAAAAACTTTTTCCTGGTCACTCAGATCAGGCTGATGCGAAGTCCGTGTGCTTTAGGGGGATGTTAGGTGACTATTCAGGAGGGTCATGCAGAGGCCAGGCATACTTCATGCTAAGAAGTTATTTTACGCATATTTGGGAATAATACTGTTGTTCTTGGTTCCACACAGACGGTACCAGACAGGAAGAAGTGGAAGGTGAACTCAGTGAAGAAGAGCGCTGGTTTGGAAATTCTTCAGAAACTCCTTCAGAAGCGTCATATGGAGAAGTCCAGGAGAACTTTAAGTTGTCTCTTGAGGACAGAATTCAAGAGCAGTCCACTTCCCCAGATACTTCTTTGGGAAGTGCAACTCCTAGCAGCAACACAGCAGAGCTGGGATCCATTGAAAATGAGGCACTAAGAGACACATTACAGAGCAAAGAGCACCTTTCTCCTGATGTGTCATCTCTGTGTGAAGAAGAACCTCCTGGTCCAAATAAGCCACTGAGTAGTAACCTGAGGCGGCTACTGGAGGCTGGCTCCCTCAAGCTGGATGCTGCTGTTACAGTCAATGGCAGAGTTGAGTCCCCTGTAAATCTTGGCTCAAATCTCTCCTTCTCTCCACCTGCTCATCACGCCCAGCAGCTAAGTGTTCTTGCCAGAAAGCTTGCTGAGAAACAGGAACAAAGTGACCAGTACAATGCAGGTAGTCACTTTATATGGAATCAAGGTAAGTGGTTGCCAAACTCAACCACCACCTGTGGTTTGTCCCCTGATTCAGCTATCCTGAAACTGAAAGCCGCAGCCAATGCCGTTCTGCAGGACAAATCTCTTTCAAGGACTGAAGACACTATAAGATTCGAATCCTTTTCCTCACCTTTTAGTTCTCAGTCAGCCAGCTCCACATTAGCAGCTTTATCTAAGAAAGTGAGTGAAAGAAGCATGACTCCTGGGCAGGAGCACCCCCCTCCGGCTAGTTCTTTCCTTTCTCTGGCTTCCATGACCTCTTCAGCTGCCCTTCTCAAGGAGGTTGCTGCAAGGGCTGCAGGCACCCTGTTGGCTGAGAAGAAGAAATCGCTGGTTGCTGAGGATCCCCTGCAGCTTTCAGAGATGAAGCAAGAGAAAGCAACTCCACCACAGTCTTTGGAATTATTGTTACTGCCAGTCCCTAAGGGAAGAGCATCCAAACCCACTAGTACAGGTATGGATACAGTTTGAACCACTAAGTAGAATGTATTTGTTTTGCTATAGGCTTCTATATTATCTCTTCAGTGGGTCTGGATTTGGTTTGATTCCATGTATTATGAGAATAAGAAATAGGTACTTTAGGTAAACAATAGAAAAGCTTTTTAAAATACCACCTGAAGACCAAACTGTCTCAAATGTTTCCATATTTGAAAGACATGAGTGTACAATTCAGTACTTCTTTTTTTTTTTTTTTATTCCATACAATGGTATCTCCCCCTTTTACCAAGTTCAGAATAAGTCCACAAAAAATATTTAATGGAGAAGATCAAAGAATCCCTGTTGGGGAGCTCACGGTATCAGTGAGCATGTACAAAACTAGTGCCTTTGAAATATTGGACAAGGGAGAATTCTCTCTCCTGCTGTCTCTGTCACAAATGGACTTTTGTATAATCGCTTACTACCCTGTCCTAATTTACCAGAGTATATTATTATGTTGCCACTTTTCATTAAAATTTTTTGCAGCAGTTCAGTATCTTACAATCCTTTGTCATTTAAAAAAAAAAAAAAGCAAACTGCATTTCTCGAATTTGCTCAACAAGAACCATTTTACACTTCTGACTTCCCTCCACCAGTTCCAGCTGTTGGCAGTCAAGGAATCAGGCTTATTAGGGAATAAGAAGAAACAGTCTTGGTAACAAAAGCTTTCAAGAACTGGCAAGCCATGCAGGGAAATTTAAATGATCCATCTTCAAAATAAGGAAAAATAAGGTTTATTTCATCTCTTTCTATAAAAAGTTCACATCATGGATTCATATTTCTGGTAGAACATACAGCTTCAGGTGTCGTCAGTGTTCTCCCTGGAGTGGCGTTCTGCTGCAGAGGGGAAGGAAGCACGTCAGCTATCTCCACAAGATGCACAAAGTGGTTCAGTATATTAGAGCTTCATCAGGCTGAGTTTTGTCAGGAATACTAGCCTGACTGCATAGGTGTAGCAAGCCAGTGTACAGGCATGAAGCCTGACATGGACATTGTATAATTGCACTGCCGTCGTTCTGACATAGCCTTTTTGTTTAGGGATATTATGAGGTCTGATCTGTTCCTGTGCAGCTCTCTGGGTAAAAACACATAGCATAGAAACTACTGGATGGACCACAATGCTCATTCCTCCCTTGGAAGAGGAGGGGGAGGGATGCAATGAGGTGCAGCCAGTACCAGTTTGTTGCTCTGAGTTACATGTGTTCTCCAAATGCTTTGCTGGTGTGTTTTGCCAAGGCAATTAAAGTGGCAAACTATTCTTGGCATGGGTCTGGCCTAAGGTTTTCATTAGTTTAGATGAAGTCCTTTTTGGAGTAACATAAGCTAAACCAAGAAAAGGTCCTTTCGTGTGGGAATAGGAGTACCCACACTGGCTACACCAGTGTGACTGTGGGCATGAATTTAATGTAACTTTCCCCATGAAGACTGGCCTTCATATAAGAAGGGCAGCAATGTATAGAAAAGGAGTAAGGTTACAATGTATTTGAAGTTATTGGTTTATTTCCTGCTGGAGAAAAAGCTGTTCACATCAGAAGATTTACTGGGGAAAAGTAAATGGTTGTAGTAAAATCCAGGTTCTGTGTTTGAGCAGCAAACTGTGGGATTTGTCTGTGCAGCTTATACTACAGAGAAGTGCTCTGTACCAGGGTGCTAGTGTGCTGGTAGTACCGGCACTTTATAAACTAGCTCTGATGCAGCAAATTCCTACCAACTCTTCTCTTCGCTGAAGGCCCAAGCATACTGTGCTGCTAAAAGATAACAATGGGGGCTGATTGCCTCAGGTCCTTGGTAACCAAGGAACAGCTATTCATTTTTTATAATATATGGGACTAGTATCCCAAGAGGAAGGGTGTTTCCTTTCAGTTCATACGCACTGGGCCAATGCCAGTTGGCATCCAAGCAAACTTTATAGTGCTATGTTCATAACAGAAGTTCTTTAAGTCCATTTTCTGATATGCTATTAAGTTTTTCCTTTCTAAATAATTAACTGACTGAAAATAAAAAGCAAGCTGTTGGTTAGCATATCTGGATGTTGATTATGGACAGCCAGACTCCTCGATTCCTTCAGCCATGGAGAAATGCAGCTTGCAAAAAGAGGTCACTGTTTAGTGACTGTTGATTGAAGACTTCACTTCTGTAAAAGTTGAGCAGGGTAGCTGAGCGTGTATATTTGCCATGAAAATAAATGTCGCACGTTCCTGATTCCTTTTGCACCTACAACCTTATGGCACTAAAAGCAAAAAATAGTATTTAATTTTATAGCGTTTTATCTTTTTGTGAGGGTCTGATTGCTCCTTGAGACATGGGGCTTTTTGTCTTGTTCCCAGAGAGAGAGAAACATCTTTTCCCAGTAGGCATAGCTTGAGAGGTGTTTTTTTCCCCTCTCATAGTTTGAACGTTTAAGGCACTGGTGAGTTTGCTTTGTTGTTACGAATCTGATTCACTTACCCACCAGCAACATTTAGCTTTGGTTATGAGATCAATACTCAGTGAGATTAATTAGATGTCGACAAGTAAGGAACAGCAAAGATGGAGGCTATTTAAAGAGGAATATGTTAATAATGAGCATGCCTGCTGCTCTTTCGTCCACCATGTTGAGCTATTTGCTCAGAATTATTACAGGCAAGAAGCTGGAGCTGTGGCTTATCAGAGCATAGTCACCTCTGAAACTGCATGTCAGGTTTGGTGGACCTAATCCTTACTTGCATAGGTTATAGTAAAGTGGTATAAAGAAGACTGACTTTTCTATCCATCTGTTAATATTGCCAATTTTATGAAATGCTCATGTGTTTGGGATGAAATTTAAAAGGAAGCCTGGAATCTCTGTTAAAGTTCTGATGTTGTTTTTGAAAGAGTGTGGGTGGCAGACCCTTCTTTTACTGACTGAATGCTTGTTTGGTATAAGTTTTTGCCTGCAGTGCTTGCAATTTTGTTCCTGAAGCTTCTTTGGGAAGCACTGGCTGATTCTCTCCTCACTGGAGAACTCTTTCCAACTAATTGTTACTGTGTGACATGAAATAGACATCAATATAAATGAAGGAAAGCTGAAGCCCATGATTTTATTTTCTTATGCTGAGGTTTATGTAGTATAGTAAAGAGCTAACATGGTTCAGCTTTGGAGAGCATTGACATAATTCCTGTGTGCCATTAATTGCAATTGTTATTGGTGAAGTCACATGCATTCAGTCCAGTTCTTTGCATACTTTGTAATGTGCTAAATTACTATTGATCCATCTTGTTTGCAGATTTATTTTTAATGGGGCGGAAAACAGGTAATAGCTTGTTACACATTTCTCTTCTGGATCCTTTGTGATGATAACCAGAGGCTGGAGAAAAGATATGATAGAAGGAAGAGAAATGATAGGTAAAAATGCTACCAATGTATTTTTTTCCGTGGTTTGTCTTTCTCCTGCCTTTTGTGAAGAAGTAAGTAAAGATATTTAAAAACTGAAACACAAGCAATTACAGGATTGGCTTTGGGTTACTCTTTAGAGGTGCAGAGAAGGGAACAATTTGATAATATGTTGAGCTTGATAGAATATTTCACAAGGAGAATTTCTGAACTTGCAGAAGTGCATGCTTTGACAATGTGTCCTTTTTTGTACTTCTGTAATGACTACCTAATCAGTTGAATTACAGTGTTTTTGTTTCCTACCTAATAGCAATAATTATATTTTAGGATATGACAAATCTTTCTGGAGCTTTTTATCACTTAGTTCCTCATCAAGGGAATTTGATGTTTGCTATTTCCTTATCAGTAGGAAATAACTGATAATAATGAGATTAAATATTCTGAGAGAAATTCCAAATAGCAGGATGCACATTGCTGAGCTCTGGATATTTGAAAATAGTCTGTCTTTTACAGTGAGGAAAAAGGCTTCCAATTCTACAGTAATACTAGGCCTTTCTTTATAATAAGCAGAGGAAATTGTGGTGAGAGGATGAATGGATGGTTAGTTGTGTAAAGTCAGCAGCAGGAATTTCTTTTTCCTTCAATCTTGAGATGGTTTCACGCTCAGTAGACTAACCATATTTGCCTGATAAATGCCACCAAATCCTTTTCTTATCTTAGGTGAACTGGGCAGTAAAGCAGAGTGCAAACATTTAGGAAGGCAGTAGATTTAAAGCCCAGACAACTAGAGGAGCAGAAGGAAACCCATGGCCTGAAGACCCCAATGGCTGAAGCTGCAGCAGCATCTGCTCAAGCCATAACTAAGCAAATTCAACAGCAGGGGTTCTGAAGTCATTCACTTCTGGAGTTAAATATATCTAATATGAAATACCAGCATGCTTTTCAGTTAAGTTGTGGATTGTTCTATGCTTTATATCCCACTCCCCTGCTGGCTAACCATCAGATATGGAAATGGATCATTTTTTAACAGTAAAGCATATTTTCCATACCCTACTACAACCGGCCTTTGATAGGAAATGAAGCTGCAAAGTGATGATTATGAGAGACATCCATCTCAGTTCAGTTAAATTATAAGGAACATTAGGACCAGGTGAGATAGAGTAGCATCCCCTACTGATTAGCCAAAGGATGTTTGGGGCATTAACCTTTATAAATTATGGTGACCTTTCTTAGAGGGAGAATAACTAGATTAAGGGGAAGAGGGATATGCAGGGGGGAGGAACTGAAATTTCTGGTACATGTTGTTGTTTAACTGATGTGTCTCTTTGCAGATGAAATTCTAGCATTGAAAAATGATATCTTGAGTATGTTTACAAGGGGAAAGTATTCGACAAGTGGCTGTAAAGGATCCTCTCTTTTTCTTCCCCCTTCTGCTAAGCCTCAGAAGAAGAAGGAGGAAAACCTTTCCAGTGTCCGATCTGTGGTTTGGTTATCAAGAGGAAGAGTTATTGGAAACGGCACATGGTGATTCATACAGGTTTAAAAAGTCATCAGTGTCCACTCTGTCCATTTCGCTGTGCACGCAAGGACAATCTCAAATCACACATGAAGGTAAGGGAAGTGTCTACTGACAGTCAAAACACTTGAATCGTCAATCAAACCTCTTTCATTTGCAAGAACAAAATTTCCCTAGCTGTACTACTAATGATGCCTTTGTTTAAATAAAGAGACCGTAAAAAGAGAAAGAAATAACTTTTTTCCCTTTGCTTGCCTTTCCATTTTATGCAATATGGAAACTGCCTTGGGTTACGTCAACTTGGTGCAGCACAAGCTGTCTGTGATGGATTTAGTTCTGGACCTGGAACCAGCAGAAGCAGGGGTGTTAGCTGAGATGTGACACCATGCAAACACAGCAGTGCTGCTTTTCAGGATGCCAGCTAGTATCTCTATATGCCATTGCATCACACTAAGTGGGCATACCAACTTGGCCAGCACTAGCAGGGGATCTCTCCATTATTTTCTAGAGACAGGCTTGCAGTTCTAACTTTTTTCTCGCTGTAGTTTTTAACTGCAGGCATTTCAGGAGTAAAGGATCCAAAACAAAATGAATGACAGATTATACTGTAATGTTTTGTTTTCAAATGTTTCCATTAAGTTTAAAGTGTGCTCAGAGCTGCTTGACACAATGTAAGAGATTATAGCCTCCTTACTATGGAGATAAGATCTGAAGTCTCCTCAGTCAGTGCAGTCCAGTCATGCAGGTCATGATGGACTCGGTGGTCTTTGCTGGTAAAACTGCTCCCTATTTAAGATGAAGGCAATTGTCTTACAAAACTAGATAGTCTGTGTTTCATCTTTTGTCCATCTGTAGTCTTATGGATAGATGTAAATAATCACAAGTACAAGAATCTGAAAGATAATGTTTTACCTTAATTTCAATGGGTTTCATACACTTTTCTCGATTGAGTAGGCCATTCGTAAAAATATTTTCTATCACATCAAAATTGAGGCAGGTGAATGAGGTAGGGGCATGTTAGTCATGTGTCCAACAGTGTCAGACATAATTTGAATTCCCTGTGGTGACAGTATAAATTGATAACAAGATTAAAAATAAAAAATATCAGATTTCTTTTCTCATTATAAAAAAGTGCTGCTTTTAAATCCGTATGTAAATAAGTATGAGATTATAATAACTGACACATATATAAGCCAACAGTGTTCAAAATGGGATGAATACACATCAGAAATGGTACAGCACAGCTGGGAGCTACTTAGGATGCAGCATTCTGGTTATGCCAGTCAGATGTTTCAGTTCTCTTCGTTGTCCTAGGATCCTTTGGGAGCTACCTGGCCTTATCTCTTTCCTGGCAGGCAACCCGTGAAGGTAGGGCTGCCTCTACCTCTCCATCCCTCTCTCCTTCCCCATGAGTCAACTGTGGCTGCAGGTGAAGACACATTTTTCAAAACCAAAAAGGCTACTCAAAATTAGGGTACTAGGCTGGTGTTTGTCATTCATTATAAGCCAATTTTTATTCCAGGATGCTGTCACAAGCCAAGCTTTTTTCCTTTATGCTGCTCTTTGGTTTTCAGGTTTTATGTTCTATTGATAACAATGACAGGCAAAACCTGTTGAGGTGTTTTGTCCAGCTGCAGTCCTCAAAATCTAATAGTGTTGTCTTTGTTTCTTCCTAGGCAGCATAGCCCTGAGCTGAAGCACCTCCTCTTTTTTCTAGGTTCTTGTAGGCATTTTCCATTGACACTGGTCATTTAGAGATTTAATTTCCATGAGTGGTTTGTGTGTGTCTCCATATGGGCCTTCCTTATTGTGCGTATCTTTAGGTTAACGAATAATAACTATATAATATAAATACTGTGTAGTTTTATGGTAATTATAACATGTCAAGCTGATTGGCCCAGAATACAACTTTGCCAACATTTTTGATGCCATGTCCCCTGCTAGAGAAAATCTTCACAGAGAGCTGGATTGATTCCAGCCCTGACCATATTCAGATCTACATGTGCTACCCACCATGTTGATGAAGCGTTCTTCCAGTAAGGGCACCTTGCCAGGACCAACTCACAACTGGAGGCGAGGAAGTGAAAGGCAAGAAGGGAAGCAGAAGGAAAGTTTCCACACAGACACACAATGAACAAGGGAGGCTGAGTAGACTGCCTTTTAAGGCACACAGTGTTATCTATAATTGTTATACGGCATTTAGATTCCACAGTGATAGGCACCTTAGAAAAATCCTGAAATAGACACAGTACAGAATTTTATTAGTCTGTTTTGGAGACAAATTATAGTACATGCATAACCACAAATTTTGGCTCTTATTCCCAGGAATCTCGGGGTAGCATCACAGGACTTGATTCTGGTATCGTAGTGTGGTTTCCAGGGGTGCTGAGAATATTGAAAATGAAGCTGGACAAAAAGAATGGGTAACTGAGAGAGGTGTCTTGTCCAAGCAGGCAGCAAGGGTTATGCTTGAGTCCTTCTCTCTGTTTATCTAAACATATATTTTGTTGGAATATGTTGGTTTTTTCTTGAGAAAGAGAGAATCTTATGTAGTACTTCTGCAGAAAGCAACGGAAAGGGGTAGTATAATTCAGCAAGATGTATTCAGACTTTTCTGTTTTTCCTGGTAGGGAAGTAGGGATTAAATTTACCTCAGAGCAATACCACAAGCATCAGTCAGACTTTGGCCAATTGGTGTCTTTGGATCATGCACATATCTTCCTCAGCAATTGGTGGACGGATAGGCTGTGAGATCATACAGATATGTTCCAAGAAAGCAACAGGATATTAGCCTCAGCACTTGGAAGGGGGAAGGAGGAAGAGGAGCATATGGCCAAAAATAATATCTATAAATATTCCTTGTGCTGCTATATACACATAAGGCAGAAATGGGTGAGCCAGCTCTTCTAGCAGTGGAAAAGGTTGGCATTGTGAACACGTGCTGAAGCATGATGTTATGACAGAAAATGAAGAAAGGGATGATTAAGCTCAACAGAAAAGTTAGATGCAATGGCAGGCAGGTCATGTGATGCTCAACCACAGGATCTTCCCGCTTCTGTTGCTTATGAAGGGGGACCAGGCAGTGAGATCTCAGATTAATATTCCTGTGTAATGTGAAGAGGGTTATAATCAGCCTCCTGATTAGGGAGAGGCTATTAATTACATGATAGTGGGAATAAGGAAAGGCCCTGAAAAATGTAGCCAGATGCTCACTACCCCTTAGTGATTTGCTTTTCCCTCTTTCTTCCTCAGCTAGGGTCAGACAACTGAACAAGCATTCCTAATCCATTTTGGTGAAGTATAGGACAGGTTATTTTAAAGCTTCTTCACCATATTGGGAGAAGGATGTTGACTGTGTTTTATGGGAGGTTTTTTTGTTTAGTTTGGTTTAAGCTAAACTTAAAGAGCCCTGGGGAGGTGCCTGTGATTCCATTACCTCCCCTCAGCTGAGGGGAGGTAATGCAAACTTGCACAGCTTTCCAACAAGTGAAATCTGTGCCCTGAGTCTCAGACAGGTACCACAAATGACTTAAAGTATCTGCGTTTTAATCTTGTCATTTTTTGCATATGAGACAAGGATAAGACAGGAAATGCATTGATACCTTAAATCTTAAAGAAAAAAAGAAAAAAAATATTTTTTTTGGAACACCTAGTCCAGTTCAGCCCTGCAGAGAGGCTTTTTTTTTTTTCCTTTCCTTTGCTTTCAAGCAAAGCAAGGAAATAATTTCAAAAAGAAAATACTGTATAAATAATGTATGTGTCCTGAGGGGAAGGATCATATCAAAACTAGCACTGTAGCACTAAACTTTTTAAAGTGCAATATTTTAAAAATGAGGGAACTTGTCAGAAAAGAGCATGAAATGAAAAAGCAGAGGGCACATGATAGGTGAAAAATGGAGACCTCTCAAGTGTACTCAAGTGCAGCCACAGAAGAAGGCATTTCACTAAAAGAGATTAAAAAAAAAACCCAAATAGAAAAAAAAAAAACAGTGTGTAGGCAGGTATGGCTAAATGGCCAGGTTGTAGTAGTTGTTGATGGTAGCAGTTGCTTAAACAGATGCCCCTTGTGGAAAGGTTAATCCACCTGAAAGTTGGTGAGAAAAATAAAACCTATAGTAGGCAAAGAAAAAAGTGATAATTAGGTCACAGAAAGTAAGTAAAGACTGAGTATCCAGAAGCAAATATAGTAGCGAATGAGTTCAGCACTCCAACCCCCTTATGTTCTGATTTTAGGGTCGAAGGCTCTCAGAAAAAACATTTCCTCTTATTCTGAGTGTTTAAAAAATAATAACCAAAAAAAACCCTGTTAAGTCCTACAAAAGAAAGGTGTATGCCAATCCTTCCCTTCCTGTGCCTCATAACTAGAAGGGAGAGTCTGTGCAAAGCATTACCCCAACTTTAAGGAAGGGGAAAAGAAAAGATCTACCTCACCAGTACTACAAAATTGCAGGACGCGCCTGTGTCACTGTTTCCCTCACCTCTGCTCCCCATTGTACCCTGTTAGATGGGATCACGTGTATTTGTAACTGTGGTACCTCTGTACAGGCCAGTGTGTACTTCCCATGACTTAAATTGGCTGGTAAATCAGCAGGGATGTTGCTTTTAAGTATGAAAAGATGATTTAAGAAACTGCTTATGATACCAGCAATGTTAGTATGTCAACAAAAAATGTAACAGAAAAAAATACAATGATACGAATGACGTGATATGATAGGGACATGTGGTTTCTGTAAAAGAAAATCATGTGTTCTTCTACTAAGATGTTTTGAGCATGTCAGGAAATCATGGACTTAAGAATCAGTTGAAATTTATTTGGTCTTTAAAAACGCCTTTGGCAAAGCTTCTCACTGAGAAGCTGCCAAATAAATTAAGCAATGTGATGTACTATGGCAAATTAGAAATTCACCAAGAGACAGTAAAACGAAGGGTAGGAAGGAATTAGCAATTTTAAGCATGACAAAAGGCTAACAGAGGGATGTTCCATTACTAAGAGTGGAATTGTGCATATTTTAGCAAATGTGATCTGCACAAAATGATGACTGTGGGTAAGAGAATTGTAGACGATACAACCTGATGTGCATGAATCAAGATTAGAAAAGGCAAAGCTTGAAAGGGAATAAAAAGAGGCTGGCTGACAGATAAACAAGGGGGCAAATGAAGTTATTGTTGACAAATACAGGGTACTACACCTTGGAAACATGAGTCTAATCATGCACCTGGCTGTCTGATATAATGAACTGTAACTACTCAGGGAAAATATCTGAGTATCATTGTAGACAGTTCAATGAAAACTTGGCATGCACAGCAGTGGTTAAAAAGTACGTTAGATATTTGAATGTCTGTAGAATAAAACAGAAATAACACTGAAAATATTACAGTGCTATTATTAACATATGGTATGCTGCCACTTACGATATTCTCTTCTGGTCACTGCATCAAAAAGATTTATCAGAAATAGAAGGGATTTTAAAAGCTGGCAATGATAATGATTAGTGGGATGGCAAGAACTCCCTTTGAAGAAAGAAGCTGAAAAGAATGGGACTGCCAGGTATAGAAAGGATGTGTGATCAAAATAATGCATGTGATAGAGAAGATAAACCGAATGGCTTCTTTTTTTCTTTCTTGTAATGTGAGAATGAAGAGGCAGCAAGAGAAACTGAAAGAAACAAATAAAAAAATAAATGACTAATAGATAATTTGTACCTAAGTCCTCAAACTGGGCCTAAAGTTTGTAAGGAGTGTATAGTTCTGTTGAAAATTATTGCGTACGTCATATCAGGCACACACTGAAAAAACAGTAGAACCATGAAATATTGTTTGAGACTGGGAAGACTGTAGGGTTAAAAAAAGATGATACAAGTACTTTGCACAGTCAGGGAGAATATCCATGGTTAAATGAAATAAACTCAGAAGGCAGAAGTCCTTAAATGTTTCTGACATAAGTCAAATGATAGTTTTATGGGATTTTGAAAGAACCATTCTCTATGAGCAGGTTGTGCACTGTGTTTGTTGCAGCGTAATTCAGAGAGATCCAAATCTGGCAGCAGCTGGGCTCAGAGTGGGACTTTGGAGAAAACCTGTCAGCTGCCCTCTTGTCTCCTCCTGCCTGTAGTTCTTGCAGCAACAGCCTAGTTGAGTCTAAAGAAGACATCTGATGGTTTGGGTAGCATTAGCGCAGTGTAATAGCCGTTCCCTGTCTCGTGGAGGGAGAAGGCAGCTTTTTGGACTGTAACACTGCATGACCTGGGTCTCCCCTGTGGCTTTCTGTGTAGCTCTACAGGGTTTCTTGTTTCTTATTCTGCAGCAAGTAGTTGCTGCCTTGACTTTTCCCTCGAATAGCATAGAATGGCAATTCTTGGCTCTTTTAGCTGCTGTCAAATGAGAAAATAAGGGATAGTTTTTCCTTTAAAGGGACTTTAATTCTTAGCTTCTATTTCTAATAGTGTTCAAATTTTAAAATAAATATTATTATTTATTTTTGAGAATTAAAAAAAAATGAAGTCTTATGGTGGGACTGGACTCAGGACATTGCGAGCTAAATATTGGGCTTGATGTTGTTTCGTATATTTTTTTTGTAGGTCTAAAATTCTTCCTTTCAAAACTCTAAATATTTGGGTTTGAATTCTGTCATTCCTTGGCTGCAAGTTATAAGCATACTTTATTTCATGAGAAATCCATTGGTGATGCTGCTGTTGTCTTTGGGCAGGAGAAAAATCCAAATCAGATGAATCAGTCTCCCCTATTCTCATCCATTCTCAAAAGATATTGCAGGGGTGGCATGCCATGCTCCTGGGAAGAGAAGGTGGGCTCCCACACACTTTGCCACCCAACTGCAGCAGTGACAGCCTTCAGAAAGCATCGTATTGATGATTGTGATAAGGGGCCTCTAGAAGTGGTTAAATATGTAGGCAGGGAAATGTTGATTGAAGGGGATCCTGGAGAGAAACCCTGGCACACAGAATCTCAGTGGGTGTAAGAGATAAAGTTGCCATGGTGAGAGTGCTTGCTACCATTAGTACATCTCGGTGCTCTTCATGAAGAAGAGTGCTTACATACTGCTGTGCTCACAGACCATCCAGTAGTGTAGACAGGCAATCTGGTTGGCATTTCTGTTGTAACCTGTTAATATTTAGAATTCATTGTGCTGCTATTCTTCTGCAAGGCTGTTGCTTTAAAACTCTTAGGTTAGCATTAGTGTCTAATTTTTTTTGTTGTCAGGTGCAATTTTAAGATTCCAGAATTACTTTGTCTGTAAATGTCATGTTTATACGATACTGAGAATGTCATTCTGTCAAGCGGCTGGCCAAGAGAAATTCTCTCTTGCTATCTGTTTGTTTAGGACCTAATCTCCAGAGCCCTTGAAGAACTACTGAATGAAAAGTTATACAGCACTAATGAAATATGTCTTTACTGAATGCAAAAAGAGCTAAAAGAGGGATATCTCCCAGCTTCACATTTTAACAGACCTGAATTCAGGGCCTGTGTATGTAGAGCTGGGAATGCTGGGTAGGAGCTTGTGACTGAATTCCTCTTGCTGTATAGAAAATGAATCAGGCCAAATCTACAACCATGGGAAACTCCAACCTGAATTTTGACAAAGCTGTGTTTGGGAAGTGCTACGGTTACCCCAGAGCTCTGCAGCACCTGCACCAGGACTCTCGGGATCTAGATTCAGCTCTGCAGGAAACTGGAAAGTGCTGAAAGCTTTAGCTAAAGCTAGGTTTTCCAGGCTCCCTGGTGTAGAGCTGAGCTTTGATTAGAGCTGGAGCTCTCGAGGCTTTTGGACTCCCAGGCTACAGCAGTGAGCCTTGGATCCCTGGCACAGCTGGCTGCTTCTGAGCCAAGCCCAGGGAGCAGGGGGTAGAGTGCCACTCAGTAGGATAGGGGAATCACGCCTCGTTTGCCAAGAGTTCATCAAACCTCTCCATGTTTCAGGTGAAATATTTTGCATTCGAAAAAATTGCCATTTTCCAACAAAAATCTGTCTCACTGAAATGTTTCCAACCAACTCGAGTCACAAGTGAAAATGAATGTGTGGAGCTCAGTCTGGTGCCAGTTTGTCCTGATCACATGTTCATCAATTAGTAAGGAAAAAATGTATGTATTTGCCAGTCTTTCTGCAGGGAGTAGCCTGGAGTGCTACTGTCAGGATTTAAAATTCATTTGTGAAGCTATAGGGAAAAAACTTTTCGATATACCTGCCACTATTATGCTGGGCTCAATTATTCCGTCCCTTTCATGAGTACTGTGTTAAACAAGAAATTGTATAATTATATGTATATAGTTTATATTAATGACTGTGTCTGTTCAAATAATATGTAAACCATTACATATGGATGGATAGATAGAGTTCTCTTTAAAAGGTAGTCAGGATCAGGCCTGAGGATACTAGGCATTGTAGTTGTACTGGAGCATGCAGTCTCTAGGAGAAAGAGCCCGCGGTCAAAATATGAGGACAGTAAGATTAACTGTGGTCATTAATTGACTGATAAAATAAAATAAATGGCAAACACCATCTCTCATGTTTGTATTTTATCATAACAGAGCTGTTTTTTTTTCTGGTAGAATTAATTTGCAACAAACTGTTTCAATAGTGCCATGGTATTGCCAGGCGCTGTGTTTTTACTCTAATGATACATGAATTGGTGATGGATGTTGTAATGCAGGTTGATGTTTTGCTGGGTTGGTCTGAACAATTGTTATTTGTGAGGTTGCACAGAATGATCATGCTTAGCAGAACATGCAATAGATAGGGTTGGGTTTTTTTTGTTTGCTTGTTTTTTAATCAAGAAAGCTACTAGTTATAGCTTGCAAGTCTTTTTATGCACTGACAGGTCATCAAGATCCAGTTGTAAGGACTGTTTGATCCAAAGCAGACTTCATCATTTCCATGCTGCAGAAACAGATGTTCCTGATTTTTTTTTCTTCAGTTGAGTCTGATGTTTATGTTCTTTGACTTATGTGTGAAAGAATCCTACTGTTCTTAGTGCCTGACCTCTTTCCCAGTGCGCAGAATGAAGAGTTCACGCATTAGTTAACTTTTCTTTTTTTAAAATGGTGTGAGAAGTGTAGAGTTGAGATTTCTATAATGCTAGTAAACTGTTTTGCTTAATACATGCTTTTGTCTTTCACCTCTTGAACCAGGTTCATCAGCACCAAGACAGGGGTGAGACCTTTCAATGCCAGCTATGCCCTTTTACCTCCTCCCGCCACTTCAGCCTGAAACTCCATATGCGTTGCCATCAACATTTCCTCAGGACAGAATCCAAAGTGAAGGAGGAAATACCAGAAACTGAGGTGAAGGGGTCGCCACAGCTAAATAGTGACTCCTGCCCGGGACCACAGAGGGAAGGAGGTGGACCTGACCTTACAGGATCAGCATCTGTATCTAAAACACCTGATGTGGCTGGGCAGCCTAGTGGAGGTATTCCACCTTTACTAGTGAAAGAAGAGCCCAAAGATGACAATGGCATCTCAGCTGCACCTTTTGCTCTTAGCACTGTTGACAGAGCCCCCAACAACACAAAGCTGAAAGACTCCTCTGACTTTGTGGCCAATACAGCATCAGCACTATTCAGCCAAGACATCTCTGTCAAGATGGCATCAGATTTTCTTATGAAGCTGTCAGGTAATTGAGCAGCAAGCAGCAGCATCAGCTGCTTCTTTATGGCTAAGAAACACTTTGCCTTGGGTTTGCTAAGTCATGGAATTGCAGGGAGAAAAACATTGCAACTTCTTAACTTATAATTTCTTGTTTCTTTTGATAAGGGGAGGTGCATGATGGAGGGAAGAGAGGAAATGGTGTTTAATTGCTGGGACTGGGAATGAGAACTTTTTATCCAGGCTTTCATGTTGATTGACAGTTACTTTGGCAAGTCTCATTTGGTGTGTTTTTCAGGCATGCTGAATACCTGTAGTCCTGATTTGAAGTCACTGAGGGTCACAAGTGCCCAGCATGTTAGAAAATTCAGCTCTTAAGTTCTCTGCCTTACCCATCTGTTAAATAGGACCAATAAAATATTGGTCACCTTCCTTTCAGAATAGTATTTGGGTCTAACTAGTAAATACGTGTGAAGTATGGATGTTACTGCATTTCTTGATTATTAACACTTAAAAAAAGGTAGTCCTAGAGATTCATGAACAGCTTTTAAATTTTTTTACTATTTTAATTGAAATTCATATCTAATGCAAAGCATGTGTTTATTGTGTTTTCTTTCACTGTCAGATTATTGATGTAAAAATGATATTCATATGTGAGAGACTGAAGTGGAGGATGTGTTTAGAATGAATCTATTATATTTTATATGCTCTTTTATTGATTTGAGTGAACACTTCTGAATTGTGGGTATGATGTGGGGATGTTCTATGCTGATTTTTTTCAAAATTGGCCTTTAATTTTTAAAGAGAAAGAAGTCAGGAAACATGTCACTGAAGAAATTTCTGTTTCACAAGCAGATGGCAGTCCCTATGGCAAGGTTTAGACTTTGGAGATAGAAGATACCCTTTTCAATAGAGAATAATTGGTCATCTTTTTCCTTTAAATGGAATGTGAGTCACATTTTAGCAAATTTTATTGTCAGGTAAACTAAGGAATTAGCTATGTCCTAGTACCATTGCCTTGGTGAAAGCCCAGCCATTTATTTTGGAAAGGCTTGCTGTCCTCATCTGCCCAGACCTTCATACCTCCAAGATCACAGTTCTGTGGGGAGTCGAGTAGAATGGGTAAACACAAGAAATCAAGCCTGAGGCTTCATGGAGCCAGCAGGAAAACGGAAGAGAGCTAAGGACAAGCGGGAGGTGAAATGGGCTGGCACACATGGCTTACTGTGTGGATTAGAAGAAGCCGCAGAAACCTCCCCTTTAAAAAAAAAAAAATCTGTTGATATAATTTATTATTATGACCAACAAAAAATGAGTGAGGATGAGACTGTTTTGATTTACTTGTACATTTTTTTACTTGTACTTTTTTTAATTGAGTTTGAAAATTGGACTCTATATGAAATCCATTTTTTCTGTTGTCTGACAGCTGTCCCATATATGTTGTCGTTCTGATGTCTAGCTTAAATTTGGGTTGCTGTGCACTAAGTGACTCTACACATCAACGGTACTGACCTGTAGATGGTAGTGCTCATGATGGCTGCATCTAGCAAGAATGAAAGCAGAAAGCAGGAGAGGGGGGAAAGCCTGAAAGCTGAGAAAACATACAACATTTTGATGTGTTGTTTTTCATGTAGCAGTTGATGGGGAGCTGTTTACAGTTTGGCAGACGGTCATGTTTTCAATGTCTGATCTATTGGCATCAGAAAAAGGATACAAATGTACATTATTCATGCAAAAGGCCTATGCAGTTATTTTATGGTGACTTACTAAAGGTCTTGAAACCTGACTTGTATGCACTGTTACCTAGCAACATGTTATAAAGTCACTGGGGGAGTGAGATGTATCTGTAATTTTGTATGTGTGCATATTTGGATGAAAATGTACTGCCGGTCACCAAGTTTACTACACAAGAAGAGCAATGTTAAAAGGAAAGGAATTTCTTTTCTCCTGAGATTTATATTGTGTTATATACATTTAGCTCATACTTTGTGCATACAGTGTGCATAAATTTAGAGTAGAAGTAATTCTCTTTTAGCAAGTTGGCAAAGTATTAGGTGCATTTTTTTGACTGCTTCCTGTGCTGAACCAAGTTCCTTTGAGCGATTTTTTTCTTATGACGCTCTCTTGTTAGGCCCATCAGAACTTCAATTATTGGCCCTACCTTTTCAATGATATAAATCTTTTGACACCTCAAATTTTATATGCCAATTGTAACAGCCAACATAGATTTGTTGAGACCAAATTATGTCAAAACAATCTAATTTTCTTCTCTGACAGGCCTTGTGGCTAAGAAAGAAGCAGTAGATAGATATATAGACTTTTAGAATTTGGCATTTATTCTTACTGAATATTAATGGTTTAAATGAGCATTTAGTTTTGCTTGCCAATGTTTATTGTTCCTCTTCTTGGTTGGTGACAGTTTGTGTGCCTCCAGTTTCATGGGAGACCTTAGGGCCTGTTGGTTTTCATTTCTGTGCAGTTTCAGCCTCTTCTTTTTCCAAGCATGTGACTCAGAGGAGTGCTTGTCTCCCTTCAGACCGAAGAGTTACAGTTTCCAGAAGTTTAACTGGTGCGCCTAGGGTGGAAGATGGTACAAAACTGGTGTTTAACAACTATTATGAATTTTAGAATTGAATCTTAATAAGCATGTATGTAATCTTGACTCTCAGTATTATTTCTGATTCTGCAATGCAGTACCTTTCTAGTCTAGATGAAGCGGATATCAGATGGTTGGAAAACAGCACATTGAAAGTAGTTCACAGTCAAAAGAGATCTGTAAAAAATGTGCAACTGTTCAGCAAACAGTTACACAAATACAAAACCAGGAGCAGCTAGCTAGGTAACAGTTCTGTGGGAAAGGAACAGGAGTTAACGTCATACTGGTGCTGAAAAGGCAGTCAGTATACTGGGGTGTATACAGAGAGAAACAGCCTCAAAGAAGGGGGAAGGGGGGAAACAGTCCTGCTCTTCTCTGTCTTGCTGAAGTCCAAGCTTTGGCACTATAGTTTATGAAGAGTGCGGACAGTTGGAAAGACTTCAAAGGAGAGCAGCAGAAATGACTGGAGGTTTATAAAACATATCCAGTGAGGATGAATAAAAGGGAGTGAGGTGGTGAAGCCTATAGAGAAGACTAAGGAGAGTCATTAATAAGCCTTTAATGCATTAAAAAATCTGTTGCGGGGAGAAGGAAGTAATCTGTTGGTGACAGATTCATCACAATTAGGACAAAAAAATAACAGGTTAACTGTTGGGTTTAAGTTGGCATTAGGAAAATCTTTCCAAAAGTTGAGGTAGTTAAACCTCTATGATAGTTTGGCTGGAGAGATTGTGGCATCTCTGCCACTGGAAAATTTTAAAAACAGGTTAGATAACTACCTGTCAGATATGGTTGATCACATATTAGGCAGTAGCATGGACTAGATCTGTGTATCTCAGTCAGTGAACCACAGGACATCAGAGGCAGTTGCAAGAAATTTCAGCTGAACAAAAACAAGCAGCAAGCTGTAGAGAAGCAAAGTGGGGAAAAAATTTACAGATGTTCAAATTTAGACCTGATTTCGAGTGGGCCAGAAATGAATTGTGATGACACTGCTCAAAATGGCCTCTGAATTTTTTTCAGAAAGGCTCAGGGGAGCTTTAGATTTCAAGGCTCAGTAATACTGGTGTGGGTGACCTTTTGAGGTCATGGGGGTTTTTTTACATGTTTTATGAAATAAAGCGTAACACAAATCACTAAATGCAAATCTAAAAATAAGAACAAATCTTGACATTTTTTTCCAGATTCCATTCTCTCGGTCCTAGTTTAAGGTAGGAGATGCTTTTACATTCACAAGAAATTTAAAAGGGTTCTCTGAAATTCTATTTAAATTTGGAAAGGGTTATTGTTTGTAAAGACAATCAGCAGATGACTCGTAACATATAAACAGAAGAATATTTAACCATGGGCATGTTTTTACCATCAAATCTTCCCCCTTTTATTTCAGTAGGACTGCTTGTATGCTTTAAATTGACAAGTACTTTGCTGGATTAGGACTTTGCCAGAATGTTTTCTTCCCCCAGTACATTAATTTCACATTGAAACTTTGTAACTGCATTAATATCTTAATTTGCAGAGTATTTGCTTTTCCTGTTTCAAAGGTTTCAGTGGCAGACATTATACAACACATCTCTTTAAATACTGATGTCCTTCCACCCACTTCTAAGGCTTGTTTTCTTTTGTAATAAAAACCAGCTTTCACAGTGATCCAAATTACAATGGCCAGTATACTCTAGTGAAGTTATTACTGTGCCTATGTTATGTGCTGCAGTTACTTTTCATAACATTCGAAAATAAATGAATCCCATCAAAATGAATGGGATTCTTGCACTATTGATCTCAAAGGAATTCTGTGTGGAAACAGTAATTGTAAAACATACTTCATTGCTGGCCTCTCTCCCCCACCTCTCTGTGTTCACCAAGTGCGTGACTCTAGAAAGCATGTCTCTTCATCTTGTGACGGTGTATATTACCGAGCGTGCCCTGCTTCTGCAGTTCTTTTTATGTTCCCCAAGTTACTCACATGGAAAAACTTTAAAATAGAGAGCAGGAAGGAGACCTAACATGCTGAGTGTTTGGGGCTGGCCTTGTTAAACAAATGAGAAACAATGTTTTCTCCCAGTTTGTCATATCTGCTGTCACTATTGTGTGAGGAGTTAAATCTTTATTTTGGAAAACAATGCCACCATGGGATTTTGGTGACTGTCCAAAGTACTTGGAAGTACATGTTTTATTAGCTGGTTCCATTAATGGAATAATGAAATAGTAAATCATCAGACAGCTGCATAGAAAATATTAGTAGGTAAGCTAAGTAATCACTTAGATTATTTGTTCTATTTGGCTCTTGAAAATTACTGCATTCCTTAAAGGTAACAGAAGAAATTTGGAATGTTTTAGCATTTGCCATTGACAGTACTGAACTGACTGGCTTGAACTCTTCAAGCAGCTATTTTTAATAAAATAAAAGCATGTCCAATTAAATTGTCATAATTGATGTATTTGTGTAGCAAGTTCCAAAGAAAAGACCGTGCTGCCTATATTTAGGATTCATAGTTTATGCCAGAATGTAAAATTTCAATTACAATATGTAAGCGCACAAGACTGGCAATTATTGAGCCATATCCTTCATTTAAAAATGCTGTGAATTCCATAATGCTGCTGTCAGTGTAAATACCCCTGATGTCATCAAGATCTCTCTTTGAAGTGTCTCTCCAGATTCACATTTTCATAATTTCCATATAGACCTTTAATTTAAAATAAAACTGAAAAAGGGCAATAGCATGGCTAATTAAAACTTGGGCAAATAAAAGCTTGTACTAATCTTTGCCACTGATATATCACCACCCTTATAATCTCTTTTCAGCAATTGCTGGTCTTACGTCCACAATTTCCTGACATCCTTAAAATCATACCCATCATGTTTTACACCTTTAAGGAATATGTAGAGTTTAGCAAGATAAAGCAGTGTAGACTCAGTGCAGACTGAATGACTAATTCAGTCATTTAAAATGCAGGATAACAAACTGCTTTTTTGTGTACTGAGCCCAATACAACTTAAAAGAAGGCATGAATATGATTCTGGACCAGCTCTGTGCTTACAATTTAGTTTTAATATCTATACAAACTCTTATACTTGGAGTATAAGACTAGACTAGACTGATGGCTCTCTTGCTTCCCTGATTACACCATTACTCTGGGCAGAAGTCCTAGCTCATGAGCCTTTCTGTTCACATCTATCCAAAATGGGAGTTGAAGACATTGTTAGTTCAATCATGTCTGATTGTTTGTTTAGGTTTTTGTTTTCTTAAACAAATATAAGGGTCAGTCTGGTGGTGTTTCTCTCCTTCTCTGTTTCTGTTCCTTTGTAGAGAGAAGAAATTTCCATCCTGCAAACAATTCTTTCCTATCGGCAACAAATTTCCCTTTGCTCCTTTCAGTCTTCTCCCCCTCTTTTCTCCAGCTTTCCCAGAATTTTACCTATTCTGCTGTTATTTTGATTTTCTCCCGAAAGGAGAAGATGGTCTTGGCAGATATTACAACCTTGTTTAGCAGGTGGGACTTTGGCTGTATAACAGGCATCTTGGGGCATGGAGGGATGTGTGGTCCTACAGGTGCCTTAGTAATTTGCCTAATTCCTCCATTCCACTTGGACTAGAACATTGTGAAATTTTGAGGGGACAGCAGGAGGACTGGTCATTCTGCAGCGCTGTGTCTCATTTTGCTTGACTACAGCTCCTTAAATGCAAAGCAGCTTTAGAGAAGATCAGGATAGCTAGCTGGCCTTTTCTTAACCTCTGCTTACACATTGTTAACATACTTAAGCAAGATGGTTTGGAAGACCTCATATTTTAAGTGGTCTCTGGAAGCCCAGAGGTGGCAAGTCTTGCCATCATCATACTTCTCATGATTGTCTATTCTGCCATTCCACTGCTTTGATAAAAAGAAATGTTTTAATGCTGAGCACCCTTGAGTCATAAGTAGCTTTTTCATTGATAGTTCCCATCCTCTTCCTTGGAGCCCTATAGGTTAGTTTATTTGGCTGAGGGCAGAGTAGAGGGCTTTGAAAATGAGATATAATTGAGTTAGCACTCCCAGGAGGGTTAGGTAACATGAGGCGCTCTGGGACAGATTAATACTCCAGGGCAGAAGGCACCAAAAAGAAATGAGAGACCAGCTAGACTGTCCTGCCAGAACAACAGTATTTCTCCTTTTGGGCCACTTACAGTGTAGACAGCCTCAATGTTTAATAAGTTGAACATAATTTATCAGCCCAATTGGATTTTAATCTAGAGATTCTCCAACAGGTTCCAATTGCATAGATTTTTCTTGCAAAGCAATTAGCTCACTGGTGGCTGCTTCTGCAGTGTTTGTACCCCTTACTCAGTTCTTGAATGTCATCAAATATAAGCCATAGTCTCCATGCGGAATGCCAACACCTACCTGCACATTTCAATTACTAGAGCGAAAACAGCAGAAAACTCAAGTCATACCCTTTATTGACCACAGCCGCCTTCAGGACGACAATGCCCAGTGTTGGGGAAATGTGTCTTCCAAATACTGTGGAACTGTTCTGTCAAAGGTCCTTGGTTTCTTTTAACCACCACAGCTCACAACTTGCCACCTGGAATGGAAGGCTCCCTGTGTCATTCAGATGCTCTAGCTCCAGTAGGACCTGGATAAAACACTGTCCTTTCTTCCTCAGGTAGAAGTCATGCCATGATTCTCTTGCTGTGGTGGCTCTGAGAAGAATCACAAAGGGAGGTTTTCCTGCAAGATGTCAAGGAGACCAGTTCAATTTGCAGTGCCTTTTGGAATGTGTCCTCACTTTCCCCTTTTCCCTCAGCCATGACTGGCCTGCTCATCTTTAAAGCTGTAGTCAGGCATCACTTGTAAAATAATATGATGGTGCAGCAGTATACTGTGGCGTTTTCATCGTGGTTCTGACCCAGACTCTGTAGATGCTTTTTCTTATGGCCTCTTTTGTGGCAGCATTTTTTGTTGTGGACTCTTTTTTTTTTTTTCTTATGTTCTTTGCTCAGACAGATGAACAGTGACCAACTCCTCACTGATTGTGACTTGTAACATTGAGCTTGGCTTGAAATAATCAGCCCATTTTTCCTCTTTCAATTATAAACATTTTGAGCATTTAGAAATCCTCGTAAGTGGACTGATGCAGTTAGCAGCTTCTATCAGAGTGTTTCAGATTAGTGGCAGATGCCCAAAGCTTTTCTTGTGGCATTTGGCAGTTTGAGGAAATGTTATAACTTTCATCATCTACTTTTGCCAAATGGATCAAACAATTCCAGTTTCCAGGAAGATAAAAATCAGCAGTCTGGAATCTTCTTTGATTGGTTTTTTTTTTCTGGATATGGAACGGAATGGAATGAATGGAGAATTATCAGTCCTGCTTGAGAGACTGCTGCCTGCTGGTTGCATTTGCTAGGTGCTTTTTTTTTTTTCCCTCACTGTGTATTTCAAAATTAAATTGCCGGGTTTTTTTTGGATTCAGCCTGCAGGCAACACATCCTTCAGTCTGTTCTCATTACAGTTCAGGATGAATGTAAGTTAAATACAAATTAAGTATATGTATGTGTATCTATTTTTATATGTAGATGGAAGATGCTATTCCTTCTGGGGAGTAATAGTTTTGTAGTTCAAATATACTTAATAGACTTCAACATCATCTTTTTAATCCTTGTATAGTACTAATTTTTAAAAGATTCCTCAGTCATAGGGTTTTTTAGAAACTGATCTCAGTCAACTTTTATTTCGCTTATTTGCAACGATTTTTCTTACATCTGTTTATTGTTCTCCCTAATATGACTAAGTGGGTGCATCATAGTTGCTATTTCCCATGCGTTAGCAATTCTGCCCATAATTGTAGGTCCAAGATGGGACAGAAGCAAGGCTGGTGGGGATTTTTGTTGGTTTTGGAGTGGTTTGTTTTTTGGTTTTGGTTTTTGCTTTTTTTTTTTCTCCTCTAGTTTTAATGTATGGATCTGATAGACTGGACAACCCCCCCCTTTTTTTATTTGTCCTTCTATTTAGGCTTCATTTACACTGGAATCTGCTTTAGCATATTTCAGGAAAGAGTACAAGGCCCATTAATTGAAGCAAAAGCCCTAATAATCGAAACAATTGGGTCTGATAAATCAGACCCACTAGTCTGGTTTTATTTGGTTTTGTTTTCTTGGGGGAAGAAAAATGAGGTAAATAACTCTTCTATTTTTGTGATTTGTCTACAATTAAAACATTTGATTTTTGGAAAGTGTGGTCAGTTCAAGGAATGAGCTGTCAGTTAATTAAAGAAATAAACCCCTCCTTCTTTGCTAATTTATTAATTCTGTCCAAAGCAAAGCAGCTAGAGTAGGCAGAACCAGCAACATAGGTAAGAACAATAGTCTGGGTTTCTTTTCCCCTTCACGTAATATTGTCATCTTCAGGACTTCTTCTGGACTGTGGGACACTGACCATGTTTTATATTTCTCATAGGTGATATCTTGTAGACACACAGGGACAAACTGAGTATACAGATCTCATGAAGAGCTTGTTTAGATTATGGCTTATGTTGTGCTGGTAGATTTGTTGTCAACATAGTTTTAGCATTGTTATCCCAGGTGGCGACTCAGAACTGTGTGAGGGAGCAGTGGCTTATAGCAGCATGTGCTGTCGCAGTAGGAGAGCTAATGTGTGGGGTAGGGAGAGAATGGGAAAGTGAGACAGAGGGAAGGAGGGAAACTTGATGGATGCCCTGTTCGAGTCATTCTGGGTGTGTCACTGTCATGAAACGATTTAAACTCTGATGTGACCTACCTTGAATTTTTGGCTCTCTGAGCTATTAGAACTTGGCTTCATCTCAGTAGATTTTGAGAATACCCTGGAATGAAGAGTATAGAGGTACCCCTTGTCACCTGCCTTGTATTGGGTCAAATTGGCTGCTGAGTTTTGGCTTGGTGATGAGAGGGTTTAATAAATGCTAATTTCTTCCAAAAGTACCCCCTTTGATCCTCCTTCTTGTGGTAGGGGAATCCATAAGGCATCTGCCACTGCATACTATAACGCCTGACTCTGAAAACAGTTCCTAGTTTAAGGCTGTGATATTATATGAATTCTGTTACAGCAATTCTATTTGTATATGGATGTTTCTACATTGTTCTTAACTTGGCTTATAATGGACCATGGTGTATGGTTGCAAACTTATACTGATCTATGTATGTGAGTTTAATATCACCTCTGTATTTTAAATGATAAAATTGTATGCTGACCTGGTCTATAGTGCTTCCTCTACCTGGTTCATGGGCAGAAACATAGCTGGTCTCACAGGTTAATGATTGTTCTCAGTAGGTCACCTTTACCTCTTCACTCAGACTCATGTTTCCTTTATTTTCCAGGACAATTTGAATTAATACCTTCTTGAAATGAATAAATTCAAAAGATTTTTTTTCTCCAGGTTCTTTGAAAGTTCATGCAGAATGCTCTCTATCAGTTGCACTCAGCTCCTGGTGGAGGTGTTTTTCATATCAGTAGCAGCTAGAGTGGCATGTTTAAAAAGAGAAGGAACACAGAAGGTAGTGTGGCATAGAAAGTTTGGGTCTTTTTTTTTTTTTTTTCTTTTTTTTTTTTGATGACCATTCATCACCCCAGGTCAAACCCCAGAATAGACTGAGCTAGAAAGATGTAGGCCTGGATGAAGAAGATAGATGGATTCTTTTTGTAAGTACCTTGGTAAAATTAAGATTGGTTTGAGAGCCTTAAGCTGTATTTTGATGAATTAAAGCATGCTTTAATGTTTCATATTTCTGCTTTTGCTCTTTTTTAAAAAAAGGAAAAAGGAATTCCTAATACTGATAAAAGTGCTTATAGGTCATATTAAAAATTACACAGATAAGGTAATTTAATTTCTGAAGTAGTGAATAGCACCAATGTGTATGTACATGCTGCTTATGTGTACACTTTTTATACCACCTGCTTTAATCTTGTTCTTTGGTAATGGCTTGCCAACCAATAAGAAAGGAGAAAAATCCAACGACCCTGGAATACAAACTGAAAAGATGTAAGTGTTGTGTTACAGGGTAAAAAAAAAAAATTAAAAAAAACCCAAACCAACCAAACACAAAACCACAAAACAGTCGATTGTGTGACAATGAACAAAGCTCAAAGTAGCAAAAAGAAGAGTCTATTTGTGATAAAGATGGCAATTGTACCCCATATTTTAGGGCTGAGGTCTCTGGGAGATGGTGAGCACTTCACAGTGGGATACAGGAATTCAGATTCACTAGGAATCAGATTTTGGGGGAACTGCTGAGAAGGAGAGTATCTGAGGAAATAAGCCAGGAAAGTGAGGAGCCAGAGAGTAGGTAAGAAGCAGTAAAGTGGAGGAGAAAGTAGACCGAGGGCTTAAGCAGGTGAATGTTGCCAGATTTTGTTGGGTTGATTTCACCTGTTAGTACCCTGCCCCTTCAGCTGGATATTAACCATCCCTGTGATATGCCAGTTCCTTGGCTTTTCCTGTTCATGTAATGGGTTTGTAAAACAAACAGCTCTCTGCAGCAGGGAATGCACGTTGGCTTCTAATGCCCTGCTGCAGCCTGTGGAAGGGGTGGTGGGGTACATCCTTCTTACATGGTCCGAGTGAGATTTGACAGAGCTCATCTGCAAGAGTCATGAGGGTAGGCAGGGGATAGTCATGGGGAAGGAGGAAAATACATAGGAGAGGTAGTAAGGTAAATGGTGAGAAAGCTTAGAATGATAAAATGGGGACAATGCTCTGTCTTTCATATTTGTGGAGACAGAGGTCTAGAGAGGTGAGAAAGATGTAAACTCATCAAAGTTTCGGGCACTAAAGAAGTCATCTGCTGTGTGTTACTGGAAATTTAAAGTGAAATTTTGAACAAGAAAAAGCCACTAAGAGACAGGGAAGGAAGTATCTCTTAATGGTCAAACAAAGAATTATAAGAAGAGCTGCTGAAAAACAGTGCAAATTCTTTATCCTCCTGTTTGCCGTGCAGTCTACCTGTGAATTTATATTGCTTGGGTTTGAAAGTATTGTTTAAGAGACATTCTTGGTTTTATTTCTTCAACCAAACACAGTGTGAAGGATCTACCACTGTCAAGAGGTATCGGAAAGACTGTTCAAGAACAACATTGTTCAGTGTGTAGATTTTAAGCAGCCCCAAGGTCTTTGTACCCTTCTCTGAGGCTGTGCAGCTGCTTACATGGAGTATTTGAAAGGATTATTTTAAACTTGCTCTCTTTTTTATAGATGTAGAACCTGGAACAGTGCTCTAATAGCATCTTCAAGTGCAGAGCTGTCTTCTGAAAATCTCTCTGTTCTCTTTCTTAACAAATACCAACTTTCAGGACCTAAGATTTGGCTGTTCTTTTCCCTTTTACTCCCCTCTCAGGTTTCCTGTCTTTCTACTCTTCATCTCTTGCCTCTTTTCCATGCTCTAAGAAGTCAATATGTAGTACCCATGGACTTTGCCAAATTTGCACTTATGTGAAATGATGTTTTAAACTTCCATCAAGCCTATAGAAGACCTACAAACCAATGACCAGGGGAATGCTTTTAGGAGGAGTAGGGGCAAAAAAGTAAGAGGAGAAGGATGGTTTCTTGAGCTCTGGTACATGCAGTTTTTGTGTTTCAAAACTGTCCCTTTGTACAAAAGATGCAGAAGTTTGTTTACCTCTTGAAGCATCTTTGAATACTGCTTGACATGCTTGTTTCCAGTATCTGCTCTAGCATTTCTCAGGTTGTGGTTTTTTCCTGTTACTAGCTGCTCTATGATTATATATTACATACCTCATTAAGTCTCACTTCTTTCCTTCTCTTGACAGCTGCAAATCAAAAAGAGCCCCTGACACCTAAATTTAAAGTGAAAGAGGAGCCTAAGGATGAAGAAGCTGTAAGTTCAGCCTTGTCTCAGTCCAGCTATGTGTTCAGCCAGGAATCTGAAGCCTCAGCTCCAAACGTCCCTGAGGAGAAACTCAAGCCACAGGAAGCGCAGGCAAATGTGATGAGGCAGGACATGTCAGTCAAGGCAGCATCAGAGCTCCTCATGAAGCTCTCAGGTAGATATTTATTTTAATAATATTCAACTTCTTAACTTTTTTTTTCCTGTACGCTAGCAGGGTTACCTTGCAGAAGGAATGTTTAGCTTTAGTAGCAAGTGAAGAAACAATTGAAAAGGTCTGTCTACACGGATTCATATACAAAAGACATCTCAGTTTGGTCTGTTGCCATAGTATCTAATTATCTGTGCTCTGGTTTTCAAATTAATGACTATGAGATAAGTCAAAAGAAATGATGCCTTAAAGCTTTTAAATGTTGTCATTTTTAAAATGTACCAAAATATGTTAATACCATTTTATTCACGTGTCACTTCATTAACATCATAAGAATGTGTGTTTGTACTGAACTATACCTGACATAGCTTTATAAATGATGACTTTTAAAGCCTTTTATTTTTTCTGACAATATCAAAGTTATAAGATACACTTTTAAAGAAATAATGTAAACTGAGCCAGCTTTCTGCTACTAGGGAGACCACTTGAACTTGCCTACATTGCCTTAGTGATACATCCTTCTGCCAGACAAGTAGACAGTATGCATGTGTATACACATATGTTACTCTTACAGCTGGAGGGAGTCAAATAAAAATGTATGTTCTGCTAATTATACTTAGTCTAACTGTCAGAATCGAGGTTTAACTTTAAAAGAAAGTAAAAAGGTTGAATTTTCCTTGCTGGGAACAGGTTAAGTGAATGATGAAAAGGCTTTGAACTTCTAATAGACTTCAATTTTTAGGACCGAGTTGTGAAAGTCAGTCTGGAAGGCTGTTTCATACTTCTGCACCTAAACTGGATCAGTTAGTTTTTAAGTCCTCTCCAAAACTGGGCAAGACTTATCTTTTTAAGTATGCCAAAGTCACGCAAGAGGTGCCAGTGAAAATTCTTACAAGTTTAGTAACTTCTGAGATCCCTGCCAAACCTATCTGAAATTATTTGGCTTGATTAGATACTGTCAACATTGAATTTGAGCTCAAATTTATACCTGAAAGACTTTAACTGGCTAGGATCTCCCCCATAAATTCTAACATGTAATTAATTCACTCCTGTTCATACCTGCACACTTTAATTTGCAGAAGACTTTGAATCATTGATTTGCAAGACTTCCACGTTAATGGTGCACAAAGTGCTTCCCAGGTACAAAAGTTGATCAGAGCAGAAGTTTCCCCATTTTTCACAGACTCCCATTTGGGAATATTTAGTATTTACTAAACATTTGGTTATTGACATAGTGCACTGTTGCTGCTGGTAACTGGTTTGAGTATGGTGTTCTGGTAACTTTAGAACTTTACAGTCTAATGAATGTTAACCTGTGACTTTATTTTTCTTGGTGCATATAAATTTATATAACTATTTTCATAAAGAAAGAGCTCTGTAATTTAATGGCTTCTCAAGTACTTCAGAAACACTAGGTGAATCTTGAATTCACCACTAACAGGCTGTGTTTAAATAATTTTATTACAGACTATTATATTAGAATATTTGTCCCTTAAATATCTGTTTATGAGAGTGAAATGCGGCATGTATGAAATCTTAGTCAAGTCTTCAGTCGCTTCTGTTGGGAACTCCCAGCCTTTAAAGGTTGTAGTAAGAAATACACTAGTTTCACATTTCTCTTATGATCTTTTAGTGATTGAGCAGTTTTTGCTGATAGTGATCTTTTTGGCTAATTTGTAGATAAGAAGGTAAAGAATTCCTGTAGGATTTACTGAGTCGGTATTGCTGCAGTTGGTGTTCCTGAATCAGCCAGTGGGTGGGGTTATACCAAGTTTATCACATACACTGTTTTCTACTTGCGCTTTTCTGAATTGCCATCTAAGGCAGAAACTATAAAGGAGGAAAACGCCAAGATACAGTTTAATGTAGGACAAATATGAGAGGAATATCTAAGATCAATAGCCTCGTTGGTGTTTTTTTAATGTTTACCTTATCTGGTAGACTACTCTGAGATCACTATTGACTTCCCAGCCTATCTTAAGCAATTCTGCACTCTGTTTTGGTGATTTAGAACTTAAACAATTAAGCCACTTCTTCAGAATAAAATGAAAACAAGAACAAACTTCCTCCTTTTTCCTGGTACTGGAAGGAGCAAAGGAACGAGTAAGTCTGGATGTACTACTGTCTGTGGGAAATCTTCAGCCAAGTGCCCTTATTAGATTTGATATATTATATAGTTGGGTTTAAGTCAGGTCCTTCCAGGCTTTATATATTCTTGGTAAAGACTGAATGGATTACATCCTTGCTTTGTTATTTTCACTTTCTTCTGTGTAATACTAATTACCAAAACCTGCACTACATACAAGTTCAGCAAGGGATTTCCGACATAATGGTGTTTTGCTTTCTGCATTCCTGACATACATGCTTCTGTTATCCCCTGAGCAATAATATTGCCAATTGTTGCAGCCTAATGGGAGCCTCTTGGGATTTAGCCATAGACCTTGCTGTCTCCTTTCATGTGAAGGATATACCATTTTATATTTTTCACTGGGAAATCTCTTTTCCCAAAGAGAGATGCTGTGTTGGTAGCTCTTAGCTGTGCTCGTACAGTGTAGTGGAAGGCCTTGCAGCTCTGGAGCCTAGTTTAGGCTGGTGCATACTGTAAAAGACACTGCAAATCACCAGCCCCTATAATGGAGGGACTTGTCAGCCACTCAGAAACTACTCTAAAGCTAGGAAAAGTTAGAAGAATAAACATATTTTACTCTAGTAGAACATTAACAGAACATTTACTAGTTGTCATTGCAGAGGTAGATGTACAGAAACAAGAGAAAATCACATGCAGCTGTCTATTTTAGTTCTACTACACAAGGCTCTCTCTTTTCTCATTAAGATGAAAAGCTGTGAGGACACTTGCATGCTTCTAGCAGCACACAACCAGTGTTTAAATCAGGCCCTTACCCTGCATATTACTTTGGTGGAGTTGGACCTTATCTGGAGATGCTATGCCCTTTTATACCATTTTTTTCTCCACTGTGTTCCGCTTGGATTCAGATCTTCTACCTCACAGTTCAGAAACTTGATACCTAGTCACTTGATACCTAGTCGTACTTCTTCCAAAGGATTATTCAAGCTAAGAAGGCTAATGTCTCTTGGGCATGTCTAGGCAGAACCCATTTCCATCTGATAGTCAAAACAAAACTTCCTAACAACTGATCTGCTATTTAAAAATAAATGAGATGCCCAATTGGAAGAAATGGTCTTTGGGGGATAACACGCAAAGTTCAAGCCTCAGTGCAGACTTTCAACCTACGTTTTACAGAAGAACATAAAATGACTACCATGATTTATATGAATGTACCAAGGTGAGCTGTGAATTCTACCCATTACTAAGTCTTGACTGAGACTAGATCCAATGGTAAGCAAACAGATTTGAGGAGACAGTGGAGTGGGGCAAGTAGCTCTCATCTCTGTTTGGAAGGGTGCCATCCCTGCAAGATTTTAAATTCCTATTAAATGTTGCACAAAATCACTTATAGGAAATGGAAGTAATGTATTTCAAATACACCTGAACCAGTTTTCTACGTTCTTAACAGTTCTCTTTCATGGAAAAGCTAATTTATTTCTCAAAATGTTTAATTAAGTGGTGCACCCAGTGATCCCTGGTCAGTTTTATACACTCGGTCTTGTAAATTGAAAGGTAGATTTCAGAGGAGACTTAAATTTAAAATAAATATTTGCTTTTACATGCTAATGTTTGAGTCTTAAAAACTCATTTTCTGTTGAAATAGTCATGCTGCTAATATGTTTGGGGCATGTATTATCTTTCAAAAGCATACAGTGTTTTGCCTTCTTGTCCAAAAATGAATGCATAGCTGGAGGTGTATAAAATCTATTCCAGGTACTAGCATTTTATAAGTAATATTTTACCCTGGTGCCTTGAACTGTGACATGAGTATGTCCCCATCTTTCCTAGAAGTGTTGTCTGAATCACATTTGCCTTTATTTCAGCTATATCTTATTTGTGAAATGTAGTCATTTTGCATTTCAGTAGTAACTCAGGTTGTTTTCCTCCTCTCTCTTTTTTTTCAGTATGTATTGCACATATCCTTGTTATCACTAGCAAATACGTGACCTTTGTACTGTTCAGTTCCTTTGGATTTTTTGTACGTCAGTCCTCGGGTCACACAGTGCTTCTTGTAATACACCAATTCCCCAGTACCAACAATGTGTCATAATTTTGGGTTATCAGCAGATGCAATTAGTGCATGCTTACTTCTTGTGCCAAGGTCATGAAGTAAAATGTTGCATACAATTGATTCCAAAAGCATTCTTGATCAACTCCATTTATTATCACCTAATTATATGACAATTTCTCTTTCAGCACAATGAGTTATTGCAGGGGCTTGGCGTTCTTTTTTTTTTTTTTTTTTTCTTTTTTATTAAGTCTTTATCCACTTGAAAATGTTTATGCTAATTTCCTATTTCATGACTTGTAGTTAAATTTTTTGGCACTGTATCTTACGTTTAACTGAAACCTCATGGATTACAACTTCTATTTAAAAAGAGGAAGAAAAAGAAAAAAGAATGATAGTGTAATTCTAGCCTAAGATGAAGGCCAGAACACCTCAGTGCTACTCCCATTCCAAAAATGGCACATCATGCATTAGGGCACAGCGAGGTGAAGGACTACCTGAGAAGGCTTTAAATTAGCTCGTACCAAAACCAGTCCAGTCACAACAGCACAGACTTCCAGAGGAACTAAATAACAATATCAGTTTATAAAGTTAGCTAACTAGGAGTGCTATCTATGTGTGTGTGGTTGGACAGCTGGTCTCACATTTACCTCATTTTAAGGCTTGGGTGGCTTTATGCTTGGCTGTCATCAGCAATGTGAATTGACAACAAAAACGAGTCCATCGCTAATAAGCTATTTTTCTTAGCAGTCACAAAATCATTCCAGGTATAGTGGGTTGCGTTGGCAGTCTTTTGGTTTATTGTTACTATGGAGAAGAAAAAATACATTACTAGATTCTTTGGGTGAGGTGGGGGACAGAGAAACTAACCTTCCTATATATTTCTTTTTCATAACTTCGTGGACTGTTCTGGGAAGCGCTTGTGTGGAGCTAGAATGCTGTCTTTGGAGACAGCTGTTGTCAGGACCTCGTAAGAGTCTCCACACCTAGATTGCGGGGGAGCTGTCAAGAGTGCTTTCATCCCTGCTTAGAGAGCCTTGATAATGGGCAGAGGAGTGAAAATACAGGGAAATCTTTTGTTCCTTGGTCTCTAAATAGCTCATTAGAAAGCTCTGGGCAGCAGCAGGTGCTCATGTAGAAGCCCAGAAAAGTAAGCAGCGAAATGTATGACCCAAAATAAGACTTTCTTTTGATGGGAATTAGAGAGATGGCAAACCATGGCAAGTCACATCACCAGATTAAATCCCACTACTAGCCAAGCGTTTTTTGTTGTTTTGGTTTTTTTTAACCAACAGAAATGTGAAATAGATTGTGAATGGTTAGAGTGAAGCTGTGTTTTAAATACAGTATAGAAAAAAATACAAGTTTCTAGATAGCTAGATTTATTATTGCAATGTGTCAGGTTCCAGATTTTTTTTTTTCAAGATTTTGAGACTCTCCTGCCAATGCTGTACTACATGAAGTTCGTATCAGGCCATGGTACGTTCATTCAGTTTAATAAGCTTTTTCCATAACATCTGCATAATAACGTAATCCCAAAAGAACTCAACTAGTAATGGATTCTTACCTATTGATGGGTTTTGCCATGTTTCATGACAACATTAATGTCTAAACCCCAAAGCAGGAAAAATGTGAAAAAATACTGCCCATTCACAGAAGTGTAGGGTGGGAAGTATGGAAGTCTGCAAAATCTAAATTTCTTTTCCCCTATAGATCTTAAAAAAAACCCCACAAAACCACAAAAATCACAGAAAATCAGGTACCTTATAACAGAGCCTAGCTTTTAGTTCAGTGGATGCTATACTATACCTTTAAGTTATTGCAATTCATCTTCTTACTTTTTTCCATATCAGGGTAATCTTGACATTTAATGAAAACCATATTAATTTAAAAGATTAGATAATTTGGAATAATGAGAAATCATAATGTCTGTGGTTCAAATGTGCTTCTTTTGGTATTCTGGATTTTATTTTATTTTATTTTATTTTATTTTATTTTATTTTATTTTATTTTATTTTATTTTATTTGTTAGGAATTGTCACTAAAGAGTTTAAACAAACCCCCTGATCCTTCGCTTTACTGCTATTCCTTGATGATGTTCAGCCAGGTGGGAGTGGCCAGAAAGCTATGGAAAGTGGGCATGTCAATTTTTTTCAAAGTGGCAGGGGGTTGTGGATGCACAGTATTTGCAGAAGGGCTTCTTGCAGTCCCCCTTGCCTTTGGAGAATCGGCCTGTAAAGACAGGAGAACTGGAGTGCTCTGCAAAGTTACGACTTGCTGCAGAAATGCTAGACTAGAATTTTCTTGAACTGGGAGACTTGCATAGATTGGAATATGTTGTAAAATAACAATTCACTGCACATGTAGACATTTTATCAAATTCTTCCTGATCTGTGTTTTGAGGGGTTGGCTGTGTTCTGCAAGTAGGGTCTTTCAGGTAAGCACCATAATCCTACCATTGAAATGGAGGGAGCAACAGATGCGTATCGCAACTCAAATTAGTTTGTTGCTTTAATTTGCTCCTTTTTTTTTTTTGTTGGCTTGCATTTTTGTGACACTAAGCCTGTAGTTGCAAAATTCTATAACATGGGAGTTCCACTTGAACAAATATGAGCCATTTGATGATTTTTTTTTTTAAATGCAGGATCCTGTTACATTGATTCAAGGCCCATTGACATTGTCTTATATAAAACAGCAATTTGAAAAAAATACTAGCAAAATAAAGCATCAAGCGCAGTGCCCTAGGGAACGTCAGATGTTACTTGTTGTGTCTCTGTAGCAGAACCTTCAGGGCTTGCCAACTGTTCCCTACCTCTGAGGTTTTATTTAAGCTGTTTTAGGGCATGTTTATTTCTAGCAAATCAGAACAATTAGCATAACAAAATGCCAGATTCTCCATACTGAAAGCTTTTGAAGTTGGTACAAGTTGACCCACTAGTTACCCCTGTCTGCTTGATTGTGAAAACTAGTACATGAGTCTAATTTATGAGACATATGGGAAAGGCTTTCTTTTCTAAGTTGATTCATAAAGTTGATTCGTAAAGCTGATGGGCATTTCAGCAAATATGAGCAACTTAGAATTTTAGTTGCAGGATGAAGTTTTAAATAAAATGGTGGGAAGAAGCATGAATGATTTAACAAGGATTCATTTGTTTCAGCAATGGAAAGTCATTGGACAGCTATTGTATCAGCAAAAGCAATATTTACCACCACTTGTGTTTTTTATTAAATCTGTGCACTTGATTTTGACTTTCATCTCAAATAAAGTGAAAAGCAGACTGTGCTGCATTAGAAGAGCATGTTCGTGTCCCCTCTAGAGTAGGTGAGTGCTGCATAGAATCCCAGAATGGTTTGGGTTGGAAGGGACCTTTAAAGGTCATCTAGTCCAACCCCCCTGCAATAAGCAGGGACATCTTCAACTAGATCAGGTTGCTCAGAGCCCTGTCCAACCTGACCTTGAATGTTTCAAGGGATGGGGCATCTATCACCTCTCTGAGCAACCTGTTCCAATGTTTCACCACCCTCATTGTAAAAAATTTCTTCCTTCTATCTAGTCTAAATGTATTCTTTTTTTGGTTTAAAACCATTACCCCTTGTCCTGTCACAACAGGCCCTGCTAAAAAGTTTGTCCCCATCTTTCTTATAAGCCCCCTTTAAGTACTGAAAGGCCACAATAAGGTCTCCCCGGAGCCTTCTCTTCTCCAGGCTGAATAACCCCAACTCTCTTAGCCTTTCTTCATAGGAGAGGTGTTCCAGCCCTCTGATCATTTTTGTGGCCCTCCTCTGGACCCTCTCTAACAGGTCCATGTCTTTCCCATGCTAGGGACTCTGGAGCTGGATCTATACTCCAGGTCTCACCATATTGGCATATTGGACCCTCTGTTCCCCTCAGAAGGGAGTCGCTTACAACTATAACCCATCTTTTCTTCCTTGTTGAGGTGGTCGTGATACAGGGGGACAGGCCTTTCTGACCTTGGCAACACCTCTGGTGTAGATGGACCATCATCCATTGACTGGCCTTCCACATCCAGACCCTCATACCTGTTGTACAGAGGCACCTGGGAAGGCAGGGCGGGCAAGGAGGGGGGCATTCACCTGCTGCCTCGAGCGTGGAGTTGCCTCCATTTACTCCTTTCCTTTAAGCTACTGCCTTCAGCCTGGTGGGGGAAGGATACAGGATCCCCTTGGTCTTTTTTTTTTTTTTTTATGGTGGCTGTTCCTGTTTCTGTCTCAGGGAGGGCAGAGCTTGGTTGCACCAGTCTATCTCTTTCTCAGATTCCTGATGCTCCATAACCTTTCTACTTCCTGCATGTGGAATACTGTATGAGTTTTGGGCTCCCCAGTTCAAAAGGCCTGTTGAGAATTAGTAGACAGTCTAGAGGAAGGCAGCAGACCTGATTAAGGGTCTAGGGCTCATGACCTACAAGGAGGCATTGAGGGAACTGGGCCTGTTCAGTCTGGCAAAAGGGGACTAAAGGCAGATCTAATCGCAGCCTGCAACTACTTGAAGGAAACTTAGAAAAGCAGTGGAGTCAAACTCTTCTCTGTAGTGGCAGATGGTAAAAGAAGAGGCAACAGCTGCAGCTTGGACGGTTCAGAGTGGACATTAAGAAAAATTTCTAGTGCAGCACTAGAACAAGTGTTACCCAAGGATGCTGTAGCTTTCCCATGCTCAGAGGTTTTGAAAATTCTGCTAGATAAACCTGCAGTTGATCTGATCTAGTGCCAATGATTCATGGAATAATTTAGTTTGGAGGGGACCTCCAGGATTCATCTAATCCGAACTCTTGCTCAAAGCAGGTCCAACAAGACCAGGCTGATGAAGGTCTTGTTAAGTTTTGAATGTGTCCAAGGATGGAGAACCCAACCTCTCTCAGCAGTGTGTGCCAGTATTTCACCATCCTGACAGCGAATTTTTTTTTCCTGTATAAATGAACAGAATTTCCCATGTTCCAACTTGTCTGTCTACTCTTAGGCTATCAATGTGCATTTCTGAGAGAAGTCTGACTCTAGCTTCTCTGTAACTTCCCTTTATACCTTAGAGAGTTGTCAACAGCAATAAAATGTCCCCTTAGTAGTGTTCTCTTAAGGCTGAACAAACCAGGAATGAATGCTGTGCCCTGAGCTTTTAGGTAGCACAAGTATTGCTCTGTTTCTGTTGTGTTTGGGTTTTTGCAATTCCTTGCACTTGTGAATGCCAAAGAACCTGAAAGCTGTGGAAAAAATTACTTCCTCCTGGAACAAGCCTGTCCAGTATTGCATTTTTCATATCTGATGTGGAAAATTGTCTCACTTGCTGTGAATGGGATGAAGTTCATTGAAGCTTTTATAGATAAGCTGGTTAAAAGTTACACTGCTCTGTACAGAAACAGCATCTCTGTGGCTTGATGATAGTACCTCCATGTATGCAATAATTTTCTCTTATTTTGTTAAGCTGTTTCCATATGACAAACTTAACAGCAGAAAAATGCGTGTTAGGTGATTTAGTTCATCTTCTGCCAGATGAGCAATATTCACTGCTGTGCTGTTGTTCTGAGCTTCATCCAGGTTAGTTTTGAATGAATAGCAGACCATGTTTAGGAGATCAGTCTTGATACTTCAAAGCTACTTGAGTCTTTATCCCCTACTGATTTTTGCTAGGAATTAGATTAGATACTTTTATAAAAATCTGGCATGAAGAAAATTACTCTCATATACTAGCTTTGTATTCTGATACATTGCAGTTTATTTAACCTAGCCCATCTACTCAAGGAGAAATGCAAAAGTGGAAAAAAGCCAAAGCTGTCATGATTTTAATTATTTGAACCGGGAGACCTTTCAGTGTACCAGTCCTTGACTCGAAAAACTTTAGCTGTGCTGTGACCACGTGAGATACCTGTGTAAGGAAATAAGGGGTATCACCTTACTGCACAAATGAACTGTCTGTAGCATAGAAGGGAAAATAATCTTCAAGAAGTTACAGTATGACTGCCTGTATGGTGAGAAGGGTATGGGCATAAACTTAATTACAGTCTCTTGCCAGCACAAGATGTAGCACAGCTGGGTTGTATGCCTGTGATTGCTGCTCATGGGACAGAATGACTGTGCTTCCCTTTCGTTAGCTCTTGTAAAATTATCATAGAGACCCTCCTTCAGTCTTCTGTGTGTGTTTGCTTTTGGGAATCGGAGTATGACGGGATTCACATTTGGCAGGGACATTCTGTCAGATCAAAAGGGTGCAGCTGGGAAGATAAAGGTCAAAGGAAATGATCAAATATGTAAATTTAGTTAGGGCAATTTGAGTGCCAGCTGATTGTAAGGGAGAGAAGGTCATCGGTATTGCTCGACTCTTGCTTTAGTTGGGGTCGTATCAGTTTGATTCAAAAGTATTTGCAGGACAGGGAATTAAACTGTGTGGAGCAGGAACAGAAATAGAAAGAATATTTTAAAAGCAGAGAGAGCAGCAAAGGTCAGCTTGACTCTGCACCTAAATTTGGCAGCTGGGTGCAGAGCTCGGTCTGTCAGATGTCTGAAGAGCTCATTTGTTTGCAGAGTTACCTGAGCTTTTGATTGACAGTGTTACCTGACGCGTTCCTTTGCTGTTCTGTGTTCGCTTTTAATGCACAGCATGCTATTTTTACACTTTTAAACACAGATGCAATGTTCTGTGGTTTTATAATAAGAGGCTAATGGAAGTTTTAAATTAAAAAAAAAAAAAGAAAATCTGCTTAACTGGACAAAAAAGGCATTATATGATATTTGTAACTTGTCTTCAGTTGAGAACTCACTATGAAAATTTCCAAAGTCTGAAATGTATCTGGTGGATCATAGATAGTAAAGATTTTTATCAATGTTTATACGTTTCTTTTAAAGGTCAAGAAATGTCATAAGAAAAGACTGAAAGCACTTCATGTAAATCATTCCTGGAACATATCCAAGTGGCTTTTATCTCCTGGCTTCAATTTTTTTTTTTTTTTTTTAAATGAGCTTTAGGCACCAAAGCCACTTTTTCTCCACTTAAGAACAACAGGAATGTGGGGAGAGGGAGAAACTAGGGGAATGAAAAAGGACTTGATGACACACATCAGTTTAATTTTATGTGGAATGCATATGCCTTCATGCTAAAGGGATTCTGTTCATCTTTGGCTAGAGACTACAAGATGACACCAAACAGTTGACCAGCTTGAGGATGTTATCAGGGATGACCAAACCATGTTTTGGTGCCTCTGAGATTCATTGTAATATTGGGTAATTGAAAACAAAAGGCCTGGTGGTGTTTGAAACATTCACACTTGGAATAAAATCAGTGAGGCTGACACTTTCATATGTGAGTTAGAGAGGAGGCGAAAAACAGAGAGAGCAGCAACAAATTAATTTATCAAGTGAAGTTAGTGGATTCAACCCCCCCTTTTCTTCTCTCTGACCCGAAGTTAATAGAAAATACTGTTTGTGTTTGGGCTTTCTCTTACAAACTGGTGTTCATTTATTTATCTTTAATATCAGAGCCTTCGAAGTAGTAAAATTTGACAGATGACAAGGAAACTTCCACGTGAGCAAACTCATTGTGTGGAGTGCCTCCATCAGTGACCTGATGCTATCAGGATGGCCAGCCTCTGTCTGCACCAGTTAGCGTGCTGGACCACGGTCATAGATCTGATCACATCCCCCTGGTCTGGACAAGGGCCAGACTGCTCTCGGGTCCTAATCCACTCAGCATCTAAGCTTTCTGCTTCTCTGGCTCTGTGTGCTGCAGTGTGCCTGTCCCTACCCTCTACCCACGGCCTCTTTCCCTGGGTGCTCGGGTTGCCTTTTCTTCCTTTGGCTCATGAAGTCTGACCAATTCAAACTCACATTTTCCCTTGACTCCAGCTGTGGAGGCTACATAGGCGACAATTTAGGGCATGTGCTAATCATGAGTAAACAGAAGCAGGTTTTCCTTAAGGTTTTCAATATCTTGGCTAGTACCAGAAGTACGTGTACAGGTTTAGGCAAAATTAATAAATCCCATGTACATTTTTTTGTTGGAATGATTCCTTATCTGGATGGCCCTTCTGGTATTTAACTGTGTTCGTGCATTTATTTATTTTCTTGATTCTTCCAGGCATGTTGCCTGTCTTAGGCTGCCTGTTTCCAGAGTGTCTGGTCAGCATCCAGCCAGCAGAGGCAATACATGGTTGGGCAGTTCTGCCGTGATACCAGTGTCCTTTCAGGAGTGCTCTGAATGAAGATCATTAAAAAAAACTCATCATCTTTCTCTGAAACTAAATTGAGAATAAATTCTACAGGTTGTCTCTGCTTTTCACAGCAGAAAGTCTGAATCATAAGGGCTGTGTAGGTATCTGGGGTGTGGTAGATAAATTACCTTGGAGGCTTGATTTTGAGATTTCAGAGCTTTTATTCTGAAGCAAAAATGATTGCTTACCTTGCAGCCAAACCAGAGCATTCAGCAGCACCCAGGGAATCTGAAGTGTAGAAAGTGAACTACAAATTGGCTTCTAGACTATGGTTTTGTTTGCTAGACCTAGGACACCAGAGAGGAAGGCAAGGAGGGAAGGATATAGGCTTATGGAAACTGGTCATTAAGGTTATTGCATCTTGTAACGTATGAGGGAATATCTATGCTTGTTACAAAACCAGACTTTAGAAGAGTATGGGCCCCAGAATACTCCTCTCATCTTGAAAGCAACAAGAACTGGTTCTTCACATAGTTGTCTAGAATTTTCCATAAAAGAGAAAGAGAGCGGAAGAGGAGCAGATGAGGTTTCTTCCTCCACCCCAACCCCATACCAGTACTTCTGACTGTCTGTGCTGGTACTTCTGCTGAGAAATAGTAATTCAGAGTTTGTAAGAGGTTTTCGGTGCCCACCTGTGGTGAGCTGGTCTGTAGTTGCAACTTCATTTAATAAATAAAAACAAAGTTTCATTAACTGGTGTGTGATCACCCAGTATTCATAGAAAGTGATATAACTCTCATATTTACAAATATGCAACTGTTTTCTGCTCTCTAGTTTGAAAAATTATTTTCAAGAGATTGCTTCTATGTATACCCCTGGAAGAATACTGTAGCAGTCAGCTGCTTGCTTCCCTTACCATTTGCAATGATACGGTATACAAATTATAACTTCGTAATTGTGATTCCTGCTTTGAGTAGGCTGAAAAATTGTAGCCTAATTAAATAATTGTGGCACTTGTTTATTGTTTTAAATACATATTTGCAGCTGAGAGTTACAAAGAAACCCAGATGGTAAAGATAAAGGAAGAACCAATGGAAGTTGACATTCATGATTCGCAGGCTTCGGTGTCACCCAGCCAACCCAGCCAAAATGTTGGCTACAGCACTTTATTGGGGCGAGACATTAGTGAACACATACAGAAGGCACCAGAAGGTCGTGTCCTCCCAGAAAGAAATCTATTCAGCCAAGATATATCAGTGAAGATGGCATCCGAGCTGCTCTTCCAGTTATCAGGTAAAAGCAGTGGAAATAATCGATAGTTGAATTTAAAGAACAAAAAGAAATTGTGTATAACCATTAAGGTGCTATGAAAGTGTGAGATTGCTAAGGCTGAAAAATAATAGGAGTTAGAGCCTTTCCACCCTCACATTTGAAACGCAAAAGCCTTGCCAAATGTCCCCCATAGTTAGCATATGCTTTAGAGCACTGTGACAGTCAGGTCAGGTTCACAATATTTGAACTGAATTGGAAAAGCCAGAGTTCAACTCCTGTATTTTTGAAAGCTAATTAAATAATTTGTGACAACGGGTTGATCCAGGCCTTGGAGTACAGGGGAACCTATGGATGGCAGCTGCTGGCGTAAGTGGCCAGTGGCTGCAGCACACGGTGCTCCTGGGGCTGCACTGTCCATTTCTCTTGACAAAGAAGGTGAACCTCAGCTGTTGCATAAAGGCAATAATATCAGCACTGTGTTTAATGAATGCTTGTATTGCACACTTTGCATGGAGCACTAACACTGAAATATGAGGCTGAAAAAATTTGTTGGGTGTTAGTTTCAATAAAGTCATACCCATTCTCTAATCATGCTGTAACCATTTACCCTAAATTACTCTGGATTATGCTGTTATCTGAAAGCATTAAAATAGTTCTACTGAATAAAACCTGATAGGGAAAATATGATTTATGCTAATCACAAAAAAACATGTATGTTCCTCTGCAGAAAAGGTGAGCAAAGAGCACAACCACAATAAAGATAACGCCATCAGAACTACAGCCAGGTAAGTACAGTCCATTGTTATCTGCAAAGCTGTAGTGTAAATGGAATTGCTTCATTTTGCCTTGTGAACTCCAGTGTGTCTGTCTCCTGCAAATGTGACCTGATATTACAAATGTAAGATATTTTCATGAGTAATGTAACCTATATCGAAAAATTACACCTATAGGTCTGATTGCTTAGAGCTCATGAGTCAAAAGGCCTTTGGGCCAGAATGACTGTTCTCCTCTGATCAAGTATTCACACATCATTTTAAGAATTATTTTTTCTATTTTTTTCTACAAAACCTGAAACTTAAAAGAAACTGCATAGTACATGCAGTGCTTGAGGGAAGAACAGGCTGACAACTGGACTTTAAGACATGGACCAATGTAAGAAGAGGTGATTTTGATTGTCTTCTGTCAAACTTGGATTTCTTTAATAAAATTTCAGTTTAGTTTTTCTATCAGCTCAATGCCTTCTAGAGATGAATTTTTAAAAGTCGGACTGTAAGACAATGCTAATGAACCATTTGTTAAAGATTACAATCACATTAATAGAATAAATGAAATTATCCAGGAATTATAAATATCATTCAATTATAGCACGTGCTGTTAAAGAAATATGCACTTTACAGTATTGTGACTGTAAAATGAGTTGTTTGTACGTATGTGAGCAGCAAAGTGAGGTGTCCCTATGGGAAAATTCAAAGCTCTTATTACTAGCCAGAATTGGTAAAGACTTAGCAGCCCATGGTGAGGAGTAGACAGGAATTGGCCAAGGGTACATTTATTTCCTACTTGAAAGTTCCCTAATCAGTATGGATGGGTTGGAGACTGAGCACACTGAAGTGATGAAGAGTTCCTTCAAAGATAGAGTAAGACCTTCTGTGCTTCTGTAGCCCCTTCTACAGAAGTTCCCAGAGTGATCAGTGCCTGCTAACTAAAACAACTTTGTCCAGACAGAAATTGAAAAGCATTTCAGTTGCAGAGGGAAAGATCTCTAAAATATGTTGTTCTTAAATTCCTAGGCCTATCCCATTTGTTCATGGTAACAGTAATAAATAAATAATTTGGTTTTAATAAGCTGATCAGCTCAGTAAATGTACATTAGGGACTTTTTGATGTTACAAGTTGAAAGATAATTAAAACGAGCTTTTAACTTCTGGCTACTGTGAATGCTTCCCATATTTGCTAGTTTGGGAATTTGTGGGATATGCAGCCTGCTTAGCCTTCCTGTGACTACTTAAAAAGCATAAGCCTGAGAGATACATAAGGAGATAAATGCCCGTATTGTTCAACTACTCATTAACCATCCAGTGTGCATTGCAGAGAGGGGGTGACAAATAGTCAGTTGAAAATAGATTTCAGTGTCTCATGATGTTACCGGCAGGACTGGTGTGAGAATCCAGAGCTACTTTTGGATCTATCAAAGATAATTCAAACCGAAAGGTTGAGGACAGTTCAAAGATAACTTCTCCTTCTTCTGGCTGCCAGCTTTTAAAAGGGTAGCAGTTGGCTGTTGTCAAACTTGCACTGAGTTTTACTGAGAAGTTCTGATAATGGCTGCTACCCATGAGGGCATGAAATGCTGAGTGCCTGATTCAATTCTTCTGGGTGCTTTTCTTATCTTACCTATCTATCAACAGAAGAAGACACGAATGAGAAGAGCTTCTTAAGGGGAAGTGAGTCAGTCTACTAAATCCTGCATGTTCAAACAGGTTGATTTGAAAGACCTTGCCAAAAAAACCCCACCCAAAACCAAACAAACAGCTGGAAGTCTTTACTGGTAAGGGTATGATGCCTTCTCAAAAATAGAATGTGATGGAGCAGCCAGTGGAGGATAGAGGCATTCGGACTGCATTAAGAAAATGTGTGGTGTTGCAGTTTGGCTCACCAACCTACATCTGGAGTAATGACACAAAGGCATTTGAATCACAATTGTTATGTGAAGTTTGTTGACAGCTGCAGAGAGCCAAGGTGAGGTCAGTGTTGTCCACCTGTGAGTAGTTGGGGAGCAGAGAAATTAAGCTCTGTCACTGGTGAGAGTCTTAAATCGGCAAAGCCCAGCAAGACGGGGTACACAAGCACTTTTTGCTGTCTTGTTCCTTATTAACATTTCTAACTGTCGCCTATCTGTTGCTATTCCTCCTGTGAATATTCCTGGACTTTGTGAGCATATACTTCCATATGACTTTGCTTAAGCAGCCGAAACTGGCAAGGATTCCTCACAGTTCAATGGCTGAGTGAGATGGTAGAGCCCATCTGTGATATGAAGACAGAAAGTGGAGAAGCAAATGATCTGGAAGTGAGTACGCCAGCGTAAGATGCCAAGATAAGTTTCTTTCATCTAGAGAACTGTGTAGCCATAAAACTGGAAAAGTGCAGCCAGAAAAAAAAATCCTAAAGCTTAATCTTCATCAGAAGGGACTTTGTGCAGTGATTGAGAACGATTTATGTAGTTTCTTACTATGAAGCAGGAGCTCCTCCCTCCGTACTTTGCACTGGGAATTGGAGGACATATCTGCTGAAGTAAAAATAATAATAGGGCCAACACTGAAGAGGCTCAGCTGCCATTCTAGAGGAAGGCAGAAAAGAGGTATCCAAGGATGGTTCTGTAATTCACCGGAGGTCGATGGCGGAGAGGGAAATCCTTGGGGCACAACACGATGCAGTCTTCAACAACAACCTGCTTATGATATATGGCCTAGCCTGAAATAGATAAGCTCTGCATCATCCATCTTGCTTAGAACCAGCAATGAGCAGTGTCCCAGTGACTGGATCTAGGGCACAAGCAGGCAGGCCAACATGGAAACGTGAGCGGATTACAAGATTTTGAAGAGTTACAACAGTAATAAAACTTCTTTTATTGGTGTTTTTCTTTCAAATGATTCTTAAACCAGTGAGGGGAATGTTGCAATAAATGATGCCATATTTTTGTACAGCGTCAGTCTGTTTTATATTATGTCACCCCTGAGTGGGAGTGTGAGTCTTGGAAAAAGTTAAGTTTGCACATGTGGGCTGGAGCTGTTTTCCTTTATCCTGGTCACTTGTTTTCTTGAGTATTATGCATTATTCAGCGATCTGCATATGCTGAACTGTTCAGGTTTGGGGCAGCTTCATGCCTTACCCTTCAGCACAACCTAATGTTGACTGTGTTTATGGTTATGTTCAAGCTTTTGTAGACATACCAAAATATCCCATTTACTGTCACATATGGAACAGCAAAAATTAATAATGGCCAAAAAACATCATGAGAAAGTAAATAACATGATTGCCAAAAGTGTTACATGATCAAGTTAACTAATTATCAACAAGTTTCCCAAAGGCTGAAGAGATCTAAGAATACAAGTGACTCAGTGGAGAACACCTTGTTCACTCTCTGCAGAAAAACTGTATGAGGGAAGACTTATGCAAGTGCCGCAGTTTAGATTGACGCCTTGGGTATCTGGACTGGTAGGGTCAACTTGGTTGGTGCTGCTGGCACATACTTTCTGGGTCTGGACTACCTGCTGTGCAATGCTTTGTAAGACCTCATACTACGTTCCTTATCCTGAAAAGGTTCTTGGATTTTATTACTGAGTAAGAACAGGCTGCAGAAATGAGCTGGCCTCCTTTCCCGCACCTTTAAAACACGTGCTGTACACCAGCCTGTTAAGGATTCTCAATATGAGAGAGATCAGATTTAATGTAATTCTCATTTTGCTTAGAAGAAATTGATAGTTTGCATGCAGATGGAATACATTGCCTTAGGAAACAGTTTTCCAAGAAAGACTGTCCTTTTCCATTTTGATTTTTTAATGTACCTCTTACTGATGTTTGTCTCTACTGTAGGCAAGGAATTCTTGTTTGTGTTATGATCTTTAATTGAGGAGAAAACAAAATACTTCGACAGAAATACCAATTCACTATTGAAATTTACTTTTTACTGCCTGATAATTAAAACCAAAGCATGCTATGCTTTTTGGAGTCAAGTAGCTGATAATTTTTCCACTTAATACTCTTCGGGAAGTAACCATTCAGTTAGCTTATATGAATTGTTTCCTGCTTTAAAAATCAAATTTATGGAGTTAATTTCATTCATGGAATGCTGTGTCAAAAGAGAACTATTCAGCATCTTAACCTAAAATTTGAAAAGTTTTGTTTTAAAAAGAAATACTATATACCTCAGATCATTAAATAATAATATTTTCTGTCTTTCCTGATTGCCTTCTCCAGATATGACAGTAGAATACAAATTTTTGGACAGAGGAATAGAAATTTTTGCAGCATTAATTTTAATGATCCGTATTGTGATATAGCAAATCTGAGACATTGAAATGTAGTTAAAAGCCTTTTGGGAGGACTTCAGTTTTCACTCTGAGATGCAATTTTACCAAAGCATGCCTCTTCTCCACACCTTGCCTTATGGTCCGCATATCTTTCAGCATGAATTCTGTAAATGAAACAGGGCTTTTAACAAGGTGGTATTTGTTACAATGTTAAGATGTTAGGGTCAAAAATCAAATCCATTAACTGCTATTTTGTTTACAAAAAGACGTCTTTTTTTTTTTTTCCCTATAGCCCTTTCTTTTCTGAAGACACATTTAGACAATCACCGTTCACCTCCAACTCAAAAGACCTCCTGCCTAATGAAACTACTCTTCATGGAAGGACATCTGCACCAGGTCAGATACCTTCTTCTTTAATACTTCCAGTTAATATATCTTTTTAAAATTTTCTTACTGTAAACTCCACCACCTGATCAATGCTCTTAAACTGTAGTTTGTTTTGTCAAAAGGCAACTATCTCTCCATCACAGTAAGTGCTTATTATAATAAGAAGCAAATAAGAAGAAAAAGAAAAAAGTTAAATATTGCTGAAGCATTTGCATTAATAATCTTTAAACCACTATCTCCATGAATTGTACAAGAGTCTGTAACAGATTAAACTCAGCAGTATTAACAGAGGTGGGGTTTTTGTGTGTGTGTGTATGTGTCTCCCATATGTAAAGCAACTTTACTGATGTTGGATTACCATCTGCTATTCTGTTACTGGCCATTTCCATCTCTATCTCTTCGAGCACAGATTAAATGTTTGCAGTACATGTATCAGAGTGGCTGAGCTTGGCAATACAATTTTTCTGCCTTTAACAGTAATTTGGAAACCTTTTTGGAAGGATGTGGAGTTCTTAAAACATACTGAGGCCTCAGTATGTGCGGGTACATTCCCACTGATCTTCTGAACTAGTTGACAGGCATTTTGTGCCCAATGTAGCTTGGGTTATGTTCTGCATTAAAATAGAAAATATAGGCATGTAACAACACTATTCAAGGTGGCACTGAACACATGCAAAAACTTGATATGTGCCTTTACTGTCCTGTTGCAAAATAACTTGTTTGCTAGTTCACTGCTATCTGTTCTTAAATTAATAGCTCTTGGGTTCTAAAGGTCAACAATTACACAGCCAGCCATAGGCAGGGTTATTCACCTTTTCTTAGCAATCAATAAAGTTTTGGGCACGTTACTGCTAATTTTCAGCTATAGACTGTCATTTAATTTACAACTTAACAGACCCTTCATTTTTTTTATTGCTTGAATAGTCATTTGACAGCTTGTGAAGTGGCAGATGAGGTTAAGAGCTAGATGTTGTCTAAGGGTAAATATGCATAGCAGGTCGAAGAAGAAAATTCGTAGCGTAAGGACAAGGGTCTTCAGGCTAGCCTCAGCTGCACTTTTGCAAGGAAGTAGTGACTTGGGGCGAGGAGAACCAGATCAGGTGTGGTGCTTTAAAGTATTAAAATGTAAACCAGGTTAGCACTTCAATCCTGGCTTTTGACCTTGGCATAACATGGAATATTCTTATACCCAGATGAAAGACAAGAAGTCTTAGACTCCTCAGGCACTGCTCGATACCTCAGAGGACATGGCCTCTAGCAGCAATACTCTTCCATCATACCAAGATGAATGTATAAGAATTTTAATTCTCTCTAAGACTTCATTTTAAGTGAGGACACTAAAACTGTGGATGGGTTTTGGTGACATGTTTAATCTTCTGCTTAAAAGATGTAAAGTCTCTAGTTGGTTAGGACATCCTGGAGTGTTAGAATGGCTTCTGAGGAACTGGGTTTTGTATGCTTATGCTGCCCCATATTCTGCCTTACGGAATATAAGTATTACCTTGATAGGTCTGTGTATTATAATACATATTGCTCTGTGATTATAAGACTCTGATATGTAATAGCAGCATGTATACTGAAAATCAAAAATGCCAGTTTCTGCTTCATTTTTATTTTTGGAACTACCCTATCATTCCAAATATGTTGATTTTTCTCAGCTTCATAATAAATTCTTGGACCTGAAGTGCAACTTCACAGTAGCACCAGGAATGTGATTTAAATTTTTAATCAATTACAAATGTGATATCCATGTGAAAGAACAGCAGAATACCCACAGGTAGATTTCCTACTAGTTTCAGCCTTGCAAGAAGAAATAATCTATGTAGTGCTATGGATAGCTCAGAAGAAACTTTATCCCTGCAGAGAGTAGCATAAAGGAACAGTAACAAACCATTGTAAAGGCCGAGAGGATGTAACAGAAAATGCTGTGGAAATGTGTATGTGGTGTCCCATGGATAAATGGTATGTATGCCTTCACTTGAGATTTGTTTTGGGTTACTTCATCCCTGAAACAGGATAGTAAGAAGCAGAAAAGAACAGCATAAGAAAATTACAGGAAATTACTAGTCCAGTGTCATCTTCATCAACTAAAATCCAAGCAGATTAACTGCTAATGGCCAAGAGTGTTCACTAAGCAGCGCTCATATCCAAAAATGTGACTCTGTGCCACTGTCACCACAGCTAGCAGAGGCTGATGAACAAGAGTGGGGTCTGAGCTGCTGCTCTGTGCTGGCTCTCTGCGACCAGGCTTGACTCAGGCAGGCAGAGTAGCATGAGGAAGCCTTTGCTGCCAGTTGGTCTGGGTGGCCTTTGGTGGGACCCCATGTACACAGTGCTTCTTTCCAAGAGAGCACCAATATGGGCAGTTGTATCGTCATAGTCCTGCCAACTTTCTGTCTGCAGACTTCTTGGCACCATAGCTGCAGAGGAATTGGGAAAAGTGACAGGAACATAGGACAGTAAGATATCTCATGTGTCAAATTCAATTCTTGTCTATAATAGGTAACAACATTATGTAATCTCATTCATTATCAAGATCCATCTTCAACCTGTTGTCCTTATTATTTGTATGAGGACACTGTTTCAGAAGCTCACCCCTTTGAAGGGCTGGGACCGCTCTCTTTTCAGCCTGAATTTATTCACCGCAAGTTCTGCTTTTGTCGTTTCACCAATGCTGTCCTTCAGCTTTGATAATTCTTCTCCCTTGTGATGCTCACCATCTGATGTGCCATCTTACATCCCCCTAATCCTGTCTTCATTTTGGAAAAGTAAGCCAGCCAACGTCTCTTAGTCTCTTTTATTAAGATAGGGTTTCCATTTCCTGACCGACATCATAGCCTTTTTCTGCCTTTGTTTAGGGAAATTAATTTCTGCAAATACGAGTAGCCAGAACTATATATGCTATTTTACAGGAGGTCTTACTAATGGCTTTTTCAGTGGCATGCAATCTTCTATATGTATATTGGAAATGTCTCTCCTGATTAATCACAGTCTTTGTAACTACAATGTGCTGATGACTCTCAGTTCATTTGCTAATCAAATAGTAGCGTGTTTCTCTTTTCCTTTACAATTTCAGCTGATGATTTTAGCATGCACAGAAATTCTTGTTCCTACTTTCTAGGCATATGACCTTGTAATTTGAATTGTTTCACTTGTTACTCTAGCTCTCAAGATTATTTCTTTAATACTCTGAAATTTCTGCATATTGATGATATTGCTTTCATTAATGCAATGCTGGGGTTTCTTTTGTGTTGAAGGCTATTAAAGAGGATTTTTACGTACGGTTGGTCCAAAGTTCAGTCCTTGAGACTTCAGCTTAGTGGCCTCCTCAGCGCAAACTACTTCTCTTCTCTTTGTAGCCAGTTTATAAGAAAATTGCAAGCTCAAGTATTTAAGAGGAAGAGCACTTTGTGTGGGACATTGAGTATATAAGATCCCCAAGGAGTATGAAATAATCAGGAAAGACGTATGAAAAGGTGTGTGAGAGAAATGCACTGATCAGGGCATTTACTGGAGGAAAAAAAAACCTAAATAAATAATGACATAGTGATGGATTTGGCCTGAAATAAAGATGAAGTAATCCTGATCAGCACCAGTATCACAGGTAGGAGAAGTGATTCTCATGCAACAGCTTTTAAGTCTGGTACCCAAGGAAATGAGAATGAAATCTCCAACAGCTGTCAGAAGGGGACTCAAGAGCCCCACAGAAGTCATGGGGGCTGATAATCTGATACTGAGGTAACTCCCTGATAATCTGTGGTGAATTCTTAATATTCTGAGAAGGGAAGAAAGTAGTTTCCTATAGATTTGAGGAACTACTTCCCTTCCTTTTTAAGGTATTTTGTATGTTAATAAACATACAAAGTTAGTTGTAGTTACATTACACTTTTCTGTATTACTATTACTGTCCAAATAAGCTCATTTTTACTCAAAAATGGAAATAAAATACAATAGTATTGATGTCCACATCAATCAAACACACTTCGCTCAAAAATTACCATAGTATCAAAGTCATATCCCAAACAATTCAATAATTTCAGCTTTCCCCTATAAGAGTAGCAAAATGACCTTTTTTGGCCTAGCAAAAGGTAGGAGAAGAAATGAAATTTTTTATTTCAAACAGCTGCTTTAAAAGGGCATTTTTATGTTCTGTTTTATAAGACTCTTCTTTTGACAGAACAGAGTTTAGTTTTATGTCAGATTATATAGTTCAGTCCAGATCACTAGATAAATTAAAAACTTGATCTTATGCTGGTGTTCCTGACCCTTAGCCAATCTTTAATGTGTTTTAATAGTTTTCCACTATCTCACTGACTCATTCTGTAAATCAAACCTGCCTTCATGAAATCCAGATGAGTGATATGCACTATTCCTTTTCCAGTCAGTTCATTAATATTGGTGAAGACTCCAGCCATCGTTTTTTGGGAGTATTTTTTCTCCATGTATATCTGTTTGTAGTATAATATTTCATTATTTTCTCTCCTATTCACCAAGGACCTGGTATTCTCCTTCATTGACATTGACAGTGCCAAATATTGAAACAATCTCATCTGGAGAGGATTAAATTAAAAAAACCAAAAAAATCCATCTTTTTGTGAAAATTTACTGCTTCCTGCAAAACTGTAATTTTGATTGTGGTAAGTGAATTTCACATGGCTAAAATAGACTTTTGGACCTGGAAGATGTAGGTTTTGGGGAGTTGGACTACAGTCCATGAATAGCTCTGGCTTTTTTAATTTTGTCCATTGGTGCCAGAGCTAAATTTACCGGTGTTATTTATTTCAATGAAATAAAGCCAATAAAGCTTCTGTCCTCAAGTACCTTTTTGAAAATGCAGCAGAGCCTCTTCTGTCACCATGTTTTCACACTCTTTACTAACCTGTAAGATGACAGATAGGCCATGCTTCCTCTTCAGAAATGTCCAGAAGCCAATATTGAATCAGTAGCATGATACTTAGTTCAGTAGAAAATTGGAAACATAGTGCAAAAATTTTGGATTTTGGTACTGTCAGTTGTATTTTTATTGATGATGTAATTAGTGGCATTATCCCATATTTATGTTTATTGAACTAAGGTAATATGTGTAACAAAGATTCCTGTATGTTTGGAAGTACAGGACTATTGAGGAGATGTACACGTTTCTCCTGTTATTGTTCATACTCACACCCTCCTTCTTCTTCTCTCTAAAGCAGTGATTCCACTGTACCCTTAATATACTTAAAGGGGAAAATCTGCCTGCTCCCTGGGCCTCATCTTTGCGCACTCTCCAGCACAGCAGTGCTAACATTTGTGTGGCCATGCTGTAGGCCAGATCAGGGGAAGCAGTGAACTAATCTCCTTTTTTTTCTGATGGTTTGTGGGAATGTTGGGATGTGAGCAGGGTGAAGGCAAGGCCATGTCTTGTGGCCATGTGAAATGTCAGCATTTGTGTGAGATTGACATGGCTGTGACCACACTTAATCTTGTTTACGTTCTTCTGTGACTGTAGTTGAAAAATACCTCCTGCGGGTTTAGAGTTTTAACTTGAACGTGATAAATAATCAAGCTGTTCATGTTGCACAGATACCACATTCGTTAGTATGAAGTATTTTGCATGTGTCTTCCTTCCCAATCCCTTTTTAAAGACACTTTAAGGTCAATATACCTCTTGATGTTGTGATTTTGTGTGGCTTAAAGCATCTAGAAAGTAGGCAGCAAGGGCTCTTTTGGTTCAGCCTGCAGATGTGCTCATTCATATATACTATTTTCCGGCAGTATTTGTGCTTGATTCTGGTCTCCTGTACTCTGCAGCAAACTAAACTTCTGCAACCATCTACAGCAACCAGCTCTGAATTTTGGGTCATCACTAGGTTAGTTAAGAAAATCAGGACTTTAATAAATTGAACACGAGGTTAGAGTGAATCCGACTTTAGTTTCTTCACAAGTTGCCAGTGGCAGTTTTCCTTCTTGGTCTCCGTTCACCTGCCGCCAGACTTCCTACTTTTAACTTATCTTACATTGTCCCTGAGACCACCGTAACCGCACTGCAGAAATGAAGGGACACCTTGAGGGTTTGATTTCTGTGTAGGGGACTGTTGGCACTTCTGTCACCCTGGAAAATGTCCTTAGGCCTGAGGGGACTGTGAAATGCACAAGCCCTGAGGATTTCCGCTAAAGTGATCAGCGATGAAATGCTGGCATTTAAATTGCCCTTGTATAGCTTCCCAGCTATGTACCCATGGAGTTAATTAGAACAATTTTACTTTCATTCTTCACACACAAAGAATGTCTTTTGGGTACACATTGACTGGTGTACACTCTCTGTCTTTGCACTCTCTGGAAGGTTAGGGACTGTCAGCCATCGTGGTTGCTCTCTGAAGTCTGAGAGCAAGAGACAGATAGCTGGCAAGTTGTGGAGAGTGATTCTAGGAAGGTGAGATAGTTGGGCTGCTATAGAAGTGGGCTGCGCTTGGCATAGTTCTCCAAAGCAAGACAGATTTTGCAGAATTCGTTCAACATAATTCAGTGCTAAACTGTTTGACAGTGGTTCTGGCTCTAGCACGTTTTTTAGCTATCGCATCCTGTCTTCAGATTCCCATGATCGTCTGCCTGGGTGCAGCCTTCTTTCGCTATGCACCCAGCTGCCTTGACAACCGCTTTGCACTACAGTCATCGAGCGGAGGGTTCCAAATTTCTGGTTCGTTTAATGGGATCATAACCAACGCGGCTGCAAGTGATTACAGCATTACATTTCCCTTGCAGCTTTTTCTGGGTCTGCTGCCAAACAGGTTTGCATCTGGTGCATGTGTGTTGCAGATCTGTGATACGGTAATGGTGACTACGTGCTGAGCAGCCCCACAGTCTTCATAACTCACAAAGTCCCTTTCAGAACTGAAAATATTATTATACAGAACAGACCATTTCAAATCAGCAAATCGCCCCTTGCTCAAACGGGCACGGTGCGTTCTTTGGCTAAAATAGGGCCAGTGAAGTGTGCAGCACGTGCAGAGTTGTACATGTTTTAATTTTTCTCAGCAATCAGTATTTATTGGCCATTCCCACAGCAACTAAGGCAAATGTGATCAGATCCTTCTGAGGAACACGTGAAACTCCTGGTGAATTGGCCAGTCCCTCTCTCAACACGACACATGCTAAATAGCAGGACTTTGCGTGAATTGTTATGGGCATACAGAGTTCACTTCTTTTCCTTGTGAAGTCACTGCACTAATTATTTTGCCAATTATTTACAGGACCTTCAAGATGAAAGGTGTTAATTAAAATAGACAAACAGAAAGATACACATTCAGGTCCATGTCTAATGGCTGTCTTGAAGGTACTTGGCATCCATCTGAAAATTTGTGATCCTTGTTTTATTATAGGGTGCCTTTATACAGGGTAACTTTTTCCCTCTAATACCGTGCAGTCTTCTCACACAGGCAAACATATTTACTTTTATTTTCTTTCCCTTTTATGTTTGTTCCCCCTAAAGCAGGATCAACTTCATGGTAAAGGACAGAACAACAAAGTAATTTCACTCGGAACAAATACCTTCTGGTTTCATTCAGAGTAAACCCAAACTAGACCCCATTCATTAAACCCAGCAAACCAAAAGCTGTTAAGAAATATTAACATCAAATCCAGAGCAAAATGGCCAAAGGTAACTGTTTCATCCCACACGGAAAAACAAAACTTAGCAATTGGGGTTTTTTTACCCTTTTAAACAGGGCAGGTTTTGGCATCTCTTATAATTTTTTTAATGTTTTCTGAGTCTCTAATAGTTATTCAACAGCAAGTAATTTTTTTAAAAGTAGAATAATTGTCGCTATCAATATTTTTAAATGAATACGTAACACAAGTGGAAGTCAAATTTGAGAAGGGCTTCCTGAGCAGCTACACTCATCCAAAGAACAGAATGAGAAATGTGGGATTTTGCCTACCTTGTCTTCTGCTGGCAAGTGAATTCAGGACAACACAAGGCCCTCCAGCAAGTTCTTGGGACCTGTGTTTTGATGCAGGTGACAGAAGGCACCGTGGTGAAGAATGACCATGAAGTGATAGAATGGGGTTTTTGGGAAAGGAAGAAGGGAAAAAGCAAAATAAGAGCAGTTGGCTTCAGGAAGGACAACTGTAACCAACTTGGAGAGTTGTATGGAAAGAAGCCTAACAATAGTTGTTGCCAGGTCCTTAAATAAACTTGACCTCTTGAGTTGAGTGAGGCTTTTGGCACTGCCTCCCACAACTTGCTCATAGTAAGCAGGGAAACCAAGAGTAGGTACAACTATAATTAAGTGATGAAGCGTAGCTGTCAAACCCCAGGGACCATGTGCAGTTCTGCAAGGGTCTGTGCTTGCTCTGGTATTAATCAGTCCTTTTATTAATGTCGCGGATGATGGAAGAGAAAGAGTGTTTATTAAATGGCCTGGTGACACCATGCGGGGAGGTGCCATAAGCACTTCAGAGGACAGAATTAGAGTTCAGTCTTATCTTGACTTGAGGAACTGAAGAAACAGTCTGGAAAATAGTAGCCAATTCAGTGAGGACAAAACTCTGTGCCTGAGGGAATGATGAGTACCACAAAGAAAGGGGAGGGGTCTGGATTAGTCTTGGTCAGACCCTGTATGTAGAGCTGACGTGGTACGCATTGCACAAAGGCGAGCATCCGGCTGAGATGCTGGGGATCTTGTCTGTAAGGCACGTGTGGTAATTCTGCTCGGCAGCTGGAGCCCTGAACTCAGTTTTGGGCTCTGTAATCCAAGAACAATCTGGAGGACAGCGGTGGTCAGAGGTTTAGAAAACATGAGCTGTGTGTAAAGGTTGAAGAAATTGAGTCTGGAGAGCAAAAGAGGGAAGATGTGATAATGGTATTCAAATATGTAAAATGACAGCTTTGAGAGAAAAAGAATAAACCTTGGCTATGTTCATGTGAGCAGAATAAGGAATAACAGACTTAAATGACAGCAGAGGAGATTTAAGTTAAACACCAAGTAAAACTTTCTAGCAGTGGGCTGGTTTTGCACTGGCACAACTGTCACAGGAGGCTGTGGAACCTCTGTCACAGGAGGGCTTGTAAAAAAATAAGTTAGATAAGCCCCTGTCGGGCCTGACAGGTATGTTTGGTGTGTGGCCAGTGTGCCTGCGGGCGAGGGAGAGACAAGATGGCCTCCTGAGGTCCCTTCCAGCTCTAATTCCGTGATATAAATTCAGTAGCAAAGCTATAATGGCGACTAAATAACCTCTTGAAAGAGACTTGATAGATGAGGCTTTTGGTTTATAAATACTCAGCGTGCTGTGTTTTAGACTCTGCATCTTATTCAAACCCATCTATAGTTTCATGTCCTCTTTTGTCTTTCTTAATATCGGAATCTTTTGTAAAAGTGAACGTCAGCATTGAGTCAGACTGTTTCCTGAATAAGAAACTTTTCCAAATACAAGCTCAACATGAAATAGAAAGGTTTTAAAATGACTTTTCTCATTCTGCAAAAGGAATTGGAACACATCATTCCTGACATTTCTTCTTAGAGTTACCTTGGGACTCTCCAGTCCTCACCTATCTTATCTTGTACAAGGTTGTCTTCTATAATATTTGTCTGCCTAAGAGTAAATTAAATGCAAAATTCATCAGGCTGTTTGGACAGATATATATAGATATATGTAAAAGACCATTGTTTAATATCTGAGCAAAGCTGAGAAGTTTTTTTTGTTCTACAGCGTGATTTCAGTCAAGGTACAAATTTGCCCGACGGGTTGCTGGGTGTTTTGGTTGAGTTTGGGGCAGTCATGGTGCTGACTGGCGCCCTGCAAATGCAACGCGAGCAGAAGGCAGATGGGAGAGTAGTGCAGAAGGAGGGAGAGGATGGTTTGCAGGTAGATGCATGTGCTTGTGGTAAGAGAGAGAGCAAGGAGAGAGGTAAATCTCTTAGAAGAGTTAAGGGCTTCATGGAAATGGCAGATTCACTGCTTATCACTTGGGGAATCTGCAATAAAAGCAGTAAGAATGTTTTCTTTTACAGCAGCAACCAGGTTCCGTGAAGGGTTGTGCCTGTCCCCGGAAGCTTGCTGAAACATGGAAAGGTGGATCTGGCCAAATGTTCGCCCTTTCTTTCATCTAGTTTTGCCTCTTCTGTGTGAATTCGGTCAGCTCAGGAAGAGGGACTCAGTCTGCATTTGGGGCTTTGTTTTGCATTCCCGCTCTGAGGTTTCTGGTCACCAGCTTACAGTTTCTCTAGTACAGCAGCTTTTGCTTCACTAAAAAGGATGCAGAAGGCTGAAAAGAAAAATACAGTCGAAAGGCCAATTTGTCTTTATTTGTATCTGAATACTAGTACCTGTATCTGAGTATTTGTATCTGAGTACTAGTGTTAGCCTCTGCAGAGTGCCCTGGGTGTGTTATTACCTTCTCTCTATGAAAGAAAAGCCCCTATTTCAGGTGGACTTGCAAGTCGAAATTGGCACAGTGACAGAAACAGAAGAAAAAAGGGAAAATCTGTACATACACTGTAACGGTCCTAAACGTGCACAAATGTCTCTGATTTTTAAAAGGGTTTCTTAGGAAGTGTGTCTTAAGCAGAATTGTAGGAAAGAAGTTAAAAGGGTAGAAACCTATTGGCATTATGGAAATTAATTAATTGTGCTTTAAAAATAACAATAGGAGTAAATTATACTTTCATAACTTCATAGGAACTCGGTGTCATAGCACCCAAAATAGATGTTACAAGCAGTGTAAATGGTTGAGCTAAATGTGAGGGCCACCTGCTTGGGAGTGAATTAGGGAGAGCTTATGTAAAGTCATCATGGCCCATCTTGGAGTTACCAGGAAGATATTTTCAGGAGGATATTCTAGCATTATATTGAAATAAAATATATTGTGCAAAGATAACAGAGAGCACATTATCAGGTTTTTCTCTGACAAGAGATGCAGAAATTAACTTTTATTTACTATAGCTATTATTTCTAAATAAGCAAAAAAAAGTAAAGTTATGATGATGGAGCTCTTTGCTACTGAAAAGACTGATTGTTCTCTTGGCCAACAATGACCAGGTAAGCTTTTAAAAACACTTTTGGGGGAGCAGATTTATCCATGCTTCCCAGCCCTTTCTTGCAATATCTCAGCTCCCGCAGTGAAAAAAATAAACCAGTTTCCATCTGGGCCATATTGAATTACTTCGTCTATAGTCATGAAACCGAACTGCCCCTCTTCACTGTGATAACTGTGAACGACTGAGGAACTCCTGGAGCCTGTGCAGTGAGCTACAGGGACTCTTCCATGACTACTTCTTTTTGGGCAGTAAATTCACAGCTCAGGGCCTTACTTGGCATATGTCAGGAATTTTACATTGTTCTATTCTTTCTTATTGTGTAAGGAATGAAGTTACCACCAAGGCAATCCTGTTTATCCTTTTTGCTAAAGCAGTACTGGGGGGGGGGAATAGAGGGTGTTGTCCAGTGTTATCCTCAACTTGATGTCATAGTGTACGTGTTGTAAAAATGATTTTCAAGAAATGACTGCAACGTTATTGCACCTTTAGGGTTCCTTAAAAATCTGCAACTCCAGCCAATTTGCACAGAATTTACATAGACTCACGAAGTTTTGAACTGGGGATTTTCTCTCTTCTTGGTTGTTTCTTACATTTTGAGCTTAATACAGACAATAAAAGCAAATCTTAAAGCTTTATAATGCAGATGAAGGTTATCATAAGCCTCAGTGTTTACTCAGAAGTCTTCCGTTGTATAAGTGAAGTTAAAATAAGTGTTAGTTTTGACGCAAAGGTAGGAGGCAGGGAGTGGCCTTGTGTTTTGAAGTCAGGGTGCCCCTACCTTGTCTTTGCCCTGACTCAGGTTTTGTTTTTCTCACCCTGCTTCTGACTCTCCATTTTTGAGCAACAGGCTCCGTCTCAGCAGTGAAGCGGGCTTCACTGTTTTCCTACGCTCCTCTATGGAGGCATCTTCAAAGTTCATCTTTTATTTGCTTTTTTTCTTTTCACAAACCCCGACATCTTTATCACTTCTCAGTGACCTTTTCAAGCGTTGTTGCCTATCATTGCACATTTGGAATACTTCTGTGCGCAATATTAATGTTTCTGGTTGTGGGTCATGCAAGCCCTTTATCGAAATATTTCCAACTTTCATGGTTGATTTTTTTAGAAATAGCAACTTAAGCACCATGCTACTGATATATAAAATCACTTGGGTTCTATTTTCTTCCATATCAAGGATTTTAAATTATCATAACATTACTGCTTTTTACCTTACTCCATAGTAATGTTAAATATTTGCAAAAGCATTTGAGAAAAAAATAAGAGCATTAGTTGGTAAAGTTTTTTATTTAGCAAGGAGGCTTTCTCTGCTTCTAGTTGTTCTGTCATTCAGGCTGTCTGATTACGTGCAGGTTTTCAGGACTTACGAAACGAAAAGTACATGTCCCCCTCACAAGCAGAACTAGGGTTCTTTTATTTGAGCAGTAATTTTGTGTTAATTTTTATTTTTTAGTATTATTGTTAAATCCCTCGGAATAACTTCTCATACCTGGCACACGTTGTGACTGAGAGCGTGGCTACATAGACCCTTCCTTTGTTCATGTTGGACCGTGCCAGCTTGGGCCCGGGGCTCCGCTGCCAGTGCTAGATGGCTCCCAGGCTGGGGCGAGCTCGCCTGTGGCCAGCCGGCAACACACCCAAGGGACTCGGTTTATCTGAACAGATGCCCCTGAACTGGTATTAGAGCGGACAGCACTGACTGCATTCATAGCTACAAAAAGGCATTAAAAAAAGCCATCACAAAGGGGTCAGGCAAACCAGCTTGCAATTTCAGCTGAAGCTCAAGTTTAAAAAAAAAAAAAGTTTTCTTCTTTTTATTTTTGTGGGGAATATAGAAAACTTTTATGCCAAAAAAGCAGTTGCTTATCTCTGGCTAATAGTGGATGAATCTGCTCACAGTAAAAGATCCATCCTAAAATAAGACCAGACAGGTTGCTGTGATGCTGGCAGTGACAAATGAAGACTGCAGGACCACTCAAGATCACAGATACCTTAGATAAGTCACAAGACACATCTTACTCAGGAAGCTACACTATCTGGAAGGATTCCACCATTTATTTTAACTGACTTACTAGAAATAAGAATTCTGGTGTTACAAATAAAACTTTTGTGAAAGTAAGTTGGGAAGGGAGTAAGATATATAGTATTTGGAGCGCTGCAATTTCATATAGTCAATATATTTTTGAGCTTGCGAGCCTTTCACGGGCTTTTGGCAAACAAGCTTGCAGCAGAGCCTTAATTACATATTTCACAAAAGGAGTTCTCAATTTTTAAATACAGTGTGCTTGCCAGAGGTGATAGATGAACATGTAAGTGGAAGGCTCCAAAGCAGTAAAATGCACCTTTGATGATGGGGACACTGCAGAAAGTAGGAAGACATTATAATAACATAGATGAATGCAGACACAAGAAGGAAAGAAAATTTCCTTGCCCAAATAAATGTTTTTAAAGCAGCGTTTGCATGATTGCCTGACCTGAATACCTTGTTTCTGAATAAATCGTTTCTTGAATTCCTTGTCTTTTAGACTTAACAAAATAGAAATAACCTTACAAATGGAACAAGCTTTTGTGACACTCATATAGAGTTGCATACGGTGTATTTACCTCTTGGGTAAACGTTGGGGTACAGGAAAGATTGCAAAGGACAGGCTAGCAGCAATCCACTTCAGGCTGGTAGTAACCAGAGTTATCTGATGGCTGTTTAATGTCCTAAGTCTTTCAGAGCAAAGTGAGGTGCCTTGCTGTGGGACATCTGCACTACTGGTAGTGTTCATCCTCTTGCCGTGAGCTTATTGAAACCTGGTTATCTCGTCCAGTACTGGTTCTCGGTTCATTTTCTGGTTTGGTGGAATTTTTTAGATGCACTCTCCCATGGGAGCTTCCTTCTGCATCTCGTATTCTTCGCATCAAGTTTTATCCCCTGGAATATGGGGAGGGAGGTACTGCACACTTCCTTTCCTCTCTTTCTGTATCAGCCATCATCTGCCTTTTCCCAGTTCACCTCCTGTTCTGAGTTTGGCCATCTCTCCCTCTTAGCTCTCAGCCTCACCCTGGGCGGCTATTCTGTCACTACATCCTCTAGACATCTAACTTGTTTTCTTCATGGCATTTGGCTTGCCAGCAGGATTGATTGAAAATAGCCTAACCACCACTCCCTATTTTCTCCCTGCACAGGATTTCTGTTCATTTCATTTTCAAAATTACTTACCTGATTTCTTCTTGACCATCTGTGTGGTGTCAAACTGTCTGAATAACCCAAAGTATAAATATGACATATACTTCCAGAAGAATGGAGAGAGAATAAATTTTGACCTTCCTTGTTAAGACTCATCAGCACCTCTCACTTCCACCTTATTGCAAAGGACAGTCTATTTAATTTATATCTGTAGGCTTCCATGCGACCATAAGGATCTGCCCTTGTGGATTTTGTTGCTTCCAAGGTCTATGGAGGTGTGAAGACGAACAGAGAAGCAGCTGCTTAAGTGAGTTATAGGATGTGAGAGCAGAGAGTAAACTAGCAAAGGTTATAAATATGAACTTATCTTCTTTGACTGACATTTCTTAGCTTTGTCTTTTTCAGTTAAATAGTGGTTTCATTCTTTCAGTTATTGGTATAAAGATATAAAGGTAGGCATGGCATTGAACAACAGATTAAAACATAATGTAGTATAAAACACTGTGAAGCAGTAATTGAAAAATATGTAAGCTAAGTAAAAGAAAATAAGTAATCAAAGTACCACATAGCAGAGTCCAAAGCCAGTCCCTGGGGAACTTTTTGTGCGTGACAGCTACTAGCAGTCACAAGGCTGATTTGGTGACTCTAGACAGTTACTTATGTATTCAGGTCACACTTTGTTCTCTTCTTCAGTTACAGCTTCAACCAGATATGGCATCCTCTCTCAGGATTTCTTGACAAAAGTCAGGCTAAAGGCTTCCCAGAAGGGGTCGTTAATGCACTCTCCATATTGATGTTACTAGTTTGAGGATAAAAGAAAAGAAATTAATTACTAAATGTGAAAACTGAAAATACATACACGTTCAGAATTATGCCCAACAGCTTAGGAAAGGGGTAAATAGTAACTCTCTCAAGCTGCTGGGCTTTGTTTGCCAGAAAATGAATCTATTTGGAGGGGCAAGAGGAGGGTCAGAACAATATTTCTGCAGTTGATGTCCACCTTATCCTCACCTCAGGGAAAATACAGATGGTGACAAGTCCCGGCAGTTTCTAACCCCATCTTGGATGATCAGCTTTACACAGCTACTCGTTACGAAGTTGACTGGGGGTTAATAGGGAAATGATACTAGGTGATGCAGAAGGGCAGGAAAGGTGTCCATGAAGATGTATTTCACTAAATTTCATTGAGAATTAAGTTTTACCTTGATGTAAAATTGTCACCTCTTAAGACTTCTATGCAGAACGATTTCAAAATAATTTTATTACTGGCCTGTAATATACTGAGTCTTAATCTTTCTATTACTTTTTAATGATGTACTAGAGAACTTGGAGGTCTTCCATTTTACTAAGTATATTTTGTTTTAAACTCCAAAAGCCATACAGAAATGCAGTCCATTGCTTACTTAATAATTTCAACATTATTTTGTCATGTATGCTTTTCTAACATAGAAGTTTTGGAATTTGCTGTGGAGTATTCGTTTGAAGCAGAAATCTTATATCAAGTCCTTTTTTTTTCTTTCTTTTTTTTTTTCTTTTTTTTTCATTTTAGTATAGGGATGTCATGGTGAAAGATGGATTTCTGTGGGACATCTCTCACAGCGGTGATTTATTAGTTAACATTAGTTGGTCTCAGTCCATCTTCTTCCTGGCCACTGTGTAAGGTATTCTTAAAGGATAAGGATGCTGACTGTCTTGGTAGAGTGCTTTGGGATACACAGAGAACGCTGTGCACAAACCAGTATTGTGGTCTCAGAGTCACTGGACTTGTACTCGCTTCGCAGAAACCACCATTCCCCGGCATTAATTAGAGACAGAGCCCAAGGATTGAATGTGGATGTTGACTCACCTGACTCTTCAGGTCACTGGCGAGGTCAGTTGCTGGGTGTGTTCTTGGGAAGATTTCTGGATCGCTGTACGGACACAGAGCTGCAATTTCCAGGCTGCGGACAAAGCTGCCCAGAGGGTAAGGGGGGTGGAAGTAGGTGGTTTCCCTTGGCGCTGAGAAATCTTCCACCAAGTGCTGAGGCTCCTGTTGCACCAGAGACCAACTCTGGTTTGCCATGAACAAGCTAAGAAGCTTGCTGAATAGAAGAAGCACTTTGCTACAGAGAGAAGATTCGGTCGAAAGAGAAGAAAGAAGCACTGTAGTTAGGACTCCAGGAATCAGCCTTTAAAGTAAATAGAAGTACTTTCAAGACACCTACAGTATCCTCTTTTGCATCAATGAAAAATATGCAGTCGCTTTGCAAGGGACTGGCTTTCACCAGCTCGAGATAATCAGAAAGCTGATATTTTTCTAGCTTCCCATGAGCTTCCCAGAACTGATAGCTATAAATCCACCATAGGGAAGAGGACCTTGTATTTCTTCTTCTTAAAAGAGGGCTGATGACTAATGCTGAAGTGAATTGTTAAGAGACTTATTTACTTAATTGAGCCTGCTTGTTTGGTATGTGTCCCAATTAATTCATTTTTGTTGTGACCATATTGAAGCAACCTACACCCTTGTGACCTTCTCTTATAATTATTACCATATTCCTCTTCTGAAGCACTGTTTTGATTACGTACTCAAAAAGCTCTGCTAAAATATTGTAGCATTAGTAGAGAGTCAGATTTTTCCATTGTTTTGAACTCAAGGATACTAACAAAAAGAATCATTCTTTATTGAACTGCTTGGAGGTTATGGGTCACTTACAGCCCTTAGGGGATGGGGGGGTCCTTCCTTTTTAATTTCACAAAATGACTATTTTGAATAGGCAGAACTTGTTCTCTAACTCGAAATTCTTTTATGAAAAATGTGTTGTTGGGTGGTAGCACTCAGAGGTGCCTCATAATTCCTTTGGTGTGCTGAATATTGTACATATTACAGGGTCACAGGAGAAAGTAACAGCGGCTGAAAAGAGGCTGGCAAGTATGACCATCCCTACACTTTCTGAGATTGCTATGTGGAATCTCTGCCCCAAATGAGGCATTGTTTTTATTATTATTTAAATTAACCACAGTATTTGACAGCTCTCTGCCTAATGGAGCCGTTTGGACACCTATCTGTGAAGGAGAAACTCTTTCAGACATGGCAGTCAAATTTGCAGTGGTAGGTGACTCTGTCAGTGAGGGGCTGCCTGCGCAAGGGGGTGTTTATTCCTCAGTGCTTCATCGGATGAAGGTTTTGCTGGTTTGTGCCAACCTCCACGACAGTCACTTGCACTCAGTAAGATGTTCTTGTACTCCTGTCCTCAGCTCCTCTCCTCCTGTTTACCTGAAAGTCCCAGCCAAATGGTTTTCCTGCATCACGGCATGCACACGTGCACTGGTGGAGCTAGTTCTGGGCAGCAATCCCACAGGCGGTGTCGGTTTAGGGAAAGGTGCTCTGCATGTGGCATCTGTCATTCCAGTGGAAACAGAAAGGCTTTTACCAGAAATAAGTCTTGAACCAAGCCCCCTCGCCACTGACTGTTGTATTTGGAAAGCTGCTGAGTTTTGCAGTTTTGTGCACCTCTTACAACAGCAGTCCCTGCTCCTCAGGCAACAGGACCCTTGCAGAGAATATTTCTTTACACAAAGCTTGCTGATACTCTTTCTCTTATTGAGCTAAGTAGTATCACTGCTACCCCATCTCCATCAGCTCTCTGCTCCCTCCTGTCCATATCAAAACTGGTCATGCTTTTAACTTCTTGAAGCACTGTGTACCTTTTTTTCTCTTCCTCAGGCCCAGTCTTTTTCTCTCTACTTCCTTACAGAGCCCCTTCATGTCTGGGTTTTATGCTGTGTGGAGTTTCTTTTTTGTATGGCAGACTCTCTCTCTTCCTGGAACAATTAAAAACCCTTCTTTAAAGACAATGGCTCGCTCTGGGTCTCTGTTTTTCAATGGATGGCCCTCTAAGCTGCTGGGGATTTTGATGCCTGAGGACAGCAGGTGCTGGGTAGAGCTTACCCTGGATGCCACCCATTCATTGGCGTGCTGCGTCCTCTTGGTTTAATGTTGTCTGAGCGATCTTCTGTCCTCCTTCAATGTAGGACTGTTCATGTAGCAAGAATTCCTGCGTCAGCAGGAAAGAAAAGGTTTGGGAATCTTCCTTCAGCCATGAATGGTAATCCAAGGTAAAACAGACCACCATCTCAGACCAGGCCTCCTTTGTGCACCAGGCAAAGGTGGGTGATTGAAGAAGCCAACGAGTGGTCTCTCCACAAAAACAGAATTACAGGTTAATGCTTTGCCTTGCTCACGCTTGACTTTCTCTCTTTACATAATCTGGTTTTACTCTTTGCCTATGTCTAGAACACTTTGACTAAGTGTTCTGCTTTAGAGTACGTATGAAAGATGCTGTATGAAAGATTAATTTCCTTTCCATCATTGGGAGTTTCCTTTTTACATGAACTCATGAGCCAGATCGCACAGCATGCAGCCAAGGTGTTGCGTTTTATGTGACACCTACAGGACTCTACTGAATGAAATCTGCAAGTCTTCAGAGTTCTTAAAATACAACTTTCTGTTTATGTGTTTTTTGGCATAGAAACAGAAAAGCTGGGGCTGGAGGTGGGAAATGGATTGCCATCTTGGAAATTTAACGACCAGCTCTTTCCCTGTGACGTCTGTGGAAAAGTGTTTGGTCGACAGCAGACCCTGTCTCGGCATCTCTCGCTGCACACAGGTAAGCCGATGCTTTGTGGTTGGTTGTTACAGCACTGAGGAAATCCGTGTGTTCGTCATGGTTTGTTGAAGTGGAGGGAGAAGAAGGTAAGCAGAAGGGTGTGAGCCTCCTCAGCTCCTTGCACTTAGAGCAGGGCCAAGCGCAGAAACAGGACAGAATGTCAGAGTGGTGTTCAGGGAGTTAACTCACATTTTATTTCTTTACAGCCTACCTGTAATTTATCTTTACAAAATGGGTAAATTCAAGTTTGTCCAGGTTCCAGCAGACCAGCCTGTAGACACCAGCTGGTTAACCAAGCCTGGTAATGGAGTTCTGAAGAGAAGGCACAGCCTTTCTTAGGTTCACCCGATGAGCTTTTTAAATGTCACTGAACAACAAAAGATTTGGCCTTGGTGTTTCAGACCTGGTGAAACTGAAAGGAGTTAATATCTGTCATTCATTCACCTTTGCCCTCATCATCCACTTCTTCTGAGAGGAACAGGGGCTGCTCTACCCCACACCAACTTTCTTAAAGTGAATCAGCTTCAAATCAACTGAGGCTAACAGAGTTTTTATACGGAAGATGCACCTTGTCAGCCTGCTGAGGGGCACTGTGAAAAATAAGATTCAAAAGCAAGAATTTCCAATGCAGTGCTGAAAAATATTGTTGGTATTATGCCAGCGTACGTTGTACCATCTAGTAGAGCCATGCCAAAAAGGTTTAAATGCTCTGTTCCTTGGCGTCATGGGGTTTTCTTAGTCCTAAGCTGCTCTGTTGAATGCCTTTCCCCTAACACTTGTAGCATTATATTTCAAATTTAGAGCAGCAGCTCCTCAAAGGGAAAGGTTGTAAAAGCTGATGTAATGTTTGGTTATTTTAATCAACTCTTTGCAAAATAAAACCTGGCACGTACAAAAAATGTGCTGCCAGGATTTAGAAATGTTTGATTTAAAACAAAATCATTTTTATTTTAAATGTCTAAGCTGTGAAGCATCAGAACCTCATGATGAATTTGTTTAATTTCTTCAACTGTTCTCTGAGTGAGGTTTTTTTATTAGTGGTCGGGACTGGCCTAATGATACAGAGTTCCCTTTCCTCCCCACCCTCAGGTTTTAATACAAAATCATCAACCATCAATTCTCTGCAAGTGACCACGCGGGCAACCTCAAGAATAACTGGACTCTAAATCAAATAAAAGATGCTAGGTAAAGGAAGTAGTTGTAGATTATTGACCTGTTTCTCTACTGGCTCTGCTGCAGCTCTCAGAGCAGCAGTTGCCCCAGATTTCCAGTTTATAAAGTTTTATATTATCTGACTACAAATGGTAGAGCAAGCTAAAAAAACTAGCCCTAAACTACCTCCAAATTAGTTTTTCTCTGACTAATTGCTGTGAACTCCTATAAGTTTCCAAAATGTCGAGCTTCCAAAGTACCTCATTCTGAACGCTGCTTGGAGAAACCCAAAGGAATGCATACTTGGTTACTGGCAGCTTTAAAAATAGCTTGCTTCAAAACGAAGTATACATTTCAGGTTTTCTGTTTCTTTTTCAGAAGAGAGAAAATACAAATGCCACTTGTGCCCCTATGCTGCTAAGTGCCGCGCTAATCTGAACCAGCACCTGACCGTCCATTCTGTGAAGCTGGTGAGTACAGACACTGAGGACATTGTCAGCGCTGTCACTTCTGAAGGCAGCGATGGAAAGAAGCACCCTTATTACTACAGGTGAGGACCCAGACAAGGGCTGTGCGCCAGACGCTGGAATCTCAGTGTCTTATCTGCCTGCTGAGGACGTGTTACAGGGCCACCCTTCTCGTTTGGCCGGGTGGAACTGCAATGAAAGTATTTGTCTTGCCCATATCTGACTTAGGCTAAGCAGCAAAACCCAGCTGGCTGCCTCATGCTGTTTGACTTGGCTAGCCATTGGGAAAGACTCGGGGGTTCGCTGTGGGGTTGGTTTTTTTAAAATGGCTTTGTGAGGCGTATGGGCTCTTAGAAGCCTCTTTAACGTTTTATACAGTGTTCATTTCAGTTTTGTGTTTGGAAACATCCCATCGTGTACACAGATTCACGGCAAATCTAAAGCACTGTGCTTCCAGTTGCCTCTGACAGCTCCATTGTTTTCAGCCAACTCTATGAAACCAAATAGTAAAGCGTAGTAAGAGTTGTTATATTGATATACACATTTCCTCCATTTGCTAGAGGTATATACATTGAGTGACCAACACGATGAAAGAAAGAAAACCTTTAGGAGAATTTGCCTCAAAAATTAGAAGGAATTGCCCAGATAAAATAGATACTTGGACGTTCTCCTTGTTGTATGCACTGTTGTGCGCTCTGCAAACTGTGATATGCACTCTAGTGGCCAAGCAGATTACCAAATCACTCTTACTTTTAGTCAAAGTGCCAAGAGCAGATTTAATTACAAAATCATAGAAGTAAGAAATAAATGAGACCTGCTGGATTAGATTATCTAGTCCATCCCCCTGGGAAAGCAAAATAGTGCCCTAGAGTATACGCCTTTTAAAATGTTTTTGGCTTGTTTTAAATGTTAATGGCCTAATCAAAGCACAAGGACTCTGCAAAGAAAGTTAAATTAAAGGGTCCTTTCCATCGCCTCTCAATATCACTCTGTTTATGCACTGGCTGTGAAATCCGTATCCCTGCTAATTATTTGCATAGCTGATGACTGCTGTTTTCCAGTCAAGCATAAGAGATGTTTGAACCCATTTTTACTGGCTTACACTGAAACTGCCAGGCAGTTTTGCACAAGATCCCAGTTTGGCATGGGAACCATTCCAGGACTTGAAAATAACTCCTGGAGTGTGCAGCAAGCTCTCCGTTTGTCAGTGTATCAGCCGTACTAAACATCTTGGCAAAGCTGCAATGCCTCTTATTGCCCAAAGGAATCGGCTAGGTGATGCGCAGCATCTGGAATCTGTAGTTTTTAATTAACTTTATGATTATTTAGCGTCATTATAGCATGTATGGGATTGTTGCATTGTGCCTGCCCTTAATCACGTTGGCATGGCCATCAGTTCAAAGGCAGTTCAACAGACAGAAGAATTTCGCAGTGAACATTCAACAGTGAGGAAGAGAAGAAATCTGTGCAGGGAGCTTTTTCTTGCAAATTCAGGGAAAGGCAACATGCCTCTGTTTGTGGTTTGGTTTTTAATGTTTCTGACTCTTGAATTCCCTTCTGCCTGCAGCTGTCACGTGTGCGGGTTTGAGACGGAGATGAATGTCCAGTTTGTCAGTCATATGTCCCTCCACGTGGACAAAGAGCAGTGGATGTTCTCCATTTGCTGCACAGCATGCGATTTTGTCACTATGGAAGAGGCAGATATGAAGGCTCATGTCAACAGCAAGCACGCAGGTGACGATCCCTCTCTCCCAGCTGCAGTGATCTCTCTCTTCCTTGCTTTTTAGGTGCAACCTTCACACTTCCCATTAGCACTCTACTTTCACTGAAACGCTTGCTAATTAAGGCCTGATCTCAAAGTTGAAGTGGATTGGACTCCAGCCAGGCAAATAATCTGGTAGTGCAGATCAATTTTCAAGCTTAGCGAAATAAATGAAGGACTACTTAGCCCTCCTGCTTCCTACTCCCCTGATCCCCCAAATCCCCTCCCCTGTTGAAGTCAGCATACTTCATTTGTTTTTCTGACCGGTTTACTATTTCATCAAAATCCTGGTTTGACTTCAGTGACGATAAGGTGACTTTGAGTGCTAATTGTGCATACCTGGCTGTAAGTTTGAAATACACAATATGTTGAGCTTCGCTCTGCAGCCTGTTTGCCTCCACAGTCTATCAGTTTGGAATTTCACGCTGATGTTTAGTTGACACTGTGATTCAGCAATACCAGAAATGTAACTTTATATTAAATAACAGAACAAGTCATGTGTTCTCTCCCCGGTCTCGTTCAGTTAATAGCCAAAGATAAGAGCAATAGCAGTTTTCAAACAAGCTCCATATGCTTAGTCCAACTAATGAAGTCTGGCATAATTTAAGGAGAAGAAAATTAGAACCCTTTTAATTAATTTCTCTTGTAACACCAGGCAGAAGCATTTTGCTGCCACAGACTACTAACAATTGTGTTGACAATACTGAACCTGAATTGCACCCAGCACAATTTTTCCATTGCTAAATTGCTTTTCCTGTCCTACCAGGAATAAAATTGGGGAAACAGGGGAGGGGTGGAGAAGGAGAAGGGAGAGGAGAATGCACTTGTTTGTGCTCACAGATACATAAGTTAAATGTAACTGCAGAAATACAAACTATTGGAAAGCTCTCAAGGGATTTTATGCCAGCGTAGCTCTCAGCGCTACTCCTCGCTGTCTGAGGGGTTTGCATCTAACTCCACTTCAGTTATAGGAAGTCAAGACAAATGAGAAACGCCACCCACAGCCACGCGAAAAGCTCGCATGGGAGCTCAGCGCTGAGCTGTACTCTACTGTATCTTCCCATCATGGCTAAAAGATTGGAGCTGCTGCTTGTCTTTTAAAGAAAGACAAAACCCGCCTTGTTCTTCCTTCACCCTGTCAAACGGAGCCATTCAGCTGGCAATTCAGCCAAAGGCTTACACATATGGCAAATACAGAGAGGAAAAAATAGAATGGATTTTCTGGGTCACTTGACTCCGGCCCCTTATCCTGTGATGTTACCAAGTCATAAAAGGCCTGTTTGTAAGGATGTTGGCATATGTCTTCAAACAAGTATAATTGTTTTAAACCAGCTACTTCTACAGACAGGAAGCTGCAGATTTTCCTGCATTAAAGATTAAGGACCTTTTTAAAATTTCCAGTGCGTGTCTTACTGATAATCAGAATACACGTACGCTGTTCTTGTGCCAGAACTGTCCTTTATCTGAAAAAGCAATCCACCTCTTGCTCCCTCCACCTTTCTTCCCTCCTTCCACCGTATTTATTCCCTTAGTATATTTATGGAGAGCAACCCTCTCCCCTCTAAATGTACATTGAGCCTTTTCTTATACGAAACACAGTTTTCCCACTGTACCAATCCCTCACCGCATATGTTCTTGTTAGAACCCCTGCTCTCGACATATGCAATCACAGCTGTACATGGTGAAATGAAATAAGTAGTGGGGGCAGTGTAAAACAGCAGCAGCTACTGGGAATAGCTCACACAATAACATTCTGTGATCATATTTACCTTCCTTGAAGGCTCCCCCACACTGATGGCTCATATTCATCCCGTGTTCTGCTCAAATTCTTCTTTTGTTTTCCTTGACTGTTTCCAACTTAAGCACTCCTCATTTGTAGGAAAAATTCTTGTTACTGGCCCTTCAGGTCATAACCTTGTACTCTGTACTATTAAATTTCATTCCATTTCTATTACTCTGCTCCCCAAGGTCAGTGAATCTTTCTATATGATATCCCAGTCATCCTCCCTATTGACAGCTCGGGTCATCAGATTTCATTAGTGCATTCCTACATTTTTATCTCAGACTTAAAGGTGCCGCTCATCAGTTTAAAGCTAGGCACATAGGTACTGGTGTTTGCAGAGGCCTCGATCGGGGGACTTTAGCACACAGAGAATAGGAAGTTTTAGTAAAGTCTCTTTTTAACGCAGCTCTGATTAAACCAAGACATAGGTGGGAGGTAATAATTTGCCCGTCCTCGCCTCAGTAGCTCACAGCAGTTCTCATATGAGGACTCTCACTTTTGTTCATTTCTAGTGGGTAACAGGGTTTGGGATTTGATGGGCTTCAGCTTTAGATCCAGTTAAATAGCTTTTTTAAATCAATTATCTTCAGTAAGAGGTCCTAATAGAAACAGATAAATCTTGAGACCACGCCGTTATCTCTTACAGTCATTACTGAGGATGCTCCTCAGTACAATGAGTGAGATTATTCTCCTTTGCCCTTCCTCCCAGATTTGCCCATTGGACCCCCATAAACGGAAAGGTGGGGGAAGTTTAGCTTGGACCAGTAGGCACTTTTGGTTTCCGCACCCCAAACCTACAGAAGCTCTGTTTCCTTTCTAAGTGACAAGTTCTTCATTGTTTTTGAACTCTGAGTTAATCAAAGTCTTTTCTTGGGATTTTTTTCAGCCTGGTAATGAGGTAGAGTTGCATGCTTCCTTCCCACTACCATTACAGACAGACTCAGTTCTAGGATAAACAGAGATGTACTGTTGTAAACGCTAATAAAAAGGAAGGAGGTGCAACTATGATTTCTTAACAGATCAATTAATTTCAGACTTGTGTGAATTAACTTTAAATATAAATATTTTTCCTGAAATTTAAAGCAGGATCATTGAGATTCCATCTTATGTGCTGTATTAGTTATTGCTCTTTATTCCTGGTTTTCAGCTGAAGAGAGGAAGACACCCAGTGAATCTAACAGTCCGTCTTCATCTTCGCTGTCAGCACTGAGCGACTCTGCCAACAGCAAAGAAGATGCAGATATAACCCCAAAAAACAAGGGTTCAAACAACCTGCTAGTCATTTCTGTAGTGCCTGGTAGTCAGACCTCAGTGAACACTGAAGAGAAGTCAGAGAAAGGTAAAACACTGTTAAACAAATACAAACCGTCACCCTCTCTGCAGTCGATTTGGCCACAATGTAAGGAATGCATTTTCCTGTTTCATTTTTCAGGCTTTGAATGTGTTTTCTGTAACTTCGTCTGCAAAACAAAAAATATGTTTGAGCGCCACCTGCAAATCCACCTGATCACACGGATGTTCGAGTGCGATGTGTGCCACAAGTTCATGAAGACACCTGAACAATTACTGGAGCACAAGAAATGCCACACGGTCCCCACCGGTGGGCTCAAGTAAGGAAAGCAAGTACACAAACTTTTACTGTGTTAAGCACCTCTAATACTGTGGGGATAGGACAAAGGGAAGTAAATTAGAAGGGTTAGGTAAATGATAAGCCAGGTTTGGGACTTCCTTTTATTTAGGTGACCCCAGCCCAGTCCTTTAGTGTAGGCTTGCATCATTATAGCAGAGCGGTAACCTAGCAGCAGAGGTAGCGTCCACTGGTCTTAGAGCTGTAGCAAACTATGGTCCTTTCCCTTTTCAGGTCAAATAGGAGACGGTATGTGAGGGGGGAGACAGTACAGAGAATGAGGCAGCACTATACACGGAGGTGTCGGCAAACTAAGAGGGGTTTTTTCAAGGCATCAGAGGAAGGGAAAGCACACAGCACAGGCTCTGTTCTGCACCTGGCTCAAAGAAACTGAACCCTGTACAGTCTCTGCAACTAGGTATGAAGTGATAACCTTAAAGGTTATAACCTTTGTACGCTCTAATGCAAAGTCAGTCCTCCCCAGGAATTAATAGCTTTGCTGCTTTCTACTTTGGTTTGCGTGCCCCAGAATGATCACTATTGTATAAATTAACATGTAACGAGTAATACACTCTTTTAAGAAAAAAGCCCTTTGGCTTTGGCTAAGGTGCTGTCCTTTAAGGTCTGTTGGTGCAGAGCAGTGTTTCTAGAGAATGAACGTGCCGTTATGTCAAAGTTGGACCCCTGAGGGAAGGAGCGACGGCTGGGGCCATATGCCTGCTCCCTGTGGGCGGGCAGTGTGACGTTACGCAAGATGCACGTCCCTGGTCTCGGTTCCAGCTGCTGCAGGAAAAGGGGCTGGAACCACTGCGAGCCCAGCTAGGGTTCAGCACAGGACTCCCTGCTTCTGTTGCTCTTGCTAAGCCACACTCATGTTTTTAGTGCACTGTAAGCGTCACGTGAGGAGCACACCACGTTTCGTGTTACCACGAGTAGCTCTGTCAGTTTGCACTGCAGTTTTTGAAAACTGGTTCTGTTTGCCAGGCAGCGTCTGGTCTCCAGCTCAGTAGTTCCATGAACTGGGATCTGTGGTCACTTGAGATGTGATGACTGAAACTGGGAAGACGACCAGATTGAGAAACAAGTAGTGTGCCAGAACGACGGGATGTCTGTCTTGGACGTACAGACCAGTTGTCTGATGCACTTTGGGTTTAAGCTGCACAGAATCTGTTCTATTTACCAAGGAAAAACCATGACCTATGACTCAGACCTTCCTGACAGAACGGGCTTCTCAGTCTACATAAGTTATTCCTGCCCAGCTCAAGTAATAATTGGGTACCTTGAAAGCTGCACCTAAGAAAAAGCTCTGATTTATTTTTTTTTTAAGGCATCCAGAAGAGCCTGAAGAGATCTAAGTAAATTGTATTTTTCTGTCTCCTGTTTGCTGTGGGGGAAGAGAAAAAAACATGATTCCTCCAGCTCCAGGTCAAAATCTGAGATTCTGATTCAGAGAGCACCCAGCCCAGGAGAGGTATGTGTGCATGGACAGCCCAGTCCGCTGTTGCAATAGAGCGAACCACCTTAGCAGCCTCAATGCCAGGCTCCCTCTCTGGATCAGAGTACTTGATGTGCATCAGGAAAAGTGTCCGGGTGTTTTAGTGTCTGTCTTTCCTCCTGTATTGCTCACTGTGCTCCAAAGTCTCTCGATTAGCAGGTAGGCTAATATTAAACCTGTATGTGCAACCCGTTGTAGCAAGGGAAAACACACACGGAGAGAGGATCTCAGCTTAGAAATGATCTGAAATGCCAGAACACAATTGGCAGACCTGCTAGACAGTGAACGCAGGTCAGCGGCAGGTGGAGACACCTGTAAGACGGTAGCCAGGTGCCTTAGTTGTATCTTTTTATCTCGACCTGCTCTTTTAGCTCACCGTTAGATCTGGAAGGGAGTGTGATTCGGTTAATACAGCAGAGATCCCTGGCAGGTAGCTGTCCTCACCCACTTCCTCTCAGCTACATAAAGCAAAAGCGGGTGTGTTTTGGGTTTGTTGGTGTCCGGGCTTGTTCAGCTCAGGCTTCCTTCCAAGCCTTCAAGATTCCCTCCTCCAGCCTTCTCGGCCCTTCCTGGCCCCGGAACCAGGGGTGAGGCCCTTTGCCACGTCCACCCCGGTCCGGACGCTTGCCGCTGTGAGTAAGCGGAGCCCACATCCTGTTCCCACACAGGAACAATTCCTGCCGTGGCAGAGGCGGCTGTAGGCAAACGCTGCTAAACAGACGCCCCCTCTGAGCGTGGCTAGCTCATCTCCCAGAAACGGGAATCCCTACAAATCATCCTAACAGACTGGCTTTCAGCTGCTCCTAGCAGGATACCCAGCGAGCTTATTGTTCAAGGTCACATAAAAGGACTTTCCTAAGCTTTTGCTGTACGTGTGGTATTACAAGTTTATTCCATCTTTACTTAAACAGCTGCTTTCATACTCATCTGTAAACACTCACTTTAAACCACTTCTTAATGGAAAAAATGGCCAAAGTGACTTCGTGCAAACACTAGGAATGTCGTTACACAAAGTACCTGTGAATCAGTCACCCACTCTGCACTACCCGGCCTGCTTTGCAGAACCTTCCCCATCAAGGTAAGCCAGAAGATTAAAGGGATGCTCCTTCAGAGTGAATCAGTGTTTTCCTAGGAGCGCGTGAGCTCTACTGCCATTAAATGGGCAAACCTCCTCTAAGTAGAGACGTGTCAAGGCGAACCAAGTATTCGAAAGAGGCTTTACAGGGAGAACAAAGTGCCTTTTTCTCCTCTTTAGTAGGTCAGAGAGGGGTTGAGTGACAGGGTTAAACCAGGAATGCGGGCCTTCAAGCTGAGTGACTTCTCTTTTCTCTGTCCCTGCCTTTCCTTGCTGTGTTGCCAGGTGCCCATTCTGCATCTACTCCACTAACCGCCCCGCAGCGATGGAGTGCCACCTGAAGACTCACTACAAGATGGAGTACAAGTGCCGGATCTGCCAGACAGTGAAAGCAAATCAGCTGGAGCTGGAGATGCACATCCGAGAACACCGCCTTGGCAACCATTACAAGTGCGACCAGTGTGGCTACCTGTCCAAGACCGCCAACAAGCTGATTGAACACGTGCGTGTCCACACTGGTGAGCGCCCTTTTCACTGTGACCAGTGCAGCTACAGCTGCAAACGCAAAGACAATCTCAACTTGCACAAGAAACTGAAGCATGCGCCACGCCAGACTTTCAGCTGCGACGAGTGCCTGTTCAAGACTACCCACCCTTTTGTCTTCAGCCGCCACGTGAAGAAGCACCAGAACGGGGACTGCTCTGAAGAGGAGAAGAAGGGCCAGTATTCAGCCTCCAAGGAAGCCAGTCCACTCCTACCCATGAACAGCTCCAGAAACCTCCTGTCGCCCCTCTCAGTTATGTCTGCCTCCCAGGCTCTGCAAACAGTGGCTATGTCAGCTGCCCACGGCAGCGGGGCAGAGCCAAACCTGGCAGTGAAAGCCTTGGCCATCAACGGCACTTCCCTGTGCTTTGATAAATACTGGAACTCAGAGTTTGCCCACCTTATTCCTTTAACAATGTTTTTCCCCAAAAACCACTACGATCTCACATTCCATCCGCCCAGACCTCAGACTGCACCGGGAGGTGCCTCTTCGCCTAAACACTCCTTCCTTGCCTACCTTGGACTAACAGAAAGGGCAGAAACTGTCTGAGGGCAGTTACCTTCTGTACCAAAAATACCCCACCAAACCCAGCAGGTATACATTGCTGCAAAACGTAGACCGAAGAGGTAACGAACACTTGTACTATATCATTAGCAAGGTTTAGAAAATGGCTCTGTGTGTATACTTATTGCATTGACATGAAAGCTGCTTTATGAAATCTCCAAGAGGTGACCTACTGCATACTTCTACCTTCAGAGGCATGTTCCCAGTACTCTTATCTAAGAAACTATTTTGTCTTGTTAAGCTGAAAAAGAGTGTCCTTAATGGCAATCAGCACTTGTAAGATTACATATTGATGCATTTTATTTTTGGGCTTTGTGTGCGTGCGGGTGCGTGAAAGAGAGTCTGCCTGTAGCGTGCCATGACATTGCTTTTGCACATCCCTTGTATTGGCTTATTTAATTATTCTTCTTTCCCCCTTTTCACGCACTTGCTCCCTCCCCTCCCTCCGTCTCCCCCTGAGCTGCAGAGCTGTGGAAGGAGTAACGCTTGGTTCAGGGGGGATTGGCGTATTATTTCAGTGCTGCTTGCAGCTTCCTTTAGCTGTTTGATGCCTTGTACTCAGTTGTCAAGGTTTGAGGATTTGGGGTAGAACTGATGAGGAAAAAGTTGCTTTCAGCACTGCAGGATGAGAGTACGACAATGAAAAGCGTGTGTATGTACACACACATGCATGTGCAGTGCGTGCAGTCTACACACCACATAGCAGGCCCGATTCTTAACCGTTACACAGGCGTAACAAACACCTGCGTCTGGGCCATAGCATACATCTTTTGTTTTAAAAGGGCATATAAATATTATATATATATATATACTGTATTATGCAGTGGTTACCTTTTAGTTTGCAGGAACAACTTGTATAACTAGAATTCTATGGTGGAAAAAAAATCCAACAGGGGATTAAAAAAAAGGGTATGGATAAATTCTGGGTATAAATACTCAGACTAAAAAAAAAAGGCAGTTTTGCACAGTGCTTTAGTCTTGCACTAGTTTGTTTCTCACTTGCAAAAAAAAAAAAAAAAATTTCCGTGGGCTGAAGGTAAGACAACTGTTTATTTGAAAAGGTACCAGTACCTACTTTGAAATATAAAGCTACAAAAAGATGCTGTTTGAACCACACAGTTCTCTTTTATACCCTCAGTATTTCAATTGTACTTGCAAATTCTACCGTCCTATCACTACCCTCCCTGTTATTACTAATACTTTATTCCTTTTTGTTAATGGCGGATAGAGCGTGCACTGCTAGGAAGCTAACTTTATACTTATTGAACGCTCCTACTTGTGGTCATTAAAATGACATGTTCTATGTAGCACTTTATTGCAGGAAGAAGCAAATGCGGATCGGTTGTATATCCTTTGTTAATCTCGAAACGCCAAGAGTGATCTTAAATTAAGAGAAGCTAACCGACTGTTAATTGATGCGTTTCTCAGACAACTTAATATCCAGGAAGAAAGATCAGGATTAAAAATACTCTGCATTAAAATTGGAAGTATAAAATATGAAACATTTCAAAATGATCGTGTGACTTACAGGAATGCTTTCTTACTGGATTATTGTTTTCCGTGGTGTCTCTTGGATTCGGATCTCGCTGTCGTTCACCAGGTAGCAGAAACGTCGGACCCAGCTTTTGTCAGAGTCCCCTCTCCGTCCCTTGGCCAAGCCACTGTAGGAGGTGCCCTGAGTCCCATCTAACGTGCTATCCACCCGCCCTCGTGCTGTCCTGAAGGTACTTTTTCTGCAGGTTGTTGTGGGATGGGGGATCCGACAGCCCAGTTGGAGCCAACCCCGTGTTCGTGACAGCGCTAAAGCAACGCCCCAGTTGAGGAAGGCATTTCTGGTCCGCAAGGGCTCTTAGCCATATGCACAACTAGAAACATAACTCAATCTTCATTAGTTCTTAAATGAAGCTTGTGTAGAAATACTTTTCTGATGCAAAACTTGCATCGTTGAACCTATTTGCAAGATTCCTACGTTTGTTTTGCACTGAGATGGCCAAACATTCTCCACTGTCATGACCAAACTCTTCCTGTTCAGGGAGGACGTCCTAATCCGTGCACTCCTGTTAACATACTGGAAGCTACGTACAAGGGGGAAATATCCAAAATAGTAGCAGGTTATCATTTGGAATTATTAATTAAAGGACAGAGAATTCCCACCATTTTGTTTACATTCCAGCAGACCGTTTTGGTTCTAAGGAGCGGGTGGCAGTTCTGTCTGTCTAGGCAGTAAAGAAAAGCCATCTGTTCCGAAGCACGCGTAAACCTTTGTAAACAACCTACCTAACTCAGGGCCCTGTTTGCCACGCTTTACTCCATCAGGACTCCTGGTAACCTCCCCCCCGCCCCGGAGTACAGGCAAAATAGAAAAGGCTGTATCAGTAACTACTCCTGAGTATCTGGACAGCATGAAATACGCAGTCTGCATCCAGAAACTACACCAGTTCTTTAACATACGCTCAATGCGTGTATCTCTGACCCCACCACAGAAGAGCAAACACTTCCAAATCAAACAGCTTATTTTTCAAACCGACAGGTAAAGTACAGCTGTCTAGGAGGAAGAAGTAGGAATATTAGTAGGACACTTTATGTAAACCAAACGGCGGTTAAATAGGGCTGGAACTAACTTCCAGGAACGAGCTGTCAGCGTGCGAACGCCGCGCGTTCGACAATGTTCCACTGTACCAGTATCTGACATAGTAATGTTTAATGTACCTGGGAAATTTGTTTAGCACTTTGGAAAGGATAAATTAATTCTTTCTGGCAAGTTACAGAAGTTTTCTCTGTAAGGAAAAGTGTGTTAGGAGGTTTTTATTTTTTTAAGAAAAAAAATACAGTATTTATCAGAGCTCATGCATATTAAAATAATTGGTTTGCAGTTCAAGGCTAAAGAAAGGAATGTTCGCCAGAGGTTCCCCCTACCGACTAATGACCAACAGTTCTGATAAATTCCCCCCACCATAAAGGTAATTTCATACTGGTTTTCACTATGCATTCTCTAACGAAAGCTAGCGTGTTTTTCCATTTGGTAATTCAGTTAAAGTTCTCAGCACTTTTTTCTTTCTTCTGTCTTTTTTTTTTTTTTTTACTTGTTGTATTATGTTCAAATATCATTCTGTCAAGGTTTGTGTACATTAATAAAAATTTGTATTGTATAAAGCTTTTTGCATTATAAGGCTGTACAGGGTCATTTTGACAGTAACTGGTATATTCCTTTGCATCTTATGTTGCATTGCCAATTTCTAGTGTATCCAGTTTGGAAGTACAATATACTCTAATTAAAAAGGTTGGCTATACTCTTGTTTCTTTTTCGTTTTCCTTCCTCTCTTTTTTCACCTTAAATAGATTTAGGCTTGATGTGGAGGGAGGGGGAAAGGGTTCTCCTACAAGACAAAAGACAAGAAGATAAGAAGAAGGAAGGTAAGATGTTATCAGTGGTTGAAATTGAAAAGGAAAGCTCTGGTCATTGCTACGGATGAAGAAATACAGCACGTACTGCTAGGATGGCTGCAGGACTGACTTCTCTCTGCGGGCTCTGTACGTGTACCAGCCTGTCAGGTCCCTTCTGCCAGGGGATAATGCCTCTTCTGAGGAGTCTGCTCGGTCGGGAGGACGCTGGAGCTCTCCGGCCCTACCCTCCTCAGCCCTGCAGTTCAAAAATCAGATCCGTAAGCAGTCGTTTGGTGAACCTGGCCTTGCTCGGGAGTAGCCCCAAAGACATCAGGAGAACTCTTTCCTTAAAGCGGAGCGACTCAGTGAATAAAGGAACATTGTGCATTCAAAAGATTGTACCGGAAATCTATTTTTGAAATTGTAAAAATATCATGTATGCATTTTGTCAGCATTTTAGAAAAATCTATGGTTTTCACCAAAGATTAATGAAATAATTAAAATGCACAGAGGAGGGGAAAGAAGGAAACCCTAAGAGCAGACAAATTTCCAAGAAGCAAAGCTATTATTGGCTCCACTGAACAAGAAAAGATACTTAAATATCCTAAAAGGAAGGCAGAGTATTGAAACACTAACCAAGGACAAAAAAAATCTGGGTATTCATTAGATAAAAATTATCCTCAGATAAATTAATATTAACGTTACATCCATGTGGGCTGCCCTTTGCCCTCAGTTAGGGCAGCGGTAAGGCCTAATCAACTGAAAAACTCTTACAGTTATTTCTGCTGGGGTGTGGACACTAATTTTCAGGGCTTCTATCAGCACCTTTTTAGAGTACGTGCTGCTGTTAACAGCCTGCGTGTTGGATCCACCGCTCCTCCTTTTGCTGGTGATGAGTTAGGTGAAGGGAAAGCACCTCCAGCTTTGACATCGGGTTGGTAAGTCACGTTCAGGAAGAGGTGGTCTTTCTCTCCTCTTGCACTGTATCTGCAATAGAAAATACACAGTGATCCTCTGTGTGGGCTTTTTTGCGCTAGACACAAATAGTTATCCTAGCAATTAAAAGACGATCATGCAAATTCTCTAATTTTGAAAGGTGTCTCAGAGATTGATCTATCGTAAGCCCTGATTATAGCTTGATGGTTTTAAAACAGACTTCTGCTTGGGTAAATCGCTACAGTTCTGTTGTAAATTATTATAACCGTTCATTTAATTGAGACAACGGTTTAAGATGTAGGTTCAAATGTTCAGTTAAATGACGCAGAGAAGGCGTGGGGAGCGAGCCGGAGCACCACGGCTGGCAGGGCTGTCTCTGGAAGCAGTGCACGCTGCACCATCTGATGGAGTCTCGGTGTCTCTAGAAGGGGCTGAGCAGAGGCCGGAATGACCCTGCCCGCGTAAGCGGCCAGCCCAGCCGCTGAGTGCAAGGCTTGTAGCAGCCCCAGCCCTTGAGTCGTACTGTAAACTTTTCTTTAAAAGCTTGGGCCCAATCTCAACCAAACATCAACCGACCTCTTGCCATCAGCCTCTCCAGCTTTACCAAAAGCCACACATCTGGCAGAAGAACCTATGTGCACCCGAACAGGGGCGTTTGTTAGTGTCACATCCTGATATGTGATAAAGAGCCGTGGGCTTTTGCAGCAGGTGCCTATAGCATGCGGGAATTTTAATCCATTAACTCAACGTCCCCTAATCTGTCGGTCTGATGCGTACACCAATGTACACGCGTGGTGACAGAAAACATCTCGGTTTGTGTATTGACCCTATCGGGACAGCAAGAACGGCCCTGTTTTCATTCTGCATCTACGTATATTTTTAATATGCCATATACGTTAATTAAAAATAATAATTAACTTAAAAGTAGACACTTTTTCAAGCAGAATTATTTCTTACAATCCTACACCTGCCATAGCTGTCATAAGCGCAGTGGAACAAGGCTTAAGGGAGAGACTTTGGAAAAAAAAAACCACTCTAAAACTTTCTGCAACACTTGGCTGTAGAGAGGGATTCTTTTGCAGGGAATGGCATCATTTATGCAGAGCCATGTTTTAAAATACATGTTGTGTTAAAAATGTATCCGTTTGTGCTAACAAACAGACATCTGCATTATATCACCCACCATCATATCTGCTGCTAATTGGCCTCCTTGTTGACAAGTCTCAGCAGCGAGGTTAAGTACTGGCTGTAAAAGCAATCCAGCCTCTTGCCCGAGGGGTCAGAGCTCAGGCAGACGGTGCCGCAGCCCGCACAGCCTCTTCCCTGCTATCTATTTTCTGAGAGCTAATAAAACACCAGCGCCATCACTCCTACCTGAAGGTCTGCCAACCGCTACGGCGTCTGTGGTGCTGCAGGAAGTAAGTGGTACATCATCTTCTCATCACAGAGGCACGCAAGTAGTCCGCAAGGGAAGAGGCATCATCTTTTGCATCAAAGTTTTAGAAACTACCAGTGAAGCATCTAAAAATTCCAGAAGCAACAGCTAACCTTGGACGTGGGGCAGCCGAGGCCCGAGCGCCCAGCAGGAGCCCCGGGAAAAGAGATGGGGGTGGGTTTAGCGCCCCGAGTTCGGTGCCCTCCAAAAGGTGAGCGTCTTCAAGGCGACTCGTCTTGACCAAGCAAACCCAGCAGCTGCTTTTAAAAATCCTGGCCTAAAAACCCCGGTGGGAGGTGGGAGGGCGCAGCCTGCTGCCTGTTTCCCCAGGAGCGCGCACCGGCTGGGGTACGGCACTGCTGGCGTCGAGCCAGTCGGGACGGCTTGGACGTCACACGCCTCTTGGCAAACCTCGGCTGAGTTACCAGGTTACGTCTGAACCAAAGACCAGAATTTTACTTGGCTTGTGGGCTTGTTGTGGAGCTCTTGGGAACATAAAGCTAGGAAACCATCCCGATGCTGGGTACCAGGCAATACATCAGAAGCGCAGCTGTTGTGCTTCCACATGTGCACAACAGCTGTCTGACCAAGCCGGCAGTGCCTATATTTACATGTATGACTCTCGTAAGTAGCCACCATTTTAAAAAAGAAAAGAAAAAGAGATAATTTAGAGCTGGAGCTGAGCAGTAGTGGGGGTGGGGAGACACACCAACTGGAAATGTTTCATTAAGTTAAAAACAAGAAAAACAAAAGGAAAAAAACCCACCTCTCCCCAAAAAACCCCAACAACTGTGCAGCGGAAGAGCACAAAGCAATGCTCTGGCACCTCTCTGCAGCCGCGTGAAGCCTCTGCAGCCTGTTTCCCTACTTTACAATGGGGGGAGGGCGTTCCGTGCTAGGAGGTGGTTTGGCTTTGGTTTTTTTTTAATTGTTCCATTTCTTTCCCCCTCAACTGTGATTAAAATGCAACATATGGCACAACTCTGAAAAAAACAAACCCGCAAACCCAACAGTTTTTCCAATTTAGGCTATAGTTAATGAAAAAAAAAGACACTGAGTTCCTGTAGTATCCTCTGTTGTTTGCATGTAGTTCTGCCGTACTTTACTTTTCAAACCTCTACTTTCTATCACATACCTGTTTTTTTTCCAGCACGTCTCAGACAGCATTTCACTGGAACTGCAAACTTGGGATTGTTACTCTTCTGGGAAGGTGCCTGTTTAAATAAGGAATAGAAAAATGCTCTGTATCGCTGAGCCCCTAGACCTTCATGCCAATGGTCGCAGCACAGCCTAATGTGACCAAAACCAAAAACAGGCATCGCTTTCTGGCTGGTCAAAAAAACATCAAATACTTTCTTGATTCATTCCCTGTTATTTAAGACAGGAATGTTCATTCACATGCTAGACTGAAGAATTTGCTTTTTAACAGATTTAACGGGAAGCCAGTTGGGAGGGCCAAAGCCGTAACTAACGTGCTCACGCATAGTTGAGTGGGATTTTAGAACCTATTTATGCATAACTGCATGAGCAAATATGAGCACGCTTTCCCCGCTTTGCTCTCACTGCCTCCTTAAGCGTTTTGCCACAAAGAACCACACGAGCCTGGTCCAGCCCCTGCTCAGAAAGGGCCTGCTGCTCCTCTCTGCCTCAGCACCCACAACAGCAGCACTACCAGTGCAACGTCCAACGCCGACTCATTTGCCAAAAGGCCAGACCTAAGGGCTGGAGCAGAGCACTGCCCCGCCGGCAGCGCCGGGGCCAGCCTCCGGCACCTCCACGTCGTCGCGCATCTCGCGCTGTGTAGCGCCACGCACACGGAGTTTGTCTGGGTACCGAGAGCAGGTGTTGCTTGAGGAGAAAGCAAAAAGTCATTTGGCTTCCTTGTAGGACTAACTTCTCTAAAACTGTGTGGGTAGAATAATGCAGAATTTCTTGCTAGAACCAGCAAAATAAATTATGATAAACTATACATGTCTTGTATTGCAGGGATTAACACTTTCCTGATATCCAGACTTCCCAGTACACAGCGTACAATTGCATTCCATCACAGTTAGAAGCAGTAGTTGTTTTAGCAATAAAATCACAGTATCTTTTTTCCCTGAAATTCACACAAAAAAATTTAAATGGCATGGGAATATAAGTAAAGATAAATAGTTGCAGGAGTGCTCCCTCCGTCAGTGTGATTCTGAAATAATACGCATACATTGGTGGCTGTCACTCACGCCTGTGACACTTCTAAAACGTACCAGAATAGCTCTATTTGCAGGTGATATCAGAGCCTGTTTGCACGCTGAATATTTAGTAAGCGAGCATTAAGATTTCATGTTTTTGCACCTAGCTACCTATTTTTAATGGGACTGCATACCTAGAACTTAATGAAAAGATCTAAATATAATGTTAATGTGATTTAAAAATATGCACTGCATCTTTTAAGTTGACATTTCCATTAAAAATAAGTAAGATCCAGTTATATGCTGATACTGTGATAAGATTGCATTTTTACCAGTCAAGTTTCATTCTTATTCAAAGTGACAGATTTCTCTAAGAACAGTCCTCCAGCCACTCAAACCAGGAAAATATAATTAAGGGTGCACTTAATCACTTCCCAAAATTGGGATTGCACGTTCTATGGATAAATGTATTTTGTGATAAAGACATTGTTACTTTCCTGTGGCTAGTCTATTAAGCTAATAATTGCATAATAAAATTTAATTCACATCCAATTGTAACAGGAAAACAACACCATGTACGCTGTAAAAAGTTATTATACACATCTCCGTGTGCGTAGCTACTGCCTAAAGCTCTCACAAGTACCTTCTTCAACTCGGTTGCAGCAGCTCTGCTTTACGACAGCGAGCCACCAGCGCGTCCAGGTTTGGCAGGACTCAGCCCCAGGTGGATGGTCCCGGCCCTCTCACCGGCCCCACGCGTCACCTCATGGCCCAACGCTCGCTGGGTGCTGAGCTCCAGCTGCTCCATGGGCAGGTTGCAGTCATGGTAGCGCGCGTACCTGGAAAGACCCCCCCCGCCACAGCATTCCCGGTATCCTGGCCCAGCTCAACTCGTGTAACAAGGAATTTAACAGTAAAAAAAAGAATCCGCTTATGTTTTCTTCTAAGGTCTGTTTAACTAACTAAGGTCCCTTTGGTGCTGCCATAGCAAATCACATCTGAGGTCTTCCTGTCGTCACTGCCCGAGACGTAAGTACTTATGATTGGATTGACCTGTTGTCACTGAACCTGGTCTTTTCTTCAAACCTATTCATATCTCCAGCACCGCATTGTTCCACGAGTTACATGTAAACCCACTATGTGAAAAAGTACTTTGTTCACCGCAGTGATACGCTAAATTGCCCCCTTGCTACTTGCACTGCAAAAATCAGTTCCTGATTAGCCCTCCCCGAGCTATTTTACGGCTGCCTGCTGCAGGCCCTCCAGCTGGACAGTCCCGCTCTGTTTGCTCTTGCCACAAGCGGAGGCCACTTCGTACTCGTGACCGTCGCTGTTACCCTCCTCTGGCCCTCTCCGCTTACATGAAAAGCTCATTCTGCTCACAGTTCACTTCCATATGTGGTAAAAGGGTTGACCCTGCTAGATCGGCCCCTTCATTCCTCAATTCCAGCCAGTATCCTGCTCTCAGGGTAAATGCTACTGACTAACACTTCAGAAGAAAGAAGATTTTTAAAAAAGCCAGAAATTGGGATTGCTCAGAGGTTTCTTCCAGTGGAACGTTTTGCTGTCAGACAAGTTTTAAAAGACGCAGGAATTTCCTGCGGAGCAGAATTTGTGGTTCCTGACGATGAGCGCTACTGGCCATGTTCTGCCTGCCTGCCTTTGGATCTGGTCCCCAAAATCCTTTACATGGAGAGGTTTTTCTGAGCCTTCTTTAGAAACAGGATGTTTTCCATCAGGATTTTTGATTCTGTCACTGTAATAGCCAGTTCCTCAACTTTTGTATTTGCCATTGGCAGCACGAGTCCCGTGAGTGCTGTCGTTAGTTTTTTGTCACCTAAGCAATAGCTTGTCAAGATCCAGGGTCTTATTTTGTGATAGAGGCTTCAAGAATCCTCCACATTTAGGGAGCCAAAACAAAATGGGTGGGGTGGTTTTTTGTATAGTTCAGAAGATTTGTTTCCCATGGGACTTTTTTAGCTTCCTGGGCTAGACTGACAGAGGAACTTAGACACCTAACTTTTACGTTTAATGACCAAATAAAAATAAAGTGGATCACCAAAAACTGTCACTGGCAGCCAAAGAGAGGCCAGGACTCTGAAGTCTCTAGTGTGAATGTTCCCCAGCTGCCAAAACCTTGCACGGTTCAAAGCTCGCTCTTGGCACTGCCAAACGACCAGGGACTACCGCCTCCCAAGTCATCTGCCAATTCATGACAGGCCAAAAACTCAAAGAAATCCCTTAGCTCTGCAGCTCTTTCTAGAAACCTCAAAAAGAAATGCTATTTACCTTTAACTCCTCTGAGATCTGCTGTCTGTACGTATGTTGACATTGAATTTACTGTGCAAACACTGAAAGCCAGAGAACTTCCACCCCAACAGTACTCACAAAAGCGCACATACCTTGTCTCCTCCTGCTCTGTTCTCACAGAGGGTGGCCCACCTGTCGTAACAAGTTGCAGTGTCATAACAAACTCAAATCAATTATCCTGCTTCTACCATAAGACCACTAAGTCCCTCAGATCTTCTCATCCCAGGCCCAGTAATGCAAGAGGACTTTCTAGAGACTTCTTTCCTGTTAACATAATAAGGAAAAAGCACCTGCAACACCCAATAATGCAATTAATATTGTCAGTCAAGTGCAATCTGAAATATTACACCATCCCAAGGAAGCATCCAACTTGGATTCTGATGGTAGCCTTGTTTCCCCTTTCCTTCCAGCCAACGAAGAAAGCTACCTTCAAGGAAAGATCCCCTCCCACCTCTTCAAAGGTCTTTGAAAGATCTCTCGGGAAGGTGGGAGAACACAGAGAAACCTCCCACCCACGGGCACAGGCCAGAGACAGCTGCTAAGTGCTCTGAAACTGCAGGGAAGAAAGTCTCACCCTTTTCAACTCCAGCAGGCAATCTGGGACGCTGGGCAGCAACAGCCCAAGAGAGGACAGCAGCCTGCCCGCACACCACCCATTTGCCCATACCGATATATCTCGTGGTGTTCTTCATGCGAAAAAGCAGTTTCTCTTACTAATGGACAATCAAGCCCGTGCCAGACCCCATCCAGTCTTCGGGTCATTAAAGGGAGGACCTGAGACTCAGGTGGTTAACACCTGGGATTGGCAATAAAACTCTCCAGGAATGGAGAGGCAGGAGTTTGAGGCTCTAATCAAAGAGCTGTAGGAGGACGCGAAGCCAACACTTTCTCACCCGCAAGCTCAACATGGCTGTGCCCTGACAGAGCCTGCGGGTGCTTTTGGACATGAGAGGTGTCAGAAAATAGATTAATGCAGCCTAACTAGGAAATGGGGAATGCATCCACCATGGTTCGCAGGCTGGCCCTGAAGCAAAACAACTGTTTTTTCTTAATTTATAAGGCATGGAAGTTAACCTCGAGGTACTTCCAGTTCAAAATATGGTTCTTTTTTCCTGTTTATGATCAAACAGTACAGCGTAACTCAAACCCATGTCCCAGAAAGGTGAACAGCAGACAGCCGTACCAGCTGCTCAGGGCACCTGCTTCCAATGATCTACCCTCTTCCTTGCACAAATAATGTCAAAAGATGAACACCTTATTTAAGTAATTATCCATCCTCTTCCCCTGACTGCGTATCTTATTTTGTCTGTGCTGCCACTATATCATCTGTCCCCTCAACTATACAGGATTTCTTTTACTAAAAATATGAAATAATGCAAACACACTAAATACCCCAGTGCAGTGACTTTTTTTTTTTTAAAACACTTTAACAGCAGTATTTTCTTTTTTTTTTTTCCAGGAAGAAACTGCAGACAACCCATGTCAGCAGCAAAATTAAAACAAACAAGTCTTTCTGAACAAAAGGTGCTCTTTCTAGAGACTCAGACTCACTCATTGACTCCAGAGTTAATAGACTGCAGATTCTTCAGCTTTTGGGAAATACAATTTGACAATTTGTAGAGGAAGATTGATTTTTGTTTATATACATCTATAAATAAAGACTTCATACTGTGACACCAGCCACTCAGATGCATGACAGAAGTTCAGCATCTTTTGAAGAGAAACGGTCAGGATTTTGGGCGAGGGACTAGCGCAGATCCTTTTCTAACTCCAGCTGAAAAATGTATTTTCCCTTATCACATCTAACGCTGGTGAAGAGGGCGGCATCTGTCAGGTGCCTCTTGCTGCCAGGATCGCAACCTGCCCTCTCAGGCTAGAGAGAGGTCTGTCAGCCTTTCCCAAATGCGTCAGAAGACAGTGATGCAGAGGTACTGTGTGGGAGGAAACGAAAGAGAGGAGCTTTGCAAAAGTGGGATTTTGCTCGTGGTAATTACAAGTAGCATGAATTTCACATCAGCTCTAGCAGCTTTCCATCTACAGACAGAAGTAAGGAAAATGGGAACAATACACAGTGCAATTCACTGCCAGAAAGATTTCAGAAATAGACATTCATCCTACAACAGAAGCAGAAGGAAAACTTGAGGGATGGATAGTTTTAGCAAGGCCACACCATGTAAACAGAAGATATCAAGGAAAAATTAGGAGGCAGGGGGGAAGGATCCAAACAGATTTGAATCTGTTGGGGTTACAGAACCCAGGTTTCCTGACTAATAGCAATGCCTTGAACTACTTAACCAAAAACAAGCCTCTTGAAAAAAGTTATGCCATTATTTACACAACAGCTGGGAGTCTTGATCTTGCCAGCCCTGCATCTTCTCTCCTCCAGCTGCAAAACCTTTTGTAACCTCAGTAGTTCTTGCCCATCACAACGCAGCAAAAAAGCCCTGGTCAAAACCAAGTCAGAAATGCAGAACCCAGAAGAAAATGAGACCTGAGGCAACTGATTTAGGACTCTGCTCACCATTCTGGAGGGTAGGAAGGCCCTGCAGAGGGACCTGGACAGGCTGGATTGTTGGGCCGGGGCCAACTGTATGAGGTTCAACAAGGCCAAGTGCCGGGTCCTGCACTTCGGTCATAACAACCCCACGCAACGCTACCGGCTTGGGGAGGAGTGGCTGGAGAGCTGCCTGGCTGAAAAGGACCTGGGGGTGATGGTTGACAGCCGCCTAAACATGAGCCAGCAGTGTGCCCAGGTGGCCAGGAGGGCCAATGGCATCCTGGCTTGTATCAGGAATAGCGTGGCCAGCAGGACCAGGGAGGTGATAGTGCCCCTGTATTCGGCACTGGTGAGGCCGCACCTCGAGTACTGTGTCCAGTTTTGGGCCCCTCACTTCAAGAAGGACATCGAGGTGCTGGAGCGTGGCCAGAGAAGGGCAACGAGGTTGGTGAAGGGTCTAGAGCACAAGTCTTATGAGGAGCGGCTGAGGGAGCTGGGGTTATTTAGTTTGGAGAAGAGGAGGCTGAGGGGAGACCTTATTGCCCTCTACAACTACCTGAAAGGAGGTTGTAGCGAGGTGGGGGTCGGTCTCTTCACCCCAGTAACAAGCGATAGGACGAGAGGAAATGGCCTCAAGCTGCGCCAGGGTAAGTTTAGGTTGGATATTAGGAAAAACTTCTTTACTGAAAGAGTAGTCAGGCACTGGCACAGGCTGCCCAGGGAAGTGGTTGAGTCCCCATCCCTGGAGGTATTTAAAAGACAGGTAGATGTGGTGCTTGAGGACATGGTTTAGTGGTGGACTTGGCAGTGGTAGGTTAACGGTTGGACCTGATGATCCTAAGGGTCTTTTCCAACCTTAACAATTCTATGATTCTATGATTTTCTTTAGCACATTTTCCCTGGTTCTGAGCAGTCCAATACACTTCTGAAGGAACAGCAAGCAGTTTGACATATTGAGGAGGGGAAAAAAAAAGATGGTAACAAGTGGTTGTTCCTTTTACCTTGGCCGTAAATCTGAGTACAGCACACAGTGCTCCACATCAATTCCAAACAAGTGCATGTTTGGAATTGCACAGGGAAAGCATGCTGCTTTCCCTGACCAAGCCATAGAGCAGCAGAGAAAAAAATAAGCCTCTCTAGCAAGACATAAAAATACTCAGATCTGTTGTAAATAAGAGTCCAGTTTTAAGGAGGTCTAAACTCCCCTAATTCCAGAAAAACATCACTACCACCTAGACAGAGTAAGCCTAGCCACAGATTCCAAACAACCCTATAGCAGATGCAGATTTCAGCTGGTAATGTGAGCATTTTTAAGGAGCAGTGTGGCGCAAGAAGGCTATTCACCAGGATTAAAAAAAAAAAAAAAATCAGCTCAAATTGAACCTTTGATGGGGCAACATGGTAGCTATATCTTGGTGGGTTTTTAGGGAGAGATAAAGAAGTTCTGAAGAAGTACAGCTATCCCCATCTGAACCATCCAGGAATGTTACACGAGGCGATCTAATCACCAATGCCATGACTGCTTTGCTGTAAGTCCAGCAGATCTGGTGACAGATCACAAAATCTATGGGTTGTTTCATGTCATGCTTGGTGTTAAAATACTATGTGTTTTGACAGGTTTGTAGGATGGAAATTGAGGACTGACAACAACTTCCCTAGCTCTGGGAAAGGATTCATACCAAGAGGAGCCACTAAGCCATCTGATGCCAGAAAACACAAACCGCACAGACCTTGAAACCTCCCTTTCTACCACAAGGACTCAAGCTTCGCACTGCCCAAATGACGAGACCAGGAGCATGAACTGAGAGACTCTAAAGAGATCATCTGTCTCTTTTTTGTAGGATGTTTTACTCAGGTCTCTCTGGAGTTCCCTAGGAGGGAAGGCAGATATACTCAACACTGAAATTATGTAGCCATCACCATTTACCATGAATCATTTGGCATCAATCACAAGAGATTATTTTTTTTTCCTCTCACACTGAAAGTACACTGTTTTTCCTATGTGGGACTGTTTGAATATGTCTGGCTGACTTGATCACTAGGAAGAATGAAAGCAGGATGCCTGATCAAGTACCAAAACATCACTTAAAACCACTGACTAACATTTACAGTTCAATCTCTGATCAGTTATTTAACCAACTTCAGTTATGAAAACTCAATTGCAGTTTAAAAAAAAAAAAACAAAAACCACACCCTCAGAAAATCTGAATCCACTTGAAAATAGTTAAAGAGATGAATTAGGAAAAAAAAAAAACCCACACCAAAAACCCACACCACAATTCAGTACAAACAACAAACTAGATAGAGGCAGGGAACATCTACATTGTTTTTTCAAAGCAATAACTATTATGACTGGTACCTCTGAGAATTAAACAGAGAGAGCTCTCCAGTGTTTTGACCTCCAGAAGGTCACGTTCACAAGTCAGTGACCGTAAGAGCCAAGCTGGCATTCCCAATGCCCACAACAACAGATCCAATTATTTCAACCAACAAGCATTAAAAAGCAAATGCGGCACATGAAGCTCCTATTGCTTTGTTAATTCAAATACATATATCTGCAGAAATAAAGATGAGAGAACAGCACCCTTGCCATTTCTGTATGCTATACATGCTTTGGTTTCTTAACTTTCCTTACACATTTTATTTTCCATGTTCCCCCCGCCCCCCCCCCCCCCAGTGTTTGCCTGTTTGGAAACAGTTCACCCAAACTCAAACCAAAACAGGGCTGAGTAAATTGATTCAATAACTATTTGTTTTGTGAATGTTGTTCTTCCCACCATTATTCACTGCTATTTTTCAGACTTGGCTAAGAGAAAATACCATTTTGTTCTTCTTTCCATTGCAGATGCATAGATCTAGGTGCTCAGTAAAAAAATAAACTCAAGCTTCATACTTACTACTCGGTGACTATTTTGAATTTGCTAAGTAACTTAGCAGTTCAAATCATTCATTCAGAGGAAAAACAAGAAACAAAAAGCTTCAGTAAGTACACTGCTGAGGCCAGTAAGTTCAAAAGGGAATCAACAGCATTTCATAAAAAGCAGATTAAAAAGAAAATCTACAAGATCCAGCAATACCTACCAGATACCCCAGCCCCGGGGACATTTGAGGAATGGCTGGGACCAAATCTCAATGAAAACCCTCTCATAAGTATTCAGCATCTTCTCCCCTGTCCCACTGGGTGGGGATGGGGTTTGCCTTCCTCACTGGGAGGCCTAAAGACCATCACCAAATCCAGCACCTCTGTGGGCTCCCATGCTTGCACCTCAGCACCTATGCTGCCCAGGTAATGCTAGTGCCGGCTCCGTCTCGCACAACACAGGGAAAACGTTGCCACCGAAGTCCTCTCTCACCTCTATATTCTCCCCAGGCAGACAGAGCTCTGCTCAACAGCTTCAAAGTGGCAAAGTGCCCCGGCTGCTGCCCGTGGGCCCACAAACACGTACCGATTGTAGTAGAGGAGCTGTAGGGATCTGAAAGGTGAGTTGAATATGATGTTAATGGGGAGGCTATTCATGCCTACTTTGTAAATTTCCCTATTTAAACAAAGTTGTGTTAGAAGAGCCAGAACAAAAATACCTATCAAGAGTATAGTAGACAAAACTAACTATGGAAGTGATACTGCCCCAGAAAAATGTGATGTAGCCCATTTTGCAAGGTTGCCAATTATGTATTATTAAGGACATTACACAGCGACCTATTAATACATCTAGAGCCCTGTGTTGCCCTATTATCGATAACAAACGGGAACCTTCTGTACTATTTTGGGGAATGACCTTTCTCCACAGCATTGTAGTGTAGCACGAGCCAGGAACCTCCCGAGCTGTAATTCCAGCTCCACCATTGACTTGCTGCGTGATGAGGGAAAGTCGCTTTAACCTCTGAGGGGCTGCTTCTTTTTCTGTAAAGTTGTACTGACACTCGCCTACCTCTCAGCTCGGTAGAGCGCTTTACTCAGTTCAAATATTTGAGCAGAGCTTTGAGGATGCAAAATGCCAGATCAGTGTGACACATTGCTGCAGCTGCTGCTTAAGGATTTTAACACAGCAGAAATTCTGCTGCAGCTGGAAGAACATATTGAGCAGAGCTACAAGATTCCCTTTTCACAGGTGGGAAGTTATAGCCACTAGCTTTAGGCTACAAGTCACCACCTAGTAGCATTTAACTTGTCAGTGATTTCAGCTACAGAGTTTCTCAACACACAAGAAAGAAAAGCTAAGTACTTGTTCCCCCCTAGATGCCAGCAGAATTCGCGGTAATGTTAACAACTCACATAATGGCAAAGGATACACCTAAAATAACAGCATGCAGAGACCATAGGATGAAAATTACTGAGGCAAGCAGAACACACAGTAGATACTCAGCTTATGCAGTCTGGTACATTTCAAAGGTCAAAAAAAAATAGTTGGGTTATAGGAAGTTAGAGAGATTAAAAAAATAGAGCAGAGACTGTAACAACACCCGCTCTTTCTCTCTCACTCTCTCTAAATAAATACAAGTCATGACTAAATGAAGTCATTCTGAAAACATGAATTATTTAATTTGCTTTGGCAGAATATTCCCAGGCTTAACCGCCTCAAATTGTGGTAAAAGGTGGGACACAATCTGATCCATTTACAAATTAGAGGAACGTGCATAATCACACTAGAAAACTATAGGAAGGCTATACTCCCAACTTAGAAAAAAACAATCACTTAACTCTTTTCCGAGGGGCAGAGATCAATTTATTTTCAACACCTCACTTCTCTCCTGCCTCACTACAAAAGAAAAGGCTAGATAGTGGTACAGTATTTGAGAGTTGTCTAATAACTTCCTTTCATAATTTCACCAACAGCTTCCAAATAAAACTTATTCATGGCTTGAGATCCATCCCGCTGGAGGAAATTCCATTTCAATTCCTTTGTAATTGACAGCACAACTCAAATTCCTAAATCTGCACCCCCAGTTCTTCAGAAATAAAGTGAGTTTCACAGTGTGGAAGATTTAACCTGAAAGCCACACCACCACACCCATATTTATGTGAGGAAGTTCCCAGGGTGAACGCTATTCTTCCATCATGATGATCCTCAAATGCCCTTAAGAACTCTTTAGCTATTACTTAAAACCACTTTGTTTTACAGACAGACGGCAATATATTTGACACACATGTTTAAGCATTATATGATTCAAGTTTTATACGAATTAAATTATAGCAGTTATTGAAATCCATGCTTGAATTTAATATTTAATATGCCTCTATTGACAGATTGCATTTACTGATCTTAATTAACAGTGCCCAGAGACAGCTTATCCATGTTCTCCAGATTGAACTGTGGCAAAATTTTAGACCTGGGCTAGGGATTCGTGGATATACAGAAAATGTATATATGCATGTAATGTCCATATATAATACGCATTACTTAGCAAGTGGTTGGGTATAACACTTAGGAAACAAAGGGGGTCATTTCCTCTCCTGGGCAGAAAGGTTTGACTTGTGTGGAACACCCTGATGTGAACACACAGGCCCTGATGGTCGCTTCTGCAACTTATTCATGCAACATTTTGGAATTAATTTTCTTTTACCCAACAACTTCATGAAAAAAAGTTTAAATTTCATCAGTAGCCCAAGATCAGTGGGTCAAGAAATTAGGCAGTTGCTAAGGAGGCCTTTTAGCACTTTATTAAAGCATACCCTCAGCTGGGGCAAACGCATCCCTAATGCAGTTTGACCCCTTGGAGGAGCTGCCACCCGGGACGCTGAGGAGGGTACCGACGGGCTGAGCGCTGCCATACGGCACCATCTAAGGGCTCTCTCTAGGTACTGCAACTGAGACGTAAGGACTGCCGCTGCTCCCAGCTACCCTCCAGGTTCCCGGTCACATTCACTGCCCTTCCAGCAGTGTCGTCGTAAGAAAACTTTCTAAGCAATTAGTTTCTCTGTGAATCACTGCCACTGTCTCGTCAAAAATAATCTAGAAAATGAAGTTACTGAGAAGTTGGCTAAGGAATAATTTCCAGAATAAAAAGATTTACCTTTGTCATCGGTAGCAATTTGTTTCTCTCCGTTGCCATTTCTTGGTATGCAAACAAGGTGGTTTACTACAAACACTCTAAATTAAGCACAGGAGGAGAGAAAATGATATGGCTTTTAGATTTAGGAACTAAAAAACAAGAGTAGCCTTAATTCTATCCAGCTTGTGCAATATTTAAATCTCTATTTCAGCTTTTCAATGCAAAATAATTTTTCTTCATAAGTTATACAAGTCTTCTTTGTAAAAAAACTTTTGGGGTGATTTTGTGATGTGATCTACATGAGAAAATGCCACGCTAACCTGAGGATCCACTTAGTCCAGCCTTAATCTCAAGCAGCAGCCAATAAAGAAAAATAATTATGAAACAAAACCCATTCAAACTGTCCCACAGAAATGTCCTTGAACTTTACATGCTCACTAAGGGATACATGTTCAAAACGTTAGATGAGAGCTATCCAGACTAGATTCATTTACAGAATCTGTGCATGTCTCCAGAGCAATGTTTTCTAAGATGAAAGAGTTGGCAGTGGACCAAACAAGATTATTTTAATTATTCCAGTTTCCCTCTGAAATTTCCTGTTTCATTGCATATGAAATTTACTACTCCAAAAATGGAAAACTGACTCACCTAATGGGACAAAACTCAGGCGGCCTGTATTCTAGGACCCCTATTTAATCACACTTAGGCACATGCTCAAATGCTGTCCTTTCCTGATGTCAGGGTATGGAGAAACAGTAGCATTTCTAATATGAGCAAGTGCACAGCAAGGAATTGTGTGCGGTGGGAACGGGCATGTGAAGCACTGTCTGCAGCTAAACTGAAAGCCACGTGCATCCTGCAAGACATGAAACTGGGACTTCCCTAGTCAACACGTCGTAATTTGGAATAACTGATGAATCTTGGTACTGAAATAAAACATTCAGTGGCTTTTAGTTGTGCTAGTGCTGTACAGTGGGCACGGTCTGCCCAGTTGTTGCAGATGTGGAAATGACAGCACTAAAGAGTCTCACAGTAAAGACACTTTTTTCTTATAAGAGAATGCCACATTCTAATGGCTAGCTAAAAGGAAAGGTGAAAGATAACAATATTTTAATTATCTCAAGTCTAAGACATTAATTTTCAAATCTACTCAGGTTCTATTGCCACTGCACACAGAAAGAACCAGTCAGGTATTCTGCATCACACCACTTATAAACAACAAAAAAGTTTTTTGCTTTCACTGGAACTGTTTTTAAAAGCTTATTGATTTTGACCTAAGTTCCCTCCTTCTCCTGTAAACCAGAAGTTAAGAACGTGACTTCAGCTACTTGTTTTGAATTCTGAATCCTGCAGATATCAAATATTAGCAGCCATTGTTCACTACAGACAGACAAATTGTACTCACAGCTCAAAAAAAAAGAAATCCTGTGAACAAAATTTGCTCTGTTCAGCAAGCGAGGGCATAGAAAGTCATTCCTTTTAGTCTCAGATAGCAGTCAGGATTTCCAGGTAGATCACTTGGTTGCAATTTGTGCAATTAAAAAAAAAATAGCAATATTTGCAAAGTAATTCACATTCCAGTTTGCTGTTTATTTTACTTGATTGAGCTCTGCCAGATACCATACACTTGTCATGCTTTTGACATGACACATCGGACAGAAACCAGTTTCTTGTGTGGCTGCCCTTTCTGGAATGAGTATCTGATCTCAATTGTGCGACTACAGCAATATTAGCCCTCTCCATGAATTCTATGAGACTGGGATAACTGAACAGCAGAGTTTCTCTTTGAGCTTCAGAAGAGAAGGCACACCAGAGCGTAACAGGCTTGTGAAACACATGCTGACCTTTTAATATGTTGACTCGTACTGCTGTTAACAGCTATCAATGAATCCTGAAGTGTGGATAGAGGGGAGAAGTCAGTAGTGGAGGTGAGAGGAGGGGAAAGGAGAAAACCAGCAGACTGACAAGGCATTATTTTCCACATAACATCCACAAGCTTACAGATGTCTGCAGATCATAACATTTTTGGCAGAAAAAGTATACAAATACTTAGCTGTTTCTTACTTAGATCTAGAAGATAAGCATCTGAGTAACAGTAAAAGCTCCTAGTCTAAGTTTCTGACATCATAAGGCACATTAATTGTTGCAGTTTGTGATGTCACTAAAGATCCTTTGTCCAGTTAGACTAACAAGTTACAGTTTAGAAGGTGAAATAAGCAACTTACTTCTTTGCACTTATTTTACAGCCTTTGCCAGATTAGATCAGATAAAAAAAAGGAGGGGGGGAATTGTCTTTATATCTACATTCACTGCAGATCCCTAATAATTTTCAAACACATTCAATATCCCTTCTAGTTTGGTTTATTAAATCCTTCCTAACAGATATAAACCAGGAAATTCTTAGCACCCTAATTTCCCTTTCCTCTTTGGATTACTTTGCCTACGCCAAAATACTGGGAAAGCTTCTCTAAATAACAATAATCCTTACTGTGATGGCTGAAGTCTGTTTCTCCTGCCATGAGAGGAAGATCTGACATCACAGCCTGGGAACCAGCTCAGCTCCTTTTCCCCCATAAGCAGCAGGATACATCTTAGCACAGTTGGCTTGTCTCTAAACTTCCCATCCTCCACACCTTCCTAGGATGGTGCCTCTTTTCTTCTAAGACTTGATGAGAAAGACGACTAAAGGGCAAAGGTAACGAAGGGGTCAAGAAGAGAGAGTTTGCCACAGGTGCTGCTAACAGACACTCAAGAACAGTTTTGCACGACTTCAGAAATCCTTGTCTTCTGCTATGAGCTCTGTCCAAGCCTGGGTTCACCAAGGTTACAGGAAAAGAAAAGGCTGTACTTTTGTTGATCAATGCTGCTAAGCAACAAGTCATAAAGACTAACATTACTCTTGTCTTCCGCTGGTTGCAATTAGAAAACGACAAACAGGATCTTTGTGTCATAGATTCAGGGCTGAGAGAAACCTTTAGCAGTGTGACTTCGTAATGCTACGAGCCACACAGTCAATGAGAGTATCTTCTCGTTACACGTACATTACGCATCCCCAGCCAGTGCAGTCTGCCACAGTGCAGGTCCGCTCAGTCATGTGAAGTTATAATAGTCTTTAGGTTATAATAGGTTATGATCTTTAGGTTATAATAGTCACTTTCAATAGAAGAAACAAAGCAGAAATATTATTAATCCCTGATTAACTTCATGAATATTTGAGTAATAAAAAAGTTATATAACTAAACTAAAGCTTTTTTACACTACTCTAACAGTGAAAGAGATCTAAACATAAGAGAAAATGAAGACATAGTAACTAACATCAGCAGGAACTCACTTTGTCACAGTATTTTAAGGAAAAACACAGGAATCTCATCATGCATTCTGAAAAGTGAAGCTTTTGACTTTTGTTATAAGTGAACAATCATTTACTCAAACTACAAGGACTTCCAGCTTTTCCCCACTTAGAGCACAATTACGAACAAAACCACCTAGTTCCAAAGGACAAGTGTCTGCATTAGACTAGTTCCCTGCAACATACAAATCCAAAAGACAGAAAAGGGAATTAAATTTATCATTTTTGTAAACCTCACACAACAAACACTGTGGATCACATCAATTTCTGCAGCTTGCCAGTGAATTGTCTAAGATGACTCTTACGCTCCCATGGGAGGAAAAAAAAGAGAAAAATAGACATTATTCTTGCTGCCCCATGATGTACCTTCTCCATAGACTACCATGAATGTTAGCTCCTCTTTTCCTTGTTTGTTCACCAGTTGAACCATACCTTGGTATGGCAGCAGGGAACAGAATACGTCTCTCATGCTTCCATTATAAATATGTACTGTAATTGCTTGTGAGTTTTTCATTTTAAAATTTTTGTTCTCAATCCACAGATTTTGTTAATGTTCTAACATGGGGTAGGTGGGTTATTTTTAAACAAACTGTAAGGAATATGACCATGGAGTAGCTGAACTAGTTTTTGGAAGAGGAACCCTGTTGCTAGTCAACCTGTGCACTGCTGATTGCCCAAATCATAAGTTCCAGGGGAACACACTAATTTTTCTTTAAATACATGTTTTATCAACTTCTGTTCAATCATTCTTCAAATGCAATCTGTTTTAGAATAGTCCAGCAGGAACAGTTAAAGAAGCATTACGCTCTATAAAAATGTTTCTCATTTTAACTCATGGATAATGTTACTTCTTGACTGTGCATGCAAGGGGGGAGCAATAGAGCACTCCGAGTAAGGAAAAGGGGAAATAAGTATGTTTACAGCAGTACAGAGCAAGTCAATAATTGAATCTTGCCATGTTACTTTAAGAAAGAAAACTTTAGGAAGGGAACTGCATAAGGTTAAAAAAAAAGTTCATTTGTATTCTTTAGTTTTGCTCAATCTCCATTCTCAAAAATCTCAAGACCCACAAATAGACAGCCAACACACTGCAGATTTCACAAATAAAGAAACAATATATGTAAGGAGAACATAAAGACTGAACAAGTATGCGTAACAGGAAGTAATGCATTTACAAAAGGTGAGGGCAGATTAGATATCAAGGAAAAGTTTTCTATTACTTTAAGCGGGACATTACAACAGAACGGTAGTCAAGAAGGGGTCACTGGGTTCTGTCACGGGAAACAGAGAGATTAGATATGAAAGGAATAAGTCACACTAAAGAGCATGAACTTGCTAAGAGCATTTTTTCAACCTTAAGTAACCTGGCCGTAAATATACATGGGGCTCAGAGTAAAGACTACTGAACTGTAACCCTTATACTCTACTGACCTGTTTCAGAGTCCTGGGTAAATCACTTGATCTCACCACACTTGTTTTTCCATCTGTGAAACACCAGCAACATCTATTACACAGGGACCTGGGGAAAAGTTTCACACTTACATACAACTGCAAGACTTCATAGGACACAAGGCTGTGTATCTGAAGAGTTCATTCCTTACCTCCCATACCAATTCGTCTAACAGTTCATCATACCTCTAGCTACAAACTTAATCTTGCTATTATTTTCTCATAAAGGTATACTGTTTTCTCATACTGTTCTGCAGTAGCTGTGGTTTTAAATGTTAACGTGAGAGCAACTTAACAACTCTAGAAACTAAGAATATGTCAACATCCTACTCAACAGATTTGTTTACTATCTTTTTTCAGAAGCCTGTTTACTTGAATGACAATGTTTTACCCCAGTTAAGCCCACAGAGCTAGAAATGCTCTTCCCTATCTTGGGAAATACTGAATTGTTTACTAAATTGTAGCCTACCAGCTAAAACTATGCAGTCCTTCTGAAAACAATGCATTTCCCCAGCCCGTGAGGACATAAACAAAACTGCACCATTAATTGAACAGCAGTTGACTCCAAAACATGTCACAGCAAAATTTCACAAGCTATAAACCAATTTGATTCTCACATGTGAGGCTCAGTTCATAGTTTGCACAGTACAGCTTTTCAATTTGGTAGGGGAATCATTGAAAAACAAAGCAGGGACCCTTATCTATCGTGCCATTTCCAAAGACCCTTTTTAGTATAAGGGTATTTCTCTGTCTACTGAAGCATGAGGCACAAATGAACGCATAAAGGAGGCAAATCTAATTGTCATTCAATGCTCTACTTTAAGAAGAAAATGCAGTTGAATGAGAAGTAGAACTTGCTTAAGCCATTGTACTCTCTTCTGCTAAGAGTTCATTAGTAAATTAACGATATTTTAAAAGAAGCAACAAAATGAGAAAATAACAATGGCCCATGGCTCAAGCGGACGGACAGATCTGCGTCCAGAAAACATCCTGAAGTGGTAAAACATATTCTGCTTGAGCAGTCGTCATTTAAACAAAGCTGCAGGTTCAATTTTACTTGCTTGACAGCTCATGCACAACAGACAAGGAAAACAGCAGCCCCTGACAAAAGAAAAAGTAATGACAACAATAAGGGTTTGATCTAACAGATAAACACAAATGAGGGCCCCTTAAAAACTGTCACCTGAAACAAATGGACTATCAAAAAGTTGACAACTCACCAGTTAAAACGCTGTTGCTCTCATTAATTCATTTTCCACCTGACTGTCACTTCTTCTACTAGGTACCATCAAAATACAGTTAATTTTTAAAGCTGAAAGGATAGAAGACATTGCTTTTGGTTTGGGGCACTTTCTGTCATATTCAATAGAAACTGTTTTTAAATAGAAAAGAAACTGTAAGTGCTACATTTCTTTCACAACAACTCAGCATGGTCCTAACGAAGTCGCTGTGCTTCTGCCACCCCCCAACATTCCTTCAGCTACTTCTACATAACTGGTTGCAGCAATCCCAAATTACTCATTTGGGATGCAGTTTAAGAAATAGGAATAAGGGAGCCCAGAGCACTGAAGTTCTGACAATTTATGTGGTGGAAACCAGCTACACTGGTGCAAAATTTCTTAGCAAAGAAATGCCTCGGCTCTATGTCCCACAAAACACCACAATGCTCTTTGTTAATATTTCACCGCAAATATACATGGGGATCATTGCTTTTAATTACAAAGTATTTTTACTTTGCCTTGCAGTTTGCCATTTACTTTCTGGTCGTACTTCATATTTTGAGAGTAAAAATACAGGGACAATTATACAGACACCATCATACAATGGGAAAAATAACTGAAATGCTAGCACAGAGGATGGAGGTTTCTTCTGCAGTTTAATTTGTGCTACTTTGACAGACCAAAGGACACAAAATCCTCAGCATTTTCAACAATCATTCATCTTTTCTGATAGCATTATACCTATGCAGGAATCAAAATTCTGAAGCAGGAAAAAGTAAACTTAGTTGAGAACACACTATAACAATTGGGATGAGGGGAAGGAAGAGAAGAGAAAAAAAATCAGGAAAAAAAAAAACACCAAAGAAAAAAAGAAAGAGGATCTAAGTAAACCAATTCATTGCTACCCTGGAATTATCTCAAAAATTCAGACTCAGGTTGCCAGAACTCAAATGCTGTGTGAAACACACACTTCTTAGGAAGCCAAACAGGTGAAACTGAGCTAGAATAAAAATGAAAGACACCATACCTTTTATGTATGTATTCAGAAAATCCAGACTATAAAAAAAACACCACTTCCAATTTTTTTTTAGTCAATTCATGTAAGCAACATTAGACTCAAGATCTCTTGCTATTTTACTGGTTTTCTGTCAGGTCTCCAAAAATCAACGCTTTTCCACTTTACCCTTCATGTTTAGTAGGTACCAGATGAGCTCTGCTTTCTAGATCATGGCTTAGGAAAATGCTTCCTCCAGATTTGTTCTCAAGGGAAATTAAAGGGAAAAAAAAAAAGAAAGAGTACTTTTGATTATAAGCAGTCATGTCTTCTACAAGAGAGTGGAAAAAAAACCCAAACGGGCATTTTGTTTGAACCCAAAAAACTTAAGTCAGATCAGAAAATCTCAAACCATTATTACTAGAGATCAATTATTCTAGTATAAAGACAGTTGCTATTAAAACATCATGGATGACATTTGTTCCATTTGATGTCTGCATTTTAAAAAAGTCTAACTAAATTTTGCCTTTGTATTAAAACACCTATTTAGAAACTAGGACAGTTGAAATTCCCTTGTCCTAGTCTATAGTGTATAATAACTATAGCTTCTAAACAAGGACCGAACACCACTATATTCTATTTATATGCATACAATTTATTTAAACTAAGACTGTGGTCAGATGCTGCCAGGTGGTCCCATGTTCTTGCTGTCACTCAAGGTGAGGAAACAAAAAGCAATCCATACTGGCACCAGCTGATACTATATTAGAATGGAAAGCTGCAGTGTCAACTGCTCTAACACGGTCCCATAATTGGAATAAAACTCTGCACCACCACAAACCTTTCTCTTCCAGCCTCCCAAAACCAGTCACATTTTGACACTGGCATACATTTTTGGCCAACAGATCTATGGGGTGTACAAACAGAAGACTTAGAAATGTACTTTTTTTCCAATATAGGCTGTAGTAATCTCTGAGCGAGTGTTTGGATTTGTCATGATCTTCGCATATACAGAATCCTACAGTTTTGCAGAGTACTGGATAGGTATTCTATTAACGTCTGCTATAGTAAAACATTTGAATCCACACATAGAAAAACTGTATTTAATGTTAACGTTTACATAAAGCACTTAACAAGAACAGAGTAGAATCTAATGCTTAGAGACCATCTTTGAATGCTTTCAGTAGCAGGTCAGCTGCCAGCCCAGGAGACAAGACACCACTAAGAACTTTTTCTTCCAGAAGTGGAATCTTATCCTTGACTGCCAAGTGACTCCGGAAATGTTCCAACATATTTTCTTGGATGAGATTCCACATCCACACTTTCTGCTGTTTCCGTCGTTTGGCGATCAACTCACCACTTGTGAGCATGAGGTCACGAAATTCTGTCATTTTATCCCACATATCCGAGATACCTTCTCCAGTTTTGGCAGAGATGCGCATTACCTGTTGGATTCAGAAGAATTTTTAAAGCCAAGTAACTACTGGACTTGAGGGTTCAATTACTGCATCAGGTAGATTGCATGAAAATTAAGACATGCGAAAGGCAAGCTTACTTCAATACACTCACTTCATGAAGCTCTAAACAGTTTTGTGCTGCTTACTTTTTTTTTGTTGTTTGAAAAAATATCTCAAAATTGGGATTCTACCAACTATAAGTGGACCCTGAGATCCATAGTATTTGGGATAAATAGGCCTTGTCCAACTGCTTGTATAATGAGTGAAAATCATTTTTAAGGAGTCCTTCAGCTAAAAGGTACAGTGTTGCCATTTTACTTATATGTAGAGTTAATTACATATTCTGGTAGATGTGCTCTAGTGGCTACTCTCTTACACTTAAAATATTCCAGAAAGGAGGTATTTTGACTATTTTTTGCATTTGCTTTCCAACTAGGAATTCATTTTGCCAAAAATATTTCAGGCATCCAACACAATCTTCTAAATGGAACATTTTTTTTTTTTAAAGTCTCTCTCTCTTTCCCCAATCTAATGGATAGGATACAGCCTATACATCAGTATTTTCTTTCTTCCAGTTGTGAGACACTGCCATCACTGGAAGAGAGACACATTTCTGATGACCTGTTTAATTCAGGGTCTCAAACAGTTCTTTTGGGTCACGTTTATCAGATGTGACCTCTCATCAGATCTAGAAACAAAGCCTCAAGCAGCCCAGCCGATTTAAACTTAATTCAATGGGTCAATTTTAATACCAGGGTAGAGCAAACCTCCTTTATATATACACATCTATAAATAAAGGGAGTGAGTGTGTGTGTGCTTATTTTATATACACATACTAAAAATTAGTACTGAATCTTTTCCTTAATAATTTACCATAACCTTTTAATGGATTGAATACTGCATTAAAACTAAACACCCATAGGATGAGAATTCCAATAATCTAGAAATTGCATATACCAGTAGATGAGGTTCTTGCCCAAGAACTTTTATTACGTGAGAAATTAAAAAAAAAGTAAAGCAATAAAGAAAACACATGAACAAGTGAAAGAACTAAGATAATCATAGGCTTCAGAGTTATAAAAGAGGGAGAAATAGCTTATGGGACATTTTAAGATATGCATAGTTTACAAAAAGCAAGACAAGTTTGTACCGCTACTGATGTTAGTAATAGGTCTGCTAGTGCTGAGATTGTAGCTCAGGACAGAAATCATGGGGAGCAGGACTGGCTTTGCACAGCGTTTCACGTGTCACACCTTGAGATCAGACGTGAAAGAGAAACGGCAGCAATGAACTCTCTAGCACAGTGTAAAACTAAACAACTTAACTGAAATTTTTATAAAAGAGCCCAGGGAGACTAGTATAGCTAGATGAGACGATAACAATCCTAACTCATTCAGCACTTTTTTTTTTGGCGGGGGGGGGGGGGGGGGGAAGACGACACCAAAAAACCCAAACACACCAACAAAACCCGAACAAACCAAAAAAACCACCCCAAACCATACTGAAGCACACAAACCTTTGGTCTCCAAACCTTTGAACGTTTGCGAAGCAGCTTCATAGCACTAACATATTCAGCTTGTATTCTCCGTGCAGGCACTACTAAATCACCATCAGCTTTATTTATAGCAACTAGATCTGCCATCTCAATTATACCCCGTTTGATACCCTAAATGGAACATGGAGAGAAATCATGAATACCCAGAAGGACTGTGACATGCTCATTTATCACAAAAAGCAGGTCAAAATGCTTTGTTAGTTTCTGGTAGCTCTTACTTTTTTTGTGCGTGCATGTGTGTGTCTGTTCTAGTCATGCAAGAGTAGTGCCAATGCCCACTGTCATTACTAGTTATTACTCTACTTTGACACAAGAAAACTCAATATGGATATCAGAGTTTACATAATAACCTATTTCATGTGTAAGGACTTAAGTTTAACCAAAACATGAACAAGTTTGCAAACCTATTTATATTGATTTCTATCTTCTTATAATACAAAGTCACTCCGCAAAATCATATGTAACTGGTAAACAGGCCAAAGTAAGTCAGAGAGTACAAAAATTTTACAACCTAATACTTCCAAAATTGGGGGGGATATCAGATCCTAACTGTGCAATAAATTGATAAGACACTGAAAAGACTTCAATAGTAGCAGTATAATTTACAAAACACTATAGATAGGGACTTTCTGCACAGACAGATACATCATCTTAGATTTAAGTTTCTCTTTCTAGTCCTAGACAATACTTAATAAGAGAAACTGAAAAATACCTGTAATTCATCTCCACCTGCAGGTGGTAGCAGCAATATAAACATATCAACCATATCAGCCACAGCAAATTCTGACTGTCCCACACCTAAAAAATTAAATCCAGAGTTCACCATTTATTGCAAAGTTTCAGTCACATTAATGACAGTAATTAGGACAGATCCCAGTATTGCACCATGAACAAATCCCACTAACAAACCAAAACAACACGAAACACAACAGTTGTCACAAAACAGTGTTCTTACAAAACATATTAGACTAGGAAATTGACAGAATGGGTATTCATTTTCAACCAGTAACCGTGTATAAAAGCATGAGCAAAATCAAGGATGGAAGTACACAGTAAGTAACACACCTTATTTAGATATCACAACAGGATAACCAAAAGAAAACCCTAAGCACATACCTACTGTTTCCACAAGAACAACATCGTAGCCTCCTCCTTCACAGAGCAGAATGGCTTCGTTTGTGGTCCTTGTTACACCTCCCAGTGTTCCTCTGGTTGGAGATGGTCTGATGTATGCATTCATGTCTCTTGACAACTCAGTCATCCGTGTTTTATCACCCAATAGAGAACCTTAAATGTTTAATGATAAATTATTTCAAAAGTGCAAAACAGCCAAACTTCCCCCTCTCCCCCCACCAATAAATGAGTGAGAAAAGACAGATCTCTTGGATGAAGTCAGTGAAATAGGAATATCCTAATAATAGTTACTCAAGACTTTTCTAAGGACTAGGAAGTTACTGCCTGGGCTTTCTGCCTATCAGAAGCTGGAAAGGCCTGATAAGCAGACCTTACTGCTACTAAATAGGAAGAATTTGTTCTAGGTCAGAATGAATTCTGCAGTTCCTGAATGGCTTTTTGAGGCCTATACACAGCAGGCCACAGAATTAAATCTTCGCTGTTTCTGTCCAAAGCGACAAATCTCTGCCTTATGATTCTAATACTTGTTGAGGGTAGATTTTTTGTTTTGTTTTTAAGAAAGCTGACATGCACCCCTGCCTTCCTTGTACTCATACAAACTTTAAATCGGATTCAGTGAGATCTACATGCATGATGCACATTCCAAAAGATGAGAGATGCTCAATTCTTTTAACTGATGCAGTCTTGCTATCGTATTTTGCTATTCTGTTGATGTGTCTTGAATGTATGCATTCAAGAATATAGTCTTTCTTAGCTCCACGTCATTGCAATACTGAAGTTGGTTTTTTTTTTTTTCCTTTTTACATAGTTACACATTGCAACATCTTCTCTGACAGTGTAGAAGCTGGAAAAAGGAATGATGTTTCCTGGCAGCTGCCCATTAGAAAAAGATCAAAATCAAGGTTCTATTATTTGTGTCAGGGATACCATTCATCAAACATGGTCAGCCTACAATTTCCCTACAGCTTTTGATTTGAGAGTGACAGATTACAGCCACAAAGCTTTGAAGAACTTCAAATTTAGAAAAAAAAAAATCATGCTACAAGACAAATGGTCAATGATACTGCATCAGGAGATCTTGAAACCAGTATAGTCAACAGAAATCCAAAAAGTCCTATTGAGAAGAACTAATGAATGCTCTAAAATCCAACCTAATCGACATGTTTGGATTGCAGCATCCTCTAAATAGTTTTAAATTAGCATGTGCTTCCTGCCCAGTCATCAGCATTACCATTGTTGAAATTTAAGCAGAAACAAACACTCTTCTACTCCTTCATTCACAGGGAAATAAACAAATAAATACAACTAGAGAGAGAAAACCACAGCTACCTGAAGTTTCAGACAAAAAAAGTTGTAAAGCAACGTTCGAACACTGGAAAAGAGGAAACCTGACAAAATTAGGACACCGATACATATTTCCCAATTTCATATCATATGGGGAAAAAAATGAGTACTTAATACAACATTTATTTTTAATATTTTATAGGCCCCCAAATTTTCCTCCATTTGGCCCAAAAAGATACTCCTATAGCTAACAAGGTATCAGAAATCTGACTCAAACTTTAATTCACACTCACCACCACTTGTACTAGAGGAAGGGTCTACAGCCAACACAGACACTTTGTATTTTCTTTCTGTAAGCATTTTCCCAAAGCATTCTATGAAAGTTGATTTCCCAGCACCAGGAGGACCAGACAACCCTAATCAATCATATTCAGAAGAAAAAAACATTTTGTTAATCAAATAAATAATACATCATATGAACACTGTCAACACCTAAGTTGATAACAATTCATACTTTAGCACAATATCACAACAAAGGCAAATGAAAGTTATGCCACAACCAATATACCCAACTAAGCACTTGTAATTGACTTGAAATACACTACCTTGGTTGACCCAACACAGCAGCGCTCACTTCACCACCCCTCATCCTACCCATACCAACATAACATTGGGTTTATCCAGCCTTATTTCCTCCCCTCCAAATAAATTTATCTATACTGATCTATACCTCAAAACTTTAAAAATATCATATTCTAAATCTGTATTTTTTGGGTTTACTAACTATTTATAGAAGACACACTCTAAGAGCAAAAGCCTTTACCTTGAAGAGCTGTTATTTCAAAAAAAAATCAGGCGATTTACTTACATGTCAAAGCATGCAAACTAAGACTAGCTTGTTAACCTCCACCAAATATTGGTTACAAACCACAAGAAACCAAGGATCCAAGACTACAGACCATGATGCTTAAAGAACAATAGTGATAATGAAAGGTGAAGACTGTAATTCCATCAAAGCAACTACTGGACAGACATAAAAGGACTAACCCACTCTAAAGGCAAGTGGCTTTCCTTGATTTAACTTTTCTTGTTCCCTGTGGTAGGATAATACCTTCTGAAGGAGCACCTGGGCTATTTTCTTCTTCCTACTCTGAGTTGATTCTACAAGCGTAATGGCTTCTGCTAAACAGGCTCTATGACCCTGGATTAGTCCATTATAAAGTCTGTCTACGAGTCTTTGTTCTCTGTCAGAAAGTCCCTCTACTTGCTGGTCAGAGGCCACTTGTTGACACAGCTCTCTCCTCAAACCGTTCGATGAACATATCCATTTTGTGTGATAGCGGTGCACTGGTGTAAGAGATTCAATGCACAGGAAATCCGCTCTGGAAGCAAAGTGAAAGTTTGTGAAGTAAGTTCTTCTAGACAAATAACAACAACGGAGTCTCAGCAGCAAAGAGGGGATCTTCATTTTGTTTGGAATTAAAAGTACCAGAGGTATAAGTTCACTTCGGTTTGCAGACACCCTAAAGAGAAAGAAAAACATTTTTACTTCCTTCAGAGCACTTATAAGAGCTCAAATGAAACCTATGTACACAGGCAACCATCAGCTTTTATTTTATCCGCACCTACTGTTTTAAACAAAAAAAGATAGTTCCCTCTTCCCATCGAAAAAACAGAACAAAAAGCAGTTATGGAATCTTCAGTAGCATAGCATCTCTTTATGATCATATTTAATAAATGAAAATATTATTTTTATAACTAAGCAGATAAACAAAAAGCACTTTTAAATAAGACAGCCTCTAAGAACACACACAGTACCCTAAAAATCCAGGAACAAAACAGCCAAACCCTTATGCTTACTGAAATTGCTGTATATTCTACTTTCATGGTTGCAGGGTTTTTTTAAAACAATTATTCAGGATGAGCTTTTTGCAGTTTATTTCGGGGGGGGGGGGGGGGGGAGCTGTCAAGACACAAGAACGTTTAGAAATCAACTCAAGCAGCTGAAACCTCCCCAGAGGACCGACACAAAGCAGCAGCAGCAGCAGCAGGTACAACCACCACGCTCTCTGGGCCTGCTCTGAGCCACCTCACCACCGCTCAAAGCCTAAAAGATCGACCTCCGCAGAGCTCCTCCGAGGGTCCGGTAGGCCGCTCCTTTCCGAAGCCTCTGAGGAGAGGCTCACCCCGGCTACCAAGACGCGCTCCCGGGGGAGAGGGCGGCCCCGGGAGGGCGCACACCCACACCGCTCCCCGCTCCCGGGACCCCGGCCAGCCCCGGCCCCGACACCCACCGGCTGCCGCCCCGCCTCGGGGAAGTGACGCCCTCCCGCTGAGCCGGAACCCGCCCGGCCACCGGGCGAGGGCCCACCCCGCCGCCGGCCTAGCGCTGAGGCAGCGCCGCGCATGCGCCGTCACCCCCCGCTGCCGGGGGACCGTTGCGGCCGTTAACGGCTGCTTCGTTCGAGGCGGGCCGGTGAGGGAAACGGGCAAGGAGGGTGGCGGTGGCTCTGATCGAGTCCGTTCGGACTCGATCAGAGCCACCGCCACCCTCCTTGCCCTTCCTCGGCCAGCTGCCGTGGCAGCATAGGTCTGGGGTTGTACCGAGGCACAATTTCAGCAGCCGACATAAACTTCACCTCAAGAGAGGGACGTCTGCATGACTCGCATGGGGAGGCGAGGCCCGATGTCCACCACCCCGCAAACACACCCCGAGCAGGTCCTTCCACATCAAACTCAGTTGAAACTTCATCCTCGTCTCAAAAAGCGACCCCAAACCCTAATCCAACATCCTGGTGATCTCAGAAACCAGCTAATGAAGCCAGTCAGCGCAAAAATAAACTTTCCCTGAAGGACTGTTAAAGGTTAATGACATACGCTATAGGTACACTACACAACAGTGGCCACCAAATCTCATTTGAAGTCCTCCCTTTGGAGATAGGCTCAAGACTCACTGCTGGTCCTTTCAGGAGTACACAAACTTCCATGTTGATGTAATAACAGTTTCTTAGCCCTGTCCTTATAAGGATGGATGTTGCAAATTATCATTTCTCTCCAGGTCTGAAATCTTAAAAACGTCCAGTTTGAATTTGTGCACAACAATTTACCATTCCCTGATTTCATTTCAGATAGCAGGAAGGAAGAAGAAATGCTTAAACCCCCAAAATGTGTTTATTAAATCATATTTCTTTTTAGTCTTCCTTTTGCTAAGTTCAACAAACCTGATTTTTAAAATTTCACCTTATGGAATGTTGATTTGTTGTGGGGTTTTTTGTTTTTAAATTGTTATTATTTCTCTAGTCATCTTACCACCCCTTTTCTGCACCTCTTCTTGTTAAAGTACAGGCATTTCTTTCCAATAAACAGAAACGCACACAACGCGCTGGCAGAGCTGTTCCTAGTGCCTTACACTGATAACTAGCACTTCTCTGGAACGCATTAGACTTGTTCACAGTCCTATCAGATTGGCAGGGCAACTGATGGACTGTATAAAATAACAGAAGGTTTGTTCTTAACTGCTGAATGCACGATTTAATCTCATTCCTATTATTCCGATCCACAAGATTAGCATACACAGAGAACTGAGCAATCCACCCTTCAGAGTTGAGAAAACATGCAATTTTGTGTCCCTCTCAGCATGTGATGAAACCCCAGCAGAAAGAGACAAGCATTCCCACTTCAAAATAGCCTTGCGTAGTCTTTCTGTTTAACCAGATCTTTATTCATCAGGGTTAGCACGTACCACTATCATCTCTTCCTTCAACAAGTTTCCTAAGCCTCTCTGTTTCAAGTGCTGTCCTTAAACCTAGGTAGCACATCCCTGCTATTACTTTAATAACAGCGGCAACAACAAAAAAACCCATTCTGCTATGGTTTCATCACAGATCATTGATCCTGCATTTTATTCCACTTTGTGTGCTTTCATCTTGAATACTTGTGTCGTTGACCTTGTTGCAAGAACTAGATGAATGGGTACACTAAATTGCATATTTTGTCAACGCTGAAGAAGAGAGGGGATTGTTCAGTTCTCTATGATAATCTTGTAGACCAGAATAATAGGAATGAGATTAAATTGTGCATTCAGCAGTTAAGGAAAAAAAATTATGCTATTTTATACAGTTCATCAGTTTCACTGCCAATCTGATATGACCATGAACAAGCGTGTATGTGTTTTAGAGTACTCTTCCTACAAGAACCGTTTCAAGACCTGACACACTGGTACGGTGTAGAAATCCAAATTGTTCAAGTCACCTCTTTTTTTCCCCTTTCCCCTCAACTCTGTTATTCAAGAAGTTTGCTTTTCTCCAGAGAATACAGTCCCCGAATGTCAGACATGACAGGAAGACTTCCTATTGCATTGTCAATTATATACGCCCCTTCTTTCAATTTTCTGGAATAGAGGTTGCACAGGTCTCCTAGAACTGTGTGCTCTTCTACCATCTCTGATTTTATGTTACTCTAACCTCATCCAAAATAGGCAAAATATTTCCTTAGAAGCTGGACCATATCTAGAGTCTCCTTAATCTACATTCTGTCATATTCTTCAGTGCTCTTATGTTTCCCCATGGTTTTTTAACATATGTGACCAAACACGTATTTTTTTGGTCTTTATTACATACAGCCCGATTAATTTTAGTCAGACTCACTGTTTTTGTGCTTTCTGATCTCCAACATATGGAGTTCTCTTGGCTCATGTGTTCTTTTACTCAGTCATTATTAATTCAATTAACATCCTAGCTCGGGTATTCAGGAGGGTACTTCAGTAGCTTTCCACATCAGCCTCTGTTTTCCCTTTTCTTTTTTTTTCTTTTTTTTTTTTTTTTAATTTGGGGGGGGGGGGAGTTGTTTGTGGTTTTTTGTTTTTGTTTTTTACCAATTTCAAATCTAAGTCATCTTTCTTTTTGTGTTCTCTCTGCTTCTTTTCCCCAGGGGTGTCAGAAGAATAAAAATGTACATCCCATTGTTACTCTATCACAGTCTGCAAACTTGTCCAAGATTTAAGGAAAATGATCTGTTTTAACCTCCTTGCTGCAAATCTGCCCCAGATGTTAAAGAAAACGGTACTGCTGGTTACTCATGAAATGGCAGTCTTCCTTCTGAGCCAATACTAAATCAAACATCCTGTAAAGTGTTATAAAGTATTGTGCCACGGAGTAAGGGTGTGGGGAGGCACAAATCTTCAGACAAAATGTGCAACTGAATCCCAATCATTATAAAATAATAGAAAAAGAGCCTTCTGTAACTTCTCACAGGAGAAACAGTATTACCATTAGCATCTTTGCCAAATTCCACCATGCAAATTTACATTCCGTCTAACTGGCTTCCCCTTGCAGTTTTAGTTGGATTCGTTCGTTCTTCCTTTCTCTGGCAGCACTCTGATTTCCCTGCTCTGTTCACCTCCTCTTTAAGAAGTCCTGAAGAAATCTTTCTGCACATTATTATCACAACGATATTTAATATGTTCATAGACATAGCTATTAGCGATGTGCTGCAAAGGCAAATACAAAGCTAACAATCTCTATGATCTAAATTAAATTACAACAGGACAAATAATTGATGAAATTAAATAAACAGCAGCAGCTTGAAACTCAGCAGCTTTTCCCTGAACATATAAAGATGTACTTCTGTTAGGAACTCTCTATTGGTCCATCCTTCTGTATGTTAAAAGGTCTGTAATGCCTACAGTCACTACTGGTTATGGTTGCAGAATTATGAAATTCGCATCACTTACAAGAAGAAATTACGATTTCTTAGAGATGAGATTTTATTTCATCAGTTCTTTCTCCTCCTGCGAGGCTGGGAAGGATGTTTAAGACGACTCTGCCATGCTCCCAAACCCCTTTCTCCACTATGCCTTATTGCAAAATGAACTTCTCATTCAGGAATACAAATTCAGTGGCAATTCCTACGCTGACTACGCACATTGCACTTGCAGCGTAGCACCTGGTTGTCTTCACTCTCTCTCTTCCTCCGACATTTCTCCATTCTGCATGTAATAGTCCACCCCGCTCACTTGCAAATGCATGTTCTTGGCTAGTATGATTGCAACTAGACTAGTGGTTTTATTGCTCTTAAAAGCAGTCCCAAGAAAAAACCCCAAGATATTCCTTAAACTACATTAGAAATTTTGGTGGACATAACACAGATCAAAGTTCAGCATCGAAACTCTATCAGGGTCCATCCTGCGAACACTACCTGCCTGTCCCCCAGCCCCCAGGAACCAGCATCGCAGCGGTTCTCCTTTTGTGGCCATGAACCAGACCCGTTGCCTCCCAATGCACAGGAGAAATGAAGGGTCTCCTCCATTGCAACCTACAACAGCTGACCGGAGCAACAAACAAGTGTCCATTTGTGGTGAGGGTTAAATCCTACCTGCGTATCAAGTTTAGCCAAGTTACAGAATAACTACAGTCCCCGCCACAGTACAAACTGAAACTATAGTGGCAACTGAATGACCACTTATCCTTTATTTTAGAGGACACCCCTCAATTCATTTCAGTTCTCACACGAGCAGAGAAGACTGAACCAATCTCCTCCTTGCAGCACAACACAATGGAAGGTAACTGCCGATTACAACCTGATTTTCAGTAAAGAGCACTAGCCTTTTAATAAGAACAGTCTCAGCACTTTAGACAAAATAATCCTTCTGCCTCATCTTAAAAGATAATTGGGCACCTGAAATAAAAACAATAGGGAGCATATTCACAGCTGAAAGTTTGCCCGTTTAAATGCAACATGAGCTCAGGCCTCAGGTTTTGCATTCTTGACTCAGGCAAGGAAACAGCACAAAAGCAGCAAATCTCCCCAAAGGCTCATTAACAACTACACAAAGACGTTTGCTGCATACGGGCATTGGAAGGTTTTACTACAAAGGCCAGGACAGAGCAGCAAGTCAGCTCTCTGGCTACATCTGGAGACAAAAGCCTTACCACAGCTTTCCAGGTTCAGCAACCTACAAAGAGGGGACAACTCCAACAGCTGAGCAGACTCACTGTACTCGTGCTGGTGAGGAGCTGTAAGGCTGTCAGAGCTGTTACAGCTGCCTGAGGAAGCTGGAAAAAGAAATTTGCTCTTTGAGCTTTGGCTGAGACCTACAAGAGAGTATCTGAAGAAAGAAGAGGAAAAATTCATCTTAAACAACTATGGTTTATATTTGTGTAACATTTTTGTAAACAAGGGAGCTGAAGTTTCCTCACAAAACCTTATAGCAGTGACTTCAGCATTTTCTTGTTGATATGAACTGAGCTATGATTGCACATTAGTGAGAAATGACATCAGCCATTACAGGAAAGTTTTCTACTGCTTATGCACAAGTTTTTTAATTGTTCATGATGAACTGCCTGATATAAAATGACAGATAAAGGGGACAGATAAAAAAATATTTTCTGATAAAAGCAACTATCTTTTCTGTAAATGTTCACATTTCTTAGAAAATAAAAATAAAATTACTATATGGGCAAAACCCCCCAAACATTATTCATATAGACTGGTTGTAAAAGCAAATTAAATAATGTTCTCTAAGACCGATTCGTTGTTAAAATCATAAACCTGGAAGAGCAAGTCACTTGCCAGTAAAATATTAATTTTTTTCTTTCAATTAAGAAACTATTTAAAACCTTGGCTTAAAGAGTATGTTTTTCTCCATAGCCACCAATGACTCATGATAGCAAAATATTTCTCATGTAGTTCGTTATGGCACAGCTGAAAAGGAAATCATTAATTGCCTCCTCCTGATTATTTTCAATACAGCAATGAAACCATAGCAAGTATATTAGTAAACATAATAAGTATAATACAATCTGACACTTGACTTTGACAAGGCACCCTTGTTCCCAGCTACTTTTTGCTTAAGGAAAGGCTTGATGGGCTGCAATTTCTAAGTTCTGTAGGAATTGACAAAGACGGGAGCAAAGGACCGACACTTTCAAGTGACTAAATACAATCCTCCTTCCCCCCATCCCAGCGTCCTAAAGATTTATTAGGTTGGTATGAAATTAGCACAATCTTATACACCAAAAAGTGAATACCTTAGTTCACAAGGTGAAGCATACATTGGTGCAAGGAATTAATGATGAATGCCTAACTCGGTTTACAACTTGAACGTTAAGTGTAGACGTAATCTTTCATGCATTCAAGTGTTTTTCCCTGCACCTCCAACAGCATTAGTGCTCAGAGGTCTCTGTCCCAACATCCCTACGCTGAGTGCTTCACAAGCAGGCGAAAACCACAATTGGTGGAAGTGAGATAGTGGGTAGAATTGTCCATAGGAACATAACATTGCAGCAAAACGTATCAAGACACATTTTTGGTTCCAGGATGACACTTACAGCCAAGATGAAGAGGAAGACCAAGCCCATGATAAATCTGATAATCGGGATTCGAGACCAAGATATAGGAAAACCTAAGTGTTTCCAATTCGGACCAAACCCATGGTATGAAGAGGGAAGCCTGTTTCCTGCAGTCCACCTAAGCATCTTAAACATGAGGCTATCATTTATCAAGCAAGAAATTTCTGTTTCTCTGGTATGTATGTATGTGCACACATGTTCTGTTTGCATGCTTACTCTCCAACATGCCCACAAAAGCAAACCTTTGGTTGTCTTGTAATGCAAAATTGGTTAGTGATTTAAATGTCCCATTTTTCCAAGCAGCTGTAGCAGATGGGAGTGAAAAAGGACAAAAAGGACAAAGAGGAAAGATTCTGCCAAGATTCAATGTTATATGATCAACCCATCTAGAAACGTAGTAATGCAACATTGTAAAAGGCTGGCAAACTAACTTAAAAAAAGGCTTGTTAAAAAACATGTTGGATCATATTGTCTATTGTTGCTTTATACCACAAAATAAACACCTTTATGCTAGTACACCCTACACTTACAAAGCTTATGCTAATGCTATAAAATATTGTGCTACAGAATTAAAATGAAGAATCTCTAAATAAGACAAAAAGGCAAGCAAAAAACCCCCAAACTCCAAACAAAAAAAAGTTACAATCATAACTGATGCAGCTGCATGGGGAAAGTTAGCATACAGAATATGAAAAGCAGTAAAATATTTGTTTCTAGCACCAGCTAATAGGGGCCTAGAAGGGACATTGGGAATCCTTCTGTCCAGAAGTTGGTATTTTTATCTAATTGCTTTCCAAATTAGGCCCACGTTTAGAAAAGAATTAATGTTCCAACAGCAACTCCATTTCGACACATCATTGTATTATGTTGCAAGAAGCAAAGATGTTCCACTAGCACTTCTCCCCCCGCACCAGTGGCAGTTAAGCATTAATTTGTTCTCTGAAAACTAGTGTTTATCTTTAGCACATAGAAATAACATTGAGAAATAATGCATGTGACTCTTGCCTTCAGGCTCACTTACTTCTTTTGGCCAGAAGGGGAAGCTAGCGCTATGTATTTTTGTCAGGCAGCTCGTATGTATTCTGAACACTGAGGAATTCAGTATTACTTCATCATCACAATCGTAAATCTACCCTGTTCATCCATGGCAGGCTTAACAACCCGAGGAACTTAAACACATTGAACATTTATTCAGAGTGCAATCAGTAGGCTTCAGAATGTAAAATATAAAAAAGTCACACCTCTGCCAGCATGAATTCCATCTCAGTTTTGTTTTGGAGAGTTACTCACAGACTAGCAGCAAGTGGCTGTAACCCTATTTAGGAGTCCTCTACAGCGAGTTTCTGACTTTCCAGCAGAATTTTGCTGTTGCCCTCTCTATGGTCGTTGCAGTAAGTCAGGGATCTCCGTGTAACATAGGGCTTATGTAGGAATGCCATTTCCCACCTAAACCAGAAAAATACAAAGCATAAATTTTAACCAGTAGTTCTCTTTCTGTGTTAAGACACCTATTCAGAGTATCAGTGTGGGGAACAAACTGAAAACTTCATATGAAAGGTATGAAGAGTTGCCTTGTTGCATAAATCAGTGTTAAAGGACTTCATGTTTTATTGTTGAGAATGAAGAAAAGAAATCTGCAGTATTCACCTCAGATGACTTGCGGTCACCACCTTCATCCTTTTCAGACCAGATTCAACTGTATTTATTTGATCTTTCGCAATTTTAGTACAGAAGGAGACAGACTGAACGACTGAGTTTTTTCTTTCTGATCAACTATTCTATTTCAGCTTCTCAGCATTAAACAAAGAGCTGTATATTTGATTAAAGCTAATCTACCAGCCATGTTAGATGGCCTTTCTCACAGTGCTGTGGAAAGAAACACCAGCCATCAGATGTCAAAAGCTTCTTTCCAAATTTTCTAGTTTTGTATCTATGTGTCCCCAGTCTGGCCTAGACTCAGACTTTTTGCCCATTTCTGCTAGCAGCCATACCAACTTCCACGAGTGCTCCAACTCTCCGCTCAGCTGGAGGCAGACTATTCAAATTGTCAATGGATGAAATATTAAAAAATGAACAGAGGTACACCCAAATACAAGGTTGTGTTACATATATATACACATATATATGCGCACACACCCCACACACACCCCATTCCTTATCCTCGTTTGCTACTTGTTCCAGGAGAATATATTCCTAGTGCTATTTCCTTCTCATGTAACAAGACTGATACCAGAACATGATGAACAGATGCTGAGTGCTTCAATGAGGATGTCAGTCACCAATAGTGGAGGTCTGTCAGAAGGCCTTACATGCCCATTAGATCTTAAAAATGACCTAAAATTATGAGATAAGCAAAAATTGATAGCATTGCATTAAAAGTATTCAAGGCGGCCTCCCTTGTTGAAGTGTCTCTTCCCCACCACCATCCCTTTCTGCTTCTGACTTTTTGTACCTATTTATTCTAAAAAAGACGGAATGAGTAGAGACTCAAAGGATTAGAAGAGCAGAGTTACTTAGGGAATTAGAAATTTTTGAAGAGAAGGGATCTTGATTTTTGTCTTTAAAAAAAATCTCGTATTTTATACCACACAGTGGGCTATAAAGATCTTCTTAAAGAGCAGCATCTTTAACAAAAAAAAAAAAAAAACCCAAAAAAACCCCAAATAAACAAACAAGAAAATCAGAGCTCAAGTCAGAGCTCTCATCTCTTAAGCTACATTTCAGAATTACACATCAATGACATTTCACCTCTTCTGTGCTACGGTTCAACTGAAAGAAAAGTAAGCAGTCATTCAAATCCTCACTTAATTTAGCTGGTGTTCTGGAAAAGCAGCATTTCATGAGTTAAAGCCTCATGATCTGTGCATCTAATTGTGGAAAGCATAAAAATTCTGTTGTCATCTCCTCAGAGTGAATCCATTCTTATAACTAAGCCTATGACAAGAATAAAATGGCATCAACATTCTGTTTTAATGACACCGCTTGTATCATTTCCAATTACAAAAGTAACATTTCTCCAAAGTCATTAGCACCCTGCCATTATAGCTGTCACTGCTTCTCCAGTCTTGCTGCTCTGAGAGCAAAGACTCTGGGTAGGTTCCTGTTAGGAATACTGATAAGCCTCAGGAGCAGCTCTTTTCCAGATGGTCTCGTATGAGGCATTCATACTCCAGCCGTTCCCAGTGAAGGTTAAATGCTATTAACAGAACATGCTCTCCATCAGGAAGCGAGGTTTGTCACTAGGATAGCTGTGCACAGCACTAAATTTTTTAGTTGTAACTCATCTTCACTTCAACTACATAGGCATATGGAACAAGGAGAAGAGGGGAAAAAATATTTTTGCCTGTTTTATATTAAATCAGTATGTCTCAATAGGCATGACAATATGCTCAAGTGACAAAGGGATCCTCAACATCAGCATCTCTGACAGAATTCAGTTCTTAAACGTTCAGACCAAGCCCTAAACACTCAGTCACAGCACAGAGCAGGAAAGCATCCAAGAGAGCATCAAGGACACCTGTGCTGTTCCCAATATGCATTTTTCTAACCTGTCATCGACAATCTCCAACGACCAATCCTCCAAAACCTATCCAGATAACTTGTTACCGTGTTTTACTGTCTTTACTGTTAGAAATTTCTCCCCCCTGCCCCCAGTATTAAACTAAATTTTATTCTCTGCAATTTAAGCCTGCTATTTCTTGTCCTGTTCCCCATGAAGTAGAGCAAAGGGATTGAACTCTTCCTCTTCAGAGTGGCTTTCTATGCATGTTTCAAGACCTCCAGGTTTGTTGCAAAAATGTGAGTACAAGCCAAACCTACTAAGAATGTTCTTTCCTATCTAGTCCTTATATTCACACAGTTGTTTTTTCTTGTTGCAGTGTCGGATATCACATTTATCCCTATTAAATAGCAAACTATTTTTTCAGCTACAAATTACCCATCTCAGTACCTCAAGGGCTTTAGGAGTCAATGCAAGTAGAAGGAAAGCTGGCCTTCTTCGTTTCTTGCTTTTCTGGTCTTTGCTACAATTAATTAAAAAAAACAAAAAAAAACCCAAAACACCCCAACAACCCAAACAAAACCCAAAAAACCCAACAAAAAAACCCCCACCAAACAAATGAACCCCAAACCCGAAAAACCAACTACAAAGCTTTTCTCCCTTCTCCCCCTCTGCAAATTTCACTTACTTTTAACATCAGAAATTGTCCATATTTTTTCCTAGAAATCTGTTCAGCATATGTTTTATCATCTTCAGATCAGTAAAACTAGAGAGACCTGCAAAAGTTCACTAGTCAAAGCCCTTACTCCACAGGACAGGGACATTCCAGTAGTCTACGTAAAATTAACAGGGCAGACCACGAAGATAACTGCATGTTTAAACAGTTAAGTCTGGTTTGGTTTTGTTAACATAGTATTAAATGCCAAGACAGGTGGTAGAAAAAGCTCCTTAACCATAAAATATAAAATCCCCAATCTCTTCAGTTAAGAGCAGAGACAGAGGCCACTAACCAGAATCTTCAAAGACTTCCAACTAAACAAGTACAACCCTGATCTGATATTCTTTAGCAAGCAGAGCAGAACTGTATCTGGAGGGGAAAAAAAGAAATAATAACAAAAAAAAAATATCAAACCTTGTTTATATGTCACAAATCCATTCCTCTGATCTTTTCAGTTAATTTTAGATCATATTTATTTACCATTATATTTTAGAACAAAACTTTTAGTAAATAACGATAGTAATACAGTGAGTATAGTGAGCTCTGATAGGCAGTTTCCTCACTTGATTCTCCCACCATGCCCACAAACACTCCTAGATTACTTAATGATGACTGCAGTGTCTCAGAAGCTCAGGCAAGAGGGCAGCATGTATTTTAGTGAAGGTTATTTCAGAAAAGTTTATGGTCGGACTTTGTGGAAGAAGACTACAAGTACAGACCTCATGCTAGTTATCTAACCACATATTTTCTTAATTCATACATTCTAAATAACAAAGACCACATTTTAAGGTCTGACCTGTAAAAGAAAACTGTTTTTATTCCTTGTGATCTCTGAAAAAGGTGACAGCACATGCATTTTTTTTCCATTGAAATAAGAGGAAAAGAAAAAAAAAAAAAATCTTTTACTTCTCTTCTTCACTTTAATGCAACTGTTGAAGAGTTCTCCCCCCCCCCCTTTTTTTAAAGAGTGACTCTCAGATGCTTGTTGGATAAATATTTCAACACTTACTTAAGAAAGAACAGTAAATACTTACAAACCCCCCCCACCTTTTAAGAGTTTTAGTTTAAAAAGGTATCAGAGAACCAGGGTCACAAAAGAAAAGGCAAGAACAAAACCAAGTTTCATCCAAGGGAATTACCTTTGCTGATTAGCTTAATTAATCTCTTCTGAAGACTAATTTGGACATTCCCCATCATCAGTTTCCAGAGGATACAAAATTTAAGATTTTGGCTCAATTATGTGTATAAGGGTCCTGGAATTAGGCCAGCTTTTTCCTCCCCTCATTGCTCATTCTTGCAAGAGCCTTATGAAAGCATCATGAGATGATGAATGCATCAGGATTCCCCAGAAAATATGATGGAACCCCGTCGTATTTCTACCGGGGTGACAATCACTAAAGGCAAGCACAAGAGACAACATTTTGTATAAAATAAATGCATACATACCTAACTATAAAACAAAACCATTTGGCTAGGCACTCATCCTACTAAAAAGGCTTGGAAACCACAGACTGGAAATGCTGTTGCAAAATGCAATTCTGAGATGTATTAAGAGAAGCGTTACAAGAAAGAAATGAAGTCATCATTTCACTTTACTCAGCTCTCCGCTCAATAGCTTTGAAGTATTGGTGAGTCCTCAAGTAGACTACAGCACTCGTTTCAGGCACCTTACTAGAAGAGATGTAAGCAAACTGGAACCCAGAGGAAAACTTCACCAAGTACATTTAAAAATGAAGAAAAGCAAAGAACTTAAAAAAATGAGGTTTTTGACAAGAGGAGAACTGGAAAAGTAGGGGAAGGAGTGGGAACATACCTTTCTTCAAGGCAGAAGATGTTATGAAGACAACAGTGAATGATTTGCTGCATCACCATCAAAAGCAGACTAAGTAGTAATCAGTTTCATTTGTAGAAAGGCAAATTTAAAGCTAATCATAGAAGAAACATTCTAGCTACGAAGGTGATTAAGAACTGGAACAGGGTACATAAGGAGGCTGCAAAATACCTTCTACTTGAATTTTACTTAATCCCTATACAAAGTCCTTCTGTCCATACCATGTACCACCTGAAAGCATGCATGATGCAGCCAGCCCATCACCTGACTGGGATTTACTGCACTTCTGCATACACATAACATGTACGAGGCTCAAATATGCTTCATATGCAGCATTCCTAAAAGAATTTCTCTCAAATCCTTATGCACCAAAGTGTTGTTTTGGGGTTTTTTTGAAGTATTTTCCCTCCCCTCATAGCCTGCAGGCTTTTACACTGATCTTTTTAGAGGCTGAAATTCATAGTTCCTCTGAAGAACTCAGCATCTGTTCCACTGTGAGATCTCCCCCTGTTGCTGGGTCAGCTTTAGCCAGAAGGAAACCACATGGAGCAAGTCCCTCCAGATTTTTCCCTTTCCTTCCGTAAGACCTACAGAGGCAGAATTTGTTTGGGGGAGGTTGCAGGGAAGGAAGTGAAGCAGATCCCTGTACTCCTGCTCCCCAAATATCAGGGCTATAATTTCTCAAGTCTTTTCATCCAGCTTTCCAGGAAAACACCCAAGACAAAACAACAAAAAACAAACACAAAAAAACCCCAAACCCACAAGAGATCATCACTTAAGCACATCTGATGAGATAAAATGAAGCGATGCACCCCAAGCTTGGTCCTGTCATTAACATTGTATATTTCCAAATCATTGTACCATGTGAATATTACTTCCAACCTAGCCTGGGTTTGATTCTACACACTATGCATGTTTCATTTTGTCAGACACCACAGTCTCTCCACTTCAGTTTCTTAACACTTAGTCCATTATCACTTTGAGAGGTGCTCTGGTATATCTAAAGAGTATAAACACCTATGGAGTAAAAGAACTCCAGGAGCACATGAAGACCTGGGCCCTGTGCAACTGCTGTGCCAGTTAGTAGCTACTGAGTACTGTAAAAATGGGACTGAGCTCCATTTTTCAGGTACACTGGTTTCAGGTACTCTACTATTTTGATAGCCAGAGGAAACACATACAGATCTGCTAGAGAACAGCAACAAGCACAGTCAGCTCCTACAAACATCACAGACCCATTTGTTTGGCTGCTGTCCGCAGACCTGCGCTCCTTGGAAAAGTGACTAAAGAGTGCAACTGCCATGCACAACAAACCCGTATTGAGCAAAGTAAATCACTATTTTCTGTTCTCACCTGTGCCTTAAAAACAGGGTCTTATAGAATTTGCCTTCTCTAAAGAAAGGGAATTTAAAATTTAATTCCAAACGCAGAATTTGTACCTTAGTAGCGAACCAGCAATGCCAGGTTAACCATGTCAGACTTGCAGTATGGAAGCTACATTCCCAACATTCCACAAACAATAAACAGGATATTTAAAAAAAAAAAAAAACCAAAACACACAACTGTTTCTTTTTCCAGGTATACACTAAATACCTTCTCATGGTTCCACATTAACTTGTACTCTACTTTCATTAACTAGCCCTTTTACTACGCTCTCCAAAACCTCTGTAAGACCTCAGAGGAAGAAAGGTTTTTGGAAAGAGGGAGCAGGCTACAAGGAATGAGAAGTAGGAACTTCACAGAGAGCATTCTGCTTCTGCATTTGAAAAACCAAAACCAGACACAATATAATCCATAGATTACACATGTAAAAATATGGAAATGGAGAGTGCCTAATTATTATATATGCCTAAAGAGGATATCGTCAGTCTATTGTTATATTATGTGGTATTCTTTTTGGGGAAATGAAGCCAGCTTTTACCGACATACTAGCCAGAGCTTAAAAGTACATTGTATTCCATCTCTGACAACTACGTCTTTAATAATGTATGCCACCTCTCTGTGTTTTACTACTTACTGTTATTGGAAACTTCAGATGATCAGAGAAACCCCAACCTTACTTCTAGTGCTGCAGGTCCAGCCCAGTTCCTGTGTAAATAACCACCTTCACACATGCAGGCTTTCACCCACAACTGCTGTATGTAAAATATTTGTATCTCAGATCGATTTTAGAAAAAGACTTAAATGTGTAAGGCAACATCTGGTATCTGTGCGTTCATCCAGCATGTGGAAGCCAGTTACAACCATGTTTTCCAAACTTGCGTGGCACTGAAAGGTTCCCACATGGAGATGACTAACAGTGTTATTTGGATTAGGCTTTCAGCGACGCTCCATCCCCTACAAGGTCCGTTTCCTGTTAGTGTGACAGGAATGTCACACTTTTCAGGCATGCCATATACAGTTGTAGAAATAAGGAATTTTGACTGGGCTTCTTGTATACACCACCTGTGTGAGGCCACAGTGATTTCCCATGCAAGGAGACACACTAAGGTTTTACAAAACACAAGGGGTGACCAGAGCATGGAGAAAAACAAAGGAAAGGCCACATACTCTGCATATGCTTTCATCCACCTTACTATTGAAGGAAAAACAGTGCAAGAGCACCCAGACAACTCTGAAACAACACTGGAAATAAACACCACACACAATGGAGATCACTCACACCGCAATCAGGTGATCCTTTCCTCCCACTCCAGTCCAACACAATGCACACATGCCAGACAACCTCCTTGCATGTTCAGCTGTGAAATTCCAGGTCTGACCAACATGTTTGGGATTGTTCCATGTAACAGCACAGCCATACCCCAGTCACTCACCCACAGCTGCTGGCACAGAAAGGTACGTTCCCTGTACTTTCTCAAGTGACGGTAAGAAAACCTGGCTGTGAACACACTCCCATGGTACTTCCTCAGCCAGCCACTCCTCCTCTACTTGCTCTTCACCAGCTCAGCTCCCCGGCTACATCAGTCTCACCACTGCTGCTCCTCTCGCTCCTTCCTGACAAGGCAGCCACCGTTGCAGTGCTGGATTGAGTTTGTTTCTTAGGGTGACTGGGGCAGAGAAGGGAGAGTAAATTAGACTAAGAACAGCTTTCAGTTCTCTCTATCTCCCTAACCAGTTTTGCTTATCATAAACGCAACACCACACCCATGTCCGATTGAAGGCGGTGGGGGAGGTACTGGGGGGAAATATCAGAGGCCACTACACTAAATCTACCTCTGAAAGAAGATCAGGAAATCAATTGCTGTTGTGTAGCCCTAACCCTAACAGCCCAGACTGTGAAAAAAAAAAATTAAAAATTCACCAAGTTCAATGAACCCTCCCTTGCCACTGTACACACACCTATTTTACTTTGCTTCTGTTGATTACCCACAATATGGATTAATCTGGGGCTTGCATAGTACTAATAGATCCCATGAGCCAGAATAGGTGGCCCCTTACGGAAAGCATGCTCTGCTGAATCAGGCTCCTCAGACCTGAGGTTCCTACCTCAAGGTAACTGCTTAAATTGCCACATGTGCCCGTGACAACATTACGACATCCCAGCACTTTTCTAGGAACCGTTTTGAAGACGATAAATTTTTAGAAAGTTTAATGTTTTAATATTTTGATTATAAGAATACAAATAGTTGCTTTCTATCAATGTAAGCTCATAGAATTCAAACTAAGCCCTACTGCTCTATCTGTTCAAATTTGCTCCTGTGACTTGGGGAAATCACGGGAACGCTTAGGGCAACAACATGACTCCTGAAAGACCAAGAGCAATACAGTGGGTCAGAAAACAGACTGGCCACAATGCGCAGAATGTATTCTGAACTAGCACCAAATCAATCGTTACCAGTAAGGGTACAAAGAAACCCCACACCCAAATTAAAGGCTACCCCATGAAAGAGTATTTACAAAGGTATTCTCCTGGCACAAGATAAAAATCCAACTCCTGGAACCATAAGTCTTTGGAGCCTGCAGATCAAGGTAGCTTCTTTCTGTACTGCTTTAGAAAACAGCATGGACCAAATCCAACAGACACAGGGATCAAGCTGTGTTTGAGAGGTTTATAAAGTTTGTTTGTAGTCAAACCATTGCCCGAGTCATGTTCAAAATGAAGCCATGCTTGGATCCAGTTTTTAAATAGTGCTGTTGCCAGCACTACGGTCCATGGTGATTTTGACTGGAGGAGACTGGTCCACGAGCTTGAAGAAATATCTGATGGGACAGCAGCCATTTTCCAGTCTCCACATATATATCTGAAAACACTCAGGATTACCAATCCCAAAAGCATCAAGAGAAGGCAGAAGTGAAGGGCTCAGATATGAGACAGACCCTGCTTTCCTGCCAAGGACCAAGTGCTCTGGGAAAATAGTAAGACACACATCGAGTCTCGTTCTCCTGCTTGTGCTAAGTTTGACTCAGTAATCTAAATGAACAGAAGACCAAGAAGTTCAAAGTTATCATATAAGGGAGGATAAGGGAAGGAGAAATTAGGCACACCGTTTTTCTCCATATAAAAGAATGTTTTTAACATGTTACAGGGATACTGGGGAAAGAAAGAAGCTGCAGTAGGAAAATGAGAATATTCTTTACAAATGCAAACTGTGCTGTTCCCACCACATCTAAGCAAGTGACCTGTCCACTTAAGCCAAACTCTTTGAGCAAGGAAAGCCCATTCGGCATGTGCAGAGCCCCCTCTGTAATCCTTATTATTATCAATACTCAAAATAATAGCTCATTTTACATTTACTACAATACAGAGTTGCAAGTGGCAGGTTTTTATCACTGCTTTGAGAGATCTTAAGTCCTGTCTACAATCTGAGGCATGTGAAGATTGCTCACGTCTTCAAAATTTACTTACAGCAGCCTCCCGAGTTTTACGGATTTAAAGTCTCAGATGAGCTAGCAGGATCATGAAGAGATGCTACAGATTTTTCAACTCATACCTTAGCAGCAGGATGAAAAGTGGAAATCGCAAACCAATTCCTAAGAGAAAACTAGGAATCTGCACCCATTAGAATCAAATTCTTACATTCCTGAAAGATGACTGAATCAAACTCCAGACTTTTGGACTGTTTGTAATATTTGGGGGTTTGTTTGACATTACTTTTGATGACTTCAGCTGCACATGACAAGTTAACATACACTGAGGATCCACATGCCATTTTTAACTATAAAGCATTTATCAGACCTGAGTGAAAACTATACCCATCGCGTCCCTTCACTGCAACAGACCTGCTCATCTTTGTACCCACGTCAAGCCCAGGGGATGCTTACCTTATAAATCTTATTGGAGTTACTTTTGTGTTTGCAACAGGCTTGATCAGGAGGCTGTCTCTCCATTGCAACTGCTTCATGAAAACCAATTCACCATATACCCTGTCAGACGTAGCTGTTGCACCTGAAGAGATCATCATCTCCTGCAGCTGGGGTGAATGAAATAGGAGCCACCTTGTCAGCCACCTCAACTAAATTGAACAAAAGTCAGAAACTGGGGCCCTCCACCTCAGCAGTTCACAGCATGTGAACATACACAGACAAAATGGTGGCAGTTTGCTGCACTACACAGACTGTGACCTGCGGTGGCACAGGAACAGGCACAGCACCTCATGAGGATGGCAGCCCCTGGGAACAAGGACCATTTCAGCCAGTCCGCACATATCAGCAGCCCCTGTGAATGAGAGCCAGGTCCCAGCTACACAGCTTCATTTGTCCCGCACGTTTCCCCTCTGAGCAAGTCACCAAGGTGAGCAGAGAGTACAGGAGCTTCGTTCTACAAACCACACAAGTTATTTATTCTGGAGCCTGTTGGGAGAGAGAGATGACAAGAACAAGTGCAAGGCTTGCTTGTGAAGCTGAAGGCAGCAGTCAGGGAACATGACTGCTAAATTCAAAGCCTGAGCACCCTTGGCTGGCAATTTCTGTCATTTCAGTCAGATGCAAACCAAGCAACATACCACCGTAGAGAGGAGGGAAGGGAGTCTTAATAACTGTAAAAACCTTTAAAACAATAACCCCAAGCAAAAGTGGAATCCAATAGCATGAACCTGTCTCACTTCACCTTCCTCTTCCAAAAAGCATTTGAGACAGCAGGGGCTGAAAAAATGGTGCCTGTGAAGCATGCAAATCTTTACGGATGGCTTTCAGGGCCTACAGCAACCCATAGCTCTCTACCTGCCTTTGGCAAGCATGCTGTAGAGGTTCTTTTGTCTGACTGAAACATACAGTGTCCAGCAGGTATGAGAAAAGAATCAGAAAAAAAGCTATTTGCAAAGAGTTAAAAAAAAAAAAAAAAAGGAAAGTCATCAAGAATACAGGAGTCAGGGAAGGGGGCTTAGGGAACAGAGAAGCGAGAACATCCCCTAAAAGGATAACATGACAAGGGTGTCTCTCTTCATTGAGCTTATTAAGTCAAAGACAGAAGGGGACAGAGTAAAATAAGAGCCATTTCCATTTCTCTCCTGCACAGAATTACAAATGTATTTGAAGAAAATGAACTGTGAGATGATGCATGCAAAAAATATATTGCTCTACCATGACTGGTGATGGTAGAGTTACGTTGTATATTTAGGCACACATCCAGAAAAAGGTGACTGCCAGTTCATGGTTATGAATCATGAATCTCAAGAGCAGAATAAGAGGCTACAGTGTGCTGAACAGAACGAACCAGCAGCAATTAATAAGGAGACCATCAAAACACAGCTAACTTCCAAGATGTCGATCAAAGGTTTAAAGTGTGGCAAGACAAAGGGAAAATCAAGGAGACAGACACACCAAGAAATGGCCACATAAATTTCAACATCTCTGCATTGATTTATTGCCTTCAAATGACAAGTCACAGAACTGCATTCTTTGAGGCTAGAAAAGACAACTGCAGTTATGAAAACATAGCTACAGTAGCAAGAGAAGTGATTTAGTAAGGGAATGGCTTTATCAAACTAGATAGCAATACCAGGTTAGTGAGCATTAGAAGATCAAGCCCATGATTCTGATACACGATATGTTAAAACATGAATTATTTCTTTCTGTACCTTCCTAAAACCACACAAGTAACCATGACTACCTCTCTCAGCTTTCATCAAGTCTTTTAAAGGTTCACCAGAGACTTTAAATGCTTAAAAAGTCATCTCCACCTGGGGAGAATGATTTTCTTTCCAGAACTTAGAAGCCAAAGCACAGATTTCAAAACACATTCAGCTCCATGGAAGTATTTGTCTCCACATCTACTGTTCACTGCTCTTGCTCAATTCTTTTTCTAAAACAGTTATCCATAACTTTTCATTTTCTCCTAACAGGGACCATCTTGGCTTTTCACCTTGAAGTAGCGTCTTCTGTGTTTAACTCTGTTATTCAGAAGACTAGACCCAGGAAATTATGGGAAAATAACACCAAATAGGCAGCAGGGACTCACCTGGTTACAGAGTTGACACTGTAGGCTTTCTCCAAGTTTCTAGCTCTCATCGTTCTCTGTTTTGTGAGAGATCATCAAGAAACTCTTTTCCTTCTGTCTTGTCCTGTGCCTTTTCCAGCTTTCTGACTCCAACCATCTGAAGCGAGGCAAATGAGTAAGAAAACGTCTCCAAGATGCTCCAAAAAATCTTCACAAGAGCCTCAGGCTAGCAGTTGCCTCCTCCAAGGTAATTCCTGTCCTACCTCCTGTTTTTCTGGCTATTAGTCTCAGGTGCTACTCCAATCCACTCAGCTTATTTAATAAAGTGCAGCTGGGATACTCTGTGCCATCACATGAAGGTACACTTTTTCCTTACACCTAATGTCTCCTCAGCAGAAACAAAAAGCTGGATAACAGATAAAGAAAATATTATGTACACTGCACTTCAACAGCATCAAGAGCATACAAGAATTCACAACAGAAGGAACTTACAAAAACTGGGACCCTGCAGAAGTACTACCACTGAAAGTTTCTGAGACACTGCAGAGCTAGTATTTTCTGATTTTAATCCCTGTTTAGGAAAAACAGAGAGGCATTACAGCCCAAAACATACAAGACACTAACATTCAAAAGCAGTCACAACATAAAACTGTTTTTTCTTACTCCAAAGCTATTTCAAAATTGACCAAAACTAGCACAGAATCATCCAAATATGAAAACATCCAAACAGAAACACTTTTAGGACTTGCATGATGGATGGTTGCAGCACTGACAAAAAAAAAGTCACTACCTCAGTGCTGCATTCCAACAAAAGGAAGAAACTGGTTGGGAACAGCTGGGAGTTAAGGTAGCAGGGGCTGAAGATGGAAAAAACAGAGACAGTGACTGAACAGCAAACAGCATGCTTTCTCTTTTTGGTCATCTTTAAATTTTACTTATTTTTAAGACTTACATTTGTGCTATGCTTCTTTATGAAAAATATACCTTAAACTGAATTTAAAAAAAATAATCTGTTCTTGGAACTTACAAATACAAAAAAGTCACTAACCAAGTTCTGCTAAATAGGGCACTTGAACATCATGGATTTTTTTTATCCCCTTAGCAAGGGAAGAAGGGTTAGGTTTAAAAATGTATAATGAACCAAACAATGGAATTAACTTAAAAAAAAAAAATAGGATTGACTCATTCTCCAAAAAGGGCTATTACTCATTACAGTGACATACACATGCATACATCTGGCTGAACACACTCTCATCTCTGTTGTTCAGCTTCCCTCGTGCTCCTGTTAGCGCTGCGTGGTCCATTATAGCCAGGCACAGGTACTGGATCTCCAGTCAACCCCCAGCCTCTCAAACTCCATCATCCCAGCACCCGACAGACACTTCGCAGCTGCAAAGGGACAGTGCTCCCCTCACCTCTCCCCAGAGCAAAGGCAGAGGTGTGGGGAAAGGAGCATGGAGGCTCTTCACCACAACCACGGCAAGGGGCAGCAAGAGCCCACTGATGGTGCAACCTCAGCAAAATCTCTTCTCATACAGATATCGTATGTTGAAATCTCACAAAAATTTAACTAAGTGGCTAGGATACTTCAGTGTTACTGCATCCATTCTAATCTTGCCTGGTTAAGAAATCTTTCTCTCTAGAGTACTCATTTATCTCATATACTGAGTTTAGTAGGGTTACTAACCTGTACTAATCATAAATGTCTAAGCTCAGCGAATCTTCATTTCTAGTTCCTCCTCCAAGACCATATCTTTATCTGGTTTGTTAAGAGCCTACTAAGAAGTCAACAAGACAAGGTTTTAATCAAATGTAAGCAGTAACAACAGGTTTTATTCAAAACTTCCAATAAAGAGGACCCACTAGTTTTGGAATAAAGGTACTTAAAGTACTACAGCTTACATGAATATAAAAGATCAAAGAAGAAAATAAACCAAGCAGTAACAAAAAAAAAATTAAAAATATATATTTTTTAAAAGTTTGAAACAGATCCACACAGGGATTTTGAAGTCCTCCAAACAATTAACAGTTACTAGGTTTGGCAAAACAAGATTCTCTTACAAAATTAAAAGCATACTTCTGTTACATAAACTGTATAAAACTGCTCAATAGTTAAAGAGCACTCTGTACAATTTTGTCTTGAAATACATAGAGCTGCAGCCTTCAAACTGCAGGAATTAATCATTTTGTCCTCTTCACAGGTAAAAGAATTAACCAGCTGCGCAATTTTGGGGGAAAATGAAGAGGCAAAAATAGTCAGAATTAACAAGATGAAGCTACTATAAAAATGAAATGCACAGCAAAACTCAGACCTCAGTTTAAACTAACAAGCTATGTTTACAATATATTCTACATTTCAGTTGTCATTTTCCCTTCCCACTCCCACCTCCCCCCCATTCAGATATTCCTAATTCCTTTATGGTCTAAATCTAATTAATTTCTAAACTTTCAAATACACCGTACATACATTTAGCAAAAAAGATACCTAACATTCTTACAGCAGTATGGTCAGGACACAATTTCAAAGATTATTACACAGTTATTAAGATTAAACCTTATGACTTTTTTTTTTTCTTTTAAAGAGAACAGCAACCATCAACTTAGACAAATGGTTTTAAAAAGTACTGCCGAGAGCCTGCAAAAAGCAGACTTCAACATCAGCTCTTAGCCCCAGAGGACATAGGGGAAAACAGCGAGCACTGAACGTAAGGAAGAAAAGAGAATCTCAGAGTGCCAGCTACAGGAAGATCCTTCAGGATTTCGGTCTGACAGATTGTGGTTTTGGCTCGGTCGTCCGCGTTGCACTAAGCCTTGCAAATCAACTTTGCAATAGTGTGTTACAATGTAAACTAAAATTCTTGATACCAAACAGTATGTCAAAGGGGTTTATTTATTTTTTTTTCTGAATCCAACAGTTGGTCACAGAAGTCAAGTATTTTCATGGCTCTTATTCAGCTGTTGCCAGTTTGGGGGGTGGCGGGGGGGGGGGGGGGGGCGAGAAAAGTGTGTCTGACTCATACGTCCTTCAAGTACATGCAAGGCTCAATTGTTTCCAAAATGCAGGAGCTTGGGACCTCTTTTAAGACACTGAAGAAATAGGATTATGAGGAGAGCCCATCTGAGTAAGTACTTTATCCAGCCACTGAAGGGGACCATGAAGATGTATCTCTATCCAGCATGGAGTGCTCGTTACATCTTGGCGATGATATTCAGCTCCCCAACCCTGGAAACAGAATCATAAGTGGGGAAAGAAAAAAAAAAAAAATCACCTTATTTTATAATACCAAATACTTTAGAAGCATACTTCAATCGTCTTCTTTCTTACCAAAATACTCTAGCTTTCAACAGACATTATCAGCAGGGTGGCATAACACCCTTGATGCATCAACTATTATCACATTTCAACAAAGAAATCTGAAGTTAAAAAAAAATTAAATTTGGAGGAAATGTCATTTTGAGATCTCTTGATCTCTTGGAATGGAAGTCTTTAAAGACACAACCTGTGGCAGTGCAAAATTTCCCCATACCTCACTGCCAGCTGCATGACGTCCCAATAAAGCCTGTGAAGAGGGGGAAAATCAAGTCTTCTCTGCCAAGACCAAAAATAGAACTAACTGGGGGGAAATGCTGCCAAACAGATCAACAAATTAAAAAATGAGGTCATAGACCTACATTATGGAAGTGAGGATGAGGCATCTGTCTGACAAGACCCAAAGCATCATTCACAGGATGGACACGATAAACCGAGCAATAAGTCAGAAACATTCCTCTTTGGAGAAAGAGGGCATGGTCATTCCCCAGCAGGCTATTGCTCAAGTTAAGACAACATAGGTTTTGTTTCAGCTTATACCCGATTCAGTTACAGTAATAAATAAATTTAAAAAAACAACCAGATATAAGCAGATATTTAAACAGCCTTCAAAATAATTTTGTAAGTGAACCATTTTTGGGGTAGGTCTGGAGACAAGATTAAGATAGCAGCAGGTGCAGTTTGCTCTGCTCTAATTAAGCCCTAATGAAGGGATTACCCAGCTCCCAACACAGGTGGCAGCAGCTCTAAACACTCTGCAGTGCAACATCCAATATGCAGGAGGTCCTGTGCAACTGTTCAGGCAACACTGCCATACAACTCTGTAGGATGCAGAGCTATAAACAACGTATTTCATTTTAGGAACTCCTGTCCTAACACATCTGAAAGTTTCTCAAGAAAAGCACTTCAGCATATTACCATCTTCATTTGACTACTTTCATATATGTGACTAGCCCTTTTGTATCAGTACCTATGTTGACACTCACAGCCACATCACAAATCTTGACCTTGCATACCCCCCTAGAATAGAAAGGTATGTATATTATTCTAAATAATTACTGCAGCTCCTAATTTGGGAGCTTCTGGTCAAGACAGATTTAGAGGATTATGCTATCTACACTCCCACAACCACTACTTACACTGCAGTCCCAGCTCAACTCTCTAAAAATACCACCCAGGAACAGGAACATGAAGTTCAGCCAGGCCTCTTACAGACCAGGAGATGGCATAGACCGTAACAATGGGCAAAAAAAAAAAAAAGGGGCAAAAGCTGATGCTACATAATGAATTGGTGGCTTTTCCACTTTTAGGCCAAGTAATGACTCAATTCTTTTCAAAACTTACTTGTACTGTATCTTGCCATATCCCACAAAATTAAAAAGACAAGCCCCATAATACCAGAATAATTATGCAAATAATTCTATATAGACACACTATCTATACACATATTAAACACAAGAATTCAACTAAAACACTAAAAATTTACAAGAGGCAATTAAATGAAATTAGAATAGCTAACAGACATGACAGAAATGCTTCATAACTGACTATAAACTTATGTGAAGAAATACCTTCTGCAAGTCACCTCAAGCTTTCAAATATGTGTCAGATGGATTTTTGTCCACAAAGACAACTTTGTTTCATTCAGATCTGTCCTATACTTAACGAATGTTATTCCATACTTAAAATTCAACAGCTATTAACAGATTGATAGAGGGAGGCACTGGACCATTCAATATCACCACATTAAGAAAAAATAATTTATTTTGCTTACAAAATCATCTCAAGCGAATTTTCACATACCTTTACAAAACTCATACGGAGAGTGCACATCTTGGTAAGCTCATACACTGTCTCAAAGCCATGGTTCACAGACTGAGCCAAAAGCTGAGCAAACTCTTGATTATTGAAAATCTTCAAACTGCAGCCACTGGGTATTTTGCAGACCGTGGTGGGATGGAACCCATGATGGTAGTTGCAGTTCCGACTTTGCACAAAAATACTGCTGTCGCTAAGACATTCAGCATACACTTCCCCACCAACATAATAGAGATGAACACCTGGGAGGAGAAGGTTGACATAAGGAGGTTAGATGAATTCACACTGTGTATCTATTTTTCATGCTCTGTCTCCACAGAGATGTGTTTCTGCTTAAAGAGATAAACCTTAATTGCACATCAGACCATCATCTGTCTGTCTTCAAACTTGACTTTTACTTTTCTGTTTTACCAGTAAGCGATTTGAAAGGAGGGTGTGTATGTATGTATATATAAGGGAAATCGGTGATTCCTGCATTTTAACATGTCGCGTATTCAACAACAACAAACTAGCAAGCACTACAGTAGTTTTGGTGCAGTACCACTTGAACTTGATGGCTTGACCACTTGAACTTTTTCTCATTATATTTATGTAAAACAATAATTGGGAATGCAGGAGGAGAGAGCAGAAACCTACTGCATAATTTGTAGATACTAAAGCAGCCTCAAGCTGGATTCTCTGGAAAAGTCCTGAGTGAGTTTTTTCAGCTCGCTTTAATTCCAGAAAGCTGGAGAAAGAAAATGGACCTTATATTCCTCAGATGTATCTGTCAAATGAGGGTACACACCAATTTTATAGTCCTTTCCCCTTCTACTGCCTGCTCCCTCACCTGCCACTGATGGCAGCAAGCCCCAAGGGAGCAACATGGAGATTTGCTGCCAGTAGGACTCAATTCCAAAGGCTTTGAGAAAGCAAGAAAATTTGTGTTTTGTGTTTAAAAATGGATTATTTGCTGTTTAAACCTTTCACCTCCCACAATGTCATGAGTCAGAGAAGTGAACACACAGAATTTACAAACTAAACTTAAGTCCAGTCAGAAAGCCTTGACTGAGTTCTGTCATGTAACGTTTTGCCGCTGACTATGTGTGTACCTGTGTGGGTACATATATATTCCCACCTGATCTGCAGAAACATTTATGGCTATGTCTTCAAGTTTGGGATTTACTCCTCCTTCCTCAAAGACTAACAGTTCTACATCATCATTAGTTATACACATTTACTTATTCAAGAGCATCCTTGTCTCTTCCACACTCTGCTTCAGTACACACGCAGTTAAGTGCTTCAGCAGAACTCTGCTTGCAGCTGGGTTACATTTACCAGGAAAATGAATGAGGTGTTAAATAAATATCCTGATACTTGGTAAGATGGATAGGGAGGAAAAGAAGGCAGAAGTATTAGGACTTGAGTGGCACAGCACAGGTGTGGTATACTGCTGAGAGCTGCACAAGTCCTCATGTAGAGAAAAGCTCTCCAGACCGAGGGCTCAAACTTGAAGACCTGACAGTTCTCTTCAGTTTCAATTCTTTCCTCCTCTAAGGAGGAGGAGGATACTTCATTAATTGGCACTTACAACATACACCCCACTGCTTGAGCATGCTGAACCCTCAACTGTCTCAGAAAATTTAGAGTTTTTATGTAAACACCTAAAAAAATTGTCTGGCAGGAATTCCGCATTGCAGGGGACAATGTCAGTTTGCATCATAGGCCAGTTCTCAGAAAAGAGGACTGTATTAAGTTAGATGTAAACCAGCTTTTTGCTTTTGCAGGACACTGTCACAGCCATAGAAGAGAAGCACAAAATTCCCACTGAAAAAAATCACCAGCCTGTGAAAAATGCATTTGGAAAAACTGTTTTAGCAGGTTGTCTCTCTAAATACATGTTAGGATAGTGAATTTATGTTGGAACTAAGGCCAGCTAAAAATTTGGTGCCAAGAACCATAATTTGGATTTCCATATGCACCAATAATCAAGATAAATCAAGGCATTTCATTAGACAAACTGCCTTAAGCTCTCATTCTAATTAAGATTATGATAGCCTTGGGGCAATTAAAAATTGATTAAGGGTAAAAGCTTCCTGTAATTACACACCAGGTGAGAACAATACTTTGCTCATAAGACCTGGCCAGAAAATGATATATTTACCAACACAAGCACTTATCCCATGTACTTGGGAAGACCAGTCTGCTCTTGAGGCAAGTGGCCCAGGTTGCCATGTCTAGGGGAAATGCGCCCCCCCCGACCCCAACCCAAAAAACAGATGCAAAGATCCAAAGCTCACCTTTGCCAATATGCCGTCTAGTGTTCTCAATGGTGGAGTTGCGGTTAACGTTTGAGAGCAGCCCCAGGCAAAACCTGTTCTTGTTGTTTGAAGGATCAGTGAAGCCATCCACCAGGATGCTGGTGGAAGAAGCGTGGAACGCCTCCCCGACGCGATTATTCAGTTCATAGTAGACAATGGAGCACCAATGCTTCGGCTCTTCGTAAGCAACTGCCTGAACATCTGTAAAGCAACAGTGGAAACGTTACAATCTAACGGCACTGGAATACAGGCTCAAGATATAAAGATTCATAAACCTGCAGATTTTGGCTGAAGATCACTGAAAGATGAGCCAGATAAGCAATTGCAGCTGAATGAAGGCTCTTCTATCTTCAGTTATTTTTGAACTTTTCATAGCCACAGACATACAAAAGAATAATTTCACCTGAACTTTACTTGCCCAAGACTCACAAGAGACAAAGGTTGGCACTAGATATCAACAGAAAAGTGCAGGAAGCTCCTGGGCACATACCAAGCAGTGCCCCAACATCCCTGCCGCATTTTCTACAACACGCTATGGTATGGGTCCAGACAGCAGAGAAATGCTGCAATTATACAGCTCAGCTTTCTTTCCAATTTAGTAAATGAACTTCTGCTTCAGTTCATTTTACTCAGCTACAAAATTACAAGCAACCTCTGTGCTTACTGCAAAGTTGTATAGTGACAGGGAGAAACAGCATCACGCAATTGCACATGAGACCATTTATAACTTTGGGTACCAAGAAGTATAGCAAGGTAGCTTAAATATACAGTCAGCAGATCAATCTTTCAGCACTCAGGGTGTGCACAAATCTTTCTCCTGGTCTTCTTGGGGGAAAGGTAGAAGATCTCAAAAACAAAGAGAGATTGACATTTGTCTGCACAACATGCATGAAGCACATCTTCAATATGAACAGATACTGCTTGGGATCGGAAGCTGAACAAGGGCATAATGCGCAGGGTCCTAACCATTACACTGGGCTGAAGAGCAGATGAAATGGAGGAAGATATTATTTAATGAGAACCTTTTATTCATCAAGTGCTACCAAATGCAAAATCTGCAACTGTTCATCACAAAAAGAATTACTTGTTGAGTAATAGCAAGGATTTCTCAGAATGTGGTTTTCCAGACTCTGGTAACAAGAAGCTCCTCCTCAGCAGCTCCTAACTGAAGCTGGGAATTGTGCAGAATACTGACAGGAAATGCCTGGTTCACGGACTTCTACCCATCAAGCTCTAGAAACACATGGAAGTCTTGAGGTAACACTTGTGACTGTGTGCGGGGAACAATTTCTCCAGATAATACCAAAGGTCTTTACCAAAAAGAGTTTCCCAGTGGGTGTCCAACAACAGCACAGGCTTCTTCAGACATCTCCATCCAGCAGCATTCTTTCAAGTGCCAAATACAGCTACAAATTATTGAACTGCCTCCAAATAAAAGGAGGCTAGTGAAGGGATGTGGTTGCTTTATGTGGTTTCTTTTAAATGGAGGCTCTTTCACTGCTAAGCCTAGCACAGTTGGACTTGCTGCTAAGATACTAACTTTGCAGATTAAAGCTCCAACTAAGGTCAAAGTGCTAAAACGAAAATCAGACTGGTATTACAGGAAAACTTGTTTCTCTGGCCAGAGGTTTCCTTCTCCCAGCCCCAAGTCTTTACTGAAACCAGCCAACTAAGACCAGTGTCTGTATTTTCCTCTGTTCAAAGATCGCACCACTATTAGTTTCCTGACACGTGCAAAACAGAAACCAAAAAGTCCCCCCAAACCAGCAGCACATAGCAGATACAAAAGGTGGCAAATAATCAAAAGCAGGATAACACATCCTACATCACTGTGAAAACTTCTGAGCATAATGTCTACTGCTGACCAATAACTCGCTTAAAACACTGGTAAAAAGGATCTGATCTTTCCTGATACCCTAGCATTTTCTATCCTTTCGCATCACTGTTAAAAAAAAAAAAAAAATCAGTCATTAATTATTAGTTAGAGGTTACTACACTTAATTCCCATGAAGATGCCAGCAATTATCAAAGCTGCAGCTTTGCCCCAGTTCTCAAAGTCAGGGAGAAATCCTGCCAGCTGGCCATTCTTACAGAATGAATCATATCTCTCTCACACAGATTTCATACTAACTTCCTTACATTTGCTTTAAGACATGCAGAGCAGGTGCGTTCAGTCTCTCTATTCCCAGCATGGGCCAACAATGGAAATTACCCAACTTCATTGACAGGATGCAGCTTGTTAAATCAAATCTCTTAAGACTAACAAATCACCATGAAGAACATGCTTCTAAAAAGTTTGCAACAAAAATGCTGCAGTAAGTTTACAGTAAAAACTTCTTTTACAACCTGCAGCAGATTATTTTTTTTTTAAAGTAGTGCAATTACAGCATACATATACAAATAATAAACACGTGAAGGCACACAGAAGTAAGGTTTGTTTTTTTTTAAATGAAGGGACAGAGATTAAAATCCATTGTACTAAATTACTAGGAGGGAAAAGTATTAATAGGCAGAATTTTTATTTTGCAACGGTTGAATGTGAAAAAGCAAGAAGAGAAATGTAAACCCTTTTCTCTTTATCAACTCTCACGTATGTAATAGAGGAATTCTACAGTAGTTGTGTATTTTGTGAGAGGGACAAACATGCAAAGGTCTGAAGTCAGGCATAAACGTTGATAAACGTACTTTGGGCCAGCAAGTATACATACATACAGAGTGTACTGGATCAGCGAAAAGTGGAAATGCTACGGATGAGGTTTATCACATGCAAAACTCATTCCATGCAGAGAGTAAATAGGTTAGCACAAAAGCTATCCAAATTGCTCTAAGAGGGCAAATATACTTCCTGGAACCAGGCATTAAGCTTAGCAACAAAATGAGTACAAAAAAAAAAAAAATATCAAACAACAGTTAAATTGTTCATATGCTTGTGATCTTGATAATCATTCTGGCACAGCATCCAGCTTGCTGCTCTTTCTTGGCATGGGCCACAACTGTGTAAGCTTATGTGTTCTCTAAAGGGGCTATTTCTCACAATGTGATGAATGCACTAAATCCTTTACTCAGCAGTCACGGCTGGCTGCAAAGGCTTTAAAAAGCAATGTGTAAAAAGATGTCTGTGTCATCGTACATAAAGCAATAGGGGTTTTTTTAATAGATTTTAAAGTCTGTAGCAATGCCACACCTCAGGCAGACAGCTCTGAATTCTGAACCAAGCACTATCACTGCATGGCTCAAAGATGGAACAAAAATGGGGAAAGAGGGTGGAACAACACAAAATACGAAAAAAAACCCTCAAACACCCTTATGACCAGGAGAAGGGTAAATTATTAAAAGCAGAGCATACTCTTTAAGGACTGAATTTTAGAATTCTGGACAAAAACATAATAAGAAAAGACAATTTTATGAGATGCACTGTCTCAGAGGAAAAAAATACAGATATTCCAGTTGCCCATGTAAAATGTCTCTGGGTGTTTACATAACTGACAGTATTACCATCCATCCTCTGATCAAGGCTTTGCTTGGAGAGCTATACTTGACCATATCTACTGTTATCCACAATTCGGTAGGCTTCATATAGCATTAACTGCATTGTTCCAATAAATCAATGTAATCATAAGAGAGAAAGAGATTCCTGTCCTTGCACACTTTTAACTTCAGCATTGCATGCAGAAGTGTGCAGCATCATAGGAATTCTTTCTGTTTGGTTATTAGTCGAAGTTCCAGATACAAAACATAAAATTACTTTGGTTGTTGAGTTGGTTGGAGTAAGAAAGTAATAAACCCCATACATGTTACATTTTTAAAGCGTCATGTGCTAGCTTCTTGTCCTAAATAAATATTTACATTTATAATTTTTTATCTCCAGATTTACTATTTCATCCCTTACAACAATAGAAAAAAATTACATGGCTGTTTTTTTTTTTTCCCCTCTTCTACAACTAAAAATTTCCATAAACAACATATATCCAAAATTAAAACTCAATTATTACAAGTAAGTTCTGAAAGTTCTTTACTCTTAGGAAGCAAAGCAGAAGATGAGAAGGAAGTGTTTTTACCTCCTCTGTGTATGTCAGGGGGAATTGCGGGTGCCATCATGTTGGTGTCCATTGGCTGGGAGGTATCGTGTGTCATCTGATCTTCCGGAGGCAGGTAAGCAGGAGGGGGAGTATCAGCTAAATATAGAAAAGTCAGAGATAGACAAGTCCTTTCCTGTCTTTAAAGCATATATACATACCCACATAAACAGTTTTAGCCTAGAAATGCTTCCAGCCTGACTCAGCTATAAACTTCCACCCACCAGAAAACTGAGAAAGCAATCATGGACCTTGAATCAGGAAAGCAAAGAATTACTGTGCATATTAAGCACAACTGCAATAAAAACCAGTCACTTCCCCACCACTGAGCCACAAAAGAAAGCTCAGCTATGTTTCCAGCCCATGTTTTTTGCGGGTTGAAAGTGCCATATAGACATTAAGGCACAAAGAGGTCTCAGGACCAGGCCAGAAGTAGATATCAAATATGGTAAATGTGAACAGAAGTTGGTGGAGAAAACTTTCAGTTCAAACTTTTCTGTTTCCAACATGATTCCATCAGCAAAGTATGCAAACATCCTAGATATATCCAGGACCTGATTATTGCCATTTCAAGTATTTGCTCTATTTCCCTAGACCGGGAACAGCAGAGTGTGTTCAGGAACCCAAATTCTACAGAAGTAGCCATCTGGGTCTGGAATTTATCTGTCAGTGTCTCTTACTGGCTGTACTGCCCCGTTCAGGATTAGCGCTAGCATAAAACTAGCCCGTGCACAATGACCGTACTCACTAATACACTGCTGTCAGCCCTGTTTGAAGCGTCCCAGCCAGGTACTCGCGTTGCCCTTCAGCTGCCTATTTCGCTTCTGGGAAAGCTTTCCAAATGGCTTCTTAGAAGCTGCAGGAGGTTGCCAATGTCACCATTTCCCAATACACCAGAGGACACTCTCCTCCAAATCAATTGCACAGAGGTACATGCAAAGGAGAGCAACCCTTGCCTGATCCCTGCAAGCTTTTGCTGCAAAAAACTGGGATTGGATTACCACTGTATTATCTCTGGTGAATACGGCTGCTGCTCATCCCACATTTACTTCCATTGCTGAGAGCATGGATTGCAAACTACCACAGCAAATAATCACAGGGGTCTCCAAAATCCTGAAAACCAAATTAGCATCAACAGAAGGCTTTGTAAGTTTTGGATTTTTGTGGGGTGGTTGTCTTTTTTTTTTTTTTCTCTTTTTAAGAAAATATATGCTAATGAAATCTATTGACTGCTTATTGTTTAGGAGACATTCTGTTGAGAGCTTTACACCTAATTCTGGCAGGTATCTTGCTAATTCCTTTACTTGGATACCCTCAGTTGGACAAGGGAGTAGCAGAGAAAGGCAGAGATGACAACAGGACTGCATTAAAAGCCTAACAGTCTGCACTGGAGTTTAAGTCTTGTGTTTTACTAAGCCTTAAATGTTTGCGTGTGTGCAAACATGACATTAGTGATGCACAGACAGGGAAATAAGATTGTAAGGCCACAGGCAACAAATTAGCCACTATCTAGAAAGTTTTCAAGATCTCTGGGTAACTGCTTTGCTCCTTTTTTTGTATTTTCCAAAAGTCAACCTCTTTCCCCATTAGTGCAGGACAGACAACTGTCCAGAGCCAAGCATCAAGGACATCAGTATCTTGACCTCTCCTCTAATTCAGTTTCTTCACTGCAGCTGCTGACTTGTCTTTACAGGCATGCAGACAGAACAGACCCTCAAAGATCAAGTGAACTTTCACAAGGCAGTGTCTAGGAAGACCTTGTTAGAGAAGCCTTTATCTCTGCACCAATCTTTATCTCCACACCAATCATATTAAAAAAAAAAAAAAAAAAAAAAGACAGCTGGTTTTGCAGCAACTTTTCACATGTTTTAGAAAAGCCAATACAAACTCTCTTCCCTTTCCTCCTGCCTCTGCAAATTCAGTAGTCTTCACTCATAAGAGAAAAATTTTAAAGAGAAACAACTATCAGCAGCAGAAATCTATGGATGTTAATTTCATGTAATAGAAAACAGATATTCACAAGTCTGCCGCTTTGTTTACACATGCCCTCCCTCAGCGCTGGAAGAAAACATGCAAACAGAACATCAGTAAGCATTTGTATGGAGTCCTTCTCCTAGCATTTAGATCAAGAAATCTGTCACAGACTGCTTCTGCAGTATTTTTATCCATCTGCATGTAAAGACCAAAAAAAGACAGCTTCACAGAATTTTCTACTGACATCAGTCAACAAAGGAAGGTTGTTACTTCTTTGACTTTAGGAAGCAAAACAGCCTGAAGATTTCTTTTCAGGGCCTTAAGGAACTGTTTTTCAGTTGAAGTATATTTGTTTCTTGAAATTACATCATTATGTGAAGAAATTTTATCAAGGAGCACGATCCCCTTGAGAAACATCCTTCTTCTGCAGAACTAAAGCCTTGTGCTGAATTTATGATGATCTCTTTCCTAAGCAAGGATGAAGCATTACACTTCTTGTGCATTAAACATTATGCTTGGTGGTCTAAACTGTTGAACTGGTCCCCAAAGCATTTTGAATCCCTTCCCTGCTCCAGGAGAGTTTTACTGTCATGTTTTAACTGTGTTTGAAAGAGGCACAATATTAAACCCCTCAATATTACTACTAGACGAAGCAATTACATAGTCTCTATTACCTTACATCTCTCAGCTCGCTACTGAACACAAGTGTTGGCTGATAATTTAGTATTATTAAGTTAAAAAAATCATGATACCAGTGATGTCCAACCACCTTCTCCTTTCTGAAGAGGAACCAAAGTTGACTGTACCTGGCATCTGGAAAGGACTTCCTGGGTCTGAGCTGGCTGGAGAATGCGGGTAGGTGCTACTGCTGCTTCCCGGCGAGTTTGGGTAGCTGCTGTTGGGTGAGTGGGGGAACGGGTGACTATTGGGTTGCTGAAAAGAGTCCGGGAAAGTAGCGTTGTGTGGCATATGGGGCTCATTTTGTCCCAGGTTGCGGAATTGGGCCAAGAGGCTGTGCTGAGGGTTGTACTCACTGTGCCTTGGAACCAGCACCGGAGGAAGGACTAGAAAGGGAGAAAAAAGGAAAAGCCACAGCGTTAGAGACTCAGTTCTGAAGGACTAGGCTATACAGTGAAAAAAACCACATTCTTCCTCCCCTAGGGCATATTCACATCTGCCTTAAAAACAAGGTAGCCAGATCTAGGAGCGCATGTCTAAGCAAGAATTCTTTTCCTTATACCCGGTGACTGCATAGCTTGAATTCATAGCAATCATGCTAGCTACCTGGTTTGCCAAGATGGGAGCTTGTTTTCACAGAGGACCAGTGAAGAAGAGCCAAGAACAAACCGCAATTCTGCATTTTAGTTTTATTCGCACAAAAAAATGCTGGGAAGTAAGCACGTTACAATGCTGACATGCAGTTCATTTTGCTGCACTTGTGATCCTGCTAATCACGTAATGGCTTGTAACCCAAAACCTTGCTAATAAGGACAGATATTTTTTCTGAAGACAATACTAATACTAATAGGCCTTGAACTCAGTCTGGTCCCAACAGCTGTAATTTTATTTTTAACCTGGACTATGTTCTTACAAGTTAGTATTAAAACAGTTATTAACTCTTCAAGTCAGTTTACAAAATGTGCAATTTAAACAAAATTATGTAGTTCAAAAAAACCAACTGAGCAGCAATTGAGCTCCAACTATATGCTACTATGGGATCAGAGCACACATCAGAAACTACTAGTCTTACCACACTCCCAAGGCCTCCTCACCAGCAGGGAAACAAAGGTCTCTTTTTAACTGGGAATATGAACATGATACCAGATACACTAAGATAAAAGAATCAGTTCTTTTTCCAGTGCCTCAGCTTCTATCTTTGAATGCCTCACAGCAAAGTCCAAGCTACTCAGAGGATTAAAAGCTAGTCTTGTTATAGATCGAGACTTTTGGGTGATGGGGAAGAAGAGAGGCAAGGGCAGGGAGAGGGAGATCCGTGCACAAAGTAGTGGAAGCGAAATTAAAAAGTTATTCCTCTCCACATCTGCTCCCCTTCAGCACCTCCATTTCCCAGCTCCGTGGCCACACAGGACTGGAAGAAACCCTTGGGGATAGCCTGTCGTCAAGGGAAGGTGCCGAAAAAACACAAAAAACAGCAAAAGCAAGCCAGGCTACCATCCCCTCTCCCCAAGACTCCTGACCTGTCCCCAACACCTGGTGGGTACACAGAAGAGGAACAGGAACATATATATATATACACACATGATAAGCCTACACAGATATAACTATCACTCAGATTAAGAAAGGTGTTTCGGAGACAGCTGCTTCACCAAAAGTCTGAATTACAAACTAATTGCAAAAAAAAAAAAGTCTTCTTGCCAAGACAAATAGGTTCTTCCAAGACACTGGGGCATCTTTACTCTTCCAGCACTTTGCTTATACAGAAGCATTCAGATACTTATGCGAGTGTTCTGGAGTCCAAGAGTACCAGGACACCACTCGACGCATAGACCGGGCCTGAGGTCTAGGTCCACATTTAAAACAGATATGAAAGGATGCTACACATGAAGCTCACTCTCTATTCCTAAAGCAAGTTACAGATTAACTAAAAAAAAAAAAAAAAAAAAAAAGCAGGTTTCCCTTGCTCTTTTTTTGGCATATGCCTAAGAGAGAAATTAAACCACCAGATTTTTGCCTGCTAGTGGCATTAATGCATGAAAAGCTTGATCCCCGAAATCTTCATTGAACATACAATGAAAAAAATCCCCTCACTACTGAAATTAAGGCTGCTCGTTGAGAGTCAGAAGCAGGTTTTAAAGATTTAATCTGATGTCTCACACTTTCTTAGAGCAGCTTCTTTGAGATTCCAACAGATCTCAAATATTTGAGGCAGATGTCATCCCTAAGTAGATTTGTTCAGATGCGAACGTTTTAACCAACTCCACTTTACCAGGAATAGACAAAGTTCCTAATTATGGCATTTTCCAAAACAGAACACATCCATCTGCCATTCTATGGAAGTTCTCAATTGCAAAACACCCCAGGAGAAGCTGCTTCTCCCTTGGCTGTGCAGATAGGTTGCATTAGAGGCAAGGGACATTCTCACGTGTCACTGGAAAAAGCCATTAAAAAAAAAGAGTTACTCAACATTCAGGTGGACATCACAAATCCCTCATTCACATCATGGCAAATGTCAAACCCAATCTCTATGAATATTAGGATCTCTCAGAATTAAGCTGCTTCTGTTAAACCTAGCAGTCCTTTTGCAGTGAGGTCAAGCACTATTTAATTGTCATAGTCAACATTTGCTGGGCTAATAAATTACCCATGAAAAAAGTAACAATGAGATCATGTGTTAAAAAGTATTTTCCCTTTCCTGTCTTTATGATTCTTTCTTACTTTTCCGAGCATTAAAAACACAGCTTTCCTATCTCTTCCTTTCCTACGGATGAAGGTCAAACCATTAACTTTTCTCAAGTTAATTTGTACAGAAAGTACATCACCTACCTTACCCATCCCCTGCCTCACATTAAACAATGACACACATGACATCACAGGAAGCCACACAATTTATAGCATTTTAAAATAGCAGGAGAACAGGATATTTTCTGTATGTTTTCTCTAATTAAAATAAAGCAGTGCCAGATTTTCCCAAGGTATATACGCATGTTTTCTCCTGTTGGGCAGAACCCCTGGTGAAGTTTAGAAGGACTCGAAATAAGAACAAGTCTCCTCTTCCCAGCTCTCCCTCACACAAACCTACACTTTTTGTTCAACTACTTCAACCTCAAATGATGAAATGCCAACTTCTTCATAATACACATGGAAAAGGGGGGGGGGGGGAGAATACAACTGGTATCGATACAGCACAAATAGTCTCAAAAATATCATTGCAGAATTTACTTTGAGTGCTGCCCCTAATTCATATCCTCCCTGCATACAGACAACCTTAAATGAGGAGGAAAAGCCCTGAAAGGCCATGTCAGGTGGGACAGAGACTACAGTGCTCCAATTAGTCCAGCTCCAAGATAGTCACTCACTGCTATAACTTGATCTCTCTGCAGCTCACGGGCTTTTTTGCAGGCGAGCTGCTCCTACCAGAGTCACAGAGGAGTTAATCTGAATGCTGTTCACTCAGGAGTGAAGACATGAGCAGGGACCGGGCCCTCCGCAAGTATGGAAGGATGCCAGGAGTTCAAAACGTAAAGGGGGATGCATACCCTTCTTGCTCCCCTCACCCCTGTGTAAGGCGCTGAGCTTCTGGTCAGGTTGCAGACCTCAACCACATGGAATAACAAATTACTGAGGCTCAGTGCAGCAGGGGAGGAGGCCGATCTCTGTTGCAGCTGCCAGCTCCAGGAAGAGGTATAATTGAAGGGGAGAAAGCATGAGAGAGTTATTCTGTGCTAAGCCAGCACACCTGTTGCTATAAAATAATGAAGCAGCGCACATCTTTGCTGCGCGGATCTCTGCAGGATGCTGCTCTAACAGTTTGCAGACAGAATTTCTCCCTTCCTCTTTACCTTCTTCAGAGGAAGGGAACACAGATAAATCTTATCTTATTTTTTTTGTAAAATTATCTTGTTTCTATTCAGTAGGGATGCATATATTTAAAGGAAACACAGTATTAAATACACTGCTGTCTTAAAAAGCTACTGCAACAGATTTGCAAATTCAACCTCATTAAAATGGTTCAAACCAGTTAATGGAGTAGAACCACAAGTTATCCGACAGCTTGATTTCTGTACTTTCTCAAACACCAGATTAAAAGGTTTTATGGGCTATACTGTGGCTAAATTTTGCTTCAAGATTTTGTGTGGATGTGGACCTGGAGTTGAGAGTTAATACATGACTAGTAATGCTACTAGTAACGGTTGAAGAGGAAGATAAACCACCTGGAAGCCAGGCTGGGTATGTTTGTGGAACTGTAGCTAAAAAGAGATCCTGTATCTGTCAAGACAGCCTGGGAATTGGGTAACTTGTTTTTACCATGCAAATAATACCCAGAGTATGCCTGCACCAAACAAGCAGAGCTGTAATAAAGAAATTACAGCTACAGGGCAATTTCACCCACAGGGCTATTTCATCTATGGGCCAAGAATGCCAAAAATATAGAAGATAGACCAAAGACAACCTGGCTGTTCAGATAAATGTTCCAACTAACCACACCAAGAAAGAAATCCTTTTATGAAAATGTAATGGTGGCCTTTGAAGAAAGCTACTGATCTCTACTCTGTATCTCCAGCATGTCATCCTGTCCTTCAGAAAACGAACAGGTGTGAGGTCCTAGAGTAAAGATTTTCTTGGTTTTCTTTTTTGTTCTATTTTCACATTCCAGAGATAATGATTTTAGCAAACATAGAAAGTCTCTAATTTACAAATGTAACTTTTTTTTTTTAAAGTTTCTCTATAAAAAAAACCCACCCTAATCCAAGCCAAAGGACCTGCTGTACTTTCAAAGCAGCATATTTTCTATCCAGATGGGTTTCGGTTATCTCACAGAAGCCCGGATGACAGCTAGCTTCCCTCAAGGGCTTATTTTTTTTCCCCCTTTGCATTTCACATGATTTGTGTAGGGATCTCTCTTTCCATGTCTGGAAATTGAAAGACGAAGTAATGAAATACTTTGGGGCCACATATAAGAAAGCAGACTTTGATCATCTTTCCTTGCCAAAGTAGATTCTCCTTCTTCTGTGAGCTTTATAAAATAAATAAATAAATAAATAAATAAGACAAGCAATTGCTGCTGCACTTTCTGCTCTTAAAAATCATGATGACTTGGTCGAGGTATGTTCTTTAGAAGGGTTTGGACAGGCTTATACCACCAACATGGCCCTCAGCCCTAATGAAGACCCGAGGGCGCTATCATTAGACAGCGTATTTTAATTTCCAAGCATCATATAGCTGTATTTTCACATGAATTTATGCAAAGCCACTTATGTTTTACTAGAAAAATAGAACTGCGGGTTGGGAAAGAGGGATATCCTCACACACCAGTTCATGCTATCTGGAAACGGGTATGAAAATGTGGGGCAGGGGGAGGAACTTGCAGCTTGTACTCCACACTCTAGATAGAAAATCCTGCAGAGATGTTGTAAGAAAAACGAACAGTTAGGAGAAGAAAAAAAAACCCAACAACAAAAACCCCAAAACACAGCAGCAGTGTTAAACTAACCCATTTCAACCCTCCTAAAGACTCCTAGCTTAATTACCCGCCTTTGAGGCCACAGCAGCTGAAGCTGGCGGTGGCATCTTGGTGAGCAGTCCAGTCCCACGGTGGGAACAGAGCAGGTACCACCGTATGCTCACTTGAACGTGCTTAGTTTTGCTTGCTGTCTGTAGCATTAGAAAGTCACTGAAGCATGCTGACTGAAAAGTCTTGCCAAGATTTTGCTTGTAAACAATCAAATGCCAAGTAGAAAGAAAAGTTTTAATGTCATTAGGTTTTCCCGTGTTGCCTAAAACAAGACCTGGCAAAATTGAATATTCTTTGACCAGAGGACAAGTTCTCACATACAAAGACACGTGCATGTCTACACTTAGTATAGAGTTTACTCTTGGGTAAAAAATTGTTGTGTTGTGGCAAAAGCAATCTCTGAGGATCTAGCTACTTTGTGTTGTTCCAATACCACCTGGCTTAAGCAAGGCTGTGCTATTGGCTGTGGTAGCACAGCTTTGCTTTACTGTCTTCTCAGACGCAGAAATGCCAGCCTTTTAGACTTTTGCTCCAAACCTATGTTCTAGTAATTGCAAGTGAAAAAGCTCAATAATAGCTATTCAGCAGCTTGTTTGGGGTGACAGATGGACAAACATGCCAGACTTTCTATTCCAGGAGAAAGCCGAGAGCTGTCTTGTCTTCTCAACTCTTAATTTTATTTTGCAGTTTCAGTAGACCCCGCAGCTTCATTTGTCATTTTACATAGTTAAAACTGAAGACTGTATTTAAAAAAAAAAAAAGGGGGGGGGGGGGAAATAGTTGTTGCTTTACTGACTTTACTTTTACATCAGACATCTGGTCTAAATGCATTTGGCAAGTAGTATTAGTACATTTCCTGCATTACAATATTCAGCTAACATTAGATTTTATTTGCAGATGCTCTGATAAGCTAACATTTTTATTAAACTGACATTTGTCAAGGCCAATTTCAGAATTTAGTACTAATTGTATGCACATTAGTGAAGGAGTTCTTGAAAGCGGATTTGGGGGAGAAGCAGTCCTGATACAGGAGGAAGTTACAGTGTGATAGTGTATATTAACTCAGACATTTACACAGACCAGAGTTCAAATTACCTGTATGAAAGCCACAGTCACCATCCTACTGAGTAGGTTAAAACTTGGAAGTCTGGTCTTTTAAGTCAGAAAAAACATCTGCATCTGGTTAATTTTAAAGAAAAAAAGGACAACCATATCCTTCTTGACAACTTTTATCCCTTTATTGCAGCTCATTTTTCTGACATGTGGTGAGGTTAGACAAGGAAAACCTTGCAGTTAGACCATTCCCTCTTTTCTGCCTCCCTATTTCAATTCTTCTCCCCCAGGTCGGTTCTGGTGAGGAATTTTAGAACTGAATTCTGCAAAATTGAAATGAAGAAAGTTTTATACTACTTGCCAAGCAAACTGACAGTTGCTTGCTATTTTGGGGAACCATCCTATAATTGTGCCCACCTGTTGTAGCATGCTATTTTTAAAGTTCCGCCCAACAGCAGTGTTAGACAGCGCTACAGCAAAACTTCTCAGCAACAACACTCTCTGCTCCCTCACCCCCAGCCTGCAGAGGTGCAGAAATCCCGCTACGGAAATCACGCGGGATTTTTCTAAGTTGGTTGTACATATTAACTCCAAAGGGATGCACCAGTTTTCCCCTCCCTTATATCCCACGGAGCAGCTTCCCTTTTGCCTTCGCTCCCCTGGCCCCTCTCCCCCTCCCTCCGAGGCCTGGCCCTGCTGGCATTATCCTCCGCCAGGCCTGGTGCTGCAGGAGCTGCGCCGGCAGCTGCTCCGCTGGCTCCCTCCAGCCTGGGCCATCAAAGCTCTTCCATCTGGCCAGGAATGGCACGGAAGCTCTCACGCCGACCCCCCTTCTCCCAGGTGCTGGGGGGTGGGAGCCACCAAGCAAGCCCCGGGACCCCAAAAAGCCCAGCCAGGCAAGCTCGCGGTCCCAAAGGGACTCGCGGCTTACTCCCAGCTTTTCTCTCCTGGCTCCAAATTTGATCTGGATGGACTCGCAGCACCTGCCAATTCGACGGTCCCAGGAGCTGCGTTTCAACCCTGCTGCTTGCTGGAAGCAGCGTTAGCGATCCGAGATGTGAGCTGCTGCAACAGGGTCTGTCAGGTTTGAAGTGCAGGGGGAGTATGCCGTGATGGGTTTTTAAAGATCCTCTCCTCAATTTACCCTGTCTAGAAACAGTTTGGGAATATTAATTTTATATGTAGTGATCCTAGGCCAGTCGAGTACGGGGGGGACAAGACAGGGATGACCAACTATTTCATTTTTCTGTAAAGTATCTAGAGAGAGCTCACAAGCATGACCAGACCAATATATACAACCAAACATCTGTGTGATTTCAAATGGCATTAAAAAGCTCCTTTAAACATGCCTTATTTTTCTTTCACTGAGGACCAGAGCTGCAGCACTGTACAGGGGAGCATTCAAGGAGCATTCACTTCCAGGACTGTGTGAGTCTAAACCTGCTTTATCCAGGATTTTCACCGTTTCAAGTTTCTTTCTGCACCCCTGGTGCCTGCAGTAGGTGTGCAGCCTTATGGAGACTCACTGAGAGCAAACAGCAGAGGAGATCAAAGACAAATATGAAAACAATCAGGTTAAAGTCACAGGCAAGGAGTTCATGCCGGGAGCAAAAACAGCACAACACACCTACTGCTCTCCTCAGAGCCTGGGGACCTGGCCTGTTCTTGTGGCAAAAAGCAGCTGTACATTTAGGCAAAATGTTTCTTGCCAAAACCAAGCTTGCTGAAGCAGACATCCTCTTTGAATTCATGGTTATAATGGAAAGGAACATCACGATCTTTAGGCAGAATGGCAGATTCAATCGTTCTGACAGTGTATTTGTCCGCATTATGAAAAACTAACTGTTACTCATCTCCCGATTTGGGTGGAACATGGGCACCACCAGCTTCATAAAGCCCCTTGATGTCAAGCAGACCTGCAGCCAGCTCTCCAAAGAAGAGAAGCTTAACAGAGGAAAATCATCCAGCCTTTATCATCTACGCTTTATTGGTAATCGCAAAAAACCTGAACCAGTGTAGTTATGTTCTGCCTCCAAGTGGCTGTGCTAATGGGCTGATCCATGCAACTAGAATATTTCAGAGGACAGATCAGCTGCTTCTGGACTGACTGGTTTTAGTACCCCCTGGCATTGCATGCTTCAAGCACAGCGGAGCACCAGTAAGCACCTCCAGAAATGAATATCGAAAAGTTACAGCTGCATTTCCCAAGGCAGGTTTAAACTCCCTCAGATCAATGAAGAGGAGGTTTCTCCCAAACCTGACCCCTGAGGAGGTATCAGCAGGTTCTGGACACTCTCAGGGGACAGCATTCAGTTGTGGGGTGGGGGGTAGCCATTTACATAAATACTCTGCACCTCAATCACTTCCACACATGAAGCATAAAAGAGAAGTTAATTCCTCTTTGCCTCCTTTGTAACATATTATAAACTCAAATCCTCTTTAACCTAGCAGGCTGATGAGCAAGGACACTTAAAGGCAAACTAACACAATTCTGCATCAGATGGAACCGAGAGCTAGTGTTCACTAGTACTTTAAGAAAATGAAATATTCAGTTTCTTCATCTTCCTTCCTTCTTTCCCTTTAGCTAAGGCAAAAGAACTGAACCTCCTCCCCTAAAGCCACATTAGAGGTGTGATTTATTATTATTTTTTAATAGCAGTGTCAACTTAAGCGTCTCTTCATCCTCCCTGCTCCCTATCCCATTCCTTTTGTTTTGCTGTTAGAGCACATGGGATCCAGGCTTTAAAAAGGAATTTTTTTCCTCTAAATGCTGGATGACATCTTTCACTTGATCCCATTGACATAACTGAGGACAGAGGCTGTATCTCCACAGAAACCAAAGGAATAAAAGAAGGGAAGGAAGTATCTCAGGAGGGACTTCCAAATGTCATTTCACACATTCTCCAGCAAAACCTGAGAGGTCGTTCGTGGCATTTTCAGAGAGAAATGACGAACATCACATTCACTTTTCCCCCCACAGCCTCTATGTACGTTTTACACCTAATTATTTCTCAGGTCTTGATCATACTTAAGGATAGTCCCAAACCAGGTATGAGCCTGATTTCCAGATATCCCTAAACCAAAAAATAAAACTGAGGAGAAAAAGCAGATTCAGCCAAGTGAGCACACCAGTTCAGCTGAGCATGCCAGTTTTTAAAAGGCATCAAATTCAGACCCTGCCCTCCTTAATTAAAAGCTTTGCTTTGCCTTGCCAAGGGAGAAATTTGACAGCCCTTAACTACCCTGCACCAGAAATAATTCTGCACACAACAGAGGAATGAAACAGCAGCAGTGAGCTACTGTAACACATCTCGAGGAGGTATTTCTTCCTGGCAGTCGAGTACAAGGTTGCATTCCCATCCACAGCCTCTACTTTCTCCTCTCATTTCCCACCACCTCCACGCCTTCCCACATGTCATCCACAAGGCTGTGTTGGTACAGATGTTCCCGCAGCCATGCGGCAAGCCCCAGCGCTGCTCTGATCAGCCTGGAAGATAACACAGCAGGGGAGGGAAAAAGTGACTGTGATCTGGTTCAGCACAAGGCCACGCAAACAGCTGTGCTGGCACAACACAGCGAGCAGGAGCTGTTTATGCACCCCGCCATGGATCGGGTGTCCATCACCTGGGGGGCGGCTTGCTGATACCAGGCTGACCGAGTGTCACCCCATCACAGGAAGGCCACCCCTCCTCACCTCCCCCCTGTGCCCCCACGCTGCCTTGCCCCCATCTGACCCCGCAGCGAGCGAGCCGAGGGCACCGAGCTTCCCAAGCTAACCATGCCAGAAAGTAGTTTTCTGCCTGTTCGGTTTTCTTGATCGCCTTGCCTCTGGATCAGATAGGCATTTGTGCCTGCACAGAGCCTTAGGTCAGGTCAGGCACGAATACGGTACCACCACGTCAGGCCCACGTGCCGGCCAGATGCCACGTTCCCCTCCTGGCACAGGGGCAGCAGCACAGTCTGCGCTCAGAGACACCTGGGAGGCTCCCTGTTTGAGACTGCTGATAGTTTTCTGCCTCCTCTCGACTGTTTACAACCGGTTCCTATCTAGCCTGGCTAACAGAAAAATCTCGTTTGGATTCAGGTGTAGCTTTGTAGCTGGCAGACACACCACAGTGTGCCAGTTCTCATGTTTTCCAAGCTTATCTTCTCAAGCTAAACAGCAAGGATGGAATAAGGTTACAAGGCCGAAAATCCATGCATCCCTCTGGCACTGTGAAAACTGAGACGCATCCATAGCACTAATTTCCCAACATAGAGCATTACCTGATTTTACATATTTGAGCATTTACCGCTAATCTGTTCTTCAAAACTTACACAACACTGAAATAAATCACACAACAACCAGCAGAAGACCGAATGTATAGATGCTATCCCATGCCTTCACCGTACGCTTCAGCTCTCCAGTAACTGGATCTGCACAAAGCAGTTAAATACAGACCACGCTGTCATGCAGATCCAGAATTTCACAAAGTACCTTGCATACAAACGTGCATCGTACACAATCTGAGCTTCCAATACTGTTTTGTCAAGAGCAAGTACATTTCTAACCCTCCTGGCTGCGATGATAGCCTTGGAAACACAAACCTTGATATCTGCTCGAGTCCGTAGACTGTTGGAAACAGTGACTCATGCATGAATTCCCACTATCCATTAATCTCAAAGCATAAGCACTTATGCAGCAATAACGGTGTTTTATTGTTCTGACAAAAATGGGAAAAAACGGTTAGCAGAATTTGGGAGTGGCTGTCAGGAAATGAAGATAAAGGCGATGCTTGGAAGACAGCAAGAACAAGGAAAGGACAGGAAAAAAAAAGAAGTTGTAAGTTATGAAGCACAGCTCTCCAAGCCAAATGGGAGTTCAGCTACCACCTGTTTCCAAAAGCCACATTTTCCCACTCATCTCCATGTAATATCCCTCAAAACAACGGCAGACCCGTGGCTGACTAAACATAAACCCCTCCTCCTTTACATACCCAGAGACTTCAGTAAGACCAGTGGGCTTCAACCCCACTCTCGCACTTTGGCAAGGTGTTAAAAGTTCAGGACGTAACTTCAGCATGCATATTGTACCTCCAGACCCTGATTTAACAGGGTACTTCAGCAGAAGCGAACGCTAGCTCCTGGTCAGCAGCTACCTCCAGAATATTTTAAGTGCTTAGAGCAGCACATTGAGCTTGTGAAAGCCTGAATACTCCCGTCAGCTCTGTCAAACTGACTACAGCCCTAATGTTTACAAGAGAATTGCCCAGTTGCCTATTAGGCAATTGACCAATATCATCTCATTTTTCCTGAAGAATGGTACTCTCTGGACAAAAAAGGAAGCATTTTATTTCTACCATCTCCAACTTAATCAAGTTATGTTTTGGATTTTTTTTTCCAGCAAAAATTCTGTAGCTACATGAATGTAGAGATTTTTATCTCATCCAAAAACAATTAAAGAGCAATCCAGAATTCAGGCTTACAGTTAATAATTTTTTGCTCCATTTCCCAACTACAAAATTCATAAGATGACTTAATACCCAAACCCCAGCTTTCCAACCACTTAAACTACTTAGCAGCACTCAGCTAAAACGTACATTTTAGTTAGACACCTTTTGAAAGTTTTATTCTATTTTTATCTTGCATATCTCATTGAAGTGACAGAACACTTACAAACACCTATTTTTAAATATGGTATAAATGGTCCAAATGAGAATGTTCTCAAAGTCAGTAATTGTTTCCAAGATTAAAGCAAAATGAGTTAGAACATGTCATTTGACATTACGGTAACAGTAAGAGCCCAACTGTTGCTCAATCTGATGGAAATGGATGTCTTTCAGGCATCTTAATTTTCAGTATTTTGGAATACTGGATGCAAACAACTAGTGTAGACATATGCAGACAGCTAGCAGTACAAGGACACGACTATTTTACTATCCCACTTCTGTTTAACATGGAGCTGTTAAGAATTTTAACCTTTTTTTTTTAATTTTAAATTTTTAAGAACTGTTTTTCTAGTGCAGAGTTCCTTTGTTTAAGCTTCTACTGCATAAATACATACATTACGGGTATTACCTCTGCCATTCACATGATTTCCAAGTTAATACTAACACACCAAAGGGAAATATTTAACATGTAGATATGCACTATGTGTTGCAGATCCAAGACAAATGCAATTTCCATCCACCTAAAAACAATCTTGCAACAATCTTATTTCCACTGTGGTTCTTAAGGTGTCCATGCCACTCTGCAGAGACAGCTTCACAGTTTATGAAATGCCTAACACAGATGGACTTCCCAAATTTAAACCAGGGAAGTCCACCCACACCTGCAGTGCATTTCTGCAGATGTCCCTGTACAACCTCACAAGTAGCTGGAGACTAGTGTAGATATATCTAAGCACATTTCATCTTAGTCCCTGGAAGTATTCCCTCATAATAAACTTGCATAAGCAAAACTAAGCACAGATTTATCAAAAAGAGGTTTGGCCTTTGAAGAGGAGACAGAGAGAATGGGTCGCACCTTAAAAAAAAAGTGGGGAAGTGTGTAACAGATAAGCAAACTGCACTTACAGAACAGCTGACAGTAAAACTTCACGTACAACCAAACATTGCTATCAAAGCTTTAAGTCGAGGGGATTATATTCTGCTGTCTAAAATCACAGTCTTTTCAAAAGGCCAAAACTGTGGGAGAGCCTAATGACAATCCTTCTGGGGGATGAAGAAACAAAAGCGAAAGAAGTGAAGTAATAATTTGGAAATACTAATACCACTACTGCAGTATGTCAGAATGGTTTTCATGCACAGACTGCAATAATCCTTTACGTTAGCTTGCAATGTTTCATACAGATTCACTGATCTGCACAATTCAGTAAAAAACAAATTGAGGGATAGTGGTCACCAACAAAACCAGGTGACACCAGGCCCAGCAGCTTGAGGCACATGCTAAGACTATGCCTCCGTATAGTGATAAAACATTTACACAAGCGAAGCATTCACCATGTGAAAGGGAGAACTGATAATTAATGCTTACATCCAGATAAATTGCAGAGGAATAATCTGACGTGCAAACAGCCACTTTTGCTTATTTAAGCTGATGAGTAACATGATTAATTGCCATACTTTGCATTGTTCAGATAAGGTGTAAAGGTACAAACAAGGAAGAACCTACCAGGACTCTCTACCCGCTTGTAGTGATAGGGATTGATGCAAACCTCCTTCTGTTTTGAACCGAAGGGAAACTCGCAGCATTCCAGTGGTTTCAGTTCGTGATGGCTCTGCAGGTCTGGCCAGCGCCACACTCTACAGTAAATTACATGCGGTAGCCCTTTCCGGTGCGAAACCTGAAGCCTGCCATCCAAGGAACGAGGAATTGTGACACAGTTGCTGGGCTGACCGGGACAGCTTAACGCTTTTTCCAGCTCCTCCATAGCACCTTTTTTCTTCTTCAGTTTTTTCACTAATGCATCAACAGCTTTCTCTGCCCATTTTTCTTCTTCGTCCCCCTGCTTCCATCCCAACAGCCTCTTCACTGCTGGGCTGGTGAAGGAGAATAAACTTGTCACATTCATGGTGACCCCACTGCGGTGATAACCACAGAACCAAGCAGGAGAGACTGTCCTGTTCTTCCACCACCACCAGGGTAGAGCAGATTGTGTCAGTAGTCAAAAGCAGCCTGTATCAAATAATTCTGGTCCTTTCTCCTTTTCAGTCCTCCAGTCCCAGGAAGGCAGCGCTGACATCCCCCCCTGATGGACACGACCTTCTCATTACTCTAAACCTTTCCAGCAGAGAACCTGCAGGAAAATATCAGAGGGAGAGAAAAAAAAAAACCAAACTATTTTTCCTTTTACATTAACATACAACAGTTAAAAACACTGCCACCAACCCGCGAGAGTGATGTGACCAAAAACCAACCAACAACAAAAAAAAAACCCCAACAACAAAAAAAAAACCCCAACAACAAAGTGTTGACAGCCTCCAGAACTGGACTCAAGGCACATCCGCTGAAGACTTTTAAGCAGCAGGACCTGCTGCTGAACCCTGTGTATCCCTCTCCCCAAAACAGCCCTGAGCAAGTGAGGTGATCACCCTGGAAAATAATGACGCAGCATAAACAAAACCAAAAGAGGTTGGGGAGAGTGGGTTAGTGGGAGGAGAGGGCAGGGGTAGAGGTAGGTGGTGGGACAATTCCCCATCAGCTCAGTTCCCTCATCCAATTTGCTGTGTGGCCTCAGTGATTTTTGTGCCACGCAGCAAAGGGGACAGCAACTACATTTGCCAGCTTCAAACAATACTTCTGCTCGGTGCCCAAGCATGGCCTCAGTTGAGGCCGTGAGAAGCTCGATAGAAAAAGCCAAAACACAAGAAGACTTGACTGTATTCCCACATGCACTCCACAAAAGGGCAAGGGTCCTATATTAGAAATATAGTTCACATTAAATCTAGCCTAAAACAGTCCCTCAGATTTTGTCTCTCACCATTAAGTGTGAAGGGAACTCCCCTTTGCCTATCAGCTGTTGCAACCTTAACCAGCAAAACGTCCCAAGGAACCAGTGCAAGATCACTAGCATTTTTTTTTAATTTGTTTTAAAGAGTAGCTGGAAGCAATATGCCCCAACAGCACTGTGCTACCCAGCCCTCTCCAAACTGCCAGTGATGCAGCTCGAAAATCTCTGCACTAGGCTTGTGCATACCACAATCTGAAACAAAAACAGTTCAGCTTCACCTCTGACTTACTTTGAGGAACAAATCAAAAAAGAAGAAAGGAAACTAGAAAGATCCTTGCCCTCACTCATCTCACATGAGAAAGAAAAGTCCATCTCCCCACCCCACCAAAAAGCCTGCACAGCTCATAAGCAGTCTGTGAGGGAAAGATACCATGAACTTACTTCACCGATTACATCCTGACCCTTCCCGTTGCAATGCCTGCCTGATGTACTCAAGGACACATGAAGGAGTGGGAAGGAGGAAGAAGTCCTGATAAGAGGATTTTAGGCAGCACAGTGGTCCTCGAGTTGGGAGGCATGGAAGAGGGATGAAGTGATGGGTGAAGAGGGGGAGGAACTCCACCTATGAAGAAGCCCCTGCTGTGAGCAGCAAGTTTTTTACTTGCCCGGGCTGGGAGCAGGCAAAAGGCTCTGCCGGGGGAAGTAGGAGAAACCCTGCAGTGGCAGGGAGGGGAAAATGAGACAAAGAGCACTAAACCACTGATTTTCAAACAGAGCATGAAGACAGACAGGAAACGTATCCCGGACTGGACACCAACAGGTTGCAGAGGAAGGGGGAAGGGGAAAAGGATATGAATGTTTTTGTTGCCATCAGAAAGACACAAAAAAACCCACCCAACCAGCAACCTATACAGACACAGAATAGAAGGTATCAGCACACCCACATCAGACAGAGTTTCATAGTTATACTAAGAAAAGATTGCAGATCTTAAAATTGTAAATGCTATGCCACACTTACCCTCTTGACTGTCATGCACTGTAACGGTTTCATAGCGTACCACTATACTTGAAGTACTTTAAGCTGAAAACCATCCACTTGATTCAAATTAATTTGTCACTAAAACAATTATCTAATTGCAAAGGTTCAGTTTTATTAGGCTGAATGCATAAACTACATTTACGTGAATAATGATTGTGGACTAAGACACAGACCATGTCTACCTGCACTTTGTACTGGTACTTCCCATTCCTTTTATGCTAAGAATTGTATTTGAAATAATAATGCCAATGCAATGGAAGATTTGCATGACCCTGGGGCAAATTTAAGAATTTATTTTGTTACCTGGGCACGTGCTATACTGTTAAATGAACTGAAACTCCATTACTGTCACTGACTGTACCCCAGGTATAGTTTATCCTTACACACACTATAAAGTGTTCTATTAAATTACTGTGCTAATTTAAGAACCGTATTACCAGAATCCCAGTACATGTGCTTCAAATGTGTTTGTAAGTAACAGTTACTCTCAACTCCTATATAGTCTGTATCTCAATCAATATTCTAAATATCTTTTTTCTGTATCCTTCAAACAAAAGTTACAAGTTCCAGTGGTATATCACCAAGTAATCAAGTCAAGCTTTCTACTTCACATCCATTTGAATTAAACAAAAAATAGTTAAAAGATTTGAGTTGAAGTTCTAATAAAAAAGAAAGTACAAAGTCTAAATCTCGATCCAGACTTCTCTCAACATTGATAATGAATGAAGACATGGTTCTACCTAGGTCTGACCCATTCCCACCAAGCTACTTTACAAATCAGTGGCCAACCTACTTGCTGTGAAAAAGAAAAAAAAAAGTCCCATCTACTAAGACTGTATGTTTATACCAGTGCCTGAAAATACAACCCTACCATGAGCTAGTACACAAGCTCTGCAAAGACTAAGATGACATTCAGATGCAGCCTCAAGTAGTCAGACCATAGGAACAGATTTTCTGAAGATTTTGGATCAAACCCTGCAACACACACACGTCCCACTCCCACAATCATACACTCCAAAACATTTCACCATCACAATCTAAGGTATTAACAGTGGGCATCTCTGTAGCAACAACCGTGGCAAGAAATATGCTGGGAGTGGGAGGAGTAGCATTAGGCACAATACTTGTAAGTACGCTTGGAAGTAATGTAGCAGGACCTAGCTGGCCTCCAGCCCAGGGACTCCTGCTGAAGTCCTGCCTGCCCAAACAAAGTTGCCAAAGTGCCAAAGCCAAAGCCCACTCCAAGCCCTGAACAAGCCACAAGATAAAGGGGAAGAAAAACCACAGGCTTCTGCATACTACTCACACTAAGCTCCAATACCAGTATTAAGGAGAAAAAAAAAAAAAAAAGGCAGCGTAGGTGGAGGTTTTTTGTTTCCAAGAAGCAGAGAGCCCGTCCGCAGCGCTGAGCCCTTGCCAGTACATTCCGTTTCCCTTTCTGCCACTCTTGGTTTTTGCAGTGCATCATTTCCTGTATTCCTTTTGCACAAAGTGGTCTTATCAGCTGGAAGTGCAAAATAAAGATTAAACCATAAGTCAGCAAATGACACAGCCCGCATCTGTCTTCCCCAAATACACGTGCCCTTCTGGGAAAGTGGAAGTTAGTCTTTCCAATAGCTGAGTGACCACCAGCCCTTGAAGGGTATGTTTATTCACGAGGTACAAGTGAAACAGAAACCTAGGCCAAACAACAGGACACTCTCTGAAAGGCAGCCTGGAATAAGTGTAAAAGAAATTGAGTTGTTACCCACTTATCAGCCACTCTTTACACATCAAAACCCATGCACTTTATTATGTGTTCTGTCTGCTGATGGATGAGTTGGGATGAACAAACTTCTTTTAAATCCCAATGCTGCTTTATTTGTCTTCCTTCCCTGCTGCTATCTTTTGTGTGATCTTTGGACTAACATGCAAACCTGCACGCAGCTTGTGAGAAGCCTATAAAAAAAGTGAGCATTTATATAGCCGTTTAGCCAGCCTTGTATTTAAACAAATGTATTTAGGCAAAATACCTAAGAGTGAACTTCTATTTTTCTAGCCCTCAAATAACAGATAGTTACTCTGTCAGCAACGCTAAGCAGACAGTAAAATATTCAATGAGAATGTTTTCAAATTCCCACAGGAGATCCCATAGGAAACTGTCCCACTTTGCATAAATGACTGGTTTTGGTGGGTGGAGAAAGGGTTAGGACAATTAGATGATCCTCTCCGGGGGGGTGGGGGGGGAAGAGAAACAACTCCTAGCCCAAGTTTCAGGCAAACAAGAAGCGGCTCTAACTCTTCTACTAATTTCATTATTTGTATTACAGGCTCAGTGATGCAGGCAAAAAGGATCCTATTAAATATTTTTAATATATGCTCTGCACAGTTAGACATAAAAAGGGGCAGGAACCACAGTGAAGAGAATCTACATAATTGTTAAGGGAGAAAACTGTCTAGTCTTTGACTACATTTCTAAAATTCAATTTATCTTATTTTATTCAGCGTACCTCCTCACAGCGTCCATTACTTACTGACAATATAAAGAAATAACAAGCAGAGAGATCTTAATTGGCTTCTTTGAAAATATTTAGTAATTTACCCTCTGAAAGACACATCTTTTCAGCAACTCATGTACTCAGTACAATATTTAGACCTTTTTTAAAAAAAGAAAAAAGATCAGATTTGGCATAGAAGCCAGGGACCTGTCACTTTACTCCTGCAAGAACTATTTCCATGTATTACTAAAAAGCATGCAGTCGAAGCAGCTGTAATGCTAGAATGTGTTACAACAGATTGTGCACTAACTTCCTCTGGCTCCCTATTCTTGGAGCAAGCAGCAAAAACTTTTGATTTCTTTCTTCAAGCGATGTGACTTGTAAAACAAAAAGTCCAGAGTCTTTTGCTGAATTATTCTGGTTTTAATCAAAGAGTTCTTTCTTTGCACTTTCTTATAGTAGAAGATCAGATCTTGCTCATCTTGGAAAAATGCATGGAAATCCGGTAGAAGCCTTAGTGGCATTACAATACACATGCAAAAAGAAAGCAAGTTTCATTTCAAAGGCTGTAGAACTCATTAGAGAGTTTTTACAGAACCTGACTTGGCTTCCCTTGTATTTCTGAAAAGGACAAGGAGAAAGAAGAAAAAAAATTAACTCTTTTATATGAATTCTTTCTACCATGTCAAGAAGACAAGAAAACACTTAAATATGCAATCCTGTGTTGATTTCTGATACGTATCATATTGTTCGAGGAAAGACGAGCACACTGGTGTTGAAAATACTTCAACACACTTAACAGAAGTGGGTAGCTTTTTTCCTGACACTGCATTAGACTTCCTTACTTAGGCCCAGCAAGGGCAAGGAGGATACTTCCAGCCTGTTCTGCGAAGTAGCCTCTGCCTTGGATCCTGAGAGACAGACCAAAACACCCACTCTGTGAAACCTCCTCTAGGACTATTACTCATGCTATTTACCTGAGGGATTGCGCCTCCAAGAAAACCTCTCGTATAACATTGTTCAGCCCACAGAGAAAATCCTTTTAGATACCTATGTGTACCGTTTAGTTCAGCAAATGGTAGGAAAGCAAATAGGTCATGTAAAGAGCAAGTGCTGACTGCACCCCAACTAACTGTTACAGCAGCCCATACAGTTTCTTGTAAGAAATACCTAACTGTTCTCAACAGGTCTCTCAATATTTGCCTTTAGATTAAGGACTTGCACAACTTCTAACTTATTTGATAAGCCAAATCACATCCATGAGTTCTGAGCGTGACCTCAGCACCAAAGAGCAGATTCACCACTCGCTCAAATGAGACAGTAGGGCCAATGGATGCTTTACCGATGGGAGGGGAAGAGGGCAACAGTGACTCAAATGACAAAACCCCCACTGCTCAGTTACTCCAGAGCATGAAGAAATAACCTGATGCTATCAATATCTGCCAGCTCCTTCCCAGTGCTCACCACAGTTCAAACCAAGTACACAGTGTCCGGCCAGTTTCTACAATGAACCGCAGCTTTTCCTCCACTCGCCTACTCACCCAGCTTCTGGCAGACAAGGCACTGATCCTTGCCCTTGAAGTCTCAATTATCACGAGAGTAAAACAATAGCAAATTCTTACGGGTCTTCTGGACTTGTACTTTGCCTTCTCAAACTGAAGTTATTAGATTTGAAAGCCTTACGGTAACTTCACTGTTGCTTCTCCGGAGAAAATACCTGGTTTCCATATATACGTTAGAAACTGAACCCTGTGTTACAATCCAACTAAAATGGCATAACAGATTTGGTAAGCAAATACATAGCTATGAGAAAAGCTAAAGAACACAGCAAAGGTGCTTTCCTAATTTTAACAAAGATGCATCAACAATTAAATTTGCCCTTCTTCCTATTAAGAACACTTCTTCCCAATGCCTTTGCAACTGTTTTGACATATTAAGAACTGCACTCCTGAAAACAAATTTGAACACCACATCTTGCAAGAGGCTTATCTACACCTTCATTAAAGCACAGTTCTTCCCTGTTTGCAAGAAACACTAACATGTACAGCCTCTTAAACAATCACCAAATCCTCAAATCGTGCAGTTTTAAGGAGAGTTGAGAAACAATGGTAAATTTCCAGTTTGCACTGCTGAATTGTACTCATTCCTGCGTTCAGACGCATCTTAGACTCCACAAAGTCACGAACTGCCAGCTCTTCCTTTAATGCTTGCTGGTGTCCTCACCATGCTGATTTAACTTGCCAAGACTACAGAAAAAACTAACAGCAAGTTTGCCAAGTTACTTGGTCAGGAAGCTGGAGAAGCCTGGTGCACACCAGGGCTAGTACAAGTAGGACACATCAAAACGTACACCCAGGTGTAGACGAATCCCTTCTGGTGTCAGCAAGCAGTTGGACCGAATTGGATGTGTTGTCAAAGATTATCTCTAAAACCGCAACTTAATATTTTAACTGAAGTCAGGAAGGAACTATAATTTGATGATTCAGTCAAAACTCTGGCACAGATGGGATTACAAAACTACGAACTTCACTAAACTTATAAGGCAAATACAGTGCTGTGAACCACAAAGCTTGCCAGGATGGTGTTCATGAGTTTTTCTTCCTAAATGCTATGAAGGAGGAGACTCTCATTTTTCACACCCTCTCAAAGCTGAAGGCCTCTTAAAGAAATCCTCAAATTAAGACAAAACATTCAAAAGCAAAAATTATCCAAACAAACAGTCATCAAGAATTACCAGCCATCACAGTGGTATCTCATTGTGGATCTTTGGGGCACGTTTATCCACTTCACTTGTGCTGTGGGGTATTTAAACTCCACACGTTGTCCCACCAGGCACCAGGGGTGCTCAGGAGCACAGGAGTGGGTAAGGAGCTCAGTCACCATCGCTAGATGACACAGGCCAAGTCCTGAAAAATGCAGAGCAACCTGTAGACCAGCTTGGAGCACTGGCTATGGCTTTGTGAATATGGGTTATCCACAAAGATGCCGTGACTAGTCTAGCTATTAAAGGAAGTTGGAAGTCCTTTTCTAAAAGGTCAAAAAGCTGGGGAAAACAGGTTGGGTTTTTTTTCCCTTTAATCATAAAAATCCTGTATAACTCCCTTTTTCCACAAAGACCATTCCCTTTCCTGACTTTTTGAACTGTCTTTAGAAAACAGGTGTTGTTTACAACAATAACAAACACACATCTGCGTGGGTGTGTTAATACACACAAAGGCAGGATAACTGAAACCTCTTCCTATATTTAGATCTGTCTGGTCAGCTCTAATTGCATAATTTAATCAAAACCCTCTCCAACGGAAACACATCCATATTCATCACAGGCATCAAAGGAAACATCTTTACAAACTATATCCTTTTACAAACCAACACATGGTCCCACGCCACTTGTCCAATTGTTGAATTCCTCCTTTGGGAAGGGCATGGAATTTTATTTCCTTTTATCAGCTGAAAAAAGCATTTCCCTCCAATTCATCAGCACAGGGTGGGAGGAACTTCCTTCACAGGTGAAATGGGGAAAATTTACTGACATGTCACTTTCAGGGATTTTTTCTTTTTTTTTTAAAGTAGTTAAAACATACATTTGCAGTGTAAAGGGAAACCTTTGAAAACAAAAAGAAAAGTGTCCATCACCACTCAGGCATCACAATTTTTGAGTAAGGCTCATAAAATGCAAGATGTGTTTTGTCTTCACAGAACAGCACAGCCTAGCAGAGACTGCATGGATTTAGAAAGGGGTTTGTCATTGATGGCGGGAACCCCACCAAACGCACTCCAGTTATGCTCAGCTTCTGGCTTATGCAAGCCACTGCTCCTACAAGTGATTCATTTTACCAGGAGCATGCACCAATACAGTTACATCAGCTGCATTAAACCACTTCTAAAGACTGTGACCCAGACCTCATTTATCAGAGATTAAGTAAAGATGTTAAATTACAGCTGAAGATCCCCAGCTTTAAAGCAGAATGTTTCACCAAAAAGAGACAAAAACTGAGAAGGAAAAATTACTTTTTTACTAGTAAAAGCATTATTAGGTCAAGCCTCAGCAAAGCAGAATTAACTGATGAAAATTAACCCAAAAAGGAACATCATTAAAATAAATAATTAAATCTTTTCACAGATTAGTCCCCCACCCACCATTTATACACTTGAAATAAGAATAGCCTCTTCAGTTTGCCAATATTGAAGACATTTCAATGCATTTCATGAGATGCATGCTTTACTTTTTTAAAAAAGGATTCCTCTAGCTTTCCTCTTTTTTGTGTTATTTGCAAAAACTAAGGAGATTTTTTTGCCTGTAAATGACCTTTAATACACTGTATCTTCATCAAGTCTTTAAAATGTTAAGAGGCAGAGTGAAATATCTATGTTAAATTTCACGAAGTGTCCTGCAATTCACAACTACCATTCTGGACAGAGAAAGTGTTCAAAGATGATACAGCTTTCCAAGCCAAGTTTATACAACCGAGAAACAAACATCAGGGTTTGCCAGATTTCCACTGTCCAATGAAACATTGTTTAATTACGGCATGCCATTAGTGGACTTCTGCAAACTGGGACTGGACTTCAGATGACATGAAACCCAGTCTGCTCCTGGTCCCCTGGACAGTGAGCAGCAGCTGCACTACCACATCCCAGCAGTTACTCCCTGGCCGTGTCTTGGTAATTGTCAAGCCACCTGAACTTGCCTTTACAAATGGAAGGAACCAAGATCACAGTGTTTAGAGATGCCCTTTCAGCTCACACACAAGAAAATAAGTCTCTTTTTAAGATTACGATTTACAGGCAAATACAAATTTATAGGGATCCTCCTGATAACAGGTCAAGGAAACTTTGGGTTTGTGCTTAAAATACACCAGCAAACACAGATCTCGGTTGATCAAGGTCTTTACTGGCATGTGAGGTGCAAGTCTGAGCTTGCCTACACTAAAAACTTGAACTGCCTTCAACTACACCCCAATGTAATCCTAGAACAATGTACAAGTTCACCAATATTAAAAACTGTACTTGCGGAAGAATAAAGCTATTGACACACAACTATGAAGGCATTTAGATGGTCTCTTACTTTTACAAATGTTTTCATCCAGACAATTACTCTATGGAACCAAAGGAACAATTCTTGGTTCAACTGAACACCAGGCATTAGGAGCACTAGCTTTCCCCTGAACTGGCAGGCACACTTGGAACCAAAAAGGTATCGTACATTATAGTGGTTGGAGGCCAACAACCTTCCAGACAACAGTCAGTTTACCAATGAAGTCTAAAAGCTCTGTTCTCAGGAGCACTTTAATCCAAAGAAGCCTACTGACTGCAAGTGAATTGGCTATCAGTGCAATTTTTTCCTGCCATACCTGTAGAACCTTGTTGGCAGAAGGAGTACTGTCACGTAGAGTGCTGGGCTGTTGCTCAGGAGACACAACTCCCATTTCCTTTGGGCAAGCCACTTCCTCACATCAAGCCTTAGCTTCTCCTCCTAACAAGTGGAGAACAAAACTCTTGAAGGCTATGGATTGAGAGGCAAGTATTAGACAAAGAAAGCTGGAGGGGTGACCACCGGCACAAAACGTTTGCTGGCAGGATAGCACCAAGACAGCCCTGTGAGAGCACGCGCCATTACCCCAAGCAACACCTCCACACTATGGAGGACGAGGGCAGTAAGTCACTCGCCTTGTGGCTTGCCCTGAGCAAGAACCAATGACCACTGCAGCGAGGGGCCAGAGGGCAAAGGCACTGGGGCACGTGCTGGTGCTACCGCACTCATCACAGCCAACAACAGTGCCTCGTAACTAGAGCTGAAGTTGCAGACGCACCTTCTGCCTTCTAGAAGCACAAAACAAGGGCACCCCCGTATGCAAGGATTCAGAGAGATCCAAAAAACTGCGGGATGAGGCAAAAGCAGCTGTCACAGCCCTGCACCAGAACATCTGCAGAATCTCATGTCAAACTGTTTTCTCATATTCCTGAGATCAAGGCTTTGGAGGTTTTGCACAAAGGCTTCAACCCACAGATAGGAACTGATAGTTCATACAGCACTTGGCAACCACATAGCTTGAAAGGAAGTGGGAGATAATCCTCCTACATTGCTTACCAGGAATACGGAAGTTTTACAACACGAGAAAATGGCTGTAATCTATCTATCTGATCCCCTGGTTATCTGTAAGCTTTTTATGATTTTGGAAGAGGAATCAAGCCACATAAAGAATTACTCAGAACCTTTTCCTTATCTGTGAGCTTTTTTTATTAACAGAACCTATATGATTCTGCATATGGAATTAAGGCAACGTATTATTCATTCCACTATAATTTTCCAAGACCGGTTTAAAGTTTCAAAATTCAGGTTTTGCAAAGTTGCAGTACTGCAACCTTAGAGCTGAGACACCAAAACACAGTATTTCCCGAACACCACATGCTCTGCAGGGTCAGCAGCAGGCTAGCTAAAACAGCCATAATGCTTCCCAAATTTTCCAATGCTGCCTGCTACTGAACAGTCATAGCTGTCCTAGTACAGAGGACAGAAGGACTCCAAGCCCCAAATACAAAGCGAGACTGCAAGGACAAACTTCCAGGACTTGCAGCTTTCCACAACTACCTACTTCTAGGCTGAAAGCTAGTGCACAAAAAGAGCACACAAAGATTTCAGACTCCTTGTCTTTAAGCTAACAATCTAGATGCCTTTAATTCTGGGGCTGAAATCAGGAGTCCCCAGTTCCCGAGATACTAAGCCTTAAGGCTCACACAACCCTGACTGCTGGCTGGCTTGGAAGATCTAGAGCCCTCGTATCCCAGGCCAGGGGCAGCAAAAAGCTAGGCAAAGGTGTGATGGAAACCTGCCTATATTGGGAAATACGAGACTTCAGCGAAAGCAGCCTGCCACCAGCACTCCCAGTTCTCAACTGCTCCCAGTTCACAAACCACAGGAGATATATTGGGTCTGACCATGAGCAAGAGTCATAGCTGATAAGCTAGTGGGGACAAGGGCAAAGGGAACAGTTATCCAGTAAACTGTAGTAAATAGCCCTGGAGTGTTTATGTCAGTTATGTTAGGTGATGTTTTCTGCACAGAACAAAATTTCAAAGAAGCCTGCAGTGAAGCCAGAGGAAAAAAAAAAAAAATACAGTCAGGTTCACAAGGGTCTGGATAGTTCCTTGGCATAGCAGAAGGCTACAAGTGAATTCAGCGAGAACGTTGCTCCAGCACTGCCACTAGGGAAAATACCTAAAGTTTGTATTTTAAATTTGTAGATAGTCTAATTCCTTGAAGTTAAGAAATATATTACAAAGTCACAATGTTTGAAGATGTTAAAGAGCTAGCACTAACAAGAAGTAGTAGGGGGTTTTAAACACATTTACCATATACCATTAAAACAAGTGCTTTCTAGATTTCTTTTGAGAAAAGCAGATTGAAAGCCAAAAATTTCAAAGTGAGTTCTGCAGTGATGCAGAACCCAGGAAAACTACAAGCAGCGCACTGGCTTACAGCATGTATCAGCTTCGGGTGCCCTAACTGTCTTCACTGGCAGTGATTTCTGGTAACACCAGTCTGCTTTTACAGAAGCTTCTAATGGATTTAATATTTAGCTTTTCTCCAATTTCTTGACAATGCTGCTAACAGTATCTGGTCTGCCAGTTGTTTCAAGTTATTTCATCCTCTAAAGAGGAAAAGAAAGTTTCTACTACTAAGAAGTTAAACTTGGAGGACATTCTTTTCCCCATGTCTTATCTCATACAGAAGGTGCGCTAGATTTGCTCTGCTCGTACAGTTGCATTAAACTGAAAAAAAATTTCTAATATAGCTTGCAGTTTATACTAGCAAAACAGCACTTGACCAGAAAAGCTTGTTTAAGTGTTCCTCCCCATCCATCCTCCCTCACCCCCCCTAAAACACACTGTATCATTAATCATTGTCGTTTTGCTGCCAATATAACTACACTGGGGCTTTGTGACTGACGTAACTGTTGGCAGTCTAACCTCACCATACTAATCACCAACATAAGTATCTGGGAAAAAACCCTGTAAATTAGACCTTTCCTTGGCAAGCATATTAAGGAAGTCTTCATCTGGGAGTACTACAGTACTCGTTTATAACTGGCTACCTCCAACAGCTGCCTTGGGCCAGCAAGGTCACAGGTCCACAAGCAGATGAGCAGCTCAAATGGCTTGCTCCCACCCAAAGAGAGAAGATTTCCCTTTACTCCCTTGTTCCAGCTTTGGTACTCCAACATAATTTCCCCTCTGCTTACAGTCTGTCAGCCAATTCACCTTCCTAACCTGGCAAAAACCACAACGAAGGAAAAAAAAAAAAATGTTCTGCAGAACAGCTGGATCAGCTCAGAGCAGGATGAGCACCAAAGTCACCCAGCCAGCATACGTGAAGAAATCTGTGGCTGGGGCTGAGAGGAGCCAAACTGTTAAGAGTTCCCTCCATCTTGTGGAGCTGCCACCTGCCTAATTTTAAATTATATCCAGGACAAAGATTAGCTCACACTCAGACATGAGTACTTCAGTCGATTTGCAAAACCTTGTCCCATCCCCAGAGCAATAAGCCCTGCCCTAGCTGCATCTGAATAACCAAACGCTCTAGCAAGCACTTCAGCCCCGCTCTGCTACCACCGTCTTCTGCTCTAGGTAACTAGACAGCAAACTTCAGAAAAAAGAGGAGTGATTTCATATCCATCTGTCCAAAAACACCACACACTACAGAGTTTTAAGCTGAGAGTATTTATAAAATATTTTCCAGATGAAATCTAATACGACACATTACAGAAACTATAATTACGTTATCTTAAGTTTTTAAGTTAATAAAGACAAAGGCTTTTCCTTTGGCTACTACATCCAAGTGGAAGCACTTAACACTGACACTAGCTAGCATGGATAATAAAGGGCCTGTTATTAAGTGTGCCCGACTGTAAAGCCAGCAGCAGGCAAAAATGCAAAACAGGAAACTGTAATAGCCGAGATGGCAACCTATATGCGAGCCAGGTTTTCCGAGACATTCAGCAAGGTCGACATTCACATTTTTCAAAAATAGCATAGTTCATCATTGCATTCATCAGGTAATTAGCAGAACAGGGACGAAGACATAACCAGTGCCTGTTTTATCCATCTACCTCCTCAGCGATAAAAAGGCAGAAGTGTCTGACGACAAAAGGAAAGACCAAGAGACCGTGTGAAGGGAGATGAAACTCTGGTCCTGAACGTTGGAGATTCACGGTGAGACCTCAGTAAAGCCACACGAGTTGAGTCTCTGTCTCCCTCATCTCCCTCGCCCCTCCCTGTGCAGGGAAGCACACACTTTAGATGTGTTTGAGATTCCTGAAAGACTACACATTTGAAATTAAACCAGTGTAATCACATTATGCATTTAGCAATCCCTGAAGCCATCACATACATGTTGTCAGGTCTATGAGAAGGTCTAGGTAAATTTCAAATCTACTTTCATCACTGTTGTGACAAAACAATAATGCTGTTGTCATACAACTGGAAAAAAGAAGCCATCTGGACATCGTCCTGGGCACCCTAGGTGCCATGCTTGAGCAGGGGGTTGGACCAGATGACCTCCAGAGGTCCCTTCCAATCTCAACCATCCTGTGATTCTGTGAAGTTCTCAAAATAACCACCTGCTAATCATTTGAAAACAAGAATTTGGTCCACATCAGAAAAACAATTGGTTCAGGAAAACCAGGTAGAACTCTGCTTGCTTCAGCACAAATACAAAATCACATCAAGTGCTACTAGATAGAGGTAGGGACCGAGCTCTATTTGCCATGCATAGGCAGAAGAGAAATAGGCACAAGAGAAATGCTTTTTAAAGTAATATGGTATTTTCACCAGGAAGTCAAACTCAATGGATTCAGTGCTATTAATCAAAAATCATACATTTCAACAGAGGATAAAAGTTTTGTCCAGAATTCTACAAAGAATAGACTCTCATGAATTATGATGAAAATCTCAATCAGATCACTTTGTTTCCCTAATTTTGACCACTTCACCAAGTCCTATTTAAAATGGCCTGTGACCTTTACTGGACTTCTTTTAAGAATTTCAAATACAAACCAGGGAGAGCAGAAGGCAAAGCAGAGAAAAATACCATGAGAAATAATCCCTCTCAAAATTTTACATAACTTTTAGAACATTTTTAAAACATCCAGAAGTCTTCTGAGTTGCCTCACTCATCCTTCCTTCACTGCTTGCACCCTTGAAGTTTGGCTTCATGTATGGCTCTGTTCCATTAAAATTCAAGTCCTCATCACTGTCATCTTGCTTCACATACAGCCCTGGTAAGAAGCCACTTTTCCACCCCTTTTTTCACTACTTGTGAGCTACTGAAAAATTCTGATCTACAGAGGTTCCCATACCATGCTCATCACTATAGCACCAGATACCTTAAGTAACCATGACTAACCCTTGTCATGTTCACGTACTGTTTGTCTCCCAGCCTACCTGCAAAGGCAAGATGGATTATTTTAATATACATGGAGTAAGGTCAACAGGAAAAAAAAAAAAAAAAAAAACCACCACATCTGACAGCCGGTAGTTGTACTAACCTGAAGAAAGTCCTCCCTAGGTTAAAATAAAACCAAACAAAACTGCCTTCCTCATAGTAGATTTCAGTCAGGAAACCACAACAGTAGTAAAAGTATGCCAAATTTCACAACAGAGCATTTAGATATCACGAGAAAGACCCTTCATCAAATAGCACTGTGTTTTATTGATGATCCAGTTTTAGTAACTTTTCAGGACCTGTGAGCAGCATCTACACTCCTAAGCAGGTGCTAGTGGCCTAACTTGAAAGTAACTTTCTTGTTTCATACAACACAGCTCAGAAACCCTTGAAAAAAAGACAGCTGGCCAACAGCGAGCAAAGGTGTTCTGCCAACTTTTTTGTCCTACCAAAACACTAGCAGAGTTTGTTTTGCAACATCTTGGGAGGGCTAGAAAGAAAAGAAGGACAAAGTGTTAAAAATCAACAAACAACAACGAACCCCAACCCACACACTTTTACTATTCTTCAGCTTTATAATTTACAGGGACACCACAGAGAATTAAAGCATCAAGTGAAACAGCAGGAGATGTCAGTTCCGTATTACCTTCCACCCTGTCTCTCTCACACACACACTTCCAAATTTGTCTTGGAGAAAATTTTTGAGAGCCCTCTCTCCACTGCCTCAGGAAATACAGCTAGTTACAAGTCACATATTTTGTCCCTCAACACGTCAGCTGAATGAAAGTCCTTACTAGTGAGATACATGTAAGACAGCAAGGACATTTGATTAATTCCTCCCATGTCAATATTCAAATGAAACCTAACAGATACAAAGGTGAAATATATTGGTAGAATAAAGTCAAATACGCAACTCATTAACAGCATCTGACCAAACAGCAGATGTTTCCTCCTCCTATCACCCTCAGAAACACATTTAAGTGGAAGCCACAATTTGTTGCAACATGATTCTCCAGTTATTTACTTCATCTTTAACCAAAACTGATTTTATGCTTTTAAGCATTTAAGCGGCATTTAAGTATTTACATATAAATAGTTATTACATACACACACCTTGATTAAATGTACAGACTCTTCTCAACTATATATAGGTTTAGTCTACCTTTATCTGATCCAAATAATTTAACTTTCAACGGCAGTGAATGTTATTTTAGGCATTCATATGTGCACACGCACATACAGCATACCTATCTAGTGTGAATAACCCTACCTACACACCAGCGTAAGAATAAGGTACCTTTAAGAGTCTCATGCCCAGGTTTCATCACACTACACCAGACAAAATGCTGCTATTCTTGTCAATGCCTTAAAATGCTTGAAATCAGAAATCTGAAAATAAAAATATCCTCAGTAAATCAGTCTTTCATGTAAACACAGAAGAATGAGATACTAATTCCCAATATTGAGCAAACTGAGGAAGAAAAGCAAGCAAAAGTATGATCAACTATGGTCACTGCATGCTCCAAGCAATCTGAACATAAAGGATTCTCTGAATTTATAGAAAACTTTTTGACCTGCTACATAAGTGTCAAGTGTTAGCTCTGTGTGCACACATGCTTTTTTTGCTTTCATCTGCCTAGACAAGTTTTTAAACATGTATACATCAGTCTTGCAACCTCTGTAGAAGAAACTCTGTAACTCTGTAAATCCTGAAATCCAACTTCTACTCATGCACAAAATCTGTATTAAGAGGATACATTTTCAGTTTCCCCTTGAACGATGGTTGTGAGTACTGAAGGAGGGTTCATCAGTCCAAGCTGGAAGGCAGACGTGATTCTTACACTCATGCTGGCGACAGAAGCAAGGAGACAGCGAAAACTCTTGCAATTCTGTCTATAATCACTTTAGCATGGTAGAAAATTTTTAATAGGTATCTTATTTCCAAGTTACCCAATATTGGATTGATAGTCCATAGATCACTTTGATGTGGATTGGCATTTTAATGATTTTAATGACAAAAACTTGCAAGTTAAATACTTCTGAATACCATTAAGTGCTATAATTCAGGCTGTCTATGCTGACTTATTCAGACAGTCTCATCTGCTGCCACGTTGGGAAGAGCATTCCCTTTATAAGCACAGAAATATGAAATAATGCTTCAGAAATCACTGGTGAACCACATTAATGATTTGCTTACATGCCAAGTCAACATAATAGTTGCCTTTGGATGATACTGCTTTGAACAGTGCCTAAATATAATGACTTATATAAAGGCATGTTTAAAAATAATTTGTTTTCCTCCTTGTACTCTAGACTTCGCCTGTGCATGCTAGGGAGAGGGTGGGGAAAGAACGAAATGAGAAAGACTGGTGACATCTATTCTAATATCACTCTCCCAAGTGGATACCTCATATTGAAATAAAAGTGACATACAGTCCAGAACAATTACAGAGCTATGTTAGAATGACTGAATAGTGCAAGAGTCCAGAATAGCTGTACTGGTCAGGTTTCCTGCACTGGCAAGTCTAGAGGGGAAAAAAAAAAAGCTTCAACTCTTGATCTAAACTCAGCTTTTATGCAGTCTCCCAAGACACAGCACTCACAAGAAGAGTACAACTGAGTAAAGGAATCTGTACTTGCAGAAAACCCTTCGTAATTTACTGACAGCTCAACCCAGCAGCTGTGTCACATACTGACAGTACCACTATCAGGGGGCAGCACTGCGGTCACACGGCTGCACAACACTTCCACCATAGCAATCCCAGTGCCACAGTACCTGATACACATCCTCCCTCCTTCCCCAAAATAAAAAAGAAAATAAAAACAGATCCATCTACCCAACTCGGCAGAGTTCAGCCTTACGTGCACTGAATACTTGACCTCACACAGTCTAATTAGAAGCAGCATGCTCGATCTTTGTTCCTATTCAACTATGAGGCACTTCCAAAGCCAACACATGCAGGCACAAAACTGAACCAGGGAGAGATCCTGTACGATCTGGGTTCATTCTGAAACATGCTTTACATTCCTTGAAATTAGCCTGTTTATTTTATGAAATGTTTGTCTTCTCTATCCTGTTAAAAAACAAAGACGCCCCCCACTCAAATACACACAAACCCGAAAAGCTTCTGTAATGCAAATTAGCATTTGTCCTCCGAGGAGGATAGGGATCTTTGTGGCAGCTATTAGCAGCCAAGAGTGTCCTTCTCCTCACCCCTGAATCCACCCTCTGCAAAGCCCTTCACAAAAGGCCCAATCTAACATTTTCTCTGGTTATTTTGAATCTTGAAGAGTAGCAACATTTTAATGGAAATAGTTATACAACAGCCTGCAGGGATACAACTCTATCAATTAAAAAGTATCGATTTAAAATAACTTCTTTCCCATCCCAAGCAAAACCTGCTCTAACACAAAAATGCTCTATGTTGTTCTACAGTTACGACACCGTAGCTTGAGCTAAATGGCTAGAGAAGTGCAAAATGCCTGCATAGATGAGCCTTCAAGTCACCAGCATGTCAAGCCACACTTGCCAATTTGGTGTTTATGTTTTAAACTCGAATTTTCTGTTCAGTAAACTTCAAAGGTTAACTTCTAGGAACTGCATATCATCTTTATTAAGACTTGTATGCATTCAATTTTTTGAGACACTGCTATACACAGAAGGAAGGCCAGTGGAAGAATACTAGTCTGCAGCTACTAGAGGGAAACAAATGAAGTTTTTATGGGCAGAACCGAACTTTCACCACTCTGAAAGCACAACTGGGTGAGTTTGTCGTCAAAACCTAAGCCAGAAATTAAAAAAAAAAAAACCAAAAAAACCCCATTATTAGAATCACTGCATTAACCGTAAAGCAATTTGTGAAATCTGTTTTTCATTTTCACAGATTTTATGGCTCTCTCTTCAATAACGTATTCAATCCGCATTGACACAGCGGAAGAGAGCTCCATATCCACATTTTATAAGATGCTGCACCCAAAAGTGAGCTTTAATTCTTTTATCTGCCACTCAGAAAGCACCTTAGCTAAAGCACATCCTGTTGAGATGCAACTGAACCTGGAGACTAATGGATCTCTCACCACAAGTGACCATTTATTTTCTCTGCTTCTCTTGTATCCCTCAAAAGTGGGTTTGTTTTTTTTTTTTAGTTACATTTGTGACTAAAAATAAGAGATGTTTCATTCTTGGCTGGGAGAGGCTCAGGAGATGCAGTGCAGAGTTCACACCAATTCAGCTATGAAGAGTTGGTTTAACCACTAATACGTGCAAAACCCTCAAATCATCAAGCAGCACACTGACTAGTAGAAAGAAGAAAAAGGAGTTTTAGCAGGATTTTCCCAAAACACTTCATAGTGATTTTATCAGCAGAAACAGCAAGACCTAAGATGTTTAGTATATAATAAATGTTTTACTATCTGTGGCATGCTACTTTCTAAGCTACTTCGAGCAGAAACAGGAATCTGAAGCCACAGCTGCCTTCACTGAGAAGAGCAGAGTGACCTATGCCAACCCATATTCAAAATTACAGTCTCTGTTCTAAAATACGTTTGGTCATATAGTTCAAGATATGACTAAGATGCTCTGTCTTATACAAGAACTCAGATCTGCAGGAACATTTCAACAGGCAGTTACAAACTTGAGTAGGATAAAAATACTAGGGAAAAAAACCCAAACAATTAGCTTGCTTGCCCCTTTCATATCCGATAGTACAGTCTGCAGGTAAAGTCTAGCTGATTTTGAAGCTTGAGAAAGGACATATAAAATTCAGAGATATTCACTCACAACCACTTCCCCCACACACACCTCCAAGCTGCACATGCCTTCATCTATTTCAGTTGCTAATGACTGCAAGAAAGAGGTTAAGAGTCAACCTAAATTGGTTCAGCATTTATTCTTCACAGGGCCACAAACTTTAATTTCAACTACTGTTTGCATAACTTAAGTAATAAACATGGTGCTCTCTTTATTTGATTCTTAAACCAGCCATATCTGAAGCACAATGGGACATGTCACAGGCACTTGCTTTGCTGCCCTCATAATATGGTTTAATTATGATGACTGAACTAACAGGCTCACATCATAGACTTTTACAGGTTGACCCCGTGTCATCCTGATGTATCATTTTGCACCAGTTCAGTGCTGTAAATCAATTTAAGATCTCCAGCAGGTTGAAAAGGCTGGTAGTGATGCTTTCTCTGCAGTCTCTGGGGACTCCACATTATACACAACTTACATTATTTATAAAGCTGAGATGATGCCTCCATTAGGCTGTAAGACTACTCAAATGAGCTTTTATTTTACACACACGACTTGGGCTTCATAGAGCAGAACACTGGCTACATGTAATATGCAGTGCATTCATGCTTCAATTAAAAAAAAAGTCACAACCCTTTCATTTTTTAAGTTTAAACCTTTATACCAAGCAACAAAACTCATAATTTAGTCTGAATAATTTCCCAGGATTCAGAAACACAAGTAGCACTTTTATTAACCTTTGTATTGCTTTTCTTTACATTCAACTCTTTACTTTGCGTTCAAACTACAGAGGAAAAGCAAACACTAAACTCATCAGTTTTCAAACATTTGATTTGGTAGTTTATATATTTATACAGAAACAGAAAGATCTCCATCTGTTTATTCAGTCACTTTTCTCAAATGTATTGGATCATCACGTCTTCAAGGGTACACAAAAAGGCAAGTTGAACAGGACAGAGTAGGAAAAAAAAAATGTATTTGATTACATATCCAATGGTTGATGGGGTCAAAACCAAAGCAAGGACAAATCCCTACCCTTAGGGTAACATGATCATGCCTTGAACTGATCCTCTCCGGTAGCTGCGGAAGGCTTCTGGATCACCCAAATCAAGGGAAATTTCTTTCAAGCACCTACTTACAGTCAGAAGTAAATTGCAAGATTTCACCCCTAAGACCAGAAAAAGAACTTGAAAAAGGGCTACATATCTTTAATTTTCATACTGATGCTCTTCCAGTCACAGTAAAGAAGCGAGCACTCCAAACTTGCACTAAAATCCAATGAGAACCTCTAAAAAGCTTCATAGCACTGCTCTCTGGTTCAATGGGAAAATAAAACGAGTATCAATCAGTGGCAACTACAAACTCATCTCCCATAATTCAGCAGAGCAATTACTGACAAGTAAACGAAAAAAAATTAAGTCAACATTAGCACCTCAGGTTCCCTCACATGATTTGCTCCTATTGTTTGACAGGACAAGGTGCAGACAGTTAGCCACATGAAGACTAGCAGAATTACAGACACACGCCTGCAAAGAAAAGTGGTCTCCGTGGGCTGGGTTAGCTTCAGTTTTTAGTCTTATTCTTGCTGCTTAAAAACACATATAACTATTGGGGGGGAAAAATTAAACAAAGTTTTCTCTTTCTGACTTTACCTCTGTGTGCAAAAGAGACTTGAACTATCAGCTATGACATGTTTGAAATACAGCTTTTTCCTAAGCATGTTAGTTTCAAGATGCCGTATCTTTAAACACTGACATCCATTAAACACTAACATGTTTCAGGCAATGATCTTTTCCATTTGCTTGTATCTGAAATACACATCTACTTCCACTCCTCCCCACCTGGACCCAACAATACTTCTCCTTTCCCAAATAAAACTGTTACCTTTTTTACATGCAGTGAGCAACATTCTTTCCTAAAATACACCAAACTAATAATTATTTTTCAGAATAGGCTCTAATTATTCAGATACCGTAAAAGCAAACTGTAAGGTCAGACCACATATCTTCTTCAGATTGATCTACTAACAAAAGAGCAAGCACAGCAATCCTTCCTCAGTCAGAACTCCCACTGACTTCAGTTTATTAAAAAAAAAAAAAGGCAGGATTTGGCCCGGATCCTTTCAAATGCATGACTGAATATTTCCACACCAGTAAATTTTAATAAGCTTTAAAGATCTATATTCAGGATAAGATTATTTGGCTGTAGAGCCCGAGTATATGAAGAAACTACATTGAGGAGGGGAAAATCTCATGCATCCAAACCTTCTAACAGCGTGGAGAAAAAAAAATTAAGTGAACTTTCCTTGACCTCTAAGCACAGATTTGTCATTAAAGAGGAAAAAAAAAAAAAAAAGGAGGGGAAGGGGGCTGCGAAAAGAAAGCGGGGGGGGGAACCAACATTAAACGGAGAGGGATACGGGTCGGCCGAGGTAGGAGGCGAAAGGCTTTTCCCCCGCAAAAACAAAGGAGGGCACTTGCCCCGGCCGGCCGGGGCTCCGCCGCGGCCCCCGCGGGGCGCACAATGGGGCCGGGGCCGGGCGGCGGCTGCGGCGCAGCCCCGCGGCCCCGGCACAGGCTCCGCCGCGGAGGAGGGCGGCTTCCCGGCGGGGAAGGGCTCTGCCTCCCACCGGGCCCGACGCGGCACCTACCCACAAACTTCGAGCCGGGAGCGGGCCGGCGGGGAAGCGTCCGCGGGTCTCCCCCGGGCTGCCGGAGGGACGCCATCATGCCGGGGAGGAGCGGAGCAGCGCTGCGCTCCCTTCGCGGCACGGAGGAGCCGCTCCCCCCGGCCCGGCCCCGGAGCCGGGGACCACCCGGGGGAGCGGGGGGGGAGGAAGGAGGGAGCAGGAGGAGGTCGGCGGGGGCACGGCCGGGGGCAGCGGGGAGAGGCGAGGGGACGCGAAGCTGTTACCGGCTGCCGGGCGGCGGGGGGGGGGGGCCGGGGCAGGCGGGGGCTCCGCGCCGCCGGCGGGCAGCCCCGCGCTCGCGCTGCCTCCGCGCCGGGATCGATCGGGCCTCGCTGGCGTCAGGCGGGCGGAGCCGCCCCGCCGCCGCGCGCCCCGCTGCCAGCGCGCGGCTCGCCGACACGCAGACAGACACACACACGGACAGACAGACGGACACACGCACTCACGCACCGGCCCGGCAAGGGATCCTCTCCAAATTACCGCCCCCGCCGGGCCCCGCTAGGAGCGCTGCGCCCGCCGCCGGCAAACGGCCGCCCCGGAGCGGGGGCGCGGCCAGGCGCTCGGGTGGGTTTATTCCTTCCTCCCTCCCTCCTCCTCCCGGTGTCTCAGCCCCACGGGCCCAGCCTCGGCCGCCTCTGCTGGGCGGCCCTCGGGGCTGGCGGAGGTTTACAGGGTGCTTTTGTACCCGCTGGAGCGCGGCTGAGGTGCTGCGGCAGCTGGGGGGCTGAGGAGAGCTCCAAGTGCTGCGAGACTGCAATGAAAGTTAATTCTTGTAACACTCTGATGGAACTGGGTTTCATCCTGCCTCTTGCTTACAGGCAACTTGCTCCCTGACTTAGTCTATTCTTAATATCGAAGTAATTGCTATAATACCTGCCAATAACAGCCCGCTCTTTATCCCCAGGTGCTGCACATGCGGACCTCGTCCTGCCCGTACACACTGTTGCAGTTACTCCTCATTTATGCAAGTAAACCTATTAAAGTGCATGAGGCTTCTTGTGCAATCGGATACACAGTAATGAAGGCTCACCCCTACGGCCCTCTTGAAATGAATTTGAACTCTATTTGAGTCTGCAAGTGTCTGCTCGAAAGTGGATCTAGCTGAACGTTTGCAGCCCACTTGAGGAACGGTAAGTCTCTCTTGCCTACTGTGTTTACAGGAATCTTTACAGTACTCAGGTGAGCGTAGCACAAGTAGGATTGAACTGAAACCGGTTCTTTAACAAATACTCTGGCTTTTACTCAGTCATCATTCCTGGAAGGAGATATGAAGTAACAAGTGCAAGATGTTTCTACATGGCGAAATATTACGATACACCTATACTGGCATAATAACATCTCTATACTTATGCCAGCAAATCTTCACCTGTATATGAAGTTCTAGGTATGGTATTAACCTCATTTTAAAACCCAGCAAAACTGAGGCCCAGAGAAGTTAAGGCCCTGGGAGTTTTACCAGATGAACAGTAGCCCTGGGCTTACCCCCCTGCCCACCCAGGTGCATTACGAGTCTGAAGACACAGAACTGGAATGGCTTGCCCGAGGTCACAGAAGGAGCATGACAGCAGCAGTAAAAAATACCCAGCTTTATGGCTGTGAGGTTATCAGCACTTCTTTCTGACTTCATAATCTAAAGTTCATTCATTTCTTTGTCACGTAAATACTACATAAATTGCAAACGGGTAAATTGTACTACGTTGTTGGGTAGCATGCTACAACAGAAGCGTAGTGAGGAACTCCTACACAGAATGATGCCATAATATTGATGGGGGAGGCCTGGAACAAAATTAGTATTTTACTGCTTAAGTTTTGAACCTTAAATGATTCAAGATGAGTGAACTTTGGTAATCAGCTTTAACTTGTATTTTGTGGTTGTGCTGTATGCAATTACAGTTAGCAAGTAAACTTTTCTTTTTACGTGCAATCACGCACAGATACAGTGCAGCACTGGGCTGCAGATATAACTGGTAAAGGTTTATCTCAAGACAAACTAAAATGTCTTTAAATTTTGTCAACGTAACGAAGATATTTGCAAGCAAGGTACAGAAGAAACATGAGACTGCTACTGGTTTTTGTACTGTGGTAGTGCTTAAATCAGGGCCATGTGTCCTGGGTCAAGAGTGCTGGATGCAGCAGCAGTACCTGCCCCAAGAGCTTGGCAGTCTCAGTGATCCAGTCTCACACAAATACATGGAAAAGGCCTTACATGTGCCCGAGGTCTGCTCTGCTCTGCACGCTGGCTTGGCAGGACTGGGGAGGGCGGCAAGCCCACTGGATCCTCGTTGCTCAAGTATCCATTCAGTGCATGATTCACGCTAAACAGATATGACAAGAAGATAATTAGGGAAGCACTGCAGTTTGTCAGGTGTCTTGTTAGAGCCACGTTTTTACTGCTTTTGTTGTTGTTAGGGTTGACTGGTTGGTTCGCTTCGGCATGAGAGAATTAAATTATTTTCTGCTTACACTGAGGCTTGGGGAGGATCACATTAATATCCTCCTTTACCTAAAAAGGGCTATAAAACAGCCTAGTATGGCCTTTTGCTGATGTTTAATAACCAGAACGGTTGTTCTGGAGAGAGCTGGTTAGAACTGGCTTCAGACAGATGGGTTGTGTGAGAAGACCAGAGGGCAAGCAGAAACACTGTGCCATGGTCAAATCTGCCACGAGGCTTCCCTGGCCAGGCTGTTTTGGTACACAGCCGAGTCAAAACTTCAAGTCTGCACCCACTTTAGGATGTTCAACTCATAGCTAACTGTCCAAACCCATTACTCTGTGTGTGAGTAGTATCAGCAATGTCTTACTTGTACATTCACCACTTCTAACTCCATTGACTACTTTTAATAGACCCTAATTAAACATCATTAGCATCTGCCTAACTTTTCTGAATAACATGAGGAAACTGAAAAAAAGGAGAGCAGAGGGGCACGTACACTTGGGTATCTAGCTGGATGCTACTCCTACAACAGTGTTCCTCCTCTGCATTGGACTGAATAACTGTGCTATCTCAAGAGGTGACAGAGAACTTTTTTTTTTCTCTTTTTGCTCTGCAACTACACGATCATTCAGACTGGTGCAAGGAAAACATGCCATGAGGCTGGGGCAATGAAGAAAGAGAAGAGCCATCCCTTCTGTAAACAGCCTAACTTTTCATCAGATTAGGTGTACAATCCAATGACACCATCAGTCATAAGGCCTGTGAACCTGAATTTTAATGGAGTTGGGGCACTTATGCAGATAAACTTCTAATAATAAGATTCTCAAAGAAAACTTTAATCTCACAGACACTTTTTAACATCTCACCAAGCACCTGCCTAATCACCTTTAAGATCTGTGTCTCAGAAACAGCTTATCAGAAGGCAGAGTGCTAAAAGATACTCATTATGCTGCATATTTTATACTATTATATTATGTAACAAATATTTAAGAAACACTACTAATAATACTTCCACTACAACTATTAGCTTTCGATCTTCCTCTAAAATCAGCGTTTATATGCAGATTATGATTTAGTATTTCTTGTTAACCTCAGCCAGGCTTCATCTGGCTTATTCAAGAGGTTCCAGGGATAGAGAGTGCCTTCTGGAGATAGTTTAGCTCCAGACTCAGTAAGTTTGCTTCACCTTTATGTACACCAGGTTTCTGCCAGAAAGTAGAGTTTCACAGATAATTAAATTGTATCAAACACATAACTTACTATTTACATTAAAATCACTGGAGTAATTTTCTTTTTAGCCATTACAGTGTTGCCCTAGCGTGGGAAAATACCGACAGTATTTTCAGAGAGAAGAGGCAGTTCTGTCAAGAAGAATAATAGCTTTCTAGGGATACTTGATTTCATTATTTCCTTCTTTCCTGGGCTGGCTGGTAAAATTTATCAACCCCTATCCTTCACGGCTTGTCTGCTTCTTCTTTGAATAGGTGAGGTATTACACAAGCCTCCCACCTCAGCATTATTAAAATAGGATACGCAGACTGTTTAGCAGCTGCACAAATCTGTTTGGGAAGATGCCTCAGGCAGAAGACAGCATGTGGGAGAAGGTAAGGAGTATTTTTAGGAGGTCATCATAACTGTGCAGAGCTGCGTATGGTTTTCCAAACCCATGTGGATACAAGGACCTGTCTAGCCACAGTAGCATGGAGTTCATAGCTGATTTCCACTGTCAAGAAAGGCACTTGGGTTTGAGCTAGTTTGAATACTTCAGTCCTGCACCACAGCAGAAGCGATATGGTGGCATGGGCTGACTGAGCTGTGGCCTCCAGAGGCAGACTGAACGGGGCAGCAAAATGACAGCAGCAGCAGAGCTGCTCACCCAACACCCTGTCCCCATTACAGAGGGCCCAGGGTCCACCCTCTTTACTGCCCACCTGCGCTGCCGTTCTGTTTTATGCCAGAAGTTGATCTGTCCTCATCCTTGGGTGCCAAGATTCAATTTTCCCTCACTGAAGAGAAACTTTGAGCTGGCACTGTGTAGGTTACACACAAAGAGGAACTAAGTTGTGAAAGGCCTTGAAAACGGAGGTTGTGACATGAGGGCTCTCTATACTCCTGCTTTGGTGTGTCCGGCCATTTTCTAGAATGAACCCTTCATGAGTTTGTAGAGTCAAATGTCTCCTTGGGACCTGCCTTAGTTTCCTGACTCACTCTCATATGCAAAAGAACAAAGAACCCATTTCACGCTTATAAGTTCTTCCTAAACTGGCCCACCATGATAAACTGGGATTTATATAGAATAAATGTGGAACTGATAATTTTACAAGGTTATTACATGTATTTCCCTCTGTTACATTAAATAAGGTTTCTGCTGTAAATTTATCTGCAGATACCAGAAAGGTCTTTGATCAGATTGAGTAGTCGTTCATCTTTTCCATCCTTTAGATGATGGGATTCTGAACAAAATTCATTACTTTCCTAAGATTAATGTACCTAGCTAAAGCTGCCAAGATGCTTATTAAAAGTTATAAATCCAAAAGGTTTGGGCCGAAACAAAGTACTAAGCAGGGCACTCCCTTATCTCCTTTATTGGTTGTTTTCTCTATAGACTCTGATGTAAGGACTTTGCTCCAGCAATATTACATTGCTGGTAAAGAAGGGAGGTTGCACTCTGTTCTGACGGCTAATCACGTGCTACCATGAAGCACAGTATTCCTGCCCACTGTACTGCACCAGTTTCGTACTTTCTAGAGAACGAAATTCTCCCTTTGGATCTTGCCTGCATCCATGTAGAAGCTTTTGAAGGTAGTTTCACTTTCTCCTGGCTATCACCTCAGCAAGAGATAATGGATTCCATGTAACCAAACATTATTGGTTCTTTTAAAATCAAATTTCTCCTCAGTCACTCAGCTTAAAAAGATTTACATAACTGGAATAACCTAGCTCTATTACTGGTTTCTTAGAAGACACCGCTAAGATTAATCTTATCTGCCATTTTAATTACTGTTTTCAAGTTCTTACAGTCCTTGTCCCAGTTACATCTTGTTGCAAAAACCACCAGAGAATGATATATTAAAATTTATTCAGACAGGTGGCAGATACAAAATTAAAGCTAATAACTCTATGAGAAAAGAAATCAAAGGTGGTTTGGCAATCCTGCACTCTTACTGCTTGGTCACTCAGTTGCACTGGCTGTAAAACCAGCGCGCTAATGACTGATGCCGTGCGAGTGGCCGTGTGTCACAGCTTGCCAGGCAGGATCAGGTGTGCCATGGTTGGGCGGTTGCGTTAGCCTCCACCGGCTAAAGAGGCCTCAGGGTAGGACTGGATTGCAGCGATGGATGAAGGCTGGGCAAACCATGGTAATTGTCTGGATACGGGGCTCTATCTCCTTCTTTATACCCGAAGAGGAGGCAACTGTATTACACCATTGGAAGACTGAAAAAATTGCACACATTGCATCTAAACTCATCCCTTTACTTCCATGTTTTGTTGATATTTTGTGACAAAATGCACAGCCCATTTTATATAATGATTAAAAACATAAAACAAAAAGGCACCATGTCTTATTTTTATTCCCCATATATATGGTACTTATCTTGAGTAATTTACAAAGCTTTTTTCATTTTTGCTACACTGGTGCAAGTCTAAGTCACGTTGCCCGAGTTTAGTGTCACCCTTGGCTGCATAAGTCAGTGGTAAAAGAGTCCCACCCTTCCTCCTCCACAGCGGCTGCTCATCCCTAACCCCATGTCACCCACCCCCTTGCTGCTGGCACAGTTGTCGGTGCAGCTGCAAACTGAACAGGCCTAGAGTACTGATCTGGCTGGGGAAAACAAATGTTTCAGGGGCCAAGCTCATTTTTAATTTGAATCAGTTGCCTGATCTGGTTCATTGTGTGGTTGTCCAAATCCTTGTGCTGATCTTGCACAGGGGCAGGACTGAGGTGGGAGAAAGAGCAAAACTTATCTTTTTGATAGTGTTGTTGGCTTCAGCCTGTTTAACGTGGTTATGAAACTGTGGTAGACTTAGTGAGCTTTTTTTTAACCAAGGAAAAATACTTTCAGTTTGAGCACAACTGCAAACGTGGTTTTAGAACTACACTAAGCATAGGAGCCGGGCTCGCTGGTGAATAACAGAAGGCTAGGAGAAAGCGTGATAGGACTGAGGAATTAAGTGAGCTGGTGTGATCACTGCATATTAGAAAAGGCAGCTGTTGGACACTGCATTATATGGTAAAAAGCAAAAAACCTGTTGCCCTTCTGCTGTTTATGAACCAACAGAGACCAAAGAATCGCAAGGATCCCAACAAAAATTATGAATTGACTCTCTAAAAGGCAGAATTGTGCTCAGCTGGCTTAAAGAAGCTGATACCTGGGCACCAGGTATGCCTGCATTCCCATGTTTTTTTCTTTCCTGTATTCTCCAATTCCAGAGTTTTCCTTTGCTCAAGGTGTGGAAGAAACTGAACTCTGGAGAGTAAGTAAATCAGTATTTAATTAGTCGTCCCAAGGCAATGGGTTCCTAGTGAGAATAACAATATCAATAACAGATAGCCCTGACAATAAATGTACATGCATTGTATTAGTTTCTGTTTGCACTTTCAGGAGGAAATTACCTGGTAGGTTTCAAACATCCTGGCAGTCACACAAAGTGTTGAAAAAGGTTGCCCACATGACAAGAGCATTTAGACCAATTTTAAACTCCACTGTTTTCTTGCTTGACCAAAAATAGACAAATTTTTTACAAACAAGATTGAGCAGCTTTAAAAGCAACCCCCTCTACACTTAATATACTATAGCACAAATCGCATCTGTAAATCCTCACTATAAATAAAAATTGCAAAAAAAAAAAGAAGTTAAACACTTAAAAGTTGTGACTGATCAAAACTAGTGTCGCTGGTATAATCTTAATTAAGTGTTCGGTTTGGGTGCATCCTGGTACCTGTCTTTAATTGCGTGCTTGTATATGTTCCTTCCTAAAGACCCCCGTCTCACTCAGTGAACAGAACAAATAGTGGTCAAATAATTGAGAGTGATTTTGTTTTCTCTCCAGGTTCATGCTGCAGCTAGCCATTATGAAAACTGGTTTTGCAATATGTAGTTGCAAAACTGAGACTTAACTGAGGCTGGCTTACAGCTCATAGCTCATCTCTTGACACAAAATTCATCTTTCCTTTCCCTGCCAAATTTCATCTCTCTTCCTGAGTGGACAGGAGCACTACAGCCTCTCAAAGAAAAGTTCTCTAATATTTTCAGCCCCAGCAAATCAATTAGTTATTCTTTGTCCTGTTTTCAGAAATACTTGAACTGTTTTGCTGACATTTTCTACACATACTCTGCCTGAAGCACACACTGAGGACAATTAATGTTTGATGAAGTTCTAAACACATAAAATCAATATTGTCTCAAGGTAGGAAATACTGGGCAACATGAATTACAAGTGATGATCTCAGTCCACTAATAATATAAAAGACCAAAGCATACTATGCATATCCAGATTCTGCTGTTGTTGGAGGTGTCAGAGAGAAGGGAATGGACTACATGGCTTACCAACACTTAGGAAAACAGTTTTCTAAATACCATAGTCAATGGCTCTTTAAAATGGGGGAAGAAAAAAAAACCCACAATCCAATGCAAAATTAAGGCACCCATTTGCCTGTTCTGACAATTAGGCATAAAGTAGTTTCCAGTGTAAAGCATTTTATCTGGACATATAAAAGTATCATCTTTACAGACAAGGACCAAATGTTCAGTATGGACATCACCACAGAAGGCCCCCAGAAAACTGCAAATAGCAAAAGAGAGCAATGCTGCCTTACTCTAGCTGCAAACCTGCAATCTGAAAGTGGCCTTACAGTCAAGGCACAGTTGGTCCAGCTTCTGCAAAGTCCAGTCATACAGTACGTGAACCTTACAGCTTGGTGCTGCTCATGTGCCTAAGGCCTTCAGCACCTACAAGACAGCACTGATAGACTATATCACCCTGGTTAAGCAAAGCATACACTTGTCAGAGAGCGACCAGATGGAGGAGTACAACAATTTATGGCCTGCAGTTAGACAGGCTTGCACTGTGATCTCATCAAATCTTGAACAAAATAGGTCAAGCTTGGTCAGCGTTCAGATGAGATACACTCTAGGGAAAACAGAGATACTGTAAGAAACAGTTTAGGATTCGGATTTAGGATTCAGCTGACAAAACTGCTAAGGCACTGTCCTAATTTTAGGCTAGATTCCCAGATGTCTGAGGTACCCACGAGGTCCCTGGTCTGTCATGTAGAAGGAGCACTGTACTGCTGAACCATTTTTCTCATTTTTCAGATGAGAAATAAAATTACAGTCATGCCTTGTGATTAATTAAATAAATCATTCTTGTCTTTGCTTGTGGACATGGCATTTTCAGAGGCAACTTAAATGGAGAAAGGGAGCTTGTTTGGTTTCTATGATCCTGGTACAACCTGCTAGCCCTTCTCTGCAAAATCCCATTTTATAACTTCTCAATATTCGGGCACCAAAAGCAAGACATTTAAATTCCTTTAAGACTGCAAACATCATCAGAACTTTCTAGCACAACATATGCAAAATAAAGCAAATTATATAATCTATCGCTTTACAGATACGCTCTTTTTCCTTTACATTCACATTTCCCATCCATTCACACTCCCACTTACCGATCTTTTCCTAAACTCATTTCCCCAGATGCTGTTCTAATGTGGTTTCATCCTTATGTTGATTTTAAGTGCCTCGGTTCAAATCCTGTATTGTTTTCTTTGCCTGCAAAACACAGTATGCATGTAGAATTTTATAGGTAATTATCATGCTCCAAAAAAACACGCAAATTTTTATCTCCAAATAATTAAAGACATTGACAACTATGCTTCCTGGGAAATTAAGTAGTCAGAATGTAACTAATCAAACTGAAATTTAGCCAGGACACTGAAATGACACCACTGGCTCAAGAGGAATGTGCTTGTGAGGATTCTGGTAATCGCAGGTGGTCAGGACTCTGCTCTCCTATCTCCCTCACAGTATAACACCTCCTGCATGCTCTGTGGTGCAGGATGTTGCAGAGTGAACACTAAGGCCAAAATGAATTTATAAACCTTGCCTTCTCTCTATTGATTGTATTGCTCAGATGTATCAGTCTATCAGTCTACAAAAGAATTAATTTCTAGATTTTTTTTAGGCTGAAAAGCATCCACATATTATGCGCTTTGTTTTGATTTTTGTTTTTCTTTGCCTTATGGTCATTCATCTTTGACGAAAGTGAATCAGAGAAGCAATGCCTGCCTTATTGTTGATTTGTGGTGTATAATCATGTTAAAGACAGATCACTGGTCTCCTCCTTACTACAGAGCCATTTATAACAGACAATTATCCCTGCATGGTGCAGTTGTCATGATCTAGTGGTTGTAAATGCTTGTTATTAGTGCAGAGCCAGCTAAATGCTGTGTGTTTCTCTTTAAAGCTGATTTGATTTTCCAGAGCTGTCTGTCATCCTTGGAGTTTTCTCTAGTGCAGTCAGTTCTCAGTCTACACAAAAGTGAGGTCCTTTTGATCTGAAGCATGTGGGGCAGAATCTGCGTACTGCTCCCACCTACTCCAGGAAAGGACTATAGTCCAGAAAAAAGAACAGCAGCGTGTCTACACTGGGAAATCTCCAGCCATTGCTCTCCGTTGAAAGGAAGCCCTACTAATGGCAGTGACAATGTGCAAATGCCACAATAAAGGGGGGGTTGTTGAGTACAGTGGCATTGTCTACAAAAAGGAAACATACCATATCACTCTAGTTGGTTTTAAAATTAGCCAGAGAAGATGCAAAGAGGTCTAAGTCTAATGACCTCAGTTCTACAATATGCCACTAATTCGCTCTACAATGAATAACTGGGAACAAAATAACAAGTGACAGCCTAGGTCAGACAGTGGCTTGCCAAGCCCTTGTCTCGTCTTTCCTGCTGGGGCCTGTATGTGATAATTTTTGATTGTGTCTACACTATCTTTTAATAGTAATCAGGACTGGAATTGCATTGTGTTATACACTATACAAACATACACCAAAATACTGCACTTGCTCTTTGATCCTGTGAAGCATGGGAAGAGCAGCTGCCCCCCAGCTGATATATGTGCAGCTCCTTCTGGTAGGCATGCACATCCCTTCATTTTTTCTCTGCCAACCATCTCCCTGCCTCCTGCTGTCCTAACCCAGTAAGCCCCACATTTGTTTCTCCCCTGCCTCTTTCTGCAGCTTGCATTGTGCCTATGCTCTGTGATTATTTTTCTCCTTCGTGTATTTACCTCCCTGGTCTCACTCCTAACATTTTGTTCTCTCTCTCCCTCCTTCCCACATAATGAAGATCTCATTAATTGTTTCAAGGGAGTATCTTATTTACCCCATTTACATTTTAGATGTGTAAAAAAATGAAAATGCAATGGCTTTGAGTTCCCTATTCCTCCACTGAACAAGGAAAACGTGACCTTAATCTATCAATATAGCCTGTGTGTTGAGTGTGCCGGAGGACCCAAAATACCTGTTGGGGGATGCCCGCTCTACTCTGGTGGATCTTACCAGAAGCAAGATAACCATCAGAGTACAGCAGTAATGCTCCGCTCACACCCCTTCGACACTACTGGTGAGAAACCGCAATGGCTGAAAGTAGTCTTACGCCTGTTAGTAAACCCACTGCGCCTGAGAGCAGCAGTCGGGTCCCTTGTAGAACTTCAACAGCATGCATGTCAAGAGGCAAAGAACATTATCCTCTGAACTTTTTTCTGCAAGTTAACTATTTCTTCTTAGAGTGATATACATATATACAGCTTGGTGAAGAAAGATTTCTGGAAGCCTTCAATATTGTATCACTCCCAAATGCCTCACTCCTCCTTAAAATCCATCAGTCTTCCTCAGACCCCGTAGGATCTGTACTTTGAGGATTCCTGGACATGTTACACATTTCTGTATCCAGAGCAATTGCACAGACCCTCAATTCAGCTTAACATATGTCAGACGCAGTCAATCAACACTGAGAAACTGCTCTGAAAGACTATCAGTTTGCTGAAAAGACTGTTGCATACAGCTCCCACAGTGCCAGGCTATCTGGAATTGTTTTGTATTCTTCTTGCTAGGATTTGCCATTTGAATGTGTCTTGGAGGGTGTGTGTGTCTTTTTTTCCGTTTAAAACTTATCAGCCCAGCAGCTACCAAGAACACAAATGCCACAAAAAGGATATTAGAAGCACTATTAGAAGTTATTACATCACTGGGGATCTGGCAAATGTTAGATCAATGTCCTTACATTAATAAAATGGATGGCTAAACATCACGAATCTAGACCACTCCACCAACATATATTATCAAGGTATACAAGCTATCAAGAAGAAAGTACCCTGCAGGTATGCAGGTGTTGCTTATGCAGGGGTGGGGCACAGCTCAGCAACAACATTTAGAAAAGGAGGCCAAGGCTTTTAAAGGGACCATGCTCCTCTTACCAGTAAAACAACAAAACCCATTAGTTAATAAGTCTTTTTTTTTTCCCATTAAAGGGCTTGCCATAAGTAGGAATGCTGTAGTTCTTTTCACGTCATTAGTCTTGATTTCATTCATGATAAGTGCTTTGATCACCAGGTACGCATTTACCAAGCAGTGGGTATTTAGGAGGACTTCAGCCCTTTCATCCGGCTGGCCCAGCGGAGTGTGCATTACATAGCTTTCCTCCCATCCCTGTTTAGATGAGTGCTGTGTTCCCCCCACTCACATTTTATTAACGGTTAGAACAAATGCCAGCTTAATTCTCACCTATTGGTCATGCATACAGAGGCACACATGCAGCAAACACCTCGATGACAGAACTTTCTTCCTCTTTATTGTAAGGGATGTTAGCCTTCTAGCATTAACATGTATGAAAGCAGACTCAGTTATGCACTGTTACCAGCAGATCTTGTGAACCCAGAGCCTTGCTTTCAGCAAGACAGACATGATAAAATCTTTCTTCTTTCTTCAATAACATGACTAATAAATGTAGAAATTCCCTTGTCCTCTCTCCCTTTGCCAATATCTGTCTTATCTCTGGTTCTTCCTTAGACATAATTTCAAACATGAAAGACATGTCTGTACTATGAACAGGCAACCTTAATTCTGGCATGAGATCCGTGGCACATATTGCAGTTTAGTGCTAGAGAGCTGAAGCTTAAGATCTGGCATCTACAAAACACGGTAACTGGAATTTCTGCTGTTGACTCTCTGCTTGCCTAGCAAGATACTGCGCCTGGGGTTAGCATGCTCTATCTTGTGAAGTCAACACCGGGCTCCACTTCAGATTTCTGTCCAAAGCAGGTGCACAGCTGAAAAAACATGGCAAGCATTTATGAAATGGGTTTGCCATTAAACACTATATCCAACAAGTCAGGGGGACCATCCTGAAGCCTTCCTGGAATTTTGGCAGCATTTCCGAGAGATCATCTGCAAATTACTAGAGATGGGTATTACATGTATGCTGTAGGCAATAAATCAGAGTGATTTTAAGGGGCAGTGTATATTGACAAAGTAACACCTCTAAGAATAGAATACAACCACTAGCATAAGCAGTAGAGACACACTAATAAAACTGAGGAGGACCTAGGGAGTGTCTTAAAAGTATAGCTAATAGCAAAAATACTAGAAAATACTAGTTTAAACAACAAAGTCCAAAGAATTCAAAAGGCTACAACCATACTAAACCCACTTGGTTAACTTGCTAGTTTGTTGTATCCAAAGATCACAGTAACTATACCTTAACTTCAGCACCCAGAATACTCCCAAACTCCTGGACGTGCATGCCAGCTACGTTACAGCCTCCGATCAGAGTGAGACATACACATTCATCAGGGTCCCACTCTGTCCTTCACTACAGGGAGAGAAACACAGGCACGTTAGCTGAGAGGGACCCATGGCGTGCTTTGGCCAGGTCCCTGGTCTAGAAGGCTGGGAGACCAAGAGCACAATTGTCATTCAAGCCATTTTTACTTTAGCAGCTTTTGTTTACTGTTTACCCAACACCACATGACAGCTTTCTATCAGGGGAATATTTATAAGTTAAGCTAACTAAAGTTGGTGTTTCTTAAGACCTGTCTCTAATTCAGTGGGAATCAATGGGAATTGTTCCAGTGACTTTTATAGAGATTCCTTTACAGTTGCTGGCTATCTCAATTTTAGAGCTATGCTATCTTTTCTCAAGATAACTTAGAGCTTTCTCAGGGGTGAAATTTTTCATTTCAAAAAAAGTAAATACTTTGGTCTTGTATGTTGATAACCCAAACCAAAATAACCATACCCCCCAAATTATAAAAGATAACAGTCTACTTGTATTTTGCCCCCAGATCTGAATTTTGCAAAAGCAAGCTGCTTTTATTTCTTTCTCAGACTGTATGTTTTCCTATGACTTTTTCTTTTAATTTCCAGTGCAAGTGGCTACAAGGAAAAAAAAAAAAATCCTCTCATGTTGCCTTATATGCAAACACTGAACCTTTGTGCATATGGAAGAAAACCTGCAGGCAAAATTGGTCAGTAGCAGAAATAAAATAGCTGTTTCCAAAACCAGGCATGAACACCACAATACTGTGTGTTGTGACACAAGTCATAGAATCATAGAATCAAAGAATCACAGAATGGTTTGGGTTGGAAGGGACCTTTAAAGGTCATCTAGTCCAACCCCCCTGCAATGAACAGGGACATCTTCAACTAGATCAGGTTGCTCAGAGCCCCATCCAACCTGACCTTGAATGTTACCAGGGATGGGGTATCTACCACCTCTCTGGGCAACCCATTCCAGTGTTTTACCACCTTCATCATAAAAAATGTCTTCCTTACATCTCGTCTGAATCTACCCTCATTTTTTAGTTTAAAACCATTACCCCTTGTCCTATCGCTACAGGCCCTACTAAAAAGTCTGTCCCCAGTCACGATCATGGGCCAATACTGAGATTCTCCAGTGAGGAACCTGGTATTTCTGTACCATGTGAGAGAAGAGTTAGGACATACGTTACACAGGTGTTTTTCTCAAGACGTAATTAATTTCTATGAAATAATACCAAGGAGAACTGTAGTGTTGGTACCATTCTTAGTCTACTTCAATAGGTTATGACATTTCTTTTGCATTTCTTTTCTGAACCTGAATCAATTCCTTTCCACAGGAATTCCCCTTGCTCTACTCCCAGAGTGAATAAGCTCATTTGCTGGGATGCTGTCCTAATGTGATAGATTGATTTGGCATTGGACAATGTGTATGTGGGGCAATCTTTTGTAGGTATATTTAAAAAACACACTTTTTGCAGACGGCAATTTGCTCCTGCTCATGCTCCAAGCCCTTCAGCTTCTTTGGCATGGTGCTGAGCTGAGACTTAGTAAGAACAGCTAAAAGTGCCAAGTTAGGGCAGCTCTGTAACTTTGTTGGCTGGTTGATAGCAAAAAGGCATATGCCTGCAATGTACCATGCCGTGTCTGAAGCCTTCCCCTCAAAGGCCAGCTGCTGCTTCTTTTTCAATTGATGTTTGAAAAAAAGTGGGAAGACTCCTGCTAAACTCAGAGGGATGCCAGAAGAGGCTTTAAGACTTCTGAATGACCTTTGCTAACCTAGAATCTTTTAAAATATACTTTAAAAAATTAAAACTAATGTTCTCCTTTATGGGAAAGGCAGTTGTCCAAGCTAAATGATGTCAGTTTATAGTTTAAAAATAGCTTTTAAAACTGCATGGTTATCTAACCCACCTCAAATTTTAAAGCATTAGGCAACCATGTTACCCTACCATGAATGACCACTAGCTAATGCCAACTGACTATAAAGCAGCACTTTATTTTGTACTATCTGTTTATATTATACAGAGTTCAACTTGTGGTTCTGCCAGACTTGGGGTCATAGCAGAGTGGGAATTTGGTAAGAGTTTTAGACAGATCAAAGGGAGGGGAAAAAAAGACATGAACATTCAGAATTTGGCCAGTGACAAAAGCAAACTAGAACTGTTTTCTGTTGATTGCCTTGCCCTTCTGAGCAGAAATAACATGATGGAGTTAGAGAAGAAACTGTTTTTGCAAACTCTCATAGGTGTAAGATATCATAAAGCCTTGAAATTCTGCTGCCTTGAGACTTTTTTAACCTACTGTTGCTTTTGTCTGTGAATTAAGACTACTCCCCTTGCTCAGGAAAAGCAAATACTGGGATCTGAATGCTTTATAACTTTATGCTAGAAGAGGCCACAGATGGGGAAGCAGTTTGATCAATGTAGGAGGGATCAGCCCAAAATAACAGTAAGATATATTATACCATCAAAAAATGGCATGTCTGGAAGGAAAGTTTTGAGCATAAATTAATACTGACCTTAGCCAGAATAACTTGCTCTCTTCAACATCTGCAGCTGTGTAGTTACTAGGGAGTTATCTGGCTTCATATGCTTTTTCACATCTGTCTACTAAATCAGAGATAGAAGTACAAAAATCTAGCACAAAGGGACATTATATGGATTTGTGACACTCCCTGAGGGACTTGGGGTCTTTAAACTAATGAAGATATTACAATGAGACACAGGTATAATAATCTCTTTGTGACAAGTATAATATTGGTATAACATTGTGCCTGCTCCACTGTGCAATGGAAAAACTATATATATTTTCCTCCGATGAGCTCTCTGAAACTTCCAAACATGGGTAAACAGAACTACACTATATGAGACAATAAGTTTGGCATACACGCATGAAAATTCATACTTCTGGGATGAGCAGAATGAATAAACTCAATTCATATTAATTGCCTTACAACACCATGTGTGAGTGAAAGCAACAGTGGGAACAGATTGAGAAAGGACAGAGAGACTCCCACAGTTTAGCTCATACAGTATTTTCATAATTCTTCATCATTTTCGACATCACCAGCGACTTCCAAAGACTAAACTGTGAAGCCTTAATAGAAATGGGCATGACAGGGTTATTCAACAGGAGTAACAACATTTTTCAGCATGTAGCACGTGAGTTAGTGAAATGAGTGGTATGTTGTATTTCCCATGCCTGCATCATCTCAGGTTATGTTATGGTCCAGTCTAAATGACAAGGTGATGAAATTGCATAGGTGTAACATGCCTTTATTTTAGCAGCATGCATGACAGAAAGTACTAAAGTCCCTAAAGTATAACAGTCTTGAATAATATGGTTCTAAATCTTCAGGTGTCAGTGGGATATTTGTATGTTATTGCCCCGTGCCTGGAAAATATGGGAGTTGTTCTTAAATTATCTCCTGAGCTTGTATAAAAAAACTCAACCAAATCAAAATGCAATAGCTTTTGCCTTCATTTTGAACAGTTGAACTTTTAATTTATAAAAATTTTGCATTCTTTTATATCTTTATAGTATCAAACTATAAAAAAAAAAAGTTTAAAAAAAAGGTGACATTTCAAATGGGCAGTGCAAATTGATGCAATGAAGCTGGTGAAGGGCCTAGAGCACAAGTCTTATGAGGATCGGCTGAGGGAACTGGGGTTGTTTAGCCTGGAGAAAAGAAGGCTGAGGGGAGACCTTATCACTCTCTACAACTACCTGAAAGGAGGCTGTAGCGAGGTGGGGGTCGGTCTCTTCTTCCAAGTAGCAAGTGATAGCACGAGAGGAAATGACCTCAAGTTGTGCCAGGGGAGCTTTAGATTGGATATTAGGAAAAATTTCTTCACTGAAAGAGTTGTCAAGCATTGGAACAGGCTGCCCAGGGAAGTGGTTGAGTCCCCATCCCTGGAGGTATTTAAAAGAGGTGTAGATGTGATGCTTAGGGACATGGTTTAGTGGTGGACTTGGCAGTGCCAGGTTAACGGTTCGACTCGACGATCTTAAAGGTCTTTTCCAACCTAAATGATTCTATGATTCTAATTTTAATGTACTAAGAGATTTAAGGACACAAAGCCATAAATACATAACCAAAATCAAACAAATATGTATGCATGCACAGACATAAACAAAAAAATGTCAACTTCAATTTATAGTCATTAGGCAAGGTGAAGAAATTCTGTGTGATTCCCTCTGGAGAGCCACCCATATAACTTGTACCTTACAGCAAGCAAATAATGTTTTCATACAGGAAGAAGAATAAAGAAGGGGATTGTAGACACAAGCTAAACAAAAGCAGTGGTGACAGATGTTAAAGGTAATAGAGATACTCCTTATGTGGCAGAAAACTATTTTCTATTGAATTTATTTTCTGCTGGATTAGCATAACGGAACAACTCAGACAAATGTCAGCACCAGTGCAAAAGAAGGGCTGCAGCAGCAAGATTGGTTTAGATGACTAAAAAAGGAGCCACTGCTTTGGATGCTGTCTGATAAGCTAGAAGGCCACCACTCAGAAGCAATGGTGGTCCCCGTCATGTGTCAAACATTCAGGTTCAGAGTGATCCTGGCAAAAGCTCAGGAGGAAGTTGCTTGGCCCGCACTATAACATCTGAGTGGGCAGTCTAAGGGCACTGGAAAAGACAGGCAAGCAAGCACCCTGCTGCTGAGAACACAGAAAACTTCCATCAGGATCAGACCAGTCTATGGGGCAATGAAACAATAAGGAGCTGGTACAAATAGGAACTTGTATGCCACAGCATCCTGGCACCTTACTTGGCAAGCAGTGCTCAGCATTGCTCCACGGGCATAGCCTTCCAAAAATAAGCCTCCCCATGTACAAAAAGGCTACTGTATAGAGCTGGTGTCCCCAGTCCCACAGAGGACAGAGAGTGGAAGTGCTTGGCAGCAGATGGTATGGCACAGCTAAATTCTCTAGAGTGGGCAGAGTTTGAAGAAATCTAACAGCTTTTTTGAAGGAAACCAGCAAGCTGTTTTGACTGAGGATATGCTTTCTAAATAGCTCTAATACCATGCAGTATTATTTTCATCCTTATCATTAGTAATGTGGTAATATGAGCCTACCTCACGATATTTCTTTCTTTAGTGAAAAAGTTCTTCTCTCCTTGCTTCTTATAAGATGGTGGACCTTGCCCAAAGATGGTCTGTTCCTAAAAGCATTTTATAGCATGCTAAAAATCTGTGTACATGGCCAACCTGGCTTAAGCTGATGTTAAGGATGAGGTCTGCTCGTGGAATGAATACTTTGGATTTGGACTTACTTGGCCCAAGTTTTGATTGACTTATAACAATTTCTCGCATCACATTTGGTGATATCTATAGCTCTGACTCTCATAAAATACATCTTTAAATTACCCTGAACTCATCTAGTCTGTGATTCCACGGGTTAATTTGAAAACACACCTATTCAATTAATGGAGCAGATTACTTAGAGCAAGGGAACGCAGAAGCGTGGTTACTGCAGAAAAAAAATTACAAATCTAAAGTGAATTTAAACTTTAAAATTAATTTTCTTCATCCTTTTTCTTGAACCTTCTTTTTTTCCCCATGAACACTGAAGCTGCTCTTGTATACATGTATACAGATAGCAAATTTCAGCATCCTACAGGAATGGCAGCAGAAGCTCAATGTATTTTCACATCAAAGGATAGATAGGACAGAAAAAAATACGTGCACGTTAAAATAGTATACCTGGCCAATAACAGTCAACTAAACATTGGCGTAAAACAAATAACAAAGAGCTTCATAAATGTGCATAAAATGTTGTAAAAAAAATTTCAGTATCAGAGGAAATAAACCAACAAAACACATAACCAGAAAAAAGCTACTATAGCTGGTCTAATTTTTATGGCAAACTTTTCACTGAATTGCAGTAAAGAGGTTGTAATGTGGCAAAGTGAGGGTTTTTTCCAACCATAAATAGAAAAGTAGTTATCCTAAATACTTGTAAACAAGGCCATGGCTGGCGTGAGGTTTCCCTGAACATAGTGTTTGGTGGCAGCCTTAGTGTATCACTGCTTCTGCTTGCACCCACCGCGTATTCTCCCTTTCTGACTGCAGCCCATCGGGACATCCCCGCAGGTTACAGCCATACAGACATTTCTTTCAGGGGCCTGGCTGTTATCCCATTCCTCCTACCACCCCACCACCTCATTCCTATCCTCTGCTGCCTCCTCAGTCATGTCGTGACAACTCTTTGTGGGGTAGCTTATCGGGGCTATTTTTAAGAAAATGTGTGATTGTGTACTCAGCTCTGCAGCCGATGCGTGGGCTACATTCACATCATCAGTCCAGCTTTTCCATTTTTTCCTCTATGCTCCTTAGTCTTGTCTAATCTAAAATTCAAGCTTTTAAACTTCAGCCATTACAGCCAACACTAAAACACATCCAACAACCTCTTAATATCTACAAAGTTCTTTCAAGTAGATCCAGCATTTCTTGAGAAGTTAAATCTGGTTGTTTTGTGATGATTTGGAACTGAAAACAGACAGCCTGGGTAACTGGAATTTAAAAATGCAAAATCAACAGCGAATCCAGTTTAGTTTTTGGCATCGTATTGTGTTTGTCTCAGCAGTAATAACAGTTAATATGTTTTAAAACAAATATCTAGCAAACAAACAGGTCAGATGTATTTCAAAAAGTGAAAGTCAGTGTATTTTTTTCCACTTGTTTGACAAGGTGATTCATTTACACACTCCTTACTAAATCACAGGGTGATTTTAATAGGAGGAGAAATCTGGGATTGCCTGAGATGGATAACTGGGTCAAGTTACCCTTTGGAAGAAGTCAGCAAACAAAATGTGAAACAGAGAAATCCACTGCCTTTCCCCTTTGAGCTTCTTGCAAATATGCTCTGGAAACTCGGTATGTCTCATTTTCTAGAGCTCAACCACAGTACCAGGCCTCCAGGGATGCACTTTCAGTAACACCTTAAGTCGTCACTGCTGCTGGAAAAAACCCCCATGGTCTTTCCTTCCACTCCCATACTCCACTCCTTCCTGCCCCCTTGCCACTCATCTGTAAAGCTGATCTTGGTTAAAGCTAAACAATGGTTTTGTTGGTTTGGCTTTGACGTCTGGCACAGTTCATCAGCTGGCTGTGCAAATGCTGGTGCTGGCACACGGAGGGAGGTGGTGGGGAAGCTAAAACCAAGAGCCAGGTGGGACTGCAACAGGGTTAGCTCTGGGTGCAGCTAGAAGATGCAGCCAAGCCAATTTAATAGCTTGCTGCTGCCAAAAACATCAGTCCCACACCCTCCTTCCCCTCTCCTTTACACCTGTCTGCAACTGTGGAGCCAGGTCCTTCTTCCCTGTGCAGCCCTAAAGCCCAAGCGACCTTGCAGTGAGCCAGCTCAGCTCATTAAACTATGGGACAACTGTTGTCGTGTTTTAACTGCATGGGAGCTGGAACGGCTCACTGAAAGATCAGAGGAATAGCAGGGCCAGGGCAAGAGAAGTGTAAGGAGTAGTGCACGGCCAGCAGCAGGGAGGCAGGTTGAGAGGGCGGACAGAAGAACCACCCTCTTTCAGCAGCAATGACCTGTTAGTTTGGCTCAACTGGATCTTCTAACTTCATCCATGCACTGCTGTTTCGGGCAGCAGTGCTGGCTTATGTCAGCTAAAAGTGTTGTGAAACAACATCCTATGTCTCATTTCAGCCATGTAGGTAAGCAAGACTTCAATGAGCAATTCACATACCTACAGTTAAGAATATGCTGATATACATTTTGCATTAAAGCCCTATCTCAGGAGCCACATATAATTTCACAGGAAGCCCAACAAACGGCCTTCAGAGGTTCACTGATCTGCATTTCAAAAATGTGGACCATTATGCAAGTAGTAGTTCTTTCCTGAATGATAGCTTTAAGCACTTGTTATTGATTTAAATTTTGAACTAGTTTGTTTTGATTCAAAACATCATTACACCTACAACTTCATTTGTGTTGAGTTACTGTCCAAGCCTTCACATAAATTACTTCATCAGCTCGCCAGAGGTCCGAGGCTGTGGTTCCCTGTGCAGCCGCTGCCGGCTGCAGGAACTCCCAGCATCCCCCTTCTGTTTGTCCTGACCTCATGCTGCTGCATCCTGTCCCTTCAGCTTTGCCACTTTGTGAGGCTACAGGGCAAAGTGGATAACCAAACTCAGATACGATAAAAATATTCCAGCTGCCCCCTTTTATTTTTTTGGGGAGGTAGTGCCTCAGGCTGTAGTTTCAGCAGTAATACTGGCTTATTGTATAGCCAAACACTGTAATTTCCCCCCTGCACACACACAGGTTATATGTGCCCACACTTGACTTATACCACCCTTTCCCTTGTGTCAGTGTTGGGCTGTGCTGGGAATAGGAATAAAGGACCTATCAAGCTGTAACATAGTCTGGGAAAGAAAAAGAACTAAAGGCACTTAATTCCCTTCTCTGGTGCACAGCAAAGGTACACAGATATAGTGCGATATGCTGATATGACTGAGGCCATGGTTAAACAGATATTTGTAGGCATTTTGCTTATGGAGATCCCCACTCTTCCTTTCACGTCCCCAGTGGCATATTCCCATCCTGGAGCTTCTTCCTGCATTGTGCCAGAAAACAGGCAATTTGATTTCTATGTTAAAGTCTATAATAGCAGATAGCTCTAAAAACCAGAAATCCTCTATCCACCTTGTTATTTATGCAGGCATTTTGTATTTTGAAACAAGCCAAGGTTTAAAACAGTCCCAGAACTCACCCAAACAGTCACAAAACAATCTATGGCATCTGAATCTGTAGTGACCTTCTTAACAAGATCATCCAGCATAGAAAAGCTACTGAGCAAGAGTGAAGCACCCTCTGCACTACCAACAGGCACAACAGGCTGTCCTGGGTGCCCCAGGCATTATTGGCTTTGGCAGAGCAGACTGTGCCATATCCAAACCAGTTAAACTGGCTCCAGAAGTACTACAGGAGCCCAAAGGCAGGTAGTTGTTCATCTGACTGGTACGGATACAGAAGCTGCAAATAGTGTCAGAGGTTTTTTCCCATTACTGTTGTCATTTTTGATTGCCAGGGTCGCTGGGCTGACAAGTACAACTGGAAAGTATGCAAGCTTTGGAGACATATATTACACCCCTGGTGAAATCTGCACAGTGGCAGGTTCTGCATAGCACTGATCTGTCCACAGCAAGTATGACAGTCAGTGTACTCTGATGATGAGTAGGCCAACAGTGTTTTGACAGTGCATGTTAGGTGAAGGGATTGCAGTTATCTTATAAGCGCTGCTGGCTTTGTTGTGTCTGTGATAGTTTTCCTGATGATGAAATAGGGTTCCTAGTCTGATAAGGAAGAGGTGGGGCATATAATTAACCAACCAAGTAGCTGGGAGCAAGTCCTGGGGTATTTGTGTAATGGTTCCTTGGGTGGACTGTACTTGTTTGGGAGAGACAATTTCTGCTCTTTATTAAACAAACAGTAAGGATAATTTACATGTCAACACCGTTAACTATTTCAGCAGTAGGGAGGAGATAAAGTCACAGATCTGCTCAATTAACTGTGAGCAACGTCTCATTTTGGTGCCATAGTTAAATGATATTTGGGAGATACCCCGATTTCTGTGCCTCCCAAGAAAGAAGTTCAGTGGAACTCAAAACATATTCAAGCCAAATCAAGAGGCCCAGGCAAGCAAAGTAGCAACACAACCTACTGCCTTTTCGTGACCCATGTGAATAGGGCTCATTTTGTGAGTGGGACTTAAAAGAGAGTGGTCAGCTCGTCTCTGGACTCCACTGCTGTCAGAACAGCTTTGCTTTGTTAAACCTTCCAAAAATGTTCAATACCTTTGTGGAAATGAAGTTACACAAGATGGGGTCAGAGGATCCAGCAGCTCAAAGCTCACTGCTACTGCTCACCTAGCCTCCCTGCTCTTCTCCCAGCTGTGTGATGACTCTGTTTACCTGCTGCTGTCCTCAGAGCTTGTCAGACCCATTTCCTGAGCCAGTTCAAATCACTAATCTAGGAGAAAAGTGATCCAGGAAAAAAAGGAGGTGTCTAATCTTTTCCTGGGCAAGTGATCTGAACAAAGAGAGTAAGAGCATACAACATATATCAGAAATGATTCAAAGGTGGGGGCTGAACACACACCTGAGAGCGATGGAAGTGGGGAGTTAGTTTTCAGTAATTCTCTTTCTACTACACAGAGTCCATTAAGATTCAAGATTCCCCCCTTTCTTTTTTATCACCTGCCCCAAAGTAGTCCAGTTTTGCCTTTAGTGCAAGAATGCAGTGGTTATTTTGTTTGGCAAGTGAACATGGTCTAAATTTCTGATACTGACAAGGAAAACTTCATTAGCATGTTTATGGAATTAGATAATTAGGTTGAAGCTAGCTAACATGTTCTCAAAAATTCATCTTTTATCCAAGTCTAGACAAGCACATCTAAAGAGTGAGAGATTCCACAGGCCCATATATTGATTTTGCCAATAAACAGGTGATAATCATCTGTTTATTCATGCTTTTGCATTTTCAGGTACAGTCAATGAGAAAGACAGCATTAGCAAGAGATCAGTGATGGCGGGAAAAGCAATCTGCAAATTCAAAAGAAACTGATGTCAGTAAGAAGGAAAGATTTTGAGGAACTTGCAAATATTCTAATCTAGCCACTGTGGAAGAGTAGTTTAGGATCCTAAATGATACAGATTCAGAGAACTATGTGGATTTTGCAGAAACGTTGGCATAAAGTATTCCTCTGCTCCTGCCACTGACTGTTGCTCCCATACCATAGTAGCCCACTGAAGTAGGTGGGACATTTGATCTATTTTAAATAACACAAATGCAGGTCTTGTAAGGTATTCCAAAAAGCTGCATTTGTTCACTGAGCTGCCTCACAAGAATGGGGGTGTATTTCCTAACCACTTTGTACCACAAAAAGACAACCTTGCAATCAAGACAAACTCATCACTATTGTTGGACAGCAGGTCACAGTGGTGCATTGCTTACATAAAAGATTTTACGTCAAAGTACTTTAAGATGACCAAACATAATTTCTGGGGAAGCAAAGACACAGAAAATTGCTTCTTCCATCCCTAGCTAGCCAGAAAGCTGTTCCACTTTTTCAGTTAAGCTAGCTACTGACCAGTGGTTTCTTTACCTCCAGCCTTACTTTCCAAAACAGTCTTCACCTGCTGCTGAAAGCAACAGAAAAAAAGGAGTTCAAGGCTGATACAACCCTTAGATAACAATCAGTTCAGCTTTGGGAAATTTACCAACTCCTGTTTGTTCTTTAAAAATATTGTTCACATTTTCAGTGCTTTTGTCATCTTTGTTCTGGTCCTGTTTATTCATACCTCCACTTTCTTGCCTGCCCCTACCCAGGTGTCCCAGTTCTCCCAGTGAAACAGTGCAAACTTTCTGTTGTCCCCGCCCCAAGTCTTTGCATGTAAAAGTATACAGCAAAGTATGTGCAGGCTCCATCCAGGCAAAGCTCCTCAAATCCTATTGCCCATGTTACAGCAGGGGCCCCTTGCACCTCTAGCTGGTTTTCTCTACTCCTCAGAGCCTCATCAAAGCACTGCCTCCGGGGCCTTCCCCTCATTTCCCTAATACCTGCATCTTCTGCTTGCAAAGGCACCTCCTGAGACAACCACCTCTTGCCCTACAGCCTTGCCCTTCATAGCTCCGTTCCACAGCTGCCGTGCCCAAACCGGTGAGCCTGGGCTCTGGCAGAAGGGGAAGCACCGCTGGGCCTCCAGCACTGCAGCAGCAGCGTGGGTTACTTTGGGCCAGGAGAGGGAAGAGCGGAGGCAGACGAGGCAGCTTCTTCCCAGTCCATTAGCACTGCTGCGTGCACAGAAGGCAGCTCAGCCCCAACTGCAACCCATCTTCCCATTCATCTCCTTTCCAGCCATCCTGAGGGGGCTGGTAGAAATGTCACACTCTTTGCAAAACTGCCAGAAAGAAGGAAATTTTTGGGTGGGGTGTAGGGAGTTGGAGAATGAGCGAACGAAAATGAGGAGGGAAAAGACAGAATATTTGTGGCCTTCCTGCATCCTCGTTGGGGGAGCCACTCCTTCTAAGCCGTCCAATGTGAACACCTGCTAGCATCACAGGCAGAATAACAACAGAGTTTTGTGTTTACCATTTCAACATAATATTTGATGTTTGTCACCATTTTCTCTGATTCCAGCCACCTGAAAGCAAAGGCTTTTTCCATGAGCCATGATATACCCCAATTTCAACTTACTATGCTATCTACTGTCATACTCTTTCCAGTCAGCTGCCTTTCCCTCTTCTCTTTTCCCATTTCTCTTTTCTCCTCTCACAGGATATGCATATTATTTTCTCTCCTCTTTAAAGCTTCTTCAAATATTAGGCAGACCTCCCTGGGGAGGCGATATCCTTACCCAACAGAAGTGCAAGACTGAAATACACATAAGATCAGTGTCCTGCTGGGAATATGCAGTGTTGTCCTTAGCGAGACAGTGGCCTGGCACTTAAAAGCTGTCTATGAGATTTGTATCACTTTGTCATAATCCTTTTCCTCTTCTTGGCAGAGGAATATCCTCTAAAAAAGGCCACAGTCAGTATCAGAAAACCGAAATAGGAATATTACTTTCAATTACTACAGAGTTTTCACTAAGCTAGTAAAATAATAATTCTGTGCTGGGTAAGTCAAATGGAAATTACCCATCTGGAAAAGGCAATTGCTTCTGAAAACTCAAGAGAAATACTCCTTCATTTTAACATAAAATGCTATCCACTGAACACATCTTTGGTACAAACTCACTAAATTTAAGGGAGTCAGACCCCTATATTTCTTCACAGGTTGGAGAGAAGAGATGCTACCACAAGATTTGAGACTATAAAGGTGAATGTCAGGAAATGTATTAGCAATTAATATTCCTTCCTTTTCTCTCACATTACAATCTACCGCTGTTCTTCTGCATCAGCTCTTTGTGATGCTCACGACAAACTTCTCCCTTGGTTATATTTACATGTTCCTGTAGAACATTAACAAAACGTCACTCTTTACCCGAGAACACTGTTAACAGTTAATTACTCATGATAACTACTAAGGGCTGAAGTGTTTGCTTTCCTAGACTCTACAAAGATACGTTTTAAATGCCACAGGATAAGCCAGTTGCAATGAGAAGTTTGTTGTTTGTTTTGTTTTTTTTTTAAAACAATTCTACAGTTTGGATGCTGTGGTATGCAATTAGGCAGATAGGTTTAGCCTGGTGAACATGAAAAACCTGACAGACTGTTCCTATTTCCCCTACAAATCTATTTTTAATGCAAAGAACTATGGATATAATTCTTGTTAAAAATAATGTATATTAACTTAAAAAAAATCTTTGTAAGTCAAAATGAATAGCATATGCCCCTATTTCTCCAGCCCTATGTGCAATATTTTTCACCCCATGACTGTCATTAGCATTGCTAGAAATCACAAAATTCCTTCGCATCCTGCAGAAAAGTTATCCCCATAGGGCAACACTTTGCTGCTCTTACTCTGCAAGTCACCGGTCCCATCCTGCAAGACATCAGTCACATTGACATCAAAAGTGTGAGTAAGACAAGCTTGGCTCTCCCTCCTATTAAAGACAAAAAACCCCACAGCAAAATTGTCAATGCCTTACTGTTATACTTCAGAAAGCATTCCCAAGTCTAAGCCCATTGATATTCTAAGAAGTTCATAATCTATAATGATTTTGCCTATAATAGCTATCAGGCAAACTTCAACCATTTTTTAATATAAGGAGAATTGTGCCTGCCTTCCTAAATTAATCAAGACTCATGCACAACCTCATCAGATGTTATTCCTGTTTATAAATGCAGCAACTGAATTTGAAAGATCAAATGATTTCCCCACAATTATTCACGAAATCAGTGGCAGAGCTGGTGTTGGAAAATAAGACCTTCCTGGGTCCCAAAACCATGACCTAATTGCAAATCATGATGACCTACGTATGTACGTAATGCATGAATGATATAACCATGCAGATGTAGGAAGTGACTTTAATCTGACTGCAAAAGAAATTGAAGCCAACCTTTCTCCGGGGAGTTTTCAAATCACAGAAGCTTCCTGGTAAAACTCTTAATCCCTCATATTTCAAAGAAAATGCTGTATGCTGCTGTACTAAATCAAGATAAAATTAACACAAACAGCATTTCCAGTGCAACAGAAATATGGTGAACACAAACCTTAATCTGATCACCAGGCTATAAAATGTGCAATGAAAACACATCAGAGCAAAGAACTTGTCAGGCATCAGTACAGTTGACAGTAGTTTACCCTGAAGGATCTATGTAGACTTGCATTTGCAATGCCCTTGCTAGATGTATCTCCAGGGCAATTAGATGCAAGAGGCTTTTAGTTTTTGGCTACTTCAGTGCTTTCTGAAAGGGCAAACGAGTTGCTTCTTTGCTTCTGCTACTCATTACCTAGTATAAAACCCATAGATTACATACATAAAAAAATAACAGAGCACAAGGCAAAAAATACATATATGAAAATATGGGTAGGACTGCTAGCACCCAAGAGGATTGCTGGATGCCATCTCTTTTTGCACTGTGATGTGTGGTCTCATACGCCATTCCCTAGAGAGGCAGCTGCTTGTTAGAACTGAATATTCATATTAAATCCCACTGCAAACCTCCTCTCAGCAGATGAGGTTGGTGATGGCATCTCCAGGCTGCTTCTTAACCAGCTTCTGAAGTGATCACTGTTGAACAATGTAGGCTGCTCCTTCTCCTAGGCCCTGTGCAAATGTGAGGGAGCAGCTGAAAGAAAAATCAGCACTCAGTTGGAAGACTATATTGAGTGATAAAATTAAATTTGACGTCTTTGTAGAACTTTGAAAATTCTTTGCAAAAAGATTAAAATTCATCTGTTCTTGCAACAGAGACCAGAAGCTAATAGGCAATAAGGACAGGGGACATTTTAAATAAAGACATATAAGGGAAAAAAAAAATCTTTTTTCCCCAGTGAAAAGCAAACGTTTGTATTTTTGCTCTTCAGTTTAGTTGCAAAACCTTTGTTCTGACATTCTGAGAGTGCCAGAGGTAATCAGGTGTGTTCAATTTATTTTCTTTCTGCTTTTTTGATTTGTTATACCTCTGCCAGGTATTTGGCTCCCTCTCTAAAAAAGTTCTGATCTTTTTGGTCTATCATTCAGAAATCTCTCTGTTATAACCTCTTGAATTCCTTCTATTTCTGCTATGCTTTACAATATAATAAAGCAAGGTTTGCGGGAAGAGGTAATGTCTTTTATTAGAACAAGTGTTAGAGTTGGTAAAAACACCCAACCTTTCAAATATAAAAGATGGGACTCCTTTTTGATGTAGACAGTATTTAAACCGAGCAAAGGTTCCCAGGTGAGTATCAATGAGCTAAAGAAGGAATTAAAATATGTTTGTTTATTGAGAAGACTTGAATTACTTTTTATTTTAGAAAGTTTGTAGTTAAGTAGTCTTCACAAAAGCATTAAGTAGTGCGAACTTTACCAACACTTTTTGTTAAACGCTTAATCCACACCCACATCAAAACAAAGACAGAAGGCTGAGCTCTTTACATATGAGAAGGTGACTTTTCACACATAACCTTAACAGTAAACCTTTTGCTTTTTTCAGGGAAATACAAAGCTCCAACATAATAAAGTTTCCTTAATTTACATATCTTCCAAGAAGTGGAAATTACAAAACTACAGACAACAAACATTGGCTAATCAGTCTAGGGGAAAAGGTGCAAAGGGAAAACTCAGAAATGGGTTTGTTTAAAAGCTACAACAGGCAGAAAGGACCTTGAGCTATGAATGCTTTTGTTTTGCTAATCTACCTAACGTTTTAGTGACCAAAAAAAAAAAATTCTTGAATGAATGATTCTGACTTTTTACTAGTGTGAACTGAGTAGCTTTTTCTTAAAAAAATCCCATACTTGCTTTGTATTTAAACACGTCTTCATGAAGACTTGTTTTCTCAAACAAGTCTTTATATGGGAAAAACAACTGTTGATTTTGTAGTCATCATGTGAGTAACTTCTATTAAAGTCAGCAGGGCCTTGCCTACTGTGAGATTTTTTTGAACCTGTAACTCTTAATCAGTATAGGTGTCAGCTGTAGAGCCTGAGGAAGCTGTCATACAGACAATATTCAAATGTAGTTGTGTTTTTCCCACAGTGCTGCTGAAAGGAAACCCTTTTGTTAGCAAGGCAGAGAGACATTAGTATCCTGAAATGGAAACAAATAGAGTGAAGAAGGGTCTCCTAACCCAATAAACACTTTGCAAGTGCAAAGTGTCTCCAGAGCTGAAACTACAAACCACCAACGATTTTTAAATCTCTTTCACAAATATAGGTTAGAAGTGTTAAGAATTTGTGGGAAAGTTTTTCTTCAGTGTAGACCACGGCTTGATGTTTATTCATATGCTGTAGTAAGCAAATGAGAAACTAAGCACTTTGTAAATAGTGCATCATTTTGACTACTTGATCCACTCTACTGACAGAACAGTTTGGCATAATTGCTGGCATACATAATATTTTCAAATGACAATTCTCCAAACAAGCCAGAGCCTGAGCTAAGAGCAGTAAAAGGTGAAGAGAAGCTGCCTACATATTCAGCTGAATTCTAGATTATTAAATGCTACAGACAATTAAGATTTACAGTTGATATTGTTCACAACATAAATGCATTCCTCTACATTCAGTACTTCCAGTTCCACAGCATGTACTGGTATCTAGCTACAGCTGTTGCTTTAGATATGAGAAGCTAATTTCTCTGCTATACCCTTTCCCTGCCATTTGACCACAACTGTTTTGAAACGGGCCCCAAATGTCTTCAGTGCTGCCTCTACATGTAGTTTTGATTTAACATTGGTAGTATCACTCAGCTCATGCTGTTGCTTCTGAGTCATGTCAGGCAGTTCCTAGTGGAGCAGCTTTAGCTTCATGCTGCTGTGTATCTTGGCTTGGAAGACAGGCAGGAGTACGCATATGGTTGCCTTGCTAATGGGAAAAATACTTGATTGAGAGTGACTGGCAGAAAATGATGAACAGCACTTTAAAGAAATCCAAGAGACAACAAAGTGTGGCCAGTAACAAAGGTCTAGGGCTTTCAGCAACCTTTCGGTATTATACTGATGCCAGGATATTGTCATGGGATTAAGATGGAGAGCCTAAATTTTCAAACATGCTTATTTTGTTTTGGCATCTCAGTGTTTGGCTATCAAATTCCCAACAATTAGCTGCCACCACAATTAAAGAGCACCTTTTGTAGAAGCAGTCAGGCAAGCAAAGATACAGTGACAGCAAGGAGACTGATGGCAAGAGGGACCCACAGAGCAGCACAGCCAGTCAATATACATTTAGCGGCTGCAGATATACCAGCTCAGAAGAAAAACTGCAGCCGAGTTTCAGCTGTGAGCAGCCTGTAGTGGCATGAGCAGCAACGTGGAGTTGGTCAGAGTGCCCACAGGGGAGAGTTGTACAGACAGAGAAGAAAGATATCTGTCTGTAAAAAGGAGCCTGCACAGCACAAACTGTGAGCTGTTCTTAATGTATCTGTTTATACCTGGTTTCAGAATAAAAGCTCAGTATTGAAAGTATTTCCCCTATTGCCAGAAAGAAGCACTTTTCATTTTCATCCTAAACCTTCCAAAGGCCTAACGCCTACAAAACTTGCCAACACTGCTGCATAAAACAGGTTCTGAAACAGTAATTCTTTTTCCATAGTAGGAGAAAATCCAGCTTTCCTATCCTGTAATGCTGTTTGGAACAAGAAAATCTTGTAATCGGTAATACTGTAATACCATACATCATGCAATTTCAGGTCCTTTGAATGTTTGGCCTCTATAACTTAGTTCAGCCAGGTAGTTACTATCAGTGCTGTCTGCTCCACCTGGTCAAACTGCATCTTGTGTTACTGAGATCCTCCTTCCTGCTACTTATTAGGGAGCTTGCCATAGCCTCATGCTCTGGTTGACAGCGTCACAGATTGCCTTCCCTGCAATCCCGTGGCATAGAGCTATGTTTTTCTTTCCAGAACTAAGTTTCTGACGGAGAACTGCAAATAACCTGTTAGCTCTCAGAAAAATCTGTGACCAGTCTTCCACCTCAGTGATTTATTTTTTTTTAATCATGCCATATTTTCAAGGCTCTGTTTCTAAGGCGAAAGACTAGAAACATTCTAAAATCTCTTTCGTCTTCCAGGCCTCGCAGATTGGAGAGGATAGGCAGCAACAGCCTTTGGGTAAGCTACAAAATGCTAGCTTCCAGCTGATACTTTATCTTCCTACTCTGACTACTAGTAAAGGTAATAATTGTGATGACTGTTATAATGATTTTGCTGTCAGAGCTAAAAAGCTTCCACAGCAGCTCATCCAGATTGCAGACCAATATAATCTAATCAATAATATATGAAAAAGATACCTATATGGCTAAAAGAAGACTAGGATTGACAACTTTCTAGAGATGTGTTCCAGACTGTATTTTTTCTTTCCTAAATTAGAGTTTAAGATCATGCTGAGTAGCCATTTCTCTTAAATACAGTAAACATGCCACTTATGGTGACACCTTGCCTTCTGGAAAGGCACTACCAGCACCCCTCTATACCGCTCACAGCATGTACCTACCCTCTTTGTTAACTGCAGATCCATTGTCTAGGTGACTCTGATTTAAGTCCAACAGAGGAATCAATTTGATGCATATGGGGTGAGCATACTCCAGATGAGCAGCTACTTGCTAGAATTTTGATACCCCCACTTCAGCAATAATATGTCTCTCCCCTCATTGTCGTTACTAAGCTAAAGGCACAGTCTAAGAATGAGAGCTTTTTTGTTTTTAACACAATGATGGAATTCTGATTTTAGGCTGAACCACTGTCCTCATGTCAGCTGTGATTATTTTGCGGCAAGGCCCATTACAGAGAAGGTAAAGGATAGGCGTGTTGCATTAATACATAAGAGATTTTTCCTTTATCATTAAGAGTTTTGGAAAGCTGAGAAGTTCCTGAACTTCTTAAGAATTACTAATAAAATTTCTCTTTATTCTTTGTCCTAATGGAAACAAAATAATTATGATCACAGTGTCTCTGCACAGGTCTTTCTCCCAGCCTGAATACCTTTTGCATCCATGGGGCAACGGCAGCTAGATTTGAGAAAGCATAGAGGTCTCAAGGCAATTATATTCCTACTAAGTTTTATGCAGAAAGGGAATGCTCAAAGGAAAAAGACCCTGAAAATATCTCTGTATGGATGCCTATCAGGTATGTATCAGGGAAAGGCTGAAGCACAAAATTATTAAACATCTTGGAATCCACAGGGTCCTCCTTTGTGGATATTGTCCAGAGACTTTGCCTCAGCTATAAGAAAAACAAACCTCAGTCAGATCTTGCACATTCTTGGACACGATGTCAAACAACAAGATGCGAACCGACAGGAAAACTAATCCGAGCATTCAGCTAAATACATCCCCAGAGCAGCCCGTCTCATTCCAGCACTTGGCCTGAATAACATAGTCATTATTTTCCTGGGTTTTGACCTTGAATAGTCAGGTTTATCTTACTGGGTTCCCTTTGGCCTTGGCACACCAGCTTTTTGAATTAATTTCCAAATCCAGTATGTGATGACTCTGTTTGTACTGGCACATCATACCCTGACTTATCACCTGAACGGGGCAACATTGGTGAACTATTTAGAATGCTCTAGTACGCTGCTGCAAGGGTCACCTGAATTTCCAGCTTGTTTTGAACGCGATGGCAGACTAGCTCAGAGGATTAACAAGTGGATATCACTGTCTGTTTGCTTATTCTTATTGTCTTTATCCTAAGCATTTGCGACTGGCCACTGTTGCTCCAAAATGGAAGTTAGGCTACATGCATTAGTCTGTCTTCATGTGAGTTGTTCCTATGTTCAGGTATTCTAACTACATTCCAAATTGCTTTCTAGGTCTCCATCAGCCTCTAATTTTAGCATCACTCTCCAGAGTTTGTGTCATAAGCCATACCTGTTGCTTTCCACAGCTTCTATATTGGGATATCCTTCTATTTTTCTGTTGACACTTTAAAGAAACATAATTCATACACTGAAATTATACACTGTGGAAATACCTAGAGTTTTTATAATGTGAGATAATATTTTTAGCTTTAAGCAAAGCCTTTTGCTCAAATCACATTGTCAATGTAGTTTGTGCAAGGTCACCTTTTGCTTACTGAACATGCAACCAACCTGAGATACATAATTGATACATGCTATGAAAAAAAATAGGGTCACTGTATGGAGATTAAGAGAGAAGGACCTTTTCAGAATGTCAGTGTTTTTAAACGACCTAGCCTTTGAGCTAATATTTGTTGTTAATGTAAAGCAATTGGGAGTTTCAATTAATATCTCTCTTCTTTTTAAAATCTAGTTCATATGAGCAAGTAGAAGCTTTTTATCAGACAAGCCAACAAAACATGGACAAAGCATGGATACCACTGCAGGACTGCATGGCAAAAGCGAATAGTGCAGCTATTCTGGAATGTTTTTGATGGTGTAAGCCTGGAATGACTCCCCACTGTGACATTTTTATTCCACAAAATCATTGATTTGTTTTGGAAGACAGTACACATATGCACAATTACCCTGAATAGCTATTCTGGCCAACAACGCTAGGCGGGCAAGCATGGAGCGTGATTTTCGGAGCCATATCCAGTGCTATTGTTGTCTGGGTCACTTCAAAATCGGTGGTTTAAATCTCTCAAATCTCAACACAAAAGCTTAAGTCTGTAGCTAGAGCAGTATGAAGTGTTTTAATTTATGTTAGCAGTATTTTATTTCAGCTTATTTAAAAACATAAAACCCCTTCTTAAAACCTCTTAGTTTTAAATGCGGATTAAACCCAAGAGAAAATAAACTGGAAAACATTCATAGATTTTCCTCTTCATATTTTAATTAGCTAAAGAATTAACTGAACTTTGATAAACTTCAGTTAACATTTTATACTGAAAACAAAAGTGATTGTGTCTATGCATTATGAAACAGTAAGGAGTTTCAAGATAACTTAATCTTTCTGACAATTTTTTATAGGCCTAGAGCCTAGAACAATTTTCAGCCGGTGAGCCACAGAACTGCAGGAACGCATGGAATTCAAGATGTCTCTGGACTGCTTCCAGGGGGCTCACAGAAAGACAAGGAAGAAAAACCAGCAAATGAAAGTTTGCTAGCCAGATAGCTGCACAGCCATAGGAAATGTTTTGCGAATCTGCAAATAGGGAGGCTGATCTAAACTGTTATCAACAGTTAGCGAGGAGACATCTGTGCCTGTACAAAGTCCATGTACAGAAACATCTAGAGAAGTTTGCAAAGTCACTGTTGTGTGTTAGCCTTGAAGCCTATCAGTATCAATTAAAATATCAATATTGTTAAAGAGCTTGTCACTACTACAGTTATCAGTATTAGCTGGGACGTAACAAAATTTTTTAGTGTTACTGCTTATTCAGGAAAATGAACATGCTAGACTTTAACCTAAGGGGTTTATTTTGTATAACTTGTAACACCATGTAGGCAACAAGTTTTAAAAGCCACATGATTAAGTCAAGAGTGAAGGGATAAAACAAACAGAAAGATACCTGTCATAAACAACCTCTATGTTCATGTTGTTCTATATTTATATTCTTCTCAGAGGCCACAGCTGTATTTACACCAGAATTTCTGTGACTAACAAACAAGTTTCATCTCCTTCATAGATATGTACATATATTTGTCTTAACTGGTTTTGAAAAAATGAGATAAACAGAAAAAGTAGTAGTAGATATGAATGCAACAGCTAGGTATAAACTCCTCTGTAGTTGGGTACACATTCAAAGGTACCAAGCTTTAACTTTAAAACACTGTAGAATGGTTACATTTTTTCCGTTATCCATGGCAAATAACCAAACCTCAGCAGTAAGGTTAAACCTGTGATAGCCAAGCAGATATCCCACTATTCTTAGATGCACAAATGAATTTTAAAAAATCTCAACAAGCTCTTATAAACAAGCTAAAAAAAAAAAAAAGCATGCTATCAGAAGAGTGAAGGTGGATTTTGCACAGGATTAACCGCTTAGAAAGGCTAAGAGTGAAAAGCATATTAATCTTAACGTAGCTGAGAACTCTGTCTCCCATTCAGCAAATCATTTAAAAAGCCTGTAGGAGATTTACTGGAGCTAATAAGGTTTGAAATGCTTAACTTCATACTCAGATTCATATTGTTTTCTGAATTGGCATCTTTGATAACGAGGGAGTTTGTTTAAAAAAGCAGAGAAACAAACAGTTCATAGAATCTTCATGAATGCAAATCCTGTCTGCAGTTTACCATTCACTGAACTGAATAAATTGCAGAATAATCCAAATCTTATTTGTGGATTTATTGAAAGTGAGCTGTGGTATCAGAAACACATATCTAGAGACAGAAATAGCTGTGAAGTCGTTTAGCTCTTGTCATGCAGAACTCGTATATATGTACATGGATAGCCATTTTCATACTGATAAATGTTCTTTGAAACTGCCTGTTTGCAGGATAAGAGGAGACAGTCCTGTTAATACCTTGACACTTCTGTTTCCAGCTAATTAAAAAAGCCACTAGACTTTGTTTCCAGTTTCATGCAACCACAGAAAAATAATAAAAATTGCTAATAATATATTACTAAAATCTCTCTTGCAGCTACCTTGTGGTATTTCAGTCTCTACAGAACTTAGACATTGTTTTAAGAAAATTCTTAGCTATTTTGATTATAAAGAAAATCACCATAATAGGAAACAGTCCTCTGTATTTTCAGTTGTTTCCAGACTTGCCAATATAGCTATATCCTCGGTGTATTTCTTTTTATGTAATAAACACTTCAGATCTTTATTTTATGGCAAGCATATCATTGTTGTTAAGCAATTATGTAAAAATTAACATTAATAAAGGATACTGATAACTGGAAAGAGTAACTAAGAAATGGTGTGTACTACTGCCTTGAGCCATCCTAGGCTGAGTATTGGCTCTAAATCTCAAAAATGACACTACCAGTGTTGGTATTTTTACAAGTTTTGTTATCCATAGATTTTCTGGCTAGAGTTGGTAGCCACTAAAAGAAGAGCTAGAAAGAAACGTTATTGCATTGTGCATAACTCATCAACCTCCACTTCTCCCAATGTCTCTTGACATGCAGAGCACTGGAAAAGGTAGTCCCTTTGATGAAAACTGAGAACTTATGTACACGGCATATATACAGCAGATAAGCTGAAGAAAGACATACTACTAAAAAAAACCCCAAAACATTGTAGTACCTAGGCTGACAAAGTAAGTTTTACAACCATACATAACATACACATATATGTATGATACACCTAATAAGTTATTGCAATTGCTGACATTACGTTCACAAGATAAAGAAGCTTAGCAGAAAAATCACTATCTAAAAGATGCAGACTAAGTAAAAAAAAAAAAAAAAAGAGAGACAGAAAAACCGTAGATAAAAAAAGAACGCATTTCAATTCTGGGACTACATGACAATAGCAGCCTTTAGGATGTTAGATGTTTAACAAACACAGCCTTTATTGGGGGTTTAGCAAGAATTTACAGGAGGAGGTGTTTATGGCCTGTAATGGCCATGGCAGCTGCCCCACATAGTTAAATGTGCAAGTCCATATGGAAAAGATGGTATGCTAACCAAAATGTGTGGGTTTTGTGGTCTTTTTAGGACTTGATACAGCAACAGTGGTGTTAAGCGGGGGGCTGGACAAATGCTCCCCATCCCACAACCAAAGCACAGGCTATGCTCATGCTGTCACCACAGCAACCTCATTAGGTCCAGAAATAGCTCTTGTTCTCCACTGACACTACCCAGGGTCTGGGTACCTAAGACAGGTATCCTGAGCCATTCTGATGGGCTAACTACCCGCTTTCTAGGTGTTGTAAATGCTAAGCTACGCCTTCATGGCTAAATAGGCATCCCTTAGTATATAACAGAATGTTTGCTATGAATTAAAAGAAACACTGTTAGGAAGTTTATATATGCATTTCTTCTGAGTGACATGTATATACAGCAAATGCTGGCTTAACAGAAGTGCTCCTTGTGTTATGAATTCCGGTTATTTGTCTCAGTCACTAAACTAAGCTTTTGATTTCTTCCTGTTAGTCAAGACTGACTTCTTGCAAGATAGTTACTTTTATTATGGAATTCCTTAAAGATGTATTTTTACAGTCATTTATAAGAGCAGCAGCATACAATAAGGAACGTAGCAGCCCACACTGGTAGAGTTTACAGTTTGTCCATTAGCCAGGTGTGTTACAAGCAACAATAGTATACTTGCCAGTTAGCTCAAATATCGTCATTTTCTCAAAGGATAATCTGTTCCAAGCACATGAATAAACTTCATCTCTAGCCATGTTCAAATCTCAATCATTATCACGCTTGAAGAATGGGAAAGCAAGGAAATTGTCCACTTTCTTAAGGAGATCTGGAAGGATTGTCATAAATACAGTAGCAAACAAGCAAATTTTGAAGAAAAAGATTTGACTGATATCCTTGAGAGTGCCACATTTAGTAAGTAGCACTACCACTATTTCCCTTCTCCTAACCAGTAGGCCTGAATGAAAAGAAAGATGAAAGCATTTAGTACTGTCCTAGACTCCAGTTATATCTCTATCCTAAAATAGTCTGTCCTCTGGTGCTAGAAAAAAAACTTAAATTACCTTGTGTTCATGTGTAAAAGTCTCGACTTTCTTAAAACTTAAGCTTTAAGGGACATTCTAGAGATAAGATATAATTTCAGAGATACTTACTGGGCTTCACTCACAGCAGCAGCTCTGTCGTTCCACCCACAACCATAAAAAGGACTGAGACTCGTGTCCTGATCACTCTGAAAGTAAGGCAAATAAATAGCCACTAGCATTTGTTTTCTGATGAGGTAAACTGCTTACACATAGCAGTCTGACACTTCTGGGACTGACACAGATGGTGACTCAAAGTGCTTTCAAACAGTAGCTTTATGCTCATGGAGTCCCTGCTTTTCAGACTCTATTTTCCCTTAAGAATAGGTATTTTTAAAATACTTGCATCTCTTCTACTTTAAAGAGACCATCAGGAAAGCCTGTCAGCAATTTACTGTGAGGACAGAGGGGAGGGGAATTCGATTGTTCATACTGCATTATCACCAGCTATCACGCACTTAATGTGCTGTAAGGTATCAGGCTGGAAACAAATTTGTGTTACTTTATCACAGAGCTGAAACTCAATTGCTTAATGATAAGGCCACACTGATGTAGCTGCTGAAAAGACCATGATTTGGACTGTGCTTATTAGACCTGTATATACAAGCAATTCAGGATAATAGGCGCAAAAAACTGCTTACTCTACAGCTACTTGGTATTACCTGTATCTATGCTTACAGAAGAGAAAGTTGACAGAGCAGTAAAAGTGTATCTGTGTACATTATTCATGTACATTTATCTGTCAGCAGATACAGCTAAAATCCTACTACTTTCAATATTGATTAAAATAGTGTGCATGTTTTATCATAACTGGAGACAATCTTTTATGTATTCAATAAGCAACACTTGATAACTCACTGGTGAATTACCAGGTAAATTAGTCAAGTTTACATAAAAGAGGGAGCAAAATTTTGGCTACCTTTAAGTTATTTTATCAGCATCATAGGAATCTTACTTCTAAACTGTAACTGCCATGGTGCCGCAACTCTATATTGACAAGTTTCCTCTTACATTCACTAGACTATTTATTTGGCTGTGCTAAAGGAGACTAATGGTTAAAGTACTCAAGTCTCTTTGTGGCTGAGGGAAAGCATCAGAGCTCAACACTTCACAGATTTCTGGGAAGCTAATAAGATGTGTGGCTGATGCTGCATGCCAAGAAGTGGGCAAATGGCAGCAGAAAATCATTTCAAGTCACTTCAGGATCTTTGCTGAGTCGTATCAGTTTCAGTGTCTGTGTGAGCAAGTCTGTGTGGATTCCACATCACACTCGAAACTACCAGAAGGGATTTTTGCCTGCCTTTAATATTTTTATAGCTAATTTACAACATCTGCCTGAAAAAACACCAAAACAAATTGAAAAACGCAGACTCAGACGGTGTGTCTGAGCATCTCATATAGCCATAATTTGACAGATCCAAATCCAATTGCACATGCACCATTACTGAAAAACAGTGTTCTCCTTACAGTCCGTCTGTCAGATGGTAGAGCTACTATCAATACAGGCAGAACTACTACAGTATAAAATATACTACAGTGGTCAGAAGGCAGAACGAGCATTCATTTTAGTTCCCCTCTCTGCTTGTCTACTTGCTGAGAGCCAGAGGAGAATTAGCACTCAGTGATTGTGGTAGCTTTAATTCAGACCTGAGCTAAAGGCTTAGGTAGCCTAACCAAACACAGTGCAAGCAATTTCTGCACTAGTTCTTCATTGCTGTGTTGACATATGGAATAAGCTCCTATATTGTCTATTCCAATAATCTATCCATGAGTAGATAACGTTAAAGATATACAGGCCCATGCTGATTCCTATTTTCTGACTAGAGACAGACAGAACATAAACCTTTTTGGAAATGAGTACCGTTGCTTTACTGCCATTGGGGATCTCAAACTATTCAGATGGAGAACACAAGCGGCAGCTATATGCCATCCATAAAAGAAACGGATACAATTCTCACTTTACCTTTGCTTCCAGTGGACCAGCATTACCTCAGACTTATCTCTAGCTAGCTCTCGCCTGTACTCACCTTAACCAGACAAACCTTTCAATGGTGTGAGATGGAGAGGGATAAGCCTTGCTTTCACTGGCATATCAAAGCAGCCTTGCAACCCACCTTTCTGCTGCAACCCTTTCAACAAACCCTAGTTTATACAGTTAATGGATGGACAGAACTAGCTCCGAGAGTGTCACTATTATGATGGTGCTGTGTTAAGTGCACATTTATAAATTCAGTTCTTTAGGACTTTTTAATTCACTGTGAGTTTGTCTTTTTTTTAAACAGTATGTAAAAAATTTCTATATAAACCACTTTATGGGATCATAATTTCAATAGACCTCCAAAATAAAGTTTTGCTGGTAGACAAGAGCAAGTCTATCAGGGAGAAATAAACATATTCTCAAGCTCAATGCTACCATTTGTATTGTCAGGGAGGTCCCTGTATCCCTAGATTGTAAAGATGTAGAACAATGTAGCCTAGGATTTAGACAGTGGTAAAAAGATTTATTAAGTCATCCTACTTACTACAGCAGTGTGCTTTGTTCAGTCTAGAGGCTTCTTCCATTTCCCTTGGAAGATCATTTGAACTAAAATAACTCAGAGTAAAAAAAATTACTAGCCTGTATGCTGCAGTTTATCCCATCTGTTTCTAATTCAATCATACTAATTAGCTGAACTATCATAAATATCATATTCTCCTTCTGTCATCACTGTTCACATTCTCTGTATTTATCTGCAGATGCCATGAGCACTTATTTGTTCTTGCTATACGATAAACATTGTTATGTCAGGAACCCTACTGCGATAAAGCTTCTCTTTAACAAACAGGCACCCTAAGGGAAACAAAACAGTGTCCGCAGCTCGGTAACAAGCGGTAACAGGCTATCAGGTGGTAACAAACACTCAAAGACTTTACATCTAACAGTTCGTCATATGTTAGCATTCAAAGTAAAGATTTTCGGGTGTCTAGGACTAATCTTAACAATTTTTTTAATCTTCATTAGCATATTAACTACGCGGTTTAACTCTGTGTTATCTATTATGCATAGGGAAATGACAATTTTTTTTCAGGCAAATGTAAGAGCTAATGTGATTACATTTGGTACCATTTTGCAACCAGGTAGAAATGAACAGTGCCCCTAACCTCTTGGGAGCACAGACAGGAGTTGCAGCTGATCAAAGAGAAGGAAGAGCAAGAGGATTCTTAAAATTTTGCCAGTTTTTGAAATAGTTGGGAGTATGTTTAAAAACACAATTTGGTGCCATTGCTTCTACACAACCGTATCTTATACATATGATTTGTTTGGATGCAGCAGTCAAGAAATTTAGCTTGAGAAATTTTGCAGGAAAACATTTAACTTCTATTTTTTGTTTCTTTATTGATATTCCATAACCTATAATCAAGTCGTGCTTTTTAAGGACGACCTTTATTATAAACAGATAAATAAACAATTGAAATCAAATGTTCAATGTCACATTTTAAGGTTTTATGCAATCCAACTGTAATCCAGGTCATGGATTTAGAAGATACATTTTTCTTATGAAGAAGTACATTTTACATAATTCCAAAGAGTTTTACACAGAACTGTATTCTCAGATGTATAAAGATGTGTGAATTCCTCAAAACCAAAGGGAACTGATACGCAGGAGGGCAAAGCAGACAAAACAGCCCATCAGCAACTCAACCACATGAAAGACCACAAAGAACTCCAAAGCCACCCACGCAGCTGCCTGAGGAGTCTGTCAAGGAATGAGAGGCTCTTGTTCAGCTCATGTTCCTGCTGGAAATGTGTCTGAAGAGTTCGGCAATACATCTGGGTTTTACGAGTGGCACCCAAAGATGAGAAAAATGAAATCGGATTGAATTATGTGCTGCAGTACACTGGCGGTGTCACATCTCAGCTAACTAGTATGTAATTTAATTTACAAGATAATGGAACAATCTCCTGCATTCGTTACTTCCAGGGGGGCAGCTGACAAACATATCCACAGTGTAAGCACAGACTTAACCAGACAGTCACCTAAAAGGCAAAGAAGATAGGATCCTTTTCATAGTATCTTAAACTATGTTTATTTTTAAAAGATATCTAGAAAGCCTCTGTTTCTGAAAAATGAATACTCAGGCCTTGAACATCAAAGATCTATAAAACCAGAATGGGTATGATGAAGAATGAATCCCTTTGTTTCTACATCCTTCAGAAACTACCAGTACTTACTGGTAGAGTAAGAGAATAACACAGCTATTGTATCCCTTGTTATTGCTTTCTAACTGTTTGTTTTATATAAAGCTGACAGAATGCCCCATCTTTGTCTTTCCACCTACAAATGCGAAGACATCCCTTCTGAAAATTCTTTGCTTTCCTCAGTCAGAAAGAAATATGACAACAGACTTACATTTTCAAAATATTTGTCGAGCGTTCAAAACAACTCATCTTAAATTTTGATCTCTACTACACTAACATAGCTCAGCTAGCTGCACTGAAATGTGAAGAGAGTTTTTGATGAGAAAACACTTATTTAAAGTACATTTTAAACAAATTTATTTTAGATGCCTTCAAATTGCTGCAGGGAGTAAAAGGGAGAATGAGGAAAAACCTGGAACACTGAAGACGCTTGTCTTCAACACTTGTTAAATGCTCCCTTGTTTTGTTCACTTTGTGAATCTGTAGTAAAATGAACAGGATCTTAAATACACATGGTGAAGGCTGCGAACTCCTTATTCAGTCTCTGTTTAATCTTCCACAACACTTTTTGTTTAAATTTGTGAGTGACTCATAGTAGTGGCTTCAGCCAAGCTTAGCACAGACAGACTTTGTGCATGCCCACACAAATACTGATGAGTCTATTCCCACTGTTGGCTTGTAAGATTCCCACTATCACTATCCTGAGCTTTTTTGAGGAGAGATTATTCTTTGCATAGGCCTCTGCCAAAGTATCTCATATTCTGGTGATGGGAATAGTTGGAGAAAAGAGTCTCTATATATTCATTTTCATTTATGACCTAATATAGCAGATTATTTTTTGCATTAGTTCAAATGAAATATTTGTCCTGTGAATTATGCTTTTATAGGCCCCTGAGTAATGCTCTTTTTTATTTACAGTTAAAAAGCTCTCTAGGCAGTACCTTTTATATAAAACAAATTTATGTTGCAAGAACATTCTCAAAATAAGAATCTACTCACATGCTGTTGCTCATTGTTCCACAGTTAGGAGACTTCAGTGGCCAGAGCAAAAAGTTCATTGGCTTTGACCATCTGAATTAAAATCTTAAATCCTCTTTCTCATGAGAATCCTTTTCCTCATGCAAATTTCCAGCACATGAGTAGCTCAAAAATAGCTATTGTATAGTATGTTCTGCACTGTAGTTGCCCTTCCATTCGTGCAGTAATTAGACAGCACACTTGTTCAGTATGTAGATCTTCTACTTAACAAGCAGTCAGGATGTGATTATCCATTAAGCACAGAAGGTCCAGCCTAGCGGATCATTACTGTGCTAAAATGATCTAAATTTTTAAAGTGAGGGTTCTACCCCACCCCATTTTCTGAGATGAATTATTTTCTTCTGGTGACACAGTTTTTAGCCAGATCAATTTTGTCACCTGGTATATTTCCTGGCTGCTCAAATGCCAGTGTCAAGCCTGAGGGAGGCTGTGGAAATGCACACTTTGGGGCAGAGCGGGATCTCCCCTTTTGGCACTGCCCCTGAGCTTAGGTTAGTGTAAATGATCCTGGCACCACACTTGAAGATTCTGGTGGCCTATTATTAAGTGCACCAGCAGTGGTGAAGTGTAACAGGGTTTAAAGTTTTACAGCAGTTCAGCAGAGTGCTCTGAAACACTCTTGCATATTTAAAGGCATAAGAGCCAACTGGTTCTAATTCCTGGCTCTTAGGCTTTTAAATATGCAAGGGTGTTTCATATATGATATATACTCTACCAAGGCACAATGGGAAGGTGTATACAGTTTAGGATTAGGATAGGGTTGAATTAATGAAATTTGACATAAAAATTGAGGTAGGGGTTGGCTATATTGGAATATCATCCCAAGAGCTTTTACATTAATTTTGATGTAAATCCTGTACATCCTTTAGTGGATTTCTACTGCACTGAAATATACCTGAACTGTATCTGATAACTGGCTACTTCTAGCTCAAGATCTGCCTCATGGTGAAAAGCGTACTTGTGAAGCTTGTATTCAGGGAATGAATTGAAGTCAAGTGTTTTCCTGAAGAAACTTGGTGGCGACAGCTCTGATTTCAAGTTACACATTTCAGGACTTTTTCTTGGCATTTATGCAGGTAGACTAAGGCTTTCTTTGTCTGTAGGGAGACTGCTATTACCTATGGGTCCCATAATGGACCTATAGCTCTGAAGCTTTTCCTGGGTTTAGATGCAAGATCTCAAGTAGATAAATTCTGAATTGGTAAACCCTAATTTCTGGTCCTCACTTCACCTTTTTAAAGGAGGCATTTATTTCTCAAGCTTCACATAGGACTACTGTAATTTTCTCTGTATTTACAAAGTCTCATTTTTAATCCAAGTCACTCTAGTTAAAATTTAGTTAAAATTTTTGGTTAAAAATCTTATCCTTTGGTTTCACAACCAACTTAGGCTGATCTAATACTTTTGTGCACACAGCTGGAAGACTCCAGATGTACCAAGAGGTGCATTTTACAATTGACCAGCAAATTAAGATCCTTGAGTGGACAATGGCATGCACTAGGTCAGTCTAGACCTTAGGGCAGCAAACATGACTCATTTCTCTTCTGATTATATCATACTTTTTCCTGTTTTCAGGCCTATTTCTACAACAATCTGACTGACAAATTGATTAAAATTTGGGGGAGATTGCCATTACATGAGTAAGCTTAAATACTACATAACGTAACATACCTTACAGGAAATGACAGTAAGAGAAGTATCTAGAAAATCTTCTGAGTTCCTCCCATTTATTGTATTCTATAATACAGTATCGACTTGTAAAATGAAAGCTGAAAGATACTACTGCCCAGTGATGGAAATATTTCTTCTGTTCACATTCTGGTATAATCCATCAAACCCCAGGATAGAACTATAATTTAGATGCCTTCCACTGCCCGCTACATTCAATGATGGTAACCAAAGTGGTAAATAACTAGCCAGTTGCTTTCCTAGATGTTTTTGAAATAAATTATCTTACAGATGCTTAAACATATTCATCTATGCATTTACCTAAACTTTTGATGAAAATTGACAGCTTCCACATTCAAACATCCTTCAAGCTTCTGAGAAGGCTGGAAGAAGTTCATAAAACTGTTTGCTGCTAATGCTATAACATGAAATAAGCTTTGGGTTTCACAGCAGTCCTGATGTCTCATCACAACAATGGGGCATAGTGAAAGAAGAAGGAAGTCGTTTCAAATACTAGCTGGGTTCACATCATCTGAATGGCTACCAGATGGGGCTCTGAGCTGCCTGGAGATTCCACCTGGGGGGTAAGAGTTACCCATGCACTCTGCAGCGGGATGAATGGGCTCTCTGTGTCACCACTGCCCTGAGTGTGAAACCCAGCTGATCACATCTGGTGAGAGTCTTGAGGTAGGCCACTGGAGTAGACATCAGTAGGAAACCCATGGGCAGAGGGAAAGGCTGACAGTGCTTCCTAAATTGCCCAGGAGTTCCTTAACTGTCTGTTTTATGTGATTTATTAATTCTCTGGGATTAAGCAGTAAGCTTCTGCAGCTAGAGAGAGGACATTTTCAGTAGCTGCATGGATTTTAGTGCTGTCCTACCAGCCAAGGCTGGGGAAGGCTTCAAAAATCCTTTCTCAGTCAGAGGTCAGGAGTTACAACAAAGGGAACATGAAATGAAAAAGATGACTGAAATCTAAATATTTAAGTTTCCATTGATCAGAATATATACTATAAATACAAAAGCACACCAGATTACTTATCTGTAGTACAGGGAATTTTAACAGTAGTTATAATATTTTTATTTTTGGTGTATCAGGTTTAGCTGTGTATCATACAGCTAAAATTACAGCTAATTTTCTGATACTTGAAACATTTGTTCTCAGAGTTGGCAAATAGATGTTTACCTGTAGTGAACTTGAAAATCAGACATAAATTTATACATTAGACTAAATAAAATCTATAAAGCTTACTCTGTGCAATTCATACATTAGTCATCTATCAGAGACAATGTATCTCAAAGCACTTGAAAAAAGTAGAACTTAAAGACAATATTCACTCACAGCTTTTGTGTGTGAAACCAGCTCTTCTAATAAGCTACTTCATTTAGAAATTAAATCTACTTGTGTATTATTGCACAATTTAAAAAATATTTTTAAATTAAAAATGTGATAATTTTTTAGCTTGTAGAACTGTATGCAGTGGGTTGTTTTGTTTTTATTAAATATCTCATTAGCTATTTGCTATTTTGCTTCTTAATATGTATCTTCTTGCGTATTCATATTAGTGAAGTCAGGTCAAGAAGTCTATCTTGTACAGAGAAAAGAAGATAGTACGATTTGCAATAATTCTTAGGCGCCTTAGAGAGATTGTTGAGAAAATTGTGTCTCTCTCACTGATGAGTTTTAATTTTCTTATGGTGAATATCATTGCATGATTGAGCTGGACACTATATCCTTTGTGTTCTGGCCCAGTGGATTTCATGTATGTAAGCAGGATACAACTGGTCCCACACTAGGAAAGGAGACATCTTGTAGCACTGTGTAATTGTGGCTGCATAGTTGGACTCGACCTGTTAAAAGTCATGGGCACATCAGGACATGCGGCTTTCATGGTTTTGCTTGTCAATGTGGAGTTACTCCCATTTTGAGTGGCAGAGATAGGACACCACAGACCCTCTTAGAAAACAAGAGGAAACAGCACTAGTTAGTCCTTCATAGCTTTTTACTATTTAGTGAAAATGCTGAAGTATGTATCTGCATACTTTGCAGGCTGAGCTTGTTGTAAAATTCTCTCCCCCCTTATGCACAAAGTATTGCTGAGTTACTTAAGAGACATGACTCCCAGACTGGGAGTACTGGGTACTAGTACTGGGTTTATCTTGTAGCAGCTTTGGTTTATCTTGAAAGCAGACATCATGGGAAGAAGCACATCTGGGTCATGTTTTCATGCCTTCATTAGCAACCATTAGGAAGAAACTAACCTGTTAAATGAAAACTTTAATTTTGATGTAATGACATGGTGCCAAGAATAAGAGCTCTAAAAATGAAGCTCTTATACGGTTGATTATTTAGTAAGTGGCAGTATTCTTTTTACCGAACAAATCATGAACTCACAAGTTTTGTGCTCCTAGAAGTGCCATTCCTTGAACAAGATAGTAAACTTGAGTCCAGTACATATGATTTAATGAAAGATGAATAGAGAAATACCGATCTGGATAACTGTATTCCATTGAGCTGAATCTCACTTCTCTTGTAGTTGTCCCATAGTTTTGCTCTGCAGATAACCAGTAACCATGATTAAACCCAGAAGTAGCTGCCTTTTAACATTATCTGTGAAGACAATTCATGTGTATGTACTGATTTATCCTGAGTACCATCTGCACTGAAACGTGAACACAAAAGTGTCTGACTTTTGCGGTATGTCAAACACAAATGAAACAAGAAAGCACTTAAATCATGCAAGAGGTTGTGGTTTTCAATCTGATTTTCAAACTACACCATTTAGATTTAATTCAGAGACTAATTCAACCTTCTGGATCCTTACTGGAAAAAAAAATGAACCCATAATTTTTATGCTTGAAAGAACTTCTCTTCTTTTTCAGCAATACCGGACTTCCACTTCTTATTTGGACTGTCCTTTATTATAGGCCATAAGAGGAAGACTGGCGGTAAGCAATCTTCTAAACAGAAAAATTACTCCAGGTTGTGTGTCAGATACTCCTATCAAGGAGGCACATTCTCATCACATAGTTCTTGCGAGGTATTCACCACTTTACGGAGCATTGACTCAAAAATGTTCAAATCAAGGAGGAAAAAAATTCCCTTTCAAGGATTGCTGTAGAAAATGCTGAAGCAGGAGTGAAGAGTAAAAAGGCAGGCTGATCAGTGTCTCTGAAAGGCTTCTACTCCTTCACTGTTTTCTTCACAGAAAACAGTTTTTTTTCTATTTTCCATTCAATTCACTCTTCTTGTGCCTGATTTTTTTAAGTGAAGCTAAATAAGAAAATAGACGAAACAAGTGCTTTTTGTAAAAGTAAAAGCTGTGCATTTATGCGGAAACATCGTCTCTTTTTGACAAGGAGGTTTTATGTGTTTTCCTTACCTGCTGCACCATGGGGAAACAAACTTCCATTCACTTTGTGCAAACTGTAATCATCTGTACTCTTGTTTTACTGTACTCTGTGACCATTGCTGCGATTACAGAAATTTCACATTCCCTGAAGAAATATTTTGTAGTTAAAAAATACACATATATACTTATATACTTCTGAATGTTTTTCAGTCCGAGAGAGAGGAAAGTTACTCACTGGCTTGTCAGTTTAGGGACTGATGTTTTCACTTGGTGTTGCACTGCACAGAACAAAACTGATTTGTTCTAGGATTTACAGAAATATGGCTACAGAGGCAAAGACTAGACACAAACTCTGACAAAAAATACTTGGACAACTGAAATTAATATGACGAATCAAACATATTTCCCTACTTTCTATCTCATACTATGGAATGGAAATGTTTATTTTGCTGGCTGATGTTTATCCACTAAAAATATCAACTGACAGAAATTTTATAAAATGTGATGTATTTGTATGAAGGTTGAGAGTGAGCTGAATAATTCAATGGTTAATATAGTGATGAGGGATATAATGGCTTATTTCTACCCATAGGTGACATCATGCATTAAATTTGTAGAATTATTCAGGTCTTGAAATGGGGCAGGGGAACAATCTCAATGCCTCTCAAAGGAAACAGTATGGTATGCAGCTAGGAGAAAGAGAGCTGATAGAAACAGAACATAAAAAATGTTGATGAAATGTGTCAAGGCAAGCACTGTAGGCCCCATTTAGTAAATCTAGAAGAAACATCCATATCCCAAAAATTAAAGTTTAAAATGTTTTCTTACAGTGACAGAAGAAAGATGTGCAGTTCAACGTAAGAGAGGAAGACAAAATGACACTGCACTGCAATGAGTCCAGTTCAAATGTTCATAAGCAAGTGAAAATCTCTACACATGATGAGCTTCCGCTAATGCCAGCTGTTAGTGATATTAATTTCTACAGATAACCATAGGGATAGATGACATGCAGTCTTCAAGGAGGTATGGTACCTCTTAGGCTATATCTAAACTGGGGACTTTTCTGTTAGCACAGCCCAGCTGGGCAAGTCCTGAGGCTGGTGCAGACCTCAGCACAAATTTGACAAGCCGCTCCAGCTTACAGCTAGAGTCACCTGAAAAGAACTTCCCACCGAGCAGCATATCTGGGCCACAGATCACCCCAGCAACTCACCTGCTTCATCTTCATGCATACAGGCAGCATTGACTAATTCTGCTATGGGACACTGAGAGCCGGAATGCTATGAAGGAATCAAAGGGGGACTAGGGGCTAGCTCAATTATTGTAAGAATGGGGACATCAGAATATCAATGTGGGGGAGCCTGAGTGGGTTAATACTACCTGGGGAGGTAAACTTATCAATTATCCCCCATGTACAACTGAGCATTCTTACTCTCGTAGGCAGGATGTATGGAGATTTTACCTAATGTATTCAAAAGTTTAATCTGCATCATTCACATGCTAACCTATTTGCTTTTGCTTGTTTTTATCAATTAATTTCTTTTAAAAATCACAGTATTCCGAACAAGGAAAAAAGTAGCTTCACAGGAGAAAGCAACAATGAACTGTCTACTAATCAGAAAAAAACTAAATTCAAGGGCAGGAATTCTGCAGGAATCCAGGAAATGCCTGCAGGTTAACTTACTGACTAGCTAAAGAAACGTAAAGCACAGCTGAGATGAAGCAGAGATGGAGTAGGAGACTGACATGTATAAGGCCTGGGCAGCAGAGTTCCCAGCTTCTCAGCCTGTCCCACCCAAGTTTAACAGACGTGGCGACCATGAGAAGCAGAAACAGAAGGGGAAAAAGGTGGGAAAAGTGTAAGAGAATAGAAATCACGGGGCTTCCCTTAACGTGCATGAAGACTGATGAATGAGAGGGAAATCATTTTCTTCCTAATGATCTGTAAAATATGAAAAGTTCTTGAATCTGAAACTGTGTAACTACTGCTTATATAAGGGCATGTCTGTGTACATGTGGGTATATATACGTGCCTAGTTTTGGATTTGTGACGACAGGCTGTTTAGCTAAGGGGAAAGATTATAGTGTTAGTACCATATTTGGAAGAGGAATGATTCTTGAATTTCCTTTGCAATCCTTGAGATCTTCTTATTTTCAAAATTTTTATGAAAATTGGTTTCTCAAAGCAGTTTTATAAATATGGAGACAAAACACCGAAGCGAGAAAACTTTATTCCTACTTAAATGAGAAGCTTACAGTTAGCCATAGGATCACTGCTGCCACAAATACACGCTACCACCACAAAAAGGGAATCTGGTCTGCTATGTTCAGCTCCTAGTATTGCACTCAGCAAAACACAAAGAAACCCATGTAAGTTTAAGCATATGCTTAACCCTTTCCTGAATTGGAGCCTAAAATGTTCCTAGTATTCTTTCCAGCCCAGCACAATTATTGGATTAGATGCATGGAAAGTGAACAGGATAAGGGAATGTGCCTATTTTAAGGGAGAGATTCTTTCTTTTAGACTTTCTACACACACTATATTCTTCTCTGTCCATTCCTGCTTCATTAATATTAATAAAAGCTTGTGTATTCAAGACATTTATAATACTCAATTACATTACTCAGTGGCTCTAATTATGTTATTTCTTGAATTCCAAATTGACTCCCAGCCTTACTCATTTTACCAGGTTTAAATAAGAACATGATTCATCATTTACAGAAAGCACATTACATAAGTTGCACAGTTTCACAATTGAGCACACTGACTGTCTGCATTGAAGCTACAAATAGGAATAGAAATAGAGAGGATTTTCTACCCTTAGTTTGAAATTAAACTTAGACTACTGTATCAATCATGTGAGCTCTGGCTGAAATGAGAACGGAAAACATTCATCACGTTTTAGATGTTCCAAACTAATAATACTCTGGGACTGGTTTTCAAAGAAAGATATAGCTGTGCTTAGGAAGGGTGTGAATCCCAAGTACAACTGTTGCAAATAAAAGCTTTGTTTCTTTTTTTCTGTTGGATTCCTCATGAGGAAAATTTACTCCATATGTAGTGCATATAATGGTTTTGTAGTTCTAATGAAAAGTGTTAGCTACAGGCAGATTATACAGCATCAAAACTCTAGTACATTCAGCAGTGTACTGTGGCCTACAGATGTGACTCCAATAATAGTAAGTGAGCTCATCCTTAGTGTAGAAGATTATTCATTAGGGAGAGAATAATGTAAGTGATATGATCATTACATCACCTTTTCCTGTACATTATTCTCACTACAGCTGACAGGGAAAACATTTCTCAGTTTTAAGTTACATTATTTTCAAATTTTGCAGAGTCTAGATAAAAGTGGTATTTGAAAGTGTATGTACTTTTAAAGTTTCATCTGATAACAAAGAAGTGCTAATGCTGCAGTGTTGAATTACTTGTTCAGTATCTCTATCTGTTTTCTTCGTGTAAAATAGTTATTCCATAGTATTACATCCCACATCTATTAACACTAGCTATTTTAATTTTTAGGTAAAGGTTTTGAGGAAAAGTATTTTGACTCTATATAATCACAGAATCACAGAATGAAGGCTTTTGGTTGAAAGATAGGATCAATCTGATCAGTGCAAAAGAGGTCTTAATATTAAACTCAAAAGAAAATTGCCAGAAGTTACAAACCCAGGGAAATTTATGTTCAGATTACAGCAATAACATGTTTTGATGACAATGGAGTCAATGAAGAAATATGAAAAGATTTCTTGGCTTTTTCTGTACTTTCGGTAATAACGGTTTATACCCCTATATTCAAGGATGAGGAGAAAACCACATTCATTATGATTAGGATGGAATTTATCATCATGAACAGTGTGTTTACTGATACTGCTGCACAAAGGAGGGAATAATGAAAACCAACAGCAGAAGCCCTCCGAATTTTGAGACTATGGCATTCATAATTTTGAAATTATGCATATTTTGGTCTTATTTTTCCAAATCAGACTGCTGTTCCACAATGTTCTCAGCACCTGCCACCAGAATGAGAATTATTATCAACAGTCTGTAAAAGCCTTAGCCTAGACTATATTCGTACAGACATACGCATTTGTATATCAAGGCCTAGTTTTTCAAGTTTCCACTAAATAAGGATGTTGTGAGGATTTGGAATGCTTATGTGCAAATCTTACATAGCATTTTTAGAACTGAATTAATTTAGCAAAAAAATACCAGTTTCAAAATGTGAACAGTGGTCCTATTTGTGTTGCAGACATTCTTCAGACAATTAATACAACAAAGTTTTTAAAACAAAACCATTCGCTCCATTTAGTGTATTTGATTGAATATTGAGGTGGGGAACAGGAACAGACTTTTCATTCAGTTCTGCTCCTTTCACTGGCATACACCTCTTTGCATAACCACTTGCCAGCATCAGTATTAATAGAAAAGAAACATGTTATTGGCTTAATCACAGGAGAGTGCAACTGATCCAAGTATTTTGTGTAAGGAAATCACCACAAAATATCCTGGTTTTGGCTTCTCTGCTATGGTATCTACCTTATGCACTTGTCGCATTCACAAGGATTTCCTGCTGTTGTGTGCACCAGGTTGGTTTACTACATGTGCTTCTACTTTTGTGCTATATTGTTCTTCCTGACTGAACAGTTACGAAGCAGTGCAGTATCAGTCACCATGCAGTGTAAATGCTACAACATCAATAGAGAAGTCTCCCAAATACAATTAAATGAAATTCTGGAAATCTACTCATAGAGATAAAACTCCATTTTCCTCTCATGCCTATCATTCCCAGATATGAATGGAATAGAAAATGTTTCCTCTTTTTTAAATTCGGGCATTTCTGTAGAACTGTGAGAACTACGATTAATAAGTTGTCTTTAAATGTAAGATTTTCCTGATCTAAAGCACAGTGATGCTCTGAGAGTCTACATTTCATGAATGTAGATACACTGCAGACTGGTGGTCGCAGAAAATGGTTTGCAGGGACCAAACCAATTCTGTAAGCAGTGCAATAAAGACAGTCTGGTTTACTACAAGCTGACATCCTACTTTAACTAACATTACTCGTCTCTCTTCTTGTTTTTTTTTTTTTTTTTGTTGGGTTTTTTTTTGGTGTTCCTTTCTTCCCCTCTCCCTATTTCCCAGTCCTCTTCTAGGTGTTCTGTCTATTTTGGATTAGCAAGTGGCAATATGTGCTATGGCTGGTGTGGAGTTGTTATTGCGAGCAATTTGCTTCACTGGTACCCACACTGATGAGGCAACTGACTACAGCTTCTTGCAGGCAAAAGATGATGGGTTGGAACAGCTTTCACCCACTATGGAGGCAGTGTCTTTGGGTCTCCTAATGCCTTTGACACCCCTACTTCTCCATCAAGTTTGGCTGACCAATAGGTTTAAAGATTATTACAGTGGACTGGCAGTAACAGTCTGAATGCAAAGGGCTCACTTCCATAGAAAAACAGAATAAAAATATAGTGGAGAAGTTGAATGTCTGGAAATATCAAAATCCTCATTTCCTTACAACAGGGAGTATGAATGATGTTACTATTACCGAGACTGATAAAATTATTTTTCCTTCTTTCCCTCCTGCTCTAATTAAACAACTGAGTTCTATTTTACTAAAACATTATTGCTTTTCCCCTTTATTCAGTGTTTCCATGATTTTTTTGGTTAACTTTCAGGTTTCTGGTCTGTTGTTGTTCAAATTTTTTGGGGTTCACACTTGCAAAATTTTCTGCCTCCCCGAAGACCTAGAAAGACATTTTTTCTTTGGAATAGTGGTATTTTTAAAAAATCTCCTGATTATAGGTGGGCCTATAAGAAAAATATCAAGCATTACAAGATCTTACAACTGTAAAACTATCCCTGGCAATTTTAAAATAAAACAATACTTTTTGTGACATGGACAAACCCACATCGTTTATAAATGTTGAATTCAATCCTTCTTCATAGTAGTAGTGCTACTTTAATCAACAGATTTCAAGATGAAGCCTGGAACTTGCCAGTCTCCAAGAAACCGATTAAGGGTAGTTTTCATAGTAGGTATTATCCATATAACCAAAGTGCTCATACGGAGCCCAGTACCGGAATGCTTTACTATCACCTCTCCAAAGACCTCTGTGAGATATGCAAGTACCAGTCCCATCACTTCCCAGGTGTGGGAAGCAAAGACTTTATTCTTCTGCAGCTGTAGCACTTGTACTGGCTCTCATCTGCCAACCTTGCTGTGTCACCAGAGCACATGCCCACCTGGGTGCCTTTGCCAGGGCAGCATGTCTATCCCTATAGGAAATTTTACTGATTAAAAAAAGTTTGTTATGAGTGGGGTCAGAAGCTTCTAGGTGCCAGTGCTGTTATGTCATTAGCAGTGTGGTTGGTGGCTGAGGGCTGGTGTGGTATGGGAAGACAGTTTCTTTCAAAGGAAGGGTTATGTTTTGCCAGCTTACAAACCTGTGTGGGAACACAAGACAACTTTTCTTAGAAAACTTTGTAGTGTAGATGAGGCCTGAGGAAATGAGGCTCTCTGGTTCCAAGGCCACTTCTCACACTGACAAAGCTAGCTAAGTGCTTCCAGCCCCCCTTTCCTCATCACTGATCATTTCCACGCCTGTGCTGACACCCTGTTTGTTATAATGCGATTGTCTGTGGAGCTGAATAATAAACCAGATCTGAGAGCCGATCCAACTTTAAAAGCACTCCTCCTCCCCTCCTCTTTTTTTCTGTTTTTGAGGACATGCTGTTGAAAGAAATCTCCATAGAACCAAGACTTGCAAAACTAGGGACCACATCCTTAATAACATTACAGACAAAAAGAAATTAGATACCTAATTAAATCTGTGAATCTGATCTTATATGATCTGTTTAGAATTGTGAGAATCCAGATCTTCAGATTCTGGCAGATTTTGCCAGATTCTTCAGATTCTGCCAGATTCTTCTCTGGCACCCTAAAACTCAGTTAATCTTCTTTTTCATTTAGTAAATGAATGGTACTTCAATCTGTTGCCTTCTAGATGCTGAAGTTATATATATTTCACAAATTGAATTTCAATAGAGGTACTAAAAATGTTGATGTAAGCCCCAGCTGAGGGATATGCAAATGCAACAGTATACCAAATATATTTGCATTAAAGATCTAATTGAATTAACTGTTCACACAGCTTCTACACAGTCAGCTTGTCATGGCTTCCTTTGCAGCTTGACTACCTCAGTTTTTAATAGAGAGATTTAAGAGGTTTTCTCCCTTCCCCTGGGATTAAAGACAGTGATGAGCACTAATTAGCCACCTGCACCCATAGCACAGTGCTACAGCTTGTTTATCTTACAAAGGCTGCTGCACCCCTGGGGAAAAGTCATAGTATGGTGGTTTTTTTCTTTTAAACATTTCAAGTGCAGTTCCTTCAAGAAAAGTTTCACAGTTTATGCAATTTTTAGCATTACTAGGAGGAGAAAGAGTCTCCTTTTCTCACAGTGCTACCTGGATTCTGTAGAAGAGAAAATAAATACTGTTTATTTTCCTTCTCTTTTAAATTTTTCTTTTTCATCAAGTGACTCACACATTTGGTGTTAGCTGCAACACTTTGCTCCCTATAACATGTAAAATTGAGACTTTGAAAATAAAAGTAACATTTAGCAATCACAAGAGCTTTACTCATGTTAGCATGATGTAGAATCCACTAAATAGCCAATTAAAATATAAGAAAAAAAATCAGAAATAAATAAAAGAAACTTCAAATCCTTCAATGCAGTGATGCTTAAGTAGTTTTTTCATTGTCAAACTGTGTCTTTGAATGAAGCACTATTTAGGACCAGCAGCTGATATAGTTTAAACTGTGTTCTGATTCTTGTTTGCTATTTTTCCTTACCATGACTGGCTAAGAATGGTAAAAAATGTTCTGCTTTGTTTGTCTTTTCTAAGTTCTGACTCAGTGGCAGGCACGTACTACTTATGGGCCTGATGTAAAGCCTAGTGAAGTCAACTGGAATGTTTCCAATGACTTCATTAGACTTTGGATTGGGTCTGAAGTGCAGCAATTTACTCAACTCTGGAGCATAAATTACAGACATAAAAAACAAATTATTTGTGTGTTGCTGGATTACTGACAGCAAAATGTATGATGTCAGAAAAATAATAGGCAGAGATAGCCTGCACATGTTGGAAAAGCTTAAAATATAGCTAAAGATAGGGGAATACTCTTTGGCAAGAATAGAGACAGTCTCAGTTCCAGTGCCGATGGAGGAAAGTTGAGTAATTTGACAGACAATTATGTGATTAAACTAGTAGGAGAAGACGCTATCTGTCTCAGTCACCACTTTGCTGCCGGATCATTGGACTAATATCTGGATGAGACGATGGTCTGCTATCACAGCAGGAAAAGCCCTGGATCTGTAACAACCAATGGAAACCCCTTTGGAAATGTTAAGAATTCCAGTGGCCTAAACGCAGAGCAGAGGCGAACAATGTCAGCCAAACACATCAGCTGAGTTTGTTGCCAGAGTAAGTATGACAGCTGAAGAGAACTGAATGTGAACGTTACTTAAACACCAAGAAATCAAGCAATCTCCACCGGAAACATAACATTTTGTTTTAGAGAAAGATGTGCCAAATATTGTCTTCCGAAATTTCATACTATATGTCTTGAGGAGTAAGGGGTGATACAATGAGCTAGGTACCTGCTTCAGTCAAAACTTAGTTAATTTCCCCTTGTTTGAAAACCTCAGGATGCCAACATCTTACCCTAGCTACCCCAGAGAAACTAACCAAAACATTTGTTACAAAGTGGTTATTTGGTTGAACCAGCTCTTCTCAGGTGAGTATTTTATTTCAGCATACAATAATCCAATCATTGAAGAGTAATTCTACTTTGTAAAAAGATGGATTATTTTGGAATAAACCCATTTTTTGTTCTGCAAGAGCCTACCCAAGCAAGAGCTGTTATCCTGGAATAGCTGGTTATGCAACAGCTATGTCAATCCACTTCTAAAGGTGTGTAAAACCTGGGTATTCAAACATTGATTTCTCCCAGATCGGAAGTATTTTTAACTTTTAGAATTTGGTTCAGGTTATTCTTTAGCTAGGTGTATATATCTTTAGCTTCACCTTATAGCAAATCAGGAAGGATTTTTATTTAGAGAGGTATTTACATAAAATAGTTTGTATTTTAAGAATGTTAAAAGAAATATGAAATTGGGATTTAATGTGGGTAAAATACCTTTACATCAGTAGGTATTATTACATTGTAAGCCACAGAACTGAAAGACGCACGTATTTTGTTTATAAAGTTGATATGCAAAATAAAATTGTATTTTTTAAAAGACACAAAGATGCAAGTTAAAACTTTAAAATAATAAGGTGCATATCTTCAGTTAACAATTTTCGTCTTACATTAACTTATATGCACAATTTATTTATACAGTAGCATTTACTGATGTGTTTTTAAGTAATGTTTTGCTATTAGAAGCCATCTCCCTCTACCAAAAGCAAACAAAAACCCCTGTGAATAAGTAAAAAACCCCTTTTAGCATTCCTTTTCTATTCAACTTTCTCCATATTTTGACTCCCTTTGTTTTCACAAATTGTTTTCACAATTGAAACAGGGATGAACAGGGACATTGGACAGGGAAATGGAAAATAAAAGCCAAGGGGTTTTTTTTATTATTAAACCAGATGACACAGTAACAAATACAGATAAGGTACTGGACAAACAAACCTTTCCTCAGATCACATCTGTGCCTTAAAGTATGGCCACTTTTTACCACCATATCAGTCTAATAACAGATTCTCATCACAAACCTTTCCTCACTTACTGCCTCAAATTGTCACGGTCATCATAATACTACCCAGGCTGAAACAAAAAGAATGGGAAAGGGAAAAGGGCACAGAGAAGAAACCCTTGGAATAATACTTGGAAAGAAAAATTTTGAGTAACTGGAAATGCTTGCCTTTTAAAAATCACTATACAAGAAAAGATCCTTCCCTAAGATAATTTTTTCCCTTTCTTTTTATACTGGCTATAGCACAAACTGTCGTCTTAAACAGCATCTATTTTCTGCTGGGCAGATCACATACAACCTCACCTCACAGGTGCTTTGCACTCTTGCTTTGTTCCAGTAAAACATGTGCTCAACTTTACGTAGGTATACTCCCTGTGAATTAACGTCAACAGATAATAAACTATTTGATGCAAAAAGCTTTGTTTAACATTATTAAAAAAAAATTTGGTAGGATTCCCAGGCAGGATTTTTACAGACATTTTCCCACATAAGATGGGCAATTAGACAGTATGAAAAGTGACTTCCAGTTCTCAAAGTTTCATTTCATTTAGGAGCCAATATGATTTAGCGGCTAGACTAGTTTAAAAGACCAGGAGCCAGAAGGCTTTAACATTTTCAGGAAGGCTGAGCTATTCACTGAATTACCTTGGGCTAATCACTTAACTGTTATGTTCTTTAGTGAAACCATCTGTAATACTGGGTCAAAACATCCCCCCCCCCCAAAATCTCATTGAGAAACAGATGCTTAAGTCTGGTTCAGTTCTCCAAAGTAAATAAATTACAAAAAAGAGCAAGATAAATATGGCATGAGAACAAGACATTCCTTTAGCAACCTTACTAAGTCAAACTGAGATGCAGCTGCAATGAAAGCCTACTCAACTGCAACGCTGTATATCATTGAGCTAAAAGCCAGCACGAAATACACTCTGATGTCTACTTCATTACTAAATGCTGACTTTGAAACTAGAAGGCAAAATTCAGACTTCACTTATATAGCTACAACCTCACTGACTTCAGAAAAAACAGTGGAAATCCACGGAGTAGCATCCCGTGAAGTCTAAACTTCATGCACACACAAGGAGACACTTTTAAGTCAAGGAAACAGGCACTGGCAGCATTCAGTACTTTGTGTTCTTTGTTGACACATGTGCTTTAAAACACTGTGCATTTTTATGGTACACTATCAAAGAGAAAACAGTTGTCATAGCCATTGTTCCAATCTGGACACTAGCTCAGACTATCTCGTGGAAAACAGCAACACTATTACCATATAAAGATGTACAGCAAATGGAAAATTAATCTGGCAGTTAAGGCACAAGAATAGAGATGAGGATCCCACCCAGGTTCCATTTCCAGATATGTCAGACACTTCCTGGATGATCATGTGCATATCGTCAAATTTTGATGTTCCAATTTCCTCATCTACAAAATGGATCTAGCAGCACTTGTTAAAGAAGTTCTGTGCTTTGAGACCGAGATGAAAAAAGGCTTAAAAGGTCTGCAGTTAAGGAGGAACTTACTGGCAGCCTTAGTCAATTCTTTTTCTTTTCAGTTAACGCATCATTCAGTTAATGTATCATATCATTGAAAACATTCTGCAGTAGAGGCATACAGGGTTTAAATGCCCGTATGTGTCATCATCAGCTGAATTAGTACTCTCTCTTACACAGAACGCACATGAATTTTGTACTTATAAACATGCAGAAGCCCTGTATCCTACTGAAATGCAACACAGTATGTGGAAAATCTGTAGTTTCAAACGTTACTTGCAGTGGTTCACAAAACCTAGGAACACAACGGTATTTTCAGCAAAGCAGTGCGCTATTGGTTATACTTCTTTCCATAATCTTAATCACAACTACATACTGCAATACTGTCACTTCACACATCAACAATAGAACTAGACCTAGCCACTAATGTATCATTTCAGCGAGCAAACAGCCTCTCATGGCATCAGGCCAACAAAACAGTGTATTTCTGTGCCTGTATACAGCTGGCAGAGGCAGAATAGATGGGAAAATAACCTGACAGTCCCCTGCTGCTTTATTTACACCTCAGAGTTGTTGCAGTACAATGCCTGGGGACAGACCGAGTTCAGAATTGGACATTTCTCAGCTCTGTGCTCTGGAGCTGGGCTGCATCCTTCATGTTTTCAGCCAAAAATCTCTTTTTATGTTTTTTTTTTCTTTTTTTTGGGGGGGGGAGGGGAGGGGGCAGCATGCATTGAGTGTACTGACTGTGTTCCCCTAACAAAATATGAGTTCAGAAGTTATTGCTGTGTTCCCTCATCTCACATTTCAACACGTTAAAAAAATTAAAACCTAAAATGTTCAAGGAGCTAATGCCATCTAAAGGCTAAAACCTGAACTACAATATATGGCCACTAGCCTTATAACCATAAGGAAAACCACTGCTACAGATTTTCACTTGCTCTGTTGCTGAGATCAGCATACGCACCAGAAGGCTTTAGCTGGAATGGCAAAAAAAAAAAAGTTCTTATTACTCAGCAACATTGTTTCATACAAAGTCCATCTCTTTGTACATGATTGTTTTTATTTATCGCTAGAGCTTTATTAGTAACATGATTTAGCCTGATTTTATTTATGAATATTTCATTGCACTTGCACTTACTTTAAGTAAAGTTGATAGTAGTATGAACTACTGCTCATTTCAAAACACATCAGAAGTCAAAGAATGAATATTTTGCAGCAATATTAGAGATTTATATATTCGAATGATATTTTTTCTATCTTTGCTAAAAGACAGGCTCCTCCAATCATGTACAGCCTTCTTAAACATGAAGAAAAGCACCTGGTTTCTAGAAGATCCTGACTTTGTGCTCGATTTAAGTGTAATGCTAAAAAATTGCTCTTCCCTGGTAACTTCTCTGGGTATCTAAAATAAAATAATAATAAAATCAATCAGGTTGGTTAATTTAAAATTTAATTTTAAATATGTTTGCTTTATAAAACAAATATTACAAAAGTAGTATTATTAGGCAGTATGGACTTTGTGTTCAAGCTATAAGGAAAGTCAAGCTGCTGAATGATTAATCTTGGTTTGTTAAAGTGTGAAACTAGTTTTTGACAAGTGTCTTATCCCAGCTGATTTTTTTTTTCATTATTTCCATCCATAAATAAAAAAACAGATGGAAAGGACAGGATGATCTCTACTACTTCTACACACTTGAAAGACCGAGTGATCAAACCAATTAAATTCTCTTCCTACAAGTATACTTCCCTTTTTTTAATAAAACCTTTTTCAATGCAAAACATACTTAGATCATCTTCTTAAGAAGAAGGTTCAAATACATTTATAGTGATCTTATTTAACTAAAAGCAACTATAAAGAGGTTTTTTCCCACAATTTTCTTTCTATTCACGTATTTATCCACTAGTTTGATATGAATCACAAATAAATGCGTAATAATTATCTAGTAAAAGAAGAAATGAAACAGTCCTCATCTTCTAAAATAGTAAAATGTATGTAAAAATTAAGAATCCATATAAATGTTATGTTCAAGTCTGAAATGTCTCAGATGTATGTAGATATAGCATGCCCTCTTTGTTAGCAAAAAGAAATGCTAAATTATGCATAAAGACTATAATCAGCGCATTTTAATGGTTACCAATCAGTGAAAAATCAGTCTTTAAGAAAAAAATACAACTGTAATTTAAGGTTAAAAGCAATCATTTAAATCAAAGTTTCCTGTTCACTGATTTGATTCATTTTCATGATGCCTAATTTAAACCACTCCTCTAATATATGCTACTGTTTACTTATTCTGAGCTACAGAAAATATTTTTTTCTGCTTTGAAACAAAATACTGCTGCCAGAGTCCTCACTTTTTCTAGCTGCAGTCACACATTTGTTTCTGCAAACAGGGTTGTGTCCCTTCACTTCCTAACCCATATCATGGACTCCCCTGTCCACCTTTTACTGACATCATGTACTTGTAGCCAAGCAGTCAGCTGCATCAGTTCCCTGATCCAGATGAAAGAAATTTGTTGAAAGCAACAGCAAATTACTTTCTATGAAGGACGGTCTAGGCACAAGAGAAGGGAGCTGGAACAAGCCTGGGGAAAAGGTGGGACTCTTTCTCTGTAAGATAGCTAGATGCCAGGTGCCCACCAAGCCGCTTTATTGCTCCCCTCCTCAGCTGGACAGGGGAGAGAAAATATAACAAAAGGCTTGTGGGTCAAGACAGGGACAGGGAGAGATCACTCAGCAATTACTGTCACGGGCAAAACAGACTTGACTTGGGGAAAAATTAATTTATTACCAATCAAATCAGAGTAGGGTAATGGGAAATAAAACCAAATATTAAAACACCTTCCCCCCACCCCTCCCTTCTTCCCAGGCTTAACTTCACTCCTGATTTCTCTACCTCCTCCCCTCCAGCAGCACAGGGGGACAGAGAATGGGGGTTGAGGTCAGTTCATCACACGTTGTTTCTGCCGCTCCTTCCTCCTCAGGGGAGGACTCCTCACACTCTTCCCCTGCTCCAGCGTGGGGTCTCTCCCATGGGAGACAGTCCTCCACGAACTTCTTCAATGTAAGTCCTTCCCATGGGCTGCAGTTCTTCATAAACTGCTCCAGCGTGGGTCCCTTCCATGGGGTGCAGTCCTTCAGGAACAGACTGCTCCAGCCTGGGTCCCCCGCGGGGTCACAAGTCCTGCCAGCAAACCTGCTCCAGCCTGGGCTCCTCTCTCCACATGTCCACAGGCCCTGCCAGGAGCCTGCTCCAGCACAGGCTTCCCAGAGGTCACAGCCTCCTTCGGGCATCCACCTCCTCTGGCATGGGGTCCTCCACGGGCTGCAGGTGGATCTCTGCTCCACTGTTAACCTCCATGGGCTGCAGGGGGACAGCCTGCCTCACCATGGTATTCACCACAGGCTGCAGGGGAATCTCTGCTCCAGCACCTGGACCACCTCCTCCCCCTCCTTCTTCACTGACCTTGATGTCTGCAGAGCTGTTCCTCTCACATATTCTCACTCCTCTCTTTGGCTGCTGTTGCGCAGGTTTTTCCCCCTTCTTAAATATGTTGTCCCAGATGCACTACCACGGTCACTGATGGGCTCGGCCTTGGCCAGCGGTGGGTCCGTCTTGGAGCTGGCTGGCATTGGCTCTATCGGACACAGGGGAATCTTCTAGCAGCTTCTCACAGAAGCCATCCCTGTAGCCCCCCCCGATACCAAAACCTTGCCACGCAAACCCAATACAAGTCTATGTTAGTATAAAGAAACTGGGGAAAGAGTACACTTTTTTGGTACAATGTAACTGTTCACATTACCTACAGTAATATCCTACACCAATTTGAACCCAATTATTCATGTTTTATCTTTGTACAACTAAAGACATTCTTTTAAATGGATATGGCTCTGCCATCTTCCTTCATATCAGTTTTCTTGGCCTCAGAGCATACTTTGATACCACACAGCACTCCAGACCCCTCATCTAACTCCATAGCTATACTAGAATCCTATATTAATGCATGTAATGTTTCTCTACGTATGTACCAACTACCTCACAAACTGCTCCCTGTGGTCTTCTGTTCTCTTCTGCTCACCCAATACCTCAGGTAAAAAATTTGGCTTTGAATTCATTGAAGGTTTACAGATAGACTTACATCTTCCCACCTTGGAGTCCAAACCTGACTGTGAAAGGCATTATAAACTCATAAAGACAAACCCTTCGTTTGTCTTTAATGTTAAGACTACCACTTTTACCCTAGTTTGAAAAAAGAAAAAAAAAAAGAAAAAAAAAAGGAAAAAAAAGGATCATTTATACTGTCTGCTTAATTATCTGTTGGTTTCTTCTCTCTCATACATGTTTGGAATCAATCTGCAAATTGTGAACAAATACGACAGAGGAACAGAAGTCTCTGTGATGATAAGATTCTGTAAGTATCATGAAAATCAATATCCGACTCAAGGAGAAAGACCCAAATTACTGTTGCTGTTGAACACTGAAGTTACCTGTCCTGTTTGGCCTCCTGGCTGGATAATGAGCACACGTCAAGCCCCTTAGCACAAAACCACAGCATATTTCAGAATCAGGCACACCACCTGCTACCTCTTGTTTAGCTAGCACTTTGGGAGCACAGAGGGAAGATGAACGTATTACAGGGCATGTCAGAGAGCTAAAAGTCTAATGGGGTGCCAGAGCAATGTGCATGGCATCTAGAAACAAGGGAACATGGCAGGAAGCTCATGCTATTGTTGTGGCAGGACAGGGGTATAGGTGAGTTAAAGACAGGAGACACAAAACTGTGGGATACCAGGATTCAGTATTTCTGCTGCTCCAAAATGAGCTATGCTTAGAATGCAACCATTCATGACTTCCGAAACTTTTAAATTACTTTTCTTGCCTCACCTCTCAATATTTCTTGACAACGGAAACCTATGACTTCAGACCAACATCTTCAAGACATTTTATGAAGAAGTGTTCCTCAATGGTAGAAAGAACAGCTTTTACCACAATGTACTTTTTATAATTTCTGTTGTACTGAATGGTAACCATTTGTCTAAAAAAATCCCACCAAGGAAAATTTTCTTCCCCAAATCAGAGACTGCAATGGGATATTCTGGCCAGAATCTCAGAATATACCTCCTACAGCAGCATCAAAAATATTTCTAGTAGAGAATTAAGAAATGTGACCATCATGTCACATGCAGCCCTTTTATCCTGTCTTTTTCATTCTATGTGGGACAGTGTTAATTAGTTGCTCTTACAGGAATTCATTTCACAAACTCAAACTAACCCTTCTGTTGCTTGCTCTATTGTGCTGAGATATTAAGCTGCTGACTGTGCCATCAGCCCATCATTTTTTAGGTACTGTCCACCTGAATGTTAAGCACCTCAAATCAGATGTGGTATTAAATCCGCATGGAAGGAAAGCAGTTAAATTACGAGGCTGGGGTTCTAGCCTTGACCAAAACTCTCCAGAAGGCAAAATGTTACGATTACTAAATTTTTGAAGAATAATAATTTCAAACTGAAGTAGACTGCATTTCTGCAGTTCCTTGAGATGTAATGAAGGTATATAATAGTGGGAGTGTATGATCTTTGACTCGTGCATAGAGCACAAAGACGCAGTTAGCTATAAATAGTATGAAGGAGTAATGCAACCATTACTATATTCTGCTATGATTGCACTGCTGTTCTGCAAGACAGACATGAAATCCAGGCCTATTCTTCATCAGCAGAATTAAAACCAAGTTTGTCTACACACAGAGATCCATAAATAAAATGGTTTATGTTGAAGATACTCTTATCCTTCTGTATTTAAGCCTGATCCATCACCCACTAATGGCAACAGAAATCTTCCTACTGACTCAATTAAATGTTGCACTGAACTATTTATGCTACCTCTGATGTCAGGAAAAGTGTATTTTTTCCTTTCAACAGGTAATAGAATCTCTTTCTAACTGTTCAATTATTTTGTATATGTATTTTTTTAAAGCTTCTGCATGAGGGGCATAACTGTTTTGTAGATATGAGTATGAATACAACCTGGATAAGAAATTCTAAACATTCACAAAAGACTCCAAAACCAAGTAATTGTGACTTGTCAGAATGCACACATCTGATGGGGAACCAATTTTACCATGGAAGGATTAAACTAAAACTTTGAACAGGCTGTTCAGATTTGGTACAAGGGGTTTGGGCCAACTCTAACTCTGACATTCTTGGTCTCTCAGGTTGAAGTTTGACAAGGATCTGGCCTGGTGCTACACCAGAACCAAAACCTGTCATCTCTTCTTCATCTATTTTCTCTTTCCCACCTCCTCCCTCACTTGTGCTGGTGTTTGCACAGCAAGTGCACAACAAAATGGTTTGAAGACCTGACCTCACTGAAAAATATTGCAGGGGAACACTTGGCTGTCAGCTGGGTCGGTTTTCTCAGCATGCTTCAGTGTCCGGCACAAATGCAGGCACACGGAGGCACTACCAGCTTAAATGTGTACTGTACTGTAACTTTGGAAACCTAAGACCAGAGAGGGATAAATAACTTACACTGGATTGTTTTTTAGCCTACTGTCTTCCAAAGTACTGTTCACATGCTAACTTCTATTTAATATGCACAGAAAAGGCAGACTGAATTGCGCCTTACCAGGTAAGCCTAGTGCTTTATATAACCTCATATTCTATTTCAACCAAAAATGGTCATTTCAAACAAAGACAAAAATCTCATAGTGGACTACTAAGCAAACAGACAACCTAAAAAGACCTTTTTTTTTTTACTGTGTTCCCTTAAGCATCAGGCTTTATCACCACTATTAATATTTATGCTAGCTAGCTTGAAGTATTTATTTATTTATTTATTTATTTAATTCCCCCTAAACACTTTGGCTTAGATCATGTGCTTGAGTGACGAGTTCCTCGCCTGAATAAGCATTTTATTTGAGGGGGAAAAAAAAAAGAATCAAATTTGAATTTGCTACAGACTTGCTCACTCTTCTCACAAGCTTCCCACTACTGATATACAGACATTTTACGTATTTCTTCATGCCTGTTATAGCATTTCTATGCGCTACTACTGTAACTGCGCACACATACCGAGGGCACAGTTTAACAATTTTTCCTTCAGGCAGCGAGGCCGGGATTGCCGGCTCCCCCCTCTCCTGTCCCACACCTGTTCTTCCTTTAACTCATTAAAAAAATTACCTGTCAGAAAACATCTTAAAAACGTTTCCCGTGGTGTCCCACAGTCGGGGAGGCTCGCAACTAGGCTAACCCGCTGGCGGTGCCCTCAGCCCGCGGCTGTGAGGGCGGGCAGGCCAGCAGCCCCCTTCCCGCCCTCCGCGGCGGCGGACCCGAGCACTGGGACCTGCTGGGGGGGACACACGATACGCTCCCTGGGCTGTACCACTGCGTGCCCCCCCGCGGGTGGGGACATGAGGCGACTGCCGCTCGCCTCGGCACCATCCGGATCCTTAAAGCCGCCCAGCGATGAAGCCCAGAGGAGCAGCCCGGCGCTAAACGCCGCTCCCTCCTCCAGCACCTGGGCATTCTCTCCGGCCGCCACCTTCCTTCCCCTGTGCGGCAAATGGTACGAGCCGCAGCAGCCCGCAGAGATGCGGCCGGTGGGACAAACCAACAGCGAGCGGAGGGGGAGCGGTGCGGGCGGGCGCGCGCACTCGCTCGCTCGCGCGTGCGGCGAAGAGTGATGAGAGGCGGCGAGGCGGGAGGCCGAGACCGGGACGGGGCTGGCAGCGGCCGCATCATCGGGGAGCGACGCGAGCAGGGCGGCCGCCGCGGGAGATTGAAGTGCCTGCGCCGCCGCTGGGGCCGCGGCGAGGCGAGGAGGGGGCGGCGCCGCTGCCGCCACTGCAGCCGTTGCCCAGCGGGAGGAGGAGAGGAGGAGGAGGGGGCCGCCCGCCCCTCCGCCGGTAAGTGCCAGTCAGCGGGTGGGGGAAGGGCGCGGGCCCCGCCGCGCCGCGGCCCCTCCGGGCGGCGAGTCCTGCCCCGCAGCCCCGGCGGCGGCTCCTGTGCCCGCCCGGGGAGGGCCGCCGAGCAGGCGGGGCCCTCGTGGGTCTGCTCCGGCTCCGGGAGGCCGCCGGGCTGCAGGCCGAGGGGCCGCCCCTGCCCGGCTGCCTGGCCCCGGCCTGTGCCGAGTCGCCCAGACAGGCTTGGCGGACTGGGAGGAGGCTTCTGGTGAACCGGTGCTGGCTGAAGCGGGAAGGAGCGGGCGTGAAGCTGGGCGAAAACTGGTCTCCTCTCTCCGAGGTTGCAGTTTGATGAGCGAAGGCAGCCCCCCACCCCCAGCGGCTGCCCCCCCCCCTCCTCGTTGCTGGCCCAGGTCTTGGCACAGGCAGGCCGTGAACTGAACCACAAAACTAATCTTAGTTTAAACATAAAGTATGGGTTTTTTTTTTTTGTTAGCTTGAGTCAGCTTCCTGAGGTGATTCGGTATATGGGCAGCAGAAGCACTTGTGGGCAGTAGAGGTTGGTGCAGAGGAGGAACTAGTGGCTGGAGCTGCTGCTTGTGGTAGAAGTGCTGGTTGAAAGTGCTAATAAAGCTACTTGCTAATTAGAACATCTGGTAATAACTCATGAGTTATAATTTTGACATCCTTATCTTGATGGAGCGTTTATTTTAATGTTGAGGTATTTCAGATGTTTTTCAGTGGATGTATTTATTTCTCTTTATGCTTTAGAAACTGTGTGTACAGGCTAGATTTTTTTTCAGCGAGAACTTCACCTTTTTAGGAATAGATTGCTTCTTGTATAGCAGTACTTGGAAAAAAAAAAATCTGTGGGCCACCATTGCTTGATCAGCTTCCGGAGTTAGTTGCAAAAAGAGCAGGCTTTTAGGAAACTGACAACAATATGACTTTAATTCTTAATTTTCTCAGTGTATTCACTTATCAGAACTACATTTACATTCTGTCACATACTGGATGACCTCGTGTGTACAGGCATTCTTGAGTCTAACAGATGTGATGAAAGGCATTTGCCTTTCCCCTAACTGGCCTTTAGAATCACAATGACAAAAGGCTCAAATATGTGGGAAGACAGATTTGTGAACTTGTTGGAGGATAGTTCTGTCTCTAACCATGACAAATAGGGTGAGGAAAAATGGAATATTCCTGAGAAACTTTGTAACTGGACACTAGTTTGATAGGTCTCAAAAGCATCTTGTCAAATCACTTTTATCTATAGAAGCACCTCCCAGACACAGGACTCTGCTAGTCTGAGTTTTTTCAGTGAGTATGGTAGCTGAATCAGTTGCAGCAACTGTTTATAGTTCAGTCTTGATAGATGACGACCTTTCCCATCCTCTGGTGAGAAGTTTGAGCTTTCCCTCCAGCCCCTCACTAGTATTTTTACCTCGCACTCCTTGTCTCAAACGTCCCCACGCGGCCTAACCAGCTCTCTGTGTCGGGGAGGTTCAGATGCCGTCAGGGCTTTACTTTCACTTCTCTCGGTTTCTATTCTCCTTGTCTACAGAGTTCCCCGGGAATTTGCTTTTGTTTGCAGTGGACCAACTCCTTTCTGGCTAGAGCACTTTCTCCTGACTCAGCCTGGCTGGTAACTTCTGCTTATTCAATCAGTTGTTGTTATTATATACAGGTGTCAGCTCAAGTCGCAGCCCTCCCTCATCTTATTCCTGTTGGCTGAAAGTAAAAATCAGGGGTTTCATTCCTTCTGTCTTCGCCTCTCTTTCTTGCATCTAAATTTGTTCATTTAAGCTAAGAAGTAACTGGTAGCATTTTATTTATCGCTAGTGCTACTGAGAGCTTTGTAGCTCTCCCTCCTAGGTAGGTTGCACAACCATGGTAAAAAAAAAAAAAAGCCTTACAAGTTTGGAAAGCTTCCTTTCTTGTCACGTTTTGTGCACCAAAATCTTCTAAAGCCTGTTTACAATGCCAAGCAAAATTTAGTCATGCAATTGTAATAAAAACGTTTGCTGCTTCTTACCTCTAAGAGTGGTATACAGAAAAAGTAGTATATTAAAAGTATTGAATGGCTATGGCTTTTTTTAATCCCTTTTTAATTAAGCCTCCATTTACTATCCCAGTTTTTTTTCCATCCTCTTTCCTGCAGGTGGATGGATTTCAAAACTAATATTACAATCTAATCTGTTGCGGGGGTAGGGGGAACCAAACCAAACCCACATAGCCCACATATCTATGGATTTGGGGTCGGGCATCCCGGTGTTAAGTTATAAAACTAAAAAGCTATTGCGGGATGAAATGAGCCGGACTCGGCGCAGGGCTAACAGCCAAGCCCTGGCCGCCCCGAAAGCGGGGCGCGGCGGGTGTCGCCCCCCGCTCCCGGGCCGCTCCGGCCCCGGGCGCTGCGTCCGCCCGGCTCCCGCTGCTTCCTCCTCCTCCGGGACTACCGCTCCCAGAAGCGCCCGGGCTGAAAGTGAAAATAAACGCCAGGTTACGCTGCCCTTTTTTTTTTTTTTTCCCTCTTTCCTCTCCCCTCCTCTCCCCGGCGGCGGTAGCACATGTCCTTTCTCTTTTGTTTTCCGCCCGGCAGGCCGGCTGCGGGAGCCGCCGGGAATCGCCGCCCCGAGGGAGAAGTGGGATCGGGACCCCGCCGGAGCCCCGGCCGGGAGCTGCCGCCCGGCCCTCTCGAGAAGCCTAGAAGCGACGGTTTTTATGGAGCTGGAAGTCCACAGTGCGGAGTAAAACTTTGCAGTTTCTCTCCGCGATTCCCACATGCAAGTTGCTAACGTGAGACCAGCTGCTTTTCTGCTTGCTGCCGCTACCTCGAGTGCTGAGGGGCCAGCGCTCTCCTCCCCCACCTGCTGCTGTTCCCTTTACCCGGCCCTAGAGCTGCTCAGTGGGTTTACCTTGCCATGTGGGGCTAGGAGAGGTGCAGCGATTCTCCACAGCGTGAAGCGGTAAACATGGAGGCGGCGTGCAAACCCGACGGCGGGGAGCAGAGTCATCAAGGCAGCGGCGTGGACGCCCCTGGGGACGCTTCTATGGACTGCTACTTGCGATCTCAGGGCTTGTACAGAAAGAGAGTTGCCAAGGATGGATCTTGTCTTTTCAGGGCTGTGGCCGAGCAGGTAACTGCTTACTTAAACAAAGCTGCTTCGCATGAAAGCATGGGAAGTGGGTCTCCTTAGTGGGTGATAATTAGCGTTAAAATGCAGACGAGTACAGGTTAAGGTTACACAGTCCTGTGCCGGGGAAAAAAATAATGTCTGTCTCGCGAGGTGAGAGAAGTTCTGTGTGTACAGCCACCTTCTGTCATCGAGAAATTGTTACCTGTTTTGACCTTCCACTGCCTCCTCAGAGCTTTTTTCAGTGTAAGATTTCAACATTTGGGTACAGCTGCTTTGTGTGAGACTATTTAGGAAATGGAATTTAGTGGAAAGAGCTGAAAAGCCTTGTTCTTAGTTTTGTTAATTAGTTTACTATAAAATTAGAGAATTTCTTTTCAGTTCTTCCTGTTGAATTCCCCTCCCCCATTTCAGTGTTACTGTTAAAGGGAAAAAGTGACAGCGTCATCTTGTCTTAAATACAAACAAACAGCAGTGGGAGCTCTGGTGCTTCTGATTGTGGGAGCCCAGATTCCTGTGCTAATTATACACAGTTCACTTTTTTTTTTTAAATTACTTTCCGCACTGAATTTACAAGTTCAGACAAACAAACGCTGTTGATCTGAAGTGAGTGGGTTTTTTATTTCAAGGGAATAATCAATGAATATACATTGATATTCTGATGTTATAAATTATAATAACATTATAATTAATATATAGAAGGTTTCTCCCATGCTCAGTGTATATAGAACTTTTTTCAACTATTAATTAAGTTTTTAACATCTCATTTTTATTTTTTAAAGGGAAGGCCTTTAATTCAAAGTTAGTAGGTGTTTATGCACAAATTTGGCCTAATCTCTGTACTCTTCATGCAGAAAAATTGAACTGATCTGAATTTGGAAGTGTTTTAAATTGAAGGTAGTGTGTAAGGATTGCAATAGAGGCTGCAACTTAAATTGACTGGAACTTCCCTATGCTGTCATGAGGATGCAGACAAAGTCGCATTAGAGAGAACTCTGAACCTATGATGAAAGTAATATTTTTCCAGTATAGATTTGAACAGGAGGCTGAATGCAAGTGTCATATTGGGATCTGAATTCCAGGCTTCCAAATCAGTATTTGGGCAACAGACCTACACCTCTTAAAGTCAAGAGAAAGTAACCCTGCGCTCTCTTAAGATTTGGTTGGATTTCATTTGAACGAGTGCATGTTGGTAGTTGATTTCCGCATCCGCTCCTGTGGTAACTTACTTCTTCAATTAATTGAAGTCCTTCACAAAGGAGTCGGTTAAAGAATGACAACAAATGCTATTCCTTTTGCCCAGTAAATCCTCATAAAATTGAATGTTTGAATTTAGTAAATCTGTGAATTCTGCAAGTTGCTTGATTTTTTGATTAAGTAATTGAGGTTTCACCTGCATAAAGATGTTACTGAATGAATATGCATTTTAAATATTCTTAAAAATAAAACTAGAGTATTTCCAAGCCTGTATTTCGGCAACAGTCATTATTTGTGACCCGTCATCAAAACTCCTAAGAACCAGTGTCACTTTCTTCTGTTTCTCCCTTTGCAGGTGTTACACTCTCAGTCTCGGCATATTGATGTTAGGATGGCTTGTGTAGACTATCTTCGGAAAAATAGGGAGAAATTTGAAGCAGTAAGTATTTTTGTTTTCTTTGTGAGCATTTAAGAAAATGTTACTTTATTCCTTCCACTTTTCTAAGGTATATTCTGCTGTTTGTGACAGTATTCATCATAGCTATATACTAGTTGATGCTTTTTAAAGTGAGTGCTCTTTAAATTAATTGGCACGTGTGTGGTAGTAACTCATTTTCATAAGCCTGGAGAAAGACCTGTATACTGCTTGGGCTGGAGAGAGGTGGGGTGGGAAGAGTTTTTAATGCTCATTAAAAAACAAAACAAACTTTCTTAAACTTTAATAATATGTAGTGGAGCTACCAAAATCTGGATTTTATTTTAGTATAAGGCCTCTTTTAATAAAGGCCATAAAATGTTCTTATTGTGCTATTTAATTGCTTTTACAATCTGTAAGGGATTTGACTGACAAGATTAGTGAAATTTGTTTCAGGGTCTACAATTTATTATGCATTGCCACTGTGTTTTTTTTCTAAATATCTGTAACGAAGTTCTCCATCATCAGTCATGGACATAAAATATTTTGATGTTGATCTATATTTGGCCAATGTCGTCAGTGTTAACATCATAAAATCCTTTTTTTCTTCCTTTTAAAAGAACAATAATAAATAAAGGTGCTCCTGTTTGTGTTTGTATGTGTTTATACCACTTAACTAATTTCCAGGATAGCCAAAACAGGAGTATGTGTAAGCATTTGTTACTAGAGGATTATTACTCAGCTCTCTTTCTGTTCTAAATTTACCCAGACCCAAAATAAAAGGCTGTTTTAGATGCACATGGGCATGCAGAAGAGAAGGAAAGCAGGAATAAGAGTGTGTGTATTTGCTGTAATTTCTGACAAAGTGCCCTATGCTCAAATGTGACTGATCACTGTTAATGTGGAAGTTGTCAAGAATGAATGACATGAAATACAGTGAATCCCTCTGGGAGAACGCAGCTCTGACTTGACTATTTCCATTTGCCAGGACTGTTTGTTTCCTAGTCCATCTAAGGACTTATCAACTCTTAGATCTCTCTACCTTCTTTTTTATTGTATTTTATTTTTTCACTGCTGACTTTTTAATCCCTTTCTTTCCAGAATTACCCCACTCACTCCAATATCTGCTTCTCTACTTCTCTTTTCTTGTTGCATTGTTTAGTTTTTGGAAATACCATGACCCTTCTTGACTTTAAATGTGTGTTGTTTCCCCTCCTCAGTTCTGGCATCTTCTCAGCCAGGTAACTGCTTTGTCAACCCTAGCTGGCTTTGCTGTCTTGGTCACTCTCGTCCAAACTCCCAGTCACAGTGTTCTTTTTTTCCTCAGGCTTGATCCAAGTGATATGACCTCTCCTCTATCCATCTTTGCTGTCCTTCTGAAAAGTCTCTTTTTTAAAAGTTTCTTGTCATTTTTCAGAATAGGTGTTTCATGTACAAGGTTGAGGTGTTTCATATCAGTTCTCATTTCCTAGTGTTCCTACTCCCTCAAGTACCTCACTTCAGCTCTGCTGATCGCCTTTGCTCCCCATATCTCTTATTCTACTTTATGTTTTCCATCTGGAATATAGCATTGTTAATTTATGTCTCTTAAAAAAAAAAAAAAACCAACAACAAAACAAAAACCCAACAAATGCCTCTTTTCATAATCTCTTAGTTCAACTATTTAGTCATCTGCCGCCTTAGTAGTTACGCTCTGTTGACATTTACTGGTGGTACTCATTGAAGTTCCGCTTCTCTCTGTCTATTGTAACCATTTCAGCTTGGATTTCTGTCTCTTTCATTCCGTTGATACTGCTATAACCAAAGTTTCAGGTGGCCATGTGTGACCACCATCTTCTTTTTCATCCTCATCCTTTCTTGAAGTGTTATCTTTGCTGCTGTCTTATATTCATTCTCTTTTTTAACTCTTCTGTTTCCTATGAGAACTTTCTGGTGCCCTTCCTTTCTTCCTCTGTGCATTATCTTTAGGTCATTTCATTTTGACACACAGAACAACTGCCGCCTATGATCATGTTTTACTGATCCACCTCTTAACTTCATGCCTGATTGCTTCTGTCTAAATTAAAAATTTTGGCCAGACTTTTTGATGCTTCTCATGAACAACACTGTTTAGCCAGGTTCAAAATGGCTAAAGCAGAACTTCTTAATCTCACTACTCCGCTCAGTTTTCCTTATTACCTTATTTCTTAATCACTATGGGTAAAGAGGCCATCCAGCTTGTAGCTTAAGTTCATAATGGAATTGCTTTGTTTGGACCTCTGTGGATCTTTATTGTAACGAAATCAAGCAGATTGTGTCTAAATAGCATTTTTAAAATACAGCCTCTGTTGACCAGCGTGGCTGAAACACTTTGAAGTTAACGTCTCAATTATTGCAGCATCTTTCTCTGGCCTTGACAAATGTGAATTTGGCCTCTTGATGTGTGTTAAGGAGTGCAGCTGAAGGATTACTTTCTTAGCCTGGCACTCACAGTGTAGCCCGATTGTTTGCATCCTTTCACTGAAAGTAAAAGCAGTTTGTTTGAAGTGATACAGAAAAGAGGCAAAAGTGCTATATGATTTGCCTATACTGTATCTTATTGCTACTTGGGTACTACAGAAATGTGACTCCCGTTTCTGATTGTCCATTGCTGCCCATTTCTTTCAAGAAGATACTTGAATAAGCCCACACATGCTCTTTCCAGTGATGCCTTGCACGCCTGAGATGAATTGCCCATAAACATCTACTTAAGAGCATCTTTGCTTTCTTTCAGATTTCCCGTTTGGCTGCTGGATTTCTTTTTGGTTGTTTTTTTTGTTTGTTTGTTTTGGATTGTATGATGACTGCAAAAGCTGTTTATGTGGTTATTTTCTGGAATGTGGACCTATAAGTTTGACCATTTATTCGCTCATTGCTGCATCACTTTATAGTTAGATCGTAAGTTCTTTGAGGGCAGGATAGTCTTAAATTTCCAATGGTACGTTCCCATTAGTACAGTGGGTCATAGACTGCGGATTCTATATGCTACACTAATAAAAATAACTAATTATTACTTTTTTTTTAAATACAGTTCATAGAGGGGCCATTTGAAGAGTATTTAAAATGTTTGGAAAATCCACAGGTATGTTAAACTTGATTTATAATAGAAAGCCATACTTTTGTTGAAGTAGATGGATAATTGGATTTTTTTTTCCCTCAAAAATATTTTTTGACTGAGCTTAAGAGGTCTTTGAATTACGTGAATATATACTTTTATGCGTGTACTCTCTACTGTGAAATGATTTGGGGAATTTTTTTGTCTTGATTTAAATCTGTTATTCTGCAAAATTGTATGCAAATGTTTCTAGCCTCTGCAAATGCCAAGAAACATAGCGTGGCTACCTTTTTCTTGAACACAGCCTTGAATAAAGGTCTAAAAGTTTAGGTGATGAAAAGACAGTTACTCATGTAAGGGATATTATGAACAGGCTCTTATGAAGATACTGATTTGAAGTAAAATTATTATTTTGTCCTCCCTAATTTAATTTTTAATATTTAGATTCATAGAATCGTTTCGGTTGGAAAAGACCTTTAAGATCATCAAGTCCAACCGTTAACCTATCACTGCCAAGTCCACCACTAAACCACATCCCTAAGCACCACATCTACATGTCTTTTAAATACCTCCAGGGATCAATAAACCCCAGGGATGGAGACTCAACCACTTCCCTGGGCAGCCTGTTCCAATGCTTGACAAACCTTTCGGTGAAGAAACTTTTCCTAATATCCAACCTAAACTTGCCCTGGCGCAGCTTGAGGCAGTTTCCTCTCGTCCTATCCCTTGTTACTTGGGAGAAGAGACCGACCCCCACCTGGCTACAGCCTCCTTTCAGGTAGTTGTAGAGAGTGATAAGGTCTCCCCTCAGCTTCCTCTTCTCCAAGCTAAACAACCCCAGCTCCCTCAGCTGCTCCTCATAAGACTTGTGCTCTAGACCCTTCACCAACCTCATTGCCCTTCTCTGGCCACGCTCCAGCACCTCAATGTCCTTCTTGAATTGAAGGGCCCAAAACTGGACACAGTATTTGAGGTGCAGCCTCACCAGTGCCGAATACAGGGGCACTATCACCTCCCTGGTCCTGCTGGCCACACTATTCCTGATACAAGCCAGGATGCCATTGGCCCTCTTGGCCACCTGGGCACACTGCTGGCTCATGTTTAGGCAGCTGTCGACCAACACCCCCAGGTCCTTTTCAGCCAGGCAGCTCTCCAGCCACTCCTCCCCAAGCCTGTAGCGTTGCATGGGGTTGTTGTGACCCAAGTGCAGGGCCCGGCACTTGGCCTTGTTGAATCTCATACAGTTGGCCCCAGCCCATCGATCCAGCCTGTCCAGGTCCCTCTGCAGGGCCTTCCTACCCTCCAGCAGATCGACACTTCCACCCAACTTGGTGTCATCTGCAAACTTACTGAGGGTGCACTCAATCCCTTTGTCTAGATCGTTGATAAAGATATTAAACAGAACTGGCCCCAGTACTGAGCCCTGGGGAACACCACTTGTGATCAGCCGCCGACTGGATTTAACTCCATTCACCACAGCTCTTTGGGCCCGGCCATTTAGCCAGTTTTTTACCCAGTGAAGAGTACACCTCTCCAAGCCATAAGCAGCCAGTCTTTCCAGGAGAATGCTGTGGGAAATGGTGTCAAAGGCTTTACTAAAGTCCAGGTAGACAAAATCCACAGCCTTTCCCTCATCCACTAAGTGGGTCACCTTGTCATAGAAGGAGATCAGGTTAGTCAAGCAGGACCTTAGGGAGTTAACAATTTGTGTAAGCTGAGGGGGGGAAAAGAGGACTATCTAGTACATCATTGCAAAATCTGTTGGGTTTTTTTTAAGCACTTATACATGAATTTTATTAAATTTTCTGCTCCTAGAAATCAAAGCATGATTTCCCCCCCCGCCATGCCTACAGCATCCCTAGTTAGAATGGCTAACCAGATGGTTCTTTATTTCAGTTTCCAAAATGAATGGTGGAAGGAGGAAAAAAGTGGGTTTTAGCCTATTCTGCTTCTGTTTTGCTTTGTTCATTCCAGGATTTTTAATTGCAAAGCTTTTAGTCAAATCCTGAAGTTATATGCTATGCTAAATGGTAAACCATCCGTTTTCCAGTAGAACTTATTCTGCACTGAACTACGCCAATGCGAATGGTTTACAGCACTGCACTGTGTATAGAAAATGTCTTTTTCATACATGTCTACTAATGTTTAAAAAAGAAAATGTACAGTAGCTTTTTTACGTGATCAGAGAAATTAATATTAAGTTATTCTATATTTGAAAATTGTAAGGGGAATTTAAAAAATGATTAAACAAAATTGAACGGCTACAAATTCCTGCCCCAAACTTAATTTCAGTCATTTTTAATTGAGTAAGAATTTAAAAAAGAAAAAAAAGTTTAAAAAAAAAAAAGGAAAAATCTAGTCACATCATACTGGAGCACAGTACAGCGGTTAGGCTGGTAATGGAAGAAACAACTTTTCTGTGATCTGAGTCTGGGTTGCGGTGTTCCTGACATTTCACTGTTTAACAGCTTTAAAGGGCAGATTTTTGGTCTTCAGGTATCGATACACAGCTGCTTGCATGAGAAATGCAACTATCACAAGTTTATTTTGGCTGTTTGGCAGTGGTCTGTCTACTTTGTGTTGGAGCACTTCACAAGACTCTCTCAAGATATTTGTATGGAAGTTATCTGTGTTTTAGGCAGGAGAGTTAAGCCTCAAGGTTCTTTTTCCAGTTCATCTATAGCTAAAGGGCCACAAAACCAGGCAGTTTTGAAGGTAGAGAGTAACATTTTTAAAAGCACTCGATAAATCTGACACTCACTTTTTTAAAAAATCATTTTTGAAAAGCTAAACTGCTTGTTGTTTAAGTTTAACAAAAGAAAAAAAGATAAAAACACTATCACCTTTCAAGATCATACTCTCTAATGATAGATCTGCATTTATGTGATTGTTTTTAGTTCTCAGTTTTCACATGGATCAGTTTCTACTTTGGGAAAAAAATCCCTCTAGCTTGTACCCCTTAACCTAACTGGAATAGTTATTGTTATTTCAAAAAACCTTCAAATACAATCAAAGTGTCTTGGCTGAACTCCAGACTCAGTGGTGATTTTTTTTTTTTTTTTTTTGACAGTGATTTCTTGCTTCTCTTGATCTACATATAAGGAAGTATAATATTTGTGTGTTTGAACTTAATTTTCTTTTGTTTTTTTTTTTTTAATACAGGAATGGGTTGGACAAGTAGAAATAAGTGCCCTTTCTCTTATGTACAAGTAAGAAAACCCTTAAATATGTTTTATTGAGATCAGTTCAGTTGTTTTGTTAGTTAATCAGTTGGAATAGCAAAGATGGAATTGTATGTTAGACCGTAGTTCTCCAGAAAATTACAAATACGCTTTGAAAATTGCAGCTGTCGAAGTATTAAATAAAAATAAAAAAATAAGCTTTGAAAATGACATGTAATGGGATTTGAATACAGGTTTGCAATAATGTCATGCATCTCACCTGCAGAAGTCACTGTGGGTAGAGTCATACAGTTTGTATTTTGTTAATTTTCATATCTTATTTTTTCTGTTAAAATTGCTTTTCTTCCTATTTCTCACCAAGGCTTTAATATTAACCCTACTGCTAAGCTGTGGGCTGTACCCATTTCTTTATTACCTCTGTACAAATGCTCTGATGTAGCTTAGTGGTGTGAGTATTGTAGGCTGTATGCTAGAAAGCCGTTCTCACCCCTCCCCTGATATCAAGTTGTATGTACTGGTATAAGACTACCTGGTGTACTGCTGTAGCTTATTCTCTTTTCTGTATAAATTTTCCTTTTTCCACTGTATCGGTATAGATGAAATGGTACAAGTTTGTCAAGGGCCATAGCTTGAGCTATGCTCAAGAAATGCTTCGGTATTTGTGCATAGGCAAACACCGCTTTTGGTGATGAACGGTTTTGCTGATGTGTTTTTATTAAATATAATCCTACATATTAATCTGTCTTCACAAAGTAGTATGAAACAATATGCTGAATATTTATAACTGCTTTCTAATTACTGTGTAAGGGAATGAGCAATGTACAGCATCTTCTCTTTCTGCTGTTTGTAAACCAGTTAAAAAATTCAGTTTTTCAAAATGCTTACTGTAAATTAATGATGTTCTTTGTACTTTGACTCTTGATGACACAGTTGATAAGAGGAAAGAAACAATCTAGTTAAATTACTTTCAGGTACTTAGATGAGTGCTAAGTGCAGGAAATTGCATGAAATTCTATCTTTGCATTTTACGTGGTTAATGGGACAGTTTAGAGTTGCCTGTGCTGCATGGGTGGAAGATGACTGAACTGGAAGTCAGAGTAAGGTTCGGCTCGAAACTTATAGAGAAGGTCTGATGGTTAGATTGAGCCAGGGTGTAGAGGGACATAACTCAATTTAAGTCAACAAAATTGCATTCTTGATTGGAACTGGATGGTCGTGATCTTCTGTTTGTTGTATTTCTGGCCATGAGAAATGTATTCTCATGAAATTGAGGCAGTTTATTTTGAAGTCATGATACATTGGTATCCAGGACCACAGCTGATAAATGAATACAAAGACAAATCCTGGTTAATAATAGTATTTTTTTTAATTTCCCTTGGAAGTGTGAGGAGGCTTGTGACGTAGTTGCAACTATACGTAGTATTTCACTGCAGGGTTGAACACACAACAATTGTCACTGCCATACTTGTTTTGGGAAGACTGGCTTCCATTAAAAAGGCAATTTAGAGGCTGTGGGGAAAGTAGGAATGGTGATGGAGGTTGGGGGAAAGAGTTGCTTCCCTTCCTGCATGCTGGCAAGACTGAAGGAAAGCAGAAGTATGAATTTCCTGTTTGTGCCGAGTGGAGAAGTGAGAGAGGTTCAGACTTTTCAAGCATAGGGTAGAAATGCAGTGTGAATAGGTTTGTTTTCATTTCCACTCCTCAGATCTGTCAGAAGTATAATTCGGTAAGTAAGTTTTCCTTGCCTCCTTGAAGCGGGTGGGTCCCTGAGCTATAAAATTCTTTTCTTCTCAGAATTGCTTTTTCTGACTTATTGTAGAAAGTTTTGGTTTTTTTTTTAATCCAAAAACCATACCTGTGAATATACTTAATCATTTTGCAAGACTAATTAAGCTTTTGCTTGTGTGAGCAAGGAATAAGTTGAAGGAAGTGATAGGTTGCCGAGCAAAGAATTCGAAGGGAGGATTATGGATAAAAGAGAGAGAGAAAATAATTACATTTAAGATCATGACAGAGATTGATTATAACAGAAAAACAAGTAGTGAAGATTGATAGTCTTTCAGTTTTTAGCATGTCATGTCAGTTTCAGTTGTGGATTTTCCTGTATTTGTCACTTTCTATCCAGTTCAACTTTTTATGCTTTTTAATCTAACAAGATAAAAAAAGAATTGTAAGTGTGGAGTGTAAATTCTAAATTTGCTTAACTGTAGTAGCTCAACTCTTCATTTATGGTATTTTTAATCCTCTTAAATGTAATGAGGTACCAAAACTTCATTTGCAGGGATAAAACATTTTCTAAACCCGTTTTGAAAAACTATGCTGGACTGATACGCTTGATGATGAGTGTCTGCCAACACTGCAACAGCAGACTATCTGCTGGTTCGGTCCAAGCTTCCCCAAAAGTTTGTTTCCGTTCTCTCAGTTGAAGAGACAACAGAGGGGTTTCTTTGCCACTTTAAATCCCAGCAATTTGAGCCTAAGAAACACAGCATGCTGTTCGACTCCACACTTGCTGGAGTCTTTATCTAAAGAGAAAGGGAAACAGCCTTCTGAATGTCTTCTTTGCAGTGTATTAGCCATTTTAAAATGCAGGAAAAGATGATTCTTGCTGCACGTGAAAAAAACAGACATGAAGGGCATGATTTTCAGAGGTGCTGGAGATTTGGTTGCAATATCTGATCCTCAGCCTGCTGATGGCCTGTTGGGCTGTGGCACGTGCCCAGCACGCTGTGGCAGCTGGGCCACCATTTGGGAGCAGAAACATTGTGTGGACCCTTCTGAGCATGAGAACTTGGTTTGGGAGGCAAGAAGGGTTTCTGAGCACAGACACGGGCTGTTCTGTTAGCTGGCCTGTGTGCCCAAAAGGGTTCTCACATGCATGTAATCAGTTTGCTAGTACAAATTTAGCCTAAGCCAGTACAAATTTAGCCTAAGCTGTTGCTCCCCTTCTGGAAACTTATCACTATTTCCTGTCGCTGTTCATAAAACCAACATTCCCTCTGTTCTGGTGGGTTTCCAAATGGCAAAGTGTAATGAATTTCTCCAGGACTGGGGAGCAATCATCTTTCTAGACACAGCTCCAGAAAGCGGTGTCTGGAAATTTGTTTTACTTGTCATTGACCCTGTGCATGTTGTGCCAGCACATCTTATTCTAGTATATTCTTTCATAAAAGTAAGACTTTTTTTGACCAGTGATAGTTGTACTCGTCTTTTTCAGTATTCTTTTCCATTAGGTGTTTTCTGTTGTTATGTATGTTCCTTGAACTTGACTTGAATATTCCAATTTTTATTGATACTAATTTTTAAATGAATTCTTAACTGCTACTTTTTTCTCAGGAAAGATTTCATAATATACCGGGAACCAAATGCTTCTCCTTCACATGTAACTGAAAATGGCTTTTCTGATAAGGTAAAAAAAAAAAAAAATGGCTGTTGTGAAAGGCTGAATTAAGATGACTTTATAAACAGCAAATAGTTTCATGTGAGTTTTCTTATTCAACACAATGAAATGTTCTGAGAATTCAATTTTAACAATTTCTTTTGTACATATTTAAGGCAGTTATTCTGTTAATACATATGGCACTTTTAAAATAGATGGTCCATATTTGGGGTGTGGTATATCTTCCTAGTAATCTAAAATTCTGTAAAAATCAATTTACAAGTGCTAACTCATATAGCTACATCTGTCTTAAATTCTTTTTGACTTTCAGTCAAATTCTTTCTGATTTTAAGGACATCCACTAAACATTTTGATCATTTTATTGATACTTTGAGATCTTGAGAGATAACAAAGCACATTGGTACATTAAATTGAATTTAAAAGGTAGTGCTCATATGAAAAATCAGGTGAGATGCAAAACCTAAAATATCTGCCTGGTTTTTTTAATAGGTATTGCTGTGCTTCTCAAATGGAAACCACTATGATATTGTTTATCCCATTGAGTATTCAGAAAAGGCTGCTCTGTGTCAGTGTAAGTATTATGTTGGTTAGTGAAAAGCACCTGTTTTTACCAAAAATCTTAAAATGATCACCATCAGGTTTCAGGAAAAGGGTCTATATGAAAGTTTATTATAGCCATTCTTTAATAGCTTAGTTTTCCATTTGAATTGTCAATGAGTGTATGATTTTGCAAGAGCATAAATTCTTATTGTGTCCTGATTCTTGACAAAGCAGATTATATACCAGGAGGAGAAGACTTAGCTGCCTCTTTGAATTTGGGTGGTCTAATGTAAACAAAATGTTGGTGTACTAATTTATAATTTGTTGCATTGTCTTTGGCCAGCATTCTAGTTTTAATTTTGTATTTCAGACTATGTTAGCAAACTAATTGTTTATGCTAAAATTAATCGTTGCATGTGTAACTTGTCAAAGAAATCATGGGGGTTGCACGTGCGAAAAATAACTGTCTTCATGAATTATTGTTTTCTTTACTAAATTGCAGCAGTGCCCAAAGATTCTCATCAGGTTTGATGGGTCACTGTGACAGTCCCTACAAGGATACTCATTCTTTATGAAAACTCTGCCTATGTGCAGAGTTACAAGGCTAAGGCCAAATTTGCCGCTCAAGAGACCTGTTTTCTAGTAGTTTCATGCATATCTGTTAAGCCATAGTAGCTGCAGCTGGTTTTGCTTCTAATGCCTTCACTGTTTCAGTTAACACATCAAAATGCTTGCTTGCTTTGATTGAAGTAATTTGAAATGCATCTGTAATGGTGGTGTAAATTCTCATTTATCTTGTAACTGATTTTGTCCTTCCACTTTCTCCTCCCCTTCCCCAGCTCTGCTGTATGAGTTGCTGTACGAGAAAGTATTTGATACAGATGTAAAGAAAATCATAGCAGAACTTAGTGCTGTTGGTGTGACAGAGGAAAGTAATGGTAGCAGTGAAGTATCTGCTTCAGATTCAGAAGATGACAACTACAGGTAAATGAATTTAAAAGTTAATGTAAGATGCCTGTGAGCAATACATGTTAAACGAATTTTCTGAATTTCTGGTGGGTAGGAGAATCTAACAGTTAGGGTTGAAAAACCTTTACAAATTACTAAGAAGAGAAACACAAAGAGGTAAGGTTAGAACTATGAAAGAATGAAATATCTTATCTCCACTGTACAGCGTTCTGGTTCCTCTGTTTTTCCTGCAGTCTAGCTTTGGGTCTCTTTATGTAATGGAATATTGCCATTGCAGCATGTCCCTCTTCCTGTTTAAAATAGCAGAATCCTCTGGGAGAATTGTCAGTGTGCCAGTCTGGCATGGTAAACTCCATGAGAATTACTTGGCTCACTCTTGCAACTGAGTAGAGTTACAGGAATCTAATCCAAGTTGTGTTGCTTCCACATCTGGGGGCTGAAATGCCTGCTTGAGATGTAGCTAATGGAGAAATGTAGATGTAGATATAGATGTACTCTATTTTGTTCCTTGATCTTTATGAAGTGATTATATTTGTGGGTTTATATTCCTTTTGCTGGACCTGGATGCTCTAGCTAGCTCTGAGATTTTGACCTACTGATTCCTTTTGCACAGTAAGTCTTTGACAGTGCCATTTTTGCATTTACATATTGGCAGTTTTTCTTCTGTTTAATACTGTTCTTAAAACCCTGGCTTGCGTGAAATTCCATTGAAGCCATGGAGATTATGCTATATTAGTGCATCATGTCACCTCTTCCCGCTGAACATCATTGAAGTCCTTTCTGGAGGCTCTACTGTAGTCTGTGTGGCATGTGACAGAAGAAATTCTTTGAGACGGTGGGAGCTGATTTTTTTTTTTTATTTTTCCCCCCCTCAAGCTGAAAACAACAGAAAGGAAGATGATGGAAATGGCCACAGAAAGAAACCAAGTTCTGGGAAAGGGATTAGCTTCCTTTCTTGTTTGGAAAAAAAATACTAGGGAACATTTCCAGTTAAAATACAAAGTATTTCTGCCTTGGGGAACAATTATTGTAGTTAAATGTCAGAGAGTGGAAACCTTCTCTATTCCTTTCTGTTCTTGGAGCTTTCCTGGGCTTCATATTCAGTAGCATTACCCTGTATCTTTGGGATTCATAAGAAAATATACTGCTAACCTCCAGAGCACCTTTGTAAATGAAGGTCATATACTCACTTGAGACTATCAAACTCAATGTTTTTGATTTAAACCATATGTCTTATGATGCAAGAGCTAGTGTGTGTGACTCTTGACCTAGTTAACCCAAATTACAAACACTTTGCTGTGTTTATGAAGTCTTAAATGTTTTGCTTGTCTTAAAGTTGACTTCAGCTTGTTTCACTACCTAGTTTTCCAGAAGATCTTTTTAATTGTATAAATGTGAACTTTTCAATTCTGTTGTTATTAAATGTAATAGTTTATTTTGGTTTTGGGAGAAGTTAATGCTGATAGTTGCCTACAACTGCCGTAGGGAAAAATACTTGTTTTTTCTCTGTGGAAAGTAATTTTCCAGCGATGTCAGGTGCAGAAAATAAGAGTAAGTTAGAGTGCCTGATGCCAATTAACTAATGGAGTGGTTTTGGTTTTGAGGTTGGGTTTTTTTTTTTCGGTCTGCTTTTGCTATGTTTTCCTTGCAAAAAATTTAGAGGAATTTTTTGTTTCCCTTGCCTGCCCCCTCTTCCTTCCCCCCCCCCCCCCCCCCCCCTTAAGTGATGGCTAAGTCAGTACTTGTAAGTTAGACTTCCTAAAACTTGTACTTAGAAACAGAAATCTTATTTTTAGCTTTATATGATATAGAAATGTAGTTCTTTTTTTAGACTTAGCTTTTTCATTTTAAGAGATGATGATGTTCTGTGGTATGCTTATTGTGGAAAAAAATGTAGAGAGTGGTAGTTTCAGTATTTTTATCCACTTCCAAGATGTTTCTTACCTGATTTCCAGGCCTTATTAATACTATATTACCACAGCTTGCTTCTGTCCTTTTGCAGAAGTAAAGCTACAACAGTCAGTGACATGAATGGATTGAAGTCTCTTTCCGGCAACAAGGTATTTATATGTTAAGATTTATTTTCTTCCTAATAACTTGTACTCTGCTATCTTTTTCAGTGTTTAATGTTCATGAAAGAACCTTGAGTTTCTAGTTTTCCTAACGTGTAATATCTTAAAAACTACTTATTTCTTTGAAAAGTAACGTTTGCTTTTGATGTGCCTAAAGGTGGATAGTGTCCTTTTTAATGCTGCTTAGTTCTTAATTTTGTTCTGGTATGGTTAAAAGAACACCATTGAATTATTTTTTTCAAAGCTCTTTATGCTTTATGTATTTTCAGCATCTTTATATTGCAGTTTAAAGCTTGAGCACTGTGATTGAAAAATGGAAAACTGTATATCTCTATGTAGTTGACCATTTAGCACTTTGTTTTGTTTCATACAGCACCTTAAGAGCAATGGGAATCCTGCCTTGTTGGTCTTGCCTAAAAAAGTTCTTAAATCACTCAATCCATCAGTTTACAGAAATGTTGAATATGATGTTTGGCTCCAATCCAAATGGGGTAAGTAACTGAGTTCTTAAAAGTTACAACTTTTGCAAGCTGATGTATAAAGTGAAGCCCTCTTGAAGAACAGTGATGCAAATGGCAGCTTGGGTTTAGGCAGTGGTCTTCCTCACGTGGGTCAGTGCACAGATTTAGGACCTGAACTACTGGTTTGCATTTTTACTGCATCAAGAAAGTAACTCTTTTGGTGTATTTAAACTAACAGTATATTACTGCTAATGTATTTACAGATCAGCAAAAACAAGATTTTTCTATTGCTGCTGGCATGCAATACTCAGTTGGAGATAAATGTAAAGTAAGTAGTATTGAATTACAGTTTATAGAGACATTAACATTTTGCTCAAGATGCCAATTTTCCCTCCTTGTTAACTATTTTGATATATAATTGCTACTTTCTAAATATTCTTTGATTGTGTCTTCCAACTGTGCATATGCTCATTATTTAATTGTTGGTGATGTTCATGACTTACAGCGTACATGTAGGAAAGGCATGTAATAGAACATCTGATCAGTGCAATTTTACTGCATTAAAAAGTCACAAGGTTAACTTCAAGAGTGTATTGAAAAACATGACTGTGGACCTTAACGTTAAGTATGTGCAGGCTTGCCTCCATGTTGAGTCCTTACTCGGTGGTATAGAGCGCTAGCCTCTGTGAGAAGTAGGGCAGTTTACTTGGTTCAGGCTAGTGTTTTCTGTCATATAGGCTTTTCTTTGGAGAGACCAAAACCAACATCATAGTTCCATGTATTTGTGTTCAACTCTGGAGGTAATGATTACTGTTCATAAATTGGCTTTGTTCGAATCTCATTACTTTCAAGTAATGGAATACAGCTCACTTTAGTTACTGCAGATCCTGACGATCCTGAAGTTTAGGGTGATTCTTCCTCTTGAAGTATTCAAAGTGTGTTACACAATTGCTCTTTAAATTCTATTAAAATTTGTAGTATGTATTGCTGCTTAAGAAGAAATAAGATTTGCCGTTAAAATCTGCATTACTCAAATTTTAGATTAATCTCCTTAGATGTGTTAACTAAACTGGTGGTACTTGGCTAAATATGGTTCTTTCTAGGACAGTTGGCCATCTATTAAAATTATTAATGTGAAAATATTCAATTAGGTTTATCATGCAGCATGGGGGCTCTTTAAGTTTGTACTTTCTTTATTTGTGTAATGGAATTAAGCATAATGAATAAATTCCACAACCCCCCCCAAACCCCATACAAAACAAACCAACCAACCTAATGTGGAGTTGATTATTTATTGCTTCATAGTACAGGCTTAAAATTTGTATTTAAGACTCTAAGGCTGTCTTGTGTAGTATTTACTAAAGGGCACAGATACTATTAGTAGAAAAAACTCTGGCAATTAACATACTCTCTCTCTAAAATTTTATATGTACTTGTCAAGACAGTAAATATATGGGATAAGAACATGGGAAGGGAAGGTGAAGTAAATAGTGAAAAGTGGAGTTGATTAAGTTAATGCAGCTGGAAATCCGAATGTTGTAGCAGAACGTTATGAAATTTATTTTATATTTAACAGAAGAATTTGAAGAACATGGAATGTCAGTCAGACAAGTAACACTATGATCATGTCTGAACAACTTTTTTTGATTGTTTTAAAAAAACTTCCTGAAGAATAACTTCAGAAATAGTTGGTGTTCATTATGTTCTTAAACTAAATTTCACTGAAGTTAGTAAAGAATTTTTCTTTTCTTTACATGGATTTTAACAAGGAAAAGCTTTGGGTTTTATTCTAAGAGAAAGTGTTTTCAGTAAAGCTGAAAAGCCTTGATATGCTGGTTACTTCTAACTTTCTCATGTACTTTTGAAAGCCACATTTCATTAAGTAATGTTACCTGGCAAGCTTTCTGTTTTGTTTTTTTTAATAGCATTTTTATTTCTTTTTGAAGAAGCAATATGGATTGAAGATTTGGTTTTGATATGTTTACTGAATTACATGATGTTTATTTCTCAAGTCTTCTGTTGCTCAGAGGAAAAGTTCTATTTTTAACATTGCTGATACTTTAAAGAGTTACGTCCTCTCATTGTCTTCTTTGAAGCTAATGCACCTTTTTTTTTCGTTTTCCTTATAGGTGCGCTTAGACCATAATGGGAAATTTTATAATGCCCATATTCAAGAAGTTTGTTCAGAGAATGGGCCAGTTGTTGTATTTGTAGAAGAGCTTGGAGCAAAGTAAGTGCTTAATCTCTTTTGGAAAAGAGTACCAAACTGAACCTTGGTAATGGCAGCATTACTTTAGTTCAGAGTTAATTTCAGCCCCTGAAGTGTATCTACTTCTTTACTTGAAGCAGTACTACCACAAAATTGTTAAGAAAACAACATACTAAATAAAAAAGGCAAAAGGGGTTCTGCATTGATTGTCACTTTATACTTTTTTTCTTTAGTGCTTAAGCAGTCTGGGTCTTACTTGCAGAGTAAAACAGTAACTACATTAGTATTAGAATTTTTTTTTGCACAAGATTCAATCCTAAACAGATCGACGCCATCCTAACTAAATGTCGCCTGTTGTGCTTAATAAATAGATGCTAGATTTGTGACAAGCTTTTCCTGTTAAAAGGTCCATCAAATCACCTAGCTTCTCTGTTGGTTGAGTAGCTCTGCCTGATTTCATACAGAGAGTGCCAAGTTGCTGTTTAGATCAGCATCATCTTTACCCTACCTTGGGACAAACTAAGTGTTTAAAGTTGTTGATGGGGGTTGTGGTTTTTTTGTGTGTTGTTGGTTGGCTGTTTTTGTTGTTTTTTTCTGGGGTGGTAGTGGTGGTGCTTTTGGTTGTTTGCGGGGTGAGGTTTTTTTGTTTGTTGATTTGGGGAAGGGGACAGTTTGAGACATCTTCTTGAGCTCTGCTCTAAGTTCTCTAACTCTTCTGGGGCAAAAAAAAACCCCACAGTTGAATGTAGTTTGGGAAGAGGAAACACTTTCAGTCAAGGTAAATGAGGGAAGGAGAAAGATGCCCATTAATCTCATGTGATCTCCTGTTAAAAAAAAAAAAAAGGAAAATGTTGCAACATCTGAAGATTATCTCACAGTTTGTTCCCTTTTTAAATTGGTATTTAACCTGATTTGAACTGTCTGTTTATAGATTTTGAATGTCTTCCTTTCAAATAATGTAAACAGTTGCTTGGACATCCATACAGCATCCTCAATTAAAAAATGAAGTAATTGCTCTGGGATATAAACCACCAATATAATGTGTTTCAGTCTTGACATCTATTGCAGTGTTTGTGATAAGTTTATCTGAGTGTATATTACTTTTTCTGATGATTCTCCTTTTCTGTCTGCCCTGAAGACATTATAATACTCACTTTACAAATGGCTGATCATTCTTTGCTGGATAAGTTTGCATCAACTTATCAGAGTTTTATTTTTTTTAAAAAAAAAAAAGGAAGGTTTGTTCTTCTATGCATTGCTTGAGTGTAATGATAAAGAAGAAAGGACTTTGAATGCAATGTTCTGAAAAATGGAAAGATCCATCAGTCTTAGTAAACGTGGTATTAATTTATGCAAGCCCCAGTCTGGTCTTTAAGATATTTTTCCCTCCGTAATTCCTTGTTTTTTAGGCATGCTGTCTCACTGAAGAGCCTTAAACCTCTTCCACAGGCCTCTCCTATGGAGGGCTGGAACACTGTGCCAGGGAAGAAGATAAAAAAGTTTTTCCCAACATGGGGGCAGAATGCTCAGCCCGGTAGGATTGTACCTGTCTTTGTGTGGCAGAATCTTTACTGTCAGATGTTTTGTCTCAAAGAGCTTAAAAAACGATTAAAAAAAAATCACGTCTTTATCACAGATGCAGATGGCAGAGGGCCAAAGAATCAGAGCAAGTCAATAAAACCCCAGTCAGCACTACCTCCTCGACTTCAGCATACTGTGGGAACCAGGCAGCATCAGTTCTTATGTTCTGGACCCCAACCTCATCAGACCTCAGCTGAGCAAAAAGCTCCAAGCAGGAATCCTTCCCAAACTGTAAGGTAAAACTGCAAATAACGTCTTCCTTGTCTTGAACTTTGGCTGAGCTTCTTGGAGCCCAGGTGCCTGCTTCAGATGCTTCCAACATGCTCTTTTGAAATATGTTGCCATTGAATTCTTAAGAAGTGTTCCAAGTTCTTAAGAATACACACAAGCACAGGAAAAAAAAGGTTTTTTTCTTTTTAAAATCTTTTTCAAAATTACTGCCATCATGAGCTCCTACTTTTTTTCTTGCATGGCAGCATCTCCTCTGGAAGCACTGTACACAAAATTGCTGTTCTTCTTGGAAAGCGGATGTTGGGTTTTTTTCTGGTTGGGGCTGAAGTAATGTTGCATGTAGCGTTTCTTGGGCACGGCTAAGATCTTCCCTCAGCTTCTGCAGAACCTGTCATAGAGGACTGCCTCGTGTTATGACATCACTTGAAGGAGTACCAGAACAGCATTTTGCCTACATTTGTTGGTAGTGGTTTTTTGATTCATTGTGCTGCTGCAGCAGAGTTTCTGTTCTCATCATTGCCCCTCTTCTATCCTATCTAAAAGACTATTCTGTACTTGGCTACAAACCCAAACTCTTCATCGTCTATTCTGCCACTCTTGCATATCATAAGTCCTCATGGAATAAATGGGGCTGGGGTGTCTGTGGAGTCTGCCATGTGCAACATCTTAAGGGCATTTTTCTTCCACCTGTAACCTAAATACATGAGTGTCCTAAAATGTTTGGTTAAGTAATTCAGAAAGCTGAAACAGTGATATTCATTTTGTGTAGTGATGCTTCAAACACTGAAAATTAGAATGCATTTTCCCTTTTGTTGTTGTATTTAGAGAAATCTTCTTCCCCAGCTTTCTCTTGCATGTTCATAGATAGATAGCAGATGGGGGGTGGTCAGTTCTCAGTTGGCACAGAAATGGATTAGGTCACTTGGTGTAGGCATTTATTTTTTAACTATCATCTAACAATTACCATTTGTTATAAAGTCTTTCAAAATTGTATTGAACTGAATAAATCATGGACAAAATCCATTCTTTCTCTTCCTTAGATTTTATGCATATGGGTAAGTTGCAGTGGGCAGAAAGGGATCTGGTATATGTGGAATCACACAAGCAGTGCTATGTAATTATTTTCTTTCTTCCTTCTAAACCATGAGTTTGCATTGTGTTTGATACTGGTGAATTTCTTTGTCGAAATGATCCCGTTTCATTTTTTTTTTCCTTTACAGAAAACCAGACCGGGAGAGAACCGAGGATCTGAACCATGGCAGCAGAGATTGTAACTACTTTGGCCTGTCTCCAGAGGAACGCAGGGAGAAACAGGCTATAGAAGAATCTCGTTCGCTTTATGAGATCCAGCAGAGGGACGAACAAGCGTTTCCTGCTCTTTCCAATGTATGCTTTTTTTGTTGTAATTAATAGTGCATTTTTCATACTTGTCCATGAACCTTTAATTAGCAATTGTTGTTTTGCTGTCCTTGCATTACAATACAATTCGAAAGTTAAGGATATTTTCTTCACACTCACTTTCTACATAGAAATATGTGAATCTCCAATGCTTTATATATTCAAGATAAGACACTTACGTAGTAGTTTCCCCTGGGAATAATTAACGTCCACCATACACAGTTCTTTAGGCGTGTAAATATGGTAGACACATGAGCTTCTGAAGCTGTGGGCTTCTTTCTTCCTCCTGTCTTTGGAAGGCACTGCACTGCCTTGCAGTTTACTCAGATGATGTCTTTTTCTTGTATGGTGGGATCAAACTTCAAGGTGAGGACAGAACTTGCTCTAAAGTACAGTTTAATTTAGCTGAGAAATAGCTCAGTAAAATGGCAGTGTGGTGCTTGAATTAGTATCAGAGGTGACTAAGTGATTTTTTTCTGATTTGGTTCACATAAAACCTGTTCTATTTATAAGTGACTTTTCTTTTTAGCCTGAGAACTTACTGGTGTGAGAACTTCCCTGGTGTCATAAACAATGCAAATTCTTTTACCGTTGTGGAGTTGAGCTGGCTTCAGTGGACTTGTCTGTGTCTGAGGGAAGAATGTAGCCTTTAGATTTTGAGAGATTATTCTGTTGATGCAATTTTTAAAGAAAGGGGATTGGACTCTCAGTACATCCAGGGAGCAAGCAGGCCCTGTGGGTAAAGAGCTGCTGCCTACGTAGGTTTATTCTAGAGACCTGTGGGGCTTTTTGGATTTAAATCCTAGGGCAAACAGAAAAAAGAACCAGGCTGGGAAGAATGAGTAGGTGAAAGATGGGCCTTGCATCTCTTGCTTTGTGGAAGTGACTTCCTGCGCTGTATCTTTCAGTTCTTGAGCATTAATTACTTATTTTGGTGTAATCGAGAAGACGTGTACAGCTCCTTTGTGCTGCAAAGAGCAGACTACAACTGAAGCCTAACGGACAGAGGTTGCTCTCTCTCTCTGAGCTGTGATTAACAATATGCTGTATTTGCTCATCTGCTGAAGGAGGATATGATTTTAAAGCAGATGTTGTCTGCAGTTTTTGTTTGTCATCTAAACTAATGACATGAATGCTTTTAAAGGACACTTTGCAAAATTTAGCAATGAATGAAAGAGTGGATGAATCTGAACGATACTGATCAAGACTGCTTTTCCCCCCACCACCACCTTTCTGCCTGTCACAGAGATAAGCATTATGCATCATGAAGGCATAATAGTATCATGTCAGATGATGGCAAAGTGTCATCATACTTCTTATATAAATTCATATTTCTGCTTTTTTAAATTTCTTTAGAATCAGTCAGTCTGTCAGGCTGCTACACAGACTGTGGATAATTTAAACCAGAAAAAGTTCTCAAATAATGAGAGAAGAAACAGCAAGTGGACAGCAGAGGTGGAAGAGCAGAAGGATAAAGGTAAAAATAAATGGTTTTGGATCAAGGTTTTTTTTTGTTTGTTTGCTTGCTTTTATTACCAGCCTCAGAATTTATTGAAGATGGGGCATCTTTTTAGGCAATGAGGGGAAAATTATCATAAGTAATAGTGCCAAACTAAGCTAGGCTCAAGATAGCAAAGGTGTGGTTTGGTAAGAAAGTACATGTTTTCCTGCTTTGTGAATGTGGCTGAGAGCGCAGGCTCCTTGCTGGGATTTTTGGACTAAATGGGAAGAGGAATGAGAGAAACGAAAAGGCTGTCAGAGCTACCGTAAATTAGATCCTGTTGAAATTCTAGTGAGCGTGGCAGAAAATGCCAGTGAGAGGAGTATTAAGGGTGCTTACTGGAGTCGTTTAAGAGAAAAGCAGGCAAAAGTATTCAATGTGGCATAGTTAAGAATTAGCATACAATGGTACAGAAAGAGGGGAGAAGATGGTGTACAGAAGAGTTGAACCCCCCCCCTCCCCGTTTACAGTAGAAAGAGCTGTCACATGGTCAAAACTTGTTTGGGTTCTCTCCCCCCAGTCTGATATAACACTTCTTAGCTTCTCTTCATTGACTATAAGCTTTTCCTCATCTGTGAGGGAGTGGAATGTGGCAGTAATAGATGAAAGCTGTAGCTGTCAGGAGGTAGTTAGTAAATCTTTGCTAAATGCAACTGATAGCTTTGGGTTGTTTTTATTTTTATTTTTTGTCACATCAGCTTTGCCATAACTAAACACTGAATTTGATCTTCGTTTCTTCCACTTCCCCCTCCCCGACTAAATAATACAAACTCTTTAGCCTCCTCTTAGAAGTTGGTCCTTCCCTCTGTTTTTTGAAATTTTTTTGTTCCCTTGTCTCTGGCAACAGCAGAGGCATTACTGTTGTGTATGGTACTTGTGCTCCTTAGTCCTTCTTACAACATGTAATGCTTTCTTGAATGGTCTCACAAGGACTGATGTTACTTATTTTTCATTCTCCAAACATTTGAAAACTTGTTTCATCAGCAATGCCAAAAAGAATGTTCATGTAGAGAAAGCTCTTTATTACAGTGTCATGATAGATTTTGCTGAAGTGCATGTACAGCTTTCTCTGCTTTTCTGATGCTCTGGATTCTGTTGCCTCTTCTGAAACTAGGTTAAAAATCCTATGGGAATAAACTGTACTTCCTTCTGAGTATTTAGACATTCCTATTGGTGCTTGGGGAATTGGCAGTAATTCTCATGATCAATATTGTTTTAATTTACATTGGTGTCTAGTTGTCATGGTGCATATACTAAGCTTTTAAAAAATACATATCTATTTAGTGGCTATTATTAAACTTATGTGCATGAATTTGATCGACAAGCAGTCGTGACCAGGTTTGAACATAAGCTAGAATGTGAAGAACTTGTACAGATCTTATTATATGAAGATTATGCCATGACTGTTTTTCAGTGCTATCTCCCCCACCGAGTGTTTGCTGGTGCTTGAGAAATTAAACTTTCTGCATCAGTCTGAAAACTTTCTAGATCTTTTGAACCATTGAAACCTCCTAAACTGATCTACCTTTTACTCAAGTCAAAAGTAGAGAAGACTTTAAGCTTCTGTTATCTTAACACTTGCATATGGAAATGCAGATCAAAACATTTTCACTTTAAGCAAAGTACAAACCTAATTCTTTTTCACTAGGAGAGATTTAGGATGAATGATATGTGTTTAAAGAGACAGCTACATTTCTTTCCTGCTTCCCTCAAGCATCACCGAAATGGTTAACAAACATCAGTAAAGAACTGTAGAGCTTTGAAAACCTAGGTTGAAGTAGCTGCTCTGTTACTGCCCTAACAATTGTTTATTTCAGGATGCTTTGATCTTTGATAAAAATTGAAGTTTAAGTTTTCTGAAGTAATATGTGCTGAGGTAGGTTTTGTTTTGAAGGTTTAACTTTGGAAAGACAAACTTTTAACTGGCTTAAGTTATGATAGCCATAAATGGTGTAATGGTTCATTTACTAGGTTATGTCTTGGTGTTACAGAGTCAAATTCCAGGCAGATCCACTTAAGTCAGAAGCTTGAGCCAAATTCATCTGAGGTAATCTTAAAGAAAAGACCAAATTTTTTTTTTTAATGTTACTGCTTCTCTGATACATGATTAGCAGAGCAATAGCTGCCTTTAGAGCTGTGATTGCTGCTGCTGCTTTACAGCTTTTAGTGAAATACTTCTAAGGTTGGAGGCTTGTATTGCTGTCAGCTTTCCTCAGCCCCTGTAACCCGTACTTAAAGCTGCAATCTGAGTTCTCAAATCTGGGCTATCGAGAGCACTTATGAATCTGGATTTGTAACTGCTTAGTACAGTTTGTACTTTCAGTATAATGGGACCACAGAAGATTTGATGTTTACTAATAGCTACTGTGCTAACAGACCATGATCTCTGAAGTTCAGTGAAGATTTGTGGCCTCTTGTTGGCTTTTAACCTTTGCTGTCCTTTCAATGAGCAAAATGTTACACTAGTGTGATAGTGATTGGGTGCTTAGCCCACTTTGTATGTAGTGTGGTTTAATATGCCTCTCTGAAAAGTAAATCTCACTATTAGACTAGCTGTGTCTGTTGTTTCTAACTTTGCTTTAGAAGAATAGTCAAGATGAGAGTTATCCAAAAGCTTCATCTCCTTTGGAACAAGTGAAAATAGATTCTCCGATTCTTGCTGAGCAAGTAAGAAATGTTTGTTTGATTTCAAAGTTTTCCAGTCAGGAGACTTCAGACAAAGGGGAGCTTCATCACAGCCACGTATGTATTATAATACTGGCTTTTAATTATGTAGTCATTTCTATGGTGATAATACTGAAATTTCATATTTACAGTTAGGAATCTGTTACGTCCAACATAAAGCATGTAAAAGGGCAACCCTTGATAGAAAAGTAAAAGTATAGCCTTTCTCTTCTGAGAGAGGGGTTATTTCATATCTTTCTGCTAAGATAACCATGCTTTTCACTTTAAATTCTTTACCTTTGCTTTTTCAGGTTTCTCCAAGGTTATTGGTAATCGTTTGTGAGGGTGGCTTTTCTTTTGGATGGGAGATAGTTAAATTTAATGCTTGTGGAGGTGGTTATAACACTGATGGCTGTCTGTGGTACAGGCACGTTCTGGATAGAGCTCAGTGCAGAGTTCTTCACGCAGTGATGTAATGTACCTCAGATCTCTCTTATGTATACAGCCTGATGTTACTAGTTAATATTTTGCTATGGTGATGGTGGTAGTCTGGATAATAATGAGTTGTCGAGCCTTTTTTGGTAGGAGTCGAACACATTAGGGGTCACCAACAATGGTGATTTAGAATAATTTCATGTGATCTCTTTGTTTTTATAGAACCTGACAGAATGCTTACCAAGCATAACTCCAACACCTTCACCAGTCTTTTCTGAGGTGCATTTACCTCCATCAGTGCCTTCTGTACCAGCCATTGTGCCAGCTTGGCCAAGTGAGCCAACAACCTACGGACCAGCAGGTTTGAAGAAATATTAACATAAATCAGAAACAACTAACCCTGAAAAATACTTTAACTGTCTTGCTAAATTGAAAATGCCTCCAGGAGACACGGTTTCATGTAACTTCACATTCCAAAGGCAGTCATTTATAGGAATACAGTTTCTCACTGCCGAAAGCTAGTGGTAGTTCTAGTAGATCTTTGATTGCCTATATGTATAGCTTGCTTTACTCCCTACCTGAAGGTGGAAGAGGGATGCGTACTCAAGTCTCTGTTTTTCTCCTGAGTGGGATAGCACTGAGTTTTGAGGGGGCTTATTCTGAAGATCTGCTTAAGGTAGAACATGTTGTCAGCATGTTGAAGCTTGGTATGTGATTGTGCTCTGTGTCCCATGTAATAAGCTCCTGGATTCGCTGAGGACTCAGCTGGGGTCTGGTATGTCTGGAACTAATGAGATGCATTGGGACCTGAGCTGCAAAACCGCATGCTGTGCATATATATCTTCTGATACGTGGAATTAGCTTAGATTTCAGTATTGCTCATTAGATCAGGTGCTGTATTTTCTTTCCCGCTGTTGTGTTTCTGTACATGAATTAGCTTTCAAATCAGCATACTATGTTCACATGATATAGTAATAATCCTGTCATACTTGGCCGCATCTGTGACAGAAGATACATAGCCCAGTTAATCTGAGCTCACATTCAGAGTTGACTGTAAATGACTAGTCAAAATGAGGACTGCAGAGATTCACATAGAAGTTTCAGTTCCCCCCTTTTTTTCCCCTTCCTATTTCCTTCTGGTATTCATAATTTTAAAAATAAATATGGGAAGTGTTCAGCTGTCGCTGGAAAGCTTAACTGTTTCACTCTTTCTGAAAACTACTCTCTGCATTTAGCCAAATTTTCTTTTGTTTGTAACTTCCCGACTCAAGAATTTCCTCCTACGTCTTCCTGAATACCTTTTTTCTTCTTTTTTTTCTTCTGTCTTTTGAAACTTGCTTTTCTGCTGTCATTTTCTTTTGTGATTGTATATAGTTGATATATATATATATATGTATTATATATATCTATTTAAATGTTTGGGTTTTTTTTTTTTCCTCTTAGGTATTCCAGCCCAAATACCTGCTTCTTCACTGATGCCAGCCCCAGCAACGGGACCCGACTCTATTGTATCACAGGCTCAGGTAACATCTGCTCCAGTTGCTGGAGTTCCTGTGTCGCTACAAGCAGTTAACCAGCCTTTAATGCCTTTGCCTCAGACTCTGAATCCTTACCAGGATCCACTATACCCTGGATTTCCTTTTAGTGAAAAGGGAGAAAGAGCCGTTGCACCCTCTTACTCCCTGTGCAATACCGGGGAAGACTTACCTAAAGGTGAGAAGCTAGAAGAAAGTCTGAATCTTATACCACTTTTCCTAATAGGTTTTCTTTTCTTAAAATGTAGATAAAGACAATTTCTTTGGTCCTGTTGTTAGTCTGTGTCAAAAGGTCTAATTGTTGTCATTCCATGATTTAAGGCATGGGAGGGAATATTGAAGAGTTGTTACTCTTTAGTTTGCTGTGCTAACATTGTGAGTATTTTAAGTGGTTACACCTGGAAATCTGATCATTTTGTGGTTCTTAGCTTGACCCACCATCGCTCGAGGTTTTGTGAATGTATAGGATTTTCTTTGGAGAACTGCTTCCTTTTACAGTAACAGATTTTCTCTTGTAATCAAAAGCTTGGAAGTTGTTGAGCATTTCCTTACTGGTCTGGGAAAATAAAGGTTTTGGCATACTACAAATATGGAATATGCCCATAAAGAATATATCATGTCTGACTGCATGGTGGTGTTTGTTTACTGAACTTTTTCTTTAAAAACTACAAGTTCAGTTCCACAAACTCTTAAAACTGACATTTTAACTGCAGTTGTGTTCTAGATGTCTTACTGTGGTAAAAGAAAAAACTCAAATCACTCAAAGACATGCAAGCAGCAACTTGATACCAGCGTTTCTCTACGGAAATGGCACTTTATGCAGGGACTAATTTTTGGATCAGATGAAGTGTAATATTTTAGGTCTTCACAGATCTTTTTCTGTTTTTTTTCCCTAGATAAGAATATTCTTAGATTTTTCTTCAATCTTGGTGTGAAGGTAACTCTTCAAACTTACTTATGTTTTTGTGTTTGTTATACCATAAAATTTGCTTGTATTTGGTAGTACTTAGAGTACAGAAGTTTGGTTGCTGCAGCTGTACACTTCAAGTTTATCTTTAAATTTGAAATACTTTCTTATTTTGTCTTCTGTTAACTGGGATCCCAACTGTGGTCCACATGGCAGTTCAAGTCAACAGAAATAAATTTTATCTCAACAGTGATAGTGAGAACTATTGGCTTCCAACTGTGGCTATACAGTCAACAGATGGTGCTTTACAAATTCACAGGTAAACCATTGTGAGTTTGAAGATGCATTCTTTTGGCAGCAGCGTATAGTAAAAGAGAAAAGGCCCCCCCCGACTTTGACCATGTCTGTGTACTGGCAAAGCCATTGCAGTACAGATACCTAGTGTGTCTTTCCCTGTGGACACTCCCTTAAGCAACCTACATGTCTGTCCTTTCTGCTCAAGTTAAGGACAACAGTATTTGACTTTCAACCTTCTGAGTAATTATAATAGCGGTTGATGTGTATATGTGGTGCAAATCTGTGTGCGTGGTTGGGGAAGAGGCTCATCCAAAAAGGCAACATTTTCCATTTCCTTGTAAGGACTAGTTGTTTGCTTAGTTTCTCCCTTCTGCACATAAAAATGTTCCTTTTTTACCTTCTCTGACTCCTTCTGTCAGGCAAACTACTTTGGAAAAGGTGCCGAGAGCTCTCCGGCTTATTCCATGTGACTTTGGCTATAAGTAATGATTTTCTTTCGTGTCTGTGCAAGGAAAGAGGGAATGTGCAGCACAGCCTACAAAGTACATTTAGATTTGATAACTGTGTAACAAGTCTCTTTGCTTAATGGAAGATCCATAAGTCATTAGCAAGTGTCACTGCAATATATTTAAATAGCGTTTGTTTCATAAGCCTACATATCTTTGGAACTCTCCTTACTGGTACTTTGTATTACAATTTTGGATATAGTCTGTCATTTTGGTGCTTCAGCACCATCTGCTGGTCAAAGTACCATGTTCTAGTAGCTGTGCTCCTCAGCTGGTGACCAAATAGCATGGTAGACCTGGGAACTACTTTCTGCATTACCCTGTGCACTGCTTTGGTCCCAGATCCTGCCGTGCTGTTATCCACACCCTTCCAGCTGCCCGTTCTGAGTGAACTGACTAGTTCCTGTTGGGAGGAGGTCTGGGTAGGCTTCTCAGGATGGTTCGCTCCAGGGACTGTTTCTACAGACGGCACAGACGAGACCGTGCCAGGTTTTAGCCTCTGCCCTCTACCTACTCCAATGTTTTCTTAAGACAGCCTTGTGCCTCCAGCAGCCTTGCATGGTGTTCTGTATGGCCTGAAATATGTATATTTGGCACATTGTATTATAAAAATATTCTACAGTGTTGCTCTTGGGCCAGTTTCTATGTACCATAGTACAAACACAAAGTCTGTGTTTATAAACTCTAACTCTGAGCAATGTACCGTAAGCCACTGCACGCTAGTTAGTTAACATGGAAGGAGAGGACAGGGAAGGGGGTCGCCCCCTGAGGTGGACCACTTCAGTGTTGTGAATGTAGCTCGTGTTCGCTAACAGCACAGAAAAGGTTGCTGCTGAAAACGGTGCGTGTCCATTGCGTGACGCCCACAGCAGCTGGAAAGCGTGTTGTATATTCTAAGGAAACCTGTCCCCCTGCTTTAGGAAAGGGCTTCTAAGAAAGCTGATCTGTGGGTTGGGTGTTTATGTATGGATTTCAGTCTTTACAAATTGTCCTTGGGGAAATGATCTAACTTTGGGTCTCGGTGTAGTCTTTTTTTTTTAAGTGTAAATGTGTGTGTGGTATGACTTCTTGCTGTTTTGGTTGTTATCCCTTAGAATTTTGAAAAGTGAGCTAGTAGGGCAAATTGCCGATGAATAATTGTGATTCTGGAAAATGAATTTGAAATGTGTCTTCAAATGCACAGCTAAAGCTTGACTGACTTAATAGCATCGTGTGTTCAAATTAACTATATAGAAATTGTTACCGAGTTTTCTTACTGGTTGTAACTGTAAACTTTTCTTACTGGTTGTAACTGTAAACTTTTCTTACTGGTTGTAACTGTAAACTTCCCTTTGGAAGGGGAAAAAAAAAAAAATGAGAACATCAACCTGGAGTCCTAGATATTTAGAACTGGGGACAGTCACTGTAAAAAAAAAAAAAACAAAAAACAAAAAAAACCCCCACCTTTACTTCCTGTAATTAACTGTTTCAAAATGGTAAATGACCTGTGTGCTATGATGTCTGTCTGAACATTCAAAAGACCAAATACTTTTTTTTTTTTGTTTCCCCCTGCCCTGTCTTGCAGGCATACAGTTGTCCCATGTGGGCACCCCATTCTTACTTGTACCCCCTGCACCAGGCCTATTTAGCTGCTTGTAGAATGTACCCAAACGTGTCCCTTCCTGTGTATCCGCACAACCCCTGGTTCCAGGAGGCTCCACCGACTCAGAATGAGAACGAAACCGCACGAACAAACAGGCACTTTCCTGTTCAGAGCGAGGCCAGATCCAACGGTCAAATTCCACAGGTTGATAGCAGGTCTCCGTCACTGCCTCTGGTGATACCTACAGCTCAGGTGGCAGAAAGTCAAGGACAGGTCTGTGTAGAATCGGAGAATCCAGTGCAAGCTCTTCATGCAAACTATGAGGAGTCCCTGAGAGGGAAAAGCGTGTTCCCACAGCCACCCTTTGGACACAATCACTTTCTAGGAGCTGTTCCAATAGCACCTCCTTTCTTTCCTCACTTTTGGTATGGGTACCCGGTTCAGGGTTTCATTGAAAATTCAGTCGCAAGACCCAACGTCGTCATGTCGCCTGAGGACAAAGAGGCAGCAGCTAGCACCTCTGCCACCATGTACGTGCCTAAAGAATGCAGCCCCCCAGTTCCGGTAGCGAACTGTGCAGAACAGCTTCAGAAGACTGGCAGCGGCGGCGGCTCGACCACCGTACCGTTCCCCGTGGCTGGTGCAAGCAGCGAATGCAGCGCCCCAAAAGAAACTTCAGCTAGGGCACCTCAGTTGGAGCAAACTTGTCCTTCGGCTTCTCCTGCTAAGCAAAAAACAGCTGGGCAGCAAAATCGTTCTCCGCAAACACAGGGGACCGAGAGGCAGACAGCAGTGCCCAACACTCCGCCACTGTTGGCAGAACCACCGAAAAATGAACTGAAAAATAGCATTCCCGGTCGTAAGGAGAAGACCGATAAAGGCAGAGATTCCAAGGGTGCTGGTAACCTGCAGGCAGAAAGCAGGGCGCAGAGAACGAGGGAAGAGAGCTCTGAAGACGAGAGTGAAGTCTCTGATATGCTGAGAAGTGGTAGATCCAAGCAATTTTATAGCCAGACTTACGGAGGAGGCAGAAGGCCTAGACTTGAGTGGGGCTATTCCAGCAGGGGAGGATACCAGTTCCAAAGAAACGAGGAAGCCTGGAAAGGACCCCCCGGCAGAAGCAGAGATGACGGCTACCAGTACCAGCGAAACTTTAGAGGGAGGCCGTATAGGAATGACAGGAGAAGGGCAACACTGGGAGATAATCAGAGGGGGCATCAAGCATAGAATGAACGGATCATTCGAGATTTTAAAACGCAAAAAGTAATTTGAAGTAGCAGTTTAAAAATCTTAATCTTTCTTTTTAGTAAAGTTCAAGGATATGTTTAACTTTTGGCAAATAAAGACTTAGGAGGATGTGAACTCCTACCATACATTTTTGTTGGGATTATAGAGTTTGTTTGGCTTAGCATTTTTTCCTCATTGTCAAATTAGAAAAAAACAATATAGGTTTAGTGTTTGATATTTTTTTTCCCCCACAAAGGTTTGAGTTTGTGATAGAAGATGGATACGTACACTTACTAGAGTGACAAATTATAGCATTTGACGTGATCTAGATTCTAAAAGTGACGGTAACATTGCACCAAATATAAATGTCTATTTTATCATACAATGCCTTAGTTCTGAACTGAGCTAAAGGAATTCTCAGCCTACTGCACTGTTGTCTTTGATATGCTTCCAACCCAAAGGCCTTTCATCTCAAAAAAAAAAAAAAAAAAAAAGAAAAAGAAAAAAAATCTGTCAAACTTGAATGTGTCTCTTCGGTGTGTTACACGTATGGCAGCCAGCTAACCCTGTGTCTTAGGTATGTTGTATATAGTTCTTTTCATATTCATAGGGTATATTTTTGAATTTTAAAAAGCATTTATTTGTTGAAATCAAAATCAAGACAAGCAGTCAAGAATAGCTGTGTATGAATTGGTAAGAATGGCTGTTTCCACCAAGAATTCTTAATGCTGGTGTGACTAGAATGGTGCCTATGCCGACTGAATAATTACAAAGACAATAAAAATGTAGATGCTATGCATTTCCAAAATAATTCTGCATCTGTTATAATAGCAGAAGTTTTTTTAATGCCACTTTAACACTAATGCACTGACAAATCCTAGATATTTTGTGAGGAGAGATGCATAAAGTACATGTTACGTTTTTTTAAGTTTGGATGATTGAGCTACTGTTCAGTATTCTTTTGTTGTTGCACTGTTGATGCAAATTTGTGTTTTGCATGTACAACTCCTTGCTGGAACTACTTTTAAAAGCAAGATGGAGAGTCTCGGTGTGCTCTGCTCTTCCCTACAATTCAGAAGGAAGTGGCTTCTGCCTTATATTTTTACACTGTGTCAGAGTTCTGATGCTGTTTCTTCTGACCCCGATAACGATCTCCGCAGTGTTCCTGTTGCCTTTGCAGTTTGGATGTTCGGCTGTCCAAACTCGGAGAGTGCAGTGTGCACAGTATTCACTCAGCTCTGTTGCTCTGTAAAATTAACTGTTGTGTATATTTTTATATCTCTGTATATACTAGCGTAGGTGATGGTACCCCGTCATTCACGTCTGAGACTGTACACCCTTGATCAGGAGACTTGAGTGATAGTTACGCGATAAAGAATTTCTTTTCGGATGCATGCCATGTATAAAACCCTACTTAAAAGAAATGCTTGTCTTTTCCCTTTCTTTCTAAATTATATTTACATATTTGAAACTGTTGCAGTGACATTAAATGTATGGGTTTGTTCCAGTAGAGCCACTTGTAGACAGCAGCAGAACTATAAACAATTAGTTAATACATAGGCAAGCTGCAAACTACAGGGGGACGTAAACTGGATTTCTAGTTCTTATTCAAAATGGTAGTGGTAGGGGCTGTGCTGTGGGGGTTTTTTGCCTTTTTTTTTTTTATAATCTAAATACTTTTCTATTTAGAAACATATACAGGATTTTGGAAGAGGCAATCTTGAGTTTTTCAGGTTGAGATCTAAGCAAGCACTGAGGGATTTAACAGTTGGTACCACTGTGGTCGTCTGTTTACCTCTGCTACTTACAAAGACTTAAAAGGAGCTTCTGTCACCTTCCCTGGGAGGTTCTAAAAAGTAACTTGTTGTAGCCCAGATCTGTCCAGCAGTCACCGAAATAATCATTCAGTACTACAGCAGGCATTTCATCATGAGCTTTGTTGCAAGAACAAAGGCTTTCTACAGAAACTTCTTGGGAAACAATGGAAAAGGTCGGCATGGCAGTAACTGGCAGGGCTATGCTTTTAGAATTTACTTTTAAAAATTAACTTATTTAAGCTGGGTCTGTGCCCCGCCTTGCTACTCTAGGGCAGTTAAGGGCCGAAATGTGCAGATGCAGTATTTTTTCCACCTTCACTGTTGATGAAGTAAGTGTGGTTTCCTCTGGTTTTGCTGAAAGACTTGCTGATTGATTGGCCAAACCCTTTCCCTGGGGCAAGAGGTTTTAGGTTGCAGGATCCCACTGGTTAGTAGGGGACTAGATGTAATATTTAGCATACACTGAACTGAGATGTACAGCTTCAGATATTTGCTAAACCACATCTTTACCTTACCCTAATTAGGACTGATTAACAGAAGATGCAGAACTCAAGCTGAAAGCGAGTTGTACTCATCTGTATGACTTAACTACGCTGCCAAGGTTATAAAATACCCAAGTTGCTAACACACAGAATGGCTTAAAAAACCAAAAAGACAAACCACTGCTTTCTCCTGTAACTTATCAGGCAAAAATGTAAATAAAGAGCAAAGCCCTGTTTTCTTTTATCTCTCATAACATTTTTCACAGGCCAATAAAGGCAGAACAGACAACTGTTGCATCGAAAAATACCCTTCCTTACTTTTAAGATATATAGCTGAAAGTTATTTTAATGTGTCTGCAAAACTTACACAAGTAAGCAGGAACCCTTAAATATAGGCACTTATCCCTCTGTCTCCCTGAAGGACCTTACTTTCTATGGAAATTGATTTTTGACAACCTATTTTTAATTTATTATTTACCTTCATTTTTGTCTCTAGTAAGGATCAAAGCTTTTGCTTCAGGCAAAGGTAATTCTGGCATCTGAACTTAATCTTTCCCTGGGAAGATGGCAGGTGCCAGCACTTACCGATGGAGGAATGAGTGGGGAAAAAACAGCCCTTAACCTTTCTTCACTATGTAAGTTTGAGAAGATTTAAAGGATTTTAATAGTTTCTTTAAGACTTTATTTAACTGCTTATTGTCCTGTAACTACGTCTGAGAAGGTGCACAGGGACAGATGACTAAAAAAGGTGTAGATATTTTCCTTTATGTTGTTTGTACGCCAACTTTTGTGTGCTCTTTTCTACAGTGTGAGAAAAGGTGTGCGTGGCAACATCATATAAATATACACACTTTTGATCAGTAATTCAAGAATTTTTGCACGGTGTCACAGAAGGGCTGTAAGTTAGGAGGATATTTATTTCTGAAACCCTCATCCAGAGAGATTCAACCTTTTTAAAATAGAGTCGCTTCTGGAGCTTGACATTCTTGGTAAGCTGCTCTCTTACACAGAAAACGGCTTCAGAGATTTGTAAAATGAGGAAGTGCAGTCAGTACTTGGTACATGAGTAGGAGATAAGATACTGAATTGAAAACCTCCCTTTGATTTTGAAAAATCAGGAGACTGATTTGCACAATTTCAAGGTGGTCTATTTTGAAATTATTACACTGAAAATAGGGCTGTGTCACCAAAATATAGAAAGTGGCAGTTTTACTCAGACTAGGATTTACACTGCTACTGGTCTCAGATGTTACACGCAGCAAAAGATTTTAAGCTCCAAAAGATTAAGTGTTCTAAAACCTGATTGAGCCTTCTCATCCACAAATGTTTAGATTCCAATGTGCATTTCTATATGCCAGTTACAAAGATGCTCAGATTCAATATTTAGTCATCCAGGAAAAAGTAGTTTCCACTCTTCTTTTGTTCCACGTCCTTGGGAAGAGAAAAAAGGTCAATGTTACTTGAAGTAGTCTTTACCAGACTTGAACATAGCTGAAATAAATGACATTTATCTAAGCTCCTTTCTACTTATTACTCTTACTGCTCATTTCAGGTGCTGTTTTCTAGCACAGCAAAACTACCAGGTTAGTCTTCATTTTGTTCCTTATTTTAAAACCTGGCTTTATATTAAACAGTCACGGCTTCTTTACTGGAAAGGTGCTTCTCTCTTACCTTGATTGAATTGAGTTTGTTTATTCTTGGTCTGTAATTGTTGGGGTCTCTTCTAAAAGTGATTTCAAGTTGAGATAAAAACTTATTCATTCCAGCCAAAAGAGTCTGTGGACTGTGAAGAGAGAAGAACATTCCAGCTAAATTTTCAGCAGTTCTACACCATGCAGGTTACAGGCAGCTTTGATCTCCGTCCTGAGCTCGTTCAGGGCTGGCGACAGAGATGTGAGCTCTCTCTGACAGACCAGGATGTGCCACATATTGTCAGGCAAACCATGTCTCAGAGAAGTCGTAACTACTTCTCATTTTTCAGCAGTATCTCAGCACAGCCCTACAAGTCTTCAGACTGCTACCTTTATATTCTTTTTACTTTGTATCCACACATCTGCATGGGCTGGCAGACTTAGTTATTTACATTCAAAGAAAAAAAGAGTTGCACCATTAGCAAGATGTAACAAAGATCATAACACATACTGATGCTGAGAAACAGTCATGTGATCATCACTTTTTAATTCAAACAAGTGTGTTCTTAGAAGGAATACCATCAAAACCAGGCTAGCAGTGTGCTGTAAACACAGTAAACACACTGGTAGACCAATGTGTTGACTTAACGCAAGCCAGATAAAGTACTTGGTCATTAGACTGTTCTAAAAGCCTGGTTTCTAATACGGTTGCTCATCAAAAAGTCTCTGTAATTTACATGACATTATTTACAGGAACAAAAGTAGCCATATCAAAAGGGACAGCTTTGAAAGAGTAAAACTCAGAGATAGCGTACATCATATATTACTGTCAAGGCTTGCACTTCACAAGATCTGCATACAGGTACCCTTAGTACACTGCTTTCTTTTAATGCATCTGAAAGTTATTTTCATAAGCATAGTTTACAATTGGCCCTTTTTTTCATTCCTTACAATCGCTGCCACTTATTTGTTCTCCTCCGATTGTAATTTAAGTGGTGTACAGTTGCTTAAGGCTACTTTAAGCCAGGAGCTGGTCTAGTTTTTGAGGGCTTGATTACATTCTCCAGCTGTGCCCCAACTCTGTGTCTAGGCAGCCTCTATGAGTGGGTCAATCCCATTTTCTTATCCTCGCTTCCAAACAAAAGCCAGAACCCTCGGGACACTCTTGGATCACTTTAAATGCAGCTTAAATTTCCGTAGTCAGGGATGCTTCTGATAATTTATTTCTACGTTGTCCTCCTTTATCTTGCTTACTAATCCAAACAAGTGTCTTACCTGTTCGCAAGTGTGTTCTTGGAAGGAATACCATCAAAAACAATCACACGATCAGCGAGATATGTAGCCATGATAAAATCGTGTTCTACCACAAAAGCTGTTTTTTTAGCATGGAGAATGAAACTGAAATAGAAATAATAAAGAAAAAAAAAAAAAAAAAGAGAGCTGAATGTAAACATATTGTAAAACTACTGAAAGTTTCAGTTATTTTTCTCATCACGTATACTTTACCGTTTAATGACTCTAGCAGCCATTAGACGTTGTTCAGAGTCCAAATATGCTGAGGGTTCGTCGATTAGGTAGACATCTGCAGGTTTACCGAGACAGAGAGCTAATGCAACGCGCTGCAACTCACCACCAGACAATGTTTGAACCTATTGGGGCGGGGGGGGGGAATAAGGCCAGATTTAGTTCAGGTACAGGTAGAGAATTAAAGAAGAAAAGTGAGGATGTTGTCTCAGGCAATTAATACCTCCTGGTCAATGATGTTTTCTATCTGAAGAGGTTTCATGACATCAGTTACAAACTGGGGGTGTGTATAGGCATCTCTGATCTTCTCATGCAGTAGCTGACGGACACTTCCCTATGAAAAGACAAATGCTGCCACTCAGTTTTATGCACCACATCGCAAGAAAAGAAGAAGGAATAGAATTAGTGGAGCTTTTTGTTGCAGGCATAAAGAAATTCTACCTGTGTACTACGAACATGCTTTTCGTAGCAAACACAGTACTTAATAAATAAGGCTTAAACGTACTGTAGATTTAGGGCTGATCTTCTGTGGTTTGTAGCTGACATTTAGAACCGGGACCTCACCTATAAAAAGATAAAATTTATAATGAAAACAGGAGCCTTTCCAGTATCTTCAAAATGGGTTTGAACTGAGGTATTAAGCACTACCTCCTTCATCAGGCGTAAGTCTTCCTGCAAGCATTCGGATAAACGTAGTTTTGCCAGTTCCTAAAACAAAATGCAAGTTACATATTAGTTCAGACTTTTTAGTAACTTAAACCACAAACAATTAAGTCACTGATACAAAAAAATATAAGACTTCATAAAGAATACATTTTAAAATTAGACTGCTTTGAGAATTCCTGTATTCACTTCCTGCAAGCAGCACTTGCTATTACTTGCTTTTTCAAATGGAAGACACCTCTAAAGCTGCAATAGTCTGGACTTGTGGCTTAGCTCACCAGGTCAATCATCATCCTGCCAATCTAAGTTCTTAAAATGAGGTAACAGACGAACACAATGGCATCATTAACATTCAATAACTTCAAGTTCCGCTATTTAGGGAGCGAGCTCATGGCGTGATATCTGCCCTAGGAAACAAGCAGTTCAACCTGACTCAAAACCAGTAATTTTGAAGCCTGGCTCCAAACTGAAAAAGGGCTTTAGGAGCATATTTAGGGCTGTAGAAGCAGTTTCCAACAAGAACTGCACTTACCATTTTCCCCTAACATCACCATTATTTCAGAATCGGTGAATTCTCCAGCTACTATGGATAGTTCAAATTCTCCCATCTTTTTTTTCATTCCCGGATATTTGTACATACACATCTTTTTAACCTCTTCTTCGTTAGCTGTCTCAGCCACTTTAAATACCAGAGATGCATCTCGAAACCTTAGATTTTCTGTTGGAACGTAGCCATCTAAGAAAATATTTATGCCTGTGAAGGGAGGAAAAAAGATCATTAAGAAAGGTCTAAAACAAAGCAAGACAAGATGAATTTCACTTCTTGGCTGTAAATTCCAATCAGATAAGGAGAACGTTGAATTTTAAATGGCATGTTAGAAGAGGCAACAAAACCTCCTCTTTGAAAGTGCGCACATTGTGCAAACTGAAGAAAAATCTTACTAGAATTACAGAAATGCTATAGAAGCTCTTCCTGAAAACCTAGTATTAGTAATGTGTGTAGGGTTGAAAGAAACTACTGCTGTCGGACCCATTCTCACAAAACCAGCTCTTACTGAGTCTCAGTGCTACAGGTGCGGTCAATTCGGGTGAACACTACCTGCCTCTGCACTTGCAAACTGTCTCCTGCCCTTTCTCTACTATTTATAGGGTCTTTTGTGTAACTCCACTGTTTACAAAACACCTGCAAGTATCAAAATTATGTCCATAGCAAGAGACAAAGGGCATTTCATAATTAAGACTTCTGGGTTGAGTTACGAATTTAGGATCATGTAAAACAGAAATTCTGCACAAAATGAAGCAGTAGGTTTTTTAGTTACTGAACTGTAACAGGAAGAAGACGTGAACATGACAGACAACTAGCATTTTGGTACCTTTTTTTCTTTCATAGAATTTTTTTGGTATGTTTAAAAAAAGAGAAATATGGCAAGAATTACCTTCTCTTACGCTGAAAGGCATAGTAACAACACCGTAAGCACTTGGCACACCATACAGGCAGCAGATAAAGTCAGAGAGATAATCTAACACACTTAGATCGTGCTCTACAACAATAATGTACCTGAAAAACAGAGCCAAAGAGATGCTTTTATACTTCAATACAAAACTTTTTTTCTTTCTTTCGTACTCTAGTCTTGGATAAGCAAAAGCTATCAACGTGATTTTCATTTAATAGGGTTTCTTAGCTTTACACTAAACAAGGACAGAGTTCCAATCTCTGATAAGCATTTTTCTAAACTGTCCAATAACAGACATTGTGAATGACAAATTGAAAGCCCATCTTCAGTGTAAACTGGCAGCTCCTTTATGTACAGTAAGTGGAAGGATATTGATTGACTGGAGCAAAAAATACTTCACACATTTTAAGGAAAAAAAAAAATCTTTGTGAGAAGGGGATGGAACAGCAATATTCAGCTGCAAAATAACCACCTATATTTTCACATCCTTATTACAAAATGCTGAAATAGTACAGAAACTATAGGAAATAAGTTTCCAAAATGCAAAGGAATAGAATATTACTGACTTAGAATATTTTAAACATCTCCTAATGTACCATACTGAGAAGTCAGCACTTCTAGGGAGATGGACTGGATGGTTCTTCCCCTGTAAACAGCCATCTATTATTACAGTCTAGCAAAACATTTAAAGTTTGTATTTACCTGTCAGGGTTTATTAGGGATCGAATAGTAATGGCAGCCTTCAAGCGCTGCTTGACATCTAGGTAGCTAGAAGGTTCATCGAACATGAAGCTAGCCCCAAAAGAAAGAAAGAAGTCTTAGTGAATGCAAGCTTTCTACATATTCAAATCTAATACTAACATTTCAACCATTAAATACACAGAAATAAAAAAATATCATTATTTATATTGAGAAAGACAAAAAATGAGAATTATGTACTGACACCTGCCTTGAATCTCTGATGACTGTCACATGAAATTGTTAAACGGTTCAAGTTAAGTATTACTTTGCCAAAAGCTCTGACAAAGTTATCAAATGTTACGAGAAATCAGCAATCAGTTAGGAATCCCATGCACTCAGTTCTGATTCAGCTTAGATTTAACACGAACTGAAAAGTGCAGAAGTACTTTAGGAGACTGGAAGGAGGACATCTTCCAAAAGAGAAAAATGAAACAACAAAACAAACAAGAAAACCCACCCAAAACCTGCACCAACCAAAAAAACCCCAGCCAAACAAGAAAACTACAACCCAAACAAAAAAATATAAAAAAAATCAAAACAAAACAAACATAACCCCATAACTCTTCCAATCTGGATTTCTTGGTCCCAAGGAGTCAGGAAACAGCACAGCCTAGAGAGTAATTTCCTGGTTGCAGGACAGGAGAAGAAGGACCCAGGTTCCCAGAGGTGGGGAAGCCTCTTGTCCAGTTCTTATACGGAGAGGCTAAGCGGGGTACGCTGTCACAGAGGATACACGTGTGTGGGATTAGGGAGAGGTTATGAAGTTGTGATGCTGAAATTTAACGCTGGCCTCTGAAATTAGCTATTTCCAGTCAGATGAATTAAAGTATAAAAACCCCAGAGATTATATATGGAGTAAATATGGATCTCGACTGCCGAGTTGGTAAAAATATTTTTCTTTAAAAAATCCATTTGTTTAAATATTTCAAACAAAGGGGTTATTGCTAACAATAAATGTAAGTTAGAGGACCACGTTCTGAGACAGATTATTAGAAGCAATGTGTAACAGAAGTAAATTAAACATACATATCAGCCTTCTGAATGCAAACAACTGCACAAGCAAATCTCTGAAGTTCTCCTCCTGAAAGGTCCTCAACATTTCTTTCTTTCAGATGGGTTAAGTCTGCAAATAAGTGGTTTATTTTAGATATGTTATAACCAACACAACAATTCATATTTTTATTACCTACAGAAACATGTATAATCACAGCAGACATCCTATACAGAGGAAAAAACAGAAAGAAGTACAGTAAGTGTTCAGTTTATATAGAAGCATCGTAATGCTATCGGTAAGTCACAGCAAGTTACGGCTTCTCTGCAACATTAGCTGATTAATTTGCATGGCTGCTTCTTATCATGCAGAAGGATTACATTTCTATTTGTTTTTCCACCATAGATTTGGTAAAGATTTCTGGCCCTAAAAAGAAACTATACCACCTTTAAAAGTATTTCTTTTTAGACCTGGCTGAAGAGTTCTGATTTGCAGGAAAATCAAGCCCCCCAAACCTTACAGCAAATGGGTGAAGCCAGTATTTTCTCATCAGCTTTATGAACAGCAAATTTCACAAATATACTGTTTCACTAATAAGTTAAGTGGCACTCAAAGACCATGCTCTTGGTCGTACAATGCAGCCCCACCTTTACCACCCGGATCTAACAAAGAGAACTCTGATTTAGCAACACCTAAACTAACACCTAAATTTAATAACAACTGAATTCAAAACAGATGTTCAGAATTCAAATGCAGATGTTCTTATTAATTGCATTATTCTCAGAAGTCAGTATTACTGCCATTATTATTAGCCATATACAGGGTTTTTTTTCGGGGGGGGGGGGGGGGGGGGGGGAGGGGGGAATGTTTTTTTTGTACTTGGATAATATTTTCTGTATGCAATGGTTCTCACAAGAGGGGATGCTAAGATTTTGCCAGAGTTGTAAGCAAGTGAGAGCAGCAGATGGTAACTGGAATTTTTCCAGATTTAAAAATAAGCACTTTCTACCATGAAACAGAAACTGCATTGGATTCTGTTAACTAGCATGTATCAATTAGTTTGCCTTTGCCACTAGAAAGTATTATTTGCATTGGTTCAGACATGCTTACATCAAGCCCTAGGCTTTAAACTAAAGCATCTTTACTTTTTTCTCTCTTTTTTTTAATTGGTATAATTTAAATTTACTATCACGTTAGTAGTAACTTTATTTTTTCAGTAAATATGAATTTCTCAAATGCTTTGAAGTTTGACTTTGCAAAATTACTTACCAAGCTGCTGACATACAACAGTTTGTGTCTTAGTTTCATCCTTCCTATCCAGAATTGATCCCACTGTTCCCTGCATGGTAAATAATAAAAAAAACATTATTTGAACGTTAAAAATTTCAAACAGTAGTGGATTTTCGACATTGAATTATGCTGCTAAATAAAATCTTTAAACACAAGAGAAGTATTACAGGAGAAGCTCCCAGCTTTCTATTAGCTCACAAAATTTCGCACCTTTGCAGCTTTAGGGATCTGGTCCACGTACTGAGGTTTAATGATAGCTTTCAGGTCATCTTCCAGGATCTTGGTAAAATAATTTTGTAATTCAGATCCTCGGAAATAAGTCAAAATTTCTTGCCAGTCAGGTGGATCCTGTGACAAAATTGAAGTCTGTGTTTACTTATACCATTTTAAAAACATCATAAAAATACCTACTTTTAAAGTTCTGATCAATACAGCAAATAGGATATGCTTGCAAGATTAAAAAAAAGCCTGGATGAAAGCTAGTTACCAAACTTATGTTGCCTCTGCAAAGTTTCCATTAAAGAAAAATAGAAAAACTATAAAATTGCAAAATAGAGGGCAGAAGTTCAGCTTTTTCCCCCCCCGGTGTCACTAGCCCTTTCAAGAAAAAGCATTTTAAATTTGCACCTAGGACATCTAAAACTGTCCTTAGACAGTTAAGAAGCTATGAGTGAAACTACTTCATGGGGAAAATGACGGCATGGATTAGTGTGACTGCACTTATTAACTATCTCATCCAGCTAACCCAAAGGAAAAGGGTTGGACTGATAAAATCAACTTGCACAAAAGATGCAATAAAATTCGGTAGTTTTCTCTGTTTCTAGCAAACATTTCCAAGGAAACAGAAGGAGAAGACAGGAAAAATGCCAAAAAAAAAAAAAAAAGGAACCATTCAGAGCAGTCACCCAGGACAAAGTTCCACCTTGTACAGTTTTGTTTTACACAGCGTAGTACTCTGAATGGTGCCGAGTTAATTATTTTGATGGTAAACAGTACGGAAACAGAGCGACACAGCCGTATTTCCAAACCAAGCAAATACACAGAGGAAATGCTTGATAAGTTTTAGAGCAGAAGCAACATGGAAGATTCAATTCATACCACGTGTTTCTGTGGTCATAATGATTTGGCTCTTCACAGGAAAGTCTGATTTTGGAAGCATGGTAATTGAATTAAGTACACATTCAGAAAGTCAAAAGTTTTGCTATTTCCGCAATACTACCACCTGAAACAATAAGTCCACAAAATAATATAAACCAAACTTGAAAGAGAATGGAAAACGTAGCTGGGAAATGATTATTTCTTTGCAGTTTTAAGTGGCAGCCATGAAATGAATAATTTATCAAAACGCTACTCTTTCAGGTAAGGAAACTGATGAAGAAAGTTTGAACACACTTGTTCCTACAAGTCCTTCCTGAAAGACAAAAGGCAGCATCAGAATCCAATTGTCGCCATGTAATTTGAAGGTGAGAAGGTGATAACTGCAATCCTGTCTGATAAGAAGAGTCACAATCGCTGTTATTTATGTCTTTTCTCTAATAATAGTCAATTTGGAGTAGTGCTAGGTAAACAAACCCCTCTGAATTATTTTGCTTGCTGTCTGCACGGTTTGACTTAGTATAAATACATAGGAAAATGGATTATGATCTCCCATGGAGACGAGGAGATTACAAATTGTTCTATGTCCGGTTCTCAAAAAATACTGTAAAAATTTCTAAGTATCTAGCAACATGAAGAAACTAAGGATTTTCAGAACTCAGTATTAAAGTGTGCAGTGGGAAATATCTTCAACACCACCTTCTGAGAACAACATATTTTATAAGACATCATCTTCAAAAGAATCAAAGACAAAAAAGCCTTAGAAATCACAAGGATACATGGTAAGTGCTCACAGACACTAGAGCTGTTCAGATAAAAACAATGGTGAACTTAGAAGAAACTCCAGAACATGAGCTACCTAAATCGCTTGATGGGGAACAGGTAAATTATGCAGGGGAAAAAAAGTTGACATTTTTAAAGACTGGTATTAAAAAAACCCAAACCTTAAGTGTGACTTAAAGACAGAAACTTACCTCTGATATTTATTTTAGTGCGTTACAATTATAATTAGTGTCCTTATCTTTCTGGAAAGATGTACAGAATTTGCAAAAAAAGCCTTTGTTAACAACATCCTTCTACTATTGTTTCTGTATGGAGTAGGTCACTGGCTGTTAACAGGGGAAGTGCCAATGTCCTTGCAAATTTTATCGTGTTCGCAGATACGAAAATTCAGTGAAAAAAATATAACCATGGCTATATATAATGCCAACTCTATTTTTATTGCTGATACATACATCATATTTTCCAAGATTTGGCTTCTGTTTTCCTGCTAAAATTTTCAAGGCAGTTGATTTTCCAATACCATTGGTTCCAACCAATCCCAGTACTTCACCTGGACGAGGGATAGGCAACCTGTACACAACATCGATAACTTTACATTATATTAATGCCATCAGACACCAACATTTGGTGGTTAAGTACATGCTACAACCTGTTTTCAGACTTTCTGATTATTTCAGCCTACTTTGTTAACTTGCCATTATATAATTCAAATTAAATCAATATTCCTTAAAAAAAGATGATCATAAGAAAGATTTAAGAGCAGCCTGTTCTTTAAGTAGGAGCTCTGTAAAATGAGCACTAAAATTTTATTTCATTGTAATATTTTAATAAAAAAAGTAATTAACATTCAAAAAGGAAGCTACTGAGGTAATAACCAAGAACACCTTGATGTGCACTGTGTTTAGACTAGCAAAAACTTGAATTTTTTGTCTCTCTTACATTGATTTGAAAAATAAGATACCTGTGAAGTTTGAAGGCATTGGCACAATATCTATGCGTTGTTTCTTTCTCCAGGTTGCTAGGTAAGTTAACAATTGACAAGGCTCCAAAAGGACATTTCTGTAATTGAAATAAATGTATAGATTACTAGTGCACACAAACAATTTATTAACAAAATGCTATGTTCTCTACTGCACCCAGCTGTGCATTTAAATATTTTAAAAGAACTTCTGCCAAATTACTTCACTTCCATTTACACAGTCAACTTTCCAAAGAAGTTCTATACCACATTTTTCAAACTAAATAGTTAGCAATTTAGACCATCAACCTACAATACAAATAAGGCACACTGCATATATTTTCTAGCTCTTTTACAAAAACATCTTTCTACTGCTAGGTGTCTATAGCCACAAACAAAAAGTTACAATCCACACCCTGCAACCCAACCAGTTCAGGAAACTGACACAGGACTTCACTTTCTATAAACAATAACAGTTGACAAGGTCTGATTATTCAGGGAAACAAAATTGCTTTTTTAAGTTACAGTATGCATTACTAAATATAATAGCATAATAAGGAAATTTTATCACTTTAAATAAAGCAGCCTAACTTTTACCTTGATGCAAATACCACAACCAATACAAAGTGTTTCTGAGATCCATGCTATTTTGCTCTGCGATGTGACTTCTATGCAAAGTTTTCCTGGTGAAAAAGAATAAGATTCACTCAAGAAAGGTTCTGATGAATCAGAATTCTTGCCAGTACTACTAAATTCCACAGAGGAACATGTAACTGATTAATGTTCACTGAAGCTTCAGATCATCCGAAGACCTGAAAAGTGGCATTATTACTATGAATTGTTCATGCTTTCAGTGATACTTCTAAAGGCTTTATGAAACAAAACATGAATGATAAACAAGAAACTAGCAATTATAAAAAACTAGTTCCTTCTACTAGAACATTACTTAAGCAATGGGAGAAGTTTTAAATACTTTGTTCCTTTACATCTCTTACCCATTCGAACCACAGGACAACTCTTCTTGCATTCTTGACGGCATTTCTTTGGCTTACACTTGTCATGGTTGACAATAGCAATTCTTGTTAATTTGTCTGCCATAATGCACAATTTAGGGTTAAACACATACACCAATTACGAGGAGCAGTAGTGGGAGTCTTCCAGATCTTAAGGGGGAAAAAAAAAAAAAAGAAAAAAAAAACAAAAGAGAACATGATTACTGACAGCACAGAGAAGAACATACATATCTGAAGTTATTACTAGCAGAGTTCACAGATTAAAAAAGCAAAATGATTTGATTTTTTCCTCTTTTAAGCAAGACAGCAAACAGGGCAAAGTCTCAGATACAAATAGTAAGGGTAGGGATGTGTAAATAGCTGCATATATCTTTAACATCAGCTTTCCATTCCATTCCTATTTCTCCACTGTAAAATAAATCTGTGATTATATCAGAGAATGTATTTGTTTCCAAGAAAAGCATGTCGTAGGAAGAACAGAAGAATCTATACTGCCGCAAACTTCAGTTTCACAAGCTGCCTTGTGTAAAGTAACCTTGTTCATGCTACAGTGTCTGGTAAAGTCGAATTGTGACTACAACTATTACTCCAAGAATCTGATTAGAACATTCACTTTGCAAACTGTATGCCAATATTCTATATTAAATGATTAAAAGACTGTAAAATTTAAACCAGTTTTCAAAGTGAGAATTTGTAGTTGCATGTAGAAAAGTAATCCAGGCAATGTGAACAGACATACATGAGGAGGTTTGATCCTTTTATCTTGAGTTTCATTAGTATTTGAACAACTATACTTGCATTCTGCCTTTCCTAACATGGTATCAATGACTATACTATATTCTAATAAAAATAAGCAAGATTCTTTATAAAATTATTTTTATAAGAGAAAGGTCTTGGAGTACTAGACAATTAAATATTCCTGAAATCACAAATAAATGCACTCGAAGTGAAATGACTACTTGTATTCCTCTACATAACTGTCTCTTCCCTTGCTTAGATATTTGTAACGCGCATTAACAAGCACTGGATTGTACTGGGAATTTATGTCAACAATTGTAGCAGAACGGAGGGAAGGATAAAGAATTTAAATTTAAGTCTTGACAGATAAAAAAAGGTGGAATATATTTTAAAGTACATTTATATTTCCTTTACTATATTCACAAAATAGTACTGAGAATAACAATAATAATAACAACTTTATCTTCCTATGAGCAACACACACCTAAGGACAACTCCCTCCGCTCACTCCTGCTCCAGAACAACAAAGACAACTGAATTACAAGGCTCTCAGAAGTTTACAAGATATTACAGATGACAAACAGATTTTTTTTTTTTAGTCTAAAGAAAGGCCATAAATAAAGTACAAAGCATTTCCAGTTCAACACCACTAAAGTAAGTGATGGCTTCCCTACAGACGATGCCAATTCAAAATCATTTCAATTCAATGCAATAGGTATCAGTAGTTCAAAGACATAACTGGGAAGGAGTCTTGAAATACTTCAGGGTTCCACACAGTCTGCACGAGCACTTCTTTCCAAGAAAAGGATTCCAACATTTCTTATTAAAGAAAGTATTTTCTGTCGGATGTCCAGTTCGTCTTTGCTGCACCAAACTAAAGTATCCTGCAGTGCTTTAGATACTATTTACTACATACGGCTGTGTATGTATGAAGAAAAGTTGTGACTTTCAATCTCTTGAGAGAAGCAAGAATAAAAGAGGTCTATGCCACATTTATCACGTTAAATTCCATCCTTCCCTAACCCCACCTGTGAACATTAGTTGGAAGGAATCCTACAGATACTACTGTAATATGAAAGAAAGGAAGAGACTGGCATCTAACAGGGAGCAAAGGTCAGAAATGAAGATGTTCTTATATCTTTAAATCTGTTATTACCATAGTTACGAATATTTTATGTGGTTCCTTTTAAAAGTGGTAGTCTTATTCCTCTTTTCAATTTCCAAAGTATTTTTAAATTATTGTCTAAAGATATTCCTCATCGAATATAAATGAATGCAATTATTAGTCATGCTGCCAACCTTATTGTGGCACTTTCTACTTTTAATATTTCAATTTTTTTTCTTTAATCTTTTAACACTTCCTAAGCCCAAAAGTCCTAATGACATAGTCAATGTTTTCAAATAAATGATTGAATATTTTAAAAAATTTAAAAAGTGATTTTACAGGCCTGTATCATCAGACCAGATTGGCAAAGTAGGGCTGAACACTGCAATTACATCCATAGGCCAGACCAACAGGCACAGAATAATGGGTTTGCAATTCTCACTTTAATTCTTACATAAGAAAACAAGAAACTGAGTGTCTTATTCTTAAAAACTATAAGCATGTTTAAGTCAGGGTAATTTTCTAGGAGACAGGTGCTGGATTTTGTCAGTGCTTCAAATAAAGATACATTCTCTGGGAACATATCCCAGTGCTTTTCATAGAAGTCCTGTAGTTTGCGGTGCATAGAGCATTTGGGGGTGGATCGCTCACTCTTTGGTTTCCCAAGGCAAGCGCCTCACCTGCGTCAGCCCCTTCCCCAACACCACCCGTGTGGCCGAGTACCCTGAGCAGACAGACCACGCTGTCTATCTGCCAGGCAGGGCTCTCCCTACTAGTTATCTTAGCTCTAACTAGCACGTAAACTATTTCTATGGGTTACAAAAGCGAGCTCTAGAAGACAAAGCTGCCGTGCTTCAGGAGCTCGCCTCCCCTATCCAACCTCCCAGCCCTCTGTTGGAGGGTACTGCCTGAGCAGCACAGATAGCAGACCAGACAAGCTCTCCCCTCAGCCATCCACCCATCCAGCCTGGCATTTAGCTTAAAGCACCAAAGCCGGAGAACGGGATGGGGGTTGCTCTAAAACACCAAGTCAAATATGGCTTGAAACCATTAGTTTTTGCCACCTACCTCGGCAAGCTTTCCACCCAGTCTTGGTGGGGTAACCAGACTAAAGTTTACACTACTACCCATTGCTGAATCAGACCATGGTTGGTAAGTAATAAAACAGCCTAAGTTTTTGAAAATGCCCATCTGTGCTGAAGAGTTTTGATGGGGCCACAGAAGTAAATACACCAAGCATTTATAAAGTACTTGGTGGGGGCGAAGAGAACTAATGAACCAGCATGGAGACATACACTCCTGCCGCCCTGCTCCCATCTACATGATGGAAGCATCAGGTTATCCAAAACTCGCCAGTGTCTCTTAAACCATTTTCAGGAAAAAATATTTGTGACTTTTGTCACTTCTGCAATATTTCTAGGACTGTCCTGATGTCTTCGATGATAACTGTCCACAAGAGAAAATAATAATAATAATTTAGTAATAATAATAATTCAGTTTAGAGCAAATTAAACAACACAGTCCAAAACCAGACTGAACTCAAAAAATACATATTTATATGCAGTTACTTTGGTGGCATTTAACTTAACGTACCGAATAGGATCATCTGATTTCAAGGTGCAGACAGCAGAACTCTCAATACCCTGAACACAGGTCAGCAACATATACAGTGTGTAGACGCTACAATACAGCACGCCAGTAATTGTTAAGTATAGTCAGCAGTTTAGGGGCAGGAGAAACTGGTATTCAGAACCATTTAAGTTCATGTCTGTATTTCTCCTCTCCAAAGAAGAACGGAACAAAAAATAAAGTACGAAAATATTAATTTGTTACTAATCACAAGAGCAAAGTGTTATTTTGAATTACTGAATTCTGATGGAGTGACAGCAGAAAATCTTTCCAGAACGATGGACTGACAACACAGGTGAAAGAACAAGAGGAGGAATAACTGCTAGCAAAAAAAAAAAAAAAAAGCTCTAAAACCCTTGACAGTATCATTTATTGAAGCCAAAAGCTGTCCATTAAGTCCAGTTATGAGACTTAATACAAACACTAAAACATGTCTAAAAATAAGACACAAAACATGTTATCACAAGCATTTTAAGTCAGCATTCTTAGACTGACAGACCAGAAGAAACTAAAAAAAAACAACCCACATAAGCAGTCCTTGCTACTTATCACAAAAGGCACCAGTAATGTACAATCTGTAGAACAAATGTAATGTACTTGCATTAAGAATATTCGTGTTTTTTATTAATAGGCATTAGAGTTATATTAGAATTTACTAAGTCAAGTCAATTATGACTAAGAAGGATTTGTAATTGCATTGAATTATTCAGACTTAAACAAAGAAACATTAAAAAAAGAAGTAAATGAAGACTGAAACATAACCAGACACAATTCAATTAAACGATGTGAAGTTAAGATCTATGTTCAGAATTCAGCCACACTTTAGTTACTTTGCAGAAAAAGAGTTCACATTTTATTAAATTACACTGCATTAGACCTCAAAGATAAATGCTGTGGAAAAAAGTGAGCAGCATTTGCACTTTCCTCTGAAAATAATTAACCTCAAGAATTATCTCCCAATCCATTGCTAATGGACTACATACAGTCACTCCATAACAAGAACAAGAAAGTTAAGAAGCAGAATACCCAAAGAAAATTTAAATGAAAGATTTCAAACTGCATATGGGAGATCACTACCTTTGTAAGTGTCAAAGCAGAAATAATAGTAAATGCTACAAGAACAAACAAAATCTACTAAGAATTAAGAACTAGTCTATGCGTAAGGTTTTGACATTTTAGAAACTGAGACAATGTACAGAAAGAGGTTTAAACAAGCCCCAAATCTCCCTACTGTATTTAACTCATTATATTACTCATAAGACACAACGTGAATATGAAAATAAATATAATGTTAACATGAAAAGCATATAGTCAAATATACTGACGCAGCATAACGAGTGGGTGTGTTTAGCTGGTGCTGAACAGTATTAATTATCACTCAATCTTTAATATTTCCTTTTAACATGAAGTGAAATGAGAATAAACCCATAAATCAGCAACCTACCACATGAAAATTACAGAAGTATTTCACGACCACTTGTTTGGGACTAGAGTTTAGGAAACCGTAGCAGAGAAACTTAAATTAGAGCTTGAAAACTGTCACAGAAACTTGCAGGTGGAATAACTAAGTGCATTCCAGAGAGGAAAGGCTACCATGGTCCTAGAGAAAAGCCCTGCCAAGTTTTTCTTTTGCTTTTTCCACTTACCTTGTAAAAAGCAGCCTTACCCTATTACCTTATCAAATCTGCAAGATGTCTTGACCTCCTCACCACGCAAGCACGCACATGGATATTGACTTTCCCCAAAATAAGCCAAAACACGGCTTTTTTTCCTCCAGAAGAGGAAATCCCTGCTTTCACAGGAAAAAAATACTGGCTTTCCCCTCCGCGGCCCGGGCAGGGTGCCCGCACGAAGCCGATCCCCGCAGCAGAAGGGACGGTTTTCTCTCCGCCCGGCTGCTGCTGCTGCGCGGCACAGGGCGGCTGACATAAAAAAAGCGCAAAGCCCTGGCAGATGACGTACAACTCGCCCGAGACGACGAACCGCATGTGCGGGCAGCGCCGGCCGGGGAAGGGACGGCTCCCACCCCGCACCGGCCCACCTTTCTGCCCGGGCCGGGACCGAGTCCCCGATTCAGAGGAGCGGGCGGCCCGGCTCCCTTGGAGCCAGGGGGCAACGACTTCAGGGGGGCTGGGCGCCGCCGCGCAGCCGGCCCACCCGCCGGGCCAGGCCGGGAGCAGCCAGCCCTGAGGCCCGGGCGCGGAGCTGCCGGCCGGCCCCGCTCCCATGGTGGGTGGGGGCCAGCCCCAGGCCCCGGCAGGAGGCCGAGCCCAGCGGCGGGGGCAGGGCCGGCAGCACAGGAAGCCGGCGGCGGCTCCCGGCAAGGGGAGGGGGCCCCTTTCCTACACCCCCCCCTGCATCAAAACGCTGGTATCTCCCCGCCCGCCCCTTCCGGAGGCCGCTTACCAGGAGATGGGGGAGAGAGCGAGGCGGCCCCGCTCCCCGGCCGGGCCGCAGCGGGGAACGGCGTCCCCTGTCCCGCGGGCCGGCACGCAACGTGCTCCGGCCGCCGCCACCCGGCCAAGATGGCCGCCGCCCCCGCAGGGAGGGGCCTGGGCGCGCACCATAGAGAAGAGGGGAGGGGGGGGGGGGTGGGCGCTCACCATAGAGAAAACACGTCCGTTCAGAGAGAGAGCGGCGCCTCCCGCCACGGGGAGGGGAGGGGCGGGGCGCGGCGCGGGGCGGGCGGTATCAGTCCGCGCGCTGCGGACGCGACGGTTGGTGACGCCATCTCCGGGTGACGCCGCCGGAGAGGCGCGCTAGGCGTGAGGTGCGTCCGCCGTCCCGGCTGCCCGCCCTCGTCCCGGGGCGTTGCGGGGGGGGGACAGGGCCCGGGGACAGGGCCCGGGCAGTTACGGCGCGCACCGGCTTGGCACTGAGGGGAGCCCCGCGGCCGGCGAGCCCCGCCCCGAGCTCCGCCTCTCCCCGCCGGCTGCGCGCGGGCACCTGCGGGCGGGCTCCGCCCCCTCCCCCGACTCCCGCCCTTCGCTTTTAAACAGCGCTCTGCGCGTGCGCAGGGGAGGGGCGGCCCCTGCCCGCGCTGAGGGGGCGCGCGCGGCGTCCGCCCTGCTGCCCCTTGGCCGCCCCCTCACCCGCTGCAGCGGCTTCGAGCATCTGGTGGGGACGCTGCTCCGTACCGGCCCGGGGTCCTGAGGGGCGGAGGAGGAGGAAGGCGGCGACGGGGACCGGCACCCGGACCGGAGGGGCGGCTCCTCCTCCTCCCGCGTCTCGCCTCCAGGTGTCCCGGCAGCTCGGCGTTTGGAGCGGCACCGGCTCGGGGTGAGGGGCTGGGGGCTGCGTAACCGGGTACCTCCCGCGGGTTCCTCCCTCAGAGCGAGCCTGGGTGTTTGCATTGACCCCCCCCAGCCGGGAGAGGGGAGCGCGACCCGGTGATGAAGCACAGGCGATGTGTTTCGTGAGTAGGTGTTGCTGATTTATTTCCAATATTTAAGCGTTTTGTAGGCCTAGGGGGACACGGCCGTAGCACAGTGTTGTAAAGCTAATTCATTAGACTTAAAACCGTAATTAAAACTTCTACAGAGAAGCCGTAGGGGAGGGCTGAGTGAAAGCAGCTTGATTTGTCAAACTGGCTTCATCCTCTGGTTACTGTGTTTTTTAAAGACTGCTTTTGCTTAATGTAAGCACTTGTAAAGAAGTGCTTGCATCCTTTAAACAACAGCTTATATCCTTAGTAGATAACTTTGGAAGTCTGGGCTTGCACAAAAATGCATTCTTTTAATATATATTTATTTAGATTGATTAGGGATACATGTATAAAAAACACTAATGTAATTCTCTAATTACCTTATTTGTAGTGAAATATATTTATGTTTGTGACAATGGAAGACTGAAGTCACTTTCACTGATAGGCCTAAAGCAATATACTGAAGGCAGAATAAAAATAATAGGTGTTTAAAATTGTGTTGAGAGAATAATCTGAGGGATCAAAGGTACAGGTGAGCTAGTTGTTGAAATAGGGTGCCACTGAACAGTTACTGTCATTATTAAATATTAATTAAACATTAGTAATTTGAATGTTCAATGTTACTGTTTAATCTTCCATCAGAATAAAAAATAGGAAGCATAGTAAGAGACTAGTTTCGGATATATCTTGAGGTCTTTAGAGGCCTTAAACTAACAAGGGTCCGTCTAAAGAAAATGAGAGCAGGGAAAAGAGCTTGTGAGGTAAAATGAGCAGTGCAAGTATGAAAGTCAGGGAATCTAGGGAATGAAATCCCCTTCTCTTAGGAAGAACAGGAAAAACAGTCTTATAAATCATGGATGCTGCAAAAATGTTGGAGTAGTCAGTGCAGTCTTTGTTCAGGTTTGCTGGAAAAGTTGTAGTCAGATACTTGCCAAAACTGATTAAAATGATATGATGGGAATGCAATCAGAATAATAACTTAAGAAAAAGAGCAAAGCTAGCTGAGCTTTGATCCCCTGAAAGATTCTGAGGAGGTGGTTTGGGAGGAGAATTTGTCAGTAAATAGAAGACAATTAAAAACAATGTGCAAACGGAAAATGGACTAGTTTGGTTTGTTAAGAACAGGCTGGATCAAACTTTTTATTAATAGTAGTCCATGCAGTTAATGAGGAAGGAATATAAGTGGTTTGTCTTGAGTTTTACAGGGTTTCTGCCATTGTCTGGGTTGATGTTAAAAACAAGCTACTGAAATGTGGTCTAAAAATAATTTTTGTGAGATCTTATACAGCTGGTTGAAAAATTGCTTTTGAAGCTGACTTGTAAATAATTCACTTTTAAACAGGGATGTCATGAAGTATCCTGGGGAGTTCTGTTTTGAATGTATTTTCATTGTTTTCTGTAATGGTGAACAAAAAATAGATATGTTGCCAAGTTGGAGGGATGGCAAGCACTGTACAGTTTCAGGGTCAGAATTCAAAATGATCTTGAGAAGATTGATAGCAGATTGGAAATCAGTGTAATTAAGCTCAGTTAACAAGCACTGAGGGAGGCAGAGAACACAGGGAGGAAAAATCAAAGGCATAATTAGTGGAAAGGGTATTACTGAACAGCAAACATTATCCCGAAAAAGCATTTGAGCACTGCAGTGCATAGCATATTAAATATTAGTCAATAATATGATGTCCTTTCAACTAGACAAATGTTATTTTCCCATGTTAACAGGTATGATTAAATACAAAGACAAGGAAAGTGATTAGTCTGCTCTGTTGAATGAGGGCCTTAGCTAAAAAGGCATGGCTGTTTTTGTAACCATAGTATGTAGATCTCTAGACTCTGCAAGAACATTAGGTTTATAAAACTTGGTTTGTGAGGGAAACTTGAAAGGCATAGGCACACTAGAAAAGAAGAAACCAAGAGCAAATTTGATGAGTGCACTCACGTCTATAAAAGGGTCGCTGCGTAAAGGCTAGTGATTAAGTAGTCTTCGAGTTCTCTGTAGGGTGATAGAAGGAATCATGCTTGTTTTTAGAAGGTAATACTTGGGTTGGATGTTAAAGAAAAACATTTGGCTTTTAGGTTGACGAAACACTGAAGCTGGCTGTCCACAAAGATTGCGAAATCTCTTTTGTTGGAGAAGTAAATGACTGGACAGACATCTGTTGAGGACAGTCTGGTCTCTCAAAGGTCCTTACAGGTGTGTGTTTAAAGTTTTGTGCGTGCTAACATAGTGGAATTAGAAATTTTAATTGGAGAAAACTGCTTTGGAATCTGCGAAAGTTTCCTTGAGCCTGGATTTTTATGGAGCCTTAGTAGGAAAGGACCATGACGTATCCTTCTGTATCTCCTCTTTAGTGTGTTGCAGACGAGTATGCGTGTGCTTAGTGAAGGGTTGGCTTTCAGGTATGCACCTTTTAAACATGTCTTCCAATGGTGTGCTGAGAATGATCTGTTTTGATTGTGAAACCATTTAAATCCATTTTGCTCTGGTTATAAACTGTATTTTTGTTAAATCATCTTTAATGGCTGCTACTTCACAGGGATGTTGTCTGGAAAAGAGCAAACTTCTCTAAGCAAGATGCTGAAGGATAAAGAGTTCAAGGAGGGGACAAAAAGCTTAGCCTTCTTATCTTGATCAAAGGATGTGCATACCATATAGTGGAAAGCGGCAAAATGAAAGTGTGATGTTGGTCATGTCATTAAGACACTAATATATTAATGTTGTTAATAAGGAAACAGCAGCCTATTAATGATCTGTTGGAACAACTGAATTGGAAAATTGGAGATGTTTCCAGCCAACGCTTCTATAGACGCAGTGTGTCTTTCCATTTTTCAGCACGTGTCAAGAAGGGCTTCCAGACAGATTACTTGTTTTTACACAGCCTGAAAAAATAAGAAAAAACAATTCTTATTCCATTATCTTTTTGGGCTAAGAATTTTGCTTTTATTTTATTTGGTGACTTAAATTACTTTTAATGTTAAGTATTTGTGTCTTGTCCAAAGTGAGGTACTTGTACTTCTGCTAGTAAAATGTCCAAAAGTGTTACTTGAGTGAGCTGGCCTGTTGCTGTATTATGTTTCCTTAGTACTTCTCTCAGCTTTCTGCTTTTAAAATTCTTGGAGTATTGGGAAGCTTCAGTGAAGCTATCCAGAATGTATTGTTACTAGGCTGGTTAAACAGAAGTTCTGTCATGAAAAACTGACTTGATTAGTTCAACTCTTTTGTTCAAACGTTGAAGATTTTCAGTCTTTCACATCGCTAATGTACAATTTGTGGCTGACTTATTTGCCAACAGTAGTTTGGACTTGAAATCTGGATCTTGAGTAGCTTTGCCTGTTAGATAGAAGGAAACAAGCGATGTTTAAGACAGTAGGAAATTTGAATGGCATTTCTTGCTGTACATTTCAGACCTCCAAAAAGTATGCCTCAAACTTCTGTGAACCAGTGCAATGCAAATCTTGGCAGCGTTAAGTTATTTAGGCCCTGTGTGCACTGAAGCTTACAAGAAATCTTAACATCGTTGTCTTAAGGGATTCTGCCTACTGTAAAATTCTAGTAGTTTTTCTACAAAGCATGTGGAATCAACTTTCTGAGATAATTTGAGTGTACAATGTAGTTTCTATGATTTACCTTCTTTCGGTGGGTTTTGATGGAATGTTTGCATACTCCTTATGTTTTAAGGTTAGGTTTTTCATTAATCTGACAATAGCTGTTTCTAAGAATGAAGGTGTGACTATCAGATTTGGAGGTTTTTGGTTTTTTTCCTCTTCAAGTCAAAATAATAAAGGAGTGTGAAGACGTGCTGGTGATGATATTCAAGATGTTTTGTATCAAATGAATAATTTATCTTTACTCTGTGAAGTTGAATTTTCTATGTATAGTTTTAGAGGTGGGGAGAACATCATTACTGGTTTCTGTATAAATCTGAGAATTAAAATGAATGCAACTCAACCTCTCTTAGTTGATTCATTGACAGAAAAGCAACAAAATAGCGCAGAGTTTGGACTAGGAGGTGATCTGAACTTTAAAATTCACGAGTACAGGAAAATAGCCTCCCCAATGCTTAATAAACATAATTTGAATTTTGGTGTTGGATGAGGGTTGGACTAGTTGATCTTTAAAGGTCCCTTCCAACCCAAACCATTCTGTGATTCTGTGAAAAATGTTTGTTTTTCTGGTAGCTGTGAACTAAGTGTTTTGTAATTTTTTCCAAGACCGTTTTAAATTCTTAGAAGATTAGAATACTCGTGACATTGTGTTTTATTGAAGTTGCTATCAATAAATTTAAAGTTTTATTAAGTAGCAACTAGACTAAGTTACTTATTTTCTCTTCTAGTCTATAATCTGTTCTACATATTAACAAGTTTATGGTATAGCTAATTCAGTAAAGAACAGCTATGTTTTAAAGAGCCTGTTGTAAATACCTGATAAAAGTTTTAAAACAGATAATGCAATATTTAAATACCATGACTAGGGAAGATTTATGTGTTAGTGTCTAGTTATAGGAATGGCTAAATGGATTGCCTGTTTCATTTTTTTTTTTTAATAGTTTGATTTTTTTTTTTGAACAAAACTTTTCTGCATGGGCAAGAACTTAAAGCATGAGGGTTTTTTTAATTGGATAGCATTAGAATTAGTATATCTGAATTATATGAATATATACGTGATATCTGTAGGATTAGCTGCGTAGTGTTCAGCCCACTTTTCTGAGAGGATGGTGTTTGAGCAAGGCTTTCTGTTTGTGGCCTTTTGTGACACTTGGCTGTTGTCAGTACTTAGATTTTACTACACATGTAATTATTTCTATTTTATGGTAGTCAGGACTGCAGTCTTGTATATGAGAAAGAAGCAAAAAAAAAAGCTGGAAGTCTTTCTAAAGCCTGTGTTTGCAAAATGAAAAAAACACCAGAATTTAGGTAAGGGCCAATAGAAAATGTATGGAGTGGACAGCAATTTACTCTACAGAATTCAGGTTTCCTGTGTCCAACAGAGTTTGTAGCTGCAGAGTTGTTCTTGCATAGAAAATCTTGTCTCTGCCTTGTATCACTTCTCTAGGGTAAGGTCTGGATCCTGTGTCTACCAGCCTAGTTCTGTACCTCATTTGCTGTCTAGAAGAGGTGCTGGAGGACTTTTTCTGAGATTTAGCAGAGCATAATATGATGTCATGGATGTAAGCAAAGGATTAGAAGTCACTCTAATTCCCTGACTCTTGAGTGCTTTATGTTTAATTTTTAAGCTTCAATGTAGTTCCTTGCATGTAACTTATGTTTCTTTGGAATCTCATTTTTTTGTTGTTGTTTGGTTTTTGGTTTTGTGGGTGTGGTTTTTTTTTTAAAGTCTTTTAAGCTACTTTCTAGGAAGTAGTAAGGTGCTCTATACTAAATGAAAACCAACATGATTATGTTGTAGTATATATGGCAGTAGTCTAGGTCTTGAGGCTGAGTCTGATTACTTGAGCAGTGCAAGTCACAGGTTAATGACTCCAGATGAAGTTGTGAAGTTAAGGAAATGGACCATGGATAAACAACCCTGCCAAATTAGGGACTATACAATTTGTTTAAACTCTCATTTCCTATTTTTAAGGAGAAGTATCTCCAGGAGGACAGGCTTGTTCTAGCTTCTGAATAGGCTTCTGAACTTGCAGATTAAGAAAACTCTTAAGTGTATGCGGGGGGGGGAAATGAAGTTATATTGCTAGCCTTTAAATCAAGTGTCTTTTAATTTCTTAAAACAAACAAATGAAACTGTAAAAAAAAAAAGTTCTGAAACCCTGACTAACTCTGTATGTGTGAATTAGAATGATACAAGTAAAATATGTCTTATGAATGTTCCATGTGTGTATTGAATTTTTAAGGACACAAAATTTACATGTATGTGGAGCCTCTTATTTAAAGATATATTTTATTTTTTACTTATTTATATATATTATTATATATATAAAAAAATAAAAGGTTCTACAGGCATGCAAAAATGTATACATAGATGCATACACCACATATTCTATAGACTATTATGTGTGAGGCCAAAGAATTAAAGTGTCTATATGAAGAAACACAACCCTTTAATTTTCCCATCAAGCTAAAAATGTATCAACTAACTCATTTGTTTTCTTTTACTAGAAATGACTACCCCAAACAAGACACCACCTGGTGCTGATCCAAAGCAGTTAGAGAGGACTGGTACTGTTAGAGAAATAGGCTCACAAGCAGTTTGGTCTCTCTCATCCTGTAAGCCAGGTAAAATCACAACAAATGACGTAAAAAGCTGAATGTACATTTTTCTTCTCAGAATATATTAGGCTTTATGTTTTGATAAGAAGACATACATACTGAGTGTAGCAATAAAACTGCTGTAGTGTATGCTGTATGGGTAGCCACTACGAATAATTTTGGCCTAGTCTATATTTGATGCAATATGAAAGTTATAACTATCAGAAATTCTACAATGAGGAAATATCTCATATCAACAAAACAGATCTTTTACTGATTTTACACTAAATTGGTTTTTCTACTTGCACAGTGAACAAACTAAACCATATGAGCAGAAACATACTCAGCACTGTAATTGTTTCTATGCTTTGTCATTTTGCCTGGGTATCTTCCATTTTTAACTTAGAAAAACCATGCAGCTGGGCAACCTAAATGTTTTGTCCAAACTTTGGACTCGGACAAAAGTAGCTCCCTAAAATCCTGCACGTAAAATGAACCTATTGTAAATGGTCCTGAGGTGCAGTTAATGATAGGTTATATCTGCTCAAAATATCTGAAAATCTGTATTCTTTTCACTTGAGGTGATTGAGTTGCTATTTCAGAAATATCTTTTGGGAATTGGTCTGGTGTCTTGCTGCAGCCTGGAGTCAATGATCTGTTTATGTCACAATATTGTGCTCAGGCTGAATGTCTTTGGTCTGATATCCTGGTATCTTACTTGGAGAAAAATATCATATGGTTTAGTCGCTTCAAACAGAGTGAAGATGATTTTTTATTGCAGATTAAAGTTCAGCTGCTGAATTAAAACTGTAGCTAGTGTGGGCAATCAGTAAAAGGATATGGTTAGTAAAAGGACAGATAATGAGGGAACAGAAAAATAAAGTTTTGGAATTGTTTCTTTAAATGTGACAACATTAACTTTCAGGAATACTGTTTTTGGCATATATTGCTTGTTCTAGATACTAACTTGAAAAAGTAAAAATATTTCAGGAGACTATTTGAAAAGAAAATGTTTTGTTTGGCTAAAATTTTATAATAAATGAATGGTCTCTGCTAATGATTTTCCTTTAGTTCAGCAGTTAGCTTATAGAATAGGTGGGAAAGCCTAACAATTAAGTATTGTTCTTGCAATTAGTATGAATTACTACTTAGCCATTTGAAATTCCAGGACATGTTGAATGGTTTCAAACCCCACAGGCTTCCATAGGAGATAAGAATGTAATGACACTCGAGTACTGAGCTTTGATTGACAGATTCCCTTGTTTTAGTTTTTTGTCACAAAAGCATAGGCACAACTTGGATATCTAGAAATATTTCCTTATGTTATAACTTAGGATACATACTTTAGTTTGTAACAGCTGCAGAAAAGTTGTGTCTGTGATGTCTGCATTACAGAAATGGGATATTCAAGACTATCACATTTTCTTTTTCTTAGGATTTGGAGTGGATCAATTACGAGATGATAATCTAGAAACTTACTGGCAGTCAGATGGATCGCAGCCTCATTTGGTGAACATCCAATTTAGGTATTAAAAATTACTCTGTATGGGTTAGGGTGTTCTGTATAACTTTGTGTTGATTACTGTTCACCAAGATAGGAATCTGGAAGTGCAAGAACTCCTGGGTTAATCCTGTTACCCAACTGGCAAGAAACCAGTTAGATAGCATGTATGAAAATGAGATTTTCAAATGTTATGGTTACTAAATGCCTAAATAAGCAACAAGAAGGAATGTTTAATAGTATGTCATTTGTAACAGTTTCGCATTTACCTACCCAAGGTGACATTTTTGTCCTGACTTTCTGTCTTTGAGTGTAACTGGAAGGGTAGATGACTGTTTTTAAAGTAGTTCTGTATGACTTAACAACTGATTGTTTGAGAAACCTTTTCCTGTTCTATTCTATGTGGGATGCTTTTAGTCCTTTTTCTTTAACCAAACTCTTAAGATGAGGTTAGATGTTTGTCACCTTTTTTTTTAATTTGCTTTCTGGAGAACTCTTTGGTATAGTAATAGAGCCCATATTTGATAAGCTAAACATATGCTTCATCACATAAAGTGCTTATTTGGCGTCTTGGCTTTTTGTTGTATTTCTTGGTATACCGACACTTCTGAAGGCAAACAGTGAAAATCAACTCTGTGTGCATAACTTAATGTGGAAAAATACCTAGTTGCTTTAACAGTGGGCTTCTTATAAATCAGTAGACACACTTATATTAAGTTTTAGAACATTTAAATCCTTAGTTATTACAAACTAGCAACAAACTCAATCTGAATATTTTTCTTTACGATGCTTACATAGCTTTTGTTGCTTCTTGCAGAAGAAAAACAACAGTGAAGACATTATGTATTTATGCAGACTACAAATCTGATGAAAGTTACACTCCAAGCAAAATCTCTGTCAGAGTAGGAAATAATTTTCATAATCTCCAGGAAATCCGGGTAGGTCAATGATGCTTTGCTTTCTGTCTTGAAATTGTCCTCTCTCATTAGAACATCTGATATAGTAAAATTGTTTTTGGAGGTAAAATATGGCATTGTGCTTGGAGGGGGAAAAATGGCTGGGGTTTTGATGTTTGCTTTTAGTTTTTATCTTGTAAATTTACTAGGCTGGTTTCTGTTTTTATAGGGCTCCGTTACCAACATGGTCATAACAGACTTGATATACAGATCCTGTAATGGAATAGAGAGTGGGGTTTTCTAGAACAGGGCTGTTTAGAATTGGTTAAACTTTGATCTCACTTAAAATATCTGCAAACCTTATGCATTGCATACATCAAAAGGGAGACTTAGCTTTTAAATACTTGCATTTTTAGACTTGAATTCATGCTTCCTCCCCCCCCCCGCCATGAATGGGTTGTTCAGCTGTTGAGTCTCACTAGGAATCAGAATTTAAAACTACAGGTTTTAGTTATGGCTGTATATGGTGCATAAATATCTTTGGAGTCTGGATTTCATTTTGGGGAGGCTGCATGTACTCATTAACTAGTAGCACCCGATTCAAAGCTCACTTTGAGACCCTGGCAGAAAGAAATTGGGACACAAGGCCTGATCATCAGTTATGCAAAGGTTTCTTTGTATTCTACTGGTTAGAGAATCTTCATATAAGTGAGAATCTGTTACATATTTGCTAATAGCTGACTCTAGTCACTACTGATGGTGAGAGCTAGGGGAATTGAAATGCTAACTTTTCCAAAATCATGTACAAAGCAAGCAAGATACCAATTTAAATTGGAAGTCTAATGTAAATTACAATCGGATGTGTTCATAAATGATGTTTTACTTTTGAGTATAGTTTCTAATCTTTTGCAATGCTTTTTTTTTTTATTCTGACAGTCACTGAGGTGTAGAAATTTTGGAAGGGATGCAGTCTTTTTGTTTTTAACAATACGAAGCAAAATCCAATTTCCATTTATGTAGATATGACATTTGATGCTTAAGACTTCGAATGGGATATAGATTTGTAGTGTTTTGTTAATGGTTTTATTTACAAAAGTGTAATAGTCAAAACCAGTATTTTTTCACCGTGACATTTCTAGCCAGAAAAAGTTTCTTTGATGGAACAACTGAAATCAGATTTGAGTTGCTTTAACTGCTTAGTTTTGCTATCCTTTTGATAAATAGTAAAAGCAGATTTAAAATAATCCATGATCTTTGTAGAACTCTACCTTGTAAACTAATCAGGTTACTCATGAGCAGGTATGTTCGCTAATTTTGAGTTATGCTAGCCTGATGTTTCAGATTCCTCTTCTCTGGAGCTCTGCAGTTACTGGCTAATACATGGGGAAAGTTTAACTTACCTCCCTTATATGGCAGGTATTAGAATAGCAGAAGGATCAGAATGACGAGCAAAGGGAGGTGCTAAATAGTGGTTTGAATTTCTACTTTTCGGATTTTTGTTGTTTTAACTTTGTTTTTCAATGTTTGAAGCCCCAACAGGAGCAACTTACAAGTAGAAGGTTGTAGATGCAGTGGGAATAGAAAGTGTAGTAAACACTTATGCCTCTATTATGTTGGTGCTATGTATCTGTCTATATCCTTTCAAGGATTTGTGATATTCTCTCAAGTTTTGACCTATACTTTTATCCTAAATCTTAAATGGAAGGGTCTTGACTTTTTTTTTTTAAAATTAAATATTCTTTTGAAAGAAACGAATCAAGTTACTTTGACTTTCATCAGCTGCAAATTCTGTCTTTTAATCTTCTTAATTGCATCGTAGCAATTTGGGAGTTGCACATCGTGTAACAAGAACAGCAGCTGGATCTTTCCTTGTGTTAGGCTACAGGTCTGTTTTCCGAGTGTCCACTAGATGTCATTGTTGTACTTAATTATCAGTTTGATTTTATGCTTGTAGTCTACTCTTCCAATAACTGATTATCCTTTTATAATAATGTTTAGTACAGCATTATGCATATAACTGCAATAACTTAAGCTTCTTATACAGTGGTAAACTTCCACTTTTGAGGGTATATGTGTTATTAAAGATCTAGAGAAACAATAAAATGTGTAATAAGCATATTAATCTTTTACAGTTTCTCAGGCAATATTTCTTTAGCTTTTTTCCTTGCTAAACACAGGATTCTATACATAATGTGTTTAGTTAAAAAAGGCACTTTAAATGAAACAAATTACTAGTATCTTTTATAGTATATTAATATGACTGTAATATGTTGCATGAAAGCGGTAATTCTTATGCATACCACATGGTCATTTGCTTTTTTACTTCAAAACTGAGATGAAAATACGGTCAAGCTGCTTACTAATGAGATACAATACTTTGATGCTGTAAAATACTAGTGACTTTGTCGCCACTGCAATGTTAAATATTACTATTAATTTTCATATTTCCTAAACTGCTTGATACTCAGAATGTGTTTCTTAAATTTTCCTTCAGTCCTGAAACTTTCTTTTCAGCTTCTCTGACATATAGGCAGGTTATTAAAGCAGTGTGAACTGTTATGAACTCTTTAGAGAAATCTGCTTAATTATACAATGATTCCATTGGCTTCAGGACTGATTAACTGGGTGGAAAACCCAGCTAAATCATTTTATATTTTTCCATAGATGCTTGCCCAGCTCATAGTGTCTAATGAAAGTTCTGTGATGCTTCCATGTGTTTTCTTTCTAATGGTCTAATTTTCAAAACAATGCAATGTTAGGCTAGGTTTTATCACTAGTACAAGATTAGCTTTAGTTTGTGGTCTAGTATGTAGGCATTTCCTTTTTGGAACCTAGGATGAAATTATTTTCCGAATAAAAGTTGTTTGTGTGTGTGTCCTGAGAAACAAGTAATTTGTACCCCATCCTATGGGTGAGAACAGCCGTCATAATCTGGTGGTATTATTCCCTTGCTCAGCTGCAGGAACTACAGTTAAGATGTGTGCAGTAAGCCTTCTCCTCTGACTTAAGTGGCTTTTTATCACAGCTGTCAAGCTTGGAGAGCAAGTTTTTTCTCATTTCCAGTCTCAGAGTTCTCCCACATAATGGTGCAAACAGTCTAGATGGACAAGATAGTCTATACAGGCATTTTTGGAACAGCATCCAGACTCTTCAATATGTGATTTAAGTTATTACACTTTCTCACGATATGAAAATAACCCACCACAAAGGATGTGAGTGAAATGTTGGCTGCAAGAGATTTCTGGTCTCTTCAAATAATGCTCACCTGCTTGTTGCCTTTGTACCTCTCCAAGACATTTAGGTCATCAGCAGTTCATCTTGCCATAAAAAGATCAAGTGTTATGATGCTAAGTGCAGGTAGGATTTCAGATTATATTCACCTAGTAGTTTCAACGGCTTCTGCTGTCAGCCTATAATGTAGGGACTTTACGCAGCAAAGCAAGACGCTTGTAAACTCTTGTATTAGCCAGTTCTACATCTTTGGATATGAAAGACACTCTGGGAAGGTGTGGGTCAGACTTTCTGAAAATAGTTACTCACTTCTCACATTAGTTCACATCTGAGAAGCCACTGGAGTTTAATGCCAAAATTAAAGTTGCTTTAAGAGGCAGAACCACTTCTTAAAGAGACAAAATCTTCTATTCTGCTGTGCCCTGTAGAGGACTCAACAACAGAATGTGGCGTACATGTCGTGGCTGTAACTAGGTAAGATGCAACTAGACAGGTATAATTTGCTTCCTATTCCAGTAGGAGTTAGTTCTTCCAGCACACTTTTTGCACTTTCCCATGATTTTTGATTTGGAGTAGGATGTGTTTTTCATTTAGTTGTTTGTGAAGTTCAGATAAAAAATGGCAAGCTCTGTGATGGGACCAAACCATTGCTAGTGCATGGCATTGCTATGTGTACTTTGCTTTTCAAATTGTTTAAGGGTAGTAGTAATCCACATGGCGGAGAAGATGTGTTAATGTTCAGGCCTAAAAGGGAATGATCAGAAATACCCCATTGGGGGGGGCAACAGGAAGGTGCTGGCTGTGGATGTGCTCTCTTTATGCAGTAGGGCAAATCTGCAAACAGCTAGCATCGTGGTTTTGTGTAACCCAGGTAAGCAAGGTGTTTGCTCTTTGCTTCTTTGGGAAGCCATTCAGTCTGAAGCAGTGCTGCTGGAACAGAGTAACTTACTTGGTTAACAACCTTTATAGGTATGCAATGATCTATCCCTGGGCAGTGATGGATAGCCCTTATGTAGGAAAAAGACACTTTGCTACTGGAGGTCCTCTGTAGCAGCCTTTGCATCAAAGAACAACACAGAGTATTAAACATTGCTTTGGAAGAGGCCTGCTTTAACTCAGTTGCTGTATGCTTTCTACCTGGAATAAAAGCCTGCTTAACCTTTCCAACAGGACTCAGTTCTGAAGATTTTGAAGACTCGGGTGAAAGCCCTGTTATCTTAATATGTTTTTGCTGGCAACAGTGCAAGTTCTTTGTTTCCACTTTTTGTTGTCTTTTGTTGAATTGCTGTCTATTTTGTGTTCAGTTTGTTTTCTAGCCCTTTTGGTCTTGGTGTTTTGTAACCAGGTGCTCCAGAGCTGTCACAAGCACAGCAGTCTCCCTGGTGGTGTGGTGTTGTGACCAAGCACCACGGACAGGGCCACTTCTTCACTGATTTAAGAGAGACTGCACTACAGCAGGGAGTAAGCTTTAGTTTTATAGAATTTCAAACTGTAGTCTGTCTTGTCTGTCTCTAGGATGCTCTGCAGGTGAGGTTATCACATCAGCTTGTTCATTGTGATTGTTATCTTGCTGTTATGCTAGTTTTTGGTATGGATTTTGTTCATCAGGATGCAGACAGCACTTGTTCCTTACATCTAAAATTTACCAGTGCTGTAAATTTGCAAAGCAGGGGAGTAGAATGATCCATTGGTATTGGTCAGTTATTAGGCCTTGTGATTGATGTCAAGGGTAGGAGTCGAGTTCACGAAGCAGGGTTATTTCCATTTGATGCAGTTGGTACTCCATATTTCCACCTTCTGGCAGAGAGGATGTTTTGTGAGTCACCAACTGGGATGTTCACATGAATCCCTCTTTACAAAAGAAAGACTAATTTAATGACATAACATCACTGTTTCTTGCCAATGTGATCATCACTGTAGATGATATGACCTGCTCATCACTCCTATGCTTATGGAAATCAACTAATATATGCTTCAAACTGTAGAAATTATGAACAGGATTGCAGTGTTCCTGCTTTTTGTACCCTGGAATGGTAATACATTGGAATGGAGCTTGCTATGCAGTTATTGAAATAGCCTTTTGTGCATATGAAGTATGTGTGAACAAATAGCGAGATCCACATTAGATCTAGAAGAATTCTGAAGAATAGATTATTTTGGTCCATGCATCATAAAATTGTTAAGCATTTTTATCTTTCCTTGCTCTGAAATGATATTTTAAGAGAAATAAACATCTCTTCTGTTGGATCTTCGAGAAAAAAGAGGAAAACTTTGTGGCATATGTTGCATATAGAAAGATATTTTTGTTTTTGTATCCCAGCATTCAAAAACGAACCTATGAAGGAACCTTTTCTTGCCACAGAGGGACTCAATTAGGCAAGGAGGCCCTGTATTTTTAATGCTGTCAGTCTGACTTTGCCTTCTGAAGCAGAGGAAAAGCCATGTGAAAGAAAGTGGCAACGGCTCCATGGAAGGCAGGAACTTGATGAAGTACAGAGCTTTCCTCGAGGGAACTCAAGTCTATAGAGGCTAGGAAGTGATCGAAGCACAAATTTTTACATATATGTGAAAGCCTCGCCTGGAATTATAACCTTTTTCACGATTATTTGATCTGAGTTCCATCTATGGAAAAGGAATTAGAAAATGTGTATGATTTTTCATGTAAAAGTGAAAGAGCTTCTCTCTCCACTGCCAATGAGAAAAGGCAAGATCGCTTACTAATCAATTTGACATTAATCATTTATGTTATGCTGTGTCATACCTGTTTTGTAGCGAGTGTTTGGTTACATGTTTTCATCTCTTTTCTGTCCATGAAGTTCTAGTAGGAGGATTTGAAGAGATTTCTTAAAAGGCTTGTTCATTTTGTATTTTACTTCTGTAAAAATCTTTCTGGTATGGATGGCTTAAAACTTCAGCTTAAAAAAAAAAAGTATGTTATCAATGCAGGGAAACTGTCCTCCAATATGATGGGGAAAATTTTCATAGGCTTTGATGCAAGCCTCCACTAGTATATTCTAATTACAATACTATAAACAAATTTCAGTCCTTTCTCTGGTGGACAGGAGCAGGTTGCAGGTAGTGCTCTGTGTGTGAGAGGGAGAGCGCCAAATACTTGAACTTTTTATATTGGTATCTTTTAAAAACATAGGGATCCTGCACTTGGGTCACAACAGCCCCAGGCAACGCTACAGGCTTGGGGAGGAGTGGCTGGAAAGCAGCCTGGCTGAAAAGGACCTGGGGGTGTTGGTTGACAGCCGCCTAAACATGAGCCAGCAGTGTGCCCAGGTGGCCAAGAGGGCCAATGGCATCCTGGCTTGTATCAGGAATAGTGTGGCCAGCAGGACCAGGGAGGTGATAGTGCCCCGTATTTGGCACTGGTGAGGCCGCGCCTCGAATACTGTGTCCAGTTTTGGGCCCCTCACTTCAAGAAGGACATCGAGGTGCTGGAGCGTGTCCAAAGAAGGGCAACAAGGTTGGTGAAGGGTCTAGAGAATGTCTTACGAGGAGCAGCTGAGGGAGTTGAGGTTTAGTTTGGAGAAGAGGAAGCTGAGGGGAGACCTTATTGCTCTCTACAACTACCTGAAAGGAGGTTGTAGTGAGGTGGGGGTCGGTCTCTTCACCCCAGTAACAAGCGATAGGACGAGAGGAAATGGCCTCAAGCTGCGCCAGGGTAAGTTTAGGTTAGATATTAGGAAAAACTTCTTTACTGAAAGAGTAGTCAGGCACTGGCACAGGCTGCCCAGGGAAGTGGTTGAGTCTCCGTCCCTGGAGGTATTTAAGAGATGGGTAGATGCGGTGCTTGAGGACATTGTTTAGTGGCAGACTTGGCGGTGGTAGGTTAACGGTTGGACCTGATGATCCTAAGGGTCTTTTCCAACCCTAACAATTCTATGATTCTATGATAGAATTGTGGCCTTATAGCAAGTATGGAATAGTATAGGAAACCAACTGCAAATTTAGATGAGCATATTCTCCAACACTCTTTTGAAGTATGTAGGATGATAATACTGTTGTAGAACGGTAATAGTATTAGTCATCTTGTAGGAAGGTTAAGTATTTTGTTTGTAGTCTATGCAGATTATCTATGCTATTGAACCAATATCCCCAGTCAAAGTCCACATCGGGTTGTGTCCAGTTTATACCTGACAGATCAAAACTTGTAATTGTGATGTTCATTGGTACCAGATTGTGAATGCTTGACTTCCCCCCCCCCCCCCCCCCCCCAATGAATTAATTCTGTCTGGAGTTGCCTGGTTTGCACTGGTGTAATTTACATCTACCTAAAAAAAAAAAAGAAAAAACCCCCAAAAAACCCTAAAAAACCAACCACAAAACCAAGGTAAAGCACCATACACACTTTATACATAAGTTCCTTCTTCAGTTAAGCCAAAATAAAGCACTGCCCCTTCCAGTCCTCTAAACCTGTTGTTCCCATTTGTTCATCGATTTGTTCTACTGACTCAACTTCTCTTGGTAATGTTTTTCAGAAAAGCTATTTGTTTTCAGTGGTGCTTTAATATTGATTAAATAGCTATTAGAGATTTAATATACTGTGCATACTTCCGTGTTGTTCACCAAGTTCACTGCTTTATGGAATCCATATTTTCTTATTGATGATCTCTGTGATTGCCTCCTGTACTATAGACTTCCCCGATGGTTTCAGTAGGCTGTTCAATTTTTGTAGTATCTGTATAATACCCAAAGTGGTAAAATACAGCCATGAAAGCTTGGTGGTTTTCCATGATAGTTTGTTGCCTTTATATCCCTGAAGGATTTGTTCAGGGAAGACTTGAATAATGAAGAGCCATGTACTAATAGACTAGCCCCTTTACCATTCCTAACTGGTAAAAATGAAGACTCTCTTCTTTGCAGGAAGATTTTCGTATGAAGGGTGAAGGGAGTACACGTATGTGTTAATAAATGTTCTGCGAGACTAGGGTCTCCCTTTTTTTCTGCTTTGCACATTTTGTCAGCAGCATGGCCGTGCTGCTGACCTACAAAAATTCTAGCTAGATCTATGGAACAGTCCTCTCTTTTTTTTTTTTTTTTTTTTAACTCTACCAACTTCTGCAGCTGATTTCTACACCACCCCCCCCCCATGCTTCTGGCTTTTGTGAAAGCATTTTATGTAGACTTTAACCCTTAGTGCTACATATAGCATCTCTTTGTTTCTTTTAAACCATGGCTTTTTTCTTTTTAATGCCTGGATAGAGCAGAGATGCTGATCTGTCTCTCTTTGGTAGCATTACCAAATTTTTGGAGCTCCTAGAGAGATCAATCAAATGTCTGTGTTCTTTAGCTCCTAGGAATTGGTCCAAATATGTATATTTAGGTACAACAGATCATATATAGTTAAAACAGTAGCCCCCCCCGCCATTCACTCCCTGAAATTCAAACTGTAATCAAACTTACATGCTATCGGGCTGAGGGAAGAAAAGCATGTTTTTCTTTTACATGCCCAAAATGTAGTGAAAATCCCTGTGGACAGTCGTGTTTACAAGGGTAACTGTCTGCATTCAATTGTGGGTTATAAAAGTGCTTGCTTGAATAAATACACTGAGCTATCAGACAGAACAACCAATAGTTCGTTGGACTAATTGACCTTGTCAGTAGAATAGAAACACTTGCAAATAAAATTCCCATTGCCAGCAAAGTTGCAACTGAAAACCCCTGAAGAAACTGTGTATATCCTCTAACTATCTTGGAATGCAATGATTCAAGCAGCAGACATGTGGGGTGGGGGGGGTAGGGTGGGGGGGAATCATTAACTAAAAGTTTTATATACCAGCATTTTTCAGTGATCTTTTTCCGTAACATGAGGTTATATGCATTCCTAAAATCATTAAGTAGTTCACTTTCCATTTTCAGAGTTATGTTTTCTAACAATTGTTATTACTTTTACCATATCTCAGATCCCCTTGTGTTATTTGTTTTGCTGGTCTGCTTTTATTATAATGTACCGTTTTCAGAAAAGGCAAAGATGTTTGGCTAGTAACCACAGCATGTCGTAATGAGGGTGGAGTATGTTTGTCATTCTACAGCAATGGTTCGCTTACATGAATGCCAGAGTCTATAACCACATATACCGTGGCATTTTATCTTTTTGAATATATTCAAATTGCATAACAATGGAAAAGAATCACAGTAAATAACAGAATATCTGGTCTTCCAATCAAAAGCATCATGGAACCATTTTTTACTTTACCAATGAGGAGTCATGTATCTTCTTATTAAAAGAAGGAAAATATTTCACTCCAGAAATAAGTCTTCACAAATGAATTAGTCATATATCAGATTTCCTTTTAAAAAGTTGGATAATGTCATACAGGTGGAAGTAGTATTAAAAAAAAAAAAGCAACAGTGAAAGACATAACAGGCTTCACTGTGTACTATAAAAACATGATTTTTATTTTGGTTAGAAAACAAAACAGGAAAAATGGCATTTGGAAAAAAAGTCTGAAAAACAGTTTAGTTAGCTGCTAAATAAACTTTAGAGATGAAGGTTTAAAAAAAGCATGAAGATTTGTAAAAGGGGGGGGGATAGTGTATTTCACCTTAAGTAAGGGACAATGTGTAATAAGGGATTTTGTGGTTTTACAGCTCGGTGCATGTGTTTGAAAGCTGTTCTCTCAGCAACGTGGGTGGCAGGTTATGCTACCATATAATGTATTGTAGTTGGCTCTCCACACTTGTCAGGGTTAGCGTTCAACCATTCGGAAAATTTTCCCATTGTTCTATCATGTGAACCAAGGCTAGTGTTGAATTCCCAATAACCTTCTGCAGGAAAAAGAGGTTTAATTAGAAAGTTTGAAATTTGATTACTTCTGTTATTGTCTTAATGTACTTCTCTCTAATTTAGGTGCTTATCTGCAAATGCAATCAGTTTTTGCTCAAAAAGATGAAAAACAAACTTAACGCTGTACTGCAGTTGCTTCAACACTTTTAAAAGAAAACTTGTATACTCAATTCTGTCTTTCTTCAGCATTAACACTCTATTTCCATCTTAAACATGTTTGCTTTAGATGGATCATAGCTTTTGGCAGCTACTGCATTTTTAGCAAATAATACTGTTTCTAGTAAGAGTTGCAAAAAAAAAAAAACTTTGTGTGAGGTCCTTGTAAACTGAACCTTGGGAACGTTATGTTATTTCTGTATTTTCCCTTCTTTTGTGCTTCTTCTCTATTTGTGTCATGGTTATAAATTACATCGTTTGAACTAGAGAATTAAAAACATTTTATTTTGTGATTCCTGTAATTTAAAAAAGAGAATGTTTGTTTTATGTGTCTTTTTTTTTTTCTTTTTACCTGTTATTTCAGAGGCTGGCACACAGAGAAATAAGCAATTATGGTATTGAAATTCCATTGTGCCAGCACCTCCAGGGCATAATCCAAAAAAAACAGAAAAATCGCCTGCTGGGTTGTATGCAGTATGCTTGTGTGAACATCAGTGTCTGCTGTTCACACATCATTTTTTACTGAAAGTTCCTGTTGGAATAAAGGTTCTGTGTTAGGAGAGTGCACTGGGATATTTGTTGGTCAATGGTTTTGCAAAGTTTGTAGGGATTTCTAATTACAGTTTACCAACGTAGGCTCACTAGATACTTATTGCAGATAATCATTAATGCTTCAGAAGTAAGAGAAGCAAGCAGAGATTTGGTTTTAGCAACATAAAAACTATATCAGGAGTGAGCTCGATGCTCTTCCCTTCGTTTAAGCATTCTGCTTGAAGACATGGGAGTGAGGAATAAGGTGGGTGGGTGGAGGGGGAGTTGATAGCATGACAGAAGAGACTCAAATACTTAGTTTCCCCACTTCAATATTTTAACCCCTTCCTTCCCCCTCCCTCACCCCCCCCTCCCTTTTTAATGCAAACATGTTTTCTAGTTGACACTTTAAAACAGTACAAGTGCATCCAGCATTACAGCTTATACGGGGTTTCGGTGTGCAAGCTCATCTAGAATGTCTTCATGGTGCTCGATCAGATCACCCCCCTCAGTTGATCAGAATTCCTTTTAACTGTAGTTTACAAAGCGTGTAATACTATTCACTTGCAAACTGTAGCACGTAGCACCATCTATTTTTCTCATTTGTTTTTAATCTCTCTGCACTTGGGCATATTGTTGGAGACCCTGGTAGGCAAACTGTTTAATGCAGGGACAGATGATTACAGTTTCTAGTCTTTTGCTAGATTCATAAAAGTTAAGAGAAAAGGAAATGATTCTAAACCAGATTATAAGGTTCAAGCTAGGTAAAGCATGATAGTTTACCTTGATACTCAAGATAATTATCTGTTTATCTGACTGAATAAACACTGCTAAAGTCCTTCTACTAGTATAATTGCCAGTGGTAAATAATGTCAGTATATGCTTGCCAGTATAGAGATTATGCTTTTGGTTATCTATCAAAAAAAAAATATTACAGATTGACTTCACTTGCGGGTTTTTTTTTTTTCATTCCTGCCCCCCTCAACTGTGGTTAAGATCATGTCATATGATGACAGAACTATATATATGTGTGTCTTTTCCTTCAGTGAAGTAATTGCAAAAGTGTATGTCTTTCCTTTTTACTGTTATCAATATGGCAATGGGCTAGTTCTTGGGTATCAGTTATCTTAATTTCTTTTTCAGATTAAAGCATAGTGCTTTTCCACCTGGGTGTGCTCTTCTGTGTTAAACAGCAAATTCCTTATGAGTTTACATTACTGTTTTTGTAACTTCTTGTGAACAAATGTGCTACAATCCATTGCAGAAATTAGGTCAGCAGGTTGTCTGTGCACAGAATTAGACTTTTTGATCATTGACAAGGGGAATGCCTACATTCTGAATTTCCATACAGTGTTAATTGCTGTAACAACATCATGCATCTCTTTTAGCTTTCCTTGCTTGTAAAGATTTGAAAGGGAAGCTTCTGGTAACAATTTTAGTTGCATGTGTCCCCAAGGGGAAATTGCTGTGTGGATTGTCAGTTAGGTTTTTTTCCTTGGATGTTTGAAGAGGCTCCTGGTCACATAAGGCTTCATGGTTTGAGCTAAGGAAAGCTGAAAATCTTTGCTTGCTTTGTTTGCCTGCTGTATCATTTATTGGCTTTTGGGGAGGTGTGGGGGGGAAACAATAAGTATTCTGGGAGGAATCCAGACACCTGACTTTACCAGTTATTTAGCAGAGGAAGAAGGTAGGTACCATTGAAGAAACTGTCTGGAATAAGGGACTCTCTAATCTCTAGGGAGCAGCATGCTAGGGAGGAGATCTTGCAGAAGTGCTTTCTGGTATCAGCAGACCTGTATTTGAAAGGGAAATAGTGTTTTTCTGTAGTAAAGGGCCCTGCATACTGCATGGAAATTGTTAACTAGAGGGCTGTTTACCTATCTCCTTTTTCTTTCCCCCTACCACATTCTACAACCATGCTCTTTCCTATCCTTGAAGTTCCCCAGACCTGAGAAATCCAAAGTTATCTGCTCTGTTTTTGCATCCCATATGTAAAAGAACATCGTGGGAGTCCAATACTGAATGCCAGCATCTTCCTTGAAAGATTTAAAACTGAGTTCTTTTGTGTCAAAGATGATAGTAAGATGTTGCTCACTCACTCCTGCTTTTCTCTTTCTGGAGAGGTTGCTAGCCAGTTGGAAATACCTTGCAGTAACATTTGAGCTATTTTTTTTTTTTCCACAAACCATGGATCAGGATTGGAAGGATAAAGTCAGTGAATTATAAATAATCAGCTTTGATTCACCTGATTGTCTTCACAGACTTAATTGTGGAAAGTAATCCTCAGAGGGAGTACTAGATAATTTCAAACAGTGAGAAGTGCTGAATACGTGCAGAAATGTCAAATCAAAGATAGATTCTGATCGCTCTGGGTGCTGCTATTAACACAATGTTAAAATCCTTCAAAGAGGAAAGCCAGCAGTTGACATTTAATTTAAGCATGAGAAAAGAAGATATAAAAGGAATGGGAACTTTCTAGGATACCTAAGAACTGAGAAAGTCTTGTGCTGCCATCTCAACTGGTGCTGGTCAACTGGCGCACCACACCTTATCTTCGGTTTCACTTAACTCATAGGCAACAGCAGCTGGGAACATCCTATGACTATCTTAACCACTCTTCTTGAACAGTTTAGCAATGGGGTGCGGGGAGGAAGTGGCCCCAATATAGAAGAAATTAGGAGCCAATTGGTCCACTGCTTATTATTATCTGGTTATGTGTGGCTTCTATGTTGGTGTCTTTGTGTCAGTAGTACAAATTCAATCAGATTTAACTGTTTGTAGTAGGTATTGTATCAGGTGCTGCTGCTAAGTAAGATTTCAAAAAAAACCCAAACAAAACCCCAAAACAAATCCATAAAATGCAGTGGATGCGCCATGCTTTATGTCAGGCCAGCACCAAAACAAACAACCAAAAATTTCCATAAATTCACAAGTAGTGTTAGCATACATAAACAGTAGTAAGAATATATTATTCTGTATCTCTGAAAATTAAAAGACAGACTTTTTCTTCAGGTAAAAGTAGATGAACAAATGTATATCATGTAGGTATATGAGGGGATTTTATCATTATAATCACCCTTTTTAAATTTTTTTTTTATTCCTGAAGCTTAACGTTTTAGTGGAAAACTGAGATTATTCACAGTGTCATAAAGAAAGTAGTTATGGACAGGAATGCTGTTGACATGACAAGTTAAAGCAATCTTTGAGGTTCAGAAGAAAATGCTACCTGGCAAGTGATAGGCATCTAGAACAGAGTTCTTGAGCAAGAGATTCAGTTGCTTCAGAGCTATCATCATGACAGTCCTTTCTAGAGTTAGGTCTGGCTCCCTTGATGGCTGAAATGTTGTTTTGGTCAGGGATCATGTGTCTGCTAGGAGCTTTGATGGGAACACTGCTAGACAGTGTCTATAGAACCATAGAATCGTTTAGGTTGGAAAAGACCTTTAAGATCATCAAGTCCAACCGTTAACCTGGCACTGCCAAGTCCACCACTAAACCACGTCCCTAAGCACCACATCTACACCTCTTTTCTTTGCTAAGTTTTCTGGGGTGGGCAGAAATAAAATGTGGTTTTATCCTGTTCCTTATCTCAAGTAGTGCATAGAAATGTTTCTGTAGATCTGAAGTATAATTTATTTCTTTCTGAGGACTGTTCTCTGTCTTATTCTGTCATAAGATAACAGAGACCATGCATTTGAATCAGAAAAACCTTTCCCAGGGTTTTCCCATTTTCTGCAGGAACACACAAGACAGGGTGGAATGAGAGTAATAATGTAGTATATGTGTCTGGCTTGAGGACCCATGCTCTCTAGCCTTCTTCATCCAATTCCTAAACTTGGTTTATCTCACAGTCCTATTTTATTTCAGAATGAATTCTGGAGTGTTTTATGTCTCATATTAAAGGAATGTTAACAAATACAGTTTTTATTGAGGCTTTTTATGAATGCTGTTCTCAGTCACAGTCTTTGAGTGAACCATGAGAGTCTAGCCCCTAATACTTATTATGCTCCTTTCTTAAAAATTTTTTTCATCCTCTGTATCTGTCAGAGGTCAAATTCAACTGTGTGCATGAAGGATTTTTTTGGATAATTTCTACTAGCAAATGCAGAAAACTCTAATTTGTTTCTCTTATGTTGAGATTCATTTGTTACTTCTTAGCAAGATGATGTTACTGAGGATAATTAGTAATGTTAAATCAAATCATACTTTGTTTTTTCATTGTTGTGAAAAGAGTTGCAGTTCCATATCAGGAGAAATGATTAGTAAAGTTTTCAAGTAGGATTCCCTCTGTTTGAACAGGTCTCTGTTGTGATTATGACGGTCACCATGTTTAACTGAGAGGTTTTCATAAATTGGCTTTGGGTAAATCCAGCACTGCTGGGGTGAGAACTTCTATTGTGGAATTATTAGGCTTTCTTATTACTATTTATACTGCCTGTCATGAGGAGATAAAGATATACGCGCGTAGCAGAGTTAAATTAAGCAGAGGAGCATATGTACTTGCAGGACTTTAAGGTATATAGCAAGTCACATACATTTGTAATCCAATTCCATCAGCTTGTTACTGACTTCATATCTCTAAGCAGTAAGATGATATCCAACAGTAGCTCTAGATTTAGGACTTAATAGGCCTATTGGTAAGCAAGTTTTCAATTATGTCATTCTTGTGCGGTTTTTTTTTTCTACTGCCCCCTCATTCTTCAGTAGCATACACGATGTAATTTTATTTTGATTCTCATACAGTTTATGCTGATGAGCTGATATTCTTACATCTGTTGAATGTAGCATTAAGACTATTCCTGACTGCCTTTTATAGTAGACATGCTGTTGCAGGAAGGTAGTCATTAGCCCAACACTGTGTGTCCATCTGAATATCTTTTTGAACTGTACATTCTTTGAGTGAATGGTGACTCGAGGAATCTTTGATTCCTAGAAAGAAGTCAAGAAATAGAATTCATTTAGGTTGAGAGAAGCAGAGTCCAGAGTCTGACCTCCACATTAAACAATGAAACATAGCCTTGCATTTTTCTGGACACAATTACATATGGATTTGTAAAAAAGCACAAGCGAAAGGTAAAAACTCTACTGCATGTGTTCCAGTACATTAAAGAACAAGAAATTGTGTGTAGATGTAAAATTAAATGCTTCCATTGGGCAACAGTCCTGATTCCAGCTTTGCAAATTTATGGAAGTGTATTCTGGCTCATATAAAACTACCCAGCTGAACCTCTGACAGATATACTCCTATTTCTTCTCTTTTAAAGTTCATTCGTATGAAAATATATCTCCAGCGAGACATGTTTATGAATTTGGGATCTTTCTTAGATGAGACATTGCATTGCGTTTTAAATTTACACAAATAGTTTTCACAACAGTCTCTTGCATTTGTTTCCAATGAGTAAATATTCCTTGAGTTCAGCATTACATCTGCTCTGGATCCTGTGAAATGTTACTCTGCTTTTGCTTATTGAAATCTGGCATGCTATAATGAACTTGAGTAATGTTACAGTTTATCAGGTTTTGCCCCACTTGCCTTTACTAAGTTTTTTTTTTAATGGAAGTGAATTGAGTCCTTATCTAGATGCAAAAACGTTTTGCTTGTCTGTATGCTATACTAATGCAAGATTTGGGGATTATTTACATAGGTTTAGGGTCTTTAAATTCCTTGATTTTAGGAGAGTCAACCTTCTTTCATTGTCTCCTTCCTCAGAAACAAGTCATTCCTGTGGAACCAGGAGAAATGCTTTCACTTAACACCAGTGGTTTTTGTGCCTTACAAAGCAACAACTTGCCCTCTTGCTGGTAAAGAATAAGTGGGATTTTTTTAATTTGGTAGCACTCAAGTAAAACTTATTGCAGTCTTTTTCTAACAATTAAAGTCACTCAGGATCTGCATTTTTGTGTAACAGATAAAATGTTAGAGCCATGCAGTTTTGTGGGCCCGTCTTCTGGTAGAAGATCAGAAATCCAGTTCTCTTCAATGTGTAATAAGAGCACTTTTCGGTGAGGGGGGTGTTTTTCTTTTGTTTTAGATGTACTTCCTTCTCCTCACCTATAAAGGGTGCTTGAGAGCTAGCAGCTGTCTGGTACTACCACTACTGACTTTAAAATCTTGTAATATTCCTATTTTATTATATTTATTCATTTTGCATATTAATTTTCTGAAGCATTCCAGCACTCTCTGGGATGCAAAGTGCAAGGCATGAAGTGTAATCACTAGGCTATCTCTGCTAAGTTATTCAAGATGATTTGATATAGGATTAACTCAGTGTGGCTAGTTTTCAGACACTTAAATCTTTACTATTCATTGCATAATCTGATTTTTTTCAAATACTTTCTTTGTATAATTTAACTGTAGCTATGTCTAGACATATTTCCTGGATATGGCTAAACAATTTTGAAGGTAAATCATGAGCTGATTTTTTTTGCACATTCACACAAACATAATATCATTCCATTATATACATTAGAACAAATGGGAACTGCAGACATCGGAAGTACAGTTTTCATCCATTTTGCAAACCTCTGCACCTTTGTAAGATTAGTTATTTTCCAGTAGTGTTTTCAGTCATTAACTTCCATTTGCAATAAATTTATGCAGTGCCTCCATACAGTGCTTTTATATTGTTTCTGCTTGTACCTGGCAGTTCTGGTTTGGAAAAATTGATAGAACCTCTTCCTTTATGCTCTTCTATCTCCTGGTTTCCAATGTCTTAATTCTATTTGCCTTAAGGTTATCTTGTATAAGGCCATCACTTAACAAGTAACTATAGTAGGATTTTCTTTTAAAGCACTTGTTTCTTTGCTTACAGGAAATTCTGCTTATTCTTTCCTTTCTTGTAGGATTCTGTGGTTTTCTGTTACCTTTCATAAAAGGTAGCCGCCGATATTAATGCCTTGTCCTGTTCTTCAGTCAGCAGTCCCATTTGTAAAGTACATTAACCTGAACTTCAGAGGGTTTTTTTTTTTAATATTTTCAGACTACTTTGCTGTAGCATGTTCCACTGCTCTTGTTCAGTCTGTTTTCTGTTCTCTTTGTATAGTGGTCTTCTCTTTCACTTTCTGCTGTCCTACTTCCTGGCTTCCCCTACCTCTCTTCAATAGATGGTTGAAGTGCTACTGTCTTCCCTGAGAGCAGCCTGACTCACTTGGAAATTGCAGGAGAAGACGTCCTTATTTTGGATGGATGCTGCTTTGAAGAGGGACTAAGGTTTTTAGATCTTAGTACAGGAATTGGAAAATCCTAGGGCTTTTCAGTGTTTTTGGTGGGGTGGAGAGGAACTCAAATTCATGACTTAAGATAAGAATTTAAATAAAAGGGCTAGTAATGTGTCATCTCAAGTAATTTTTAAGAACCTTGTGTCCCATTTCCTTTGTTATGAAAACCCTAGTCCACATACTTAACCAGATGGTTTTTTTGATAGTTCTGTCACTATTTTGTGTTGTGACTAAAAAGTTTGAATGCAGATAGTGCCATTTGTTGGCATGAACTTGGGAAATTGTAGGGTGTTTTGTTTTGTTGTGTTTGACACTTTTTTTTTTGTAAAGCAGTCTCCCTGTTTCTTTCCTGTCATCAGGTAAAAGTTACTGGAAGGGTTTTCAAAGAAGCAGTTCTATGAATCACATTTGCCATGTTTATGCCATCATTTGCTCCATTTTTACAACAGTTGATCCTTAGATCAAGTTAGCGAATCTTCTGTTTCTATTCTGTATTGTCACACAGCATACCAAAAATTACTTGTATCAGTTGGTCATCATCTGCCAGACTCCTACTTAGTAGGATACTTACCTGGTACCTTGTGTATATGGGGCCTCCTCCTTAGTTACTTGTCCGTAAAATGAAAAAAACATTGCAGTGAGATAAGCTTTTATGATTTGAAGTGCTTTCCAAAAGGTACAAAATGTTTGATTTCACTAAATGAGATTTGCACATCTTTCTAATGTGCAGTGTTGGCTATATATTTTCTAGTAATTTTTTGGTTTTGTTTTTTAAATGTACTGTCTCCTTTCTCCCATCTGCATCTATAATACTCTGAGCTACAGATAATTTTGGATAGTACCCTGTTTTTTAAAAAAATAATAATAAATAAATAAAAACCCCTCTCATCCCACTTTCAGAATGCTGGAATTTTGGAAAGTTTAAAGACTTGCAGCAAACCATAGCTTTTCTACCATTCATTTTTAGGACCAGACTGTCCAGATGCAGTCTGTTCCAGTATGTCTGCAACTTAGACTTTAAACAACTTAGGTACCAGAAGTAGGCAAACTGAAGCAGAAAGTTTGTTTTGGGCTGCATTACCTATTTTTGACACTGTCAGCCAGGCCACCACTCTAGAGCATAAGCTCAAGAATTTTTTTTTGTTGCTTTTTCAGCTTCAGCATACTATCTGCCAAGCCCAAGGGAAGTAACTGAGATTCACATTGGAGCCAAGTCCCTGTAGGTCTGAAGGATTTCCCCTGATACCGGAGTCTTCTCAAAGTTTAATAGCAGTGCACCTGCAAAGGTATGGCATTCCTGTCTATTGTGACAGCTGGTTAATGAGACGTAGGTCCCAGCAGGAGAATGCTAACAAGCTTAAATATGTTTGCCTTCCCTTCCTCCACTCTTGACTGATCCTTAGATGAATTATGAAAACCATTTTTCATTAAATCAGGGATCCAAAATTTCACAGCTGTTATGAGTGATTTCAGTTAGAGACAGTATTTCTTCTGGAGCAACAGTTCCTGTTAAGATGGAATCTGTTTTAGCTGAAACCAAACTAAACTTAGATGACTTCCTGCTGCGGGTTGAAGGTTTGCTTTGGAGTCTTAGGCCTTCTTTCCATACATGCACATATGAAACTCCATGCTAGACTGCATTGTCACTCTATATTTGCTGATTTGATCACTCTGCTTTCCAAAGGGACAGGGAGAAGGTTTTTATATTTTTAAGTTCCAGAGGATAAGATGGCTGCCACTTAAAACATACACAGACAGGCAGTCCTTCTCTAATGAGATTTAATTTATGAATGTGTCAAGCATAAATTCTATTACGTAAAAGTTCAAGTGACCTCGTTCAACAAAAAAAAATAGGATTTTAAAGATGTGGGACTTGAGAGCAACCTGTCCAAGCCTATTGAATATTTTTGGCCTTCTCTGAAACATTATATACATCTTGAGACATATACTTTTGTAATTAATTTTGAGCTGCCTATGCATTGTCCCTCACAAAAAAAAAGTGTATATGGCACAACCAATGTGAAAACAGTGTTCCTTTCTTTCCAGAGAGACTTTCCTAGCAAACAATCTGTGACAAATTCCTGATGGTTTCTGCAGATACATTTTTATAGAATGAAGAGTTGTTTACAGCCAAATTCTAGAGGATGAAGTATTCAAAGATTGTTGTCTGTTTTGTTGTTTTTTTTCTTTCCTTTTGCTAGCTCTTTTTCTGGCACCCAGAGTTAAGCAGACAATATTTTCTGAAATTACAATTAAGACAGTTTTGGCTGACAAATCCACAGTAGCTGAGCATTTGGCAGGCTAGCTGTTTGTGTCTCAGGCTGCATGTACCTGATTGTACAAGTGTTACCAGCAAGTACAGTGAGCAGATGCAGTAGTGTGAGCGTGGTGGGCAGGGTGGTGGTTGCTTAAGTACCACGGACAGGGCCCCCTCCACACATGTCCAGGCCATTGGTGTATCAACCTGTGGGACTTCCACCAAAGTGACTTCATCTGTCAGGAGTTTTTTTATGTGGGCAGTTCAGCAGAGCCTTGACTTTTCTGCAGGCATCAGTACTGATGATTCTTTATCACTTGATGCTTTGAAACAGCTGTTTTTCCTGTGAGTCCATGTCATAAAATTCTTGGTGTTCCACAGCATGTGCAATTGTACCCCATTTTCTCCCATTTGACAATAGTCTTATGTGTGTACTCACTCACCAGACTCCCCTCATGTCTAAGACTTAATCGTTGTCCTCTTACATGCTCCTTATCTGATTTTAGAAGATTTCAAAGACAAACTATGAGGGCAATAATAATGCAAAACCTGACTTTCCCTGTTTAACATGTCATGGATTAAATTTCAATACTGTATTCTTCCAAAGTTTATTCCTGTTGTAGTATTGAAATTCTGTCTGAATCAATGAAGTACATCTAGGAAGAGATTGCATTGTTTTATCAGCAGAATCCTTGCTTTTTTGCCATGTGGGGAAAATCTAATCAGGACACCTCATTCTGAAGAAAATAAAAATGGACCAGTCAATGAAACCATTTCACGAGTTGGCTGGTGAATCACTTCTGCTAAATGAAATTTAGGTTACATCATAGCTCAATTGACATAATCTGCTTACTTCAGAAACATTCCTGTTTCTGTGATCTACAAGGTGGCAATGTGATATAACCCACTGATGTTGTCCAACGTGTTGAGCTGCTTATGTAATCCGAACATGAAATTTGGAAAGGCAGTATAAGAATCTCTATTTGAGAATCATAGATGCTAATCCCTGGCCCACCGTGCAAGGAGAATACGACTTGCTGGTTACCCACACTGGGAACCTATCAATGCATTTTTGCAGAGTAGCTTTTTACTTACAATAACTGTGATTCTTGGAGGTGTTGTTGTTTAGCTGCTATGATTGAACCTGCATTGTTTTAAGAAACCATAGGAATTTAGGTGTTAAATCATAAGGAAATAAGAATGGATCAAAGTTTGTTTTTTTTATGTAGGGGACCACTAGGCAATATAGGACTTACACGTGACACTGTTTTGAGGAATTCCAGTTCTTCAAACATATTTTTGTGTCCCTGAGGTGATGCCCAAAGGGGATGCCCACTGGCAATTCTGTATCACAGTTTCTGTTGGATAGCCATGACAAACTTACTGATGCTCAAGTTGGCAATGATGGCAATGAGCTGGGGGGGGAGCATGGTTTGCATAAATTTTCAATCAAACTTCAGACAAGTTTGTCAATAGTGGGGTTTTTTTTTTTTTGCATTTTATCAGTGATCTGTCTGCAGGTCTCCATCCATCCAGTTGCACGTCTCGTGTAAAAACTACTTGCAAGTTTTCAGTGATACCTGTGTAGAAGCATTATATTTTTAGTTCCAAGCATTACACTAGCCTCCAATTTAATGGTTTTATGCTATTTACGAAGTATTGCTTTTCAAAAAATAATCTTCTGTGGTTTGAATCCTTTTTGCACCTCAGTCCGTTGCTCTTTCACAACTTGTCAAGTGTATTTAAAACTTGGCTGATCATATTTTAAAGGATGAGATCCTCATAGTGGGATAACATTGTCTTAGCTGATTCCTTCCCCATCAGAGGCTATAACTCTGGTTTTTAGATGTCTGCCTTTTACCAGGAGTTCACAGTGAAAGATCCTCATATGATGGTAAGCTTCTTTTGCTTGACATAATAAAGCCCAAATGTTGCTTTACAGAGCATTTTCTAAAGAATATTTAATTTTTGCAAGAGTTCTTACCACTTCATTCAACAGTCCAGAAATGAGTGAAATGAAGACAAGCTATGGGTGATTCTGGGCATAGAAACACTGTCACTTACAAACAGCTTAACTGCATAAACTGAATTGGCGCACTTGATGCACTTAATTATTTATATGGGTACAAATGATTCCGAGAGAAACTCGGCAAGATGTGTCAAAAACTGATCTGTGCAAAATGAAGTCAAATTTAGTGCATTCATGAAAATTTGGCCTAATATATTTTGTCACTTTTCATAGTGTTTCCCTGTTACGTTGAGCTGATTGAGCACTTCTCTAGTATATTTTCAGGGTCTCCGTGGTCTAGTTGACTTCTATGGTACTTCTAGGCTCAGATATATATTCTGTGACAAATATTTATTTTGGTAATTAAACTTTACTTACTCTTTCTAGCTTGGCTTGTGTGTTTAGTTGTCTTTATGTTAATCAGACACAACTTTCTAACACCTGGGTGTCGGTTAATTTTTACTGTTTTAATCTAGAGCAGAATAGTCTGAAGAAGGAGATTCTGTAAAACTTTTTGCAAGGATCTTTTTGACCTTTCTCTTTTTCAACCTTCCTAGTCTTCCCAAAAGTTATTTCTTTCAGCTCATTTGAACAAATAGCTTATATATGATAGGAATTTTCAGTATTTGCAGGCTTCACTGCCTAATATAGCTTATTCTGCAACTAGTCTCCTGTCTGTCCAAATCCATAGTTGAATCTTCCTGTGGGATGGACTGTGCTCCTCTAGGCTCTTCAGGAACTGCTATTTGGAAGAATGGAAAACTTCTCTTACCTAATGGACTGAAGTTGGATTTCTTGACCGTTTAAGTAGGTGACTGATTAAGACCACAGAGTCACCTCCTTAGGTGGTCGTTGCTTCGTTAGAGCAAAGAAGTGTGCTTTTCACAGTGGGTCCTTTGAGCATGTTTCTGTGTTTCTTGTTAAGCTGCTAATGTGGTGTCCCTCCTTTGACTCACTTGGAACTTGCGAAGTTTCTTTTGGACATGCTTCATTTTTCTGCTGGAACTGGTGCATCACTGCTATTAACTGGTTCTCTTCCTTCCTAAGTGAAGTGATGGCTGAAGCCCAAGCTCTGCTACTTCATGTGTTGACAGTTCCAATACTTGGAATTATGCAGAGGTCTACTGATTCTGAATCCTGGTAGCTGTATGGTATGAGATGGCAGTTACGGAAAGAGAATTTTGGAAATTTAGCCAGCCTTCTTTCTCCTTGCCAGTTGTTGTGAAAACATATTTGGATAGCTTTAAAAAAAACAATGGCTAAACAGGGGAAAGCCTTTCCCATATTTGATCAGTCAACTTGGAGAAAGTCTGTGTATTGATAAATACTTAATTTCAGAAAATAGCATTTATTTCCTCTGGAACTTAGTTTTATAATCTTCTGCTTGGAAGAATACATTATTTGTTGAGAACACCTACTTTGAAAATCTTAGGTTTTTTATATGACTGGATGGTAAGAACTAGTTAAGCACATAGAAAGGCAAAATTTTATTTGTGAAGAAGAGTCTAGCCACTACTTTTAATTTCAAAGGTGGCTAAGTCACTAAAATAAAAAGAAGTAGCCTTAACAGTTTTATGAGAAAAGTAGAAGGAGAAAAATCAAATGCTGTTTGGTTTCACAGCCTGTTTTAGAAATATGTGTTGCTATTTGGATCTAGTAGTACAGATGATTAAATGGAAATGTGATGAGGTACCAACATCTCAGAATCATGTTGTATCATGCTGAAACTGTGATGGCAGCAGTAATTCTCATCTTTCTGTCAGTACATGTGTGCAGAAGAGGATTTTTTTTCTCCAGGGGAAGAAAACAGGCTGCTTTTTCTTCCTATACATGCACAGAAAAACTTATTCCCCTGCAATCTGGGAGCCCTGTCTAGCATACACTCTGGGATATGTTTGTAATGACCCTGAATATGAAACTACTTATAGTGTTTTTCTTCCTTTCTGTATCTTCACAAAAGATATCTTCACAGGACAACAAAAGTCATGTATTGTTTCATTGTAAATATAGCAAACAACTTGGGTTGGGTTTATAAGCCTAGTAGAAGTAGCAGTTTGAGTTATATGCCACTTTGAAGACACTACAGAATTTAAGCAGAATATCATCGAGTATGGAAAAGAAGTCAGTGTTCAATTTAAGTAGGATTAAGTACAATAAAAAAGCCTTCTTTGGATAAATAATTTCCTATCCTATGAGGAGGACAGCAATACCAGTGTAGTACAAGCTGCCTCTTAAAAGCTCTGGTCTTGTGTTCAGTCATCTTTCTGAAGTGTAGCCTCAAGTTGCTTTGGCCTTGATTGATTCCCCCCCCGCCCCCCAATTTTGTGTCACTTGCGTCTTCTATGGTGTAGAACACCCATTAGTTGCAATAGTAGCCTTGCCAAATGTGTATGGAATTCTGTAGAACCTCTGGACTATACAATAAAGTGAAGAAACAGGCTATTAAATTGGCTGGGGAGGAGATATCCATTGAGAACGTGATTTCTGCTTTGGCTTTCAAAATAACATGGATTACTGGAGTGGGAGTATATGTCCATAGGTAAAGCTGTAGCACGCAGAGGACAGGAAAAATAAGAAAGCAATGGAGAGAAAGCAGGAGAAGAGATAGATAAGAGTATATAACAGCAGCAAAGGACAGGTGAGTGATTTTTTCCATTTCAATTCTTATCCCTTTGTTCCTTTATTTTTACTTTCTTGCTCTTTACCAATTGTCACAGAATTTATAGTATTAGAAGCAAATTTAAAAAAAAACAAAACCAACCAAAAAAAACCCCCAAAACCTAGGCTTTTAGTATATTATATGTAAGATTAGTCTAGAGCTGCAGGAACTGTCCTGAGTTACTAATATTGAACTTGCATCGATTCTTTCCTTTGTTTCCCTTTTTTTAACCTTTTCTGGTAAAACGTATTACAGAAAAACTTCCAATTTTTAATGTCACTCAGGTAACTAATAATATATCTGACTTTTAAAACTTTCCTGGAAGCCAGTTAACTGTGACTGATTCTTAATGACCTACATAGGAGGAAAAAATACAGGAGGAAACTTAATCTCATAGTGGATTTATGCTGTAGAGTTGGGGTGAAACATATATATACATACATATGTATATACAGTGGCTAGTGCTTTTAAAGAACAGGGTTGACAGCAAAGTCAACTGAAATGGATTTAAAGTATAATATTTACTATAGGTAGAGCTGCTAGTGCCACCTGTACTTAAGGTTGCATGACCCTTTCCATTTTAAGGCTTAACTCTTAGTTACTTTATAAGTTTTGCCAAAGTTCAGTTCAGACAGATTTTTCCATGCCAGATGTCTGCTTTGGGTTGAATTTTTTTGAAAGTTTCAGCCAAAGCAGTTCTGTTCCAAGACTAAGGCTAGTGAAAAGTATGCTATTTTGCTTGTGTGAGAATATTCTGGTGTCCTCCTTTGATGCTCCAGTGCCCCCAAGCTCTGAAGCAAGGATTTGAAATTTGGCAATAGTTCAGCCTTTGTGTTGAGGATGTGCCTTTTGCCTCCCTGTAAAAATCCACCCAAATTTCCAGACCGGTTTACAAGGCTTTGAAAGATTGCCATTTGCATGGGCTTAATAGGAATTTCTTAAAACTTCACAGTAAGTTTCCTTTAGATTCTGTTCACACTGGGAATGCTCCAGGCAGAGTAGAGCTGCATATTTCATCCCGCTTCTAGGAATTGTAACGGCTGGATCTGGGTGCTGACACTGAACTAAGAGTGGGCAGCATTTTGTCTTGTACCACCACTGCCTGTTCCCATGTCCTGTTCCTTCTCCCTGGTGAAGGATCTGGGCCCTCTGGAAAAAGAAACGGTCTCACTCATCTGAAAGAGCACGACAGATTTGGAGGAGAAGAATTTAGGAGCGTGTGTGTGTCTGGTTTGTACCATTCCTTTGGTCACAGAAAATGCGTGTATCATACTGGCAAAATACTACTTCCTTTTCTAGTGGATGTTCAGATAATAATCGTTAGGCTTTGTTGTCTTTAAACTTCAGTAGTTGAGTGGGTCTCAAGGTTTTAATCATTTTACTGAACTATGTAGGCATCAATTTAAAGAAAAAGTTAGATAAAAAAAAAAGCCACAGTACAGTAATGTTATTTGGAGGGCAAAAATCAAGAGCTCACTTTTTTCAAACATTTAAGTCTAACTCAGACCTCTTGCACTTAATACATTGTAGTACAGCCTCCAACTTCATCGCAAGTGTCACATGCTTTGTCCAAGAGGCAACTATTTGATTGGAATGGGGAAAGGGGTCTATTCTGAGGTTGAGTCCAGGATTTGTATGGTAAAGGATGTGTATTCATCTGTTACAGAAGTTGGAACACGTGGAGTAAGTGAAGTAGAGATTTCAGGAATAAAAAAAAAAAAGGCTTTGTGGCTAAGACAATTGAATGCTGCTTGATGAATTGTGTGGAAGCTGTGCTTAGTCATGTTTTTTTTTTACATGATGCACTCAAATAACTGTTCCTAGGTGGCTGCTCATACTGTGTGTTCTAGTGGCTGGTTTGAGAACTCTTATCAATTTGTAGAAATGGAGACACTTATAACTGCAAATGAACTCAGTGGGAGTTAAACCTCATGTAAAATACTGTATGTTACTAAGGACAGTAAAAATCAGGTTCAAAGTATGTGAAATTTGACATCTGGAACTAGGGAATATTTTAATCTAATTAACCTAATGCCTCAGTTGCCTGTTTTACAGATGTAGAAATTACTTGTCCCATCTCTGTAGAAAGGTTGGTGAAGAAATTGGTTGCCTTTGTAGCAGGACTGAAAAATAACATGCTATAAATAAAGCATATGACCACCTCCCATTGATCAGGGATGAAACAAAGCATTGATAAATATGTAACTAAAAGTTTATCTATGTAATAAGATACAGGTATACTATTACATTATTAAAATTTGCAATCCCTTGGTAGCTCTCTTGATTCTGGAGGTGGAGTCATTATTTCATGCTTTGCAATGTCTTTCCCAAAACATGCAAACCTGAACTATATTGGATCTGTATGAAACCAATGATGTCAACCTACAGAAAGTGGTACTTTTTTTTTTAACTGTAATAACTACTCCATTTCATAATTATCCAAGCTTAAAAATCCCAATATCATAGCGCTGGAACTTAAATTTTCCACTTTGAATCAGCAGTCAAAATTTGTAAACTGTGAGGATAGTATTAAAATGCAAGTTTAATTAGCAATAATATTTTAATTCTCTTCTAAATCATGGCCACTTTACCTTACTACTAGTTGAATAAAATATTACTGGGATCCTCATCCTTTCTGTTCACTGTGGAGATGGAAAGCATACTTGCTCAATCTGTTGACTGCTACCTCACCATGACAAATTGACCCTTTGTAAAGCTGCTTCAACAGTACATCGTTTTTATCACTTTGTAAAGCCAACCATTACCTGAAGTTTCCTATGTAAAAAAAGATTTTGTAGGTTTTTTTTGAAAGGGACAGGGTTACAACAAATAAGTGAATGTGTGTTTGTGGAAGTGTCTAGCTCCCGGAGTGAAAAGATTTGCTGCTAAGGTTTAGTGAATTTAATGCTTTGGAAATTATTTGTTGGAGAGCCTGCAGCAGTGGAGAGTTTTGGATTGTGGGTTTCTCTTTTTCTTTCTTTCTTTTTTTTTTTTAAGGTGGAGGTGTGAGAGGTTTTTTTGTCTCTTTAAACTTAAAGCAGTCATCAAACTTTTTTTACTTTTTTCTTGGGTCATTCCCTCAGGGTGTTTGCTGCCTCTGAAACAGTAGATCTCAGATGGGTCTTCTGAAAGCTTCAGCAAAGGCAAGGTATTTGACAGGATGTTTGTCATGCAGTATTTTCAGGAGAAAGATGGGAATTTTGAGCTGCTCAAAGCATAGATCTTCCTTAGAGGAACTTGGCTGCTAAGAACAGCAGTCTTATTTGCTTAGCTGTGTGAAATCCACTTGCTTGTGGACAACTGTTTTGGGTTTTGTTGGTGTTCCCCCCCGCCCCGACTTCCGCTTACTTGTGTGCTCTTCCATATGTGTTTTGAGCTGTGCTTTGAAGTTGGGCAACTAGCTTTAAACAAAAGCTGTTACCACACTTCTGCATAGCATCTAGCTTGATTTCAGCATGCTGATGTGTCAGTGATGTGGTTTAGAGTTAACGAAATGCAGTTCTTTGCTTGCTTTGACATTTGGTTTCTGTAGGATTAAAATTAAAAAAGAAAAAAATACTCATATTACACTTGGTTTGTTGTATAAAAGCCAAGTCAAAATGGACCTTAGAATGTGACTAAATGGCTGTGCAGCGATTATTAATTGGCCAGGCATCTGTCTTGACACATAGATGAGATGAAGTCCATGAATTATCCTGTATTTTTTCCTCTATCATCTTCCTCTTCCTCCTCCCCAGTCCCCCTAATAATCTAAGGAATTTCTGAAAACCCAGACTTTGTGTGGATTTAGTTTCCTACATAATTCATTCTAGCATATTTTAGTTCAGAGTGCCTAGATGAAACAATTTAACTTTAAGATGCATATTTTCTGTCATCTTTGAGCAGTGTACTTCAGTAACAAGATCCAAATAGTACTGCTTTGACTTTCTTGAATTTATACTCAAGTCTGTATTTTTTTTATATTGCTTTTTATTTTAAGGTTAAGGCACAAAATGAGGGGTAGATTCTGAAAGGGAAAAGCAAACACAACTGTAGTCAACTGAATTAATTTGTATCCAATTACGCCAGCAGTAAATTAGCTATGAGTATTCAACTGTACTATTTCAAATTCATTTGAAAAAGTAACTAAAACCTGATTTGCAAGACTCTGCTCTATTGAACAGGTTTAGTGTGTGATCATTTATATTAGTATGTTAACTGTTTCTGAATGTTTTGCTTTTTTGTCTTGTTTTTGGCAGCAACTTGAATTAGTGGAACCAAGTGGCTGGATTCATGTTCCTTTAACAGATACTCATAAGAAGCCTATTCGCACGTTTATGATTCAGATTGCTGTTCTAGCTAATCACCAAAATGGAAGAGACACTCACATGAGACAAATCAAAGTGTACACCCCGGTGGAAGAGAGCTCTATTGGTAAATTTCCTAGATGTACAACAATTGATTTCATGATGTATCGCTCCATAAGATAAAATTTCTTAATGAGGAATAATAAAGGTATTTTTTGATGGCGGTATCATCACTTAAGTATTCGAATACTTAAAGAGCAGGGTTTACTTCAGTGTAATTATATCTTCATGTTTATACTTTGTATGATTTTGAAATAAAGATAATCTTGTGTTACAGTATATTGTAGTCTGTAATTTTGCGTTACTTGTGCTTGGAGTCTTTGAGTGCTCTTGTACTATCTAAGAGGAAGAAACAACTGGGCAGTTTAAAGGAACGTATTTGTGACCAGGAATCAATAATCGATTTGATATAATACAGTTCTTTTTTTCAGGTGATTTCTTCCCCTAATGATGCATGGAAATAGTTTGTTCTATAACGTTACTGTTCATTCCTTTACCTAGAAGTTGCTCTTTTTAAAGAGCATTCTTCTTGAACAGATATGGTTTAAAGACATTACCAGTAGTATTTTCCTATCATTGCTTATGTTAATGTGGTGTACCCTTTTCTGTATATGTTTTTTTCCTGCTTAATGACTGTCTGCATGGACTTAGCCTTCTGTGTAACTGGGAAGTAGATCATAGAATCGTAGAATATCTCAAGTTGGAAGGGACCCATAGGGATCATCGAGTCCAACTCCCTGCTCCTTGCAGGACTACCTAAAACTAAGCTATAGGACTAAGAGCATTGTCCAGATGCTCCTTGAACTCTGACAGGGTTGGTGCCGTGACCACTTCCCTGGGGAGCCTGGTCCAGTGACTGATAATGAAATGAAGATGACGATGACATAAAGAAAATCCAACCTTTCCAAATTACTCAATATAGTGTATATACATTAATATAGATATACTGACTATAGATCATCTAAATGTGATAGCTGTTCAAAACAGGAGGAGAGTTAGGAATGCTCCAACGTCATACAACAACAGTAGGAATGAATCTGAAGCTCCAATGCAGCTTCTAAAGTACCGAGAACTGAAGTGTATAACACAAGGTCATCTCAGACTCATAGCATGGAGTTTATTTAACATGTGTTTTAAAGAAAAGAACATTGCAAGAAAAATGTATGTTTCGTCTACTTGCTATGAGTAGGAATATTTAACACCTCTACTAATGTCTCATAATCTAATTATTAGTTATTTCTCCTTTTAAAAAAATTAAGTAGATTTTAGAAAGAGAGACTGTTGAAGTACAAGGGTATCTTTAAAAATGTTCAGTACTGATCAAACCCATTCTTCCTCCTAGCACTGTAGAAGTTAATGGTAAATCCAGACTAATCTCAGCTGAGGAAAACTTCTGACACTCTTAATTGTGAGCAAGGAAAGGCTGGTAATAGTGGTAATAGTATCATCAAACCATGCTACAGCATCCTCCAGAGGAGAAAGAAGGTGAAATAGAGGAAAATGGGAAGGTTGTCAAAGAAGGATAAAGATTCAGCTGTTGAAACCCTTATATACTTAATGAAGTAAGCTGTTGTTTACTGCACAGTTTTGTCCTCTGGCTGAATTCCACAGTCTTTAGGAGGGTAATTAAAATGGGCATTTCCTGATAATGAAGCTTGTAGAGAAGTCCATGACTAACTCGAGTTCTCTATTTAAATGTGGATTCAATCATTTCAGGAAGACCTTAATGGTACTTTACCTTTCCATGTAAATGATGTATCAACAAAGAATTCCTGTTCAGCAGAAGCCGGTTGAACTCATGCTTTTCACCAAGTCTGTCAGTTCAGTGGATTTTATTATGTAGTGCCAAGGAGTTGTACATTCCTATTCACTTATTTGAAGCAGAGTTTGTACTTTTGACGTACCACTTCATATTTTTCTGTCAAAAAAAACCCTAACAAAACAAAAAAAAAAAACACAAAAGAAAATGATTTATCCAATTCTTCTGTTGATAAGTTTTATTGATAGATTTTTAAGAAAGGATATTATTAGGCATGCAATTTTCCTGTTTTTCTCCAAGAAGGTAAGATTGCAGTTATCCATCCTAGCTTTGTTTTGTCAAGTCATTGTCCCCCACTTAATGATTCTGCCACAGATAATTCTGTGGTAGTTCTGAACTCTGGTCAGTAACACTTGAAATATTTTGATTCGAAGAAACTTTGAAGTATTCTTTTCTCTTACATGTCACTCTACATTATTTATTACATACTTTGATAATATATGCATTTATTTTCTCATCAGTTCACAAAAGACCAGTCCTGGAAATGGACATTAATACATTCTGCATGAACCATCTCCAAAAATAGTTCAGGTAGGAGTTCAAGGGTTCCATAAACTATTAAATGTGTCCAAGTTAAGGGTACATATTTCAAAGCAGCACCCATTATCTTTAGGCTAATGAAGTCAAATATTGCTCTATGATGAACATTATCCAGCAGACTAGGAACAGGCCTGTCAGCGCAGTCTTACTCTGCTTGTTTCTTCCCTGCCTCAGTGGGCATAATTTTTTGGATCTTTAGAGAGCTATTCCTGCTTTTATTGATTTTTCGGGGCTCCTGTGTCCATGCAGGATAGATGCCAGTATTTGTCTCTAAAAATTCCTGATAGTGTAGTTGAATAAGCTGAAACTTAGCTTGACTACTTATCCTGCTACTCTGAAATCATAGATGGTGCTCAAGTGGTTTTAAGAACTTATGATACCTATGTTAAACTGGATGTTGTTAAGCTTTATTGTTGCGGAGGGAAACTGTACTTGCAAATTAAATTTAATGCAGTCTTTTTAGTAGATGTTAAGGTGCACAAAGCTCTTTAAAGGTTAAGGCTGTAGTTACGCTTTATTCTTCTATCAACAGCAGATCCAGTCTGAAGCTGCACATTCCAATATTTTGTTTCTATTTTATTGCCAGAAATTACCATCTCCATGGTTGAGCCTCTTCGGATGCTTCCATGGCTGTTCACTAAACTGCATCTGTGAAACACTTAGATCCTTGGTCCTTCCTTGGCCCTTTAAAATAAGTATATTCTTAGTATTGGGTGGAAGCAAGTAATCTGTGGTAAGACTGTGGGAGCAAACAGTGAGTCATGATGATGAGAGTGGGAGTAGATTAAAAGGGAGAGTACAACTAGTAACTCCTTCAACTGCTGCTGGCAAAATTATGTATGACCATGCCTGAAAGGCAGTATAAAAATGCAAACTCATTACTACAGTTTGTGTCTTGCTCTTTGATATTCAGTGTTACTTGAAAAGAAGTGCAGTGGCCATTCTAAATCCATCTTAAGTCTTTTCTATGTTGTTTCGTTACAATTGTAGGTACATTGCATTGGTATTTAACATCTCTGCAAGTATGTTTCTTTTTTAACATTTTTGGTGCTTAGTCATGTAAGGCTGCTAATTTTTAAGTGGTGAGATCCTAGACGATTGTGACTGAAAATTAAAGCAAGTTACTGCCTTTGTGTATTAATATACCACTTGGTATTTGAATTGGGATAAACAAACTGGTCTGCCAAACCATTGAAGGAAGTTACTACACTTACGTTGTGTTTAGCTGCTAATTTTTTTTCTTGCTCTTTTTTTCAGACACACAATTGTCTGGGATCTTATCCCTTGAAAGAGCAGTTTTATGTGACTAAGCACCGAAATTGTTGAGCGTACAGATTTTTCCAAGGACTGAGTTTGAGAAGAGAAAGTTCTTGAAAAGTTAATTTAGTTAAGGCTTATATATTGCCTAGCCACATGCTGCTTTGGAAGGTGTCAACAAGTGCTGTAAATTACAGTTAACTGCTAATGTGTGCTAGAGATCCAAAATTGCAAACCTAAAGAAAAGCCAGAATGAGTTATCTTTGCAGTGAAAATTTGCAAAAATAAACATTCTTTGACTCATGTATAAATAGTGCTGATGGAATACTAGAACCATTTTGATGTTGATCATGAATTGCAGATTTTTAGTGAAAACAGGAATAGCATTTTAGCTTGATATACTTGTCTCTCATATTCACTTCCCGCTCAGTCTGAAAAAGAAATTTCCTTTGCATCGTTTAACAATACCTTACATTCATAACTATTTTGTTTTATTTTTCCCCACGTGCACACTTTGGCTGCTGTTTGGAAGGAGACAAGTCCTGGGAATCTGTAGTCTTTAGTATGTCCAAGTTGCCAGCTTCTCAGTAGAAATGAACACAGAGCTATATCTCTAAAAAGCATAAAGTCAACAATTGACCTATTTACCCTACAAGGTGGTTTTACAAATGTTAATTTCAGCAGATGTTAAGAAGAGACAGGTTGTCAACTTGTTGCCAGCTTAAAGCATACTTTTTTTAACGATGAGCAAACAAGACTGCTTCTTCAAAGTGATGAGGAAAAAATAATCAGATATTCATAAACGTGGCTTGTTAAGAATTATAACTCTGTGCCTAAACTTTAGGGTAGTTCTGTGAGTATTTTGGCTTGCTTCTCCAAATATGAGAGAGCAAGGTGTACTGGTTACAAGGACAACTGATCTTAAATAACTTTGATCCATGGAAAAAAGAGGGCTTTTATAAAACTTTAAAAATTTTACAAGGTGTATGCTCAGAAAAGCCTTTTTTGCTATTTGTCAAGTAGAAACATACAATCTCAGCGTTGTTTTTAGCAAGCAGACTAACTGAAGATATTCAAAGTTTAGAATTGAATTCAAATCAGTGACATGTCTGATCTAAAGGTTTTAGAGAGGGGAAGCGGGTGTATATTGGTATTCGATAATGGCCAATACTTTAGGCTAATAAAGGTTAAATGCTTCCTGAGTAACTGTTTTTACTAAAACAATGCTCTGAGCAGTATACTATAGGTATGTCCCTATGTGAAAGATGTTTCAGAGGCTTTGGCTGTTTTCCCTTACCCCAGATCACAAGACTTTCCCAGCAGACCCATAAGTCATTTCCCAATTTGTTTTTACAAACCTTGTCTATAAAGACAGATGCCTTCTTTACACTGGTGCTCTTCTCCAGCTGGGGACTAATATTATAGTGGATGATTTTGTGTTATTACTGTAGCAGTATCAAAATCAGCTAGCTATCAAGTAGCAACTATCCCAGAGACTGAACCAAGGGAGTTCAGAATTGTTTTTCTCAAGCATTATAAAACTCTCAAGAGTTGTATGCTGAGAGTAATGCTATCAGGGAGAGGAGAGGTAGCCAGGAGGCCACCTTTATTCTGTTATGGCCTATGGTGGCCATACTTCAAAATATTTGATAATTTAACGTGAAAACTGGAGGGAACTACAGAGATATTTATAAAAGCTAGTAAGGCACGAACTTTCTTTTTTTGTTTAACAATGAATTATAGAAAAATTCCAAGTTAAGACTTGGAACACTATCTCTAAAGCCTGCTTTGCTTTTTCGAAAATGCACTCTGGTAAGTGGATGAACAGTTAATTTACTTGTTTTCTGTTAAAGTTGATGGAATAGTGCTCATTAATTTCAACAGAGTATTGGGTTAGGTCCTTTTGCATATTGAATTACAGATACTTTTAAATCTTAGGTTTCCAAATTTTTGTTGTAGTCTGACTAGTAGTGTTATCTCATGATGACTTTACCTCAGTCTTCTAAATTTTGCATTTTTTACATTTTCTTCACTTGCTAATATTAAAGAAAAAGAGAATTGCAAGTTGCGCCATGGCTGAAAAGTTGGCAGTTTTCTAACTTCAGGCAGTTTTCTAACTTCATCATCCTGAACTTTTATGTTTAATTGCAGTATCAAAAGCAGAATTATAGGGTAGATGAGAAATGAAAGGTACGAATCATCTTGTTTTTAACTTGTGCTGTGTGGATTTTTTTTATTATTCCCCCTATAGCTGTAGCTGGAGCATTGTCCCTTGCTGTCAAAGCAGGCAGCAGTTTATAATCCTAAGTGGACTCACTGGAAAACTAGAGTACCATAAAAAGGGATAAATAGCAGACTATTAGTATATTATCTGTGAGTTTCTATGATTAGCTGTATTATATAGCAAATATCACTCCTTGATTACTGGATTGTGTTTTCCATACCTCTTGTTTTGTCATCTAAGACGTTGTTGCTAAGTAGTCTTTCTCTTTTTTTTCTTGTATGAGAAACATCTGATAAATATTGAGTAGTATAAGATCAAGCTAATACTGAAATAAATGAGAGATAAAATGGAAGATGTATTTGTTCTAAGAAATCATGACTTGGCAGTGATCTGAATCATCACTTCAAATAGTAGTAATTTAGGATTTTTAAAACTTTTTGTGGAAGATACCACACTAGGCCTTTCTGCCTTGCAGAACAGAAATTTGATTCCTAGCATAAGTGAAAAAGCCTTTTTAAAATTAAACCTTGGCTTAATTCTCTTTGTAGACACTAAGGAGAGGGAGGTAACTGAGTAACCAGGATCTTGAGGAGCTCCTGTTGAAGTGAATGGGAATAACTGTGTTTTGACTAAGTCATGTCTGTGTGTCTTCTCAGTACCGCAGTGTAAACAAAAAAGGCAGATGACAGGAGAGGAAGAAAAGGGGTATTTGCTGCTCCTGGTTTCTAAAATGGAGAACAGCAAAACATTTATATTTTACTTAAGCTCGCATAGGGAGTCTCTGTCAGAGCTGGAAGTTGAAGCCATATCTCCTTTGGCTATCTTCTATTTCACTGTGAAGCAGATTTTCAGATAATGATACTGTTTTAAAGACAAATTTTGCAGTAATACATTTTCTGTATGTAATTCTATTTTAAAGTTTAAACTATATTTTGGGTTTTGCTGTTCTAGTTTAATCTGTAGGGGAAATACTTTTGCCAACACTGTGTCTATAGGTACACTACTGAAGGTCTTCAATTGCTGCCTTGGTGCTTGCTCTTACCTTACCAAAAAGGCATAGCGTACTGTTTAGTGGAAGAGAGATAAGCTACCTTACATTTTCTATGGGATAATTCACATGAGAGTGATACTAGCTTGCAGTCTGGCTCGAAGATCTGTGTACATGCCATTTTCCACATTTTGTTTGGTGTAAATGTAGAATATTAGACTTCTATTGACTTTTACATTTTTTTTTTATAGCTACTCCATGCATTAGAGTTCAGATGGTTCTTGCCCAGACCCTCAGTTGCTTAGACATGAGTGACCTGCTTAAAGCATCACTTGCTGCCTAACTCTGTAGTTGCCCTAGTCTTCACAAATAGGCATGCTACTAGGCTGTGGGGTGCTTGGAGCTGTAATTCAAGCTCAAGTTATTGATAACCCAACATGAAGACTATCAGACTAGGCGTTGACTGAACAGTTGGCATGTAGGTAGTTTTCTGAGAATCAAAGGCTTAATCTGCCATGAACGAAGTATGATGGATCAAGAACTGAAGTGAGTCTTAATCTTGAGACTTGTTTTTCTTCATCTGTGTTATAATCGTTTAAGGGAAGTAATTGAAACATGATTTAGGCTTGAAATCTGTTTAGAGAGAGAGCCAGATGTCCAGATTGCCAGTACTGATTAGCAAAAATGCATGAACTTGTGTGTAATAAATGAAGTGATTGAAGAGACTGAAGGACCATGGAGAGCTACCAGTTATTGGGAAGGCAAATGATCGCTTCACCTAATACCAAGTGAGCCGCATCTCTAGGCAGCAGGCCATTGCTTGAAAAATCCACACCTCTCTCAAAGCAATAGCCAGCAATAATTGTAATTGTCTTGAGTCACGAACTGCAAGTGAAACAGGTACTCAGGCAATTTATTCCACCACCTTATGAAGTAAGTTGGGCTAGCTACAGAGCAGAGTGCCACTTGCAGTAAGTCAGGGTGACAAGACTCGACCTAGTAATTACAGCTGATTCACATGACGTCCTATAAAGGAAGAAGGAGAGTCGGAAGCTAGTGTAGTAAACTTCTCAGGAAATCCTGAAGACTTTAGACATTGTCAGCCATAAATATGTGTCTTTGTTTCAAAATGACCAGTGAGTTTTTCTATAACTCCTATTTTCAGGATGAATCTGGGTTAGTAATACAAAAAGCAAGTTTGTTGCTATGCCAGGTCTAACTGAAAGAATAATTGGTCGTTATGACTGTTGTGGTGTTTTGGTATGTGAATGAATTACAGAGATCATTTTTAGTGGATATTTTTCTTGAATTTACCATCTAGCTCTGCAGCTTAAGTAGAATGCATCAGAATTCTTTGGGATCATTGGAGTGGCTCCAGATTGACATCAACACATGCTTGCCTACGTGGGGGAACTGCAGGTTTGGGGCTCTGAAGAGTACATGGTTGTAACATGCAGTAGAATGTTATGCTTCAAGAGCCTGACTTGTTTAATCAGTGCTAACCTTTGGGCTCTTAGTCCTAAATTTTGTCATTGTATGTAAATGGCTATTAAACACTGACTGATTACAAGAATGCTTTGCATTCATTTGCATGTATACACAAAAATAGCTGTTTATTTAACTACCACATTATTTTACTTCTTTAATTAAATGCAATAGGTTTTTGCTGGAGCGTGAGATAATCTAAATGCAATTAAAATGTTCGTAGTATTAAGATTATGTACACTGCCCTCCAAAGATGGGATTGCTGAGGCTTCCAGGCAAAGGTATTGGGTGGTCTGCTGTTGGTTTGGAATACTTAAGCGTTCTGTTTTAGATCAGAAAGGTGTTACGGTGCTTTTATAAAACTGTATAAACGATCATTAAACATTGTTCATTGAAGTAAATTTTAATCCTTCACGTGACATATTTGCTGTGGTTCCAGGCTGACATTTCAACAAGCTGTTTTACGTCAGCCTAACAATTACCTGTGACAGTTTCTCCATTTGCACCAAAGAATAAACATTTCTTGCAGCCAGTCAACAGTATTAGTGTGATTTAGTTTAATGGAAGAGGGGAAAAAAATGCAAATAATGAAAATGATGCTAATACTGGATGCTGCTAGAGGATATAATCCAGACATAATTATATATGAAATGAGAAAATAAGTTTGGGATCACTGAAAGCATTAAATATCTGAACTCTGATCCCACTGAAGTGAATTACCACTGTTAATTATCATAGGGAACAGTTAAGCCAATATTTAATACTTTAATTCAAGTAAATTAAATGGGATCAGTGACTTCCCAGTTATGTAGATAAGAACAGGCCAACCTGAAGCAGTTTTGAAAATTTCTTTCTCATATGCTTCTTTCAATACACAAAACTCCTTTAGGAGTAAATTCCAGACACATGCAATGTAGCATTGAACAGATCATCTGTTGAAATCTTACCGCTTGCTTTTGATTGAGTTAGGAATTGATCTCCAATGTATGGGATGATTCACTCACGTGTAATTGGCATGCCTGAAGGGTAGTACCTGCTGGTGGGATGGGTTGTGATGAGTGACTTGGCTTACAGGTAAGGGTGGCCATGGATGCAGTAGTCTTGCTGTTGCTGCATATAGAGCTAGGAGGTGTGTTTTTAGCATTAGTAGTGCGTAAATTTTTCACTGCTACTTGTTTGAACTGAAGTTTGGCAGTAGAGCTAACACAAGTTGAGAAGGAAAAGCACTGGGTTTGGGCTCTACAGAGAGCTTGATATTACATATCAGTAAAGAGCTCACTATGGAAATACATGGAATTTCATGCAATTCCTTGAATTGATTTTGGTTACTGAAACCAAGCTAGTAAGAACAATTGAATTCTCTAGTTTTCATCAATTTATTCTTTAATAATAAAGGGAAATAAACCCCCAAAGAAATAATGTTTATAACTTGAGTAAAAAAATTTGAAGGTAATATAAATTTAGCTAATTAATCAATTCAAGCAAAATGAGATTTGTGATGGAAAAACTCATGTCCTTCTAACTGAAGGTGCTACTAAACTAAAAGGAACATTTAACAAAAGGAGTTACCAAGGTTTCTTGAGTACAAGACTGTAATATTGCCTGGGGAACAGTATGTAGCTTACAGAATTCACCAAACAAAATAGCTAATGGCTGTTTCATTTCAATATTTACCATATTTTTGTACTGGAGTTTCATATAATCTGTAATAAAGCAGCAGAGGAGAAAGCAGTCTGTAAAATTGATTCTCATTCACCCTAGAACAAGCACTACCATGACAAGCAGTGAATTTATGAAAAAGTAATGTCTAGGCATTTTAATTAGAAAACACCTCATGAAAGGAATTGTCTTGTTTTCTGCATTTGTGTGTTTCCTTTAAGAATGTGTTTCTCACTCTATTTAAGCTGATTAGAAATTTCAAGCAAAAGGTGGGCTATATACTCTTACTGCTCCTTCACGAAGGTATTATTTGTCTGGTTTTCTATACAACTGCTTCAGGTTGCTGCTCTGCTGCCATTAATCTTGCACCACACATCTCTGAAGAGAATTTCCACTCTTAGGAACAAATAAGCCCATACAATCTAATCCTTCAGTTGTCTTTAAACTAATCCTCATATTCTGTTTGGTGTGATTTTTGATTTTTTTAATTTTTTTTATCTTTAAACTGTATGTCATGTTTAATATAGTACCTACTGCTAGGCCAGGATCTTGTGATAGCTTGTATTCAGTCTTAAAGCTTATTCTCCTACTTTTAATTAAGACTAGTCTTAAATATTTCAAACATTATGCTTCATCTATTCTGTCCGTTGCAGATATTATTTCCCCTTATTTGGCAGGTGACAGCGGAGAATTACAGCACTTTCTAAAGTACGTTTTTCCATTGGAAAACCACCAATGTGAATGGTAGTTTAAAGGGGCAAAGATTTAAACCAAAATCTGTGTGTTCAAATGCTTATAGGCTATTGTTAATCTTCTAGCAGAGCTAGCTAATCTTTCAATATGAGTTATGTATTCCTCCATTATGTTTGATTTTCTACCCTTCAACGTATTGGAAAAATCAGGAGTCAGTCTGTATTTTGTGTTGCTTCTCAACTAAGTCTCAAGATACGTAAACCTTACTGGAAGCACATGTACCACATCTTCTTGCTGATTCCTACATACCCAATCCTACTGTATTTTCACACTTTTATTCAATGTGTTTTTTTTTTCAAAACCCCACACAATAAAGCAGTGATCTATGTAATAAAAAAGTAAATTAGTTTTTGTCTTCTTCCCTAACCTCCCTTTTCTACCTCCAGTAGCAATTTGCTTTTTGAGTCTTCCCTGTCTGTGATTTTTTTTTTCTTTTTTTCAGATTTTATGAAGGCCTGTTATCAAGTAGTGGTATTTCTAAAAGGAGACAGTTTATCTGGGTATATCTGAAAAAACATCCCTGGATCTCTCAGAAACACTCTTTTCTGAGTATATAATTCCCATCAAATATCTGTTTAGACTTCTTTCTTCCAGATACTGTAGTTTTCATTTCTTCCAGATAAAAGAATTAATGGTGCTCTCATGTTAACATAAAGCAAGGGCAACCTCATTAAACCAGTGGAACAGTGTAAGTGAGGAGAGAGTCAGGTCTTACATATTAAATGAAAAAAAAAATCGATACAAGTATCTTGCAAAGGTTGCAGTGACAATTAGGTTTATCTATGTTGTCAAAAATTATGATTATCTACATTGTTTGTGCAATCCTCTTGTTCCCATAAATTATGATGTATTCTTTATATAATTATGTATTCTTTTTCCCCACCTTGTTTTAGGAATGAATCAAAATAGCATAGTGAAAGGAGTCTGTTACCTTTGGCTCATCTGGAAATTTGAAAAGTATAGAGTGAATGAGGTGAAGCCTTGCAGAAAGGGAGGACATGGTTTTATGATTAAGACAGATTGCTGTTCTGGAAAGTTGGAATCCATCTTTAGCTTCTCACACAATGATTCTAGCAAAGACATTTGAACATTTTTGTAGGTTATCACTGTATCTTGGAGGATTTACATTGAAACCCCGGTTCAGATTTTCTAAAGTACTTGGTGTTTTCAGATGTTGCTGAAGGCAGAGGTTTGCTTACATCGTCCATTCTATTCCACTAAAGAGTTGGCCTATTTAAAAAAAAATAAATCTTTGCATTAAAAACAATGTAATTCACTTACATTGAGGACAAAAGCTTGCATTCACTTAGTCCATTTCTCTGGCTTCTGGTGGCAGCCCTAAATTTCTTGCTCTAGAAGTCGTCATCTCTGGACCCTGCTTCACCCATTTGCAGTGCTTGTTTCCTCCCCAGTCTTCAAACTGGGCCCAGACTCATCTCCAAGTCTGAGTGCTTTCCTACGCTAGCCTTTAGTTATCCCCTCGCTCCTGTTCTCCTTCCTCAAAGCTCTCATCTGTCTCCGTTCCTTTCCCAGATTCACTGTTGCAGCATTTCATATCCTGTTTAGTCATAATTTTTTCTCACCCAATACCTGTTTCCTCAGTTTTCTCCCCAAATCCCCTAATTTTCCCATTTTTTCCCCTCCCCAATCCTGAAGATTTTCCTTCCTTTCCCAGCTAGTCCCAGCTAATACCACGTGCTTCCTCGTCCTATTGCATAATACTTACTCTGCCTGTCAGCTCTCTTCCCGTCCTGCCGAAGTAACAAGATGATGAGATTATTGTAAGCACAGGGCAGAGGTTTTTCTGCTTTTGGTTATAGTAGTCAATCCAGCCCAAGGATACAATACCTGGAAGCAGCTATTATAGAACAAGGTCGACTTTGCCCTATAGCTTCACACCAGATCATGTTCAGGATTGTTCTGCGGGGTGCACACATTTTTAGGCTTGGCCAAAATTGGGCAGACTTTCATAAATGCTTGTAGGTATATCTTCTATTCTCTCTCCTTTCCCATGTAATTTCAGAAACTCCACTGTAAAGCATTAGAGTGCTAAAAGTTTCCAAATAAAAGATTGTGAGAGTATTTCTCTGAAATGGCTGAATAGTTTTGGCTGGAGTTTTCCAAAATAAATTCAGCCTGAGGCAGACAGCTGGTATGGGAAATTTCAGCTAAAAGAGTTGCAATTTGGCTAAGTTTTGAGAAACTCAGAAGAGATTTGTGAGGGAATTAACCCTGGGTAATGTTTCACGTTTCACCAAATACTGTCTTCTGGGCAATATGCTTTGTCACTTCGTGTGGACCTTCCCATTTCGTTTAAAATTCGTTCTCTATAGTAACTAGCTAAGCTTCAGTACAGTAGAAGAGCTACTTTTATTTAGTGTTTGTAGACTCAAAGCATTTTAAAAATAATTTATTTGCTTCCCCAGACTAGTTGAAGTAGCTTTCTATATAGGTATAGTCTGTCAGGGGCGCATTTGTATTGGAAATATCTCGGTTCTTTTATACTTGTTTATAGCTTACACCAGGGATTTGTGCTAGTGTAGCACTGTCACAGAGCTAGCTCTCTTAAGACAGTTTTAACCTACCACCGTCTGTAGCACCATGCTGTGAATCTGCTTCCCTAGCATGCAGTCCGTATGGTAATAAAAGAAGCTAAGTACACTCCTCCTGCCCAGTTCTCCTTAACTACTTGTGTGAGCCAGACTTATTCACACGCTTGTTTTTCAAGCTCTGTCGTTATTAAACTTTTCTTTCTTCTTTCTTACCCCCCCCAGCTTTTCACTGGGTTTCAACCCAGGCTTACCTTCATTACTGCAGGCCTTTTTGGGCTAATTGATGGTTCTTGATTACTGGTGTATGGCTGTGACCTGCCAATCTATTCAAAAGTGTTAAAAAGCCCGTATCTTCTGTCATGCAAGGTTCTCTTTGCTAGATAGATGTTCCAACCATCTCTATTGTCTCAAAGTGCAAGCCTCACGTACTATATCTATCTGGCCTTCAAATACATGACTTAATACTGCACATTAGGACTATCAGGAGTTTCTGAACCTCCTAAAGCCAAAAGCTCTGCTGAAGGCAAGAAAGTACTTGACAAAGATACATCTGATCATATGGAGCCTTTTTGTGCTCCGGTGGTCCTGAAGCACTCCAACCAAAATGAAAGCAGCCAGAAAAGAAAGAAAAGATGTCAGTTCACCCTGGAAGATAATTAAGGCATTGAAAGTCTTTCCCCATCTATTTCATGTTAGCTCCTATTACCATCTGGATGGGTGAGTTGGGATAGAGGAGTACTACCTCAAGACAATCTCTCCATTGAATGTCATTTCTTGTTTCACACAGCTGTTGAGCAGTCTGCTAAAAACTGAGCACTGTCAAATTAACTGATTAAAATAATGAATACCATGGAGTGAGTAGGGATTGATTTTATTTTTTTTCCTTCAATGTCTTTTTTTCAGTACAAGAATGAGAGGATATCAAGTTATGTCAGCAGATGAGAAGTTCAAAATAAATAAAAGAATACTGTTCTCAAAGCTGTATTTAAGCTGTGCAGCTCCTGACTGCAGCAGGTGGTAGACGTTTAAAGCTTGCGTGGTTTCTAAACATGACTGCACAAATTCATGGGAGAAGAATCCATTGAAGATTACGAAATATGAAAGACAGGCCATAAGTTGTTGGAGATTTCTGTGGTACTGGGTGAAATACCATTACTCTGTTCCCTAGGCATTTGCTTGCTGGCATTGGTCTATACCAGTTCCTTTTTAGGAACAGGATGGTGTCAAACCCTAGCAAGACCAAAGAACTTTTGCTTGGAAACGGAAACAAAAGCTTGGAGAAATGAAGTGACTACAGGGGACAACAAGTGTGATAAAAGGAAGGGGTGTTAGGTTCAAAGTATCAAAGATGGAAAAACAAAGAAGTGGAGGGGATGCTGTTCAGAGCACCCTCCAAAGCACTAGAAAGTGCTTGAAAATATCTAAGGGCCTGGTGGATACTTCCCAGGGGTTCCTATCAAGGACAGGTTGTTGAACTAAATGGACCTTGTGGTTTTATCTGATGCTGCCGTTTGTACGTTCTTCAGCAGTTTAAGTTCTTGAACATTTTGCTGTTGGCAAAATTTGCTTAGAATGTGAAGCTAACTGGGAGTAAAAACATTGTGATTTGAGAATTAAGCATTGCATTTCTCTAACCCCAAAAAGCAAACTTTTGAGGGAGGAGTATGTTTAAGAAAGGGGGGAGGGAAAGACCCTAACTGTTTTCTCATCACAGTACACTGAGAAAATGTTTAGACTGATATATAACCTTCGTAGTGTTATGTTCTATAAAATTGGCAAGAGCTTAGTTCTTAGTCTGAATGCTATGCTTGTTTTGAAATTTAAATAATAAACAAGTTATATATGTATATATTTTAGCTTAAAATCACATTTTGTCGGATTTGGCTGTTAATAAAAGCTTATGGTGGAATCTGCACTCTGTCCATCCAGTGAAAATATGAACAGGACCACACAAAATGCTTCCACTGTGTCATTTCTTTTACTGCTGTTCCATTAAAATAAACTCCTTGCCACAGAACGAACTTGTCATTTCCCACTTCTCAAAAATATCACAAGTAGTGTAGTTTCTAAAGCTTTTCCACTTCTAGTTTTGGTATCTACTTGCCTGTATTTGCAGAAGATCCCTTTATATTCTTCTCTGCCATTCCTTTTCAACCACATACATTACTGGATCTTAAATATACTGTATTAAATGCAGGTTTTGGCCAGTGCTGCTTACAACTAAACCTAAGCTAGTGAGATAGTGTCGTAGTCATCCTGGTTTCTGTCATCACTGATTCCAGAAAGAAACTGCTTTTGATCTTAATGTATGGATTTGTCTGTCCGTGTCTACTTTAGCATTTACTGAGATAAATTCTTCTTGAACTGTACCTTCTTCTGGTTACAGTGTGCTTTTTCTTTTTCTCCTGGATTTTATAGCTTACTGAGCTCCACTGAAGTAAAAAGAAAGAGACTTTAACTTTATGGGCATTTGTTGGACTGGATAATCAGCTTATCTTGCTTGTGTATTTGTGCTATCTCCTATAATGTGGCCCTGTGTCATTATCAAGTCTGCTGGGCTTTCTTAAATCATAAAAACCATAGGTGTATTCTTATTCAACTTCCTTGATTCAAAACTACTTTTTGTTTCATCTGACAATGGGATTCCCTCCCCCCCCCTTTTACAAAGTATGAGAATAATTCTTTAATGTGTGTTTTCAGTACTCCTGTTTTCTAAGTTACTTTTCTGAAGGCAAGTGCATAACTAGGATTTGTTTAGAAAGCAGAGGAACTGGTTTAGTAGAGAAATATTTTATGATTTCTGCTTCATACGCACGAATGAAAATTAACAATATTTCTTGAATGTAGTCTTAAAACTCAAAAATGTAGGTAGTGATACCTTCAAATTGGTAATGCCCAGCAAGTAGTGAACTGGGACTCTGGAGATTTAGGATGAGTTGTTGTCATATGAATTTATTATGCGGTACCACCAACTTTGGTATTTCCTTTGGCATTATATCACCTTCAGAGTAGGTAGATGGAATTATTAAGATGCTCTCCATAAGACTCAACTATAGCATCATGATTCAAAGATGGTCTCCCAAATGATAAGAATACATGAGATTGGTGTCCTAATAGGGCCATAATTCTATTCTGGTAACAATACACAGTAAAACATTAGATGTACTGTTAACATCCTTAATAAATTTTTTTGTTTTAAGCGTGATTCAGGATGCATTTTATTTTGTAAATCAACTTACTTCACCTCTTAAAATCCTGGGATCAAATAACAGCGCTCACTTGCTCCTACAGTTGATCAATACTTACAACATTTTGTTACATTTTTCTATGCAGTTAGTTTCCAACACCTTCCCTTAGTTTACAAGGGTGTGAATAATCTGCATTTACATGCACTGCCAGTAGTATTCACAAGCTGGCAGGCAGGTAATACTAACTCACAGGGCTGTGCTTGAATGCATCACTTCTGCTACGCTCTTACCCTCCACTGTGCCAACAGCTGAGCGAGCTGTGAGTTTTCCCTACACTCACATCTTTCTGGCTCATTGTCAGTCAAGGCATGCCAACTGCACCAGCCAGTAAAAGCATATAGGAAAAATAAATTTGTCATAGGAAAAGTACAGAAAAGCGATTACTTTCATGCAAGACTACAGTGAAGGCACTGTTAGGCTACATTTCGCTAATGCTGAAAAAATAGCATTCAAAATCAGGGTTTTTTGTCAGTGATAACGTGCTTGAGGACACTTCCACTCAAAGGGTTAGGACAAAAACTTTTTTTAAAAAAAAAAACTGCTGTAATGTAAACATTTTTAATAACTCTGAGTGGATGAGAAAACATGATATCATTGTGCTGTATCATTCTCAAAGAATTCTGTGTAAATAATAGTAAAGGGATATGATGGCTGATATGCAAGAAGATACAAGTAATGTGTGTAATGAAAATTATGTTTGATGATGAACTGTACTTTCTACAGTGGTTTATTCATTAAGTCTCCAAACATAGCATTTTTCAGGTTATTTATATTGTAATATAAAATAATAGAAAATAAAATACTTGTTGAAGTACATTTGTGACTGTTAAAGATACTCAGCAGACACTTGTTTTTTAATGTTCCCTAAACACACACTTACCATTTCCTCTTGTTATTATAGGGAGGGAAAATCAAGCAGGCTCCTTTTTCTGTAGAACTTCACTTCTAATTACAAATTACAGCTTCAGGATTTGTGTGATTATTTTGTGTCTTTGCAGGACCATGCAGAAGGCATTGTGATACTGAATGCTTCACTTTACACTTAAAGTTGCTTAGTCTTGGCATACTAATCTAAATAACGACAGTTTATATTTTTTGTTACTCATATGTGTTTAGCAGAATCAGTCTCACAAAAGTCAGTAGTACAACTAAAATTAACATTAAATAATACACACAATATTTGTCAGAACTGTCTTAAAGGATTGTTGCAAGTGCATCAATTATTTAAATTAAACGCTAAGGTCAATCTCATTAATCTGTATCTAATATATTGTCTTGACATATCAGAGACCTAATTTCTAGCCTTTGCTCAAGACTTATGCCTATCAAGTAGAAAGTTCTTCTTATTGCTCTGGAAATAAGGAGTACAGGTCATAGAATGGCATCAGATTTTCTGAAGTCAAAGCACTCAGAGAGTATAAAATGTGCAGAACGTTACAGGTGCTTAGCTTTGACGTTTATGGACAACGTTGTCAAAACTGTACCAAAACCAAAGACTATATTTTCCATTCTGCTGAGGAGGCTTACAATACAAAGAAAACTTAGGAGTAGGAGTTTTCATGGGAAAAATATTCCCTACATGGCAGAAAGCTAACAAAGTCTGCCTTCTCTTATACCTGCTGTCTCCCTGATCCTGATATAAGGTGAGGAAGGGGCTATGATGAGAAACTCCGAGTAGGACAAGGGATTGGTGCTGGTAAATCGCACCATATCACCTCCTTTCCTGACACAAAATGCCTAATCAGTTTTAATCTAATGATAGAAAAAGAACAAGTGACCTGTTGTTCCGTTAGTTGAATGTGCATAGCACATATGAAGCTATATATCACGTATAGAAAGTTACATATGGGAAACAAGAAGCCAAGAGAAAAAAATTTCTGCAATACAAAAGTATCATTAACTGTAGGAGTAATATGAAAAGTAATATTAACATATTTAACGTAAGATACTCTGAAGGCCAGGCTCTTATCAGTGTAGTTTATGACAGTCTTTCTTGAGGAGAGGAGACAATGCTCTTTTGGCTTCAGAAGAGAGGAAAAAACAGAGTTTCTATTAATGGCAAATCAATTTTGTTCAGTTGATCAGAGGATCTTGTCTCTGTGTACTTATTGTGCATGGGACGTGAACCTAAGAATGCCAGAAAAATGCTCTGTTTTGCTAGATTTCTCATAGCCCTTCAGGTACTTTAGTTAAAGCTATCTCTTCTTCTGTGATAACTTAGAACGTGGCAGAAATGCTATATGAAGTAGGTATAACGACAATGGATCAATTTCTTCATCTTTTGGAATTTAGTTAAGGTGAGCAAAATTCCAAGAGGTACACGTACCAGAAAACCTGCAACTATTTTTCACTGGGCTTATCTGAGCCCTGTGAAGCCCCAGGAACTTAAGTTATTCCCCTATCTATGTGAAAGCTCTGGCCTAGATCACAAAGTCAATTTAGAGGCTTAAATACTATCTAAGAGCCATCCTCTCTTTCCTAATACACTTTTTTTGATCTTCAGAAAGCCCCCTCTGTTATCTGGCTGTATCAAAAAAACATAGGACCTGTGTTTTCACTGGTTCATTTCCTCTTGATATCTATGGAATCACCCACACCTGATTTTAATTAGCAATTATTATGAGTCACAGGTGTGCACTTAGGAAAAAGAGCAGAGGAAAATACTCTAGTTGTTTGGGCATGTCTCTAGGCATGGGGAAAATTGTGTTCTCTTCCTTGCGCTGGCCCAATGAATGTTTCCTTCAAGTGGGTCAGTTTAACATGAAAAATCAAGAAACTATTTTCCTTCCTTTGCTTTCCTTGTTCTTACGTCCTCTCTGACCTGCCATGCAAGTGATGGATGTGGATTCAAATCAGTCTGGATGAGCAAGGTTAGTGAACTCTGGCCTTGCGCATTGGTGGTGGGTGAGGGTGAAAGGAGAGGGAATTGCACTGCCCAGTCAAACCCCAGGGTAGGGTCCTTCTCAAGGAGTGCTCCTTCCTGTAGGCCAGAGTTGTGTGTTTAAGAGCATAGCTACACCACCGTCTCAGACTCTGGGCTGGCTCTGTCTGCACACCAATCCTGAAGCTATCAGTACTGGGAACCACAATGCAGATACTGGTGGTGTAGATTTACTCGCTGGATTTCTCTTAGCGTTGTGTAAACATACTCTAGTTCTAGGAGAAAAGCAAATCCATCTCCGAGGCATTTGCTGTAGACAAGTCTTACACAGCTCCAAGCTCAACTTGCTCCCTTTGAAGACTCTTTTCTGAAGTGCCTGTCTCTCACCAAACATTGCCAGGGGAACTGAGGTAGCCAGCTTAGGACTGTGGCTTTCACTGAGTGGCAAAACAACGAAGTTTTGGGAGCTGTTTCAGGAGTACCTTCTGTGATATGGCTCTGTTTCTGTGAGAAAGCTCTGTGATGTTACATCCTTATGTTTATTGTGACTCAGGCTCAGTGTTGTTGTCTTGCAAGCTCTGGTAAGCTGGGAAAGGGAGAACAATTTGAATTTTCTTCATCATTTTTTGGTTTAAAGCCCTGAGGAAAGCCAATGTTACTACAGTGGCAGGTGAGACCTCATCTATAAATGAGCAGAAGACTAAGCCTGGAAGATCCTTCTCAAGGATGGATCTTGGGGATGGTCTCCACAACCCTATTTATAGGAGAAAGACATGTTAAAAGGAAAGGAGGAAAGCCCCATCATAATGTGAGTCTGTACAGAACTGGTCTGTGAATAGGAGTGGTAATTTATGGTCTGTGCTGTTAAAATATGTTTTAATAGAGTTCATATATTTCTGAGATTACTGTAATGATGGCTGCTTCTCCTGAAAGGTAAACAATACATTCCTCACTGTGAAATCCCACACAAATGGATTAGGCAAAGGTTGTGGCTTTCACTTATACTCCCTTTTTTTGGAAATAATTCTAATTTTTCTTTCGCATTGGGATAAACTGTTCTTCGGCAGCTAACAGCTTCTCTTCAGCTTACTCCACCCTCTTTTCCTGGATTTCTCATGCTTCTAAAGGGCAGAGGGAATACAGTTAGCCATTTAATCACCAAGTAAGAGTCTTTTAAGCCCCTGGCTATATGAGTTTTTGATGCAGATAGGTTTTTTTTCTTGGACCATATGGACTAAATAAGCTTGAACTTACCAAATTATCATCTGTCCTGGCTCTCTTATGTACAAATAGAATAAGTCTCTCAATAATTAAAACAACTGCGTTCTTGCTGCAGAAGACCCAGCTGACTGAGATTATATGCTTGAATCAGTGGGGATTTAGCTGTATCGCTCATACAGAATTTGGTGCGTCAGTACTACTTAGTCTAATTGATATGAATGAAGAATTCAGAACACGGACTTGCATTTTTTTTCATTCACAGTCTTATTTAATATCAATAAAGTTTTAGGTATAATTGATATTTGGGTGAGCTACTGCAGTTCTAGGCTTTTCTCATTCCCACTTTCAACACAACTGTTCCAAAGCTCTTGTCAGGCTCTCATCTTATAGAGGAGTAATATTACTAATAGCTGGAGAATTTTAAAATGTTAATTTCCTTACATACGCAGCAGACATTAGGCCTGCCGATAAGCTGCTGGGCACTACTGTGGCATACTTTATGCAGGTATAAAAGCTAGACAGATGTTCTCCTATGTGTGTACCAGAGTGGCCCCTGCATCACCTCTTCACAAATTCTGCTAAGGCTTGCTGCTGGTGAAGAGAGAGGTGGTGTGGCGTACAAGCACAATGATCAACAGCTGCCAAAAACAGCTCCAGTTACTGGGGGTAGGTGGACTGAGATTGAATACTTTCTATTTAAAACTAGATTTGCTTCCTTTCTTCAGTTGTGTGAAGTGCTGTTCTCTAACAGTTCAGAATTTGGGATCTGAATTAACTGGAGTAATGAACGGCTATTGAAACTGCAAGACTGAACTGGTGATGCTACCAGAACTCATTTTGTCCCAAGAGGGTGTGTCCTCAACTAATATAAGCTGATGTGCTGCCATTAAGTCTAGAGTTTCTAATGTTTCTATTGCTTAGCAATAAGAAGGCAGACAGAGATTTAAAAAAACCGCCAAACTTTAATAGAAATATCTCACATTCTACAGCATTTTCTTCAAGCTGTAATTTAATAGACTAATACATTATTCTGTGGGGTACTTATCCTCCTTCCATGCTCTGTGGAGGAATAGCATTCTCCATTTTAATATAATTTTAAAGACATTTTTGTAGAATCCTTCCAATTGTCTGGTTCTCAACTGAGCAGATGGAACCTAAATTAGAGTTCATAATTAATTTTGTTCCTGTTTTTTGTCATTTTTGCTAACTCACAAACAAAGCAACATCATTAAATATTAATTAAGAATTTCATTTGACAATCACAGTCATAGAAACTTTTTTTTTTGGTAATGATAGTGATACAGGATTGAAGACACCTTTTAAGTCATCAACTCCAGTCCTCATTTCTATCTTATACCTGCCTATAGAAGTATATTAATATTGTATATACTAATTTAGATAATATCAATTTATACCTACTTGAAGGACTATTAAACTAGACTAATCTTCTCACAGCTGATGCCAGGTTTACACTGGTATAATTATATTGACTGAAGCAGCTTCACTGACTACAACAGAATTACTATAATTTGCAGCAGCCAAGGAGATCAGGTACAACAGTGACACATCGTTGTGCTGCTCATTGCACATCAGTGGAACAAGACTGGTTACCGAGAACAGTGATTTATTTCCTCCAACAATACCGTAAAATGTCTTCTAAACTACATTGTGTGATTTCTACAATTAGTAAAATACAGTTTTGTAAATGGCATTTACTTTAATAATAAGACACCAATATTTGTGCATAGTCTCTCTTTGCTCTTGAATGCACAATAAAAAACATTGCTGACCGATTTTCTATACATAGGTTATGTTATTTAGTTTGAAAGAAATCTACACATAGTCTGTGCTTGGAAGTTAGGAGTTCTGCAATCTCAGTAGGGTGCAAAATCTCTCACTTAAAGGAGATTAAACCCTTTAAGGCAAAATGTATTTCCTTGAGTATCTATGTATTTGCTTTTATTTTTTGTCACATTACTTTTCAGATTTTTTTTTTTTCCTGGCAGTTCCGATGATGTTTCATAATTAACTTTAGCGGTAGAAATACTATTTATACATTTTTCAGTACACAAATGGTGACAATGTATACTGTGCTACTATGAAACATCGGAGTATGTATTGCTTTAAGATGCAACTCATTGATATTCTGTCTTAGAAAGATGAACACACGCTTTTGTTGATAAATATGTTAATCATATTTTAGAACATACTTGAACATCAAATTATTTGTACTTTTGCACTCTTGAGCAAATGTTAAATTAGAGCTGGAAAAAGGTTTCTTTTTGATGCATCTTTCTAACAAGCGGGCATTTGCATCATACACCTATACGTGGTACTTGACAGCAGGTAGAAAAAAATCTGCAAACGTTTTGCAGTGTGCTCTAATTGGCGACTTGTGAGAAAGATTTTTAAACTGAGTATTCAGGCCTGAGCCAGGAAGTGGGATAAAACATGGAACAATAATGATAAGAAAAATTCATCTAAGCAGCTTGTTTCTACATTAGAAAAACATATAAACAGTTCCATCAGAGGCTTTACTAAAGATGTCACTTTACTTACGTGGGATATGAAGAACTTAATGAGCTTGCACTGAAAGTTTTAAAAAGTGGCCTTTCCAACAGAAAGTGGAAGTCAATGACTAATTACTTTAACTTCATTTTAATGAAATAAAAAATACCAGTTTATCCACAGATAAGAAAACACTGTGATTGTTGTCTATTAGGAATGTTAGCAATTCTTTGATATAACTTGAACATATATTACTATAGAGTTAATTAAGATGTAGTAGTTGTGTTGTGCATCAGCTACCCAAATCTTTAGAGCCTGATCCGTCTCACACTGAAGCTAACACAAGACTTCTCAGCTGACATCAGGTTTTACATTAAGTTGCTGTGAATTAAATATTTTGAACTATACTTCTTATAATTATTTTGTATTTATTTAATTCAAAGCTCTCTCCTTTACAGGACCATCACCATTACATGTAGAATTTTCCAGGCATTCATCCCCTTCTCTTTATCCTGTGCTAGAATACTGTTACTATCAAGATGTTGCTAGGAGAGGAGGAATAAGCATATAATGCCACTTACAGCATGGCTTTACTGCTTACAGAGTTTGGGCTATTGGTGCTGCTGGTCTGCACCTTTATAAGTGAAAATGTGATTTTTAAGTTAGAAGATAAAAGCTGGAGAGAAAAGAAGTGAATTAACAACAAAGTGCATGGAAGTTTTCAGTATTCTAAGATAATATCTGTTCACATAAACCACCAGGCTACAAAGGATTTCAGAGTTTTACAAAGCTTCTGCTCAGCTTCCAGCTGGCAAAAATACCCATATTTTCAATAGTCGGAAAGGTGGTGGTTATGCTGTTTTGCATTGCAGAGTGTTCCCTGTCCCATGTTGTGTCATGTCTCAGAGTAGGTCAGTATGAAATCAAGAATGAAAGAAATGAAACTTTGAAGATATTTGGTTTTTCCAGCTCAGTAACTTAATATTTCATCAAGGGCCTTCTGGGAGCTGATCTGAATATGCTGCAGTGAAGAGTGCAGCCAGGGAGGAACTCTAATGAGTCCTCAGTATACATTCCTGACTGCCTTCAAACAATTTGGCGGCCATAATTTTTTAAAACATTCCAAGCACTCATCTCTCATTGTCTTTTGTGGTTTGGACGGAGGATTGTTGATTGTTGGACTGGTTTTGAGGTAGTCCCTTGAGTGAAATTGTGGATCCTACCTCACACATTATCATCTACATTTGCATATAATTGAGACATAAGCTTTTTGGCAATCTGCAAAAGGAATGCTGTAGAGCTGTTGTTAAATTTTCTAAGAACAAACACAATAGGAATGCCAGCCTAGGATGTAGGTCAAGAATTTGTCCATGGAATATTCTTTATTAAATCCAGTGAAATCCTCTGGAGGTTGTTAGATATGAGTTAAAGGGAAGACCTGTATCCAAGACTTCCTTACTATGGGGAGTAAGATAAAATGCCATTTGGATCTCTTTTGCCTCTGCACTTGTTTGTTTGAAACTAAAGTCATTCCAGGTTTGTTCATTTTTTATTTTTGACCTTTTTTTTTTTCCCCCTGGAAAAAAGCACCAAACCACCCCCAAAACCAGGGTGTCACTTTTGTAAATAACATCCATGCATGAGAGTGCGTGTGTGTGTGTGTTGGGGGGTAGGGGGTCAGCGAGACAGAGAGTGAGAAACCACAGAGGCACTTTATACTGAACATTGCTCCTGCAGCAGCTAGTAGGGTGAGAGGTGACTTTAGCAATGACTTACATTACATAATACCTCCCATCTCTCTGCAGATGTGTGAGTTTGTTTAAAAGTTTTATGAGGTTTTTATTACACTGTAATATAGTCCCAACCCCTCTGCAGTTGCCAGTTTGGTCACAAAATATAATAAATTTTAAAATACCTAATGCTTCAGCTATTCAATAATTTTCTGACAGGGCCCCCGATGCAATTATGGTACCACTGTGTCGCTGAGCTACTTTTGTTTGGGATGTGTAGAATACCAGTTTTAATTCTCTGATCCTGTTCTACAAAATCCCTGTGTTTAAGCAGATTTGAATGTTCTGTACACTTGTAAAAAATTACTGTTCTCTGTCCCTATCTTTCATGTGCTGCGATACAATAGCAGGCCGCGTAACGATCACCATGCTTTCATACTCTTTTGGGGTTGCCATGCCTAGGTGATTTGTGGTGTAAGTAGCAATCTCAGCTACTGTGTTTTTCAAGGTTCTGAAACAAACGGAATTCATGGGAAGCATCTGTACTTTATGCTGATATGCTGCTTTTCACCCTTATGATAAAGTTTACATTGGAGGTCACTGAACATTAAACGCCAATTCATGAGAGATCTGAGTACAGGCCAGTGTAGTCTTCGCTTTATTTTAGAGCATTACTCCTCAGTATCCCATTCCCTGAAAAATTTTATAAATTTTTATAAAGGGGAGTAAATTCCATTTCTGAAAGGGAAAAAACCAACCCTACGCTTAAAAAATATACTTCATTTATAAGCAGTTGATAATTTTTAAGTAAGTATTTCAAAGAATACTAAGGGCAGAAATATATACACAAGGAAAGTGATTCCCTCTTTCCAGTTTCCAATTTCTAGTTCCAGTGAGGCAGCTTTCTGCTAGGCTCTGAACACTGTATGGAGGGCCAATGGTCACATCTGGATTGCAGAGGCCAATTTTCCATTTTGAAATCCCTCTCAAAAAGGAATGGCTCCTGAGATGCAGAAGCAGGCAAATAGAGCTTGAGTATTTCAGCAGTTATGCTCCAAAGGAACTTGTGTCGCTAAGTGGGAGATAGTCTGTTGGAAAACAGCAGCCTTAACTTCTACGTGAAGTCTCTGAATTTGGAAAGATGGAAAGTGGCTGCATTTACAGAACTGTGAGGAATATGAAAATTCTGTACAATTTCTTTGTATGGTTACTTCTTTAGGGATGACAGGTAGGAATAGAAACCTTTGTTTTCTGGCATTCAGACCCAAATGGAGATCCAAAATTCTAGAAAAGGAAAGATATGTGATTTTCCATAGTTACTCTTCAATGGACTTTCCAGCAGACAAATTACTGTCTTCCATACTAAACTAGATTCTGTACATTCCCTGTTAGGAAACTCAAAGGCTACTCAAAGAATGGATTTGGGTCTCAATATATCTGATCTATATCTTCTGTATAAATATCTGTCTATCGTTTAGAAATATAAAATTGTTGCCCTCTGTCAATTTTAAACTTATTTGTAAATTCCTCAGGTTACCTCAGCAATAACGATATCTTACATTTCATTCAGAGGTCACAAAAGGTAGTTTTTTACTAATAGGGATTACTAAAGGGATTAATAGACTTTGCTGATTTCACACAATTAGCCAATGACTCAGTAGGGATAAGAACCTAAATCCCTAGACCAAGCTGTATCTTCTGGTCTGTAAAAAATTACGAAATAGCGAGCTACTGTTTGTTATGGTGTGCTATTTCATATGTCAGATACCTCAGATTCAACAGAGTAATGTCAGATCAGTAGCAGGATGGGATGTTCTGAAGAACTGCAAGAATTAACGTGAAATAATGCAGTGCTTTTTTTTTCCTCTGCATCCATAATCGTATGCCTGTGCCCCCTCATGGTATTAGTAAGATATGAAAGCATTGCCCACACATTTTGAACATTTTATAAATATTGTGTGTCTGTGCCAACTAAAATTGTATTTTGAATAATTAAATTATCCTTTTGATAACTCAGGTATGATATATATTTCCATTTTTATTCCGCTCCTCTGTGAGGTGCCTTTTGCATGTGTAAATAGTAATTTTCTGTTGGTTTGTAGCTAGCTGTGTTGATTGAATACCTGCATATTTGTACCGTGCTCTACTTTGGGGGTAAAAGGTGGCATATACTTACACTTTTTTAATGTTAGCGGATAAAACACAATTATCCTTACGTGGAAAGGAGTCAGTGAGATGTTCAGTTCAATGGAGAGTGTAACATAATATGAAACACTTTGGTAATTTGCTGTTTTTTCCCCCCTCTGGAAATGAAATATTAGAAATATCAATCTAAGCTGAGAAGAAAGAATTTTAACTTAATTTTAGCCAGATGGAAACAGTTTATAAGCAAGGGTGAGGTGGGAGAGATTTTTCTCTAATTATGGCTTTTGTGACTTGGGTGAAGAGTGTGTGCTACCTACAGGGAAAACAGCTAAAGTCCACATATCTCACTTCCAAGGTGTCGGGATTGAAGGTTCTGAAAGAAGGTTGTGAAGGCACAGTCGGTACCTTGGGTGGACACCCGTTTGTGAAACAGATGTGAAGGGAGTGCGATATCCCTGTCCTTAGCTGGTATATAGTTCAGTGGGAGTTAATTCCAATTGACATAGGGGTTGGAGAAAGCAAGGGCAGAGATTTTTGGCTGATGCTTTATTTTCTTCTGGGTTGCTTTGTGAAGAAAGGAGCCTAATTTTGTTAGAAGCTTTCCTCAATTCAGAAAGAGCCAGCCATGTCCTATGCTGCTTTCCACCATCTGAATAGGAATCGGGCAGAGGGCCCAGGAGGCACATTCTCTAACCCAGTGACGCCTGAAGAAGCCAAGAGTCCTCTTCCAAGCAGTTGCAGTGGGAAAGGGCCAGCAGCTACTTAAGAGTGCCCCTTACTCACATCCGAGATACTTTGGGGGCTAGAAGGGAAGTAGTAGAAGGCAGCTGGGAGAGCTGCCAAGTGTCACACTTTTGGCAGCTTTGTCACACATTCCTTTAATTTAGGATTTGGCTCTGCCGTAGGAAGACTTGCAGGTTTCTGCTTGAAGTTTTCTGTATTTACCACTTGGGGCCACTGTGGCACTCTTGAGCAGGAAACGTGGAGCATCTCCTCCCTTTCGGATCCCAGGCAGGAAGGAGCTCTTGGGAGGTAGAAGTTGCAGCAGCATATAGGCAGAACCATTTCCTATTGTCCTCATTGCCTTTGCTTCGCTCCAGGGGACTGAAACAACCTCGAGCATCCCGGGAACTTCCCATCACTCCTCAACTAAGCAGGTTCCCTGGCAGCCCTGGACTAGCGCTGATGGATCCCCATCCCAGTTCCCCATCCAGCTGGGAGCACCTATTCCAGGTGCCAGGGTTGTGTAGTTCTTCACTTCGCCCTTACCCCTCTTCAGGGTAGGCTGTGCTGACAACAGGATTAGGTATTTGGTCATCAAAAATTACACTGGGGGGCAAATTGAAGACAAAATTATACAGAACAGAATTGTTAAACAGTGAGTGAAAGCCAGGACAACGGGACGAGTTAAAAAAGTCATATAATTGCTGTTGAAGATACACACATATCTTGAAGTAGTGAAGTTCTCTGATGGTGGCAAAAACACTGGAGTTTTTACTTTAAAATATGATTGGAACAGCGTGTTAACTTACTTTGTGAGGCAAATGCTTTACTATTAATTTCAGTACAGTTGAACTATTGTTTATTCGATAGCAGTACCTGAAAGAAAGTACCACTTTATTTCTGCCTTACTACATTACTCTTTCACTCTGTAGTTAGGACCATAATTTTCTTGTTCACTTGCATTTGAAACATTGTGGAGTTCAGGCTAAATAACATTCCTTTTTCTAGTTGAATCAATGCTCATAAGGTGGTTTTGTAATTTTACGTATTATTAGAGTAGCACTAAATCGGAATGCTGGGGGGTTTTATACAGTTTTCTATATGTTTCATACAAATTAAAAGATAATTCGAGAGACTTCAGATTGGCTCTCACTGTTTTCAGCTTCCTTCAGAGCGAACAGGCAGTGGAGATCACTTCTTTGAAGGGCTTGGAGGAAAAGATAAACTTGCCGTTCTCTCTTGTTTTAATGATAGCGAGTGACCTGCTTAGCCTGGAGCAGCAAGTCCCTGGGGCCCAGACATCCACTGGAAGCAAAACTGACCACAGTGACCCACCGCAGCTCTGCTTCTCCGTTGCGGGGGTGTGGATTGGTATTGGTTTTCAATTTAGACAAGATGTTGTGTGAGTCACCCTGCCCCCTGCCCTCCCACCAGTGCTATGAATAATAAACTCAGTGAGAAGTTGCAAGCCAACTGATGTGCTGCCAGGGCACGGCTCCTTCTCCCTGTGGTCCTTTCCCTCTCTGCACTTTGCTGGACCTGCAGGGCCTGTTGTGGGTGGAGGTGAAACACATCTGGAAGGGGCTGATTCAAATGGCACTCGTAAGTGAAGAAGGAGGTTCTAAATCCGACCCACCCTGGGGAAAAGGGGCTGAGGTCATAGGAGGGCAGAATGCGGAGTACTATTATGATGAAAAAGGGAAAAAAAATTACATCAAATGTTTGTTTAAGGATCAGGAGTCCTGGCCCAGCCCCTTCGGTTTGCCAAATATTACATGAAGCTACATAAAAACCAACTCTAACCTCGTACAGCTCTCCCATAAGGTCACATTAAGCTTTGGCAGGGAGGATGGTCCTACTTGGTGGTTTTCTGATTTGTGGTTTGAATTTGGCCAACCTTACTTATTTAAATTTATTTTATTTTGTAAACGCTCAATGATAGAGTAAAACTCTAGAGTAAACTTGTTCTGGCCAACATTTATTGTGGAAACATTCTGTATTATCAAGAGATCTTTGCAGAACAGCTAACAAATTAAAACAAAGCATTTCAAGCACATATTGAAGTTCTTTCTGTAAATGAAGGAAATGTACTGGTGGCTTCAAGCCATCACTTTTGGTTGTTATCCACTTCTAGCCTTCTGGGCTTTTATAAAACCAGTATCTTTACACTCTCCCCATGAGGACAGCAGTCCCTTTGACTGTGGTGCAACCAGGGCAATGAATCAACATATGTTCTCCTCCTTTTAACTTTGGTAACTTTTTAACAAGTTTGCCTTTCCTTCCTTTATGAATACCTTGGTGAGCCTGTTTGGTCACATGGAGGCTCAGTTTGACTGTTGCCATTGAACTATGAAGAGCTGATTTCAAGTAGGGATCTTCCTAATCTGAAAGAATATTAAGTACGCTATATGTGAGCTATATTTTGCCCACTGAAAATAGAATTTAAAATATGTGGAGAATGAATTACTCTTCTTTTTATGTTTTCTGAATGAAAAAATTGGTGTCTCTCTCAGTAGTGTTTTCTTTATAGAAAATACCTTAACAAGAAATGGAAAAAAAAAATCAGTTGCATTTTCCTTAATGGGACATTTTTGATTTGTTAAAAATAATAGAAATGCTTATTTTGCCATCAGATTGGTAGGTGACTACCTGTGGTAGAGTAATAGTCCTATTCTTTCTGAGGACTATGATCTGGTGACATACCTTCTCATCTTTATAGCTTTTTCTAGTGCAGTTGCCAAGCTGTATCATTGAAATATAATCTTGCCACAGATAAAAATTTGTACTGCATGGAACCCAAATAGCTAGAGCTGTGAAGCACTGGAAGTAGCCTTGCTTATGAACCTACTGCCTTCTAACTTTCACAGTTTGGGAATGTTGAAAATTTCATTTAGGTGAAAAAAATGCAAAGAAACCATTTGAAATGTTTGTAATATTTTTTCAGAACTTCAGGATTTGTGAACTTTCTTGATCTGGGTAAAAATGGCACACTACTTTTCTCTTTGAAAAGAAATTTTGCAACGGTTCTAAAAATAAGTGACAGCAGTGCATAGGGAGCAATAGTCTAATTATAATTTTAATGTATAAGTTATATGTCAGAAATATGTCTCAAATTGTTTTAAGAAATATGACTACAGTTTTGACTCAGCAATTCCAATTATGTCCTGCCAAAATTCATGGTTTTCTTCTGTGCACATATCCTGTGTAGACCAGCTTTTCCATCGTTTTGCATATGAATTTAGGCTCTGCACGTAGCAGACTGGCAGTCCTGTAATCTGGTGATTGTACAGAGCAGGTTCAATACACGTCGCGGTGTTTGTACAACGTTCCCCATATTTGGCACTTAGCTAGGTTAATCACTCTGCTTTTTGGCAAGATAATTAACCAAATACCATGCTCACTGATATCTCAGCAGAATTGTTTCTCGTCCTGGAGTTAGCTTGTTGAAACAAGTTTAAATGTTTTTATACTTAAACTGTAGTGCCGTCAGCAGTGTAGCTTCAAAATATGTTATAAAAGTCATTTGAAGAAATATAATCTCTGGAGGTTTTTTGCCCATGCAGTCTTTGAACTCTTGGCTGGCTTTTTCACAAATGCTGGCAACTACAGCAGTAATTTTATTGATATGGTTGGTTATCTGCTAGCTACTGTTAAAAGACCAATCCCTTCTATGGGAATCACTGTCACACCAGGTAGCAATGGCCTGGCTGGAGGTGAAGAGTGACCTAAAGATGAAAAATTTCTGTATTCGCTGCAACTCTTGAAACGTTCTGTTCAGCTTAACACTTTTTTCCTCTTAATAGCAAAACCACCTTTAAATACCAAAGCCGTATTGTCATAACTGTCACTGACTCTACAATACAGAGTTGGAGACACTTATTCACAAGGAGATGTGTCAACAGCATTTGTATTGTTGTTGAGAAGGATGTTGAATTGAGAGTTTTCCAAGTCTATTTGTATGCTGTACAAATTGGCTGCCATATGACAACATTATTTCTGTTTGTTTTTAAAGTATCTAGATAAATTTGACTATGAAAAGACCTGTACAAAATCTCAATAATCTGTTGGATGGAAAGCGTCTGTCTTGTTCATTAACAGTAATCTTCTATTATAGTTTATGATTTTGCATTTATGAGTTTGTAGAGTTTCAAAAGTGACAGAAGAGTTAGTATATGATGTTTCTTATTGCAGGGTCAGCCTGTGAATACATCAGTTCCTCCAATTTGTGATTAACTATGCTTACTAACTTGCCAGAGGTTCGGATTAAATGCTTAACCACCATTATGCTAAAGCTGAGAAGAGGTCATTACTTCCAGTTGTATGAATGAGTAAAACCGAGGAATCTAAATAGAGGTTGTTTGGGTCAGTGCTGGGTCACTACTGGTGGCTGCTCCCAAAAACTGCTACAAAATAAGTATCTTGTCAATCTGCTTATATTTGGTGTGGTTTTGGCATAGAAAGCTGTATACTTAGCTCCCTCAAAAATTTAAATAGAAATCAACTAGGGAATTGCGCAGTTTTTCCTCACAAATCACACTACCCCATTTGCATTATTACGCTGTATTTTGATTTCTCAACAAGCTTCTATGACAATACCATTTACACTCATCTTGGCTTTTATTGTATACTGGCCAGATTTAGACACTTGCTTTATTTAGTATAGACTGACTGATCTCACAAACAGCCAGTACAGTATAACGGCAGTATCCTGAATTTAGTTTTGTTGTCACTCCTCATCTATGGAGAGGTGCTACGTCTTTGCCTGGTCCCTTAAAATTCTCTATAGCTAACCTCTGTGTTACAGTTGCTTATCAGTGTATAGGTATATAAGAAATGTATTATAGGCGTAAATCTGACCAATAGTAAGTTGCAATGCCAGGGCTCCCTTTTCTTATTTGACTCCAGATCGGTTAACAATATTCAAGTTATATTGATGTAAACGTGTAGTCTGTATGTTTAAGTTCATGATGCTGAAGACAGTATAAATAATTCACTGAAAGAAGCTAACAGAAGAAAGAAGTCTCCTTAAATTATAGTTAATGTAAAAAATACAGAAGAACAGCAACTGGTAAAAGTGGTTGAATAAAGTCGAATTTGGGAAAAAAACTACTTGAAAAGTTCACCAAAAAAAAAATTAAAATGCCACTTATTCAAGCAATGCCAATGCAATATTTGGCATTTAAGACAGGCACAGAAGTATTCAACTCATTGCATGAATACATTCCTGTGATGATATACATCCATGATTTCAGAATTATTGTAATAGGTGCTGGTTTGTTTACCCTGGAACACTTTTTCATGCTTTTGAACCTCAGGTATATTACAGTTCAGATCATGAGTACGCTTTTGAAACCAACCTCGCAGTGGTCTCCACTTGCTGCATTTTTGGTTTGTATCACAGTAAAGTCCCAGAGGACAAAAACTGAATTCCTTTCAAAGGAAACCCGTGCTCCAGGAGTGCACCTAATACACTCCAGACTCTGCTGGAGTGTGTATCCACAACCCCAGACTGGAGCAATTCTGAAACAGAAACCCTCAAAAGCCATATATATGCAGGGATGTCAGGTCCTTGATGCTGTCAGTACAGTAACTACTACTTCAGTATATATTTCAATATTAGTTACTTTAGTAGACCCACTTTATTGTACCACACCGCTTGCTAATGCAGACGTAGTTGTAGTATCTCTTCCCTTTTCCTCATGGTGTATCTAGTTTATTCAGGGTATGCTCAGTGAGGCACATAAGCTGACAAATGCACTTTCCCGTGTAATAATATTTATTCTATGTCTGCTGTCATTCTCAAGCAATGATGAGATACCTGCGCAATGCTAAGAAATAGCTTGAAATTCTACTGAGAAACATTCTGCTCTTACATGAGTTATGTATGGTAGTATTTGCTTTTTCTTTGAATGTCGGAGCTACCACTTTTCCCTTTTAAGACTCCCCTGTGGTGACAGTAAGCATTGCCAGTCACATGGCTAAGATTCAGAGCTGGGAGAACTGCCATAGTAAACTGAATTTGAACTCTGGTCTTCCCATGCCTCCACTGGGATCTATAACTGTCTAAAAGGCAGGTCTGGCCAGAAAATTTTTGTGTTGCAAAATTACTTTTGATGTGCAGCTGGCTATGTAAAACGCTTTTTATTTGTTTGTCCAAATTCCAGAGCTGATTTAAACCACACAGTCTAATCGATAATGCAAGTTCTTTTACAAAATAAAAATATTTATCTTTTTTATTAGTTGATTTGATGATAATTGAACCCAAGCGTTTTTGAACACTGGATGCAACCGAAGCTCTCTAATGTATTATAGATTGGCTAGCAGGCTGGTGAATCACTGCAAAGCCATGTTGGGGCAATGACAAGCCTCAGAAAAGTCATGCTTGTCAGGGTTTTGTATATAATCCTAAAAAATGCATATAATTTCTGTATTATTACATGTTAATTTAATTGTAACAACATTACTTTTTAAAGCACAATATTTTGTGAACAACGTCTCTTAGATCTGCTGGTGTGAAACAGTGGAGCTTCATTGCATACAAACATTTGTCAATTAAAACTGAAGACCCTGTCCAAGCTCTGTGTTTTCAGGAACTTTGTTTTAGAAACCTGGTAACACAGCAGGTGAAAGAAAAAGTTGTAGGAAAATTTAAATCAGTGACATATGTGCTCATTTTGATAGTGCATTAGTTGGCCTAATTTTATAATATATATTCTTGGAGGAAATGTGAATAAAATCTGCTGTTAAAACAGATGAAAACAATTGAGATTAACTTATTTTTAGTTTGGGTGCGTTTTAGTATTCAACTATAAATTGGTTAGTATACTGTCATTTAAAAGCTGTTAAAAGATTGCCAATAGAGTCTCACAGCTCAAAGAGCTGTAAGACTTGAAGTAAGAGGCATCATTCTTCTATCAGACATGAAAAGAAAGGTACCTGTCACTGTTTACCTTCAAATGTATAGTAAAGACCAACAGAATGTGAAATGCAGCGAGAATGTATATGAAATGTATTTTTCTATGCATGGAGACAACCATTTGTACATACTACATTTTTCACTGTTTCCACAATTTAACAAATGTGATTTTTTTTTTTTAAAAAACTACCTAATTTAAAATCAATTTGGCAGAAGGATAGAGGTTTGAAGGATACTGTGTTCCTACAGTCTTTGTGGAAATTGTTTGAGCTCAACAGTCATTTGTATTATTTGTTCCAGCGGTTGGTCAGTCAGCAAACATGTACTGACTGGCCAGGCAGCACATCTGTATGTCCAAGGCAGCTGTAGCATGTGCTGCTCTTCAACCAGCTACTAATGGGAGTTGGCATGGGAGGAGTGACCTATCTCCAGTTACGTGGGTGAGAAGATTAGGAGAGAAAATTTTAAAAATGCTATGAAAAATGTTCTGAAGTGTTCAGGAGAACAAGAAGTTCAGGGAAGAGATCAGAAGAGGGAAAGTGATGAATGGAAGAGGAGAAAGGGTAGAGGAGAGACCCAGAGTACCACACAGGGGAGGGGAGGGGAAGGGAAGGGGGCACAGGGGGCACAGATCTTGCAACAAGCAGGGCTTCATTTGCTTCACCCATCACTGAATACAGTAGGCTACATTGGGACTGGGACCTCCGGTATGTCTGTCACTGGGTTTATCCTCTGCTTCTATCTGTATGATCCTTAGCTTCTCCATATCTTTTACTTCCTTGTCTTCAGCTATTTCAGGGTTGGGGATATAGGACAGGAGAAGGCTGCAACCATTTTTACTCTGGGAAGCCATTCTTGGAAAATATGTGGGACATGAAGAGCAGGTGGAGACAATTCTAGTTTCCCTGCATGACTGTAGATGTCTCTTGGACTTGCAATTAAGATTTTAGACTGGTCAGCTTTACTGGGGAAAAGGAATTAGAGGTCAGAGTACATGTGCCTTCCATAGTCAACCTTACTAGTTACAGACATTCTGCCACAGTGGTTTTGAGCTTTCTGGTTCAGGTATATGTATAAATGAAAATCTTTTGATGACACTTTATCATTTTCCAACAAAGCTTGGGGTTTTTTTCTGGTTTAAAATGGAAAACATCACTATAATATCTAAACTGAAAAGTGTTATCTGCTAGTTTTCTCTTCCCAGTTACTTTCTTATTGATTTTGTAGGGCAAGTATAAAGAAACAGAGCATCTTTTCTTGAATGATTTTGTTAGAACTCAAAGATATTGGACAGATTCAGGATTTTATTTTGGCCTGCTACAATGCTGTGATCTGACTTCTAGGTTTTAATCATATTTTCTTTGAATATTTTCAGGATTTTCTTTTTAATTTTTGAGGCCATATTAAAAAGGGAAGTGTGGAAATTAATACTGTAATTTTAAGGTAACCTAAATTATTTTCTAAATATATTTTTTTTAAACTGTCTAGGTTGAGTTGATTCTAAATAAAAAGAGAAACTTTCCTGCAGGGCTAATAAAACCCTTTGCCCATGCTCATTCAGCCTCGCTTTTTTTCCAGACAACCTCATGACTCACATTTTTTAAAGCTCTTTATTCATTAATGTATTTATTTTTGCATTTAGCAAGTAGAAAATACTTGGTGAGCTACCCATGATAGCATGAAGTATTCAAACATGTTATGCATAAACCAGTTTTCCTTTTAAGTTTCCAGTGAATCTCTCTCTTCCATTTGAATACTGTACAAGATAATTAAAAACCTGACCCTGCTAGGACCCCTGAAACGCACCAGCATGACTCTTCAGCTGGTGTTGGAACCAGATGCAATTTGGTTCAGTATAAAATTTGTCCAAAGAAGGTAAAAAAGACACACCCCCCAAGCCCTGTAAGTATGTGGTCTTAAGAAATGCACACAGCTGCAGGAAAGAACTGCCAATTAATGTAATTTACAACAGGTTTCAAAATCTTGACTTAGATGGTGAGTTGAACGGTGGGGGGAAGCACAGAAGGGAATGGTGTAGAAGTTCAGGCAAGGGATGCAGTGTGGCAGGGAAAAAATGGGTAAGCAACAACATATGGAAACTAACTTGAAAGAGGAAACAACCAAAAGTGCAACTAGTAAGAATGAATCCAGACTACGATAGATTGGGAAAGATCAGAAGTAGCCAAGAGGAGAGCTTTGTGGCAATGTGGCATGCAGCAGGACATGAACACGATTGTTCCTTTTGACTTGCAAAGTTCTATCACTTTCTCTAAGTATGATACCTGTGTAATTAGTTTGGCATGTTGCACTGGTTGCGAGGTCTGAGATTAATAGAGATTTGTTTTCAAAGGCGGGAAGTGAGTAAACTCCACTACTTTCTTCACAGTTCTGCTATCTGCGATTGCCTTGTGGCTGTAAAAGTTCTTTCCTTACATGAGTATCGAGGTGATTTTATAATCACCTTCCTAAACTATGTGTTTAACTGCCGTGTGATGTGCCTCTAGAGGAGCATCTTTGGTTATGTACAGGTAATATATTGCTAGATAAATACTTTTTTTGGCAGGTTGCTCATAAGTCATGTTATCATCACCTTTGCCAGTCATATGGAGCCAATCACAGCTTTCCCTGTTCATTGCAAAAGAATGCAGAGCAACGCATTCAAAGTGGTCTGTGAACGCTTGCTTTAACTGTTACCAGTTGCTTTGCTCATCTCTCCTTAATTACCAATGGATGCTCTGGTCCACGATTACTGCAACGTACGTGCACATGTCTCTCAAAGCACATGCTGACTGTGGGGACTGTCAGTGCCGGACAACTCAGGGCGAATGTGTATGGGGAAACCATTGGCGATGTGATGATTAGTTTGGTGATTCTTTCTCATTAAAATTGGCTCTTCATTTTAGATTAGAAGTTTTTTCTAGCTCTCACAAACGTGAGGAATGTGTCACTTCTCGTGGGAGAAAATAGAGATGCATGAAGTTCCAAAATACTGTGGATCTGCTTATACTTATCAAAACACTAAATATTCTTATAAGAGGAGGAAATCACCATTTGGCAACCTGGAAGCAGAGGAAATCAATCTTCATGAGACTAGTTGGGTAATTTTGCAGCTGCCGTGATATTGTAGAATATCTTATTCATATTTGCATCTGCCTAAGATGAAAGCATGTTACCTTTCCAATCTACAAGTTAGGGTCCTGGCAAGAAAAGTGCATAGGCTTTTGAAGACAGGAGAGAAAAATAACCATCTGAATTTATTTTTTTACAAGAAGTGACAAAGATAGCCTAGTTTTGTTCCCCAGAACATGCTGTATCTTGCGGAGGGCACGGGGGCGGTCACCAAACAAAACCAACCTTCTTTTGCAGGGGTTTTCTTTTTCTTCAGAGTGTAAAAGCATTCCCCGGCTTTTCACCCAATGGAGACTTTTCACCCAATGGAGACTTTTAGACTCTGGCTGCATGGCAAGGATTTTGTTTTTCTATTTGTTTGAAATAATGTGGCTGCAAATCAAATGGGGTGTTTGGGCTCTACCATAGTATAGACGGCATGATGATAAAATCTGACTTACGTTAATTTTCCTCTTAATGCTTAATATCCATCCCTGTGATCCTAACACACGGATGTTTTCTCAAATGCCTGGTTTTCCCTGTTATCATCAAACCTAGTCTGTTTTCTCTGCACAAACTACTCCTCCTTGAAGCATAAACAAGAAGAGTTTAACAGAGCACTGACAGGGCCTGTCTTGGGTCTGTGTTAAAAACCTGTGCACCGCCATAAATCTCTGACTGGTAAAGCAAATGTCTATACTTACGTAAATGTATAGATGCATGTGAGAATGCACATGCACACACTCACATGTATACGTACTTACACATCTTCTGAAAAGACACAATTGTAATGGTAATGTGTTAGACCAGAGTCCCAAATGGTTTGATGCAGTGCTTCGTGGAGGGTAGGTTATGTTCCCTTGCTTCTTCACTGTTACTTTTACTTACAACTAATTTTGAAGAAGAGGGGGGAAAATGGTCTATAAGTGATTCTTCTAAGGTCTATATGGGTCTTGTCTTGTTAAAAACACACAGTGGTACAGCTGCCAGAGAATCTCAATATGTAGCTGTATTTTATGTGTCTCTGGACTTTTTTCCTACTTCTATTGAAATTTCTTAGGTTTATTGTGTACCATACCTTCCACTACACAAAGATACTTAAACTCAGAAAATTTTATGGTAAAGAAAAGTGTACAGTGAAATTACACCTTGCCATCAGTTATTTTTAGCACCTTCAAGTTCTGTTGCAGTTAGAAAACGGATAAGGGCACATAACAACTTTCAGAGTCTTTTAGGACCTATGAACATGACTTGTATGTGTGTGTTGAAGAGAGATTCACCAACGAGAACTTCATAGTTTTAACTGAATATTATATACAACTCATAACTTGCATATTTTGAAGTCATGTAAATTTTGTTTGTTCCCATAGTGCCTTCTATGCTGCACTATTCCTATAACTTAATACAATTACACTTTATAAAAAAACCCTACACTCTGAAATTATAATGTAAGAAAGATTGAAAGAATCCATATATTTTGGTATTCAAATTCAAGGGAAAAAATCAAATAGTTTTTGATGAAATGTGAAGGTGATTGGGTTTGTGATGTAAATTTACAAGAGCAATTAGCTAGTACTGATATCTGAAATGCTGTTTTTTTTTTTTTTAAATAAAGTAATTCTTTGGAAAATTGCATGTTAAAGTAGTCTTTAGACTCAGAAGTTACTCTTTGCTAGACAGCTGAAATTGGATGTTGTTTCGTCTCGTCTCTTCTTCACTCTCCAGATTAATTTTCCCAGCTGTTTCCTAAGGCGTTGTGCTTGTGTCTGTCTTGTTGTTTAGCTGTGGGTAGCTATTTTCTCATCTTCTCAACTGTGTACTTCTGCTGGTTAGGGGGAAAAAATCAAGGATATCTATATTGGAATAACATCTCATGCAGATTCCATTCTTAGCTAGACAGTGGAGAAAGTGCTGCATTTCATTTTACCTGTTTATGCATTTTCTGTGCTCAACTAATTTTGGTCTCGGTTTAGGGTACACGTTTTTAGTAATGAGTACTAGGTATTTTAGAAGTCTTTCAGTTAAATCCTAATTCTAAGCAGAGCAAAGTTTGCCGGGTGGGCTAAGGAGAATGGGTGATGGGCAGTGTGGGAAATGGTAGAGGCAAAGCTGGTCTTCCAGAGGAGAGCTGGAAGGTTAGCAGGAGGCTTTACTAGACAGCAAAGCCTGTGCTGGTACGGAGCTGGCTGCTTCTATGCTGTCGAACTTATTCATATGCTCCACTAGGTGGCATGTTTTAGGAGACTTGGTGACACGGTGTTGTCAATACATCAATAAAATTGTATAGAAAAATTTTTATTTAATCAATGTATAGCATGCATTGTATGCTTTTACAAGTCGTAAATTTTGCCCTGAGAGCTAGCATTATTAATCCTGTATTTCCTCCCGTGCAACGGAGGCTACGTTTTCAGAGCAGTAATACGTTCAGAATGTGGTCATATGCTTCAGACCGTAGTATGCTATCCAAATTGAAATGTCAGCTATTTTCATATTTGATCTTTCATGTGAACTCCTTTTCTTTACAATCTTCTGAGGCTCCATAGAACTTCAGCAATGCTTCATTTTAGCTTTCCTTCATTTGGAATTTGTTTGAAACAAATAGCATATGCAATGTAGGATAAAAGGATACAACCCTTGTTCTTGTTTTTTTCCCCTCAGAATTTTTAAAAATAGAATCATAGAATCACTTAGATTGGATTAAGATCATCGAGTTCAACCATTAACCTAACACTACCAAATCCACCACAAGTAGTCCTCTCACACTCCTTTGGATAATTTAGTAAATCTTGTATATTGCATAGGACTTATTTTTTTTAATCACATCAAGTTAAGTTTTCAAATTTTAGAGAGGATGGGGTTTTTTTAATTAGTTCTAAAGGTAAGAAATTTGAGGATTACTATTTTCACATTAATCTGAATAGAACTACTTGGTATTAAGTATCTTGTTGAACCAAGTCTCAGTGCTATAGTGTCACACCATCTTAAACATGAACTTATATCCACTATATTGTTTTGAGTATTTCTATAAAAAAGTCAGATATAATGATCCATGATATAAGAATGTAATTAAATAATTACCTTTAAATGCATGCATCTTTTTAGGAAGTTATACCTCACTGCAATTGTTGATCAGATAATTGGGGAGTAAGTTTTGTTAAACAGGTTAGCTGATGGGTGGTCTCAAGAATATTAATATTAAGAGATAAAATCAAAGAATAGAAGCAGATAGAATGAAATTGGTTAACCTCCCACTCTGTTTAGAGAAGTATTCTGTTTCAGTAGAAGCTAGCTTTTTTAAGACCATGACAGCTTTTGGATATCTCAACAGGCAAATAGTTTGTGGGCATAGGTATGACAAACTTGCACAGATGTTTAGAAAAGCCTTCTGGTTCACCTGAGGTTTCATATTAAACTTATTGCAAATAGTGAGGAGTGCAGGCACAAATGAATAAATATCTCAAACCTTTTTCCATAAATCGTGCAGCTGTGCTCTGGGGAACCTTCAGAGTGGAGTAGGACAGGCTTCTGCAGAGAAAACGGTTTCTTTTCAGATAAAGAGGGATTGTCCCACAAAACCTGTCTGTGAGTGGCGGAAGCTCATACAGAACTGAGTATAGAGTAATGATTAAGATAACACAGAGAAAGAAAAAGTTATTGGATAATGCCAATCATGTTTTTTCCGGATCTATTGAGCACCATTTTAGTGTATATTTTTCAAACTTAGAGGTTGTTTTTCAATATCTATATTAATATTCTTCCAGTAACAGAAACAGTGTGTTTTCAGAGGTTAGAATAGTCAGCATTGGAAATCAGCTTCAAAGTTGTTGTGCCAGCTTTCTTTTTGGTTCCTTTTCTGTAAGGTGTGACTAATATTTATTAAATATTAGAGAATTAATTAGCCCTTTCAAAGTTATCTGAAACTTTGGGTGGAAGGTGATATGGAGGTACAAATTATTTAATTTTAGAACATAAAAATTGCCCCAGAACTTTTTTGGTAGCCAAGTGCAAAGGAGAAATAGAAGAGAGACAGGCTAGTCTTAATGGCCATACTCTTGAGGAATATTGTTTATTTCTGCTATTAACAGTAGGTTTTATGTGCAGGAGGCAGTGTTGACTTGCTATTAATTTATCTGAATAAAGCCTCTGTACAATAGCTGTATTAGCTATTGAGAGGTAATTAGTTAAATCTTAATTTCTGCTTGTGGCTGACATTTGGGGTTGTTGGCCAACAATACTGAAAACACTGTAGCCTTGAAAAGATTTTGAGACAGCTCTGTCACTCGTGGTTGCAAGAGACCTGGAATTCATAGAGTTTTTGTCTTTTTCCACCTGGGATCTGGGGCAGCAGTCACATTTTTAAGAGATGAAGGGTATTTCTGACAGTCTCCAAGACCATCAACAGTGAATCCCTTTCCTGACTACTAGCATGAATTGTTACAATAACCTGTTGTATTCTGAGTTATTGCCTAATGCTTTATTTTTAGATAGTTGGTGTTAAATACACAATCATCAGAACATCATTTTGCTGCAGGGGAAGTATAAAGACTGTGGAAATACATACATAATACAAGAGGTAGATTTCATTTACCATGAATCAGTGAACTTTTGAGTGTAAAGCTTGGCTCAGAATAACTCTTGCATTATTTTTTATGTGTGCAATTTGATATTTGATTAGTGTCTCAAAAAAACCAATAAATCTTAATGTTTTAAAAATATTAAAAAGACTAAATAGTAATACCTAAGCTTTCAAATTCCTGCAGTATCATTTGATAATGGTGATTTAAAGTAAATGGAATTGTACTAAATCCCTTCTAATAGATATGAACATCTATGAATAATTACAAAAAAACTTGTGTGCAGTTAACAGGAACTTCATAGGCTTCTGTTATCATTTTATTGGAAATCAGATTTGTATTTGAAGAATAACAGACTCATATTAACTTAAAAAAAACCCCTACAGTCTATCAAATAAAACCTAATGAAATTGAATAAGTGGTTCCTGATTATTGCAACTAAGGCTACAGCCAGTTTCTATAATTTTCATTCTCATGGACAAAATTTTCAGTTTAATATTTTCCTGATGGAGAGTATGAGTATGTATCTTTGAATCTAAAGATTTGTTCTACCAGTTATTTTCATGCTGGATCCAAGTTTCTACAGCGCCTGGGATTAATTAATTAATTCACTAATGGTTTTGGGTCCACCTTTACCTGAAATCATTGACCACACATTTATCATCATGCTTTGTCATAATGAGTTTTTTTAATGAATGTAGCATTAGTATAGACAACGGCCTACAAGGTTCAGTAGTGTAATGAAGATTGTTGGCTAGGCATCGAGAGAATTTAAGTTTCATCCTTAGTCTTGAAGTGTGATAAATCTGGCTAATGCTGCAAAAAAATGATATGTCAAAATATGGTGAATACTGTGTCAGTTTTGGAGTACTTTTGTTACACAATTACTGCTTTCTCAAATATTTAGCTAACAAGAAATATTTCTTTCTTTAGCAAATGCCTTTTCTGCAATAGAAAACACTGGTGAAAGACTGAGGTGGCTTTGCGTAAAGTATTGTGGGATAACTACATGAGTGGTACACCCTAGCAAAAGCAAGAATTCGTGTGCTGTGTTATCTTACAAGGCAGGAATTGGTCCAGAATGGATGTAATGTTAACTTAGGGCAAGAACGTCATGTTAACTCAGGAAGTTGCAACAGTACCTTGACCATTGCTGAGTGATTTCTTATTGGGGGATATTTGATTTGATATACATCACCTTTTTGTCTATTTGTGAATGAGTTCAAAGTAGTTCTCACGATTTAAGATATTTTTAAGCTTAGTGGTTGAAGTGAGTCATTTAATATTTTTTATACATTTAATTCAATTAATGTAGTTAAATAAGAGATATATAGATAAAGATAATCAACAAATCAGTGCAGTACTTATTTGATATCATATTTAAACTTAGTTCTGATAGGTAACATAGCCAGTAAGAGAAATTTCTAATGGATGAATACAATTCTGAGAATCTAGTTTCTTGTTAAATACATGATTCAGTTTCTGGGAATGTTCATCAGTATCTGCTTAATTTTCTTTCTCTACATCACTTCTGCAAATAAAATGCCAGAATATTTGCAAAAAATAGTTGAAAGTCCTGAGCACAGATACAGTAAATCCATTAGACACTGAAGATTTTAGGTATAATATTCTGCAGACAAATTCCAGTATATTCATATCTATCTACTTACATAATTTCTCTTTTAAAGATAGCGTTCAGTGATTGGGGGCATGCATGGTAGGATAGAAACAGTTGAGAGAGGAAGGCATACATTCTAATAATTGACATAGGAGAGTCATATTTTACTAAGATTTGGATTCTGATAAGAGGGAATAGATAGGCTTATCTAAGGGCCTGGAGAGTTCTGTGCAAACTAGGTAAGGGACTCACAACTGCTGCTACTACAACACAGGAGTGTACAAAGTGGCTTTGAGTAGTATATGGTTTGACAGAGAGGTAGAAACTGCGACTGCCAATGATCCTGACTGCTGTTCTTGCCACTGGTACTACCCAATGCCATGTCCCGTAGTGATATCAGCAAAAAGAGTCTGTAAGATGCCTGGGTAGAGGTAGATATTAAAAAGTATTTACGTTTGTCATATTCACAAATAATTCACAGCAATGAAATATAAGGAAGACTGTTATTGTTCACATCCCCAACTTTCTCTTCAGGGCTCGTTATCCTATCGGTCCTTCTTTCTTTATAATCCTTCATTCCATTTCACTTTTCTTTGCCATTTTTCAGACCCCTAATCTTTTCCCATCGGTCTGTCTGCTTCCAGTTCCACAGTCTTTTTACTGTTCTATCCTGTCTTTTTCACTTTGTCCATGGATGAGGAGCTCAGGAAGAGCTAGAAGTACTCTTCTCTGGAATAAATAGGAGAGATTTTAATATAATAATAACAACAACAATAACAAAAAATAGAAAGAGAAGTTAAAAAGGGGAGCCTTCTCCTTGTAACTGCTTCATGGTCAGAAGAAAATGCACAGACTAGTCTTGCTCTTCATTCTTTGCTAGAAATTTCGGAAGGTAGTACAAAGGTGACCCAAACCCTATTTTTCCAAGCTGTCTTTTGTTCCCAGGTTGGATGTAGTGTAGGAACTATTCATCGTACTCAAAAGCTGTCATTTGTAGCTGGATAAAATTGATCAAATCAAGTAGCCTGTAAAAATCAATCAGTTTTGCGCTGCTGCAATACCCGGCTTGGTTATGATTTGCAGAGAGCAAAGCTATTTAGTGGCCATAACTTGTTTTAGGATGTGGACCTCAATGTTGCATGGACACAAGATGCTAAATCATGGAATGTATAAAAACTTATTTTCACATTTTATTTCCATATTTGGAAAAAAGTCTGTTTCTTTTTCAACTCAGGAATACGAGTTCCATTCACAAAGTTTCTTATGTTACTGTGGCAGGGATGAGTTTCAAAGTCTTATTTTTATTCAATACATATTCCACATACACTGTTAATGAAGTAAAATTAGGCAATAACATTTATCCGTTTATTTTGAGGTTTGAATTAATAATGTGGAAATGTTGAGCTTTTTCTTATATTTGGTCTCTTCTGATTTTGCCCCTGTTTCTGTTGAAACAGTACAACTATTCATTAAAGAAAAGAGAGACTAAAACCATCACAACCAAATTAAAACCTTGTTTTGATCAAGTTATACCGCATGCGTAAATGGCAGCATTTGCTGTTCTGTGTTCCGAGCCTGCCGTTGCTTTCTCCACTAGTTGAGACTCCAGTACTTAAAACGCTCCTCTTTTCCGTACATAAAAATGTACCTCCAGCCCATCAAACTATTTCCTTGGGAAGTTGTGGTTCACTGCAGTACGACCAAGTTGGTGTTCTAACCTGGAAATGAAAGGAAAGCAGAAGCTGAGCTGCTTGAGAAACATTGGCACGGCAAGGGATTACCCTGTCTCGTTTTCCCCAAACCTCATTTTTCTGAAATTACGCTTCCAGTGAGAGTCCCCACCCAGGCAGTCCTTCTCCCAGATGAGGTAAAGGAAGCCACCATCACGCTGAGCTCGGAGCTGTGTTAGGCTTCTCTGAGTTGGAAGCCTCTCTTCATTACATCACACCTGGCCGTCTTTCAGAGATTAATGAACAGCATCTTGTCAGTTTTAATATATCGCAGTGCTTTAGTTTACATTGACGATGCAATCATAAATTCCCTGAGCTGTGAACTACACCTTAAGGACTCGCATGGAGTTCTAAGGAGGCAAGAAAAAGGAATGACTATAAACTAGAGAGTGTGCCAGTTTTGAGAAAAACCTGCAGATTTTCTAGGACATTAGGTTTCAAAAGAAGGATTACACACAGACTAAACAGAGTAGAAGTCATAAAAATTTAAAGACATCACAAAAATAAGATCCTTTTTAGGTATGACAGAATACTAAAGGAAATTTATACTGAATTATACCACCCAAGCAGACCCATTAATTAACGTAATGAGAAAATATGTTCCATTTCCATGGACCTAAGCGTGTCAGCAAGCATTTGACGCTTTTAAAAGGAGGAGAGGTGAAAGCATGCACTTCACCACTCCCGAAATTCTCAGATTTTAGCTTATCTATTCACATTCGTGTTGGGGCTGCTGAGGCATTTGGATACATATTAATCAAGAGAGAGGAAGAACAAATTACTGTAAGTGGCCAATGTGTCTAAAAAAAATGTAAACACATTTTTGCTGTGTAACTTTTAAAGTTACATCTTGTATCTTGAACCTTGAAGAGGTTATATCACGCTAGGAAATCATGAGTGAAAAGAAGCTTTTTATTGTCAGGATATGATTCTGAAAATGATATATATATATGAAACTTTTAAAGCCATAAGCAGATGCTATGTGTTCATTCCAACTGCTTATGTTTCTAAAGCTGGCAAGTAGGGCAATTTGCAGGATCAGGAAATAAACCCCAGACTTTCAAGATTGTTCAGACATCAATTTTCTGTGAAAATGATTTTAAAAATCAGGCTATAATTCCTTTTCTCAGTGTTTTATTCCATTCCTGTTATTCAAATATTCCCCTGCATATTGCTTGGAAATACTTATGGTCATTCCTTGATAGAAGCAAACTGAAAAAATTAGTTTGATCCTTAATTTTTTTATGATGCAAAAAAAACCCTGGGACACATTCTTTCATTTCATATTCGTGATGTAATGGCCACTTGATTTTAAGAATGGGATGTTGTAGGTAGCATCTTCTGCAACACGTCATGTAATTTTTCAATTTGGATAGCACCTCCCAGATGTTTCCATCCCTGTTGATTTGAAGAGTTTTTCGTAGATGTGAATACCCTCTGCAGATATATTCTCAGACTTAATATGTTGATGCATCTGTATTCAAGTGAGGCATCGCTTCAGTGTATTTTAATAAATGTATATTTTATATATAACTGATGCTGAAGGATTTTCTAGATTACAAATAAGTACAACGTTTATGCATGCAAAATTTTAAGAGTTAATTACGCTTGTGTACATAAGTGTGCACATCTGATACAGTTCAGTTAATTCTTTGTTTTTTTGGATTAAACTTTATATTTCTTTTCACTTGCTAGTGGTAGGAAATGGGCCTGCAGATCCCTTTTCTCTTTTGTGCTAAGCAGTTTACGTGCTGTGTGTGCAAAACTGTGCTGTAGCCAAAATCATATTTGAAATATTTGGTCACTGTGAGTCAACAGAAAGAAGGCCAAACCTCATGCTTTTATGACCACATTAAAAAGCAGGAGGTAAGTAATAATAGCTAACGTATCTGTGTGGTTGAAATGCAAGGTAGCAGTTGTTTTAGAATAGTAGAAAATATAGGATAGTTGTTAAGGCAGAAAATGCAGGAGAATTTTATGTTTAATTGAAATCAGTGAAATATTTTACATAGGCAAAATCCAGTTTATTTACTTTAAGCATTATTGTATATTGCACTGTTATTTTATAGGAGTGCTAATTACTACCCTGATTATGTTAATCTGAATGTTTGCAATCCAGTGAATATTCATTTGTTTAAAATCTTTTGTCTCTTATAGTTGTTGTGCAAAGTTTATCAGCATTACCTATTTCTGAGGAGAAATTTACTGGGGAAAACGTGCTTATAATCCCATTACAGATAATTGATAGACAGCTCTTTCTGATTAGGTAGCTTTCAAAACAGTCAGAGGAGGGCATCTGGTTTGCATGGGTTTACCCTTTATGAAAGGGTTAACATTAACTGTTAATTAATCCCTGTTAATTTGAGCAATCATTTTCTGATCTGTGGAAGGTTTTACTTAAGTCAGTAACGATACCAACGATGAGTCTTTGGCCGTGTCCGTTCTGCAGTTAATAGTGACCGCAGCACATAGCGTAAATTTCTGAGCGAGGTGTCCGTAAGCACTTTAGGAGACTGGTCGCAGTTAAAAATAGTCATGCAGAGCTTCACAGGCTTACCTGAGATGTTTCTTTGCTTCCCTAGACTTCCTGATGCCACTGCTAGACTGCTGCTCATACTCAGGCTGACTTAAAGCTATCTCCCAGATCTCTGTACAACTCAGTAGTCACTAAAAACTTCAGCAAAGACATGTCTTCACTTTCATTTCCTTTTGTAAGATAGAAAACACTTCAGCACTTTCTCTTACCTGTTCAGAAGACGCATGAAAGGATTAATTTAATCTTGTGGGTTTTTAATGTGTCAGTGCCATAATCTGACAAATCTTTCGTTTTGAGCTTTTTGTAGGGGTATTCATTTGTCAGGGAGCTGAAGCTTGAAACTCACAGTGATAGCCACACGCTCCACTGAAGCCCATTGCCGTCTGAACTTGCCTTCCTAAAGACTCTGTTAAACTTCATCAGATTTTAATCTCTCTGTGGGTTGGTATGCTGGCACCACTGAAATCACAGGCAGAGCTCCTGTGGACATCAACAGATCTGGATTTACTCTGTGATCTTTTTTGGCAGGTGGATTTTGAAAAACAAAAGAAATAACTCCTAGCTCTCAGGTGGTAATTTTTATGTTGGGGCTGTTTTCTTAGCAGTTCGCGTGATGGCTTTTTGCTTTTTCTGTTCAGTCTTCTCTTCCTTATAAATCTATGCCTGTGATATAAACTGGGGCTTTTATCATTTGTAGAACAGTAATAATTAAAAAATCCCTGATTATTCCCTATAAACAAACACTTTGGGTCTTGTCCCTAAATTCTTTTCCAAAACTACTTGGAGATTTCAGAGATGCTCTGCCACAGCGAGGGGTGAGTGATGAAGTGCAGCAGGAGAGGCATTCTCGGTGCTGCCTCTTGAAAACAACCAGTCGGAAAAGCAGAGCATGGAGGCAGAAAAGGGAGTTTGACTCACCTGGAAGGAGGAAGAACTGAGGCACTGGGTCCTGCTTCCTGGAGTGTGAATAACTAAATTGTTAAGCAGAACTAATTTAGTGGGCTTTTCCACTTTCAAATAAGCTTTCTAGGCCAGAAGATTCTGACTCTGTTCTTCTCCCTCTTCTTTTGACCCACTGATTTTTATCATTTCTGGCTGCATCGTAGCTTGGATTGAACCAGAAGGACTGCAGTCAAAGTAATTTCTTGGGAAGTAACTAGAAGAGTTAGATCCACCTCTTTCTGAATTGTAGTAGTGTTCTTATCATTAAACTGGCACCACCACCCATGAAGTTAATTGAGGTGCTGACTATGACTAACTTTTCAGGATTCTCCAGGGTCTCAAGCAAGCTTTGGCAGTTGTGTGTCTTATTCTGAATTGCCTTTAGGAGGAGATAAATATCTATCTCCATATTATTCGGGTACTTCTGAGTATATATGCCAGCCAGAAAAATTTCTAGCCAGATTAAAGGGTACGTAGTGAGTTCAGGTGCCAGGAAATGTAAGTAGTACTGGAAATTGGGTAGACGGGATTGTCGTTTGGGACTCAGAAGGGTTTACGTGCCTGGGACACACTTTGGGTAGACATCAACAGCATGTAGTTTGAAACCTGGTGTCGTCTTGGAAGAAAAAGTGGTCCTAAACAAAACAAAAAAATCAAGTCCAATTTGTGTATGACAGACATTAAAAGTAAGATATTAAGTGTTCCATCCGAGGTAATTTCGGGTGAATTCCATACCAGGTCAGTCTGCAGTCTCAGCAGACACTGCTACCTGAGTATTGTGTGATGTGTTTTATTTCCAGGCTAATAAAAGAAGTGAAGAATTTGCAAGACAATAATAACCTTAGAAAATATTAAAATGACAGTTTATCTGCATACTGAAAATCTGATAATTCCATAGAAGTTCCATCATAAACAAAAAGCTGTAATTAGAAATGCAAAGTGAATATGATTCTAGTAATTCACAGGGGGCCTCCTAGACACAAATTCATCTTACTACTAAGGTATTTAAATAACAAAACCCAGAAAATGTCAGACAACTGTATTCTTTGGAATAATTTTAATAAGCTAACATGGTAATGAGTTTACTGGTTGCATCCTGTTGCCTATATTCAAGTTTCTGTGGAACTCAGTCACTTCACCATAATTTTTCTCTTGCATAACCATCTTAAAAACTATCTAATCCATTGTGCACCTTTTCATTCCTTGTTTGCATTGATCTAGAACCAAACAGCTTGGAATAAGTGCACAAATGATGCATGAGGTATTATGCATGTGTGTGTAGCTGCAGGTTTCTGTTACGGATATAATAAGCACCAGGTATATGTAGACTGTACAGTTACACATCTTGGAAACCTCAGGGTTAGGCTGACATAAGTGCCTTCTGATGGCTTGCTAGGTAAGATCTAGCAGAAGGCTCTCTAGGGATGAATTTCTTAAAAAAATAAAAGTGGGTTTGACCACATTTATTTGATATTACATTCATAGGTGTAAAATAGCAGTTTATAGTTTCACTTGTCCATTTCCCTTGCTCTGGATCTGCCTCCCTGATCAAGAAATTCAATAGCTATTAAAAGCTGCAGCTGTACTAACAGTCTTATGCTTTATAGGAGGCATTTTGCAGCTATTACTTTAGAACAGGCGTTCCGTGCCAGTACAGATGTTGCGTCCACCTTTTTCATAAGCACTTTATCTGCACCATGGGCATTGCATTTCTAATGTTTGCTTGAAATTGCTAAACATGCTCCATAGCTGTAATTTATTTGGGCTGGTGTAGTTTAAAGACCTGAAAGCTGTATCTGCACCTGTTCTATTCATCTGACCAGGAAAGCACTAATTCCACTGCATGAGAGTTTGTAGAGTTTGGATCTCTTCTTTATAAATCTCCTGAACCAAATGCAGCCCTTTGATTCACGTGTATGTTCCCCTTCCCTGAAGTGGAAATAGCTTGCATATGTATCACCAAATTTCAATTTTCTAATGTTGAAGGGAGAGCATACCCCTTGATCTAGTGGAGGACCAGCATAGAACTCCTACATTCCCTCCCTCAGTCAATCCATCTCTGAGTGATCAAATGTACATAGTGAAAGGTGAAACATGTAGAACCGTGTGTGTAACTGGAGCAAACTCTGCTGGTATGATGACACTGGTTTCATTGTGGAATGATATGACAAACACTTCTGAGTGCAATGTATTTAAAGTGATATAAAATGAGTGAGAAGGAAAAGCAACTACTTAACATAACCTGATTCACCTCCTGACAACACTGATATCAGTGAATTTATACTAATGTAAAATAAGCAACAGCTGAAGAAGGCTGTGATATTGGCAATAGCCTAATTAATAAATGATAAATTTTAAATATGGAATGTTGAAGCAGTAGAAGAGCCATTCATTCAACTGTTTTAGCCCAAAATTTTGGAATTCAGACAAAATCCAGGAGTAGTCCTAGCTTTGAAAGACAAAAAAACTGAAAAAAAAACCCTTAAAAAAACCCCATAAACCACCCCAAACCAAGCAAACAAGAAAGCCACTGTTCAGTGAGGTTTTTCAAAACCAAAGCTATGTCCCACTTTGCCCAATTCTGCCAGAGATGTATGTCATCCATAGACATGTCATCAAATATGACTTAAACCAACCCTTCCCCCAAAATAAATAAATGCAACCACATAGACCGAAATGATTCTTCGGCATTTTAAAGATTCTACCCTACTTACTTGTGGTGCATTTTTAATTTAGAGTTAAACCAGGGGCTTGATCCCTTACTTAGTGTTTTTGTTAAAATGAAATAGAAAAAAAGCACTTGTGCCATAATCAATCTTGTTAAAAACTTGTAAATATGTAGTAAATTTAGTGCAATAGAATGCAGAAGCAGCATCTCTAAGAAAACAAATAAAGAGCAAAAGACTTAAAGAACAGAGCTATACGTGGAATTAAAGGGAAGGCAATAAAAGGACAGAAGCTAATTCAAAGTATATATTTTGGGAATAGTGATTAAATACTGAAGCAAAGGTATTATTAGTAACTATATTACTAAAATGAAATGCTCCAGAATTGTGCATTTAGGCTCTGAATTCCTTTTGAAAGTTCCGATGACTTTGACAAACCACACAAGCCTCATTCAAGAGGCCAAGGATACCTCCTTTGATTCATCTAAAGGCAGAGCAGAATTTGGCCCCTCAGGTTTAGGATGCCATCAGAAGCTCTAGATAGAATTACAGTCTTGCTGTACACAGCTGAGCGTATATAATTCTTTAAGTAAAATTCATGTCTTATGTGTTGTAGAAGAAATGAAAGGTAGCTGTTAATTCCAAGGCTTATAAATATGTCAGTGGGTTTTCATAATGTCTTAATAAATTACAAGAACAAACTCATGACTCATGATGTCACCAGAACTACATGCTGCACTGTATTTACTGTAATTATGTACTATACCTCACAGAATTCTTTTACTTTCTGCATGAATATATAGGTCCCACTAAAAAGTCAAACCAATCCTTTCTTCATTCTTTTTTATATGCTATCTTTCAGCTGTTTTCTTGTTCTAAGCCCTTCTTCAAATGAAGAAAATTTTCAAGAAAATGCATTTAAAAGAACATTGCTGCAACTGCTGTATTTATTAATTGAAAAGCTGAAGTAAAATATAGTTTTCAAATATCCTCAAATTTGGGTGAAGTTCAAATTTTCCTTGGATCCTAGTTCTCTGGCTGGCCACCAGCCCATATCACTAATGGTATAACTAGCTGAAAAATGGAAAAACAATTTCATGAAAATTTCAAGATTATTTTGGCTTAGATCTGAAATGTAGAGATAGCATCAATATTGTAGTGTCAGTAATGCTTCGTTCTTTAATCTAAAAAATAAACGCAGGACGGGCTAAACACTTTAGGTAAGTTAAATGTGTAAGACTAATTCAACAGCATTTCAAAACCACTAAGGTAAACTTAGTGTGTGAAGAAGCCCTTGGCTTTTTATTGCTCCCTGTCCAAACTGGTTTTTACTCTCACAGATGTGAGCTGCCAGTGTAGTTTGCATTTAAGTGTCGTGATTAAATGTTCTTTTGTATCAAAAAATATAGTGAGTTGATATATTGAGCTGGCCCTGCTCCCACATATATGCTTAGGTGTTGATTTCAATGGAACAGAACCTGTTACTTAAGATGGGGAGGAATGGAAAAATTCCACATTGCATCCATTTTTACAGCCCTTATTTAAAGCACTGGAAATGGTACATCTGAATTGAACAAACGTTGATTTGATGACATGTTTCTCTGAAGACATTAAAGAAACGAAACAAAGAAATGACTCCCAACGTTTCCCCCATCGTTACTGAACTAATTCTCCAAGATATCTATACTTGAAAAGCCTGTACATGAAATCCCCTTGTTCAAGCTGTATGTGCATTCATGTATTGCTTGCAATGAAACAGGTATCTTTTCAGTATGGATGTCTTAATTTTCACTCTCATTTATCCAGAAGCAAACAGGAAACCCCATTCCAAACTTCCCATTCCAAAAATAATAGCAGTGTTCAGTCACATTTTATGAAAGCATTTTAGAATTTATATAAATAAAACTAGTGTACATTTCAAAGAATATATCAAATGCTGATGTTTTGCTTTTGCTGCAAAGATCAAAGAGCTGATTAAAATGTCATGAATTTTAAATTATGCATTTAGTCATAATAAAAATATTAAAACAAAAAACAATTTAAAGCAGCAGGTGTACCTTTTATATAGTAAGATAAAGTTTAATATATTTTATTAGCTTAAGGGACACAGAATAACTATCTATCCAGAACTTCAGGCATGCATTTACATAAATATATTAAATTAAGAAAAGCAATTATACACTTAAACATCCTTTTGTCTAAAAAAATCATTAAATCCACAGATTAACAATAAATCCAACTCTATGCATTTATCACTTCCAGATACAACTGTTCCATTTCTCAGATATTACACAAATACATTTGTTAGAATTTATATGCATTATACATATATTATATATTACATAATAGTGTGTATACATACATGGTGTTCAATAATATAATAATAATTTGTACTTTTTATAGCACTTTTCATTTGAAGAGCTCAAAGCGCTTTACAAGGATTGATTTCAGATGGAAAGTGGAGGCCCAAAGATGCAATTATTTCAGGTTACACAGAATTTGTGACAGACAGTAACTGAATTATCTTGCTGTGAACTTCAGCCATGCTGTCTCCCTAAAAAGGAACACACATACAGCATATGTAGTCTATGTGGGTAGACTTGCAAAGACTTGTAAGGTCTCAAACCAAGAAAGCACTTAATTATATTAATAACGTTAAGCACATGACTTCAGCGAGACTCATATGCTTAAAATTACTTGTGTGCTCCAGTGCCCTGCTAGATTGGTGCCTGTATATGCTTAGTAGTATAATACAGTTTATAGAAGATACTTAAACATAGTTTGAATGATATTTTCTAAGCTATTTTACCACATTTCAAATGTACATACAGTACCTGACAGCTACTATAAAATAAAACTAATTGAACAGAGGAATATCACAACAGTAATGTTCTCAAGTGGCAGAATTTTGTTATTTCCTTTTCCTTTTCTGCTTGGCTCCCATTACAGTCTAATTGTTCTCAAAAGGGAATTGAAGTCTTCATTTTGCAGTATATTTTGTGGGGGACAGCTAATAGCATTTCTGGATAATTCACAGGGTAGGGTTACTGCTTCTGGTATTAATACATCTGGTGACTTAATACCAGCTGGTTTCTGGTCTCAGTATATCTTGATACGAATTAAGTTCATTCTGCATACCAGTTTTGACTCTGCCTAGAACATTTTCCTTTTAGCGGCTCCTCCTAGGAACATTCAGAAAATGGGATTTGTTTGTTACTGCCTTGTGATGTAAACCACCTTTTTGTCCTACAGCAAGACACATCCTACATAAAAAAAAAAAAAACAAACCCAAACCAAAACACCTCCAAACCAGCCACCTCTCTCTGCCTTCTTTCTACCCAAGAATATTGTGAGCACAGCTACCGCGTATATTCACATGTTTTAGCTGGCACCTTCTTTCTAAAATTTCCTGGGAATTTAAGCAATTTTTCATTCACATATTTTTTTTTTCATTTCTGTTTTCATTGCAAAATGAAAATAAATGGGAAAATCTCATAGACTGTAAAAGGAACAAGTACATGATACATGGGACCCTACTGATCACTTATAACAGATGGAAAGTTGGTTTTTATCAGTAGAAGTAAAACTCTTCTCCAATAATGCAGCTTGCTGTTTGTGTACATTCTTAGCAATAATTTCTGACATTTTTGATTGTGGAAGCCAGTGTGTGTACAGTAGACAATAGGTAAATACACACATTAAATGTATATAACACAGAATATTATTTTTTGTGAATTCCTATAGCATGAAACGATCACTAGAATGATACATTTTCAGTACTGAGAGCTCTGGTAAGCAGGTGTGCCACTTGGCTTTCAAACCAAACCGTACGGTGTAACGTGAAGAAAAGTTTCCTATGGAAGCCTGTGGGAGTTTTCTTTGGGTTATGGGATGACATGATAATCCTTTGCTAATATATAGACCAAATTAGTAATTATTAACTCATGAGTGAACTGAAGGAAAAAGGTTGATGTGTCAGTTGAACCACTTGTACAGTGCTATAAAATAATGTTTCTCTTTTTCCCAGATAAGGCATTAGTAATACTGTCTGATTAGTCAGTCTGCCCAGTGTAAATCTATGCAGAATTAATTGCTGTGCTAAGATTGTTTGGATGTTGTGTATTTTTATAGCACGATAAGTTCTGTGTGCAGAGTTGTAATTGAAATCAATGAGTAGGCATCTACAGAATGCCTGCTCATGTCCCACCCCGCAATCACTTACGCCTCTCATTTCAGTACTGAGGAGTCTCATCGCTTTCCGTCTTACGAGTCTGATTAGTAAGGGCGAGAACAACATTTTTGGATTAGGATATAGTCTTGATTGAAATATTACACCATCCCTATTAAATACAGAAAGAAAGGTTTGAAAATGTGCCTAATGCTGCTGAATTCAGCCTTTGTAATGCTGGACGGAAAACAGCTGAGGGAACTCTTCTGTGGATGTTTGTGAGCATCTGTGGGGGCAGCTTTGCGCCCTGTCTTCCTATGGGTATTTCATAAAATGGGGCCGCTGACTTGGTATTTTAATTACTTTCCTGCTTAGTGGCATATGCTTACATATTTGAAATAAGCATATATTTGGGGGAAAGAGAAAAAATGTGAGCTAATTGCTCAACGTTTTTAAAGAAGTATCAAGAAGTCTGGCAGATTTAATAGAACCCTTGTGTAACTGTTGGCAATATCTCTAAGGAAAGCCAAGAGGATGGGATATGCTCTGTACGGCTTTAAGTAGGATATGCTCCGTACATCTTTATGCGGGGCTGAATCTGCAGTCTTACTCCAGAAAACCTTGGTGTGTTTAATGACTGCAGATGCAGGCGCAGAGAGGTCATGTGTGCGCTGATGTCTGAAGTTAAGATCTTCTGCCAGCTAAGTGGATCTCTTTTAAGGACTTAATCCTATAACTAATGAAGTCAATAGGAGATTTTCAGTTGACATCAATGGACTTTGAGTCAGGCCATCAAAGATTAAAGTAATCCTGTACTAAGCTTTCAGGTGGCTTCTGCTGTTTCACACCTATATCCTAAAAAGTACACATGTCTTATTTCACTGAATTACACGTGCTGTTGAAAACAACAAACATTTTAGCAAAACGGTCTTAACTTTTTTTCAATGTTTCTACAGCAATTTGCCCTGAAATTCCTTATGGAAATATTTGTCAGTTTTTTGTAGCCAGAACCCAGATTATTTGGTACATATTTTCTGCAAATTTGCATTAGAATAAATTTAAAGGGTTGGTTGCCTTTTTGGAGAGATTCTTAGTAATTTTTTTTTAATTACAAAAATAAAATATTAGTCAATTTTTAATATTGCAAAATGGGAAATTTTTTTTTTATTTACTTCATGACTCCCTTCTGTTTGTTTTGAGACAAAGATCACCTTTTAAGTTGGACAGAAGATCAAAATGGTATCATTCCTAATTAAACTGATACACAGTTAAACTAAAGGATAGTAAATTAAAATGCATTAATGTCTTTTAAAGGATTTTCATAATTAAGGAAAAATAAGCAGAGCAAGATGTCCTCAAAGTTGTTTTTTCCATGTAGAACCAATCTTATAAATGCCTGTTTCATGGATGCAAGTAGAATTACATGTACAAATATTTATTTTCACCTCAATAGGACTTTACACCTGTGAAAAATTACTTGTTCGTAAGTATTTTCAGAATCTCCATTTTGCATATTTGTGCATGAAAAGGTTCTCGTTTCTAACCCCAAATTAGCAAAAGCATATACTGAAAAGCAACATTTCATCAGCCCAGGAATATTGTTCTGCTTTTTACTTGAGGCATCTGATTATTGGATTGAAACTGGTAACTTTCTGATAAGCACAGTGACTGTATAGTGACCAAGTGCTTTCTCCCTTCCTCCAGCTTCAGTCTATCTGTGGCTGAGCTTCACAGCCTGAGGCTGAGCTGCTTGAAGCTGGTACTCGTGAACTGTAAATGTCCAGCTAAGATACAGTATTAGAAATCACTATAAAATAACAAAGTTCTATGGAATGATCAAAAGATTAAAACCTCAGCCTGCTGGGAAGCCTCTTTGATGCACATGTCTGTTAGGCAGATACAAAAATAATAAGCATCACCTGCAGCAACCAGGGATTACTGACGTATGCTGTGGTTCTAGAAAGGAAGGAGCTGCAAAGCCAAAATGTGGAGAAGTGAATGAAAGAAGGAGATAAACAGAGGTGTCGTGTTGACGGTATAGAATTTATACTCTTATTTATACCTAACTTACACTTTGTTTGCCTGAACTAGAATAACCTGTGAGGATTTAAAGGTACAAAGGGTTTGCATCTGTGTCCCTGACTGTTAATGGAAGAAATTTATTTCCTTAAGGGGGAGGGTTTGAGTTAATATTTCTTACTGGGTGCATTAGAAAAATGAGTTTACTGTTTTTCTGAAATGGAGTGAAACAATTTGGAGCTGATTTTACATAACATCTTTTTGTCTCCCTACTTATCTATGGACTAAAGACTTTCTCCTTATCTTCCAATAATATGCCTTCTTTCTGATCAGTGGCATTTAAAAAGAGAAAGACGAAGGTTTTCTGTCCCAGAATAATAAAACAAGGGTTGAAAACTAGCAGACATCAGGAAGAGAGTTATGTTTCTTGCAACAGGTATGTTTGTTCTCTTTTAACAGTAGAAAGCCTCAAAGAATGCTTGAAATGTACAATGTGTTGGGAACAGAGAGGCAGTATCTCCGGATAAAGGAAGAAATGAATGGAATAAAAGATTAGGGGAGAGAGAGACAGAGACAACTTGAACACATACATAAAATCCCTTCTGGAGGCCCTTATCTAATTGCCTCATTTATCTAGTTTCATTTATAAGCTCAGTTTTATTCTGGGACACTCTCGGAGGTTGTGTGAGAATGGCTGCAGAATGACCTAACTGGCAACAGGCTTTCTACAGACTTTTTTTTTTTTTTTTTTGTATGCCAATTCTCAGGGCAATTACTGCCGTTGCCCTTTTTATATTAGCATCTTGGGTGGCTAGGCCTGGGGTTTACTCACTCTTTTTAATAGTATAATTTCTTTTGATAAATAATCAGCTAGGATTTTTTTGTGTCTTTTTTTTTTGAGAATACTTCTTTTCCACTGGGACTTCCTATGTACCCATGTGGGCTTAATGCAGATGCTTGCTTTCACATGATATAAAAGATGATGTAAAAATGAAGCAAAACACTTTCCACAAACTATCTACCCTCTCCCTCTAATCTTCACTTAGGTTACTTCTTAGTTTTGCATTTTTGATGGGATGACTCAAACAGAAATTTTTTTTTTTAATAAAATAAACTGAAGTATTTTGCTTAAATTTTGAAAGCAATTTTCTGGATGCAGCACGGCCGATGTGAGGTTTTTGCCATTGATTTGAATGAGGCCTGGATTTAATTCTTAGCTTTTACTGGAGTTTTATTTTCTGATCTCGCTAGTAAACTAAATTGTCTTTATTATTAAGATCAAAACTCTAAGATCATTGTTATCCCTTCTCTGCATGACTATGGCATATATATTACTGGGGATCTTCAGTTTAGGTACCATCCATGGTATTTTTCGTCTCCAGGAACTAAGCAGTGAGAAAAGAACTATCACATCTCCCCAGCTGGTTGTTAAAAATAATGGGTCACAGGGGAGTTAAAGTTGGGTTTATTTTTAAATATATTTCATTAAAGAAAGTGTTAAAGATGTTATCTCTGTCAGATATTTAAATGTTGCTAAAATACTTCAGCGACTTTCTTGCTTTGCTGATTATGAAGAGTGTAATAAAACTGTGCTATTTGACAGATTTAGACAGCTGGCTCATTCATGAGAAGTTCACATTTTTGTCACCCACGTTGAATAAGGAAAGATTAGATGCTAAGGTCAATTTACAAAAATGGTTGTCAGGACATTTTTTAATTGTAAAACTTTTTGTGATGGAATTCAGGGAAAAGACTAAAGGCAGAAAGCAGCGGAGACAAAGAGCTGCTATTAACCTACAGATGCTACCACAGGGTTCATTTTAAGATTGGTCACACTGCTTAGCCAATGAAGTGTTCGTGTGACTATAAGGGACCACCCTTTTCTGGGGTGAGAGGGCAATTTGGTCTTCATGCTCATTTAATCCCGAGACGTCTTTCAATGGACTGTCAGTTGAATCTACATTGTGCAAAATTATGCATGCACTTTTTAATGCAGACCATTGTTCGCTGAGCACTTAACCAAGATTTCTCAACCAATTTCCATTTGGCATGAGGTCACTCGAAACCCAGGCAAACATATATGGAAGGCAAATGTAATTTTCTATTGCTCTGAGCTGGAATGCGTAAGACAGAGAAATACAAGTATCAGTCATGCTGTACTTGCAGATTTAATACCTACTAAATGAAGACTGACAACTTCCTATAAAGGAAAATTCGTTGCATGTCACTGCCCTGGAGAGGTAATTTTGCTACTTGAGAGCAATATGCGTAAAGTCTTTTAGATCTTATTGCCTAAGTGTTGTAAATCGTTGACGCATGAGCAGCTGCTTATAAGAACCATAGGATGTGCATACTGTGGCTACTCTGCTTTCTTTTCATAGGCAAGATTTTATAAAAGCCAGGTAGTGCAAAGGAAATCTGATAGTTGGTAAGTAGTGCGCAAAGAAACTGCCAATAACGCCCTAGAGCTGGAGATAAGAGGGCACCAGTTCTGAAGATACATCTAATTAGACTATTAATACTTTAGAAAACCTGACTATAGCATGTACACCGTATTTATTGATACATTTACAAAGACTCAATTTTATGTTAGCTCTTCAAGGAACATTTACATTTAGAACCGCATTTGGCGAGTATCGTTATACGTTTTGTACAAGTGACATCTTACACAGCCAACACGTGCTCATGTGAGCTCTTGTCCAGGGACGTTCCGTTCAGTGTGAAATTGGCAGCAGTCTACTCGTGTATAATCTGGCCCGTCCTGTTACAGTGAAAATCACTTTATGAACACTTTTAACATATGCTGGAATTTTATTATGATTGGTTGGTGGTTGTTTTTTTCATCCGTCGTAAACGAATACAAGTTGACACAAGGATACATTTCTAGATTAGATCCACAACACATTAAAGAGTGTGTTTGCTCTCTTTCCCCGTCTTTCCAATTAAGTTGGTGAAAAAATGTAACTTTAGTATTTTACAGGACATGGTAAAGCTGTCTCATCTAGGTGATGTCTATATTATAAAAATAAAATAAAATCATATAAATATGTAACATGAACCCAGTGCCCATCGTTAAATAAAATATATGATAAAAAGCAGACCTTCTAGGATGACTGGTTTTGAAATATGCGAATATAATTTAATTATTAAACACTTGAAACAATCTTGATATTAAGCTGCGATAACCAGATTTTTGCATCTATGCTAGATAAAGAAATGCGTAACATTCTGTAATAGAGTTACATTGATGAAGGTGAAGGTTACAGTCTTACAATGAATCGCCTAGATAGGAATGCATTTAGGAGTTCTGAAATAGTCTCATGATGTAGTTCAGTTCACCTTAGAAACTGTTACAACTGGATTTTATTAAGTCCAGCAGTTTATACAGCGATGTTTGAAAACTGCTCTCTTATTGCTATAATCAGATAGGTACAGACATGAGATTTCTGGGATGTCAAAGAATCCATTAAGACATCACGAAAGTCCTTTGACGAAAATGTGGTTTGCAGTGGAATTACTTTGTAAACTATTTCTCATGAAGAAATAAATATAAAAAAAAATTCCACTAGCTGCAAAACCATATTTGTGATAGTGCGTGCATGCGTATGTGTGCACGTATTGGATATTGGTACGTCTGTGGAGACGTACAGAAATATTTACACACATACAAAGAATTTATCTGCACATTTGTGGATATTATACTTAAATTAATAAAGTAAATCAAATCACTGGTATTTGTTGCAAGATAACAGTCTTTTAAAAATGACAGGATTCAAAACAAATGCCCGTTGAAATTGTAGTTTCCAAATAGTCCCAGAAACTATACAATATAGCTGGTTAGATCCAGCAAATAGGATGTCATGTCTAGGATCTGATCAAGAATACCTGCCCTTGTCACTCTTCGGATGTTTCTATCCACTTGTTCACACTGGGGGCCGAGATAGCCTTTTTTACATAAGCATTTATTAGGCCTTACACAGACACCTCCATGTCGACAGGCTGGGTCACATTTTGCTGTGGGGAAAAAAACAGCGATTTTCTCATTTGTTTAGAACATCACAAACCGAAAAGATACAGTATGCATTCATTAAGAGCTTTTCTAAACTTATAATGATAAGGCACATAAAAACAAAATAGAAAGGACGAAATATTAGAAGTTTTGAAACCATATTTTTTAAAGTTTTAGAATATTAGGGGGAGGAAGTAATTTTGTGTGTCTGAGAGGCCATCACCCAGGACAGACTGTGAAACTCAAGTAGCAGATTTTTGAAATTGTCCAATTCCCATATTCATGCTTGATTTTGGAGCACATAGAAGACTCATCTCAAAAGACTTCAGGCTCTAAATGTCTTATCATTTGAAAACAAGACATACAGCACATCTAGATCTTTAAACAGTGGTGGTCCACCTCATCCCATTTCTTATGCTGGCAACCCAAAAAAGTCCTGAAGTTGGTGAGACATTTTAGCACCTGGCCATCTCCAAGCTAGCAAGTACTGAATCCCAGGTAAACTCCTTTGCATGTGCAGAGTTCTGCACTGCACGCTTTCCTTAGCAGAGCAGACTACAATTGACCACAGAGACGCACTCCTTTGGCTCTTGAATCACTTATGCTTGGAACAAAATTGAATTCCCTTTAGAAAAAAAAAAAAGAATGTATTTTTTTGACAGCTTTTATCAGTTAGTTAAGTTTCAGAGTTTTTCCCTCTCTCTTTAGCAGATGCCTGACGATTTACCTATACAGTTCTAGGTTAATTAGTTTGCTTAAGTTTTTCAAATATAAATGCTATTTTAAATTGTAGCCAGTGTTAGCAAAACTAACAACGAATAACTTTAGTTGTGGAAGTATTTTCTTCTGGGGTAGAGTCACAGCACTGTGATAAATATCTGTATCTTTCTTTTTGCAGACATTTTGCTGTTTAATGTTCTCTATTACAATAAAGCTATAATATTGATTTACAGAGATTTATAATATGCTATATAAAAACAGGTTTCTTGATTTTATTCATGAGTTTCTTAATTACCCTAGGAGGAAACTGATGCCTCGTAAGGTAATTTTTCTTATTTAAATTATAATAGTCCAACCTAGAACATCTCTGTTAACTGCTGTGTGGGATACAGGGAAGAAAGATCCTTAGTCTACATATTTTCTGTAGCTTTCTTGTACATTGCATCTATCAAATTATCTGTCGTGGAGCTGTAATTTTTTAGACAAAACCCATTATTCAAGACCCATTTATGTTCACACTGGAGACGTTTTTTACTTTAAGTTCCGCTTGGGCAAGGGCTGTAGAATGGGCCTCATTCTCTAAATGTAGGAAATCTCTGACTGACAGGTGAGGACAACTGAAATGGGGCTATTTGGCCAGATTACCTCATCCGTTTCTCCAACCGGCTTTTGTTGCATGGCTGTATGATGGCCAGCTCATGAATCTTGCCAGTAAGATATATCATTAGTGATTTTATTCATTTCATTTCATTCCAAATGAAGTCACTCCTGCTCTTCACTAAAAACCCGGAGGCTGCTGAAATTTACACTCCAGGCTATAAGGGCCTTGTAGCTGACCCTGCTTCAGCAGGGCCCTCCTGAGTGCCCTTCCAACCTGAATTATCCCTGGTCCATCGTGTGATCCTTGCTTTGTCTTACTCTGTGATTCCTTTCCTCTTTTGAGTTCTACTGCCATTACGTTAACCCTGTCTCTTTGTATAGGCATCTGGTCAAACTCGCTGAGCAAATACACTCAGTCAGAAGACTGTGCTGATGCGCTAATAACACCTCCTAGTACCCAGGCTTGCTCTGGAAGATCTGCACAGGCCAGAGCTACACAGCTCAGACATAACCACAGCCTCTGCGAGACAGCGATAGCACAGCTGTGGCACTCCAGGTTCCTTCATCTCACCCCTTTGGTGGCATACCCAACATCTAGTTTGATCACAGTCACTTTTTCAAGGGACTTTTAAAAGATACGCTATGGCAACAAGACAGGACTTAATAAAAGCACTGCGATTAATAACGGATTACAATAACATTCTGATTATTAGCTGCTTTGTGATAAGTTGTACATAGAATTCTCTCTAACAAACTGGAGCCGTTTTATTTTGTAGGATCAAAAGTACTAAACTAAAAGTACAAAACCTAAAGTATTTGCATTAAATTAGCGAAGTGCAAAATATGCAATAGCGACCTGCAGGGCTGATTTATCATCTTTCCTGACCAGGTACTCCTATTTGACACTAACAATGATAACACTGCAGATGGAAGCTGAATGTCACAACATGGAACGTGTATTGATTGCGTTTCCTTTCATTTTACAATCTTGGTGAAAAAATAAGAATACTGTTGTCTGTGATATTTATGCTATTAATGGCATTCTGTCATGGTTCACTTTGCATTAGATGTTTCAACTGTTGCAGTCATCTAAAGACTTACTGTTCCCCTACAATTCATGAGGTCAGTATTTCTTTAATGTTGTCCTGGAACTGATGGTCAGTGACATATATTGAAAATTTCTCTCAGCTAATAATTAAAAGCAAATTATGACATCTCACTGCTTTTTTCACTTGTTGCTATGAATCTATATACAAACCCGTTCTGCAGAACTCTCCTTCCCAGCCTTGATTACAGCAGCATTTTCCTGTGGGAGTGCAGTGCCCATTCCGACAATGCCTTGAGCATTCAGATGTCAGTGTCTGTGCAGACTGAGCTGTTCTTTTGCATTCTTCGGGGACTAAAGGCCTGAACAAAAATATACAAACCAAGCAGATAGTTAAAAGTCGGGGTCAAGGAAAAAAACTTTGTTTTTTTATTAAAGGCCTGATTCTCTTTTATGGCATTATCAGTGGGAGAAATCTGTGCTCTAAGGGGATTGCTTTTTTTCTCAAAAACACCAGTAAACACAGAGGTGATGTGCTACATTACAGAAAAATACAGTGTGATTTGCTATTCGTTCATATAACTGCCTTCAGAGATCTTCTACAAGATTAAATAACAGTCCTTGAGAATTCTCGAAGCTTGAACCTGGCAAAGCCAGCTTGCTGAAGAGCTTGTCGCAAGCAGCATATATCTCTAGATAATAACATTATTAGATGTGCTAAATTGTATTGATTGTGTGGCTTTTCTTCAGAGAGCGCAAATAGTCATATAATTCAGTCCAGAATGTGATGATGTCTTTTTGCTTTTCTGGCTGATTTATATTTCTGATTGTATGCTGGGAAGAGTAATCTGAACAGCAAGTTTTATGTCACGCATTATGACATGCATAATAATTTTGCAAAAGTATTACCTCCGTCTATGAATTCAGTTTGACATTGCAGAGTTTTTATTTCCATATTTTCATGAAATCATATTTGGATTATGCATTCCAGACGCTTATTTAAGCATCTGAACATCAGGAAAGACTTTTTCACTATGAGGGTGACCAAGCCCTGGCACAGGTCTCCTGGAGAGGCTGTGGAGTCTCCATCCTTGGAGATATTCAACAGCTGTCTGGACACGGTCCTGGGCAACTGGCTGTAGGTGGCCCTGCTTGGGCAGGGGGTTTGGACCAGCCGCCCTCCAGAGGTCCCTTCCAGCCTCAGCCATTCTGTGGCTGATTCTGTGACATGTACGCATGAAGAAAATTCTAGTTCAGCTGACTTAAAACATTTCTGATACCATTTTTTTGTTGGGCTTCTTGGTGCAAGTCTTACATAATGCAATTTTTTCTGTCAATCTCTACAAGATATTTTGGATGGCCAGTAGCCTTTTTTATTTACAAACGCACAGCATTAGCTTCCTTAACAAAGAAGGAACTGTAGTGTTCCTTCTGTAGAGTTAAGTGTGTAAAACACTTAAGTGTGTTAACTTAAGCGTGCCGTAACTGTTGATATGACTTCCAATGCTTTTTTACATGTTTATTTTTTGTTTTGTTTTTTAATAATCATGCTGACCACTTATTTTATTTGTTGTCTGAGTTCAGCAGCTAGAGACTGATAGGATCATCACAAGGCTACAGGTTCCCAGTACAGGTACCATGCTTTATCTCTGCTGTGGGTTTGCACAGGAATAAATCGAGAAAAGAATGCCAGGATCTCCCAAGAGATATAAACAAGTAATTGAATGGGAGCATAATGGCAAATTAAGTTAATTAGTGACAAATACAAAATTATTCATTCTTAAGGAAATAATTTGAACTACTGCCATACATTCCTAAGCTTGAAATTTGCAGGACAAAGATTCTAATAGTTCTGTGGAGAGCTCAGAGAAACCTTGGCTAAGTGTCCAGCTAGAATCCAAACAAACCAAAACAAAATTGTATGAGACAGAATAGAGTAGAAAATAACATTGATCATTATACTGACATCAGTATTAAAATGCCAATTATATGCAAATAGCTGGAATAGCAACTTTGTACTGATTACCCTGTCAAATATTAAAATCCTAGATTGATCCTCCTGTGTGGAGAAAAGGATAGTTTTTGGAGTCTGAGAAAGAAGGGGTATGATGGAGATGTGGAAAACAGTGGCAGAAAAAAAGAGGAGGAAAATTGAGCATTCTTGTTTATCTCCCATTTCAGCATCAGAAGAAATATCGAGTGAAAAAACTAAGCTAAAGAAAATAAAATTAACTGGTCGAACTCATGGCTTCTAAAATATCAATGAAGCCCATGTTCTAGTAGGATTTTAAAAAGATATTTCTATGCACAACGGGACCATTCAAAGTAATATTAGATAGGGTAAAAATAATTTTTAAGAAAAATAAGCACTCATACCTAATGTCATAGAAGTCCCTCACTAGCTGACTGGGCTTACATTTCCCCCCGCCCCCCATTTTGGCACGCAGCTTGTTAATGGTACATTACAGGGTTTCTCGCATTTTTCTTTGAAACAGAGTAATAGAGTACAGGCTCACTGGTTTGTTTCACCGTAGCACGTTCTCTGCTCAGTCTTAATTGCTACCATGATTATTTAAACATCCATACAGAAAAACTGATTCCCCAAAGATGTAAAGGACAGAAAGAATGTGTAGATGCATCTTTAGTGTAGCACCAACTTCTGATTTCAAAAGGGCTTCTGAGAATCAGACTTAAGGTCCTGTATTATTGAAGGGCTTTGAAACATGTTTTGACACCTTTCATGCAGCGTATTTGAAACCCTTTCAGGTTTTGTGTTTACATATTTCCACAGCTGTCTTTTAAATATAATGCATTATTTTTTTGACCTGTAAGGAATTCCAGTTCTGTAGTAATGAGTGCATTACATAGGATCTGGTTAAGAAAGTTCCTACACTTAAAAAATATATGCAAGATTCACAGGCAATGCTGTTTTGGAAACAGTTCTACAAAATGATATGATTTTCAGTGGAGACTTGTTCAGATTTAAAGTGAAGAGATCTGTGTTCTAATTCCTACCTCTGGAGAAAAAAATCTAAATTTGAGTTGATTTTTTTATAGCCAACTGCATAGGAGACAACATTCTTTCTTCATCTGTTAAAGCCCATTTCGTTCAAGTTACCTTAAATGGGAGTCTTCTCTTTTTCTTGCTCAAACACAAGTACAGTGCTGTCTTTAGCAGGAAGCATAACCTCAGGCTCCTGGAGCATCTCTTGGAAAAGAGCTCCAGTGGCATATCTTTAGCAAAGAATGACCTCATAAGTCACAGAGATACTTTATTTGTGACGATAATGATTTATTTTATTAATAGATGTAAAGTATTTAAATATGATAGTCCTGGAATATATGGTTCTTTTTTTTATTTGTATTTAATTAGGGAGGCAGAAATCATACTTTTTTGTATCCAGCAAAGCATGGCTGGTCACTTTTATGATTTAAAGTTTTTTGGTGCTCTTGGTACTTGTGAATATAACCTTGCCTTTTATTCTACCATCAATCAATAACTCGCACTCATCAGCCTCGGATAATATTTATTAATGGTGGGGTGGAGTAGAAACAAAGATGGAAAAAATTCTGGTTGGCAGAGTGCCTTAGGAGAAGAGGAATACAAATGCAGCTGCAGCAGAATCCTTCTTGTGTGTGAGAAGAATTACTGGTTTTCCTTAGTTGTACTATGGGAAAAGGCACACTTCTTTCTCAGGATTTGAATGCCATTATGGTACCAAGACTTATCAAGAGAAAGTCTCTGCCCCACAACACTTACGCTTTGCATTCTTAAGGCTTTAAAGGGGTGGAGATTTTCAGGCTCAGCGTAAGTTGAACTGAATCTCACAAAGATAACATGTCTTGAAACTGGCTGTTGGGACTTGATCTTTCCAGCACTTAGACAAGCCTGTGATTTTGTTTATATAACTAGTGCTTCGCTGTGTCTCTTGACACGGAAAATGGAGGGGAATAGATGGAGCCACACTGTGGGCTGGAGAGAATTTTTTTCCTCGTCGCCCTCAATCTATAAAACTCTAAAGGGTACAGCTTGATTACTCTTACAGTAAGCACTATTTGGTCCGCAGAAAGTCAGCCAAAAATGTAGCTGATAATGACTATTTATATGGTCTGTACAATTCTAGTTATCTTAAAGAGCTGTTCATGTATACAGTACAGTACACTATATCTTGCTTGTTAAAACATGCTTTCATGAAACTGTGTAACAACTCTAAATGTATGGAACATGGAGGAAAAGTTGTACTGGGGGCTGGGGCCCTTGCTGGGTCCCTTCGCTGACGTATGCAGTGAGCTGGAAATTCTTGACTGTACGATGTGTAAAATAATTTTTGCGGCATTAGTGTAGCTAGTATAAGAAAGGAGCCTCTACTGTTAGTTGAGAGGCATATAAAAGTCTAACGTGCTTTCATAGATTAAAACTCATCATGGAACTGCTTAGGATTTCATGCTTTCTTTAGTGCATCTCTTCACAGTTCCACTAAATGCACAGAGTCCGATAGCCTGTAACTCAGACGTACATAAATCAATGCAAATGGAGGGTCAAATTCAGCAGTAATACAATGGTACTGAACGGAAAACAATTCTGCCATCGTGCCTTTGACTCAATATCAAAAAATCTCTACTTTCCCACTAAAGGGAGAAAAAATCCAGACAAAATTCCTGGATGTTCAAATTCAAACAAGAGACACGGCTGTAGAAATCCTGATTGTGGTACAAAATATATGGAAAGAATGTTACGCTTCAATTAACTGCATGCAAGGTATTAGAATGATGCTTCAGTATATCACCAAAATTTGTGCATTAGTTGTTTGGTTTTTTTCCTTTATAAGGGAAAATGCCACGAAAAAATAATTTTGTTTCACTACTTGTCACAGACTGAATTTGCTCCTTGTCATAGAATAAATATAGCATCTCTTCAGGTACAGCTTCTAAAATGAAAAAGTATACCTTTAGTCCTGGGAGAGATGCCAAAAGCTTGTTACTTGTCTCCAGATTTACTACATGGGAATAATGTGGAAAAAACTCACGGCTTTTAAGATTTAAACTCAGCAGCATATCAAATTTATTCTTATATGGTATACTTGTTCATGACCTCTAGTCTTAAGAAATTCTGTCATGTTTGAAAACTAGTCCCTAGTGAAGCCTGTATCAATGTTAATAGCTAAGAGGTCAATGCAACTGCTAAACAGTTTGTATTACTGTCAGGGTGGTCATGAAAACAACACCTGCTGCATGAGCACTTGGCAGCTGGGTCAACAGGCACTGTGGGAATTTATCAATTTAGGGGGCCACTTGCATAACACTTTGACTGATGAATTGGGAAAGACTGGCTTACTGGGCTAAAGCTGCTCTATTATGTATGACTTTCTTTAGGATGGCAGAGGCTTCCTGCAGGCTCCAGAAAATAAGCAAAAGATAAACTGAGCTGTTTTTTCCTTATAAAGCGATAAAAAGTGAGAACTCCTTACTAGCCAATGCTAGAAAGACTAAAAAAAAAGAGGAAAAAAAATCCCAAACCAAAACAAAAACTTTTACAGTCAGTGAGCTGTGATGTGATTGAAAAAAATCCTCAGGTTTTTCCATCGTGGTTACAAAGGAGTTTTTGTGAAGTACTTCTGTAAAGTGAAACTCTCTAGACTGGTATTCGCAAAAAGCTCTAATTTCTCTTTAGTGTCTCTTATGGGAATAGTAACTGCATGTGGGTTGGTAAATGAGATAAGAATTTTGCATGCTCTGGCTAAACTAAACATAATTAGACATTAATTCTGGCTTTCCATTCCCTCAAATGACTTAAGGGATAGTAACTTTCTGAACAGAAAGAAATCATATGGCCCACCTGGGTTGGTGAGAGCATTCACCAACAAAATTGGCTCATTCTACAGAGACTTTCCAGTAGTAGCTTCAGAGTATATCTATAACCCATCAGAACTGAGTATCTTGATGCAGATTAGTCTAATAGCATATGTTTCCGACTTTCCATATCAATAGTAATTAAAGTCTTTAAGAGGTCTACGCTTTCATAAATACTATTCTTCTATCATACCATCAAACACTCTTGCCTCTTACTAAAAAATAAAATCACAAATGTTTTTGTAAAGAGCCTGAACTAGGTCATACCTCATTTTGACATTGATATTGTCCCTTAGTGTTTGAAATCAGTCTATTTGGAAATACTCTCTGATAGCGGAAATCCCAGAAGGTGATGATGGAAAGGATGATAAGTGGAATTACATACTCTGGAGGGGCATGAAAGAGGAGTGAGATGGTTTGAATCAAGTTCAAGTTTCAATCCAACAGAAAGCAGCTATTCTGGCTGTTGATATGAAACATATTGAAATCCAGATCTATAAGGTGTTATAAGGAGAGGAAGAGGAAATCTTCTTATGTGTGCAAGGACACTTAAGCTCTGCCCTCTTTCGTAAAAATCACCTGCTGGCTCCAGTGAGCCATTCCAGTCAAAAGAATTATTCATCCCCTTTGGAATCATGGCATCGACAGTGGCAAACACTTAAAACTTCACAGGGGATACAGCACTGCATGACTGCCTGATAAACTTTTCTGGATTTAGTCTCATCTTTTAAATGGAAATTGTCCATCAGTTTGAGTACCGTTCTCTGAGTCTCTTTCATTTGCGTAGAGAGAAAAGTGATCATAATAGAAATATTCTAAAAGAAAACTTACAAAGCCACATTATGGCTGTTCTGCCACCTTTTAAAGTTTATTTTCTTACTTCTTGGTCTGTCCCTGTCTATGATTTTCAAAGAACAGCTGGTAATAATGTTTAAATTACAGCTGATATGGACCTATCAACAGATATTTTTCATTTAAGTATCCATTTTTAATATTGCCTACAGCTGATTTTCTCCTCTCATCATGCTAGAAAATGATTACTTTTTCTTTTCTAATGGGTTTTGTCTTCTTTTTTCTCTCTTATTGACTAACCAGAATATTTGGACCTATACACCTGTTCTAAATCACTGTTTACCTAGTTATTTTTCCTATGCATTCGTCGATGTTTTTGTGATTGATATTAGTATGTCTTTGTAGAAACAGAAAGAGAGACAGAAAAATTGTAAAACAGAAAGTAGAAAAATAGAAAATAAAGTTTTTTGGTTTTGGTCAGAAAGACAATTTATAAAATGCTAGTATTTGCACTGGTCTTCAGGACATCTGACTAACCCTACCTTTTAGTTGAGAAGTGTATAAGTCTCTCTCCCTGTATTTTCTCATTAGTTCCTAACCCTGGAAAGTAGTTTACTTGTGATAACATTTTTTTATAACCATCAAAGAATGGCTATATTTTTCAGAGAGACAGTTTTAACTTAAGAAATTCTTCTTCTGTCTGCTTTTTTAACTAATATACCTAATGCTGGTTTTATGTGTTTGTAATTCTTAGGGTTTCCCACATCTCCTCCAATCTCAAAGCTAAATATGCTATTACGTATACTCCTCACTCTCCTCGATTTTGGTAATAGATATTGCATGTGCATTTTGCAGCACCTCACATACTTGGTTTTTACATTCATTTTTAACTTTTCTGTTTCTGATTTATCATTTCATTGTCTAAGAGCTTCCAAGTAGTAATGTATCATTATAACAACCTCGTTACAAATAGCAGGATTATTTAATTCTGTGCTTTTGATGTGAGGCTATTTAGTTATTGACATGAAGTATTTGGAGGAACCGAACAAAAGTTTCCTGTGGTACCCTGAATTCTATGTTTCAAACTGCCTTGATGATGGAGGGATTCAGAACCTCTGCATTGGTCATATTTATGAATTTGTCATACATCACCTCAGTTAACACCTCATTTTTATTACATGTGAAGGACTGTTTTAGGGTAGGACTTTCCCATTGCTGATTATTGAAGACTAATGCAAAGGGTTCTCTGGATTACCCTCACCCTCTGACCTTCTAATGTTTTAACCTGCCCACTTCTTTTGCATTTTTTTCTACTGCTAGCAATATCCAAGTAGTTTCTTTCTTAAGCTATATTTGAGACAAGGAAATCAGGGTCACGGTTATGTTTGAGAACTTTGATTATGCAGTAGTTTTCTACAAAGATCAAAAGAAACCAAATCCTGCATCTTCATGTAAAGTTTATTATTTAGAATAAAGGAATAATTTCATAAGCTTGCAGCAGCTTATGAATGACCACTAGCAGAATAAGTTGTTATTAATTTCCAGCAAGGGGCTACCACAAGGAATGATAATTTTGTTCTTTTACATGGCCCCATGCATGGAAGGCGCTCTCTGCAAATTAATGAGTCTTCCAGGAGCCACCCCTCACAGGGTTTTGTTAGTAAGTAATGAATTTCTAAGATGTGACAAATCAATACTTTGATGACTTTATTTATACCTGATGCTTTGTTTATACCTGTAGCATCTTTATTTTGTGTTCTAGAAAGCTTACTGCACTAGGGTTTACACCTATATTTGATGTATTTGTACGGTGCATACCTTGGGGAAGACATTAAAAAGAGCAACAAAATCTTAGCATGCAAAAAAGTATTAGCATATGAATAACAATTAATATTTTCTTAATAAAGCTTTACATGAACATTTGCCAAAGCCATGGAATTTTTAAATTGTTTACATGTGTAACATGAAATTAACATAAAATGGTAAACAGAGCTGCAACGCTCTTTTGTGGAAGTAACTCATTATCTTTCACTTAAAAGCCTGCAATGGTGTGAGATTGAAAAACAACAAAACTCAAAACTTTGCCTGAATGAAAATTATCCCATGTTTCTAAAGCGTTACCAAAAACTATATCCCTTTGCCACAGTCTGTTTAATTTCAACTGTGTGCCAATTTACAAAAGTATTTTATCATTTTCTGGTTACTTTCACCAGTAACCAAACACAGTCTTGACCTTTTCCATACATGAAAACAGCCAACCGTGAGCGCAGCAATGGGAGGTCTGGCCTTTCAGGTATGTCAGCTGAAGACCACCCTACTGGAAGAGGTAGCAAGAACAAAAAGCCAAGGTCAAACAAGGCAGCCTCATGTAATTAGATACTAATAGTGGATTTAGGGTGTAAAATTCACTTAAAACCATACACCAACAGACTAAACAATCCCAGTAAGAATGGCAAGTTTTGTTCTAAAAAAATGTTTTTAATACCAGAAAGCATAAATAAAACATACATAATAACCTTGACTGACAGACTGCACTAACCTGCAGTAACATCTGCTTCCCAATTATTTGCTCTAGGTTTGGGATAGTACAGTGAAACTCTACTGTAACTAACAGTACGGTGTGCATCCAATTTAATGAATTTATTATTGAATTAACTTGTTGCCCCAATAACAATTTTTAGAATTTAAATTCTGAGAAGAAAATAAATTCCTCTCTTAAACAGTCAACAGCAAAACCAAAAATGCAAGCCTAACTGTATGTGATGCCAATGGGGAAACATGCTGAAGTAGCTGTTGAACAAATAGGCAGTTGCTTTTGCAGGGTATGATGGGGCCACAGTAATTAATACGACAAACTTCATTTCTGTTGGCTGTTTCATTTTGTGTTAATTGCTGATGCTTTTGCAGGGTGGATGTGGTACCTTTACTTGCCACTGACTTGGTCTGATAGAGCAGCAAGATCCGTCATGAAGAAAATGGTATTTCTCCAGCTAAATTGAGTATCTGCTAGTCATCTTCTCTTATTGTTGCTGGAGCCCCTGGGTCATGTTGGGGACTGGCTTTTTGCAGTCTTTCCGGATTCCCTAATATTTTCATAGTTCTAGCTGCTCTGCAAAGAACCTGAAAGTGCTCACACCTCAAGAAACTCTGGTTTGATAATTTTCATTTATCTTAATCTTACAACTGGTAAATTAGCCTAAATAATTAAACCAATCATATTAATTCTGTCTTATAAATCATTTGAGTGGGGTTTGTAAGCCTTTTTGAAACAGCGCTTTAAGAACTGTTGAAGAATTTAATGTATTTTTGGCACACAGTCCAAGGACAGGTTTCCTTCCTTGGTGCTCCAAAGCTCCCCAGGGAGAGACAGGTAAATGCAGGGGTATGGAAGGATGTTGAAAACTAGTAAGCAGTGACGATTCACACCCACTGAGGATTCGGTCCTCTGTATTTTTCTCTCTTGGTGGTATCTCCTATACAACAGAACAGATGTTTGGGAAAGATGGAATATGCTCAGAGATTATGGCAAAACTGAAATTGAGGAAGTGAGACTGGAACTGACTGGGGATGGCTTATCCGCTAGCTAGTACTGTCAAATTTTTGTCTGTAGTAGCTTTTCAGTATACGGAGTAGGTGTTGTCAGCCAGTACTAACCTTTTGAGCCAGCTCCCGTTGTGCACTGTCCCACTGCAGTGGCAGGTAAGGAAGCAGTAGCACTGGGGAGAATTCCAGCATCTGCCTTCCATTGATGCTGCGTAACCTCTGTGGTACCTACAAGTCATTCGGCTTCAGAACTACTAGGAGCATCTTTTACTCATACTGGTCCATATGGTTCCACATTAAATATGTCTACACTTCTATGAAAACATGCAAAGAATGTGAATCTAGGTGGGAAAGTGGGCAGCATTTATCATAATGTTGAAGAGTAAAAATTTCCACAGGTTAGTGTGGGTTACGCCTCTGTTGTTCTGACATTCACTTTCTGTGAGACAGTGATTACTTTTAGTGACTCTATTCTGCTTGCTGCTGGTGGTACGTTTGCTTTTAGGAAGCCCCCTGCACTGAGAATTTCCCTTCTTATCGAATGTCAGTGTTGCATAATTCAGCTACATGGAAAGAACCACATTTACCTTTTGGTTTTTAACCTGTTGAAGGAAAGACTGATCTTAGTGAGAAATGCGATGCTTACCTTTTTGGGTCGATGATCTTGTAGAGTTTTCCGCTGTGAGGCTGTGTCATACTTTTACTGCTTGATAATATGTAAATCTCACCTGTTAAAGAAACCAACGCAATAAATTAGTTCTCCCTTCCTAAGATGTCAAATACATCACTTTTGTGACCTAGCTGTATTTGCAACATAAGATTAAAAGAACTTCAGAAGAAACACTCATCACTGAAATATACAACACAATCATTGCTATTTGAAAATTTAAATAAGCACTTTCCCCAGATTGATGCTAAAATGTGGAAGATACTTTATCATGAACGTTTTTTGTTTCATATTGTATAGAATTGGTTAAAAAAAATAAAATTGGGGAGGAAGGGAGAAGAGGGGGATCGGTCTGCTCATGCAATATATTTGCCCCTTATGTCTGTAATGTTGGGAATAAAAGCAAGTATATGACACATTGTGTCATAGTGAGTGACACAGTTCAGAGTGTGAGAGACAGCAAGGACCTTTGCCTCTTCCAACAACCCATTCTCTTCTCAGTTCTTCTTACACGGCTGCTAAGGTGTAGCTGAGAGCAGCGTAGACAGCTTTGGCAAAGGAAAGATAGCCTTTAGATTTCTTCTTTTTAAACATTCACTATAATTTTGAATAGTTCAGCAGGCATTACCGATAAGGCTTATGATTTAAGAACATATATTTTTTTTTTCTATTTACCTAATTCGTCTTCACCAAATCCCAAGACAGGGCCTGAAAAGAAACCTCTACATGAACCAGTGTTGCCAAGACAGAGGGGTTTCTCTTGCCACTGTTTGGTTGCAGGACTCTGTTGCAGTGTTAAAAAATTTCTATATTCAAAAACACATAAAACAAATTGTTATTTTACATTTTGAATAGAGAGTTTTCACTATCCAGATAAAGAAGTAAACAGTTGCTGCAAGTACTTCCATAGATACATCTGTGCAGTTCATCATCATATGATTTCCTGCCTGTTATTTTTCGGATACTTAAAAAGCACAGCATTTCCCTTCCTGTCATTCAAACATTGCAAAATTGGGTTCAAGCTATGCTGTATAGCCATTCGTGAATACCGAGCTATTTGGCATGAGAAAACTATGCCCATTCATTAAAAAAACATTCGTTTTGCTCCATCAGTGATGTTTCCATAAAACCCCAAAAGCTGTCAATGTCTTACCAGTTAGACCTGTTTGGGAAACTGTTCCACGATTAACATTTATTCCCATCATAATGTAAATGATGCATGTAAGTGTTTGTAGAACTAAAATCTTAAGAGCGCCGTGATGTGAGTGTCTCTGTACTTTTTCCCAAGGACCAGATCTGTTACATATGTTGCCATTCATTAGAATGCTGTGCTATTTTATTTCCAAATCTAGAATTTAATCTGCATTGTCACACTGCTAAATTGGCAAAGTGACACAATATACAAGACTGTTGGTGTTCCTTTATACAGGAAGCTCCATAACAATTATACCTTATATGTATTTTTGTTTAAGAGTGAGTTATAAGAAACCTACCCATTGCGGTCTCCAAATACATAACTTCCATAGAGTCTTTCAGACTGACAGCCTCGATAGACAAATCCACCGACCAAGGATCCACTGCTGAATGGTTTGAATTCTAAAAGTGAAGGCTCACTTTCTAAAAAGGAACTACCGTAGCATTAGATCATATGCAGTTTCATATTTTGATTCACATTTATGAAAATGTTAATACTTCAAGAAAAGAGGTTCATTCCATTTAAACATTCCTCAAAATTCAAGATGTGTTGCCGGAAATGAAACATTAAAAAAATCAGAAAATTACAATAAAGGCTGTTTTGAAACGATTGGTTAGGGATTTAGATAGGAGAGGCTATAATTGCTTTCCTCTGCGTGCACAGGCAGGGAGAATAAAACTATATAAGGATTAGGTTGGACTTTCATTGAAGTTGATGTGATTACTGCTATTAACTTTTAAGTGTCAATGCACTCTGCAGAATGGATCTCTTGAACTTCAGGAATACAATTAAACCCCCTTCACTGTAAAGTCCCTCCAGTATGTAAAAGCAGAAATTCCAGTGATTTTCAGCAGAACTTGTTTTCAAAGCCAATCCAATGGTTTGAGAAACTCTTTCAGAATCACAGTTTTAAACGCAGTATGTGTGTGACGTCCCATAAAACACTAGTATTGCTGGCTGTAGCTTCTTAGGGGAATGTATTTTATGCTGCTGTTGTAGCTGCAGTTCCTACACATACTTTTTTCCTTTTTTACAAAACTTCAGAGTTTAGTCACATCAAATAATGTCTTCAAGGAAGTTTCAGTGTAGATGTTCCTATTCATGCAATCAAATACTGCTTAGGGTAAAAGTAGGCTCAACTTGACATGCTAACTGCATAATTTTAAATTAAAGCCACAGCCAGTAGACCTTTTTGTTTCATAGGAACTTTTCTTTTTTTAGTCGGAGGGCTATCTGCAAGTCTTTGATAAATGAATTTCCGAGATTATTCGACGAGAGTAAGAGCTGAAATTTCATGTGCGAGAAAAGGATGACAAGCTCTTTTTATTGTAGCAATTGACACACAGCCTAGTATTAATATTGGCAAGCTGTTCTGGATAGACACAATATTGCTTAGTTTACTCTGCAATAAAGATGCAGTCAAAATTCCATTGGAGCAGTGGTTTACCAAATATTATTCTTTGGTTTGGCTTTTATAAAACGAACACAGAAAATACACTCAATAACAAAAGTAGAACAATTGCCTTACACCATTGTGTACTATTGTACTAGCCAGCACAGCTGCTTTGCTTTCAAGTAAAGTACAGGTGGGAGAACTAGAGGTCTGAATAAAATCAGAAAATGCTACGTTCCGGGAGATAGGCCGGTTCTTGATGCCTTTACACACCTTTGTCATTTATCACCTTTTACCATCATGAATTTGCAAGCTGCTAAGTGGTCAACCAAGGCAGATGATAGCTCAGAGTAACTGTCACCCGGCTTGCCTGACCTAGCAAGCAGTCTTCGTGAGTATCAGAGTTAAACATTAAACTAAAATTGTGCCTGACAATCATACTGACTCAGAGAGCAAATGAAACACTTTAAAATGTTAAGTCCCTAATTGAGTACGTTTATCTTTTTCCCATCTAATCTAAACTAGTTGTTTATTATGAAGTAGTAGCATAGTGCATTTTTCTAAGTTTTTCATTTTTAGTAACATTTAAACAGAGCTCAGTCATTTCCCTGTTTGGTTGTGGTCTGTTGTTGTCTATCTCACTTTTTCCATTATAGGAGGCACATTACATGAGGTTTCCATTCTGTATCTTAAAAGGTTATTTATGAATGGCTAAGAATACATTTTCATCACTTCCTGATATTCCAAAATCTTTTCCTTATTAGCTGTCATATGCAGCAACAGTGAGATCTTTGACAGACTAGCAACTGGCATGTTTCTTAAATCTTATTTACATGATATTCTACACCGACAAGAACAAAGTTGAGTCGTATAAATTTTGTTTTTTCTTGCATCTTTTATCTGCTTGTACCATACTTTTCATAAGTTCTACCTTTTGTAGGTTACCTGTCCTGTCTATGCAGTAAGTTACCTATCATGGCTGTACAGTCTTTTATCTATTTTTTTCTGCTTTCTATTTATTATTCTATGGGCATAGAAACCAACTGTTCCCAGTAACTTTACCCTGGCTGGAACTTACCATAGTCTTTACCCTTTATTATTTGTAAGATTCTTGCTGAAGATCTGTTCTTTCCATTCGAATCTGAGCAAAGTATAGTTAAATTGGTGTTTACATCTGTTGGGTGGCGGTCCACAGCACATCTGTAAAACAAAAAATATAAGAAAATCCACAAGATAGATGACTTCATAATGTATAATTCTGTATCAATAGTATGAAGCATCACATTTTGAAGGATCATTGTTTCTTTGTGGTGCCTACTCATTTGAAGAACCTATTTCATACTGAGCCAAAATATCTGAGAAGTGCATCATATCTGTATACAAGAGCTAATACAACTTTGCCATCCATGCACCATTTTTTATATAAGGTGAAGTAAAACTATTTTTTCCTAGTGATAAAATGTACTCTGCTCAATAGCACCTGAAATGAATAGTGCTTAAACCAAGCTAAATGAGTTGACTTATATGGTGTAGGAATTTTGGACTGTTAAAAAGTCCAAGAATCAACTGCTTATCTGAACAACTTGACTTTCTGAATTTTTTCAAACTATGACTTTAAATGTCACTTCAGTACTACCACCCACCTAATCTGCTGAATTATGTGTTGTTTAGTTACAGCATTGTTCTCCTCCTTGTTATTGTTTAGATATCACCAGATGTTCTCATTTGTTTTCCACGTGCCTTTTTTTTCTCAATCAAGATTCTACTGCTCTAATTTCTCAGATTCCCATCTCAGCTGTATTTTAGCAACTCTCTGCTTTAAGTTCTCTTCTTTCATAAAGGTAATCCTTTTATTATTCATTAAAAACAAAAATCCTGTACTTTGTTTCTGTCATTTCAGTCTTGACTTGTAATAGCTGTGCATTCTCTTCTCCTTCCCCTTTGCCAGTGTACATTTGTTTCTAACTGTGACATATGTGTGGAGGTGGAGGAGTGGAAGTTTTAAAAAGTTCACGAGTGCCTTTATTATTAAAATTTTGTTACCCAACTGTATAAAAGATTTCTGGTTGAAAACAGTATCTGCTCCAGACTTAATTGAGTTTAATTGTGACTCACTTACCGGCCTGGATTGTGGAGTCCATGTGCAAAAATCTCAGGAGGTTGGTTTGTGCTATTAAAATGTGGGTTGCTCCGTGGTATGGAATAAGGGACATTGCACAGGTCAGTATTTACGTCGAGGCGCAATACAGAACCTGTAAAATCACTGAGAAAGTTGGAGGATAAAATAATTGTTTTTCAAAAGTATTTTACTGGTAGATTTAATTCATATAATACTGTAGTGAACCAGCAAAATAAATTACCCACTTTATTGAATAATCACATCTAGATTGGTTTTATGGTACATGCAAGCCCAAAGAATAGTAGCAGAACCTATCAAAGATTGGGTTTGGCCGATATGTTGCCTTGTTATGTGCATATTAGAACGCCTCTGACCATGCTGTTGGGAAGCAACTTGATAATAAGAGCAACTTTCCATACATCAACATTGTTTTATAGCTTCAAACATAAGGCTATTAACTTATTTATACCTTATCTCCTCTAGAGTAACTACGGATATAATCACTATGTAGTTACATAATGCTTTTTGCTAACACTTTGAATCCTACTCTTGAATTCAATGATTTCTAGTCACAGTACAATCCAAAGATTAATTATACATTAATTTTAAAAAAAAAGTAATTGTTTGAATGGAGATGTTGATATTTTCAGTAAAGAGTCAGAACTTTCTCGTTACATAAAGCAGGACAGGGTAGAATGTTTTGCCTTACATTCATGACTGATGGAGGAAGGGAGGAGGACAAGAATGTAGAAGGAGTAGAAGAGCATCAAAACTCTTTTTACAAACGTGAATAGATGTGATATTTAAATTGATTCCTTTCTGTCTGTCTTCATCATGAATCTGTTTCAGTCTCCCCTTGTTTTACATTAATCTAAAATCAAGTATTAGAATTGCTCTCTGGTCTTGATTTTAAGTATAACCTCACTGCAAGGGGCAGGAGCACCTGCTATTCTGCTGAGCCAAAGAGGCCTTTGAGCATAGCAACTCCTTTCAGGTCTGTAAAGGCTCTGTCCACACTTTCTCTAAATTAAGGCAAATGTTGCAACTCTAACAGAGCATAATGAAACGAGGGAAAAAGCAGGTTCAGAAAATTGTATAGGTAGAACCAAGGTAGGATTGCTTCAATATGTTCTCTAGACATTTTCCTAAGTGATACAGTGTTGTTATTGACTCTAATATGTGCTTGTAGACACTTTTTTAGAATGTTTGCTCAATAAAGTTGTCTTGTTCATAGAATAATAGTTTGGAAAAAACAAGTCTAACCTGTGCTTAAACACAATTGCATCTACTGGTGAGGGCTCCGATATTTAAATGGTTTGATAGCACACAACTACAAGATGATGTATTTAAGCAGTAAGACTGTTCTGAAAATCAACAGTTTGCTAAACGCAGGCACTGAAAATAGTGGGATTATGTAGTAAAGGAAGGGGGAGTAAGATTTGTCCTTACAACTGCTGATCCCTTTTGATTCTGACCCCAAATACTGTGCAAAACCAGAAGACAATAATAGAAGTCTATCCATTGGTAGTTTTTGTACCTTAAACCATCCATCTCCTCCATGTCATCTAGAGTGATCATGCCATCTCCAAGAAAAATGTATAGGAAACCATCTGGGCCAAACAGAAGCTGTCCTCCTAAGTGTTTTCGATGTAGTTCTGCTACTTCTAAAAACACTCTTGCTGTTCTCATATCAACTTGGTGTGGATTTTTCCTGCAATATAAAGATATGAACACAGTTTGCACAGTTCATTATCGTCGTTCTTTTTTCTAAAAATAAACTTGAGTCATTCAAATTGTACTTTAAGATATTAATATTATATATTAAGATGTTGTAACTTGGTGGAAAAATGTCAAACAATTATTTCTGAGAAATTTCAATTTTCCAGCATTCACAAAAAAATATTTTCCTGTCTATACTCAATAAGCAGTAAATAAGTATAATTAAAAAATGACAGAATAACTAAAAAAGTCTTAAAAAGAATAAAACAGTGTACTTACTAGCATTCCAAAACTACTGTTTGAAATAAAATCAGCAATAATTTTTCTGCAAGTGCCCAAGTACACACATTGTAAATCTGATAGTTCATTTTAGAAATGGGAAATACTAAAAGGAAAAGGTTGCTGAGAAATACAGAATTTGTGAATTTTAGACTTCTACTGATACCTGGATACCGTGTATTCTACGACCCTAAGGATGTGGTCATGAGGTCCAATAGCCCACCGTTCTTGGTTGGTGGTATAAGACACATACAGCTTTCCATTTTTCTTGTAATTGGGATGGAATGCAAGGCTTAACAGTCCTCTTTCATCTCCTCCCTGCAGTCAAATGAAAAACACAAAGAATTGTGAAGTTAATTATGTTCTTTATTGTGTTTCAGCTGGAACCCAAAAAAAAAAGTTTCTTTCTTGTGGATAATCTTTGCCCAAACTCTTTTATTTCTTTCCTGACTACTGCACAAAAAGGATTATAAAACATTTCACTTTGGGGAACTCTTTAAGAGTTGGAACAAGACAATTGTCTTATGTAGTTATCTATGCACAAGTCTCTTACGCCACTTTTGTGGAGTGATTTGTGTATGTAATCTTTGGGAAGCCATGAAGACAAGTTTAAGTGCTGTAAAGGATTCTTTGCTGGGTTACTAGGTTGCTTGTAATTCGTAGAAGACAAATAAAAAGGTCTATAATCAGCAGTCACTTCTAATCCAAGTATCCAAAACCTAAAACACAGTGCTGGCTGCCAACTCCCACTGTCTTGGCAATATGTTTAGAAAACAGTTAAATTGCTTGTGTAATATGTAAACCTTTGTTTTACCCTGGAGGCAGCAACATCAGTTGTCACAACTATGGTGGTCTGTTCATCATAGCTAGTATACTGTAGGTAATAAGCAGCCTTGGTCTCTGTGCAGAGAAACCATAGTTTTACATGTGGTCCTTCAATGGAAAGGTTTTTGTTATTTTTTTAAAACAAAAATAGAAAAATCTCCGAACAACTTTCTTTTGTTATTATGTTTGCCACAAAGATTAGTACAGTTATATGTTAAGCATCAAATCCATGTAATGTACTGTGACAATGCAAATACCCTGTATACTTAAATAGAAGGCAATTTTCTCTTTGGCTTCTAAAAATGTATGTAATATTACTATGCCTAAACTTGTATTTGTATAAATGAAGAATAAAACTTAGATTCATTTGTTGCTCTTGAGGTAATACAGGGGAGAGAAGCTGAGGCATAAAAATAAACAGAGTACATCATTAACAATTCCAATTCAATTCATATAGGTGATTATTCACAAGCTGATAGTTGTTTTGGAGTTTAACTCAGGGTTTGCCAGCCTTTCAAAACTAGTGACTCTCTTGTAGATTCAAGTGCTCCAGCTCTGCACCCGTAAGGAGACAATGTTTTGCAACTCTAACCACACCCATGATAACTAATTATGAAATTTTAAATTATAAGAGAGAATGAAGCTTTTAAAATGTATTTGCAATTCAGAGTGATGGATGGGCCTGTCTTCCTGTTGAAAGACATCCCACAAAAAGCCTAATTGGGAAAGCGCACAGCTTTCATTTATTTTAATTCAACATGATTGCCGTACTTCCTTTTTAATCACGACCACCAAAGAGAAACCTGAGTCAGAAATGGAGATGTAAATAGGTCAAGAGATTTCCATACAGAGAGATGCGTACAATGAAATCTGGATCCTGCTGATGCAGAGGCAGCCAAAATTTGCTATTTTGTTTGCTAGAAAAATTTAGTTTCAGGGGGTTATCAGAGAGGTTAGTTTTGAAAGTCTAGTTAGAGCTGCCAAATCAGTTGCAGTCATCATGGATGAAGGGACTGGTAATCTAGCTCTTTCTCCTTTACGAGCCAAAAATAATTCTGCAGCTGAGTCTGAACTGATTGTAGATATTATTGTGTGAGTTTCTAAGAGTTTTGACCAAGTTGCTCTGATAAAGTCTGAAGCAAAGGGAGGCAAATCAGTTGCTTTGGGAACAGTAAGGCATATTTCAAAGATTCCTGATGAATGATTCTATCTGTTGTGCCCAGACAAAGACAGTCCTATTTCTTCTCCTGAGAGATGAGTTCAACTCATTTAAGGGCCCAGGAATGTCAATGAGTCACACTAGGCCTGCCATTCAAGGTGAGTTATTGAAAGTATTAGTAAGAAAAGATCTTTCTGTTACTAAGCTGAAGATTTTATTTAGCACTTGATGTCATGGGAGCAGTCTCGGTGTGAAAGTGAAGTTGTTGAAAGCATAAACAGGTGAAAATTAAATTAAGAGCTTTTAAAGAAGTACACATGAAGCAAGAATTTGATGAATGAAAGAAGGGATCTGCAAGGTAGTAAGTATGGCAAGTTGTATTCATAGGATCAGGCCAATATTTCTACTAATTGCTGTCTTGCATGATTCTATTAGACTGCAATATATTACTTACTTTGTTTGTAGAACGTATCTATCTGTTGCTTCCTGAAAAGTCACGCTGCTTTCTGTTTTAAAAGTGAGCCAGACCCACCAGGTTCTAAAAAGTCTATTTACTCTTGCATTTAATAAAAACTTTGGAATTATCCCTCTAAGATACTGAAATCGGTGCAGCATCAAGCCATTAGTTGGCTTATGGTCAACTAGAAATCCAGCTGAGATTTTCCATACTTATTTTCTCTGGTTTTGGAAAACAATTGTTCATGTGTACTTTCAGCTTTATCGCTAACCGGCAAACCTGTTGTTTCCAATTAAATCACTGCCACAACTTCCACAGCTTTTGAAATTATCTCTGTGGTGCCAGAAAGTATACAGTTTTCTGTAGTGTTATGTCTCTTATGTTGCGGGATAAATTGAGAGGTATCCAGCAAAATCCCTGACGAGCAGTCATTTTGGTACTCTCAAACTGGATAATTATGTACCAAATTTCAAAATTTCAGATTTTCCCTATAGAATAATCCTCACTTTTATTTTTCATCAACAGACTTTTCATGTCTACTGTGAAATCAGCATCCCAAGCTTTATAGTCTTGTCTTGTAGATACCATGTGTCAAATATCTAGATCTTTCTCTTGGCAGCTTAGTAACTTCTTGACATCCTTTTCTTTCTAAGTCTCCCCTTAGATGAAACCAGCACCAACAAACTGTAGATGACATAGTAGCTTGTATGAGATTCTACACTACACAATTTGATGGAATAACCAGTAACAGTTGTCACTTGTATAAGGAAGGGCAAGAAGAATGAGACAAATCTTTGTAGTCCATTGGGATGTCTGTTGAAGACAAAGAACGATGGTTGGCTGAAATGAGAGTTAATTACCTAAACATACAGTGGACTGGGGCCACTGTGAAATCTCTATCACTAAACCTGGAAGTTCATACTTCCAATGCCTGCCTGTGCAGCTCTTTAGCTCGAACGCTCCTCTCTACTACTCGCAGTAGTTGCATGCTTTGCACCAATACTACACTTGTTTCAAAACGGATTTTCCTTGGGCCAGATTATAAGCTTCAGCTAAGGAGTTCTGTGAAAGGAAAAACGTTCCTTTAAAAACCAGTTTGGTCTCGTTTAGGACCACAAGCATGAAAATAATTTAATCAGAATTATATTATCTTAAGTCAGTACAAAGCCAAGTAAAGATGAATTGTATGCATTAAACTTAAAGTGTTTCTTTACTTTTAATTTTTAAATGGTTGGTTAGGTACATTATGTCAGTTCTAAAAGTATATTACGCCAGTAAGTGTTCTCAACTGAAGCATATTTTTAATATTTATTTTTGCATTGTAATTTCTGTTATAATATATTCATACTTGTGAAAATCTGAAACAACTGCACAACACGATCCACTTTGTATTTTGACTAACACTAAGAGGAGCAATTGTTGCGCGTGAATACTGGATTTTTATAGAAGGGTGCTATTTTCACATAAGCACTCCTTAGAAGTGGGCTCTACTTTCAATCTATGTGTTTCCAAATGTACTCTGGTATATCTCTGATATTATATACAGAAGTGTTATTGTATTATTAAGGTATTATACTTTTTCTATAATACAGAAACATGCAGTTATTTTTAAGACATGCTGCCATTTCATTACGTCAATATATGTATTATTTCCTGTAGTAAATATAGAGAAATACATGGGAATGCCTTAACTGGTATTGTTAACTATTTCATTTAAAATAGATCATATTGTAAGCATGACCCTTAATTAGGTAACCTTAATAGTACTTAATTTTAGTAAGCAAAACCAGACATGACAATTTATTTCCATTACTCTGTGTGGTTTAATAGTAAACAATATAGGTAGCAGATTCCAGGTTTTCCTTTAAAATTGATTTCACAATTCACTCACTTGTATAAAATGGTGGGATTTATATTTAACAGCTTTGTCATCTGGACAATCCCACTCTCGTGTTGGAAATGAGTAGCAACCTTTTTTTAAAAGGGGTTGTGCTTAAAATACGTATATTCAACGGTCATTTGTGACTTAAAATATTAACTCAAATGTAATGTCTTTGTATCATTTGTTTTTATCTATTATTATAGAGCAAATGCTGGGTAACTTGTTGAGGTAGTATGATCACCCTTAATTTAGTTTATTTCCTATGTAATAAACACCATAACTAATATGCATTACCATGTGTTTGATCTTAAGGAGTTTTATTTGTAAAAAAACATGGGGGAAGGAGTAATGGAACATCAAAAATCTCTTATCAGGCAGTACCATATGAACTCTTCAGAAAGGGATTTCTAATTTTAGGAGATCCCAAAAGAATCTCTGGTTATTTGAACCTTCCTTTACCAGATCTTACTGTAGGGCTGAAGATCAATGTCAGGTATTTTTCTCAGCGGGAAGTGTTTGCTTAATCGACATGTTTTGGAAATTTGGCCCCAGCACAGGATAGAAACTTGACTACCGCAGAAGCAGAAACCAGCAAAAGGTCTGCTGCGAGGGCACACCTCGCCTTTCAAAGCTGCATCAACTATGTTGAGGAACACAAGGGGGAAGTGTCTCTGACAGGTGAAAGGGGACAACAAATACAGAATGAGAAAACCAGAAATGGATTGGGCTGTAGGTATGCTCTAGGAATAGAGCTCCTATAGACCTCTTGGGTGTTGAGAACTCAAGTGCTTTGCTATCTGAACATCTGTGGGGCCTGAGGCCTCTGGCAAGGGAAGAATTTGTAACATAAGACATTTACCTTAGGGAAAAATAATTACACTGATGTCATGGCTCAGTATAGCATGCATACTAGACCCTATCTCCAAAGCATTTCCTTTTTGCTGTTGGGCCGCAAAGCTTCAATTTTTTTTTTTCTCATTTATAAAGGCCTTTGCAGTTATCTAAGGATTTTGTTAAACAATTTCGGTATTTTTTACTGATTGTAACAAATGCACTATTTTAATACTTCACTTAAAAGTAACTTTAGATACAGGAATGCTTTACAACTAAATTTATACAGGAAAAATACTTAGAGGGCCATACTCTTACTTGGAATTTAAGCACAAATCCTACTGAAGTTAGAGGTGGTTTTTGTTCAGTTAGGTGCAGGGAAGGATTTGGCTGAAAATCAGTGGTGGCCAAAGTGCACCTATCACAAAGTTGTCTGCTCTGATGTCTGCAGTGATATTTAAATGCGCATTTATTTACAGGACAACTGAACTCACAATAAAGTAATGATGACCCACTCCTTTAGTGCCCAGTGGGTCCAAAAGTCAGACCTATCAAAAGGGACTAGGTAAGAAGGTGATTCATAAGACCAGTTCTGCGTGGATTTTGAATGGGGCTTCTCTGCACTTGGCGAAAAGTCAGAGTACCTATTCACAGGAATTACACACACATATTTATTATGCAGCATAGTTTTCCAGCAAAAGAACACCGGAGTGGCCATAGCTTGAACAGAAATAAACAAAAATGGTTTGAGATCTAAAGATAGCACTGGAACTTAAAACCTAATTCTTTTTTTTCTTCTTACTTCTGTTGCAGCAAAGACAAAATTTTGACATGGCCTCGATCATTTTTTCTTTTCCTTACCTTCACAGTCCTTTGAAGATACCAGTCACTAAATGCAGGACCTTTCACTTCTAGTCCTAGTCCTCTGTACTTATTTTTTTAATTCCTCAACTCCAGATTTTGCTGTTCTGCTGGGCAAGTCTTTAGTTTAATCCAAATGACAATCCTCGTCCCCTGATAATACAATTCTTTCTTCCCGTCCTCCTAAAGAAAGTATATGAAACTTATAAATGCAGATACCAGCCCAACACAAACCCACAGCTTGCCTCCTTCACACTCTTCTAGAAAGACATGAATCCTGCTGTGACAACTCTCCCAATTATTGGTTAGAAGCAGCTAAAAGCTTTAAGACTGCCAAGAGCCAGCCAATAATTGAGAGGTTTTGGGCAGAGTGACATAGGACTGTGAGTGTGCTTGCAAGGAGGTGGCCATGAGCCCATGTGAGGTCTGCATCTGGACTGAGAAACTTTATGTACTGCACTGCTTTAGGAGAATTGGAATAACAGAAGACAGTGGAAATCAGTCCCGGAAGAGGGAGATTCAAATAAAGACCAGATGATTATTGCATTCAGTAAAGCTGGCTCGAGAAGGTGTGAATTACACACTTCCCTGCACCACAGAGGCCTCTTGAGCTGTAAGCAGCATTCATCCTCTGGGAACACAGGTGGTGATTCCACCTCTGTCCCCAGCTGGATTTATTTTCAAGGAAGCTTTACATTCCACCAGCAATTCAGTGAGTGGTTCACCGGCGGAGGCCACTAAGGGAAGGTAAAAAATAAGCATGCTCCTTCTTATTTCCCTGGCACACCTCCACTTTCTGGGTTTTATTTATTTATTTATTTATATGTTTGGCATATCTGCTCTCCTATACTTTTCCTCTTCAGCATTCTTCCACTGCAGACTGTCTTCTGCTGACAGCTTTTCAGCTGCATTGGTTTGAGGTCTATTGTGTTGTAGAATTAGCCTTCTAGGAAAGCAAGCAAGCTTCCTTCAAGTGAAGGAGAATGCAGTAAGTGCTAAGAAATTTACTGACCATGAAAATCCTTCGTTAATAGGGAGAATAGACTTGATGACCTTTGTATTTTTTCTCCTTCCTTCTGTTGCTTTTAAGCTTTACTCACCTTTCCATGCCATTTCTGTGATAAAGGCAAATTTTACATCTCTCTCTCAACGGGCAGTCCAACAAAATTGGCTCAGATGATACCCCAAAGAGAACAGACTACATTACATTAACATGCACAAATACATGACATGATGACAAGAGACTAATGATCCCTTTTTCATTCACCAAAACCATGACTTTACCTCTTCCAATCAAGACTGATTTTTTTTTTTTAACTTAGACCCTATTTTAATGCTATCTAACATTACTTTTCTGTAAACACACAAACAATACAAATGAATCTTATTAGTGATTTACTGTTCTACCAATGCTCTAATTTGACTGTGGTCTTCTCAGACAGCTAACTCTGGCTTTCTCATGCTCTCATTCCTTGACTATGTATATAAAACTTATCTTTATTTTTCAGTGGCATGTTTCATAAAATTTTTGGTTAAAATACAGATCTAATGGCAGAGAGTTGTCAGAAGTGTTTAAGAATTATAATTCAATATATAAGTTGCTTTTATATGGCATGGCCTTTCAGCCAATCACTGCTGCTTTTGTTATTGCTAAAGATAAAAATATGCTATGGAAAAATAAAAATCTTACTATGGTGCAAAGATCTCCCTGGGCTGCTAAATTAAGACTTTTCATAAATGTCCACAAAAAAAGTCTACAGCACTTTAAAATGAGCTGTAAGACTTTTTTTGTGCTGAGAGAGGGAAAAAAAAGAGGATGTATGGTGACACATAGCAAATTTGACAGTGCTTATGTAAAATGAACCAACCTACAACAAATTCTATACTCCGATAATTGAAAACAAATTCATGCTGTTTTACCGTGACCACTTTATATGGAAATTTAGGGATATAATTCAGAACAGAATAACAGTAATTATCATACTCTCTGCATTAAATTAAAACCAGAAATGTTGATCTGTCTAATTGTAGGCATTAAAAAATAACTAGTTTCAAAAAAGAGAGATGCAAATGGAAAGATGCCCTGATGACATTACTCTCTCTTACCCACAATTCGGCCTTTCTCCTTTGGCTCTCAGTAGTGAACTGTTGTCTATTAAGGAGATACTTGCTTTTTCTGGTTGCAAGGGGAACGTTACATTCACATGAGCTATGTATTTAAATACTGTGGGGCAGGGGGAGAGAGCAGCAAACCACATCCAGCTTGAAGGAAAAAAGCTACAGATTTCCACTTAGACTGGTCCCCATGTCTTTACTGTTGTCTGTATGCTAACGGATATTCAAATTTGCTCAGCAAGTGCTGAAAGTAAGCTGCTAGCAGTCTGCATCTTGCAAAAAAACCCCCGTGCACACCTTAAACAGGATACCTTTTGCCAGAGGGTAATAAAGGGCTAGAGGCGCTTCATTCAGTCCACACTGTATTTTTTCCCCAAGCATTACTATGGTAATCATTCATGTTTGCAACATAACCTAGATTAAACTGTGGGCCTTATGAGCCTGGCTCTGTCGCTGTTTTAAGAGAAGAGTGAGTTCAGTGACTTATCAAAACAATGCTATTCACTGTAACATATAAAGGTACTCTTCTTCACTGAAGGTTATTTCTTTAGCAGATTTCTAGCTTTAGTCATTAAGGCTCTGAATGTGCTTAGCAAAGGTTGTAAAGTGTTTTCTGCAAGATACCTCAAATCGCCTTTTCTTCTTATTTTAAGAAACTGGAAAGTCATATTATCTGAATGGTTTCTGGTAGGGGAGTAGGAGCGAATTTGAAGAAGAGAAGTTCAGGTGACATAAAAACACAGGACAGAGACAGGAAGCGTATGAAAGGTTAACCGTAATTTCTGCTTATATTCCACCTATCATCTTGGCTGGGATTCTCTCCTGAAGGCAGAGCCACCATGCAGAGCGTGAGGCTTGTCTGTAGGCACCGAAAGATGAGAACGCGTCACCATTTTCCGTTGCCAAAGAACGTGTGTGCAAATTCTAGAGATAAAGCAAATGCTATACTGTTCCCTAATACCCGAAGAACTTTGGGACTCTGAAATCCGGATGCATGGAGAGGCATATCGCAGCCTATGTTTAGCATCAGCATTCAGTATAGTTTTGATAATGATGTGTCATATCTTCAAAGCAAATGCTGGTTGCATATGTTGCTGGTTTTCTCAGTAGATGATTAGGCTAAACGTAATAGGCAAAATCAGAATCTGTATTCTTAGGAGCTCTGTAAGTATTCTTCAACATTTTACGAGTAGACATACAACAGATATACTGGATGCAGGCTAGACAACTATGTTATGTCTATTTACTCCAATTTTAAAATTGTTTATACCTATGTTCTTTGTCCATTCAACTGTTCCAAACAGTAAACACTCTTGTCTTATTGGCACAAAGGCAAACAGAAAATCAATTTAGAGGTCCAGCATCTGCTACTGAGTTTTAAGCTTCCACATGTGAACATGAGCATTGGAAGTGTATTGTTATCCAAAATCAAACTGTTTGAAATATAAGGACTGCACTTGTTGGAGTCCTGATACAAAGGCAGCTAGAAAAACCAGAAAATGCTATTATTGCTTTTTTTTCACAAAAACCGTGCATGTGCATCATGTTTGGTACCTGGGTCAGAAATATATTTAAGCACCAGCACCCTCACAGTTCTGAAAAAGCACTGAATGGGAGCTGGGAAGAAAAAAGTGTTTGAATTCTCTGGTACTGCCCAAGCATTTTTCTCACTGGTACTTTGCCAGTCCCTTTAGCCTCACGGTGCCTGAGGAGCTGTGGCCCGGGGGCAGAAAGGCTAGCGTGTAACTTATCTGCGCTGCTGCAGTTAAGCAATAGCTTGGATTTCAAATACTGACTGAGTAATCAAATAATTTGAGTTCTTTCAGTACGTCTTTAAAAATACAGGTAATTTGCCAGCTACCTGAAAATAAGGAGTAAATAAATCCAGAGAAATCCAGATTTTTCCACAGATATTTTGCGAACACCAGAGGAAGCTAAAATAACCAAGCATTTTTGTGCTTGATCTCGTCTTTACCTCTCAACTAAAACAGTGAAAAAATATTAATATTTTGAAGAGAGACATGAATATTTTTATGAAATGTGCCAAGTGGAAAAACCAGGGTGGTGGAGGATATACGGTTTGCTCTTCATGACTAGAATCTGTATATAAGAGGAGAATGATGGCAATCCACAGCCGTGTTGACAATTCAGACATACAGGAAATACCCTTGTAGGAAACTAATACCATCTGGGTTTGGCCCAAGATGTGTGAATGAGAAATATGTTTCTTGTTGAGAATGCAAAGATAGTTTTGGACATTGCAAAGAAGGAATGCGTAAAGCATGCACAGTTATAAAAATGAAATAGGGTGAGGCATTGCATGCACATGGAATAATTAGAGGAATATGTTTGTGTGCGTCAATAGCTGATGCAGACTTAGAACTTCAGAATTCATTTGTCCTAAGACAACCAGTAAATTACTACGAAAAATGTCTTCAGTACAAATGGCCAGGAGCTTTCTGAATAAAGATAGTATTTAAAAATGCTGATTTGTCTAAGCCGCTGTGTTCCCTGATAGAAAGGGAGGTTTGCTTGTGACACGTGTTGTATTTTGGGGAAAAAAGTAAAATAGTTTTGAAATTGTTGAAACATCCAGTTCTAATATTTGTAAAATTGGGAATTTGGATTATTTCAGTGAGTTGTTTTCAGTTTAGAAATTAGTTTTAGTTAAAAGAATGTCAACACTGGAATGGAATATTTCATTTGGCCCTTCCTGAGAACCTTTCAGTCCACACTTGGTAAGAGTATGTTTTCAAAATCTCAGAATATTCTCACTCCTCTCTATCCTGTTCTTGCATTAACTGTCTGAGATTTTAGTGTCTGTTCTTGGCATAGGAAGGCTCTCTGGTTTCTAACGAAGCCATTGCCAGCATTCTGAGGTTCCTGAGACTCGCTGCCTGCGGGATGGATTTTTGCCTCTCCCTTGACACCCTCATCTACTTGTGAAAGCCCCAGCAGTGCTGATTTTTCTGTTATTTGTGAGGCTAATGAATGCCTTGCATGGACAGGAAAAAGTTCCAAACTCTCTTTTTGGTGCACATTCGACTTCTTCTCCAGACTAGCCTTCAATACTATCGTCCTTTCTCTAAGTTCAGGCTCTAAAGGCTCTTTTTAAAGAAAATTATTGAGAGGATAAAAGGTTTGCTAGTCTTTCATGTCTGTCAAGATCCTGGATTAACCCTGTTCCAGGTTCAAAGACACTCATTATACAAATTACCTGTTCCTTAACTGAGAAATGCTCATACGATGACAGTAAACTGTCTGTTATTGTATCTTGGTCTTCATTTGTTTTTCAGCAGATTTTTGACATACCTGAACGCGATTATTCTTATCACTGCTAAACACTGCTGGAGACATTTATTCAACATGTATTAATTGTTTTAGTGCTTACCCAGAAGGCACAATGCAAAAAAAAAGATGGAAAATTAAAGTGGCCATTTTGATTCTTTTATTTTCCAGTCTTTTTTAGTACGCATTGAACATGCATAGCACCTGAGATCTTTGGGCAGGGTGATCAAAGTCTATTGAATCAAATGTTATTAATATACTAATGGCACACCATCGCGTATCTTTGATTGATGGATTACATTCAGGTTGACATGGCTATCTGAAGAAGCAGGCAGGCTAGAGGTATGAACGGCAGCCCATTAGAGTCCATTGCAACTGCAAGTGTGAGCAGATCATCAGGGTTGAGTTCTGTGCTTTCTAGCTAATAGACAATGAATATATGACTTGATGGTAAATCCATTCCACGTTCTTTGAAAATGAATTATTAGTACCTCTTTCAGCTTCATTATAGAATTGTGTTATATTAGTTCATCCTTTGCGAGGCTGTACACAAAGTATTGCTTTCTTTTGCATCTACTGTGGAACGTGCACATCTGCCTTTCAGGTGAGAATTTATGACTGTGCGAGGCTTGAATTTTCCAAGCTGTTTATGCTTATGTGTTATGCATATACTCACTACATACACATATAAACATACACATGCATCCAGCATTTAGGTGAACACAGATTTCCTTGTCCCTGTAGTTTAAATTCTCATCAAATTTAATTCTTTTTTTGTAGTCACAAATGCGGAACATGAGTGGATATAAACAGTGCACACATGCTTGATTTGCATATCTTAAGGCTTAAATAAATGGTGTTTGAACTACCTAAAAGAATTTATTTTATAGTATAGAATAAGTTAATATTGTTATACCTACAACATTTGACTCCAATGTTGGGGAAAAAGGGTTTTGGAAAATGTGCGTTTCATGTATGTGCCTGTGTTTTTTAAAGAACTCATTAAATTATGGTTGTACTACGTATTTTAAATATTGACATTTCTGAGTGGGGTTTAATTTTTATTCTGCCAAGCGTTGTAAATTCCTGTTTTGAATCCTGAGGATTTCGGTGGAGGTGGAAAACCACTAATAATTTCTTCTTGTTCACGCAACTTGTATTCACTTGTATGTTTTAACTTGAAGCAGACCTCTTCTGTTGATGCTGATAACACTGTTCTGAGTATAAACCAAACTCCTTTGGAGTAGGAAAGAGTAACATTTTCTCTAAGTAATGGCAATCATAATTACCTTGATATAAAACTTTGTTTCATAAGGGCCTAATTCAGCAAGTATTTAGGCATGTGTCCAAACTCCACTGATTTTTTTTTTTCTAGTGCAAAACAGGATACCATGAGGCAGCTGATTCTCTCCACTTCAGAGTTTACATGACTTTTGGTGTCAGTAAATGAGATCTGATACAATGGCGATGAGGGAATTTATCAATCAAAAATGCTTCTGATTGAGGGGGAAAAAATACTGGAAAAAATGGAGACTTTTCTCTTAATGAATTTGACCCTGAGATTTCATAAAGATTTTTTTATGGTCTGTAGCTAATGTGGTGGTTATGCAGCTAAAGGCATTATCTTCACATCATTATAATGAAACATAACACTGGTATCCTTGACTTTATTAGCCAGGCTTCATTGGTATCTGACGTTATATATTTCCTATTATAAATCTAAATAAGAACTTACATTGACCTGCATTAGACCAAACATTAAACAATTTACTAAGATTACGACTTTGAAAGGGAACTTAAAAAAAAAAAAAAGTCTTTTAGACCACCAAGAAACAACCATAAATTTAAGGAAATATGAGGTTTCCACCATGTGACTTCCCCTGCAGAGTTATGCAACAGACTGCTGTTACTTAAAGGTCATACATAAAAAATTTATGGTACATTTTTTAAGAGATTTATAGTGTTTCTATTTATACAACTTATATGTCAACAATTTAAAGGTATAGTATACTAAAATAACAAATTAAACTCTAATCCCTTTGAATCCTTGATAAAATAGAATGCTCTAATATGTCACATATAAAAGAGGTTTAATAAATGTATTAATTGATGTGGTATGTGTGATGTAATGATTAGCTGTTTATTATCTATTACAGATCATTTGTTCATTTTTATCCTGAAAATTATTTGCAAATGGGGTTGATTAGGGGAGCATTCTTTGTCCTATAGGCCCACTGCATGGTGGTGTAACTCTCTTTAAAAGAGCTCTGCAAATCAGTCTCAGAACTAACATTATTTCAGTGTTGAGATGAATGATGCCATTGATACTATCTAGACATCTTGCTTCGGAATATCTTTGAACTCAAAGACATATTCTTTATCCAAGATGTTGGATTCTCTAGAAGTAAAAATTTGTAGCTCTGTACGAAGGTACCACCCCTTAGTTATTTGCTGAACTTTATTTGCTTTGCACTGGAATGAAGTGGGAGCAGTTACACCATCACTCAGCCTTAGCTGAGGCAAGAGAATGACAAAGACAACTGAGAGGGGGTAATTTCTCACATCACTAGAGCTGCAAACCTCAGTAGGGTTTGAACTCAGCCATAGGAGTCACATTTTCAACCTTGCCTTTGCACACTTAACCCATATACTTATGTATATTTATGTGGGAGTTGTGACTGCAAATGCATCATTTTACGCCAGGAGTCAGAGCCGTATACGCAGGTCTGGCAGTGATTATTGATTCTAAATTCATCCCTGAATTTTGCATATTAAAATAATGCATTAATTCAAAGGCTCCATTAGGGCACAGTACTTAAGTCCCCTAATGTGTGGAAGCACTTTGACACCATAAATATTCATTTCTCATGAAAACAAGTCTTCATAGATAAACAAAAGTCCTAGTACATGAAACACCTATGAACATGCTCAACCATAAACACTTTGATAATTCCATTGCCTTTGAGGTCAAATATAAACACAATACATTAGCATTTGGAGAAGGATACTAATATGGTCATGGAGATTTGTCTCTACCTGGTATTGTGGCCTAGTCTTGTCCTCAGTAAAGAACCTAAGAATGCAGTCTGGTGGTGCTAAGTTCCTAAAAATAGGGAGGGGAATTCTCCACAAGAGACAGCCTTTGCGTTGCCGTGCCGCCCACCAGGTTTTAGTTACAGAGTCTCTACTGACTTGAATTGTCATATCTAGTCCCTTGATGACTCTCACAGCAGTCCTGTAGGGATGCCCTTTGTCTGGGCTTGAAAAATGTTTCTTGCCTTGCTGTGCAAGATACCGTTCTCTTGGTCTCCTTGGCTACTGCTATCTCCAGCTCTGAAGATAACATACAATGCCTGAGCGGCCCTTCAGAGCTGGAGCTGATACAGTACTTCTCGGTAAGAGGTCCTCAGCAAAATTACCCAATAGACCTTTGCAAAAAGTACTTGTGCAACCCTGGATTACTGCGTTTTTTTGCTGTAAAACAGAGTTATACTGGTTCTGCAGATTCTGGATGTTTCTAAAGTCGTGGCACCTTGAGATTTGCCTTTGCTGACTGAACAAACATATCGCTACTCCTAAGCTGGTCATCACCCCTTCATCAGCATAATTCACTTCCATAGTAAGAAACTGTTGTAAAGAAATTTGGCTGCAACTGTTCCAGCAGAGTTTATAGGTTCATAGGCCAACCCAAGCAGCAATTAATTTAAAAGAAGATGTGATCATTTCCTATCTTTTATGAGCATTAAATAATACTTTTTTTTTTTCTTTTGGACAAAAAATATTTGACATGTCAAATGACTAGAATAAGAGCTGATAGTATCTATGGTATTTTTAAATATTAATATCTTTTACAAATAAGAAAATCACAAAGTGTTAGAAAAGAATAACAGGTACATAATTTAAAATCTGTTTTTCTTTATAACTCTAAGTCTAGAGTTTCAGAGAGAAAACACTAATAAAAATTAGTCAGTCATCATTATGATGTCATTCTCATAATTTCCCTTGAAGTAAACTAGCAAGTACAAATAATATTTGTAATGTCTGACATCATCTATGTAGCTTTCCATTGCTCAGACTTTGGGTTAAATTTAGTGATGTTTCCCATTTGTTAGAGAACACCTTCTGGGGGGAATGGATTCCATTAAGAAAAATCTCTCTGAAGTTAAGCCAGCTTTGTAACTTGTTTGAAACAAAACAAAACAAAAAACTCCAAACAGGCCAGGAATGATAGGAGTACAGCAGTAGCAATTTGTAAAAAATGTGATCATCTGTAAGAACCAAAGTTTCAGTCCTGAGTCTGAGTGCTCACATGAGAAAAGGAACCATGCTTTTCAGCGATGCTCTCTTTAAAAAGAAATAAGCATCAGCATAATTGTTTTACTCTGGAAACAATATTCCCTTCCATGTGATACATGCCCATTTATCATAGTTTGACCTGCAAAGGCTTCTTAGAATCACTCAGACTTTAAAAAGTGTTTCAGAATAGCCATAGACTCATTTTTTTGTTGCTTGTGCTTTGAGATGTTAAGCGTTAAAGGACATTTCTGAAAGGGATTCCTTGTTTTTAAGGTTTAACTTAAAACAGCTAAAAAGTGTATAGGAATCACAGAAAGAGGGATCAGTATTTCCTCAAAACTAGTCTCAGGTTGACTAAGAGCTCTAACTCACATTTGAAAATCTTAGTCTTATATTTACATTAATTAGAATACTGTCTATTAGGTGATAATTTATGCATATAGAATGGCCAACCACTGCCTTTCATCTTCCTTCTTCTTTTCATTCTAAAGTTTTCTACAGTTTTTTAAATGGTAATTTCATTTCATTATTGCTCTCTATTAGTGACAGGAGATATGTCGGTACTACAATATTATTGCAATTCTCTGCGATAGCATATGTTAATAACATACATAGAAGATGAGAAAGTTGTATTTCACATGAAACAAGTTTTGTTCCACTTGTGGAATACAGAGTCTTGCTTTTTCTGTCTCTTGCCCACTGAGTCCTTTCCCAGATGTAGGCCAATGATGTCTGAGCCCTCTCTCCACTCCCAGAAAGGAGCAAAGGGGCAGGAGATGGTGGTGAGCCATGATCCCCATTGCCTTCCCCAAACCATCTGTGCTGTTCTGCTCCACAGCATGACTGGCTCATCAGCATCTTTGTCCTTAACATACTTTTGATCTAGACAAATATGTACCAATTGAGTTAATTTTTAATGAAATTATCAAATTTATATTGATATGGAATTATATCTTTCATTTCTAGTCGTCTTTCAAAGATATGCCGTACACAGATGACTTGGACCAATTTAATCCTAAGACCCCTGGTAACTTTTTCAGATAATACATTGCCTTACTTAATATGAACTTGAAATTTAAGTAGATAATATTCATTATTATCTTGGTATTGGAAGACTTGGGCACCTGTTTTAAATGGTGTCATTGTGTCCACGTGGTGACTTCTGCATTTGAATGGACATTAGCTAAATGTGACAGTTATTCAACTTCAAAGTAGAAAAGATGACTAGAGTTGTCAGGATGTTGTGATACACTGATTCATTAGTCTTGATAAATGCGAAAATTTTCTATTACCCTCCCTCCCAAAAAAAGGAATAAGGAATTCACCCATTTACAATCTATACTTAAGTACTGAATGGAATGTTTCCTGAAAGAAAAGTAGCTAACATAAACAGAATTTCTTCTTCAGAAATATGAGGTATGTAATAATTAGCAGAGCCTCACTGAGCTATGAAAACCATATTCCCTTAGGAGAACAAGAACAATAACTACTGAAAAAAAGTGACAGGCTATACGCAATTTGTTATATCTGAAGAATACAAATATAACTGCTTAAACATATTTAAAAAGTGATAAATTCACTTCCTCTACAAATTCATAAACTCACAAATGTTTCCTTGCAATTGTTCTTGGAACCGATAGAGGAAAATCTCCCAGGGACACATGAAATGTAGTAAGTGTAACATGAAAATTGCCCTTTCTCATATGAAGATTAAAACAAAACAGATATTCTCCAGCAAACCAGCAGGTTCCCCTATTCTCCGCTCATATGGGCTCTTCCCACAGTCCCACTGCATGAAGGGCTTACGAACTTCATCAGAGCTGATCGTATCGAAGGAATGTGGACTCAGCCATTTGAAGGCATGCCACAGAACCTCAGCAATCCAGTCTCTTGTTAATTACAACTAATATTTCATTATGTTGTGGAATTTTCAGCTACATAGATGTGTGTACACATCTTAGTATGTAGTGTAGCCAATGCTTGCTATTATATTACAAGCCTTGCAAAGTATAAGAGGTGCATTGAAAGCTGAAATTAGTAGAATAAAACATTGCAGTATGTTTTCAGCTTTTTAATTTGAGACCTTTAGACCTCATGATTGCAGGAAGAAGTTTGAGAACACAAATCAAGCTGAAAAGTAAGGAGGCAATGAATTTCCACTCCCCTTGTTTCCAAATGGATTTTTTTAAGCACATGCTTTTAAGCCAATTTCATGATTTTAGAGTCTGCCTCATGACTGTCTGAATGGACAGGATTGAAGGTACTTTATATGGCTTATTTAAAAATAACATCCTAACCCAAGCTATAAATCATGATAAGTATTTAATGCCTTATGTATATAATAAATATTCAAGTCTAAGTATCTGGTTACAGCAGTGATTAAGAGTTCTGAAAATCAACCCCTTAAAAGAGGCTCTTCAGTGGAAACGCTGTCAGTGGTGAGGCTTCTTTCACACCCTTCTATGCACATGTACAGTTCACAGCCATTAAGTCAACAGTGTGACAGCATCTGTTATTTCTGAAGCGTTCTGCACGTCTATACACTTGCAAATCTCATTTCAATATTGTTTTTTGAGAAATATAAAAAATTCTTAAGAGAGAGAGGAGCCAGCCTGATATGAAGCTCTATACCATACAGTGGTTAAAGCAACTGCATGGGTATTATGGTGGGAAGAAGGACAGAATGACAAGAAAGGTATCTCAGGGGAGATACCTTTAATCTCTAGATTAAAGATTAGATACCTTAATCTCTAGATTAAGGTTTTAATGAGAAAACTTGATCTTCATTGAGTTGGGGAAGAACTACCTCTGGCTGGACAGCCACAGTCAGAAGGAATGAATTGGAACTACAGATGTAGATTACTGCAGACTTTTTCTTTTTCAAATCCTATTACATTTGCAACAATACAGGCAGAGGACAGCTCTGCTGAAAGGGGCTTTGGGGTCTCAGTAGACAGCAAATGGAACATGAGCCAGCAGTGTGCCCTGGCAGCAGAGAAGACCGCCAGCATCCTGGGCTGTATTAACAAGAGCCCAGCCAGCAGAGCAAGGCATCATCCTCCCTTTACTCTGCACTCAGGAGGCTGCATCTAGAATACTGCGCCTGGTTTTATAGGCCCCTCAGTACCAGACTGATAGCGATGTACCAGAGGGAGCTGGGTGGCTGGGGACTGGAGCACTTTCCCTGTGCGGAGAGGCCAAGAGAGTGGGGCTTGTTCAGCCTGGAGAAGAGGCGGCTTCGGGAGCTTGGTCAGCAAGTGGGGCAGTTAAGTATGGCAACAAATACAGAGAATTACATCACTAATGCTAGTCTAGGATTTTTGGCAAAACATTTCTGTGGCAGTTATTGTTGGAATATCCCAATCAGTAAAAAAATCAGTTCACACATCCCATGTAAAAGTTTAACCTATCAAGCTATTGGTTATGTTGTTACGGACTTTCTCTCATTTTCTTTTTGTTTTTACTAGAATTTCTAGTCTTGACCTGAGAAGGTTTCCAAACAACAGTTTCCTTAAAATAAGAAGAGGAATTTTGCACTTGATTCGTGGCAGGGACTACAATCTGTAACCTGCATATCATGAATAACTTCCCTGAGCATCTGTATAGAGCAATGAGTCTCTTTTACCAAACAGTATTTAATTACACACACTAGCACAGCAGATCTCTTTATGAGCAAGTATCATTGACTTTATATGTGGCTTTGGAGCTGCTTCTCTGAATTTTGTCTGTCTTATTGTACATTGTGCCCAATATTTTACAATTTTATAACTGTCCCCGGAAGTATATCTTGACAACCCTTAGTCACTGTTGATAGCCTTGGCAATGCTTACCATTGCATCCAGCCCTGATATAAAGCGGACTTTACCTGCGAGTCTGATAGCATAAATTAGTTGTCAAGTCACCTAGCTTTGCAGCATATTCAGAGTTTCACATAAAAGATAATTTTGAGATGTCTTGGTTCTGCTCCACACAGAAAAGAAAGCAAGAAAATTACACTAGGATATTTCTGGACAAGGAATCTGAAGCAAGGATTAAAGGTGATGGATGTATAGACTATAACACCAGCAGAGCTAGGACCTACCTGCGCCCAGTTTTATTGACATATGACCCAATTTCCTATCAGGAAGGCTACATGGCTGCTGTAATTTTTGTAAACAATTGGATAATAAATTATAGTAGCAGAAAAGCTACAGGCGGATCCTTCATTAATTGGTGTTGAATCAAAGCTATCAAAGCAGCAGCATGTAACAGACAAGTGATTATGTTGCTCAAATGTCATTCCTTTTATGTGTGACAATTCAATTTGTTAAACTTTTTCATCAAAGAAAAGAGAATGAAAAGGCAATATTGCCTTCTCTGAAATGTATTACTTCACCTATTTCTGCTAGATCTTATTTTATTCTAAATTAAATATATTTTTTAGATGCCACCAAACAAAAACCCTTTTCAACACTATTTACTCCAATTGTGTCTTGCTGAACTCCTGAGGACGCCGCTGGGTTATATAGTGACAGTGTTCATTCACCAAAGTACTTCAAACCCTCTTAGATACTGCTTAATACCTGCTTTTTTATAGTTGGATAGCTATAAATATTTTTCAGGACAGAATAGAGTAAGGTGAGAGCTCTTTGTGTGTTTAAAGATTCTTCCTGAGGTACCTTATACTGAATTTAGTGTGCCATTTCATTACCTAGATTTAGAAAATTTCTCTAGACCTTCTACCAGTGTACTCTAATCTTGTACCACCAGCAAATTCTGCCACTTAGTTATCATGAACTCTTCAAAGTTACAGCTGATTTTCTAGAAGCAATACTAGATTACACATTTTAAAATTATTTTGAAGATATTGGTTATTTATTTCTTCTATTTGTTTTTCACCTCCTAATTTAGCAGCATACCGGAGGTATGTCCAGAAGCACTGGCACAGAACACTTCTTGCCTGACTGCAGTCTGAACCGCAACAGGTTTTTTTTATTTTATGACTAGCAATCTCTCATACTACTTTCTTCAGAGACACTGTATAAAACCTTCTAGAAACGTAAACTATTTTTCTTCATTATCTTACTAATTCTTTGACAGAATTCTGTTTGTGGCAGCAAATTAACACTTACACAAGATGCTTTTTTGACCTAATTTTACAATTCTTCTAATTTTTCTCACCTAGGATTTTTCTAGGTTCTCACTTCCCTGTAATTTGCAAGATGACCTTCAGAGCCCTTTTATAGCCAGACTCACAGGTAATAGTTAAGTTTTGTAAAAATAAGTAGTACAACTTCATTATCTCAACTGCTCCAATTTTCAGTTCCTTTAGAGCACTTATTTTTAGGGCAATTTATGCTGGTGCTTTCCATTATTTCTCTTCTCCCTCTCTTTTTTTTTCTCAGCCTACAGGTGGTGAAATGGAAAATGTTAAATACCAACTATAGGGTGTGTCTTTCCTAGTCTCTCTTATCCAAAGAAATCAAGCTGTATCTTTTGCTTTTATACTCTGATGGTCTAGCTAACCAGCCTCTGCCAAAGACCATCACCTAGCTTGAGGAAGTTCTTCTTTTATCACAAGGTATTAAAAATTTCTCTGTATTTTTCCCTATTTCTTCTTTACATTTCCTCTCAAACCTCAGAATGTTGTTCTACCATAAATGTTTATGGGAAACTCCTGCTTACTTTGCCAGTGAAACAATGGCAGGATATAACCCTTACTCTGGTGTTCTGAATTTATATTCTGCTCTATTAGTGTCACTTGAGTTGAATTTCCATTTTATTATAGGATTATTATTTTTTGGGGGCCTGAACATTCCCTCGTACCTTGCTATATTTCTCACCTTCTTGATTCCTAATTGTTCCAGTATATACATACTTTCTCTGAGTCTAATAAGGTACTTTTAAAGAACCTCCATGCTGCTTCTACGGATTTTAATTTCCTAACTTTCCCCTTCAGGCTATTTCTAACTTCCTCAATATAAAAATCTTCCTTTTTTGAAAAGTACTGTAATATTATTACCTCATGGTAGGATCCCAAGGGAGGATGTTGAACTTAATTATATTATGGTCACTTTTATTTAGTGGCTCAACCACGTTAACTTCCTGAATCAACTCATATATTTCACTCAAGACCTGCATCAAGACTAGATTCTCCCTTTCAGTATTCCAGAATTCTTGTAACAAATGATTGTCTTTGGTGTCTACACGCTAGTCCAGTATTAAACTGAGAGGACTTAAAAATATGTGCCTGTGATACACCTGAAAAAGTCACCAAGAAATACTTGTTTATTCAATGCACTTTTAAGAGTGCCTAAAGTCTAAAGGGCTTAATTGTCAGTGAAACCACATGGAGTTTTCTAAATTCCAATATTCCTTCTCTGTGCATGAATCAAACTGTATATTCAGGAGGTCAGTTACGCATCTAACTCTGCATGTGTTGAAATTCACGTTCGTGCAGCATGAATTCTTGCAGGTTAAATATCCTATGGTTATTTGTATGATTTAAAAATCATATGATTTTAAAATATGATTTAAAAATCAGCAAATGCAAATTACTGGTGCTCCCACGCCTTGAGAGCCTAAGCCCATTGAAACAGCAGTTGGTGCCTTACATTATAAAAAAAAAAAACCAACCTGAAACCCAAACTGTAAATTAATGATTTTGTGACCTGTAGTAAATAGAAATTGTGACACCTTACAAGTGAAAGCACATTATGATGTACAGTAATGTATCTCAAGTAATCAGTTGTCGTTAGGCTAAGATTCAGCCGAAAACAAACTTTAGTAACGAACTATATGGTCGTTTTGAAAAGCAGATTGAAATATGGTTTGTCTTTGAACTAGATCCACTGCTTCTCTGAACTTATAAACATGACTTTGAAAGAATGTACACTGTTTTCCTGATTAGAAGTCCCTTTTCTTTTTTTTTCCATTACTCATTTATTTCAATCCCAATTTTAAAATCTAGCTCATTAGAAAAGCATTCTCAGTAACAGAAGTTGAAACAAATATAGACATGTATCCTCGTTCAGCACATTGCAAGACGGCTATTACTATTACATGTTATAGGAACACTAATATTTGCCTGTACTAGACTAAATTTCTTTATTATTTTAAATCCTGAAGTGATTACTCTTAAAGCTAACTTCTTCTTAAATTTGCCAAGTGAGAAATGTTTGCTTCATTAATGTTATAATTTGTGGTTCATATTTCCAAAGAAAGCTAAAAATAATTTCTGAAGTAGTGTGTCTTGCTGACATAAACACAGCTAACTTATATTTTTGCAGTTTCCAGGATTGTTTCGCTTGTATAAAGCAGTAAAAGTATTCTGCTCTTTCCATTTTTCTCGTACTATAAGAACCAAGAAAGCAGGAATTTGTTTAGCTCATTGGCTCCATTTATCCTGAGCCAAGACCATGATCTTGGAAACCCTTTAACTTGGCTGAATCCAGTACAAAGTTCTTTTCAAAAAGCCAGTGCAATTAGAACAACACAGTGTATGTTCAGTCTCAGAATTAAGACGATAAAGTTTCAAACAGCTCGAACTGAAACACAGAGTATCATGGACTCGGACCTTTGATCAGTTAAACACAAATCCTAATTCCACTAGTTTTTGATCAAATGAAGGATTGTGTAGTTGAGGACAGCATTAAGAAAACACTATTCTACCTTTTTGCAAATGGGCTGAATTAACACAGAAGACAAGGACACGTAATGGGAGAAGTGTAAGTTTTATGCAGTCCAGCCTCGGGAGCTTTTCTAAATACTGCAGACGAGTGATACTGTAATACAGGCAATACCCTTTGCACTTTCTATTTTATCACTGGTTACTGCTAAGTGATAATACACATTTGCTAACCAAATTGGCATATTGCAGAGTCTGTTTTGGAATCCAGCACTTCATTTTTGAAGCTGCTTTTTTCCAAAAACCTCTCCTTCACTGCATATCTAGTACATCAAACACATGAATAAGATATTCTCTTCATTTTCTATGAAAACATCTGTAATTGGTATTTTGATGAATTACAGCACTTAAGAAACTCAAAGAAATCAAATGCAGTACTAAGGATTCTAGTTCATTATGTTTCATTTCACCTTCTGAATTGTTCACTGGTTGTTGAAGGTGCATTTTTGTTTTATTGAACAAAGGTAGGAATTCTCAGGCCTTATTAAAAGATAATTTTAGCAGCGCTCAGATTAAGAGTAGAGTGGTAGTTTCTTTTTTGTTTGGGGTTTTTTTTGAGCATTCATATAAAGTGATTTCAGAAGTTACTAGTTAGTAAGTAGCTAAGTAAGTTCATTTCCCTTAGTCATCTGCCACTGTTTCTTCCTTAGAATACTTACTCCTGGAAGTTGAAATATTTATGCAGATAGTAAAATATAATAAAATTTATACACATTGGTAAAATGTGTATAAATTTTATACAAAATAGAGAATTATATGAATTGTATTGAACAATGTTCCTTTTGTTCTTTTATTTGTGCCACATACATATTTCACATACTATTTCAAAAGCAAAATTATTAAAAGGTGCATATAATTTGTAAGGAGAATGTAGCTCTACAAGAAGTGCAAAATGTTGCAAGTTGCAAAATACTGACTCATTAAACTACAGCAAAACCACAGTTCTGAATGCTTCTGCTTCAAGAACTGAAATTACTTTTAAATTAAGTAATCGATTACACATTTTTTTACCAAGCATTTGTAAATAAAGGCTTTGATCCAATTTTATCTGTGGCCTTCCCAGCCCCACAGGCCTCTGGAGAAACATGGATACTGTCTGTGAAATAGTTTTGATTTGTCCCAGCGAGGGGCAACCTAGCGGAGGGGGTAAAACCTGACAGAGGCTAGTTTCTATGAGGCAGTTCCCTCATATTCTCTACTTTTGGATTTGTCTGTTGCTTCAAACATTTGCCGTGACATTTGGAACTCGACTGTATTTGGCAGGGCTGTGATCTGTAACTGTAGGGGCAAATTTGAGTAATCTCATAGGTGGCTTGTTAAGTTTTATTTGATCTTACTGACTTATTTACACACGCACAGGCATGCTTGTTAGATGAGACCACTGGCTTCTTGCTGTTTCCCTCAAGAAGTCACTGTAGCAATAGTGTCCTGATAATATTGTCCTGTCATATCCTGTAAGGCAATTATGGGGAAGGAAAACAGCAGGAATGGAAGCTGCCAACATTTTGCATTGCCTTTCTTCTAATCTGAAATTCTGTTTATTTGACTAGATCTTTAAAGTGTTCAAGGTTCAGTGCGTGCATTAGCGCACCCAAACATTGTCTGATACTTGATAAGGAGAGTCAATAGTGCTTAGCCATATCTTTAATTAGGCTTCTACGAGGTGTACAATATTATTTTACATTCGTTAGTCACAATTAAGCGTTCAACTTGTAATGGAAAGGTATGTGTTTTCTTCAAGTAAGAGCTTGAAATGATGTCCCGAGAGGAGCTAACTTCCTTCTAATGTGGTTCCTCATGAAAACTGATCACACTTCCAAAAAATGATACAGATACTTCAAGTTTAAGTAAGTACTTTTCTTACGTAGTTTGATATAAAAAAAATTCTCTTCTCCTTCACGCTACAGTGTGACTCAGATCCATTCATCTACTAGCACTTCTGGTATGTTGTCTTGGGGTTGTTACAGTGATTGAGAATCTAGCTGATAGAGATCCACAGAATTTTTAGGAATGTCAAAAATATAAAAGTTTTTGGTGATTTACACCCTCTTTTATTTCTTTTCAAGGCATTCAGTTAGCATAAAAATAATGATTATTACATAAATTAAAGTTGTTGCAATTCAGCTGTAGGGATTGCGATTCAATGCCAGTGAAGATAGATCAAGGTTTTAAAAAGTATCTGCTGTAAATTAAAAGCAAATGGTTGAAAGTATTTTGCAGACCTCTCTCCCACAGATTGTATATTCCATTTTCCAAATTAAATCTAAGAGAGAATATTACTTTATTGAGATTTATGGAATAATTTCTTTAAAAATTCCAGCAATATGAGAATGCAGGCAGACACTGACAGTGAACAAAAATAAGTGTCAGCTACTAAGTGGTTTCATCTTTTGGAGGTTTTTTTTTTTTCGGTAATGGGAAAAATTAGTTCTGACTGGTTTTTAAAACTAAAATTATATATAAACCATTAAATCAGGGACAGATCATTGGTCCAATTTTAACTGCAAAGGGGATAAAATGGGTGGAAAACATGATAATATACCAGTGCTCCGCTGGAGGAAGTGTTCCTCCCTCAATCCAACTTGCTGATCCTGTCTAAGGAACAGGACTTAAGAGCTTGTGAGAAAATGTGTGTAAGAGGATATAGAGGAAAACTGTTCTGTGGCATCTGGGGGAAGTATATATAGGAATAGCAGTTGGGCTGTATTAACTATGAAAGTATATATATTATTCAATTTTTAATCTCTTTCAAGACAAAGACATGACCCATTTTCTGTATGGCATAGTACGAGGGATATAACACCAAAGGAAATCATATAGCTATGACGGACAGGAAAGTACATAGAAGAAGTCTCAAGGACACAGTACTGGTTTTGAGAGCTCCAGTACTTCATGGGTTCCCTGAAGTATTCTAGGGCCTCATTACAGATTTTGGGGTGTCCAAGAGCTTAAAGGGATGATGAATCTTGGAGCCTTAGTGGACTATTAAACCTCCTCCCATTAAAGAAAAACATGTGGTTGAAACTGTGTTGGCTAAAAACCATGGAATTTTCTGCGTAACTTTATTCCTTCTTTGCCATTTTCTGTTGGATATCATGATTTGCCTGTTATATTTCAGCAAACGCAATAATTTCCTTTTAATTAGATAATTACCATGTTATTCATTGGTTTTGATCACTTCTAAATTCAGCTTTTGGTTTTAACAAATGCAGTTTCAGAAGATGATGGATTTTTACATTTTTAAAACCGCTAAATGTTCAAAAAGGATTTGTACACATAACAAAATTAAAGTAGGGATTATCTAGCACTGTGTGTGGGATACAGCTATAATCTATACAGTGCATGGAAAAGAAACTGGCATTCTCAATTGCACTGCACACATCTCAGTAATAACAGGGTATGAGGCATACAATTTCATGGAACACCCACAATGAAAATTATTCTTTCCAAACAGAGAATTGTTTTGGAATAAGTTAGGTTAATTGGCACCATGGGATTCCTCTCAAGGAAACACAGAACATTAAAATCTACACATGTGCATGTAAAATGATAAAGTATTATCTTCTTTCCCCTCTCAGCTCCTCAAATCTAAGACACGCTACCCAAAATCAACAGAAACGATTATGTTTTGTTGATTCAAATTTCCTTAGAATAAACTGGCAATTCTTCATCTGGTCAGCTTACAACCTGAGAGTCACTGCGCGGCTCCACAATTGCTAGCTCGGGTATGGTTATCTAGCGCAGTCTCTCACACAAAAATAGAGGTCTCTAGAGCTTTTGGCACATGCCTTGCAGAATTGTAAGAATCTTTCTTTATTTTCTGTGCAAGGAACAGAGCTATATGGTGGTAAGATACAGCTTCTTTCAAAGGACTGTTGTGCCCCTATTAGGATTAGAACCAAATCTGCAAATGGTTAATGGGAAATCCAGGCACATTTCACTGTCACTATATAGTCCTCAGCTAAAACATTGATTGTATTTTACAGTTTCTGAATACAGCTGAAGAATATTAAGTCCTCACAAAAATATTATCACCCTCTCAAAAACCATAAAGAACTTATCACTAATGAAGAAAAAAATCTTCCTTTTCATGAAGGCGGCTGAATTCTCACGCAGGCTGTTGTGCTGTGTGCATTGTGTCTATTTCATTCGTGTTTAAGGTCATTATAAACGAGGACATTCTACTTGGTTTATCTTTAAAGTGTCCTGTACTTTCACATTTGGCCATTTGCACACCTTAACCATTATTTCTTTCCTAGTTTTCTGCCCCAATTATGTCAAGACATTTAAAACCAATTAATTGTGATTCCTAGTGGAGAGGTCGCAGGTGAGGTGTGGCCTCAGAAATGACGTCTGTTGCGCTACAAGTCTGACTGCAGCTCTTCTGACCTCTTGAATGAGTGAGAAACCCCCGTGTCCTGTGACCCCACATGACGTCACATGTAAGTCCTGTGCTGAAGAATAGTCTTCATCACTTCCCCCTCTGCAGTCTCCAGTGGAAAGCTGAGATGTGTATTGGTTGCCTTGTCATTTTTGCAACAACATAGACAACGTAGCATTTCAGCTTGTCACCAAAGACATCCTAGCGTCTCCCCTTTCATACTGTGAAAGAGGAGTCTCAGGACACCAAAGAATATGCCAAAACATACCACTATTATATGCCAATAATTTTATTTCCCTTGCCACTCTGCCTGGGCCTACGCACATATCTTAAATGGACTTAGCATTTAATTAGTCTTAGTTAGAAGTACAGCAGCAAGACAGCAAACAGAATTTGCACTCAGCATCAGTGGAATTAATTGTAGAATGAAATGAAAATGAAATCTTACACCGTTCATAATAGGATATATGTTATGTTTATATTCTAAGAGTCTAACATTGTTATTTTAGAGGACTATCCCTATCTTCATAGACAGATGAGAGCTTGGTCTGGTAGAACAAAGAGGGTTTACTTTCCAGAGTTTTCACAGAAAATGTTTCCAAGTAACTCCCAAGAGTTGCTGGCCCATGAGGTTGAAGAACGAAGAAATTTAGATAGGCTCTCCCAATTCTCCTTCCAGCCCTAAAGCCTGGAGAGAAGTACACCCTTCCACTGCTCCCCTTTCTCTCCATGCATCAAAGTAATCCCCTGTTTGGGAGTAATGGGTCACAAATTTAGTAGCCACTATAAGTTTGGCTTTCTAGGGAACAGAGAGCAGCAGGTAACCTTTGCTGAGAGTATAAAGTAGTGCTTAGTGGAGGAGAGCCCAGCATGCTCTGTGATGTCAAGGCAAAGAAGAAGTTCAAGAAAGGTTCATTGATTTCACCCTCATCCATGAAAGAATTCAGAGGAAAATAAATGGATTGAAATTACTGGACTTGGATGGAAGGATTAGTACGAACTGCGTGAATTGTGGGTCTTTTTTCAGTAACATAAATCCTGTGGGTATCAATGGACAGTGTATGTGTTAACTTAGGTCTGTGTATCAACATGATGCAAAACCAAATGTACGTATCCCCTGTCAGGAGGAATATGGAAGAAGTTTTATCAATGATAGAACTGAGCATACAATTGAGCAAATAACACAATCAATCTGATTCTATTCACACACTAAGTTTTAAATAGAGTTTATCACTGGTTTATTGTAGTTTTCTGTAGCAGCACTCCTCACTGCAAAGGCTATTTTATTATAAGCTCCTTGAAACATGCTGTGCCAGTGCTGGAGGTAGTGATTTTTTTTATTTGTATTTTATATTGAATGATCTGAGTAATACGTATTCATGTGATTAAATGTTATGTCGTGATACAAACATGAAGGCATAGTAGAAGTAGAAGTTTCACTACTACTCCTGCATTCCTGCAAGAAGGTGCCTATGGTGACAAGGTGCTCATTTGACCCTGAGAAGCTCTGGAATAATTGGCTTGTAGTAGCATAGTTAGCATATTTAATACCTGACAGTTTACTTTCATAGTCTTATACTGAATATACGAATTGCTATGTTCCACAGCACTTATCCTGGCATCACAGAAGATTCCTATCTGAATCACTGCATCACTCATGAATAAGACTTTGCAGGACTGAAAGCACTTGTGCTCTGATATAAAAACTAACCAACATACAGTAAGGAATATATCTAACTTTTAACTCTTCTTAAGACTATTACTTGGAAATTTGCTGAGCTTACACTTAAAATAATTGTTGTCAGATACTTCTATATTTTTTTCCTTGCAAAGAGAATTGGCTGTTAAAATATTTACAAGGAATTATATAGGAATATAGCATTTAAAAAACTTTGGGAATTAAAAACTGTATAAACTAGTCTTACTGATTAATTTGAAAGTAAGATCAAATAAAAAGGTGATTATGGCCTAGGATTTAGGGGAAGTTTCTGTTAAAATGTAAGTGTTTCTGACAAGGAAAACCGTACTCTTAGAGCAGAGAAGAAGGTGACGGAGGTCAAGGAGTCTAACTCATATATCCTTAGCAGTGATCTCCAATACCATTTCATGGAGGCTTTCTGTCCCTTTTCCCTTCCCTCCCCTGCCCTGCCCTTTCCTTCCTCAGAGGCTTTGGCCTTTATCACGGTATTCCCATGAGATGTACAAAAACTATTTTATTACTAGCTCAAAAAAAAAAAGGAAAAAAAAAGAAAAAAAAAGGTCTCTACACAAGTACAAGTGGTAATTCCATAACGGCAGTTTTAAGGATACCCATTTTGTAGGGGTTTCTACTCTAGGCACTGCGTGAGGCAAAGTGCAACAGAATGCAGCCATTCTTGCTAGCTGCACAATTTCTGACCCTGTAGTCAGCAGATCCACACCAGAGCATGGTCACTATCAAAAAAAAAAAAAATAGCAATAAACTGAAAATAACCTAAGGATCAGAGATGACGAGCAACTGAACATGAAGCCCAACTGCAATTCCATACCTAAAGAGCTAATTCAGTCAGTGGATTTATAAGTAGAAAACTACCATGTAACTACAGGGGCTTGATTTTACCATTGGCAGTAGTAAGATGTAAACTTGGCTACTTTGTACAGTTCTGAGGTCCTTAATTTTAAAAGGATGTTGGGAAGTTGAATGACTGCAGGGAAGGACCACAAAAATGATTTAAGGACTAACAGTTGCAGCCCTAGAGCTACTTAGCTTTTCAGAAAGTATTTTGAAAGATGATTATAGCATTTACCTCCCAAGAGAAGGGGTAGGCTCTTCCTTTTTTCTTGTTGCCAAATCATACCTTGATGCCTTCCCTTCCGAACAATATATTTTAGACCAATACATGTTTTTGGGCTCAGGAGGCAAGAGAGTGAGTGAAAATTGATGTAATAGGTTGTGCTACATTTTATGGTGGCTGCTACTAATCTAAAGGTTTCCAAATCTTAGGAAATAATACAGTTAATAAGATAAAATACAGCCACAGGAGTAAGGAAATTTGGAGAACTGCTACAGCATTCAGCATTTTTCTGTAAGTTAGATACAATCTTGAGTACAAGGTGACTGATCTTGTAATAATAACATATTCAGCACTGCTGCATCTCAAAAAATCATTAAATTCAAGTATTTAGAATGTTTTGATCCTGTTTTTTTTCTGTTGAGTGCATTATGGGATAAAATCATATTTGCCCGACACTTCTAAAGCATTTAATTATTTTGCCTAACTTTTTGACAATAGATTCAGATACATCCGGACTATTTTTTCTTGGTAATTGATTAAGGTCTCCTTAAACAGCCAGAGAAATCAAAGTATCACCATTATTAGTTCAATAGTTTCTCATTCAAACTTTCTGCCTCTCTTCCACTCGGCAATAGTTTAAGACAAAAAGAAGGTAACGGTAGCGAAAGTCAGTCTGAAAGAAAAACAGGTACTAATATTTTCATTAAAAAATCGTCTTTGCTACATAACTTTGAAGGAACAACTGCAAAATGTTGCTCTGTAACTAACAACTCTCTTCACCACAACATAATGGAGCAGTAAATCACCAGAACAGGGAAGCAGACTTTTAGGTTTTTTTTCTGGTAAATGCTTATTCTTTTCTTCTACATACATGCCACATACTCAGCGTACTTTGTAATATTAATGGGCACAGGTGATGGAATCAGTATTTTCTCTGCTACACTGGGCTATGTGTTCCTCAATAGTTGAGCCCACGTGCATGTCCTAGCTTCAAGTTACAGGTACGTGTCACTCATGTCATTACTCAACTTTGGGGCAAGACTGAGGTGGACAGCTTCCTTCTTTTCACCCCATTCTTGAGATAGGGAAGAAAAGGCTAAGGGTGACAGGAGGGACTTGGCCAAGTACTCAATCCATCCACACATACTACAATACTTATGTAGCCAGTGTGACATAAAATACATTGGAGAGGGCCACAGATGTTGAATCAGCAACTTCTTCATTAAGATCCATTCATGGCTTCCAACAACTAAATTGAAAAATAGAAGATCAAAAAAGCATTCCTGCTAACTGTGCTGTCAAAGAGGATTAGAAACTGGGAGATGCGCAGAGAAAAATTGCTTCTTAAGCTCTTCAGAGCTTTTTTTTTTCCTAATCTTCAGGAATCCTGCATCTAATTTTCTCTTGAGTAGGGCCTCCAGGAAGCACAAGCTACCATCATCCATTTGTGGCATCTCTCTCTGTTATGAAATACTTCTACACGCTTGTGCTAATTCCTTCTGAGATACTGGCAGCATATAAAATTATCACTTCTTCTCTTTCATTTGAACTCCTTCAAATTAAATCACATAACTGTCAGTAGATTTTACTGCAGCAACAATTTTCAAGCAGAGACCTCAATGACTTCAATGAACATTAAAAGCCAATGGACCGATAAAGCATATGCATCAGGTTGTACCACTTTTCTTACTTAATTTCCATTTATATCCACAGACCTTCACAGGAGTGACCGACAAGAAGCAACTCCAGATAACCCTATTTATGTACTTAGGTTAGCAGGACCAGCGAAGAAGCCCTACAAGCTCGCTCACAGCAACGTTAGGGGCTCCAAATGAATTTCATCAACACAGGGACCATTAGTTCCATTAGAGGAACAAACCAGCATCTTTTTAGGAGGGTGTCATGGCTGATTGCTATACAATCGCTATGTTTTTGTATATTGTTTTCCTCCTTACCTGACTGCCAGGGCTGTGATGAGTGAAATGACGTTAGTGAGATCAGAACTAAAGTCCAGGATTATTTTTATGGAGGAAATACGTCATTTCTGTTTCTTGGTTATATCAGCCTCAAGATAGTTTTAAGGATATTCTTTGGAAAATCATCATGCAACAGATTTGCTGCTTTGTGAATATAATGATTTTATCACTCCTAAATTTCCTCTCTACATTAGAAAAAGAAGAGAAAATCCACCACCACTATTTTACTCCATCTATCAACATTAAAAACATCTTATTGGGATAGCTGTCCAAAATGCTTTTCAGAGGCATCAATTTAAATTACCTTTCATTCAACCACAGCTGCATTATTATTATTATTATTATTATTATTATTATTATTATTATTTACTGGATGCAACATATATCTATAGAAGTTTGAAAAAATATTTTTAGTATTGTCACTAGTTAACTATTTGTTCGTATTTCAGATACAGACAAAAAGTTAACAGAAACTGCTATTTTCAGACACTTGGGTATAAGAGAGGAAATTTTTACACTTATTTTTAGGGAAAAAGTATTGTTTGCCTTTTCTTGCTACCATTGCTCCAAGGCTGGAAAAGAGGTGAATATTTTTTGTTTACGTCAATTAAGAGTCTCTGTGTTAATTCAAGAATAACATTATATGGATGATGTTATACAGGAATTGACTAGATATTTGGGTTAACATCTCTGAATCTGGGTTAACATCTCTGAATCTGTGTAAATGAACAGAGGACTCAAAAAAGGCAACATGTTACCTTGGCAAAACACTTCACTGGAACGTATGGGCCTAAGTTTGATCAGGGACAACTCAAAATTCATTGATTTCATTTTACTTTTTCACTTACACCACTATATGAGAAGAATCAGGCACATCGAGCAAAATGTATACATACAAATTCATCTATCTGACACTACAAGCATTTCTTGAGTAAGCACAGAGGACACATTCAGCGATTCTTGCACTTTGCATGCAGTTTTTAGATAGTGGTTTTTTTTTTAATTGCTGGCTGTATACTATCTGCACTGCCTGCTGGAAATTTGTCTCTCCACATAGTATTCTCCATTACTGATTTCTAGTTTTGAAGTGCATAACAGGTAAGTAAAATCAAATACCCTTCAAGTAGTCTATTTTGATGGAATAATTGCTACCGTTGTCACAGTGATCTTGCATCCTTGTAGGTAAAGGACCATGGACAATGATTATGGGAATAGACTGCAGGGAATAAACATAAAAATGTTTAAGAACTCTTGCTTTAAAACTACCATTTGGCTTATGTGGGTTTTGTTTTATTCTATTTATTTATTATTTTATATAATGTACTCATTCCTCAGATTCTTTCCCCTTTCTATTTAAAGAGCTGGAGTATTGCTTCTAGGCACGTTCCCTTTCTCCTTACCTGTGAAGTACATAAAGCCTCCGTTCTTGCCAGCCTGCATTAAACACTGCAATACAATTATCCTCAGTCACTGGACTGTTATCTCAGGGAATTGAATTAGACTTTCTAGCTTAGAGAACATCAAATTATTTACACAAAATGTTATAGTTGAAACAGATCCAGTTTAGTGTATTATATGATGGTTAGGGCAGTAAAGACTAAAAAGATCAGGTCACTGATTTAAAACAGAACTAAAAGTTGAATCTGAATCTGAGGGTAGCTGTTGAGAGTCTTATCAAGCAGGCTATTGCCTATTCAGAAGCATGGAAAATCAGTTTTCCATTTAGCCTTGCCTTTAAGTTTCAGCTGTAAAAGTTTCCTCGAGGAAAGTTTGTTTGGGACCAATAGCAGTGCTGGGGAAAGGTTCAGTGTCAGTTTTTCACAAGTGCAAACTATCAGAATTTTTGGTTAAGAAATATGAAACAGCCTTAGATTGATGTTCAAAAATACCCCTGATAAGTCTCTTCTGTTTTAGTATCTTGAACATAATTGTTACCTACAGAGGCAGAAAGGGAAGCGTTCAGGAAATCACAGAATCATATAAATTGGTTCTTTTCCTGAAAAAGGTGTAATATATTTAATTTCTCTCTCCCTTTCAACACAAACCAAAAACCTCTGAGATTTCCTCTCAGAAAAGTCTATCTTAATTGGCTTATTGCCCTTATAGCTGAAACACAAAGTGATTAGTTAGCATGTGCTATGCATTTTAAATCAATATAGTTTGTCACAATTATTATTTAAGATTACTCTGTCAAGAGTATGTCAATATATCTTTCATCCATGAAGGCTTTATGATATATTGTCCTGACTGTTCTAGGCAAAACCTGATTACAATTTAAATTTGCTTTATATATCTGGATTTTACTTGCATTACCACTCTAAAATGTGACAAGAAATCAACATGGAACAACACTTACTTACGACATTTCCAAAGTAAAACATCCCCCAATAGACTTACGAGTTTTCCATTAGTACTTACCCCATACCTAGATGTAATTTCTTACCTCCACCCTCCAATGTATTCCCATCAGTGACCATTCACCATTCACTCCCCTGACCATGAAAGTCTTCCCATTAAACAAGATGAAAGCTGTTGCGCCAACCCGCCCACATGTCTGAATTTAGAGGGTCAGTCACTTTTTACGTGCGCCTCAAATACAGGCTGTTTTAAAGCAGCCTCGCACCAAGGGCAGCTTGTGCCACATCTGAGGTTGAGCCAAGAGGGAGTGAGCACCACTGCCCCTCTCCCGGGGGTCCCGGAGCACCCGGGCCCCCTCCTGTGTCTCGTTCCCGGGGCATCGCTGTGCACCCACAGGTCAGGGAAGGCCCTGAGCCAAACTTGCTCCCACTGGAATCACAGCAAAACTCGGTTGAATTCCATGGGATGGAAATGAGCCCAAAGGATGAAAATACAAAGATAATGCTGTGGGGTGCTGGTGTTGGATAGTTTCTTCTGAATTTAAAGTGAGAAAAAAATGAAGGGCAAGAGAAAAATGTGATGAGAGTTATAAGATGCTATGTTTTCCCTTCCCGAAACAAGGAGGTTTTCGCTTCTTTGCCAGATAGAACTGGAGTGTCTACTGTCATTACTCTTCTTTTTTATTATTTAAATTAAAATAATTTCTGAAAAACATTTCTTCCCTTTTTCCCCATATACAGGCTAAAATATAAACAGGTAGAGATAAGCATAAATTCCAACCTTTATTCCACTTTGAACAAGCTTGTGTATATCCAAAAAAGGTTCCTTGAGTATGTCTCCTTCAGGACTGAAAATCTTCACATATCCTTCTTTCTCAAGAATAAAGAGGCGATGGGATCCATCCCCACAATGTACTGCTCCAACAGGCTGCCTTAGTCCACTCACAACCTCCTGAATACAGAAGCAGTTGTGCTTGTGTTTTCTAAAAAAGATTTTAAAAAATAGTGAGAAATGTCTTCTTTCTCGTAATCATGACACAACAATGTCCCTAAAAGATGAAATGATTGTTCTGCGGTGATATTAAAAACAGTTATACAATCTAGAATAAATTATTTCCTTGAGTGTATGCAAGCAGATAATACTGAAAACCAATTTGAACTTCACTTGAGCAAAATTTGGTTTGCATACAAGCAAGAGAAAATTAATTCACCTTAGATCTAAAATGCAGAGCAATAGGAGAGAAAAAAATTGGTAAAAAAAAGAGAACAATTTATAAATACAAAATTTCTACTGTACAATAAACACAGTAATTGCCAGCAATTTTACAAAATTTGGCTTCTAAAACCCATTTAAAAATAATGACTTATGATGGGACAATCTAATTTAATTATTTTCCCAAAGAAAAGTACATGAATGAAATCGAAAAATCATGAAATAAATATTTTACTAATAAACTTATTGTAGTTGTTTAGTAATATTAAATTCAAGCAGAAATTACTTCCTAGAACTATGTATGATCCACAGGGTGGACCACAACCAAGATCCACAGGGTGGATCAAACCAGGATTCTGACACCTTTTCAGCAGCGCAAATATCAAATGGTACTGAAATATTGAAGCTAATGTAACTTTCTCTTTTGACGTACGCTAGCAGCAGCAAAAGAAAGTAACATCTGGAAAACACAGCTGCTGAGCATAAGCACACATTGAGCTGTTTCACTGTGAAAACCACAGGCTTTGCTAGGGTTTTTTTTCAGATTAAACAGCATTTATCTTTATGAACCTGCTGATCTCTTCCTCTTTGTCATATTCTTCCATGTGGTCCAGGGAGTTAGAAGCTGGCCCTCGCACTTGTTTTCTTGGAAAATCTGGAAAGCATACACCACCATCTTTTCTTGCATAGTAAAAGCAAAACTCATCAGCTGTAGTTTGGAGAAAACCTTAAAAATGCAAAAGAGCATACAAATATTTAGTGTGTTGTCATGTCTGCAGTTTTGTGCTGTCAAACTAATCTGTAAATAGATCATATATTGAGTGGAAAAAGAAGTCATTTTAAACAAAGTGCTATCTGCAAAAAAGGCCCGCTCTGATTAAATACAAACTGAGTATTACCTTTTATAGTTTTATCTGTATTTGTATTAAACCTTATTTTCAGTGTACTTAAATAAAAATACCAGTTTGTTCAAAATGACACTACAGTTCACTCATTAAAAACTTAAGAGACAAAGTTAAGGCTGTGATACACTTTTCCCTGATTTTAACCCTATTAATCAAGTGTAGTATCAGCTGTAAAATAGCTTGAGCAGCTTTCATGTAACTTTTTTTTTTTTTAAGTGGCTTGTTGTAGTAAAAATTTCAGTAAAGATGTCGGTAAAAGACATGCAGTAAAGACTTTGTGGAATGCTGGCAGCAAAGGCCATCAGTCGGAGAGGTGAATAATTAGTTGTCTCAGAAGGCGAGAAGTACTGCTGAAAACTGCTCCGTGTTGACATGCGGTTGGCCTCTGGTTGACTCCCAGCATTAGAGCGGGAGAACGCAGTGGCCCATCGCGAGGTCCACTTCCTCAGCCCCCATCCCCCAAAAAGGGGGATGTGTCTCATGCTGCATTGGAGCTGGCTTTAAGCTGGCTTGGATGAAAGGTGGTCTTTAGGTTTTAGGTTAAAATGGGAAGGAGTTTGAAGACCCAGGGAAACAAGAAGTTGGTAAAATGAGAACCTTTGAGGAAAAACCCTGCCGCTACTGATATTACACTATGTTTAATGACAGCAAAAATATCTCTTTCTGTCCACAAACCTATTTCTAGTAATTTCCATCCAGTTTTTAATCATTAGTATTAAATCTAAGAAGATAGAATTTGGCTAGTTATACATGTACTATTTTACCAAAACGTTAAGATAATATGTCTTAAGTTACCTTCATTCCTCTTTGCATTATTGGCATACTGTGTTAGGACGTACTATGGTCCAGGACATAACTCATAGGATACACAGCATTAGCACTTAATTGGAATTAGAGGCCTAATTTATGCATGGCTTTACCACTTGTGAATAATGCAGTAATCCATAGATCTTGGCCATAAACCCTCTGGCTTACAACGTACAATAAGAGCTGATCAGGGACAGCTGTGTTTCACTGGGAAATGCCAATTTCTTTTTCAGAAACATTATCAGTTTTGACAAAATTTTAGTTAACATGATGTTTCTGGTCCAAACTCAAACTTCTGGTCTAAATGAAAAAAGAGAGAAACTGACGGCAAACCTCGTATCACTATACTCCAATGTTTTGTAATTAGGGTGTTTCATTAGGAAGAGGAATATTCAGGTCAATGCCCCTCATCTGTCAGGCAAGAGTTTGACCCTAAGTCTCCCATTTCCCAAGTAAATGTCCTAACAGCGACTTTATTAGCTATCCTGGGGTGGTCTCTCTGTGGCTTTCTTCATGGAAAATTTCGAAAGAGTTCAATTTCTTCCTTATGTGGAATAGGAAAATTTTTCAGATCCCAGAATTTTTGTGGAGTGGAAAGCCTTTCCCACCCAACTATACTTCTTTTCATATGCATCTTCCTTTAAAAATATTGGAAAAATAACACGACAAAGCCTGCCTTTGGTTTCTATAAAATAATATCTGGAAACACATGGTAGTGTGTTGTGGTGTAAAAGTTTAATTACCATGATTTGGAGCTTCAGTAAATATCATCTCTGAGGAGCTGGTTTTAATTTATAGTAGTTATTTGGAGAAAATGGGAGATATAATTTCAAGTGGAACAACTGAAGAGGAACTCTGATATAATCACAGCGTAGTATTCCAAGGCTTGTCGATATAATGCCAAAATCAAAGGTAATCTAAAATCTTGCTGTTGAATTATTTGACTTAAGAATACACAGTTTTGTCTTTAATAATTTATTTCTGTAGGCACAGTGGGTCATTCAAGAAAATGCAGTAGCAAATTAGAGGTGTACAATTTCTAAGAATTTCTAGAATTTTCCAAGTATACCATCTACCATTTACTGAAGATAAACTACTCTTGGCTTGAATGTTATCTTTAGTCAGAAAAACGGAGAGCGTGTTATGATCATATTGTTTACTTGGTACATGTTCATTTCAAATAACAATCAGACACAAACTCACTTGACTAATGCCTTATGCAATGCCTTTTCTTATATGTAAGACTAATCCCTTTTCCTTATGAAATATTTTATCGTGTACTTAAGTACGTTGCGCTGCAGTTGCCTTTTGCTATTTAGCAAACCTATCAGCAGGTTCCAACAAAGGATAAGGCTTATGTTCCATTTTCCTTAGAAATCCTCGTAAAAAACTAGGGTTTGAATTAAACTATGAAAATCAGTCAGTAAATTGCTAAAATGTTGCATTACTGGAAGGAATGTAACCTCTGTAAATACAGTTTCACCTGTGCACTAGGAATGGAATTTTGTTCTATAAAAAACACAGTAATTTACCAAAAAAAATCTTTGTGTTATATATGCTAGATTCAAGATACTAACAGCTTCACTAAAGACAGTTAGAAAAACATTTGCTTCTACTTTCCTATCTGCTTGTAGCTATTTAATGTTTTCTTTATCATACTTAGATTTTAGTGTAGAGTTTGCCATTTTGTTCAGTGTTTGTACAGTGTCCAGAAGAATGGTCCCTGACAAGTGCCCCTAAGCACTAGAATTGTTTGGAGGAAAAAAAAAAAGATCATTTTGCTCAGTCTGAGTTTATTCAAATACAGCTCTGTCACTGTCCTCTATGAGAACTATGCCTAATAAGGGCTGCAACATTTGGTCCTGTGTGAACTTCTGTACCTATTACTTTGCTTTAAAAGACTCATACATATAATTACAAATTTCCTACCAGCTGTGTATGTGTTGACAGAGCAGTGCCCGTGTTAACAAAGAAAACTGAAATCACAAAGGAAGATTAAATATAATGTTTAAGTGTTGTACATGTCAGATTTTGCACAGGCTTGCATTTCTATGCTTTTAAAACTTTCTGTCTTGCAAACGAGAATCAAACTACAGACTTTTCAGTTAAGGCAGTTACAGTGAAGGCTTTCTGTGTTCGCCTTTATAAAAAGCTATGAGAATAAGCTGCATGATTTCAAGCCTTTTCAAAGGAAAACTTCTGCTCTCAGCTGATCCTCACCTCCTCTCTCCACTCATATTTGCGGTCTGTTATTCCTCACACTGCATCTTCCTTCCTTATCCTACCTCACCAAATTCCACGTCACTGGATTCCCTGCTTACCCATCCCCCTGCTTCTTCTCTTTGATATACAACTCAAATGTCGTGGTAGCATTTGTCCCAGTCTTTACAGCAAGTCAAGTTCCTATTCACTCCCTTCCTTGTTTGCACTGCACACAGGATTGAATATCATCCACTCATCTGAGTAGACCCACGCTGGCTTAGAGAGCATCTGGAAATCAGGCTCACCTGCTTTATTCCTGCTATGACCTTGAGCATACAGTTCAGTATTGTGTAAAAGAAGCATTTTCCTGGTTTGTTTGGGTTTTTTCTGATTTGCACTTTTGACAGCTAGATGTGAATTTGTTCACAAAACCCACACTCTCCTCTCTCTTCTCAACTCTCAGTGAAAACTAAATCAAAGAGGTGATTCCAGACTGCTTGTTTCAAAATGTAATAACTTCAGTGGTAGCTCCCATCATTTCCTGCTGGTTTTCAAGTGAGTAGTGGCCCTCTTCTCATACTCACACATTGCACGTACCTGCACACAGGCAGTGCCGGGGTTAATCCCCTTGATGCTCTTGTTAGCAGTAGCAACATTATGGGCCACTACTATTTTTCTGCAGGTTGACTATGTTGACTGTGACTATTAGTTGACTATGTGAGAACTTCTGCAAGTGTTGTGTGGGTTGCAGAATTTCTTAGATTTCCAGCATTTTAGGCGGGGGTGCCCGTTTGGAGTTAAAAAAATTGTATCAAGCATCTGTTCTGGTAATGCCTGGATTCAGATCTGGGCCTGGATCTGAATTCAGCCACAATCATCTGGAACCCATTTCTTCAAATGAAAATAACGGAGAGCACATAGTTCAAAATCTGTCCGATGTCCTTGGATGGCAGAACGCACCGTGGCTGTGGCACAGGTTTGTTCCCTAGAATATGTCACTTCCACTGGCATGGATCAAGTTTCTGCTCGTGCCTAAAGGGAGAATCAGCCATGCCTTTCTTTACTAGCTATATTAATAATAAATATTAGACACTCTTCTCTTATGACCTTGGAAAACTTAAAATTCATATCGATTGAAGATCATTAAGTCACTTAACTCCAGTGTCTCCATCAGGAATCACTTAAACTGAGTGATTTACAGTAAAGATAGTTGAGAAATAATGAGAACTGTCACCTGGGATGAAGCAGTGAAGTTCTAATCTCACAGACTTTGTGAAACATTATACCCTCCTGCGTTAACATATCCATACAATCCTAACAGCTATTGTTGTTGTTCTGCTTGAATAAAGAATCGGGTCCACTTTTTCTTTGGATATTCCTAACGAAGTCAATGGAAGTTCTGATACAGTCATAACTGGTGGGCAAACTGCTGTCTTCAGAGCAGTTAACCAAGGATCTGCTAGAGGTTTTGTCTTTGCCAAAAGAGACAGAACAATAAATGAATTTCTGGAGCTAACTCATGAAAAAAACTGATGTGTAATTTCTCCGTCTTCTTGGTTAGTATGTACGGCTAACATTTCAATTCCAGAAAAGATGCTTACTATCTTAAATCGCTAATAATATTTCTCATTTGTGCAGGACTTAAGGGATAAAATTATTTTTGTAGTCAGCAATTTCCTTCAACTCCTTTGTATTGGTGTTCAGAAACAATTAGCACTCCCTAATGGAGGAAGAGTAATAATTTGACTTTTTAACAAATGCACACTGAATCATTGCCAGAGACCTTGGTTTTGGGGGCCTGTTAATTTCCAACTCTTTGTTTAATCCTCCAGGCTAAGCTGAAAACATAGCTTCCACATTTTCTATTTTTTTCTTTCTTTTGCAATAAATATTATGGATATACAGGTCTCACAAGTAAACTAGAAAACCCAAATAAGTTGTTATTTTAATTATTTATATTTTAGAATGTAATAAACTATTAAACTACATTAAAATCCAATAGGCCATCTTCTCAAAAAGAGGGACTTGAATCTTAATACCTTCAGGAAATCCTAGTATAGGTATCAACAACCATATGTACCAGCCAAGTCACCAAATTAACCCTGTTGGTGGCTGTGATGCGCAACAACTTTTTGTTAGTACAGCCCACTTTCAGAACAAGTATTCAGAATGATTATTAGCATCTGATTGATGTAGGAAAAATCCTATTTTAACTGACGCTAAAGTATGTAAGCTCTTTTCCTGCAAAGCACAGTGCTCTGTCCAGTGCTAAAGTTATGCTTTCATCTGGTTATCTTTCAAGGCAACCTGGGTGGTCACAAAAAGCACTTGACATCTTGATGCACTTCAGCAGTTTTACATATACACAAACTTTGTAGAAAAATAAATTTGTCATTCGTCACCACATATGTTGATCTGAGGAGTGAGGTTCCTGTGGCTATAGCTCCTGTGCTGCTCAGCCCTTTCTCATTCTCTCTCCCTCCCTCCGCCTCCTCCTTCTTTCTCCCTTTTCCCTCTTGCACTTTTTCCAGTTAAAGAAATTGTTTCCTCAGAAACACAGAATTTCACAAAACAACTATGAGGGACTTGCTCTGCAGAATACGCTAATCATTTGCACTAGCTACAAACTCATGTCAAAAAAAGTCTTTGTGCTGACTTCTTATATGGGCCAAACATTTAGAATATCTAATCTGTTATCGCTGTTCAGCAGGCAGTCTTGGCAACTGTGATCTATTCTGCTTTGCTTTGGGGAATGTGATAAAGAGCAAGAAACAGCTGGTTTAAGAAAGCCTTAGAAACATCTCTTAGTTTATAAAGACAATAATAATATTTTCATATTTGAATGGGTTGAGATACATGCTAAACCACAGGAAAGGGAAAAAGTAAGTCAATTCAAAATGTTTTCTCAAGTCAATAAAAGAACGCTGCAAAAAATCCCTGCGCTCTTGGGATTTCAGAGAAAACAAGTACATACTGTACACACGCAATTAAAAAACGCTCCTCCAAATCTCATCCACTTAAACTATCCCCTTTACTCAAATATGTTTATATTATATTACAAAGCTGTGTTCATATGTCAAAAATGACTATCCATAAATTCATTTTTCGTATCATTATCAACTCTTTTTTCCAGTCTGTGTTGCTAGTAAAAAAAAAATCTTAACCAGTTTAATTATTTTCTCCTGTGTGGCATTATTTATAAGTAGTGTTTGGACAGGGAAAAAAGCATAGTTTAAAAATGACAGCCTCAAACATATAAATAATTTACTACTGAGAATACCAAAGATGTTATTTAATATAATAGTGTATTAAGACAGTATTTCTAAAAGAACCATCCTCTGTGGTTATTTTGTTGATATAGTTACAAGTGATAGCACACATTTGGTGACTGCCTTAGACAACACAGGTCAAATTCTGGTTTTGGTTACGTCCAGCTAACTCTACTGACTACAGCGAGGAAGTGTTAGGTTAGTTAAGAATTTGGTTGTTAACAGCATGTTGGAAGTCATTCAAAGATCACAGAAGTCTATCAAATAGCTCCCTTTGATTTCAATGGGCTTTAAACCCTGTGGAAAAAACATCAGTTTCTAGGGTAACAAAACCAGAAAAAACACTTTACTCATCAGCTTTTAGAGTCTACAGCAAACAGCCAGCATCCTTTATTTCTTGCATTTTAAAGCTATCTATCATTTAGAATAGCCTTTTGGATGGCCAACTGCTTGTTTACGTAATTTGAATGAACATGTTAATGTTTCAGCAAAGGTAATAGTTTCAGGTGCCTTTGACAACAAACAATCCCGTGTTTCATGGAGAATTTAATAGGAGGCTGGCAAGAAAGCGCTCAAAATATTTACCTCACTACATAAGATCCCCTGTGAAGACCCTGAGATATTCTGTCTTTGCTTGGGGAAAATCCCCTGGATATCAATGGGGGTTTTACCTAGTGAAGAGGTACCTATCTATAACCGCTCAGGCAATATCAACATTTCAAAACAGACATCCTTTAGCCCCGTATTTTGTTATAGGTTTTACCTGGTATGTGACCTCTGCAAGTATAATAGAATTCTTTACAATAGTCTTTGCACAGGTAGGGAAGAGTTAGTTCTCTTTCAGGTGTTTCCCCTTTCTCAGGTGAGTGGAATAGGTTCTGAGCGTGAGGTGAGCAGTGTGCACATTTGATTTCCTCCAGTAGCTTCGCACATTCTGTGTTGTTGGTAACAGAAAGTATCTGCAAGCCACAAATCAGAGACAAGTAAACATATGACCTGTTTCCCCATCTTACACAAAAAAAAAAGTTTGCATGATCTAATGTAATAAATAATGCTAGCGGAACCAATACAGTTAGTATAAATGCATCATGTTTCATGTCACCGTTCCAGAAGTGCAAAAATTATTACTATGAAATGTGCAATTTGTCATTAGTACAGTGAGATTTTAAGCGCTTGCTTCTTTTTCTCAGATAAGAATAATAGTACTCAAGTTATTTTATGGACTCACGCCCGCAATCTTTTAATCACATAGGCAACCTCTGAACTAGAGGGATCATTTATATAATTTATATAAGGAGGAGCTACAGCAGGCAGGCCTTCTACCCACTTCTCTTATGAGAAATACTTAAAAATCTAACTTGTAAGGTAACCTATTCCAAATATTTAGAGACTAAAAATTAAAATTCTACCATCAAAACATATCAGGAAAACCATATCTAGGTATTTGTTAAATAGGTGTATCTTGAATGATACCGCAGTCCGGCTACTGAAAGGACTGCTGTGGAGTTCAGCAGCTGCCTTGGATTCTTCATGCTTTAAATGCTGCTCTGCTTTTTGCGCTCTCTAATGCAAACTACTTGGAGGTGGCAAAACCTGTATGTTTTCAGACATTTCTTTTTATAAGTGAAAAAGTAGCATTTGTTCGTAACATCTTGTTTGTCTCAATATTGAAACTGTAGCTTTGTCCTGAAAAGAGCGCATATATTATGCATAGTACTTGAAGAAGCACGAAACCACGACTGATGATGTGTTTAAGTAAACACAGGAGCCTAAGGAGCGCAATGTCATCAAATCGTGAAAAATAATGGAAAACAGCATAGTTGTCTTTATTAGTCTTTGAATGCAGTGCACTTTGTTAATCTATTGTTAACCACATGGATTGTTTTTTGATCATTCATCCCAATGGTGGGTAGTGGGAAATGTGTTCTCAGTTGAGAAGGACTGAATCTAATCCAATGCAAAAACAAAGCTCAGGTTCTTTCTACTATTTGTTTAATGCAGTTATACACAAAAACTGTAAGACACTTACTTATATTAAGAAATATTAATGCAGTAAATATTTGTACTCTGTAACATTTGTAAATAGCACATTAGAAAATATTGACACAGTTTTGCTATAGTTCCTATCTCTGAGTTGATTTGTAGAAGGACTTTCCAATGTCATTCCCCTGCAACATAACATCGAAGGGAATTATCTAAATTACTTTTAATAAAATAAGTTATTCAATGCATGAAGACTCTTGATATGTTTGAGTATGCTGTCTCATAGGTCGGCTCTCTTCTAGGATACAGTACTTTGATAACACAATTCTGAACTCAGCATTTTATGTATGGATCGTAATCAGATAAACCTCAAACACTTGAGAGAAATGCACACTCCATTGTTTTAAACAGATACATATTCAAAATATTACACAATATATGGCCTGTGCAGTTACACAAAATCCTATTTAAAGGAACCTTCATTTAGAAGACAAACTCCAGGAAAATTTAGTCTTACCATACATATATTGTCTAAAGGCCATCTGAAATGTGTACTAAAGTTTAGTGGCATAAGTTGGACCATTCATTAGAAGAACACCATTTGGCTTCTACCCTTATTCTGGAAGAGCTGCCATTGGCTTCAAAAAGAATTCCTCCAGATTTGCCAGGATCATTAAATGCGTTAAGTTCCGTTCTTTAGACTATCTGTTCTCAGACTATCCTCAGCTTCATACCACCTGCAGTTAAGTAATGTGACATGTGCCACATATGGCTTATTATCTCTCATCAGACCCTTCTTGGGAATATAATTGTCTCACATCTTCTTTTGGAAAGGGTTTGTCTTTTTTTTTTCTTTTTTTTAAACCTTGAAGACAGTAAGCAATTAATTGCATGTTGCATGTATGGCAGAAGGTTTGCATTGCCCTGAATTCTTTGGGGAATTCTTTCCACAGCCCCAGCCCCTTCTCTCCTAAAAAAGTTTAGATTTTTTTTTTTTGCTAGATTGCTCATTTGGGCCATAGCAGCAGAACTGTTAACCTTAGTCTTCTTTCTTGAGCTTCAGATGTTGTTCTAGATATGGTAGATCTGGGGAAAAATGCCTTGAAGACAAGAACTAAAAATATAATGATTACTACAATAAACTATAACCAAAATACATAATAACTAAAACTTTAAACTTGACTTAATAATGTCTAGGATTGCAATCCAGGTAGTAGAGAACAGACTTTGTATGCTTGCAGTAATCCACACTGCTGAGGCAATCTTCTGCATTGGCGGGACTTTCTTAAGGGATGATGGCATCCTGACCTTGGTACTTTGCGTTGCTGTGGTTCTGATGGGAAGTGGCCTGTGTAATTCAGTCAAGTCATTGTCTGCCAAACAGAACAAAGTCTGAAGCCAGTAGGGGATGATCGAAAACACTATCCATAAATGCTACTTCTTAAGAACATTATGTCACCAAGAAGCTGGGAGCTCTCCTAAAGTAAGGTATTTCCACCAAGGAAAGTGCACCATGACTACAGACTCTTCAGAGTACTTGCCTACATTCAATAGTATCACCTGCTTTGCAAAAATCTCAGATGTTTTCATCAGGGAGTTGATCTCCGGCACCAGGCTTTCTTGTGGTAGCAGTACAGTGGTGTGTTTAGAAGTACGACACGAGATATTACTAGGTAAATATTCAGTGTGTTTATTGAATTAACTCCACAGTGATGCAGACAGAAGACCGTACTTCTACTGGAAGACACCAGAACGCATTGTGAACAGGGGAAAAAAATAAAAAGTTACAGGATAGCAAAGCTAATTTACTGTTTCTTGTGGAAAACGTAATTGACATTGCCGGGTGATACAGGAGAAGTAACGCTTGCCAACATTTCTGTCCTCAAAGTTAAGACAAAAAGATCCTAATCCCCCTGAGCAGCTGCTATCCAGGAATTAACCACAGGAATTCACCCCCTCATGTCATTTCTGGAATGAATCTTGGTCATATAATAGCTAATCGGAAGATTAAGGAATGAGAGTCAATCAATTATCTGAAAATCAAGTACAATGTTATTTAACTTTTAGAATGCTCAAGCAAAATAGGGTGGTAACATTTGCTCTGTGTGAGGTCTGATGTATAACTCTGTCCTGCCTGGGAGATAGAACAACCGTTCTATTCTGAATTTCAGTAAATCGATAATGTATTTACCCTGGAGTATATTAAACCAGTTTTAAGCAAAAGCTGAAATACTTACTTGAATGAAGCCTTTTCTGTTGGATCTCTACTTTGAAAATGACCTTAAAGTTGACAATGGCTTTGGTCTTTTGAAGAAATGTAAACTAATTTCCTGCTTCAATTTTTAAAGTCGTATGTGAAACCATCAAACTGCAGTGGTTTAAACTAACTGTGCTCTGGAAAATATGTAAAACTTCCAAACATTTATTGCAACATGCCTAATAATGATTATGCCTGCTGCTGGCTAATTTACAACATCTGTAAGATCATCCTTTAATCTCTAGCCACATGAAAGTAAAATGGGTAGACTAAAGGTAAGATAAATCCTGGAATGCGCAGGAAAGCACAGCATACTAAATTGGTTTATCAACAAAATGAATAGTGCAAAGAAGAAGAAACAGAAGACAACACAATAGACGAAATTCTTTACATTGAATATTGTCATCTGTTTTGTGTACTCTGTCATACCTAGTTTGAGAAAGGCAGTGTAATTTTGATGTTAACAGAAGAAAAAACAGTGAAATAAGTCATTGCATTAAGCCGTATTTGATATACAAGCATTTATGTCTAAAAATCGTATGCTTAGGAGATTGTTCAGCTGTTGGGTTGAACATATGCTTCTTCTGTATTATAGTGCTGGATTATGTCATTAAAGAGTTCGGTTTCAATTTTAGGGTAATATGTAAATAGATCATTGTACTAAGGCAGCTGTTAAAGGGACCCCAAGATGAGTTATTTGTTTAGTTGGATGTGTTCAACAATAGCCTTTGTTCGTGAAAGAGCCAGAGCAAACAAATGATTGTAAAAGGGCACACTTGAAAACAATTACTTTTCACCCATTCCTTGACAGCCTTGGCTGTGAAACCATCCAAGGTAGAGGGGACTTCTTTGCCTGTCGAGCTGTAAGCAAACTTTTAGAAAAACTGATATTACAATGTTTGACTGGGATGTAGTAGCCCTTCATAAACGAGGGGATATTGCAGAAAACTAGAAGACAAAGAGTTAAATGTCAACAACGGGATGCAAAAATCTTACGTGAGCCAGCGCAATGTTGCATCTGCTCAATATGGTAGCTCCATTTTTGCTCCCAAAACCGCAGGCAATGGTAGTGTTTTCATGATAAACACATATCAATGATTTCGTCAAAAATTCTCAAAGACCCAGCATCTTAACCAAGCAGCTCTTATGAAAATGTCTACTGAGCATGCTCAATTCTTTTTTTTTTTTAAAGAAGCTAGTGTTCATATTTCTGTTAATGTCATAGCCACTCTGTCGTGTAGATATATGATGGAGTTTAAAAAAGCTGGTTTTGGAACTGTAGTAGAACAGTTTAAAAAACGTGCTTTTAGAAAAGTTCCGTTTAAATGTATTCCATAATAGTTTGCCATGTCTTTTATGGAATGACCACCTTGTTCTGTCAAGTATAAATGACATATATTTTGACATTTTTTCTGAACGTATATTGATATGATAAAGCACATTTGTGAGTTTCATAACTGTTAATCTTTGGTGAAAAACGGTCTGATTTTAAACCCCTGTAAAATAATATTACTTAAAAACTGTAATTTATATTTTAAAAAAAACAGGTTCAACAGCTCAGAAATAGCTACTGTGGCATATATGGTCAATTCCTCACATTTATATCAGGTTTTTAGTACTGTTAGTAAAAAAAAAAAACCCAAAGGGAATTAAAAGATATTTTCAAGGAATAGTAAGAAGAGAATAAAGCCTTCAACTGCCTGGAGATGGAAAACTAACCAAAATTCGACTTCCAATTTACTGCATTCAGCCCATTACTACAAGGGTCTCCAGGCATTGAATAATCTCGGTAGCATATATGCCACCAAGTCATTGCAAACAGGGTGAATTAAGGACATATTTTCCAGTCCGTATTCTTTTTCTTTTTTTTTTCTTTTTCCCAGCTAGATCTTTCAGGTTATCTGTGTGTGGTTAGTTTATAGTTTAATTCAATTATCACACAGGAGCTTAATGACACTGTCTCTAGACAACATGAAGAAATATATCTGCCTTGAATCTCAAACTGCTGCTGCATATGGTATGAATAAAGAGAGATCTGCAGCTGAAAACCTGCAGTAAGACAGTTCTCACTCATCTGGGAATAGAGGGGGTAGGACAAATGCTCCCTCAAAAGGCATGAACATTTGGACAGAGCTGGGGACTGAAGGAGAATGATGTTCTCCAGTTTCACCCATTAGTGAACCAACTAACAAACACAATGGTGTTGTTGTTATTCTTTTGCCATAAGCAACAGGACTCTGTGTGTGGGCAGCAGTTTAGTGGGGAGGAGGATAAGTCGACCCCTTTTTGTCCTATTGATTTTTTCCTATTTGCATGACTTGAGCAAATTAAATGATGCAATATGGCTTTTTGTTACAAAACAAAGTGAGAGATACCACCCAGACACATATGTTGATTCGTAGAAGCTGTTTACATGAGAATGGAGTGAAATCTACCGTGAACTGAGCATAAAAATTCGATTCAGGCTGGGTATTTTTTTTTTATTATGCTTGGGCCAGCAAGACTGAAACACAAGTTTTCCAAGAGTCTCTCAGACCTTGACAACTACAGAGTTGTAACTGAGGAATTCTTAATTAAACCTAAACCAGGATGAAGGAAAAAAAAAAAAAAAGAGAGAAAAGAAAAAATAAAAAGACACCTGATTGTTTATTTCACGTGCAGTGATTCTTAATGACATTATTCAGCAACTTCCCTCCCTGTGCGTACCCCTGGATGCAACACTGGTCATCCCAGCAGAGCTTATCGAACACGGTCCTGCAGGGTTAGGTACCAACGCCTTTGAAAACCGAAGCAACAGGCTGATAAGCAGAATTTCACTTGCTAAAGGATGCAGGGGAACTGACAATATTAAGAAATGGGTGAGCAGAGGAGGTGCTTTCCCCTTCACATGACCGCAGCCTGAAACTGGGCAGAGAGGCTGCCAGGTACTGTGAAGGGGAAGACCGTCTCACCGCACCTTGTGTGAGAAACCGGTCGCGAAGGAGAACTGTTAGACCGGGGTCCCAAAGCGCAAACTTCGGGGGTCCTTTGCAGCTGACAGACGTAATCGTGAGCAATGCACGGGCCCCGAGGAGGCTGGAGATGACGAAGTTTTGGTACACCGGCACCGTCTACTACCCAAAAACCCGTCCTGACTTAACATGCGGAGCAAATTGGACAAGATTTTTCACCCCAGAAAAATAAACGGGAAACCACCGCCAAGGGACCGTCCAGTCCCGCCGCTGCCAGCGCCCGGACGGCAGCCAAAGCCCGACCAGCTCCTCCGCCTCTCCCCGGGGCCGCGCCCGGGCAGCGGTACCTGCGGGCGGCCCGGCCCCGCTGCACCGGGCCACCGCGGCGCCCCGGGGCCGGGCCGGGGGCCGGGCCCGCAGCCACCGCCAGAAGCTCAGGCGCTGGGGACAAAAAGTCCCTTCCAGGCACAGGCGTGCGCTAGCGCAGCGCTCTCCCCGCGGAGCGCCCGTCCCCTCCAGGGCAGCGGATCGGCAGCCGGGCTCCCCGCGGCTCCCGGGGAAATAAATCAGCGCCGGTGTCACGTTTCTGCTTCGCCCTCACCTCCCAGGCAGAAACGGTGGCCCCCCGCCGCGGCATCCCCCCGCACGGGAAGGCAGCAGGTTAGCGGCTGGTGCGCGGGCTCCACGCAAAAAAAAAAAAAAAAAAAAAAAAAAAAACCACCCACAAAAAAGACCGGGAAAAAGCCAAAAACCTCCCCTCAAGCCCCAGAGCAGCCCTAGGTGGTGCCTACCTTCGCCTCGGCGTGCAGCAGCCCCTGCGCGTCAGTGCGGGAGCAGCAGGACAGGCGGGGGTAGAGGCCGCGGCACATCGCCTCCCCGCCGCCCGGGGCCTCCGGGGACAGCACCCGCCGGTCCCGCTTCTTCAGCCGCCGCGGCGGGGTCCCGTTGAGGCACCTTCTCCTCCGGGCGCCGCTCTCCCCAAACTTGGCATCCCCCTCGAAGAAGCACAGGACCACGGCCACCAGCAGCAGCTTGAACGGCAGCATCTTGAGCATCATGCCTGAGGGAGCGTGTGAATGCACCCAAAAAGGGGGGGTGGGGGGAGAAGGAGGGGAATCCCTCTGACTTTTCTTTGCACTTCAGGAAACCACCTCCCTCCCCCAGAAGGGGAAAGTCTGGAGGAGAATAACGGCAGTGGCAATTAAAAAGCCTCCGGAGGAAAAAGCACTTCGGTCACCCCCGCGTCCAACAAGGCGGAGGCGAAAAGGCAGGAACGGGGGAAGGAGCCCCCGAGCCCCGGCTCGGCGGGGCGGGAGGATGCTCGGGAGCCGGCGAAGTTGTGCAAGTGGCACAGGTTTAGCAGCTGCCGCTGCCGCGCCGAGGCGCCGAGGCTCGGGGCGGGCCGGGCAGCGGGCGGCGGCAGCCCTTCACTTGTCGTCCCATAGGAAGGGTGTCCCCGAGGTGGGACGGCGGCGGCGGCGGCCGGGCCGGGCGATGCCCCCTCCGCTGCTGCCGGCGGCGGCTGCGGCTCACCAGGGCTCTCATGTTTCGCTCCCTCTTTTCTTCTTCTTTTTAAGCCGCGCGCGGGGAGGTGCTGCCACCGCGCGCCCTGCACGTCACCCGGCGGCACCGGCCGCGCGCGCCGCCCGCGCCGCCGCGGCGGCCCGGCGGGAAACGGCGGCGGCGCCGCGCCCGGGCCTCGCGCCCACCTCCCCCCCACCCCCGGCCCCGGCCCGCGCGCGAGCGGCGCGGGGCCGCGCCCGGCGCGAGGCACGCGGCGGCGCCCCGCCCTGCGGCGGTCTGCCGGCGGCGGCCCGGGGGTCGCCGCGCCCCTCGCCGCCTCCGTCTTGACCCCCCCCCCTCCACTCCCCGGTGTAAACGGGAGCCGGGGCGGAGGGGGCGGGCGCCTTCCCTCTCCCGGCCGGCCCCGTCTCGGCGGGAACCGGTGGAGCGGCGTCGGTGCCTGGCGAAAGGCGAGCGCTGTAGGTGGGTCCCGCTCCCCTGACGCCTGAGGTGCCCGGCCCGCGGGCCCGCCCGGCCGAGGTGCTGCGCTGGCTCCGCTTGGCCGCGCCCGGCCGCCTGTGGCCCCCCCGGCTCATCCCCGAAGGCCGGGGAAGGTTCCAGACGCGCGGGGCGGGCATCGACTCCTCGGTGTCTGTCAGCGCGGTGACCTCGGCCCTTCGTTCTGACCCTGCGAAGCCAGTCCAGGGTCTGACCCGTCGGTAATGGCGGGAGCTGACATGGCGGCCCTCGCTGAGGGAGCGGGGTGCGGAGGGGTGAGCGTCCTCCCGGCGCGCTGAGGAGAGCCGTCGGTGGGAAGCGCGGGACGAAGCCAGTATCTGGCGCTTGGCGGCAAGAAAGCACCTGAGAGAGCAGGAGCCAGCCGGAAAGGGAAGGGCTGACCCAGCGTGAACAAGGGTGAAGTGAATCTGGGACGGAGAAAGATGGAAGCCCAGTGCACACCAGCCCAGTGCAGAGGCTGAGGTCCCTGGGGAGGAGGCGGTGCAGAGCCCCGCAGGTGGGAGGCGGGAGCTGGAGCATAGCCGGGGGGTGTTCGCTCCTTCCCGTGAGGGAAGGAAGGAGTGGAAGTCCTCAGGGGCGGCTGTAGCGTGGGTGCAGCCACAGCCGCTCCCTTGGGGGTAAAGGGCAGCTGGACAAATAGAGCCCCGAGCTCTGTTTACCGGAGACTTGCTGCTGATCCCCGAAATGGAGGGACAAATGGCTTGCACCCAAAGAGCCCCCTTAGGAGGGAGAAGGGGAAACAAGTATTGCATGGAGTTCCTGATATGCAGTGGTGTTCTTTCTAAAGCAACTAGGGCCTGTTACTGTTCTTCTCACATTTATTTTTAACCAAAGAAGATGAGCCTCTTCAGATTTACCTTTGAACTCTTATCCTTAAATAGTCCACACTGAACTAAATAGGAATTTGGCATGGACAAATAGTACGTCAGATAAATAGTAGACGTAAAGACTGCTTCCTCTGCCTTAAGTGCATTTCTTGAAGGCTACCACTTGTCTTACCGCTGACTCTCATTTGGCTGAAAATGTTCCCGACCAAGGCTTGAGCTACGTCGACGTGAATGAGGGAGGCCTCTGGTACAGCGTGGGCCCCAGCACTTGCATTGATGAGCGAAGTAAGGATGGCACCCTTAGGATACCAAAAGCACTGGTGATACAGCATCCTTGCTTTGTAGTTTTAGAAAAAAGTACTGCTTTGCAACACGTGAACTTGTTCCATGACCGGCAGAACTGTAGCAATGTAGTTATACCACAACAGCTATGCCGTTTTTATTACTCTGGAATATTACATAGATTATTCTGATATAAAAGTGATTCTGGTATAAAGCAGAATAACGGTACCAGAATAAAGTCACTTTTATTCCCAAGCAGACTCCTTACAGAGGGTTACACTGGCAGAATTGTAGTGGCAAAAGGACACAGCTGGAGGTCTGTATGTCTCGTTCCCTGTGTAGGCAGGTGCTCATACTTCTCAAGTAGATTGCATACTTCTGCCCTGCATCTCCCTTACTGGAGTGGGAAACCGGAACCCTGGAAAGAAGTGACTGTGGGGCAGATACCCTCTTGGAAAAACAAATGTTCAGTGAAAATTTCTGTTGAGCAGTTGTGGCCCAGTCCTCAGAGTTCCTGTCTCGCTGAAGGAGAGAGGAAGTAAGGAATATAAATCTATATGATCAAAGTAATACAGCTATTAGTAAATAACCTTTCTTCCTCCTTCAAGTGCTGCCTGCATAAATATCCGTTTCTATGTATACCTGTACCAGTTCTCAGAGGAGGTGAGTTTGAGGTGTATTAATTAAACAGAGAATGATTTCCCGAAATGGGATTTAGATCAAGTTGCCAAACTAAGAAAGAGCTGACAGTTTGTGAAGGTCGGTTTCTACATAGAAATTTTACACAGATCTATGATGGAGACATTTCCCAGAAATTCTGTGGAATGTACTGTTGACCTTGTATAATATAAAGTGCTCAAAACTTCAAGCTCTGTAGTGATAGAGTGATATGAAGATGTATAAGCAAGACTTGAAGAAGGTTGAATGTTCTTTAAAACCTCTGAATAGAAATTGCTGATTCTTGGGGTTTTGTGTGAGCAGACCTGATTTAATATTACGTTCCTTTCCACGTTTTAAAAGTGCATGATGGCTTCTTTAAGAAAGTATTTTTTTCAAGCTGGTTAATACAGGATTTTATTTATAAATCTTTTCAAAAATGCAAATTTAAGGTCAGTATTAGTATATGCCAGTTCAGCGTGTCAGCTTCAGGTGACTTGCAGCCTCTGATAAACAGAGATAAGGGAATACTTAAGAAGTAAAAACATATACATAGGAAATATGGTTAATAAACACATCATTTTTTAAGGCAACCTGGATTCTGTCATATGAAGCTCATTACTAGAAATTAAACATGGTAATGCCATAAGTGAGCTGAATAAATTCTGTAATTTGTTCAGAGTATGTAGGATGTAGATGAGAGTCTTCGGGTTACAATGCAATTATGTGTGAAAGGGTTAGAAAGTTTTTTAAAAGGAACCTATTGCTGCTACAGTGTTTGAATGTAGCTAGATTTTCTTCTGGTTTTGTCTAGGAGATAAGCAGACTGTGCTTATTTATGCCATTACCTTCATTATCTATAGTATTATTTATATCATGATACGTCATGGTGCCTGTATCGTGTGAATTAAATGTGTCAGAATAGCCTTCAAAGAGTGTAAAGCTGATTGTGGCACGCGCTTGAACTTATTATTTTAGATTATTTTATGTTTGTTCTCAGACAGTCATACATATTTTGCAAGGGAGTTTAATTGCACCAAGAAACCTGCTTTAAGGTTTAAAGTTAGTGAATTCCTCAGTAGTTTGAACAGAAGAGGAAATGTGTAGTTATGTGTAGGAGCTAGTGTCAGTTTGGGGAAATATGGTTATCATATGAGTTTGCAGATAGGAGCAGAAGCTGGGCGAAGTGATCTCATGGTATCAGGTTTGATGGAAGCAAACAGTAGCATCAAATTATTCCTAAACTCCCAACAGATGTTGTCTGACGGCACACTTTTACATATTCTTGTGATTCACAGAAGAACTTCACATGCGGTCACCTCACTTCTACAGCTAAGCCCATACCGTATGAGATGTGTCTTCCCAGCAGTGATATCAGGGCTAAATTCCATCCTTCCACACTGGTGGCAAATACCTGGCATGCTGTGAGGAGGAATGTTGCAGTGTTGGAGCAGGCTAGGAGACAAACCAACACTCACCTTGGTCTGCATCTGAGAAATTATGGTATTTAAGACACTAGTACAGGAAGATCACCCATCTGTATCAGGGACACTCTAGGTGAAGCAGGTGGACTTCAGCTCTTGGAGAGTAGCTCTGCTTTTCTTTTAGCTGGCATTTGAGTTGAACTTCTGAAACACACTTCTGTCTTGCCATTTATTTTGTTAAGAGAAAAAAAGCTTTTTTTTTTTTTTGGAACCACGTCCTTTTCAGATGAAATGAGGGTGGAATCTCTCCATATCTCATCACCATTACACTTTTCACTGAGTCCAGTGTAACATTACACTTGTTATTTCGAGCATTCTCCCTGAACCGTGGGATATGTTGTGAAGCCAATGATTCTATTTCATTTCTTAGTTTTAGGTAGTCCTGTGAGGAGCAGGGAGTTGGACTTGATGATCCTTATGGGTCCCTTCCAACTTGAGATATTGTATGATTCTGTGTTCTTGTTGGGGTCACTCTATGACATAGACTGGCGAGAAACACTCAATCGTGGATTCTCCGCTGCAGATGCTCAAAATTGGAGCTCCATTTCCAGATTCATTTCTGAAAAAAAACCTTTAACTTTGAATTTTGTATGGTTTATTTAGAAAGGAAAGTAGAAAAATCTTTCTACAGTAGTCAGATAGTTCATTTAAGTTACTTTGAAACAAAACCGAGCTTGAGAGGCCAAGCTCTGAGGCTTCTGCCTCAGCTGTGGCTCCTGAAACTTAAAGGTCCCATCTCCCTGTTTTTTGTCAGCTGGATGGACAGAGACCCAGGAATCTGGAAATTTGGAATGAGGACTTGGGCAGGAATCTCAAGGTTTGGCAGTCTGGGCTCCTGTGCTTCTGGCTTTTTTTGGGTGAAAGCCCGACTGTCCTGAGAGTCCCATTAGAAGTGAAGTTGCGAGTTTTTTCTGGCTCTCTGCTGCATCACTGGGGCTAGGGTTCCTGTGGCTTCATGGCAGAGAACTGGAATATCAGGAAACCCTGACTCCAGGACAGTCTTTGTGGCAGGAGTTCCCCACAGCTGTGAACTCTTCAAGTCCATTTGCTGTAGCAGCTCCTCTGGTAAGGAAGAAGGAAAACTGCTGGAATGGTTTCATTAAAGCATCTTGTGGTTAGTCAGAAGTTCATAAAACCATTATATTTTTGCTTATATTTCTGTTTGTGATGTAACAGAATTTTTTCAGTTTGGTCAGAACATTTCTGGTTGGTTCTATTCGCCATCCACTATAGCCCACATCATTTCATGGGGTTGAGAATAACATGTTGCTTGTCTTTGCATACCACAAATACGAGGTGTGAAAGCTGGTATAACATGAATGAACAGGACTTGTTAGGATATTTTTTATGGGAAAATAGGTGCCCAGACAGTCACAGACAGGTTTTTAGGGTATGTCTTTACCACAGAGTTCCCCATGGCTCTTAGAAATCCTCTAAATCAGCTGAAGCCACCTGGACCATTTGGGACTGTAAACAAATGCGTCTACTCTCTGAACATGACTTCAAAAAAACCTGAGTCCCGTCTGGGTACAGAAGCAGTTTTGGGCTGATGTTAACTCCACTTGATTGGCCCATCAGGGAATATGAACTACAGATTATTTTAGCACATCACGTCAGCTACTAACACAAACCTTCAATTACGTGTGTTCCATTTTGCAGCAGAGGCTAGGCTAACTAGAAGGCAGATAAAGCAAACCATTTTGTGAGGGAATGAAGACTCGAGAGGCCCTCTTGCCTATGGTCTGCGTACTTTCACTACCTGCTGTAATTCACCTCAACAGCGGGTCTCTATTTACGTGTGTTACAAAGAGACAAAGGAAGCTGCTGTGGGAAAATCCTTCTTTCCTACCAGGGACTGTAGTAATCCCACTGCCTGCTGCAGTTTACCAGCCACGTGTATGCTATCCCTTGCTCTAGTGTTTGCAGTATCCTTAACTTGCTGTAGGAACAATTTGTATAAGATGTCATCAAGGAAACTCTGAAATGCTTTGTAATAGTTATCAAACAAATTAAAGGTCTTTCTGCATAAGTGATATTGTGCATGCCGGAACTAAATAATGGGCCTAGATATCTGTGCCTAGTATTCTTTGTTGCCTGCTAAGTGTGGGGATGGAAATTGTAGCCTGGCAGTGTTAAAACTAAGCAGTCGCGAAGCAAAGCTCTGAGCTGCTCAATGACTGGGATGTCAGATAGGATTCCACAGATTTTCTCTGTGTTGATGCAGTACATGTGAATTTTACTCTGTTACCTAAATCAGTGTGAGTCAATTCATATTTTATATGGAAGCTTTTGGAAATTCTTCATAGTAGCTTTCATATGATACATGCTAAGGCACCATGTACAGCATTGCTGCATATAGAGTATATATGCTATATTAACTGTGCTATTCGAGGCTACTTTACAAACAGTAAAAATCTTTTCTGCCACAGGTGGAAAGTAACAATGGAGTCAGCAACCACTGTCATGTAGTTTCCTAGAACAGCATGTGTCTAATTCATATGTGCAATGTAGCTTTCAGACAGATGTATCTAATTCAGTAGCATAATTTATCTTTCAGAAAGTAGGGAGTTCAACGCTCCTCAACACATCATTCTCAGAACTAGCAAGTGCCCTGGCATATGGAGGAAAGTACTGGTGTACCTAACAGTCATTCTCGGGCACGTGCTAACAGCATGCTCAAAATCAGTCGTTTTGGCCTGTGTTAAATGACTTCAGAACGGTGCCGAAAGCTGCCTCACGTTTCTGGCATCACACATGCTTCTTCAGGCTCACGTGCGCTTCTAGGCTGTCTTCTCTGTGCCAGTGTCATGCATACATAGCGCCAGCTTTTTGAAGTGTTCCTTTAGCCTCCACTGACGGGCAGTTACAAATGTTACCCTTAGTAACTTTTTCTGTCCCGCTTCCCTGAAGGGGCGTTGGGAGCATTGTGTTAGCAGCCTAAATCCTGACCGTATGAGATCAGTCTGGAGAGGATTAAAGCTACAGTCTGAGTCCCAGTCATGCAAAGAAAAAGTTGGAAGAAGCAGGTGATTTTGTAAACAGCTAATTCTTACAGAGGCTGTTCTTTGGGAACCCATCATTGAAGTGAGTGAGTCTGGCCTGCTCACCTTCCCTCACGCTCCCGTGATGCACAGCAAATTTCAAGCATGTGGCTCTTAGATTATTTACAATAGTCAACCTTTTAACTAAAAAATGGTGCTTAACTCCACCGTAATTAAAATGGAATGTAGACATGCCGTGGTTTAACCCCAGCCGGCAACTATGCCCCACACAGCCACTCACTTGCTCCCCCCCCATTCACCACTTCCCATCAGCAGGCAGGTGTTCATCCATCTCCAGGAAAGCAGGGCTCCATCACGCGTAATGGTTACTTAGGAAGACAAAATGCCATCATTCCAAATGTCCCCCCCTTCCTCCTCCTTCCCCAGCTTTATATGCTGAGCATGACATCATATGGTATGGAATAGTCCTTTGGTCAGTTGGGGTCAGCTGTCCCAGCTGTGTCCCCTCCCAACTTCTTGTGCACCCCCAGCCTGCTCGCTGGTGGGGTGGGGTGAGAGGCAGAAGAGGCCTTGACTCTATGTAAGCGCTGCTCAGCAGTAATGAAAACATCCCTGTGTTATTCACACTGTTTTCAGCACAAATCCAAAACATAGCCCCATACTAGTTACTATGAAGAAAATTAACTCTACCCCAGCTAAAACTAGCACAAGACACCAGTTTGGTTAGGAATTTAGGATGTGGTCATAAAGCCACTTTATCTGCATGGAGCACTGTCAAACCATCAGGTTTTGAGACTCCCTGGTTCTGCAGACTGATACTATTTTGCCAGGAATGTGGTCTTCAAAGACAGGTTGCACCATGTATGTTCTTCTAAACCTTGAGATGAAGAGTCCGTTAACTTTGGTGAGAAATAAATCTAAGTAGGTGGTAGGTTCACACACAGGTGGCAATGTGTGAATCATTTCTTTCATTTGACTGTAAGATGTATGAACAAAGAAGATCCTTGGATAAAGATGTAAACTGATGTGGATGCCAGATGAACTTTGACTGAACTTAAGGCTGAACCATATTTTAAAAAATAAATAAATAACCCAGGATAAGGAGACACAATAGCAGATGCTGGAACCATCTGTTCCAGGACAGCCCTAATAGAAAACTTCTTCTGGTCTATTGTATGTTTCCCCGTTAGGCAGTAGTATTCTCTGTATGAATGTGGTCTGCCTGTGGTGAGATAGGAACAATAACGGCCCTGATCTCCAGGTGAGTTGTCCTCAGTCCCAGAACTTTTATATGCAGCCTGGCTTCTACAGCATTTGAAATTCTATGTATAATCAAGTGATTGAGTTAAGCACTCTATCCTAACCTGAAGGCATGTATTACAATCACTATCAAATGAACTTTAAGGATGAGCTGTACTGCTCCACGTAATTTGTTGCAGATGTGAGGGAATCCCTAATTTCCCAAGGAATGGTCACTGCAGACTAGATGTTGTTTGAATGAAGTAAACAGACTGCACTTAACCCTTACTGCAGAGGTTCAGTTCTGATTCTGGCAAGAACATGATTTAAAGTGGTCATGATTCCAGCATTTTAACCTTTCCTACTCCCCATATAATTTTTTTAGAGTAGGGCCTAAATGATTATTTAAAACAGGAATCATAGCATTCCAGGAGTGGTACAAAGTTACAGACTGCTTTCTATGTCTGGGACAAGATTAGTAGGTATAGGTCACCACTCAGGTATGACATAGCGATCAATGGATTGAGTGTTGACTTCCATAAAGGACGATAATCAGGATCAATTTTTCAGACCCATCCACTGGAATAATGATATTTAATGATTTTTAATATGGAAATACATTGTTTGCAGGACAATGCGTATATCATGGACTAGTTGTTGAATTTTGCTAGCAACTCAGTCAAATATGGGTGGGAGTCAAATGAGTTTCTGCTGCCATTCAACATTTTTTGGAAACTCAAGGGTCGGTTGGTTGTTCATGAGGGAATACTTTGTTCCAGCAGTCATTTTTTCCTAATAGAAAGTCTGAGATGCTAGCACTGTACTTTCAGTGGAACTGTTTATGATGAACTTATCTGAATATATGTAATGGAGGAAGGCCCTGAGGGCATTTGAATCTTGCGCCTCTGGCAGCTTGAAGGAGCAGAGGGACTGTGTGGGCTGTTCTCTCTGGACCCGTGGTTTTTTATATAACCTCATACCGAATGTTCAGTTCTTCTGGGAGGCTTGTGTGTCGCTCCACCAAGCATGGCTTTCCAAAGGGTTTGAACCTTAGCATCAAGGGCGCTTGTATGTCTCAGGAGTAGGTAATCTGTACAGACAAAACTTTGGGAAACACTTCTAACTGACAGCTGTATGTTCCCTGAGAGTGCTGTTGTACCAAGAAATCAATAAACTAGTCTGGAGGTCTGCAGAATTAAATTGTTTTGACAGAGCTGAGTGGACAGGTAATAATTCTAAAGTTTCCAGTATTTTTAGGTGGGAGACAGAGTTTTAAAAAGTTTTAATAATCATTTTTAACATGATGTTAAAAATGTAATTTCAAGCAGATAACATAGTAGTTATGAGTTATTTATCTTTCTGGTTTCCTACAGGGAGGGAGTCATATAGGACACAAATAGGATACTTCTAGAAAAAGAACTTGATGGGGAAACAGTCCTGTGCTTCTCTTCGTTCTTACTGATCCTTAATTTAGAGATTTCTCAAATAGGATTCCACACTGTATCTTGAGATCCACCTACCTACAGCCGTTAGGATGAGATGGAATTCTGAAAAGATGTAGCACTTAAATGGGTTCATTATGATTTTTTACATCCTTTTTCAAAGTAGGCAGCAATTCACCCATTGATGGGTAGAGCTAAATAAAGACCCTTTTATTTGAAGAAAATAAAAGATTATGAATAAAAGGAAAATGAGGCTAGCACTGAAAAATAGAAAAAAAAATGGATCACTGATAAAATAGATAAGGAAGACTGAATAATGAAATCTAGGTTCTTTCAGATATGCTTTATCCTCTCCATTGTAGCTGGATCTAGACCCCATTGAACAGGTTCCCCAAAATTTGTCGGTTCTGTCTTGATCATCTCCTTTTTATGTACATCCTTCTAGCCTGGGCCTGAACTTCAGCATTACAACACCTTGATACTTTATTTCTTATGAGTGCAAAGATGCTAGCTAGCTACATATACAATATCTGTTTACTTACATACTTATGTTTATTTTTATACTTACGTTATTAATATTACATTAATATGGAATGTTTTCAGTCATGCATAGATAGGACAATAAAATTGGTTCACGTACCACTTAACTTTTGAACAGTCGAGGAAGCCATGATTTCTGGTTAGTTCTGAAACAGAAATCATTGCAATGTATTCTGATTCTTATTTGAGAAAACATTTATTTTTAAATCTTTCTTAGAGAAAGATGTCCATTTCAGTGACCTTACTTGTACAGTGCACACAATACGTACATGCTCGTTTGAGAAGTATTGTGAAAATGCAAAGCACTTAATGAGTGCTAAGTACTGTTTGTAATAGGAAATTTTTATTGCTTTCCCAAACTACCTAAGATCTTAGTAAATTATTTAACCAGGCTGTGCCGGAGCTTTCTATAGTGTTTAAATGAGAATAATGTTTCATTGCCTCATTTTGGCATGCAAGATATAGTCATTGTGTATGGAAATCCACAAACTAGAAAAGAACTGTAGAACTACAGTTTATATTATTTAAGTATTACATGTGATAAACATGCATTTTTCATTGGTATCAAGTGCTCTGAATAACTTTTAACATAAAGCAACAAAAATGGAGAGATCTTATGCTTTGTCATATAGGTTTAATGCTTTATGAATCTGCATATTCATAAACATTGTGGGATATTTATTATTGACCTGATGGAAAAGAACTGAGGTTCTGTTGGATCAATATATGTCAGAAGCATGTGAATACTCAAATATTCCTGTTCAAGTGCATGATAAAAATTCCTTCTTTTTCATACTTATACTTTTACATTTTCAAAACATGTAAAATGCCCTGGAGTTGCAGTTTCTTGAATTTGCTTTGCTCGTGGAAATACAGCTTTGCAAAGAGCCGTATTGGTTGATACTATGATTTTGTTGACATATCTTTAGGAAGGAGACAATTGGAAATGATGATATCACTGTTTTACAGGTAGCCAACACCCTTGGCTGTGTGAATTTTGGCTGAGATGGCGAGGAGTGCTGCAACCCAAGTATGATTCTACCGCCAACTCCATCGATGTTTCATACTGAGAATGGGTAATTAGTTTTCACTAAAAAACTTTAGTTGACACTAAAAAATACGGGTATTGCTATAGAGCACTATTTGTGGGACCTATATTGAGTTTGTGGTACAATATGCATCAAAATTAATTTTATATTCACATGGTGGCATTGGTAAAACAGTGCCTGAATCGCCTAGCTTTTGGAAATTTACTGACTACAGTGTGATACTGGAATGAGACACATAATAAAATAGAAAGCTGAATACAATTATTTTAAGAACCTTTATTATTTAAGTTAGTTTAATATATCTCTGGTCTTCTGTTTTAAGCCCCTTGGAAGTTAATTCTCCATGTATATTTTAATATGTATTTATATGTTGCCCTGCACAGTGGCAATCTACATTTGATTTTGTCACCTAATTCATATTACAGTAGTCTATAGAGTAATATTAGAGTAAATTTTAAAGAAACTGTGGAAGTATAGAGATTGTGGAAGGAACATTGATTAAAGTAGTGTTGTATATGGAGAAAATGCATGCTTCCTTCTATTATTAAGTTAAACATCTGTAGGTAGTAATTGAGACTTGCTGAACTCTGGTGTGAACTCTGAGCTATAGATAATATTCAGCATGGTGATTTCCTGGTTTTGTCCTGTGAGTAATTCTAAGCAAATGAGTAAAGATTGCATGTTGTTGAAAAAAAAAGGAAATGTTAAATTAATACATTGATTCATTTACTTATTGGTTGTCTAGGTCTTATTGTAAGTTTTAAATTTGGGAAAGGAAAACATAGTCCGTTACTTCTCTAAGAGACTGAAAATTTCTAAGTTACAGAAAAATTGAAAAATTCTAAGCTTTTGAAGTGTCCATGCTCTAACAATTAAAGAAGTGAAAATAGCTGAGCTTCATTAAAACCAGTAGCACATTTGCTAAAACCTGTAGCAGAGGCAGATTTTTGTCCTTGATGTCTGAGGCATGGAAATTCTGTGATGGGACTTTCTGTGATCCTTTTCTGGCCACATTGAAGACCCACTCCTAAAAGAGAAGAGGAGGCTCATCAGCTGTTTGAAACTGTCATGTCTCTGTTCATTTCAGTTATGATAATTTCTACTACCTAAGAATCTGCCGCAGGGTCTTTCTGTAAAGACTCTTCTGTGTTATTTTCTTTGAAAGGCAAAAAAATATACCCACGAAACAAGAACAAAATGCCTTATGCTCTATCTTGTGCATTATCATTTTAGAATATTAAAGTGTAGTGGCACAGCAAAAGGAAGGAAGGTGGCCTGCCAACTAAAGCAGAATGCAGTTTCTACCCACCATCTTAGATGGTCTTATGATGTCCTCTTTGCTAACCAGCCTCTGTTGTATTGAATTACTGTCTTCTCATTACTTTAAATTCCAAATATAGAAATATTGTTAGTACTAGTAAGGCAGAGTGAACCAGAAAAATATAATATCATTTTCAGATTATGCTTGTAGCACTGGGACTTAAAAAAAAGAAAAAAGAAACCTAGTGCTGTTTCACCTGCAAACTTAGGAGCTTTGGTATACAAGCACAGTCACTGAGAGAACATTTCTATGGTGTTACTTCAGAGACAGCTGCCTAAAAAAGTGCTGACTTAGAGATGCTATGGAAATACCTAAGATTCTTAACTGTGTTGCTGGACTTAACTGTAGGGAGAGTTCACCAAATCCAAAGAACTCTGAAGTGATATTTCTCCACTTTGCTGTCCTGGATGCTTCGCATTCCATATGTCCTGAAGGAAAGGAATATCTTTTTATTGTTGTTGTGTTATTGTTGTTGTTGTTTTCCTCCCCTGCTGCCCTTCCCCAGAACCCCGTGTTATTCAGTGGAATTCACCTTGCAGAACAGGAAGACTTTTTAAGGCTCCCATCCTGCTGCACAGACGTGTGCTGCTTTGGTTAGCAGTTCAAGTATCTTAGCAAGTCCTACTTAATAATCTATCTGATAAGGCTTGATTGTGCTTCACTGTGTTTAAATTTTTTGGGGAACTGTTTAGATAACGGAAGTGCTCCAGTGCCTGGATTTGTGTAAAACTCCAAAATTAGAAAACACAGCCTTTAGTGTCTCGAGGTCTCAGATGAGTGAAAATACCAAAAGGAATTGCATATTGCAGTATTTTACTCAATATCTCAACATTAGCATGCACGATACATTGCGTAAATGATGTCCGTTTATACTTTATTTTCTGTATTACGTTTTGTTGGTGTGAGTGTTAAACGGAATGGTCTGAAAGCAGTTTCATAGCTCTTTCCAGTAACAGAACCTGCAGAAGGAAAAGGTCATGTGTAGATCATCTAGGTTTTATCTTGGCAATAGAGGATTGTGCCCTGTATTTTTTAAGAGATTCTTCTGACTTTTCCAGCTTCAAACAGTACTATCAAATTGTAGGTGGTGCTATTTCTCTTTGGCATTATGTTTCCATTAAATAATGTATATTGAACATAATGTGTCCTCACAGACTGACAGCATTTTATATCCATGTGGAAAAAAAATCTTCATTAAACCTTAAGAACTGATCCTGGATAGCTAGTAAAGCGGTGATGGTGGTGGTATTATTATTATGCAGTAACTTTCTCCTATCTAACTGCTCATGCTTATGCAGTACAAATGATAGAATGCAAACTTTTATGTAATTGGCCTGAGTCTTAATATCTCAAAGCTATTACTTAAAGGAAAAAAAAAGTCAAGCTACAGACCATAGCTGCTGCGACAAATAAGGAATTCCAAAGGAGGTTACAGGAGCCTTGTTAAAGTTAACATGTTTCAGACCTTCAAAATCCCATACTTCTGGACACATTCCTTTACCTCACATCGAAGATATCCATGTGTGGTTCTAGTGATAGCATTGTTGTAGCTGTGGTTGTTTAGGTTTTTTTGTTTAAATATAACTCTTCCTTTCCCTTCTGCCCTGGCATTATTTTCACTATTCCCAGTGTTTTTACTTAAATTCATCATTTTGATAATTTTAACTGGACAATTGTATTTCATGTACTTATGGCACTTCATGTGAAACAGTTCTGCCTTCATTTCCTGTTTATTTTTAGTTGCTAATTTTCAGACTTTTTCCATCCCCTTGGGTTTTTTAAAATCCTGTTTGGTACAAACCAGGGTGGTCCAACTGGCAGCCCAAGGAACAGTTCCATCTGGCCTGCTGCATTTGCCAAGGAGGAGCTAGGAAATGCCTGTAAGGGCACGCACTGCCCTCACAAGCAAATGTTACCTATTGCTCAGATGCATAACCATGCTTAAAGCCCAACTGTTGTGCCATGTCCACCCAGAAAAAGAGATTGGCACTAGACATCCCTTCTCCCGAGCACAGCCAGGTGTCTAGAGGGGCTAGTTGTACTTTCAAAACAATCTTCAAAGAGGATGCTACAAGTGGAAGCTAGCACCTGTCCCTAAAAAAGCTAGGCCACTGTTGTTTTTCCTGGTTAAACTGATAAACTAATAGACAGAGTGACAGAAAAACTGTGCTTAAGCCCAGGGACAGTTGGAGCTAATTAGAATTTTAATATCAACTTCAACGAAGCTGATGTTATTAATTCATGGTATCATTGCTGGCTTTGCGTCTGACTTGCGTAAGTGCCCTCTGTCAAGTCGCTATATGTTTTTCCATTATGCAAAACGAGCATAATGATAATAACCAAGCACCATGCATTGAAAGCACCATAAGAACCAAGTATATTTTGTCAAATTGACAATATAATTTCAAAGGATTTCATTTGGCTACTTCGCAGTTTTTGTTGGGGGATATTCTACCTTCAGATGGACATGGGTGCCTCACTTGAAATCAGTGCGTCTGCCAACTGCAATTCCTCATAAGAAATTATCTCAAAAGCTGAATTTGTCCCGTGTACTCCATTATGTTGTACAATAATAGCCTTTCTGTAGCAAAATGAGCCCAACTAAGCATGAGGTCTAACCAGTGCCTCATAAAACAATAATATCACATCTTTTGATGTGTATTCCATTTCCATTAAAAATATTTATAATGTTTAGCAGGAATGGGGCAGACTACAGCTGGGCAAAAGGCTGAAATAAGCAATCAGGAGCAATATACCCAACTGTACATTTACTGTTATCATATATCATTGTGTGATGACAGCAGAGCTCTGCTAGTTTTCAGTATCCTCATTCAATATACTGTAGCACGTGGAGTTATCAAAAAGCATATAGTAGGAAAAAAAACACCATAGTACAACATCTTAGTTTTATGCTAATGCCTTTTAGCATCCTGCTTACCTTTTAAATTGTAGAGAAACACTAGATTAATGTTCATAACTTATAACCCCTTTCCTGTTTAGAGTGTACAGCAGCACAACTGCTCTATTCACTCTGTGCTCATTTATTTTAAAATAATTCTTCTGTTTATTGTCCTAGGCCCTCACTCTGGTCTGTAGTGTTCCCCATTATACTGTGCATCTCCAATTTTGGTTAAAAACACCTCGTATTTCTGATACAGATCATCTCCCCAGGGCTTTTTTTTGGTCTTGATTAATCTCCTTTGTTTTCTGTCTCCTCCTTGTCTGTTCTTTCTTATTGTCTACTCTTTATGCTATCTATAGCTATGGTATTTTCCCCAAATCTTTCTTTCCTTTTCCTTCTTTTCCCCTTTCATGCTCAGCAGTTTTTTTCACACTGATTTACCCCTGTCTTCCTTTGGTGTTCCTCCCCCCCACTCCCCAGTTTTCTCCCCATATCCTTCAGTCCGTCTTTTCCCTTTTCTTTCTGCTCTGTTCACTTTACTGCACTATCCTACACCCCTCTTTGTTTTCCTTTCTCTTCCCTAATGTTGTCTTACATCTGGGAGATGACTGATGATGACAGAAAAGAGGAAGGGAAGACAACAGCTGAAGGAATTAAAACATAGGCTAACTTTCAGAGAAAACTTTTGTTCAGGAATAAAAAACTGAATGGAAGCATCAAACAAGAACAGCAACAAAAAAGCCTAATTATTTATGGCTAATTATTCATTAGTGAAACTGAATTTTACTTGAAAATTACAGTCAGCAATGTTGTAGAAGGACTATGTGACAGCGTACTTAAAAATAGATAAAGCAAAATGTAGTTACAGTTATTAAATATACTTATTATACAGTTGTAGGGTGCGTGTTTCTGGAAATGTTCATGGAGAAAGGAATGGCACTGGAGGGTAAGGAGAGGCTAGTGAAAGAAATAAATACAGAAATAAGATGAGGAAACTATGCAGTCATACATGAAGTGTGAAAAGATGGTGAATCAGAGGCAATAAAGACCTGCATCAAGTATTTGGAGCAGGTTGAAAAACAGAAAAAGTAGCACAGAACTGAGAACAAGCAGTGATTATTCTGTTACACAAGACGGAAAAAACAGGAGCAGTGGAAATGGCAGCAGAACCAGCTTACTGAGAGTACCAGACACACACTATTCATTAAAGTAATTTCAAGCAGGATGCAAAACTTTCTGGATAAGACAATGAAGTGCTAGGAAGCCAATGGGTTTGAAAGGAGGATATGGTCCATACTGATTAAATTCTTCCTTGTTTGGATGGCAGAAAGTGCTCAACTAAAGGAATTTAGGTCATAGTTACCCATTGGACAGTGGTTTGTCAAAATTTTTACATTTTATAGGTGATAGGATCCAGAGTTTTGTCTAGATTTGGCTGCTTACATTCATGTTTTCTAACAGAAATTTATTCTCAGAGTCGTTACCCTGATTTAGTGAAATCATAGCCACAGGCAGAATCTAGTCAGTCACTGGCATAACTGGAGTAACAGTCCTATAAAAATGTCACAAGCGTTTCAAATGCAATATGTGCAAGGACTCAGTTTCCAAAATAAAACATCATTTTAGTAGCTTTGTCAGCATTTCTAAAATGCTAGTCACTCCTCATTGGCTATCAAAGATTATGATTAAGTGGTATGTGTTATAACAGTATATTGCTTGCTGAAAATCTGATAGTAATATCAATGAATCCTCTATAGTTTCCCAGCACAGTGAATAATTGGATAGCATAACCTTTGTGGCCAGAACATTCTTCTGCTTGAAAGTCACATTTCCTGGAATTATGATGCTAGGAAATGGTATCAGACACCTGAGTACCATGAATTTTGTTAAATTAAGGGGAAGGAAGCACATCCTTAACTAAAACATCAACAAGGTATGCAACATTTTACAGAAATTAGATTGGAGATGGCCAACATGGCTTCACCAAGGGCAAATCTTCACCAAGGGCAAATTGTGCATGACTAATCTTGTGGCCTTCAATGATGGAGTAACTGCATCAGTGGACAAGGGAAGAGCTATCAGTGTCATCTATCTGGACCTCTGTAAGGCCTTGGACATGGTCCCCCACAACATTCGTGCCTCTAAACTGGAGAGATATGGATTTTATGGATGGACTATTACATGGATAAGGAACTGTCTGGCTGCATCCAGAGAGTTACAGTCAATAGCTCGATGTCCAAATGGAAACCAGCAGGTGTTCCTCAAGGGTCTGTACTGGGACCAATACTGTTTAATATCTTCATTAATGACATAGATAGGGGGATTGAGTTTGCCCTCAGCAAGTTTGTGGATGACACCAAGCTGAGTGATGCAGTTGATATGCTAGGGGGAAAAGATGCCCTTCAGACGGACCTTGTCATGTTTGAGGTTTGGGCCCATATGAACCTCATGAAGTTCAACAAAACCAATCCCTAGTATCAGTACAGACTGGGTGATGAACTGATTGAGAGCAGCCCTGCAGAGAAGGACTTGGGGATACTGGTGGGTGAAAAATGAGATATGAGCCGGCAATGTGCACTTGCAGCCCAGAGAGGCGATTGTATCCTGGGCTGCATAAAGAGACGCATGGTCAGTAGGTCGAGGGAGGTGACTCTCTCCCTCTGCTCCGCTCTCATGAGACCCCACCTGGAGTGCTGCATCCAGTTCTGGGGTCCCCAGTACAAGAAGGACATGGACCTGTTAGAGCGGGTTCAGAGCAGGGCAGCAAACATTATCAAAGGGCTGGAACACCTCTCCTATGAAGAAAGACTGAGAGAGTTGGGGTTGTTCAGCTTGTAGAAGAGAAGGCTCCAGGGAGACCTTATTGTGGCTTTTCAATACTTTAAGGGGACTTATGAGAAAGACAGAGAGAGACTTTTTACCGGGGCCTGTAGTGACAGGACAAGGGGTAATGGTTTTAAACTGAAGGAGGGTAGATTTAGATTGGACATAAGGAAGAAGTTATTTACCACAAGGGTGGTGAGACACTGGAACAGGTTGCTCAGAGAAGTCGTGGATATCCCATCCCTGGACGTGTTCAAGGTCAGGTTGGTTGGGGCTTTGAGCAACCTGGTCTAGTGGAAGGTGTCACTGCCCATGGCAGGGGGCTTGGACTAGGTATTTGTTAAAAGGTCCCTTTCGACCCGAACCATTCTATGATTCTGTGAAAACCCATCTTACAAAGACAGATAGAAAGGAAGATGACACAAAATACTGTAGCCTATGCTCATTGTGTCCATGGGGTTTACACATAAAGAATGAAGAGTAAGAAATATTTTATATGCTAATTGTTTTCAACTATTGTCTCAAGGAAGAGAAAAATAGAATAGATAAAAATGTTTTCTTTATTAAAAAACAAAGGAACATTTTATCTGGGAAAAGATTGCATATTACAGGTTCATTACAGTAGTGTTATTTTAACATGTGAACAATTAATTTTTATAGCAATTTAGAGACAATAAGGGAAAAAGAACAGGCAGTACTGTACTTTGAATGGTTATGGGCACTCAATCTCCAGTCTTGTCAGTTACAGTAGGCATAAATTGTTTCAGTATCTGATTGAACCATGCATGTATGTCCCTTATTACTATAATGCATATACCTAAACAATTTTCATGACAAATTAATCTGTTCAAGTCAATAGCCACTTGACAGAAAAGAAAAAAACCCTTTCCTTAGCTTCCAGGCCATAAAGTGATTGAGGCAAGTAGGACAGAGAATGGTTACAACAGTCCTTGGATTTCCATGCTATTCTGTCACCTTCCTTGCAGTGCATTAACTTTTCTTTGAGGGTATATACGGAGTGAAAATTACTCCGGCATGGTGTTGTGATCTTTTTTACAGATATAAATGAAGACAGAGAAGATGAGCAAAATGTAGACTCATCCTTTAGATTTGCCTTTTTTTTTAATATTGATTCTATTGCATAGTCATAGTTGTAGGAAAGGAATGAAGGGGATTCTCTCCCCCAAGTGAAGCAGATGTTTTACTGAGCCAAGTCTGAGATTTTGTTCTTTGTAAGGAAGCAGAGGGAATGCCTATTTATGGTATTTTGCAGCTGCACTGAAGGAAATATTCTCTTCAGATTATGTTGAGTGGCTCCATAGTATACAACGTTTGTGGTCCCTCAGTTGAGCCAAGAACCATGTAAGCAACTTTTACGCACACTGGACCTTAAGAATCTGATCCTCAGACATGAAGACATTCCTTCATAAGTTTGACATTCTGTGAGTTCAGGACTCTCTGCAATAAGCAGAATTTACTCCTGTCCGAGTAACATGGGTTACTAAATCAGTTGCCGGTTGTGTTTTTCAAGTGTAACTTCTGTGAGGAAATGACATATAATTGCAGCTCTCCAAAAGAAACAAAATTGTAATCCGTACTGTATCTCCAAAGTTATTCAAGGAGTAAGTAAAACGTTGCAGTTTTATGTTCTGGTGCAGCAGATTAGAGTGGAGGGCAAAGAGTTAAGGGTTCATCTGCTTCCCAACTAAATGGGTGGAAAAACAATAGTATTTGAAGACACTATTCTCTTGGTTGCTTCTGAACTCACATGGAAGCTGGGGATGTTTTAGTCCTTTTGGCTTCCTGTGGCCCTACATCCTAGTTCCTAGCATGCACCTGTTATTTACAGGAATATCAATAAATTCTGGACAGTAAGTTTGTTTTAATTAATTCAGGAATCTTTTTATCTTCATAGCCCTATTGAGCAGTAGGGTGTTTTGGCCCAGAGGGAGCAGTGTCTGTCATTCAGAGTAAGCTTGTCTATCCGTATATGGTACTGTGTTGCTCCAGTTAAATATACCTCAATTGAGTTGACAACACAGCATAGCTTCGTGGTTGCATAATCAATGTTTTCCCCTTTTGCTTTGTTTGTGACCTCTAGCCAAACCCTTCTTTGAGTAACTAATTTCCATGTGGGATTTTCTATGCAATTACTGCTATATTAAATGAGTTCCCTGCAATTCAATAATTTATTTCGTGAAATGAGCTACTCCCCCCCCCCAATATCTGTGTACTTGAAATACTAAGAGACCAAATCCTGTTTTGTCAAAAATGCCTAATCCTCAGAATGTAGGAGACTTTAGGCCTGATTGCTCATACGTTTTGGAGCTGCTTATAGAGCTTGAAGTGTGAAAAATAGAGCTCTTCTTGACTTCTGCTGCTCTTGTAAGAATTCAGGTCTTCTGGCAGACTTCAGAGGCAGAATATGGTTCCAATAAAGCAGCCTTCCATTGCATTAGTGAGATCTTGCTTTCTTTTCCCTCACCTTTCTCTTGACACAGTCTGCTCCCTCAAAGGCTATAGTGCTGATCCTTCCCTCTGGATCTCCTCCGGTTCAGCTCAACAGAGACTTTTAAATTCACATTCAGAAGAGAAGACCAATCTTTGATTTTGCTTGGTCTTTCCAGGGCTCTGTCTGCCTTCTGGAGCAAATGAGGCAAAAGTCTAGTGACAACATCCTTATTCAAAGCCTAAGCCTTAATCATTCCCTAAACACTGTACTTCCTGACTATTGAATGAAGTAGGGATCCAGGACAGAATATATTAATGTAAAAGAAATTAAATAGAATCATTATGCATGCAGGAAGCAATTAAAGATTGCACGAGTGAACTTAATACTGATACGTTCTAAATTTTGAATGAGACTTTGCAGCATGTATCATATTTTATCCAGATTTTAATGTACCATCCTATCTTACAAGGTAGGATACAGTAAACAAAATGAGACCTTCCTGAAAAACAGAATTGTCATTAGGTGGAGTTACACAGACTGCCACATTGATATTACACAGAGATTTTACAGACCTATAGCACAGACTCTTGCATGTCTCCAAATGAAGCATTTGGCAACAGCCATAAGCTGTCATCTCTTTTGTGGGTTGGCCACAGCGTGGAGAAGATGCATGCAGTTTACAATGACTTTCCCAACTGTATACCTGCAGCAGAGGAATCTTAAAAATTGAGAACTGTGTCCTATTCCAGGTTTTTGTGGGAAGTAGTTGTACTTAGTAGTACTAAGTTGTATTAAGTAGTACTAATTAATTTTTTGCACATGTTTCCCACCGGTTTGCCCCTTCTGCTCTTATCCATTAGCATATCTCACACAGCCGGCAATATTTTCTGGCAGTCCATTTTCTCCTGTCAAGTCTTCTCATCCACTTTTCACTCACTTTTTTATGAGCACTGTGTCGTCAACCCAAGTGATTCTTTCTCTGAGCTGTGTGTATAACAAGAGGAACATTGAGAACACAGGAAGACTGTTTGCCTCTTTTCTGTTCCAGTGCCCAGTGCCATAATTGTTTCTGGCAGCCATGAGGAGCTGTTGCAAGGAAAAGCTCTGTTCAGTTCTGGAAGACAAAATGTGAAAACAGGCTCCATAAAGAATGTTGTTTGATACCCTCTAACAAGCTCTCATTGAGCACGTGCAAACTCTTGATTTTTGTCAGAAGTTTATAGCTTGTCCAAACAGGGTGAGACTGCATAGCAAAAGTGAAAAGCATCCCGCCAAATTTTAAGTCCTTTCTTCAAAGAAGGAAGGTTGAAGACCCTCTCAGTGAAACAGCTATATGAATTTTTTAACAGGAGCAGAAGTGTATAATTAAGTTTCTTTATTGGTGCTTTTACAGAAATGGGGTTAAATCCATAAAATCAAAGTGCGTAATCATGCACAGGTTCAGAAGACTCCTGGAGACAACAGTATTTGCCTAACATTACAGAAAGTTCCAGATTCATCTGTAGAACAGGGGTTTAGAAAACAAACTTTTTTCTGGGGGAAAAAAAAATAAGTGGAAGTTTTTAACATGTGTATCTGACTCTCTATGTGAAATAAAGGTTGTCAGGCCAGCTTCCCATCTCGTGTAAAAGTAACAGTTCCGCTAAATGCTAGCTGACACTTGGTCTCATTTCAAGAAAGAAATCGAAAAGGAATGACTTACCCTGCTGTTCAATAAATACAACTGTAAATTAATTCTTACATAGCAGTGGGACCACTTTGCATTCCTTGAAAACTCTTTGACGATTCATATTGTGGTCAGCTTCAGTATCTGCAGAGAATGTATTAGATCTTGAGTATAAAGCCCCTCTTTCCTCAAGAGAGCCATGTCGCATGGCTACATTAAATGATTTGTTAATCCCTTCCATGGTTGGTGACTGTTCCGAAAGCTATCTTTGATAGCTAGGTTTATTGAGGAATAGTACGAAAGAATTTCAGAGAGAACCGAAAAGCAAGTCCCTGCCTATCCTGGGGAGAATGACAGGACAAATTAACAATCTAACATCTTTTGCTGGCCATTCTGAAACCAAACTGTCGTTCAAGAAGAGACAACAAACAAGCGTCCTGCCTAATGCAGGCTGAAATGGCAAGACCACTACCTCATCTTCTGTTTCTTCTGGGAACCGTACAGCATTACAGTAGCTCTAAAATGGATGAAGTGTGGGAAATGAAGATTACTCAACTCTTTGCCACAGTATGATCCTGGTTTTTTCCTCACACCCATGTAAATTGCATCCAAATGTTTATTATTACCTCCTTTTGCTTGGATTATTTCCTTTTCCCTATAGTGTCATATTCTTTGCTCTCTAGACTCCAGGTTCAATCAGCTCAGTGTGCAAATGGTTCAGGAAGTCATATGAAAGCTATGTGCTCATTACTACACTGTAAATGAGCTCACAGTTCGCTCTCCAGATAATTTGGATAATCGGGTACCTCCCTTTCTCAGGTCCTAAAGGAAAGGTATCATTTTAGATTGTCTATCGTTAATAAGATTATTTATTCTCTGTTTGATTTTGAGATGTTTTTAGTGAATTAAACACTCCTGATTTGAACAGAAATTTTAACTGGATGGAATTAAAGCCAGATTCTGATGACTAGCAGCAGCAGCAGCAATCTGTGAATTACTGACGTATATGTTTAATATCTCCCTTGAGAGTAGGAAAGTTCTTCAAATGTTGAAACTGGCTTAAATAATTTAAATTCATATGAGTGGTGAAAATTATTTGGCTAATAATGTTAGCCTGATTTCTTCACTTCCAATTTAATCTAGAATATTTGGAATAGTTGTTAATAGTATGTTGATTTATTTGAGTATCTTATTAAACAGAATGGTTTGCATCCTTATACTCACACCTTAGAACTTAGATTAATACTCTCAAGTTGCTTAAAATAAATATATTTTTTTCAAGCAAACGATTATGCTTCTTGACATACCTGGTTTTGCTTGGTGCAGTAATAGCAAGCAAAATGCCTGGCTATTTTTTCTTTGTTGCTATGAAAGCTGCAGGGAGTAATTTTTTTTTTTTTTTTTTTGGCTGGAAATGCTAATTCATGAACACTTATACTAGGAATGAAGAAGAAAGAAAAAAATGAATGAAAAATACAAAAAATGAAGGGGGCATTGTGACTGGGTTGCAGAAGGCTAAGTTTCAAATCCCTTCTCTGACTTCAAAATAAAGGCACTGACAACAATGCCTTTTTGCTGTTCTGGAGTCTCTCTTCCTTGCTTTTATGTGGAAAAACTTTGAAACTTCTGGGGTTAATTCTAATGTGGGGAAGAAATATTTTTGAGATTTCAGAGTTTCACAGGAAAGGAACTATTTACCACCCAGCTACAATGTCAAGAACTAGCATGAAGCAAAACCATTGTCAGCAGCAATCATTCTAAGTAATTTCTTGTCCAGGTTTAAAATTCCAAGTTCTTACCCACAAAATACTCAGGTTATTAATAGGAGGGCACTTCTGATTGTTTTACAGAAATGCAGCTATTTAGTCTAACGATAATGGAGTCTTTAGGGATACGAAATTAAATTTAACATGAAAACTGTTGGGTAGTACAGACAGTGCATTAAGCTTTCATCTCTTTTTTTCGTTAGACACATCTATTTTCTTTCTGCATAATTTGAAGACCTAATATCTCTATACTTCAATATGTGTCGAACATTGCTATCTACCTTCTTGCAGAGAGAAATAAGCAGCACTGTATCTCACAGCCATTTGATTCTGGTGGTTTATATTCATTTCAAGTTCTGCAACAGCTTGTTTTAGGACTTCACTTCAACCTCTGCACTACCCCTGTCAGCCCTCCTTGACTTCCTTCGTATCCTTCTCCTTTAGCCAAGCAGAGATCAGGTCTTTCTGTTCTGTCATACAGTCAAGCCACATAGCTGCAAGTTTCCTTTGCTGTAAATATTGTAAGGAGAACTTCTAAGAGTCTCTTCTTCACCTGCTCTTTTCTTATGCAGCCAAAACCAACTTTTCCTTTCTTTGCAAAGCAATTGTTCAGCCTTCTTATGAACACAGTCATATTTAAAATTTAGCCTCATAAAATATTCCTAATTATACTGTTAAAGGTACACTACAGAATAAAAGACATGGCTTTGTATTTTACTGCTCAAAGGTAGAGATGTGAGAAACCTGCCCCAATTTTAATGGTGATAACCCAGTAATGCACCAGTGTTAGGTACAATAGGGGAAAAGTAATGCTTAATGTGTTTATAAACCTTAATTGTGTATGTGATCCAGATATCAGGATTGCGTACTAGGTATCTCCAAGGGAAAAAGTAATCCACTTTCCAAGTAGCAGCAACATGGCAAGTGCTGCCAAATCAAGAAGTCTTGTTAAATTCAGGCAGGGCCAGAGATGTGTAAATGTAACCTGCACATTCAGTACAATGTAGAGGTACCCAAATACCTGTATAAATAAGAAAGTTTAACCACTGGAAGAAATCTTGCTAGAGAAACATGGAAGTTTTCCAAATAAAATAAGCTGATATGTTCCTCCATGGCCATACAGCAGGATGGCTTCTTGTAGCTTAAAGTGAGCTTGGACATCTCTGCACTCCAGTCTTTTGTACAGACTTTTCTGTGATGTAAATTAACAGTGGCATAACAGTCTTAAATGTTACTTTATCGCTGTGTAAAAAATAATGCATTAGAAGATTACCTTCAGAAAAGGTACAGTAAATAAGTACTTCTAAAACAGAGCATAATTTATTGCATGTTTTGATCAGCAGTTGGGAACACTTTAAAAAACAGAGTTGATCAGATGCAGAAACTGTTAGATAAAACAATTCTCCTGAGTCCCTCAAAAGGCATAGCTAGCAGAAAGCTTCTAGCTTGCAAGATTCTATACTTTTCAGTTATCAGAGAGGCAAAATCAAATTCAACTCCTGGGAAAGATAGCTTTTGACATTCAAAAGTTTTGAAGCTCCTGCCCTGTAAGTCAATATTTTTCTGCTCATTTTGTGTTGCTAAAAATATTGTACAGTAGGGTCGCTGGTTGGTAACTACTTTGAGAACCATTGTTCATGTCTTACAATGTCATACATGATTTATGTCACAGTCTTTAGTTAGCTACGTAAGGCTGCTTAGTACCAAAATGGCTTTTAATAAATATGACAGAGACTATCACCTTCTGACAGGCAGCATGTGTCATTGAAATAAAGGCAGTCATACAATAGCTTTAAAAGAGGAGTGCCACAGCTGAACAAGCAGCTTTTATGTTCTTTTTTTGTTGGACCCCCTCCGGGAGTAAGGGGTAAGTTTAGTTTATTGCCTTAGTTTAGCTTTCAGTTTAGTGCTAAACTGAAATTTTCTGGCAGAAAGCTTGAATAGGATCTTAGTAGGATAATCTTCCAGAGAACACGATAGAACAGATGTAGTCAAACATGGCCATGCACAAAATGTAGTAGACTTAAACTGCTTTCTACACTCTCTTTGTTATAATGATTGAGTATGCAGGTACACATACATACATGACTGCATGTATAAAACCTGATCTATGTGTGCAGGTATTTATCTGTATGAAAAGAAAGCAATAATTTTGCATCAGAAATCACTGAAATCGAAAGTAGTTTTGCAGTGTAAAGCAGTGTGAGAAGAGAATCAAACCTGTATATCAAGGGCATAGGTCAAATTCAGTTTCATTGTAAACTAAATCACCTACAAACACAGGCACATACACACACAACCTGTATTAAAAGAACACTGTCAGTGTTGTCAAGTTCAGCAATCAAATAATAGGACTTCATATGTATTAGCGTGACCTGTGCAGCTCAGTTTGAGCTTTTATGTATGCACCACGTTTAATTACATGACCTCACACATTGTGTTTGACAGTGCTTGGAACAGACAAACACATACTAAGGCATGACTTCTGCTGTTGTAGACAAGCTGATAGTATTGCATATTACTGAAGTCGCTCAGTTCAACCTATGACAAAGTCAAGTTTTCAGTTATGTTCTTCTTTAGATATAATAACCTTGAACTGAACTCTTGCTTTGTATACATATGTTCCTGCAATTTTAAACTGGATTGGATCTAGGTCCAGTCACTGGAACAGATCAGGGAATCTGTTTTGCACGTGCTGTTTGTTACCCCCGTGGAAACGTAGAGGAGGAGCTGCCTTTGTGGAATGTAGAGGGGAAAAAAGGCAAACATATATAAATAAAAGGAATGAATTGGGACAAGAGCAAGAGAGGGATGGACAGTGGGGATAACAGAACTGCGATAATAGATAGGGAGAAGGAAGGAGAAAAAGCCTGGGAGGTTTTGATGGAGTAAACTTGGTCCCTCATATGTTTACGTTTAATTACGAGATTACACTATTTTTCCACAGAATTCCTACCTCACGCAGGATGCACTTAATGAGCAGCTATTAAATATATTGTTTTGCCCTTATCATGCATGGCCCCAAGCCCTGCTTTTGCAGACATTGCAAATCCTTGTCCAAAGGCAGAATTATTCATTTTTTCAGATATTTTTGTAAGGCCTCTGTCACTCTTTAACATTTTAAGTAGGGTTACACCAACACTAATTCCAGTATTTCCTAACTTTTCAGTGCTTAAAGTTGTAGTCTTAATATTCTTTTAAGTTTTTCATGTGTATAATTATACGTATGCATTCATATATATACAATATAGTGTGACCAAACAAATTGATGTGTAAGTGTTACTGAAGGACATAAAGCTGCTTAAAAATTTATTTTATAAGGACAGAAAGTTATGTGAGGGCATGAAGAACTCTAGAAATGACTGGCAACAAAAGAATGCAAAGATACTCCTTACTATTTTTAACCATTGTGTTACATCATGTAGTTCTGCAGCAGATTAGTCATCACATCAAAATGTTGATGGAAATAATAGTGAAAAGGACTTGGCGGACTTTGAACATATATGAGGTAATTCAGTAAGAGTGACAAATGACTTTTGGCATTTTAAGGTGAAATGGAAAAACTACAGCCAGAATACCTGACTCTCTTCTGGTTTGTTTTTTTGCTTGGCTTTTTTTTTAATTCCTGATTGCAATATGCTGGTATCAGTGCAAGTTTTATGGGTCTGCACAGGAATTAGGTAGAGTAGAAGGATGTCAGTTACAGTAAAGTAGTTTTGTGATTTTATTTCAGGTAGTGTGGTCTAGAGGGTCCGTGGGAGGAATAAACAAGCCAAAGTTCTTGCTGGAATAGCTAGGGACATGATATTCGAGAGAAGGAAGCTAGTGATTTCTTAATCGCATCAGTATTTTGGGACAAACTTCTCCCTAATAGTGTATAATAGCTGACAATAGTCTTCAATATTCTTTGAGAAAAATCACTTTGATTTTTCAACAGAGCTCTGCAATTACATTTTGCGGTGCTGACTTAAAATTATTGGCTGGCTAAAATTGATGGTCCAGAGCTGAGCTGAGGGTCATTAACAACAGCCAGTAGTGAAGCCCAGGAAATCCTTTATGTCGAGCATCACATAGTTAAGATGAAAGGGATAAAAAAGAGAGTTCGAACCTATTTTTTTTTCTTTTAGAAGTAAAATAGTTTCAAAAAATATGAATAGTACAGTTCTAGAAAATTACTGCCATGTATCCTAGTCAATTACATTACTTGATATGCCTTTCTTGTTTCACATATGTGACATCCATTTATGTTTACCTGTTGGGATCTTCAGTGGGTCTAAAAATGATGGAAACTAATAAAGCAAAACATGTGAACAGTGAGGAGGTAGATGAAACTTGTTAATGAATATATGAATTATTATGGGACTGATCAAAACAATGTGTATCCAATTTTTTTAAAAAGATATAGTTGCTATGTGTATAGTAACAGCAACAATTATTTTTAAGGGAATTGACTTGACATAAGACAAAGATAAAATTTATTTAACATTTTCATTGTGTGATGAAAGGGCAATCCTGGCATTTTTGTTAGGTAAATATTAATAAGAAGGTATAAATGTTAATGTTTGTGAAGCAGAAAAAATAGCTGAGGAGCAAAAATTTATCTAAAAGGTCCTTTTTTCAGTAAGATCCTAAAGTAAAGATGAATATAGAATAATATGCATTTTAATAAACAAGTGATATAGCGCTTCATAAAGTCATACATTGGTATCTAGTTTGTATAGATTCGCCCTGCCACATTAACAACTATTTAATAGACTTTTTAGTATTCAAAGTGCTCTTTTGTTTGGATCAGTGTTCACTCCCATTTTATTTATCCTTTATTTACCGCCGGTATTGAAGAAGATTGTGATCCGTATGTTCAGTGAAGTTACATGTGATTTTAAGGCTGCAGTTTCACAATTGGTGTAAACCAGTTCAAGTCTATTCTGCTACTGTCCCACCACTTTTCTGCTGCAGGCAATGGGTTATAATGCCTTTCTTCTGCTGGCACCAACATTCATGCAGCTGTGTAATTGGTTGGATCAGAGAGCTGATCTGCCTGAAAACTAATTAATTAATTTTGGTCGTTTTCAGCTGAATAGAGTCAATCCATCTGATCCCAGCAATCCAGTGCTGGCACAAAGGAGGGGCCAAGGGCTTAAGGAAATAGGGAGAACTTTCCCTTTTGGTGGCAACGTGGACGTGGATTGTGAAATAAACCATATTGTGAAACTGTGCCTGAATTGTGATGAACAGCATGCTCTAAGGAGGATGGAGAAATAAAAAATGAACTAACAAGTTGTAAATGGGTACTGCATAATCAGTGGAAGTGCTTGTAGGAAACAGAAAATTCAGTTTTGAAGTTTATAAAATGTATCATGGAGTGAAGAGGGAATATTTCTTCTCTGTGGGCCTAATCCAGTTCTCTTAAGAGTCCATAGAAAAACTATCATGTTTTCAGTGTAAAATGGATCAATTCCTGTTTGATGCTAACATGATTCAAATTGAATGGCCGAAAGAGAAATAGTAGTGAGAAGTTTTCCAAGGAAAAAAATCTTCACTGAATATCGATAAACCAGTGAAATGATCTTAAATATAGTTATTTGAAACTGAAGCTATTACAAAACATTTCATAAATATGGAGTGTAATATGGCTTGCTTTTTGAAAAAATATTTTTAAAGTTTATTTTATTTGGCTACTAGTGGTCAGAAAACTTATACAGTATTACTGCTGTGTCCTGGTCAAATACATGCTGTAATTCTCTTAAATTCCAATTTCTGATGCAAGTGTGTAATTTTGCTTTTCACTGATATTTAAGTTTAAAATTAATTCCTTGGTCATAATGGAAGTACTTGCTGAGATGAATGCAATATGAATGTTATCACAAATAGTTAATTTCTGCATTGAATATATTTTCATGGATGTAGGGAGATTATAGTATTTATTTATCCTGGAAAACTGCAGCTTACTTCTAAGCACCAAATTTCCAGAAACCTTGGAAAGTGCAGTAAAGAGACTAGGCTACAGAAATGTTTTAAAAGATAAGATTATATATTTTCAATATAGCTGGGTGAGTAATTTGTTTTCCTGGCAAAGATTCTTGAAATTAATATTAGTATTCTCTTTCTGATTTAGCTAGCTAGGTGAAGGTCAGTAGCTAAGTCTTGCTGTCCATGTCATCTGCCTTCTTTTCTCCTCTTTTCCTTAACCCCACCTTTCAAGGATTTACTACTCATCTAAGTCTGATAGCCATCCAGAGTTAGATTTACAAAGTTCTCTGGCCTTCTAAGTTGCTTTTCTCACATTCATACGATTCTATCCTGCCAACTTAGCCTTCTGTCCTCCACCCATCCCTGTTTTGATTCATTTCCCTCATGCCGCGTGCCTAAATATTGCCCAACCCATGTGGAAAGTCCTTAATTCTTGTCAAGACAGGGTCATGACTAGCCCACCCAGGAAGATCAGAACCAAGGCTCCCAAACTGGGAACAAGGCTTGCCCACCAGTATAAAAGCCATTATTCCCTTATGCTCATCCAGGCCTTTGGGTTAGCAGACAGTTTGAGCAGAGGCACAGAAGGTATGTGTTAGGAGAGATGGGATAGACTGGGAAACAGCAACAGATTTATCAGGGACATGAGGGGTACCATGCAAGGGGACAGGTGGGGTGGTAAGACTGACTACAAGACTGGGTACAAGAGCAACTAAACTGAGGTTAGAGGTATGGGACAGGGAGGGTCAGTGGGTGAACGGTGTAGGGGAAAGCAGACTTGGTAAGTTAGCCAGTATGTTTTCCCTTAGTTATGTCTCGACATTTGGAGGAGCTGGGGAAACAAGCTTGGCAGAGGACCAGCAGGCCACCTACTCCAGCTTTCTCAGCCCCATGGGGGAGGCTTGAATTGAAAAGAATTACTGAGCAGACTGAGGCTATGCAGTGCTTAGTTGTGGAACAAGCCCACCCTCAGTTCTGTGATGCCTTTGGCCACCTCCATCCAAGTCTTTGATGAGTATTGCGCTTGGTCCACTGGCTTCTTTAACTGCACAGCCTATCAGTCCATTGACCAATCCATGGCCTGTAAGATACTTGGAGAATTTAAAAAGCTAGTAAATAATACGAGGAACAAATCAAGTTCCTTGGGGATTTGGAAAACTGAGAACTGACCGTACAATAATTTTCAGGAAAGGCAACATTTTGAGGATGGTATGGACACGTAGCAGGACCTGAATAAATATTAGAAAACTCCATTGATCCCAGCTGTGCCTTCATCAGATGATAGTGGACATACAGTATGAATGTAATTACCATCTCTGATACCAACCTCTATTTTACGTACCTTTATCAAGTTTCTGGGATCTGTGTACAATCTGGTTCCAGCCCAGCCTTGAGATATGCTTGAGCCAAGGGCAGTTCTCTTAAAAGCTGACATCTTTGTTAGTGCTCTCCAGGCAGCAGACATTTCCAACTATTCTGCTACCCTATTTATCTGCTCTCAGGTAGCAAAAATGTCTTATGCATAGCAGTATCATTGCTTAGGCACATTTTACTAGGCGGTAGCTTCTGTGACTTATCTTGAACATAGTCTGAACATATCATCCACCAGAACTATCTGCACTATAAGCTGCTGAACACCTACTTTCCTGGAAATGAATGGGAGGAGGCAATGGTCATGCTAGGGAAGCTGTCATTATTTGTTAACTTAAGCCTTTTTGGATTACATCAAATAGGCCAAACTATGTGGCTACCTACCCCCATGTTGCTTTGCAGATATTTCTGTTGTTACCTGAGAGAGAAGGCATATAAAACATGGGAAACTCTCAGATCTGTAGCCTCAGTCTTTTTCTTATGCAGTCTTCAATTCCATGGTATGAAGAGTCCCGTTTCCTGAGTCTAGTCATCACAGTGGGCTTTACACAGCGCTGCAAATTTCTGGTTCAAAGGCAGTTACCTCATTCCAGTCAGGCTATGCTATTCGCTCCCTTCTAGCATACTGTGTCCTATGGCACCTGGCCAAGTAGCGTGAGTTCCTGTGACACCTTTTGAAGTCCTTGACCTTTCTGATGATTGCCATACAGTCTGTAATTAACTGGACCAGCTGGCCCTAAATATTTGGCTCTTCTACATGACTTGTGTGACCTGGAGTAATCAGCAAAGTGGCTTATTTGGCTATGAAGTGACTAATCTCAGTTTGCTGTCATTGTTATTGGACAGACTCCTACACAGACCTTCAGTTTGGTCATCTTATCAGTGGTGTTTGTGGAGGATGTTCTTAGGAGTTTGTGTATTAGGAAGTTTATTTCAAGAAACCTCTTAGGAGAATGGCTTCATGTACACCAGAGATCTGCTTGTTTCCTCTCAGAGCTCACTGCCTAATCCCCCAGTTCATATGGAATTACTACAGGGGATGAACAGCAGAAACCAGAGCAAGACACGGATGTATTGTGCATTGTACAGATGTAAAGAAGGGCTAGGGAGAAGAGTGTCCACGGCTCTGCTCAGAAGTAGTGGTGGGCTATGACTCTCTTGAGTTGGCTAGTGAAAAAGCCTGGGAATCAGAGTCCGGTGGTGATTCATCTTGGAACTGGACGAGTGGGAAAGAAAATGTGGTTGGAGAAAACAGAACAGTTAAGAAATGGCCTACTGTCAAAAGGCTGTCTAAGTACATAAATCAATGTTCTGTTCAAATCATTGATTCAAATCATCTTGAATCCTCAAATCCTAACTGTACAATTAGAATGCAGGATGCTTTTCAGTTGTGGTATTTTAGGCACAGTGACCTAAGACGTAGGACAGCCCATTACCTCTCCTGTATAACAAGCAGTTGTAACTGATTTGATGCAGTCTGGGATATTGATGAGCCAGATACTTGGTAGAGTTCATAAGGTCAACACTCTTGTTCTAGGCTATACATGTAAAATGTAGCGAGAGAGGTATATAGAGAGTTGTGCCTACCTGCTTCCCTAACACCCTGATCATCAAGAGAGAGAATCCTAATGGGGTTGCATTCAGTAGAATTTCCATGTCATGCAAAGTAACTATCTTAAAACATGGACACATATTTAGAGAAAATGTTTTGTAGCACTTTCAACAAAATCAACAATTAGAAGTTAATCATAACACACAATGCTGTAATGATGAGCAGAATCTTAAGAAGAATGAACAGAAAATTAATGTGACAGTCTGATAGAACAGAATGCATGAAAGGTGAAAATATCAAGGAGAAAAAAAAATACTTCCTAGGACCCTATAGAATAAATTTCCGTAGGAATTAGGAGAAATCCTGTTGCTTCAGTCTAGTCATGACAGCGTATAAGTGAAAGGGAAAAAACAATTCTGAATGGACAAGGGCTGGATGAGGTGACCTTGTAACTCTGCCAACCGTTAATATCTCATAACACACAGTGCAGCAATGCTGGTAGGAGCTGAAGGAAGAAGAAAGCTCACTACAACCATTCATGACTGGCTCATCCCTGTTAAATGTTGGAACAGAAGCACTTGTGGAGTAAAAGCTAATGTGCTTGACCAATGTTTCTGGCACACTCACTGAAAGTACCAAAAGAATGTTGCTCTCCTTCATTGCAGTTATCTGTAGTATGTTTGGGCTTTTTTCTGCCTCTGATGTATTTATCCTAGAATTGAACATCCCATATGGTTTATTTGGAACTAGGGTGTGAAAAATATTTTAAGTCATATTTTTAGGCATGATACTTCTCCCAATTAAGCTGATGACCAGCAAAATTGACTTCAGTCCTATTAGGCTGGGCTCTGAGATGGCACCTAAGAACTGTAAAGGGCTTATTTTGTTCAGAATTAGTTTTGAGGCATGAGTGTAACATCTTCCATTCTTTGGCGTATGCCTGGCGCTTCTCTGTTTATATCATAGTTCACACTGGTACTGTTTTAATTTTTATCTGGAAAAGTAATTCTTGTTTCTTTTGGCTGAAATTGAACTGATGGAAATTACTGTTTGTAATGCCATGCAATTACTAATTACTGGTGTAGGAGATGAGACAACATTTGTCCAGTGTTCAGGAGCTTGATGTATAGTCATGTCAAAAAGTAATACTTCTTGAAGCCTGTTTCTCTATTCATGACTGGCAGATTTGATTGTTTTGAGTAAGACACTTGCTAAAGCGATAGCATTACAACATCCAGGAGTTTTTAATCTTTAAATCTTCGTGTTATGATTTTTAAGTAAATTGGAGTAACAGAAAATGACTTACAATTTCTGTTTCTTTCATTTCACTAAGAAGGCTATTTTAGTGTGAACATTAAAATCTTTAATACTTGCTTTCAGAAAGAGTATTGTATGATAAGCCACATTATTTAAGATAGCTGGAGACACTATTTCAATTGACAAAAATTAAGATAAATGTTTATTTGGCTACATTATAAACAAAAGGGCTTATTGCTCTACAAAGTGTAGCAAGACATAAACTGATAATACCATGTCTTTGACATCAGTAAATGCTGCAATTCTATTTTAGTCCTGTCCCTGAAAACTTACCATTACTTTCTAGAACATTGGCATTTAAACACAAAGGACATGATTTCTTTGAAATACAATGTGTACTTCTGTGGATGGCAAGTTGGAAGTAAAATCAGTTGTTTCCATGAAGGATGGCATTCAGCAGTGTAATTTTCTGATTGTGCTCATACGGTTTTAGTCTTTAGTCCAAATAGGAGCATTTGTACCCAGGTGTTTCCAGTATGCAACATGGTGCTAACTTCAACAAATTTAATCTAAAAGCGTTAAGAAAAAAAAGAAAGATTTTGATCACCTTAACTTTGATCATGTTGTCAAGCCTCCTACTGAAGCCAGTACAATGGTTCAAAGGAAGCAGAATATTAAAGCTATAGAATTAAATTGCTTTATCACAAAGAATGAAGGGATGTCATCACAGGAACAGAAATGGCCACTTTGTTTTGTTATGTTCTGTGACCTACATGGGAATCACTGTTACTTCTGAAAGTCACCTCTAGATGTGTACAGATGTAGTTATGCAGGAGACTGAAATTGCTTTCCCCCTCCCCCAGGGTGTACAGTAATTGTGCCAGTAAGTGTAGCATTAAGCTTTGAATTGATAGCCAGAGACACAACTGCCAGAAAGCAAATACATTTTATGTCCAAAGTAAGTATGTACATACACAATATATGCCTATGTATATCTTCAAACATATTTCTGCAACTCTGTTGAGTATTTTCTGTGATCTGCTAAAGCTATGAACCAGCTATATATGGCCATACGAATGGCTCTTTGTGTAAATTATAATTTTGTATGCTATTGTCTTAGCCTCTTCGTATCTGCTAGCGTTTTGGAGCTGTCTATGAGGGAGCTAGGAATAGTTTTCTGAAAGTGCTGAGCATCTTTAATTCACATGAGAAAAGTAGGCCCCAAAAAATGTGCTACCTCTGAGCTCAAATACAAGTATACATGCAACTTCAAACATTCAAATAAAATATATATACAGACCTACCAGAGTAGATGAAGGGTAGACTTAAGCAACACATGTTATATGTATCAAAATATGGAAGAAATCCAGTGGCAAGTTAGTGTTCTTTGTTTTGGGGAAGAAGTGACTTGACTGTTTCATAAAGAAGGAAAAAATTATATTTTAAGATGGATTTCCTGCACCAAATGGTTGCCGGTGACAAGTGAGACTCATTTGAAAATTTAACGGCTGAGATTATTAAATATGTTTACTTGACATAAGAGATATTATTCTCATTGTATTTATATTAATGGTTTGAATGTTTTATAGTGTTCTGTAATAGCTTATTTTTTAAGAAAAGTCATATTAGCTTAGAAGAAGTATCATTGAAAGAATTTATGTTAGAAGTAAAATTAAGGGATGTGTCAGCTATACTACTTCTTATAGCCACATTTAAAGATTTTTTTATAGACTGTTGGAAATGCAGTACTAAAATACATAAACAATTAATAAAATGTGGAACATACCATGAACGCACATCAGTGAAACTCTGGAAAATGTTAGAATGAATTATTTTTGTGCAGCTTGGTGTGGCTTTTGCTTTGGAAATCAAGCATCAATTTTCTAGTTTTGACTGAAATAAGGACCACCCTGAAGCCAAGCTTAATTGAAATAAATCCCTTAGGAGGCTGTATTTATCACTTTGTTATAAATTTGGCAGCTAAAAAGACATAACAAAATATGCAAATTAGAGATGAAATAACTTTTACATTAAAACAAACACTTAATTTTGGGTATTGAATTCATCACTGACAATTGATTCTTTGGGGAGACAGAAAATTACTTAAAAATAGTTCTGAAAAATTGTCAGTCTTAACCAGGATACATGGTACTAGGAGCTGCAGGGCTTTACTACACCAAATTTTAGTCATTTTTTCATAATGAAACACTTCTGGAGAGACATAAATATATTTAGAAGCCTACATCCATTAATATTTACCAACATGCATAACTCTCTTCATTTGTTTCCTTGTGTTGGTAAAGGAGGTACTCTATGAATAATTATCTTGTAAGAAAACTCTATGAATAATTATCTTGTAGGAAAAAAAAATCATGACCTCAGCATGTATAGTATCCGCTATTAAGAAGAGTTTTGAAATACTGAGCCAATCACTGTCAGGCAGTCTTTAGATTAGCAATTGATATGAAGTGTGATGTTAATCTCTGTTGGAATGCCTTTATAATGAATAATTGGAGTTTGGAACTGAAGGAAAATGTTATTAAAAGTATGATATCACTCTGTCTAAATATCAAGGCTATGTTGGTAATAAATTGTTCCAACTTTTGGATCAGTTTACGTAATGAATGACCACTGTAGAAAAAGGGTTCTTGCTGTTGCTGATACTGTTGTATTTAGAAGCAAGTTGTGAAAGCACTGAACATTAGTAGGAAAGTATTTTTAAAAACGAAACTTTACATTTTGTTTCCTTGTGTCAGCACAATTTGGTAGATCTGAATATCTTTTACTGATCAAGTATGCATTTTGCATTTGGCTTTTGTCATGTCAAGAAAATGAAACAAGGTTTTCCCTCTCTTTACTACTCACAAAGCAGTAATGTAACAGGTAACTTGAAAGAATGCATGCAAATGAGGAAAAGCACACAGCTCAGGTGCTCTGCTCTTGTTCTGATCCTCAGAAAGGTCCAGAAGATGCAGAAATTCTTGTTCTTCATTGCTCAGTAGCAAGACGAAATGCTACATCCATGCTGCTTTCAGCTTGCAATGTGGACTTATTGTAGTTTCTTCTTCCTTTCTTCACTCATCTTTCAAAAGTGTATCGCTGTTCATGACAGCATTCTTTCCTGTTATCTGGCAGTTAATAGTTAGAATAATTTTTCTTTGATTCTCCACCAACCCCTTTTCAAAAACATGTGTGAAATATTTAAATGGGTGGTCCATGTAAAAGTACTTAAGGTAGGTATTTCAGAGTACTTTCAGTGATTCTTGGCTCTGGCTGGGCGCTGTGTTTTTCTCCTATGTGCTTTGTTATGTATTGTCATGTTTTGCACAAAGCTATTTTTAATAGCAATATGTACCTGCACATTCGCTTGCTTGCAAAGTGCAAGTTGTGCTTACAGTTTTGCTCTATCAACCACATGGTTACCAAGTAAAAAACAGATCCTATATATGATTGCTCATATAAACTATTAAAAGGATTTAGTAGCTCAAGAAGTAAGAAGAACTGAAGTTGGAAGAAACAAAGAAAATTAGTTGTATTTACATGGTTGCTACATACATATCTGATATAAGTGCATTATAAATATCATTTGATGAAATACCTTCTGAAGTGCCAGACACAATAAGAATAGTCATAGGAACATGCTTCTTCAACAGATACAGTCATGGTCAATATGGTAATGGTCCTGGGTGTGAAGAATGATAACAGATAAGGTTCTAGGCCTACGAAGTGGCAAGTTGCTGCTTACTTGTCAGAGACAGATAGATAGACAAAAGTGGCCAGCTTTACAATGTCCCTAAGAGACATACATGGCACGGTTTAGGAGTTTGATTTATAAAACTCCCTTGAATTCTGTGACTAATACATTCAGTACATGAACCTTTTGATGCAAACACTCCTATTTACTCTAGTGGTTTCACATTTAAGTACAGGACTATCTAATTCCGAATCACCTCACAGAAAGAAATAGCAATTGCACTTGATCAGACATGGCTCTGGAGGAAAATGTGCTATAAGGAGGTTGTACTGCTTGGGACAGATTATTGGGAGTATAATGCATCTCCTGAGATGCGTGGTAAACAGTATGGTGAGATGACAAGCATTTTATGGCCTACTCTTGCAACAGCTTGCAGTTGTAATTTTTGTGATATTTCATGGCCTTAATAAAATGGCAGGATTAAGCTCCTCTATGCTTTTCATTTCTTTCCGTATTTTAAAAGCAAAGTGCTACACATATTAGTATGTTGAAATTACTCACCCAAACAACATCAGCCCCATCAGTTAAAATTCTGTGCAATGAAATAATAACCATAACTCTTGTCCATTTTTAATGTGTAAGAGCATGAGAATTGGTAATTATTTATTCTTAGGTGTAAACTTATGCTTGGGAAAAACAGTTAGAATTGTACTGCAGTGATTTAAAAATTGTTCCAAGGTTTATGTTCACTGAAATTACCGGAGCATTTTCAAGGAAGTCATTAGTTTTTAGAATTTGTAGTCAGTTCATCCCTGGAGTACCCTGCATATATCACTTTTTATTCTAGTGACAAAACATTATTTGATAGCTTATATCAGCAATAAGTTAAGTTCCTATATAGTTGCACTGCATTGACTGACAGCCGTTGTCCAGATAAGCCAAGCGAAGTTGTGAGGGTGGGCTCTATTCCTTAGCCAAGTTAAACCAGGAAGTCAATTTATATTTGTAAACTTTGATCATTATTTTCCATTCCTACAACTCTGCTAGAACTTTAATTTATTAAATGCAGACTTAGAAATAAAACTTAAAACAATTTAATGAATCCATTTGTTACCAGCTTCTTTAGGATGATCCTGGTTCATTGCCAACAGCAAGATAGTGAGATTAGTCAGATCAAACAAATCCTAAAATACCATCTTGCTACAGTTCAGCTGAGTGAAAACCACCACTGAGGTAGACAAAGATTCTCAGGGGGAGAATGCAACTCAAAAAATAGTGAGGAAGCCTGAAGTGTTTCTATATATTAAACCGTGTGTAATACATCTTCAGCTCCAGGTTTCTGATTCAGCTGAGCTCACTGGGTTTGGACTTGCAGGATCACACCAGGAAGAGTGCCTCTGTATTTTACAGAGGTAGAACATAAAAGCAAGTGGTTTATATTAATATATAATGAGAATTAGTTGAAAAGTGTTCTATACCTCCATGCTTAGTCACCTGCACTTGTTACTCCTGTGTAGCAGGAAGTTCCACAGTATTCTGTTTATTTCATACTATTTTAAAACTTCACCTTGATAGACTATTTTCGTATTCCACTGTTTTTTGATAAAACAAATGGAATCACAGACTAAGAAATATTGATTTAGAAAAGTCGTGAAATGTTGGATCCATGTCAGTTGCATCTGTGTTAACAGACTTGTATTTATTAGAAAGCGATTACATGAACAATCCCATTATTTATTATTGCTGCATCTTTAAAATGCTGACTAGCCTGCAAGCTGCCTTCTTGGAAATCCTAATTATACAGTAATTCAGTCTGTTTATAACATGTTTTCAATTTTCACTACATATTCTACTGTCAGAAAATCCTCTGACATTTGGTTTTATGGAAATATTTAAATCGTAACAGCAAGCTACTGCACTGGAACTCTGGCTTTTGGAGACAAGGATGGGCTGGTGAAATTGTTCTCTTGTAAGTGGGACATTCAAAAGAATTCCCAATTGATTTCCATAACAGATGAGTTAAGTCAATGTGGAGAGCATCTGAAAGTCCATTGTATTTTAGCAGCATTTCTGAAATGGAAGCAACATATAAAAATGCTGATGAGCAGTGTTCAAATACTGATCTAAATTGATGTTTTAATTTATTTATTGAGAACTTAAATATATCTTTATGACCCAGAATTTATTAAACAATTTCTGACGCTTTAACATAACTGCTTTCCAAGTATGTGTAATCAGATCAATCTTTGGTTGTATTTTTATATTTATATTTAGAAGGCTAATTTTTGCTCACACTAAGTTTCAATGGAAACACCTAGAGAAATCCTTTTGCTTTATATTGCAAATTGATCTGTGTTTTAGAATCGTGTACGGTTTCTTTCAAACTTCTTTTAGGTCATAAACAAGCTTGTGTAGCGACAGCATGCAATATTGACAATGTCATTAAAATAAGGCCTTAAAAAAAGGTACCTGTAGACAAGGGCCAGGCTTGAGTACTCTCCCGAAATACCATCTGCTGCTGCCACTGTTGAAAACAGAACAGTGGGCTAGCTGGACCATTCTCTGGCCCAGTAAGGCATGTATTTTCTTATGGTCTTATGGTGTTAGCAGCTCCCTTTCGTTAACTAGATGTGAAGTTTCTATAAGCAAAGCCCTTAGCTTTTGCTACTGCTGACAGTGTGTAATGCCCATAACCGCTTGAATTTTCCCTTCTAAAATCTTCTGAGTATATGCTCTGTTCAAGTCTAGAATTGCCTTAGTCTTGACTGTCCTAAATAAATAGCTACATTGCTTGTGCTAACATCCCATCAGGATTTGTAAAACAGTCATTGCTCTTTCTGTCCTGCCTGCAGGGCCTGAGAACTGACACAGTCGTTGGCATGGTAGGACTGGAATCGTTTCCTTGTTGAGTTGCTCATAGTCTCTAGGATGGTAGAAGCATTTTTTTCTCACTTTAATAAATATTTAAATGTTAATGCAAGGTGGAACAGCTTCAGTGCAAGAGAGATGACAAACATTCAGACCTTAAAGGCTTTTGTTCCAAAGAACTTCTGAATGAGAACATTTATTCCTACATTTGTATGCATAGTCTAGGGCTACAGTCTCCAGTCTTTTCTATTACTACTTGGAAAGAGTTGAACATTGCTGACCTGGTGGTACACACGCAGTATGTTAGACATTTCTCAAAAGCTGGTAGGACGTGTACTTCAGAAGGTGCCTGGAGAGTCTCCCTAGTCTCCTGAATGGCCAGACTTTGATTCCCAATATCAGAATAATTCATGTAAATAGCTTCCACTTCATCTCTTAGTGATTTTTCAGTAACTTCCAAGGAGCAAGTACAAGCTAGCCATTGCATTTCCCGAGTGTCCCTTGGTCCCTATTCCATCACATGACTAGAAATATATCCAAAATAACAACTTGACTTAGGATCCTTCCTGGCCCATTGCCAAAAGGGAATGCCAGGAATGAATTTTGTCCAACTGAACACTGCATAAGACATGCAGGTGAAGGGCTGGGCATTCTGATCTATGGATAATAATATGAACTTGGCACATGGTGCTGTGCTGTGCAGTGTATTTTACTTCATACATAGGAAAATATGCGTGAAAATTCATGCATTAAGATACAATTTTAATCCAAGATGCTGCGTGAGTGGACTTGCAATATCAGAGGGGTTTGCCTATGAAATGGCAGGAAGTGATTAATTAGCTTTACATGATAAATAAGATATTTTCTTGAGTCTGTACGTTTTTGTGTGCATTTTTCTGCTTCATTAAATTTACTCACACACTTCACATGTTCTTCCTGTACATAGTGATACTATTGCTGTTTTAAATATACTATGGAAGCTAGACAACAAAACTCCTTTTTGAATTTATGACATACTTTCTATCCTATGTTTATTGTTCAGCAATGCAAAATGCTAAATTGCTGTGATGTAAAGTATTATCATTTGTTTTTCTATTACGTAGCCAGAAAAAATATGTGGTAGATCAATGTTATACAACATTTGTGAGACTCTAGCCAAAATTCTGAGAACCCATACTTTATAGATCTGACAATAATGATTTTCAATTAGAACATTCAGTCCTTTCCTCATTAGTCTATGTAAAGAGCTCATAATCTCAACTGGTAGTTATATGGGTGATGTAGCATTATCTCAGAGGCACAGCAGGCAATATTTGCTTTTTCATTTTTTACCTCTGAGATTTCCAGCATTGGGGATCTTATAGTGATAGGGACAATGTAAATTCACTGACAGACAAGCAGACATCTCTATCTAAAATTCTATTTTCATACTGTGCATTCCTTTGCATTCTAAATCCACTCAGATTTTTTCTCTGACCTTTTACTCCTTTCAGTTAATCTCCCAGTGCTGGTCACTGCCACCAAAACTGCCCTCTGCCAGGTTTTACTTCCTGACACTGTTCAGATAAATATATTTAAAAGACTTATACCTATGTAAAAAACAAACAAAAATGCTCAAGTTGTATATGTGTAGTAGCTCATTAGTCCCATTTTCATCTGATTTTCTAATAGCCATGTGTTTCCATAACCATGCCCTGTTCTCTTCAAATCTCTTAAAGCTTCAAAAATTTACTTTAGATCCATGATGTGACAGACCATCATTCAAACATGACGTCTTACTGTTACTTCACAGAGTATTTTGGAGTAAGGGTTTTCTTGCTCCAGATCATTTACATGATTGGGGCTTAAATCTATGAACTTTCCATGGCTGAAACATGTCCTTTTCTTGCAAAAACATCACACACTAGGTTTTTTCCATGTTAAAGATTATACCGATATGGAGAAAGATGGGGTAGAGCTGAACTGAAGTTGCAATGAAAACCAAGTGTTCACAACTATACTATACTAAAATATTTTTAGAAATATTATCTTCTTTCAAGAGATGTTTTAAGACTTTTCTCTAGTTTCTAACTTTTTCAAGTAATAAATAGGAATTACATCCACTGAGAAGAGACTCTGGCAGTTTAATATAATGGGTTATAGCCAATTTCCTGTCATACTTTTTAGGACATTATCAGATTCATTCTCAGTAAAAGTTCTTGCTTTATGGAACATCTAAGAATCTCAGAAATCTGGAAATCAGGAAACTAATTCAGATGGTTCTGTGTGATCTCAGAAGAGTGCAAGTTTTCAATGTCATAATTCTGTAATTTAGAATTTTTTTAGTGTCAGGATTTAACCCATTTTCTAAACATTGTAGAAACCTTACCTGTAGTAAAAAATGCTAACAGGGCTATTATTTAAAATTAAGTAATGCATTGGTTTGTTTAGAGCTTCAACTAACAAAAATCTTAGTACTAAAACAAAGCTGTTTGTAAGGTGGCATAACACAAAACAATACTAGGCCAGGGATATCAGTTCAGTTCTTTTGAGCACATAAAATTAAACTACTGGGTTTATTTATTGCTAGCTTTCTAAGTTACCTATTTTCTGTTGTAACAGTAAGCACTGTTAAAGTGCGGTCATTCTGGGGAGGGAGGATAAAGCTATTGCTTTCCCTTATAACAAAAGAATTTGAACCCTGCTTGCAGTGCTAGACCTTAATGCAACTTGAATTCGGTTTCTTCTCCTCCACCTTGGTGGGAAAGATGGAGCCAAAGCAGTAGAGGAAGAGCACTTCCCCACTAGTCCTGCCTCTACCCCAAGATGTAATCAGAATCTGCGCTCATGATATCCAGCAGGAAGCTGTTTGCTGCTAATGCCGCTGTCTTCCCCGGGCGATGAAGAAATAGTACGTAATTTTCACGCACAACATCTATGTTTAAAGTGGACATCCCCCCAGGCTGCCCTCATGAGCAGCAGTGCTAATTTCAGGTCTCTCGTCTGAATCAACAGCAAAGTCAGTCCCCTAATACAGTGCTTTTGCAATTAGAAGGCCATATTCAGTTTCCCCCTGAAAACGGCTGGAATTGCATCCCTTTAGATAACAGCTGATTTTGATTTCATCAAAACTGTAAACTGGTGGTGTTCATCATATGCAGTTACTAAACTAAAAAGCAGGGGGATTAATTGTGGCCAAGCTCCAGGTTTGATTCGCCTGTCTGCATCCCCTTTTTAGTTTCAGTTAAGTTTGGTTCTTTACTTTGCTTCTTGTCTAAACTTTAAAAGTGTTTCTGAAGCTAACCACTGTTTAACAATTGCCACATTTCCTCCCACAGGCAGTTATGTTTCACTTGTGGTTTAAGTAATCCATAACATGTTATTGGTTACTATGAGTTTGTCAAGGCATTAGTATTTCTTTGAGTTACTAATATCATTGAGAGACAAAGAAAATCTCATTCATTTCCAAAACTGAGTACTACTGGCATAGAAACTCACTAAATCCTAGTAGTTTCTCTATGGCAAGGGACTATTAAAAGAGAAGGATAGAGAAAAAGAAATATTGTTCTGGAACGAGATCCCATACTGCGTCACTGCTCTGGTATACCATGAGAGAGAAACGCAGCTAAAATACAAACAGAGACTGGGATTTTTTGGAGAACTTTTGGCCACAATAAATTTGGGTTTGGAACTAAAAAAAAGAGGTGGAAAGAGAAGACATGCATGCCTAATACTGAAGGAGGACTTGTTTGTATCTAACATATTGGAGAAATTGTTTGAGAACAGTTCATTCTAGTGAAAATATTACTTTTGTAACACTGCCAAGATCAGTGTTTTCTCATTCATGAATCAGAGTTCTTTGCTCATTTGTGGTTGCTTTCTTCTCATCCTCTTTCTTTTCCTACTGTCTTTTTACAGCAAAAAGCCATCAACAGTTGCCTAGCTAAGCACTTGCTCAAGTATCAGTGTGAGGGGTCTATAGAACAAGTTAGCTGGGCCTCATCCAGTGGCACAAAAGCACTGCTGAGCTCTTCTTATTTGTGCAGTCCACACAACTCTTCAGTTTTGTGCGGACACGCTAGGATTCTTTTGCAGTTACTTAGCTCTACTGCCGAAGAACTTGTATGTCTTCTGGTAAGAAGTGTGAAAAAGGTGTTGAAAGGCTGTCCTTACTGCAGATGTGGGGGGTCCAGCACAAGCAAAAGCACAGTGTGGGCTTTAATTCCTGCCATCAACTGCAAATTAAGTGTGGGTTCAAAGAGCAAATGAGCATCTACATTAAGATCTGGAGGAACTGGGCAAAAATACAGAGGACTATATGGGTAACACAGGTGTAGGTGTCTCTCTTAGAAACAGCTGTGTAATGACTAAATGTCAGTATAGGCCTGTCACTACAGGTACCCAGGGCTTCCTTTTCTGAGATGGATTTGCTGGTTCCATCCAATTCTGTTCATATGAAACCTGGAGACTCCTGTCGATTACATAGCTGTGGATGTTCTGTGCAGAAGAATATTGGCCATTTCATTATAACAAATCCAACTAAAACAAAATGATAGTTGGGGAAGGAGGGAGGGAGGGAAGGAGGGAAGGGAAAGGAAGGCATTATTCCTTACCACAAAATGTTCCTCACTTTCTCTTCATCCCCTAAGCAAATTAACAGAGTAGGTCCTTTGTGCATGCAGGCCTGTGCAGGAAAGTTACTGAAGCACTGACACAGAAGGAAATCATACAAGATATTGTACCTGGCTCCAGTAAAATTTGAGTGTGTGGGTGGCAAGGAGCTTAGTTCCATGTGCTTTCCACCCCACAGGCAGCTCCACAACTTCCTGTTGTGGAGGTTTCTCCTCTTTCATATGTGGCTTTGTGCAGTAGGCTTGCCTTTCCCTTGGTTGACGTATTTGCAGCCTGTGTACAGTAAGTAGCCTTGTGCAGTTTGCTCATCCAAAAAGGCTGCATATAAATTTGACTTATGAACTCTGTAGGGTGGTGTTATGAAGAATTATCTCAACTAAGAATAATTTTTCATTAGTTAAACAGGAGATGACATAGTGCATGATTTTTTTTTCCAGACTTTTCAATATGTCCCATTCAGGAATCAGGACCAAAGACAATGTTATTTTAGTTCTTTTTGGAATATATTTACTCACTCCCAATGTGTTCTGTCCTTCTTAAAGTGACACATGTTTACTTGGAAAGGAGTATACCAATCACTATAATTGTATATTTTCTGCTTTAATATGAAGTGTTTTCTGGCAGCCTGAGAGAAAATTCTGAGACTAAAATCTGAGCTCACAGTCAAAGTAATAGGTCCAGGCTTTAAGGATTTACAAGCAGAATTATATACCTACTCCCTTTGCTTGTGAGTTTTTGAACTAAGGGTCAGCATGAGGGCAAGCTATATCTTGCTGAAACATAGACAAGTGTGACTGAACCATTAAATTTATTCCTTTTTTGAATCCTCTTGATTTATTAAGGGAGAAGACAGCAGAAAGAATGAAAGTGTAGATCAGAGCCAAGATTTTCATCTTCATTGTGGATCAGATCTGGATAGCAAGGTAAATGTTTTGTGGTTGAATGACTGTTAAGGAGTAGCTAGGACGATTAAGCAGCTCGATGTAATGCCCATGTAAGTAATTTTTTTAATGATTGGAAGTCTTAAGTGTTTTGACCACTAAAATGAAGAGGTGCAGAAGCCTGTTTGACATCATAGGACATGGATAAAGAGGATGGGGGGCTTACAACATTTTATATTGGAAATATTTATCTTTATCTGTCAGTCATCATCAACAGGCATTCAGATTCTGTTGACACAGCAGTATTAAAGTTGTTTCAGCTTCGGTAATGTGAGTTTGTTTTACATTTCAAGGGATTTAGCTAAAAATTAGTAATGAAAACATAATACATATTTCCATTTACCATTTTGGTTTGACTGGTACAGGTCAAACAGCTTTGTATTTTATTGCCTTGAATGTGTAGAGTATACTATGGGTGGGATATTTCATGGTTAAGACAAACTAATGTTTTCCAAATTGAAGGCAATCACATTAAATTTTTATGATGTAAGTAGCATCAATAAAGCTTGAATAGGCACAGATGTCAGTTGCTTCATATACCAGATAGTTTATCCAGGGTACTCAAGTTAAATAACAGTTTGGCTAACTTTGAGGAAACTATTTCATAGGTCTAAAGAATAAGTATACAGTCTTTCTGGAGAAACTATAGATACGACTTGAACATGTAAACAATATAGATTATATACTCTTTTACCATTTATTTTAATAGCAGAGTTTTCACTTGTTGTCTAACTGGAATCATATACAATTTAAATACAGAATATAAAAAACATCAGCCTCTGGTTTAATAGTGATACTGTGTGCTACTAAGTCTAATTTTTTTAGCCCATTAGGCCTTTATATAGTTCAAATAGGCTTTATACCAAATACTTTGGAAAGAATGAGAAAGATTACAGATTTTGATCCTCCATGCGAATCTGTTAGAACATTTTGTTTAGTCACAAAAATGAGTGCATTTGGTGGGTCCAAGTACCAGGCACATGCGTCCCAACTGGCTAATTTGTGTGGGAGTGTGGGTCTTTCATCTACACACCTCATTCCAGGCCACTATTTTTTCCCTTTATCCAATCCTCAATGAGCAGCTGCATGCACATTAATTACCCTGACGCTTGGAGAGCAGACGAGTAGTCTTTTCTGTTTCTACCATAAATGCCACTCAATGAACCAGCCACTAGGTCATGCTCAAGTGCAATGGAATCTTGTTTTTCCCTCCCAAACATCTAGCATCACCTCCACTGTGACTTCAGCTTCTGTCAGGCCAATGAAGTTGTTTCACAAATACACTTATTGTGGTTGGTATAAAGAAAATTTTTATAGAAGTAAATATATTAAATTTATAAACATTTACAGGAGCAGGATCTAGAGGTAATTGTGGAATTTATCTTTTCCCCCCTAAAACTTCTCTCATGTTTTTAAAATTGCTTATTTTATCATTGTGGAATTAAACAATACTGTAAAAAGCCTCCTAAGATTCAGCTTTTCTGAAACCACCTAAGGGATTGTATCACCAATGTTTTCTCCCTCATGAGGACAACAGCAACTGAAATATAAGATTCTTTGTCTTTCTTTGTGTGCTTTCATCAACAGATATTATTAGTTATCTTCAAATTTTGTTTAACTAGGTCTTTTTTCAGCAGTATATTTCAGAGAAAAATGAAATAGTATTTAATGAAGATTGTTGTCTCTGAAAACAGATAAAAATGTTCATTTTCATACTTTCAGTGTAAATATAAATTTTAATTGAAAAAATATAATCAAGAAAATAAGTTATTGAAATGCTGCGAAACAAATGGCAGAAGCTTCTGGGAGATGTCCATGCAGAAGAAATTGTGGATTTTTTGGGAGAAGTTCCTGAGTCACTAGTATGAATAGAGTCTTTTGTATGGAGAAGATCAACAGACATATCAGACTGAAACATAAATCCATTTACTTCATATGTGTTTTTGTAGCTTTTCCTACAGCCTTTCTGGAAATTAGAGAAGACATTTGCTTTTAAATAAGATTCTTTCTGATGGAAGACTATTAAATCAGGAAAATGATGCCTTAGCATTTTGAGCTTATTTGAAGTATGTTGCACATCTAAAATGACTGAGAACCATTGGCTTAAACAGACATTACCTAACCCTGAGAAGTCTGTGTTTGTGGAATTTGATGAATATATGGAGAAATATATTTAGTGCAGCACTCTTTCCACTGGCTTAATCAGTCCTATGGAATTACCTCACCTTGATGATTCTTTCTCTAGCAGCTTCCCTTTGAAAAATTTCCTTGTTTTCGGGCAATAGATCAATTGTGACAGTACCAATCTCTTCCAATGACTACTGCCTCATTTTGTAGCTTGTACTACTCATTTGGGACCTGTTTACACTATGCCGCTTTGGATGCAATCTTGGAAACAGTAGAAGAGTTGAAAAGCCAGTTAAATCCGTGTTCTCTGTTTAAGCCATGGTACAGAACTTAGAGAAACTCTAGAGAAATTGTGGACCAGGAAGCCAAGAAACAAGGGCCATCTAGCAAATCAGGTGTAGAGCTAGGATTAGAATGTAAATCTGCTGAATCGTGATTTTAGGTTCTTTTCACTATATCATACTTCTTTTCTGAGTTCTCGCTAATCTTTATAAAACCTTGTTACTGACATGCAGCTACTTGGCCAATACATTCCTGAGCATCTGGCAATTGAACGAATGTATATTAGAAAGCAAGGTGAGAAAACTATCAGGTAAAGTGGCGAGTTAATCATATTTTTGTATATAGGGTTGTGGAAAATGAAACTTGTGGTTGGTGTTTATCATCAAAAGCTTCCATAAAAGCCCAGCTGGTTGCTAGGAATCACCGTGGAATGAATATTTGTCTGACTGCCAGCATTTGGTTGAGGAACGGCAGAATAGAGAGTTGCTACCCACAGGGAAATTTTACTGGTCTGTATTGGAGGCTGCAGGAAAGAACTTTAAGAACACTTGAGGCTCATCCATTAAGGATGCTAGACACAGGACTACCAGGAAGATGATGCTGAGGAAAAGATCAAAGAGCATAAAACCTTGTAGCTTCTGAGAAGCGGGATTAAAGTGAGATCTGCAATAAAACTTTTCTCTGCCTGAGGGGTTTAGAAGGGAGATCTGCTATGAAATTAATTTAGTCATTACTTCTTAGCTGTGAATAATAAATAAAAGTTTATTAAATCACTCTAAAGGGGATCCACAATGACACTGTGACTGGAGACTGTGTCTTGAAATAAGGTACAGAATAACTTAAAACTCTTAAAACCAGCAAATATTCTCTAGGCATTCTTTTTATTCTCAATTACACTGGTTTGATTCTGTTCAAGTTGGAGTCAGGCCTTTGTGGATTGAAGCAAAACTTTGCCTATATTTTAAGTTTAATCATACTCTTATCTAAGATCTCAAATTGAGGTAGGATAAATCATCCTGTGTAAGTGCCCGTCTCTCTGAATCTACTAGAAATGGAGTTTAGCTTGTAAATTTAGTCTAGATGCAGTTATTAGAGTTAGGTGAGATGAATGCCATTCATAATGTAATAACACATTTTTAATGGGTGTCAAAGGTTTATTGTTACCACTTCCTGGATTACAGTAGAATAGATCATGTTCTGCTGATCTGAGACCTTAGAGGCAGGATTTTTGTATTTTGTTGTACACTTGGTACTGAACATATACATGGTATTTAATAAATACTGTCTGAGTCTGATACCTCACATTGTGTAATAGCCTAGGTGTTTTTCTTAGATTTACACAAATCACCCATGAGTAGAATTAGGCAAATACATGTAATAATTGATAGAGCAGTTTGAGAAATGAAAGTCACATGAAATTAGTTGAAAATTACTGTTACTGATCTGTGACACAGGAACTAACTGTGCACACCCATAACTTGTTTCATCATAAAATAAAGTGGACTTGCATACTCCACCTTCAAAGCTTTTTCATCTGTTCATAACTTTAGCATGCAATGATCCTTCCAGTGAGAAACTATGATACTGTTACTGTGTTTAAACTTCAGCCTACTGATGACATGTCACAGTTGAGTTGTATTTTCTTCAGGTAAATTTATGGGACTCCTGGAGTAAATTGCTACTGTGTTACTAAGGCCTTCAGATTTTAGCCCAAACAGATTTGGTTTGGAAAAAACACACACTTTATTTGCTCTTTCTACAGCATTTCCTTGGGCCGATTACTGTAAACATTTCAAACTCAGTATTTAATTACTAATTCCATTATTTTAAGTGCCTTGCTTAATGTGCTTTTTTGCAATATAGCAGCATTGAGGTTAATTATGTTAATTTTTCATTCAGTGTTCTAAGGCAACATGCAGTAGGTTCTCTAGAAGCAACAGATGTGTCGAGGTAACTGTTTTCACCACCCACGTTATGTTATGAGTACAACAGGGTACTCTAAATGCTTTGGCAATGAACATGAAGAAAAAAAAGCTGATCCTGAAAATACCATTATTTATTTTGAAATTGACACTGCTCAATTTTCAGGCTAACACCCAGATTTATCTGTGTATCTCAGATAATCCAACACATACACAAATCAGCCTAAAATGTCTTTTCCTTCTTCTCTGTTCTATCCATTTAATTTTTGGAAAAGGTGAAGAAAACATAGATCGAGAAAAAGAAATCAACTAAGGAATTTTGTTTATTATGATTGGACAGCTGCAGTTGGTCCACTAAGGATCACTTTATGTTTTATTTTGATTGAGGAGATACCAGTCTGCCAACCATAATTTGTGCAATGCTGCTATTGCAGTTGAAAATAGATGACCTTTTGCAGCTGACAGTGGTACTAATTAAGGTGTCATTGCTTGGCAAAATTTTCTATCCGTGACATAATCAGTGGTGGGTTTTTTGTTTTTATTTCTGCATATTGATATGTTGCCAGTTTAATCAGCCTTTGTCAAGAATCGTAGTGTCCCCCCTTAACTTGCGTGAGGTTTAATTCTAATCTTCTTATATTAAGTTAATCACATATTTAGTAAATGTTGCTGAATAACTTGCACACATGTTCAAAGTTAACAATTCTGCTGAATCAGGATTATAATTTAATTTTTCACAACCAGATTTAGTTGGAGAATTAATATTTGTCCAAACAATATTTTTTTTAAACTTTCTTGGGAAAATAAAGGTACTCTTTTTTCAAATTTCCATCTTCATATTCTTGGATCTGCAGTCTTTGCCCATGTGGCTATGCACCTTTTCTAGCCTTTGTACTATCTTTTCATCCTGTGGGAAGACATAGTCATCCTATTAGTCTTCAGTTTGTTTCTCATTTCATGCCTGTTTTTCCATCTCCGAAGACAGATACAGAACAAAATTATACTGTCTTGTCTAAATCATAGCTTCTGAATCCAGTGATCACCTTTTTCTTTGCCAGTAGCTCTATCACTGATTTTAAGTATAAAAGAGAAAAGCGGAATGCCATTCTACAGCCATCGTGTAGATTATGTCATGTGTCTGGATTATGCACATGTATTTTGTACTAGGGAATGATTTCAGTCAAGCTAATGCCCATACATCTTTTTCTTTTAAGAAAAAAGCAAGCAATACACCACTGGGTGTCAAAGAAGAAAGTAATATACTGTTTTTTATTTATAAAGGCCATGTTTGCCATTCCAGCACCTCTTATCCTTTGCTGACTTTCTCCAAATAACAGGAGCATGTGAGAATTATTTCAATGTCCATTTGTTTTTCATCAAACAAGTCTCAGAGCTGAAAAAAGAGCGGGATCTAGCCTTTCATGAGGGAGAAGCAGTTAGCAACTTGAAGGATCCTGGTTCTGGAATTTGCCAAGATAGAGTTCACATTTATTAATTTCTTGGTCATGCTCCAAAACCCATTTAAACATACGTTACGCACACAAGAAATAATTGGTTTTGGGGAAAAAAGGACAGTAGGATACAACAGGCATGGTGTAAGATACTCTCTAATGGGCTTTACTAATTGTCAGCTCTAAGGTAATATTCTGTTGCTGTAAAACAATTCTTTGAAAAAGACTATAAAATATTTACAGAGCAGCAGTATAGCATTGTCGCAATTCTATATCCAGGCCAATTGAGAGGTAAAGCAAAAATACTCTCAGAAATCAGAAGCCCCTGGACTGCTGCACTACCCTATAGTGTTTCTCTAGGAAAATGTACTTTAAAATGTCAATTTTTAAGGCGTTAGTAAAGCCTGCTCATCTAATTTTTACTCCACTACTGAATTTAACGAAAGTTTTACTTGTTTTTATAGGATTTAGACTTTCCTGTTTCATCAGTAATTATTTCTTTTTAACTAAATCTTGAAGTACTTTTCAGTTTGTTTATTTTTTAAATTCCTGACTTTAGCAAAATTCACACTAAGAACTGTGAATTTTGTATCAATGAATACTTAGCAAAAAAATTCAGATTATTATTTTAAAGAATTATAGTGTGCACTTCTGCTTCTTTGTGTAGGATGCTAATTTTTTTTGAAAGTACTAGATATATTCTTTACCCAAAATATTTACAATCAAATATAAAACAGGGATGCATGTTTAGGAGAATGCAATAGGAAAGAAACACATGACTGACTTACAAATCCCATAATACTTTTATTTCTAGTATTTCATCCATCAGGCACTGGACTATATGGATTTCAACACTGAAAAGTAATAAAAGATTGAAGACCTAGAGGAGTACCTCCTCTTCTTTGCAGTATATAGCCTCTGCCTTTCCTGTGACTCTGTCAAATAGTTGTATTTCAACCGAAGGTATCAAAGGTCAGAATTAAAACTACTAGCTTTAATACTTCCTGGAGAAATACCTGAGGTTCTCTCTTCAGCACCAGCCAAGGCCATTGAATGAGGCAGGTACTTAAGGATGGGAGTAGCTCCATTGATGTCACTAAAATCAAGCCTATATTTACTTCCTTCACAGAACAGGCTTCTAAGGTAATGCTGATGTATTTAGATTTGGAATTTGGACAATTTAGGTTTAGTCTGGTTTTGAGGTATTTGTACTGTGATACTGTGAAACAGCCTATTTCAATACAATTATTTAAAGTGTATAACTTGTACAAATGACTCACCTCTATATTCCCGTTTTAGAGATAACTGAAATGGAACCATTGTCTCTCACTATTCTCTGTGCAGAATTGCAATGTACTGTAAATAATATTACAATGAAAAATATTGATATGAGGAATTCTATTTTTATTGGCTATGTGCTTATAATTCTTCAAGTGCTAGGACAACATATCTTACATCTCATTCATGCTTATTTTGAGATATTATTTGCTATAATGCAAAAAATAGAGCTGACACAACAATTTAAAATCAGTGACATGCCAGCAGTTTTACAACACACTGGGTCTAGGGTTGCCAAAAAAGCACAAAAAAGAAATGCCATGCAGTGGTGAGATTTTCAAAGAGGGAAAGGCAGCTGTGGCTGGAAGCTTGCCAGAATGCTTTCTTCAAAGGACTGCATATGTCCTCACATAGACTGTTGTCCTTAGTTGCAGCATGTTGCAGGGAGCATGAGTGACTCAGTAATCTATTTTCAGTTTACTGTCGCGTTTGTGCAACCCATCAGTTTTCAAAAGTGGCTATGATTAAACAGGAGCAAGACGAGTCCCTATGCCTTTCTTTACATGTTTGTTCAGTTCATTGCAACTAATTCCAGTAGGTTTTTGATGCAAGACCTGTGACATAACATGAAAACTATTCAAATTACAGTCTTCCTTGCTCTTTCTTAGGAACATGCTGATTTCTTCCAATCGTGTACTCTAGTGTAGTCTAGTTGTGTAATTGGCATTGTGTTTATTAAGTTTTGATGAAAATATTTTGTAGTCTTGACTTCTGTATTAAACTACTGGGGGAAAAAAGGAGATTACTGGATCTATGTATCAGCAATCTAAAGGAATTATTTCACGCCATCACTGAATTCAGTCTTTAGCACTCAAAGAAATCTTCAATAATGACTGGTTTGGACAAGAACTCTGAATTTTGTTTGCATAATTTTGAAGAGGGATCTGGTCAAAAATAGCGCTTATGAAAGAAGGCAAGTTAGCTGTGATTGAGGGGGCAATGAAAATGAAATGACATATCAATAAGGTATTGTTTACAGGAAATAATGGGTTATATACTGCACTGTTTCTGTGTGGGGAAAAAAATATCATGAGAGTGACCACAATCATGGCTCATAAATTTGTCTGGAGACAAGGGGTTAAATTATCCATTAGCGAGAGATTGATGGATATGTTTTGCTTTCAAGCAACACCGTGGTGATCTCTTCCTTTTCCTCTCTAATTATACCAAGGTACCTCTTAAATGTTGATTCTGTGCTGGCTGGATGCTGTCCCAGGTCAAGTAGTTGAAAAGCCATGGTGTATCATGACAACTTATTTCCTCATTGTAGATGGCAGATATTGTCAACATACAGGTTATTTTCCTCCATGTGAAGGAATAATGACTGCCACCGAGACATTGCATAGGAATTGTGAAAAATAAGTTAGATTCAATGAGACAACTCAAAAAGGATAAAGAGGAGGTTAATGATACCTGGAGTCAATCAAATTCATGCTCTGGATTTGATCATCTTTAGTGAACAGAAACAATCCCCCATGATGTGCTTCTGCTGTTCTGGGAGTACTTTCCGTCATCTCTCTCACTGGCCACCCCAACAGCACTGTGCACTTCCCCTTTTGGGACCACATCTCTCAGCCAGCAGAACGCTGAGAACAACAGCGGTTGGTGACGGTCAGAAAAAAACAGAAGTTTTTTAATGGACCCCTACCAACAACCCAAAGCAATGTACACACTGAAAATATCTACACTTCTAAAACCTCAAATATGAGGAAAACCTAGGAATGAAGAGAGTGCTCCAGCTAGGTCCCGATTGCCACTAGATCTATTATCACTCGTTATTGCCCACCCAGTTTTCACTGTGCACTTGACAATTTCTTATTAGTATTCATAGAACTACATGCAAGAGTCAAAACCACAGATCACTAGGATATTTATTAGGAAATGAGACTCTTGAATAAGAAATGTGATTCAAACAATCTTCTAGCAATATATTATCTTGACCTCTGCATATGCTTTTGCCAATTTTATGACAGAGCAACGTTAAATTGAGTGGGTGGTGTAAGCTAGGAAGGATTATATGGGCCAGAGGGAACAGATCCTATTACTGTTGCATTCCAGATATTTCTAATTTAAGGGTTTTCATAGGACAATAGTTTTGGAATAGTACACACAGTACTTGTTTACAGGAGTTAGTGAACTTCACTGAAACATATGTTCAACTTTCCCTCTTTTTTAATAAAGATTTTTGTTTCTTCATCCCAGTTTCTGTAAAGAGGCCCTAGATACGTGAAGTGAGTTATGCATAGGGTATGTGGGAAGACCCACATAGGGTGTGTGGGAAGTCCTCCATCTGAGGCCTTTCAAAGCAGGTTCTTCCACAGGAGAAGTGTGGTGGGTTGTGGGAACAGAGGATGGTGAAAGGGAGCTGGCAGACATATATTCACATGGAATATATTAAGCACATTCCAGTCGCTCCTCTGGGTTTCCCCAATAGCTTGAACCTCTGCATCTGACTCACTTGGTTTTATGACCTCTTATTGCCCCTCCTTTTGTGCTCTTGATGTTCCTTCTCCTTCATCATGTCTTTGTCTGCCCACACAATTTGTTTCTGTAATGCGCTTCATCTTTCTAGTAGTTGAAAGCAATGTGCTTTCTATCCACTGTTCATGTACCCTTAGTCCTTTCCCCTTGCTCTCTACTGTTTCCTCCACAGAATTTCAGCATATTCATATGTTAATGGATAGCTATGCAGAGCTTTGATATTAAATGCCTTACCACACGTGTGCCAGCTGATTCTTGAATTATCTTAGAGTGTGATTGTAAGTCTTATAAACTGTAATGGGCTTCCCTTTCACATTCGGAGTTGAACTCAGATGTTCCCAGATTCCTTCCCTGTGTTTCTATTGCTAGGCTTTTCTAAGAATACTGAATAAACTAGTAATCCTGCTCCACATCGAAACTGTGAGATGCATTTCAGAATACCATTTGTAATTACGTTTGTCATTCCGCAACATTTGGCATGCTGCTGCTGGTGGCCTACTTGTTGACAAGTAACAGATTTTGTGACAGGCTACACAATATACCATAAAATACTGAGTATCAACACTGGGCGATCAATCAAACTGGCTTAATAATACAAAGAGATTATTATTTGAGGAATACTAAGTATTCTTAGGACCCTACCCAGAGATGAAGGTGGTTTTGCTAACTCACGCTGCCATTAGACCAACTAGGCCTACTGTTTTAATATCGGAGTATAAAAGAACTTCTGTGTTTCTGTCTTGTCAAGGTAGGTAGGGGAAACCCTAAATAAGGGGATGAGGGACAAAAGTGGCTGGTATAGCAATGAAAAAACACATCGAGCAGCCAAGCTCAGAAGAGAACTTGCACTTTGATTTATGCTTTGTAGCCACTGCTGTGTGTTTGCAAAAAAGACAGGGCCCAGGGAGGGAAATGTTTGGACTATATTCACTGTAGAAGCAGTGTGGGAACTAAGCACTATCCTTTGTTAAACCATTATTAAAGCAGGATAGAAATTAGTTGCAGTCTCTTAGCTAAGCTTCCATACAACTAATGTAGCCCCAAAAGATAGCATTTTTCAGGCAGCTAGCTGACTTGAGACCCAGCAAGACATTCATTTTAATCAAAACTTTATTTTCAAAGATGGTATATTTTATAATAATTATGTGCTAAGAACAGCTTCTTACACTATGAAAGTTCTCATGGCACTTGTGAATAGAATGTTTGACAAACCTGAATATGATGCTATACTTGGAGTTATGTCTAAATTAACCTGTGTGGATTCCTTTACTGCCATTTTTGGAGTGCTATCTGTTCTCACATTAGCTTGTTTTAAGGTAAGCTTATACTATCTGCAGTGCAGTCAATAGCCTTTTTGTAAGGTGGCATATGATTTTTGCCTTTTCAAGCAGTTACGTATTCAAGAGAAAGTTTTAAACTGAAAGTTGATTTAAAAAAAAAAAGGGTGGAGGGCACATGAATTTTAAGTTTGTGGATAAGGAGGCTGAATGATTCATTCTGTAGTAGCCTCTGTGGAGGGAAGAGAAGTGTTAACTATGGAAGATCACCATTAGAAAACAATGTCTGTCATTTAGTCTGAACTGCAAATGTCCACAATGTTTTCATGTTGGATCATACTCTGACTCACTTTAAAATGGGAGAGAAATGTACACCCTGATGGGGAACTAGTCTAAACTCTGCTCTTAGCAGCAATATGGAAATAACCAACACCTAATTGGCATCGTTTGCTGCCTTGCCTTATTTTCCAAAATTATTAAGCAAGATCAACAGCTCTGAAGAAACAAATTGGTCTTTGCTTATGCTACCATGAACACCTACTAAGTTATAGTAGGTGCAGCCAAGCCTTCCCAGATGACCAAGAGGCAGTTGCATTCTTCAGCTTTGGTGAAGCAACTGTCTGTTTCAGGGGAAACTAGAGGAAAAAAAGATCACTGCTTATGGCAGCTGGAACAGGAGAAAATGTCAGAGGTGAATGACTGAGGGAGAGAGAAGGAAATGACTAAAGACTGGCAGGGAGCATGATGGCCTATGTGTTTTTACCTAGTTATCTGGGGCAATGTAGACAAGTTCAGCCTCATTGACTGCACTTCCTTTGCAGCTAGACCACTGCCTCCAGTGGTATTGGACCACATGAGGGTAGCTCTAGGAATCTTTACTACTGGTACTAGTTTTGGTGAAATGGCCTAGTATGCTAGGGGAATGTGAAACACACTGTGAGAATGTGTACAGTATCTGAGATACCAGTGCCCACGTGTGCAATTACTGCAGTTTTCCATTTTCTTCTCTACCAATCCAAAAGCCATATGGCCACTTTGTAGGAACTAGAAACTTAGTTAAAGAACCTGTGAGAGTTACTCTTGTTTAGCCAGGGATGTGTGACAGTTTCCAGAAGGAGGATGTGTATATTGGGTCCAATGCAAATTGTTACCCACTACTGTTGCTGTCTATGGCAGTCTGGCCTAGGATGAAGAGGCCCAAATTCTCATTACAAGGCAATCTTTTCTATACGCCATTGTATTGTTCACACAAGGCCCCAGTGGTCTGCTAGAGTCTTTATGATGATGTAATAGAGTCCCTTTCATTAATAACGTTATAGTCCTTCGGGAAATGGTAGACATATACAGGCATAAGTTAAGAGACAGGTGGCAAACTCAAATGGAGCCCTGCTCCATGTGGATGTAGCTGATACGATAGACAAATAAAGCCTAGTGATATGGAAACTGTTGGTTCAAGCCAGTAAATATGAGCCTGAATTCTGACACAGCTACTAAAAGAAATAGAACTCTAGCCAAGAAGACCCTTTAATGACTCCATTTAGACTCAGTCATAAACTTTGGACACAAAACAATTTCCTAGGGTTTTTTTCTTCATAGTTCTCTTTAACAGTATTCAAACAGAAGTTTTGGAGAATTGGTACTTTATGTTGGTAGCTGTCTAGCTTAAGATTTATGGCTCAAACCAAGCCTAGATAAATAATTGTCAGTGGTAGTTTCTGCCTGGCAGTGTTTTAATTTTAGATTCATTTAGAGGTGACCAAGAAAGAGGACATTTGCACCAGAGGAAATTTGAATAGTTCAACATCTTTGTTCCAAATTTGATGGAAAAAATGAAGCACCAAGAATACATTTTTGGTTCTTTGCTCACCTACAATGAATTAGAGTTCTCAGTGAGAAGACCTTTATGATATTCCAATTTTTATAAAAACACTATGTGTTAAATTATTTGAAAATTCAGCTCCTTAATTTAAAATATCCCTTTCTTGTATTGAAATTAAGCAAAATGACATATTCTTATGGAATTTCTGCTACAGTTTTCAATTAAGTCAAAGCAATATCTCCTAAGGGGGAAAACAAAGTCTGACTCATTTATGGGTATTTGCATGCTAGCCAAAATGTTGGGGTGTTACAAAATTTTCAAAGAATATTATTTATTTTATATTTTTTAAAGTAACTTTTGTGCCAGTATGAACCTGACTTAATAAGTGTTTGGCAGTTGGCATGGAAAAAAGTCTGTTCTATTGCAATTACATTCACTCAATATTATTAATATGTGCTAGCTTTGAAAGAAGAACTCTTCAATTTTTTTTTAAAGAGTTCTAAAAGTATTTATTGGGATGCTAGCACTGTGAGGCAGGTGTGTGCTTACTGTGACGTTGATGACACATACATTTTAGAAGGCCTAAAATCTGACTATTAAAATATTGCTACTAGACTATCAGGTTTTTAGTGAGTGTCTTAGATTCTCATCTCATTTATAAATTAGCACTGGATGCCCTGTTATGCTAGTGTAATAGTGTTTACCTTTTCCTGAACTGCTGTGAAAAGTAGAGCTGTATTTGTCCTTGCCGTTTCACTAGGCAGTCATCTGCTAATAGAGAAAACAGAGGTCACCCCTGGGAAGGAACATAATAAAAGCCTGTAACAAGGACAAATTTGGAGGCTGGTGATGCTGAAAGATAATTCTTTTAACTACGCATTTGCATTTACATTGAAGGTTTATAAAATGGACCAGCTAATGTGGATTTCTTCCTATTATTTGATCTCAGGCTATAGGATTACTTTGTTTCTTAAAAGGTCAAATTTTAGAACATTTACTTCATCGGCCGATTAAGGGATTTACTTGTAAATATCGCGAAAACAGGCTCTCAGAGAATAAGTGCTATCATGCACTTCCCAGTGGTTACTTCAAGAACAGAAATCAAATCAGTACTACTGTAATCTCAATCATTAGGGTTTAGTTTTTCTAGCCTGACTCTTGAAGGTTTGCATTTCCTTCTGTAAATGGCACAAATGAAACCAATACGTCTGGCAACAAAGAATACAACTCTGAATAAGTCGCAGTAGGAGATTTAAATTTTTTGTTTGCAAATCATGTAATAAAAAGCCATCTTTCTAGATTCCTTAAAGTCATTGTCTCTTGAGGTTAGTAAAGGTACATTAGTAAAGATTAGCAAGTATTTATCAGAGAAGAGACTGTCAGAGCTAAAATACAGATCTCCTGTAAGAGGCCAGTGGGAAACTGGTTGCTGTTTTGTGCCACTATTTCCCCACTTTGTTTTTTCTGTTTCCTTCATTGTGAACCAGTTGCAAAGATAGTTTTCTTTAGTAGGTATAGGAGTTACTACTGCTTTTGCTGGTAGACAGGTTCAGCAATCCAATACTAAAAGTATCCAAAAACATTGTTATTAATAATTTCAAAGATTTGGGAGGTTTTTCATAGTACATAACAGAAACAGGAGCCCTCAGTATGTATTGTGAATGAACACAGCAGAGCGATCCATGCCAAACCAGTTATTGAGTAGGCCTCTGACATGATAGGCACTCGAGTTTGAGTCATTTTCTCAATGAAAACATGAGCATCAGTTTCAACCAAAGAGAGCTCCCATGTTACTAGACGACAGAGTTTCTTTCTTTTTTCTGTGTCCTAATGAGTATTCGCTTTTTCCAAAAAAAGTGAAATAATTTTGTCAGGAAGGACTGATTCAGTGTCCCAGTAGTTAGGATGTTCTTCTGGGAAATCTAAGTTATGTTCTTGCTTCAAATTAAATAAAGCAGAAATTTGAATCTCTGTGTCCCACATCCTGTCTTAGTGCCATAATGTCCAGGATAGGTGCAAATTCGAGGTTTCTGACCTTAGATTTGGCTGGAAATTTCTGTCTGGTCAGAAAGCTTGGTATGTTTCCATGAGCAATTGTTGTTTATGTGCACAGATATTCTGAATTAGAAACACAAAATTTATGGGAGGCAAGGAGAAAAGGGAGGAGGAAAAAAGAAATCTTGACTGGTTCTGTGCAATATTTATCTCTCAGTGTGATTATTTAGGGCATTTGCCCTAGTGAGGCATGCTGCATTCTTCACCGTGGCAGCTCACTAGTCCTCATAGGAGGCTGCACCCCACCTTGTGTGTCACTTCCAGGTGTGATGATTCAGAGAACATCACTTAGCCTGGCTACAGGAGTAGAGGAAAAAACTTCTAAATTTGAAAGTCTCTAGTTTTGTTTAAAAATCTGAACCTCTCTGGCGTGACTAAGTGATTCCTGTAAAATACTCGTGGTGATAGTGGGGAACAAGGTAGCAGTTCAGGCTTTCAGGGCAACCTGGATTTATACCTTGAAATAGCTACCAACACTTGGCAGTAACATTTGACATTTCAGTTAAATTGCTGCTGACTTCTCATCTTAGTGCCAAAACTTCTAAAGTGCTTTCCCAAATGGAGATGAGGAAATTTACAGACTACTGTTCTTGAGACTTTTTTCTCCTTTAAGATTATAGGACAGGCTCTCATCACTTGTGGCCTCTTGATTAAAAGTAATTGGACTTTGGCAATTTTACTTTTCCTCTTTCTTGGACTGCTGGGTGTTTTGCATGCTTGTTCGGGTTATCCGCTGGAGGTTAGCACAGTAGGTTATTTTGTTGCCTGATGCCTGTACACCAGGGGTGGCCAAACTTTTTTGACGTGTTGGCTGCACAGTGATTTACAGATTAAGGCTCTGGTCTGCAACGGTGCCAGCAAGGCTGCTGTTCTCTCTCGCTGACACATTGCGCTGCTTTAAGCCACAAAATCTTTGCTTACCCTTTCAGTCTTATTATAGTTCTTATCCCACATTTCCTTTTGGCGCAAAACACTCCATTATTTCTGCTTTGTGCTGGGCTCCACTCCTATCTCTGTCTCAAGTAGCTCGTGAAAATGACAGAACAAATAGAAGCAGCTGGCAGTGGCCTACCTGTCTTGCAAAGGGGCCACAGAAGGGACTGTTTCTGCTGCAGTATGGAGTACAAAACTGGGCCAGATGTTGTCCTTAGGTTAGAATGTGGTCAGCCGTGAGGAGCTGTGTTTAAAACAGGTGGTCTTAAAGGAATGCGTCTGTGTTTTTCTCTCAAAGATTGCATAGGTAGATGGGCTTACATTTAGCATAAAAAAAAAAAAAATTACACACCCCAAACATGTGGAAGCACTGGCATCTCTGTGGGTGTATTGTTGAGTTTCTTGAAGGAAGACCTGTAATTATAAGAAAACCTGAAATGAGAGAGAAAGTGTCTTACCATTTTTTTTCCTAGTTTTGCTTGGTAAGTACTAAGAACAATTTTACCAGTTCAGAGCACAGGGTCCCTCTGGTCTAGTATTCTGCTTTCAACACAAGCAATTCTTTCAACACTATTTTGTTTTTGTCAGCCATCAGATAGTGACTAGGGGAGAGTAGGAACAGGAACAGTAGGAACATATGTGATCCCTCTAATAATTTTTCATCTACCAATAATTTTTAGCTCAGGGGATTTTGTGAGCCTGATGTGACTTGTCTGTTTAGTTACCTGCAACACATCTTTCTCTCAAGTACTCACCCAGTCTTCCTTTGAGTCCATGAAAACATTTTGCGTTCGCATCCTTTGGCAAGGAGTTGTATAGAATTACTACTCCCAGCATAAAAAACAACCTCTTTTTGGTTTTTTGTTTGGTTGGTTTCTTTGAACCTGGCTCCTACTAACTGTTTTCCTAACCACTTACATATCTGACATTTGCAATTAAATATAAGCTGGCTTTTAATTTTCTTTATTTTTATTGTCTTAAAGGCCAAGGAGGACTGTGGGTAGTTTCATTATTACCATCATTTCTCTTGGTAGTTTTACTTAACATATCCTTAACCTTTCAGAATGAATCTAAATTCAGGTATCCATGTAATGAAGGCAGAGCTATCACAGGAGTTTGTAGGAACTAATTAATGGATTTTTTAAAGTTTGATGATGCATATGGGGAAGAATTTCTTATTAAACCACTTCACCTCTTTCTGAAGGTGAATAGAGAGAATGCTGGTTCCAGATACCATTTTCTGTTCTTCTGAATGAAAAATGGGCAGAGTGTGTGAGTATGGGGCCCAGAAGAGACTGGTCAGGGCCATTAAGGCCTGGTAGTGCACTCAGAGCCCTGCCATATTACATGCACAGTATGGCTGATGTACAAAACACTTTTGCAGAGGTAGCCCTCCAAAGACATTTTTGTCTTAAGTGAATTAGGAAAGGGTGAACTGATTTAGAAAAACAAACAAACCCAGTCTGTTATTTTAAAATGTTTACAGACTAATTCCAAGCCTTTTTCAAATGTTTGCATTGATTCAGAATTGTTTCTTTATTTTATTTTGCTCTGTCCCTTCTGTTTGGGTCTGTTGTACTGCTCTGGTGGTCTTATGTTGGTGGTAAGAAACAGTATAATATCCGCTACCATGTCTGTCAGCCTACCTCTGCTTCTTCAGTGTTCCTGCTGGGCTCCTGGGCTCTTTCAAGTTACTGCAGGAACCGCAGTAAAGTTACTTAAATAATTTAAACCTTATCAACAGGACACGCAGGTTTTAGGGAGCATCTTCCACCCAGTCCAAATATTCAAATTCAGCCTAAACTTTCTACTAGCTTGAAGTGTGTCTGGTTACAACCAGGAATAGGAATGCCTCCTACAGCAAGCAACAGAAAAATCCCTTCAAAGTATTATCAATGGCTTATTAGAAAGAAGGTGGTGGCAGCAGTCAGACAACTGGAGGCACCAACCTACAAACAGTTCTGCTTATCATTAGGTATTGAAAGTGAAGAATGGTTTATATTTTTTAATTTTCTCTTGTGCATCCATCTGGTTGCATTAAGGTCTAGGACTGCACCAGAGTTCTCTACAGGGCCTTAGGGCATGACAGACTTAGAGACTTCAAATAAAGGCTTAAACCATTTTGTAGAGAGAAGTTTGCTCGATATTCTGTCTATCCCCATTAAAAAGAGGTCCCTGGCTTTAGGTTATTGTGTGGCCAAAATCACAAAGAATTGGTGGATAAGCAGCAATTTTTGAGCACATTAGAAAGGGACGTTCTCATCTTAAAAGTGACTGTGATGTAATTATATTTGTTTGGAAATCCTATTTTATGAGTAGTAACAGAAGAATTGGTTTTCAGTAGAATAATTTAAAGATGTATCCACTGCGTCTAATGTGCAGAAGTGTCTGAAATTCATCCAGAACACGTGAGTGAATGAAATATCTGGAAGGCTAATAAAGACTCCAGGAGGTCCTGAAATTTAAAAGAAATACCAGAAGGACTGTAAACAATAAGTGTTTAACAAGCGCTGACTTAAAGCTACTGAAGATATAATAGGTTTAAATTTACTGTTAGGAATGATAAAGTGTAGAAGGTCTGGCTTTGATGTATGGCCAGAACCACCAGTATGATAATTCCTGCCACTTTGATGTGGGTACCTGGGCTACCGATTTTGGAATTCTATGTGGTTTTAGTCAACCCAGTTTCTGCCAGGGCCAAAACTGGAGGGGAAATGTGCTATCCATAAAAGTCAACCACAGAAAAAGTCAACCACAGGAAAACTAGTCAAATAACATTAAGAGTCTCAATTGAACCCATGAATGTCAATACACGTAGCATGAAATTACATCCTTGACATGATTTGTTGGGCCTAAGTGTAGTACTCTAACATGATTTGTAGCAAGTTTTCTTGACTGCAACAAAAAATGATGGCCTCTGACACATTGCTTACTTTGCTCTTGCTGAGCTAAGGTATCTAGAGCAGCCATCTTAATGGAGGCTGCTACTGTCTTGAGGAAAACAGTGGTTATGATTCCAGTCATTTCTCTTTGATTATTATTTCTATGGTGGGCCACAAGAAGTAATGCAAGAAAAAAAAAAAGATCATTACAAAAATGTGTGCTTTGCAGCATTGTTATTTGCAAGTTTCTACAGAGGTCATTCTTGAAATGTACAACGCACTAAGGAAGTTGGCATAGGCTTTCTTATACAAGTGTGTGATCGTGGATACTAGTCAGGAATCCTGAGTCCTGAGTATCGGTATCATTTAAAATGCAATATGGTAAATTAAAGATCATTCAATAATGCTTACATGAAGCTGCATCAGAACTGGCAGTTACATCTAAAGAAAGAGAATCCATAGTCATAATTGAAAATTCTCTGAAATCACCATCTCCGTGTGCAACAGCAGCCAAAAAAGCCAATAAATTGCTGGCATTAGCAGGAAGGGTACTGAGAACAGGACAGAGAGCCCTATTATGTAAAACCCTGATGTGCCCACATGCTGAGTACTCTGCGTTCTTCTGATTTCTGCATTTGAAGAGGAGATAGTGGAGGCAAAGAAGGTTCATAGGAGGGCAACTTAAATGATAATGGGGATGGAACATCTGCCTTACGAAGAGCAACTGAAACAGCTAGGACTGTGCAGTTTGAAACAGAGAAGGCTGGAAAGGGTTATCATCAAGGTTTGCAAAGACGTGAAGGTGGTAGATAAGATGAATGCAAAATGTTAATTAGCTGCTAACATGGCAGTGTTAGAATTAGAAGGCACTTGCTGAAACTAACAGATCCATTTAAAACAGATAATCCTTTCTTACACGGCAGATAGCTAATTTTGGTATGTGTTGCCACAAAAGACTGTGGAGACAGTATCAGTGGGTTCAAAAGGGTTTAAATGAATCCATGAACATCTGGTCCATAAACAGACACTAAACAAAATAGGCAGGGAGGTACTCTTTAACATCCCTAATCTGGAGATTTTGATGGTTGAAGAACAGAGGAATGACTCTAGATAAAGACCAGGCTTGTGCATCCTCCCTAGTTAGCATCTCCTGTTGCCACTGCTCAGGATCCAAGGCTAAAATGAACCATGGGTCTGACCCAGGATGACATTTCCTGTGTTCTTATATTTTTAAATGTAAATGTTAGTAATCAGTGATGGGAAACCTGCAATAATGCATTACAAGTTGTAGGCACTAACTATGGTTAAATTACATATTTTCCCAAATTAATTTAACAAAGAAGTTGGATTGCTAACCAGAATGCTCCTTATATATCAAATAACTGAAGTTGAAAAGAGTTTTCAGAAGAATTCATGATGTTACATGGCAATTATTGATATTATGTATATATTTGCTATAGAACATTGGTGATTTGCAGGAAAGAGGTCACTCCCATTGCATCCACTTGCCACTTCTAGCTGCTTTTTTATTATTATGGTTATATTACTCTTAAGTACAGAGGAGAAAAATGCTTACAGAATAACAGCATAGTTTTGGTTGTTCTTGTAATTCCAAAGTTGGAGGGGGAAAAAAACGTTTGCTTATTTGAACTCCTCACCTTTTGCTCTGGAATTCTTGCATCAGGGTGTTTCATGAGTATTCTGGCTTCAGACGTCAGAAATATCACTGAGATAGTCTCTTTTGCAGATATTTGATACTTCCACTTACAACTGAGATCAGAAAGTGTGGAGAAGTGTGATTTTTTGCTTGTTCGTTTCAGCTAACCAAACTCTTTGAAAGTTTGGAAACGAAACCTGGTTTTCACTCAGCTTTGTGGCATTAGAATAATTGGCATTATATGTATTTTAAAGTCCCAGTCCAGGTAATGCTAGGGTTTTAGCATTTTTCTTTTATCCAAACTAACAAGCTAGTCTTTAGTAATGGAGACCTACAATAGGTAGTACGTGATGTACTAAGTAGCAGAAAAGCACATCTGCTGGCTTTGGTTTGTAAAATGGTTTGTAAGAGAGTAATTTGAAAGATGTTTTTACAACTCAGCCAGTAATTGCCAGCATGACATCTTTGTCTGTTGGAAGGAACTTCTTTGACTTCATGGGTTTTGTACTGGACTTAAAATAAGCACACTAAATTTTGTTTGATAAAGACTAGCTTACTTCACCTGCAAGCATTCCATAGAAAGCTTATGAACTAAATATCACCAACAGAGTTTGGGGATGGTAGAATATGGGCATTATGATATTATCCAATCATTACTGCCCAATGTCTTGTGAATATCTTCCTAAAAGGTATGCACTGTGGTGTGAATATCTTTTCAAAAAGTATGTACTGTGGAAACAATGAAATTGAATACCGCTATTGATCATACTGCATGTTGCCTTATGGCACTGCTTGCCTTACAGCACTGCTGGTATTCTCTGATCATGATGTGCAAAAGCCTGACGACTTCATTACTAGAATGCATATATTTTTAATATTGACTTCATCATCCTATCTTCTAATTTATTGAGGTGTTTATTCATGAGAAGCAAAAGGGACAAGATGAACAACAGGAAGTGCAAGAGCCATTTCTCTCAGTCTAGTTGCTGGTTCTGCAGATTTTTTAAGTTACTACAGGATCTCTCCACTATATGCAAGAAATAAGTTTCTAATTTAAAGCACTTCTGTATCTAAATTTTCAGTTTGAGGTTTCTGCTGGAGAAATAGTTACCAACAAGAAGCGAGTTAGTTTTGCTACTGTGCTAATTTAAAAAAAGAGAGTTGGGGCTTTTGTGGGAAGAAACAATTTGAAAGCATTAAAAGAAGAGTAGTTATTTAGTAGTGTTAAAATAATGAAAAGCCATATGGTTCTTTTATTTCGTGCTAAAAGAAGCTGTTTCCCTTTTCCCCCCAGTTAGAAGAAATTGTGATTTCCTTCTTCTGATGGAGCATGGCATTAAGTTGCCCATTCAAATGTGGGGTGATTCTTGATCACAATCTTTTCATGCCTTGGCACAGAAAGCAGAAATTTGTTTTACATGGTACTTTGACAAGCCGGTGTTTAAAATATTTTTACTTGGTTTATATACTAAGATCATTTTCAAAGAAAGTTGGTGAGTTTTATCTCTCAGCTGGACTGTCATCCACAGGTTTTTTTCCCCTTTTTCCAGTACTCCAGCAGAGTGCTGGTCTTCCTGGAGGTTATCCAGTACATGCCTGAAAGAGATTAAGGTAGTCTGCAGGGGTGGGAGATATTTCATCAGAATTTATTACTGTTCAAAGCCACCATAATGGTTTCCGCTTAAGCCTTTAGTGTTAAAACCCATGAAAATTGCTAATACCGTGACAAGTTAAAAATGTTGTAGGTGTTTTTCATGCAGTATTCCAAGAGAGACCACAAAGAACCAGCAGCTGAAAACTCCGCTAACTCGCCTTTAGTCTTTTGCCATGTTGAAGCCAGGTCATAATTTGTGTTGTGCAACACGGAGATAAACTATGGGTCTACATACCTTTTGCTGCTGTCAGTTAGCATAACTTAACTTAATTGAGTGGACGTTCTCAGTTTTTCTCCACATAAGGGCATGGCTCAATATAAGATATCAAGGAGCTCAAGAAAGCAACCCAATTGTAAGATTTTGAGCAATGAAAGCTTTTTGTTAAAAATAAAAAGAAAAAAAAAGCAACATTAAAAAAAACCCCACCAAACTAAAACATTAGAAAGCAAAGGGATCTGCTTTCTTAGCAAACATGACACAGATAGCTGTTACATTCATCTCACCACTAAATATTTGTACTTTGCCTTTAGGAGTGTGGTCCAGCTTCTTATACCGCTTCCTGAGCATAGTAACCAGATGTAAAAGGTATTTAAGCTTTTATTAAATAGTACAGTAAAAACGCTGGAAAGGCCACAATAGTGCTGAATTCTTTTTGATGTAAGCACCTTAGTTCCCCTTGCCTCCAAAGGGAATAGTCCAAGGTAACTATATAAAATAGACTTGGGAAGTTGCAGATAAGGTATGAGAGATCCTACGGTTTTAAAGAAATAGGCTATTTCTATTTTGGCCATTGTTTTTAAAAGATTCTGTAATGCCAGAGTGCAGGTTCCAGTGTGAACATGGAGTTGTTCGGTTAAAAGGGAGTATACTGGTAATTCCTAGAATTAAGAAATAAATACACATACACACACACACCCTTAATGCAGGTTTGTCGGTGTTTTTTAATTAACAAGCTAATATTCATTCCACAAGCTTAGCAGGAGAGAAAAAAAAAAAACTTCAAAAAGATTCACAGCAACAGGAGTCACCACTGCCATGCCATGCATCGCATTAGTTATCATTCGTATTTGTCTCTCCTTCTGTGTTTTGTTTTTCCTGGTTAACTCAAATAATGCTGAAGTCAGTGGGACTTAGCAGTGGCACAAAGAGTGCATCTTTTTCGACTTCACTTCAGGATCCATCTTGATGTTGCTGTGCAAAATAGCAGTAAGATTCTAGCTTCAGGAATATGAGCAAGATTCTACCCCTGATGATCATTTGGGGAAAGGTAGCCTATTATAAAAGAGAATCATCAGCAATCATTTAGAAAGCTGACTGCTAATTCTAATTCGGAGGGTTTTATCATCTCATATGCTGAATCTCTACCAGTGTGCTCTGCCATTTTGAATGAGGCTAGTTGTTGTCTGTGCATCAGCTGTGAACCAAGGGGAATGCTTGCACATCATTATTTGATTCAAACCAGTGAGAGAGCACAAATATTGAATATGCATTTCATTTTTTTGACAGAGTGTTATTGATCTCGTTGTGGGTATTTTTCTGGGATTTTCACTGGTCATTAATTTTAGAGAAAATATTTTCCATATAAATTGTGATAAACGCAGTCATTTATAGTGATACAGTAACAAATCTTAGGCTATCTCCCAATGTGTCATCTTCAAGGAACAGACATTTGCAACTGGATCTTTTTCATTCCTGTCTGTTGTTGGCAGTTTCAAAAGTATGAACTCATTGAAACCAATTTTAGGAACAGGTGCAGAAACCTGTAAAAATCAAGCCACACTCAATTATCTTCTAAACAGGGATGTAGAAACTGAGGAACTCGGGTTGCTGTTGAAAATAACAATCCTGTTCTTTGCAGTTGGTTGCATATCTGAATACATTTATTTCTCTGAAGATCACGTAACATAGTTATGCTTTGTATCAGGCATCAACTAACTTGGGGGAGTGCTTAGATGGAGAGTGAGTGAAACTCTGAGGGCAAGCTGTGTGTCCTTCATATTATCATCTTTAAGATGTGAATCAGATATTTAAGTCTCCTGACTGAGCCAAGGGATTCTCTTCTCAGCTATGCTAGAAGGAAATATTAAGTCTGTCTCAACTGAAAGTCAGTCTGGAAGACCAGTGAAGGATGGTGATACTATAATTTACCATCTTTGCTCATTAATGGTTTCCTACAGGATAACCAAAATATTTGAAAATCATTTAGTAAAAGCTCTGTTCTTTCCCAGAAATAGATGACTGGAAGAATGTTCTCATAAACAAGGAATTGCTGTCTGTTTCTTCATCCTAAAATGATACTCAGTGATGAATATCTTCTTTTTCCTGGCTTAAGTCTTCTCCAAATCTGTATTAACTCCCATCTGTTTTTACTGGATTCTGTATATTCTAATGAATTCTTCAAGTGCCACAAAACCAGGCTTTAATGGACAAATATTTTGAACCTGTTAATAGCTAGGCTTATGCCTTAGACATTTCCAGTGCTTACTCACTATAAAGAAAAACAATAACTGAGAACTTTAAATGTTAGATTGTCTAAGAATAGTTTTATAATACTTAAGACATGTTCTATTGCAATGCAGGCTGTAATAAAGGCAATAACTCCAAAATATTTATATAATTTTTTTAAAGAGGATTTTATACTGGGTTCCACGTACCTTGCCATCTTATCCAGAAAAAAAACAAGTAGCGCTAATATCGATTTAAACATGTGAAGAGGTCTCTTTCAAATATAAAAAAAATACATTGCCATGTGAACTGAATATGATAGTGAAAAAAACACGTGGTGCAGCATATGAAGAAGCTCTACACAGATCTTGGGATGGGTATAGTTTGGCAAAATCTGAGTTCACTGGAATTTAAAGATTCTCATACTTGACAAGTTGCCTTTCACTCATAGCAAACGGATGTTACACTGCAAAGAGATATTCCTTTGCATATAGGTATGCCTTTAGCCTTAGTCTGTTTGTCCTTGAATGAATCAAATTGCACAGTTGTGGTGTACAATTTTAAAATGTTTGAGTGTCTTCCTTTCCCGATGTAACAAAGCTATTTCTTGGTTATTTCTTGGTCTTTCTTGGTTAATTGAAAATGTTTAGCAGTGAAGCAGTCTCCCACACTACCTTTCTTGCATAGGTACATGCAGGAGTGACTTTTACAGCTTTGGAAGTACAACTTCAGACAGGTTTTCAGGAGAGATGTTGCATGGCTGCATACATCTCCAGGACCATTGCAACGCTAGAAGGTAGTGAGAGTGCAGTATCGCTAGCATGCCCTTCTGTTTAGAGCCCCCTTCACAAGAATACTAAGCAAGCTGCTGTACTAGGTATGGCACTTTCTGGAATACTATAAGATCTCCACATTTAATTTGAGCCAAACAATCAGTAAATATAGATGTATGTGGTGATATTGATACCCAAACACATGCATATTTCTGTTTTTCAGTAGTTGCATGGATCTCACAAAGGTAATACAAATCTTGCTCAGGAGAGAGATCCTTCTATTTGCATTTGACATACAGTCTTTCAGAGACTGAACCATTACAATGAACTGTTGATCTGAAGTTGAATTAATAGTTCTGTGCAATATCCTGCCTGGCATCAATTGTTTGTTGAAGAAGTAGAAATTTGTCAGGAGATGACCCATCTTTTTCTTTGTACTTATTCTCCTGTGTCTACTTGATATAAACACTTTCCAGAGGCGTTTCCTACACATTGCAGTTTGGTTGAACAGTAAGCTACAATCTGTTTTATTTTAAGGAGTCCTTACAGTTTCCAGCATTCTGCTGAAGATTATGTTACTTTAACATACAGAAGAGAACACTTTCCTATCAATGTTTACTATTGCTCTGACTGAAGTACTGCTTCAGATTGTACTGCTCAAGAAAGTGAAATAAAGTTCACTCAGTATTGTAACATGCAAGCTAATGGAATACCTAAGTTGGATTCTTCTATCTAAATGAAGTTTTGCCTTTATGACTCATGTTCTTTAAATTCATATGCTCTTGTCAAGACTAAAATAATTTGTGATTATATGCATATTTTTATAAACCTATTTTATAAATGTACCCAGAAATTTAAAGCAGAATCTTTCTGAAAGTTCTTGAAGAGCCCATGGGACATTTTCCAAAGATAGCTCCAACTTCCGTGTGCCTTGCTCATACAAATGACATTTGCATCAAAAAGATGACCGAATGAAGTGAACAAACTTTGAGACTATAAAATATACAAGCCTAGGAAACCATAATTTCATTGCCAAGTCTATGACAAAATTCCTATCATTTTAGTGGTGCCAAGATTTCATCCCCTTATGCTTCCTAGAGGAGCTGGGCAAACCATTTCTTTTAGGACATTGACAGAATAAGCCCCTCTTAAATTCAGGATGTTAAAAGCTTAGGGTTTCTAAGTTTGGCTCTGGATCCAGCTTTTGCACAAGTTCAGAGGCGTGTCTCTGAGATTCTAATTTAAGGTCATGTCTGCTTATAATTTAACCATATAGTAATAACTGTAATACCTTAAAGGACACTTTAAGGGGCTTAGGAAAGAGGACAGAGTAATAATTGCTGGCTTATCTTTCATGATAGTTAACAACAACGAAACAGTTTCATCACTGATCAATAATAGTGAAGAATATTACTCTGAATCAGTTAAAATGGGGGTTGTTTGGTGGGTTGTGGGTGTATTTGGCCAATGAAATTTTCTTGAGACATGTGCATCAAAATTTAATATCAACGTATATGTATGTAGGATCATAGAATATTTTAGGTTTGACTGTCGTCTAGTCCAGTCCCCTGCTCTAAGCAGGGCCAACTTCTATGTTGTATCAGGTTGCTCCATGCCTTGCTTAGTAAAGCTTTGAATACATCCAAGGATGGACATTTCACAGCCTCTCTAAGCAGCTTGTTCCCTGCATAGCCACCTTCTTTTCAACATTTTTTGACTTATATGCAATCAGAATTTCATGATCTTTTCTTTTACTCTACATTTCTGCAAAGAGCCTGACTGTCTTCTCGATAGCTGCCCACCAGGTAGCTGAACCATAGAAACCCTAAGACTTGTCTTCACAGACTCAGCTCTCAGCCTCGCCTCTTAGTCATTTGCTCCAGACCAGTTTAGTGGTCCCCCTCTGGACTCAATCCAGTTTGTCAGTTTCTCTTTTACTGGGGACAGTGGACTGTGTGTGGACCCTCTGTAAACTGTTCAATAAAAGAATATGCTTTGTGCAGTAATAGCCTTTAAAATAGGACTTTTCATCTTTTAAATCATTATACAAAAGACAAGTTGTAAAATTTCCTCTATGAGATTATTTTTTTATTCCCATTCAAGAAATAACTAAACTGAAGTAAATAACTATAGAAAGGTTGCTAATCGGGATAATGGCAGATCTGAAATTAAGTCAGAAGTCCTGCTGCTTATTTTCCCTTCCAACAACGGAGTGAAATTATTTATTTTCTTTTTTGGTCCCTGAAAAACTGTCTCAGTGTCCTCGTGTTTATATTTAAGGAAATTCAAAGGCACCTGTATAAATTCTAGTTTTTTGTATCTCTGTTATTTTCTAGGTTTCTTTTGGCATTTGACTTCTTTTCTCTTAGTACAACTAAAAAGAGGCTGACATTTACTTCTTGCGTAGCTTATTTTCCTTTAGGTATACCTTCTCTGCTTCTTAATTTGGAAAACTTTTCTCCTTCTGATTCACTTTCCTGTGTACAGCATTCAAGGTGTGCTGCACCCACAAGCAGTCTTAGAGTGAACCACAGAACTTAGGGAATTGTAAGTTACTGTTCACGTGTAAAGCCTACATAAATCATTTTTCAACTAACATAGGTCCTCTCCTTCACTGCAGTCCCAAAGAGATCAGATGCCATGCTAAAGAAGACCCCAGTGCTACTTGTTGGCTTTAGGAGGTTCATTTCAATAGGGGTTGGCTGTATTAAAGAGCCATTTAGGCTTTGTTGTCAAGGAGAACTTGCCAGGGGACCTAAGGGGTCATTAGCCTCCACTTAGCACCATACAGTGTAGCAGATGCTTCAGGACATGTGACAAGGAAAGGCTTTAATTGTGTGTCAAGAAATCCCAGCCTCATCACTTTATTTTTTACTAATTTATTGCTGTCTAGCAATGAGTTGCCATTTTATCAATAGGTGGGCTTTTACTTGTATGTGCCAGTGATAACAGTAGGAAGAAATTAAAGAAGCATTGCCGGTGACATTGCATATTTTACTCCTGATTTTAGTGACTCATCCTTCTAGGCAGAGTGAGTTGGTCCTTAGACAAGAATTAAACCCAGAAATATAAATTCCTTGAGCTTTTAAAATTCCATTTGGCTTGATAATTGTGAGTGCAGGCAAGCCAGCCATTTATTTTAGAAAATACCCAGGAATGTCAAGGAGCAACATAATTGTCAGCTTCCTGTGTGCACTACAGTTACTGAAGTGTTAAGATCCACAAGTATCAGATGTGACCTACATGCAGTTCTAGGATCCTTCCTCAAAGATAATGTGCATGGCATCTGAGGAATAGAAGGATACAGAGAGTAGTACCTCATCATACTTGTTACAGAGAATGTTCCTTTGCAGTTGTGATCTTTCGTGATTCCTTATGTTTCAAATACACGTAGCATGTGATCTGAGGAAATACATACTACAGCACAGATTGTCTGAAGAGATTGTAGGTAAAGTTTTAAAAACATCAAAAACCCCAACAGAAGGGCAGCCCTTAGAAGAAGATTTGCTGGGTAGACAGTATGTGACTATCTCAGGTTTTACTTGGTAAACAGGACAATTTTGTAAGAGAGTTTGTTTGAATTTAGCCACTCTTTTAACCATCATGGTGGCCCTACAATGTGATTTTCCTTCCTCTCTCTTATTTAGACAACTGTGTCTTCAGTGCTATATAAATCATCTGAGTTAATCTGAGAAGTGAAGGTTTCCAAGTATGAGCGGCCACACCCTGAAGGCATGGCATGTGAGGCAGAATGCCTTCTATTTTAGGAATTCTTCCTTTCATCCAAAGAAAATCCCTCAGAAGGTCACGCCTAGCCATCAGGACCCCCTGGATAAATGGGAATTTATTATGTCATCTTGACACTAAAAAATACTAATCTCCATTCTAACTGTGGTTACAAAGTGGTACTTTGTGTTCAGGGTGGACAAATGGATTCCACTACCACCCAATAGCTAAGGAAATCCTTTATCCCAAGGAGAATATCTATGCCTATTTCTTATTTGCTCCATTTGAAGGAGGTAAGTTTAATAGTATTTACATTGTGAGAGAATGGAAACCTCTCAGAGAAGAAAAGGAGCAACAAAGTAAACTAAGATTAAAATTCCCACTCAGGGAACACTTTTTTCAGGATCACTGGGATTTTACTAAACAAGATTTTCAAGATGACTGATACCTCTGTCTTGAGTCTTTCTGAGGAGAAATCTTTGCATAGGTGTCAAGTACTGCATGTGTGGAGAGCCCAACAAGGCCAATTTGTATTGGATCAACTGCGTGCGTACTGCCTAGATAGTTTGTGCAGTTGCAGACCAGGTCTACAGCTAAGGCTTCCTTTCTCTTCTGGCCATCTGTAAATCTCTGACGAATCATCAGAGTCCACTTTGTCTGCCCAGGCAAAATTTACAGCTGGAAAAAGGATATCATGGCTGGGAGAACTAAAATGTATAGTATCTCAGCTTTAGTTTCGATGTAGGAAAATAAAACAGAAATCAGCACCAATTTTTTGTAGACACTAGAGTGGCCATTGTACCACAAAACAGTGAACTAATGGAAAGTCATTCAGTTTTTCTTTGAAAAGATCTGTTTCTTTCAAACTGTCTTACTTTACAAAATCTAATTCAGCCTACCTGAAAGTGTTTGCAATTCATGGTACATTCTCCTATCTCAAGGTTCCCAATAATTTTTAGTGTGGATCACATCAAAATACAGACATGGTCCTACATAGTACTTCTTTACATGTTTGCAGTCATACAAGATACGTTTCATCTGATTCATGATCACAGTGGGACCCTCTAATTTGCAGCTGTGCAGACAGGATCTTCTGTTTTAACAGCATTTAACTGGGGTTTGGTAGATAGAAATGATGAGGGGGTAGAACTGCATTACTGAGCAGAATTTTTGTGATCTGGGAAATAAAGATCTGTGAATTAACAGTGCTCATGAGCCAAATTTTGGAATCTATCAGGATAGTTCTATCAGGGTTATATTTTTCATAGTCTTTTTTTGAGGACATGGGGACACTTGACAGTTTCAAAATGAATGGTCTAAAATGAGGCCTGTAGAAGACTGAAACAGAGTGCTTGCTTCTTTAACGATGAATTATTTACTTAAGAGCTGCATTGTATTCCTGTTCATTTTGACATATGTACATTTAATTATCTTGAAATCTGAAGTGTATGAATATATGAAGTGTCTTTGGATGTATCAAAGGGAGATTTCCTAACATATGCTTTCAAAGTAATGTACCTTTATGAAAGTAGAGTATTTTTAAGGCAATTATATCTTTCTCATAGAAAGGATCACTAAAGTTACTCACATCACTGCCTGTTTATTCTTGTCTCGATTAAATGGTTTGGTTTTAAAAATAGGCCAAAATAAAATAAAAAGAACAATGGATCATTACCTGTTATTGAAATATCCAGCTACTCATAATCTCACTGAGAGATCCATTATGTAGTGTTTTAGGAGTGGGTAGTGAAATAGACATACCACTTGAAGAATTAGAACTTTTAGGACATATTTGCAAGTTTCCTCACATAAATATGCCTCAGTCACATCCTCGCCCTGTTTTTATTCCAGTTCTGGCATGAAATTCTGGCCTGGGTAAAACAAGTATCTTTACTGCTTAATTCACTGGCGTCAAGACTCAGCTGTTATCACTTGAACCAAGGCTGTCTTTTTCTAGAGCTGTTCTGTGATGGAAGCGAATGTTCACGATGAAGTAGGATGGATCCAGTGATTTATTACAAGCTTCTGATGGAGAACAGTAGCTTCTTGCAAATACAGATACTTTTTAATAAAAAGAAACACTATATGTGAAAGAAATGAAGGAGCCATTCTCATTATAGGAATCTGTAACATAATTAGAAGGAAGAAAATGCTCTGTCAAGAAGCAGCAACAAAGAGAGGAAAAATCAATAAATCAAAAGGTAGTGGGATCTGAACAGGCTACAGAGTCATATCTAACAACTGCCAGCAATGGAATGTTTGAGAATAATATTGTAGCTGTTACCTGGTAAATCGTAAGAAATCTGAGAAATTAAAAGATCGAAATGTAGCAGCTCGGAGCAATGCCAAGCGCCTTACTGTGTGTATCTGCCTAAACAAGGAAAATGTGGAACACTAATCCATTAAAAGCTCCCATAATGATAATAACCTAAATTAGAGCAATGATTTCTGAACTTTGGCATAAACCCTGGAGCCTAGTAGATCTCAGAATATAAGAATGGGCTTGAGCTGCAAACTGAGCATCCAGGCTTTGAACACGTGATATTTCTGGACCACCTCCATTTCAGCTATTGGAGTAACATGCAGGAAGCAGAGAATAGATCCCCTTAGAATAACATTCACTAGTGAAACAAAAGCAAAGTCAAAGTAGATGTATTCTATATTTTCCTCCTCTGAGGCCTCCCGCAGTAGAAGAAAACTGGGAAAAAGCATGGCTGGTACTCCATCCAGCTGACCAAAAGTCCCCAGGGTGTGTCATCAGATGACATATGTTTTCTTATTACCTAGGGTTTTAGCTTTTGTTTGGGTTTGATGATTTTTTTATTTGTTTGCTTTTTGCTCTGGAATGCACAAGTAATTTAAAAACTGTTTTAAAGAAGAGGGGAAGTACAGTTTGAATTATTTGGATTTTTCTTTTCTCTTCGCAAGAAAGCCTATGGAATTTGGCATCTTAACCCGGCCTCGCCTGATGTGATCGCAAACACAGTCAAATTTTTATTAAAATGTTTTGAATCTTTCAAACATGATATTGATAACTGAAATGGAGCAAAGAGACAGTAGCATCTGGTTTTAATGAATGTGGTCTGCTTATACTTGAAAGCAAAACCATGCAGGAAAAGACTGGAAATTCTTGTTCAGAGAATCAAAGTGCAATAGTGTTTTTCAATACCTGACATCTGTATGCTTAGAATGACCTGGGTGACCACTCAACCAATTGTTCATATTTTTTAGATTAAAATGCCATATTTGGATCTGAATAATATTTGGTGCTTTTTCTTTTTTTTTTTCATAGCCTGTTGTGCACTTCTTTCCACTCCTACAATCTTAACAAAGCTCTTTGCTTTGTGCTCCATCATACCTTTTCAACTTGGCAACCTTCTTCAATATAATATATATCAAACTATTTTTATGTTGAAGTGTGTGTGTTCCCATTACTATATTGTAGTCTAGACAAATAGGGCAACCCTCTGTGGAGATACTTTTCTCCTATATGTATTAACATCCGAAAGAACAGAATTACCTGAAACAACCTCCTAGACTGCAGACCTGTATAAAAGCCAACTTAAGACATACCCTGTCTTTCAGAGGAAAAAAGAGAGGGCATTGTCAAAAGAGATCTGCAGGAGGCCTCCCTGCCCCACTACCTTCAACTCAAGTGTGTTAGCAGCATTTCAGCCCAGGCCCTTCATGGACATGCTGTACACCGTTAGAGTTTGAATGCCTTCTAGCAGAGTAGTAGTAATAGAATATACTAATACAGCTTCCCACATCTTTTCTAGGAACTCATATTGCTTATGTGAGGAGGGTAAACTTGTGTGGAAATGCAGCCTAGATATCTGTTGAGGTTTTGTGCTTTTGAGTTCTGCCCAGTCGAGATGATGATGATGATGAAGAATTTTTATTACCCAGTCTCCTTCTCTGTTGCTGTCTTCACAGCCTAATCCTCTCTCTCTTGGATTCAGAGAAACAGTCACTGAGGTGCCTAGCACAACAATGTAAGGCTGTGAGTAATCACAGGAAAGATGTAGTGGACACTTTTCATACCACAGAGAAGTTTCATGCATGGTAAATGCATCTAACTATGAAGAATACACCAGGTACTTGAAAATGGTAATTGAAATTCCATTTATTCCACTTGTTTTTGCATAATATTGTCCTTATACTAGTATTTGAATTAAGAGCAAAGGTTTGGAAAAGAATAAATGGTTTTGACCATAAGCACCTACCTATTGTCTATATTTTGAAGTTTTAACTCAGTTTTTCACATGAAAGGCAGAGGATAAGTGCCCCAATTAGTTAGCAGTATCTACATTCCTAAAGTTTTCAGCTTTTAAAGCTGTAGTAAAAGTGGCTTTCAGTTATCAGTAATAGCTTCTTTGAATCCTTTTGTTACAATCCCAAAGCTGAGAAATCAATGAGGTTGGCCAGTTTGATTAAATAGTTTTCTTAAGTCAAACTATAGTAAGGTTTGCCTTTAAAAACAAATATGCTGCGTTGCCTTTGACCATTTACAGTTTTTCCTTGGCTCCACCAAGCATGTGGATGTCTAATCAGGGGATTATCAAGTAGACTAGAGAAATATAACAAAGTTCTGTGCTCTAGTAAATATTTGTATAGCACAAGCCTGGAGAAAGTCCATGTTATATTTTACTGTTGATAATTTAATAACTCTATGGCACGCCTGAAATTGTACAGTAAATGTCAGGATGTGTCAAATGAGGTATCCTGTAAAATTTAATAACCTCATACTTAAGATGAGGTGCATAACACTGTCATTGGAAAATGTGTTTTGCAAATAATGTTTAGGGCATTTATTTGAATTTTGCCAGGAAATAAAGTGAGCAATGGCCATCTAGCTTATAGTTAATAGCAATGACAACGTAAGTGACAAACAGAATAACTCTTGCAGAAAAAGCCCAGTCTATCAAATGATCATGAGACCAACCAACAGGTTTCCTAGAACAGTCAAAAGATCTGTGATTTCCTCTTACTACAGAAAATAGACCATAGTGTAGACAATTGATTAAATTAACTGAATCTGTGTTCCTTGTCTTTAAGGGATAGCATACAGCATGCTGCCTGCCACAGTAGTTTGTTTGCACTGAAATTAAGCAATAATGATTGAGACACAGAGCATTTCCTGGGGATTAATGACCGGCTGAGAGGAGTTGATGGCCCAAAGAACAGCTCCTGGCCATTAACCCCAGCCAGTCATTAATCCAAAGGAAATGCCCTGCCCCAAGCTCTTTATTACTCTTAGAAAATGAAAACGAAGAAAAACAAACCTGTAAGGACCTAGGTATTTGTTCTGGGTGGTGAAGTTTCAAATCGTTTTGTGTGTGCAGATTTTGATAAAACAAATACCTTACCAGTTATTTAGCTGGAGTGCTTGGTTCTCTCTAAAGCATCTTGATATCATCTAGACCTACAGAGTTGACAAGAGGCTAACTGGAGAAACATGATCTTGTTTTCACTTTTATTAATCTTTTTCTCAGTATGGAATGTAACTTACGTTTAATTCTAATGTGATTTAAGTAAGGTGACTGTGTACTTTAAATAAGTATCTTTAAGTAGTCTGTATCGTGTTAAGTATTTAGAATAAGTGCTGGCAGAGCACCAAACAGACCTAGACACTGTTATATTTAAACCCTTCTTTTCCTAATTTTGGAAGCAATGGACCATCTATACCTTTATAAGCAAAAATAGCTGTAAATGTGAAAAGTACACAATAAATTATAATTTAGAAAGCTTATGTATTGGATTTTTTGAGGTAAATTGCAGACCAGGTTCTTGGATGTTTGTTTTTTCCTCTGTATTTTCCTGAGCTGAAGAGCACTTCGGAAAATTAAAAAAAAAAAAGGTTGCTGTTCTTCAAATATAAATTTACTCTCTTCTCTACTGTGAAGCAGGATAGCCTCTACTTTACAGCCTTTAGGAAATCTGTAAAACTTTTTTCAGAAAATGTACAAACTTTTGATATGTATATGATAGCGATATGTATTCATGAAGTAAATTGTGACAATGTTAACATAGAACGTGAACTTAATTTATTCATTTACAGACAGAAATTTTGCTTTCTAGACTATGCTATCATTAAGAATAGATTGTTCAGTTTATTCTTCAAGCTTGTAGCATTGGTGGATCTGGGGAACTTACATCAGTCGGGACTGATCAGACTTAACGGTCTACCTCTAGCCACCTCTAAAGGGAGGAGAGAGGCTGGGATAGAAGTTGCAATGAGGCAGCTTAGTTTCATGTCATATACTAATCTATATAGTCCAGAGATTTGCTATACAGTGTTCAATTTTCTGTGGAGATACACTATAGCACAACTGAATACTGGAAGATTTTTTTCTTGTTTTATTAAAAGGCAGATTTATGTAGTCCATATAGTTAATAACAAATAGTTAATTTATAAGTAAAAATCTCTGTATAGGTGAATGTTAAGAGTTTGGCAACAATTTAAGGAAAATAAATTGATGAGGATAAAGGTCCACAGAGAAGCTGAGGTAAGATGCCTTTTTTTAATTCCCTTGTAACTTCAGTACAATCCAAATTAATTTGTTGTAAAGATACGTTGTGCTTTCTGTATGTTATTAATTTTATACTGAAGTAATACGTATGATGCATTATTTTCAAAAGTGAATGTAAAACTATACTTAGCTATAGTTGTGGGAGGATGTCCTGGGGGACTATAGTGACAGTGGCTTACTGCCAGTCAGACGGAAAACTGAAATTCTATTCTTGCATTTTCATCCATATAAGTATGTATATGTGGAACAGAAATCTTCTAATAAAGAGCTCTTCATTCTAGCAGGCAAAGTTAGAAGTCAGTGTAACTGATAGCTTAGCTAGAAAAATTTTGACTTCAACTAAGGTGTTATTTTGAGGAGAGAAGGTAATTAACCTTTAGAATAGTGCACGAACAGAACAGTTGTGATAGATTATCTGTCACTGAACGTTTTTAAATTATACTTTTATTTCTTACTTCTATCCATTTATTTCTAGAAGATGTGCTTTATTTTAAACAAGATAAACTCTAGAGGGTCCTTGACTGGTGTTATTCATGAGATCAGACAGGATGATTGCAATGGTTTGTTGCGGCCTAATAACCTGCTCCTAGCTTGTTGTGTGATACTAAGAAAACTGCTTTCTCCCTATTCTTTAGTCTCTCCATTTCTAAAAAAAGATCTTATAAATACTTCTGTTTTATTTGGAATTCTTCAAAGGAAAACAGCCATATAATGTAGGAATATTTTGATAAAATAACCCTTCTTGTATATGTCATTGATACAAGGATTAAGCCATTAGCCAAACAGCGCTAAGAAAATGTTGACTCATGAACTTCAGTGATTATAGTGCTGAAGTTATGGAAAAAGGTTTTCGCATAAATATATTTTTCAGGTTAGTAGAACTTGCAGTGACTTTACTGGGACCAGGAATAAGTGTTTACAATGTTGTACCTGAATATACTTGTCATCTTCCGTTAACATGGAAAAGAACATTTAAATCACTGTAAAGATATTAGAACCTGATTAAAAACCTACTGAATTTGCCCTGTTTGGTGGGGGGTCTTTCAGTTAAACTCACTGGGATTTGGATCGAGATCCTATTTTGGAATCTGTAGTCTTGTATGCGTTTTAGAGGCACTCCCAAACTAGTACAGATTACTGCAGAATTCTTCATTTTCCCTGCTTTATACCAACTACAAAGGGAATTACTTCTGTTTGGATACTTGACATCCCCATTACTCCCTTTAGAACAAGAGCTATTGTAGTTGTAGAAAGCTACGTAAATCAGGTTTGTAATAAATATAGTTTAAATCAGCATGTTGTGTAGTACAACATGGAACAAATGGTATAATCTTTCTAGCAAAAATTAAAAAAAAGGAAAACAGCTTACTTATTAATTTGAAGGGGAAACAACTAGCTTCACTTTAAGCGCTTCTTCCTCTCTATTCAGGATACTATTCATTAGGAAGAAAAGATCTTCAAGTAGTGCTAAAGCCAGGAAATATATAGTGAATGATAGCTTGGCACTTGCAAATCTAAACAGGATGTGCAATGTTTCAAAAACCACACTGATACTAAGGTACAAGCAATGTCATTCCACACTGAGGGCCAGATCTAAAAAGGGGCCAGAGCTCACTACTCCATGCTGCCATTCTGATGTTCTGCAATGTGTAATTTTATGCATGTGGCCAGCACAGTAAACTTAAAACAGTAATATTATGTATAGGGAGAGAAAGGCCTTGGAAGGCACCAGAGCCACTGAGCAGCATCTAGTTATTCAGTAGAGTGGTGAAGGCAGAGGTGAGTGTTGAATCCTGCCTTAAGATGTTTGAGAAGTAACCACTTTCTTCTGTTAGAACTTTGCAGCAGAGGTCCCTCTCCCAATATAACTTCGTAAGTCTTCACAGAATAAGGTAAAGTTCAGTAGATTTTTGTTTTCTTTTTTTTTTTTTAAAATCTTCCAGTGGCCATGACCACCTCCAAGACAATAAAGCGTCTATTATTAGCGCTCACACACCATGCATGGGAAGTACAGAGTCCTTCTTCCACTTCAGAGGACTCAAACCTATCCTCTGCTATGAATTAGTATAGCCCATACTTGGCTTGGAGGGATAAAGGGACACTAACTTTTCTTTTGAATCTTAGCTACTATAGATGAACTGCTTGAAGCAAGTATGAACACAGTTGTCAGACTAGGTGGTGAAGCCTTCAGTCAAGCAGCAGGAGACCTAGGACCTTACCAGTGCTAGAATCATCTGTTTATGGACTTAATGATTTTTTTTTCCATGTAAATTATATAGACTGTTCTTGAAGTATGAGTCAAAACTCCAGTTCCTCACCTTTTCCTGTTGTGTTCTAGTCTTAGAACAGAAACCTTGAAACCTTGAGTTTTCAAGAACAGCTTCAGCACGGTAATTCTTGTTGCTCTCCACACATACACATTTCTTCCTTTTCCATCCTTCAATGGTAACTTCCCTTGCAAGTGAGCAATCAGGATTTGAATCCTTTTAGGCAGAGTACTGAACTGTTAATATAAAGTGGTAGCCTAACCCTTTGCTACGTCTTAAAAAAAAAAAGAAGCTGTAGTTACTATTGCATTGGTTTTGGAACCTAATCTAGAATGTCTGCAAACTGCATTGTCAGAGATCCTTGGGATGCTAGTGGTTAGGCAGGAACTAAGGTCTGAGCTGCTCTGCTCTGTGGTAACTGGTGTGTTTAAAGGCAGGCATGAAAGCAGCAGTGAAGGTGCTCAGGACTCTCAAAAATGAAAACCAAGGTGCTTTTAGAGTTTGATTATATTTGGTGGTAGCTGAATAGCCTTTTCATGATTGCCTAAATTCTACTTAAATATCAATTATATTTCTGCATCTTTTTTTGCATCTGACCATGGCTGTTCACTGAATGAAGATCAAAATCACACCTTGTGCAGTTACCATATATGGCCAAAACCCACTGCTTTTGATTTTCCTTTTAACATCAAAGCACTAGAAAGAGCATCTTCACTGAGTTCACTGACGTTCTTTAACAGGGTGGTCTGTAAATAGTCTAAAGGTTTGCTTACCATATTAAAGTACAAGGCTTGCATCACATGCATGCAGTCTATTTTTTTTCTTAATCAAAAATTGCAACTTATTTTGGGAAAAGAAGGGAAATGTAATTTACCAGGTAATAATTTTTGTCTCAGAACAAAAAGCAGTGAGTCTGAACTGTGCCTCTGTACAGAACATGCTGACCTTCTTAAAGGTCTTTTCCAGCCTAAATGATTCTATGATTCTGTGACCTGAAACAGTTTGTCACTTTGTCTTCAAAGTAATAGACCAGATTTTAAACCCATATTGCTGTTTTCACAATAGATCACATTTATGTCAGTCATGCAGACAAGGGAACTGTAAACTAGAACAAGAAGAGACCAAACCAGTGTGAAAAACTCATGTTCTGCATACACAAAGGAAGATGGAAGTGTAGCCTTTGGAATAAGAGATTTCACTATATGTGTAAGGAAAAGCTGCGGCAGTCTGAGGAAGCAGCAGCTCACACCTCGACCTTTTTGCACCCTGAGAAAAAGGTGCGTTGTGTTAATTTTAGATTAGTGAGATAAAGACCCAGAAGTACAGATAGATTCTGTTAAAATACATTCCAACTATTTATCAGGGCCAAATAGTTGTAAAATGCTGTTAGAATTTTCTCTGAAGTAAACTCTCTCTCTCATCATCAAATAAAATATTTACAGGGACCAAACCTGTAGCCATAAATGTGCTCCTGTGTTCAAACATAGCTACCCTTTAGAACCATCTCATGATACTTCTGTCTAAAGCCCCATTTTCAAATTGTAATAGGTGTTAGGAACACAAGGCTATCCCTTTCTATATATATTAATTCATGTAACGTAATTCTGCAAGATGGCACAAATTTACTCATGGGTTAAGATTATAATTGCATTTCAAAGCAGTTCTCTTGAAACATTCTAAAACAGATTATGTTCTTAAAAACTCTGTTCTTTACTTTGCATGTTTTAGTACCACATCCCATTAAAGCTGTGTTTGAAGTTACTAGGATTTGTTAAAAATTTGATAATGCCTAAGCAGATAAGAGATTATATGCTTTATGTATATATTTGAAGGATTTGTTCCAGCTTGGATACAGTGTATTAATTGGCCACCTACAGTGAACAGCAGTGTTTAATATTTAGAACCCTTTTCCTCATTGTTTTCCAGGCAGAAGAGCATGTAAGTATTCTTTTGACTAAATTTGCTAACTTTCTGGAACACATTTAAACAATGTGTGCTACTTGTGTCATATTACATTAACTTCACTTCTACGGACAGGTTGTATACATATGTAATAAATAGCCCCTCAGGGATCAGATCTAGATTAACTGAGAAAAACGTACTCTGCTGTACGTTAAGTAATTTACAATATCTCAATAAACATTAGAAAAGACATGTTTGTCTCACCAGAACAGGTTAACAGTGCCTGCAGACTCAGTAATGATTGTAGAATGTTAAACTATCAAGTGGAAAGTTATAATCACTTTAAATAGTCTAATTTTTCCCCTAAAACATCAGACTATCTGGAGTTTGATACCATGATGTCTGTAATAACACTGAATGTTTATGATAGAGAATGAAAGTGGTAAAGAAAGACACCAGTTCTGCAAAGGATCTAAACAGAGTGACTTAAAACTGAGAGAGGGAGGGCTGGAGAGAAGACTTGTTTAAGTGGGTAATCTTTTATTTAAATATTATTCCTTTTAAATTAAATTGCAATATCTGCAATTAGAGATGAAACATGTTTTAGGCATGCCAGTTTTATTTACATACCACAAAATCCCTGTAGCCTCTCTATCAGCTCAGTTCTGCCTGGTAATTGCTTAAATACAGGTATGGTAACTACTGTTGCTGGCTTTGGTTTTCATTGCCCCAGTCTAAATGTAGTTAACAAAGAGTGGTCTAAGTAAGCTTATGAAGGTTATTTCAGAAGACTTCAGATGCTTCACATGGACATTCATTGCAACTCTAGAACTTATTTGTTAGATTTGCCAGGTATTGAGGAAAGTAACATATATATATATATATGTAGTATAACAAGAAATAAATATTGCCTTTTCTTCATGTTAAATCAATGCATCTGTTGGCTGCATTGATTGGCTGTGTAGATGTAAATTTTCCCAAGCCCTAAGAAAATAGCACTCACCACATAGCACTCGTATAAGCTTAGGATAAACCGTATAATATAAGAAGTGCAGTGATTTCAGGATTTACCCTCGCTGCCTTGTCTTTGATACACAGAAGGAGATAGAAAGTAGGCTAAATTCCAAATGAGGAAGCATGTTTAGAATTCTGTCTTAATTGATCATTTAAGGACAATCATCTTAATTGTTTAATTACATTATTTAACTGTCTTAATGTCAGGCAAGAGGCCCACCAGCATAGAGAAATAACAAACTGTAGTAGGAGAGTGGCTGGAGCAGAGGTCCATAAGCCCTGGATTCTGGAGAAGCCATTTAACACTGTTTGCTTGTCCTGAACTAGAAATAATAAATACTTCATTATACTCAATTATTGGAGGTCCTAAGACAAGAAGCACTGTATTACAAATAATCATTATTATTTCGTTATATATTAGCTTTGCAACAAAAACAACTCAAGACTTTTGTACGTGGAGTAAAGGTAATTTAATATATATTATGTAGGAATGACTTAAAATATATATTAATTGCATATGAAAATGTTAAAGTGACTGAAAAGCAGTTGATGCAGATGTTCATAAACATTGTGGCTCTCTGTAGAAGAGGTATAATTAAGTTAAAAACCAAGGTGTCATATTTACTTAGTCACTTAGTCTGATCGTACAGAAGCAGCCTGATTCATCGTACATGTACTGTTTGGGGGGAGAGGAAAAAATATTTAAAAGAAGACAGCAAAAGTAAGAAGGAAGAGGACTGAGAGAGGGACAAATGTTAAGTTCAGAGCACGGGAGGACTGGTGAGGTATAATCCTGTAAAACTGGTATCCATTGGGGTCAGAATCCCTGGGTGCAGTTTGTTTCAGGTAGGCCTGACTCTATATGCTGTTCTGTTCAATCTGTCTCTAAAGAACAATGGAAAAGGCATAATCATTTATTTTTCAGTTGAGGACCTGACATAATGACAAATATATCAGGCTTTGAGAGAAGCTTGAAAATTGACTTCAGTGGAATTTACCTACCAATCACGCTTTGTACTTATCCTCTGCAGATGAGTGAATTCTGTGCTCTCCTTGTTTACCTACTTCTTTCTATCCAGGGAACAACTGGAATCCAAGACACAAGTGTCGTGTAGTGCTGATAACTCAACATACAGGTTCATCTGTAATTAAATACAGTGCCTTTATTAAAAGAAAAAAAAAAGAGACAGAGATAATTTATTTCTAAAAAGCACTTAATAACTTAAAAAGTAATGACATTGATTTTTAAAGAGTGCTGAGTTGTATCTTATCATACCAAAAATAAGAAAGTAAATTAAAAACCTACCATGAACTCAAGAATTATGTGGACACAATCCCTGTTACTTTAAAGTGAGATATAAATCCAGAGATTTCTCATGCCATCATTTTGTAAATAATTACAGTTCTGCTGAATCTGTTGTATAAAGTTTACATGGGAGGTTCAGTGCACCCTCGCTCTTGTTTAGAACATTCGGAACCACCAGAGAGATGTTGACATATGGCTGCACTGTTTTAGTGCACGAGACATCTACTACATGGGAGCATAATAAACAGGAGCATAAAGACAGGTTTGTGCAAGCAGTTTGGATTGACCTTTTTGGCAGCTGAAATCCATCTTGAGTACATGGTGCTGATGTGGACAGACATGTAAACCTCGTCTTGTTACCACAACTACTAGTTTTACAAATATACTCTCATGCTCAAAACGTGTATCATTCTAAGTAAAGTGATTTTAAATGGGAGAGGGGATGCAGCAGCAACAATTCGTAATAAGAAATGGCAGAAACTGTCTCTTAAGTTTGTGGCAATGCCCCTATTGATAAATAAAGAGTTAGATAAGTATGTTTTACACCAATAGGATTTCTTATGATAATTTCAGGGAGATGGCTTATTTCATGCATTTTTTCCCTAGCAAAATATTTGACCAACTGGTACAGTATTTAAATTTTGGCATTTAAGAAGAACAATCTGCTGACCCTTCAATGAGCAGTTCTTATATCAGCATTTTCAAAATTAGGTATATTTGTATAAATACATTTCACTCTTGAATAACAGTCTCAGAATCTGGTCTACAGCAGTATTCTTAGAATGGATCCAATTATATTGCATTTTTTAAGAAACACTTTTTAAAAACATAACACTTTCTACCTTTTCACAAATATCTAACAGATAACCAAATTTAGTCTTGTTTTAACAAGTCCTAATCTATCATTGCATACCAAGGCATGAGCCTCTTTGTATACCTCTAGTAGCATTTGGATTCAAGAATATAAAATAATCACTCATTGTGATAATATATGTTAAGGTCTGATCTTAACTGATGGGATGTAGGCAAATGGCACTTCACAGCTCTATATGCTCCTTATATCTTTCATAATTTCCTATGAAATTAATGGAAGTACTGTGCTCCTCAGTTCTAAACAGTTATGTAATAATGAAAGCATACACCTATATGTTGTGCATGTACCTACCTATAATACTGTGAACAGTATGCTTTTAACAGTTTTCCTAAATTTATCAACTCACCAGTTAGTAAAATTCTGAGATCAACAAGAGTACGATGAAAAAAAGTTGTTCTTGTAATGTTAAGGGGTGGTGAAAATGCAGAGGAAGGTAGTAAAAGAGTAACTAAGCAATTAGGTACAATAGAGAAGCTGGTTAGCACGAGATACTCCTTATCTTGGATATTACAAGTTCAACATGGAATAGGTATCTTTAAAACAGGAGGGGCTGGTACTATCTCGTCATAACCACACGCCTAGCTTTACCCTTGTGTTTTTGTGAGACCTTTTCTGGAAAGCGAGACTGTATTTTATGTGCGTGTGCTTGTACATCTTGGAAAACAGTGATGAGATAGTAGTCCAGAGTACTTGAAATTAAATGTACACCTAGTCACACTTAGTACAGAATTACAGAGCGAGCAACATTCTTCTTATATTGAAGTGTTGTTGCAGTCAGCTGATTTTCGTATTCTGTTGTAAAAAATATGCACTCTGTTAATCTCTTATTTAAAAAAAACAGAAAACATGAACCTTTAGTGACTGACTGACTTACCCAATTTATGCAACATGCGGAACTGCACTCCTTCGTATTTCTTCAGTACATTAGTAATACTATGGTTTTGTCTAGAATTTGTGGCCTGAAAGTGGAAAGGTATTTAATATCACAAACTCAGCCTGGAAATTTGAAAATTTCAGGATTTTTTTGATCAACGTAATGACAGAATGGCTGAGATTAGAAGGGACCTCTGGAGGGCATCTGATCCAACCCAGGGCTCAAGCAGGGCCACCTAGAGCCAGCTGGCTAGGACCGTGTCCAGACGGCTTTTGAATATCTTCAAGGAGGGAGACTCCACAGCCTCTCTGGGCAACCTGTGCCCATGCTCAGTCACCCTCATGGGAAAACCGCATTTCCTGATGTTCAGAGGGAACCTCTTGCATTTCAGCATATGCCCATTGTCCTGTCACTGGGCACTACCGTAAAAAGCCTGGCTCTGTCTTCTTTGCACCCTCCCACCAGGTATTTATATACATTGACAAGACACAGCTCCCCACCCCCCGAGCCTTCTCTTCTCTAAGCTACGCAGCCCCAGCTCTCTCAGCCTTTACTGGTGTGGGAGATGCTCATATTTTTTTATAGAATGTATTATGTTGGTTGGTTTGCATTGCATGAAGATGTGAGTTTTAATGCACTTATGCTGTTCATGGCATTTGATCAGTGGGGATGGAAGACCCAGGAAAACTTCCATCTCCTAGGATTTGTATGATTGTGTTTTGCTGTTGATGGTACGCATTGGTACAAAAGAAACCAATGGAGAATAAATTGTTGGATATTATTCTTCCATTTAAACATCCTGAATCTTACGTTCATTTGCAAAGGTAGAAATAATGGTGTACAATGGGAATCAGCGTGATTGTTCTGGTCGGTGTATGCTGTAACCCTTGCTATCTATCTCAAACATTTGTCTGTTTTCTCATCAGTACATCTGTGGGCAGAGGCCTGGTACTATGTTGCTGGTAGCACACAGTATTAAGGATTAAATCATTTCCCCATCTCTTTGTTTGCAGAAGGGCAAAAATACATGAGAATTTCTGTATTCTGGGAATGGCAGAGCTAAACTCATTTGAAAGCTTTGATTGAGCTATGCTTACTCTCTCCTTAGTATGGCACTGAGGCAGAGGGGGAACGTGAGGGGGAAAGACTGGCCTTTTCTCCCTCACCTGAACCTTTTACGTTCCCTTCTGCTTGCCTTGAGAAAGCCTTTCTTCCCTTCCCTTACACATATTGCGTTACCTTACCCTGGGCTCATGCCAGGTTCCGGAGAACGTGTACCCATGCCAGATTCTGGAGAGAGAATTTGGCCTCACAATGTTTGCATTGTGTTTGCTCATTACAAGTAAGGGTGCTTTGAAAGTAGCCAAGTTTGAATCTCTAGCCATCCTTGTATTACACAGGCCTATGAAATGTTTTATGTTGCTAATGTTCATACACATTTGGACAAAACAAGTATATTTATATGGTTTTCATTTTGAAATTATTGAAGTGGTATCCTTGGTTCTTGCTGCTAGTGGAGTTTAATATTTCTGTCCTCACTTGAGCAAATCTCCCAGTGAGATCAACACAAGTTTTGCCTGAGGAAAAGGTTAAAAATTTGGCTTATAATGGCCAGAAAGGAGTTGTGCTTCGCTCAGCTTCTTTTGGTAACTGCATCGGTTTGAAATCTCAACTATTAGAGATCTTTTGAGCACTCCAGTTTCAGGAAGGATGCTCTATATGAGCTGTCTAAGAATGTCTTATACTTTTACTGGTGTGGAAAATACATGTATGAAGATGTTAAAAGCTAGCTGTTCCACTGGAATGAGTGAAATCCTAAATTTTACACGGTTCTACATTTTTCCACTAAGGGATTTTTATTTATTGTTATTCTGGTTAAAGTGGTACTTAATCCATCAGTAAGAATTCCATGATAAAATTCAGGCTATGCCTTGGGTGACCTGTCAGAAACTGTATATCTTATTGCTAGGAATCTTTTGAGACTTGGGATTTGATTTTTCTCCTGCACATATATGAGATGTCTTTGGCAAAGGTCACACAAGTTTTAACCCACAATATTAAGTCACAAATGAAATGGATTTAAGTGGTCTTGCCCTACTCCCTTGTGAGTGCTTGCTCACATCTCAAAACCACCGTATAATTTGTCACAATTCAACATGATTATCTGTCTTTGCTCAGGAGGACTATAATAGCTAAAGAGTAAGTTATATTGCAGGTAAGGATATAGGATTACTGGCAGAGCTGATTGAAAGAGCTTTCAAAACTCTGGTCTAAGCCTATCTGACCCTAGCTGGTGCTTACTTTCTTTTATTTCCTCTTTTTTCGGTTCTGTTGTCCTTTGGGCTTTTCTGGTTTCTTTTTATATTATTTTTTTCTGGTGTGCTTTTTCGTTGTGCTAAAAAGTATCCTAGATTGAACCAAAAATGCTAACACAAAATAGGATCGCAAACAAAGGTTCAGCTGACAGCGCGTAAAGAGACCCAGCAATCTTTGATTCAGCTGTCCTCCCTGCTCAAAGTTTTTCAGCATGTAGACAGTGAAGCATGTAAATGTTATTTTCTAAACACTGCATGTTCAAATGATCTAGACGGGATCATGGAACAGAACATAGTTTGAAAAGCTACCCTCCCACGCACTCCCCCCCGCCCACCCCATCTGGGTTCTTTGAGAAACGGGGCATGTTCCAGTTGCCAATCAAGCTGTTATGTAAAGTCTCTCTAAAGTTCAGTGCACTTTTTTAAAATATTTCGGGGTTTGGTACATTTTAAAGAAATGCTCCTTAGCATAATGAGCTGTGCATATCTTCTTCGTGTTCATTAGTTGCATGCTAATGGCTATGTTTAAAATTCCTTCTTATCTTGTTTCCTGATTGATGGGAACTCGAACCAACCTCTAGACTTCCAGAGCTTGCTCAGTTACTGTCATTTTCATTGGCAGAATAAATCATTTGATGTGAAAAACATTATGCACTATTTTGATTCCTCGTTCAGTCCTATATTATGTATTATCTATCAACATCTATTTTGTTTTCTGTGGGTATCTGATGAGGTCCTATATTGTGTAACAGCCTCTGTTATTTAACAGACTACCAGGATTTTTTACCTTCTGCTATTGCAGCATAGGACAAAGGAATTGCATGCCGCTCTTTTTATTTTTCTCTGCTTTTCTTCTTCACTGTAGCTGCTTGGGTTAAAAGGCAAACAAACAAACAAATCTCTGTGGACTTCAAAGAGATCAAATTAAAAAAAAGCAAATAATTTCTTAAAGCTAGGCTGTTTTGCTGTGTTTCTCTCCTGTTTTTCTTTTCTTCCTTTTTTTTAAATTCTGAAAAGAAATAGCAGGCTGTAGGCACTGCCTGTGGCTTGCTAGCCTGGCTTCTTGTGTGGTCTGTGCAGACTTTATGATTTATTCAGCTAATGGGAAAGGAGCATGACCCCCAGTGGCCACAGAAAGAGAGCTGCATGTGGGTTTAATGCTTTCACCACAAAAATGTCTGCTATGACTAAGCTGTGTGGCTGAAGTCACTGTCTGAATGGTGCTAAAAAGGAACTTAGGCATTAAGTGTGCACTATTTACTATAGATTGGCTCTTGGGATTAGGCCAAGGGTTTCTTACTCAGTTTCAAAGAATAGCATGGAAGCTGCTAGGAAAATTAGAGCTGTGCAATTTATTTTTACCAGTCTCCCCAGTGAGTGACCCAGTGAACGATTTGCCTCATAACACTTTTTTTCATCAGTTACCAAAGAGCAGTTCAAAATGTACTGGTTTGTTCGTGAGTTTTATGGGGCTTATTGTTTACATTTTCCCATCTCCTACTTTTCTTCATGTTAACATGACTTTCTAATACTGTTTTTCTTTATGTATTGCTTAGAACTATAAAGGAAAACAGGTTTGGACAACATTTAGGCATCATTGCTTGAGACTAGTTACGCTACTGTCTCTGATTTAAAGGATGAAACTGTGGGCTAGATGAGGAGTCTGCCTCCATCCTTACTCAAGAGAATGGCAAAAACACATATTCTTCATTGGGAAGAAATTGAAATCAGTCTGCTTTATTATGGCAACACTGCCACTAGTTTTACTTGATTTTGCTTTTAAGGGCAGGTTAAGGTACTCTGTGTTTATTTGCCTACTGATAGGTAACTGTGTCGTCATATGGGTATATTAAAAACAAAACCACCACCACCACCTATATTGAGAGAAAAAAAATTAAGGTGTTTTGTAGTCTTTAAAAAGCATACAGAAATTCTGTGTTCCCAGCACTAATACCTTTCTTCATGCTATGTATCAAAACCAGTGGAACATTAATCACAAATGCTTTGCTAGTGGTTTTGTTTGTTTGTTTTCTGAAAAATGTTCTTTGTTATCTGAAAATGGTGAGCACACCTTTTAAAAAGAGATCTAGAAGAAAATGAGAAAAAAAGAAAAAATACAGGGCTCTAGGAACTGACATTCCAGATTCCTTCCATCTTTCCATAGTTAGATCTTGGTCAGCTCCAGTAAATATAAGGCAATCCAGTATAACTGAAAGCAAGATTTGGTGTTAGAATTTATTGTAGTTACTGAATTATTGGCAAGCATGTAGGGAAAGGAAAAAAAATCAAGTATATGAGGTATTATGTCCTTTTAGCATCAGATATCTGACAAGGCAAAAGTGGCCATTTTTTGTCACTAAGTTTTGGAAAATGGGAAAAATTAAAATTTAACAGACTTTAAGTAAATAACAATACCTTATGTGTATGTCTTTGTATTTTAACTTGCACTCTTATAGAATTTTGTCTTGTAGCCAAAGATTTAAAATCTAGATGACAAACGTTAGGATCCTGAATCTTATTTCTGCACACCAGCATCAATTTCTATAAATGCTGAGAACCCACAAAACAGAAGTAATTGAAGTAAAAGAGTGCTGCAAGTGTTTTGCAGTTTTGAAATTCAGGCCATTTTTATTTATAAATATTATTGGGAAAAAAAATCATGCAACATTTGTATTTACAGAAAGTTGAATTTGTGCACCAAATGAAAGATATTATATATGTAGACAAATATGGTGAATTATTTTGTGACAAATACTTAGTTGAAAAAGTCCAAATATATTACTTTAATTAAAAGAATGTATTTCAGTTTTGCATTTTGAAACAATTTTGTGTATATGTAGTACTTCTTTTGTTGTAGTGAATTCCAAAATGTGGGTTGTATCTTGTCAGATGAACCCCCTGAAAATAAGTTGTTAATCTAAAACAGTTTTTAAAAATCCTTTTTCCCTTTAGACAGGAACTGAAAGAAGTTATTCATACAGTTCTATTTCATAATCTTAAGACACAGAGGTTTGAAATTTTTGCTTGACTCTGGTTTGAAGTTTATCCTTCCTGTCCAGTTTGCCGGGATGTCTGAAAGAAGGTTAGAAATTTCAAGGTGGAAGACTTCCTGCTGTGCTTAGTTTATTCCCAATTCTTGCACAACCAGGAAGAAGAAATGTGAAGAAATCAGCAGTGATGCTGTTACTAAGCACAGAAATTTGTGGAAATGGAGCGAGGGGGGTCTGTAGTAGAGGATTAGGCCTGTTTTTAACCTTATAAATGTGTTTATTTCCTGTTTAGAGGAGGGCTCTGACTTCGTGCTGCCCTGTAACCCAATGCTAGAATGATGGGGCGGTTGTGCCATAAGAGAATTTGAAAAGTCATTGCTTTGGGTTATACAGAGCATTTTTGCTGGGCTGCTATACATTGTGGAGAAGTTCCCCTCTTCAGGCTATGGGGGATGGTAAAGAGAACTGTACAAGAGCAGTGGGAATAATAATGCTAAAAGTCTCCTTACCTACAGCATGCAACTGGTGTGTGGTGTGCAGCGCAGATGCCTTGTCAGCAAGAGGCATGGGAGAGGACAGCTGTATGTGTCTGGCATGCAGGTGTTTCAGCTGGTATTCACACTGTCTACTGGCAAACAGATTTTTTTTTTTTTTTTTTCTGGTGGAGGAGGAAGAGACAGTGGGAGGTAAAGAAAGAAGAGGGATCACCCACAGTCATTTCCCAGAATGGAAGAGGAGAAAAGCAACACATCAGCTCAACCCCTGTTTACACATATAACTGGCTCAGCTTTCCTTTGCAAGTATAAATCAAATGGTACAGACTTGGGATGTTTTTCTCTCTCCTGTGAAGACAGCCTCTTCGTTTTTTGACTTATGAGGATTGTGTTAGTACTCCAGGAGTTCTAGGTTGCAAGCTGTAAACTTGACTCTGGGCTTTCTTGACTGAAAACCTCAACTTCCTCTTCAGTAGATTTCTTTTTCCCTGGGAAGTCACATAGTGACTTGTGTCACTATGAACTGTTTTAGTGACATAAAGTGGCCATACATTCAGTAGCTTTAGATCCTTCCTTGGGAACATCTTTTCTGAAGGTAATATTTTCCAGATATCATGACAGCACCTGCCTTCTGTGACTAAAATGTGAAAGGCATGGAGAAGTTATATGAATTTCTGAAATTCTTAGTAGTGATTGACAACTGGTAAAAGCTAGCGTAGCTCTTGGGATATTCTCACCTAAGTCAAGATACAGGCCAACTCAGAGAAGTGGTAGGCAGTTGCGTTCTGTGATCTAGTGTCTTCACTTCACTGTTTTGTGCAATTTAGTATTTTGATAATGAGGTCCTATTATAAATTACTGGGGTCTGCCTGTACCCACATAAATATTACAGTTAAAAGCTGGTTTTCCTCATTTCTCCATTTTCTTTGTTTTTTTTCTCCTCATATAAATGTAGCAGTTGGGAATCAGGTTTTTCATCTATATTGGCCACATGCCATTTAGTCCTACATCTGTTCTCTGACAGTAGCCAGTTTCAGATGCCTTAAAGGGGAGTATATAGAAATGTAAATTATTATTACTGTTATTTTATTTGCTATAGTACAGTATTGCTACCAGATGCCACTTGGGGGTTGAATCTGTCCTTATTTGGGATATACATTATACTGAAAACTCATCAACCATTTTTTAGTTTTCTCAAGGCTGTGTTGGAACCATAATCCGCCAGTGGTTGGTCGCACAGGCTACAGAACTGGGTGTGCATGTTGATAGCATACAGAGTTCATAGGGTAAAACAAAGAGATCTGACCCATTTAATCAGCTACTGGCTCTTTCATGTCACTTCATGTAATCTGTACTCTGGCTTGACTGTAGCGTGGTGGTTCACTCTACAGCCTGCCAGCCCTTACTGCCAGTCTCACTAAATGCTCAGTTTGCTTTTGCTCTTTGTACAGTAATAGCTATCACTTACTTAGAGTAAAGAAAATTGTAACATGCTGCTTCTGTTTTTTCTCCTTTGGTTCCCATTCTACTAGCATCGTTTCCCATCCAGCCTGGTTTTGCCCTTGAGTCATAGGGCAGAGTCTTCTCATGATTCCCTGTGAGCTAGTCATAAGGTCTGAAAGATTTTGATCTGTTAGTTTATGGAAACGTTGTCCTTGACTTCCATGTCACTGAAACCTAAGCTTTTCCCAGTTTTTTCCAGCAAGCCTTTGCTTGCTGGAATTTCTGATACAGTTTTAGTATATTTAGTATGGTTAAATTACTATAGCCAAAGTCAGGCTTTAGCCTGTTTCTTCATCCTCGAGGCTTACTTTCCTTGTCCAGGGAGCTCCTCTATTAATATCATACAGTAGTTTGTTGAACACGTTCGGTGGGCAATCAGTCTCTATAGCACAGAGATTATTATATGCATCTTCTTGGACCGAACTACTGTTAGTAATATGTAACATATAAGTCAGTGATGCAGTTGTCCAGGAAAAGGTTTTCTAAACAATTGGGAATTTTTCCCTTCACCAATCAGTATGCTGAAATATTTAATCATGTAGATGTTATTGTCTATCATATAATTGCTTGATTTTGTATAGGTCTTCAAGAGGCAAGTGGTTTGGGTTTTATTTTTGGTTCTGTCATGGAATATTCTTGGGCATGTCACATTCTGGTTGGTATTTAACTTCTCATTGAAATGTGTATATGAATATTCCCTAAATAAACAAGTGATTTGTGCATCTTAATTCCTTACTACTTGCCAGATAATTTCAGATCCTCAGATGAAAGTCACTACGAAAACTAATTTCTGTGGATTTTTACCTCATTTAAAATTACTTTTTTCAAATTTACAGTCAATCATTAACATTGCAAATGCTAGATGCAGACCCTGACACTATAATTTCCACACATAGGTTATTGCTTCTTTTTCGCTTTGCTTTTTGAATACATTTTCTATTCATTGCACTAACTCTTGCCTTCATCTATGTTTTTGTATGTAGACATTTATCTCTCATATGGTGATTTGCCAAATGTATTCTACAGTCTCAGGATGGGATGATCACTTCATTTCCCCTATCTGCCCTTTTGAGACTCCGCGTTCTGCAATGCATAAGGGTAAAGCTCAGTCTGTGAAAAGTAGATTATAAATAGTCTTGGGAAAACATGTTCTAAGAATTCACCTTGAAGCTACTTAGATACTAAGAAAACTGCAGTTGGGACGGACGTTCAAAGCTCAGAACATTCTCTGTTGAATTAATCTTTTTAATCAATACCATCTTTCTTTGCCAAAATATTCTACAAGAAATTGCATTATGCCTACATATCAGCTCATTCTCATATTTGTTTTCAACTGTGTACCTTGACTCACTGTCTTACCTGTTGCTCATGTATTTGCTGCTTGACGTTTTATCTCATCTGATCTAACTGCCCACTACTGGTTGCCACCAGAAGAGGAGGTGCTCCTGTCATCTTCCTTTCGCTCCTGTCCAGGAGTTCATTCTCCCTTACATTAGGTCCAGCACGTCGTGCCGCTGCCAGGGTGTCAGTTCAGCAAACATCATTCATTTCTTGGTGGGGGAAGAAATGAGTTTTCCATTGGAGCAGCTCACTGACCTGATTCAGCCGGGGGCCTCAGGATCTTTGCTTCCAAATGGAAGTGAGGGGAGGGAAAGAGCATTCAGCTCCTGGGCTGGGGGGGTAGGGGGAGCAAGATTTCCCCTTTTGGCAGCCACCTGCAGCTAGACCAGATTATGTATGTCAAGCCACATTCTTAAACAACTCACAGTGTTTCTGATCTAGTGAGACCAGAGTGTTTGATGTGCTTAGTGGAGATCTGACTTTTCAAATAGGTCTGGCAGCAAGTACTAAAAAGCAGGTGTCCTCCAGATTGGTGTATGACTTACATAGCCAAGAGAAGGTTTCACAGAAGAGCAGCTACGAGAAAAAAAAAAGTCATAAAACAAATAAGTCACCATTAGTTTAAATGGGCAAAAGTTCACAAAGGAAAGGACCTGGCAGCTGACACCAATATTGTTATTGGCTGAAAAGACATTTGAACTTTTTGGCAACAACAAATGTCAGCGTGTTGGATTTGAACAGGTGAAATTTATTATAAACTTTACACACAAATAGTCGGAGAAAATCATTGTGGGTGTTCAAGTGATGAGGACTATCTGCAGCAATAGGTAACGAAGAGACTTAGGGTATATAAAGCAGTCATTGCGAGAAATTACAGGCAAGAACTGAGGTTTTCCTAAGAATATGTGCCACAGAAAATCAGTGGGACTTGGGTGCCTCCTTTTCTCTTTAGAAAAGCCTCCAGCCAAGCTCCCTGAAATGACACTCCTGAGGAAACGTGATCTTTCTCAGATCTTCTAAATGCAGACCTGTTCAAAGCACAGGAAAGTCACATATTTCAGGGCCTTAAGGGAGGTGGTGGAGGACAACTACCAAAAAAGTAAAGATTTTAAGAGAGATTGCTGTTGTGCTCAATAAATGTGAACCTTGGGTTTACAGCACTGATGGCAAACTGTCAGCTGAGACTTTAAAATTACGTTTTCTCTTATTCCATCTAAAAACTTAAGAAAACAATGGCATGCTTTTTAAGAGCAGGGTTTCACCTATTTTTCTTCGTTGAAAACTGTTCTTTTCCTATGTTATAGCGAAATGTGTCATGCATAAACCATGGTTCTGCCCATCCTTTTCTTCAAAATGGAATGTATCAAATCCATTTCTAGATACAGAATTATATGCATTGCACTTGATTTAACAAATATGCTCCGCACCCAGTCATAATAAGAATATTTGAAAATGAATGTGTATGGTAATAGAAGTTCATATATTGAATAGAATAACATATTACACTAAATATATTATATTTCAGCTGGGCAGAATTTACACGCAAATACGGTGTGCAGCTGTTTTTAACATATTTTCTATGTTGAAATGTATACTGATACATATTCCTGTCTTGTTTTTGTCCTGCCCTAGGACATCATTGGAGATAAAAGATTTTATCTGAATGGGCCATTTCCTATTGAAAAACTTAAATAAATACAGAAGAGAATTGCATATGTGCAGGCACGTAGGTACTCATATTTGTATATGCTTAATAATAAGCATAATAATAATATGCTCATATGCTTAATAAATAGGCACTCACAGTTTGTAATTTTTTTTTTTTTGAGTGGAAGAAAGATTGTGGTATACAGTCTGTTTTTGAAATAGTGCTGTGTTTTGGGGGGTTTTGGGGATTTTGTTTGGGTTTTGGGTTTTTGTTGGATTTTTTTAATGTAGGGGTGCACAAACACTGGCACAGGTTGCCCAGAGAGGTTGTGGAGTCTCTGTCCTTGGAGATACTCAAAACCCAACTGGACAAGGTCCTGGGCAACCTGCTTAAGGTGACCTTGCTTGAGGAGGGAGTCCTCCAGAGATCCCTTCCAACCTCAGGAATTCTGTGGCTTTTACCTGGAGACCTATCTGTATTTTTTCTAGCTGGGTGTATGCACAGAGAGAAAAATATGTCAAGCGAGGTACGGTTTTATAAAGAGTTTAAAAATTGAAAAATGGCAGAAAGAAACGAAAGTCAACATTGTGCATCCTACTAAGCTGATGGTTGATAGGCAGAGTAGCAGTGAGAGCCTGGAAGGGCAAAAGCACCCACTGGCAAGCTGGTCTTTCCAGTATAGTGAAAAGGTTTAAAAATGATTCATCATGAAGAAAATCTGCAGCAATAATATCTTTGTTTAGTTTTTTATTTAGTTTTCTCTGTGTTTTAAGATTTTTCAAGGACATTTCTTTCAGCAACATCCAGTTTTCTCAGTTTTACCCAAAAGTGAGTCTTGTTTTTCTTAAAAGCTGGAAATGCTACTGTACATGGATTACTGATATTTCCAAAGCTGTTGACAGTCTCTGACATACACAGATCCGTTGAGTGAGTCATAAAGCCCAGTCAGCTGTATCTTTTGCTTGTTCATAGGTGAGATTTTATATGTACTAGCTTTGTAGACTTTGAAAGCTGTCCAGGACCTTTGACAAAAAACAATCTGAATGTTGCTACTAAAAATCTAAAAATAAAACAGCATTGAAAAAATACTTTATAATCTAAAATGTATTTTCTGCTGCAAGCAGGTGGAATTATGTTGTCAGGAAAGCCCTTCCACTAGTATCTGGTGAGATTTGTAAAGGATAGAAGGCTGCCTTTTGAAATAGTACTGCAGTGGCATGACAAAGCCTTTAATTTTTTGTTCTTTAGAAAGAGTAGAATTTGCATTGGGAGAAGACTTATAACCCTCCCTTAAGAAATCTATGGGTCACCCTGGATTGAGGTATATCACACAATTTGAATCCTCTTTTGCTTCTCCTTTTCATGTCTATAACTATGCTACTAGGGATTTAGTTGGAAACATCATTAAATATGGGTGTTTTCTTTGATGGTAGAGTAGGAACCTGAGTAAGTCAGTTAGAGAAACAACAGTTCAGATACTTCCCCGGGGTATGAATTTATTCTGCTAGAAGTATATTTTGTTTCTTTAGAGCAAATGGATGGACTGTATATTGCTTGCAAATGGAGAGGAACTTAAGTTGTCACTATATAAGCTTTAAAATGTTAACAGTCTCTTTGAAAGGCTACAGTTCAGAGGATCTCAGTTTTGAAACCTTTTAAAAGATTTTCTATACTTTTATCATTCTCTGTATATCTCTCTTCCTTTTGTTTGTGTTCCAAATTTACTTGTAAGCATTTTACACTTTGGAAAAATTATTGAAGATTAAAAGCTAAGTGCTTAGAATTAGGAACTTCATTCTGCACTTGGCACAGCTTTGTTTCTTTGAACTATTAAATTATGATAGGCCTGATTCTTACATAGAGAAATAACCCATGTTTTTAAAATTCTGGTCATCTACTACTTTTTTTAAAAAACCCAAAGCAAGCAAAGTTCTTAACACTAATTGATCTCAATGGCAGTTAGGCCCTAATCTATAGTCCTGCAAAGCAGCTATTTGTGTGTCTAGACAAAATTTTAGATATTATGATATTTTAGATATTATGACTCTGGTACACCAGTGCATTGTAATGGAGATATGGGTTGGTCTTGCAAGGGAATGAAAGAGGGTACTATTGTAAATTAAAATGAAATTGAGCTATTTCTTCAGAAGTCTGTGTTGTTCTTTGAAAATGCCTTTTAATAACTGTCTGGATGTCACCTACACATACCAATAGTTTCTGGATGCCAAATATTTTTTCAGAATAAAAATGCAGGAGATGGCTAAAGGTTCAAGGTCAAGTGCAAAGTAGGACAGGAGAGGGAGGACATCATTTTCAAGTGCCTCTTGGTAAAATAACCAGAGAAGACAGTAAGCCATTCATAAGGATTAAGGCTAATGGGTGAAAGTAAATTGTTTTAATTAGGTTTCTGAGTTTTAATCCAAAACAAAACTTGCAAGAGGCATATTGTAGATATCAGCATTTGATCCTACCCTATTAAATACATTTTCGGCATCTCAAGAAAAAGCAACAGTGGGATCGTCATCATCTCTCACCTCTCATAATATCTATAGCACTCTTCTTAAATTATCAGCTGCCTCCCTGCCTGGCATGAAACTGCCTTGATCTTGATTTACAATGGTGGTAATGCTTTTGTTTAGTCTCGTGGTTAGCCATTTAGTAAATATTTTTAAGACCACATTTAACAAAGATACAGAATGATAGTCCTTACATTTACAGAGACTTTATCAGGTTTCGGAGTGAATAGATTCTACTTTGCTTTTCATTGATAATGGTGTTACACCTTTACCTGGTTTTGTGCAAGGCATTTTGGAGGCACTGTTTTAGGTTAATGTATGGTGTCTGACATATATCCCCTGCTATTAGCCACCTTGTTCAATCCAGTTGCCAGACTGCAAGTTCTTTACTGTGCTAGTTGTTTAATTCAATGTGTACAAGTACAGTTGCATATTCGTTTCAGTTTGGCAAATATATGGCAGCAGATAACAATGCCCCAATTGAGTTTAGAGACAAGCAGGGAATAACCATAAAATTTGGAAGAGGAGGCAAAAGAAGTGTCATTTTTTTACCGCTTTCTATAGTGGTCCTAAATACGGTATAGGCAAAGAACCGAACTTCCCTCTCCCTTCTGGTATTGCCAAGGAACTGTTAATGATTCTAAAAGAGAAGATGTGGATGAGGACAGGGGCATGAATTTAGCACTTCTCCATACCTGGAGTTGTTCACTAACTAAAAAACAACAGAAGTTTTCCTGACGTGTGCAGTCCTTGAGAAGCCAGGAAAAAACCAAGGATTTATTCATCTGCTTATCTTCTCTTCCTGTATATCATCATTCAGTGATACTTGGATTAGTTTTGTTTGCTCTCAGTTCTGCCACATTTAGACCTAACTCCAAATGTGCATGTCCTCAAGTATGATAAAAATTCAGTTGAAGAAGCATAAAGTGAGTAGTGAAAGTTCTGAACATTTTCAATAACAGGTTTTAATGGAAGTGCCATTGCTTCTTCCAGGGCAAATGGATGCAAAAAGCGATGGTCCGACTTGTTATCTGAACCCTACATTGATGAATTCCAGTTTTTCACTGTTGGATGTCCGGATCTGAAAAATTCTAGAACATTTTGTTGTGGAAACAATAGCCTATGCATCTAAAAAGTTTATATAATTTAACAGCATTTTTAGTGGCTTAAGGCCTTTTAATAGAACTGAGTCACTTGTAATGCATCTCGCTGTCTGACGTACATCTGCGTGGTGGGACATAACGCGAGCTAAGTGCCCATTCGCTGAACAAGAGAAATATGAAATATCTTTTTAAACTCAGTGACGCTAATGAAAATTGTGTATGTAGTTTTTCTATCTTTATTGAAATTATAATTTGAAATTAGGATTCCCCAAAACAGGGTGATTTAAAGCTTAGCAAACCCATTCTTACTGAAAGTACCCTTTAAGACTTATTCCTAGGGATGATCTTGCAGTTAGTGGTTCTTCAAAGAGTTAAACCCTTTACCTCTGCTCAGAAGACAAAGGGAAAACATTTGCCTTTAGAGTAATTTCTTATCTTTCAGCAATATTCAAGGAAACTAAGGGAGAGAACACACTATAATTCTGGACGAGAAGGAGCTAAAGGGAAGCTTCCTTCATTTTGTTGCTTTCCCTGCCAGCCTGCGCAGCAGCTCCAACCTTCTTTTCCCTGGGCAGGAAGGAGAAAAGAAGAAAAAAAGCAGTGGATTCCTCAGCATAACTTCCTCTGTTCCTTGAAGTTTAGCCACTGGTCGACTCTCTGAAAGTTTTTCCTGGCTTGCATTGACTTGCTGCTCAGACAATGAGCACTGTTTTAACCTGTCAGGAGCTGAATCGCTTGGCCTGCCATTGGGTTGACAGTGTGCTGCTGTTTCTTAGACTACTCTGTTTCTGAGATGCCAGGCTGACACAAATCTGTACAAGGGCTGATTTTGTGAGTGCCCCAATGGAATCCCCTTCAACCGCTGTCTAGTTAGTAAGGTTCAGTGAATACTCAAGGGGAGACTCCTTGGCACTGGATTTTGCCTTTTGCAGGAATTCTGTGTTGGAATTTTTAGCATAGGATGGCTCTGTTGGACTGTGTGCGCTTTTAAAAAAAATCACTCAGCTTGCAGTTAAAGTTTTGTTTATGTTTCTGCAGTGTTTAAAGTTGTTCCTTATCTGTTGACTATGCCCTTTATCATTTGTAGGTCTGAAGGAGATAGAAAAGACCTGCTGTTTAAATTAACCCATCTCACATAGAGGGGAACAGGCTGGAGGGCTCCGATGAGCATTGCTGCTGGCCAATCTTAGAGTCTAACTAGGCTCCTTCAGGGGGCAGTGATGAGGAGCTGAGAGTTCCTTGGCTGGCTCAGTGGAGACTGGGGAGGGCTTTGTATACATAACCTCAGCGTTATTAGTTGTATATGTGTGTTTCTGTTAGCCTTCTAGGTCAAACTACCAAGTACCAGGGAGTGGGGGCAGGGGTAAAGGGAGGCAGACAGGCAAGCCAGGAGCAGAGGCAAAGGTAGGTCCAGTTCTCAGGAATGATTTTGGATTGGCTAGATGAAGAGCGACATTTCCTTATTATTCTGTTTTCTCCACAATAAACGTGCTCCCTGTTGCAGTATTTTCAACCAGAAATGCATGCATATATACGCGCGTGCACGTGTACGTGTGTGTGTGTAAATACAGACTTCATGACTGTTGAAAGTCTGAAACTTGAAGGACTGTGTATATTGATGTGGTTTCAGAGGTTGAATGTCACCCACAGTATATGTGCGCTCAGAAAATTACGTACCGCCACACCGTAACATGCTTAATTCATTGCAGCATTAGACAGCTGACGTCACACCCAGATCGAGACGACCCCAAGCAGTGCACACAGGCTGCCTTTGCATCAGGCGGCGTTGTGCAGAAAGTGACGTGCATAATAATTCTATGCAGTATTTGCTTTGCATTAAGCTTGTTGGCTCCAATCAGCATCTGGACCTCATTGTGTTTAGCATTTTCCAAACACATAGGAAAATCTGTGCTCTGAAAATTTTATTTAACAGTATTTGGATTTTCTTCTCATGTTTATGTGTACTTACTTTGGGTTTGCAGGTTTTTTTAACCTCACTTTTGGTCTGTCAGTAACGATATTTTGTCATATCTATAGTAGGACTGAAAACATCACTTTTCCAAAAGGTAGGGTTGTTTTGATATTTGCCCCACATTTACTGTTTGATTTCCTATTTCGCTGATAACTAGTGGTTTCTTTAAAGGCCACATTGTAAAGGAAGGTTGGGCTTATAATGCCGTTTTAACTTTTATCTTGAACACTTTTCATTTCCCAGTAGGTGGTAACTTGCAGGATTGGGCCCATGCTGTAGAATTTACACAGAAAGCTCTATCAGATTTGCTGGGCACAATTGTGAAAACTGTTCAGTATATCCTGTTTTCTAAATGTCAGCTTTTTTTTTTTTTTTCTTTCATAGTGGGTGGGCTGACTAAACAGAGACTTTTTTACATGGTACTTTGCTGTTTTCTAAACAGAGCAGCTATGTATGCTATCTAGTTTATATACAGCTTCTTTTTTTTTTTCAAGCAGGGTACCCTTATAAATATGTTGGATTTAAAAGAAGCTAGTCCTACAGAAAGTGCTTTGTTTGTAATATCTAAAACTTTTCTTGATTTTTTTTTTTTTTGCGTATTTTATTCGTTACTTTTCTGTGTGTTTTGAAATAATTATGCATAGGTCCTACAATACAGTAGGGCCAATGTTTTTAAGAGTTTTTGTTCTGACACATAGCATGGAATGGAGCTAATCAAAACAGAAGTGTTTACTTTGCACCACTCACTGCAGTTTTTAAGATACATATTAAGCATTACTTTGGGCCTTACTACAGCATATGGCTTTAAAGCATTAACGAAAGACCATTCCAAATTAGGAAAATTAGAACAAAGAGCCATTCTAAAATAAATAATTAGTATTCTTAAAATATATCAGCATGTAAATACTTCTGGGATAATTCTGCCACTATGTTGTTGTTTCTGTTTGGCTTGCTGGAGAGTCAAAGGAAAGCATGCTGTTGCTGCAATTAATGCCTCTAAATGGACCACATACAAAATGATTATCCTAAATAAGCTGCATAGCTCCTGCCTGGATAATCCTGCAGGCAGCATATCAGATCAGGTTTGAGGTACTGCGTGGCAGAATTCATAGCGGAATTAAAGGCTCTTCTGAGCAAACTTGTTCCCAGCCAGGGCAACCCTCGTAAGCGCTAGGAAAGTCACCTGAAAGTTCCCATTGGGGATGTTGCCCAATCTTTTTTCACTCTGAACCTGAAAACGGGTTTCTCTGCATCTGTTGGGAGCAGGGCTGTGTGTGCCAAGGACTGATAAAGTGCGTGCTGATGTCTCTTCCCACAGCTCTGCCAACATAGCTTTATCTTTATTTCTGTGTCGTTCTTTTTCTTCATATTTTCTTCTGGCTTGTGGTTTTGGGTTGTTTTTCTTGATTATGTCTTGCCATCTTCAGTATTCTGTCCATTCCTGGCAGAAGAGGGAACAACTCATGCAATCAGCAATACCTAGAGCAAGACGGAGCTCCTTTTTCTAGACTTCAACCATGCCCCTACCATATAAGGGTTCTTGACTATGATACTTGATTTGATAATGCCTGTTGAGCAGCATATTAGAGTTGAAGGCAATGATAACCAAGCAGCTAGCTAGTTAAAAACTTCATCTTAGGTTTACTTTTGAAAATGATTCGTTACTGCTGCATCAACTTTCTATTTTGTTTCATAGTACATTGCTGTTTCTGTGTCACTGCACCAAAGTGTTTTACAAGGATGTGTACTACTCTTAGATTAAGCCTGGGCTTGATCCTATGACAATGTCAGTGTTCTGGCCTTGATCCCAAATAGCAGTTAACATTAGGAACATCAAGAGTTTCTGTGGGTTAATGGTACGAGTCTCATGTTAAATGTTCTGTTTCGTTGATGGAAAAGTGTTTATCCAGGAATACGCATCGGAGAGAAATTTTTTATTCGGTACGATCGATTTAATCAGTCATTTTTGTTGTGGAGATGATCTTTGATGCTTCTTTTGGTCATTTGCACTACCACAGAGTATTTCTGGGGAGCAACTGAATTTTAAACTGAGGGGAGCAAAAAGGCAGCCTGTTACGTTTGCTTCCCAGGTTCCATTGCCCACAAAACAGCATCACTCAGTGGGGAAGTAGGAGGTTCTAGCATTCCTTTGGACGTGTGGGAAATGGCATGTGTGTTTATATGGCCGTGGTTTCACCTTACACATGGACCACCAGGTTTTAATGACACACTTGGCCACAGGAGGTTCAAGCCACTGACCACTGTGTTTATTCCAATGAGCCAACCCGTTGGCATTGGGAAACGTTTTACTCCAGTTTACACCAGGACTTATAAATCAGACAACAGATTTCTTGTCTATAGTCACATTTTCAGTATTGGCACTGGGGATTCCTAGGGAAGGCATTTTTTTTTTTCCATGTGCTACCTGTTAAAGGGAGATGTCATGGAGGGTGTTTTGTCAGAAGGACGTAGCACAGAGTCAGTATGGAAAAATGAATTTAGGCAGCACATCTTTAAAGAAACTTCAGGAGTATGAGTAAAAACAGTCTAGCTCTTCATGATGTCCTGTTTCTAATGAATGCTTTGTTCCACATCAGATTCTTGCTTTTCAGAGTAAATAAGGCTGGATCCTGGTATTTTTTTCAGAAACCTCATGCACATTGAGACTGGGGGGCGGGGGGAAGAAAAATTGTAAGGGAACTGAGCTATTAATTTTAAAATATTTTCCATTAATTTTTTTCAAATCCATTCTTAAAATTACTGAGCAGAGAGAAGGAAGTCAGATGTCCCAGCATTTTCAAGCAGATTCTTCTCTGTGCAAAGAAGGTTGAATATGGGTCCCCTCTGGTACTGATGAATACCGAAAGGCTCTTACCTATGGCAATGACTGACAAACTCTGATGTAAAGGAGGGATTAGATGAAGGTGGAGCTATGTAGATCTAGTAATAAAGTGGTGTGCTATTAAAGCATTGTAGAAAATGATCTTTTGGAATTGGTTTAAGTCTGGCTATGTCTTGTACTAGAAGTATAAAGCTTAATCTGTTCTTGATTAAGTCAACTAACTGAAATATCTAGTTGGAGGTATCTGTATATTTGTTAATGAAGTCAACCCTGAAAACTTGTTGCGGGATTGGTGAAAGCCTGGTTGTCTTTGGTTTGGAGTTTTTAACCATGCTTGCCACAAACTACCTAAAATATAAAGAGCCTTCTTTTTACTCAGCCCTTTTCTGATGTTAAAAAATATTGGCTGTTTGGCAGTTTGACATGATGGAAGTGCCCTCCTACTCTCTTATATGGACTATGCTTGTGAAGTAATGGCAAGTTTCAATTAAATGCTTCACAAGCTGTTGTTTATAATTATTTGTTTTAAAAGGTTAGAAAGATTTTGCTTGCCAGAGTCGAGTTGTTTTAGACATTTCCACAGTAACGAGGCTTCAGTTTTCATAGTGTGCTATCAAATTCGCTTCTTTTCCCTATCATTCTTCCTCACCTCTTGTTTATATTGTTTTGACCACTAATAATACATTCTGCCTACATACTGCATGTATTTATTTTCTCATTCTCTGTATATCATCAACAATGATTGAAATATAGACTGCTTACTATGAATGCACACACAAACACAGAAGCATTCACTGAAGTTCTCCTATTGACGAGAAGCCTTTTTTTTTACCATAAGCACCTCCTTCCTATCCGCAATTCTGCAGTGCAAGAAAAATGAGACAGCTTAGGAGGTCTGCAGATAGATTTTGTAGCACAAACTAATTAGTTACTACATGAGTTATTAGGCAATCTCCACTCCCACTAGTTGCGTGTAGTAATGAGACATTCCTTGAGAAGTGCAGTGAGGATTAATTAACATTTGGTATATTGAACTTGTAAAGTATACAGGCCCTAATTCAACAGTATTTAAGCATGTGATCAACTCCAAGCACATCTGCTTTATTTCCATCGGAATCAATGGAATTTAAGCATGTGCCTAAAGTTAAACATGTACTAAATCACTTTCCTGAGTACAAACAAACTGCTGATTTAGAGCTTATAAAAGCTATCTTTTTTCCCTGAAATCTGTAGAGGCAATTCCTAATCAGACTGCAGATAAGAAACTCTCTCTATTTTCTAAAAATAATATTCCATTTTCTTTTCAAAGTAACTTCCATTTATTTCCATCAATACATTAGCTTTAATGCCCATGTTTTCTAATAGGAAAAGTCTTCCATCTTTTTTAAAAAATTAATAAATATCTGGAAAAAAAAAATGAGTTGAGCTGTAACACTTGTCCAAAACCATCACAGATTCTCATTCATGTACAAGGAGGTATTCCAGATTACACTATGAAAAATATATGAAACAGAGTTTTTCAGAAAAGTGCCGCCTTGTGATTCATATTCAAAATGATGTGCAATTAAATAAAACCATCTACAAAATAAGTGGTTTGCTTAATGGTTAAATAAAAATGCAAATCTATAATTTTTATTAGCTCTAACTCTTCTGTCCAAAAAGACTTTGATACATGAATCGTTAATCCATGGTATCAATGATATTAAGTATGTACTTGATTCTTTAAATATTTATAGTTCGTGAATAGTTGTCATGCGGAACTCTGGACAATTACTCAGAAGACATAACAGCAAAACCTGGCAGACTGATAGTGGTTAGATCTGACTGTCTTATAAAAAATTTCCCATCGTTGCTTTCACCAAAAGAGATTTCTGACAAAAGCACTGATGTTATGAGACTTCTCCTTGAGCAAGAATCTAACATAAACTTCTCAGAGTGAGCTATATCCTGTCATTCTATATAGCAGCAGTAACTGTTTTAACAAGTACAGGCAAAATCCTTCTTAGCTTAATTTCACTATCTAGGAAGTGTAAAGACTTGGTCAGCAGTTGGAATCTCTGATATCCCAGGGCTTTGCAGGCTTCAATAAATGCATACAAGTAGTAGAAATTTCTGCAAGAGCAAACACAGCTTTTCTTTTCTCCAGATGTTAATCCATCCCAGCAAAATGGGAAATCTGGAAATGATCAATCTTCTTTGTGAGAACTCTAGTAAATGTATAGCAGCTTCATTTCCAGATGGTGAAATCCACATTCACCAGGCTTTCCACCAACCACTCAGATTCACCTGAATGAGGCTCTGTGTGTGCTCGCTGTGTCGCTTTCCTGCTTGTGTGCGCAGCCCCCCCTCACTTCTGTGATTGTTCAAAGAAGTTCTTACTTGCGATCAGCTATACCCAAAATGTGAACTCATTGACCATCATCTTGTGTCATGTTTTACCTGTAATATTATGCACGTGGTGAATGATGGCTCAACCAGTTAACTCTGTTGTGCAGCTTGGACAGTGACATCTAGTTCTAGGAGTAATTTTTAACCCCAAAATCTTTTTGTCCCTCTTATTTTTTCCAATCATTAATTCTTAAACATCTTGTGAGTTTAATTTTTTTTAATAACATCTGCAGTGGTTACCTGCAGAATGACATATAATATAACCAGGGAATAAATGAATAGTGGATTATGGATTTGCTGTTCTTTGGCACAGCCCCACAAATCCGTGAGGACAGGGTAATATGACAGAGATGGAGAAGAGCAAAGGGGATTCAGAGCCACTTCTAAAAAGAATGTTGCAGAGAACAGCCAACTTCTACCTATGCTCTGAAAGTTGACTACAGTAGTAAATGGTGTTTAACTAGAAACTAAATTAAATAGCATTTAAGTAGTATGTTTTAAATATCATCTGAAGTCTACTCAATAACAACACTCATGTTTAAAACATGTGTACTTCATTTGTGTTAACTAGTACTAATATCTTAGTTTAATGTCTTTGAAAAAAAACAGTTGGGTTTTAAAGTACTTTTTCATTCCTTTTATCACTGGGCAATGTTAAAGTAGATTGAAGGTTCATCTGAAATATCTAAATGACAAATGAGCTTCTCAGTTGCACCCAAGTTCTTCAGGTTCTTAAACAAAATTCCTTTATGAGTAATAACTGATTGAAATAATATAAATGTTTCCATTTGCTGTCCCTAATGTCCTTTCGTGGTAGATGATGTGCCACAACTCAAAAGTTTCATTTTCTAGAAACATGGGGCAAATATGCAACAGTAGCTGCATTATATTGGCACATGCTATAATTGTGCAACATGCTTTAAAAAGTCATGAATGCACATTCTGCTTCTATCTCATGTTTGTAACTGTTACCATAGTTATTAGGAAGAGAGCTTAAAATCATATTTTATTACGAGTATGAAATGTTTTCAAATAGTAACATTGCCAGTCATGAAATTACAAACTAGAATATAGCAAAATGATCTAATTTAATTTAATTTTGTGACATTTCATTAATTGAAAATGGCTAAATATCCTGCTCGTTCTTCCTCATCAATCAAAGCAATAGAAAAATTACACACTATCAAGACTTATCAATGCAGAATTTTCACAACAGGATGTCTAAAGTTGGACATTTGGAGTGGTATTTATCTCACCTGATTTTAGTCATTTTTAAGTTAAGACAGCAAAGCTAAGTTAGTTATCAAGATTCTCTATATCCTGGGGTGAGATATCCATAGCACTTAAGAAATTCCCATCCCATCTTAAAAGCATAACATGGATAGATAAGGTGTTTTGCATCTGGAAATACCTATTTCTTCTACTCATTTAAATTTAAGTGACACAATTCTTGAGGTATTTACTATTCTGTATTGATGCAATGCTTGATTCTTTGTAAGAAAAAGGTATACTTCAGTTGTTTATGTTACACTCAGTATCCTTTTTAATTCTAATGAGTAGATGCTCTTCTAGCATGAGTTCTCAGAGCTTGCTTGGCTTACCTGAGCTGATAACAATCTGTGCAGGTGAGAAACTGAATGTACGTACTTGGGTCTTGACCTACTGCCCATGGAGTAAATGTAGAAGATTGCAGTTGATTCCAGCAGGCATTTACACAAGTCTGTGACTGGTTAATTTAAACATTAGTCCCTACTCCAGAGCATGCCAGTTGGGGTTTTAAGTTAGTATTCTGATTGCTTATTATTTTATCCAAGAGGGTTTGTCCATTTGAAATTTTTTCTTGTCTCTTGTCAGATAAGTGCTGTTTTGCATTCTATGAATTAGTGAGAACTTATGAGGCAGTTCAAGCAAAGTCAACTCCAAGCTGCCAGTGGTGCTACTGATAGCCTCCAATTTTGTTTAAATACATATTTAAACTAAGTACAACACCTTATTGAAATAGTAAAGTTTTATTGTGGCAGAACCAGTGGTTACCAGGAGTTATGGAAGCCCATTCAATGTAGACCACCAGCTGGATCAATGCCACACGACGATCTATTAGACCAGCAGGGTGCTCTCATTAAATGACCTTTATGTCTTCTGTTAAGCCAAATCCATTGCCAGTATTAAATTACAGTAATAAATCTCTACTAAATTTCAAAATCAAAGTTCATATACTTTTTATGTTAGTCTTTCTTCTAGTTATTTTTCTTCTATGCATGCCTCAGAACTTCCTAGCTGTGGATGACAACAGCAGCACCACCACCAAATATTTGGCAAAAACGTAACAAATTTTTGGCCCAGTTTTAGACTCAGTTGGCTTAGTTACATTCTCAGATACATGCTCACGGCTCCCAGGGAATTCAGTGGACATTATATATTTTATGTATTTGAAGACAAGGCTGAGACTAAAACATTTAGCTATTGAACTATCCTTAACTGCAGTGAGAATACTTGCATGTAAAATAATTGCATTCCTAGAAAGTTTATATTCTTCCCACTGTCCCCAGTAAGGAAACCTTGTTATCTTTTCTGTGTTTTACAGTACCATACTGCTTCTGTTTAAAAATCTATCTGGGTTATTTCTAAAGTATAGCTGCCTACTTCATAATTGCTTGTCTAATTGGCAATACAGTATCTTTTTGTTATTTTTTTATATCATTCTTCTGACACTGATAATTCCCAATCTATTTTTTCAAGGGAGATGCTGTCATCTTTATTTCATTTGTAAAAATGTAGAAGGAATTGCTTTCCTCTCTCTATATATATATTAAAAAAAAAACCACAAACAACCAAAACCAGCACAAAATAAACAAACAAAAACCCTAGCAATAAAATGGATTCACTTAAATATGGATTTTGTTAGGAGCATTGAAAAATGGTGATTTATAATAGTATCTCAATGCGCAAGGCCAGATTACTGGCCCACTGTGCTGGGTGGTGTAAAATGCCCAGTGAGATTGTTCCTGCCCAATGGAGTTTACAGTCTATATAGACAAGCTAAAGCATAGAGGAAAGAAGGTATCATTAGCCCCATTTGACATCTGGGCAAACCTAAATTCAAACAGGTTAAAGCTCTGTCTGGAGTGAGAAACTAAGGTGAGTTTAGCAGGTTCATTAGCTAACACATTTTAATGAATCCCTTTTTAGTCATCTCTTGATGACCAGAACGCACAAACAGATGAGTATTTAAAAACAGACTGTGGTCAATCATGGAGCTACTATTCTGTGAGTAATGGCTACTTTTTTTTCTTAGAGCTGCACTTTACTGGCACTGCAGTATGTGTATGTTTCCAACTAGTTCTGACATAATTGTCTGTATTGTTAATTATAGGTAATACTCATTTTTGCAATTGAGATTTTTGTAAGAGCATATATTTTGTGCGTACATTTGAACTATCCTTTGACCGATGGGAATATGCTGGGAAAAGTATGAAAATTGTAGTACAGCTGTTTAATTTAGTACAGTATGTTTAATTTATTAAAGAGGTGGTCAATATACATCAGATTCAAAAAGAAAACCAGATTAAATGGATTTGCCTGATACTTTTATTGCATTGCTTAGAGGAGTTTAGCAGATGAGCTCATTTTTTAGGAATGCTATTATACCCAAGAGGTTATTGAGAGATGAACAGCTATACAATTCTGAAGCACCTGAGTCACTTAAAACTGTAACTGTGATTCTCTAGAGCAACACAGAGACTGGGGAGCCTGGTCTTCATTGGTTTTTAAGGAGACCTCTGCTCATAAGTGTCCATGGTTTTTTAAAATGTGGACTCTAAAGAAGGATTTGTTAATGGATCCCAGAAGAAGAAGACACTAAGTTTGTAGTTGTTATGGTTTCTTCCAGAGTAGAATTCTTCCAAAACACAGCTGTTCAGAACTCGCTAGGAAAGTTTCTCGTCCTCTTGGTTTAGGAGTTCTCTTCTTCCAAACAAATGTATTTTTGATGAAAAGTCATAACTCAAGTTGAGATAATAATTCAAATAACCATACCCAAATCTGTAAAAGATTTTAGATGTAACTGTCAAGGCCTTTCATTTGTCTTTGCATTCAACAGAAAGCCAGTGAAGCATACTGGATGAGGTGTCAGATATATTTTTATTGTCTCTTGGCATAGTAGTTTCAGTGGCAATAGCCGAGATCAGTGCTTGAGAATTTTAGCCACTGTCCGTGCATTTTCTGTTCAGGACAGTCCCTACCCTGAAGATCCTGTAACCAAAATAAAGAGAGACAAGGGATCGTATAATGTACAAACGAGAAACTGGGGATTAAAGGATTTGCCAAAGGCCATAAACAAGTGAGACAAGATATTAGATCCCTCACAGAGGTGGTTTGCCAACAGCAAAGTTGAAGTGCATCAGTGAGCAGCAGACGAAGAATGTCCAGCACTGGCCATTTTGCATCTACATCCATTTTGCAGACTAACATGTGATGAAATCATTAGTCCCTCTGGATCAATGGGTATATTGCCACTGATGTAAGCGGAACCAAGATTTCAGGCAAGATGGCTATCTGGAATTGTCAGTCTTGTCCAGGCTTTAAAAGTAGAAGTGTCTAATGAAAAGATGGGGTTCCTTACCCAAACATTCTTTTTTCCTTCCTGCATTTGCACATTAGGACAACTGCTTGATTTTTACAAGAGTAGATGTAACTGAAGTCAGCCAATTGCACTGATAACTTAGTTTTTAATGGCTTGAAGCCTATCAGTAAACCAGCCTTAGTCAGAAAGTTACAGAACCATGAAAGTTCAGTGCAATTTTCAAGTTAAGTTTGTACTTTCACTACTAGTTTCATTTCTGCTTGATGGAACATAACAGTAAGTTGGGGGAGGGGTGGGTGTTGGTTTTTTCCAAGTCAATAAAAATACAACAACTCAATAATAACATGGAATAAGTAATGCTTTTCTTAAAAATGTCTGTCAAGTGAAATGAATGATACTTTACCGGCAGTTTAGCAGAGTAGCTACTACGACAGGATCAGTGTCTTGTGCTTTAAAAATAAACTTCTTTGCTCTGAGTCAACATCTGCTTTGCCTTGGCCTTCATTTAGCAGCAGGAGACCATTATCCTGTGATGACTTTCTATTCCACTGACATCTCATCTGGTGCACCGATATTCTTAGTATTTTACTTCCCTGCTGTGCCCCTTCCCCTCAGCCACACACACACAAACACCCTTTATCTCAGCCTGTAGAATGCTATGTTCTGCTGTTTCTGTGAATAGGAGATTACACATAATGTAATCAATCAGTTGCTTCTACCACTAAGGAAAAGTGTGTCCTTCCAATTAACTTCTTATACCCTAATAAGCAAACAGCAACAGTCTGGGATAGGTGCCTAAAAGCATGAACATTTATCTAAACTGCCCTGACTTTCAGAATCTGAGGCAGGGGACTAGACCATCTGAGAAGGCAAACTTTCTTGCAAAAGTTTCAGCCTTTCAGATCTGGTCTGGTTATTGCCAGGGAGAGGAAAATGGAAAATAATAATGAAATAAACCAACTAAATTTTTACAAAGGCTTGACTTGTTTTAGTTTTGGGGCAAATATTTGGTGGCAAACTGGTTTCCCCAGACTTATTTGAGAAATTATTATTCAGATTTACTAAATCTATTAAGTTTATGGTTTTGGGGCAGTTAATTTGTAATGCTATGTCCTTTAATACAAGAGAATACATCAAAGCAGGAATTTCTTCAGCTTGGCTTGACAGGTTTTTTTCTCCACAAAGGAAAAGAGAAGAGCATAACATCAAAATGTAACAATGCTTGTATTGGAGCAGTCCAGAGGTCTATTTAACCTAAGATGTCAACAAGAACGTGCTTAAGGAATAAGTATAAGAAATAGGGCAAGAATTGTGTGATTCTACAGCTTTCCTGCTTTTATGATGGTGCAAGGACTAGATGAACCCTGGGGGCAGGGCAGGGAGGGAAATTGCTGTTATGGTTTGCAGAGCTTCTGGAAGCACTCAGTGCCTAATGGGGTGAGAAGTTTCCTCCTCCTCCTGTGTCTTTTTCTCTGTCTCCTACACAGACATGCATATCCCCACATGCGCTGAAGTGATGGAGCCCCATTATGTGATGGGAGCATCTGTATGTGTTCTTTAAGTTAGTTTTTTGAATGCAACCAGAAAGCCCTTTGGATGAGTCAATCAAAATGCATCCCGTTTCCCTGTGTGTCCTTTTGAAGTGCCTGCAGTGAGTGCCAAAGCCAAAACCTATCCTTCAGTATTATTATTTTTAATCTAAGTAGGACTAAAAGAGGATGTGTTATATGATGGGTTTACAGGCATGGTTTGAACCTGTCACCAGCAGCAAATTACATCTCTCACATTAAAATATAACCTCCTCAATACTGTTTATTATACCTGAGTGTAAGCTGATTGTGATGGACCATGATTGTCAACTGATGCAAGTAAGCAAGACAAAGATGGCTTTGTTTGGCTTTCTTTTTTTCTTTGAGAGGTTTAAGCTAATGCATCTGTATGTGACCAACTGAAAGCCTCTTCCATTTACTTTTTTCAGCATAAAAGTATGATCCATACATTTTCTTTGCTATCCTATCTTCTTTAAAGAACCACTGCAGGAACTTGCAAGATAAAACTGCTATTGCTGCCTCCTGCTTCAGATTATTTAGTGCATACTGCAGAACCGCTATGTGTATTTTTCTTGTTCATGGGTTGTTTCACTGCCTCATACCTAAACAGCTAGAACGAACTGGCATTCAGGATTAGTAACTTATTCTAGGTGAAGTTAACATACAAGTCTTTACAGTAATTTAAACTAGTTTCCATTGAAACAGCATTTTCCTAGTTCTGTTTTTCAGCTGCATTGTAGATTCCTACTCTTCATCTATTGCCAAATGTAGCTGACATTTTTGTGAAGGTAATTAAGATGGGAAAGGAGGAAAAGAGTACAGACTTTCTCATAAATGCAGCTTGGATTTGTTTGAAATGTTTTCAGAAATGGTATTTTCATCTTGTACTTGAGTATCTTGTATTTTGGGATGTTTGCAATCATGTCATCGTATGTACTCTGCCAGGTTAGGTGACTACATCAGGAGAAAGATCAGCCAAATCATTCCCTTTTGTGCTCTACCTTGGGATAGGTGTAGACGTGGTATCTCTTGAGATCACAAGAGATGTGACAGGAAAAACAAACTCTTAAAAAATGCTGATTTGTATTTGAGGGCGACTGAACCAATGCCATTTGATTCAAAGGCTATGTTAGAACTCTTTGTGGAATATCCCTAATTTTTGAGTAATTTAGAGAGCATTGCAGTTAAAGCATTGTTTCTGTTAGTTCACAGTTTTTTACCATGAGAGAAAAGCAGATTAATGTGACAGTGGGAAAATGATACTCATATTTTAGACTATTTCCCATATTGTCTTACAGTTCATTGCCATATTGAAGAACAGTTGTTTTCTGACCTTAACCTACATGTTTCAGAAAGGTGGGCTGCCTGAATTCAGCTTGGGGTAAGGTTCTAATACTTACATCTCAGGCATCCAATATTTAAGGCTGCCAAGTTTGCACCTGAGTTTTCCAGTAGAGGAATACATGCAAATACAGTTTAGAGCGTTTTTACTTCAGATGCAAAACTGACTCAGAATTAGTCTCTTCTCTGCTCTGTGCATGTGTGAAAAGGAAGTATTTTCAGAAGAAATTATCTTGCCATATTTACTGACATGAAGAAAGATAAGCACTTATTCTGGTCGTTTACAAAAAAGTCCCTGAACCCCACCTGTACATCAAGAATATGAAAGGAAAGATGAAGAGGAATGCAGGGAGAACATCCCAGTGCTTCAGGGAAATTAACGTCCCCCTGTAGGAAGACATGTTAGGATCCCTCTCACTGGCTCCGTCACTTACTCGTGATTGTGAAGTTGTGTCCTTGGAGATTGTTTCCTGCCTTGCAAAAATGATGCTGCTTGTGTTCCACAGAGATGCTACGAAGAAAAGACACAGCGAGACTGACAACAAAAAACAATGACCTGTAAGGCAGGAAATATTGGCAGCGTGATTCTTTCCTTTCCCTCCCTTCTGGATTGGAAAAAGTACTCTGTTGAGGCAGACTATTGTCTTAAGGCGTAACAACATATGAACTGTTTTATTGGAGGAAGACATTAAGCTATCTAGGCCAGTGCTCTGTCCTGACAGTGACCAATAGCAAATGTTCCAAGAAGATTAAAACAAACAAACCAAACCAAAACAAAACAAAAAAAACCCGTTAGTGGTACATTAAGAATATTATGTCCAGAAAGGAACTTAATATCCTCAAATATTTATGGGTTAGCATATTTCCTAAAGTACATGAGTTTATAGGGTTCCTAAAAAAAGTAAAATTTAACGTAACTTTTGATATTTTCACTATCTACAGACATGTCTAATCTTGCTCTTTCCTGAATTCCCTGAGAATGTAGTTATTTCTAATTAAGCAACATTACTTTGTAAGGAGGAGGACATCTTGAAAAACTCCAGCAAGCTCTTTTTCTTTCAAGGGTGGGATGGGACCTCTTTAAAGGAGAGAGTAGGAGATAATCAAGATACGAAATTTTAAATGCTAAAAATGCTAAATTTGTGAATCCTTAATTTTAAAATATGTCTGTATAGGAAAGACACATTTATGGAGCATACTAATTGTTCAAGGAATCAGGCCAGTGAGATTTGGGGTCCCATATGCACAGGATACCTTGTCAGATATGTTTTGATAGCTCTATTAATGCCTTTGGCCTTGATGTTGGGAATGAGGCAGTCCTTAACAAGACAGTAAAGCACTGGATACCCATTAGACTGTGCTTTGAATGCTCCACTGAGGCCACATTTGCTCTCCAAACAGATAGTGAGCCTGCAAGTGTGGGAGCCAGCATGTGTAACATATATGACGGCTCACTCTGTTACTAGGTAGTTTGGTATGCCACACAGATAATTACATTTGCAAGCTATCTGAAGAGGTGATGGGTACATGTATGGAAGGTGGGAAATTTAACAATATTCATACTCTTGTAGTCTTTCCTGAAAGGCTTTATAAGCATAGTCATTGCCTCTCACCCTTTATACAACTGTAACTTCCAGACATAAACTTTAAAGGTGTTATTGTGTTTAATTCTATTTAATATTCTCAAAAATATTAATGGAGAATTTTTTTTTCTCTGCAAATAGAAGTAATTTTCATTATTTAGAGTATGAATGATGAGGTAAACCAAATACCATCTAAAGCACTTTGTGGTTTTATTCAAATGGATGTTTGTAAATACTTCTTGCAAAGAGTTTCTTTACCCTGTATTTGCTCAGCATTAATCCTTGAAAAAAAAAAATCTTGTGTGGTCAATGAAGACATCCAGTAGAAAATTCATCTGCTGAAGTACTTCTCAGAATGAAATTTGTGTATATGACATGCTTCTTTAAACTTTCCCATATGTAATCTATTCACAGAATGACAGAGTAGCTGGGGTTGGAAGGGACCTCTGGAGACCATCTAGTCCAACCCCCCTGCTAAAGCAGGTTCACCTAGAGCAGGTTGCACAGGATCGCGTCCAGGCAGGTTTGAATATCTCCAAAGAAGGAGATTCTACAACCTCTCTGAGCAGCCTGTTCCAGTGCTTTGTCACCCTCAAAGCAAAAAGATTTTTCCTCATGTTCAGATAGAACTTACTGTGTTTCAGGTTGTGCCCGTTGCTCTTTATCCTGTCGCTGAGCACCACTGAAAAGAGTCTGGCCCCATCCTCCTGACACCCACCCTTAAGATACTTGTAAGTGCTGATAAGATCCCCTCTCAGTCTCCTCCAGGCTAAACAGACCCAGCTCTCTCTCGGCCTTTCCTCATAAGAGAGATTCTCCAGTCCCCGAATCATCTCTGTAGCCCTCCCCCAGACTCTCTCCAGTAGTTCCTTGTCTTTCTTGAACTGGGGAGCCCAGAACTGGACACAGTACTCCAGATGTGGCCTCACCAGGACAGCGTAGAGGGGGAGGATAACCTCCTTCGATCTGCTGGCCACGCTCTTCTTAATGCACCCCAGGATACCATTGGCCGCCTTGGCTGCAAGAGCACATTGCTGGCTCATGGTTAACTTGTTGTCCACCAGGACTCCCAGGTCCTTCTCCACAGAGATGCTTTCCAGCAGGTCAACCCCTAACCTGTGCTGGTGCATGGGGTTGTATTCATACAAGTCTCTCTCTACTATATTCCATGCTCTTATTTCATCTGCCTCGTTCCTTTTCTCTGTCCATTTTTATCTTCATGGTTTTTTCCATGCTGCTGGTTGAACTTAGGATATCAGCTTTTATTCATGGCCTTTTACTTCTTCTTAGCTCAGCTGACTATGTAATATGTATTGAAAAATATAATTTCTCAGTATTTTCCAGCACAGATTCTTTTCTAGTGTTGACAGTGCACTAAAGGATGTGTGTAAGCAACAGCTCTGCCGGGACATTTAATGTCCTGTCAGGTTACAGCTATGTCACTCCCCCCTCCCCCAGCAATCACTCACAGAAGTTTTAGTCTTCTTCAGCAGTCGTTCTTTGATGCTTCTGGAATGTAAAGGATTAATTTCTAGTCCACACAAGATATATTGCAGAGTATATAGATGTACGGAAATCGGAGCTTAGCTGTTTTTTGGGACTGCCAAAGTTTCACTGTAAACACAACTTCAAACAGAGCTGCTTTCTCTAGACTTACGTTTATCCTGAATTTCGCAGCTTGTTTTCATTGTGAATGTGCTTGTGGGAAAAGTCTGTTATACTGTAGATAATTTTCACCGTTGCCCAGAAAACATTGCTGTATATCTAGGTACAAGTAGACTGTTTGGGCAACACAGGCTGTTCTCTCTGGATTTTATTTGAATATGTTGGCACTGGATTCGAGCCCGGAAGGTAAACTTGATGGTTGGTGTTATAAAGGCCTGCTCCGGCTTTTGCTGAGGTTGCAACTGAGTAACTGTAGTAGTCTATAAACTATTGAAACTTTTTGCAGTTCCAGCTCCTGGATCCCTATCTTTGCTATACTGAGAATTCTTCCCAGTGTTGGAACAGCAGCATTCTTCAAGAGCTTGGGCTGCCATCTCGTTAGCCTGAAGCAGCCTGTATTTGTGAAAGTCCTGCCTCTGTCACTCAGCACCATGAATCTTCGCTCCGGACACCCTTCTCTCACCTGAATCTCTCTCTTATTTGGCATGCTGTGTTTGTCACTAAGACTCAGGTCAGAATGGTCCTTTCAACAGCTTGAATTGTTTGACTCTTTATACAAAGAGTAAGCACTGACAGCAGGTTTCCATCTTAGAATCATAGAATCATAGAATTGTTAAGGTTGGAAAAGACCCTTAAGATTATCAGGTCCAACCATTAACCTACCTTGGCTGAAGATAGATTTGAATTGATATGCACAATACACCTGAATTCCAGGGAGCTCAGAATCTTCTTCTGATTCATTAACGGCCATCATTAATCTTGATAGAACCTCTAATGGACATAGTAGTATTTGCATTTTGTCCAATCCTATTACTCAGATAACTGCCAACAGTCAGGCAGTACTGTGTTATCCTAGAATTAACAGATAAATCTTCCCCATGCGCTAATGCCTAAGTAGCTGGAGTTTTAACAGAACAGTTAATGTGACAAGTCTTATGATGTTAATTGGGGCAGAAAATGAAATATTTCTACTTGGTAGAAAAGAACGAATGTCCCAACTTCAGATGCAGACGAATTTCTGACACGCTAGCAAGTTAAAAAGAAATGCCTATGGCCATCTTTACTGTTGTGTGTGTCTAAGCTTGCACTATGCAAGTTGTCAAAACTTTTTCTCAGCATAGTTTTTAAAGAGGGGAAATAATAGTTACAAAGAAAGATTTTATCTCACACAGTATTAATTTATCTGAGCAACTTACACATACATTGGATGATCTGTAGTTCTTCTAAAAAGAATCTGTGGATCTAAAAATTATCCTTCTTGCACAACAGTGGATTTGAATTCCTTGCCCAAATATGCATGTGAATGTCAGTACATAAAGTGCATTCATGTAGCATGTAATTTTCTGTTGATGAGCACTGACAGCTTCACAGTAAAAGTCCATATATAACACTTTTTTTTAATATACATGTACATTTGTAAAGTTTTTTTTTAACTATGAATTCTTTTAAATGCAACAGGAATACATTTTGCATTTAAGCTAAGTAATCTTCAGAAGAACTGGAGGTGCTGATAGAGTAATTGTGTTTATTCTTCCAGTTTCACAATTTCTGTCTTATAAACATTGTTTTGCATTATTGGGCTCCACGTTTCCCCTTCTCATCTGATGTTTTACAAATATTTTTCTAATTGCTTGAGACAGTGTGGTCCAATAAAATTACATCGACTTTCTGCTGAACTTGTTTGTCTGATCCACTGCCAAAAGTTGTAGGCAGCTAGGCAGCACACTTGGTCTCACTTTCTTTCACTCCCCCTCCTCTAAGGCAATGCTTTCAGACAGCCCTCTACCCTTAAAAGAACATGCATGTGAAGACTTAGGGTTGTGAAGCATGCATTTTACATTTCTAAGCCGTTCAAATGCTTCAGCAAGGCACTGATTTTTAAGCAGATTTTTAAGACAACTGAATCTGTTTCTGTCTGTAGATTGTTATGTGATTAAGTTAAGACAGGTAAGTCATATATTATATTTTAAAGCAGAAGTACTTGTTTTGGCTCTGGGCCCATTCATGTTTCAGCATAACAGCTAGTCTCGGCCTTAATGCAGTATTTCTTCCTCTGATAAAGGACAAATTGCAGCTAGAAGTGTCCAGAAAGTGAGGTACTGTGTTGCCTTGTCACCCTGAGAGCCCACATAAAGAAGGTACAAGGGGATATAACAGCTGACATACGTAGCTGTAAAGTATTCTATATTTTTACAGTGACAGGGATATTCAGAGGAGAATTGCAGTCCTGCGGTTCTGAGTGTCTGAAAGAGCTAACAGAACAATGACCTATTATTCCTGAGCCTTGATAACAGAGTGCCTTATAATAAGGGATGAATTGTAACTAGCTGTGGACTGAAAATAGACCCTTCCCTTTCATTGTCATGAACATGTTGCTGTTTATGATCGGTTTGCCAGACACTTTCTTCATGATATTACAGCTTTTCTATTTTTTTGCCCTCGTATAATGAGACGAGTCTGTAATTTCTTTCCTTACAGTACATAGGGTTGTTGGTTTTTCTTTTGGAACAACCACATGTACATCGTGCACCTCATTTCATATGCATTTTGGGGCATTTGCTTACCGTGTGCCACATTTTGTGTGATGGAACATGATCGGGTCCAAGATCTCCTAAAATAATTGGTTGCTTGATATCTGGAAGCATTTTAAAAGTACCTCGAGGAAAAAACCCAAAGCAAATAGTGCTGGTTTGCCACAGTGGAACAGATACGGTATGTGATCAGTTAGCTGCAGCTCACAGATAAACACAGACAGACAAGCTAGCAAGCATAAACAGAAACCACATTATTGTCCCACTCAGACTTCTGGCCGCATGTTTGTTAAGTGATTTTGAGAGTCTGAAAAGCAAAACAAGAATTTTCAAGTACGGATAGCTGAATTTGACATTATTTGATATTAGGCGTCTATGGTTCTTTTTAATCTTCAGCATCAGTCATTTTTTTCGTTGTCTTTCTCTCCAGTTGGTTAATAAAGACATAGGCTGTATAATGGATGGTATTTATCAATGCAACCTCATTTAATTTTTTGAGAGCTGCATAAAGCATAAACATTATATCTCTGGCTTGGGCAAATTACTTGACATCCTTAGTAACATAAGAATACCTAATAGTAATTTCAGAGAGAGTTTGTTGAAGCCTCCAGATGTCAGGGGCTATGGAAGTGTAAAGTATTATTACAGATGTTTCTCATAATAATAATACATCTGATAGCAGGGCAGAAAAAGGAATTAAGGGCCAAGTACTTCAGTCATTAACTGAGTTGAACTCCCACTAAGGTCTATGTGAGTTTTGTTCAAATAAGGATTACAGAATTCAAATGTAAGTAATTATTTCCAATATGGAATGATTTATACTGCTTTTCCAGCCTTGTCTTTCTACAATCTTGAAAATAGATGCAGAGTATATTGACTCACTGTACACAGAAAGAAAGCTTGCCAGTGTAAGGCTTGGTAGCATGAGGAAAGTTTGACTCAGTCATAGATACACAAAATCAAGCAGGGTGACTTATGTCTGCAAAGCAATCAGAAGTGTGCCTGCAGCAGAAAGAGACATATCCCAGCTAGCTTTAGTTCAGCTGGCACGAGTACCGCAATCTCATGGGGTTATACAGCCTGTGTTGAAATCTTTGCCGCTACATTTACAGTGCTATTGGCAAGATTAGGGCTAGCTCAGGAGCGCCTAAACATACCACTGTCACACCTCTGGCTGCAGCGTAGGCACATCTGTTGTTAAAGACACACCAAAGAACCAATGGATAAGGAAGCTGCTGTTTGATTTGATAAAGGTATTTTCAGTGAGAGCTTGCTTCACCTTTGTAGATTGCAGGCTCTAGGGTTTTTCAAAAAGCTGTTTATGAAATAAGGAGCTTTAAATAGCCCATGTACTTGTGGGAAAGCACCACAACTAACTGTTTTGTTGCAAAGTCCAATTACAGTAACAGCGCTAAACACATTAAGATGCAGTTTGGTCTTACAGTATGGACAGCATTTAACTTGTTCAAGTGATGTTCCTCAACACTATGAAATTCTGATATAATTCAGACATTTAGAATGAGGCTGAAACTTTGTTAAAATACGTTTAGGCATATATTCATTGTAGAACTTGTAGTTGTGCCATCTTCGTTGTGCAATCAAATCCTGCAAAATACTAGTTTTTCTTGATGTGAGGAATAGGTTGCAGTGTATGTGGTGTACACAGTCTCCTGAAACGCTGTTGCCCAAGATGATAGGTGGAAGATTATTTTTGGCAACTCTGAACTTTTTGAAAGCCTCCATACTACTCCACATCTGTGTCTGTGACACAGAATTGTAGTTGTTTAGCACTGGTGTATCTGTTTATACACATGAGAACAAATAGAGGACTGGCATAAACAAAATGTCATGTACATTCAAATTTTGATTACGGTAAAATAATCAATCTGACATCATCACAAAAATGGAGTGCCAAAAATTATTAATCTGCCAGCTCATGAAGGACAAGCCTCAAATTTCTGTGGTTTCGTTCATTTAAGCACTAAGAAAGTTAAACATGTTCATGAAACTTCTCAGATCCAGGCTCTGTTCCTACTTTTTCACAAAGTGGTAGAGGCTCAAATTGTCATGTTCCTTTCTGTCTGCCAGTAGCTCCAGTTAAGGTATCCTGGGCAGGATTCACCTTGGTTAACTAGACATCAGCAGTATAGGACCAATATATGAACTAGTCACTAAACTCCCTTTAAAATCAGTGGGGAAAAATAGGCATTTCTTGAGTGTGATTCATCTAACCTGTGTAACCTTGGGATGAGATGTCTCATCCCTTAATAGTACTGATTTTTCCCCACAGGCTATAAAGGGATTCTTGAGAACTGTCTCAGATGCAACAGTCTAGGTCCCATTCATCTACTGGCTGTCTTTCAATACTCTCATGTTCAGCAGCCCAACAGTTGAATTTCTCTCAATTTTGCCTTGAAATTATTAGCATTATTGTGATGATGATCAACAGCAGGCAAGCAGTTTGAAATTTAAAATTACTGCTGGAACAATTTCTTCATGGTGCTCTAATTAATATTTAATGACATTTTGAATTTTTATTCTTTTCCATTCTAACTACTCCATGCCCTATGCCATTTAGCACAAGAAAATAGATTGGCTAGCACTGCTGTATTTCTGGTTTTGGCAGATATCTAAATAAAGACATTGGTTTGTATACTTCAGATATTTATTATATCAGATATTAATGCCTTATCTGCTTTATTAATTAAGTAGATGGAGATTTTTGCCTGATCAACTATAAGGCATTTTTTTCCTAATAGTATAATTTGCAGTGTTACTTTTAAGGAGGTAATATGCTCAAAAGCAAGTTCAGCAGACACTTGAAAATTTACTGGAATGGTGATGCAAGTTGCAGGATTCTTAATGATGAAAACTTTGAAATACTTTGAAGTAAGTCTCAATACCCCATAATGTTATGATATAAATTAGATGACAAAGCCAATGAGGTATACTTGGTTGTTTTATGAGGAGTGCTGAAAGAAGCTGTCATTAGTTCAGGAGCAGCAAGATTACCCAGAACTCACAATTCAAGCAGAACTTGCCATGTTTGAATTACTTCATGGTTTTTGCTGAATTAACTCAACAGTGTAAATGTAAAGTGTGAAGCTGGAAGAATAGTGATAGCTGTGATGTTTGATTAGGTCTTGTGAAAAGAAAGTGGTAGTACTTAGGAAAGATTTGATATTGGAAAGCAGAAGTGGCTCTCTTTACTGAAGAAACATCTGGAAAATTCGGCTACTTTCATGAGAAATGCTGGCAACCCTAAAGAAAACACCAATCAGTGAGGTATAATAGAAAACTCAATGGAAATTTTGGTTTCTTAAGTTCCAGCAGCTGAAGAATCAATTACAATTCATCAGACAGCTATATGGAGACAAGAATGAAGATTTCTAATTGCAGATCTTGAGTGATCTAACATATTTGTAGCATATTTTCATTTTACTCATTTTCAGATTATTTTCATGTTTCAAACGTTCATACTGAAAAGTAGCTTGTGTCTTATAGAAAAAGTGTAATCAGAAAATGCAAACATCCTTTTTCTGATTGTACAGAGCCCCCATAGATGGCTCTAGGATATTTACCAATAAAAAATGCCTGGCGAATGAAATTGTTGCCTGTGCATTTAGCATACAATTTAAAATGTGAAGTGACAGCTAAATCTAATGCTAAGTATGATCTTTATGGTTTTATAAAGAAGCCTTCCCAGCCTGTGCAGTAGATTTTCTTAACCAAAATCTTTTACCATGAAGTTGATGAAGGTGGAAAAAATGTTATACTTGGCCATTAAAAATGACCTATGTGAGTAAATTTTTGTAACACCATTAGTAGATATTAAAGATGGTGATGATTTACTGGTTACAGATGGCCTTTTGTGTCATTAGTAAGCCTTAAGAAATATCCCTTTTATTTTTCAGTTATGCTCTGGTAACTCACCATTTCATGCTGTCCACTGTATCGCACTTGCATTACAAACACCAGCCTGCTCTTTGTCCAGGCAGGCATAGAGGAGCGCTGTATTATGCGCTGCTGTTACTTAGCTGCCACACGTCCAAGTCCTGAAGGAAGATGGTGGCCTGTGTATAGAAATATGGATGACAAAGTAATTCACAATCGTTAAAAGAAAGAAATAAATCATCCTTTGTCAAAAGAGCTGATTTCTAGTTAAAAAAGCATAATACATTAGTTTCATTTAGAATTCCATACTTAGTATATGTAAAGTAGGTAGTTTAGCTGGGTACTAAGGTCTCTTAAGTAAGAGAAGTGTCTTCAAAATTCTTACCAATATTTAAGGAGAAGTGAATTTTGACTAGAATTATGATTTTCTAATGTAAAATTGGATTTCCAGTGAAATAGAAAAAGTTTCTGTAAGCTTTTTGAAGGCTATGTTTCAGTTTTTGATATTTTACCAATGGGTATATAATTTCAGGAAAAGACCTTGCTCCGACATTCTGAAGTCTTCTGTGAGACTTTTTTTCCCTAAAACAGTCCTATTCCTAACCTGGATAATTATTTTGCCTGTTTGTAAATGTCTGTAGACACTGTCTCTTCCTTTTGGACTTCCTAATACAGAACTTAGGGTAACTGTGTCATCCCAGATTGCCCGTGTTTTGTTTCACACTGTAAATAACCTTTGTTACAAGAACATACCACTCTTGGAGGATTTTCTGCACATCAGAAGGGGTCCTTGAGGTATATGTTCTCAGACCAGATTTCACTGAGTCTTTGGAAATGTCTGTAAGCATTTTCCTAGCATTTTTCAATTACACATTTAAACTATTTAATCGAATGAAGTCCTTTTTCTTCTTTTGCTACCTGGCAAGGGACCACCTCTCGGTAAGTTGTAACTGTTTTTCATATTTGGTGCAATGAAATTAAGATTAGGTTCCAAACAAAACTATTTTACTCAACAGAAATAAAACTCTGATCATTATGTACAGAGAAGCCTGTATTTGTACTTTGACTAGAAATCAGACCAAAGCTTTGAGTCTTCTTCACTTGGCACTTAAAAGTCTCTGTACAGCTGAAGTTAAATAACAAAAAGATAGTATTTTTATTATATTTTTATGTTTTATTGTACCTCTATGACTCACAGCAGTCAGAATTTGGTTGCATTTCCAAATGCTGTTGATACTGGAAAACCAGGCCTTTTTACGTCCATGTAAACCTTGACTTCCGAATGAACTGTGATACATGTAGTTTCTCGCATTTATCTAAAGACATTTCAGAAGCTGATCTTTTTTTCAGCACAACTGTTATTGGATTTATCTAACAAATCTAACATGCATGTTGCTGAAAATAATGATAGTGGTCAGTTGACACCTACTAGGGTTATCAGTATTTTCCATTTTTTGATGAAAATTGAATTAATCAGCTTTTTATTTAATAAGATTAAAGAATATATAGTTTCTAATGAAACCAAACCCCAGCCAGAAAAAAAAAATAAAATGCTTGAAGTACACTGAAACATGCATTTCTATCCTATTAAATGGCAAAGAAGGGAGGTTGTACTCTCCATGTAGGAGCAGGTTGATTGCATGGAGCTCTGCTGTTTAATGGGCAACAGGCCTGTCAGAAGGTTGTAAGTCAGCAGGGAAGCCAACAAAGGGTACACTGAGGTGGGTGCTGCTACTAACTGCCTGATAACAGTGCTCTACTGAACCTCCTTCTCAAAAACACGGAAGACCAGGTGGGAACATGATGGTCAATGGCAGCCTTTTCTAACTCTTACAGTTTGCAATGGCAGTGCCTCAGCTGTCATTGTGCCCCTCTAAAAGCATTCAAACAGCCATGTCAGTCTGAACAGAAGGCACTGTAAGCAAAATGTTCATGCTTTCCATTGATCCTCTGGGGTTTTAAAGCTGTAAGAAAAATAAAGAAAATACTTGCTCTTCTTTCATGGGAAGTAAAATGATGAAATTGTAAATATCATCCTGTAAATATGTAAATATAATCAGTCTGGAGATAAAAGGAATAGTAGTTTCATTCATCCCATATTAAGATGTTAAACTACATTAAAATACTGCTTTTCCCCTCACTAGCTTCTTGAGTGTAGTTGCCCCATGTTAATAGTGTCCTGAAAAATTATACAGGTGGTCAGAGAGACCATCTTTGATAGAATTGTTCGTGTTGATTAATTATGGTAACCATAATATACTTCTCATAAACTAGACTTGGTAGTTTCCTGTTTCTTCTTGTATTACTACTTCCACTAAGATGTAAAGAAATTGAAAACTTACTTTTCATTTATTACAGTGCTCAAGTAAAATACTTCACAACAAAACACAGCTTTAGAATGGGTATATATTTCTAATTTTGTCTCCCCAATTAAAGTTCTGATGACTTTACATTTTTCTGCTCTTAAGAAAGTACTTAGTCCCATGGAGAATCATCAGAATGGGAATCTCACTGTTGAGTCATGTTTTATGGTTTCATTTTACTCTGGGGCAAGAGATTGAAACCCTCCTCAAGGATGAAACCCTCCTCAAGGACAAAACTCTCCTTGAGGACAATTTAAAAAAAAAAAAACTTTCATTTTGCTCTTCTATTCCCCGATTCAGGCTTTCAGGAAAGTTTCAGAAGACCTGTATAAAGGAGATAAGACTATAAAGTTATTTTTAATTCCTATTTGTTGGAGATGGGACTTGAACATAATTGCAGTTGCACATAGGCACTAACTTCAAGGAATCTTGTAGCCAGACCTTGAATTCATGGCTAACGCAGGGCTGTAATGTGACCTAAACAGTATTTGTCATGTCTAGGACTAGATTTTGCTAGCAGAAAATAACCACTAGATTTCTTTCTAGAATGCTGTAGCTCAACACTTGTGACAAATGTCATTTTATATATATATATAAACAAATGAGTACACACGTATTTTTCCTTGACTATAGGGAATTTTCAGGATCCCATTTTCATGCTTTCACAAGGTCTTGTAACTAGGCAAGGAAACTTTCAGAAACATGCCAAGGCATAGCCCAGTTTGTGTTCTTCAAGATGGATGGTATGTTAGCAATATAATACAGAGAATCTCTGCCACATGAACCAAGAATTCAGAACACAAACCATCAGGCCCAGAGGAGAGGTTTGTTTTATCTGAACTTGGAAGAAATGGACCTATGAAAACAAACCAATTTACTTTCAATCCAAATGATCATCTGAAGGGAGTCTTCAGCAAAAGACCAGAAACAGATGTTGATGCCTTTTCTCAACGATTGCAAGCCAGTCAGTTCAGTTTCCAGTTTTCTCCCTTTATGATAAAACCTCACAGTCTCCTCCAGATCAGGCAAGGGAAAGCCTTGAAGTAAGTTGACACCCATTTGGCTTCAGTTTTTGTCCTTCCTGAAGATACTGAAGGAGTTACCAGTCATCTTTATTATGTGGCATGAATTTACAGTATTTCCAGTAAATACTCTTGTTAGGAAATATTTTCTTCCTCTGTAAAAAGAACCTTTCTCCACAGAGATTTGAGAATTCCATTCCATGGAGGGTAACACTCGGTCTCTGGAACAAAGGTGGCTTATGTATCAGCTTAATCTGTATGGCATGTAATATATTACTTGGTTTTACAATGGAAGACCTTAAATTCTAGACTGCAAACCTCACAGTCTGTATTAGTGTGTTAATGCACTGGCTTTTCACCTTCTAAAAAATTGGTTAAAACTTATTTCACTGAAAAGTGAAAATGAGTTTAGCAGCCTGGAATGACTCTGTTTTCTCTATTACACCATGTAGCACAGTTAGCACAACTGGCAAGACACCACTGAAGAAAAAATCAGGGACTAGAGCAACTTCTTCCTTTCAAAAGAAGTGCCAAAACCCACTCCTCAGTGTTTAAAAGTAAACAACAAAGGGCAAGGAAGGGATACTTGATGTAATTTCAACTGTACGAGGAGTTGAAGTTTCACTAGTGTCCCATGGCAGTCAGTTCTTTGTCTCGATCCTCAGTTCTACATGTCTATAGTCCTTGTTGTGGAATGCAGATTCCAAATAACAAAATGGCCATGGCTCTTCAAAACTTCAGTATAATTCTGGTTCTCAAAGTTTTAGATAGGAAGAGACTTTATATTTTAAAAGTCTGTAGGGTAAAAAGACATTTCTTAAATATTTCATTTGTTTTAATAATGAAGCTTTAGTGTGATGTGCTTCCAGTGGGTGTTTTTAAAGCATTGTCATCCAAAATAAATTTTAAGAAAGAATCCCTAAGAGATACCAGGAACCCTTAAAATCCATAGGAAATACAGGCATTTTCTTCAGTGGCGTGAGTTTCTACCCCACATGTGCAAAAGAGTGAGATTGCTGTTTTGCTCAACGTCTTGAAAACATACAGAAAACCTAGATAACTTCCAGGGACAAATTTACTGCAGGGGAGAGTACAGCAGGCTTTGCCATTGCTAGGTGTGGTGTAAACTGCTATATTGCATGATAAGCTCTTGGCCAGGTGTCTGTACAGCTCTACCAGTTAGACTGAGATTGTATGGCAGATCGCAAACCGTTACTATTGATTATGTGTACGTTACTGTGTTTAGACATCCTTAGTACCCATAAGTAGACTCAAGGACTAGATTTTCAACTAGGGCATGTTTAATTTGCTTTAGTTGGACAGTCTGCACAAATTGAAAACTCGGCCCCCAAGTATTCCTATTAATTCACATGTATTTCTTGTGTTTCTAATCCTACAGAGAATAGCAGTGGAACAATACAAAAATATCTATGTTAAAATAGTTGGATTGGAATATTGGCATAGAAAGAGATGAAGATTTTTATTACTGTATAAAAATCTCTGAAATTCTAGAATTTCTGGTATAAAATGTATGTACCATGAAATACATAGTAAGAAGAATATGTTTTCATGTGTAGATGACTAAATACTCTGAAAAGGCAGGAGGGTATTATTGCAAACTCTTGCTCTGAGGCACAAAGAAGTAGGGTGATTTTCTAAGATCATAGAAGGCTGTTAGCTATCCAATAACAGAATCACCCCAGACCCAGTTCAGTACTCAATGGACTCCGTCACCCCTTAAGAGCAATTTATTGTAGTGAACAGCCTGTATTACATTAACAGGATGCTACACTGATCTTTATTGCATCAAAGATGTGCAAAAGTTACTGTAGTCAAGGAAGAAATATTTTAACTCGCTCTACTTTTGAGTCTGTGGGCGGGCCATTGGGGATCCACAATTATTCTCCGGTTTTGGGCACATTTCTACAGTAGACATATCTGGTTTTCCTTCCTTATTTTGGTCAAAGAACAGTACATTATCTGTGGCAACTTGTAACCACTTTAGAATAGTCTCAAAGTGGCCAATTATGAGAAATGTTTTCTGCAAAGTTTGTCAGGGATAAAAACATTTTGGCCAAGTGATTTTTTTTAAAGGCTTCAAACAACTTTTTAATATCAGCATCCTTCAGTTTTCTGTGTTGCCTTTTTACTAGAAACATGCTTACTACTTTGATAGATTTGGAAGTAAAAGAATAGTCTTTCAGCACCTTCGTTTTTAACTTCCTCTGTGGTCAGTATTCTAAGTTCAATGGCTTTATTGTCACTCTTTAAGTCTTAATTGCTGCAGATTTTGCCTGAAAAAATGCCTCGTCTAGTGTATCATTGTATTTTGAGGAGTTCTGGGATGCTATATTCACAGCAACTCAAATATATATGGATGTGTCAGTACAATATTGTTATATAAATGAAGGAGGAAGGAAACAATGAAAATCTAGATACATCCGTTTCCTATATAAATGAACAGAAGTCTCCTAAGGCTTTAGTTCTTGGAGAAATGCTCTGGAGAAAGCAAAGCAAGCCAGACATCTCTCTGTACAGCTGGGTTCCTCTGGAGTAAGTAGTAAATGATAGACAGACAGCTTGTAACTCCATCCCCTGAGCCCAAGAGGTACACAGAGAGCTCTGGCAGAACTGTTTTGTCAGGTGGGCTAAAATACAGTCTAGGCAGTGAACGAAAAACTCAACACTGAACGAGGAAAATAAGGAAAAGCAATGTTACTTACTGGAACTCATCTGCAAGTAGGTCTTCACCAGGTCCCACCCTAGGAACATCCCCCGAGGAGTTTTGCCAGATGGCAGAGGGAATGCAATGACTTACATTTTTTCTTTTTCTGTTCCTGTATTCTCCCCCCGATATTCCTGGATTGTTTCTCCTTCGCTATCCTCTCTGTCCAAATCACTGGGTCTTCTGAGAAAGAGCTGGGAGAAGGGCTGGAATGTAATATTTAGGCGGGAGCCTGTCACATGAAATGTCCTCAGCAGGGAGCTGGGGTGCTTATTTAGGAAGGGTTAGAGGTGTGAAGGAGTGCAGGAGAGCAGCAGCAAAAGACTGGGGAAAACACCACTTCTTCTCTGTCTTCACCACCAAGGAAATCTCCTCTGGTGTGCCAAGAGTTTTGTGCCTGAAAACAGTATGAGATATGTCTCTTAGATATTTCATGTAGAAATTAAAACAGATATAACACGTTTCCAAAGAAAACTACCCTTCCGTGCTTATGAGCACTGTTGTTTACTGAAGATCTAAACTGAGTTAGCAGTCAGTTGGCTGATAGATTTGTCATCAGCTTTTATTTCCTGTGCTAATAGAGATTTTATTTTTTTAATGAAAAAATGAAGGTACATATCATAGGAGCCAACTACAACATTTCTCTGAAGCTGTATTGCTCTGCTACTATGCTTTTATTTGGCTCAAGTTTCACAAACATGGATCTTGTTCAGCATATGGTTTTGACATAGTTTGCAATTTTGTACCTTAGAAATAGGTTTCTTGTCTCGGCAATAATTATTGATGAATGCTTTCAATTTTGGATGTTGATATAATATAGTAAACTACCTAATCACTTCAGACTTGACACTGGCCGTCTTCAGAACTGCCAATGTCATCCTTGGAGGATGCTTGTTTTTTGTTGCCATATATCTTACGAACCAGGATGTCCTGTCAGCTATTTAAAGAGTTGAAAAATATGAACAATTATCTCATCAAAATCTACCAGCTGAGGAATATAAATTTATGCACACATTAGTGAAAAATATGGGATATATGTTCAAACAAGGACATCTTTGCTAGTATTACTTCTCTTCTGGAAATCCCAAGAGCTGTATAGCGTCAGCACAGGAAGGTGGGGTTCTGGACGGCTTTAAAGTAACGCAATCGTTTATCTAACTATAAACTAACTGTCATGTTCTGAAACTTATTCCCCAGGGCAATAGTAAATAGAAATGATAAAAAAATTGAAATTTTCAATTTTATGAATAGAAGATGAATTATTTGCAAAAAAGTCATATTTCCATTATTCATTCAGGAAAAAAAGAAGGAAAATAAAAAGTGAATCAATGGACATCTTTTTGGGAAATATATTTCCTGTTTCCCCTTTTGTAATTAGTGATCCTGATGAGTTCTTACAATTTTGGGGCTCAGCTTGTTTTAATTAGGATTAAAATGGAAAGATATTTCGTATAAGAATTCTGGCTTCCTTTCTGATTAATTAATACCACATACTTTCAGAATATGTGAATAATAGAGTCTGCAAAGATACTGATTTTATGTTTTCTCACAGACAGTGTAGTAGTGAGCCAAAAAATGAAATATTACATGTCACGCCACTTGATGGGATATAGTTCTGTTATGGAGCTGAGTTTAAATTCACTTTGGCAGATCCATTGCTCACACTGTCATAAAATAATCTATTTTTTATGCTGTCTTTGTGTGAACTAAAAAAAAATGTTAAGTTTGAATCTGTGTGCACACTACCTCCCCATTAATTCACTGTCTCTAGAATACTGACCTGCCTTTCAGTCTTTTCTAGAGGGCTAAACTACCATCTCTATATAAAATGTGAGGTGCTTTTAGCGAAAGAGGAGATTTCAGTTCATTTACAATAGTATTGCTTATTGAGGCCTCAAAAGTCTTCCTACTGAAGGAAAGCCTACAAAATATCCTTGAAGGATGCCTGCTCTATGTCAACTGTTTTGGCAATGGCCTTCTCAAATAAGGAGCTGACATTTTCATTCCGATAGGAAGGAATGAGGGGGAGAGAGAGAAAACTTAAACACTGATGATAATTCCTAGCAAGCGATTTTAATGCTGTCTATCAGAGGGATGTCCAGGCTGTTGCTGTAGGGCTGCCTGCAGTTATCAAGCAGTTCAAGCACATCTTCCATGCCAGACCGTGTCAACAGATCAGCAACAACTGGGTAAACATGGGCTGCTGGTTATTGACTTCCCTGGCTATGGGAGGAAGCCAAGCAGCAGAAGCCAGCAGGGCCAGCACTGCTAGGTTGCCCTGGGGTCGTGCTGCATGGCCACCTGAGTCCCTGCGGTCGGCAGGGCAGTCTCCGGGAAGCCATTGTCATCTCCTGGCTGTGAACCTTTTTGTGAGCTCCCTCTCTAATCTTTGAGGTATGTGCCTTTTACCTCTTGAAACATGAAAATCTGGGTTGTAGATGGAGGACATTCCCTGTAAATTTTAGAGGCGATTTTCCTGTAACATCAGGAGCACTCCTCGTCAACCCCCACTCCCTGGCTACCATTTGTGGCTCTCATTTCTGTACCTTAGCAATACATGGATTTTGGCTTGCCTGTTAACATCCTTGCTCATTATTGTTTTCCTTCCTTTCTACTCTGCTGTATCCCCCCCATTTTCTATACTTTTGTCTGAGGGAAGGTGAAGGATAGGGAATGATTAACTCCTTTATTTTTCTACACGAGAAAAGAAGCTTCTACTGTACACCCCCCCCCTTTTTTTTACCCTTTTCTCTCTCTATTTGCTGCATTTCTTTCTTTGCCATGCATCTCCACATCCCTTCTTCCCACATTTTTTCTTGAGTGCTCAGCTGCTCCCTCCTGGGTGCATTGGACAGTGCATAGGGCTGTTCACATCGCTGCTTGGGTTTTATTGCCTGTGCAATCTCTGGTCTTTTCACTATAAAAAAAAATCCATGGGGGCAGAGAGTATCTTTTCTATCCCTGCCTTCAGTAGTTTCTATTCTATTTTGTGGGAGAAAACTCCAGAAAACTGCTTGCACCTATCCAAAATTAGGATAGGATGAAGGATCTGGAAAATGCCAGATGTAGCAGAACAAAGAGTAGAAAAGATGAGTAACTTGGCCACAGTCACACAGCAAAGTGCTGACAGAGAGAGGAATAGAAACCAGGAGACCTGGTTCTCAAGCCTGTCTTCAAAACAGTAAACCATGCAATTTTTCCACAGTGTTATCTAGAAATTTCAAAGACAGAATGACATGCTGTTGTAAAACTGATAACAGAAAACTACCATCAGGGAAGCACTATTTATAAATGAGAGGGTGGGAAGGCGCACTCTATGCTGAATGCCATAAACAATGAGCGCCAAGGGACTAAGGGAAATATTTTGATGTTTGTGTGCTGTGGAAAGTTTTATTTAAACACAAACATTGTTAATAAACATGGATTTATATGTTTTCTTTGATCAATGAACTCTGATAGATTTGAAACGTCCTGCATATCCCATTTCTGTGTGTCCAAAAGGAGAGGAAGAAAGACTCAGGAGCACATTCTTAAATCTGTTGCAGTCCCATT